>CANTUV010000044.1:45267500-47900000 GCA_947685225.1 Garcia nutans | reverse complement strand
ACTGCCTCATCATAACACTCAGGTTCACAGCAATCAGTCAATAATAAGTATTTCAAGGATGGTGAGTACCTTTTTAGTGCATTTCTTTCTTTATTGGACCTTCTCAAAGTAGGTGTACTTAGCCTAACTTCCAGAATAGAAACTGGTTCTTCAAAGTTAATAACTTCTGGAGCATCTTGTAGAGTTCAAACTTTCAACTTTCATTTATTTTTGTTGGTCACTTTATCATTGCCAAGATCATCTAGACTAGCAAACTATTTGTCTTTTGTAGGACTTGTCATTTCTGGGACTGCTGCTACCCTGTTCTTATATAGCACCTTCTCATTAAAGATGACATTCTTGGTTCAAATAAACTTCTTATTATGTTTATCCCAAAATCTGTAGCCAAATTTATCGCCACTGTAGCTAATGAAAATATATTTTTGGGACTTAGGATCAAGTTTGCTTCTCACGTCAGACTCAATGTAAACATATGCCATACAACCAAACACTCCCAATTATGATAGATATATCATCTTGCCACTCCATTCTTCTTCTACTAGTAGCTCTCCCAATGGAACTGAAGGTGCATGATTAATTAAATAAGCAGCAGTATTAATCGTATCGACCCACATCATGTTTGGCAAACCTGTATGTATTCGCATACTTCTTGTGAGCTCATTCAGAGTTCTGTTCATGTGCTCGGCCACTCCATTTTTTTGTGGAGTTTTAGGAGTAGTCTTCTCCATCCTGATCCCATTATATGCATAATATTCAAGAAATTATTTATTTGTGTACTCTTCTCTGTTGTTTGTTCTCAGACATTTAATCATCAAGTCTGTCTCATTCTCAACCAAAGCTTTCCATTTCTTAAAGGTATCATAGACATCAGATTTATCTTTCAGAAAATAAACCCATACTTTTCTTGTGGGATCATCAATTAGTGTTACATAAAACTTGGAACCTCCAGGAGATTGAACTGATGAAAGTCCCCACATATCAGTATGAACCAGCTCCAACTTAGTAGTCTTTGGAGCTCTGCTAGATTTTGAGAAACTAATAATCTTTTATTTCCCAAAGATACAATCTTTACAAAGCCCAATATTTATTGATTTTACACCATGTAGCTTGCCTTTTGATTGTAAAACCTCCATCCCCTTCTCACTAATGTGCCTAAGTCGATGATGCCAAAGATTAGCATCATCAACCTCAACAGTAGCTACTAAGCATTTGGAACTCACGATTGTATAAAGAGTTTTTGACATCTTCCCACGAGCCAAAATCAATGCTCTTTTAGTAACTTTTTAATAGTAATTTGAGAATTCAGTCATATGACCTTCTTTATCCAATTGACATAGAGATTAAATTTTGTGCTAAATCTAAAACATGTCTTACTTCATATAACTTCCATATATTGCCATTGGGTAAATCAATTCGGACTTTACCCTTACTCACAATATCAAGAGCTTCATCATCTGCAAGGTGGACCTTGCCAAAGTTACCAGATATGTAATTTTCCATAATACTCCGATTTGAAGTTGAATGAAATAACGCTCCGAAATCTATCACCCAAGATTCTAGAGGATTATGTGCACTCAAGATTAAAGCATCACTATCAATCTCTTACGTTGCATTGGCTCTACCATCTTCATTTTTCAAATTCCAACAATCCTTTTTTAAGTGTCCTGGCTTCCCGCAGTGCCAACATCCATCTGCCCATTTTTTGGTTTTAGACTTGCTTTGATCTCTCCTTTTGGATTTAGATCTTCCGTGGTTGTTAAAATTTCTATTGAAAGTTATTCCTATATTTTCGGTGTTGAGAGCAGAGTCGGTGTGTAGTTCTCCAGCATTTCTCCTTCTTAACTCTTCACTAAAGAGGGTGTCGCGCACCTCCTTATATATAAGAACTTTTTTCCGCTGGAGTTACAAATTGAATTTACTATAGTATTCCAATCATTAGGCATAGAAGTTAACAAAACCAAACACTTTAAGTGTTCCTCAAATGTGATCCCAACGGATTGTAGCTTATCATTGATTTCATTTACCAATACCACATGTTGATTCACTGAGCATCCCTTTGACATCTTCAAGGTGAAAAGTTATCTTAAAAATGAGTTTATCGGACAACACTCGATTTCTCATACATGTCTGATAGAGTACTCATAAGCCTGATTATTGTCGTCTCATTTATGACATGTGCACTCACACTTTTAGCAAGTGTAAGTCAGACCACCCCTAATGCCTTTTTGTCAAGCTTATCTTATTCTGATCAACTCATGCCTGTTGGAACTATTCCTTCCAAGGGTACTTGTAGCTCTCTTGTATATAAATAATTGGTAATTTGCATTCTCCAATGATGAAAATCGGTCCCATCAAATTTGTCAACATCTTTGGCACTATCTCCACCCATTGCTCCCACTTAACGCGGATCTTCAATGACTTGCTGATGAATAAAATCAATATTGAGTGAATAGTACTCTGATACTAGTTGTTGGATTTTTACCCCCAAATTTTTTAAGTAAGAGCAATAAAAATAATGACCAAAAATAATAAATACATAAAATAATTATAGTAGTTCGCCCAGTCAATTAGACCTAACAGATTATATCCACTGTGGTTACTGACTTTTACTATGAAGAGAAAAAATTCTTAATTACAAGAGCACATAAGTGTTTTACTCACACTCACTCTTAAGGAAATACAAGAAAAAATTAAAGAAATGCACAAAGAAAAATTCTATTAATTTTTTCTTCTTTTCTCTATTTTTCTCTCCTCTTAATACAACTCTCCTTTTTTTGGATTTTTTAATAATACATTTTCTCTCCATGATCATTGCCATTTATAAGCAACCAAATGTTAATTTTTTCAAAATTTGTTAGGCAATCTAATTTTTGGTTCAAGTTCAATAAAATTATGCAATCTAATTTTAGATTGTCTCCATAAATTTTAACATGGTAAGGGAGTAACTCCTTAAGAAACTTTACATAGGTTGGCATTTGAGATAATTCATCTGCAAAAGGAACGTTAATATGAAGTTGTTTAAAAATTTCTAAAAATTTTTCATATTACTTATCCAACTTTTGCTTTTTCAGTCTCTAGGGAAAGAGGATTGGAGGCTCATATGGCTTAATCACTTCTTTTGGTGCCTCTTTAATTTTAGTTTTGTCTTATTTTTCCTTTTCTTTTGAAGGATGCAACTCATAAGGTGGAGTCTTCTTTGGTGACCCTTCAAGTTGCTTCCCACTTCTCAATACCACTGCTTTGCATTGCTCCCTTGAATTTAGTTCATTTTGGCTTGGTAGAGCTCCTTGATTGGGAGAGTTAAGTGAACTTGTTATTTGCCCCACTTAGATGTTAAGGTTTCTATTTTGAATTGCAAGTTGTTCCATCCGTAATTCAAGCTTCTCTCATGTCCAATTTTATCAAAGCACTGAGAAGCAACTCCAATGAATTCTCCAAGGCCACCTCATAAGAAGGCTTCTCAAGTTGTGGCACTTGATTTTGCTTCCTCATAAAAAGTGGTTAGTGTGGTCCCTTTTGATTGTTTTGATTTCCTCAAGCTAGATTTGGATGATTTCTTCATTAAGGGTTGTAATTGTTGCCTTGAGGAAGGTTAAAGCCTCTATTTTGATTTTTCATAAAATGTTCTTGCTCCATAATTCAGCAACCAGCATTTTTATAGTTTCCTCCACATCTTTCACAAGTTAATGGTAAATATATCAATTTGACATTTTCTAACTGTTTGGTGAGTACATCTACCTTGGATGCAAGCAAGGAATAGTTGTCAACTTCATAAAGGCCTATAAGCTTTTGTGTATTATTATTTTTTGAAGCCCAGTGATAATTATTTGTTGTCATCTCTTCAATTAGTTCATAAGCATCTTTGGGTACCTTATTTATAATAGCTCTTCTAGCTACTGCATCAATTATACTCTTGACACATGGTGTAAGACTATTGTAGAATGTTTGAATCAAGAGCCTGTGAGTAGAGATTTTTGCCCCCACTCTCGGTGAAATGGTTCTTGCAACTTCAACACTGTTAGGCTATGGGCCTTAGAGAACATGGGCCTAAACTAGGAGAATAAGTGTCACCACCTAAATGGGCCGAAAAGATGGTATATACCCTTAATTTTGGCCCTAAATTAGTACGATCATGATTAAAAAATGTCGAAATAAATTCAACCTGATTTAAAAGATTTAAACATAGTTTACAACTTTTAAAAAAGTCGGTCTAGTTTTGAAAGGGCATAAATTCAATTATAAAATCCTAAATTAAGTTTTTTGACTCAAATTAAAATTGTCCGGTCCAAAAATTAAAAAAAATACAAAATTAATTTGAGTAGGGTCGGCCAAGCGACTTGAGCCATTGCTCATGCTGACCTGGTTGCCCACATTGACATGGTCTTAGCTCATGTCGACCTGGCACACCAGATCGATATGGTCCTCCTTATTTTTAAGTTTTGGCCGGCCTGTTTTCTAATTAGACTAAAATTTATTTTAAATACAGATTGCACAAATTATGTCTAGGATTTTTGGATGGTTTGCCTATAAATATAAGTTTTAATTCTAATAACAGGGAGGGAAAATGATCAAAAGAGCAACAACAATCAATGAACAAGCAATAAGCAATAATTAGCATAGTTTAGCAAAAGGCAGCACAGAAACAATTAAAACAAGGCAATCACCAAAACCAAATTCATACAGGCAATTTAAAAGTGTGGATTAATATATTCAACCTTGGTGGAGCCTTCAAATGCATGCTTAACTTTCTAACATAATTTGTTTATTTAGTATTTGTAAATCATCTTTTAAAATATAATCACTGGAGTTGGTTTATTAGATCATTTTATCTAGTAGCTTCATTGTAAAATTCTAGTGTGTATTTTATTAAAACCCTAAATATTCAGTGAATACCAAAAATCCTAATCTGTTTATCAAAATGACAAAACCCTAATCCGTTTTCCAAAATACTAAAACCCAAGTTATTTTCCAAAATCCTAAATCTATTTTTCTAAAACTAAAACCCTAATTCTATTTTCTAGAATACCAAAACCCTAACCCTAATTCCAACTTCCAAATCCTAAGTCCTAAACTTAATTCTGTAAAATTCTAAACCCTAAATATCCAAAACCTTGATATCCTAATATTGTTTTTCTAAAATTAAAACTCTAATTTACATGAAAAATTCTAATTTAGAAAAAATTTTAATTTGTATAAATATAAAATCCTAGTTTAGAAAAAAATCCTAATTCTCCAATAAAATCATATCATGTAGATCGTCTATCTTTTTGGAGGTACTGTCTTCTTAACCCCTGTCCGCTAATTGGCTAGCGGGACTACCGTAGGCGCGACCCTCGTTATAGCGCACTATATTTTCTTAATAGGTTAATATTAAGATCTATTTGTAAATTATAATTTGTATAATTAATTTTAACTTCATTAGTTTAACCCTAATTTATAATTTTCTATGCTTTGATTGGTTATTTGTTTGATTATTTATTTTATCATGGATGATTTATTTTATTTAGTTTATAATAGATATTTTATTTTTTAATTGTTATGTTTGAATGGTTTAATTTATTTGATTGGTTATTTATTTAGATTTTAATATTGTAAAAGGCATATTTTCACTTCGTGGGTGCCTCATTCTTTATGATGTAATTTAATTTATCGTTTAAGGATTTTGAGACTATTATAAAGGACATATTTTCACTTTTTAGTGGGTATTCTATTTATTTTATTTTAAACATTGGACATAATTGTAAGGGCATATTTTCATCTTGTATGGATGCTCATTTATTATTTTGTTCAAACTTATTTTGTTTTTAATACAATGAAGATTTATTTTGATAATTATGTGTAGTATGGATAATATCATGATATTTAAGAATTTAATAATATATAGACCTGAAAAGGAGATCGGTTCTAATAAATTGGGCGTTATGAGGGGTTTGGGTTATTCTCACATTCCCCATACGTACCCAACTTTTCGAACCCATTAGGGGGTTGAGAATTTCTTAGGAATTGAGTCATCCACCCCTTTATTTTTCTAAGCCCATCCGGTTGGTGACTCTATTTTCTCCGGATTTAGGCTCGTATTCTCTAAGGCCCTGAGTCTAACAATGCCAAAGTAGCAAGAATCATTCCACCGAAAGTGGGGGCAAAAATTTCCGCTCACAGATAAAAAGGGGATGGATGATTCGATTCCTAAGGAATCTCCAACCTCCACTAGGTTCGAAAAGTTGAATACGCATGGGGAAGTTAAGAATGACTCAGTACCCCATAGCCTCTAGTTTATTAGAATCGGTATTTTTCTCAGGTCTAAATATTATTTATTTTTTTAATTATTATAATACCATTCATATTATATGCAATTAAGGAAATAAAAAATCATATTATTAATTAAAAAATCAATTAAAATGAGCATCCATCCAAAGATAAAAAATATACCCTTATAATATCTCAATGTCCATACAAATAAATAAAAAGGAATACCCATCGATTGATGAAAATATTTCTCTTACTATAATCCTAAAGTCTTTAAAATAAATAAAATAAACAAAAGAAATAAAACATTCACAAAGTGAAAACATGCCTTTTACATTGTCCTAAAAATTCAAATAATAATGAATAAACACTACTCAATCATTTATTATAAGCAATAAAAGAAAATCAAAATTCATCATCCATCATATAGTAATAAATCAAGATCGGATTAACAAAATTAGGTTTCCACCATCAAATTAGAGTTAGGTTGTAAAATTAGAATTTTTAGAATTTTTAAACATAAACCATAGTTTTAACCTAAAATTAGGGTTTAAAACTTACAACTAGGGTTTTAACCTAAAATTAGGGTTTAATATGAAATTAGAATTTTTTTTATCATCAATTTAGAGTTTAGTTGTGAAATTAGGGTTTTATAATTATACAAATTAGATTTTTTTCTAAACTAGGGTTTAAACATACAAATTAGGATTTAAAATGAAAATCAAGATTAAAACATGCAAATTAGGACTTAAGAGGCAAATTAAGATTAAAACATACAAGTTAGAATTTAATATAAAAACTATGATTTATTATATAATTTAGGGTTTCAAATATAAAATTAAGATTATGGTTGAATGCCTTGGAATATACTAGTGAATATGTAAAACTAAAGGATGGTTATATGTCTCGAGTGGTGCTGTAATTTAAGAGAAATCAAAAAAAATTCAAAGAATCAACTAATAGTGAGGATGATTAATTTAAAGTAGTTAATGAAATCAAACATATGTTGTTGGCTCTACCAAGACTAATTCGTTGAGCCAAGCTTTTGTTTATTACCTCAACCCTATGGAAGTTGGAGGTGGATGATGTACTGCCTAGATCAATATGTGTTTTTGGTTGGAGGTTCAATAATCCGAGGATCACTTTAGGCTACTGTCTCTGTTTTGATTTTGATTTTGCTTTTGCTTTTGTTTTGCTCTCTTTGTTTCTTAATTGCTTAATGTTTTTTAATTATCAAAACTTAATTGTCGGCTCCCTAATTTCCAATTTTGCTACTATGTTACTAAATGTTATACAAATTAAATGAATAAAGTAAGAGAAACTCTTGATTGAAATAAAATTTTAATATGTCAAAGTAATATAAATAATAACTCTAAAGTATATTACTGTCATGCAGTCCGCTCAAGCTACTAAAACCCAAACTCTGAAATATTTTATACTTTTTTTAGATTCGATTGTGCAAAATTAGTTTAATACTTTAGAGGAAAGTATCCAAAAAGATTAAAATATGTTATACAAAGCCTTCATTCAGTAATATGGGTACAATGTCGAATTAAAAGTGATCTTGATGGAGGTAAAACTATCAGACATAAGAAAAATGAGAATTTTATTGACTATGTAAATAGGTGAAAAAATAAGGTTGCACTGCTTAAGAGAGACCAGAAGAGTCCGACCATATTCGAATGATAGTAAGGTTCCTACCAAGCCTGTGTGAACGGATGTCTCACACTCTCATAAGAGATTTCAAAGATTTTCTTCAAGCTGGCTTGCAAATAGAAAAAAAAAAGAGAGAATAATCATTTTTCTGCAAGAAGAAGTGATAGGAAAAATTATCAGTTTGGTGGCCAGAGTACACAAAATGTAGTAGATATCAATACAATTGGTCAAGCAAGTAGAAGATAGTTTTCAGATCTAGAAAAACTTTTGTCTTGGATTTTAACAAGCTGCAGAAAAAGAAATTGTTACAGTCATTGGCCCATCGATCTTTTTCGAATCATTTATCACCAAAATTTGATACTAAATCTTTTTGTCAATTTCATCAAATATAAGGACATGAAACAGACAAATGCTTGTGACTAAAATATGAGATCCAAAATTTGATTAATAATTAAAAGTTGCCTGAACCTAACAAATCTAACACTAAAAATAATCATTTGTCTGAATTTGGAAGAATGCCACCTCCAGCGACCTTTATAATAGAGGGAGGATTGATGGAAAGCTTTGTCTTGTCTTCTTTTCAAGACATAGATGGAGAAACTACTGAGGAAAGGGTTGCTAGATTTGGCTCTTGCCCCTGACATATCCAAGTATATGAAGTATTTTTTGACTCCAACTCAATAAAATTTATCTTGACTTATTTAGTTATTTATTTTATTTTCTATCTTTAATATTTTCTAGAACAATTATATTTTTTAAATTAAGATTATTTAAATAAATTACTTTCATCAAATTTTTATTTATGTTGATCTTTGTTTATTTTGGTGCTTAACCGATAACGAATCTAGCTTGACATTCATAGTGTATCTATGCATTATAATTTGAATGATTTTACTATGTGAGGGAGTTGTTCTATAGTATTGAGTTGTGTATGCTTACTTAGAGAGAGCTCCAATATAATTATAAGTGTCTAGGTCCAGAATATAATCTAGTCTTGGGTCTAGAATCTAACTAATCATATCTTGGGTCCAGAATTCAAACCCTATACTTCTATCCAAAACCCTAATTTCTAAACCAAAAACCATAATTTTCAAACCAAAACCCTAATTTTCAAATTGAAACCCTAAAATCCTAATTTTCAAACTAAAATTCTAATTTTTCATCTAAAACCATAATTTTATTTCTAAAACCCTAAAATCATGTTTTTAATCTCTATAAAACCAAATTTAATATGTGAATTCTAATTTTGTATATTTAATGTTTTAAACCCTAGTTTTGATTAATTAATTTATTATATACTTATAATGGATAATTTATTTTATTTAGTTTATAATGAATGATTTGCTTTTAATTATTGTGAATGTTTGAATGGTTTAATTTATTTAGTTAATTATTTTAATATTGATTATTTTGATTTCGAGGATGTAAGAGGTATGTTTTCATTTTGTGTGTACCTTGTTAGTTCAATGTAATTAATTTATTTTGAGTTTTGGATTAATATAAAAGATATATTTCCATTAAATGGTGGGTGTCCTATTTTATTTAGTTTTGGACATGGCTGTAAGGGCATATTTTCATCTTATATGAGTGCCCATTTTATTTGTTGTTGAACCTTCTTTACTTTAATACAATGAATGTTTATTTATTTTTAAATTATATGTAGTATGGATAACATTATAATGTTTAAAAATTTAATAATATTTAGATATGAAAAGGGGGCCGGTTCCAATGAACTGGGCATTATAGGGGTTCTGGATCATTCTCACCTTCTCCATATGTACCCAACATTCTAAACTCATTAAGGGATTGGAGATTTCTTAGAAATCGAGTCATCCACCTCTTTCTTTTCTTCAGCCTGTCCGGGTGGCAACTCCATTTTATCCGGGTTTAGGCCCGTGTTCTTTAAGGTCCTGAGTCTAACAGTACCGAAGTCGCAAGAACTATTGCATATGGGAGTGGAGGTAAAAATTTTCACTCACAGGTATCCTACCTAATCTTTGTGAACGAATGTCTCATACTCTTATCAGAGACTTCAAAGATCTTCTCTAAGCTGGCTTACAAATAGAAAAATAAGAAAGAGAGAAAATCAATTTTTCTGGAAGAAAGAATGGGGGGCAATTAGCAGCCAACAAATTAGGTTTAATGATCTTTAGTAGCCAGAATTTAAAAAAAAAATTGTACAGAGAGTAAAAACAGAAGCAAGTAAAGAAAGGTAGTAGCTGATCCTCGGATCATTGAAACTCCAACCAAAACCTAAATTGAGCTAGGCCATTCGACAAATAGTAGGTGTAGCTCAATAAATAAAATTTGGTAGAGCCGATAATGTTTATATAATTCTTTAGCCATTTTAATTCAGTGTTATTATTTTCCTTTATTGCTTAACTCATTGTATTGTGAAATTAAAAATCAATTAGCCAAGATCTTTTACAATAGAGCTATAAACTTAGGATTTAGACCAATAAAAAATATTGATTGTGTGTGTTTTAGCCTTGCTTTTGTAAATCCAAAACCCTAATCTTATAACATGGTACTTTAGCTTTAGGATTAAATATTACAATTCCATATCAAACCCTAATTGCAATGTTTTATAAAATTAAACTTTAGTTGCATGTTTTACAATATTAAAGCCTAAAACTCTAATTTTGTCCTAAAACCCTAGTTTGCATATTTAAACCCTAATTTTATTTAAAAACCTAATTTTCTAAGAGTAAAAACCTAATCTCATGGCTAAACCTTTATTTGTTGATGGAACCCTAATTTTAGTAGTTAAATCCTAATTTATTATTTCCTTGATGATTAATTATATGTCTTGATTAATTATTCATTATTGTTTATGGTGAATGGTTAAAAAATTGCTATTTGGATTTTAAGGATATAAAAGGCACGTTTTTACTTATGGGCGTCTTGTTTATTTAATTTGTTTCTTTTATCTTATTTGTATTTATGGATTATTATAAAGGACATATTTTTATCAACTGACGGGTGTCCTATTTTATTTATTTGTATGGACATTGACAAGTTGTAAGGGCATGTTTTCATCTTTAGATGGATGCCTATTTTATTTATTTGTTTAATTTATAATATAATGGTTGTTTATTTCAATAATTGCATATAGCATGGATAATGTTATAATGTTTAAGAATTTAATAATGTATAGACTTAAAAAGGAGACCGGTTCCAATGAACCGGGCATTATGGAGTGCTAGATCATTTTTCACCTTTTCCATTCAAATCTAACTTTTCGAATCCAATAAAGGGTTGGGGATTCTTTAGAAATTGAGGTATCCACCTCTTTCTATTTTTTCAGCCCGTCTAGGTGGAGACTCCTATTCTCCAAGTTTAGGTCCATATTCTCTAAGGCCTTGAGTCTAACAGTGCCGAAGTCATAAGAACCATTCCACTGGGAGTGAGAGCGAAAATTCCCGCTCATAAACACCATGCCATATTTCAATTAGCATACATTAGTACAAAAATAATTCACCAATTACCAAAATGCATATATACCACATTAACTTATTGAACAAAAATAAGTCATAACAATATACCAACCCCAAAATCATCGAAGCCCTAAAAATTAACTAATATGAAAATTATTGAAACCCCAAAAATTCACCTACTAAAAATCATGATTTTGTTCAAATTTTTTCTTCAAATAATTAAATAATACAATAAAAAATTTTCAAAGGTTTGCTTTGTAATTTCTTCTCTCTCACACGTTTGGCCATTAAGGGGACAAAATCAGGACCACAAGGACCACAGCTACCCCCTTTCGATCCAACTCAAACTCCACAAGACAATAAAGATGGTTTAGGACCACAACAAAGATAGTTTATTTACGGATTTAGGAAGCTGATAATTTTAGGAGTTTTTGGAATAGTGTTTTGTCTCTGTCTCTTTAGGAATTTAGAAGTTGATAAGTGATAACTTGAAAATGTTTATAAGGAAAATGTTTTCTTTTTAGGGCTAATAAGGAAATATAAAGGCAAAATTATACCGATTTGCCTCTATATTTTCCTTTTTTTAATTTTCTGAATATAATCCACGTCAATGGTCATGTAAGCAATGTTTTATTATTAATGCCACATAAGTAATCCAACTAAGCAAGGTCACGTGGCTTGAAGGGTCGAGAATAGATTTATTATAATTTGAAAAATTTATACACTAAATTATAACAAAGTTGAAATTTGGATAGAATTAAAAATTTGACTAAAGTTGGGATAGATCATATGGTTAATCATTTTATCTTTCCATCAAATTTAATATATTATATAAAACAAAAAAATTACAAAAATACTCCCAAATAATTAAACAAACATTTTATTCACATATACAGTTCAAATGATTACCATCGAATGAAGGAATCAAAAACTTGCGGCAATAAATATAGAAAAATGGTTTTACAAGTTTTGTTGTGTTTCACAAGAATTTTAGTGGAGCCTCGTTCACTGTCACTATAAGGACCATGTTATGTTCGTTATGTGGATAATTATCAATTGCCAGATGCTTAATAGAGAATAATTGACTATAGAAATGCAAACTTTAAATATTAATTTGCTCATACAGTACTTCTATACCCCATTGAAAATGAGATTTTTTAAGTATAATAACAAGCAATTGATTAACTTATAAAAAGGTACCCAAATAATTAAACAAAGACATTACATACATATAACTTAAACAAATAACATAAAAGTATATTATTAACGGTTAAATATTTAAATATATGGCATATATATTATATATAAATAGCAATATATATTTTGGATTTCAAATGAATAACAATATATGAGCATATAATAATATATATCAGTTTTATATTAATTTTTTTTAGATCAACTTATATATGTTATATGTAATATACGTGAATATATAATAGTATATAAAAATTGTATACTAATATTTTTTTAAAATTGAACTGATATATGTTATTATATATTGCATATGTGAACATATAACAGTATATAATAATTTTATACTAATATTTCTTTTTTCAACTCTACTAATATATGTCATTACATATAACATATTAAATATATAATAATATATATCAGTTATATATTAATATTTCTTTTGCAAATAAACTAATATATGTGATATCAATTAATATACAATTGATTTATGTTGATATATATATTATTCTATATAACATATATGAACATATAACAACATATATTAGTTTGTATATTAATATTTTTATTATAAATCAATTAATATATATTATTATATGTAATATAGATGAACATATATTAATTGTACACTATTTTTTTTTTTTGCAAATCAACTAATATATATTATTATATGTAACTTATATAAATATTTAATAGCATCTGTTAATTTGTATATTAATATTTTATTGTAAATTAACTGATATATGTTGATATATGTTGGCCTTTATATATTCATTTATATTAGTATATATTGATATAAACCGGTATATATTATATATAATTTAGTAGTATATATTAATATATGTCGGTATATATCAATATATGTCAGTATATATGCAACTTATAATAGCATATATCAGTTAATTTGCAGTAAAATATTATATAATAATATATATCGGTATATATTATGTATATTTTAACAATATATATCAATATATATTGATATATTTTAATATATATCAATATATGTTGATATTTTTATTATAAATCAACAAATATAACATATATCAACATATATTAGTTGATTTTTTTTTTTTGCAGATCAACTAATATATATTGTTATATGTAATATATATGAACATATAATATATATTAGTTTGTATATTTATATTTTTATTATAAATTAACTAATATATATTATTATGTGGAACATATGTCAACATATATTAATTATATATTGATATATATATATATATATTGCAAATTAACTAATATATGTTGTTATATGTAACATATATGAACGTATAACAACATATATTAATTTATATATTGATATTTTGTCACAAATCAATAGATATATATTGATATATACCAGTATATATTGATATGTGTTGATATATATCAGTATATATTACATATATTTTAACAGTATATGTTGATATATATTGATATATATTAATATAAATAAAATTTTTATTTTTATTTTTAAAATAAGAGTACATATGTGGACATATAAGGGTATTTGTTATATATAAATAAAATCGTAATATAAATATTTTTAATTTAATATTTTAAAATTTTTATTTTGAAACTAAGAGATGAAAAAACAAAAAAAGGCCACTATTTTTTATATTTTATATTTTATCTTATTTTATATGTTATTTTCATTAATATAAATTTTAATTGGAGTCAAATTAAAAATTAATAACATAAAATAAAAAGGTAGTTCTTCACCGTGTAATCCAAATGCAAAGCATAATATACTGTGCAATCCCAAGAAATACATTCAATTTCAAAAGCCCCGTATCTTTGTAAACTGAAAATTTGCTTTCTGTAAAATTGAAATTTCTTTCAAACTCCCGTATTTTTTAAATGGGTTTTATTATTTAGGTTATTTTTATAAATATTCCAAAAATAAATATATAAAAGCCAGCAATATGAAGAAGAATAAACTACATGAATAACATTATGATTATTTTTTATTTCTTAGTTGGGCAACTCATTTACCTTCGAGTTACAGTAGATTTCAACTCTTTCACACAATAAAATGAGTCCAACTATAAGCTTCATTATACAATTAATTATACAAATTACAAAATTATATTTGTGCAGTACTTACACATTTGCTAACTAAACAAAATTCATAATTGTATTAAATCAATGTGCTCAATAATGAAAAGGAAAAGATAAATTAAACTAAATTTATTGGTGAGCTACTGACCTAGGCTAAATTGAAAAAAATATTGAATTTGTCCACTAACGAAGAATATAAATAAATCTCATATTGAAAAAATATAACAAAATATAATAATATTAAGTATGAATATTGAATTTTAACATAAACTAATTGATTTTGTGTTAGATGAAATTTTAATTCCGTTCATATAATTATTAATATGCATGTGACCTAACACTCTTAAAATCCGTGTAGCTTCTACATGATACTAAAGTCAGCTGGATAATAGATTAATTGTCAGATAATTCTATACTAGAGTTTAATATAATAGATAATCTTTTTAGAAAAAAAATAGATCCAGATAATTTATGATTAACCTAAAAAATTCAGTCATCTATGTTTGACAAGTAATAATTTAGTTAAATTCAATAAAATATAAATAAATCTCATATTAAAAAAATATAAGAAAAAATAGTAACGTATAAATGACCCTTAATATAAGTTAACTAGTTTTATGTTAGATGAGGTACCCCCGTTCATATAGCCAAGAATATACATTTGATCTAATACTCTTAATTCCCATAAAATTTCAACACCCACAACTGCTTTATTAAATTATAAAGCAAACTAGGCTACTTGCATAAAACAAAAAAGAAAATCCTTATTCTAGGCAATTTGCATAATACATGTTAATAATAAAACATTCTACGCAACGCTAGAACAAGATAATTACATGTTGATTAAATTTGATTATGTCCCAATTGGCTTGAACTTTTTAAATTATAAAATTAAAAATATGTATGAAATGTTTTTTCATGAACATAAACTTCAAATTAAAATATAATAAAATATAATAAAAATATGTATGAAATATTGAACGCATTTTTCGTTAGTGGAGTAGTAAAAAACGAAGCCCATCAGCTATACTCTGCCTAACTCTTTCTAGGATGCGTGGGATTACATTCTGATTTTTATGCCACCTAACAGTCTATTTTGTTTTGAACTGACAAAGCTAACAGTCTTGACTTTTGAATTCTCGATTTGACATTTTTTCCTGTCGTTGAATATGCATTTAGTTTTGGTTTTTCTGCAAATATAACTTAAGAGGGACAAAAAGAGATGATGGCGGAAGCCTTCAACAGTTTAATTATCTGGTTAACAAGGTAAAGGAAGAGAAAGGCGAGTTCAAATCCAATGGAGATAGCGTCGTCTTCATCATATTCCTTGTCTTCGTCGAGCCAATCGTCGATAACATTCTATCATTTCCTGAATAAAATGAGAAATCCGGCTTCTCTCGATCTTGTCAGATCCATCAAAAGGTTACCCCTGTATTCTCTTAATTTTTTTTTTATATAATTTCGGGTATAAATGTATACACAAAATTATATACCCTTCTATTCTCTTAATTTTTTTTATAATTTCGGATATATATATATCCAAAATTATATCTTCTGGGTACACCTTTTGATTGATTTGTGGATGTGGTCATTCTGTGCTTGTTATGGCGTTCGTCTATATTGTATTAATTAGGCTACCGTTTGGAATTTGCAAATAGATAATATAGTAATTAATATCTTGAAGGAAATAAATTAAGTGATAAAATTACTCCCTCCATTCTCTTAATACAGAGAAAATTTCTATTTAAAGTATTATTTTTATATAGGGAAAAATGTTTAAAAAGAAAATTTTTGGGAGAGCTCCTTAAGAAAATTTTAAAACTATCCTTGCAAGTAACTATATTTTACACATAAAATAAGACTAATGATAGACAAATAGAAGCAGTATAATTAATATGTGTTGCTCTCTAATACATGAATTAATACTATGGTTATAGAGATTTCGTTAAATTGTGTTATATTTTACTAATTATGACAATTATGAGTTAGTTCTTGTCATGCATCACAATATAAATACTAATTTTAACTATCGAACCTTAGTTATTTAAAAGATGTGGTGATATTAGTATCAGACGAATAATTGAGGTATAATTTTAAATTGTATCGATCAATATGATTTAAAATTTTCATGTCGAAGTTATGGACTAATTTTGAAATAAATGCATTTGTGTTAAATAATACATTGTCATTTTTAGGTCACAATTATTATTTTTAGTGCCTAAAAATAGTTTATTGAAGTCGCCAAGTTCAATATGAAACACGTTATTCAAACTATATTCTAACTTACACAAAATGATAGCGTTTTTTGTTTACACTTATGCCTAATCTTGAATAGCCAAATAAAAGAAGTTGAGTTTCTTTTCACTCAACAGGTGTCAATTAAGTCTATCCAAAAAAAGGCATCAATTAAGAACCCTAAATCATACCTTTCTAAATTCTGCCACCTCCACCAACCACCGGCAAGCGTCCATTCATTGTCGTCTTTCCACCATTATAAATGGTGTCGAAGGCGAACAACAAATCAATCGCCAAAAAGAAAACAAAAATGGCTAGTGACAGGGATGATCATCCGCCAAATGTTGATCCAAAAAAATCAAAATATTGAAAGAAAAAGAAAAGTCGGCCTCAATTCTTATTACCAAAATAAATAAATAAATAAAAAAGGATCTCACACTAAGGGTTTATCCTCAAAAACTATTGCTCCTCAAACCAATTCAGAATTAGGCATGACTAAGAAAGTTGCCCCCAAATGTAAAAAAAATAGCACCCTTGAAAAACCCTCCAAACGAGAAGAGAAAGGTTATTGCTAAGGAGGTCAAATCTATAGAATCAGATAGCGAAGAACAACAAAGGTTCATCAGATGATGAGGAGAGTAGTGGTGATTTCATGCAAAGTTATGGGTTTATTTCAAATAAGAACATGAATTATTATGAGCAAAGAATTTTGAGTGAAAAAATATTGGTTGAGAAAATGGTTGATTTTGATGACATGAAGAGTGTGGATTTAGATTTAGAACACTGCTTTGACTTAAGAATGAAGCAGTATTTTCTCTAAAAAATGAAGTTTATCCTTGATTGGTTAGGCTGTGGTATTCAAACCTATATATAGAAGAAAAGAAGTACATAGATGGGGGTTAAAACAGAGTTAGTATCAGTTGTTAAAGGTATGGAAGTGAGGATAAATGAATTAGTTTTGCGAAAAGTTGCAGACATATCTTGTTTTGGTTTTGACTCAATCCTGAAAGATTTTGACGTCTCCAATGGTATGGATGTATCAGAATTCGAGATGAACCACTTAGCAGAGGACTATTCCAGCAAAGAGATTGTCGGAACTAGAATGAAAGTCATCCCTAGGTTGTTGCATCTTATTATTTGTTCAAACATATTGCCAAAGTCGGGTAGCTAGGAAAATGTCACAGGAGATAAAACTCTACTTTTGTGGCATATTATAAAAAACAAACATATAACTGTGGCATCTATAATCATGAAGAACATATGCAACAACCATAGAATCATGACTTCCCAAAAGTACAAGAGTAGAAAGAATTTCCTTCACTTGCCTTATGCTAGATTGATTTCAAGTTGTATAATTGCAAGTGGAGTTAACTTGATTGGAGAAAAGGGGAGAGCCTGAAGGCAAATGAAAAAATAAACTCAAGGTACCTTACCAACTGCGATATTGTGAGGACAAAAAATAGAGGTTGGATACTTTTGAAGTATGTGACTCTTGATGATGAAATAGAATGGGGCAGTAAGGATGAGAACTATACAGTGAAGCCATAATCAATTGTTCCAAAAAAGATTCCTAAGGTGTCCTCCAATGCAGATAATAACCTTGAAATTCTGAAGAGAATTGAAGAAATGAATTTTGTGCTTCTCAGTTTGGTTACAAAAGTGGATAAAAATTGTCCCAACATAGAAGACTTAAAGGCATATGTTATTGATATAAGGCACCATGTCCACTCAACTGGCCCTTAGTCTAAGATTCCCGAGACTCCTCCAAATCATCATAATATTCAAATAAGCCTCCAAGTTTCGAAAAAAGAAGGGTACAAAATTTTACACATGAATAAGGCCACAACTTCTGAACTGCGTGAAAAAATTATGGCCAATCTAGATGACACTGCAACTTAATGTAATGCCAATAAAGCTAATTGTTCTGCTATTGAGAAGAAGGAAGAAAACTCGTGCCCAGCCCCTTCTGGGAGGAGCACCGTGTTCACCGTAACCTGTGGTTAATATGAGTTCCATTTTTTTCAAGTCTTCTCACAAAAGCAAGTTACTTTTTAAAAAAAATAGTGCAACTGAGATTAATGATGACGAGACGCAACCTCTTTCACAGCTTCCTTGGTAAAGTCTAAAGTGCCAAGAATCTCAAGATCCTTATGAAACTGATGATGTGGCATAAAAAATTATTGCAGATACACTTGTCGGCCTTAATGAGGAGCTGTAAAAAAATCCAGACGATGATGGAACTAATGCTTAGATGTGTTATTGGTTGTCTAACTTATTTTTGTATTGTTGGTTGTTTAACTTATTGTTGTGTTGTTGGTTTTGTTTAAACACAATTAATTATTTATGCCTTTTGCTCAGTTTTTTTTTTTTTATGTTTTTTGAGTATTTGGTTTCAGTTTGTTGCTTATGTTCCCTACTTAATGAATGATAAAAATTTTCATTTTGTTGTATGAAGAAATGGCAGCTTATTTACTATTTGTGCCTTATATAAGTGCATTAATATGAAATTTGTCAACTTATTTAAGATTTTTGCCTTATTTACCAGGTAAGTTGCAATATGTAATTGTAATTTGTGGCCAGCTAAAGTACATGAACTTACTTAGGTTACATTTACTTATGCTTAATGTACTGTTAATACACATTAAATTGCAACTACAAAATTTTGTTTAACCTTTTTGCCTTTCATATAGACATTAAAAAAATGGCATATGTCTTATTAGGTAACTGCAAGTAAATAACTGTGCCCTATTATTTAAGGCATATGTCTTATTAGGTAACTGCAAGTAAATAACTAATGCCCTATTATTTAAGGCATATGTCATATTAGTTACTGCTAGTACATAACTTGTGCACTTTCTAAGAAGAACTTGTGTCATTCTAATTAATACAATTACCTAACTTGTGCCCATATTAACAAAACAGTCACTAGTTTATAATATTAAAAGAGCTTCAATTATGAAATTCTCTTCCAAGTAGATGGTTGACACTGTGGGCTACCTCTCTTATAATCTCTAGGTCAACATCAATAGTTTTTGGCAGAGTACAATTCCTTAACATTCTACCTTTAGACATATGCTTAATCTTATACCCGTTTTCATCGGAGCACTTACGAATATCTACTATGTAAGTCTGCAAGGTTAGGAAATTTGTGTTCAATGAAGATGGTGAAAATTCATTATATGCAGTAACTACAACATCAATTAACTCATTAACATTGGTTGGAGCTACTTGGTATTTGATTGAATCAATGACTCTAAAAAATCCTTGGTCAAGAACATTCAAAACAGGGTTGTTTGGATGTTGGCATAAGAAACTGATATTTAATCCCAAATCTATGGCAGCCTCATGAAATTCGACATACCTAATCTCAATATGTGGCTTGGCATTGTCTTGTTGTGTGTAAATGGTTGATAGATTATCATTTTGTGGCTATTTCTTTGTAATTGCAAGCAGAAGTTTATGAATCAAAATTTGACGGATTCATCTTTTGTTATGGACAGAATCGGCTTGGTCTCCATTATACCAGCTGAGCAATTTTTGTTATTCCGTTTGGCCAGTAAAGTTTTAACTATTGGTCATATTCCAATCTTGCCATCAAATAAAAGGTTGTGATTATCATCATACCTAGGTCGTGCAAGTGCAGCTAGAAGCATTATGTTTGGAATTAACGTCTTGCATATGCACTTTTTAGAAGGTTCATCATCACCGGTTGCTAGAAAAAAATTTATGTATTTCTTTACACATGTAAAACAATTTTTTATCCATATGAATTATATCATGCATGTCAGTGAAAGATGATTGGTTGCTAACTGTACTCGAATCGATCATTGAGAGGCAAAAATGAATTCTTGCAATTTTGTTTTCGCCTTTCAACAGAGGCTTAATTGCATTGGAGTGAGGTTTTAGATGCCAACTTTAATTTTTTTTTTTTGTGGACACATAAAGCTGTTACACCTACTTCAAAGGCCAGTGATCAAATTATCGTTCGATGCCTAAGTAGAATTTTTTTTTTATTCTTTCTGCAAATATTTTTACTATCTTCCCACCTATATTCCAAGTACGTCTCATACCATTAAAGTTCTTCTCTAGATAGCGGTTTGCATTTTGTCATATTTTGTAAATTGTTTTGAATAAAATGTTGAAAATGGCTACAACTTTTTCATAACTGCAGGTATTTAGGTTACCTTCTTTCATGTCAACCAAAAGCATGATGCTTACAGAGATTTTGACATCATTTGGAACATTTTTCATCTTATTTCTTTTTTTTATTATTCATTGAAACAACATCTTGGGACTAGCTGAACGCAGAAGTCATTTCTTTAGAAATTGTGGCTAGGTCTACCGGAAGTTCATTTAGGTTAATGGAATGGTGAGAGTTCATGATTTCAGGTACAGAGATTGACCATGTGAGTTGAGAATTAGGGGTCGTTTCTTTAGAAATTGTTGTCATATCTTCTAGTATTTCATTAAGGTCAGTTGGATAAGGTGGGTCCATGATTTTAGGAGCTAGGTTTTTATCGCTGTAATGCCCTTTTTTTCTTATGAAAATGGTTTTGGTGAATGCTTTGTGTACTATTTATAGGGAAATGAGTCCTTATAGTGCCCTCATTGTAAAAGTTGAGGAGACTCTTTCATTTCTAAAAATATTTGGGAGGCAAATTTCAATACGAAATAGCAACATATTCAGAAAGCAGTCCCCCATTTTACTTCATGGAGGGAAAGTTAAATTTTTAATTGGTTGAAAATTTTTATTTTATGAAATTTTAAATTTTAATCAAATTAAGGGCACAGTCCTCCTTCCTTCCTTTTTTTTTTTTGCAATTTTAGTATTCTAAATGAGCCCTAGCGTCTTGTTTGAATGAGATGTAATTAGGAGCCTTAAGTGTGCATTTAACATTATTCAGGGGTATTTTAGATAATTTATAGGCAAAAGAGTTCTCAATGACAACTGATATTTGTGCCTGAATTTATAAATTTTTACACGATCGATATATGTTTTTATTCCCGCTTCAATATTTTATGCACTGATTTATAAAGTGTTGCAAATATATACTCTTATTGTACGAGTGGAAGACAATTTATTTCCTTCATTTTAAAACAAAAATTTCAATTATAAATGCTCCCTAGAGTACTGTGTTCATGAGCTGTCTTTCTCTCTTAATATTATAAATTACATAATTGGACTTATTGAAGGCTAATTAAGGCATATTGTGATCAATAAATTTATTAATTGCCTCTTTAATTTTCATATTTTTTCTGTTTTCTCTATATTAAAAGAAGGGAGGGAGTATTATTTATAATAATTAAATTAAAAGGACGTTATTATTTCACAATTTACTCGGCAAGGTAATGTAAACAAACGCTTCATATCGTTTGACTTTTTATTTTTGCTTTCTAGATAGTAACTTTTGCAAATTTTAAGTTTGCTATATAAGCAGATACATTAAAAAGATATTTTCATTTAAGATGAGAAAAAAAAATATTTTCTATGAAATACTTGATTTTGTCTCTTATGCGTTGCTTATCTTTATTTATAATTGTATTTTCTGTGTGTTTGTTTTTTTTTTTTATATTCTTTACATGATGCTTTTTGCTTCTAGAATATCTGAAAAAACTAACCTACCTGTTTTAGCTTCATTGTATCTTTCTCATTTTACACGGCCAACCCTGAAAATGATGGGAAAAGGGTACAAGAGTTCTTCTCCAATATGGAAGCTGCTATAATGAATCATCCATTATGGGCTGGTGCTACAAATGAAGAAGTCGACTGTGCAATGGAGGTAATAGTTGTTGCACTGGTCCCAAAAGTACTACAAAATATTTTTGGTTGCTAGAACATTATTTTGAATGATGTGTTCTGGAATCTGGATAAAGTTTTACAATATATTTATTATTTCTTTTACTTTTGAGTTTGATGAACAAGATCAATTACAGCCGTAGTATCCACATCAAAATTTTCTTCAACTCCTCTGCTCATGTCCTCAAAATATTTCTTTAGGAATACATATGTCCATTCTGCTCAGGATTAATCCATTTGGTTTCAAATAAATGAATTCATTCTTTAGGTTCGAGAATTTTAACTGTCTAATTGCACATAGTTTATTTCACTTGTTACTTACATCTCATGCGTATGCTGCAGGGTTTGGAGAAATATGTGATGACAAAATTGTTCTCCCGAACATTTGCAGCTTCTCCTGAGGATGTGAATATTGACAGAGAAATCTCGCAGAAGATACAATTGTTACAAACCTTCTTGAGGCCTGAGCATTTGGACATCCCAGCAATTCTTCAGAATGAAGCTTCATGGCTGGTATGCAGCTGGTCTTATTTGACTGCTGGGAATTTTGTTTTGATTTATTTGATGCTATACTCATTTAACTTGTTAGTTTAATTGATTTAATACTGAACAAGTAGCTAAGTTACTGAAATAAGCAAAAATGCAATACTTTATACTGGAAAATACTGGATAATGTTCCAATTTTCGTTCTAAGCATGTGCAAAATTTATAAGCCACTCTGCTTTTTTTTTTGTGTGTGTGATGGTGGTAATGGCGGTTATTCCTTGCTTTTTTCAGTTGATGCTCATATTTTTTCTCTTAAAAGAGTAGCCTTGATGCCCCTTATTTTCTCAGCTTGCAGAGAAGGAATTGCAGAAGCTAAATACTTCTAAAGCTCCTCGTGAGAAGCTTCTTTGTATTATGAATTGTTGTAGGGTCATCAACAATTTGCTACTGAATGCATCAATTTCTGAAAAGCATGTACTGGGCGGTGCTGATGACTTTCTTCCTATTCTCATATATGTTACGATCAAGGCAAGCTCTCCTTGGTAATAAGCCATTCTATTCTATCTTGTTTTCCTATTCTGGAGTGTTGCATCTATGCAATGTTTGCATACCATTGAAAATGGTCTGATTTGTGATCATTCATACTTATCTGCTACCAATGTTTTTGCCCCAAATATTTGAGGTGCCTGTTATTTTCCTTATAACCAGTTGTTGGCTATGGACTATTTTCTTGCCCTTAATATTAATCACTTCATTGAGCAGGCGAATCCCCCTCTGTTGCATTCCAACCTCAAATTCATCCAACTGTACCGTAGGCAAGCAAAACTGGCATCTGAAGCGGCCTATTACTTCACAAATATTGTCTCAACCAAATCATTTATTGTCGACTGTAATGCCAAGTCTCTTTCTATGGATGAAATGGATTTTGAACGAAGCATGCGAGCAGCAAGACTAGCGGACAAGGAATCACAAATAGAATCATCATTTCTATTGGATGGGATAAAAGATCTTGAATTAGGAATGGCTGCTGTAGAAACAGATTCAAGTGGTGAGCAAAATATTGCTTTCATGAATAGTCTTTTTCAATGGCCAACTCTTTACTTGTTGCCATGTTTTTACTTGATACTTTTATCAACTTGTGATGTTCATCCATTGAATTATCAAAGGTTAATGCTGACATATGTGCCTCTAATTGGGGTTCGGAGAAGTAAATTATGCGATTTTTGTCATTCAGCTATACCTAACTTGCCTCTCATGATTTCAGGCACATCAAATTATCCATACATGGATGCTGCGGCTGGTGAATTGACAGTTAAAGATGTGGAGAGCTTGCTAAGTCTGTACAAGGATCTGGTTAGAAAGTATTCTAGCCTTCGCAGACGAATTTCTTTGACTAGCACTGTACCCTCTCTTCCTATTTTCAGAGGATATAGCGCCTTTGTGTTGCAAGCTAAGGGACAACCTGAAGGGAGAGGTACAAGTATAGATATTAATGGAGGAGAATGAAACTGCTATCAGTAATATTTTATAATTTTTCAAATTTACTTTTGCCTGTGGAAGATCTAGAGTATTTTTCTTGTGATGCAACGCGTTGATATCTCCTCTAATCTTTATCTACACTATAAATTGAAAAAAAAAAATTCCGCCCTGCATATGGCAAAAACTTGAAAAAGCTCTTCAATCTGCCATTGATGAAATGCGTTAATTTTTTTTTCTTTTTTGTGCCTTTGAAACTGAAAAGTAAGAGTTAAGTTTTAAGTGTTTACAAATATTTAATTGTGATTTTTTTTGAAGGCCAAAACAATTCATATTATTGAACAAAGGGAAATTAACAAAAATAACCTAATTGTTTTAAAAAATAAGGTGCTATTTTTTTCAAATTTATTTTAAAATCTTTTTAAAATAACAATAATATGGTTGTTTTATCAAATTCTAAATAGCAGATTTTTTTTGCCGCCAATTTTTTTAAAATTATCGACTTTCTTTTAACTTTCTTCAAGCCAACAAATTTTTTCCAGGATCAATCACACAAAAACTTACAAAAAGTATATCAAAATCAAGGAAGATGTCAAAAATAATCGATTCGAATTCAAAAAAGAAACAGATAAAATAGAAACAAATCATAATATCTACATCTTCAAAGTAATATAATTACATTATCGATCAAAGCATTGAATAAAAAGATGCTTTCCATATATCTTATATGTAGAATTATTTCCTTTAAACAGGCTTTCACATATAAATAATTCATTTTGTTGAAGCGTATTTTAAAAAAAAACCAACAGTATATAATATATACATTATTCAAAATATTATGAATAACAGAATACATCAAATGACTTAAAACAAAACCTAAGCATTCATATTATTATACGTAACATCTCTAATTTTTGAAAATTAAATAAAATAAATTAAAATTAAATTGTATAACTTAAATAAATGATTTAAATAGAAAATTGAATAATTTTAAGTGAAAAGTAAAATATATATATATATGTAAAATATACATGAAATATATTTAAAATATATAAAAGTCAACTAAAGTCAATATTTTTAAAAGAAAAGCCAAGTGGTAATTTTGTATATATACTTTAAAAATTAAAATTATTTAAATAATTTAAAAATAATTTTTTTTGGTTAGAAGAGAAAATTTAAGGTTTTTATTAAATAAATAAATAATTAATTAAATAAATAAATAATATATATAATTAAATAATATATATAAGGTCTTAAATGAAAGTGGATGAAAAGAGAAATTAAAAAAGTTATCTTTTTCTTCTTCTTCCCTCTAGGTTGAAACTCCATTGTTGCATAAGAGATGATTTTTCTTCTTTCAAGCTCCATTAATTGAAAGGTTTTTGAGATTTCAAGTGAAGTTTTGAAATTTTTCTTTTGAATTAGTAAGTTTCTTAACTTCTTTTCTTGAATTTTCATGAAATTGAGAATATGTTTGATTTGAAATTTTGATGTAGTATGTTATAATTGTTGAAATTGGTATGTATGAAGTTATTTTGTGTAGCTAATAATGATTCTTAAGTTGGATTAAAGAAATGGTTGAGTTTAAGTTGGGTTGGTTGAAGAGAGAGAATTTAGAATTATGGAATTTTTGAATTTTTGAATTCATATGATTTAATTGTGTAATTTGATTCTAAATGTGTTGTTTTGATGCATAAATAAGAATTTTAAAGTCAAATAATGTATTTGATTAAGTTTGGTTAGAGTTTGAAAATAGTAATATTAATTTAGGATTTTAAAAAGGAAGTTTTAAAAGAATGGTCAATTGTTTGGTTTTAATGTTTAAAACATATTCTTTTAAGGATATTAGTAATAGAAATAAGCTTGGGTTAATAATTGGAATGAGTTGAAATGAAAAACCTTCATTGGTGAAGGTTATACTATTTTAGAATTTTGTTTAAAGTGTATGTGTTTATTGAATGTAATTAATTAAAATATGTTATAATATATTCATAATGATATAAATAAATTTAAAATATCAATTTAAATGGTTTAATATGATTTTTCAATGTTAAAGTAAGGTGAGGCTTAACTTTAGAATTTTGAATCGAGTGATGTTTAATAAAGATTTAAGGTTAAAAATGATTATATTCGATCACATTGTATATAGGCATTGAGAGGTGTTAGATTGTCCAACCCTAGTATTAAAAGGCAAGTTGAAAGTGAAAGGTTTGTGGGAGATTTTGTGCTTGCATTTGAGAGCTTATAGAGGTATGTACAAGCTTTTGATAAAATAGGATATGTTTATTTTACATTTGAGCTTAACATATTTTGAATAAAAAATATATTAAGCTACTTGATACATTGAATATTAATAAATAATGTGCTATGACATGTGTATTGTTATGTATGCATTTTATGCATTGTGAAAAACCATTAATAATGTCTAAATTGAATACAATGTGATTTATATGAATTATGTTAAAATAATTCAAAATATTTGGGTAATGTATTTTTAATGTGAAATGCGATGCATTATGATGAAATATGATAAATTAAGGTAAATTGACATTGATATGAATGAGAATAAAAAAAAAGTAAAAATGATGCAATGTGATAAAAAATGAGAAATATGTGAAAATGAGGCAATGTGCCTAGTTGAAAATAAGAAAAAGTTGATTATGAAAAATATGAATCATTTGTGTGCTAGTACGTTATTTAATTTTTTAGAATTTTATGTTTGACGGCATACCTATGAGGTTATCCTCATTATTTTCCTTTGGGGATAGACGTTATGCGTCACTAATACTTGATTTTGCTTTCGGGGCTAGACACTTGACATAACTGATACTTAATTTTACCTTCGGAGCTAGACATTTGGCGTCACTGATATATGATTTATCTTCGGAGTTAGACGCTTCGTGTCAACATAGACCAAAACAGTAACTTTGAAATTTGAATAATGTATTAGTTTATTGGGCCCATGCTTGTGTATGTATTTATGTAAATTATTAAATGATGAAAGAATATGTCTAAAAGTGAGCTTGGATGGCACATTGTGATATAGCATAAAAGCATTAAGCATTGATATTGTATTTAAGTTTTTTTTTGTTATCAAATTTGTGCTGCTAGGCTTTTAGCTTAGTGCGATTATAATTCATCGCACAATTGACAGGAGTGATTCGGTAGAGCCAAATAGTTCTTTTAAATTAGATCGGGTCTAGATTTAAGAGTGTTTGTTGAGTTGTCTTTGCTACTTCTTCAATATCAGAGCCATTCGCCAGCATATATATATATTTTATATTATAGTACATTTTGCTATTATGTATATTATGTTAATGCTTTTGAAGTATATATTGTAAATTATAAATAATATTTTGGATAAATTGTGTAATGTGGGGTTTTATACGTATTTTGATATATATATATAGAGGAATTTTGGAGAAATTGAGAAGTTGAGATGGAAATATATGTTTTATTTTATTGGGAGTGTTTTTATGTAGGTTGTGGAATTGTTAAAAATTTGGAATATCCAAATTACAGATAAAACTCAAACGAATTTTTTTTAGATATTTTCACATAAAATGCTTATTTTGGAATCTATGATTTATAAATAATGTTTTATTTGTTATTTAAATATATATTTTCTAGCATTTGAGATTTTAAAATTGAAAGTGTAAAAATTTTTATTAAACCAGGTTGTAATATTTTTATATAGTATATGCGTATTTTACACATACTAGGTATATATATTATATGTATATATGATATAAGGGTGTCATATTATATGTTATTAGATAATTGTGTATGTAAAACATAAATCAGTATATATAAGATGATTTAAAGAAGAAAGATGAAAATATAAAAATGTATATGCTGTTATATGTTGATATATATAACATAAATTAACATATATTAGATGATTTAAAAAAACATAATTATATAAAAATTTATATATTGCTATATATAATATATATCAACATATATTAGATAATAATAAAAATTATTATTATTATTATTATTTATGTTTATTATTAGTAGTATAATTATTATTATTTCAATTATTATTTTTTAAATAATATTAAAATATTTTAATATATTATTCAATTAAAATTTATTTTTATTTTTATTTTTATTATATTTATTTTTAATATTATTATTGTTATTATTATAACAATAAAATTTTTGCCAAAATCGAAACTATTGGCCATGGAAACATTTGAAAAAAAGGTTTTTGGGCCAAGCCGAAACTCAAGAGTTTTGGTTTGGCCAAATTTTATTAATGAAATTAAAAAAAAAACATAGACTGAAACTTTAAAAAAAAAAAACCAAAATTCAAAATTTTGATTTGTATTTTCACTCACATATTTTATTAAATATGAAAAAAAAAATCTCATATTTTAATAAAATACGATACTTTCTCCTATATTTTGATAATAAAAAAAAACCCTAAATTAGTTATAACTTTATATTTCAATTCACAAAAAGCCTAACATAAAAACTTTACTTTTACCAAAAACTACCTACAAGAAAACATTAAAAATATAATGTTATATTTTGATGCATATAATTTATATTACTATATACTCTTTATGTTCATAAATAATTGTCATTTTAGGTGATAAATTTTATTCATAAATAATTATCACTTTACAAAAGTCAAAAGTATTTTATATATTTATCCCAATTTTACCCATATATAATTAATATATAATAAAATGAGTAATAAATTGAGGAGAATGACAGTTTAGTAAAATAGTTATATAAAGTAGATCATTAAATAACTTTATTAATTTTTGTAAAAAATTTTAAAGTGATAATTATTTAAGAGCGGAAGGAATAAGAAATAATTTAGAATACAAACTTCAGAACAAAAAGGTGTTATATAAAATTATATGTTGACCATATATCATATAATTTAGACAAAGAATCATGACAATAAAAAATATTATATATTGTTATATATTAATATATGTAAAGAAAATTAACATATATCACATAATTTAAAGCATACATAACAAAATATAAAATGTTATATACTATTATACTTTGATATATGTAATATATATTAAATAATTTATACAAAAACTAATGAAAATAAAAAGTCTTATACGCTAATATATAATGATATACGTAATAGATATCAGATAATTTATAGAATAAATATTATAATATAAAATTAATTTAAATTATTTTATGTTAATATACGTAACATATATTAACATACATCAAAAAATTTAAACAAAAGTCTAAAGAATATAAAGTATTATACATTGATATATGATTATATATATATATATAACATACATTACAATATATAAAATGATTTAAAGCATAAATATAAAAAAAATAAAATATTATATATTGATATATGAAATATATATTAACATATATTAAATATCTTTAAAAAATATCAAAATACAATATTGTATCATAAATACAATGTCTTATAATGATACATGATACATATATCAATATAAATCACATAATATAAACAAAAAATACCATAAAATAAAACATAAAATACTATTATATGATATATATATCACAATATATCAAAATAATTTACAATAACAAACATCAAAATAAAAATGTTATATACACTACAAGATTCACCGTGTATAGCTATGAAAAATATTGTTGCTAAAATAATAAATTACCGCAGCTAAATGATTTTGCCATAAAATTTTAATTCGTAACCTATCATAACTATAAGTGACTCAGCTAAAGTTTAGCTACGGAATTTACAAATTTGATAGCTTTTTTAGTTTGTTTTAGCTACACATTAAGATATAAAAGTAGCTAAAAAATTAGATATTTTGCTATTAAAATATTTCATTGTAGTAAAAAGAACAAATCATTTGTTTCGAAAGTAAAATTTTATAGCAAATATTAATTATTATAAATATGTCAAGTTTTTTTAACTGGAGCTCATAAAACTCGACCACCATCTCCATACTTGTTCTCATCAAACTATCGATTTTTGTTATTACTTATTAACACCAGAAAGCTCACTTATATGGGAGATTCTTCATAAGTCTTGTGAAGAAAATACACTTATTGACTTGATTCTATATTTTAAATAAATTTTAAAATAATAAGTTAATGAGTTTCTTCTACTTATATATCTCTTATTAAATTCATCTTTTTTCGTTGTAGAATTTCTCTTACAATATTTGAATAACATCAATTAGCTACGAATATAAAAATTTTATAGCTATTATCCTATAATTTTAGCCGTAATTTGTCCTAGCTAATAATGAAAATAATTGCTATAAAAATTTCACATTTATAGTTAAAACATTTGATTTGCTACTAGATCAAAAATACGATAAATAAAAATTTAAATAAAATTTAAAAATTTATTTTGATACTCTATTTTTCATAACTAGTAAAATTATAGTTAGCTATGAATAATATATTCTATGACTAATATTATATATTAACTATTATCAAAATTTTTATAGTAACATTCGTAGCTATAGATAATAATTGTTGTAGTGATATAAGTTCTTATTCAAAATCAAACTAAACAAATATATCCAATTATATCTAACATTAAAACAATCGCAATTAAAATAAAAAAATACTTTTTCAGAATAAGATTTTTCAGAACCAATTCATCGATTTTTTACCCATAGCTGATTTTTTCATATAATGAATAATCTGTGCAGAAGTTCTATGAAATGAAACAATAGAGAAGGAATTTTTAACCATTTAACAATAAAATAAAAATAAAAAAAGAATGGACACGTAAAGCAAAACGTGAAGAAACTACTAAACTACAGTACAAAAATTGAAAAAATGAAAACCACTAACCGAAAAAAAAAAAAAAGGAATCAAAATCTAAAAAAGAGAGAAAAATAAAAAGGGCAAGAAAAATGGTAAAAATTAAGAGAAAAACCTAAAAAATTAGAAACTATAAAAGAAAAAGAAAGCAAAGTGAGAAAGCAAATGTCGTAAAAATGAAAAAATAAAATATAAATAAAGTAAAATTGAAAAAGATAAGTTAAAGTGAAAAAAATAAGTTACAAGAGTAAAAATAAAATAAAATAAAAAGATAATAAAAATAATATATGGTGTAATTTTTTCTTAAATAAAATTAAGAATTACAACTTGGGCATCCAATCCTAGCAAAACTACGAGCCACGTAAGAATTACAACAGTAAAAAAAGACAATAAAAAAATAATATATAGTGTAATTTTCTTTTGAATAAAATCAAGAATTACAATTTGGGCATCCAAAACTATGAGCCACATAATGAGAATTAGGCCATCTCGGATTAATGTGCCAAACTATGAATTATCCACTTGTTTCTTCCCCAAAGGTTGAATGAAAATTTGGAAAATTACACAATATGTGGCATTTTCTAGCGTTATTTTTAATTTTACGGCACTTGGTTGTTTTAAACATTTTCATGTTTTTCTCGTTTTATATGTACGGCAGGCTTTTTTTCTTTTTTTTTTTTTCATTTATACGATGCAGTTGATAAGGTGTTGGCTTCTTTCATGTGCAAATTTTTTATCTATTTTTTTTACTTTTTTTATTCTATTTCTTTTATCCATTTTTTTATTTCCTTTTTTCATACATATTTATATTTGTATTTTTATGCAACCATACAAATATTTTTTTTAGATATTTTTATTTGATATAAATATTGAATAATAAATTAGTATTATGTTTTATTTTTTATTTTTTATATATAAATATGTATGTGAAATATAATTTAAAATTAGTTAACATAAATTATAATTTAAGTTAATAAATAAATAAATTATTTTTTATTATATAAAAATTTAATTATATAATTATATAAACTATGTTTTATTTACACGACATGTATATAATATTTTATACAACATATATGAACATATAATAATGTATATTAGTTTATATGTTGATATTTTATTATAAATTAATCGATATATATTATTATATATAATATATATCAACATATAATAACATATATCAATTATATATTGATATTTTTTTATAAATTAATTAATATATATAAAATGTATTAACATAAATTAATATATATTAATATATCAATATATTTTAGTTTGTATATTTTACTTTATTGTTATTTTACAGATATATGTTGTACATGTTATATATAACATATATTAATATATATAATATATATCAATATATATTAATTTATATATTGATATTTTATTTCAAATCAATTGATATATATAGTTATATAAAACATATATCAATATATATTAATTTATATATTAATATTTTATTATCAATCAACTGATATATATTATTATATATAATATATATTAACATATATTAATTTATATATTAATATTTTATTACAAATCAACTAATATATGTTATTATATATAATATATATACTATATATATTAGTTTATATATTAATATTTTATTACGAATTAACTAATATATGTCATTATATATAATATATATCAACATCTATTAGTTTGTATATTGATATTTTATTATAAATTAACTGATATATATTATTATATGTAATATATATTAATATACAAACTAATATATGTTGTTATTGCATACAAATTGATATATGTTGATATATCGATACATGTTATATGTAATGATATATATTAATTGATTTGTAATAAAATATCAATATAAATAAATATATGTTAATTTATGTTGATATATATTACATATAACAACATATATCAGTTGATTTATAAAAAAAATATTAACATACAAACTAATATATATTGTTATATATAACATATATCAACATATATTAACATGTATTAGTTTATATATTAATATTTTATTATAAATCAAGTGATATATACTTATATATATAATATAATCAACATATATTAAATTAATAATTGCAAACTTTCTATGAACATTTTTAAGTTTCTATTCAGTTAAGGAATTAATTTTTTAAATTCATCCGAATAAAGGAGCGTGAGTAGTAGCATATTACATTATCATCTTGCCAATGAAAAAGATTTGAGTAATAATATAATACGATGCAGAATAATACTATGTTTATATATTTTAGATAATATTTATTTACATTAGGCAACAAATTTAGCAATCCAAATTTTTATTTAGGTTGCTGTCATTGTGTTAGGCTAAGACTTGGGCTTACTGTTCAGGAAAAAGGGCTTAGGCTTAAGCTTAAGCTTGAGGTACATTCAGCTCTGGAAATGGTGGAACCAGAAGCCCAATTTGGACATGAAAAGAAGGCAGTGGGGAGGAATCAGAGGAGCCGTAGTTGCTGTCTGACGCTTCCGAGTTTGAAATTTCTAAAGCCTCGTGGAGAAAATACATCAGAATTAATTAATTTTTTTTATTTGACATAAGAAATAATAAAATAAATAAAAGTAAATAAATAAAAATTCATTTCCTCAATTTATTCTTTAATATTTAAAATATTTTTCCTTTAAATTAAAATAAATAATAATTTAAATAGGTAAAATAAATATTCTAATCTTTTTTTTAAATTAAAATTAAAAAAATTTTAAATTACTCATTTTTTTAAATTTAAATTACCAAATAATAAAAAAATAATTTAAAATAAATTTCATTTACATTCCTCTCCTTCTCCTCGTTAAAATAAATTCTCTCGCCTCTAGCTGACCTCCATCCAAACATAGGCTAAAGCAAATGCGGACCGTGAAATTGAAAATGAAATTGATGACAACAAGCTCACTTTCTTCCCAATCACCCTTGAAACTGAAGCAATTATCGTTGCTTTTTTCAGAACAATCCTATTTTTCCAAGTCCTTCTCGTCGTTTTCTTATTCTTCTGGAGAAACAGAGAGGCTAAGTGAGATAAAAAGCAACGATGTCCCTACTTCAGGAATCAGCCGGCCACTCTCCGAAATCCTCAAAGAACTCAACAAGAAAGTGCCCGATTCGCTCATCAAGCAACGCCTCGAGGATAGCTTCTCTGCCAAATACATCCCATGGTAGTATCATGCTTTTTCTTTATTTTTATACTGATGCACAAGGTAATAATACTTACTATGGTGTTTACTGACGCTTCCTATTCCTTGCAGGCATATGGTTAACAGGATAATGAATTTACATGCTCCAGGTAAGTCAATATCCAAAAGCTTGCATGCACACACGCCTATTTTGTCATTAACACGAATCACTACAAGCTGCGCGGGAAACAATTTCTAGTGAGCACACAATTAGGAAATTAAATTAGTTTAAATGGATATTCCATGTGAATCTAAATAGTTTTCTACTTTAATATTAAAGAAATTACTGAAGACTAAAGTGGAAGACTCTATGCAATTGACATGCCAATAACATTGTTATTTGGAGCTTCAACTATTGGTAAGGAAGAAGTAATGTTCTAAAGAAAGTCATTGAAGAAACATACAACATATGATCTAGCAAAAGCTATTTATAATTGGATACAAACTTGTAAGAAAAATGTAGTTTTGATGGTTCATGGCATAACAGTGTAAACAATCTGAAAAAACCATTTTAATAGAAATACTTAAAAATGAAAAAGTAAATATCAACGGTAGCAGGTCTTGAAGCTTGGCCCAATGGAGAGTTGAATGACAGCAGCATTGAAAAGTAAAATATCTCTTCCATAAAAGAACACACTTGCAAACAAAAAATAATAATAAAGAGTAAAATGTAATGTCAACTATTCTCAACCTTCAAATATTCTATTATTCAAATATTGAGCCATATGATCAGTTTCATACTAATTGAAACACCTTAAACTGTGTGTTTAATGCTCATTTGATTGGACTCTAAATCGGAGTTCAAATTGGTAATTTGATGACATGGCAACACAATGTTAATTCGTTCTCTCAGCTTTGAAATTATATACATATCCTTCTTGCTTGCAATGCTTTTTATTCTCTGTGCCTACAATTGCAGAGTGGTCTGGTGAGGTTCGGAACATAACTTATTCCACTGATGGCAAGTCTGTATCTGTTGTTTACCGTGTGACACTCTATGGGACTGATGCTGAGGTATTTTTTCACTCTGTGCTTATTTTCATACGTATACCAATTTTATGGTGCACCCTAAACTCAGACTGTTGAGCTTTTGTTTAAGGCCAGAGTTATTACTTTATCTTCCAATTTCTGTGATTGGCTTGGGTTTGCCATATGACTGCTTTGCAGGTCATAAGTTGGGCATAATATCATAAAAAATGTTAATGGCTTAGTTTATATTCTTTCTACTCGTCCTTTTGCCATGGTGGTGAATTTATTGAACTGCATTGATCTTTATAGCTTGAAAGTTTGTGTTGTTTTTGCTGGCTGGAGTAGGCTGATTCTGAGAGGCTTGTATCAGATCGCACAAAGCGGGCATATGATTAGGACTACAGAATAAGTAAAACTCTTTGAAGTCAAAACCACAATTCAAATCTACTTCGCATCAAACCAAAACCTTGGAAGAAGAAAAATATGTAGGCTTCAGTCACTGGTAAACTAATAAAAGAGGAGAGCCTCTAGTATGTTCATCAATTGGCCCTAGAATTTTTGTTGTAATCCTTCTATGAGTGTTAACTCTTTTCATGAAAATTCTTCTAAGCTTGCCAGATGAGAAAATTCTAACTGGAAATCTTCATGGCATGAAAGTATATGGAAGTATCAATTTTCTCTGTAAAAAACCCTCTACTTTTTATTTGATTGAGGAAAATAATTGGAATAATTCATGTTCCAGTAGGATTTGTATATTTCAAGAAAGCATGACCGCTCTATCTTGGTTTGTTATAAAATATAGATGCCTAGGTATTTAGATGAAAATACCACAAAATTTAGCTGCATGAAACTGAGTTTGTGGGCAGTGATGAGGTTTTTGCCTTTCTCAGTTGACTATGTAGGAAATGCTATAATGGCTGAAACATTAGGCTTTCCTTCCACATGAAGAGTCTTGCTGTCATCATTTTTTTTTATTATTTATCAATGGAAGATCTCTGGTTTATTTGGGGCAAAAATTTGACTGTTTTAACTATTGCGGCAGACACATTCCCGAAGAGTTCTGGAGTTTTTGCTTCACTTAATAATTTGCTTCTTAAACATTGCTCAAATTATAAAATACCATAAAATAAGCTGAAATTGAATAGTTGTTTTGTGTTGAATAAGTATTCCACAATCTCAATTTTCGTTTGGAGTTTTAAATGTGTAATCATTATCATTATATAATATTTGATATTTCACAAATTTCTGCGATATGAATTTCACACAAATGAGAATTGGACATAAGATAATTTTACATTTTCCAGACTAGAAACTTGGAATAGATGTTTATAGCTTGTGAAACATGCATATTAGGATAGATGATATTGGTAACTAGTTAACAAATTGTGCAAGTGATTGAAGATCACTTTTAATACAGTTGGACTTCTGGGAATTACATTAATAGTGAGAATAAATTTAAGATATTCCTCAGGTTCATTCAATTGTAGTTTGATTTTGAGTGGTTTAGGCATTCAGATGATTTCAAATAGTGGATTAGAGCAGAGGCAGAATCTTGGATGATGATTGATGACATAGGAAATAAAAGGTGTAACATGCTATCAAAGTGCTATTTTCTTGATTAGTTGTTTCTCCCAAGTTTTCAAGTCTCTTAAGTCAGGATTTTTTTACTATGATACTTAACAGTTACCACAAACAAGAAGTATACTGGAACTAGCCTTTGTCTCATTGTCTTAAAGCTTCTAGGGAAATGCTTTGGAATATCAATTACCAAGCTAGAGTGTGAACACTGAAACTAATGCATCATTCAAAATTGGGACTCTGGCTGTTACGTTAATTCAATATCTCATTTGACAAAATATAGAATTGAAATATAATTTATAGAACACTTTCTCCTATATGTATTTTAACTAGTTCAGATTTCAGTTGTTTCCTTCTCAAGTTTCCTTATTAATCTAGAAATTTCTGTCAGTTGCTTGAAACACGTTTGAACCAAGTTATAGGTTTAAAATCAGTGCCCCTCTGTACACTCTCCACTTTCACTTTTTGCATGCTCTTTCTTTCATTTTTATTTTTTTGGAGTAATATTCTTTGATAGGATTCCTATGGTAATTTTGGTCTTTCATCTCCTCTTGTTTGTGCTGCTTTATCATAATAGGTATGCGCCATGAGTCTGAGTCGAATGAGAATGTCTACATTCTGCATAAATCATTGATTTTTTTCCCTCTCATTTTATGTTTACAAATACCATTTTCATCTTTATGGATATCAAGGAAAAAATGAGGGATCTTAGTCTTATTTGATGTCCTTTGGAAATATTGATACTGATTGTTTAGATGAAGTTTGAAACTGATCCAAGAGGCATGTGATCTAACTTTGAAGTAAATGTGCAAGTTTGGATTGAAGCTGAATCAACCTGCTTGCCATGATGACTTGCTTTTGGAATTGCTATGTAATACAACTGAACATAACCTCACCTCCATTTAAAAAAAAAAAATTGGTCTGCCAGATATACAGGGAATCAACTGGAACTGCTTCGGTGGATGATGTAGGTCATGGAGATCCTGTACAAAAAGCAGAAGCAATGGCATTTCGGCGAGCTTGTGCACGTTTTGGTCTTGGTCTTCATCTTTACCACGAGGATGTGTCATAGCAAAACAACAGGCATTTGTTCTAAAGTTTGTTTTACGTTTTAAGGTCGAATGATTCCACTCATAGCAAATTTTAGTACCTTAACGTTTGTTGGCCTACATGTATGATAGAGCCATAGAGGTATTGATAGGGGCTGTGGTTGAGTATCTCTGGAGCAAATAATTAGAAAATTTGATATTTAATTTTCTTGAATGAATGATAATCTTGTAGTAGTATGTGTTAAAATATATAACAAAGAATTAATGATAAAAAAATATGAATGCCCTATAAGATTTGCTAGTTTAAATGGGGTAGATGGTTTTATGTTATAAAATCTAATATTTTATAAGCTTAATATACTTTTAAACTGTTACATATATTAGAGCTAAATTTATGCACAAAAATATGCGGATTGTGTTTTCCAAGTGGCTTGGTCAGAATTTGTTAATTTGTGGTATGTGTTCTCATTTGGCTTGAGTAGAGATTGTTCTCATGTGATTCGGACTGAAATATAATATATTTGTAAAGTAAGCATGTGCGCTTAATTCTTAAGTGATTGCTATTGTCAAGTGCTAACTAGACTTAAATCCAATGACGTTTTCAGATGATTCGACCTATGCTTGTCCAGTAACCATGTGAACTATAATTTTCAATTCAAGGGGTCGTGGATGCTTCTCGAGTGTGAAGTTTTTAATTAGCATATAATATAACGAATGAATAAATTAGAGTGCTTATAATAGTCCCACGTCAATTTTAACGACTTGAGATATCTTTTATAAAAATCAACTTATTATAATATATCTTAAACCAACCACGAATTGACTAAACTTTGTTACATTAACGAACGCCGCGAAGATATTGTTTTGTAACATCAGAAAGAAGTAATATTGTTACTTTGGGTTTGGAGTTGGAGCAAAGGAGAAGTGAGTTGTCAGTGAGTCCCAAAGAAGGGAGATGGTCCCAAAGCTGTGGAGACATGCATGTGTGAGAGTCCGGCATGTGCGACACCCACACCTATTGCTTGTATAGAGAGAGAGATAAAAGAATGCGTTAATGTAGCTTTCTTGGTCAAAGAAGTTGGAGACAGCTGCGCTTGCATGCCAGGTGAGACCCACTTATCTCTTTTCGTTATTTGCTTTTTTCAGGTTTTTAACCCTATACTTCTCATGTGCATGTCGTCTTTGTATCTCAGCCGTCTGTCTTCATGAAATTATAATTTTAAAAATTAGAATCAAACGCAAAAGGGATTTGGGGTTGGAGTAGGACTTATTGTCTGTGCATGAATCAACGTTGCCCTATATGTAAATGAATTAAAGGTTTACAAGTATAATTGCACTTGCTTATTCCTTTTATTTTCCTCATTGCCATTGCCCTGCGCACGTGATTTCCCAACTGCAATTACAGGATCAACTGTGATCTGTGAAGTGTAATATCAACCAACCAACAATCTGTATACTACTATCAAAAAGCTGCGTCTGCGCCACATACAGTTGCCAAAATGATATTGGTGATGAATTGGGTTAGCTGCCAAATGACTGTTGCCATCTTTTCTATTATGAAAATATAACGGAGAGATATCCGAAGCATAATCTTTACTGCAGAAGCTTCAATAAAGGCCATCACGATGCTGCAAGATTATTAGAGCGCGGCACAGATCACATCCTTGATTTGTTATTTCTCATAAACGAGAAATATGCTGGTCCCTAGAACCAAAAAAGTTAATTTGCTCTCTGAAACGCATCTCTTATATGTGTTCGACTTGGAATTGAATGCTTTCACATTGATGATTGATGTCCTAAGCATAGCCATTGATGCCAATAACTAGTTTGCACCATGTCAAGGAGTAGCTTGATTATTGGTGATGGGCTCTCGATTGAAGGATAATCGGATGATTGGCTAAGTTCATTAGGCCAATTCACTAGCCGCCAAGGCTTATGATGATGAGTTTGTAACTACTAATTAATAGTATGGATCCAAATCAAATTGTATGGGGAAGGGTTTCGAAATGGCGAGGCCCTGATCATCATGTATCACACTGTTTTTTTAGGTTATATTTTGAATGCTAAATAATGGATAGTTGTTACTACTCGATAAAAAAGTATACTTGCTATTTGGTGATGGAAAAAGTATACTTGCTATTTGGTGATGGACCTTCAAAATAAGTATCTAGCTTGTTGCATTAACACTGAGATAATAGAAGAGAGTTCTTCGAATTAATTGTATACCTAAAATAGTGGAATCATGTGTTTATATGCATTCAACTGTTTAATTTAATTTCCTTAATTTGATAACAATAATCTTCTCATCATCGGCAGTTTACTGCTTCAGAATTGGATGTGTCCAGGTGCGAGAATCTACTTCAAATGCTATTATTAGAAATTGTGTTTTGCTAAAGGGATGTGCACATAGGATTAAGTGGTGGGATATATTTATTTTTTTTCTAACAAAGCAAGATTATTGGTTTAAACTAAATGTATTCTGAGTTTGCAGCAGTTGGATAGTGTTGGGTTTAAATTACATGGTTTCAGCTAGATAATATATTGGTGCGTAATTGCTATATTCATTGGCGAAATCAAAAAATTATTAAAGGGCGACTAAATTTTTATTTAAAAAAATTATATACTAATTTATTATAAAATTAAACACTTAATGTTATATTAATTCAATAATTAATTTGTATTATTAGATTAACTATATCTAAGATTATATCCTATAACTTTTGTATACTTAGAAAATATTGCATAATAGTCTCATTTTTATTTTTTATTTTTAAATATTTTTCTCCACATGACAAACTAAGCAGACGATTATTCCGTCGTCAATCCGCTATATTGTTGTAGTGTGTGAATTATATATAAAATATATATATATTAATTTAAATAAATTTTATATAATTAATATTTTTTTCAAAATTCATAAATCCTTATTATTTTATCGGTAATCAAGTTCACCGACAGATTACTGACAAAATAATTCTGTAGGTATATTCTTTATCGATAATGAAAATACCGACAAATTTTTCTATTGATAAATTTTCGAGAGACAATTTCTATTGGTATTCATCGATAGAAAATTGATCGAAAATATTTACCAACAGAAAAAAAAATTTATGTCTGCATTACAGGTGAAAAAATATTTTATCGGTAATTTAGACGAAAAATACGTCGGCCGTCATGGTACGTCATGAAAGAGATTGCCGACAAAATAATTATTCGTCGTTAATACCGACAGATTTTTCTCTCAAAAATTTAAAGCCCATAAAAATAGTTTGTGTTAAAGCCCATTATTTAAAAAGAGATTTTGGACTTTGAGTTTGGGCTATGAGGTGAAAAAAAAAATTTTGACCAATCTTTAAAAGATTTATGTCCAAAGGCCATCTTGAAAAATTTTAAAAATAATTTTGGCCTTTTAGATTTAAAAAAATAAAACTATTTTGAACTTATAACATAATTAGGTCATATTAGAAAAAAAAATAAATAAACCAAATAAGTCATGGTTCATACCAAGATATATCAATTATAGTCAAACAATAAGCATTTGGGTAAAAATCTAAGGAAAGTAACTAGGTCAATTACATGAGCTTTAGTCTTTGGATTAAAAAATTTAGGCTCTCATAGCAAGTATATACCAAATGGTATGAAACTATGAGTGGTAATGTCATGCTCGATCTTCATACCTTGATATGAAAGTATAATATCACTTACACAATATAACATGGGCTATACTGGCATCCTAATTCATATACACAAATACAATTTAAATGATGCAACAAATAATATCATAATAAGAAAGAATAAAATAATATAAAGACTAACGAAATCAAATTCTCTTATTTCCAGTGGAGTCGCCACTGTGAGCGAAAATTTTTGCCCCCACTTTTTGGTGACATGGTTTTTGCGACTTCAGCACTGTTAGGCTCAGGGTCTTAGAAAGCACGAGTCTAAATTCAGAGAAAATAGAGTCACCATTCGGACAAGCTAGAAAAAAGAAAATGATGGATGACTCGATTTCTAAGAAATCTCCAACCCCTATTGGATTCAGAAAGTTGGGTCTGCATAGAAAAGATGAGAAATAGCCCAGCACCCCCATAATGTTCGGTTCACTAGAACCGATATCATTTTTATGTCTAAATATTATTAAATTCTTAAGCATTATAACATTATCCATATTATATGCAACTATTTAAATAAATAACCATTATATTATAAATTAACTAAACAAATATAATGAACACCCATCCAAAGATGAAAACATGTTCTTACAAGTGTTCAAATGTCTTCAAAGAAAAAAAAATAAAATAGTATACCCACCAAAAAGTAAAAACGTATCATTTATAATTGTCACAAAGTCAATAAATAAAATAAATTACAGAAAATAAATAAATTAAACAAATAAGATATCCACGAGTTAAAACTTATCTTTTACATCCTTAAAATTTAAATAATAAAATTAACACAATTCAATAATTAATAGCAAAATAAATAATCCAAACATGTAGTTTAAACATCACAATAATAATAATAAATTAGAGTTTAATAAAAAAAAATTAAGGTTAATCACAAATTGCAATCTACAATTAAATATTGACCCTATTGAAGAGAGATCGCGTACGGCGGTCCTGCTAGTCGATTAACGGGAGAGGGTCAAGGGGGCAGCGCCTCTGAAAGGTAAATAGTTTATCTGATATGGTTTTGTTGAAAATTTAAGATTTCTATGTAAGTTAGGATTTTTATATTTATGCAAATTAGGTTTCTAAGGTGGGTTATCAAATTAGGATTTTGGTTCTTAAGCATACAAACTAGGGTTTTGGGTAATCAAATTTAAAGATTCAAGCTAAATACTAAGCTACTGTGAATTTAAAACAAATAAATATTAGTTAACTAAGCTACTGGACGAAACAAAATTGAATTAATAAGCTACTATGATGATGCTTTAGAGGAGATTTGCAATGACTGGATAAGTAAATTGAATTAAATCAAGTTATTAAAGTTTTGTACTAAATCACAATCAAACTTTATTTGCTACTGGACTAAACAACTTCAATATATTATTACTGAAATTAAATCAATAACTTCATACAGTTGGATAAACTCATTGCTACTCAATAAAATTACTTTAAATTGTTAAGTGCTTTTAAATGATGAAAATAACTAATAAAAATCTAATTAGATTGTGTTTAGAGAAATAAAACTTGCGTTGTTGTAGACTCCACCAATTTAATATGTTAAACCTAGCTTTAAGTTGCGAAAGTTTGGATCAATAAGTTTTATTAGCTGGTGCTTTTTATAATTCGAGAGTCGAGCTGCTGCCTGTTTTCGTGACCTAACCCGAGGGCACGTAACCGGCACCAGAAAACAGAAAAAACACATGGTTTTCAGAATCCGTAGTAAGTCCGACAACTCATTTTTTAATAAATATAGATGGTGACATTAGTCACTATCTCAAACCGGATCCACTAGCCTACTAATATTATACTTTAATATAATATCACATCATCATCATCATCAGATATTTATTAACAAATATATTTAACTAAATCGCAGAACTAAATGAATAAGAAATATAATGCGGAGTTCTAGAAAATAATTATAACATAATTATATAATAAAACGTACATAATTAAAACTCCTGGCGAAAAATAAAAAGGCAGAATGATTTATATAAGCAGTACTCTTATGCTTAACCTGCAACCTGAAAAAAAAATGGTGAACATGAATGAGCATTCGACGCAATGAGCTATATAGTAATTAATATAATACAACTATTTCATACATAACATGCTCATACAAATATCAATCAACCAACAAATCACATAAACAAATAAAGATATGAGTAAGTCAATAGGGTCATACTAAACCTCATATTGGGAAACCTATTTTCCTATTTGGCTCTCTTAGTCTAATATATTTCTCTTAGAATCCAATACATAGGGTCTTCTGTCACAGCCGTAGCCAAGTAGCGCTACCCGACTGACAAGCAGAGCTGAGCATAAAAATTCTTCTGTCATGGCAGTCCTAATATTATCATATAATATTCTCATATCATAACTCGTATCTCCGATCATGTATGATCCAACATCATCTTAACTCTATCCGGCATCACATATTATATGCATTAAACACAATCAACTCATCCTCAATACACATTATGCTTATAATAATAATAATTGTATATATATTACAAAAACAGTTGATGTATTATACAAATATAATTATAAACATATGTTAGAGGAGTGAGTATTATATTATTTTATATAACTCACAGATTTATGAAAATTTAATGATTCTTCTTGGAATATTTGATTAGAAATACTACACCTAAAAATATTTTCAATCAATAATAAAAACTATTAAAATATAAATAAATACGACTCTAGAGATTTTATCGAAATTTCAGCAAAATCTCCTCTATAACTATGACATTTTCTCCTGAAACAAAATGAAAACGCACTTCAAAAAAATTCACAACAGTCAATATCATCTCAATTGTCTTATCTAGACCATAATTATAATTCTCAATAACTCAAATATAAGTCCAACGTACATCTCACAAATATAATAGTAATAATTTATTATATCAACATTAATCTTATTTATTTAATTTACTAATAAAATATTCACTTAAAATTTTAAGATATTTGCTAATTTAATTTTAAATAATTCTTAAAAAATTATTTTATAACCGTCTCTTAATTATAATTAATTACCAAATAATTTATTTACCCCACTTTATAAAAATAACTTGGTTAATTTAATTATAAAAATATTAATTTTAATCAAATAATTAGTTTTAAATTAACACCTTCAAATATCTAAATTTCAATCTATTTACTATCAATTATTAATTATACATATTTATCATTATTTTATTTATTCTTTTAATTATATTTAAAATTACTATCATAACTCATAATTCATTTTATTATCTAATTATAAATTTTTACCAAGTAAATACTAAAAATTTATAATAATTAATCTTTAATTTTTTATTATATATTTTTGCTATTTTTTTATAATCACCATAATAGTAACTTTTGTAACTAGAATAGTGTTACCGTCACCGAAAAATAATACTCAAAATAGTATCACCGTTGTTGAAAAATAATAAACGAAATAGTATCACCGCTATCGAAAAATACTAACCAGAATAGTGTCACTGCTGTTTAAAAATTGTATTTAAATAGTATCACCATTGCCGAAAAACGATCATTGGATTGAAGCTTATAAAGAGAGTGTTTCAAAAATACCAATCTTTTTGGAAAAGGATGTCGAAAACTTTCAGGAGGCACCAACTTCATCCGGCGAGTGTGGGCTGCTCCGGCGTCGGACGATGATGATCTTAGTAGTGTTGGGCTCATCGGACAATGAGCTTTCTAATGATATGGGAGGTGTTAAAAAATATTTACTGAACGGTAATAGATATGAGAAAAAGATTAAATTTTCTCTCTCTCCCTCACTTTCTCTCTCCTCTCTCTCTATCTCTTTTCTTTTCTTCTTTCTTTTTCCGTTTCCTTCTTTTTTTTTTTCTTATAAATGCATATATATACATATTTTTTATTTTTAATTTAATTTTTTTAAAATTTTAAAATAATTTAAAATTTATGTTATTACACTTATTTTCTTTTTCTTTTGTATCTTTTAATTTGTTTTTGTGGTTACTGCTGCATGATTCCCCCTTCTCTCTGTCTTTTGATAATTTATTTATAGTGTTCAATCTAGGTTTGAAAGATAATTTTCCTGATTAGTTTCAACTGCTTTCAAATTTATTCGAGTCTTATAGTTTAAGCATAATTCGAATTTCAAACTCATGTCAATTTTGAAAATATCTAAATCGAGACTCACGTCAACTTGGACCATGTCCAAGTCGACATGAGCAAGTTCATGTCGATTTGGAGGCCCCAAATCGACATGAGCCATGCGCATGTCGATTTTAACTTGGTACAAATCTGACCGAACTAAATTTAGACTTATTTTTAAAACCGAACCCAATTTATAAATTGTGCAAATCTAATTTGACCTTTTAAAATTGAATCTTGCTTATTTAAATCTCTTTTAAAAATTGAACCAGATTTGAATTTGACCTCCTTCTTTCAAATTAAGATTGAGCTAAATAGAGCCAAAATTAAGAATATATATATATATATAATTATATATATATGTGTGTATATAATTATATATATACTAATATATGTGGCTGAGGGGTCCAGGGGGGCCCTAGATCCGCCACAGGTTCCATTTTGGTCTACAAATTGCTTGGAGTAGTGCAGGATATTGCTTGGATGTATGAGTCGTGAACGCCTATATATGATATCTAGCATTTAGCAGCTTTTCCAACGAGATTAGAGCTTCGATTCCATTTGCAAAATATTTGACAAGCAAAATAACTCATTATTCATTAATATTCAAATGCACATAACTATAAAGATATTTTTTTATAATATCAAGTTAGAACTTATAATTTGAAAGTAATAATGATTTATGGGTTTAAAATCTAAAAACAATAAACAATTTTAGTGAATTTTATATTAATATATTAAAAAATTAAAAAGCTGTAATCGTTTTAAATAATTTTTTTATAATACAAAGGTGTATATAGAACAAAATATTTTTTTATATTATATTTTCTATAGCCTTTTTTTTATTATTTGGAGACAGAGGCAATTATAATTACATATGATCTAATATATGTATAACCTAAATAAGAAACTGTTTTTGAATTTAGGGAATTATAAACACCATCACTTTTTCTATTGGAGTTTGAGGTCATCCTTAGCCTTAACACATTTTGTAATAAAAGAAATTAAAATTTATTTCTTTTGTCAAATATACAAATTTTTTATATAAATATCAAATTTTCATATTTAACAACATTTAAAATAAACCTCTCTACGTCGATGATCATTTACTTTTTTTGTTTTGATAGATCGTCAAGCATAATACTATAACAAACAAATATCGCTTCATTGGTCACTAAATGTAGGGTCGAATACTAATTGATTTGCATGAAGATAACAAATTAAATTTATTTGGTGTGCATTAACTGAAGTTTTTAAAATTCGCCTTATATCTCTTTGTTTATTTATGAAGTTGTCTACACACATAATTCTTAGTTAATGAGCATTAGTTTTTTTTATCATTTCTGGGCACTTTTGCTTTGTGTCGGCTTCCACGTGGTGTCTACCTTGGGTTAAAAATATTAGCTAAATTGTAGAGGTATCTCACATATTATATCTTGTTCAAAAATACTATATGGATCAAATTTATTCGAATTAAAAATATTTATATATTAATTATATTAAAAAATAACTATTTTAACCTTATATTTATTATTAAAGACAACAATAAATATAAAATTAGAATAGTCATTTCTCTAATATAATTAATATATAAAATATTTTTGATCCGAATCAATTTGATCCATTTAATATTACTCTGTCTTATTTTACACTCTCATTTAAGCAACTTGATAAAAAAAACTCATTAAGTAAATTAATCCCAATTAACGAGTAAATTTAATTGGTTGACAAAGAAGTTCAAATAATTAATTAACCAGAAAAAGGTTAGTAGAAAAGAAACCTCAAATGGTAATTAGGTGATGACAAATTGACAAAACCAATGGACATTTGTCAAGTAGAATTACACTTACTATTGAATTCCAAACGTCAATTTTTATTATTTGGGAATTAGAGAGTAGAATGTAAAAATTTAAAAGTTTTATGTTCATTAATTAGCCTCTCATATTTTCTTAAATTTCAAAAGTTTTTTATTTCGAATAATATAATATACTAGATAATATTCAACCAGTATAATAAGTATATTAATAATGTACTGTGAAATCTGGTGAAATGAGTTTTTATTTTTTCCTTTCAATTTTTGTCATTTGGGAATTAGAAAGTAGAATGTAAAAATTTAAAAGTTTTATGTTCATTAATTAGCCTCTCATATTTTTTTTTTAAATTTCAAAAGTTTTTTATATCGAAAAATATAATATACTCGATAATATTCAACCACTATAATAAGCATATTAATAATATACTGTGAAATGTGGTGAAATGAGTTTTTCTTTTTTCCTTTCTAAGTGGTTTATAAACTCAAATTGGCATGTTGTCAAAACTATCAAAATTATAACTATTTTATAGCTCATTCAAATATATAATTAGTTATTTAAAATGATTAAAACATTTAAAATTTATTATTACATTTATTTTTTACAACTTTTACTTAAAATATATAAATTTTATAATAATTTTAAATGACTACTTATTTAAAATGAACTCTTAAATAATTTAACCTATTTAAAATTTAAAATTATTTTTGCCATATTTTTTTCGTTGAATATAAAACCATTATATAAAGCTATATTTTACATGTTGGCTTGTTTTGAAATTATGATTGCCAATTTTCAACTGAAGAACCCACAATTCTTAATGTTCAAAATGCAATTATTTGATTAGGCAAGCAGTAATTTTCTTGTTGATTTACATTTTTTACGGATATAAAGTAAAAAATAAAACAATCATGAGATTTTATGTTTCTGTTGTGGGTTTATTTAACTTTATTACCTGATTTTGACTTTATCTAATTGCAAGGACCATGTTCTCTAGTATATAGTTTTTATTTTGGGAAAGGATTTATTGAAAGAGATGACAAAATAATTTAGTTAAATAGAAAATGGACATTTACATCACTACCAAAAAAATAATTTTTATTATAAAAATATTATAAAAACTAAAAATATTTATACTTTTATAAAAAAGTTGATATAAAATTTAAAAAATACTTCATTCCTCAATAAAATATTTTTTTTCAAAAATATCTCTTTTCTCAATACAATTAATATTTTACTTTAAATTTTTATTTTTTAAAACTTTACTATTAAATAAAAAATTCTAATAAAATAATAAAAATTAATATTTTAAATTATATTTCATCATATAAAAATCACATTTTTTATAAAAAGAAAAAAATTAATTTAATTATAAAAAATAACACTCGAAAAAATAAAAATAAAATAAAATATGTAAAAATATATTAATAAAAATTATTAAATTTATTTTTAAATAAAATTTACACATCATACACATGAAAAAATAAAAAAAAATACATAATTTTATTTTGTAGATGTGTTGTAGATATAATATAGATGTGTTGTAAATATTATATATGTGTTGTAGATGTTGTATGTATATTATATTTTTATTATTTAAGTTTTGTGTATTTTATATAAAAATTATTAAATGTTATATGAATATTATATGAATATTGTGTGAATATTTTGAGAATAAAAATTAAATAAATTTAAAAAATATTTTGTAGATGTATTATAGATATGTTGTTGATGTGCTATAGATATGTTGTAAATGTAGTTTATATTATTGAGTGTGTATTTTGTATATGTTATATATATGTTATGTATATATTTTTTTGTGCATATTAAAAATATGATATAAAAAAATTAAATAAATAATATAAATAATGTAAAATCATAAAAAAATGAAAACAAAAAAAAATTATAAAAATCAAAAACAAAAAAGAACACCATAACAATATTTTTTGGAATTTAATAAAAAAAATATTCCTACACATATCACTATTAAATTTTAGACATCACTCATCTTAACTAGACCTATTTTGACAAAACTACCCTTAAACTAAAAAAGCCCGCTCATTCGAGTACCTAAAAAAAACCATTGTACTCAGTTGATTTAAAATTTTTCAAAATCCTTTTCTTGTTTGCCCAATCGAAATCCCCTCTCTCTATTTTTTTCTTCCAAATCTTCTGTACCAGTCTTGCGTCGCTGTTGCTCGAGCCTAAAATCGTCAACCAGTGGAACCCTCTATTGCTCGCATCTTTCTTTAGCAAAGGTGCTCTCTCTCTCTCTCTCTCTCTCTCTCTCTCTCTCTCTCTCATTGTTGTGTTTGATTTTCATTTTCGGTAACTGGGGAAAGCCTTCAAATTTTTGAAATTTATTTATTTTTGTCGTGGTTTTGCACCTCTTTTGTGTTTATCTCCGTTACTCTAGTTTGGTCATCTATGTTTTCATGTCTTAGATTGCATCTATTTCACTACAGTGCACACATCACAACACATATTTCACTAAAACCTTGAAAAAACCTCTCAAGCATAGAACTTTTTCATTCATTGAGGCTTAATATGGTTTCTTTTCTTTCAAATAACTCTCTTTCACGAATGTATTTAGGTATCGATTATCTCTTTGAACCCATTTGCCTTCTTGGGTTTTCTGGTTATTTACACTTATTTTTATTTTTTGTGTTGTTAGTTTCCTTTATTTGTAGGAAACTTTGGGTGGGTAATAATGAAGATTTTAAAGAGAGGTTTGATATGAATAAGAAGGCATTGTATTATATGAACCCATTGAGCTATTTTTTATGTAGCTGTTAGGATTTTTTTTTTGTTAAGCTTAATTTTGTGTTAAGTTAATGGACACATTTATGAATCATTATTATTTAAACAAAATATCTTTTGTTTTTGTGATCCTGTAATATTAAATATTTATATTTTAGGTATTGTGTTTAAGGTGTCGTTAACTATGAAATCAAAGTGTTAAATCTTATGAGAGAGCATGTCAATGCTAATATGTTATGTTCTGTCTGTTTGGGGCATATATGTAGAGCAATAGTCAAATATGTCTCAAAAATATTTTCTTCTCTTTGAATGTAAAAGGGATTGGAAAATGTTAATTGATAGATTGCCCATTATAATTTTCAAACTTTCTGGGATTGTTGAACTTATTTATATGAGTTGATTTGCTTTGATAAACTTAGAAATAAATCATTTTTGTTTATATATATTGTTTATGGGTTGATATGGAATTAGTAAAGAATTATTTTTTTTAAAATGTTTTAGCTATTTTTAAAAGTCAAGATATGTGTATTTATTGACTGAAATGATTGATCTTTGTTGATCTTAGTTGATATGGGTTCATATGGTTTAGATGGAATTATTAAAGCATGAGTCATTTTGTGCAATAAATGATGTTTAGCTATTTTAAAATGTCAAGAAGTGGTTTTTTATTGACTGATAGTGACTGATCTTTGTTGATTTGGTTAGTGCAGTAATGGAGTTATCGAAGCACGAGCCATTTTGAGTACTAGATGTTGTTTAGTTATTTTAAAAATATCAAGAAGTGTTTTTTTATTGACTAGTAGTTATTGATATGTGTTGATCTTTGTTGATATAGGTTAATATAGCTTGATATGAGATTACTCAAGAGTGAATTCTTTTATTTTGTTTATGTTGTTTATCTATTTTGAATACTAAAGACTACCTTTTATTTTATTTTATACGTGATATTTTTTGATATGTGTTGATATGCTTGTGTTGATATTGATGGCTTGGGTTGACATGTCTTCATATGCTACTACTAAAACATCAAGCATTTATTTTATCTATGTTGTTTAGATATCTTAAATAGTGAAGAAATACAGTTTTGTTAATTGATCTGTGTTGATCTTTGATGATATGAGCTGATATGTCTTCGTATACTTTAATATGTATTAATATGTTTTGAAATGGTACTACTAAAATATCAAGTATTTGTGTTCTAAATGTTATTTATATGTTCTAAATAGTAAATAAATGTGGTTTTTTATTGATTGATCCGTGTTGATATTTGAATATATGGGTTGATATGTCTTGATATGCTTTGGAATGAGACTATTAAAATATCAAGTATTTGTGTTCTAAATATTATTTAAATGTTTTAAATAGTAAAAAAATATGATTTTATTGACTGATCCATATTGATATTTGATGATATGGGTTGATATGTCTTGAAATCGTTTGATATATGACTACTAAAATATCAAGTATTTATGTCATAAATGTTGATCATATGTCTTAAGTAGTGAGGAAAGGTGATTTTGTTGATGGATCGGTGTTGATATTTGATAATATGAATTAATATGTCTTGATATGCTTTGATATATTTTGGAATGGTACTACTTAAATATTAAGCATTTGTTTTCATTATGTTGTTTAAATGTCTTAAATGGTGAGGAGAGGTGGTTTTGTTCACTGAATCCTATTGATCTTTTAGGATATGGGTTGATATGCTTTTATATATCTTGATATGGTTTGGTATGTTTTAAAATGAGACTATTAAAATATCAAGTATTTGTGTTCTAAATATTGGTTAGATATCTTATACAATGTAAGAAAGGTAGTTTTATCGACTGATCAATGTCTATCTTTGATAATATGGGTTGATATATCTTGAAATGATTTGATATGAGATTACTAAAATGTTGATTGTATATGTTGTTTAGATGTCTTAAATAGTGAAGAAGTTTGGTTTTGTGGATTGATTTATATTAATCTTCTATGATATAGGGCAATATGTGATGATATGACTTGATATACTTTGATATGTCTTGATATGGGTAGATATAAGGCTACTAAAACATCTCATATCAAATATTGGTATTCTATATATTGTTATGATGTCTTAAATAGTGAATAAATATTAATTTGTTGACTGATTTGTGTTGATATTCTATGATAAGGGTTAATATGTGATGATATGGCTTGATGTTTTCCATTTAGGTTGATATGAGTATACTAACATATCAACCCATTGGTGTGCTATATATTGTTCATATATCTTAAATAGTGAAAAAATGTGGTTTTTGTCGATTAATCTGTGTTGATCTTCTATGATATGGTTTAATATGTTATGATATGGCTTGATATGTCTTAATATGTGTTGATATAAGGTTATAAAAATATCAAGCATTAGTGGTCTATATGTTGTTAAGATATGATAAATAGTAAAGAAATATTATTTTGTTCACTGACCTATGTTGATATTCTATGATATTGCTTGATATGTGATGATATGGCTTGATATGAGGTTAATAAAATATCATTTTTTTCATGTTATTTATATGTTAAAATTAGTCTAGAAATTTATTTTACAGGTATAAAATGTCAATTTTATCTAAATTAACGGCTAGTTCTAGTAGTGAACAATCTCCTATACTGTAGGATAATGAAGCGCTAAAAAATGTTAGCCCTAAAGCTATGTCTACAACAAGCCCCAAAGGCTTAAGGATTAAGAAGAGGATATCTACTCAACAAGAAGGTACCAATGAAAGAAAAGTCAGATGTATGCTACTTCCAAAACAAAAAGATGATGAAGATGAAGCTAAAAGAAATGATGATGAAGATGTAAGTAAATATCAATACTTTAATTTGCAATTGTTTGCTACAATAATTTAATTTAATGATTAAATTTATTACATGTGCCTAAATATGTTATTCCAAAAAATACCTGGAAGCATCAGCAAGTAAACACTGTAGGTTATGGGTTGAAGACCCTTCGTATGATTAGAGTGTCATCAGTGATGACAAGGAGAAAATTTGTACATTATCAGTTATTTTACAACTTAGTTATATTAAAATATTATTTCGCCTTGACTATTCCATGTTTGTTGATTAATGCTTTATAATTTTTTTATAGGTGGCGGCCTTTCACCGATATAAAGTAGGCCATCTTATAAGTGTTGATCATAAAAACTTTAAGAATTGGCCCAGATTAATCCATTGGCTTTTTATTCACCAAGTGCTAAATTCAAAGCCATATGAGATATCATTTAAAATTGGACAATCCATCATCCACTTCGGGTTCAAAGAGTAATGCTTAATAACTAGATTGGAGTACTCCGACATTGAGAATATGGATATGGATAGCTGACCACTTGGAGACAAATATGGGAGATTAACCCATGAATAACTATATAAAGAATTCAAAGCTTGCAGGGATTTAGAATTGCAAGTAAAATTGGGTGTTGCATGCTTTGTTGAGTTTCTAATACTTGGAAAGGGTAAAACGTCAAAAATATACCTAAAAATAATAGCTCATGTGGATTATTTAGAGGAATTTAATAGCATTGCTTGGGGGTATACGGGCTGAAAATGTTTATGCCCACATTTTAAAGAAGTTTTGAAGAGGTTGGAGGATAAAATAGCTAGCAGTGGATATTTCTTTACTGGATTCTTCGATGTCATCTCTATATTTAAAATGGAGGTCATCCCAACTCTTTCACTAGTTAGGGTGAAGAAGATATCTAATGCGTTCCCTCGGATGAATAACTGGAGCTTTAACAAGAAACATCAATTTGCTAAGATACGGATTTTGTTGGTGCGTGAGGTAAAAACACAAAGTTTCCTTATTTTTTTAAAGTTTTAATAAATTTCATAGCAATACATATTAGACTATTAAATTATTTACTTTTATTTCAAATAAATGCATAGGAATTATATGCAGTGCCTATGAAGATAAATATTTTTGTCTAAAGTAATTGGATAAAATGATGTAGATATATATATATATATCAAATTAAATATATTGTTATATGACTTGCAAAAGATTGAAGTCATCCTTTACTATATGCTCCAAAAGCATAAGTATTATGATGAATACTTCAACCAGCATACGACATGTGGATCATGCAACATAAATGTAATATTTTTCTACGGGTACAAAAGATTTCAGGAGAAGAAGTGGGACCCTCCATTAAGTCTTCTCAAATTTGTGCAAGGTAAGAGCCAATATAAAAAATATTTTAAAAACGTTGACCTGATATATCTTCCAGTGAATTATAAGTGTCAGCATTGGCTCCTTATTGAGATTAATCTTTCTGAATGGACAATTATGGTATATAATTCACTATACAATCATTCCCATATTAAAGAGAGAACTAATGATGTGATGCCGATTGCTGTAATGTTGTCATCTGTGCTGAAAAAAGTTGAATTTTTTTGTTGAAAGGCCAAAATTGGAGAAATATAAGCACTGCAATTTAAAAATAAAATATGAAAAGCATGCATGCCCCCAAAAAGAGGGGTGATATACCATATTCTGATGTCTTATTTAATATGCATATAAATTTATATGTTTTAATTTTTTAATACGTGTACGTTATTACAAAACCGATTGTGGGATGGTTGTTATGAAGTTCTTAGAGCATTTTATGATGAAAGATGATAAGTGCACAATTGATGATATTTTATTCCTATTTCTTAATATGATTATAATCCAATTGAGTTTAATTTATTTGTTCAAGTGTATTTTAGGGTTAATTTTAGGAATTCTCTATATTTTGAGGCTTATGGTCATTTCGGAGGAATTACGGATGAAAGTAGAAGAAAAGAGAAAAATTCATCAATGGACACACCTATGGACATGGGTGTGTCAATGGACGTGCCCTTGATGCTGCATACAGAAGCATTGACACGCCCAGTAACATGGGAGTGTCACCAAGCGTGACTTTTGCAATATTTCACAGTAGCTGTGACATGCCCAGTGACATGGGCGTGTCACTGGACGTGCCTTATATTCAAAATCTTAGTGGCAATGACACGCCCAGTGACATGGGTGTGTCAATGGACGTGTCAGGCGAAATTATCTGCACTATAAAAGCTGCATTGAAGCACGAATTAAGGATTCGAATTTCATATTTTATAACCTAGAGCCGACTTCTAAAGCAAAAAGGAGAGTTTTGGAGCTGAGATTGAGGGTGAAGACATATTTTAAACAAGATCTAAACCAAGATTCAAGGATTCAAGTGAAGATATACGAATTATTCGCAATGGATTGTTTGGATTCTTTTTCTTATTTCTCTTGTTCTAGTTTTCTGATTTTGAACATGAACTAATTTATTCTCTATCTAGATATTGATGAATAGTAGCTTTATTGTATGGATTGAATAATTTTATTAAATTGAATTATTTGATTGAGTTGTTTTATTCTTATGATGCTTAATGATTTATTTCCAATTAATAACAGCATGCTTATTGATTGGTTGCAATTTTCATATTATTGACTTGAGAAAGCTTGATATGAATTGAATATTCATAAGAATTAAGGATTGATTGGGGTACTAGAGATAGACTTACAAGATCCTTTGGTTTATAATTCTTTATTCTTAATGCAAGATCTATTTAATTATGTTTGAGAAGAGATTTCAGCATTCTACTTAGTGATTAGGGATTAATTCGCTTGAGAAAGGTTTTAGTCTAATTTAGAGGAATACCAATTTAACTCTATCATTTGGTTTAATTGAATTGATTTTCATAAATATAATTGTGCCTAGGGGGATTCAATATTTGGATAGTATCATCATCATCAATCAATTTATTCAACTCTCAATTTCTCTCTATTTTCATTTATTAAGTTAATTATCTTTAATTACAAAACTTCACAAAATTATTGAGTCGCTAAACAACGGTTAAAATTTGTACTAGTACTTAGCCTTGTCCTTATTGGAACGATAACTCACTCACTGCTTTATTACTTGAGCGACCCGTGCACTTGCGGTATTGCAATAGCATCGATTCCTGCTGTCAAAAGACTTAAATTTTCATCACTGCACACAATAGCCTATGGACAAATTCAGATATAATACAATAGTTCACCTATGGACACAAGCTTCAAACAAGAGAGAGAGCGCTTATTATAGTGAGGATGAAAATGATGACGATCTCAAGTATTTTTTGTAAGTCAATAAGGATGTCAAAATTGTATATTGTGAATATGTACATTTATTAATTTAGATGTTAAATTATACATATCATAATTCAAGTATAGTATTAATATATATGTTATATATATAGTTGCTATATGTGCTTCCAATTTATTGGGTTAGCACATGTTGGAATGTCAATTTAATATTTGTGTTATAGGGTGAATAGGTTTACTTACAGAGAATATTGATAATGGAAATGGGATTGATGTGTTATAGGTTGAGATTAACAAGTGTAACTATTTATGTGATTGTTGAGAATTATACAATTACCATATCATCCCAATTCAGTCCATTTCAACATATTTCAATACATATCAACACATATCAATATATATTAATACATATCAATCCATATCAATATATATCCAACATTAATAAATCCATATAAAAGCCCATATCAACTCATATCAGTCCATATCAACATATATCAATACGTATTAATCCATATCAACACATTGCAACAAAAATCCAACGTTGATAAATTCATATAAAAGCCCATATCATCCTAATTCAGTCCATATCAACACATTTCAATACATATCAGTCCATATAAACACAAATCCAACATTGATAAATCCATATAAAAGTCCATATCATCCCAATTAAGTCCATATCAACATATATCAGCCCATATCAGTCCATATCAATCCATATTAACATATTTTTAACACCTAGGTCACACCTCTATATCCAGTGAATTCAACAAATTATAGAACCGTTGAGCCTTAACATTAGGAGCCTTGTTGCGCTCAATTAATTACTATTACAAGCGACACTCTCAAGTATACAAGGAAGTTATAGCAACGGTGATCACTCTAAGATCGTCTCACAATGAAGAAATTATTTTGCAATAGCTTGATTGACAAGTAAATTTAAAAATAAGAGTGTGATATGTTAGAATGGTGAAAAGCAATTTTAATTTAAAAGAAAACAAGTAGTAGTTGGGTAAGAACAATTCAATTCTAGGAATAGTGCCTAGGGTTGTAGATCAATTTAATCAAACCTTAATTCTCAATTTATCCATTAGTATAACCTTGTATTTTAATTTGTTTCTTGAGTTTAATTAGTTATTACCAATTCATTAGTTTTCACATTCATGAATTAACAACAACCAATTATTTTGAATTTGCAAATTAACAAACCCTAGAACTTATATTTCTAATTCATTCTTAAGGTAGTTGATTATATAGTTCCAATATCGAATTTCACCTCTCGGTCCATCGTTCAATATTAAGTGATTAATAGGTGGCCAATCTATCAACCTAACATTTAATCCAATGCAATCAACAAACAACAAGGTATAATAATAGAATTATCAAATCAAGTCATTTAATTAAATCTACTTCAACCAAAGGCATGAGTGAATTAGCTCATCATCAATTTAAAACAAATATCCATCTCAATATTCATCAAATCAAAATTATACATTGTAATATTAATGTTCATAATAAAACAATAACAATATAGAAATGAATCAAAAGAGAGAATATGAAAAACCCCTTGTAAATGCCAAAAGTTGGACTACTTGTCTTCCTCCTAGCTTCCACCTTGATGTGTGATGAACAACTTTCAAGCTCCCTAGATCAATGGCTCTCCTCTTGAAGGATGGAATGTAACTTTCTCAAGCTTCAACTCCAATCAAGTTTTCTTCAAACCCTAATTGTCTAAGAAACTTGCTCACTCAATTTTTATCCCCAATATTGATTGGCTCTTGTCTATGGATGAAATGAAGGATGAATGGGAATGAAGATGAAGAGATAATGGTGTCTCTCCCTTGAAAAATCAAGAGCAAAACTAAGAACTCCCTCCTTAAAAAACAGCCAACGTGTATATACTATTCCACTCTCATCTTCTTTTAATTTTTTAAGAAACATCTATCTCTTGTCAACTCACACACCACACTTTGTCTCTCACCTTTTTCTTTGTTTTATAATTTTTTCATAAATTAGGCAAACTTTTTGATCTTTAATTATTTTTTTAAGATGTCACCTATTGTCCCCCATCTTGTCCCCCAATTCGTAAAAAATGATTGAAAGAATTTTAACAAGACACGGCCAAGTCATGAGTGACTTGGCCGTGTCACTCATTTTCTTATGGACACGGCCAAGTCATGTGGTCGTGTTCATGGCTGCCTCAAAATCTTCTTTTTTTTTATATGGGACACAGCCAAGGCCTTGGCCATGTCATGGGACACGGCAAATAGCTTGGCTGTGTCTCTTGAGTGTGTTCTCCACTGTGCTTTCATCATTGCTTTGTTCTTAAGATGAGACACGGCCAAGGCCTTGGCCGTGTCATGTGACACGGCCAATGGCTTGGCAGTGTCTCTTAGGTGTGTTCACGTCTGTCTTTGTTTCTTTGGTTTCACTCTTTGGCTTCATCAAGTGAGACACAACCAGTGGCTTGGCCGTGTCTTCTCCCAGTGTCTGCTTCTGCCAATTTGTTATGAAGGACACGGCCAGTGGCTTGTCAACTCAGGTCGTGTCATGTGTGTTGCCTTGGATGAGGGACACGGCCAATGGCTTGGCCGTATCTCTTAGGTGTGTCACATGCTTTTCCACCTTTTTTGATCCTTCAATTCATTCTTTTGAGCTTCCATCTAAATCAAACACTTCAAGCAAACTTTAAATATAAATTAAAAGAAAAATTAACTTAAAGGCAATAAAATTAACCTAAATATATATACATATATGATCAAAATAACTACTCCACACTTAGTCTTTTGCTTGTCCCCAAGCAAAGTTAAAATTAAAACAAGTAAACAAGAAAATTTAGCCAAGTTCAAGAGTTATAAGAGTATATCAAGACTTTCAATTTCTTAAATCTGCAATCAATATCAAACCAAAAAAAACCAATACTCATGCAATTTAGTGGTTTTTCACACATAACCAATATTGACATTCCTCACCAACTCTTGAAGTGTTTAATTAGGTAGTGTTTACACTCATAACATTCAATGACAAATTATCACCATAAGCTTGCTTATCAATCAAACTTTCACCACTAAATTTTAATCAATCATCAATCATAAGGTCTTTCATTTAGTTATAATGGGGCTAAGGTAAAGGCATGACATTTAGAAAATGTGAGCTGATTCATTAAGTTCAAGAGCACTTCAAGAATGAAATAATCGATCATATGTATAACCCAACAATCTCAAAACCTCCCAATCGCTTAGCACTAGACATTAAAGAATTTTTTTAGGAACTCACTTATTAAATATGCAAATATCATTTCCAAACTCAATTCAACCCTTCCAACAAGAACAATAATTATTCTTATTATTTTTTATTTTTTTATTATTATTCTCTTTGTTTTTTTTTTATTTTTTTACTATTATTTGCAACTAAAGAACATAATGGTTTGCAATATTAAATCTACTAAATTTAACCCTACACTTAATTCAACACAATACTCGGTTATAAACGCTCTTAAAATATTCTTGACCTAATAAAAGGGTAAGAGACAAAATAGCACGGTTCAAAGTTAGTAGTGTTATGAAAAAGAAAGAAAAGAAGAAACAAAATTGGCTCAAAATTGGCTAATTAAAGTTGAATATAGGGTTGGTCTTTTTAAGCCAAAGTGGGTTCACCTAATTGCCTTAATCATCTTGATGCCTAATTGAAATTTTTTATGTAGTCTCAACATGCATGTCAAAGCAAGTTCTAGCAATTCATCAATCAAAGATGTTCATACATAATAAAGAATAATAAGTTGATATTCAAATTAATAGGCTCAATTCCTCACTAATTTAAAAGGCAATGCAAAGAATATCCACCAAATCAACAATAAGCATAAATTTTATTCAATTCTTCAATTCATGATTCAAAAATTAAAAGATCATCTATCAACCATCTTATAACAATTGAACTTAAACAATATGTAAGGTAAGGCAAAACACTTAATAAAAATGACTAAAATAAAGACTTAACAACAACAACAAGATTACAAAAAATAAAAACTTATATTTATGAAAAAATAAACTTAGCACCCCACACTTTAAGATTGATATTGTCCTCAATGAAAACTAGGATAAATCAAAGGAGGTAAGAGTTAAAGTACAATTTGATTTTCATCATTTTCGTTGTGAGGTAATTGCTACCTTTCATCCACAAACATTAATTTTTCAATATTAAAAAGCAATAAATATAAAATAACCAAAATAAAACATAAAGATTTAGTAACTAATAGTGGTATGAAAAACAACAACTAAAATATTCAAAAACCAAAAATAAGAAACATAAGAAGTGTCTTCAAAAGGCAGAAGCTGATATGCTCTACAACGGTGGAGGATATGACGATGAGCCTGCAGAAGGGTGGAGGCTAAGAATCTTTGCAAGGTTGCTATTGATTTGTTCTAACTGGGCTAGGACTTCAGCATGATTACGATTTATCTTGCTTTCCAATACTTCTATCCTACTAATAATCTTCTGATTATCCGGCGCCGGAGCATCTTCGTCCAAACCTTGTGAATCTGAGTTGGACTCCTCATCAACTCATGGCCTCTTTTGCTCATCTAAATGCATAACATAAGCCCCTCTCCTTTTTACAACCATGTGCATCTTTTCAAAGGTAGCAAGATCCAATGAATCACTCCCAAAAATTTTAGTCATTTGGCAGGTGCTCGGATCAAATCCATCAATAAGTGCTACAGCCAAGGTGGTCACCAATCCACCTATGCAAATTGCGGCCTTTTTTCTATTTGCTATGCTATTAAACACATCGGCCAACCAATAGCCGGTACTTACGGGTATAGTATTGCTAGCACAATCTAAGAAAATTAGCTTATTTAATTCCACCACACCCGTGCTTTCTTTCCTTAGAAAGAATCCACAAGACTTAAATCAATGTAGATACCTCAAGGCAGGATTTATCAATTTAGTTGCTTTGGCCTATTTGGCCACATACATACCCCCCCGAGCCTATTCTCCCCCATACGAATTGTTGTTTAAAACCTTTAGGAATGCATTTTTTCCCTTCTTGGTGAAAATCAAAAATAGCATTTAATTGCTCAATATCAAGAACACATTATTTTTCAAGCAATTTAAAGCTAAACCTAGTGAAAATCTTCGTTTCATTTCTTTCAACATTAAGATAGGTTAAAAATCCTATGGTGAGTTCTTGGAATTGCAAAGGTTTAAGGAAAACTAATTTTTCATATCCAAGGTTTCGAACATATGTATCAAAATTATCTCTAATTTGGAGAGTATTAAGGGATTCATCGCTCACATACCTTTTCAAAAAGAAATCTCGTGCTAGAAGATTTGACCTCTTTGAAGATGATGAAGAGGATGATGGAGTGGATGATGGAGGTTGCCTCCTCTTATGGTGGGACACTATTTTTGTTCTAGGCATCTTGATCTTTTTGGTGAAAATCAAACTTTGATGGATTTAATGGAGTTTTGAGTTGAAAATTGAAAGATTGAGTGGGTTTAATTGAGTTTTGAGTAAGAGAAATGGAAGATTTGGTGAGATTTTTAAGTTTTGAGAGATGGGGATGGATGTTTAGAGAGAGAAGCGGGAGAAAGAAAAAGGGAAAACCAAGGTTAAGGATGAATAAAAGGAAATGATCGAATTTTTAAAGAGGGTGACACAGCCAAGCTTGAAATGGCTTGGCCGTGTTTAGGCTTTTAGGAGGGACACAGCCAGTGGCTTGGTCGTGTCCTATGGGCGTGTCCGGGTCTATATGTTTGGGTATAGGGTAAGGGGTTGAGGACACGGGCTGGCATTTGGGCGTGTCTGGTTATACAGCCAAGGACACAGCCAAGCCTTATGGCCGTGTCCACGCCTGGGAATTCTGGGTTTGCTTGACACGGCCAGTGGTTTGGCCATGTCAAGCAGTCGTGTCCTCTACTGCCAAAATTTTTATTTTGCTCTTTTTTTATTTTTTATTTAAACAAATGTGTCACTCAAGTCTAAGATATGCACTTATCTTCCCTGCTTTACCCTGAAACTCCATTTACCTATGAAAATACGAAGATTTAACTATGAAAAGAAATACAAATCGATAGGTTGTCTCCCACTGAGCGCTTCTTTAATGTCTTGTAGCTGGACATTGTTGCATCATTTGTCTATAAACATCAAACTTTCAACAATTTTTGCAACATCAATTTCTTCAAGATAGGGCTTCACCCTTTGTCCATTTACCTTAAATGTCTCATTAGTTTTCAAATTGAGTAACTCAATAACCCCATATGGGAATGTTTAAATTACTTGAAATGGTCCGCTTCAACAGGACTTCAATTTTTCTGAAAACAATCGCATTCTGAAATTGAATAGGAGGACTTTCATTCCCTATTTGAAAGTTCTTTAAAGGATCATCCTGTCATGCATAGCTTTTGCCCTTTCCTTATTGATTCTTGAACTCTCATAGGCCTCATTTCTAAGCTCATCAAGCTCAGAAATTTGCAACATTCCTTGCTCCCTTGCTCCTTCTAATTCCATATTTGTTGTCTTTATTGCCCAATAGGCTTTATACTCTAATTCCACTGGTAGGTGGCAAGCCTTGCCAAAGACTAACCTATATGGACTCATTTCCAATGGTATTTTGAAAGTAGTTCTATAAGCCCATAATGCTTCTGAAAGTCGGATGGACCAATCTTTTCTTGTTATGCTCACCGTCTTTTCCAAGATCCCTTCAATTTGCTTATTGGAGATCTCGTCTTGTCCGGATGTTTGAGGGTGATATGAAGTTGCCACTTTGTGTCGGATGTCCATCTTGGTCATTAACTTCTCGAACCATTTGTTGCAAAAGTGGCTTTCTCCCTCACTTACTATTGCCTTTGGGGTTCCAAATCTGCTTTAAATATTCTCTTTCAAAAATTTCAAAATAACATTAGCATCATTAGTCCTAGTGGGGATAGCCTCCACACACTTAGACACATAATCCACTGCAAGAAGAATATATTCAAAACCAAATGACTTGGGAAATGGCCCCATGAACTCTATCCCTCATACATCAAAAATTCCAACCATAATAAACACATTGAGAGGCATTTCATTCCTTTTGCTAATATTTCCTACTCTTTGGCATTTATCACATCTTGTACAAAAATTATGAGTATCCTTAAAAAGAGTCGGCCAATACAAACCGCTTTAAAGAATTTTCTCGGTGGTCTTCTTTTCTCCAAAATGCCCTCCACAATACATGTTGTGGCAAAATTGCAACACTTATTTTTATTCTTCCTCTGGTACACATCTTCTTATAATTTCATCCCTGTAAATTCTAAATAAATATGGCTCATCTCAAAAATAGTACTTACATGAATGCAGAAACCTCTTCTTTGTCTAAAAATTTAAATCCTTTCTCACAATACCACAAGAGAGATAGTTAATAATATCTGCATACCAAGGTGCTTGAGTTAAAGCAAACAAGTGTTCATTCGGGAGTTTTTCAAAAGCATTTTCATAAGTAATTTTTGCATCATTATCGTAAGAATTCAATCTAGAGAGATGGTCGGCTACTCCATTCTCACTTCCCTTCCGATCTTTGATTTCAACATCGAATTCTTGCAGCATCAATATCCACCTAATAAGGCCGAGTTTAGCTTCTGGTTTGGTCAATAGGTATTTCAAAATCGTATGGTCCAAAAATACTATGACTTTAGAACCTATCAAGTAAGATCTGAATTTGTCTAGTGCGAACACCACAACTAACATTTTCCTTTCAGTGGTTGTGTAATTCACTTGTGCATCATTTAAAGATAAACTTGCATAATAAATTACACACATTAATTTATTCACTCATTGGCCTAAAACAGCTCCAATGGCATAATTTGATGCATCACACATGATTTCAAATGGCAAATCTCAATTTGGGGTAACAATTATAGGAGCAACAACAACAACAACAACAACTAAGCCTTAATCCCAAACAAGTTGGGGTCGGCTGTATGGATTCTCAACAAAATAAGCTCAAAAGACACCAAAAAAGATACTCCAGCCTTAGGCCCCTTCCAAGACACGGATTTTACGTCTCCATTCAAGTCTGTCATTAATCAAATCCGCATCAAGATCTAAGGCACGTAAGTGTAATACCCTAAAATCTAGTAGCTTAAATGTTGTACAAATGAATGAATAAAGTGAGAAAAAAAAATCTTTGATTGAAATAAAATTATAATGTGCCAAAGTAATAAACAAAAACTTTGAAGTATCTGAATTGAAAACTCTTCAACTGTGAATCAAATCAATTAACTGTAAGTTATTAAATAATTAATTATATTTGTATATAAACTATTAGAGAAACAAAATGACCTATTAGAGTGATAAAGAAATCATTCATATACAAAGAAGTAAAATTTATGTGTTACTAAAGTCATGGAAATGTAAATTTTAAAATACTTTAGCTATGTGAACCCGTATGTATAAAAATCTTAGGGTATTATACTTGAAATATACTATAACTTAATTAATAATATCTTAATATAATAATATACATTAAAACCATATAAGATAAATTAAAATTTAAAATTAGAAGTGAAAATAATTTTAAAGAAATTAATTACAAGTGTAGATAAAAAGTTATGGTGTAAAATGACTAAAAGGGCATTTGAGTTAATAAAAGAAATGTATAAGATTGAGGGGCAAAATGGACATTTCACTCACTTAATTCTCAGCCAATTTTCTGCCAAAATAAGTGGGTAACTCATCTATTTTGAATAGTAATAGGTGCTGGAAAATGTTGACTAAAAGATGATAGAAATTATTTTGGTCTTATCTTTTCTTCTTTCTCTTTTCTTGTTACTATCAAGAACACCTCTTCTTTATCACGACCCTCTTTCATTTCCAGTAGCTAAAAACCATTCCTAGGCTAGTTTCTTATGTTTAGAAGTGATCCAAAGTGAAAAATTAAATCAACAAAGTGATATAAAGGCAAAGAAGGCAAAAGAACTCCTAAAGGTAAGAATCTGAAAATTCTGAATCTTAATCTTTTATTTTGTTTTTCTAATTTTAAATCTATTATTTATTGAATCTGAGCTAAAAAATTATCATTTGTACATATTAATTAAGTATTTATGATGTTATAAATCGATTTGTATTGAAAGAAATTGAAAGGAATGAAGCTAAAAAACCCTAACACTCAAATCTGTCTAAATATTACAGCATGAATTCTCAATAAATTAGCTACTGTGTTTTATTTATTTTAACATGAAAACGAGCTTTAAAATTAATCAAAAATTACAGAAAGGTTTATTTGGATTTTGGGAAGGTTGTGGTAAAAGGGCAAGTCAAAATAATGAAGGAAGATGAGTGAGTAAATAAATAAACACAAGCTGCTCATTATAATAGTCTGAATGAATACCATTGAGATTTTGCTGCTGTGTTTAAATTATTTACCTATATAAATAAACTCTATAAATTGTGAAAATTTACAGAGAGGTCATATATAATGTTGGGAATATGCTGGTAAAATTTCAGGGCAAATTAATTTAAATAAATTAATATATAATTAAATGAATACAAACTACTCAAATGCTGAAATTTAAGTATTTTGTTAATGTAGAATTGAATTGAGCATAATAAAATATATTTGATTTGGTCATAAATATAAGCATATTATAGATGAATATAATCTCTAGTATGTGTATTTAATTTTCTCAAAAGTATAAATATTAATTTAATAAATAAGTAAATTAAATAACATAAAGAAACCAATGTACATTGTTATAGGCATATGACACATATTTGAACTTACTCTATTATATAGCCCTATTATAATATAATTTGTAAAATTTGAATTCATAATTATAAAATAAATTTTAGGACATATTAAGATATTAAAACAGGGCATAGGTTCCTAATAAATAATTAAGACAAAAAAATGATAAATTAAACAAAATAAACCTAAATGTGTGATTTATATGTGGATGTGAATGTAGGTCGGGTATTGCCATCAAATCAATCAATTATTATCAATAACTTAGAGGAATCAAATTTGCATATTCAAGGTGAGTTATAGTGTCCAACCCTTGCTTTGTCACTTTTAGAATTATTTGATGAAAATTTAACCATTGTTGATATTTAAGCCATATGATATCATTTATTGTTTGTGATTCTGTATTTGTAAATTGTGAAAACCAATGTGGCCTCTTGGCCTATGTGATCATACCAAGCCATTTGATTAACCAATATGACAGAATCCCAACTTGATGGGGGCTATACCATCAGGCTATGTGCACATAGAAGTTTGTGATTTGTAGGGTAGAAGCTACCCTTATGTGAATGTGATGTGTGATAGCATTGAAATAATGATATATTGTTTTCAGTGTTATTGCTATGTGTTATCTGTCATATTATATAATTTGCTTTTGTGATTTTGGTCCAATTATTGTGGGTCTTTCTTGTGGATTAAATTTCATTGTTATACCTTTATTGTGCAGCCGCCTTATTTATTTATTTATTATCTTTGAACCCTGAAATATTGTTATTGCATATCCTACCCTTGTGACACTATAATTTCACTGAGTTGACGACTCACCCCATCGTCTATGGTTTCAGGTAGAGGTGACCCAGGACCATCAGCTTCTTGATTTCTTCTTCCAGCAAGAAGCTTGAGAATAATGTAATTAGTCAATACTATCATATGTAATTAAATAATAATGTTTGTGCTATACTCTAGTTGCTCCATAGTAATATTGTGAATAGCTTGATAAATTATGGAAATAAACCATAATGTAATAAATAAAAAAAAATATTTGTAAATAATGTATAATATAAAAAAATACATGTGTTATTATGAGTAAATAATAAAGTTTTAAAATAAATTTATAATTTACTAGTTTAATAATTAATTTGTATAAATTCATAAATTAATTGGGTTCTACGTGGTGCCCGGTGGCCTTAAGCCTACCTGGACCCTAGGACCGTTACACTTCTAAAAATGGGGTGTGACAGAGGTGGTATCAGAGCTTAGGTTTATAATAATATATAAGTTAAAGGTTCGTAAGCATAAATGTGTAAGAATACTATGGAGCTTAGGATTATTCTGTCATGTCTTGTTTTCGTTGTTATCTAGATCTGCGTTAATTCGTGCGCTAATTAAATAATTTTTTTCTCTCTTATAGTTAAATATGGAAAACCGAAGAAGACCTAGGGCAATTAGATCTGAGGGAGCTGTTCCTTCTGAGGAATCAGTACAAAGAGTTGAGAATGTAAGGGTTCCTCCCCCAGAACCACAGGCAGCTGAAAACAGAATAACTGGAATGATGGAAAGACTTGAACAATTACAGAAAAATTATGAGTTGATGATGGAAATGATGATACAACAAAGACAACAACAACAACAACAGGCTCCTATGCCTGAATTCCATGTTCCTCCACCTCCACCACCACAGATGGAATCAAATGAAGAAAGAAAATTATTAGCTGGATTTTTGAAACTTAATCCTCCAATCTATAAAGGGGAAGAAGATCCTACAGAGTTTTTAGAGGAAATGGAAGCAAAAACTCAAATACTTCGTTGTCCAGACAAGAAAGCAATTGAATTTGCAGGGTACCAAATGAGAGGTGATGCGAAGGAATGGTACAAGAGAGTTGTGGTTGGAATATTGAAAGAAAATGTTCTTTTGACTTGGGAGCAATTTGCAGAAATGGTATTGCAAGAGTTTTTACCTGAAAGTGTTAGGCAAGCCAAGGCTTTAGAGTTTGAGAGGCTAGTACAAACACCTGGTATGACAGTATCTGAATATGCAAGACAGTTTAATCAGTTGAGTAAGTATGTACCTGCTCTAGTACCAAATGAAGCAGCAAGAATACATCGATTCAGAAGAGGATTAGTTAATTCACTGTATATGATTTTGGCTGCTCATGATTATGATTCTTACTCTAAATTGGTGGACAAAGCAAGAATAATAGAAAATAGAGAGATGGAAGCCCAAGAACAGAAGAAGAAGGCTAGAACTGAAAGCTTTATAAGACAGAGAGGCAAAGAAGAAGTAGGAACATCTAGCGTCAGGCGACAATCACAATCTATGCCACAAATCAACCTACCTAGATCTTCAATGAGACTTCCACCTAGACCACCTACTGGAAGGTCATCTGGGACTATTACCCATGGATTTTTCAGTACTAATGTTCAGAGGCCTCCTATACGTACTCCATGTCAGACTTGTGGGAAGATGCATAGAGGGCAATGTTATTGGGAGACTAGGGCATGCTTTAAATGTGGGCAAAAAGATCATATGATTAAAGATTGTCCTTTGATTGCAGCAGAAACAAGACCACAAACATCTCAGACCACTGTGCAGATGGAAAGGGGTCATAGATCTAGTGGATTTGGAAGAGGTTCTGGAAGAGGCAGTGTTACTGAGAGACCTGCAGTACAGTCACCATCTGGTAGGGGTAGAGGGAGAGTATATACCTTATCACCTCAGGAGGCACAAGCATCAAATGCGGCTATTACAGGTATCATTTCCATTCAATCTGTTAAAGGAAGGGTGTTATTTGATTCAGGAGCAACTCATTCTTTTGTGTCTACCTATTTTGCTTCCAAATTACATGTACCTTCCAAATTGCTTGATATACCTCTCACTGTGTTTACTCCTTTAGAGGAAGAAATTGTTGTTAAAAATGTATACCCTTCTTGTGAGGTAGTGATTGATGATAAAATCTTGAGAGCTGATTTGATAGAATTACCAGTGTTAGAGTTTGATGTTATTTTGGGAATGGATTGGCTGTCTAAGTATTTGGCCACCTTAGATTGTAATGGTAAGAGGGTAATATTTCATAGTTCATCAGGGGAAATTTTTGAATTTCAGGGGGACAGGAGTGAAGTGTTAAATAGTTTGATCTCAGCAATTAGTGCTAAAAGATTATTAAGAAAGGGATGTATAGGGTATTTGGCCCATGTCAGAGATACTAGTGTTTCATTCCCTAGTTTGGATCAAATACCTGCAGTACTAGAGTTTCCTGATGTATTCCCTGATGATCTAACCACTTTACCTCCAGAAAGGGAAATAGAGTTTAGTATAGATTTGCTACCTGGTACAACACCTATTTCTATCCCTCCATACAGAATGGCTCCAACTGAGTTGAAGGAGTTGAAAGCACAATTACAAGATCTTCTGGATAAAGGCTTCATTAGGCCTAGCAGTTCACCCTGGGGTGCACCAGTATTATTTGTCAAGAAAAAAGATGGTTCACTTCGAATGTGTATAGACTACAGACAGTTGAATAGGGTGACTATAAAGAACAAATATCCTCTGCCTAGAATTGATGATTTGTTTGATCAATTACAAGGGGCAAGTTATTTTTCTAAGATAGATCTTCGCTCTGGGTACCATCAATTGAGAATCAAGAAGGAGGATGTACCTAAAACTGCATTTCGAACTAGATATGGCCATTATGAGTTTTTGGTACTACCTTTCGGTCTCACTAATGCACCTGCAGCATTTATGGATCTGATGAATCGATTTTTTAAGTCATACTTGGATAAATTTGTGGTTGTTTTTATAGATGATATACTGATTTATTCTAAAAGTCAGACTGAACATGAAGAGCACTTAAGGATAGCATTGCAGACGCTGAGGGAAAATCATTTATTTGCTAAATTGTCTAAGTGTGAATTTTGGCAAGAGAAAATATCTTTCTTAGGACATGTGATCACCAGTGAAGGGTTACAAGTGGATCCTAAGAAAATTGAAGCAGTAGCTGATTGGCCTCGACCAACAAATATTTCAGAAATAAGGAGTTTTCTGGGATTGGCTGGTTATTATAGGAAATTTGTAAAAGACTTTTCTAAAATCGCTACACCAATTACTAGATTGCTTCATAAAGGGGTAAAGTTTGATTGGGACAGCAAATGTGAGGAAAGCTTCTGCAGATTGAAGGAATATTTAACGTCTGCACCTATTCTTGCACTACCAACTGAAGGAGGTAAATTTACAGTGTATTGTGATGCATCCAGAGTGGGACTTGGCTGTGTTTTAATGCAGAATGATAGGGCGATTGCCTATGCCTCTAGACAACTGAGAAAGCATGAGGTTAATTATCCTACTCATGATTTGGAAATGGCTGCTGTTATATTTGCTCTGAAGATTTGGAGACACTATTTATATGGTGAGAAATGTGAGATTTTCACAGATCATAAAAGCCTCAAATACATATTTCAACAGAAAGATCTAAATCTCAGGCAACGTAGATGGATGGAGCTACTTAAGGATTATGATTGTGAGATCTTATATCATCCCGACAAAGCTAATGTGGTAGCAGATGCTTTAAGCAGGAAATCTTTGGGGAGTTTAGCACACATTCATGTAAGTCGACGACCATTAGTAAATGATGTTCAGAACTTATATGGCTTGGGGATACAATTTGATTTATCAGATAATGGAGCATTGATAGCCCAATTCACTGTCAAACCATTACTGATTGATCAAATTAAGACACTACAAGATGAAGATCCACAGTTGGTGAGAATAAAAGAAGACATTGCTACAGGCAAGACATCTGACTTTGTAATTGATGAAGGTGTATTAAAATGTCGCAATCGACTTTGTGTACCAGCAGTAGATGATCTAAAGAAACAGATAATGAAGGAGGCTCATTATGCAAACTACAATGCACATCCTGGAACTACCAAAATGTATCATGATTTGAAAGATGTTTATTGGTGGACTGGTATGAAGAAAGATATTACAGAATTTGTAGCAAGGTGTTTAACATGCCAACAGGTGAAATTTGAACATCAGAAACCATCTGAGCTATTACAACAGTTACCACTGCCCGAATGGAAATGGGAGAGGATTACTATGGATTTTGTGGTTGGATTACCTAGAACATCTACAGGATATGATTCTATATGGGTGATTGTAGATAGGTTGACGAAATCTGCTCATTTTCTTCCTGTGAAGACCACCTATTCTGTGTCTCAATATGCACAATTATACTTAGATAAGATAATAAGTTTACATGGAGTGCCTATTTCCATAATTTCTGACAGGGGAACACAATTCACCTCCAGATTCTGGCATAAGTTACAAGAGGCATTGGGAACAAAGTTAGATTTCAGCACTGCATTTCATCCTCAAACAGATGGGCAAACAGAAAGAACTATTCAAACCTTAGAAGATATGTTGAGATTGTGCATTTTGGATTTTGGAGGTACTTGGGATAAGCATTTGCCATTGATTGAATTTGCCTATAATAATAGCTACCATTCAACCATACAGATGGCACCCTATGAAGCATTATATGGAAGGAAGTGCAGATCCCCTATATGTTGGAATGAAATTGGTGAAAGACATATTGAAGGCCCAGAACTTATTCAAGAAACCATAGAGAAAGTACCATTAATTCAAGAACGTTTGAAGACAGCTTTTAGCCGCCAGAAGAGCTATGCAGATCCTAAAAGAAAAGATGTTCAATTTAGTATTGGTGAGCATGTATTTCTGAAAGTGTCACCAATGAAGGGAGTCATAAGATTTGGTAAGAAAGGAAAGCTCTCACCAAGGTACATTGGTCCATTTGAGATCTTAGAAAGAGTGGGATCAGTATCATACCGTTTGGCACTACCACCCAATATGGAACAAGTGCATCCAGTGTTCCATATTTCGATGCTTCGAAAATATGTTTCTGATCCATCCCACGTTTTACAAGCTTCACCGGTAGACTTGCAGCAAGATTTGACCTATCAGGAAGTACCAGTAGCGATAGTTGATAAGCAAGTTAAAAGACTTAGAAATAAGAATATTCCTATGGTAAAAGTTTTGTGGAAAAGTCAATCAGTAGAAGAATGTACTTGGGAAACTGAGTCTGAGATGTTAGATAGATATCCTCAACTTTTTAGTGGGTAATTACTTTAAAAAAAATAAAAATTCGAGGACGAATTTTAATTAGGGGGAGAAAATGTAATACCCTAAAATCTAGTAGCTTAAATGTTGTACAAATGAATGAATAAAGTGAGAAAAAAAATCTTTGATTGAAATAAAATTATAATGTGCCAAAGTAATAAACAAAAACTTTGAAGTATCTGAATTGAAAACTCTTCAACTGTGAATCAAATCAATTAACTGTAAGTTATTAAATAATTAATTATATTTGTATATAAACTATTAGAGAAACAAAATGACCTATTAGAGTGATAAAGAAATCATTCATATACAAAGAAGTAAAATTTATGTGTTACTAAAGTCATGGAAATGTAAATTTTAAAATACTTTAGCTATGTGAACCCGTATGTATAAAAATCTTAGGGTATTATACTTGAAATATACTATAACTTAATTAATAATATCTTAATATAATAATATACATTAAAACCATATAAGATAAATTAAAATTTAAAATTAGAAGTGAAAATAATTTTAAAGAAATTAATTACAAGTGTAGATAAAAAGTTATGGTGTAAAATGACTAAAAGGGCATTTGAGTTAATAAAAGAAATGTATAAGATTGAGGGGCAAAATGGACATTTCACTCACTTAATTCTCAGCCAATTTTCTGCCAAAATAAGTGGGTAACTCATCTATTTTGAATAGTAATAGGTGCTGGAAAATGTTGACTAAAAGATGATAGAAATTATTTTGGTCTTATCTTTTCTTCTTTCTCTTTTCTTGTTACTATCAAGAACACCTCTTCTTTATCACGACCCTCTTTCATTTCCAGCAGCTAAAAACCATTCCTAGGCTAGTTTCTTATGTTTAGAAGTGATCCAAAGTGAAAAATTAAATCAACAAAGTGATATAAAGGCAAAGAAGGCAAAAGAACTCCTAAAGGTAAGAATCTGAAAATTCTGAATCTTAATCTTTTATTTTGTTTTTCTAATTTTAAATCTATTATTTATTGAATCTGAGCTAAAAATTATCATTTGTACATATTAATTAAGTATTTAGGATGTTAGAAATCGATTTGTATTGAAAGAAATTGAAAGGAATGAAGCTAAAAAAACCCTAACACTCAAATCTGTCTAAATATTACAGCATGAATTCTCAATAAATTAGCTACTGTGTTTTATTTATTTTAACATGAAAATGAGCTTTAAAATTAATCAAAAATTACAGAAAGGTTTATTTGGATTTTGGGAAGGTTGTGGTAAAAGGGCAAGTCAAAATGATGACGGAAGATGAGTGAGTAAATAAATAAACACAAGCTGCTCATTATAATAGTCTGAATGAATACCATTGAGATTTTGCTGCTGTGTTTAAATTATTTACCTATATAAATAAACTCTATAAATTGTGAAAATTTACAGAGAGGTCATATATAATGTTGGGAATATGCTGGTAAAATTCCAGGGAAAATTAATTTAAATAAATTAATATATAATTAAATGAATACAAACTACTCAAATGCTGGAATTTAAGTATTTTGTTAATGTAGAATTGAATTGAGCATAATAAAATATATTTGATTTGGTCATAAATATAAGCATATTATAGATGAATATAATCTCTAGTATGTGTATTTAATTTTCTCAAAAGTATAAATATTAATTTAATAAATAAGTAAATTAAATAACATAAAGAAACCAATGTACATTGTTATAGGCATATGACACATATTTGAACTTACTCTATTATATAGCCCTATTATAATATAATTTGTAAAATTTGAATTCATAATTATAAAATAAATTTTAGGACATATTAAGATATTAAAACAGGGCATAGGTTCCTAATAAATAATTAAGACAAAAAAATGATAAATTAAACAAAATAAACCTAAATGTGTGATTTATATGTGGATGTGAATGTAGGTCGGGTATTGCCATCAAATCAATCAATTATTATCAATAACTTAGAGGAATCAAATTTGCATATTCAAGGTGAGTTATAGTGTCCAACCCTTGCTTTGTCACTTTTAGAATTATTTGATGAAAATTTAATCATTGTTGATATTTAAGCCATATGATATCATTTATTGTTTGTGATTCTGTATTTGTAAATTGTGAAAACCAATGTGGCCTCTTGGCCTATGTGATCATACCAAGCCATTTGATTAACCAATATGACAGAATCCCAACTTGATGGGGGCTATACCATCAGGCTATGTGCACATAGAAGTTTGTGATTTGTAGGGTAGAAGCTACCCTTATGTGAATGTGATGTGTGATAGCATTGAAATAATGATATATTGTTTTCAGTGTTATTGCTATGTGTTATCTGTCATATTATATAATTTGCTTTTGTGATTTTGGTCCAATTATTGTGGGTCTTTCTTGTGGATTAAATTTCATTGTTATACCTTTATTGTGCAGCCGCCTTATTTATTTATTTATTATCTTTGAACCCTGAAATATTGTTATTGCATATCCTACCCTTGTGACACTATAATTTCACTGAGTTGACGACTCACCCCATCGTCTATGGTTTCAGGTAGAGGTGACCCAGGACCATCAGCTTCTTGATTTCTTCTTCCAGCAAGAAGCTTGAGAATAATGTAATTAGTCAATACTATCATATGTAATTAAATAATAATGTTTGTGCTATACTCTAGTTGCTCCATAGTAATATTGTGAATAGCTTGATAAATTATGGAAATAAACCATAATGTAATAAATAAAAAAAAATATTTGTAAATAATGTATAATATAAAAAAAATACATGTGTTATTATGAGTAAATAATAAAGTTTTAAAATAAATTTATAATTTACTAGTTTAATAATTAATTTGTATAAATTCATAAATTAATTGGGTTCTACGTGGTGCCCGGTGGCCTTAAGCCTACCTGGACCCTAGGACCGTTACACTTCTAAAAATGGGGTGTGACAGTAAGTCTCTTGCTATCACCTCCTTCCACACAGTTCTAGGTCTGCCACGACCTCTAGCCCCCTCAATCAACAAATTCTCACACTTACGAACCGCAGCATTAGGAGGTCTTCTTAAAACATGCCCATACCATCTAAGTCTTCCTTCCCTCACCTTATCTCCGACGTCCACTACTTGGACTTTTTGTCAAATATGAACATTCTTAATTTTGTCCAGTCTGGTATGTCCACACATCCATCTTAGCATCCTCATTTCTGCCACACTCATCTTATGCAAATGTTGTCCCGTTGGTGCCCAACACTCACTACCATAGAGCATCGCAGGTCTAACAACCGTCCTATAGAATTTACCTTTCACTTTCAGAGGTATTTTCTTATCACATAGAACCCCAGTCACACCCTTCCACTTCAACCACCCTACCTGTATTCTGTGAGCCACATCTTCATCTATACGGCCATCATTCTGGAACACCGAACCCAAATATTTGAAGTGCTTGGTTTTAGGAACCAAAACTCCATCCAACTTAACCTCATGTTCCTGCTTCTTCCTTAGACTGAACTCACAGTGCATATATTCCGTTTTACTCCTACTTAACTTAAAACCCTTGTCCTCGAGGGTTTTTCTCCACACTTCTAACTTACGGTTTACACCAGCACTAGTCTCATCAATTAAAATAATGTCATCAGCAAACAACATACACCAAGAAACATCGTCTTGTATGCTTCTGGTTAGCTCGTCCATAACCAGGGTAAATAAATATGGACTCATGGCCGAACCTTGATGCAATCCGGTAGTAATAGGGAAAGCCTCAGTGTCTCCACCAGGTGTTTTCACACCAGTGGATGCATTCTCATACATGTCCTTGATGATGTTGATATATTTGCCGTTGACTCCTTTCCTCTTCAAAACCCACCATAACACTTCTCTTGGTACTCTATCATAGGCTTTCTCCAAGTCAATAAATACCATGTGGAGATCTTTCTTCTTCTCTTGATACAATTCCATTAGTCTTCTTAGAAGAGAAATAGCCTCCATGGTAGGCATAAACCCAAACTGATTCTCCGAAACTCTTGTAAGCTTCCTCAATCTGTGTTCAATAATCCTTTCCCATAATTTCATAGTATGGCTCATAAGTTTGATACCCCGATAATTTGTACAGCATTGAATGTCTCCCTTATTTTTATATATGGGTACCATGATACTCTTCCTCCAGGCATTCGGCATCTTACGTCCTTTCATAATAGCATTAAAGAGTTTAGTTAACCAGGCAACTCCTACCTCTCCAAGGTTCTTCCAAACCTCTATAGGAATACCATCCGGGCCACAAGCTTTACCAACTTTCATATACTTCAAGGCTTCTCTTACTTCACTATGCAAGATCCTCCTAGACCAGATGATATAATCATTTGTTGCATGAAGACCTTGAAAATCTTGTTCATGTTCAGGGTTGAATAACTGCTCAAAATAAGCCTTCCACCTCTCCTTAATCTCAACATCTCCTGTCAACACCCGTTGATCTTCGTCCTTTATACATTTGACTTGGCTTAAATCTCTGCTTTTCCTTTCTCTCATCCTTGCAATCTTATAAATGCCCATTTCTCCCTCTTTAGTACCTAACTTTTGATAAATCCCTTCTAAGGCTCTGCCACGAGCTACACTAACAGCCTTCTTTGCCTCTTTCTTAGCCCTCTTATATTCCTCAAAGGCCTCGCTATTAACTGCATTCCGTAACTTTTTATACCATTCCCTCTTAGCCTTAATAGCCTTTTGAACCTCCTCATCCCACCACCATGTATCGTGCGGTCGAGGCCCTGCCCCTTTAGAGATCCCAAGCAATTTACTACTTGCTTTCTTAATGCCACCTTCCATTTTTGTCCACAAGTCCTCTGCACTAGCCTCAAGGTTCCAAATTTCTTCCTTTAGTAACTCCTCCTTAAAGGTACCTTGAGCTAGGTATTTCAATTTCCACCATCTTATCCTTGGTTCCAATATTTCTTATCATTCCTCCAGCTACTTTTATTCTTAACATCTAAAACCACAATACGATGTTACGCCTTCAATGCTTCACCCGGAATGACCTTGCAATTCTTACACTTACTTTTGTCCCGTCTTCGAGTAAGTATGAAGTCTATTTGACTTTGGGTTCGTCCACTCTTAAAGGTAATCAAGTGTGACCCCCTCTTTTCAAAGCAGGTATTCGCCAGCACTAGATCATAAGCCACCGCAAAATCCAAAATGCTCTTTCCCTCCTCATTCCTGTTGCCAAAACCATAACCCCCATGGACCCTGTCATAACCATTACTGTCCTTACCAACATGCCCGTTAAGGTCCCCACCAATGAAGATTTGCTGATTATCCGGAATACCTTGCATGATATCATCCATATCTTCCCAGAACTGAACCTTGGATGCTCCGTCCAAACCTACTTGGGGAGCATAAGCACTAATAACATTAATAGTGTCATCTCCCAAAACAAGCCTCAAAGAGATAATCCTGTCTCCCTTTCTCTTCACTTCCACCACCTTGTCTTTAAGCGTAGGCTCAATAATAATGCCCACACCATTCCTATTGTTATCCAAGCCACAATACCACAGCTTATATCCTGAGTTACCAATCTCTTTTGCTTTATTTCCCTTCCACCTGGTTTCCTGCAAACAAGCAATACTAACCTTCCTTCTTTTTAAAGTATCCACAAGCTCTATAGACTTCCCAGTCAGAGTGCCAATATTCCAACTACCTAATCTTAATCGGCTCCCTTGGACTTGCTTCTTTAGCCGCATTCGTCCATAATGCGGTAGCCCTTTCCTGTCTGACACCACATTCGGGCGCTGATATGGCGGGACTAACTTCTTTACCCATACCCGTCCATGGCATGGGAACCTTTGCTCATACTCCACCACACCCAGGCGTCGATGTGATGGAACCCCTTACTCATTTAACACTACACCCGGGTGCCAATGTAGCGCATGCCTAGGTGAGCACGTCCCAACGGTATAATGATAGTTTTGAGAATCCATAGAAAGTTTGGCAAAATTTTTACACTGGCCGCCAACCTACCGCAACCCTCCTCCTTTATCCGGGCTTGGGACCGGCTACGATACTCGCAGGCGGAGTTAAACAATTATAGGAGCGAAAGTTAATTTTTCTTTCAAATTTTCAAAAGCTTCTAAGCACTTATTATCAAAAATAAATGAAAAATCTTTTCATAGTAAATGACATAAAGGACGTAAAATTTTTGAAATTTTTTTCATAAACCTCCTATAAAATCCAGCATGTTCCAAAAAGCTTCTAATCCCCTTAACAGTTGTGGGTGGAGGTAGATTCATGATTAATCCAATCTTAGCCTGATCTACCTCAATCCCTTTGTGAGAAATGACATGACCCAAAATAATTTCATAATCAACCATGAAATGACTCTTTTCCCAACTCAAGGTCAAATTACATTCAATACATCTTTCAAGCACGAGAGTCAATTTTTGTAAACAATCATCAAAAGAATTACCAAAAATAGAGAAATCATCAATAAACACCTCAATGCATTTGTCCAGCATATCAGAAAAAATCGAAAGCATGCATCTTTGAAATGTACCTGGTGCATTGCATAGTCCGAATAGCATCCTCTGAAAGGTAAATGTCCTAAAGGGACACGTAAAGGTTATCTTTGGTTGGTCTTCTTGTGCTATCGGGACTTGGTAGTAACCTAAAAGACCATTAAGAAAATAGTAAAAAGCGTGTCCAAATAACCTATCAAGCATTTGATCAATAAATGGTAAAAAAAAGTGATCTTTCTTGGTGACATTATTTAATTTTATATAATCTATGCACATTCGCCATCCGATTTGTGTTTGAGTAGGTACCAACTCTCCTTTCTTATTCTGGACCACAGTCAAACCTGCTTTCTTTGGCACGACGTGAACGGGACAAACTCATTCACTATCAGCAATGGGGTAGATTACCCCTTCATCAAGCAATTTAAGAACCTCCTTTTTCACTATTTCGCTCATATTAGGATTAAGTCTTCTTTAAGCCTCTCTCACCGGTTTAGCCCCTTCCTCTAGAACTATCTTGTGCATTCACATAGATGGATTAATACCTTTGATATCGCTCAACCCCAACCAATAACTCTCTTGAATTTCTTCAAGATCCTCACAAGTTTATCTTCCTTCTCACTACCAAGAGTAGCAAAAATGATTACTAGTTGTGAGTTATTTTTCCCAAGAAAAATATGCTTTAAGTGCTTTGGAAGTTCTTTAAATTCAACCCCCTTTGGTTGAATCTCCTCATTTGAACCTTCAACTTCTTCCTCCAAATTTAAGCCCTTTTCAGTTTGTCTTCACCACTCTTCTGCAAGAAAACTTCTTCAACAACATTATCAGTAAAATCAATGAAAGAACAGTCCTCATATAAAGCAGTAGTAAGAATATGAAAAGTGTTAAAAATTAAAAATTCTATAGTTTGACTTAAAACATTCATGACCAATTTTTCATTTTTAACATCAATTAATGTGTTAGTTGTGGCCATAAAAGGTCTCCCTAACAAAATTGTATATTCAGAATCTCTAGAAATTTCTTCCCCCATATCTAAGACAATGAAATCAACGGGTACAATTACACCACCTACCGTAACTAGAACATATTCTACAATTCCCTTAGGGTATCGAAGAGTTTTATCCGCGAGTTGCAAAATTATTTTAGTAGGTTTAAGTTCCCCTAGCACTAATTTTAAGTAAACAGAGTATGGCATCAAATTTATACTTGCTCCTAAGTCACACATACCAATAGTTTCTTTCTCATTCCCCATTGAGATACTAAATATAAAACTTCCAGGATCCTTTAGTTTTGGAGATAACCTATGTTGTAAAACAACACTTGCTACTTCGAGACTATCACCTTCTCATTCAACTCATATTTTTTTTCTTTTTTGTGTTAAGCTCCTTATATGATGGTATATTTTTAATCACCTCAAGTAAGGGAAGGTTAATACTTACCTTTGAGAGCATATTATAAATTTTAGTAAATTATTTATCATGCTTCTCATTTTTTAACCTGCTTGGAAAAGAAATTGGCGGTCTGTATGGATTTGGAGATTTGTGTAACTTTGGTGCCACTGATGCCTCCTCACTAACTTTCTTAGGCTCAATTGGTTGAGCTTTGCCTCCTTGTATTTCCTCGCCATCTTCATCCATTGTTCCTGCATCCAAAGAATCATTAATGTTATCATCGATTTTGTTATCAAGTACCTTACCACTTCTTAGGACTGTAATTGTTTTGGCTTGCTCTGGTTGGCTTGAAAATTTTTCTTTTTGATTAGCTTGTAATTGATTAGACAATTAACCCACTTGTGTCTCAACCTTCTTAAGTGAGGCTTCCAAAGAGTTAAATCATTTATTGTTCGCCTCTTGATTTTGAGTGCTTATTTGAATAAAAGTATTCAAATTGTCTTCAAGTGAAGGTTTCTTGACTTGCTCATGATTTAAACCTTATCCTTGAAATTAGGGTCCCCTTTGATAAGGTTGGAATGAATGTTGAGGTGAAATTTATTGTTGGTTTTTCCATGCAAAATTAGGGTGATTTCTCCAACCGGGATTATAAGAATTTGAGTACGGGTCATTCATTCCCCTTTGTTGGAACCCTTCAGAAGCAAAAGCTTGTTCTTGCTCTTTTTAGAATTGATCAAAGTTTAAAGGACATACATTTGCATTGTGGCCTACAACACCACATGATGCACATGATTCTTGGCTTGGCCCCGGCAAGTTTCCTCTTAAATTCAACAATTTAACTTGCCTAGTCAACTCAGTAATTTATCTTGCCATTTCTGAATTTGCATTCAACGCATATGCCCCTTTTCTCCTTTCTTCAATGCTCTTTTGTTGAGAATTGGCTCCCAATATTTCAAATAATGCAATTGTTTCAACTGCTGTTTTCTTACCCATTGCCCCTCCTGCAGCATTATCCACTGTGTTTTGACATTGTTGAGCCCATCATAGAAAAACTAATTGAGCAATTGTTGTGGATAATAATGATGAGGACATTGAAACAGCAGAGATTTGAAGCGATCCCACACCTCATGAAATGGCTCCCCATCAAATTGGGTGAAAGTTGCAATACTCCTCCTAAGCTCCTTGGTCTTTTGGTGTGAATAAATTTTTTTCATAAATTTATTGTACACTTCGGTCCAAGTGTTAAAAAATTTTCTAGTAAGGTCATTAACCACGCTTTTGCCCTATCTTTCAAACTATATGGGAAACATCTCATTTTAAGTTCATCCTCTATTAGTGCTTGCAAAGGAAAAGTATGCAGTGTTGTGTAAAAATCTCGAATGAAGTTAAGAGGATCTCCATTCGGTAATCCATGGAAGGATGGCAACATACTATAATGAGTATTTTTAAGTTCATAGTTCCTTGTTGCGTTGCTCAACCGGATACACGATGTGATTACTCCAATGATCGGTCGGGCAAACTCCTTCATAGATGATTCCTCTACGTCACCCATTTCTACTTCAGTGTCCTCCTCAAATTGCTCTTCGGTTTCTTCTCCTTCCTGCCTCAAGGGATCTAATCCTTCGGCTCTTGGTAGTCAATGAATATCGTCTATATAAGGAACAAGTTTATTTCATTGAGACCTTCGTCCTTGCATAAATTACCTAGGCAATTCAAAAAGGAATACTTTAAATAATAAAATAATTAAAATAAAAGAATCAAACTACAAATAACAATTGCCTTCTCCAGCAGCAGCCCCAAAAACTTGTTGCGCTCGACTAATTACTACTACAATCGACACTCGTAAGTATACGAGGTAGTTGTATCAACGGTGATCACCCCAAGGTCATCTTACAAAGAAAGAATTGTTTTGCAATAGCTTGATTGACAAGTAAATTTAAAAATAAGAGTGTGATATGTTGGAATGGTGAAAGCAATTTTAATTTAAAAGTAAACGAGTAGTAGTTGGGTAAGATCAATTCAATTCTAGGAATAGTGCCTAGGGTTGTAGATCAATTTAATCAAAGCTTAATTCTCAATTTATCCATTAGTATAACCTTGTATTTTAATTTGTTCCTTGAGTTTAATTCGTGATTACCAATTCATTAGTTTTCACATTCATGAATTAACAACCAATTATTTTGAATTTGCAAATTAACAAACCCTAAAACTTATATTTCTAATTCATTCTTAGGGAGTTGATTATATAGTTTCGATATCGAATTTCACTTCTCGGTCCATCGTTCAATATTAATTGATTAATAGGTGGCCAATCTATCAACCTAACATTCAATCCAATGCAATCAACCAACAACAAGGTATACTAATGAAATTATCAAATCCAGTCATCTAATTAAATCTACTACAATCCAAGCCATGAGTGAATTAGCTCATCATCAATTTAAAACAAATATCCATCTCAATATTCATCAAATCAAAATTATACATTGTAATATTAATGTTGTAATAAAATAACAACAATATAGAAATGAATCAAAAGAGAGAATATGAAAAACCCCTTGTAGATGTCAAAAGTTGGACTACTTGTCTTCCTCCTAGCTTCCACCTTGATGTGTGATGAACAACTTTCAAGCTTCCTAGATCAATGGCTCTCCTCTTGAAGGATGGAATGTAACTTTCTCAAGCTTCAACACCAATTAAACTTTCTTCAAACCCTAATTGTCTAAGAAATTTGCTCACTCAATTTTTATCCCCAATATTGATTGGCTCTTGTCTATGGAAGAAATGAAGGATGAATGGGAATGAAGATGAAGAGAGAATGGTGTTTCTCCCCTTGAAAAATTAAGAACAAAACTAAGAACTCCCTCTTCAAAAATAGCCAATGTGTATATACTACTCCACTCTCATCTTCTTTTAATTTTTTAAGAAACATCCATCTCTTGCCAACTCACACACTACACTTTGTTTCTCACCTTTTTCTTTATTTTTATAATTTTTTTTATAAATTATGCAACTTTTTGATCTTTAATTATTTCTTTTTTAAAAGATTTCACTTATTGTCCCCCATCTTGTCCCCCATTTTCATACAAAATGATTGAAAGAATTTTCACAAGACACGGCTAAGTTATGAGGGACTTAGCCGTGTCACTTATTTTCTTATGGACATGGCCAAGTCATGTGGCCATGTCCATGGCTGCCTCAAAATCTCCTTTCTTTTTCATGTGGGACAGGGCCAAGGCCCTAGCAGTGTCATGAGACATGGCTAGTGGCTTGGCCGTGTCTCTTGAGTGCTTGGTCGTGTCTCTTGGGTATGCTCACGTCTGTCTTTGCTTCTTTGGTTTTACTCTTTGGCTTCATCAAGTGAGACAAGGTCAGTGACTTGGCCGTGTCTTCTCCTAGTCTCTGCTTCTACCAATTTGTTCTGAAGGACATGGCCAGTGGCTTGTCAACTCAGGCCGTGTCATGTGTGTTACCTTGGATGAGGGACACGGCCAATAGCTTAGCCGTGTCTCTTGGGTGTGTCACATGCTTTTCCACCTTTTTTGATCCTTCAATTCATTCTTTTGAGCTTGCATCTAAATCAAACACTTCAAGCAAACTTTAAACACAAATTAAAAGAAAAATTAACTTAAAGCCAATAAAATTAACCTAAATATATATGCATATATGATCAAAACAAGCCTCATCAATTTATTCTTGATGAACCTCACTAGTTTCGAGTATACTAATATTTGGCATGCCCGACTCAAACACATTTGGCCCAACTGCATCATATACCATATGTTAGTATGAATTTTCAAAGACAGATTCAAATGTACTATATAATTGTGGAATACATTGGTCGATTATATTCCAAATAAAATAATCTGGTACAAAATCTCATTTCACCAAATGAAATTTCACTTCATCTACTTCTCAAAATCTATAATGTTGACATTTTATGCAAGGACAATAAATCTTATTACCTTGCATATAATCCTTTTGACTAGATGTAAAAGCAACAAACTCTTCTAACACATTAACAAATATCATACAAAGACTACGATCCGGATTGAGTGGTTCATACATCCAAGCACATATTGTATTCATTTTGCCTATGTATACAAACAAGACAATGGAATCAAAATATGAAAATTAAATCTTTTTATTTCTCCTTCATAAAGGATAAGACTCTAACCCATTTAGAAACACAATATATATCTTATTTAACATAATGTAATACTTTATATAAATTATGAAGAAAATCCGACAGCATTTCTCCTTGGTTCTCTAAGTACACTACGTCAAATATAATAAATTTTTAAATTTTTAATTTTTGAATATTTATATTATTTGGTATGTATCCAGAGAATAAATTAAGAGTTATATATATAAAATTTCGTAGGTTTAAATATATGCTCTTTAGATATTTATAATTACTATTTACTATATATTATAAAATTTTATAGGCCTAAATAGCATTGTTCTATAAATATTTATAATTATTATTTATTACATCTAATTAAATTTTATATTCTTAAATATATATGCTTTGAATATATTTTACTTATTATTTATTGAATATTATTTGTTGTTTATATTTCACTAAATATTTGTGAATTGGATTTGTTATTAATTATATATTATATTTTACCTATAACAATCAGGATACTAATTTATTTTCATTATTTACTCCATCTTAGTAACAGTTCTTATAATTATGAGTTATTTTTATCCTAATTCTTATCTTAGTAATAGTTCTGGTAATTGCAGGTTATTTTTTTTTACTAAATAATTTATAATATTGTTGTAAATGTTGAAAGTATATTGAAATGAAAAGATCTTTCTTCTTGTAAATTAAAGAAACACAAAATATAGTTTGCGCTATAATTAAAAGTAATTTTTTAAAATTTAACCAAATTTTATTTATATCTAGTAAACAAATTTATTGATTAATCCACTTTTTACATACTCTAATTATTTATTTTTATTTTTAAAACTATTATTGTTTTAACTTTTTTAATTTATATTATAAATTTATAATCGAAATATTCTTTTAATTATAGTTTAAATATCAGCAAATTATAATTTAATTATACTTTAATTAATCTTTTATAATATAGTGGATTTACACATTTAAGATTTTTTTAATTCATAATAAAATAATATAAATTTTATTATATTATTTTTAATTATTAAGTTAAAATTATCGAATTATTATTAAACAGCACTCTTATTTTCACTCAAATTATAAAAATACATAAATTTATTTAAATATATAAAAATAAACAAAAATACATATATAAAAAAATATATACATATATATATATAATAACCTGATTACATATACAATGTAAAATATTAATAAAAAATTCATAAAAAAATTTATAATTTTCTATTATTAAGCATCTATACAATTAATATTTCATTGTTTAACTTTAACCTAGTAATCACTAAAATAAAAAAATTTTAATTAATAATATAGCCAAATTTTTTAATTCATAAAGCTAATTAGCTAAAAATCTATAAAAATCACAAAATATACTATAAATTGTATACATTAATACAAAACATAAAATTTAAAAAAATACAAAAATTGTAATTTTTTAATGGAAAACATAAAAATTACTAAAAAAATCATAAATAAATCTAAAATAAATCCAAACCCTAAATTATTTTATTTAACAAAATATTTTTTAAATTATAAAAAAAAATTTAAATTTCTCTACAATATTTTCCATTTTAGATAAAAAAAAATTAATTTTTTATGTAATGAAATTCTAAAAATTTTGGCAATAACTCAAATATTTTTTCAAAAGTACAAAAACTACCTTAATAAAAATTCAACATACTAAAATATTTCTAATAAAAAAATTTCTAAAAGTATAGCAAATGTTTTAAATTTCTCTAAAACATATTTTATAACCATTAAAAAATATTATATTTTTATATTTTTATATTCTAAAATTTATTAATTTAAATCTAATTTGCTAAAAAAAATTTATAAATTTAAAAAAAATCCTAACAATCTAACAACCTAAAATATTTATATTTACAAAAAATTTCAAAAAATATAACAAAATATTTTAAATTTGTCTAAAAATTTATTTTGTGCAAAAAAAAACCTTAAAATTTAATTTTTTTTATTCTGAAATATTTATAATTAAGTCATTTTACCTAATTTTATTTTTAAAAATTATACAAAAATCTAAAACTCTAAAATATAAATATAAAATGAAAAAATTAAATCTAAATATATCTTAAAATTTTTGAATTTCCATAAAATATTATCTAATTTTTTATTTTATTTCGAGAATCAAATAAAAATTTTACTATAATTTTTAAAAGTATAATAAAAATACTTTAAAAATATAAAAACCTAAATACATTTTAAAATGCCAACAAAATTTAAAATTTATTATACAAATTTTTAGATTTTCTAAAATTATATTATGATTAAATATAATAAAGTGTCAAATTTTATTTTTTTCACATATTTAGGAAAAAATATCAAATTTACCCTAAAAAATATTCTAAAATATCCTAAAAATTCAAACAAACAACAAATAAAAATTAATAATATACTTAAACTACAACACTTTTAACAATCTCAACACATAATACAAATTTTATTATAAGTAAAAATAACTAAAAAAACTAAATAAAAAAGTTAAAATCAATAACAATATTTAACAAAAAATATAAAATTTGAAATAAATACCTTTTTCTTTCTCCTTCTTATTTTTCTTCTTCTTCTTCAAGCAATAATTTGGCAGTGACAGGGGCAAAGAGAGAAGCAGGAGGTAGGATGTGAGATCAAAATAATGGGGAGAAGGGGAAAGAAGGAAGGGTTTATGTTAAACTTTACCGACAGATATAAGTGTCCTTTAGTAATTTTTACCGACAGAAATATATATTTGTCGGTAAAGGTCTGCCATAAAGTTGACTACTTGATATCAATTTATCGACATAAATTTTTTGTCGGTATTAGAAAGAGAATATTTGTTCTTTCAGTAAATGAATAAAAAATGACGGCAAAAATTTCATCATTCTACTCTTTAATTATCGAGAGAATAAATATTATCTCGCTAATATCGACAGAAAAAATTTCTATCGGCAAAGTGATAGACCTTTACTGACAGATAAATATTTATGTCGGTAAAATTATCAACAGACACTTATATCTGTCGGTAAATGTGTTAACTAATTTATTAACTTGTACTATCAATTTACCAACAAATATCGCTTATGTCAGTATTAGCGAGAGAAAACTTATTCTCTCGGTAAATAAATAGTAGAATGGCGGCAAAAATCCTATCATTCTACTATTTATTTACCGAGAGAATAAATATTATTTCACTAATATCGACAAAAGTAGTATCTGTCAATAAGTGTCTTAAAGGAAAGCTTTATGACGCTGAGACCATTAATTTACCTACGGAAATAGCTTTTCGTCGGTATTAACGAGAGAAGATCTTCTTTCAGTAAATTGATAACAATAGGAGGTAGGAATCGAGTCGTTTTCCTATTTAATTTTCTAGAGAAGAAATATTCTCTCGCTAATACCGATAAAAAGAATATATTTGTCGGTAAGTGTATGTATCTATTATACTTTGTGAATTCTCTCGCTAATACTGACATATTTGTATTTCTGTCGGTATTACTGTAAGAATATATATTCTCTCGATATATACTTATAATTTACGAGAGAATTATTATTCTCTCGCTAATACTAAGAGAACATTATTTCTCTCAGTAAAAGTCTAAATGAATTGGGTACTGACAAAAAATTATTTTTATCGGTAATACCAACAGAAATTTATTTCTCCCGGTAAAGTTTACCAACACAATGGTCTTTCGGTCGATACTATAGAGAATTATTTTTTTAGTCTATAAATTTCTTCGGCGAATACACCTGCCATCATCTGTCGCCATAATTATCGATAAAATTTCTATCGGTAATATATCGGTAATTTTTTTATTATTTTCTCTCAGTATTCTCTCGATATTATCAATAAATAATTTTTTCTCGGTAAAATTCTATCGGTAATCCGCTATATTCTTATAGTGTGCAATGAGTGATACAGTTGTCTTAATATTATTTCTTGAATTAAATAATTTTTCCTACTCAATAATTTTATATATAAAACTTTCACCTAGTAACTCTGGATTGCTCCTTGATGCAAATAAGTATGTCATAGTTTCTTCATTGTCAGTAGTGGTATGATCTACCTCATTATTATAACCAACATCAATGTCATTATTGTGTTCTGCCCCAGTATGATGAAATTCTACATGATCATTATTAATATATTCTGCATAAATATTACAATCTATAGAAATCTCATTGTTATATTCTGCCCATTTCTCTGCATATAAATTAGGCAAATTATGTTCATTTTCATAATATGTCGAGCCCACATTGATGAATCAGTAATTGGTGAAAACCTTGCATTTTCATATTCTGGTACCTTTACTTTGACACATTTTTTACACCATGAGAATCATTACTATCATATCCGGATTTATATACACATTCTTCAACACTAACAATCAATGAGTGTTTAAGCCTATCCTCCATAGCAATATCCATAAATATCTTAAGTGACCTATCATCTACAACATCATAAAGAGGATGTGCATCATGACCAGTCAGAAATTTGAATTCAGTTTTTGATATATCGTCAATATGAAGTGTTTTAGATAATGATTTCTTAAGTTCATTGAAATTAACCATTCTATTCAAGAAAACATATTCAGCACCTCCGCCAACATATTTACCGATGTTCACATCAAATTTTTCTCTATATTGAATGAAAATTATTATTTCGTCTATTAAATGAATTCGTCCATCGATACCTTACAATTACAATAATCAATTATACTTACATCATAATCTATATAAACGATAACAAACTCAAAACAACTCATATCAACATATATCAGCCCATATCAATACATATCAACGCATATAAATCTATAAATACAGACCAAATAACAGTTTAACACTTAAACAACATACAAAAAATTATTCAATCTTAAATAATTACATATCAATCCATATAAACACATATCAACCTACAATTATAAACTTCTTAAAGATTTAAAATACCTAAAACCTTATTAAAAAAAAGAAAAAAAATACTTAAACTACATAAAGAATAAAAAACTTGACTCACATTTAAACTCATATCAACATACACTGCACACTACAATATATTTTATTTTATAGCAAAACATGACAGCTTATAATAAACTATATACATTTAAACTCTTCAAGGCTTCATACATATACATAGCTAAGAAACATATAAACTAACTAAAAACACTTAAACTCTTTAGTTTTTCATTTACTAAATAGAAATATATATATATATAGTTAAAAAAAATTAAACTTTACCGATTTCAATAGATGACAATGCAGATCAAGTCACAATAAAAAGAAGAAGAGATTAATACGCAAGACAAGATGAGAGCAAAAGATGAGATGATAACTTCAATCGGTATGTCAAATAAAGCGAAAAAAACTTAAAATCGTATGTCAAACTAGAAAAAAGGAAATGGGCTGCGGACTGAAGAAAATCATCTGAAAAGACATAACTGCACTGCGGGCGGATACCATCTTAAAAAAAAATAGCAAGCGAGGAAGAGAGATAGAGAAAATAAAAAAAAATTAAAGCTTATTATTTTTTTTAAGTTAAAGGGTAATTTTGTTAAAATAAGTGTAGTTAAAGTGAATATGATATAAAATTTAATAGTGAATAGTAAAATAGAACTTATTTGGTTAATTTTTTTTTTGAAAAAATAAAAAGCAATTTTTGTATAAATAAAAAAAATAAAAAAAAAACCTTCGATGCTGTATTTTAAAATTTTGTAAAGCACGGTGTAAAATTCTTAATAGAAAACGTAGCAACAGGGGAACAGCTCCGTCTATGGACAGAAGCAAATCTGGAGAGGGTTGACCTTCGACCTCCCGCGTGATTTCATCCACCGTTGGTAAAGAATTTTTTCCGTCCCGTTTATGCCACTAGGGAATTGAGTTGTTATGGATCTGCTTGCTCGCGGTAATTTGGTAATTATAGGGAAAAATCAAAGTGCGATTAGTCATTGCAATATCCTGCCATTAAAATAATGCGAGGTACAGCTATGACGGACATAATAATAGAGCATGAGACAATCCTACACTCGCGATACAGCGTGGATATGCAGGCTAAAAGTAAATGAGATAGGATTGTACAAAACGCTCCAAAGAAAAGCGTGAGAATAAGAGAAAGAGGTGGGGCCTGTTGTGTATATAATTCATGTCCCTATCATGTGAGGGACTTTCTTCTTTTTCTAGCTTTTGCTTTCTCTGCCCTCCCAAAGTTCACTATCTCTGACCTAATTGTCCCAACTCTCTTCAAACAATATCTGTAAAATCTAAATCCAAGGGGAGAGACCCCTTCTCTAAAGTAATTTTCTCTGCCTTGGCCTTAGATCTATCTGTCAACAACTTCCATATTGTTTTTGCCACATTTATATATTTATATATGTATCATGATCATCTAAGTTAACGCATAAAATTCGACAATTTTTCTTTTTTTTATTTTTTAAAAAATTGTATCTGCTGAGCTGACTTTTGTGTTTGAGAGATAATTGAAGGAAGATGACTCCAGCAAATTTGGCAGGTCAGTTCGGCGACACAACATACACCAAGGTGTTTGTTGGGGGTTTGGCTTGGGAGACTCAAAAGGATACTATGAAGAAATACTTCGAACAATTTGGTGAGATCTTGGAGGCTGTTGTCATCACTGATAAGGCCACAGGCAGATCCAAGGGCTACGGATTTGTATGTTTTCTTTTATTTATTTATTTCAATTTTCAAACTTTGTTCCCACAATACTAGATCTTACTCCAGCGGTACGATTGAGCAACCAAATTTAAGATTTTTCTATAGTTAATTTAGAAAATGTGCTCATAAATTAATTTAGGTAACTTTTCGGGATCCTGAAGCCGCAATGAGGGCCTGTGTCGATGCTGCGCCTGTGATTGATGGTAGAAGGGCTAATTGCAATCTTGCATCTTTGGGAGTTCAGAGATCCAAACCTTCTACTCCGAAGCATGGTACTTTCATTTTTATTATTATTATATCTTATTTCATGTCATATACTCATATATTACCAGATCGAAATTTTACATGTGGAGGGATCGGATAATATTATTAGGCCAAACCCAGAAAAATTTAATTTGGGAGATGAATATTCCGTATTTCCAACTCCTAAGTCCTAACTAATTAAGTTTGAACTTTAGCAATATATCTATGCATTTGAAATAGTTTGTCTATAACTGTAAAATTGTAGTTGGAGAAATATTCCGTTACGAACAAACGCATTCCACAATCAAATGAAAATGCGCGCAGCATGCATGAATATTCTTGCCAACAGGGAAAGTTCTATTCTTTCTTTTAGACTATACATATATTTACATAAGGTAAATACAAAAAAAAAAGGAGAGAGAGAATGGAGATGTCCTTTTCCAAGCACGGAAAACAGCTCACAGTACCTGTTAAGGAAATACATTTGGATTTTAGTGTATGATTTCTCGTTCTTCTATATATAATGCTATAGTGTATATATATATATATTATATTTGAATTTTAATTAATATTATTCATTTATATTATAAGGAGCAGGAGGAGGAGGCAGTAACTTTAGGGTAATGAGCTCTTTTCAAACGGGGTTCGGAAGTGGAGTGGGAACAACTTTTCCTTCAGCAGCATCCTTCCCTCATTATGCCATCCAACAAGGGATACCTTATAATGTTTATGGGTGGGTATTTAAATGCTTTCTCACCGCAATTAATGGATGCTCCATGCACGTGCATTGCCAACTCATGTCATGCACTAGTCTTTACATATATATATATATATATGTATATATACATATACTAGGGTTGTCGTGCACGCTTATCCATCCGCTTCATCATATCATACACATATCATCATACAAGAGTGGCCAACTACCGAAGATCAACGAAAACCATATATCATCATCATCATCGCTGGACTCACTATGCACATGCTCATTCATTCATTCCTTTTCTTACCAAAATTATGAACAGAAAGAATACATTCTCTTTCTTTCTTTCTTTCTCTTCCCTCTCCCAAAGACACGCATTCATGTACTGATTTCACTATATATATATTTGTATATATGTATATATATATATATATATGGGAGACATGATAACATGCACGTTATACAATATTTGGACGTACAATACAAACAATTTTCAACATAACCCAAACCCTCAACTCACTGTAGTTCTGGTACTTCTGCCTACAATGATTCATCGTCTGCATTTATGTCATCAATTAAGATAGGCGAAGTACGTATATTCGCTCCAATATTTATTTTAATAAAAATTTAGTGGCGTCTTTAATATATTATTTTAATTTTAATTTTTGCATTTATTATGAATGTAATATTTATGTCAAAAAATGCATATGCCAAAAAATACATTATGATGCAAGTAAAAATGATATAAAAATAAATCATATAAAAATGAAATTATTAGTTATGATGAAAAAAAGAGAAATTGTTAAATTGTTTATTGCTCGAACGCTTTCTTCACACGATCAAAAAGAAAGTATATATTATTGTTTCATTTATAAAGGACGCATTTAATATTTTTGAATCATTTAAGTACTTCATTTATTAAAATAGGGCAAAATAAACATAAATTTAATAACTATAATTTTTGTCAAATAATAATATGATTTTGATAAATATGAGACTCATTCTTTTTATTTTTTATTGAATAAAAATTAATAAATTATTTTATTAATTTATATTAATAAATTAATAATTTCTTTTATTAATTTATATTTCTATTTATGAAATTATTTCTATTTTATTAAAAAATTATTTTTTGTTTTTTTTTTCAATTAACAAATTAATAATTTCTTTTTATATTTTTATTTGTATTTTTTATATTTTTATGGTGGTGCACATTTAATTAATTAATAATAATAATAATTATGATAATATAAAAAAATAGCAGAAATTTCATAATAACAGCACAAAATAATAATAATAATAATAATAATAATAATAATAATAATAATACCAGCTTTAATATGCAATAAATATCATCAAGTTATAAAAAATATATAATATTAAAATATTATTTTTTATTCAATAAAATTATTCATTCGGCCATTGAGATATAAATTCTATGCTTCGTATATTCTTTTTCCACTTTTTGAATTCTGATTGTTATATTTTGATAGCATCAAATGTTAACTATAGTCTTCGTCATTTCCTTAAACACTATTTCAGGTACTCTCCATACTCACCAGACTACACTTATCCGACGGTTTGTGCTATTTTACCAATTAATTTAATATCATTACTGTTTTTTCCTGGTTTCCACAATGCTACTTAGGATGCAATTTCAAGCGTACTTTTTAGCAGACAACGGCTTTTTTTCTTTAACCTTTCATTGCTATTATTTCCTCTTCTTCTTTTCTTTTTCTTTTCTTTTCCTTTTTCTTTTCTTAGATTCCCTACGTCTCTCTTATATTATTATTATTATTATTATTATTATTATTATTATTATTATTATTATTATTATTATTATTTGCTTTTTGAAAAAAAAGGAAAAAAAGCAACAGAATTTTCAGCTTTAATTGCATGCTAAAAATTAGTAAAAACAAAGTTGACAAACAATTTATTGTTGATGTTGGAGGGTGCAACGTGATGGTTTTTTATAGTTTGCTATAATATTTTTGTTAAAAATTGGCAGGCGAGTGTGGCAAGATAAATATTTTGCATACTGAGTGAATTCAATTCGTCGATATCTATCACATCTAATAATGTGAAAAATAAGAGTACAACGCGGTGAATGATTCACTGTAAATAAGTTTTGTATGTTTAGTTTTTACCAGCTTGGGATGATAAAGATCATCCTTATAATAGTGCAACTCAACTCAACTTAACAAAACCTTAATCCTAAGTTAATTATGATCGGCTATATAGATTTTTCTTTTTCATTCAATATAATTTAAGGTAATCTCTTCTGATAGATATAACATCATAAAATCATTTTGACCACTTTGACCAAATCAGTTTAGACATATCTCTACCTCTCTTAGCAATATCTACTTTAACTTATTCGATTTTTCTAACCGGCGCATCGCTAGGTCTTCGTTTCATATGGCCAAACTATCTCGATCTATGCTCTCTTATCTTATCCTCGATCACATAGAATTCCTGTAGCACCCCTTCACTTCATCCAACTAGCTTTAATCCTATGATTTATATCTTCTTCACAATCCTCATCTTTTGGAAGAATAGAGCCAAGATATTTAAAATAAATACTATGAAGTACTGTTATTCCGTCTAAAATAATTTTACCTCTTTCTCTATTCTCACTATTAAATCTACAATGTATATACTCAGTCTTAGTCCTACTTAGTTTAAAACTCTTACATTCCAAAATGCTTTTTCATAACTCCAACATTTGACTTATCCCTGCTTAAGTCTCTTCTATTAATACAATATCATCTGCAAACATCATACACCAAGAGATGACATCCTGCATATATCTTGTTAGCTCATCCATGAGTGAAAAAATAAGGGCTCAAAGCTGAACCTTGGTATAATCCAATAGAAAAGGAAAAATCCTTAGTATCCCCTTCCACAGCGCAGATACTGGTGATGGCTCCCTCATACATATCTTTCAAGATTTGGATATATCGTATAGATATTTCCCTACACTTTTATACAACGCGGTGAATGATTCACTGTAAATAAGTTTTGTATGTTTAGTTTTTACCAGCTTGGGATGATAAAGATCATCTTTGTAATAATGCAACTCAACTCAACTCAACAAAATCTTAATCCTAAGTTAATTGGAGTCGGCTATATAGATTCTTCATTTTCATTCAGTATTATTTAAGGTTATCTCTTCTGATAGATGTAACATCATAAGATCATTTTGACCACCTTTGACCAAATCAGTTTAGACATATCTCTGCCTCTCTTAGCAATATCTACTTTAACTTGTTCGAATTTTCTAACCGGCTCATCGCTATGTCTTCGTTTCACATGACCAAATTATTTCGATCTATGCCCTCTTATCTTATCATCGATCACATAGAATTCCTGTAGCACCCCTCTACTTCAACCAACTAGCTTTAATCCTATAATTTACATTTTCTTTACAATCCTCATCTTTTTGAAGAATAAAGCCAAGATATTTAAAATAAATATTATAAGGTACTGTTATTCCGTCTAAAATAATTTTACCTCTTTCTCTATTCTCGGTATTAAATCTACAATGCATATACTCACTCTTAGTCCTACTTAGCTTAAAACTCTTAGATTCCAAAGTGCTTTTTCATAATTTCAACTTTTGACTTATCTCTGCTTAAGTCTCATCTATTAATATAATATCATCTGCAAACATCATATATCAAGAGATGACATCTTGTATATGTCTTGCTAGCTCATCCATGAATGAAAAGATAAGGGCTCAAAGCTGAACCTTGGTATAATCCAATAGAAACGAAAAAATCCTTAGTATCCCCTTCCACAGTGCAGATACTGGTGATAACTCCCTCATACATATCCTTCAAAATTTGAATATATCGTATAGATATTTTCCTATACTTTAGGACTCACCATAAAACTTCTCTAAGGACATTATCATACATCTTTTTTAAATCAATAAAAACTATATATAAGTCTTTTTTCATCTCTTTATACTTTTTATCAAATCTCTTATAAGAAAAATAGCTTCCATAGTTGATCGACCAAGTATAAAGCCAAACTAATTTGAAGAGATATAAATATCTAACCGTAAATGATATTTTACAACTCTCTCCCATAATTTTATAGGGTGGCTTATTATTCCTTGAAATAGTGCAAATAAAAATTATAATACTTATTATTATATCATAGAAAGAATGGTACTTTGAAGAGAAGGCCAAAAGCAACAGGGCAGTCAATTTTTTTTTTCTCGTGCAACTAAGGAATGTTAAAAAGGGATTTGCAACACGTGGTCTTTTTTGACTTGTTTATCAATTTGAAATTTGAAAATTAACCATACTAGCTGGCTTTGTGGTCAATTCTATCACTCGCACTTTCACATTCTTCTCAAAAGCTAATTTAATTTTAACTTGATTTAAATTAGATTTATATAGAATCAAGTAATATATGTCAAATCATAAATGTATGTGTTTCTGAAAGAGAAAAAATGATATCATCATGTTTGAAATGCAATCTTTTTGTTTTTGTTTTTTTTCTTTGCTGTTCAGAGCTATTATAGTGTATATGGAGGGACAACTGCCCAGTATCCTATGTATGGAACTGGGCCCGGAGGAATGATGACAGGTGCAGCAACTGCTTTTTACCCATATCTTCAATTTGGGGAAGGGAGTGGAGGTGGAGATACGGGCTACACTTCCGGCCAGAGCTATGGTGTTCAGTACCCACACCACCTGTTTCAGTATTCCCCTCTTAATTCAACTGGAGCCTACCCTCAGCAATACGGTGCTGCGCCAATGTCACTTGCACCAAATGCAGCTTTGCAATCATGTATATATATTTATTAATATGAAGGATTATTATTAATTCGAGTTGGAAAGAATACTAATATCTTTGACAGTGTGCTTTGCTGTGCCACAGGCGTGAACATGGCTCTTTATGCTCCAGTACCAATTCCTCACCGCTAGTTAGCAGTCTAGCCACTTGTATGCTTCTCTTGAGGTCACAACAACCTTTGGCCTAACTATGGTTCTATCTTCGTCTCTCTTCCTTAAATATATGAAGCCCCCTCCATAGGGGTTATGTTATAGTACTATAGTAATATAGTACTAGTCTGTGACTCCAAGAATTGGAGGGTCATGCATTGCATTGCATATCTCTTTGGAAGAAAGAAAAAAAAAGGTTCCTTGAAGAGAACCAAATCATTTTGTATATGTATTCACCAACGTAAAGCTACCGGATTAGCTTTGCCTTGGAAAAAGTTTTTCTATCGTTAATTAGCCTTGGAATGGGCTAATCAACCCAAATAACCATTTTGTAAAATTTAGCCTAGGGAAGGCTAATCCACTTGAAAAATGGTTTGCCAAATTAAATTTGTGTATTCAACAACACAACTTATAGCAAAGACCATTGGTTTTCAAATACCATCTTTTCAATGTCTAATCCCTCCAACAGTAAATAGATTAAGCTGCAGTTTTATTTACTAAAATCAAGACCTGGGTATGGGTGCCCTCAGTTTTTGTGCATTGACATCTTAGCTAGGCTTAGGATTTTATAGCTAGCTAGGACCACGCAGTCATGTTTAATTCCACAACTGTTTCTTCTTTTTCCTCCAAAATTTTACTTCTAATATCTTAGTTGATGTGTTTTAACGAACCACCTTCTCTTGCGGTAAGGGAAGAAGATATACTGACTGTTATTTTTTTTTTCTTCTTTTCCTGTAAATTCCTTGAGGCTAAACTTTGGGAGTTTCAGCCTCGTTTAGTTAAAAAATAGTAGGGTTAGTATTTTTTTTTTTAAATCTTCCATCTAGATTTCACATTTGTTTCAACATTACGCTGAGAGCTCCACAAATGGATGGGGAGCTAACAGCACATGCATGTAACTCGAGGGAGATATTTTGATTCCCCTGAGTTCTTCTCCTCTAACCCACCAACCATGGTTAGGACAAAGGTCATCCTTTCTACCTCTCTCTCTCTCTCTGTGGAACTTTTGCCAAGAGATGGACAAAGATACTCTCTTATATGTATAAGGCCTATATATCTCTGGTGCTTGTATTATAATTAGGATGCTACTTAATTAATTAATTAGGACATGATTCATTCTCTAACCACGGCCGTAGAGAATGGATATGCTACGTCCTTCTATGCCTTTTTTAATTTGAGACTGCTATGCTTACTTTTTACGCTAATGCTTTGTCCATGCATCACAAGCAAAACATTAATGTTCAAAAATTTTGCCGCAACAATCGCTTCTCTTATTACTTTTTTGCCATAAAATAAAAAATACAGCTGTTCAAACAGAGGAACTAATCTGTACTAACTTTTATTCCTTGTTCTGTCAACATTTTCAATCCCAGACAAACATACGAGCATGCATACTTCCATTTCATTTCAGGTAACAAATTAAGTATCGCAAATTTGAATACTAAATGCAAATTCCACTGGCTATGCTGAGAACCTAATTGTTTAACTAATTGTATGATCAACTATTGCATAACGGATAACTGAAATTCGATTAAAATTTAACCTTGCATACTTCTTTGATGTTCAACTTAATTATGCAAAATCTGTCATCTACTTTTGGTTTTAAAAACTGATAGGAATAGAACTTTTTCATTTTATTTTGATTTGATTAGGGCTTGCATCAATCCATTTCAATGATGGTTTACACTTCACGCTATGTTCATGTTCGGCTTGGGCTACAACTAAACCGGCATTTGATTTTGCATCGTTGGCCCAGTCGGTGTCTTGTACCTGGTCTGGCCTAATACCTATGGTTGCATTTGCAAACAGATGGATTATCGTTATGGCAGCCCAAAGAAGAAAAAGTCCTGGTTGATTTCCCCCTGGCCTCGCCCAGTGTAGAAATTTGTACCTGGCCTGGCCTAGGACTTCCTGTTGCTCTCGCAAACAGATAGATCGTCGTTATGGCAGCCCAAAAAAAAAAGTCCTCGAAAATTTCTCCACTAGCCTCGCCCAGTGAAGAAATCTTGTACCTGGCGCGGCCTAGGACATCCGGTTGCGCTGATGGATCATCGTTCTGGCAGCACAAAGTAGAAAAGGTGCTCGTAAATTTTCTTGAATTACTAAAAACTCAAAAGGGTAACTTACAAATCAATGAACGATTCAGTGTTATACAATTCATAAGCTGCACAAGCCATTGAAGCATTGAGACCAGCAACTAAATTTTCAGGTACCTTTGAAGCATTCACATCATATCGTTTCATAAAATCACCAGGAAAAATGTGTACAATTGCAAGTTATACAGCATGAAAGAGTCAAATCAACTAGAGACAAGTTGATGCCTTTCAAGTTCTAAGTTGAACAACTATTTATGCTCGCCGCTTGCTCAATCGCCATGAATTAGGTTCATGGTATCTATCGTATAGAGGCTCAATTCGTTCTTGACGCTTGCGCTTGCTCATTTTTGTTGGATCTGAAACTTTAAAGAATCTAGGCGCCAGCTCCACAAACCATTTAGGATCTATAACAGTAACCTCACGAATGTACTCCTTGGTAGTCATTACCAGTTCATGGTAGATGACCCAGTCTGGTTGTCTCTGGAAAAGAGCGCTGCTTGGGTGGATATAAACTGGTTGGTTCTCCACTAAGGTCCTATAACCCTCCTGGGGATCCTTCCTGGAAGCATGGAAAAAGAATCCAGCTGTAATTGCTTTTCTTATCTTTGTGAAATTCTTTGCAGCACTCACAACATCCAATTTGTATCTGAAATCCAATAAGATCAATTGGGTTAGAATTGTAGATAAGAACAACTAATAGTTAAGCAGAGTACAACACAAAATTTGTATCTGAAATCCATAAATAGCAAACAAAAATATTTACAGTAGTTATCTAGTCTTCGCATCAGGCACAGAAAAGACAAAACACAACACTGATGCAAGAGATTTCATTTCCTCATTTGAAATATTCACCAACTAAAACTGCAGGAAAAGTAGCTGATTCATCAAACCTATAAGAATAAATAAACAAAGACAGGTTTCAAACTTCAAATGTGAAGCCTACTAGCAATTAAAGGAGATGGGTTGAATGGAAATTTTGATTTTGAAAGCTTGTCACAATATAGCAACCAATGGGGAAATATCTACCAGTGAAATTGCCCCAAAGAAAGATAGCTTACTGAAAGTAAAAGACCTACCCTGAACCAAGGGAAGGACAAATACAAGTCATGAAATTTTTACATCTCATGGACCAATTATCAGAGTGCTAGTTCAAAACCATGGCTTGAAAACATCTAGAACATGTATACGGAACAAAGAGTATCCAAAACCAAACTTGGAAACATTCACTGTATCTCCAAGGTACAAAGAGCAACTAAAAGAGCTAAACATATGCAATATATAATCTTTGCAACCAATCAAGCCTTACCTAAACTTGTAACCAATAAGCTTCTACTTGTTAAAAGGTGAGATATAATTGAACCATGCAAACTAAAGATAAAAGAATATAATCACAGTTAAGAAAACATGCATGGAATATCACGGGAAACACATTAATGAAAACAACATAGGTTAAAGATCATACTTATCCATGATTGAGAGAAGCTGTTTCCTAACGTCTTGAGCCCTCCTCAAGGATCTAGACTGAACAAAGTTCTCAAAACACCAAGGACCTGCGAAGTTCTTAGCTTTCCAAGCCTCATATACAGCCAGTAAGGTCAAATGGTCTCCCTCAGGCTGGAAAAACTTGGCTCTCTTCTGATCTGCTTGAGCTTGTTTTTCCCTAGGCCTGTAGAATATGTTGTCAGTTTGAATCATGGCAATGATAGTCAAAATCTCATCACTGCACCCAAGATCTACACTTGCCAGCAACATCTTGGATAATGGTGGTTACAGAGGAAATTCTGCCATTTACCTTCCCAATTTGGTCAGAAGTCCCTCTTCATCCAAAGCTCCTAAACTGTATAGCTGCTCCATGGCGGATATGAGGGCCTGGGGGGAAGGCGGATCCATAAAATCAAAGGACTACAGATCGTTAATTCCCATTGCCTTCATTGTGAGTGTGGTAAGTACAAGGTTTATTCTTTGAATTACTGGAATTGTGATAGGAGACATCTCATTGCGGTATGCACATTCAGTATACAGACGGTAACACTTTCCAGGCCCAGTGCGTCCAGCTCGTTGCTTCGCAGATGCTTGTGAAATCGGGGTTATAACCAGAGAATCAAGCCCTTGCTTTGGATTATATACATTCTGCTTTGCAAACCCAGGATCAATGACATAAAATATCCCATCAATTGTCAATGAAGCCTCAGCAATATTGGTAGCCACAACAACCTTCCTCTTCCCTGGAGGGGCAGGTTCAAATATTCTGGACTGCATTTCACTAGGAAGAGCACTATAAACAGGCACTATGATCAATTCAGGAATATTTTTACCTAATCCTTTCATCCTTTCATAGAGAGAGTGGCATGCAAAATCAATTTCCTCCTGACCAGTCAAGAAAAGAAGAATATCGCCTTCAGGTTCTGTCAAGTGGATTTGTAGCAAAGTAATCAAAGCTGCATCCAAATAGTCACATTCTGGCTGTTTTGTGTATAATATCTCCACAGGAAAAGTTCTTCCCGGAATTGTAAATATGTTACAGTTGAAGAAATACCCTGAGAATTTCTCTGCGTCCAGTGTGGCGGATGTGACTATCAGGCGTAAATCAGGTCTCCTCTTCACAAGCTGTTTAAGTAGCCCAAAAAGGACATCAGTATGTATTGTCCTCTCGTGAGCTTCATCAAGCATTATCACAGAGTACTGAGAAAGATTTTCATCAATAAGAATCTCCCTCAGTAGCATACCATCTGTCATGTATTTGATCACAGTATCTGGTCCAGTACAGTCCTCAAAACGAATAGCATATCCAACCTCCTCCCCTACTCGACAACCAAACTCTTCCGCCACCCTCTTGGCCACAGACATTGCAGCCACCCGGCGAGGCTGAGTACATCCAATCTTACCCCTTGTAGTATAACCTGCCTCAGCAAGATACTGTGTTACCTGGGTAGTCTTACCTGAACCTGTCTCACCAATAACAAATAGAACCTGATTATCATGGACAGCTTGAACTAATTCTTTTTTCAATTTGCAGATTGGCAAGGTCTGCCTCTGCTCCTGAATCGACAGCTTTGACCTTTGCCCAAATGTTATTGCTTTTCCAAATGCATCTTTCTTCCATTCAGGCATATCATAAGCAGACAAGCCAAAGCCTCTAAGTTCCTGGGCAAGATGCCTCTCACCAGTCTCAGGCATTGGGTCTTCCCAAGGAAAATTTAGATCCTTGGGTATTGAATCAAGCATCGTTCTCTGTTGTTCCCTTACTTCTCTCCTCTCTTTTATAAGGGCGGACTGAAGAGCAGCTGCACTACTCAATGATCCTTCTGGATTCTTAAAAATCTTAACTGGCGACATATCAACAGAGTACCTAGTTTGCCCTTGCAAAAATGCAGGCTCATCTTCATTTAACTCAATTTCAAGCTCTTCCTCTGCTCCCTCTTCTTGATATAGTAGTCCATCCCCTTCCTCGTCATACATGGGATACTCTTTGAGACTTAAGACTCCAGAAGCAATCGACTGTTTTGCCTCCCATCTCTCAGGGAAGCTCATCCTCTTCAATGGTCGACGTGATGGAACAACATCCTCCTCCTCCATAATCGTAATCCCAGAAAGCCCAGTCCTACTCACTGGCCCCTCCTTGGACCCTGAAGGATTAATCCTAAAAGCATCATCATCTGGGTTCTTCTTCAAAGGAAGGAGATCCTTACCACTATCCTGATCAACATCTCTCATGGAAAGACTCAACTTCTGTCCAGAAACTGAAATCACCTTAACATAAACCTCCTGATCTCGCTTCACAACATCTTTGGCATTACCAACCCTCCTATTTGCAATCTGTGAAACATGGACCAATCCCTCTTTGCCCCTAAGGTCATTTAACTGCACGAAACAACCCTGAGTCCATAACTCTGGACACCCTGCCCTTATACACCTTGTACGATTCAGGCTCACCAGAATTATAACGAGCATTCCTCCTATCTCTTTGAATTTCACCATCATCCTTTTCAGGATGCCCATTTTTTTCACTCCCATCTCTCCCATGCCTATCCCGGTGCCTTCCTCTACTCCTATTATCATCACGAGCATCATTATAATCTCTCTTTCTACGACCGTCATCTCTATCCCTGTACCTATCTCTATCTTTATCTCTACAGTCTCTGTCTCTGTTCCTATCTTCCTCTTCTCTTTCGTGTTCTTTCCTTCTATCACTAGCTTCCTCTTCGAGTTCTCGTTCGAGTTCCTTGACTCTCTCCTTACTGTCCGCAATAGCAAGACCTCTGTACTTGGATTTTTTAGGATCAGAGAGAGAAGCGCTGTCTTTATTCTTGGATTCCTTATCAGACTTGGGCTTGGGCGGAAGGATGGCGTGAATGATAGTTAGGAGTGTGCGGACGAAGAAATCGGGCATTTCAGCACCGTTTTCCTTCAACTTAGAATCAAAGTCATCAACGGTCTCGCAATTTCTGCCCCATTCGGTGAACTCTGCCAATACTTTATCTCCAAATCCCAAGTGAGTTTCGAGCTCCGTGCAAACCTTGGATACTAGCGATAGGTATTCCAGTTTCTTTAGACCATCGTCATCTCGTGATTTTGAAGTTGTGGTAGCCATTGTTGGTATTAAGAGATAAGATTCACAAATCAACCTTGAACAATTATTACTACTACTATCGAACTGGGGAGAGATTTGGCATATTTCAAACCAAAACTTTTAAAAGATTGGCGTACCTTGTCTCCAGAGAATTCCAGATGCGACCACCGTGTCTGCCGATTTAGTTTCATTCCATTTCTTCTTCTTCTTCTTCTTCTTCTTCTTTCTCTTCCGAATATCCGGGTCGGGTTTGTTTATAGTTGAAGATTTTTTTATTATACATATAGATAACTAATTTTTATAAAAATAATAACTAATTATTTTCAGTATTTAAATTATACAAATAAACATCCTAATATTTATTACATAATAATTAATAAATTTAATTTAAAATATTAAAAAATTAAAATACATTGTAATATAATTATTATAATATCAACAAAATTACCATAATTCTATTTAAACACTTTAAATAAATATAATATATATTAAATATAATATTTTAAGGAGAATGAATAAATAAACTCTTTATTTTTCCACATAAGTATTTATCAAGACCTCAATTTAATAAGAGTAAGTAAGTAATTGAAGATGATGGACTTAGGATATATGCTTTATTGGCCATAAAAACAGCTATATCAGGTATTATTTTTACTGAGTGTAATTTGTTACTTTTGTTATTATTACCGTAATATAATGGATTCCTAAATAAGAGAAGAATGTAACAACCGAAAGTATCATTATCATAAATACAATTTAATTTGCCTCTTAAAACTAGTTTCTTTCCTCTTTTGTTTCTCCTCCTTCTTCCTCTTCCTCTATTTTGTTTTCTCTATCCCTCTCTTTGAATTTCTTTTCCATCTTCCTCTTCCTTTTGCTGATGCGTTTGCTCTTTATGACATAATATAAAAAAATAAAATTTAGCAACGGTTATAAAAAAATTTAGCAGCAATTATTTACCTCTTTCCATGGTTTAAAAACCATAGCTAATAAAGAGATCGCTATGCTAGATTAAATTGCAAATAGTTTTAAGCAACAGTTGACATAACTATCACAAAATAATATTTAGCAACATTTTATTAACCGTTGCTAAATTTCACTTAACACGCAATAATTAAGTTAAATTAATTTTAAAAAATTTACAGCGATCGAATAACCTCTGCCATATTTTCTAATACATATTCCGCTATTTTTATATAATATATATATATATAATTATATTTTGCAATAATTTAAACCGTCGTTATATTTATTTTATTTTTCTTATTTATGATAATTTATATAAATTTATTATTCTTATTTATATTTTACATCACTTTTATATTTAAATAAATAAAATTAATCTAAAGCACAAAAATCAATATTTAATACTACTTTATTACCATATTAAAAAAATACACATTTCAAAATCATATCATTAAACATAAATTACTAATCTAATGCATTTAAAATAAATTAACTTCATTTGTTAAAAAAAAAAACTATCTACAAATGATAAATTTTTTGAGCTATCACGGCTAAAAACGCTTGTTTCTATCACACCCCACCTGAACTGCTAACCATCTTTGTCTACTAATCATCTTCGCCTTCATGTCCTGTCCTTCCAAGCCTATGAATATATTGTTGCCGATTAGCAGGAATACCAACCTGATCACAAAATTAACACATATATATATACAGTACCCATTTTTCACTATTGCCTAAACCAAGTGAAATATTATATTTGATGACCAATGAGAACTATCAGCCCCTACATTGCATTAAATACACCATCATTATGCAATTCCTCTCTAAACTCAACAAGGACACATTATTATTATATTTTTACTCGTATCAACTCCACAATGAGAATACTCTATCATTTCTATAAATATTCTGTACAAAGGCATTTCCTAAATGAAAATTTTAATTCAGATTTAAATATTTTTAAGATTGAGAAGTTTAGAATTTCAACTTTTGATTATAACTAAATTTATATATAGAGAAATAATTAATGGTGTCAGTCAGTGTTAAAATCACTCTTACATCAACCAGGTCTTATTAACATCTTTCTAAGTTTTTACTGTGACAAATTTACAGTGTAAAGTGAATAAAAATGCTTACTTTATACACATATTTGTGGATGTGAATAACCAATTTGCACTAACTTATTGGGATTCACCATTCCTTGTATAGATGAACACTATATAATAGCATATATTTAAATGAATTAACACATTGCGTATCAGGAAATTCTAGTTAACTTGAGATAAATCACGCACCTATCATTGATTCTGTCTTCCCAATGACTTTCTGCTCTCAACCAGGCTGCAGTCTACAACAAAATAAAAATTACTCCTGGAAAATAATAAGGAAAAGGACACCGAGTAGAAAAAGAAAGGAACCAGAAAATTCTTTTTTGTACGGGTAGGAATATTTGGAGGGAAAGGAACAAAACACAACATGCTTAGCTAACATAAAAAGAACATATAAGAATCACAATAAAATGAAAATTAACAATATTTTCACAAAACCCAAATGAGAAACAGCAAAAGCCACATAACCGATGTAGAATTTGCATTTTAAAAAAAGAGAGAAAAAGAAAATTGTAGTTATAATATTGCAGAGAGACCATATAAGATTGCTAAGGTTAGCGTATAAAGACTAAGCAGGGGCATTGGAAATTTTTATAAAAAAAAATGTGAATACATCTTGATGCTATTTTAAGAGTCTCTACGGTTCTCCCACTTGCTCAAGTTCTTAACTAAAATTCCAAACTCAAACATTCATACATGATACAACTACGTCTAATTTCAGTTAAGCTGACAGCTCAAAATAGCATTAATTAATTATCATACCTTTTTCTGAAGCTCAAAGATGGACTGATACATCAATTAGTTCTGCAGGAAATAAATCATATTAGATGGTAATTTCAGTTGATATATACAATAAATATATGTATGGATGTATATAGTTTTCCTGATTGAATGTGCATAAGAGCAGCATCAAGCTGTTGTTCCAAGTTTTGCGGCTATTTAAGGCTCAATCAGTCTAAATCTTTTCCCAGATAGTGCCAAGTGATGTTTGATTATTATAATAATTATAAATGAAAATGAAATTTAACCAACTCATAAACCAAAAAAAAATTAAGTTCATTATAAATAGTACCTGATTTTTAATTAGTAGTCCTATTAATAATAATCATCAAGTTAATAATCATTTTAAGTTCCTGAAACAAAATTCAAAAACCAAAATTTGAAATGATCATATCAGGAATAGCTTGCAAGGTTAAAAAATTTTGAACTTGTTTAAGCTATAACAAACAAAATGGTGGGTCAGAAAATGCTAAAAAGTCTAGTCCAACGGAAGACCTTGCAAAAACAATATCCTCAACTACATCAGATAGTTTGAAACTATTAGAATTCTGTAATTAACTTGGACCAAAATTATTGTTGCTTACTTAACTCCAATATAACTTGGACTGAAATTATTGTTGCTTAAGAAAAATATGACAGCCAAGATTTAAAATCATTTCCGTGCAAAAGAAGCACAGGTCCTAATGAATAGACTACCAGTTCTCCTTCACGAAAAAACATATAAACATTGTTGCCTACAAGGCTAAGGCAGCCACTTAAAGGAATATTCTCCTTCTAATTCAACCAAACCAAGCAAATGTCCTAGACTTACTAGGTAATCCAATCACTTTTGAAGACTCATAACCCAAATGTTCTCCTAATGCAAAGAATAAGACATGAGAATTCACAACCATTTCTGATGCACATGAGAGATTAAAAACAAAGTTTCAATTCAGATTCATTCACCTTATGGATTATTTGACAAAATACTGAATGTATATGTCCTTAATTTGCTCCAATTAACATCAATTTTTGTGTTTATACTCACTTTTGCAATCTGATCTAATGATAAGTAATTCTAATTTAAGAAAACACACCCATATATATAAAAATAAAATTTCAAGCAAAAAAAAATAGCAAAACATTTCTTGGATCACCAAGAAGCTTCTTTGTTGATTCTTTAGTATTTGTTCAGTACAAATGATGGCTTCACATGAATTAACTTATATTTTATTTATTGCATGCGTCAACATTGGCTTATTTGGCAGAACTGCAGAAGAAAATAAGAGAATTGCTTTATCAAATGAATGATCTTTAGATATTACATGACCCTGGGGCATAAAGATTTGGTTTTTTTTTTACTATCATATAGTTTCCAGCAATAAAAGGTTTGTCTAAAAATGCAGAGGTGCAAATATTAGGTTTTTGAACCACTTTCATTTTCTCTTCATTGTCCTTGAGCTAAAATATCTTTCAAATTATTACAAATTATGTTAAATTATTAGATCAAACATATAGAATTGTGTTAAATTATTACAAATTGTGGAAAAACCAGAATTTTTTTTAGGGAACCAAGGGCCAGAAGATTTTTTTACAAATTGCTTTTTCCCACTTAGTTTAACAAAAGAATCTAACTACAACCAACCTATGAAAATTTAAAGATTTTCTTTAATAAATTAAATATATAAAATTAAACTAAATTTATAAGTTGACAGTTGAAACCAACAACATCATCCGATGGTTCAAATTCCTAACTAATCCTTATGCTGGCAGAATTATTTTAAACTATTACAAATTGTGTTACGAATGTTTTGTTTTGGTTTTTCCACATACAGAATCTTGGCTGAGGAACGTAGTTACCAAAGAAGCAACAAAAAATACAGATAAAAAATTGAAAACTAGTATAAATACTATAAGAAAAATAAAGAAGGTAAAGCAGGAAGACAAGATGGGAAACATTACAGGTTCTTTTGCCAACTCGAGGCCCTTTATGGAGAATCAACAATATATATTAAACAATTAGCTTCTGCTTTAGAAACCCATTTGGTCATTAATTCTTTAGTGTTTACTGCAAGTTTCATCTCATCTATTGAACAGCCACATAAACATAAAACCTAAACACATATAATTGGATATTCAAACGAATTACAAACTCAGAGTAAAAATAACAAAAATGTTACCTGAATTGCAGATTAGAGAGAGATGAAACAAAATCAAAGACCCAAAACCCTATCTTACCGCTAATTGACGAGTGCTTTCCACATATGACGGCACTGGAGCTTCTTTGAGTGGACGACCAGCAAGAGAGATAGCTTTTGGTGGAAAGCCAACAAGAGAGAGAGCTTTCAGTGGATGGCTAGCAACCGGTGGATGACCAATAACAGAGGGAGAGAGCGGTAAGAGAAGATCTAAATTGAGAGGGTTAGCAGAAAGGGAGACGATGTAGCTAAAACGATGTAGTTTTAACACAGTAACTTTTGAAACCGCCAAATAATAAATAACAAGGTCTTTAAATTATATTTATAGTGACCGCCGCAAAGTAATATTAATCCCCAATAAATTTTTTATTTTGCGACAGTTTTAGAAAAAAAATATAACAACTAATTTAATTAACCGTAGTGAGAAATCCATCGCTAAATTCTAGATTTTTTATAGTGACGTAGGGTCATGATAATTGATATCATTATCTACTGAAGATTTCAAAAACATCGAACGCTATTGTTGTTTTTCTTGCACAGATGGCAAGGAAAACATAAAAATCCAATTATACTATCTTCTAGTCTATTCTCCCTCGATCTATTTTCTCTCACTTTTTTTTTTCTATAATTCTTCCAGTGAATTCTCTAATTATTCAATAGAAGCTTGAATCATAAATAATAATGTTGAAATTCCTATTGAACCATATATTGACCTAGTGTCTCGACTATGATAAATCATCCAAACTTATGATTTTAACTCAATAACTATAAGTTGTAACCAACAAACCCTAGAAAAAATTTGGAATGAATTTATAGCGAAAGAAGACTTTTATCAAAGAATAAATCCTCCCTTTTCTTGATATCTTGAACAACAATTATGAAGATGATGCAAGTGGATCAGGAAAAAAATACAAGAGAAATATAAAATTGAAAATAATAAGGATGTAGCTAGAGAAAAAGAAGGAAAGAGAACGGATCAACCGATTATTCTTAAAATTCTCCCATCACAAATAAAATTAGTAAGTTTTTTTTATTCATAAAGCTCTTGAGTGTGATTTTGGTGCAAAAAAGAAAAGTTGGTTATGGTAATAATTTTGATAGCCTGGTGATGTTTTTTGCTAATTTACATGATAAAAAAAAATCAAAGTGGTTTGAATGAGGTTGAAACTAATAAAAATAAAATATGAAAATCTGAATATTTTTATTGCAATGAATGTGTTTGGAAAAATGATAATGTGAGCTTTATCCATAGGCTTACATTTTTCTTTTAATTTTTTTTAGAATAATGGGCTTGCTTGTTAAGTTGATTTTAGTTGGGGCTACAAACGAGTCTAATACGTCGTTAGGCATTGTTTTTAAAATTTTTTGAGTTGGACTAGTGTGCAACTTGAGCTCTTCAAACGATTTTAGAAAAATGAAACCATTCATCATTTTTTATAAAAATTTTATTATTTTATTAAAAATATTTAATTATTTTATAATAAATTTATAATAAACTCATAATAAACTATATAAATTTATAAACTTATAATAAACTCATAACAAACACATAATAAATTATAAAAATCTGGTATTTTGATAAATTAATTAGAAATTTTTGTAAATTTAAACATATTTTAAAAACATGATAAATTTAAATTTTTTTCATTTTTTCTAGTATTTTTATCAAAAGCCCAACCATTTTAATGAAATGTGTATATACCAACTTTAAGAATTTAGTTGTGCATATGGTCCAAATTTTCTCTGTGCATATAATACATGTTTAGTTAAATTTTAAGAAGAAATATTATTGAAAATTTTAGAAATTATAAGAGATTTTTGAAACAAAAATTATAAATGACATCATATAATTTCTTCTTGATTAATTGAATTAGTAGAATGTGATATATCTTATTTACTAAGAATAATATCCAAATTAAGATTAAAAAGATTTATTAAAAAAAACAAATTTTTAAAACAAATTAGAGTTTTACTTTTTGTGGCAATTTTATATGTTTGCTCTCTGTGGCAATCTTGCAAGTTTTTTTTTCCTAGGGTTTGGGGATTCATTCAATGGATAGAAAGAGTGATGTAACTAGTTCTGCAGAGGGCGATGAGGTCGATTTAGATGTTGGGGAAGAAAAGGAGGTGTTGGATGAGGTAGAGGAGGAAGTTGTCAATGAGCTTTCTCTATTAGGGAGGATTGTGACCGATAGAAGGGTTAATGTCAATGCTCTAAAACTATGCTACCAGGGGTATGACAGCCTGGTAAAGGTGTGTTTATCAAAGAGTTAGGGCCCCATCTTTTTCTCTTTCAATTTTTTCATAAAGTTTGATATCCAAAAAGTTCTTAATGGTGGTCCATGGACTTTTAAGAATCAACTAATAATATTGCACCATCTCAAAGAAGGGAAGGATCCGCAGAGGTTAGAGTTCAATTTATTTGATATTTGGGTGCATGTTATTGATTTCCCTAGGGGTTTTTTCACTGATAAGATAGCCCGACAATTGGGAAGTTATTTGGGTAGTTATTGTAATCATTCCATTAGAAGGAATATTACTAGGAGACAACAGCTTATGCGGATTAGGGTTTGCATGGAAGTTAGGATGTCCATTAAGCGATCGAAGAATTTATCAAGGAAGGGTGTCACAGTTGCTATTGTATAGTTTAGATATGAAAAATTGCCCATTTTTTGTTTTACTTGTGGTTTGATTGGCCATTTAGATTCTTCTTCAACATGTCCTAAATATTTTAATTCCTCTCATTCATCGGAATCCAAGGCTTAGGGTGGCTGATTGAGGGTGATCAATGAACCTCCAATTTTGGAAAGGAGCAATTAGTGGACTCAAAATAGGGATGGATGGATGTTAGCGGATATAGTGGATAAGATGCAAAATTTGAATGTTTATAATCATAAATTAAAGGAGTTAGTTAAGGTGCCTGTCTCTTTTAAATTTGTTTACAGTTGTACTTCTAAAGATGGTAATGTTGGACTTCTTGATACATGCATGGAAGGGGAAAGTAGTGATAATTTGGAAAATAATTGTGATGACATGGCAATGGAAATTGCAGATACTAAAAAACGGCATCGTATAAGGTTTGATGCTTTTGGCCATGATGAAGGCTATGTTGATAGTGATAGTTTTTTTCACATTATCTCAACAATGCTATCAATAGTGATTTATTGGTGGGTCCTGAAAATCAAGTCCACCGGCAACCATGATTCTAATTAGTTGGAATTGCCAGGGTTTGAGCAATTCCTAAGTAGTTCGTGAATAGATACTAAAAAACAGCATCGTATAGGCTCTAATGCTTCTGGTCATGATGAAGACTATGCTGATAGTGATAGTCCTTTTTCACATAATCTCAATAAATGCTATCAATAATGATTTATTGGTGGGTCCTGAAAATCAGGCCCACCGACAGCCATGATTCTAATCAGTTGGAATATCAGGGCTTGAGCAAATCTCGAGCAGTTCTTGCATTAAAGGAGCTGGTCTGCAATCAAAAACTAGATTTTCTTTTCCTCATGGAAACTCTGGTTCATGCTTAAAAAATTGAGGAGCTTCAGGTTCAGTTGGATTTTGAAGAATCATTATGTATTGACAGAATTGGGAGAAGTGGAGATCTAGCACTTTTTTTGGAGAAGAAAGGATTGGGTTCATATCCACAGTTACTCCAATAATTATATTGATGCATCTATTCAAGTTGATCAAGGGAGTTCTTAGAGATTGGTGGGTTTTTATGGCTTTCCTAAAAGGAGTTGACGCCAACAATTGTGGAATTTGCTTTGGCTTTTAGCATCTTCTTCTACTCTACCCTAGCTTTACATTGGTGACTTTAATGATATGTTATCAGTTGAAGACAAAATTGGAGGTATGGTGCATCCTGATAATCTCTTGTTTGGTTTTTCTGAGTGTATAAATGATTACTTTTTAACTGAATTGCCACTATATGGTTTTGGGAATACATGATTTAAGAGGATTGGTCATGCGGATTGTATTATGGAAAGACTTGATCATGCTTTTGTTAATAGTGACTGGCTTGATCTTTTTCCTTCTTCTAAATTATCAAATATTATTGCTAGTGTTTCAGACTATAGTCCCATTTGTCATGTTGCTAGGTCATTTGTATCACGTCCATTTAGAAAGCATTTTAAATTTAAAAATAAGTGGTTGTTAGAAGATGGGATAGGTGACATGGTGGCTCGTGTTTGGAGAGATTACTCTCACTTATTTATTATTGATCGTATTCATTTTTGTGAGATTGAGCTAATTCATTGGAGCAATATGTTGCCAGGTAATTATAAACCCAATATTAAAAATACTAAGAAGAACCTGAATCTTGCTAGGAGGGTTATAAGTATAGGTTCAGAGTTAAACACACTATGTAATGTTATTGACCAACGAGAAAATTTATTGGAGGCAATGATCAAAAGTATTTTGGTTAAATAATGGGGATTCAAACTCTCAATTTTTCCATGCTCATGTTAAATATAGAAGGAAGTTCAATGTTATTTTGACTTTATAAAGTGATAATGAAGAGATGATTTCGGATGAGTTGGGATTGGATGATGCTGTGCTCAATTATTTTACAGAGTTATTTGTAGGTTTTGAGTGTAAGAGTTTGGATCAATTTGATTTTATTCTACCCAGGGTGTCTGCTGAGGATAATAATTTTCTTTTGGCCCCCTTTTCAGCTAATGAAATAAAAAAAAAAGTCATTTTTCAGATACGCCCTGATAAGGCTCCTGGTCCAGATGAGATGAATCAGACCTTTTATTAGAAATTTTCAAATATTATTAGGGGGATGTGGTGAGTAGTTGTTTCTCTTGAATAGATCAAGACATATTTTCGGAAGGATTAAATAATACCAATATGGTTTTGATACCTAAGATTGATTGCCCAGTTAGTGTGAAGGATTTTAGACCAATTTCTCTTTGTAATGTGGTCTAAAAAATTCTAGCTAAAGTTTTAGCTAAATGGTTAAAAAATCTTTTGCCTAAAATTATTAGCTCTTCTCAATCAGCTTTTGTTCCAGGAAAGTTGATTACAGATAATGTCCTTATGACATTTGAGCTGATCCAGTTTATGAAAAGGAAAACTATGGGCAAGAAAGGGGAGGCTTCTTTGAAGATTGATATTAGTAAAGCCTATGATCTAGTTAGTTGGGATTTTATGGAGTATATGTTAATTAAACAGGGCTTTGATCAAAGATGGGTGGCGACTACTATGTTGTGTGTAAGGTCAGTCAGATACTCAATTTCGTTTAATGGTCGTAGTATGGAGCCTATTACTCCAGGGCGTGGGCTTCTTCAGGGGGATCCTCTCTCTCCTTATTTGTTTATTTTATATGCTGAGGGATTATCTGAGTTATTTAGGAGGGCCAAAATTGAGAGGGGATATTCATGGATGTAAGGTGGCTAGAAATAACTTATATCCCAGTATATTTCACTTATTTTTTACAGATAATGACTTCTTCTTTTTAAAGGCCAGTGATAGAGAGACAGTTGTGGCCCGAAATATTCTGAGAGTATTAATTTACTCAAATTGGGCATTTTTTTAGCCCTAAATATTATCAGTATTTTGGGAGTTCACTCTCCAATTGATCATGGGAGATATTTTGGTCTTCCTTCTCTTATTGGTAAGAAAAACAAACATGTATTTTCTTATTTTAAGGAGAAATTATACAAAAGGATCAATTGTTGGAGAAATAGATCCTTGTCTTGTGCAGGTTAAGAGATTTTGCTAAAATCTGTTGCTCAAACTTTGTCTATATATTGTATGAGCATTTTTCTATTGTCTATTTTTGTTTGTGATGAAATTCAAAAAATAATAAATTCATTTTGGTGAGGCAATAAGAAGAATGCGAATAGAGGTATGCATTGGATGTCATGGGACTGTCTTTGTGTAGCTAAGAAATTTGAAAGGATGGGGTTCCGCAATCTTCATGGTTTCAACTTAGCAATTTTAGCTAAACAAGGTTGGAGGTTAATTTTCAACCCGAATTCTCTTCCAGGGAAGATTTTCAAAACTAAATATTTTATTGATAAGGATGTTTTGGAGGCCAATGTTGGTCATAATCCTAGTTTTGTTTGGATAAGTATTGTTTATGCTAAAGAGTTGACTAAGTGTGGAATTAGATAAAGAGTTGGTGATGGATCTCATATTCAAGTATGGAAAGACCCTTGGCTAGCGAGAGATGGGAATTTTCTAGTGCATTCTCCAATGAGTCATGTTTTTCCTAATCTTAACGTAGGAGATTTAATGGTCACTAATCAATTACAATAGAAGTTATAAGTTTATTTGATGATGAGGTTGCTTCTTGTATTTTGTCTACTCCTCTTATAAGTAGAAGAAGGGAGGATTATAGGATTTAGCACTACTCCAAGGATGGTTTATATTATGTTAAATCTGGGTATATGGAGGGTATGAATAGATTATGTTCCTTAAATTCTATGGGTGTTGAAGGATAATGGAACCATTTGTGGAAGTTAGATATTTATCCCAAAGTTAAACTTTTTGTCTTGGTACTTAGGGAGGTCATTTCTTCAAAAGTGGAGCTTTCTACCAAATGGATGCATGTTGACACTCAGTGTAGTCGATGAGGGCAAAATGAGGATATTCACCATGTCTTCTGAATTGTTGATCTATTGTTGATTGTGGGAGATTTTCTGACATGCTCTTTCCTCACTCTCATTTTAAATCTTTGTTCACAGACTTATTGCAAGAAAATAAGGGATAAAAAACTATTAAAGCATGTTTGATTATGTGGAGTTTATGGCATGCCACTACAAAAAAAAACGCAATCGACGCATTCTGCGACAACTCTTATTTCGTCGCTGATTAGCGACTTTATCAACGACAACTTTACGACAAAGAATTAAGATAAGCATCTTTTCAACATTCCGTCGCTGAATGAGTAGCTAAATGTGTCGCTGATTAATGACAAAAAAAATAGTTGTAGAATCTGTCGCTGAATAGCGATAAAAGGTCGTTTCTCGCTGAATGTGTCGCTGAATTTTGCGCCAAATTTTGGCGCCAACAATCAGCGACGACGTTACGACTAATTTACGACAAATTAGCAAATAATGTGTTTATTTTTTATTGGAAAGTTTTTTATCGCTAAATTACTCGCTGATTTGCGAGAAAATAGTTAGTCACAGAATTATCGTTAATTTGCGAGAATATAGCGAGAAATTAATTTTATTTTCTATTTTAAAGTAATTGGTCGCTAATTAGTCGCTAAATGACTCGCTGATTTGCGAGAAAAATAGTTAGTCGCAAAATTATCGTTAATTTGAGAGAATATTGCGACGGATTACCGAGAAATTAATTTTATTTTCTATTTTAAAGTAATTGCTCGCTAATTAGTCACTAAATGAGTCGCTGATTGGTGAGAATTTTTATTTGTCGCTGAATTTTTCTGGCGCCATATTTTAGTGCCCAAAAAAAATTAGCCAATTTGAAAAAATAATGTAACGAGACGGTATGAAATTTTTATTATTAATTTGTTTGTCGTAGATTTGTCTGTAAATAGTCATTGATTTGCGAGCAAATACAGAGAAATCAACTACTAATTTTGACCAACAGTAAAATAAATAAAAAAAAAAGAGATAAAAGGCATGATATCAAATTCTCTTGTTTGGAAACCCCCTTCTCCTCTTTCATTTTTCATCTTGCTAAGAAGCCCTAAGCAGCGCAGTATTATATGTGGTGTTGATTTCATATGGCTTCGAAATCCTAAATTCTAGAGGGAATGAAACTAATGTTTTAAATGGAACAATTTCAAGAACCACCAGTGGCTTCTTGTCTTCGACAATGATGACAGAACAGGAGCCCTGCATTTCTTGCACTACTTTCAATATCCTTGCTCCAATTTACAAGCGACTCGATACCCAGGTAAACAATTATGGATTTCCCTTTTTTCCTTTCTTTAATCTATTTATTGTGAGATCGAATTTTGATGATTTATTTTACGTTTTTTTAATATGCTGTGAAATAGAATCAAAACATTCGTGAAAGCGATTCTAAGGCATTCTGGTTCACCAGGAACCAGAGGATTTTGAATTGGTTGCTCTTTGAAAGATCTTCCATTATATGTCTTCAGGTGATTAGATATTTGTCTATTTATTTTTGTGATTGTTTCTCTTACACAATAGATCTGGCCGCCTTCTAGTATAATATCTGTGTCTATTGGTCTCATTCTTCGCTTTTGTATTCCTAAACCTGTTGAAGTAACCCCACAAGCATGGCAATTACTTGCAATTTTTCTGTCGACTATTGCGGGTCTTGTTTTGAATCCTTTGCCTATTGGGGCTTGGGCGTTTCTTGGTTTAACAACTTCTATTGTTACTAAAACTTTAACTTTTTCTACGGCTTTTAGTGCCTTTACCAATGAGGTTATTTGGTTGATCGTGATTTCTTTTTTCTTTGCTCGTGGGTTCGTTAAGACTGGACTTGGGGACATAGTTGCTACTTATTTTGTGAAGTGGTTGGGGAAGAGTACTTTGGGATTGTCGTATGGATTGACGCTTAGTGAGGCCCTTATTGCGCCTGCAATGCCGAGTACTACGGCCAGAGCTGGTGGAGTTTTCTTGCCTATAATTAAGTCCTTGTCATTGTCTGCTGGAAGCAAGCCAGGGGATGCTTCTTCTAGGAAGCTCGGATCTTATCTCGTTCAATCCCAATTCCAGGTTTGTATTTTTGTTACAGTTGATGAGTTTTGATAGTAATCTTAAATTTGAATAATATGGATCCTTGTTGTAGTGTTGGGTTTACTGTTCAATTCAATGTGTGCTAAGGATTCTTATTATTTAGTTGTATGAGCTGGAAAGAATGCATTGGATCAAAGCATGACCACTCGTTTGTGGATCTTTATTGACTAATCAATGTGTGAGAATTTTTTTGTAGAGAAATTTGTTAACTAATCAAAAATGCTTGAGTGTATTTAGTATTAAGGTCTAGTATATAAGCATTTCAAGATCAGTTGCTTTCACCTTAAAATCAGAGATATATAGGTGTTTGTTGATGGAAAATGACTAGATTTATCAAGTTATGTGAAGATGGGGATGCATCTGGTGCTAATCTAATGGGGCTTTTCTACATATCTAGGATTCTGTTCAATTTAATTATTATTTTGAGCAATTTAGGGACAACTTTAAATTGCTTCTGGTTTGGTATTTTAGTTATTTCCTCTATTATTCCTTTCATTTGCATTACAATGATTTATGGTCACATCACTTATATATCTTGTTTTCATGTACATCTTAGCCTCAATTACTGATGCATTGCTCTTTTATTTTGCTTATGCTTGACAGTGTGCTGGCAATTTTAGTGCGCTTTTCTTGACTGCTGCAGCTCAAAATTTGCTGTGTCTCAAATTGGCTGAGGAACTTGGGGTGATAATTTCAAGCCCTTGGGTTTCCTGGTTCAAGGCTGCCAGTTTGCCAGCGTTTGTTTGTCTTCTAGCTACACCTTTTATTTTATATAACATTTATCCTCCTGAAACCAAGGACACTCCAGATGCTCCTACAATGGCTGCAAAGAAACTGGAGTCCATGGGTCCTGTGAAAAAGAATGAATGGATCATGGTTGGTACAATGCTCCTTGCAGTTTCTTTTGTGGGTGTTTGGGTAAGTTGTATTCATTCTTCGTATTATTGATTCCACTTGTTACTTGAGTACTGTATATTTATTTCATAAAAATGCTTGGTGGTGCATGAGAATAAATCAACGGGTAAGAAAGTTTAGTCTAGATGTTCTTTGAGGCGTGTCTTTGTTATTAATTGTTTTTTAGAAGAAAAAAAAAAGGAATTTCACTGATATTTTTTTTGGGCTTGGACTCTTTAGATACATATGAGTCATAAACATATCATCAATAGCCTATTACCCTAAATCGAACTTTTTTGGTACTAAGTACCCGAAATTATGCAATTTTTGCACTAAGTGCTAAATCTCACAAATTTGGCAAAAAGCCCGACAACACAGGCCAAAGGCCTAAAAATTGCATTCCTTTGGTACAAAGTACCCAAATCTCACCATTTAGCACTAAGTGCTAAATCTCACAAATTTGGCAAAAGGCCCGACAAACGCACGAAGCATACACACACACATGCATGAAGCATAATTTTTATCGCCTTTAAATAGGCTTTTCCGAACTACATGGGCTTTGATCTCCCATTCAAATGGGAGTATGTAGGCATATTTGGGATTCACCCCAAATAGCAAGTCCACAATTTACTAACAATCTGTCTCTTCTTTTCTTCATTCCTTTTAGATTTGTTCTTTTTGCAAGTTAGTCAAATGCATGACATAGTCCCCGAATCCTCCTTGGGTTTGCAAACTAGAAACCTTTACATTGGACAAGTTATTGGAGTCAAACAAGGGTTTCTGAGGGCCAAATGGACTATTCAATCACCCTTTCGGCATTAAGCCATAAATAAAATTAACTCCTTTTTGGCACGGAGCCTAAATTGTATTTCTTTGGTACTAAGTACCTAAACGGCACCATTAAAATGAACTTTTGGCATGAAGCCTAAATCGAACTTTTTTGGTACTAAGTACCCGAAATTATGCAATTTTTGCACTAAGTGCTAAATCTCACAAATTTGACAAAAAGCCCGACAACACAGGCCAAAGGCCTAAAAATTGCATTCCTTTGGTACAAAGTACCCAAATCTCACCATTTAGCACTAAGTGCTAAATCTCACAAATTTGGCAAAAGGCCCGACAAACGCACGAAGCATACACACACACATGCATGAAGCATAATTTTTATCGCCTTTAAATAGGCTTTTCCGAACTACATGGGCTTTGATCTCCCATTCAAACGGGAGTATGTAGGCATATTTGGGATTCACCCCAAATAGCAAGTCCACAATTTACTAACAATCTGTCTCTTCTTTTCTTCATTCCTTTTAGATTTGTTCTTTTTGCAAGTTATTCAAATGCATGACATAGTCCCCGAATCCTCCTTGGGTTCGCAGACTAGAAACCTTTACATTGGACAAGTTATTGGAGTCAAACAAGGGTTTTCTTAGTTTTTCCCTTCGAACAAAATAAACTGAGTGGCGACTCCCGACAACGAGTGAACGTTCGCCCGGATCCTTTTCGGGCGGAAAACCGAGGTTCACAATGTGAAAATTGCTCAAGTAAAATGCCTTTTATACAATGCTTTTTAGCTAAATTGGAAAGGTTAATAGTATTTGAGTGAATTTTAGGTACTTTACACTGAACATTTTTTGCTGGGAGAAACAGTGTAATCCTGTCGAAATTTACTCTTGAGAGAAAGTAATGATACCAATACAAGTATGAAGTGAATATTTGGTATTTGGATAGAAAACTTAAATGGGAATACAAAGAGAGGTATGCTAGTTGTAAAAATGAAGATTGTGGTGCTGGATATTGTATGGTATATATGAAGTATGCATTTATGGACTGGAATAGAGAATATCTTGTAGTGTCTTAAGCAGTTATTTTTTGTTTTTTTTTTGCCCATCTTTTGAGCTGAAGAATAGACTTCTCTTGAACTTTTATTCTTCTTAATAGTTCTAATTCTGTGCCTTCTGCTGCTGGAAGGCACTGATATTCACTTTGTAGAACCATGAACTTAGCAGCTTGTTCTGCAAGGCCACATGGTCTCTTTTCAAGAGGAATAACCTTTGACTTCTGCATTCTAACCATTAAAGAGCAAGTCTTTGTAGGATTTCAAGACTATTAGTTTTATGTAAATATTCTTTCCATCTGAAGGGTCAAAAGACAGTACCATGCCTATCTCAAACGCTTGCTAATTGTAGAATATAGCTAGATAATGTAAAGAATATGGTAATAGGAGCACATTCTTAAGCTAAATGAAGGTCAATTCTTGTTTGACTACTCAAGTGAGTGGTTTGACTTAATGCTTCTAATGCCCTATCAGAGCTTTCTACTGCTTGTTAACTTCTACGGAAAAGAACCGTAGAATCTGCTTGTGTCAATATGTGTGTATGGCAGATAAGGATTATGTTTCTTTTTTTTCCATTTTACCTATTCTGAAGTCTGTATCTCACCTCAAAATAAAACCCAAAAATCAAAACTGCTTTTGTTGATTTACATTTAACATTCAACCACAAAGATTTGCTGTAATGAGATTTAATGTTTGACATGTTCACAAAATATTTGAGGGTTCATTTGTTTATACCATTGTTAAAAGTAGATCCAAATTGTATGATTGGATGATTATACAAGTGCACTTTGTTTCTTCTAAAGTTAATTTAATTTTTGGCAGGAGAAATACCAAGAACTTAAGAATGCTGAGCCTGAGTTGCAGACACTTGAGGCTGAGGAGGATGATATGCCTTCATTAACACCAGCCCAAATAGAGCTTGAGCGACGCGTGTTTGTGGAGGCTGCTGGTGGCACCGGTAAGACATCTCGTATTTATGGACTGGGTTCTTCCTCATCCCATTATTCATGCTATGAACCATCTGGGTCATCATTTTCTGCAACGTCTACTAATCGCAATGACTCTGAGGTATTGGAAACTATGAAAGTATTACAACAAAAGGTAGAAGAGCAAGCCAAGGTTATAGCATCAATGAATGAAGTTATAGCTAATGTGCGCTCGGTGAATGATGTTTTAGATGATATGCGCTTATTCTTATCTGAGCAACGAAGGAAAATAAATGCTCTTCCTGCTCCGGCAAATGACAATGTGGAGGAAGACGATGTTCGTATGTAGGATATACTTGATAGTTGGTGTTCTCTTTGTTTGTGTTTGGAGTGTCGGATTATCAAAGTTGGTGTTTTCTTTGTTTGTGTTTGGAGTGTCGGATTATTAAAGCTTGTGTTCTCTTTGTTTGTATTTGGAGTGTCGGATTATTATAGTTGGTGTTCTCTTTGTTTGTGTTTGGAGTGTCTGATTATTAAGACCTTATGTGTTCAATATACTTTCTTAAGGGGTAAACTTTACATTCGAATTGTTTATGTATATTTATTGCCACTAATAACTTAATTATGAATGTGGTGTTATTTGATTATTATTGTAATGAATGACTATTTTATAAACAGATTTGGTTATTATATTTGAAATTCAACAGGTTCTTGAAAATGTGTAGACAAAAAAAAATTGGAATACTGGAAAAATATAGCCAAACAATTACAAAATTGCGACAAAATCAGCGACCAAAGGTGACAAAAAAATATTGAATTCTGCGACAAATCAACGACTGAAACAACGAGAAAAATATTGCGACATATTCTGCGACACATCAGCGACAAAATTTAGCGAGCAAATTAGCGACAAATTCAGCGACTAAATTAACAACCCAAATAGCGATAAATTCAACGACCAAAGCTAAATCAACGACGACTTTCAGCGGGAATAAATAATTCCCGCAAAAAATGAAAATGTCGTTGAATTTGTCTCTGTTTTGTCGCTGATCAACAACACACACAATTGGTCGCTGATTTGTCGTTGATTTTTTAGCGACCAGGACATTTCCGTCCGCTCGATTTTTCTCGCTGTTCGTCGCTGATATTGTCGCTATCATATTTTGGTTGTTGATTTCGTCGTTAATGGTGTCGCATATTGCTGTTTTTTTTTGTAGTGTGCCCATAATTTATTAGTCTAGAATGGGAAAAGCATAACAAATCTCCAAGTTATTCAACTAGCTGATCAAATGTTCTCTAACTAGAGTTTTTCTAAGAAGGTGGGTCTCGCAACCATACTTAAAGTGTGCCATGTACCTACTCAAATGGGTTGGACAAAACCTGCTCCTGGTCGTCTTAAATGTAATATGGACGTTGCAGTGTTTGCCTATAAGAATCAATCAACTTTTGGTGCAATGTGGCAAGATCAGTTTGGTGGCTTTGTCATTAGAATATCGAGCTATGTTAATTGTGTTCTCGATCCCCATATGGTAGAAGCTATGGCATTAAAGGAAGCTCTTTCATGGATCAAACAAGAAGGCATGTCACATGTTGATTTAGAGATGGATTGTTTGGAGCTTTATTATAATGCATTACTTTCCAATGACAGTTTAATCTCTGAGTTTGTTTATTTGTGTTAATGATTGTCTACAGATGAGTTACGAGATTGAGGATATAAATTTATATTGGGTTAATAGGTTTGCTAATTCAGCCGTTGATTATCTTGCAATGGTAGCTAAATTATATGTAAATCATTTCGTTTGGTATTCTTTCCCTAATGCTTATGTTGATGTTCTTAAGTCTAATTTAGTACAAGGTTAAGACAAAGAACTTAGGTCCACGGGGTGTTTGTAAGGATTGTTAATTGGTATGAGTTTAGATGATCTTGTCTTTTGCCATTACTATATTTTCTTTTGTGCTAAGTCTTTGAATAATATTCTCCTTAGTTCAAAAAAAAAAAAACCAAATTGGTTGCTAATTACATTCAATTTTTATTAAAGTTGATTGGATCATATACCTAAAATTAATAACTTAGTACCACTAATAATTAATTTTCTTGTAAATTTCTCGATTAATCAGATATTAATTTTAATTATTATTGATTTAGATATAGAACTAATCATATTTGAGGCATATGTCACGGATTAAGACTTTTTGTCCCTTTCCCTAATGAGGTATTTAGTAGTATTTGAATTCTCATCCTCATCCTCACCCACTTACTCAGTCATGCTTAAATAACTGAGCTATCCATCTTGAATTAACTAATTAGTCATTTTATTAACCAATAAATATTGACTTCCTTTTATTGTCATAAACAACGGATAATGGCAAGTCGTAAAAAATATTTGTGTGTGTGTGTGTATATATATATATTACATACGCATATTGTTCTATAGATAATTATTTACAATTATTATAAGTAAATAAATTCCTAATTTTTAAATAAATTCTAAAAGAAATTAAGCATAACTCTCAAGTATGTTTAAATTAACTAGAGCAAAATAGCGAACAGACATGCAAATAATAAGATGTTTAACCTAAGAATAAATGGGTGAAATAGCAAGCAAATAACAAGGTATCTAGAGATCTGTAAAGAGAAAATAACAAGGTAAAATAGCAGGCAAAATTAAATCTATCGAAAAAAAAAAATTAGTCATTCAATTCAGTCTCATGATCCGGTCTTCAAAAACTAGTCAATTTTGCTAAGCCCAATAGAGTTCTCCGCAAGCAATAGTGAAAAAAAAGAGTTAATATAATGCATTGTTAAAAAATGTTTAGGCCTAGTACAGTAATCACCAACTGAAGTAAATATATATATGTATACTAGGAAAAATGTTGTTTCGCTTCCGAATATTTTTTTTATTGATCAGATTATAATATTTATTTTTTATTATGTATTTATAATTTTTTAATTTTTTAAATTAATATCAATAATTAACTGAAAAAACATAATATTGTCTATTTTTTTGTTCTTTATTTAAGATTATGTAAAATTTTTAAAAATTAACAATGATAATTCATTAAAAATATACTATTTAAAAATTATAGACTATATTAAATTATGATAATTCTTCACATTAAATAATAAAATATAAATAATTAAATTGAAATATAAATTTCATTTAGTATAGAGGCAAATGATGAAAATAAGGCATATGATGAAAATAAAAGAAAATGAATACTATAAATAAAATCAATTTAATACAAATATAAAGAAAATAGTTCTATACGAAAACATAGTTCATTAGACATATTTTAATTGAGATCACTATATAATTTGATTGATAGATTTGGCAAATATAATATTTATGATAATAAATACAAATTAAGTTTATCTAAATATTAATATATTACATAATAAATATATCATAATATTTTAAAATACTAATAGAGGTAGAAAAAAGTAAGATAGTGGATGAAAACGTGTCACTTATTGGATGCACTTATATTATAGACCTATCATATAAATACATCAAACTTTAATATGTATATATACATAATAAATGAATAATTTTAATTTTTTAAATTATAATAATTATGATATTTATTTAGGTTGCCATAAATAATTATATATATACAATTATTTAAATTATAATGATAGTGTAATTATCTATTGCATTTATTTGGACTTTCATATACTTTTTGGTATATTTTATTATTATTTTTATTTAACTAATAGATCATATTTACACAAATTTAATATATATATATATATATATTAGTTTGTTGGTAATATCTAATTTATTCAATATCAACAACTTTTAGTTAAAATTATGAAAAATGATATGATTTGGTAAAAGTATCAATATTGCCAAATAAATTTGAAAGATTAAACTTATAATAATTCATGGATGTAATATGCCAAATTTTAATAATATTGATTTTATGTATAAATAAAATTTAGATGGTGATGTTGGATAATAATATATTATCATTATATATATGACATTTTTATGAATTATATTTATTTTAATTATCTCATAAAAATATTATAATATTTATTTTAATTTACATGATCAAAATTAAAATTTTAATTTATTTAGAATAAAAATTATAAATAATTTTACTTTTAATATGGTACTACAATGATCATAAAATCATTTCAATTATTTATGTTATAAATTTTGTTAAGTTATAATAATAAAAAAATAAATCAAATTATATTATTTTTGTATATTTATTTAAAATTTAAATATTATAGCAATCTAACAAAAAAATGTAATATAATTTATAATATATTCATTCACATATTATATATTTATACATATATTAAATTTATATATATATATATAATCTAATAAAAACTCTCACACTCAATAATTAATTCTCTCTCCCTCAATAATTAATTCTCTCTCAAAAAATAATATACTTTTAATTATAATTTAGAAATTGTCATGTATTAAATTTTTATTTGTCCACCTTTTGCATGCATTTCCACGGGTCAAAACATCAATTCTTTAATATATTTTATGCTTTTCTTAATTAAAATAATTGATTTTATCAAATAGAATACATTTCATATTTTTAATAGGTTAATTAGAAGCACCATTTCCAGCCTCCAATTAATAAACGCCAAACGCCAAATTATAAATTTCTTTATTCCTCTGTCTCTCTCTCTCTCAAACAAACACACACGCACACACGTGCCTATATAACAATTTCTTTCTCTCTTTCTTTTTTCTATTGGTTGATTCATATTTACTGTAGACCTACACTAAATATGCATCCACTTTTATACTATATAATAGATAACTGAAGAATGTAAAAATAAGTTAAAAAAACAAACAAACAAAATTTCATCTAAAAACAAATTAATGGTGTCACTTGACAACAATGACCTTCTTATGCCCACAAAAGATTTGGTCTACATGATGGAAGCCAATTTTCTAATGACAAATACACAAATGCAGAGAGAAATTTAAGCATGTAATTTAATCACCTGTAAATGCTGATGCCTACCATTTATGAGACCAACAAGTGTTGTGGAAAAATTAGATAAAAATTTAGCTACCACGGAAGCAAACTATTAAATAAAATAGAGAACACAAAAAATTTAACGAGGTTCGGCCAAAATTATTGCCTACGTCCTCGGACACTACCAAATATATTTTACTGAAGAAATATTACAAAGAGAGAAGAAAAAGCTCGTTAATGCACTGCAGGTAGGACAAGCTTTTGGGACAAGTTAAACTGAAGGAACTAAGTTCCTATTTATAAGTAAATTTCCCTTGCTCAATTTCATAATTTCCCGATGTGGGAATTGCTTTGTAAATGTATTGGGTTTTTTGAGCCACAAAAGTCCACAATCTCCACCTTGGCGAAAAAACTCAAATGCAAATTTTTGTCTCTCTCGCAAAGTTGTAGTGTCTTCAAATGCGCTTTGCAGCGCTAACTTCAAATTTGAACAATGTTAATCAAGTCCAAACAGTGCTTGAACTTGACAGCTGTCACCACCTTGGTCAACATATCAGCAGGATTCTCAGCGGTCTAAATCTTCTGAAGCTTCACCTGATCTTCCTCCAGAATTTCTCTAACAAAGTGGAATCGAACATCGATATGCTTTGTCCTTGCATGAAAAACTTGGTTCGTTGCCAAATGGATAGCGCTCTGGCTATCGCAATGTACAACAATGTTGTTATGCATAACTCCCAATTCATCAAGCAACCCTTGAAGCCAAACTGCCTCCTTAACAGCCATATATTCCGCCTCTGTCTTAGACAGCGCCACTGTTGACTGTAAAGTAGACTTCTAACTGACTGGTGCTTTTGCAAGTGTGAACACATAACCAGTAGTTGATCGACGTTTATCCAAATCACCAGCATAATCGGAATCACAATATCCAACTACGCGTTGACCATTCTCCTTATCCTGCTCAAAGACCAATCCAACATCCACGGTGTTTAGAAGGTACCGCAGAATCCATTTCACAGCTTGCCAATGCTCCTTGCCAGCATCGTGCATATACCTGCTCACAACTCCAACTGCCTGTGAAATGTCAGGCCTCGTACACACCATAGCATACATCAAGCTACCAACAATATTTGCATAGGGAACCTTTGACATGTATTCCCTCTATGTATCATCTTTTGGTGACTGCGCTGCACTGAGTTTGAAATGAGGAGCAAGAGGCGTACTAACAGGCTTGGTCTTGTCGTCCATACCAAAACGCTTTAGTACCTTTCTCAGATATTGCTTCTGAGACAGACAAAGTCTCCCCCAATTTCCTATCTCTGAATATCTCCATGCCGAGAATCTTCTTTGCTTCGCCCAGATCTTTCATTTCAAATTCTTGATTCAATTGATTCTTCAACTTCTCAATTTCTCCTTTATTCTTTGAAGCTATCAACATATCATCAACATAAAGAAGAAGATAAATGAAAGAGCCATCTTGTAGCTTGCGCAAATACACACAATGATCGTATTTGCTTCTTATGTACTTTTGCCTTTTCATAAACCTGTCAAACCGCTTGTACCACTGCCTTGGAGACTGCTTCAATCCATAAAGCGACTTTACAAGTTTGCATACCATACTCTCTTTTCCAGCAACTTTGAATCCCTCTGGCTGAGTCATATAGATTTCCTCTTCCAGATCTCCATGTAAAAATGCTGTTTTTACATCCAATTGAACTAGTTCCAAATTAAACTGTGCCACCAAAGCCAACAAAATTCGAATGGAGGAATGTTTTACAACTGGAGAAAACACTTCATTATAATCAATTCCCTCCGTCTGAGCATAGCCTTTAGCTACCAATCTTGCTTTGAAGTGAACACTATCTCTGTCAGGAAACCCATCTTTCTTTGCATATACCCATTTGCACCCAATTGCCCTCTTTCCCTTCGGTAGAATTTCTAGCTTCCATGTCTGATTCTTGTGAAGAGATTGCATTTCATCATCCATAGCTTTCCTCCACTTTACTTCTTCTGAACTTTGGACAGCTTCACTAAAAGTGGACGGAATGTTATCATCTGCAATTGAAGATGCGAAGGCCACCATATCGTCAAAACGAGCAGGCTTTCTTATATTTCTTCTTGGCCTACCAAGTGCAATTGATTCATGTTGCTCTGTAGGTTCTTGGATTTGAACCTCTTCTTCATCTGAGTCTCCTTCTACCTCAGGAGTGTCTGCAACTTTAAAATCTGCTACTCGAATTTTTCTACCAAACTCCACCTCCTTTGGAGTATCCTCCACCTGTTGCGGAGTACCATCTGACTTCTCCATTGCCACCTTTTTCAATATTGTAGATTCATCAAAAGTGACATCTCTGCTAAATATTATCTTCTTTGTTTCTGGACACCATAGTCGATAACCTTTAACTCCCGCAGTTATCCCCATAAAAATGACTTCTTTTGCTCTTGGATCCAGCTTTGATTCCTTAACGTGATAATATGCAGTAGAACCAAAAACACGTAAGGAATCATAATTTTTAGCAGGTTTTCCAGACCATACTTCTATATGTGTTTTACCACCAATATCAGTTGACGGTAATCGATTAATGAGATGGCATGCATATGTCAAAGCCTCAGCCCAAAATTTCTTATCTAACCCAGCATTAGACAACATACACCGAACTTTCTCCAGTAATGTCCGGTTCATGCATTCTGCCACCCCATTCTGTTGTGGTGTATCTCTAACTGTGAAGTATCGAACAATACCTTCATCTTCGCAAACTTTCATAAATGGATCACTTTTGAATTCTCCTCCATTGTCTGTTCGAAGACATTTAATTCGTCTGCCAGTTTGAGTCTCCACTAATTTTTTCCATGTGAGAAAAATTGTCAGCACTTCATCTTTCGACTTCAAAGTATACACCCAAACTCTTCGAGAGTAGTCATCAATAAAGGTAACAAAATAGTGTTTGCCTCCTAAAGAAGGAGTTTTAGAAGGCCCCCATACATCCGAGTGAACATAATCCAGAATACCCTTGGTATCATGGATAGCAGTACCGAATTTCACTCTTGTTTGCTTCCCTTTGATGCAATGCTCACAAAAATCTAACTTGCAGGTTTTCACATTCTTCAATAATCCTTGATCGGTCAGACTTTTCAAGGATTTTTCACCTGCATGTCCCAAGCGCATATGCCATAATCTGGTCGCCTCCAGATCTTTATCATCACCAGAAACTGCTGCCGCTATTGATTCTATAATTGCATTACCTTGATAGTAATACAAATTATTCCTTCTCCGTAATCCTTTCAAAATCACAATTGCACCAGAGATGACCCTCATAACCCCATTTTCTGCAACAATCTTAAGCCCTTTAGATTCAAGGACTCCAACTGAAATGAGGTTCTTCGTCAAACATGGTACATATCGAACATCATTCAGGGTCCTGATTGACCCATCATGATTCCTCAAGTGGATTGAACCAATCCCTTCGGTAAAGCAAGGATTGTCATTTGCTGTGTAGACAACTTCATTATCAAGTTCTTTAAAATCAAAAAACCATTCCCGGTTGGGACTCATATGATGACTGCATCCAGAGTCTAACAGTCATGCATTAGAAGAACTTATTGAACATGCCAAAGGAGTGTCTACAGATGTCATGACCACCAATGAGAAGGATGATTCCGAATCTTCACACTCGGCTACATTTGAATCAACAACAGTTTTGCCCTTGACTTTTAACTTTGGGCAATCTTTCTTCCAGTGACCTTTCTCATGACAAAAGGCACACTCATCTTTTTTAAGTATGGCTCTCGAACGGGATCTATTTTTCTTTCCCCCTTTCTTTCGGCTTTGTGAACGGCCTCCAATCACCAAAGCTTGTGCTTCACTTGTCCTCTCCTTTTCTTTCTTTCGCAGTTCATGGCTGTATAGATCAGCGCATACTTCACTGAGAGTCACCTCCTTATTCCCGTGGAGTAGAGTCATTGTAAGAAACTCAAACTCGTCTGGGAGAGATGCCAACAACAATATTGCCAAATCTTCATCTCCAAAGACCACATCCAAATTAAACAGATCAGCCACCAACTGATTAAAATTTGTGATGTGTTCATTCATCGTGGTACCAGGAACATAATTGAAGCGAAACAGTCTCTTCTTCATGAAGAGTTTGTTCTGATTATTTTTCTTCAAAAATTTCTCCTCCAATGCCTTCCACAATTTGTTTGCCGAAGTTTCTTTCGAGAAAGCATATTTTTGCTCTCTAGAAAGACAAGAACGAATTGTACCACATGCCAGACGATTGATGATTCTCCATTCACTCTCCTCCATATTTTTGGGTTTCTCCTCTTCAATAGCGACATCTAGACCTTGCTGAAAGAGAGCGTTTAGAAGTTCACTTTGCCACATGCCGAAATGACCGGTACCGTCGAAAATCTCCACTGCAAATCTTGCATTTGTTATAGCGTTCCTCACTGAAGTGGAAGAGGATGACGCTGCAGCAATACCAGGTGTGGTATTTTTCTTTTCGTCCGCCATTCCTGCTACAAATATTATTTAATAGCTCCAAATACAAAATTATAAAAAAGCCAAGAAGAGTTAAATTACACCGCAATTCCAGAAGGGTCAAATTACACCGCAATCCCGAAAGGGTTAAATAAAACCACAAATAAATTAAACCACAATCCAAAGAGGGTCAAATTACACCGCAATCCCGGATGGGTCAAATTAAACTACAATCCAAGGAGGGTTAAATTATACCGCAATCTTGGATGGGTCAAATTAAATTACAACTACTAAGCATACACTGATATAAGACAATTACAATGCATACTTAAATATCCTTGACTCTGATACCAATTGTTGTGGAAAAATTAGATTCCACCAAATTAAATAGCCAAATAAAAATTTAGCTACCGCGGAAGCAAGCTATTAAATAAAATAGAGAACACTAAAAATTTAACGAGGTTCGGCCAAAATTATTGCTTACGTCCTCGGACACTACCAAATATATTTTACTGAAGAAATATTACAAAGAGAGAAAAGAAAAAGCTCGTTAATGCACTGCAGGTAGGACAAGCTTTTGGGACAAATTAAACTGAAGGAACTAAGTTTCTATTTATAAGTAAATTTTTCTTGCTCAATTTCATAATTTCCCGATGTGGGAATTGCTTTGTAAATGTATTGGGCTTTTTGAGCCACAAAAGTCCACAACAAGAAATAAAAATGAGTAAACGTGAATTTTAGTTTAATTTGAAATGCATATATCCCAGCAGTGCATACATAGGTGGAAACCACTGAACCCTAATATATCAAACTGTAATTTCACATATACGTATGTATGTTAATTTCATGTTCAAATATATATATATATGTGTGTGGATATATAATGCCAGATCAAGTATCTTTAAAAGAACGAAGAAAAAAAAGAAAAAGAAAAAAGATTGCAGCACCATAAATTTGATGACAGTAGCCCATTTAATAGATTCTTGGAGGGGCACAACAGTCAAACAAAAAAGAAGAGGTGATTTAGAAGAAGTGAAACAAAAATTGCAGTATATGGTGCGAACTTGCATCTGCAAAGCTGTTTATTTTAAGCAAAACAACAATTTATAAATATATTGCAACTGAAAAAAAAATATTGAATCTTTGATTTTATTCAATATAAAAACAACTGAAAAAAAATATTGAATTTTTGTTTATCTTTGATTTTTCTTTAAATTTTATTTGTTTTGTTTTCCTACACAATTTATAAATATATTGCAACTGAAAAAAAAATAGAATGGTATCCAAACGAATAGGCATATTCATATAATAAAATTTTAAAATATTGAATCTAAAATTGGGTTTGATATAGAAAAAATGGCTATTGCTAATAAATTTTCTATATATTATAGGATATTTAATATATTATTTGATTGGCTTTAATCTCAAACATGTAATTCTCACATGAAATAAATTAAGGAAATTCAACTGCTGAGGAAGTATATATATCAAACACCTAATTATTTGATTTTTTGTTTTTTTTTTGGAACAATAGCACCTTACTTGATTTTAAGGAAGTATGAAGTCTTTGGAAATTAAAATTTTCTTCAACCCCCTGTCTTTCTTAATTTTATTAAATATGAGAAAAATTATAAAAATGATAAATTTTTTTAGCCAACAATAGCTGCAAGCTGGTCACATTAATTGACCAATGGATTAATATATTATACTTTACCCAAATTAACAAAAAACTGAAATAGGAACATTTTTGTTTAAATTCGATTTAATTTATTTTTATTATAAAAAATATTGTCATTGACTAATTTTCTTTAATACTCCTATCAATAATATAATTCAGAAAATATCTTCTACAAAATAAACAAACCAAGTGAATATAGTTTATGAAAATAAAATTGTCTATTAGCATTACCAGATTACTAGTCGAAATAGCGGCGGGATCAAAATTATTTGGTTTGATTGTTTTTTTTTCTAATAAGGGAAGAAACTTACTAATAATATTATAATTTAATTATTCTTATTCATAATTTTTTTAATAAAGGAGAGGAATGGATTCAAAATTAGACTTTTGTTTAATAAGAAATTACTTCTATTACAATTTTAGCTAATTGATTTCAATATGACAAAATGGTGCTTGATTTATCTATAGAAAATCACTGTGTTGGATATATAATATTGTTGCTTACTACTTCACCCGTAATTGAATTTCGTTTACACCCTAATAATTCGTAAATATTCATTATAATGTACCTAAACAAATTCACTTATAAAATTAAAATTGGTATTTTTTTTTCTTTTTTTTGTTTGTATAATTAATTTGCTACTGATTTATATCACATATGATATTTCTCATCGGCCGATTCTCCAATTCAATTTTCTTCTGCGGCTCAATAAATTAAAAAAAATTGATATGTATATATATATATTATTCTTTTGATTTTATTATTATTTACCTTATTGCTATGGCTTGAGTTTCTCTTTTTATTTAATAATTTTAATAAAATTTTAATAATTGAGATTTAATTAAGACCTTTTTGAGTCTTTTTAAGGTTTAAAATCTTGAAATTGTTCATTTTTTATACCAATATTTTTTTAATTTTTATAAATGCCCTCATCTAAGAAGCCAAAAAATATATTTGTATCCTGAATTTGTTGCTAAAAGACTATTATATAAATATAATAGTAGCAGGTGGAACCAAGAAGGGTCTCATGCCCCCCAAACCATGGTTGGTTCCTCCAGTGAGTTGAAATCTCAATTGGATAGCCACAACAGTGAGTACATATAAAATTTGGGTGATAAATTCAAATTTTGATTCTCATATTAAAAAAATATCAATAGGAGTCTAAATTGCCAAATGCATAAAAAGAACTTAATTAATCTGATTTCATAAGAAAAATGTAATTTTATGATAAATAATTTTCAAAAAAGTTTTAACTTCTATTTTTTTTCATTCATAGATTTCTTTTTTTTTTTGCGTAAATTAATGATTTGTTGAAAAAATTTATGTTATAATTTAATTGAAAAGTGAGCTTTCTTTTTTTTCTTTTTTCTTTTTTTTTTTTCACTTCCTCGATGATATTGTGTATATTACTGATGTATGCTTATGAAGATTAGAAGAAAATTAAAATCGAAACTGGGCACAGCTACAAATTGTGGTATGAGTTGATGAACAGAAATATGAAACTGTATATGTTTGGATGCAGCATAAAATCGACTATCGACAGATACAAGAAGGCTTGCTCAGATAGTTCAAATACAAACTCAATTACAGAAATTAATGCTCAGGTAACCTTTTTCTTCTCTCATTTTTTTTCACCAATTTGTTTTCAAAATTTTAAGGGGAATTGCTGCTAAGTACGCACATGCCCTTAGGCATAACTAGTTTATACATACATAAATACATATGCACATAATGTAGAGTGGAGTTGGCTATCTATATCTAGATAGAAAGTCTAATTCTACTCTTTATCTTAATTCTAACTGATAAAATATAATTTTTATGTGTTATTTATAAAAAAAATAAAATTTAAAAACTTCATTGAATTTAATAAAATTTTCATTCTTCAATGAAAATACTCTCCATTAAAAAACGTTTTTTAAATGAAAAAAAAAAATTGAAGGCACTTAGTCAAATATATTATGGTAAGATCACTTTTAGAGTTGACTTGCAAGTTCAAAAACCTCACCAATTATTCCAATAAAATTCAAATTATTACAGAACATTTTTGTTTTTGCGAATGTTAGATCCTCTTTCCAATACTAAGGGGAAAAATATTAATTACTGTAATATTAATTTTTTTAAATACAATAATCACATAAAAATTATTTAAGAATTAATACAATATATACTAACCCTAAGAGAGAATGTCAAACTTCTCTTTTCTCTTATTCAACTTTGTGTCTGTGTGTGTATATATTATTTTTATTAAAAATTTATTCGTTAATGAATTCTCATATGTTTCTATTCTATCGTACACTAAATATAAAAATCATTAATAAACTATTTCAATCTTTTTTAGATTTTATTTGTAACCTTGTTATATTATTATGAGAGTTCATTTGTAATTATTTTATCAATTTTTGTGGAGTTCAATGTGAATATAGAAAACATATTTTCAATGTGAATATAGAAAACATATTTCAAATTGTGTAAATAATTAAGTTCCACAAAGGCTTACGAAATTCTTTTTATACCTGCGTGCTCTTAACTTCCTTTAATTACTCTTTAAATCAAATGCATTTTTTTTTGTAACAAAAAAGAGGCAAAAGCCAGGAGAAAAAGAAACTAAGAAACACACGATCTTGGGTAAGAGACCCCCCATTAAATCAGCCAAAATGATACTTCTAAGAGGAGGAGGAGCTTGATTGTAATATTCAAAATCTTGGTTGAGGTTGAAACCATTGTTAGCCAACCAGTTGGCACCCATGTTGCCTTCCCTATAAGTGTGCTGGATTTGAACAATCTAATCCCTGGACAAGAGAGCTTGATTGCTTGAATGATGTTGCGGTTAGCATTTGAGACATCTTTTGTTGTAGACAGGAGTTGAACTGCAATCAAACTATCCATTTCTAGAATAACTTTTCTGAATCTCATGTCCCAAGCCATATGAAGCCCATCCAAAGCACCCCATAACTCTGCTTGGATCACTGAGCATGCTCCAATAAAATGACTAAATCCTTGTACCCAATCACCTGCTGCGTTTCTGATTAAACCACCAGTGCAAGCCACTTTTTGATCAGAGCGGACAGCCCCATCTGTATTAATCTTCACCCATCCTGAAGGTGGTCTCCTCCAACCAATGAGCAGCTCTTCCTTTCGCCTCTTGTTCCCATTAATCAACTTCATCGATTCAATGGCTTTAAGAGAATACTGAAGAGAAGAGAAAATGGACCGGAGAATATCATCAGGCCCTTGAAGGGACTGCTCGAATACGAACTGATTCCGTCTACTCCAAATGCTCCAACAAGTAATCCCAAACAGCAAACTCCAGTTCTGGAAATCCTTGATCTAAGGACGGCCACCTTTTAGATTAGTGATAAGCCAGTCCTCGTACTTGCAAGAAAAAAATCGTTAGGCAAATCACTAGCATAATTTTTTTTCCAGATACCTTTAGCAGCCATGCAGTTGCGAAGTACATGGTCTGCATCTTCCTGAGCAGCTCCACAAATAGCACAACCTTCATGGCTAGTTAAGTGCCTTCTTCTCCGTTCGGAATTCGTGAGAAGCTTATTCTGCCTAGCTAACCAGAGGAACACATGGATTCACTGAGCTCCAGGCCAATCCCAAAATAGATTCCACCTAGCATCATCCAAATTCCATTTATTTTTATTTAACAAAGCATATGCAGATTTAACAGAAAACTCTCTCGAGCCTGTCAAACCCCAAAAGCAAGTGTCATCATCGACTTCAGCACAAGGAGGGTGGATGGCAGCAATCTGAATAAGAATCCCTGCAGGGAGTAACTCTTGAAGGATACTCCAATCCCATTTACCATCAATGGTTACCATATCTTTAACTTTGATTGAGAGGTCAACCTCACTAATCGGCTTAAGAGCAAGGAGTTTTAAAGGCTCATAGTCTCCCAACCAGTTGTCCTCCCAAAACGTAATATGCTCACCATTCCCAACATTCCATTGAATACCCAGATTCACATCTTGCCAAATTAAACGTAAATTGCGCCATAAGTGGGAGCAGGTTTTTAAATTAGGAACATTGAGGTTGCCAATATCCAGCTTATATTTATGCCGCAGAACCTGAACCCACATGGAGTTCTCCTTAGTAAGCACTGCAAAGGCAATCTTCATTAAGAAGGCTTTGTTATGGTCTCCTATTTTCCTTAGGCCACAACCCCCATTGGTGCACAGATTACACATATCTTCCCAGTTAATAAGGTTAACTTTTCTTTTATTCTCTTTGGAATATCCCCAAATAAATTGTCTGATAAGCCCATCAATGTTATCACAAAATGTCTTAGGCAAGGCAGTTGTTTGCATAGCATAAGAGGGGATGGCAGCAAGAACTTATTTAGCTAAAGTGATTCGTCCAGCCATCGATAACATGCTAGCACTCCAACCAGAGAGTTTGATTTGAATCTTCTCCAATATATAGTTATAAGTATCCTTGGTGACTCTTTCATGAAGCAAGGGCACACCAAGATACCTACCAAGATTATTCACTTTCTGAAATCCAAAAACATTACATATCCAAGAAGCTTCAACAGACAATACATTACAAGAGAAGCATATTTTGGTCTTATTAGTATTAACTCTCTAACCCGAACTAGCACAAAATTCCTGAAGAACAGAGTTAATAATCAATACCTGATCCCTAGATGCCTTACTAAGGATGACTAAGTTATCAGCAAAGAAAAGATGGGAAAGAGGTGAACCACTTATACTGAGAGTAATAGGATTCCACACTTTTTCCCACACCTGCTTAGTTATAAGTTGAGACCGCCTTTCCATGCAAAGCACAAAAATATAAGGGAATAAGGGATCACCCTGCCTAATACCTCTAGAAGGCCGAAATTCTTCAGTCGATACCCCATTCCAAAGAATTTTCATTGAGCTGGATGAAATGCAAAGCATAATGACCTGAGCGATATGTTGTGGAAGACCAATATCCTTAAGGGTATCCTCAATGAAATCCCATCTCAATCTATCGTAAGATTTTTCTAAATCCACCTTAATAATCATCCAACCTTCCTTACCTCTCTTTTTTTCTAAGGAAATGAATCACTTCCTGAATCATAATTATGTTGTCAATAATATTCCTTCCTGCAATAAAACTATAGGTAGCACTAAATGAGGCATAATGTCCTTTAACCTATTAGTAATAACTTTAGCAATAATCTTGTATGTCACATTCAGCAAACTAATAGGCCGACAATCCTTAATATGTTCAGGTTTCTCCACTTTGGGAATAAGGGTAATCAAAGTATCATTTATGTCAGGCTACAACTCACCATGGGTAAAAACTTTCCTAACCATAGAGCAAATAGATTTACCCATAATATTACATTGGTTTTAAAAGAAAGCAGCATGCATACCATCACTACTTGGAGCTTTAAGGGGCTGCATATGAAACAAAGCATGATGGATCTCAAAGTCCAAAACGTGGGCATCTAACTTATCCATCATGGAAGGAGGAAGTGCAGGGAAAGTTCCAGAAAGAGAAAGCCTAGGCACAACCTCAGAGTCCTTGGTAAAAAGATTTTTGTAGAAAGAAAGGGCCATATTATTAAGAATATTATCATCCATCTGCCAGTTGCCAAAATCATCCTTAAGCATAATAATCCTATTCTTTTTCCTCTTATCTAAAGTTTTGGCATGAAAATAGGCAGTGTTTCTATCTCCAAGAGCAATACCTTGGCATCTAGACTTCTGAAGCCAAAGAATTTCTTCTTAGATAAGCATGTCTTCCAGGTCTTTAATAAGTGTCTCTTCTAATTTAGACAAATATGCAGAATGCTTGTTTTCCAAAGCCTTTTGAATGCCGTTAAGTCTAGCAATGAGTTCTTTCTTCCTTTTAATAATATGCCCAAATACGTCCACATTCTAAGATTTGGCTTGATTCTTAAAGTTATCAATAGTATCTCTCAAAGATCATGTATCAAACTAACTCCTCTGGACTAAATTATGAAAGTCAGGATGAGAATGCCAAGCAGCCAAGAATTTAAAAGGTTTAACTCCAATAGACTTGCCAACCTGCTGACTCAACTTGATTAGAATCGGTCCATGGTCATAATTTAAGTTGGGCAGGTGATGAACCATAGCTCCAGAATATTTCATGAACCAGTTATAATTGCACAAAGCACGATCAAGCCTCTGAAAAAGATTACCTCTCCTCCAAGTATATTTAGGACCCAAAAAATATAATTGCTTTAAAGCATTTTGATTCACAGAGTTCTTAAAATAATTACATCCTCTATTACAGTTCTGAACACCCCCTTGTCTATCGGTAGTGTCCAAAATGGCATTAAAATCTTCTGCTAATAAACAAGGGTCAATAGACTGAGAAAGAATATCAGATAAAAGATCCCGCAAAACTTTTCTTTTATTAGATTGTGGAGACCCGTAAATAGCAATAAAATAAAATTTATCAATGCCATTATCAATAGACACCGAGGTATAGATAAACTGACGATAATTTTGAATAATATCCACAGTCACTCTAGCCTTCCACAGGAGCCAAATGCCTCCTGAGAAGCTAAAAGCTTCAACACGCCGTGAGTAGTTGAATCCCATATTCTTAATGGCTTTATCAGCCTTGACACTTGCAATTCGGGGTTCTAAAATAGCAATAATCAAAGGATTATACAGTGAAACTAAATTTCTGAGAGTTCTGTCAAACTTTTGATTACCTACACCTTAACAATTCCAAACAAGCAAATTCATTAGAGACAAATAAACAAAAGAAGAAGATAACAAAACCAAAAATCAAACCTCGCTAAAGCCAGGTTCTAATGTTTCAGACCCAACATCAAATCCTTTCCAGCTACTCCAAGCCCAACCTTTGAAGCAGCACTCCCTTCCAAATCCTCCAGCAAGCTTTCAACAATGCTACTAGAACTTGAAAGAAGCTCATCAGTTTTCCGTTTAACCTTTAGGCTTTTCTTGGATGCCCTATTCAGTCTTATCCTTTTGGTCCCTAAGTCAGGAGGTTTAGGAATTTTTATGTTTCTGTCCCTCAGAGAGAGGCGAGAAAAGTCTTTTTCTTGAGAAATAACCTCATCCGTCATCAATTCATTATTTTTCGCAATCAGCACCACTGAGTTCTTGGCCGAATCTAAAGTAGTTTGGTAAGGAACAATATGAATCCCATTAGGTTTTGTCTAGGGGTTTTCTTAGGGGCATCCTTTGTTATTGATTTTACTTGAGGAATTACTACTGTGCATGAAAATATTATCATTCTTTTACATGGCTGATGTCACCTTTTTTTACCCTTAAATCTGACGTCATTCTCAGTATTAACTGTAACATCCTCATACTCTATATAAGTACTATACATATACCTTGTATACATGCAGTACGTATATAAAGTATAAGAATGTCACTTTTCATTTCTGATTAAAAACCTTTACTCTAGTTCCAAACATTAATACATTTTATTTAAAGAACATTTACAAAATCTTTGTACTTTCGATGATCTTACATATATATAATGATCTTGTCTTTACCAAAAATTCATTTATACATATGAATACATTTTTATCAAAATACAACATAATTAAATAGTACATGTATGCACCACATTCTAGTTGGTCTCGAAATACTCTTACCCTTCTCGTGGCAACAATTTGACTTCAGATCAACCACCTACTCACCTGCGCGATTTACACAACCGCGCTAAGCTCGAAAGCTTAGTAGTACAAATAAATATTATAAACATACATTACAGAAAATCATACTCATATATTAACTTCATGTATCATTATTTTCTTATCATGTTTTCCAATTTCAATTACACTTTTTATATGTTTCTACTAATCTCATAATTTATATACGCATACACATATATCATTTCAACAAACCACAATTCAATGACTGATCAGAACATTCATGAAATAATACTCACAATTTCCACATCCATATACATATTACACATCATATTATATTTTCATAATCTCATCATTCAGCATAGTTTCTCAAGCCACATTCATTTTCAATGTTTTGCTTATATATTGTATTCATCTCATTCCATAATTATTATCATGTATCTCATAACATTATATCTTATTCCATAATTCACATTAAAGCAAAGACAAGCATGGGCCCAAAAAGAATCTAATATGCTATTCAAAGTTCAGAGTTACTGCTTTGGTCCATAATCACAATCATCAAGCCCGTAGGCGATACATATATATCTCTATCCATGGATAGTGTAACAGACCCAGTCTTTTGGACCTCAACCCGGCTAAACTCGAGGAGATCCTCAACCCGGCTAGACTGTTACTGTTTTTGAGGCTTACGACCCAATCTTTTCACCCCAAAAACATCACATTTCACATATTTCATATTTTTCAACTGGAATCGGCTTACGACCCGGTCTTTTCACCTATCCAGTGATTCATAGGCATGCCTCCAAACTCAGAACTCTGAAAATTGAATAACATATTAAGCACACAATTATTTCATTTATCTCTTTATCAATCTCTTTCTCAATTCATTTCATATTCCAAAATCAATAGGCAACCATGCCCCAATTATTTCATTTACATTGTCATAGCCAATCACAATGGCTTCATGTCACATCATATCTCAATTCACATTAAGGCAATCCATCATTAAAGTATTCATAATCAATTGCATTGAACATACATTTTGAATGATTATCATAGCTTTCACATTTCATATTCAATCATATCATTATGTATTTAAAATCTTCAACATACACTCCACCAAGTTCTCATTATGCAAAACATAACATTATTCATATGCATCAACAATGCAATAAGTTACTTAACACATTTACAACCAAATGTGTTAAGTCTCAAGATCATATAATATATGCAATAATGTATGGTTTGTACTTACCTCAAGAGCAACTCACATCAATATATACACTTCCTCTTCCAAGAATTCTTCACACCTAGGTTAAGGTAACTCAACCTTTTCACAACCTAATCCAAAAGGAAGAATACACACTTACTTACAAATACACATGAATTCCAATACACTTATTCACCTATTAGTCTCATACTAGACCCATAAATCACAAATTACAAACCAAAACCATTATCTAAGTCCCCACGGTCGTGGCCTCATAACCCCACGGCCGTGGGTTAGCAAACGAATCTACCCACTTTTCTCTAAACCCCCACGGTCGTGTCCCTCACTTGCCACGACCGTGGCACTCATTTGCCACGACCATGGCATCCATTTTGCCTCTGTTTCGGACCAAACTCATGTATTTTGTGTTTTTAACTTCAATAAACACAAACATATAGAAAATCCAAGATAATAATTGATCAAACTCATAACATACATCAATTACCAATTAATCTAACACTTATATAACTTCAACATATCATAATAATAATCATTATATACATCATCCATATATCAATTATTCAATTTCTCAACTCATTTATATTAAACCCTTACTAAACAATTTCTACAATCCATCATCATCCTCACAAATAACCATATTATCATCATCCAAATACCAATTCAACATATCTATATACTTCAATCTTTCATTATCATCATCTTCACACACTAACCATATCAAATATAAGTTCAATCAATAGAAATCAATACAAGAAAATGAATACTTACTTGAATTCTTTGCCAAATCTTCAATATTCACCTTCAATTATCTTAAAGCCCTTAAGAATTTGATGTGTATGTAAATAAAATCACATCTCTCTCTCTCTCTCTCTCCACGTTCAAGAACAAGAAGAAGAAGAAGAAAGAAAATCTTCTTTCTTTATTCAAGCTTTTTATATATATATATATAATAATAATAATAATAATAACAATAAAATATCACAAAAATCCTCTACCATAATTTATCCTTCCCTTTGACTTTCTTTTCTTCTTTTTCTCTTATCATCATCATCATCATCATCATCATCATCATCATCATCATCATCATCATCATCATCATTATTATTATTATTATTATTATTATTATTATTATATACACTTACTTTTCTTACACCAATATATACATCATGTTTTTGTGGTGTATATGTTGATATATGTATATCTCTTATATATTGCTTTTATATTTCCCATATTTTTCAAATACCATATATACATATCATCCTTCATATACATTTATCTCTTATAATATTTCCTTTTAATTAACTTTTTTTTTTTACTTCCATTTCTTTGACTTGTATATGTTATATATATATACAACATATACACTCTCTCTTTACTTCTTTTCTCTTTCTATAAAATATATACATTATATCCAAATACAACAAAATTTTCGAAACTTTTAGGGTATGCTTTGGGATATTACATTAACATTGCCACTTTTGTTTTTATTAAAAAGTCCATAGGATTTACTAGCTTCTTTGGATTGCCCATACTTACCTATTAAATTAAATTCAGCAACGGTCTCCTTATTTTCATTTGGTAATCCTCTTTCCAAAATGGTAGAAGGAGTATCCTCATTATCCTCCACGATTTTCGCAATCAAATCGAATTCGGTTCCCAAATTATTCTTCCCCATATTTTTCTCTGTTCTAACCTCCTCATGTTTGTTCCCTTTCCGGTCACTACTTCGTCCCCGACGAGCTGCTTGCATCCAAGGTCCATAAAATAGATTCTTGATCAATATCTTTTGAAGTTTGGCCTGATTCAGGTGCAATATTCACCATTCCAGGGGTAGTTCCAGAATAAGGGTCTTTAGGATAATCAGCCTTTGTGTGCCCACATAGACCATATTCAAAATAGATAGTTGGTAGACCTTCATACTCCACTAGTTGCTTTTTATCATCAATCACTAACTTGGCAACTAAAGGCTTAGTAAGATCTAACACGATAGCCATCCTTACAAATTTCCCTCTTTGTAGCTTCAGTGTTGTAATCAATTTTGATGACATTGCCTATTGCTTTCCCAATGTACCTTAGAACTCCTTTATGATAATATTGGATAGGCAATCCCAAAAGTCTAACTCAGGCCATCACCAAGGTCAAGTTGTTGTTTTATGTGGAGAAGGAAGGGGTCCATGGTTGCACTGTAAAGTAGTGACCAAATAACATCTATGGTCCTCCGGCAATAACAGATAAATAATCATTGGGTTCGGAGAATTTAGCCAAAAAATAGTCATTATCTAATCCGCCAAATGGAAAGTGCCTCTAGGCTTCCATATGCTATGGAGACGCTCTAAGAGGATTTTATACCCAATTGGTCTTCCATGGAGTTTTAAGATTATTGAATTCTTCATAGACTGAGATATGAGGTTGTGAACTCTATCTGAGAAATTGATCACCAGAATTCCAGCCTCTGATTCAATACTAACATCATTATCCAAAACCTCAAAGTCATCTTTTGATTTCTCACCATGATTGGAATTGCAAAGTTTATCTCTGAAGGACATCAGAAGAAGGTTATTCGGGATTGATGGCTCAACAGGGCTAGGAGAGTATTCCTGTGAGTCAGTAGGAACATCCTCCTCCATAGGTGTATCTGAGTGCTCTAGCATATTGCTTTTTAAAAAGAGTAGCATCAGCTGACACTGTATTATCCTCACGTATGCGCACTTTCTTCATCGAACAGTCATCGTCAGGGTTTGACGGCGATTCCTCTTTCTCACAAAGAGAGATACCAGTGGTAGGGTTCAGAGCATTCATTATTTTTCTTTTTTTTTAAATCAAATGTATTTTAAAAAAGTATTCTGACACTTAAAAAGGAGAACGAAGAATTTAATTTTTAAATTTAACTAATTTTTGTATTTAGAAAATATATATTTTTAGAATTCAATTATTCTAAAAGTCATGAAAAAATTAATATGATTTTGCAAGAAATATCTACGTGAGTAAGCCCCATTGTTAAAATTTCAGAGCACTTTTATATCTAAATTAAATATGCTTCTACTTCTAAATGAGCCTAAAATAGAGAAGAATAATACTTTATATTTTTCAATTAATGTAATTAAAATTATATTTATTTTAGAATTGGTTCAAACTATATATTATAAAATTAAATAAAAATTGAATTCGGCTAGCATAATATAAATATTCTGATAGAACAACTATTCCGAATGAAATTTTAAATATGAGATTCATTAAATCACATTAATATAACTTCTCATGCTAAAGTGTAGATATATATCAAATATGTAATAGTACTAATGCTGAAATGGTATTGAGTTATATAAAGTTCCTTAATGACTTTTGAGTTATTATTAATTTTGAATATCCTTATTAATAAGCTCTCCTTTTATTATGTGGTAATTAATGATGGCTTCAAATGAAGTCTTATCAACAAGAGTTAGCAAAGCTGCGACAACAAATTCAGATGCTACAGAATTCTAACAGGTAGTCTCTATCACCAATATGGTGAGAACTTTTACTAATTTAACGAAAGATTATTATTATTAAAAGGAAAAAAACTATACTCATATATATTACGCAATATTATTTAAGACTCATTTGATCTCCCATGAATATTAAAAAAATAAAATAATAAACAAAAAAAAAGAATATAAGTTTAATAGTTCATTTCGTAATTACTCATGGTTTTGTAACGATATTTATGATTGCCCTTGGCCTTATACTTACAGTGTGAATTAAATAAAATTATTCATAATTGAAGGATGTATATAATTCTAATAGTTTCAAATTATTAGTAGATATTCTTCTTTACATTTTTTTTTTCGTTTGAATGAAAAGTATCTTCTAAGTGCCTCATTCCTTCTTTAAATGCATTATGATTATTGCTTTAGATTGATATATATATTTGCATTTAACCAGAGGCGGAAGCATGGCAGCCCCATGATTTTTTTTTTTAATTTTCACCCGTAAACTTTTTCATTTTTCATATTGGTCCCCAAAGTTTTATGTTTAGCCCCAAATTTTGTGAAAAATTTTTATCTCTTGCCTTAATATCTTCTTCTTTATATATTTCAATTTGCCTCCAAAATTTTCATTTTTAGCCCTCCTTAATTTCACAAATTCTTCTTAGTTTCTCTTTAGTAAATTAAGTTTCAAAATATTTCATAATTTATCTTTGTTATATATATATATACACACACACACACAGAGAGCTTAAGAACAATGAAAATAAGTTATAGAAAATTACAAATTTTCCTTGAAAGTAGAATCTTAATATAATTTTAAGATAATATATAGCTAAACCTGTTTTGCCTATGAAACAATATATATTTTATTGATGCTCATTCTTCTGCTAAGTTTTTTTTTAGCTATATATATGTAATACTTTTTTTTCCTGTTAAAAAGTACTTTATTCATTTTTTTTTATGTTGTTATAAGATCTTGGACATTTAATTGCTTTTTCTAAAGTATATTGGATTATGTATAAGTTTATAACCATCCATCGGGTTTTGCATCTGTTTTGTTTTATTATTATTATTTTTTTTTTCCAAATCACTCGTTTAGCTTTTATGAATTTAATATATATATCTTTAAATTATATAATTTATATTCATGAATTTTCATAAAATTTAGCTCTAGTAAATTTTATTTTTACGCTTTATTTGTATAGGCATCTAATGGGTGACTCTTTGAGTTCCCGAACTGTGAAGGAGCTAAAACAACTGGAGAATAGGCTTGAACGAGGCATTACCAGAATCAGGTCAAAGAAGGTAAACTTTTTTATGTAATAGATTTTTTTTTGTTTGGGCCAAGATTTTAAATTTCCATCTATAATTGTCAATTAATGATCCCAAGTCCAAATTTTAACTTTTATAATGTCATAAGTAAAATGTCTTATTTTCATTACCCGCATATGATTTTTATTTTTCATCATTCATAAGATTGCAATAAATATAATGGATATATCTAATCTTTATCTTGTATAACATGCAGCACGAATTGTTGCTGGCTGAAATTGAGTACTTGCAGAAAAGGGTAATTTCTATTCTTGCTCAAAATTTTGTACAATTATTATTATTATTATTATTATTATTATTATTATTATTATTTTAGGTTATAGATATATAAACTCTTTTTTTGTCTTAAACTTGCTATTTTTAATCGCAGGAGATTGAACTGGAAAATGAAAGTGTTTGTCTTCGAACCAAGGTAATATATAATTCCACTTAATTTGAGGGCTACATATATACATTAATGGCGATCTATCTACTTTTTTTTATTATGAAATTATTTTTTTTCTTAAAAAAAAATTTCAGATAGCTGAAATCGAGAGGCTTCAGCAAGCAAATATGGTGACCGGGGCAGAGTTGAATGCAATTCAGGCTCTAACCTCTCGCAATTTCTTTGGCCCACATATGATTGAGGGTGGAACTGCTTATTCTCACCCTGACAAGAAGATTCTCCTTGGGTATGCATTTATTTCATCTCCTTTTTAATTGTATATAATAATATTATGTTTTTATTATTTCGCTGAAATATTAATTATTGATTGTTGATAGTCCATATAATTAAAATTTTTCATGCAGGTAAACTCTAAAAGAACAAATTAAGGTGCAAGTTGCGCACGTTGATTTATGTATTATGTAATCCAAAAAATAAAGTTAACCAAAACTCTAGCATCCAATGCGTGTTGTGTCCCGGTTAAACTGGAACTAGTGTTTATGTACAGTTCCTGCAGATTTACAAGCTGGCCTAAAGACAGGAACTGCCAGTCGGATAGTTGATTTATTTCGTTTGAATGGATTTTTTTAATGCAGTTAACTATAATAACTAGCTTAATCACTGATTCTAGATGTTCAAGATCAGTGATCATGCTAGTTTTATTAAATGTTTGATTGAATGTGGATGATTTCTATCTTATAATTTAATAAATTGAAATGACTGATTCATGCTGTCTTTTATTTTTCTGGCACATTCATTCATTGAATTTTAACATAAAATAAATATACTGGGTCAGAAATACTTCCACCTTTCAACAACCTGAAAACTGGAGCACAGGTGTGCATAAAATAGCAATTTCAAGCCACAATTAAGCAGTAAAAACCATGAGCCAATATTTGTAAGCATTTACTCAAGGGATTTAAATCAAATTATACAATGCGTACCATTGCAGTCCTTGCAATAGCTATTTGATAAAATAAACACGAGCCATAAACAGAATACTCTCAAATACTTACACCAGATGAAAAATATAGCATCATAATATATTGCACCGATTTTCAGCCAGCCTACGCAGATCCTCGGTCTCCTTTCGAGCTCTTTCTAAATTTTCTCTAAGTTTGCGGATTTCATCATTTGATTCCTTTTGAGCTAACCGTGCATTCTCCTCGGCTTTTAAACGGTTCGCTTGCTCCTCCGCCAATTGCTGCTCAAGCCTACTTGTTGTCTCTCTAAGCTTTGACTCAACCTACAAAAAAAAAGGGAATTCTGATATAATCAAATGAAGTTGCAGCATGTTGACCAAATTTATTATACTGTGACACAGACATAGCTTTTACTGACACGAGTATAAAGGAGTAGATTTTTGAATTAACAGCAAAACAAGGAAAACAGAAAAAAACTGTTCTCGCAACAATATATTTGAAATAGTATCTTAGAACTACATAGAGCTAACCTACAAAATTTAAGGCCATGTATTTTTAGGTGAACAAAATAAATTGCTGATTTCTCCCACCAAATAACATGTATCAAAAGCCAAAAATTAATCAAAAACATTCGTATTATTTTTCCAATAATTAAGCTGTAATTGATTCGCACACATAGACTAATATAGTGATACAAGGTAGACCGACAATAAGTCGAATAATAACTATATTTGTATACTATGCATCTTTACTTGTGATATATGCATCATACTTGGTCCAAAAGTTTGGACCAATTTTCCTTGGTACCTGTTTTCTCATTCAACAAGGTTAAACTAGCTACCTTGTTACTAACAACATTAGGTTATTAGGATGCCAAAGATTTCAAACAAATTTCAGACCAACACAAATAAATAAATAAATAAAATATGTAAACACAACAGAAATATAAAATACCATCTCAGTTATTCGTTTCAGCTGTTCTTCATATGACCACTCCATCTGCTCTTTTAGCTCCAATATTTCTTGTTTTGAATACCCTTTCATGGAATCAACCTCTTCTTGTTGATCACGAAGTTTCATAGCTCCTTTCTGTCAAATTAATTATCATCAATGAAAATTTTACTGTAGGATGAAAGAAAATGGGCAAAAATCATCAGGTTTTTCACCTTCAACTCAACAAATAACTCATCTGTGTATGGTTGTCCACCATTTTGATCTATGACCATATTTACACAGGAGAGAAGATTCTGCACCTGTTCAGCTCTCTTAAGTTCATCTTTAGTTTTATTATCAAAAAGCACTATTCTGTTCTTGCAGAGAGTAAGAATTTCCTGCACCATTTACAGTGGATTGAGTTATTATTGTTCTTTTTGTTGAAAATATTCAACATATTATAAATTTCAGTTCATAAAACATAAAATAACAGAGAGACTAATAGCTAGGTAGTCATCTTAAAGATTTCAATTTATAATAAAGCAGGAAACCAAAAAAGTCTAGAATTCAAATCTGGCAATATCTTCTGAGTTTGATTGTTAGCAAATCCTTTCCAAAATAGTGTGATCTGCTAATTTTATGGGTTAGAATTAGGATTATGCACTCAAATGACAGGTAACATAGAGAACCTTTTCAGCCCAAAATATAGACAACCAACTCAAGATGTGGACAGGAAGGTAAAGGTTCAGTGAATTTAACAGTGACTTCATCACAACCAAAAAAAAAGTCAGAAGGGGCATACAGAATTGTGGGAATTGAAAAGAGGAGTGTGTTTGCGTGTTTGTAGCACTAAATTCAATTTTGGTAAAACATATTTCTCCTGATTTTGAAGACCTTGAAGTTGAATGCTTAAGCAAGGATTATGGATATATATCCCAAGATCACAAATAGAGAAATTGTAATTCTTTTTGGCACAATGAAACTTACTGGAACATGTTAAACCTAGTCTATTGACAAATCATATTACAGTGCTAGCTCAGAAGCTACCTTTAACGGATGAGGACATTCACGACCTAAATAATCTTCTAATGTCTCATCGTTATCTTCAAGTTCATCTCCTCCAGTAAAGACTACAATCATGTAGTCAAATATCTTGCTTCCAAACAAAGTCTGTAAGCTACGAAGTGCAGCTTCTTCTTCTTGTGAAAACCGTGTTCTAACTGAAAATACTATCAAGACTGCATGGATTCCATCCTTTGCCATATTAATACATTTCACAATTTCTTTACCAACAAATTCAGATTCAGCCGAAAAATCAAACAGTCCTGTAAATACATATTCTTTAGTTCCTCTGAAGCACAAAGATAAAAATAAGGGTGGAGATGAATAGGTTTTCAAGACAAAATGCTCTTAAAACAAATATCCATATCATCCCATTCTTACCAGGAGTGTCAATGACATTGACAATTTGACCATCTGACATCACAGTATGCCGTAATTCACAAGTACTGGTAACACCAGATGAGCTGGCCTTTGATTTGAAGGCCTTTCTTCCAAGGATACTGTTGCCTGTTGCACTTTTGCCATTGCCTGTACGCCCAACTAGTACCACTGTGCGAACCCCATTGGATGGTGAAGTAAGCTCCCATTCGTCTATTGCACTTCCACCCATCATGCCAGATCAGAAAACCTGCAAACCAAAAAACTTCTAGATACTCGTGGTCATGGAATTTCCACTTTAAGAAACAAAGATTCAGCCAATTAAACACACATGATAAAAGAAAGGAAGAAATCTTACGGCCAATGAAACACGTGATAACTTTGATATTGTAAAAAAAAAATTATACTTCAGTTAACAATTAGATGATATGAAAGCTATACCACAAGTCCAGTCCATAAAAAAATAGCATCTAATATAAATCTTAAATGAGTGAGTTTCTACTTGCTAAAATGCAACCAAAGCTACACCATTTTAATATTAATAATAGCCTGATTGCATATAGGCTTGACCAGCTTTCTAATTAACAATGCAATCTGCAGAAAGATTCTAGGGCATAACGTTGACATGATATATTTACATTTGACCCAAAATATTCCAAGTCAAATGCTCCATAAAGAATCCATATAAGCCACATATATAGAAACCCAATTCTAATAAATAAATACAAAACAAGAATATCAAAAAGCCTCTGCCGCATAGCCTCAGCCGCATAGCCTCTACGCTGTCACACCGAATGAACAAATAAATATAGTTCGACACAGAATAAGTTTCAACTTACTGATTAAAAAACTAGTAATCAAAGCACAATTATCCTATAGATATTAATCACATGATTTTGCATATAGTTATCATCGTCAGCGGCGGAACCATCATAGGGTCGTGTGGAGTCACACGACCCCCTCACCGGCAGCCAGACGTGGAGGACTCATGATGCGTGGAAACTCAGCTCCGAGAAGGGGGCTGAGTTTCAGAGCAAATTGCAGCGAAGGGTAGACGAACCCCTCGCTGCAATTTCAATTTTTTTTTAATAAATTAGTCCCTAGCGAAACGGCCAGGGGTTTACTTAAAAAAAAAACCGGCCCAAGCGAAACGACGGTTCAAAAAATTAAAAGGGCTGCGTTTTCTTCTACTTCTTTCTTTCCTTCCCTCTCCCTGTGTCTCTGTTCCCTTCCCTCCCCAAAACACAGCCACTGCCAGGCGCCAGCGGTCACCACACCGCCGACCACCGCCACCCACCACGATCACCGGCCGCTGCTCGGAGCAGCCGCAGATCCGATTTCTTCAGTAAAATTCTAGTTCCGCCACTGATCATCGTAATCGTATTTATTGAACAGAAAAATAAAAATTACTGTTATTAACTCAGCCAAAATCAGACAAAGAACAAGTAAAACATTTCGAATAACATGCTCTCAAGCTGAATCTAATTTCAAATAAACAAAAACCCCTAATTTTATTTAGAGATTCAAAAATCCAATTACCTTTTCCTGCAGCACGACGAGATCCAGGAGTTGTTCGACTCAAGTCATCAACAAGTAAAACACCATTATTATAAATAGAAAGAATTAAATAAAAAAAAATGGTGTTGATTATAAGATTCTTACCTGGGATGGTGAATTTGTGAAAGCCAGACAGAGCAAGAAGATAAATAAAATTGAACCAGGAAACCTCTTATAGGGCTTTACTTGACTGCTTGACTTCCTGTCTTCCGGATTAAACCCTCTGTGGTCGCTACTTTCATCCAACAAAATCTCGATCGTTCAAGTTCATTGGATATGCAGATCAACTGTTTTGATTTATTCCGTTCTTAGGCCCGAATTTATTATCTAAAAATCCATATACACAAATTTTTATTTTTAAGAAATTTAAATAAAAAGTATATCATTATTTATTTCACATCTAATATTAAATATTGTTAATAAACTATTTTATCTAAATTGAAAAAATAAAAAATTCTGTAAGCTCAAAATATAGAAAAAAAAATAGGTTTAACATATTTTCAAAATATATTTAAATTTATAAAAAAAATTAATTAATTTACTAAAATATTAAATTTTTATAATTTATTATAAATTTATAAGTTTATATGGAGTAAAATACTTCTAATAAAAAAATAAAAATTTTATAAGTAATATAGAAAATGTCATTTTCCTAAATTCCTTTGAAATCTAAATTCTGATCTCTCTTACTCAGGTGGCCCAGCCCAAAAACTCATGTGATCTGAAAAGTCTGAGTTCACTGTGAGCCTCGGGCCGCATTCTGCACTTGAGTCTAACTCAAATTGAACTTCAGATAAGGCCCAAATCTTGGCCAACTTTGGCTCATGTATAATCCTAAATAATACATACAAAAAGGTTAAAAAGCAGTAACTCTACTTAGACCATTCGTTCAATGAATGTTAGTGATCATCAACCCTAACAAATACATAATAAATAAAATACCAAATTTAAGGTTAGCCAATTAATCTGCTTTCCCTTTTTTTTTCCGAACAATTTATAGGAATTCAAACCATTAATCGGTGATTACCAGTTTCCAGAGTTAAGTCCGCCAATTAAGGCCCATTTAGTTAAAGCTTCTCTCCAGCTCTACAATTTAGTGAAAGCTTCTCTCCCGCTCTGCAATCGAGGCCCAGTTAACTAAAGCTTCTCTCCATAAAATTTAAAAAAAAAAATTGGCCATTTATTGCAAAAATTAAATTAGTTTGGTTGAAGTGAGACAGAAGCAAAGTTTGAGCATTGAAGTCGGAAATGATATAGTAAGAGACACGACATAGAAGAAGAAGTGAAGGAATGAAATTATTATGAAAATGAAAAAGAAAGAGTATTGTCCAAGGACCAGAATAGTTATAAGGCATTTACCTCCTTCTCTTTCCGAACTTGATCTCTTCTCCTAATTCGATCATCTTTTCTCTCATCGCTACAATTGCTTCTCCTTCCGCCCTGGAAACTCCAGGTATTAATTTTATTTGATTTGCCTGTTTGCGATATTGTTTTTATACTGGTTGGAAATTGGTTGTCAATGAAAATTATGAATACTTGCTGAATGATTTCTCTCAAAAATTGTTGCAGTCAGAAGCATCAGACATGTTCTCGAGCCTACATTGACTTCAAGAGCCCAGGAGATGTTTTAGAGTTTGCAGATTTCTTCCATGGTCATACTTTCGTTAATGAGAAGGGTACTTAACTCATAATCTCTCTTTCTATATCCATTCTTGACCTACTTTTATAGTATGGGACCTTAACGCATACACAAGCAAAATAATTGTCAAATTCATTTGCTTGACAACGATTAAGATGTCACTGCGGTTATGGTTTTTCTTCTCTTTGAAAATTATTTTTGTTGGGTAATTTAAATTGAGAATTTTTTTTATTTTTAATTCTTTGAAATTGGTTATGTTTCTGAGATTCCATATAACTGGTGTCAAACAACCTCCAACGGTTGATTGTTGCCGCACTGTAAAGAAAATGCATCTGACATTTTAGCATCTAGATTTTTTTTAAGAGATCGAGGCATTACATTTTGTTATCATGAACATCACTTGAAGCTTGAAACTTGAGATAATGCTATTAATGATGGTTCTCAGTTCAAGGCCATAGTTGAATATGCTCCCTCTCAACGTGTTCCTAAGCCTTGTACTGTAAAGGATGCTCGCAAAGGGACCATCTATAGAGGTATTATTTCCTTCTCTTCTCTGCTCCTCTCTTCTTCTTTTTCTCTTTTCGTCTTGAGAAATGGAATCTGGTAAACTTTTTGCACCTCAATGTCTCTTTTATCTGGGTAATTTTTGTATATTATTATGGATTCTCTCTTATTGCTATCGTCACTTGTGTCTTAATAACAATTCCTTTCTATAACTAGATCCTGATTATCTGGAATTCCTCAAAATTATTGCGAAACCAGTTGAGAATCTTCGAGAACTGAAACTCAGTTTGAAAGAAAAGAAGCAGAACAATCTGGTGTGTTATATATTCACTAGCTTTTTATATGTTAATTCTCACATCATTTAACATCTCACAATGAGGACTTTTTTCTGAAGAAAAATATTCATTAAAATATATTTATTCATTCCACTTGACATTTTCTCAGCTGCTGTAAAAGAATATCCTATTACTACTCCCCTGATGGAATATGTTCGTCAAAAATGAGCTGCTGGGGGTGGAAACCAGGTTTGTTGCAGTGTGTTCTCTTCCTCTTTTTTTTGGGTAGAAAAGAAGGGAAATCCAGTAAATTGTGAAAAGTATTCTTCCTTTTTGTTTTCTCAAATTACTTTTCTTTAATAGGAACATTTACTTTTCTTTATAGATGTTTGGCTTGTGCTTGCGGTGTATGGTCCTGTTTGTTTGGAACACTACAATAGATGAGACAAAATGATTAACATAATGAGATGAGGAATAATGGGCATACCAGAGAAACAAGCGGTAATTAAATAATTATCTTTAGTTGAAATTATGAGCAAATATCCATGAATTGCCAACTAGAATATTCCTTATCACCTGAGCGGAATTTTGCAGATTGTTTGGAATGCATTAACTTAGCCCATTGTCAAAATTTTGATATTATAATTGTTGTGGCATACAATTTAGTGCAGTCAATTGATAACTGTGCAAGCATTTACTTAAGTGGCTTAGAATTCAGGGGATACTTTCTGAAATCATTTTAGAAATTTTTCTCCGAAGGCAGCATAGGTTGCTAATCCTTATGTTCGTGTCAACTTAATTGCCATTACGATCAGTTATTTGAAATTGAAACATGACAGGGTCCATTGGCTGCTGTCAAGGGTGCCAAAAGAGCTGGGTCAGCATCTGCGAACAAGCCTGGTTCAAGTGCTACCAAACGCAGTGCTCAAAAGAAAAAGGTAGTTTCTAAAAATCTCGTTTGTTACTATAAGCAAAGCTAATAGTGGTCAATTTTGATGGCCCTATGCTTTGGAAGTTATCATGTAGCAGCTTTGTTTGGATTCCCTCACATTATGTTAATTTGTAGTTGATTTGATACGAAGATCTGTTGTATTTAACATTAAACTGGTAAATTATCTCAAAGTTGTTAGTAGTTTTCAGTCTGCTGGTTGTAGGTGAGATACCTAACTGGTTGAGCTGCAGAAAATTTAGTTTATATTTTGCATAATCTGCTTGGCATCCAGATGATTTGTGTGCTTCAATTTAGTGTGGATTTTAAAATTGTGATAGCTGACATTCTGATTTATAACAAGACATGTGCTTTAGGTCAGTTAAATAACTCTAAGAAAGTTCTATATAGGGACACAACCAATTGTGAGCCTCTTTCTCTCTTGCCAAATGGGTTGAGAAAATTTTCCATGAAGTTTCATGATGCAAGATATCGTTGTCTTTTCTCATGTCTGGGGCATATTGATGTTATTGTTATCAGAGTTTTCTCTTGTTCATAAGTCCACTCTGTCTATCTTTGGAAATTGAAACCTTGCTTTGAGCAATAGTTTCCCCAGATGTTTAGTTTCTAGTTTTTCCTTCATTATATTGATTCTTTTTATTGCTTTGCTTGCATGCATCAGCAAAAATTTCGTTTCTTGCCAGGTTGGGGATTGCTTACTTGATTATTGCATTCTTCTATTTTGATTGACAGCATATTCTAAAGAGCGGCGCAAAGAATTCAAACCACATGAACATGTCAGCTTCGCTTATGGCACCTAAGCCAGGGGTACAACCTGCTATTTTAAGTGGAAAAGAAATATCAGAAATTGAATCTGCTAGATTGGCTTGTAAATCAATGATTATATTTCAACTCAGTAATTTAATGTGCATGTGCATTGTTTTTTTCACATAATCCCAAAATGATTTCTCATAGAAAGTCTAAAGCATTTTTAAGTGCTTTTTTTGAAGTGTTTGATGTTCAATGGTTGACAAACTAATGAAATTGTCATGTGATCTGAGGTTATATGTGTATGTGTTGCAGTATTGCGTATTATTTACAACAGTTGGAAAAAAGTTTAAATTCTTGGAAATTCAATTTCACATGCCAAGTATTAACAATTCATGGAGTTTTGATTACTTACATTCATGTTGGCTATATCAGATGTCTATCATTTGCCACATGAAATGGTGGAATGTATTAAGGGTTCTCTTTGGTGTGTTTATGTTTTCCATATTCAGACTCCAGTGTTGACGCTTATGTTTCAAGAATTACTCTGACTGGAGATTCTAGAAAGAAAAAGATCCCACTTCTCAAAGGGAAAGAACATGAAATTTCTGCTGTAAGCCTCCTTTTATCCATTTGCTTTCCCCCTTACTTCTGCATTGATGATCTCCATTAGACATTATCTGCTATGTTATTGAGATTCATATGCACATAAATAGTAGATAATTCTATCAGACATGACAAAATGTGGTTATGTCTTTTCTGATGCAACCAGTGATACATTTTATTACTTTAGGTGCCAGGAGTTATGTTGCAACATTCTGGAAATTCGCCTGTTTCTACTTCTTGCAAGGAAAATCAGAGGTTTAAAAATAGTGAAAGGCTGATAAGGAGCATCCTCTTAAATAATGAGGCATCTCAAAGTCAATCTTTGGCTGCTGTACGGCCTCAGCACAAATTTCAGAAGTCAAGTCTGAAGAATGAAGAGCGACCCATGAACAAGCGATTACCTCGATCAGGTTTTCATCTAAATAGGGGAGTGCGAAGTGTACATAAACCTTTTACTAACATTTTTCTACCCTGTGATGTGGCAGCCTCCATTCTACATACTTGTTATCTAGTTATTTTTTTAATCAAAAATAGTGTAGGTCTTGTTAGGTATGATTTCAGCATCATACTTGCTATCATATCCAATTGTGCATTTTTAGTAGGCTCAGCATTCTATTTTGGTATATGATGGCCTGGCTCCATCAAAACTGATAAGCTTATACTATTGACAGCCACACCATGTAGTAGAAAGTCATTGCAATAGAAGTACATCATGTTACTCCCCTTTCTTTCTTTTCCTTTATGTGTGTGTGTGTGTGTGTTTATGTGTGGTGGAAGTGGCAGCGAGCTTCTAAAAGTGTTTGTAAAATTGTTTCCTGACCATTATTTAATGGTTATGGCTCACCTATATGACTATGATTTTTTTTTAAAGATTGGTTTATCTAGGATCCAACAAATATTTTGTTCATCATTTTGCGGCCTGTAAAATGAAGGATAGCAGCTCCCTGATTGCATCTGAGCAGAAATCTTCAAGAAGAGCACGGGCCAGTAGCTATGCTGTTCGTGAGGTCTAAAATAATTGAGTTAAGCATCATACTCTCTGTTACTCTGCTTTATGTCAAAATTTGTTGAAATGCTTCTATTTGTTTGTAGAAACAGGTGTGGGTTCAGAAGTCGTCTTCGGTTTCTTAGAACTAAATTGGTAAGCATATTATATCTCTCTTTCAGAAGATATTATGCACTTTGTGTTAAAAATTGGAACAGAGTGAACAAAATACTGAATTGTTGATAAATGCATTATGGGCTGTATAAGTAGGCTTAAAATGAAATGGATGTGTTGTTCATATTGCCCAGTAAAATATTAACAATATGAAAAAAGACTTATTATGGATGTTCTGTTGTGTATTTAAATTGAAGCATACTTGCAAAGTGAAGAAGTAACAAAACTCAACCCCACTTGCACCTACAATTCACAATAATGCACACTTACGGAAACAAAACAATAGAAGGGAAAATACTGTGAATATTTAATCATCATAAGGCTACCAGAAATGTTTGATAGGAAGGAATTTATAGTTTTAGAAAGATACGGCTGCCACCCAATATGGTGACGTAAAATGTCCTAGAGGGCTCTTGTTTGACTTTGAAACCCAAAGGAGGGAGCAACTGGGTTGGATGTTGCGGTTTTTGTTGCTTCCTTCAACTTGGTTTTTCACTTGGGGTTGATTCTGGTTTATAGATTCAAGCGGGGTGGAAGATGGCTACCTCTAAGCCTAAGAACAGGTTCTTGTAATGTTAAGTGTGGTTAACTTTCACCTACATTCTGTCAGTTTATCCTATATTTAACATTGTGTCAGTATATATAAATATGAACAACTAGTGCAACAAATTTGAACCATGATTATTGTCCTAGAATTAAACATAGTCTTCATTCCAAAAGATAATATCTGGCCCACAAACTGAAGTCTTAGCTCTTCTCTGTTTCATACCAAGTCCACATATATTGCTGCAATGTCAACCAGCAGCTTTTAGCCAATTGTGCTTGAACTGAGCTGTTTATACATTTCATCAGTTGCAATCATTGTAAGACTCCCAAATTTCATTCAAATGATAAATATGTTGGGGCCCCGAAATTAAAATTACGAGAATAATAAAAATAGCTAAATAATAAAATATGACATATAAGAATTTACGTGGTTCACCCTTAACTTTTAGGGCTACGTCCACAGGATAAAATCCGAATAATTCTTCCACTATTAAAATAGTAGGCTTACAAAGAGATTAATACAAAAATAGTGGCACTCATAAAAGTGTTTCCCAAACCTCACTATTTTTCTCGACCCTTAGTCTTAAGACCCTTCGTAAGACTGAACTCTCACAAAATCTTAATTCTTCTTCACAGATAAATGATCTGTGGCTTATGTCTCCCTTGGCAATTCTCTCCTCTATTTATAGAAGAGAGATGCTAAAAATTTGACAAAAGTTTGGCCTAAAATTAGGCCACCAAACCTTGCCTAACTTTGACCATGTTTTAAATTCCTTCTTCCTTTCTTTTTTTTTAATTAATTAAGTGGTGGGTCCCACTTAATGGACACCAACCAACAAATCTCCCCCTTGTTCATTTGAGTAGGGACGTTAGCCATACCGGCTATCCTTCTGCAAGTAACAAGCTTCTCTGTGGGTAAAGCCTTTGTCATCATATCCGCGCCATTGTCATCAGTATGAACTTTCTCTATCTGAAATGACTTCATCTCCAGCGCATCACGTATCCAATGATACCTCACATCAATGTGCTTTGACCTTGAATGAAAGGTCGAATTCTTGCTGAGATATATAGCGCTTTGGCTGTCGCATAGCAGGACATACTTCTCTTGTTCTATATTCAATTCTTGTAGGAACTTTTTCATCCACAAGAGTTCTTTGCTAGCTTCTGTGATAGCTATATATTCCGCCTCGGTTGATGATAGCGCAACGCATTTCTGCAATTTTGATTGCCAAGAAACTGCTGCTCCTGCAAAGGTCATCAGATATCCAGAAGTTGATTTGCGTGAATCAACATCTCCGCCCATATCTGCATCTGTGTAACTGTCTAACTCAGGTCTGTTATCATCAAAACATAAACAAGTTTTGGAAGTACCTTTGAGATACCTGAGAATCCACTTCACTGCATTCCAGTGTTCTTTGCCCGGATTTGAAAGAAATCGGCTGACAACACCAACAGCATGAGCAATATCTGGTCTTGTGTATACCATGGCGTACATTAAACTACCAACGGCAGATGCACAAGGAATTTTCTTCAGTTCTTCTTTTTCTTCCTTACTTGAAGGACATTGTTTGGAACTTAATTTGAAATGACCTGCAAGTGGAGTGAAAACTGGCTTTGCATTACTCATGTTGAATCTACTAAGAACTTTCTCAATGTACTTCTCCTGAGACAACCACGACTTTCTTTTTGTCCTGTCTCTAGAGATCTTCATTCTGAAAATTTGTTTTGCCGATCCCAAATCCTTCATGGCAAAGGATTTTGCAAGCTCCTTTTTCAAGCTTTTAATTTTCTCAGTATTATGACCCACAATCAGAATATCATCCACATATAACAAGAGAATAATAAAGTCACCATCTGTGAACTTTTTCACAAATACACAATGATCAGAAGTAGTTTTCTCATACCCGTGATTCACCATGAAAGAGTCAAACTTCTTGTACCACTGTCTGGGAGCTTGTTTGAGGCCGTACAAGCTCTTCTACAATCTACACACCAAGTGTTCTTTGCCTTTGACTCTGAAACCTTCAGGTTGCTCCATATAAATTTCCTCCTCTAAGTCACCATGGAGGAAAGCGGTCTTTACATCAAGTTGCTCGATCTCCAAATTCAAGCTAGCTGCTAAACCGAGCACAACTCTGATAGAAGACATCTTAACTACGGGTGAGAAAATCTCTTCAAAGTCAACTCCTTTCTTTTGACCGAATCCCTTCACAACCAGTCTCGCCTTGTACCTTGGCTGTGAATTATTCTGTTCAGTCTTCACCCTGAACACCCATTTATTCTTCAGTGCTTTCTTACCTTGAGGCAGTTTCACCAACTCATAAGTGTGGTTCTCATGCAAGGACTTCATCTCATCTTGCATGGCTTTCAATCATTCATTCTTCTTAGAATCTTTCATTGCCTCCTGGTAGTCCTCTGGTTCTCCCCCTTGAGTCAGCAAGTCATACTCATTAGGAAAATATCTCTGGGAAGGTATTCTGCCTCTTGCAGATCTTCTCAATTGAGGCGGTTCTTCTATAGGAGCTGGTTCAGCATCATTCTGAGCTGGTTCACCATCATCTTCTGGTTCATTTTCATTATCACCTTGTGGTACTACACGAGGTTCTACATCAAGATCAACAGGAAACTCATTGACAGATTTTGACTTTTCATTTTTCTCAGAATCTTCAATGGTTTGGTCCTCCAGGAATACTACATCTCTGCTTCTGATGAGCTTCTTTTCAATTGGATCCCATAATCTGTACCCAAAATCATCATTTCCATAACCCAAGAAGATACACTGCTTTGACTTCGAATCTAACTTGGATCTTTCATCTTTTGGAATATGAACAAAAGCCCTGCAACCAAATACTTTAAGATGATCGTAAGAAACATCTTTTCCTGACCACACATTTTCTGGAACATCTCCATTGAGGGAGGTTGAAGGTGAAAGGTTAATCAGGTATACTGCAGTTCTCATTGCTTCAGCCCAAAAGGTCTTTGGAAGTTTGGCATGAGAGAGCATACATCTAACTCTTTCTACAATGGTTCTGTTCATTCTCTCAGCAACTCCATTCTGTTGTGGAGTTTGGGAACTGTCTTCTGAAGTCTGATGCCGTGTTCTGAGCAATACTTCTCAAATGGTCCTCTGTACTCACCACCATTATCAGCTCTAACACATTTCAACTTTCTTCCCGTTTGTCTTTCAACATTGGCGTGAAAGACCTTAAACATTTTCAGTACCTGGTCTTTTGACTTCATTGGTAAAGCCCACACCTTTCTAGAATAGTCATCAATAAAGCTGACATAATACGAACATCCACTCAAAGATTTGTCAATCATTGAGCAAACATCAGTGTGCACCAATTCTAGAATACCAGGCTTTCTAGATAGAGAAGGAGATCTTTGAAAGGAAACTCTATGTTGTTTACCAGACAAACAATCAGTGCATGTTTTCAGAGGCAAACCTTTCAAAGATAGCATTTTCTTCTTAGTGAGAGTCTCCATTCCTTTTTCACTCAAGTGACCAAGTCGTTTGTGCCACAATTCAGCAGATGAATCTTCAGCTGCATTCACCACTCCTGTGCAAACTTTGGCTGGGGTGTAGTAGAGGGTGTTGAACTTTCTTCCTCTACCAAACACCAGGTTTCCTTTGGAAAGCTTCCACATGCTGTTGACAAACAGATTTGCATACCCCAATTCATCAAGACGATGAACTGAGATCAGATTGAAATTTGCCGTAGGAGTGTATCTCACATCTTCCAACCAGAGATCAGAACCAGCATTGGTTTTGATGCATATTGTTCCAATGCTGCAATTTTTCACATAAGTGCCATTCAATGTCTTGACATAGCCGTAATCTGCGAGGATAAGTGATGAAAAATATTCCTTCTTAGAAGAAATATGATATGAACATGCAGAGTCAATGATCCATAGAGAATCTTGACTAGTGGAACACTCACTGAGACCAGCATGAGAGATCAGTGCACTTCCATCACCAAATGCATCAACATCAATAGCTACTGAGGCTACCTCCGTATCATCTTTCTTCTCCTCATCATTTTCCTTGGCTCGTTCCTTCTTCCACTTTCTGCAATGCTTCTGGATGTGACCAGGCTTGCCACAATGATAGCAAGTGACACCTTTTCTTAACTTGGATCTCTTCCGTGAACTATCACGTTTGTCTGGATTTTGGGGATTTCTGGTTTTGCTTCTCCCCTTTCTTTCTGTAACAGAAATGAGTGCATCTGAATTGCTACTCGTACCATTCTCCATACGTCTAGTTTCTTCATTCAGAATACTTTCCTTAACTGTTGCTAAGGTCAAATTTCCTTCTGGCATATTACTGAGCGTGACAACCAGCGTCTCCCAACTGTCCGGCAATGAACTCAATAAGAATAGTGCCTGCACCTCATCTTCTAGCACTATTTTTGACATCGTCAGTTGATTTAAAATTTCTTGGAATTTGCCCAAGTGATCTGAAGCGCTTTCACCATCTCTGTACTTCAGATTTACAAGCTTTCTGATTAGAAAAGCTTTGTTTTGAGCATTCTTGCGTTCGTACATATCTTCCAGCTTCTTCCAGATTAAATAGACATATTTCTCATGAGCGATATGGTTAATGACGCTCATTTCAACAGACTGCCTAATAGTTGTGACTGCTTTTCTGTTAGTCGACTTCCATTCGGTCTCATTTGTTAAAGCTGGCATGACACCTTTCAACTCAATCGTATCAAAGATATCTTTGCAACATAAAAGATCTTCCATTAATATCTTTCATACTACATAGTTCGATGAGTTGAGTTTCACCATCGTGCCTGTCGTTTTATCGTCCATTTCGATTTGTGCAGAACACTACCACCAACAAAAAAATTCGTATACGTGAATAGTGCGTATATGTGAATAGTAATAGTATACGTGAACAGTATCGTATTCGTGAATAGTGACCGTACACGTAAATAGTACTATACGTGGAATAGTAACATACACGTGAATAGTACTATATGTGAATAGTATGCCACCTTTGGGTTACTATTTTACTATTCACTTAAAAATAATTCTGCAACGTCTTTTCGAACGGACTGCACCGATGGACTCGTCGTAATTTTCTCGTCGTCGTGATATATTTATTTTAAAAATATATTCACGGATCCGATACCGCTATTTGGACTTGTCGAAACCTTCGGCTCTGATACTACTTGTTGGGGTCCCGAAATTAAAATTACGAGAATAATAAAAATAGCTGAATAATAAAATATGACACACAAGAATTTATGTGGTTCACCCTTAACTTTTAGGGCTACATCTACAGGATAAAATCCGAATAATTCTTCCACTATTAAAATAATAGGCTTACAAAGAGATTAATACAAAAATAGTGGCACTCACAAAAGTGTTTTTCAAACCTCACTATTTTTCTCGACCCTTAATCTTAAGACCCTTCTTAAGACTGAACTCTCACAAAATCTCAATTCTTATTCACAGATAAATGATCTGTGGCTTATGTCTCCCTTGGCAATTCTCTCCTCTATTTATAGAAGAGAGATGCCGAAAATTTGACAAAATTTTAGCCTAAAATTAGGCCACCAAATATTGCCTAACTTTGACCACGTTTTAAATTCCTTCTTCCTTTCTTTTTTTTTTAAATTAATTAAGTGGTGGGTCCCACTTAATGGACACCAACCAACAAAATATTTCTAGCCAATAATTCACATTAGGGTGAGAGAGGCTCCATTAAAATATAAGAGTTAAGGTTGCCAAAAAGAAAATGTCTTGAAGACGTTATTTTTGAAATTGTGATCCATGATGTTGCTGTTATTGATTCTAGGTTGTGAATGTTAAACTCTCCTTTTGGCATTCATCTCTCGTTCTCTCTTTGTGGGACCTAGTCTGGTGGTTGCTGGAGAAATGAATTTGTGTGCATTTGTTGATCTCCTAGCTTGGATAAAAAACAAAGCCAGGAGTAGGAAGTCTTGGGCAATTCAGCTAGTCAGTGATTTCTTTTTCTGACGAATTTGGGAAAAAGAAAGCCTCTTGTCTTCCCTCACCAGCAAGATCTCATTTCTGGCGAAGACTGTCACAGATCATATGGCTGATTTGGTACTATACTTCGTTTGGCACACTTTGGGATTACACTTAAGCATGTACATTAAGGTGGAGTGAAGAGTGCAGTACAATATTTTTTATGAGATCTTGTTATTCTTATTTGGATCCACTTTCTATCAGTGATCAGTGCAGCAGAAGTCTTCCAAGTTCGAGTACTGGGATCAGCCAGGTCCTAAAAAAATACAGAAGAGTTGCCTGACTTCTTCATTCCAAGATCCCACTTGTGACGGTATAACCAGATACGTTGTTCTATTAATACTATAATTATCCAGAATGGGAGAGATCTGTATTCTATTCGGCTATGCAGAGGTAATGAATTGTCTAGGGCTAAGTAGAGAAGATATAATATATTGGATAATCAATTGAATGGAGCAGATAAGTACCAAAATGTATTCAAAAGAGCAAAGACTTCATTTATTGGCATCTGCTTATCAAGAAAATGTTACGAATTCTATTTCTCGGAAGACTTTGTTCAGGCATAATTTGTCTGTCATGGGACTACAGATATCTCCATTCTCCACTGTATTAAGCCATTTGATTAAAGGATGAATTGGGATTGCTGATATAATAAGCCATCTGGTAACTTGGATCTCCCTGGATACGAAAAGTTTAGCTTGACATTGAATTATTTTATTTTATGAGGACAAAAAAGTTCTGTAGTGCATAAAATTCCAGTCCTGAGATGAGTTTAGTTTGTCTTTACACTTCACATTCATATAAGATCCACCTCCAAATTTTAGCAATAAGAAGAGTACCATTAATGAAGAACAACGCAATTTACCGTGAACAAATATTTACTCAACCGCCAAAATCAGCCATGAAATCAATATAATATATAGAGGTATGATACCTGGAACCTCAACCACGTTTAATCATATGATATTAGCAAGTCAACACATTACTTTTCCATTCTATACGCCACAGTTTGAATGAAGAAACAAATAATTGTAGAAAATTTTCCCCAACCTTCTACAATTAATAATGGTTCACCACATTGTAAAAGCTATGTATATCAGGCGAAAAAAGACCGCCACAGAACTCGTTCTCGTTCCTGACTTTCCAAAATATATTCTATGGAATTTGAACAATTTCCAGTAATATTTTGTGCAGTGACTGTGGTTTTGAAAAGAATGGACAATGGTCACTTCCTTTAATCTTGAAGACTCCTGGTGGATTTTCCCTCACTAACTTTTCTAGAACATCTGGTGAAATAGCACGATCGTCCAATGTTTGAATGAAGAACCGCCTACCAGTTCCATAATTTTCAGGGGGCAATGACAGCTTCTCCATTTTAGGGCCCAGTGGGATGGGCCTCATACAAACCATGGCCAAAGCAACATCCTGAGAGTAGGAAAATTCTAGTTTGAATTTTATCAATAGTAAAGGAAATGAAGATTTGACTGTTGAACCAGCAGACAAGGAAAATGAAGACAAATTGAGCCATATTCTGACAAAGATTCTTGACTTGGTGAAGCTTTGTTTTGGCTCAATAATTCACCACTTGGATGGACACATAACCCCCAAGTATTATTTTATTTCAATCATGAGAAGATATACTTCCTTAATCTGAGACAATAAAGATTATTCAATTAATTGGAGTATCATGATCCAAACCGCGTGCCCGGATGGATGTCCCACAAAAGTGAAATTATTTTGAGTGGAGATTATGTAAGATTAACCAAGCAAATACTATCAGACAATCTAATATGCATAAGCATCATTTAAATAAATCATTGCCTTTGCTCTTCTGGTTTTGACCAGAAATAAAACTAAATTAGAAAAAGACAAAAGAAAGCTATATCCACATAAGAGCCTGCTTTCTGATGGTGGAAAGTAAAAGGATTATGGAAACCAATAGATTGCGGATAATTTGATTGGACTGAACCATAACATACCTTTGTTAATGATTGATTGAAATATAAACTCTTCATTTGCTATTTCTCAAACATAAATCCTGTTGGAGGCTTGTCTTTACCATTCCCATATATCAAAAACTCTGATTCTTGCATGAAACGTTCAGCAGATCCAAGCTGCAATACACCTTTAGTGAGAATTTGGAGATATAAAAGCAACAAAATTGTTTGATAGAATTGCATCAGCTGGAAAACTTATTTGAAAAAGATGATGCAGCAGAAGCTGTGGCACAAAATCTAATATCTTTGGTTCATTCATGGAATTGCATTAAGTATACAGGAAAAAGATAGTCATTCAATGTTTAATAGTTATCATCAACTTTGATTCAGAATTTAAAATTTAAACATGGACTTGTTTACTTTTCATAGCAAAGCTAATCTACAAATTAGTGGAATACAAATTCAACAAAAAATTTAAGAACAACCATCCATGGCCCATGGAATAGTTATTTAATTCTGGCTCTACTTTATTTCATGAACCAAATGAAATTGAGACTGTATAATTCCAGCCACTAATTAGTGTAGATTTCCTAAGGTCTGGGAATATTTTCAGGAAACCTATTATGAAGGTGACTGCTTAAGATTGGATCTTGAGATACAGAAACTAAGCCAGAAAGGAGATGGAGAAGTAGCAAGGTAACCTATGTTCCCATTCATAACTCCTAGGTAACCTAAGCAGCTGCTTTCCCATAAGTGAATTCACTCCCCTATGCTTTAAAGAGGCTGCTGAGTTATCATACACATTCAACTTTTTCTTTAAAGTTGTAATAAAGATTTCAAAAAGTTAGATTGAAGAATTCGCTCTCCTTTGCATTAAAGAGGCTGCTGAGTTATCATACAGATTCAACTAGTTCTTTAAAGTTGTAATAAAGATTTCAAAAAAATAATTTGGCTGGTTCAATTCTGTTACAGTAAGAATAAAACCCATAACCTAACCATCTTTTGGAAATGCCTCGCTATCCCTGCCATTCTAAGACAACTAGTGGATGGATTGTCTCAGAAGCATATAATTTCAGCAACACATAAGACTTTAGTTCTAAATTTGCAAAATATATTTAGCCCCTTTATTTTTCTCTTGGCAAAATAAGTTTAAGATAATGATTCACTGTATGATAATACAGAAGGAACAATGTTAAACATTCAATGGAAATATTAGATCTTGCATTTAACAGTAGAAATTGCATCATATAGAACCAAAAGAGTCAAAATATTTACCTGAAAAATGAAAGTGTGCGATGAATTCTCAATGAAAAAGTTCAGCTTGGCAAAACGTAGATTTATCAAATTATTTGGGAAGCTATTGTCAAATTTTGGATGGTATAAATTTGAAAACGTAGTAATTAAATGTGGAATCAGTACTGGCACGGCATAAAAGTTCCATTCTCAGATAACTTGTACATATTTCCGAGTGAACTAAGCAGAGCATTGTTAATATACCTCTTCAGCAAACACATCAAAAGGCCTCTGACCATCAGATACCGTTGTAGCACAGATGAAAATAGCTTTCGAGATCTTTTTCGGAAAATGCTCCAGTGCATAAGAGATGCATGCATCTCCACTGCTATGACAAACCAAAATAACCTGCATAAGAACTACGAAATGAGAAATTTTGCAAGGAACAATGTGGCTATAGAGTACTTGGAGATTAAGTGAAAATGATACCACTAATATCCCCAACCTTTTCATCCTCAGGAACGTTTTCCAAGTAGTCAATCAAAGGTTTTGAGTAGTCTGCCAATGTAGTAACAGTGTTAGTATCCGTCAGATCAACACCAGATCCTATTAGATCTATAGCAGTGGGACTGCTTCTTCTAACAAGGCAACTGTTTTATACCAACACCAAGCTCCAAACCCCTCTCCATGTATCAGAACAAATTTTTTTAACTTGATACTCTCCAGAAAGTCAGGTAACTGAAAAGAATTCACAAACCCAATTAAAAAAAAAAAAGTAAACTTGCATATAAACTCCATTAATTAACCTTCAAAATGGGGTTCATAAAAAAAGATAGACACATTGTGTATATCATCCATTTTATTTCAATAAAATAATTAAACAAGCAACAATATCTGAAAATAGTAAATATTGGCTTATCTTTAAAATCATTAGGAATTACCTTTATGAAGTAATAAAAAGAAAAAAGAAAAACCAGCAACGCTTTTCTTTTTCTTCAATTGTTTTTTTAATCATACATGCATTCACCTTGACTATCTTTAGATACTTTATCTTTTAAGTTTTCACTGATACCAATAATTAATCATACAGAAATACAGATCTAATCATGAAGGAAACTAATATCACAATTTTTTTATAAAAACAAAAATAATGAAAAGCAAAAAGTATATGAATGATGAGGACCTGTTTTCCATTAGAGAAAGGATCAGAGAGATTTCGTCTTCGAGAGCTGGTGGAGCCAATCCTTCTAGACACGGATCCATCAAATCTCTGAGACAATTGATGCTGATGAAGAGCCATAGAAAGAGCTTGTCTGTGCAGTAACTCTTCCTCTGCCAACAACTTTATCTACGACGTGCCTAACCTCTTGCTTCTCGATCCTTGATTATCTTTCGCACCCTTTTTTGCCATACAAATAAAACGATTCCCCATTGTTTGACCTTTTGGGGAAGGAGAATTTAGAGCTTGAAAAAAATCAAGAGATTGTCCAACACTGAGCCAAGTACCATTTTTCTGCAGCAAATTGAGATGATATCAGACTTTTTCTATATATATTTCTAATAATTTTAGTTTAGGGTATTCGACTATTCGTTACTGATTTTTTTTCCTCTCTCTCTCTCTCTCTCTCTATCCCAACAATTCGCAGAAAGCAGATCAAATTATTAGAGCAAGTATAAGCAGATCGCCAACCCCATCAATTGACTTTGATTTCTTTGAAATGCTGTGTGAGATGCGACAAATGGATTAATCTGTTCGTTGAATTCAAATTAGCAATAATTAATAGGTTATTTATGCAAATATACATTATGCATACACTTGAGAAAAAAGGGCGCTCCTACGCTAACGAATTGATGAAGTCCAAGTCAACCGCTTTTTCAACCATAGGCTGCCAATTTCAAGCATTCTGATTTACTTTTCTTATTCATCTATTTAAATACGAATATAAATGGTAAATGCGTAATTTAAATGCTAGATTATGTAATAAATAAGTATAGAATTTATTTAATTTGTAAATTATATGAGTTAAATATTTCGTATTTATCTTAATTCATTAAACTCGTCCAATCTATTTTTTGTTGTCTTTCTAATTAATTATATTTTAATTGAGTTTTTCTTCCCTTTTTTATTTTTAATTTAGTTTTTGTTTTGTGACAAGTTTTATGAATTTTAAAATTCTCAAAAAAACCATGAAGTAAAATTTTCCTTATTTAATACCTAATTTTATAAAAATATGCTCTTATTTAAAAAACAAAATATTTCAAACCGATAACAAAATTATTGCTCTTTATTATTTAAAATGCAAATTGATTCCGACAAAAAAATTAATGCTTTTTTTTGCTACATAGTAAGACAAAAAAAAAAAACTACTACTACAAAGTTTAGAAGATGGGACCTTTCACAAGAATCCAAATCTATTGTACTTGAGAAAAGAGTGGCAGGCAAAATCATGCCATAAGGAAAATTGGACATGGCCTATAAAAACCATCATGTCCGTCTCCCCGTGAATATTATTTGACTCTACTTTCCTCAATGACGCGAGTAATCCAAGAGTTGCAGCAACAAAAACACTTGGACATACCAAATGTCACTGGTGATCGAGACACATGTTCAGTCGGTCATGAGAAACAATAAGTTAATACCACTTCACAAGCCTTGGCCAGATATAGCCGGCCGAAATGCGCATTTCCGCTCAGTTGACTGAAGATCCTAAAATTTATTTTATAAAATAAACTTAAAAAAAAAAAAAAAGCAGAGCAGCAGGAGCACTCCTCATCAACTTCCCAAGTTCTAAGTGTTGTGGAAATTGGGCTTTTTCCACCGAATAATTTGTGAATTACTGTGATAAAAACTACACCAGGTAAATTCCCAGGAAAGTGGAGGAGTCACAAGCGGTCTCACTTAAAACCCACTTTCCTTAGACGTACGCGTCGTTTGACAGAATTTACCTAGACATGTAATCCCTTTTCACAATAACCACCAAAACAGAGTTTTGCCCAACAAATAGCTATTAAATAAATAAAAGAGAGAACACCAAAATTTAACGAGGTTCGGCCAAAATTTTGCCTACGTCCTCGGACACTACCAAAATATATTTCACTAAAGAAATATTACAAAGGGAGAGAGAAGAGAGAAACTTGCTCCAAATTGATGAGAGGAAACAAGCTTGGGATGGTTTTCAAATGAAGGAGAAGGGCTCCTTTTATAGGCAAAAATTGCCCACCTAAATTGACTAATTTAAGAGTTGTTTACAACTCATTTACAACTTGTAAATGTAAGACAACAACTACTTGCAAACATTTTCAAACCCTTAATTTAGCCACCAAAATTGAGCCATTATTTTTGACATTTTAGGTGGAAATGAGCCACCATTTTTGACAATCTCCACCTTGGCGAAAATTCCACAAATACAAATTTCTATTCTCTCTCGCAGCATTGTAGTGTCTCCAAATGCGCTTCGCAGCGCCAGCTTCAAATTTGGACAATATTAATCAAGTCCAAACAATGTTTGAACTTAACAGCTGTCACCACCTTTGTCAACATATCAGCAGGATTCTCAGCGGTCTGAATCTTCTGGAGCTTTACCTGATCTTCCTCCAGAATTTCTCTAACAAAATGGAATCGAACATCGATATGCTTCGTCCTTGCATGATAAACTTGGTTCTTTGCCAAATGAATAGCACTCTGGCTATCACAATGTACAACAATGTTGTTTTGCTTTATTCCCAATTCATCAAGCAACCCTTGAAGCCAAATGGCCTCCTTAACAGCTTCAGTAACTGCCATATATTCCGCCTCTGTCGTAGAGAGCGCCACTGTTGACTGTAAAGTAGACTTCCAACTAACTGTTGCTTTTGCAAGTGTGAACACATAACCAGTAGTTGATCGACGTTTATCCAAATCACCTGCATAATCGGAATCACAATATCCGACTACACGTTGACCATTCTCCTTATCCTGGTCAAAAACTAATCCAACATCCACGGTGTTCAGAAGATACCGTAGAATCCATTTCACAGCTTGCCAATGCTCCTTGCCAGGATCATGCATGTACCTGCTCACAACTCCAACAGCCTGTGAAATGTCAGGTCTCGTACACACCATAGCATACATCAAGCTACCAACAGCATTTGCATAGGGAACCTTTGACATGTATTCCTGTTCTGCATCATTCTTCGGTGACTGAGCAGCACTGAGTTTGAAATGAGGAGCAAGAGGTGTACTAACAGGTTTAGTCTTGTCATCCATACCGAAACGCTTTAGTACCTTTCTCAGATATTGCTTCTGAGACAAACAAAGTCTCCCCAATTCCCTATCTCTAGATATCTCCATACCGAGAATCTTCTTTGCTTCGCCCAGATCTTTCATTTCAAATTCTTGATTCAACTGATTTTTCAGCTTCTCAATTTCTTCTTTATTCTTTGAGGCTATCAACATATCATCGACATAAATAAGAAGATAAATGAAAGAACCGTCTTGTAGCTTGCGCAAATACACACAATGATCATATTTGCTTCTTGTGTACTTCTGCCCTTGCATAAACTTATCAAATCGCTTGTACCACTGCCTCGGAGACTGCTTCAATCCGTAAAGCGACTTTACAAGTTTGCATACCATATTTTCTTTTCCAGCAACTTTGAATCCCTCTGGCTGAGTCATATAGATTTCCTCTTCCAGATTTCCATGTAAAAATGCAGTTTTTACATCCAATTGAACTAGTTCCAAATCCAACTATGCCACCAAAGCCAATAAAATCCGAATAGAGGAATGTTTTACAACTGGAGAAAACACTTCATTGTAATCAATTCCCTCCGTCTGAGCATAGCCTTTAGCTACCAATCTTGCTTTGAAGTGAACACTATCTCTGTCAGGAAATCCATCTTTCTTTGCAAATACTCATTTGCACTCAATCGCCTTCTTTCCCTTCGGCAGAATTGCTAGCTTCCATGTTTGATTCTTGTGAAGGGACTGCATTTCATTATCCATAGCTTTCCTCCACTTTACTTCTTCTGAACTTTGGACAGCTTCTTTAAAAGTGGACGGAATGCTATCATCTGCAATTGAGAATGCATAGGCCACCATATCATCATAACGAGCAGGTTTTCTTATAGCTCTTCGTGGCCTATCAACTGCAATTGATTCATGTTGCTGTGGAGGTTCTTGGATTTGAACCTCATCTTCATCTGACTCTCCTTCTACCTCAGGAGTGTCTGCAGTTTTAACATCTGCTGCTGGAATTTTTCTGTCAAACTCCACCTGTTTTGGAGTATTCTCCACCTGTTGTGGAGTACCATCTGACTGCTCTATTGTCACCTTTTTCAATAAGGTAGATTCATCAAAAGTAATATCTCTGCTAAAGATTATTTTCTTCGTTTCTGGACACCATAGCCGATATCCTTTAACACCTGAGCTTATCCCCATGAAAATGGCTTCCTTAGCTCTTGGATCTAGCTTTGATTCCTTAACGTGATAATATGCAGTGGAACCAAATACACGTAAGGAATCATAATCTTTAGCAGGTTTTCCCGACCATGCTTTCATAGGCGTTTTACCACCAATAGCAGTTGATGGAAGTCGATTAATGAGATGACATGCATATGTCAAAGCCTCAGCCCAAAATCGCTTGTCCAACCCAGCATTAGACAACATACACCGAACTTTCTCCAGTAACGTTCGGTTCATGCGTTCTGCCACCCCATTCTGCTGTGGTGTATGTCTAACTGTGAAGTGTCGAACAATGCCTTCATCTTCGCAGACTTTCATAAATGGATCATTCTTATATTCTCCTCCATTGTCTGTTCTGAGACATTTGATTCGTCTGCCAGTTTGAGTTTCCACCAATTTTTTCCATTTGAGGAAAACTCCTAACACTTCATCTTTTGACTTCAAAGTATACACCCATACCCTTCTAGAGAAATCGTCAACAAAGGTTACATAATAGTGCTTGCCTCCTAAAGAAGGAGTTTTAGAAGGCCCCCACACATCTGAGTGAACATAGTCCAGAATACCCTTGGTATCATGGATTGCAGTACCAAATTTCACTCTTGTCTGCTTCCCTTTGATGCAATGCTCACAAAAAACTAACTTGCAGGTTTTCACATTCTTCAATAATCCTTGATCAGCCAAACTTTTCAAGGATTTTTCACCTGCATGTCCCAAGCGCATGTGCCATAATCTGGTTGCTTCCAGATCTTTGTCATCACCAGAAACTGCTGCTGCTGTTGTTTCTATAATTGCATTACCTTCATAGTAATACAAATTATTCCTTCTTCGTAATCCTTTCATCATCACAAGTGCACCAGAAATGACCCTCATAACCCCATTTTCTGCAATAATTTTGAGCCCTTTTGATTCAAGGACTCCGACTGAAATGAGATTCTTCGTCAAGCAAGGTACATACCGAACATCAGTCAGGATCCTGATTGACCCATCATGATTCCTCAAGTGGATTGAACCAATCCCTTCAGTGAAACAAGGATTGTCATTTGCTGTATAGACAACTTCATGATCAAGTTCTTTGAAATCAAAAAACCATTCCCGAGTGGGACTCATATGATGGCTGCATCCGGAATCTAACAGCCATGCATTAGAAGAACTTGTCGAACATGCTGCAGGAGTGTCTACGGATGTCATGACTGCTAATGAGAAGGTTGATTCTGAATCATCACACTCAGCTACATTTGAATCAACAACAGCTTTGCCCTTGCCTTTAAGCTTTGGACAATCTTTCTTCCAGTGACCTTTTTCATGACAAAAGGCACACTCATCTTTTTCTACTCTGGCTTTTGAACGGGATTTGTTTTTCTTCCCTCCTTTCTTTCGGCCTTGTGTACGGCCTCTAACCACCAGAGCTTCTGCTTTACTTGTCCTCTCTTTTTCTTTCTTTCTCAATTCATGACTATATAGATCAGCACATACATCACTTAAAGTCACTTTCTTATTCCCGTGGAGTAGAGTCGTTGTAAGAAACTCAAACTCGTCAGGGAGAGATGCCAACAACAGCAGTGCCAAATCTTCGTCTTTAAAGACCACATCCAAATTAAACAGATCAGCCACCAACTGATTAAAATTTTTGATGTGTTCATTCATCGTGGTACTGGGAACATAATTGAAGCGAAACAGTCTCTTCTTCATAAAGAGTTTGTTCTGATTGTTTTTCTTCAAAAATTTCTCCTCCAATGACTTCCACAATTTGTTTGCTGAAGTTTCTTTCGAGAAAGCATATTTTTGCTCTCTAGAAAGACAAGAACGAATTGTACCACATGCCAGACGATTGACAGTTTTCCACTCCGTCTCCTCCATTTCTTAGGGTTTCTCCTCTTCAATAGCAACATCTAGACCTTGCTGAAAAAGAGCATCTAGAAGTTCGCTTTGCCACATGCCGAAATGACCAGTGCCATCGAAAATCTCCACTGCAAATCTTGCATTTGTAACAGCATTCCTTACTAAAGTTGATGAGGACGATGCTGCAGTAACAGGTGTGGTATTTTTCTTGTTGTCTGTCATTTCTGCTACAAATATTTATTTAATAGCTATAAAACAAATTTTCAAAAATGCGGAACACAGCCAAGGAACGTTTTTTATGTGGAAGATCAGACTATGCTGCAACCACAGTGAATACTAAGTTACCTTGGCTCTGATACCAATTGTTGTGGAAATTGGGCTTTTTCCACCGAATAATTTGTGAATTACTGTGATAAAAACTACACCAGGTAAATTCCCAGGAAAGTGGAGGAGTCACAAGCGGTCTCACTTAAAACCCACTTTCCTTAGACGTACGCGTCGTTTGACAGAATTTACCTAGACATGTAATCCCTTTTCACAATAACCACCAAAACAGAGTTTTGCCCAACAAATAGCTATTAAATAAATAAAAGAGAGAACACCAAAATTTAACGAGGTTCGGCCAAAATTTTGCCTACGTCCTCGGACACTACCAAAATATATTTCACTAAAGAAATATTACAAAGGGAGAGAGAAGAGAGAAACTTGCTCCAAATTGATGAGAGGAAACAAGCTTGGGATGGTTTTCAAATGAAGGAGAAGGGCTCCTTTTATAGGCAAAAATTGCCCACCTAAATTGACTAATTTAAGAGTTGTTTACAACTCATTTACAACTTGTAAATGTAAGACAACAACTACTTGCAAACATTTTCAAACCCTTAATTTAGCCACCAAAATTGAGCCATTATTTTTGACATTTTAGGTGGAAATGAGCCACCATTTTTGACACTAAGCATATATTATTTTGTTGTTACTTGAATTGCCGGCCCTGATCTCCATTACCATTCTAAATTTAAGGATTGTCTTGCTTGTTTGTCTGTCATCACCCCACCATAAATACCATCCCCTTCTAATGGCCATCCAAGCTGCAAAAAGCTCTCTCAGTCGTCATCCCACGACCTTATTTCGGTGCTGTTTGCTGGTTGACATTGACAATGATGGGATAGAGGACATGGAAGAATCAGAGGGAGTTAAAAAGAACAAGCAAAGATTATCCACTTCCATGGCAGGCTATTCCCATAACCCGTATTATCCTTCATCTATAGACCATTTCTGCGAGTCTTCTGAATTCGCACATGCCACACTAACAGTTATTGAGTAAATGGAGAAGCTACTTTATTCAAAAGTGAATTGAGTATATATAAGCAGTATACTCAATCAAGGTTACAAGATATTCTCAACAATAAACAACTGAAATATAAAAATAGAAACACAGAAAATCAGCTAATGAAAACTAAAAATAAGGAAGTCCCAATCAAAGATAAGATAGTGGACGTAGTCATAAGATTTTTTGAATAGGTTGTTATTACGCCCCTGCAAGTTGTGTGGCGGCATCAACGACACCCAACTTGTCAAAAGCACGATGAAAAGATGACTTGGGAAGTGGCTTGGTAAGAAGGTCAGCAACCTGATCAGCAGAGTGTAGGTGATGAACTTCAATTTCTTTATTTTGCACAAATTCCCTGACAAAATGAAAATCAATTGCAACATGTTTCATTTTACTGTGGAGAACTGGATTATGACACACATAGGTGGTGCTGAGATTATCACACATGATCCGTGGAACACTTATGGTAGAGACATATAGTTCTTTAAGTAAATGAACAATCCACTTGACTTCAGCAGCTGTACTAGCAACGGCGCGGTATTCTGCTTCTGTAGAGGATCGGGAAACAGCCCTCTGTTTTTTAGAGGACCAGGAGATGGGTGAATTGCCAAAATAGATAACATAACCTGTGGTGGATGTACGGTCAGTTGGATCTCCAGCCCAATCTGAGTCAGAATATGCAACTAGACATCTATTTGTATCTTTGGCAAGTTTGAGACCATAAGTTGAAGTGCGATGCAAATAACGAAGCAATCGTTTGGCTGCCTTCCAATGAATTTGACGAGGATCATGCATGAATTGAGACAACTTGCTTACACTGAATGCAATATCCGGACGAGTAAAAGAAAGATAATGAAGTTTGCCGACCACTCGTCGAAAAAGAGTTCCATCAGTAGACGTACTAGTAGAAGCATCCGTGAGGACATCAGTAGAGGTCATAGGTGTAGTGACTCCCTTGCATTCTTGCATGCCAACATCACTTAAAAGATCCTGAATATACTTTTGTTGAGAGAGAAATAAGCCGCTTGGAGTAGAGAGAATTTCAACCCCTAAAAAATAATGAAGTGATCCAAGATCTTTAAGTGAGAACCGAGTGGCCAGTAATTTAAGAATCTGTTGAATGCCAGATTTCTGATTTCCTGTGACAAGAATATCATCTACATAGACCAAGATATACGCAATAAAGCCAAGCTTATGCAATATAAAGAGAGACGGATCGGATTTCGATTTGGAAAAACCAATAGTTACTAGAAAATTTTTCAACTCATTATACCATGCCCGGGGTGCTTGTTTGAGACCGTAGATTGCTTTTTTTAATTTGCAAACATGAGTTGAGTGTGTGGGATGCTCAAAACCTGGTGGTTGTCTCATGTAAACCTCTTCGTCCAAGTGCCCCTGAAGAAAAGCATTATTTACGTCAAGTTGACGTATAGGCCAGTTTTGCTGAGTTGCAATTGAGAGGACAAGTCTCACTGTGGTTGGCTTAATCACTGGACTAAAGGTTGAATGAAAATCCAATCCAGGGCGCTGAGTGAAGCCCTTGGCTACTAGCCGTGCTTTGTACCTGTCAACAGAACCATTGGGGTGATATTTAATGCGAAATAACCATTTACAATCAACCACATTTTTAGAGGAATCACAAGGTACCAAATCCCATGTCTGGTTTTTAATAAGTGCGCTGAACTCTTGCTTCATGGCTGTATGCCATAAAGGTTGTAAAATGGCTTGCTTGTATGTTCTGGGTATGGGAAGCGGACGGACTGTGGTATGAAACTGTTTGGGTTTGAGATTTCCAGTTTTGGATCTAGTAGTCATTGGGTGTGTAGGGTTAGTAAGTTTGGAATTTGTAGGTACTGGTGGAAGATTTTTATTGGATGTAGAGGATGGTGTAGGTAGAACACAGGTGTTGGAATTTGTAGTGGATGGTGATGAAGTAGTTGAATTTGTTGACTGGGTTGTTGGGTTGATTTGTTGGGTAGTTGTAGGCAAAGGATTGGAAGTGCAAGTATCTGATCTCGGCAGTGCCATAGTTGGAACAGAGAAAGAGGAACTAGATGGAATTGATGGAGTCTTAGCCAAGCCTGGAAGGTCAAGATTGGATTGAGAAATTTTTGTTTCAGTGGGTAACTCTTGATTTTGCAAATCTGCACAAAATGTGTTAGTGGAGTTATCTTTAAAAGTGGAAAAAATATGTTCGTAAGGAAAATTATTTTCAAAAAACAAAACATCCCTAGACAAATATAGCTTGGACTTTACCGGATCAAAACATTGATGAGCATAGTGTTTATGTGAAAATCCCAAATAAACACAAGGGGAGGAGCGGGGCTCTAGTTTATTTTTAGCATAGGGTCGAAGCCAAGGGTAACATAGACAACCAAAAACTTTAATTGACTCATATTTTGGAGCTTCTTGAAATAAAATCTCATAAGGGCTTTGATGATTTATATTAGGTGTGATCAGACGGTTTATGAGATAGACCGCTTGATGACATGCAAAACTCCAAAAAATTTGTGGAAGAGAGGCTTGATGTAACAATGTTTTAGCGGTCTCAATTACATGACGATGTCGGCGCTCAACTAAAGCCACACGTTGAGGTGTATATGGTGGGGAAACTAGATGTTCAATGCCATTGGCTTTAAAATATGGTGACAATCTTTGAAATTCTCCTCCTTCATCGGTGTAAAGAGATAAAATTTTGGTGTGAAAACGTTTTTCCAATAAAGGATGTAAAGTTGAGAAAATTTTGTGAACTTCTTGTTTGGATTTTATCGTATACAACCACATATACCTAGAGAAATGATCTACAAATAAAATATAGTAGCGTTTTTTATCAATTGAAAATGTGGGAGAAGGTCCCCAAAGATCGCTATATATTATTTGTAGAGGAGATGTGCTTTTTAGACTATTTTCTGCAAATGGAAGACGATGCATTTTATTTGAATGACAAGAATTACAAACAGAAGTAGATGAATCTGAAACTGGAATTGAAAATTTACGTAGAATTTTATTTAAAACTTGACTATTGGGATGTCCTAGACGCCTATGCCAAAGATCACGAGACACTACTGTAAGATGACATTTGGCACCTAGACTTTTTGGAGGCCATTCATAGAGTCCATCTTTACTCTGTCCGCGAACTAGAGGCGCCCCCGTGATCTGATCCTTCACAAAATAATGAAAAGGAAAAAATTCAATAGAAGTGTTATTGTCAAGGCAAAATTGAGAGACAGATATAAGTTTATTTGTGATGTTGGGAGAGCATAAAATACGGGAGAGGTGAAAGGTGTAGTTTGAAGCATGTAAATCACTGTTACCAGTATGAGATATTGGAATGGAGTTACCATTGCCCATGTAAATTTCATCTTCACCGTGGTAGTCATGTAAAGTGGTCAGATCATTTGCATCAGATGTGATGTGGTGACTGGCACCACTGTCAATGATCCAAGGTTGTTGCTTTTGGGAGCTTTGACTGGCATATAATGCTTTCGCTTGTAGATGATCATGTGACTTTGAGCGACAAACATTGGCAGTATGATTAAAGCGGCCACATAATTGACAACGAATGAGGTTCTCATTATCTTGGGAATTTTTTCCAGAACGCCATTGATTGGAACCATTGTGATTGTTTCTGGGTTGTTGAGAACGCCAATTTTGAGTATTTGAGGAACCATTAGACTGTCGACGATATTGGCGAGGTGGATTAGAAGTGTTGCGTTGAGCAACAGCAGCAGTGATATGTGGAGATTTTTTGGACTCTTCATTGTGGAGAAAAATTTCATGATCAATAAGTTGTTCATAGAGTTCTTCATAGGATATGGAGGAGGGACGAGATCGAATGGCAGCAGCAATGGATGTATATTCTGGTCCTAATCCTTGTAGAATCCGAACCATTAAGGCAATATCAGTGAGAGGTTCACCTGCAGTGGATAACTCATCTGCAATTGAACGAATGTCGCGCATGTAGTCAGCTATAGGGCGACCATTTTTAGTTGTGCGGGCAAGTTGGTCTTGTAAATGAATGATCCGGGTTTGAGATTTGCTGCCAAAAGCAGTTTGAAGAGAGGTCCATCCTTTGTGAGCAGTAGAAGCATTTGTGACAGAATGAGCAAGTGTGTGATCAACAGAAGCTAATATGGCATTATGAACTAATTTATCTTGTTGGAACCATTTCAGGTAAGCCGGATTGGGAGCAGTAACATTGTTAGCAGTAATCGTTTGTGGTGGGGCAGGAAAAGTTCCATCCAGATAGCCATGAACATTATGACCATACATGAGCATGGAGACTTGAGATTTCCAGGTTGTGTAGTTACTGCTGCCTGTGAGTTTGATAGGTAATTGTGAGGCTGGGTTGAATTGCACTACAATATTAGTGCTGGTGGTGTTATCAGAATTGACAACATTTATAAGAGAAGACATTACGAGATTTGGAACAGTGAAAAAAAAAATGCAACTCGTTGGAGTTTATTATGGCTCTGATACCATAACAGTTATTGAGTAAATGGAGAAGCTACTTTATTCAAAAGTGAATTGAGTATATATAAGCAGTATACTCAATCAAGGTTACAAGATATTCTCAACAATAAACAACTGAAATATAAAAATAGAAACACAGAAAATCAGCTAATGAAAACTAAAAATAAGGAAGTCCCAATCAAAGATAAGATAGTGGACGTAGTCATAAGATTTTTTGAATAGGTTGTTATTACACACCACCCGCAGCAGCAGAAGCAGTGGACCAGTCTGTAAAGCACGGGTGTGACTTCTATTACATGCACCCTTCTCCCTCACCATCTTCAAGCGAAGACGCTCAGAAATTTTCAGCCGATGACAAAATTAAGACAAGCCACAGATCCAAACAATATAGCTGGAGAGTTGCCTTGCATTGGTCGAAAACGCGTAAAGGTAACATCAGAAGAAATAACACCATCGGGTCTCAAAGCACAAGGTCTTTAGATAGCTATCCTCAGAAAAGTGGTTTCCAAGCCAATTGCTCAGACGACTCCAGGGAAGGAATTGATCTTATGAGCCACAATGATATTTCTCATTCTGGCCTGAATTGTGCTTATTTCACTACAAATGATAGGCAATGTAATGATACAAGGCAAAAGAGGCACAGCACAAGTGAACACCCGTCAAGCACAAGCCTTAGTCACAGGTATCAACCAAAGAGTTTTCAGGACATTGTAGGCAATGAAATCAACATTAAGATCATATCTAATGCTGTTCAAAGGAATAAAGTTGCACAACTTTATCTTTTCCACGGTCCCAGTGGCACTGGCAAGACATCAACTGCTAGAATATTTGCCATGGCATTGCACTGTGAATCCACCTTGCTTAACAAACCATGCTGGACTTGCAGAGGATGCTCCAGAAGCCTTCATATAATAGAATTGTGCTCTGTAAGTAGAACCACTGGATTCCAAAGAATTAATACACTTCTTCAACGCACGTCATTTGCAACAGCACTACCAGGATTTAAGGTCTTCATCATTAAGGATTCTCATTCACTGAATGCAGAAGCATGGGAGGAACTTCTGGATATATTAGAAAATGCACACACTGCTACTTTGATATTTGTGCTGATTGCTGGACACGCAAACATGATTCCAGAATCCATATCATCAAGATGTCAGAAATTCTGCTTTCCAAGACTTCAGCATACGGATGTCACGTTAAAGCTAGCAAAAATCATAGCCGACGAGGGAATTGAAATCGAAGAAGAAGCACTGAAACTGATAGTTGCCAAGGCAGAAGGATCCTTGAAAGAAGCAGAATACATATTGGATCAGTTAACCTTATTGGGAACAAGAATCACTAGTTCCATGGTCCAACAACTTGTAGGTTCCTTTAATCTCTCTCTCTCTCTCTCTCTCTCTCTCTCTCTCTCTCTCCCTCTGCAGACACCCCTCCATATGTTTTGGTGAAATAACTGACAAAATGCCAACCTCCTTCCTTCAGAACCTTTATAAAATTCGACAATAAGATGATTTTGCTCTTTACTCTGCATGCAGGTAGGTCTGATTCCACAAAATAAACTCGTCAACTTACTCATGATAGCACTTTCCGGAGACACTAAGAAGACAATTAAAACTGCTAAAGAATTGGTCACAGCAGGGTTTGAAGCTGAAGCCATTGTATTCCACTTGGCATCTCTCATTGCAGATATACTCACAGGTGCTACTATCATTATGCCAAATCCCTGCGAATTTGCTAGGCTATCCAAAGATGAGGAACTGCTACAAACTGAACCACGACTCAGTAAGAACTAAGATGGATAAATGTATTAACCATTATATTCTTAGTATTCCCCACTCAATAATTTTCTGACAAAAAATTTGCAGCAAATACTCAATCAGAAAGTTTATGCAATGCCTTGAAGATATTGGTTGAAGCTGAAAAGCAGCCTAGATCATCATTTGACCACATTAACTGGGTATATGCGGCTCTTCTACAGATTGCTTCCCGGGATATTTTGGATGGAATATCCACGGGAGTTTCTTTTCCGGATAGGAAATCACTATCCTCAGGTACTCTCTTAGCATTGAGCAATAATACAGGTGTCAGAAGTGAATAGGGAACCAAAATGGATTACTAGGCATAACTGAGAAATTTTACGACTGCCTGCAGGTAGCACAACACTATACCATAACAAAGACTTGGCAAGTCATCATTTGATCAGCAAATCTTATCGGCAACAAAGTTCAGACAGCAGAGATTTAAACACAACCAATGAAAGCGTGGATAAGACATTGAAATCAAAGGGGAAAGGGGTTGAGAGGGAGTGCAACTTAGCTTGCATGAGAGACATGGATGATATTTGGTTGAACATACTTGGAAGAATACAAAACAGAGATCTGAAAGAATTCTTGCTCAGCCATGTGAAGCTTGCATCATTAACAGTATCCAGTGGTAATACTCTTCTTCCTACTAGGTAGCTCTTGGATAAAATTACAATGTAATTTCTATATGAAAGTTTATTCAGGAGTCTTTGTAAATCAATCACTTGTAACAGCCAATGCCATAGTACATTTGATGTTCAAAAGAGCGGAAGACAAGCTAGCAGCCCAGATGTCTGAAGAAAGCATTTCAAAAGCTTTAGCAACTGCCATAGGATGCTTCGTTATGGTAAATATGAGTTTAGAACCAGATGAATTGGCAATTGTTGAAGATATGGCCTCTAGCAACAAATGCCAGCTAGCAGAAAGCAGTCAACCAAAAAAACAACAGCAGAAAATATTTATTCCTGAGCCTGTATATAATGCAAATCCTGAAGCCAAAATGCACCAAAGTATTTATAGGCAATTGGATCCATCATCAATTAGCAACCCACGCCTCAGTGAGTTGAAAGACAGAATGCTAAAATCTGAAGGACATGCAACAAGAGAACCAGTGGCAATTAGCCAAATGTTGCCCTTTCCTGGATCTGTCACGCAGGAAAACCAATTGGCAATTTTTATAGGTTCCAAAACCAATTCTTTGGACAAGGATCAATTTTTGGTAGACATAGCCCAAATAAAGAGAAAGGGGGATCCTAAACACCAGCGGTTGTCGTTATCCTCTTTTCAGCAGAATGATGCAAGCGTAGAACCGTATAGCCAAGACATACTGTTCGAAAATGCAAACAAAGACAAAGAGAACAAGGTCAAAAAAAATCCAAAGCCCCCAAAAGGCTCCTGCAAAGTTCTCGAAGTTCATCATTTGCAGGACAACAGGGAAAGCATGTAAGTACGAAAAACGAGTTGTTTTCATTTTCACCTTTTTCAGCATTTATATATGAAAGAAAGGGCTTTTCTTTTTTTCTTTTTTTTTTAATCCTTTTTCTTTAATTCCGCACAGAGGATTATTCCGCTCTTGGAGCTGCAAGGAGTTGTGTCAGAAGAAGACAAAAAGCAAGGATCATGCATCAGCATGATTCTGCACAAATAGAAGAAACATAACTTTGTTTGTTACGGACGGGAGCCATAAATGATGTAAATTGAATACAAACTGCTACTCCGACAGAGGGTACATCTGAACAGGAAGAGATTATTATCTCCATATGTACATCAAACATCACTTATTTGTTTGCCTTGAGCTCTGTTTATCTAAATTCTTCAAATGATCATCTCTGTGATATTGATGTGATGAGCAGAAATCCACCAACATTTGTTACATAATAATAAGAATAACAATAACTACTCTTCTATGAAAATAGATCCGTTTAAAGAAGACAATGATGATCCCAGATTACTAGAACTATAGATGGCACAGACGTATCAGGCTCTGGAATATACATTCAAAGGCGTACAACCAGCAAACCACTTTTAGCTAGTAGAGATAACCTGTCTGTGAAGAATGTTCTACTACACTAACCTGCACTTTCTAGGTTAGTAGAGAGGTAGTCACTGATCCCGGCATAACATAGTTAGCAAAGAGAGAAGCATTTGATTCTGGCATAAAATAGTGCAGCAAGGCAAATCTCGAAGATCATCATATAGAAAGTTCAAGTAAATAACAAAACTTCAAGAATGTTAAACAGATGCTTCTCCAGAGACCCCATGATAATCACGAAAAGATGTATATAAAAAATTAGAACTGCTACGATAGCAAAATTTTCTTAAGACAGGAAACAGGCTTGACTTTTCCTTGTGCTAGAAATTATCTAACAACCATTCGCAGAAAAGTGGCAGAGCACCAACACATAGTCCAATCGGGAGCCATAACTCCCATCCAAAAGAAAACAAGGGAGAAAAGGCAAAGGCAAAACCATCTTGCATAAGCAGCTGGGATCTACAGTGAGCCTGCTCACATCTTCGAGTTAATAAGTAATAAGAACATCTTAGAATACAGATACCAATTATTAGCAAAACTATCAACTAAGGAAGAAATAGACTGTTGCAGAATTAAAGTTCAAAACAAATGTACAAAGGAAGAATTCACTTATCCACTTTTCCTTGCTCCCAAAATATAAGCAGACAACAGGACTTAATGTGTTCTTCTATTTAGTTCTTAGAGGGATGCTTGTTAGGATGAATAGGGAAATGGTGCAAAATTAATTAGTAATGAAAAGTTTGAAACACAGTGCACGATATATTTATGGAAAAATCAAGACTTATTCTGCTGAAGTAGCCATTGTTCGTATTGGAATTGGATTCTCCCCGATATAATGAACGCCGATGGCGCAGCATTACTCGCAGGTGATTTACAGAATTTCATGCTTAGAAGCCAAAACCTAACCTTATCTATCTTGTGACGCCATGAAAGATTATTTGTCCTGGCCAATGGTGCCATATCCAACTTTAGCCAGTATCATATATCCATGGTGGACGCTATCATTGCCTTGTACTATAAATAACAAGCAGATAGTATAAGCACGGGCATATTTACCCCTCCTCTATGATAACGATATTAATTACTCAGACGTAATAAAACTTTCTTGCTCTTATCTGCCAGTACTGTGTAAGCCCTAACAAGCTCCTCCTTAACCATAAAAAGCACAGAAGCTGCAAAAACACTCTGCAGTATCTTTGTGCTCATCCCCTTATAAAAACCAGGCAACCCTTCATAATGGATCATTTTAATTATCGCATCAATTGTACCTGCATTTATGGCAATTAGAGAAGTCAATTTCCTTCATATAACAAAGAGGAAGAGAAGCAAAAAAGGTGTGCTGCACAAAGTTCAACCAAGTCACAAAATGGCAATGCAAGAGCACATACAGCAACTGCAGATTTAGACTTAACAAGAAACAGAATTAATCATAACAGCTGCCATATGTGCAGATTGTAGTGCAAAAGAATACAATAGGAAATGAAACTAGTAAAAACAGTCAAGAAGAGAAACTAATAGGATGTGTATTATATAGAGCTCCACGAAGCCCTATTTCCAAACCAATTAGGGCTTAAGTATATGGAGTCATGTCCTCCATCCACACAATTTTGGGACAATGTTTATAAAACTCTAAACAAGAAAAATAAAATAAAATTACGCCAAGCCAAATTACTCAAAAATCCAAGAATTTGACCTTTATTTAACTTTTACCCAAATTGATTAATGGGCAGAGATGACCAAGAGAGAAGCACTTGCCTAATTTCCAAAAAATTCAAATTCACCTAGAATTAGAAATACTACTATTGTTTAAGACAAAAATTTTGAATAGATAGTATCCAGATCAAACAATGCCTGGGAATAAATAAAATAACAGAATATAATTAATCATCAGATGAGAATGCAGATTTCTTTATAATTGTATAACTAATGTTCAGAAAATTAAAGAGTTTGCTTAGAGTTATGGAATGGCCAAAATTCACAATTTTTTATAAAATGGCCAGTTATCTAAAAGTAAACCTGAGTATCTCATTGAAGTATTTCCACCAATATCCTGTTTTGCTTGAAGTCTTGACTGCAATTAAGGCAACAAAGAAAAGAAGAGACTTAACCAGTATTACCAGTGTATTATTGTGTGTGCCAGTGTGGTCCAGCAGAAAGAGAGACTGCAGGAGCATACTCTGCTAGATCAGTTTCTTAAATACATGCTATTGGAAGAAGGAAAGCTACTTACCTGGTGAAAATGAAGAGCATCTATCTGAGCCCAGCCTATAAATCTTTTGAGTTACAAATGAAGATGCCAATGTAAATCTTTTAGAATTTACGTGACTATACTGATGGTGATGAGCAGGTATATCATACAGTATTACTTGAGAGAAGCAAAGTAGGATGAGGACAACTAGTTTTCTGGGGTTGGCAGTAATGTCTGATGATATATACTCATCTATCATTTGTTTAATTTTTAAGTTTTCTAGTAATAACTTAAAGCCAGTGAAATACCTTCACAACCAACAGGGGATATGTAGAAACAGTTGCTCCTAGTTTTGCCAAGGCTCCTAGTAGGAAGACCTTTTCACAAGAGAAGAGAATGTTTGTTATGGGCACAAGGTCAAATATTTTGCAAAGAACTGATATAAGAACAAATAAAATGTCATCATGCAACGTGAAATTACCTCTAGAGCAGTTACATTCTTATACCCTTGCTTGCTTGCAGAACGTTTTGCCCTCAGATGCTTTAATGAGGTCTCATAAATCATAAACTGGATGGATGGGTTGCATACCTGGAATGGACAATTCCTAATCATAACAGAAGTAACTCAGTGGACTTTGTACATAATGATGATTAAAATGGAGCTAACCATGATAAGTGTAGGAATAATGCCTTTCCAAAATCCGGCAATTCCAGATTCATCATAAACTTCACATGCCTTGTAATAAAATAAACACACAAAAGAAACAAAAATTAGATCCACAAAGTCTAAAATATAGGAAGTAACTGCATGTTTGAAGCAACAAAGAATGGGATATATGGTTGTGCATGCGCATGTGTGTTTTGCATTAATCTTTCCATAATGAAGTGTGTTATATGAGAAATAATCTTGGCAAATATCCCATTAAGATTCAAAGAGTAAAGGATATAAAAGGAACTCCAACAAGAATAATGCAGTGTCAAACTCAATGGACAACATAAGTGCAGTCAAGAAAAAAAAAAAGAGGAAAGAAATGGTAACTGACCGCATGCAAAGTTCCATAAGGACGAGGTTTTATAGAATCAAGCTCAACCAATTTGTCCTGTAAAGCTGAACCTATTGAGCCACCTTCAGAAACTTCCCTCAATAAAGCTTCTTTCCTTCCCTCCATAATTTTTCTTTCCGCTTGTGTGTGTGTCTAGAATCAAATATAGATGTCAAGAGCAAACTTCAATATTGGACTCCAAAATTATGAATGTTAAGCTCAAAGGTTGCAGAAAGGCAATCCAAGAACAGGCGATAAAGCATTCAAAGACTTTGAACCCAATTTAGTCCATCTGTCGTAATTATAAAACAGTACAGTTGAAAATAAATTGAAGTTCTGCTAATGGTACAACATGCCATGGATCCCATGGCTATATAAATGATTCAAGAACCAGTAGAATTTTGATGAGACAAGGGTACATTAGGATAGGTATGCACTTGAAATGAAGTTGGATTTCGATTCTGTGTTTTAAGCAAATAATTATAAAAGACTAACAGTATCGAATTCAAATACCCATTCATTTTTTCAAAAGACTATCTAAATAAACTCTTGTATCATAATAGAACAATAAAAATCAGTCTTTTAAAATCAGAATTAAATACCAGAAAACCAGCTATGGTTATTACTTGGCCCTGCCCAACCAGAACAGAGGCCAAGAAATGTTGCAGGCAAGCACCTTTCTAGTAGTCAATTATGTTGTGCAATTATGTCTAAGTGTGACGTTGAAGATAATCTTATTTTGTTGTAATACAGCCAAAAGGCCAGAAGGATCAAATAGTGAACTAAACAGATAATTGTATGTCCAAAGTGATATTAATTAATTCACTGGAAAAATTGACATTAAATTGTAGAAAATAATTGTATCTATGAGAAATTTCCAGAGGCACCTGCATACGAGTCACAAGCACCCATATTGGGTTTGTCAGCAATACATTCAATGACCTGCAATATGAGAAAATTGTAACAAGACCATTAGTCAGATGCCATTTAGTTATAGATAAAAGCCAGGTTCAACCTTTCTAACTTTGATTGCAAGACAGCTAAATATTTGTATTCAATAATGGTCCACTGTTGACACTATATTTGATTACTACATGAATTTGCTGATTAATGGAGCACTCACCCAGCCATGGCAGCCACAACAAGCCAAGAAAACATGCCAACAGTGCCATGGCCACGGCCTTTGGCTTTACGGGCAGCTGCAATAGCCTCAGCCTTGTTCTTAAAAACTTGATAGAAGTAATAATAAACGCCCTGACATAGTGCAAAGAAAAAGAGTAAGATCATCACGAACAGTTGATCAAAAGGAAAAATGATGCAAAATGTTAATAAATACACTATTTCTTTTTATACTTCTCATGGAAGGACAAGTAAGAAGTAAGAACATTGTCAGCAAAAGATTTTAGGGAAGAGATCTTTAGAAGCAGTCAATTCCGTTATATTTGGATTTTAAAATAGGCACCTCTTTTTTGGTTCTTTGAAGACCATGTATTGTTCTTGCACTCAATCATTGCAATATCAATATGAAATACCTAAAAAAACTTAATAGGATTCTTAAAGCATATGGAGCAGCGTCAACAACCAATATTAAACAGAAATTGACAGGACAAATCATCAAAGACGAGTGCAATAGGGAAAACGGGTCACTGTGCGAGTGTAAAAATTTACTGATCTGCGAGTGAATTAGCCGCTAAAGGCGAGGTAACTTGGAAAAAAGCCGGGTAAATTATAGACGCGCGCGCGCGCAAATATAGCACTGAAATGAATATAAGATAAGAGAGAGGAAAGCAAATCATGGCAGCAACACAAGTTAAGCAATGGATGCGGGATTCACCTGAGAAGCAGCAGTTCCAAACAGAGAAGGCTTAAGGCCGCTATAAAGTCCACCCCAACCTTCGGTTTTAATGACCTGGTAAAATGAAAATATGATTTGAAGAATAAAAATACACTACTACAAAACTTCTGAACTTGTTCGTTGGTACCTGGAGGATCTGAATAAAAGTGCCAGGTGCAGGTGCAGGGCGTTTCTGAGCATCATTATCCTTATTCTTCTTCTTCTTCTTGGCCAGTCTCTCCGTTTGCTGTCGTGTATTTACCTGCAATTATTAATTCAATTAAAACAAACACAAACAAACAAATACAGAAGATAGAAAGAGAAAAAAAAGCACCGTCTGCAGGGGATAAGTGATTATCTGGGCAATAATACCGCCACCAGCTCCCGCTAGCCCATTCGCCACTGCGTCTGACCTTGACATGCTTGTCTAATCAGCTTCTCTTATCTTTCCTCTTCCTGTCTGCTGGTTCGTTGATATTTTAGTGTTACTCTCGACCAAACTTATTTATGACCAATTTTATGTACGTTTGTTCAATCGCTGTAGTTTGTTATCGAAACTCATAGCTCATAGCTGGTGAATGGTATTCATTTGGTAAAATTTAACAGTCGTTGTTGTTAATTTGAAAATACAGGATTGTTATTTTTAATTTATTAAGAAAGTATAAAATATTACTTCATTTTCAAAAAAAAAGTATAAAGTATAATTACTTAATTTTTTGATGTATTTAATATAAATTTAATAATTATTCTTAATGTATTGCAAATAATATTATAATATTTTTTTATTTTTAAACAATTTAAACAAATATTTTAGATAAAAATTAAATTTAAAAAATAAATATATTAAAATTATAGACTACTCGGTGAAAAATATTTCATTATTACAGTGACGATAATGGAAGGAAATGGCAAACCTATAATCATCGAAGGCTCTTGCAATAACACGTATAATATCAACAATATTATGAACCATTATTTTTTTAAAAGTTTTTTTTTCAAAAATTATTAATTTTATTTATTATATACGCAAAAAATTATTTACTCAGAAAATTTTCATACTTTATTTTATTTTGTTTCATGTTTCATTATTTAATATTTTTTTTAATAGAAAGAAACATATAGACAATAATGCTATTTAAAAAAAAAACTCTAAAAAAAATAAAAAATTGGGCTCAAATACAATATCTTTTCAAATAGCATCGTTAAGCAAATAAATTTATGCTTTTTATTTGTTTTTTTGCGTTAAAATATTTATCTCTTAAAAAAGGAGTAAATTAAAATCAATTGCAAAGAAAAATAACGCGATTATAACATACATGAACGTGTTTTTGATATTTAAATTGAATAAATATTTATTCATTGCTAATAAATGAACATATTTTTTTAAGTTTTCAATAAAAAATTATAAGAAAATGAAATTTCCACGAGTGTACATGCCCAATGATCAAGAGCATAAAGGAAACTAAGCTCATAACATGTTTCCTGCAAAATATTGTTTAAGAAAATATTTTGATAAATACGTATGGTTGCAATATTTGAATCAATTGAAAATCTTTTTTCTTTTAAAATAGGTATTTATTTATTTTTTTATATATGATTGAATATGATATAAAACTATGAATTACGGTGATGTATAATTAAAATGATTAGTAGTAGTCGACTGGCTTTTAAAAAAATTTATTACCTTTTAGTAAATTTATTATAATTCAACAAAGTACTCTCAAATTAAAAAAGAAAGAGAGTAAATTTTAAGGACTTAATTTTCCTTTAATAAATACAAATCTTATCACTCGATCAATTTTCTTAAATATTTCATATACCAAAAGCATTTTCTTCCTAACAAATGAAAGTCCTAATGTTTATGTTTAGTGGTAATAATAAATTAATAAAATAGGAAAATATTATCATTTAGAAAAAAATCTAATCTTATAACTGCACTAGGTATAAATTTCATTTTCCCAGTTTATGCAGAAGACTTCAAAAATATAAATAAAAAAATACATGTATATATTTAATTTTTTTTTTGCCAGTAATGTATATTTTAATTTGATCATAATAGTAGCCGTGGATAAAAGAATCTATGTTATTATATAAAAGCCAAAGAAATACACTCTCACCTTAATATGTCATTTCATTATATTTTAAAAAACAAGCAATTTCATAATTTTTTAAATTTTTTTTATATTCTCAAATTTTCACTTTATCTTCTCTTGGTTTCCTATTCTCAATTTTTATATTCTCAAATCAATTTAGTTGACATAATATCAAAATTTAATATATCATCATTCAATAATAAATTTTTAAGTGTAAATAATATAAAAAGACATTCCAATAATATAAAAATAAAATCTAACATAAAAAGAATACAACATAATTAATATTTTAAGTGAATGTATTTAAAAAAATAATGTACTGATTTTGTTTTATTTTTATGATTGTAAGTTAAACAATTATTTTTTATTAAGTAATAACTAAATTTAAAAATAATTTCAAACATGAATCCGACTTATTCTTTTTCAATTCTCATATTTACGAATATATAACAAGATTAGTCACAATTTCTATAAATTTTATAGATTTTTAAGCATTTTTTTTATTTATGGTTATGATAATAATGATGAGTAAAGATGTTAGAGACAAAACAGAGAGTGTATTTTTTTTTTATATGTTATATTTTATTTTTTTATTTTTTTAATGGGTAAATAAATTATACAATATTAAATATTTAAGAATCCCTAAATTTTATGTGAATTTAGAAATGACTAATTCACTGTTTCTCTTCATTCTTGAACCGACATCAACAAAAAAAATTTATTTTGCTGCCCTATCAGAGCCATGAATATCAATTCATCAATTCTTACAAAAACTATTTCATAATTTTTTTTCTTAATGGATTTTTATTTAATTTTAATAATTTTATAAAATTTAAAATTTAATAATTAATAAATTATATTTGTCTTTTAATTTTTTATTAAATAATTACACATTAATATAATTTTATGATATTATTTAACTAAATTATATTTTTAACTTTTAAATTTTTATGAATTAATTATAGATTAATATAATTTAAAAATATTAATTTATAGATTGATTTTTTAAAAAAGTTTAAAAAGTTAAAAGAAAATATATGATTCTTAATATTCACAATAAATTAATTATAAATTAAATAATATATTTCTTATAAATTATATAACTTTTGATATTTCTAATAAATTAATTATACATAAATAATTTAATTAATTAATAATTTAGTTATAATAATAATTACTTTATATATTTTTTAGAAATTTTTATTATATAAAAGCTAGGGAAAAAAATATTATGTTGAGGTTACTATTTTATCATTTTTCAATTAGCTACTTCATATTTTTTATTCTTTTAATAAAATTTTTATTTAATTTTAATAATTTATATAAAATTTTAAATTTAATAATTTATATTTATATTTATCTTTTAATCTACTTCTATTAGATAATTACACATTAATATAATTTTAAAATATTAATTAACTAAATTATATTTTTTACTTTTAATTTTTTATGAATTAATTACACATTAATATAATTTAATAATATTAATTGATTAATTTTTTTTAAAAATTTAAAAGTTAAAATATATGACTATTTTTTAAATTATTTTTTTAATTTTAATAATATATATAAAATTTAATAATTAATAAATTATATTTATGACTTTTAATCTTTTATAAATTAATTATATATTAATATAATTTAATAATATATATATTTAAAAATTTTAAAAGTTAGGCAATATATAACTCTTAATATTCATAATAAATTAATTATAAATTAAATAATTTATTTATAATAATGATTAATTTATATATTTTAAAATTTTAAAAAATTAAACAATAAAATATATGATATTTGAACATTTCTTATATATATGTATGTGTGTGTATGTTAAGAAAAATAAAAATATTATATGATGCCGTAAAATATATATATGCATAATATAAAAAAATATTTATTGTATTTAGTAAATAATTTATTAATATATAAATATAAAAGATCATATATTTAATAAATTATCAATAATATTTTTAACTTAAATTATTAATTAATTAATTTAATAAATTATTAATATAAATGTAATAACTAAAAATATTAATATATAAAGCTCAAAGTTATATATTTAATAAATTTAATAATTTATAAATAAATATTTTATCTAAACTATTAATATATGGAGATAAAAAATTATATATTTAATAAATTATTAATAAATTAATAATTATTAATAAATTTTTAACTAAAACTATTAATATATATGTATATATATGAAAATAAAAATTATATATTTAATATATTATTAGTATATGATTATAAAATATTTTATACATAAAAAATTTATTAATCAAAATTAAAAAATGAGTAAAAAATAAATTATCACATGATGTATATATATAATATAAAAATATTATGTGTTATATTTATTTACCTCTTTATATATTATTTGTGTTATAATTTTTTATATAAAACTACTAATATATAAAAATAAAAAATTAAATCACATTTTAATTTTATTTTCTACAACTATGTTAATAATTGATAATTATATTAAATCTTAAATTTATTAACTAAAATTATTAATATATAAAAATAAATTATTATATATTTAATAAATTATTAATATATAAATATAAAATATCATATATATATAATAAAATATTTATAATATAATAAAAAATCACATTTGGGGAATGTAAAAAAACTACCTAGTAGAACTTCCATAATACTCCCAGCATGCCACTATTTTTAATTTATATTCGTTACCGTAATCATAATCGTATAGAAGTTGGGGAAATTAACACAGAAGGTACAGCACCGTAGAAGCATACGAGTATACGACGAACAAAATGGTACGACGCGGGACGCTGGTGGTAGTCAACGCCAAAACCTGAAAATTGGGTGTAGCAAAGCTCATGATACAGCCTGCGCGACTTTTTGTGCCGTAACAGCGAACGAACAAGAAGAAAGAATCTGCTTATCTTCTTCCCTTTTTTTTTTTGTTCCTTCATTGTCATCACTCTCTCTCTCCTTTAGTTTTTAAATATCTGTAGTTATATTCATTTTTATATCCTTCCTTTCTTACGCGTAATTTGAATAATTGGTCAATCTAGGAGAGAAATTCGGTTAGGGATACGATTACTATTTGCAGTAATTTTCCGTATAACTTTTATTAAATAAGCACATAATTTTATAAATAAAGCGGTGATCGATCCGGCGGAAAATGGTGAAGGAGACGGAGTATTATGACGTGCTCGGCGTCAGCCCCGCCGCCACCGAGGCGGAGATCAAGAAAGCTTATTATATCAAGGTAGATTCTTCCCTTAACATTTTCAATTTCAATTCTTAGTGGCCTTCGTGATTGCAAATCATTTTAACCTCTCAACGTTAATTTCGCTCCTTTTAACACTTTGTAAAATACACGCTATCTAGATCTCTAGAAATGTTCTTATTATCTCTCACATAGCGCTATATTCGATCTGTTGCTTGTCTTATTTTTTTCTCTGGGTTTAATTCTTTTTTTTTTTAATTCTACACTGATAATTCACTTCCTCTTACTGTGTCCTTCTGCTAAGTTATTTTGGCTTCGTCTCTGTTCCTTATTTATCAATTTCCGCGTTTCTTTTATTTTATATATGTTGTGGCCGTTAAGATTTTATCTCCTCCGTTGCAGGCACGACAGGTTCATCCAGATAAAAATCCCAATGATCCTCAAGCTGCACAAAAGTTCCAGGCGAGTTATTGCAATTTTTATTTTATTTTATTTTATGTATGCGAAATGCTCGGTGAACATTACTTGATAGCAAGGGTCTTCTTCCTTTTAACAATATTTCTTCTCATATTTATTTCCTTTCCTTTCCTCCTTTATTAAACCCATTGCATTTAGCCTTTTAATTTTGGCTTTCCTGATTTTTTATGGTTTAATTGTTAAATCGTCATACCAATATCTCCTGCTGCAAAACTCATAATGGTTTTGTGACCAACAAGTGAAATGGGCACTGCCAATTATCGAAATGACTATCTTACAAAATTACTCTTCTTCCTTGAAGATTGGCTCCAACATTCATAGCTAATCGACATGATAATACGTTGTCAGTTTTTTTGGGGCCTGTGGAACTAAGAATTGCACTTACAAGTGCCTTATGCAAACTATGGAATCTGATAAAGCACAGACCAGATGACTTATGTAATGTTTGTTTGTATTACTATTTTGTTCACCTGTTTGCTTGTGCCATACTATGGGGGAACTGATGTCTAAAACAGGAGAAATAATGGCATTGGAGAGTTTGTAATGTCTTATTGAAGTGTTGTTCATTTGAATTCAGGTTTTGGGAGAGGCATACCAAGTATTGAGTGATCCTGCCCAGCGGCAAGCATACGATGCTTATGGGAAATCTGGAATCTCAACGTTAGTTTCTTTTTCTTAATCTATGAGTAGGTGAAGATTAAGGTTGCTGAATTGTATACATCATGCATTTCTTTGAGATGGCAATTTCACTTTTTGGTTTTATTCATCCCATGCCATTAAAGGTTGTAGGTTGGAATGAGTTTGGGCCACCCTATGTCACCCTGTGTTGGTTTTTTCTTTAACTAAAAAGTATATTTTCTATTGTTATAAATACATGAAAACTTATTTATCTCTGGAACATGCCATTTATTACCCGATGCAATTCCTCAAATTTTCATCTATAGCATTTCTGGTGTAATACACAATCTTGCATTAAAAAAATAATATATGAGAATATAAACTTTTAATAATTTGCAAAACTATAAAAAAATGCTTGTAGGTAAGGATATGTGCGCAACCTTCCTCCATTGACATTCCTAGCATGCAGATGCATATGAATATTTGCAATTTTTTTCTTTTCTTTGCTTTAACCTTTTATTTTGGCACTTATTTGTGCGTTACTTTCTTTTTCCTTTTGCAGTGATGCAATTATAGATCCTGCAGCAATTTTTGCCATGCTTTTTGGTAGTGAACTTTTTGAAGACTACATAGGACAGCTTTCTATGGCATCCATGGCTTCGCTAGACATTTTCACAGAAGGCGAAACATTTGATACTAAAAAACTGCAAGAGAAAATGAGGGTAAATTTCATAGCATTTCATTTTTTTTTATCATCAATTGAAGTTTTTGGATAATTTGAGTTGATACTATTATAAAAGAATTTTATAATTTTAATAGTGACAAATGAAAATGTGATGAGACAAATTTGGTAATATTATCTTGCTTCTCTTTGCTTGAATTATTGTCAAGGGTATTCATTTGGTAATATTGCTTGCTTTAGAAATCGAAATGGTATTTAATTCCCAAAACATAATTTTGTTTCTTGTTCTGTATACATAATTTTGTTTCTTGTTCTGTATACAAGGAATTCAGATTAATAATTTTTATATTTTAATTACTCAAATTTTGTGAAAACTTGTGGGATGGAAGTCTTAGTATAAGGATATCCGTTCCTTTTACAAAGCAAACCAAATATGCCTTGGTGGTTTTTAAAATTTGGTATCTGCGGCCACTTTCTGAGGCCCCAACCAAATTTGTGGCTGAACAAAATTGCATTCTGTTTATGATTAACCTCGGCCCTATTAGTTGTCCTTGACTGAAATTGCAATGAGATTGAAAGAGGGTGGCATTGAGAAATGAATAGAATAAATCTTTTAATTCCATTGGTAAAGGCTATACCTTTTAATGCTGTTGATATGGATACTTGTATTAGCAATAGGTAGCTACAACCTACAATGTTCAGGTAACATACACATGTAGATAAACATATCAGTCCAAGTAACACCATAATAATCAGACAATGCAAACTTAGAAAATCAATGAATTCCGTCATATGATTGTTCTATGAAATCATGATATTGGTGTACATGGCTCAAAAACCAGGACTTTCATTAGTTGAATTGCTATTAACTAAAAATTCGGAATGTTTTTTTTTTCCAGAAAAAAAAAATTAATTAACAAAACAATTGACTGATCTGCCTACTCAAGGATAAATTCATCCGAAATAGGGATTGGATTATGTCTTGGTTAGAGATCTATAATTGTTCACTAGTATTCTTCTTTCTCTTTGTGTAGAATGAAATCAGAGATGTATTTGGTCCTGTTACTTGAAACATTTTGTTTTTGCCTTTGCCCTTCCTGATAATTCTGCATTATCATTAAATGCCTTTTGTGAACTTGTTTTACCATAGGTTGTTCAGAAGGAGAGAGAAGAAAAGCTTGCACAGATATTGAGAGATCGACTCAATCAATATGTACAAGGGAACAAAGAGGAATTTGTCAATCATGCTGAAGCTGAAGTAACTAGGCTTTCGAATGCAGGTAATTCATCATCTCAAAATTATTGCATAAAGGTGAGGAAAAAACAAGTGGATTCAAATAAGAATCAAGGAAGAGGTAGAATGAAAGGATGCAGGATGAGGAGGCAAAATGTAATTTATCATAACACCTTACAAAAAGTTTAGTTCCAAAAAGAGTAAAACGGAAGAAAAGGATTCATTTAGGTGACTCCAACTAGTTTGAGGTCGTGGTTTATTCTTCTTTATTTGGTTTGTGTAAGTTGGACATTTTATGAACACAGCGCCTTGTTAGGTGGCAAATGGAGTTTTGGTAATTCATTTTAAAGCTTATGCTTCTTCTTCTAAAAAAAGATGGAGTTGAACGGCATGCTTCTAATACAAACAAGATAAGGGGAGAAGGGATCATTAGAGGCATTTCTGATCTTATGGCACATCCATGCAACAATACTTCAATTGAATTAACACACAGGAATGGGGAACCATTTTCAGCTTTTTTTGCTTCTACTAACATACTGCAAACGCATGTGCTCCTTGACCTGAAATCCACACCTGAAAGAAGTCCTAGTACCTCTTCCATTTTCTTCAGGATGGGAAAATCACTTCCGGTTTGTGAAGCAAAAGGAGTATGAGTAGAGGCAACTTCCAAGTCAGCAATTATACTAGCTTTTCATTCTGATCTCTTTGGAATAGACACTTGAAATACTTTCAATTTGGTTTTGCAAGAGTATCCTTGAAGTAAAAATGTTGCCTTCACTATTCACATTATTTTGCTTTTCTAATTGACTCATTGTCTATGGAATCTGAAGTTTCGATGGCTTCTCTCGCTAAACAAGAATGAGTCACAGTTTATGAAATTATTTGATTGTATGGCTCATGCAAGGATAGAAACTTTTAGATGGACCCTGTGCAATCTGTGTTTCATAGTGATGTCTTCTTATATTTATATATAGCTTTTTAAGATGATTGTTGACAAGATGGTGAATGCTTTTTAGTTATTTTTGCGTCCTATTTACTGCAGCATATGGTGTCGATATGTTGAATACAATTGGCTATATTTACGCAAGACAAGCAGCCAAAGAGCTGGGAAAGAAAGCAATATATTTGGGTGTGCCATTTGTTGCTGAGTGGTTTAGAAACAAAGGCCACTTCATTAAATCACAAGTAACTGCAGCAACAGGTTAGCAGGCACTACACTCAGTCAATGACCATGTCTATGTGGTTAATCTTTTGAACTTGGTTAAAACACTAATGGCTCTTGGACCAAATGCCTAGGATATGGCTAATTGGTGCCAAAGTGTCATTTATTTACAATTTTTTGACCCTTTCTTCTTGATTGGCCCCTTGGAAAAAGAAAATAGAGCGATCAATCAGAAGTTGGATTTCCCCATTGAATGAAAATGTGCACAATGTAGTGAAACATGCCTTCAATTTCCAGAATCCTATATATTTAAGTAATATAGTGCTGCATTTATTTGCCTTTTAAGTTCTGTCTTCATGGACTATTAATTATATTCATCACAGGGACTGATGTAAGTCCCAAACTCTTGGTTCATTCTTTTTGCCAACATCGAAATTTTGGCAGTGTTTGATATTAATAAAAATTAGTTCAAACATTTTCATACAAAAGTTTTCTTGGGAATATATTTTGTGTTTATTTATTTGCTTTTTTTTTTCCTGACTGGTGGTGCTAGGTGCCATTGCCCTGATCCAGCTGCAGGAAGACATGAAGAAGCAGCTAAGTTCAGAGGGAAACTATACCGAGGAAGAGCTTGAAGAATACATGCAATCCCACAAGAAGTTGATGATTGATTCCCTTTGGAAGCTCAATGTTGCTGATATTGAGGCCACTCTTTCCCGTGTTTGTCAAATGGTTGTTTAGCTAGTACTTTGATATTAATGGTTGTTGGATCACATTAATTTAGACACTAGGTCCAAATTGTTTGGTAGTAATCTATTAATGGTTTGTTTTAGGTTCTTCAAGACAACAGCGTCAAGAAGGAAGAGCTCCGCGCACGAGCTAAGGGATTGAAAACTCTTGGTAAAATCTTCCAGGTATTTATCCATAATTCACTGCTCCTTATTTTCCATTATAAATGTTTGATCCATGAGTACCTAGAACTTTGGAAGTTGTACGTAGAGGGTGAAGTCATCTAACGGAAACGAGGGTGACACTGTGCTCGATGGTGCTCTAAATAAGCTGAACGGAAATGCACCAAATTGTGATGCATCTGGTCCTAACACATCACCAAAATCCAGAAATCTAGAAGAGTCATCTTATAGTACATTGGCATTGCAGGTATGTTTCTCCACAAACTGTTCAGACAAGGATTCCATTTAAACCTTTTCTTTCCCTTTCTTGTTTCATATATATATATTGCTGCTTGAGCACAAATTATTTTGTCATTTTTATCTCGTGGACTCTTATATTTGCTCCAACCATTTCTTTCCTTTCTCTCTGTCTGTGCGTATGCACTTGCATGTGTACCTGCATGCATTGGAATCATGCCCTCAAGCTAAACCATAAACAAACTTGTACATCAAACAAACCCATACATGAACAAGAACAGGTCAAAGATTTATAGGTGGACAAAATGAAATCTAAGATAATGTTAGAAAAATTCATGAACATATTAACGAAACTATAAACCAGAAGCATTTAAATACCTATTTTCTTGCACTGAACATGCCAACAATAAGGATTTTGAAACTGGACTGACTTGTCGTTTTTAAAGACCTGATGTATCAGCTTTAGAGCATGGGTGCCTTTTCTCTTTGGAAGGCAAAACCATCAGACCTAGTGATTGGAACTTTTGTCCATGATTTTGAAAGTCACTGAATTTTTTAGAACTTGTTTGGTCTGTTCAGCCACTTAAGCCATCAGATTTAGAGTCTGCAGCAATATTTCTACTTGTCCCTTGCCATAGAATTCGAAAGCAACTAGCTTTGACTGGTTTTCTGGCAGCCCACCTTTCTTTCGATTGGTTTCGAGTTCAGTCGGTTATGATTGTAGATTCTCAAGCAAAATGCAGATTGCTTAAAAGCACAAAAGTTATATGCGGCTTGAGCTTATTCATTAAGAAAGCATTCATTATCGTTGACCAAGGATGTATTGGGGTGAATTAAAAGTTAAGAATTCATCTTGCAGAGTGCCTGGGGGACCGATCTCTCCCTAGTTTCTCCTGAAGCCTTTACCACTAGCTGTACCCCTTCTCCCTCCTGTCTTTATGCTCTTCAGGAGCTTCATTTCTTCTTCCCCTTTTTTTGAATTCTGATTTTCTAAACTCTATTCTAAATCTGATTTCTCTCAAACTAGGAGTCTTCTTTCTCCCCATGTCCCCAAACTCATTTTTTTATCCTTTTTCATTTGCTTGGGTTCTCTTCCTCCCTAACTTACCTTTTCATCAAATATAAAACCTTCTTTCTGTGCATATGCCTGCATGCACCCAGCCGTGCATGGAAATGGATCCACCTCTAATTTTTTATTCATGATTTGCCAAATTACCAAAATAAATATCATGGAGGATCTTGACTTGTAAAGACACAGTGCACATGGTCAAAATTGTCCTGGCATCTAGACGTGGAAGCAATCAGGTTGATGATGCTGTCAAATGATGCTGGCATCTGGGCTCTAGCAGTTCTGGCTGTGTAGTTGTGGTGTGTCTGAGGTGTGAGCACTGCCTAACCAAAATATATAAATAGTATACTGATAATTTGATAATAACTTTTGCTATAAGAATTCATCATTCTTGTTCAATTTAATCTACCAACAATTGCCAGAACATAATCCGAACAATTTTTACATTTAAAGTAATAATGGGAAATAAAATCACTTTAGTCATCTTGATTCCTGTCATTTCTCATTCACAATGTTGATTATTTTTTCTCTTACACTTGCAAAATTGCTGGACAATACAGAGCCCCTATGTGGAGGCTCCAACCTTTGCTGGCACTCAGTTTGACAACTTCCCAAGGCCAACAGCACCACCTGGTGCATCAAAACATTCTTCAGCAGCCGATGGAAAAGTCTGATCACCTTGCTCGAAAGCTTGTCTACATGTCGAATATGTGGTGCATTATGGAAGGCTATTGGATTTTCATTTTTGTGGAGCGTGTTTGAGCGGACAATCTGAAGAACACATACTACCTCCCTGTTAGCAGGCATTGGATGATGTATGTATGAAATACCAGTATTTATACAGAGCAGAAAAGAGAGATGATTGTAATTTTCTTTTTCCAGTCTTTACATGGCCGCTGTTGGCTTCCTTGTATTATTCTGTAGTTTGTCTGTTTTGGTTTGACATGAATTCAGGTTCAGGTTTTTGGTTAGTTATTTGTTCCTTGTTAATTAACGTGTTAGTATTATTATTATTTTTATTTTTAAGTAGGCAAAGCACAAGTGGGCTAAGGAGATGATTGTAATTTTCCCTTTTTTTTTTCTTTTTTTTCTCTCCCAATCTATGTGGGTTTGATTTAGTTGGATTATGGAACTGGATTGTTAGTGCATGATTCTTGAAATCCGTCTGAAATCCCTGATTTTAGTACCATTGGATGGGATGATGCCTGTCCCTTGATGGCTTGAGTCTGATCTGAAGTTGGATCGGCAAGTTATTCGCATGATATTGTGGTCGCTTCGCAAGAACAAGGCTTATGTACTTTTAACTCAGTACACATAAGTAACGGTAATTGTTGTTGCTATTGTTACTGTATCTGGTGATTTATGTAATGGTACACTTCAGCCGATCAAGATGCGATCTATATAATGAAAAAGCAAGGTAGAGACTTAAACAAAAAAAGAAACAAATGCGAGGTGGTGACGGGCGAGAAATGTATGGCCTTGTCTTTGATAGTAAGGGGCTCAATGTACGGCAGTCGGCAGAGAATGAAGGGGGCCATACATCTACGATTGCATGGCTATAGCATGTAAGTTTAAATTCCTCATATCAAGTAACAAAGAATAAATAAATATTTTCTGAAACCCATGAATTTAAAGGGGGAAAAAAACAGCACTTGAATGATCTTTCATGACACTAAATTCAATTTACATAAAAATTTGGCAATTTTGCGTGCATCATGATGTGGAAAAATAATAGTCAAGACAATTTGTCAACTAAACTTGTAATAAATTTATTTTAAAAAAATATATAATATATAAAAACAATTTCATCACATATACACTGCTAGTTAATCTGATTTGTTAAATATTTTGACGGACTAAGTTATGATTTTTATGTCATGATTCATTGCAAATTAAAAAGTCCTTCCATATATCTTTTATATTAGATAAAGGAAAATAAAATTAAAAGAGCGGAAGAGATACGGAATTATGGACGAAACAAGGATTAAAACGGTCAAAAGAGTCTGAATAAGGAAAGATCCAAGGGTAGGTATGTAACAGTATTTAAAAAAAGACGCAAACAAATTCTATAAAATAAAAAAAAAATTTGAAATAGTGTGTTGTTAGGTAATTGGCGAGATAACGGCAGGGGTGAAAAAGATTACGATTATATGGAGTGATAGAGAAGGAGGAGTTGAGAGTTGAAGTGTGGGGATACTAATTTTTTTTAAGTTTACTCCTCTCGCTAGCAGCGACACACCCTTTACTCTTTAGATTTTGCTGTCATTTCTTTTTGCTTTTACGACAATTGGAAACTCTTTCTCCTATACCAAAACCGTATTTGAACTTTAATTGCCAAAAACTTCACTCGTTTAAAACTCTTTGAAATCAACCGACCATACCCCCCACCCCCCCCCCCCCCCCCCCCCCCCCCCAAAAGCGCGTTATCTCTTCCCTTCTTTCTCTCCCTTGAGAATTGAAGGAAAGAGATCTGCTGCATAAAAATCAACAGATCAATCGATTAAACAAAAGCTGCAGATGGACGGCGAGAACAGTAAGTCAGCTGTATCGGATGTTGGAGCTTGGGCCATGAACGTTGTCAGTTCCGTCGGCATCATTATGGCCAATAAGCAACTTATGTCTAATAACGGTTATGCTTTCAGTTTTGGTAAGCTGTTCTTTTCTCACTATCTTTAATTCTTTTTATATGTTTTATATTTATATTTTCGGAAAATTGAGATCTCTCAGTCAGATCTCAGATCTCACTCCTTTATTTGAACTTTGACATGAATTGATCTGATTTTGTTTATTGAATATTTTAATTTCTTTCAGCCACGACATTAACCGGTTTCCACTTTGCGGTGACGGCGCTTGTGGGATTGGTGTCAAATGCCACTGGTTTGTCCGCATCAAAGCATGTCCCAATGTGGGAGCTCCTCTGGTTCTCCATTGTTGCCAATACTTCTATTACTGGCATGAACTTGAGTCTCATGCTCAATTCCGTAGGATTCTACCAAGTGCGTTTCTTTTCTCCTCTGTTTTCCGTTCCTAATTCTGTTACTCTCTCAAAATCGGCTACACTTGTTTGTTTTGCTACCTATGATTTAATCCTCATTACAAACAAAGCAGATCTGATTTGAGTGTTCTCTGCGCAGATTTCTAAACTCAGCATGATCCCTGTGGTTTGCGTCATGGAATGGATCCTTCACAGCAAACAATACTCAAAGGAAGTCAAGTTATCTGTTTTGCTCGTAGTTGTAGGTGTTGGTGTTTGCACTGTCACCGATGTCAAGGTTAATGCCAAAGGTTTTATATGTGCCTGTTTAGCTGTTTTGTCTACCTCTTTGCAGCAAATTGTGAGTCTTTTACATAACCTATCCAATCGTATATCTTTTTTTTTATCTTTATTTTGTTTTTCTTTTCACCCTTGCTTTGCTGGAATTTCTTGTCTATTGTCTGCTTGCTAACGTTGGGGCAGTTCCTAGATTATTGATATTGCTGATATTCAAATTGAAATTTGACAAATATTTTTTGGGTACTTCTAATGTGATGTATTAGTCTGTAACATTGAGAGTGGGAGGTCCTAATCAGTGAAGGTAATCTATGGCATTAATAGATATAATTAATGTTTTAGATTGTGATTTTGAAGATCCCAAATTATTTTTTCAGCAAAGACATTAAGCAGCTGATTTGACCATTAGGGCTGAACGCCATTTGTTCATTACTAGGCAGGTATCAAATTGCCCCACACTAGATTGGAAGTCCCCCTAATTTTTAAATATTTTTCTGGTTGAAATATAATAATGTCAATTTTTCTAACTAAATTTGTGAAGATAATGGGCAAAATCATACTGAAATCATTGATTATTCTCTTTAAGGTTCAACATTATATTCTAATTATGACTAAAAGGTATAGAGTCGAGTTCAGAGGGTATATGACTGTGCTTGTGTAATATAAGATGCACAATTTTGCTTGATTCAGTGATGGTGTTTGTGGAACGATTTTGATTAATTTTAACTTCTTTTGTGGAACAGACTATAGGTTCCTTACAGAAAAAATACTCGATTGGATCATTTGAATTGCTCAGTAAAACAGCTCCAATTCAAGCCCTCTCTCTTCTCGTTCTTGGTCCATTTGTTGATTACTTCCTCAATGGAAAATTCATAACAACCTATAAGATGTCTACTGGTGCCATTGTAAGTGTTGTGCTTTTCCAATCGCCCTGTGTTATGAATATCTATGTTCCTCTGTCTGTTATCTGATGACATTCTTTAATTTCTGTAGTTGTTTATAATTCTTTCATGTTCCCTAGCTGTGTTCTGCAATGTAAGCCAGTACCTCTGTATTGGAAGATTCTCAGCAGTTTCCTTCCAGGTTTTAGGTCACATGAAGACAGTTTGTGTTCTCACACTGGGGTGGCTGCTCTTCGATTCAGCGTTGACTTTCAAGAACATAATGGGGATGATTATTGCAGTAGGTGGCATGATTGTTTATAGTTGGGCTGTGGAGGCTGAGAAGAGTGCAAATACTAAGGCTATACCCCATGTGAAGAACAGTCTGACAGAAGAAGAAATCCGACTTCTAAAGGAGGGAGTGGAAAGCCTTCCTGTAAAGGATGTTGAACTGGGTGAGACTAAAGTGTAGGTGTATTTGGTTTTGGCTAATTCATTTTCGGTTGGTCATTATCTTGCTTGGTATATGAGGCAGCAAGATCCGCGTCCATAAGCTGACCCCTCTCACAAAAAATTTTAGAGATGTGTTCTATTTTATTTAAGCAATTTGTTCTTTTATTTAATTCTTGGCCTGCTTCTTTAAATTATTCTTTGTATGTGTAAAAGAGATTAGCAATGGAATTATGATGTGATAAAAGGAAATGTAAAACTCAATATGTTAGCAGAAAGTTCTTAGTGAGCAATTAGAATTGTGTTCTTTGTTCTTATTTCCCTCTTTTTAATGTTTAGCCTGAAGTTGTTTGTGCATTCAGAAACCTGTTGTAAAAAATTATTTTTTCTTTAAAAGAAAGGACCATTTCAAATATTTTTGTAGTATATTTTTGGGAGAAAAGAAAATGTGCATGGATGGGTGGACCAATTTGAAAAATGCACTAATATGCACGGTAGATGTGTTTGTTTGTTATTGGTGTTTGTCGAAGTCGGCTGCGGCGACAGCAATTCGCGTGATAGATGAAAGGCTGTAACAAAACTAGTTGCATCTTGCATGTCGGTGTGCATGGGCTAGGTGGCCCACGGGGTTGACTCCATTTAGCCTTCGAAATTAAAGGCTCAGGCTGTAGGACTAGAACATAGGCCCAAATGAGTTTGTCTTGGTCTGGGTTGTTGAAGCACTCTGAGATTCCGACACTAATTTCGTCCCATAATTATACTCTAATATTTTGTAAGGCATACAAAATTTTTATATAAACTCTATTATAAAAAATAAAAAATATTTATAATATAATAAATTTGAGAGGATTACATCATAAGTCACTTTTTTTATTTTTAAAAAATTCTTTATATATTTTTAATATACTAAGAGGGTGTTTCTCAAAACTGAAGCTTTTCAGCTTATTGTGAATAAGTGATTTTTAAATTATAATCACATTAAAAATAAGCAGTTAAGTGTTTCTGTAAACTAGTTAATAATCAGCTGATAATCAGTTTATAATAGTTAAGTGTTTCTGTAAAATCAGCTTATAATCAATTTTTAATTGCAGAAATTGTCGAAATGACCAAACTGTCCCTGAGTTTATTTATTGTATAAAAATAATTTTTTAAATGTCAATTCAAAATTTATTTTGCAATAATAATAATAATAATAAAATTTATTTAATAATAATAATAATATTGGTGTTATCAATAAATTATACAAATAAAAAACTACGATGTAAATATTACCAAATTAATTAGAATTCTAAAAATATTTTTAAGAGAGAAGAAGAAAGGTAAAAGAATTTTGATGGGAAATAAAGTATATAGGGTGGGCAAATTTAAAATATTGAAGATTAGATAGGGATAGTATGATCTTTTACTTGGTCAAAACTGCTTAAAAAATAAGTACTTAAAAAAAAGTAGCAAAACCCAACTTTTAAAAAACTGATTAAAATCAGATTATAATCTACTATTTAAGTTTTCAGAAACACTTAAATAAACAACTTATAATCTAAAAATTGCTTATAATCAGTTTTGACCAGCTTTTAAGTTTTGAGAAACACCCTCTAAATATATACATTTGAAAATGCGGATGAAAATTTGAAAGTTGTATATGTATATTTTTAAATGTGAGTATTTTGGTAATAACAATTGAAAGGTAGGTACTGTTGAAAATATTTTTTTATATTTTAGAATGTTTTGGTGAAAATCTCTAAATCTTATATTTTCGTAAATAAAAAATCAATTTTAACACTTGAAAATAATTTTCTTACAAAATTATGGGTCATCCAAAAATTAACATAGGCCAGGCCCAGCCCAGCCCTTAACCATATGTCGGTGGGCATTGATGATTGATGAGGCAATCCTTGCTTTTGCAGTTTGCTCGCAAAGAGTCCTAATAATGAGGGTTCGAGTTTGAATTAAGTGCATTAGTTAATTCTTCTCAGAAGTTAGAACAAGAGAGAAGATAATAAAATCATGTGAGGGCGAACATGTGAGGAGAAAGCCTGTTTTGAGCTGTAAGGAATGAAATGTTAAATTTTCTCTCTGAACTTGTGTCTGTCTGTCAGGCTGTAGCTCTTTTGCTTCTTTTTCCTCTACATATCATTATCTTAAGCGTTAATTAATTGAAATTAGTTTTTCTTAGCCTTCTGAAGTTATCTGCACTCAAACTCGGTCAGTAATTAACTTTATGGTTGAAAATTACCTTTATCTATAAAATAATTGAGTCTTTTCAAGAAGCAGAAACTTAATTAGGGAGGAGAGTGGTGAATTCATGATGTTTACGTAACTTAAGTCCAATGGATTTCCAATGAATAGAATGAAGACAAAGAGCTTACCATGTAATTTATATAACAATAAAACTAATTAAATTGTTCTTTTCTGTTTGCATGATCTTTGAAATATACATTTCATGTATTAGCATATTAAATTACTTGCATCAAAATGTAACATCTGTAACAAATACAATAATTGAGTGCAAGATCTAGAGAATGAAAAACTATAAAAAGCAGAAAAAAGCAGAAGAAGACCATTTAAAAGCCATGGGCTTCATCCAAAAGAACAAAAATTAAGTTTCAAAAATATGGTATAAAAAAAAACTAGATGAAAGGCTATATTTGTATATTTATATGTTGCAGGCAGAGGAATTGTTACTTAGTAGCATTGACATGGTGGTTGGAATTGGCATTATTAGCATGGAAATTGGAAATGAGATCGGCAAGTTGCATGTAATGGGCTGAGGGATTGCTGGTTTTGAGAAGGTGAAGAAGGTACCGGAAGAGATGGATGTCACAAGCAATCCTGAGCGCACCATCATATGAGTAACCAAACTCTTCGTGAGAGATGCGAAGCAAATCTTCAAACAGTGGATGGTTTAGATAATTAGCTTCCATCTCCAACTTGCACTGGAACTCCATATCTTTACCAACGTACACTCGAATGTGACCTTCTGGCACGTCTGAGACCTCCTGATCCATTGGTCCACAGCACCATAGCTTTCTCATGATTCCACTCATATTGTAATAAATTTGTTAATTTCTTATGCGTATATTAATTATATAAGATGTGTGTTGAATGCGATTGCTTTTGTTTCAGTAGTTCTCCACTTGGTGTTATTGTATCGTTTGATGAGATATAAGACATATGATAATGTGTATTTATATACATACACAGATCTAATAATTAATTTGGTAAACGCAACTGTGCATGGTCTATATATTATTAAAACTAATAATAAGAAGAAAAACAAAAGAAGGTGAAGCTGCGGAAAATTGGTTGGTGGGCCGTGGCGGGCCCTTCAAATCTTCTCACAATTTTTTTTTTTAAAATGGCACCTTTATAGCATTTTTTAAAATTTTTATTTTTTTATCAAGATATTTTATTCATTTTATTATAAATTCATTATAAATTATATAAAATTTATAAAATTATTATAAACTCTCTATAGATAAATAAAAATATAATATTTAATAAATATTTAATAAATTTTGATATTTTAATAAATATTTTATAAATATGATAAATTTAAAATTAATTTTAATTTTTTTATATTTTTATGAAAAGCCCTAGTTACTTCATATTTGATTAATATCATTGCGATTTGGTTACTCTTTTAATTTTATTTTATTTTTAAAATTTTAATTATATCCTTTTCATTTAATTAATTTCATAAATAATATGGAATTTTAAATTTTTTTAATAACCATAAATAAATATTTAATTATCATTCAAATTTATTTATAGTATTACTAAATTTTATATTAAAAATATATTACAATAACTAAATTCTTCGTTCTGATGTATGATATGCACTAGGATAAGTACAAGGAGTTCGCCATCTAGGGCAACCAAAATAAAAAATATTAATTTTATGTATAAACATATATATATAAGAAAAAAAATTAAATATAGACATAATACAAATTTGATTTTATATAATCTTTTAAAAATTTATATTATTAAATAGTAGTTGAATAATCAAAATTTGATTCTGCTTAGGCAATCAAAATTTCGGGACTCATCCTGACCCTAGGCCCGGCTATGAGGGGGAGCACCCTGAGCGGTTGCTCAGGGCCCCTCAAATCCATAGAACATCAAGCTCTCATATGGCAGTGGGAACGAGCTGTGATTGATAGGCTTTCAAGAAGCCAAAATAGGGAAGCAAAGCCCTCGAAGATTTACATGAAAAGTTAAAGATAGATTGATTAGGAGATTTGTTATTTTTAGTATTTAATTTATATAAATACTTTTAAAAATTTATATAAAAATTATTATATAAAAATTTTATATTTTACTATTTAATTTATATAAAAACTATTATTTTACATTGTTATTTTTAGGCCCTTAAGTCCTAAATATTTATTTTTGGACGGTCCCTCAAATTCAAAATTTTCACTCCGACACTATTTTTTAGGGGCTCCATCTTAATTTCTGCTCGGAGCTCCTAAAATGTCTGAGACAGCCATGCCTAACCCCACTTATAAATCCAAGCGATAATAGCTTGTGAGCTAAGCAATTAAATAAAATAAAAAAAATCACATGCATCCGGGTCCATTACTTAGATTTTCCAACAAATATATAGTTACTTTATGTAGAATTTGCCATTGTTTCCGTCAACCGCAGAGTTTATCCTTTTTATTTTCAACCAGACAGAACAGCTTTTTCTAAACTGATATTGCCAGCAGCTTACAATATTAGCATTCTAGATTTTGTTTATAAAAATTCGTTAGTGCTTGTATTTTAGAAGACTCAAAAGAAATTAGAAACCTTTAAATGGGTGCATTCAAAATACTCAACAGGATCAATGCTCATTAACAGCAGCATTTTCTTTTTATAGCTAAATGCGTACGTAGTATCAACTTGCATCAACTTACCATTGATTGCAAAAAAAAAAAAAAAAAAAAAACAACAACAACATATATATGATATTAATTAAGAATGAGCCAATTTGTGAGTAGAAAGAATTTAATTTTGATTTTTTTAAAAGAAGTAGCTTTATATTTCATATGTGGAGCTGAGCCGATGGTGTGCACGAAATGCTACTACTGCATATCTGGACCAGCAAGGTGTCAAATCATTGGCATAATAATTTTTTAATTAAAAAAAAAAAGAACGTAGTGTGAAAGAGAAAAGAAGGAGACATAAAAAAAATAAAGAGTTAGTTTAATGTATGGAAAGTCAAGAACAACTAATTAAGAACCGCGTGAAGAGTGGAAGAAGAAGCATTTCAAACACTAAAAATAAATCAAATCTCTCCTCTCCCGTTTCTTTGAATTTGAAGGCGGTGAGAGTGTGGCCCCTTCAACATACACCACCCATTATCTATGAACATTCATTTATTTTATTTTATTATTATTATTATTATTTTCTGATAATCTCATCTCAAGTCAAGACAGAGATCCTGAATTCCTGAATGAAAAACGCGCATCTAAAGAAAAACATCTCACTTGTCACAGATCCCATAACTCATCTCAGGGCTTACTCACTAACTTATTTGGAAAGCCCAAATATATAGGCCCATTTCTAAATTAATATAGAGCGGGCTCAAGCCCTTTAAGGAAGGCCCATGAACAATTACACATTATTATAAAATGAAATTAGTAACAGTGGATTGCTTAGGAGTTGGGGAAGAACTTGGTTTTTGTTAGAAAAACAAAAATTACAGGATGGATGAAGATGATATGGATTCTCTGTTTGAAGGTATGGTGCTATTTACGCCATCCCAATTGGCTGATGATCAAAAGAAGCATCAGCTTCAAGAAGAAAAACAAGTTGATCGTTTTGATAATTCCTCCGAAACTCAGATTCCTATTGAATCTCAATCTCAAATTGATTCCATTAACAGTACTATACCACCATCTCCCCACAAGGTGCAGGAGCCTCTTGATGAAAACCTATTCTCTAACCTCACCCTCCAGACCCTAACCACCACCCAATTAGATCATCCTATTCCCACTACTAATACTCAAACAACCGCCACCACCCGCCAGATATCCAGAAAGAAGAAGAGAGCTGCTAGTCTTAGGATTGGTTATGCTAGAGAAGCGTCTCTCGATGATTTCCCCTCTCACCCTCCTCCTCCTGTTGCTCTTGATCATACCGCTGAAGATCTTAATGTAAATCTCACGGATGATATTATTATTCATGGTGGTAAGGCTGAGTTTGATGCCTCCCAATCTCCCGTTACTACTTTAGCCAACTCCAATGGAGCAGAATTGGATGCCGGCACATGTTCGATCCCAGATTCACAATCGCAATCGCAATCGCAATCGCAATCGAAATCACAATCATCAGTATCAAAAGATGAAGAATTTGAGCTCATTAATGCTCAAATTTCTGACAAACTCCAGCGGTCTAGGCAGTTAGCTGTCTCTGTCTCTGCAGCTCGCAAGGACGCCATCAGACGGAGGAGAACAGCTGCTGAGGCTCTCGATTCTGCTTCCGCAAAGCACAGGGATCTTGAGTCACAGTTGGAGGCTGCCTGTGATGCCGAAGATTTCGAGGCCGCCGAAAGTATTAGCGACAGCCTTGCTACGGCTGACAAGGAGAGACAAGCTCTTCTTGCTGCTTTCAAAGACGCTGAAGCCGACTGCGATGCCATCGATTCCGAGATGGCAGATGTTCTTAACTCTCAAATTGTTGCTGAGCAAGAATGCTCAACGCTTCTCTCTAATTTTGCCAAGGTCATCTCACTACTGCTGCTACGCACCATTATTTTGTATGTTAATTGATTTTTCACTAATATTAATCCATTCTTTGTAAAATTCACTTATTTTTATTCTTCTCTCAGGATGCAGAAATTAACGCTGATTCAGTCTTCAAGAGAGCGCAAGCACTCTCTTCAAAAGAAATGGATGAATGGTTCTCATCGAGTGAGACCTTAGAGGCCAAGAAGATAGAATTGGATATTGAATTACTCTTCATTAGTGAAGCACGCCTAGCTGTGAATGATTCCATCGAGCACTCAGTTCAGGACTATAGGAAAGAGCAAGAAATTCTTTATAAGAAAAAGGATTTTCTAACTGATGAACTTCACAAATTACTCGCTCTAGTTAAAGATAAGGAAAAGGAGATAGCAGAAAATGATTCTAAAATCGAAAGAATCGAGGAAAAGATTACTGATGTTGTCTCTGGCTTTCAGGATAGTCAATCAAGCATCGACGTCAAGTACTATAACTTGCAATCAGAACTTTCTCAGATGCATTCTCTTAATGAAGTTTTATCCACAAAAAGGATGGAAATTGAGAAGTTCCTTGCTGAGGGCGAGGGCCTTGGAACCAAGTTAAGGGAACTAGCCAGGATTTCTGTAGATGAAGCAAATGCATACCAGGAAGCTGTTGAGCTCAGGAAAAGCTTAATGTCATCTATTTTGAAGTCCAGAGAAGACAAAGTAAGGCTGGCAAAGAATGAAGAGAAACTTATCGAGGATGTCCAAATGCTCCAACAGGAAGTTTCTGCTTTAAGAGCTTCACTACAGGTTGATTTTTATCGCCGGATAATTTATTTTGGACTTTCATTTATTGCTTTGTTTCAAGAATCACAAAACTAAGGATTACTCTTTAGATCTCTTTTAATGCTATATCTTGTCCAGAACATGGCTATTGCAAAAATATGAATATCAGATTTTTGCACATCGAGAACCTGTACTGGCATAGTCTACCGGGAACCATGATAGAATATGGTCCAAATGTGAAAACATTGTAAAGTATTAGATTATAGCTAAAAAGTGAAAATATTGTAAAAGGGTTTAGCAACATCATCAAATGATCCGGCATGGTTAATTGGATGTACAATGCTGAAACTAAATGCAGATTTTTTCTTGCTTTTACAAGGGCTTATTTACTCTCTGAGAAATATAATGATCTCTGTATCAAAGGAATATACAGAGGTTTCTTTACAGTATTATTAAAGATAATGGAACTAGATAAACTGAACAGGGGCATCCTAAGAGTGCAAGATTTCCTGCTTTGCTTGGGTTGAGGAAGAGTCGTCTGTTGTATGCACCTTCTCCTTGCTCTTTTGTGACTCATCTGTTGTATGCACCTTCTCCTTGCTCTTTTGTGAAGAGGCTATTTCCATGACTTAAACTTGTGACCCTCTGATCACAAAGGTGCAGGCTTTAACATTGCACCAAGCTTTGGTGGCTTACAAGTGTTTCAAATCTTAATTTAAGCTGCAACATATAAAAGCAGCAGAGCTTCCTTCCTATGAATTATAACATATTTGCCATCTGTGTTTTGGTTCATCCGCATTTGCAGTTACTCATTCTTTTCATTCTCCAACTTTAACTTGGTGAAGTTTCTAATCACTTAACTCCCATCTTTCTTGTTCATGCCATTCCATTGCTAAAATAACATTACTCCAATGATTGTAGGAGCTATCTTCAACAAAGTCAAACATCCAGCAAACTTTAGCATCCTTAAAGCAGAGGGTTTTCTTTATTGATAAAAGAGTCCCAGAGCTGGAAGCAGAAAAGAAAGTTGCTGCTGCAGCAAGAAATTTCAAGGAAGCTGCAAGGATAGCTGCTGAGGCAAAGTCATTGACTGTTGAAAAGGACAGTGCGCAGATTGACTTGGAAGGAGCAACTTCAGAGCTGGAGAAGATAGAAGAAGATATTAAAAATACTGTTAGCAGATTGCAGGATACTGAACAACAGATTTCATCCAAGGAAAAGGAGGTTGCAATGGCTAGATTCCAGAGATTACTTTTAATTGCTGGTGCTGCTACAGCAGAAAGAGTTGCTGCTTTAGAGTTGAGTAACATTGAAGAAGCCAACCTCCTACATGCAGAGGCTGAAGCCGCAAATACCGAAGCAAAAAAACTTCAACCGATGTACAATTTCAATGAGGAAGAGTTCTCAAACATACCAAAAAATTTCATCTCCATGGAACTTGTATTTAATCTTGGCAGGAAGCAGTTAGCAGATTTGGCAACATCTGTTGGTGTTTCTGCATCACAATGATTGGTAACAGAGTGAAGTGGATTTGGAGATTATCAGTGGAGAGATAATGGAAATCAGAATGTCATCCTCATTATTACAAATCATGGGAAGTTGGAAACAGTTTCAAAATTGCATCTGAGGGGACAACTAGATTCAAGATTTGATCATCGTCTTCATCGCTGTTGTGTAGGCTTCAAAGGCACAGATGCCTTCAAAGATGACATTTCATGCATCTTACAATTTTGCTGATCACAGGTTCGACAACTCGATCTTCCCTATGCTTATATGTTTTTTCATGCTGTCTAGATTCACCTGGACAAATCGCTTATGCAAGTTTGGGAATGTTTCCTGCAGTATGTAATTATTTTTGAGTTACTTTCTGTGACATGATATGTTTTGCATACTGAAATTCTTTCGGAACTTGAAAATTTGATTGGTCATGCTGCTGAGAAAAACCATATCTGTTCAATCATATAAATTGTGCTTCTGCTCCTTTAAGTGCATGCTTGGTCATCTTCCTGCTATTTGTTGTCCATAATTTGGGGTAGTGATTAGTTCATTTTCTGGGCTTTATAAATAAAGCCCAGAAAATGCATGATGGAGCATGATGGAGCCACTATTTCACCTGAAACACACAGGAACCTGCATATAGACATATAGACTCTTTAAGAGAAAGAAAAGTGCCTTTACAGACTTATAAATGATGCATTGGGCTGCATTATTATGAGTCCTACCTTCCAGGAAAAAAACAAGAAAATGATGCACTTGGTTGGCTCCTACATATTGAATGAGTGAAATAAGAAAACGAATTCTTTTATATTATGGTGAGAAATAGCCCTTCCATTTCATGTTGTTTTTACTCTTTATCTTTACCATTTGATGACGAATAAGAATTTAGTTTTTATTGTTATTTATTATTTACATAATATTATTTCTGAAATATCCCTATCGTTAATCACAGGGGGAAGTTCCATTTTTTGTCTGATAAATGATCATATCAACCTAAACACTTCTACCTGTTTCAAGGGCAAACTCTCCACATGAGTTTAGGGCCAACACCGGATCAGAACCCCACTGACACTGCAATGAGAAGAAAATGATTGATTTTAGGGCCAATTATGGATTTATATTTGAAGTGGTCTAGGTATTTGCCAATACCTTGTGTCATATCACCCAATTCAATAACTCGAAGCTAATGCTAACTAAATTGCCGTCTCTCTTTTTGGGCGAGATGCGCATTAAAGTTTCATCATTTAGTTCTCTTATATTGCAATTTTTGTTTTCCAACATTGTTCTGGTTTTGATTTTGATTTGTTAGTTTTACAATCTAAGATATCTCAACAGAACAATAACGTGGATTGCAGATCGGAATCAGCCACTAAGATTGAACAGAAATAGCAATTATTTTTTTTAACTTGTATGGTGATTACAAAGACGTTGCAACAGACCCAAGATTTTGACTTTGTATACAAGGCAGCAGGACAAACCGACTTTTCATATGGATCAATGCAGCATGAGAATAATATTACACGACATATAAGTAGTTTACTTACCTCCCTCTTCCATGTATAAATTTAACAAACAAAGAATTATGGGAGCCTTCGTTGTAGCTTCTGGCTCCAACCCAAATCTGTGAACAACAAGAAGTGGCGTGCAGCATCCATCTCAAGGCATGAACCCTATGCAATACCTTTAGCCAAAGCAGAGAAATCAATCAGTGAGTTTGAAAAGATGTTGACGCCACGCCTTAAACACACAATTCAATCTACACCTTGCAAACCTCACACCACCAGACTTTTTTTTCTGTATCTTCTGTACCATCAAGCATACTGGCCAGCAGCAAATGCTGATGCTAATTACAGTCCAAGCCACATTCCTCCAAAACTGGGCCATCCGACTTGGCCAGGAATCGATCAATACGAACCCACAAAAGTGAGAAGATGGAAGCAAGCAAACTTGACCGGACGATGATAATTGTTGGAGTTCTGTTCTGTCGACCCAGCAAACCCTTGAGGAAAGGATAGAGGTGAACTATCACCCAGAAGGCAAAGAAAAGCTTGCCAAACAGAGGCCCCCACGACTCATACCCATTATTGATTGCATTTGAGACACCAGCAGCCACTCCTATCAGGTTTATGATCAGTAATGTTGTTGGTTATGTGGTCCACTTAAATACATACAGCTCCGAGAACTCATCATCCCCCGCTTTTGATGTCGCCGTGAAGTTTGTATCAACACCGGCTAGAACCTTCAAGAGACCCTGGAAAACAGCAAATAGATGTGCTGATACCCCTCCAATCACCCAAAATTGCTCATTTCTCCACCAATCGACAAGCCCAACTCCACTCTATCTCATTTCCAGTATACCTGTTGCAAAAATACAAATGAAAAGTGACAAAAACCACAAGCTGGCAACGTTGCTGAGCTGCAATGTGAAAGAAAAAATGGAAAGAAATAAATTTAGAAATTGTACGCCCCACTTTTACATCTAAGCAGCATTTGAAATAAAATCAAGGTCCTCTCATGACAAATCATATATACTATATAAACAGCATACTTCGGGAGTGATGAATTTTCCAGTCAGCAAACACACAGCATTAAGAGTACAATATGCCAGCAGAGGAATAGACGTTAATGGATACAGTGTAGCATTTATGTAAGACAAACGCTCTAGCCACTTCAAACCTCCTCCATATCCATACCAAAGAGGACAGTGCCTGCTTAAAAATATTTCAACAGATCCAAGAGCCCATCGAAGGACCTGGTGTAGACGATCAGAAAGATTGATGGGTCCAGAACCTTTGAATGCAGGCCTATCAGGAATACAGTATATTGATCGCCACCCATGGCAGTGCATTTTAAAACCTGTTAATATATCCTCTGTAACCGAACCATATATCCATCCAACCTGGAGAATTGGCAGAAATTTATGTTGGCCCAAATCCAACAGCAGTGATCATCACTATACAAGGTAAAAGAGATAATGCAAATTTGATAATTTCTTTTACCTTTTTTCCCCATTCTGTTTTGTCTTCATAGCTACAGCTAATAACATGGATGGCTTCTTTAAGCAAAGATGCAGGGCTGGCACTTTTCAGTGTACCGCCATCCTCTAGCAGTGTCGATGCTACAAAGACAGGAGATTGTCCAAACTTCTTTTCCAATTTATTTTCAGGTGTTACAGTAACATTTTCATCTTCAATTCCTGCATTCAAATATTTAAAGTTAGGAGAAAAGGTGATCAAGCTAGTTGGAATATTAATAAGGAAAGCCTCATGTAGAAAGAAGCAAACATTAATCCACCTACAAAGTGAGGGAAGTGCATTGACAACTTGGCATGAATATCAAACTTTCCTTTACAGAAGGCATATGATTCACATTTAGAGTCATAGAGATGTAGTTCTCATGTGTAATTTCCAAGAAAAGTTTGCTTGATATTCCATTGACAAGGTTGATTTCAAGCGCAAAATAAGGATAATTCAGATATGAACCTCCTTCTTACTAAAAGTCCGAATTATCTGTATTTTTCCCTCTAGAATCAACTTTACCGATGCAATATCAAGCAACCTTTATAAAATCTGCAATGAAAATAGTTTCATATCCATGGTCAAGCTGCACAAGAACCCATACAAAATACTTTCTTTTATTGGTGCAAACTAATAGTCTGTATAATATTGATATTTTTTTATTAAGAAAGCACCTTCTCAGATGTCGTAATTAAAAGCAACGAAAAATTGCTTCGAGTTGTATTTGTGATGTCCTGTCAAAACATCTCAACATTGAGTGCTAATTACATTTTTGTAAAAAAAAATCTAAAAGGGTAATTCTGCAAAAAAGCATTTGAAATGCAATGCCAAATGAAACATGCAAGGGTAATTGTGGTTTGCGGATGATAAAGCATTGGGAAATATACAAGGAACTGATGAGTAAATGATAATCATTCCCGGTCATTAGTGCTACTTTCGATGCCCTCTTCAATACCCTCTAGAGTGCTCACAGGTTTAGAAGCCATTGAAGTCTTCTTTTTCAAATCGGATTTAGGTTTGTTAGTCTTCTTCTTCTTTCCCCTTCCTGAACAACAACATCCACAACACCACTTAGGCAAGCAATTGCCTGTCCTACTTGGTGATTTCTTTGTTTTGGAGCATCATAACCGTAGAATGCCTGCCTTCTGAAGACACATCCAGTACCAACATATATAGGTCCTTGAATGCCATCCAAACCTTTCATGTTGATCTGTAATGCAATGATGAATCAGATTGTGTATAGAAAATGAAAAACTTGCTGCAGAAAAGTACAATATAAGCAATTTCTGATAAACTAATGCTTACATCAAGGAACACAATATTCCGGTTGGCATATCGATTTTGCTTGTCAATGCCATCAAACCTTTGCGGGAACTGGACATAGCAAACTCTCTTTCCAAGCAAAGGATCCATCATAAAACACATTGCTTCTCTAATGGACTTAGTATTATTGAAGTAGTGATCACAATCCAAATTCAACAAGTAAGGGGCCTTTGTGAGCACAGCAGAGACCCTGACCTGTTTGATGGATAGACAAATTTTAAATAAAAATCATATCCCAGTCAAAATAAAGATGCAAAGAATCTAACATCTTTTCCTTTCTTCGACAACTCACCAAAGCATTCATTGCTCCAGCCTTTTTGTGGTGATAAATCCAGGTCTCTTTTGTCTGGAAACATACACTAGACGTGGTAATTCATTTCCGTCTGTGTCAAGTCCTCCACTTTGGCCAAGGAAAACCTTTAAAGTATTGAGAACACTTGCTATTAAAGAAGAAAACTATATCAAAAACCACATTAACGAAATCAATATTCACAAACCTGAATCATCCCAGGATGATCACGGACATTATTCCCTGGCCATGGAGTCCCATCCTGCATTGTCCATCCTTCTTCTGGAACCTTTTGTGCCTTGGCAACTAATGCATTGATCCGTACTTTAAACTCTTCCTACTCTCTCTGAATTCGAGGCAAGTAATTGGTTAACAATACTGGCCAACAAACAAAAACAAAGGAGGAGGAATGGGGGAAGGATAAACCTTGACGTTAGAAAGCCAGTACCTTCATTGCTCTCCGTTCCTTCACAAATGATGCCTGCACCTTATCTTCAAGATAATCTTTTGAGCAAAATAGAACTCTGGTGCCCTTGGTTCAATGTTGAACTTTTTACAGAAAGGGACCCACTTCTTTGATGTTTCTGATAGCGCCTCAAATGTCAGCATAGCAGCACCATCATCAGAAACATAACATGAGACCTTGTCCACAGGGTAGTCTACTGCAAGAATGGACAGAACAGTGTTTGCAGTCACCAGTGGGGGTTCTTTTAATGGATCCACTGTACTTACGAATATATCAATTGGAGAGAGTTGAGAAGGCTGGCCTTCCTTCTAATATCTAACAAACAAACAAAATATTTTGCTCCATAAATTAATTCAACATCTCGACAATAAATACAACAGAAACAGCAGCAAATGACATTATTGGTTACCTGAGGGATAATCGATCCAAATAAGTTTCTCTGTCAATAGGAAGCCACTTCGGAAATTGATCAAGGATCCATGGAAGACCAAACCAAATTTCACAAATTACTGATGAGCCATAATCCATATGCATCATTCACAGGATGTGTGACTCGATAATGGAAGAAGAATAGAAGAATTACAAGTCGAATGATGATGATCATCCGATAAGGATTGATTTGGCTGGAAGAAATAGGCAATTTTCGTGATAGTGGTTGTCTGGCCTCATCCATTCTGTTCCATGAGCAACAAATTTCAATTCCAACATCAGCAACATTATGATATCTAAATTTTAATCAGACAGGAATAGGAACTTCAAAGGGAGGAATAAAAAAACAGAAACAAAGAAACCAGGAGCCATTGCAACTTATACTTTAAAGAGAGCACTTGTTGTAGCATGAGCAAGAAGATAGGTTAAAAAGCACAGATATTTGACAGTGAAGTATCTGGTAATGAGCAACATTTTGACATGAAAATTCACACTAGAACCATATAACTATCCGAAGTTTATTGTGAGCATATTCGCAGTAGAATGGACTTTATTCAATAAAACAATCAGTAAGGTGGGAAAACGAAGAGCAATTATAATCACTGAAATATCATATTTCAATGGGACTCCATTTAGTTATACTTGTGCAAGGAAAACGAATAAGATAGAAGTTGCATTCAAGTCCACTATAATTAAGCTAAGATTTAAAAGGGAGCTTACAGTGGCAAATGAGGTGCATCACCATCATGGTCCCAGTCTTTGCCGCCATTTTCATTCTTCATCATCTGTAGTTTTTCTTGTTTTTGCTTCCAACTCTCCATTCTCTCCTTCCAAGCAATACTTCCATAGCCATAAGCAGCCAAGTCCTTGGAAGGATCCATGGATCTGGGTCGAAATGCAAAATGGGAACAGAGATAGCAAATAAGGGTATACTGTAGCAGAGAAGCAACAGAAGATTGAACAACTGGTTACCAGGGAAGATCCAACTGATTGAACAATTGGTGAGAAAATTGGAAGCACACCAACGATTACCAGGGAAGGCAGGATCTGAAAAAGGAAGAGGGTGGATTCTTTTGCACCGCCTCCGCCGTTAGACGTAAATGAAGGGACCAAGGCATGTTGCTCCAGGGGAATTTCATAAACCTGTACCGACATCCAACAATTGTGGTGTAGCAAAGTTAAACAAATAAATATGCATTTACTGTTTTGAAAAGCAAAGATAGGTAGACGGAGGGAAAAGGGTGGTACCGTTTGACCATCGGTAAGGAGAGGAAGTTGGGGCAGAGGATGCAGGGGTTGATACAGATCAGAATTATCAGAAGCCCGGTTATGGGGAAGCATGGCCTCTGGTGTGGGAAGATGCTGCATATCCCTTCTACTCCTTGCTGCGTCAAGATTGAACTCATTTTCCAAGTCATCAATGTCGTCTTCCTCTTCATCTCCCGCGACTCTGGCACATCCTGCTCCAATTCACTTGATCTTAAAAAACTGTTTTGGTTTGAATTGGAAAATATCAAAGAAAAAAAGAAGGTTTTAACCTTTGAGACGCTTGAATATGGTCTTGCACTGAGGGCAGATTTGAGTTCCTTCATTGCGCTCATACTCATAGCAAGTTCTGCAAATTGGGAAGGCACATTCATTGCAGGCTACGAACAGTTCTCCATCCACGGTTAGCCCCACATCGTCGCCGCATATATGGAATATTCGGCCACTTCACTGCTGTAACGGTTTCGGCTGCAAGAAAACAAAATCAATTTATATATAAACAAAAAAGAACAAAATGTACATTCTGAATTCTGAATCCAGAGGAAGAAATGTAGCAGAAAGGGAATCTTACAGCTGATTCGCCATCGCGACAGATAACAACGAGTTCATTCCTGTTGTAAGAGCAGGCCACCAAGCCTGCACTCGCTTCCATCGGCCTCTCTCACAAAGTAATTAATAGAAAGAAAAAAAAAACCTGCAAAATTCAGGTCCAGATATGTGAAAAGAAGTTCAACAGAGATCTACTGCGTTTATGTCGCTAAAAGAGAAAAGCGACAGAGACAGAGGTCAGCCAGCTGCTACTACTACCACTGCTCATCTGCTCTGACTGGCTGCTCCGAGTATGTTTGTCAGTAGACACTTTGCTTTTTGAGATTTTGTTGCCTTTTTATCTTTTTTGTCATTCTTCTCTACTGAAACAAAATATCCGACAATTAAAAAGCACAATGAGCATCTTCTTCTTCGTCTTCAACTTCCCAATTGTTCTTTCTTATTTTATTCGGCAAATTCTACTAGTTCAGTAAAGAGATGCTATGCAACTGTGCCGGTCGTCAGGGTAAAACCAAAAAAGAAAAAAGAGTTGAGTTGGTTATCTGACTGTTTTTTTTTTCGAATTATTTTTTTTCTTATCAACCTCTCCGCCGACACTACTAGTCGCGCCATTAACCAATGTTGAGACGGCTTGTTATAATTATTTGTTTTATTTAATGATTGGTTAGATAACTTATATTAGCAGTGATATTAAAATATGCAAATTAATGACTGATCTAATTAATTATTATTATTATTGTTATCAGGGGAATGTATCTTCCAATCTGTTATAAGCAGAATCACACGATTTTAACAATGCTCCCCTTCTTACTGCTTATATTTACTTTAAATTCCTGTTTTTATCATTTTGTTTATAAACAGTGAGACGGCCAATATTTGTTTTTTTAACCAAAATAAAATTTATGTTTCAGTCGGTAGCGTAAAGCTACGTATGTAGCGCTGTGTACGTGTAGAGTTATAGTATAAGGTTTGTATTGTAATACAGCCTGCTTTTTATGTTGAATTTTAGTAGTCGGTAGAAGAGGAGGACATGCGGGACCCTCCGCGTATCAACATCAAATTTTCTCTCTTCTTTTATTTCGCTCCTTTGTTCTATTATTATCCATTTGTTTATGATTGCGTATCGCTTTTAATTTAAGTAATTAATTGATTAACCATTAATAAATAAATGACAACCATTTGGTTGCCTTGTTTCTTTCCATAACTTCCTTTGCATTACTTGTTAATTCGTGGTTTTATTATGTTGCTGCCACTTTGGTTTTTCAATGTACTTTGAATTAAATCATTATAGTGGTATTCTCCTTATATTACATGATAAGTTGCTACTTATTAGTGACTTCGTTTGATAATAGGGTCTTTCCAGTAATCCAAGCATCTATAATATATAAATGTTGGAAGAGAGATGGACAAATAATAAATATCGTTAAATATATATAAAAAAAATAAGTGATTTGTAAAAATATCAGCAATTATTATATTATAATATTTTAAATTCATAAATGTACAGCAAGTTAAAAGATTAAGTACATATAAAGAGAACCGGAACACTTCATTCAACTGGACTAATTATAAACTAATTATAAACTTATTATGGTTATTAACATTCATAATAAACTAATTATAAATTAAATAGTTTATTTATAATAATGATTAATTTATATTTTTAAAAAATTAAAAAATAAAGTATATAATTTTGGATATTCCTAATGAATTAATTATATATCAATAATTTATATAAATAAATAATTTAATTAATAATTTATTTATAATAATGGTTAATTTATATCTTTTTATAAATTTTAAAATTTAAATAATAAAAAATATAATTTTTAATTTTTTTAACAAATCAATTATACATCGATAATTTATGAAATGATATTTATATTTTTATTTATAATACTTTTAATATAAATCTGTAATTATAAATCATCTTATTTATATTTTCTCCATATTTAAAAAAAATTGTTTGAATTTTTATTTTTATAAAATTCATGATCTTTTTATAATAACAATACATGCAGATTTTATTTTTGACTAATAAAAGTGTCAAATTATTAAATAAAAAAATTATATTTACTCATCAATATAATTTTAATAAAATTATCATAATATTTTATTTTTATATTTTTTATAATAAAATGTATTATTAATTTATATAAAAATTATTTTATATTTATTTATTAATTATATTTATTTATATTTTATTATTATCATTATCACTTGCATAGCTATTACGCTTTCCGTCCCGTAAAAATAAACTTACTTTTCATTTTATAAAAATTAAAAAATATTTATTATTTTTATTAAAAATATAAATTTATATATATTTTTCTATTATATATCTATTTTATTATAAAATATATTTAATAAATAATATTAAATAGATATATTATTGAGAATTTATATGATAATTAATTTATTAAAATAATAAATATACTATAATTTAGCCTATGTTTGGATGGAGGTAAATTAAAGGTGAAATTAAATTTACTTTAATGAAAGAAATAAGAGTAATACAAAAGAAATATACTCTTAATTATTTTTTATTATTTGATAGTTTAAATTAAAGTGGGAGTAATTTAAATTTCTCTTGTAATTTTAATAAAGAAGAAAAATATTATAATAATAATTTTACTCACTTCAATAACCAATCAATTTATTTTAAAAAAATATTTTAAAAATTAGAAAAAATTGAGAAATTGAAGTTACTTCACTTTATACCTTTTTACACTACTACTTTTCATACTAAACACGAAAAAAAAATTATAATTACTTTCTCCTCTTTTACCTTCAATTATTTCCGACCAAATAAAGGTTCACGGTAATAAAAAAATTAACCTCCTACTATGAGACGAGGGGGTATAATAATAAAAAAAAATTGGTAACATATGAAGGGCGAAGGGCAAAAAAAAAATAAAAAAAAAATGTTGGAGTTTATTAATTTTGTCTTAAAATTATGTAACATATATAATTATCGAAGGGTAATTGATTAAAGCAAGATCGTAATATCTGTGTTTTTCAACCTTTATTTTGCGTGGGTGAGGTAGAGACGCCTCTTGCCCCCCGCTTCCCTAACCGTGAACTCCGTCGCACGCATACATCACTGCCAGGTAACTTGGAGCATAGCCAATTTAATTTCATTGCTTCTCTTTCAATTTATTTATTCTTCAATTTTCAAAACTCCGTAGATTGTTGTATCCGAAGATCTCGTTATTCAACAATAAAATACAGATTTTCCTTAGTCTTTTTACTTTAGATCCATATAGCGGAGATGGATATCGTGGCAAACTCGGGACTCTTTAGTTTTTATTTTTATTTTATAATTGGTTTGCTGATCATCCATATGTTTCTTTATAAATGTATAAATTTGTTTGTTTTATTAATAATTATTGGCATGCCAACGCATTAACACACTTCTGGGAATCGTTTAAAGTCATAGAAATTTAAATTAAGCAGATGGAGTTTTTCCGATTATAATGCAAAGAGATATTACTCTGTTAGTAATAATTAAACAATTTACATTGTCGAAGCTTTAATGGGTCACGGCTTGATGAAATTTATGTCTCTTACAATCTGGGCTAGGTTGCTTTCCGCGGAGAGCTTATTATCATAACATGGTTTCTTCATCAGCACTTGTTCAAGAATGTGATGACTCTTTCTTATCTCGGAAGAGGTTGAAAGTTTCAGATTACGGGCATCAGAATCTAGATTTGCATATTTCTAATATTGGCAACTATGAAGACGGTACAACATCAATTCAGTCAAGCATCATGGAATGCTCATCTCATGGGTAATCTGTAGTTGCCTGATTTCATCTTATTCTTTTCCATTCTCATGAATTTTCAGTTTCTAGAATTGTTATCATAAACTAGCGTTTTAATGCTAATCATGTTTCTTCGACCTGTGGCAGTTTGGATGAAAAGATCTGTTCTAATTCTGTGTTGGAGACAAGTTGCCAATTGAATGGCAATAGTGGTGACATTACAGAGTCTAGTAATGCTGGAGGGACATGGACATCTTTCCAGGACAAGAATTACTCTGGCTACATGCCGCCTGCCTTTGTGAGTGGATGGATGTATATCAATGAAAATGGACAAATGTGTGGTCCTTATATCCAGCAACAGTTATATGAGGGTTTATCTACGGGTTTCCTACCTGAGGATCTTCCCGTGTACCCTGTTGTAAATGGGACATTAATCAATCCTGTACCTTTGAAGTACTTCAAGCAGTTTCCTGACCATGTTGCCACTGGTTTTGTATATATTGGCATGGGTATCTCGGGTGCATCCACACCTACAAATTGTTTTGCCTCTTTCAATGAGGATTCGGCTGCACATAGGCTGGAGGGGCTCGTTCCACATGTTTCTCAAGTTTCTCTTTGTCCAGATACTCAGTTGGCATCCTATTCACATGTCCATAACCATTCTTATGGCTCCAATCAGCAAATCTCAAATTCTGATACTGCCAACCACAATACACTATTCCAACTGATGGTATTAACTCTTTCCTTTGTTCACAATACGTATGGACCAATCAACTAATCTTTTCCTCTCCAATGCATAGTCACTCTTTAGGTTGTGCATTTATCAATGGTTGTTCATTTCTATTGTGTTGCTCTCAGTCGGGGGAAGATTCTTGTTGGATGTTTGAGGACAATGAAGGAAGGAAACATGGACCTCATTCTCTTCTGGAACTTTATTCTTGGCATTGCTATGGATACCTTGGGGATTCATTGATAGTAAGATAAAACTTATTTGTATTATCCACTCAGCAATTCTCACTATAATATTTAGTGGTTCTAACTATTTTGTTGTTCTTCACTCTGGCTTTGTTATATCTTGTTTGGCAGATACATCATATTGAAAATAAGTTCAGACCACTTCCACTTGTATCTGTAATGAATGCATGGAGAACAGATAAATCTGAATTTGTTTTTGCATCTGACGCTAAAACTGAGCCTGGCTCACTATACAGCTTCATATCTGAAATTTCTGAAGAAGTTGCTTCTCAACTGCATTCTGGAATAATGAAAGCAGCTCGTAGAGTTGCATTAGATGAAATAATCAGCAATGTTATCTCAGAGTTCGCTAATACAAAAAAAGCACATAAAAATTTTAAGCTCAATTCTCAAGTTGCTAAAACATGCTCCACATATGAAAGAATGGTAAAGCTGTACAATTTCATGAAGTCATTAATGTTTAATTGAAGCTGTAATTCTCTAGGTTTAATGAATTCATAGTGTTTTATTTTGCCAGTCTGAAGTGCTTGGTGATAGAAGGTATCGTACTGCTTCTGAGAGTGAAGCTGCAACCTGCAACCATAGCTCTAATCAGGCACAAGTTGATCAGATGTCTATGCAATTCCACACCAGCAAAAAATCTGTGGGAAGCATTGATAACTTTTGGGGTTCTTATTCTGTTGTTTGTAAAATTCTTTTTGATTATTGTATGGAAGTCATGTGGAATGCTGTCTTTTATGATGTCATAGCAGAGTATTCCACTTCCTGGAGAAGCACAAAAATTTGGTTTTCTAATCAAAAGATCACAGTTCCTGCCAGCATCAAGGATCATGGCAAGAAGAATGAAAAATTATCCAGTGAACTTGTAGGTGCTGAATTTTCTAGAGGTTCTTTAACTATTATTAGTATTTCACTTACTGCTATTGCTACTTTTGTTAATATTATGTTCAGTTATGGTAGCTGAAGTGAACTTTCAATGTTTTTATAGTTGCTATCTGGGCTGGAGTCTTCTGATTGTGATATGGATTGTCCTCCTGGTTTTGATCTGATGATGGTTGAAAAGGATAATCATGTGAAATCACCTAGAATTGCTTCATGTTTGCCTGTGAGAGAGGAGTCGTCCAAAGTGGTCAGTCTATCATGCAAGGGTTGTGCATACAGTGGCATAAAAGACATCCTGGAATGTGTGGAAAATGAGCTACACATGTCCACAAAGGTGTCTTTGGTTGAATACATTGAAGTTCTTGTCAAAGAGGAAGTCATTAAAGTAGTTAATTACTTGGAGGATGACAAATTAAATGAAGTAAGCGTAAGGAGATACTCTTCTCTATCTCTAGATTTCTATTCCTTTGCCCCACTGCTCTTTTTTCCCCTGATGTTTATGTGAGCAGAACTGACTTGCTACTTTCATTGCATTAAAGCTTTATCTGCAACTATATTTTTGGTCATCTTTCCTTATTTCTACAGGAGACTGTCAAATCTTCCATTCATTGTTGTCATACAACTGAATGCAGTTCTTCAGAGTTGGATGGTCAATTGGGGATTGACCCCAATAAAATGACTGTTAAGACATCGAATGATTCTCAAAGTTCACTGCAAACTGGAAAATCTTTCAGTTTCTTTGCATCTGAGAATCTTTTGTCAAATTTTCTGGCAAGTGCTTTCGAAAAATCATTAGCATATATTGATGATTTGATGGATGACCAAAATATGGATGAGCCGCCACTACCTGGGTTCGATGAGAATGCTAGAACACTTGTGCCATCACCCATTTGTAAATTCCAACTGTCAAAGTCAGATGAATCTGTTCCTAAGATTAGAGAGTATGTTGCCATGGCAATGTGCAGGCAGAAGTTGCATGATGATGTACTAAGGGAGTGGAAATCATTGTTTATTGATGGCATCCTTCATCAGTTTCTTCGATTGCCTTGTACTTCAAAAAGACACTTTGAGCGTGACTCCATTGTGGTATGAACATATTATTCGTAACCTTTTCTTTCCTTCTTTTTAAGGTCTACAATTTGATATCTTTTGGATTCTCATGCGTTCTATGGTGTAATAGCGTTTTCAAGCATCCAAATCCTTTCGGTTAAAATATTTCTTTTGACTTTATAGGAAGGGAAATTTCATGCAAAAAAAGAACATGACAGCACTACTCTTATTTCACTAGACAAAGTTAGGGATGCCTCAAGGAAATTTAATGGTTCAGACTCAACAGTAATGTCTTTGGTTAGTGATAAATACACATATCACCGCAAAAAAAAGTTGGTGCAGAAGAAATTTGGGTCGTCTTCTCATTCTATTACTCCAACTGATGTTGGGTTACAGCATCAGCCAGTGGAGAAGTCAAGAAAGCAGCGCATCGTTGGTGATGGTAATGTTGATGTCGAGCCTGTTGTTAAAACTCCCAAAAAGAAGCAAATAACCACAAATCCCAAAAAGAAGCAAATAACCAAGGGCCTGGCTGAATTATCTTCTCAGTCTTCAAAAATTGTTGTTAAAAGCAGTTTACCAAGTGATCAATCATTTTCCAAAGATGCTACTCACAAAAAAGTAATGAAGATTAAGCATGCAGTTCCTAGACCTGGTATGTCATTTCCTCGAAATCATTTTGGTAGATGAAAAATATTTATTATTTCATCTTCCAATGTTAACTTTATGCAGATAATGTCATAGAGCATGCTGGAAAACAAAGTAAGAAGAGTGTTTCAAACCTGAGTAAGGATCGTGCTAATGTTAAGAAGGTTGTTGATAGCAATTGCCATGATAGTGGAATTGAAGAAGCACTGGCACATGATTATTCCAAAAAGATCCCAAGTGATGAGCAACTTCATGAGGCTTTAATTATTATGCTCACATCACTATGTTAATTCATGATTTTGTGATTAATTCTTTCTTGTTTTCTTTAAATAGTAACTAAGGTGTTGAAAAGGGAAGTTCAGTTACATCACTTCTGATTTTAACTGTATTGACTTTATTATGCAGATAGTAAGGTCACAAAGCATGCTGAAAAACCAAGTAAGAAGAGTGTTTCAAACCTGAGCAAGGATCGTGCTAATGTTAAGAAGGTTGTTGATAGCAATTGCCATGATGGTGGAATTGAAGAAGCACTGGCACATGATTATTCCAAAAAGATCCCAAGTGGTTAGCAACTTCATGAGGCTTTAGTTATTATGCTCACATCACTTCTATAACAAGTTGATTCATGTGTTTGCGATTAATTATTTCTTGTTTTCTTTAAATAGTAACTAAGTTGTTGAAAAGGAAACTTCAATCACATCACTTCTGATTTTAACTGTATTGACTTTATTATGCAGATAGTAAGGTCACAGAGCATGCTGAAAAATCAAGTAAGAAGAGTGTTTCAGATCTGAGTATGGATTGTGCTAATGTTAAAAACTTTGTTGATAGCAATTGCCATGATAGTGGAATTGAAGAAGCACTGGCACATGATTATTCCAAAAAGATCCCAAGTGGTGAGCAACTTCATGAGGCTTTAAATATTATGCTCACATCACTTACTTAACACGTTGGTTCATGAGTTTGTTAGTAATTCTTTCTTGTTCTCTTAAATAGTAACTAAGGTGTCAAAGTTGAAAAGGAAACATTCAATGGGTGATGGGTCGATTTTACATCCCACAAAAATTCTGAAAGTGGTCAATAATGCTTGTAAGCAATCAGCATCTGGACAGGTTACAGTGCAGAAGACAAAGGCTGGTAAATCCAGGGCATCAAATCCCTGTCCTAAATCTGATGGATGTGCACGGTCTTCTATCAATGGCTGGGAATGGCACGCATGGTCGCTTAATGCTAGTCCTGTTGAAAGAACGCATGTTAGGGGTATTCACTGCGTTCATGCCAACCATTCAGGCTCTGAGGATTATACTTCTCATTTGACGAATGGGAAGGTTCTTTCTGCAAGAACAAACAGGGTGAAGATGCGCAATCTTCTTGCTGCAGCTGAAGGTGCTGACCTTTTGAAAGCTACACAGTTGAAGGTATTGAAAGTGGATCATCTTGGAATGACTTGCATTTTTCTTTGATTGCTATAATTATTTACTTTTTTCATTAGGCAAGAAAAAAGCGGTTGCGCTTCCAGCGAAGCAAAATTCATGACTGGGGTCTTGTTGCACTGGAGCCCATTGAGGCAGAGGACTTTGTAATAGAATATGTTGGTGAACTAATTCGTCCTCGTGTAAGTTCAACCAGATTTTTCAATAGTTCCAGTATACTGAACAGTTCAAGTATATTTACTTGATTGTTTTGTTTCCAGTATCTAATTGTTCATGTTTCTCTTTTTAATTTTAGTTCAAGTAGTTCTACACTTCTCTTCTTTTCTTCTGGTTGAATTTTTTTGTATTGCAGATTTGATTTCATGGCTGACTCTGATTGTGTTTCTACCACAGATATCTGACATACGGGAGCGTTTTTATGAAAAGATGGGAATTGGCAGCAGTTATCTTTTTAGACTTGATGATGGTTACGTGGTTAGTAATCTAATGTTATGTTATGGTTAGCTTTTAGATAGAATGATGGTTAGATTGAAGGGCTCTTAGAAAAAGCACTCTTCTCTTCTGTCTCTCATTTGTATTTTAGTAATGTTTATATAAATGGACTGGTGGCAGATTTGAGTTGCACTATTGATGTGGAAAGTTATCTCTGTTATTTATTGTAGATTTTGAGATGTTGACTGGAGAGGAATGAACTTCATGTCATTGCATTGTGCAAAACTAGGTGTAAATTTATTTTCATGTCTATCTGGTGGTATATGCTATGTAATAAATGCCATCTTATGCTAACATAAAAAGATGATGTCTGTTCGGATTAGAGACTGAGTATACCTTCTGCTATCACAATTGGGTGCATTGTTTGAGTGTTTTCATCCATGATGTTTGTTATATTCTTGTGAAGCAAGAAGTTTACTGTTGCATGTCTGCTTGGTGTAGGTTGATGCGACAAAACGTGGGGGAATTGCAAGATTCATAAACCATTCTTGTGAGGTACCTGCACAAAGTTACCTTGCAACTTATTTTATCAATTTAAAATGGGATTATTTATCGTGTCTTATAATTTAAACTGATTCTTTTGTAGCCCAACTGCTACACGAAGGTCATAAGTGTTGAAGGTCAGAAAAAAATATTCATTTATTCTAAACGGCATATAGCTGCTGGGGAAGAAATTACTTATAACTACAAGTTTCCTTTGGAAGAGAAAAAGATACCATGCAATTGTGGTTCTAGGAAGTAAGAAACATATGCATGGCTTTAACTTTGCGGTATTGTTTGTATCAGTTTCGATGGTTTTTTATATACAGTAATATTTTTTAAACACCTTCTGTTCAGGTGTCGCGGATCATTGAATTAGGAGGTATTCTCAGTTGCCATTTTTGGTAAGTGGTGCTTAATTATTTCTTGGACTGAATTGTGATCAAGCTTCTTTATGATACCTTCTTATCTCATGGTTAATATTTTTGCAGGTTATCCTTTGAAGTTCTGTTCTTCACTTTGTACACGTGCTTGTCAAAAGATGTCAGAGGTATTTGATTATGTTCTTCCTTCGAATTATAGTATAGCATTTTCAGTTTTACCCTAGAGCTGTTAATTTTAGTTTTATTAATAGCATTTTCAGTGTTGTCTTCGTTTAATGGGGTGTTATGGATATATATGTGTGCAGTTAATTTTTCTACTTAGCATATGTGGATATATAAGTGTGCAGTCCATGTCTCCACTTATGCTATCTTTTGGCTGAACTTATAGTGTTGTAGATATCTGTGGACATTTGCAATTGGCAGGTTGTCAACTTCTGTTCAAGTGAGGCTTGACCTATAACCCATTTGGCAGGCCTATCATTGCATGCCAATATTTGAAAGCTGTTAGGCTAATTAAACTTCCTTTCTCTTTCTCCTATGTATCTGTTGGAATTGGTGGGACTCAAACTGGCATATTCAGCCTTGATAAAATGGGGTTCTGACCAATTGAACTATTTCGGAGATTGGGCTAAGTTGTACTTCATTTCTATGGTACATTATAGGCTCACTTTCAAGAAAGGAAAAAGAATCTGTTTGAAATCTTTGTATAATTAACTAGTGAGCTGCACACTATTGTATGAGCACTAGAAAAAAAAAATATAAATATACTGAAACTCAGTAAACCAGTATTCTTATGTCCAGTTTTTATTTTGAATATCTCGTCTATAAATGCTGGCCAGGCAATTATTTGGTTTTTTTTTTAAATCTTCATATTGTTATGATGCACATCCAATGTCAACATTCTGCTACTTTAATCTATATGTTGCGTAAGAAAGTTTCTAAAGAAGAACAGTGGAAGAAATGTAATATCCCTTGCATTAGAATGCTTTAATGTGTAAATTTTGTGTTGGTTTTACCTACTAGACGTTACTTCTCTATTTATCTTGTTATGGATTTTCCAGGTTAGCAAATGTGCTTCATAATGATCAAGCATTTCCTTTTCGATGTAGCTTGACATTTCTGGCAGAGTTGGATTTCTCCTCAACTTTAAAGAGCCGTCTTATGCTTGCTGCTCAAAATTTTTGTGGTGTTTGTGACTATATGAATGAACTGCAGACTGGCCAGCAGAGTGCATTGGCCGGGTTTATCATCAAATGTATGTTTCTAATCACCTAACTGTTTGAAAATTTTGAATATCAATCTTTGTATAGTAAATTGACTAAATACTGGATTTCACAATTTCCATGTTTTTGGGCATAAGTCTGAAGTTTATCCATGAACTTTTTCAATATGACAAAAAAAAAAGAGTTGAATATTGCATGTTTTCTTTAATGCCAAATTGCAAATTGCCTGTACCAAAATGCTTCACGGGGATAGTCTCAGTTCTGAGCAGTGGTGATTATTTGGTGTGGTTCTTTATGGCTGAAAATCTTATTTGTTTGGGAAAAAGAAAAAGCACATACTTGTGGATGATCTTTCTCTGGCTCTCTCTCTCTCTTTCTTTCAAACACATGTACACATATATGCTAATAAATGTTTGCTCTTTTATTTCTGCCGCATTGTCTGCAGTTTTCATGGTAATGTGCCAATTCCTATTTGCACTACTTAGGACAGTCTAGTTTGTAAGCCCTAAGTTGTTTCTTTAGTCCAATGGTTCAAAACTTGGTTGTTAACTGGTGATGCAGCTGGACACTCCAGTAACTGCAATAGGTTTTGGAAAAGGTAGGAAGAAGTGGTTGGGTGGATGTGGAACTTTGGGGGAAAGTGCCAGACTCTAGTGGAGTTTCTGTACATATGTAACACTGGTTTTGTGAACAACTTGAATTGTAATTTTTAGTGGTGCATAAATGAAACTTGGACTTTTTTGGCATCATGCCTCCAAGAAATTTCATGTCCACTCTGTATGTTTGCCTGTGGTGGGTTGGTAAGACTGTAAGTGAAAGCCAAATTGGCTGTGAGCAACTGGGAACTTGCCTGACTAAAGGCTTGCTTGAACTTGTGAATTAAGCTCTTAATTAGCGAAGCTTATGTTTACTTTTTAGAACTTTTTTAATAAACAACCAATGTTTGAGCTTTTGATGAAACGCAACCCACTTGACATGTGAGTAACTCAATATATAAACTCATTAAGGATTTGATTTCTGAATTAAAATTGAATTTGCATTTTAAGCGAAAATTTATAAAAAAATATCAACATGATGTCAAATTCAAATGCTTAATATTTTAGATGACTATCTATCCAAATGGATTTTATTGAAATTTGTTTCCTAGAAAATCATAGAAATTATGATTCTTTTTAGTACTATGTATTTGTCGCAGGGTCCTTTTATTATCATATATGATATGATATTACTAGAAACCAAAGAAATATCTTCTTTTTGAATAAATTTTGTTTACAATTGAAGAATGCTGAGAAAGCCATTAGTTTGATTTCAGCCAGTTTAACGATCCAGCCAAATTTGCAATGTTGAGTTGCATGACTTGGCTCTGGTAAGCTTGTTTACTAAATGATTTCAGATAAATTTTAAAGCTCACAGCAAAAAGACACTAGGAAGGCCAAAGTTCAAATGGGTTCAGCTACTTCAGCTCCTTTGCATTCCTACAATATTCTTTTTACAATGAAGTGCACCATCAAATAAGTGTATTTTCCACTGTTCATGTTGCAGATCATCCTTGTTTTAGCTGATAATTTAGCTTCTGATTAGTTTAGTCGCCCTTGGTTTGCCAATTTATCTAGCTACTGTCTAGTAATCATGGCAATGATGATAGTGGTGATGATGAATATGGATAATCCCTTATTGGTTTTGATGCATTGCTGTTCTGTTTCAGGTAATGAATGATAGGGCATCAATAAGGGCTGAGTTATGTGATTTTAGAGGTTTTTGCATTGAAATTTTTCACCTACCCGTGGAAGATGAAGTACTTACCCTTGTGGATTCTTGTAGATCTCTCGGCTGCAGATGAGTTTCTCCTCTTAGAAACTCCAAATCTTAGAAATATCAATTTGTTTCATGCTTACATGACATTTTTGGAATATCTATTTGTACAGACATGCATACTTTTCATATATTATATACAAATGGAATTTATATATACGATGAATTTTAGAAATTATACCGATATTTTTACTCTTTTTTTTGGTTAGTGATGAAGTGCTTTGACCTGCAACTTAACATGTTCTTGTATGTTGGAACTTGTTAATGTAAAATGGGAGGAATTCAAGAAATCCGGGGTATGTTGCTCTTTTATGCCAATAACTGATACCTGAGTAAAGGAGAGATTGGGTCAAGTTGTTATGGTAACCTGTCAGACAGTTTGGTGAAAAAAGAAAAAAAAAACTTTGGAAGGCCAGTGAATTTCATCCTATGATGTCATTTCAGTTGCTTTAATTAACAGCCACATTGGATCATGGCTTGTAAAATGATGAAGCTTTTAACTTTTGCTTTTGTTGTGATTACCAAGCTCAACAATCTTTTTGTGATTCATGGCGGTAATCAGAAAATAACTTGTTAAATGAAAATCTGACATTTAGATTATAATTGGCAATGCTTCAAACTAACAGGCTGGACGAGGAGTTTGCATGATTTGACGGGCAAAAAGTTGTCTACTTGCAACAATGGAAATGACTGCAATAAGAGAATAAAAATGTGATAGTTGCTATTGTGTTAATTAAGCAAAAACCGATTTTCATTGTTAGATTTTCAAAGAAAATGATTATGATAGGCATGTGATCTAAAGCTGGCTTGTGATATATCAAAAGTCAGTCTCGCAGCTCACTTCTTTATAAGTGGGTTATAATGCTGGTCAGCATCAATTTAATAGTGATCTTAAAATGGGTAATGTTTCTTAGCAAATTTGTTTTTTTTTAAAAAAAAAAATATAAGGCTGTGTGTTTAATTGTATTGCTTTTTTCATTAAATAAGTTTTGGTTGCAGGAGTTCCAAGAAAAAATGGATATAACTGAATGGGTGGAGCCATGGAGGTTTCTTTATATCCCCGGGTATGTTTTGATCCCTCTCATTTCCTTATGCAACGCCAAGTGCCTAGTAAAAAAAATTTCGAGTAATAGTGGTCAACATTTTTGGCTTCTTAAAATATAATTAAAAATAATTGAAGTTCTCATCCTAACGTAACACTAGTAAATAACAACGACCAAGCTATTAATGGAAGCACCGTGTAAGGTTTAAAAACTAGTTTTGCCCCTACCGTCCGTCCATACATATAATTAACTAGTGACAAAAAAAGGGGAAAATAGTTAAAATATGGAACCTTTAATAATGCTTTAAATGTTAGAGGTGGTGCTTCATGGCATGACAATATCAGGTTTTTGACAGTCATGGAGTGCCATATATATTATTAAGGTGATTCGGGATAATACTAAAAAATCGATTACTAACGACTGCTGGAGTGCATTTGAAGTTGGGCTCTTATTTCGTGCAAGTGGTGTGTAATTTTGAAATATTGAACAAACATAAGCAAGCCAATCCATTTTAGGATGTACCAAAAGGCAGGGTGTTTGATGTTATTTCATGTTCTTTTTCCTCTTTGCTCAAGTAACTCCGCCTGTGTTTTGTAAAATATCTTGTCAATGCACAGCCGGTCCCAAGCCCGGATGAAGGAGGAGGGTTGTAAATTATAATTAGTAAATCAAAATAATTTTTATAAAAATTAGTGGGGTTTGAAATTTAAAACCCTTCCATATCATATTCAACCATTAAATTGGGTGAGGGACTGATGATGGAATTGTTATAGTGCAGTGCTGCTTGCAGCAAATGACAACATGATACATTGCCATATTTGGTGTGTGCTCGCTAGTTTTATCTACTCGAGATGAGGATATGACATGGTATACGAAGCTTCACTTGCTGGAATTCTTTTTTTTTTTTTTTCCAATCTGAACATAATTCATCTTATTTACGGATTCCTTTTTTTTTTCCTCCATAATTTGCATTTTTATTTTTGAAGGGTAACAACATAAATGATTAAAGCTCTCCAATAATGAAAGTTTAGGCAATGATTTCCTAAGTTAAATATTTCAATGTGCTCTGAATTTGTCATTTCAGTGTATTTCTGCCGAGGAAAATGGAAATTCTCTCTTTAGCTTTTCTTTCTTTTTTCATTAGAGTTTTTTTTCTTGGAAAACATTATTATTATTATTATTATTATTATTATTATTATTATTATTATTATTATTAGTGTTTGGGAAGCTCAGAAAAATTTAGTAAGTATTTTTCTCGTCAAAAAGAAAAATTCTGCATTTTTTTAAAAATAAATTTACAGTTAGGCACTGTATGGTCATGTGCTTATTAGTATATTGATAATTAATTGTCTATTATTGATGATGATCACAATCATTTTTAAACAATTATTGTGTTCATAGTCTAAATATCGAGTTAAACAATCATAGTTACTGTTTTGTTTTAAATTTAAATGTGATTATAGCTTCTGTTTAATCATAAAAAAGAAAAAAAATCCAAGTCAAAAATTGATACAAAATGGATTGGTTTTTTAATCCTTGAAACACACACACATATATATATATATTTATTTAAAAACGGAGTATATTTTTAGTGTATAAATATATACTGATGATATTTTTAAAAGAGAAAAAGCAAAGTGAATATTTTTTAAAATAATTTCATTTCTAAATGTATTTTTGAAAAGAATTTTAATATTTGAGGAAAAATAATATTTTTTATTATATTTTTAAAAAATTTTATTTTTTTATGGGGTTCTTTTAGCTATTTTATTATAAATTCATTATAAATTGTGAAAATTGATGTAAACTAATTATAAACTCTCTATAAATTAATAAAAATTTAATATTTTATATATTTTAATATTTTAATAAATATTTTATAAATATTATATATTTAAAATTATTTTTAATTATTTTTATATTTTTATCAAAATCCCGATATTTGATGCAATCTACAAGACAATCAGATTTGGACTGATATATGAGTTCCTTGAAATGGACCCAGTGGTGGGCTGATTCTGATACGGAGGCTTCAGGCTTGTGTTGTGGTGAAGCAAAGCAATGACTCAAAACGAGAGTTGTAAATAGACATAATCATAGTTCGGATTGATATTAGAGTCAGACTGAAATTAAATCGGTTAAAACGAAAATCATATTAAATCAAAAACTTGAACTTTAATTCATGATTTATTTCAGATTTATGATTTTTAAAAATCATCGAGCTAGCGGTTTTTACATTTTGAAATTGAAAGTTCAAATTGTTAAATTGTTTCATTTTATTTAGGATATTGTACTTGTTTTATTTATTTATTTTATTTTTAAAATTTTTTAATAACCCAATAAATGTCACACAAATTTTAAATTTTTTATGTTTTTAAATTTTAACTTCTCTTTTTTTTTATTGTTCAATTTATATATACATTATACTCTTTAATATTTTCTAAAATTTATATTTTTTAATTTATTCTCTAATATTTTCTACAATCTACATTCTCATTTTTTAAAATATTTTCTACATTATAATCTTAACAACTTTATTTTATTTTAGATTTAAAATTTATCTCTATTATTTTTATTTCATTTTTATTATTTTTAATTTTTATTTCATGTATTTTTTTCTCAAAATTTTATTATATTGATTTCTAAAAAAATAATGACAAATAGTTAAGGTTTAAATTTTAAATTATAAAAAAATAATATAATTGATGAATATTCTACTCCAATAAACATAAAAAATATAATTAAAAAGATAATGATAATATTCAATAATTAAAGAAATAAATAAATATTAATTTCCCTTTGCACCCTAAAAAGTATATAAATAACTTATCTTTTTAAATTACTTATGTATTTTTTTATTATTTTTTAGTAAATTATTTAGTTAAATAATATTTTTAATTTTTTTATTAAAATTATAAGTAATTTATCTCATAAATTATTTTAAACTGCTTTGAATCATCATAAATTATTTTTAAATTACTCTTTTAAACTCTATCAAAATTAAACCGGATTAGATGATTCCAAAATAGTTTTATAGAAGTTTCAATCCAAGTTCAAAAATTTTTTAAAATGAAATTGACTGTTTATAAACTGAAATTGGTGGTTCATGAATTGTGGCCATGCTAGTTGATAGAAAGAAAAAAAAAGAAAAGAAAAGGAAAATGCATAAGCAGGCGAAAAATTGATTAGAAAAGAAAAAGGAAAGAAAAGTAAAGATGAGGAAAATGATGTGAATGTTTTAGGAATTAAAACTCATCACTGATCGACGGCCCTGGAGTTCCCAAAAACCCCAATTCCCAGCTCTAACTTTAATGCTATTTCTTGCTTTTAATAATCTCAATTCTTTAAAATACTCTTAAATATTACTAATAAAATTAATCCCCACCCAAAATATATAGCACTCCTTAATTATTATATTAGTTTTTTGGAAAATTGAAAAGATATAATCTATGCTGTGACTGGTGAGACTGGTCCATGTCTCTCTGTCTTTATCACTTCAATCTCTTTCGTTTTTTTTGTTGTCTTGCTTTGTCTTTCTCTCTCTCTCTCTCTCTCTCTCTCTCTCTCTTCGAATATCCATTTACAATTGATTTGATTAATTAATTAATTTATAATTGTTGATCTCTCTCTTTCTTTCAAGCTTTGTTGTTGTTGTTGTTGTTGTTGTTGTTTTAAGCCTTGTTGTTGTTGTTTTCTTTTTCTGTCTCTCTTTTCTTTTTGTTGGGATTAAAATCTACATGGTGTCAGCTTCTGGTTTTACAGAGAGTGTGTGTGTGGTGTTTGTGTTTATTCGCGTGCAACCTCTCTGTGAATCACAATTAAAAGTCTAGAAATGATCTGATCTAAGTTGTATATGACTATAATCTAATCTAATTTGATGCTGAGAAGGATTATGGGCAATTAAGAAAGAAATGTGAGCTCTGGGTTTTCGCAGCTTCTTCACCATTTCTTCTACAGCTACTGCTACTACTACTACTACTACTGCAACGACATCTCCTTCTTCAGTAAAGAGCTACTTCTGCTACTACATACTCTCCGTATTGCCGAGTCAAAGACCGTGTAATGGGGTCGGTGCAAAATAGGTTCCCTCAGCAAGAACGAGTATGCCTTCTCATCTTTGATTTCTCTAAAATATTTGCTGCCTTGAGTCAGATCTAGATCTGTTTATGCCTTTTCTTTCTTCTTTTTTTCTTCTTTTTTCTTTCTGTTTCGACTTTTGTGCTTTTAAGCTTACCCATTACTCGATTTTCCTTCTCAGATCTGTATATTTACATTAATGCCAATTCTCGTTTTCCCCCAAATTTCCCCAATTCTGATGATGCATGACTCGTGCTTTTTCACACTTTTGTCTTAATTTTTATTTCAGTATCTATCGCTTGCACAGATCTGGTGCGCATGTCGTACCTATTGGTTGGCCTTTTTTTATAATTCTGCACAAAAAATATCAGATTGGTCCTGCTTTCTGCATATTTTGATGCTCTTATCAAGTTATAGAATCAGCATTGTTTGGATTGGGCTAAATGCTTGCTTACATGTATCGAACCAGTATTTGATCATTACACCCCTTCCTCAATAACGAGTTGTGGAATTGGATAACTCATCTTTGTTAATGATTATGGCGTCTTTTGCTTTTTAAATAAAAGAAAACGGAAAGAGAGGTGATTCCATAACTGACGGGATAGTCTTAAAACACAACCCTACTAAAAAGAATGTGCCAATTTACTTGTATAAGGTAGAAACATGGTATAAACTGTTTTTTCTCTTTCAAATGCTCAATCAATGGTTAACTTTAAGCCTCTGTTCAAAATTCAAGATGCTTATAGCAGTCAACATTATGCCATCAGTTACCTGTTCCTTCTTGCCCATTAACCAAAAAAAATTTTGAGTAGGACTTGTGGAAATCCTTGCTTCCTAAAAAAAGAGAAAATTGTTGATTTGATGTCTTACTTATTAGTTTCTCTAAGGCAAGAAACATTAAAAGTTTTCTTTGTACGAAGTAGTGAAAAACTTTTGATCTTGCGTCTTTGTTCGAGTTTCAAAAATTTGACAAATAAAACCTGGAAGCTAGATGGAGAATCTTCTTTTCCTTTCTCTCCTAAGGGGAGAATTTGAGTGCGCGGAGGGCAGAATCACAGCTAATTTGTCTAAGGATAATGAGATAAATTTGTTGATTTTGTTCAATAGCACTTTCAAGTTACATCATTCTAAAAACGCGTACCAAATAAAATGAGTAATGTCTGATGGTATATATATAATTGAGTTTTCCTTTTTTTTTTCTTTTAAACTCTGTTCTTAGTGGGTTCAAAGAATACTTTTGAAGTTTGAACCTTCAAGTGCAACCAAGCATGAATGTAGTGGAATGGTGATATTTCCATAAAACATTTATTCACATCTTTGCTTTTCATATGTAAGAAATACACTTATGTGAATATATGCATGTGTCGGCCTTTTTCTCTGCTTAATCATGCTGGTTCTTACTTATTTATGTGTGTATGAATTAATGCAATTACTTTTGGTTGTGGTATTTTCTCTAAATATGTTGGGCCTTGATCTGTCAGTACTGCTATCGTCTCTCTTTCTGAACCTGACTTTCTTCTACCATGGACATTAAATGCTAAAAACTGCATGCCTGTGCATCTTAATATGTATATTTGTCTTTTTAGTTCACATTTTTGTGGCATGTGAATGTTTTCACACTAACTGAAAGGACTATGGCAAGTTAGAGACTGAAGGTGGTTGTATTGGCGGTGTTACTTGTTTTAATTCTATCCCAGTTTGGATTTATTTTTTTGTTCTGCAATCCGTGGTCATAATAATTTCCTGTTTTGCAGAGAAAGAGATGGGGAGGATGCTGGGGTGCATTTTCTTGTTTTGGCTCGCAGAAAGGTGGAAAACGTATTGTGCCTGCCTCTCGTATTCCAGATGGTAATGCAACAGCGGCACAGCCAAATGGACTTCTAGCTGGTGGGCTGACCAACCAAGCTACAACACTAGCTCCATCACTTCTGGCTCCACCTTCTTCACCTGCATCATTTACAAATTCAGCTCTACCTTCAACAGCTCAGTCACCCAGTTGCTGCTTGTCATTATCTGCCAACTCACATGGTGGTCCTTCATCTACAATGTTTGCGACTGGACCATATGCTCATGAAACACAACTAGTCTCTCCACCTGTTTTCTCAACATTCACAACTGAGCCATCCACTGCTCCTCTTACTCCCCCACCAGAGTTAGCTCACTTGACTACACCCTCTTCACCAGATGTGCCTTTTGCTCAATTCCTCTCATCTTCCGTGGATATTAAAGGCACTGAAAAGAACAATTACATTGCTGCTGGTGATCTTCAAGCTTCTTATTCACTTTATCCTGGAAGTCCTGCCAGCAGTCTCATTTCACCAATTTCTAGGACCTCGGGTGATGGCTTGTCATCATCCTTTCCTGAACGCGAGTTCCCTCCTCATTGGGATCCTTCAGTCTCTCCCCAAAATGGAAAATATTCAAGAAGTGGTTCTGGCGGGCTTTATGGGCATGACACAACCAGTACCTCCATGGTATTGCAAGATACTAATTTCTTCTGTCCTGATACATTTGCACGATTCTATCTCGACCATAATCCACCATTTCCTCATATGGGTGGGAGGTTAAGTGTTTCCAAGGATTCAGATGTTTATCCTGCCAGTGGAAATGGCCATCAAAATAGGCACAATAGAAGTCCCAAGCAAGATGTGGAGGAAATAGAAGCTTACAGAGCATCCTTTGGGTTCAGTGCTGATGAAATTATCACTACTCAACAATATGTAGAGATTTCTAATGTAATGGATGACTCATTTTCCATGACTCCTTTTGCTTTGAATAAACCTGCCCTGGAAAAGAGTACAGAGGCTGCATATATGAGTGATGACCAAAAGGCACTGACGACGCGGACAAACTTGCCAAGCCTTAAATTGAAATCAGATGTTGTGTGTAGTGAAGTGCCAGTCCCAGGCGATAGATATGAAGGTAAGTCCTCATCTGCGTAAATCTATATTTTCTTACTCGGGAACTGGGGGAAAGTAAGTTTGAATCTTCAACAGCCTTGAGTATAGAAACCTGTCCTAAGTTACTGTGATATCTTCTATCCTGTGGTCTCTCCAATTTATTCTTTTCCCAATTGTCCTTCCTATTTTTGAACTGATTATTAAATGGCAGGGAAAGCTCCAAAAATTTGTTGAAATATCATATAGGTCCATTTTTTCAGTGGACAGAAAATAGAGCGACGGGGGACATTTTGTTACTGAAGTATTACATTGTTTGATATTCTCAGTCAAGTGAACTACTGCTAACTTTTGCATTCAATGAGACATTGTCTACGTGCTTGCTATTTGTATTGTTCTTTTTGTTTTATCATCAGGATATGTATGAATTTTATTTTGCTTTTTCTCTCCCTTGCTTTCATATCCTATTATGTGGCAATATTTCTATGCAATGCTGAGTATATTTCTCATTGTAGCTTTCTGAGCTACAATTTTAGCTTCCCAATCCTAATAATTGTCCTTTATTGAATTTTAACATAGATCCCAAATCAAGAAGGCAGGCCGGGGATGTCTCTGGATCAAGCACACCCGGAATCCATGCTCTGACGGATGATGATGACATATTTTCAAAGATGACATCATCCAAAATCAGCAGGAAATATAATCTGGGATCATCGTGCTCTGATGCAGAAATCGACTATAGGAGAGGAAGAAGCTTAAGAGAAGGGAAAGGAGATTTTGCATGGCATGACTAAAAAATTTAAAGAAAAAGCAAGGTCATCAAGTTGTTTCCCATGTATTAAGTTGCAGGGTTTCTGTCATACTCTTCTTCTGTTTGGAGTTATCTGTGATAGGTGGATGATCTAACATATGATCTAACCTATTCTCTCCGCTTTCAGGTGTGTGGCCTGATGATATCTCTGATTGATCAGTGTATTCTCTGTGTTCCTAACTTGTCACTTTGCTATACAAGTAATATAAATATATAAAAATGTGATATGCATCCAATTACAAAAAAAATTACATGGAAAAACAAAATTTTCGTCTCAAGCATATGATATGGAATATGTTTTGGTAAATCATTCATCAACAGATGATACAGGAAAGCTGTTAAAGTGAATATCTGTCAAGAGTTTTTATTTGGTGGATGGTAAATATAAGGAAAAAAAAAGAAGAATATGGAAATATGATTGCTTGAAATTGTATCTTATATGCGTTCGATAAATGGAAGTAAGCTTTTGTTGCTATGCAAGCTCTTGGCGTTTTAGCATGGTAGACTTGGAAATTTTGCTGTAGTAGCAGCATAGTGTGGTAGAAGTAAATTTAGGGATTGAAGAGAGCATGGAGCATGAAACGCAGCTTCATAGCTTAATAACATGGAAGCTAATAATAATGTTATTTTTGCTGGTCGACGTGTTTGCACATACGGTGGTATCCTGCGGGTAACAAGTCAAAGTGATAGCCACTCCTGGCAACAGATAGAGCCATGACGACACTGGTTTGACTCTTCTCCAAGTCTGACGGTGACCGACCTAATGTAGAAATTAGATATTTTTGTTTTTGGACACAGAATTCCCGAAATGCCCAGAACCAGAAGGAAAATTAGGAAATAGGAAGGAGGGAGGAAACTGAGTCACGCGCTGCTATGGAAAAACAAAAAACAACTGGCCAACGGCCAACGAACATACCCCTTGTTTTTAAATATTATTTATCACGTTGGTTCAGTCCACCCAACCCTTTAAAACCGTGTTCTCAACACAACTTGTGCGCCCTTTTCTCTTCAACACACGTGCACACACACACACACACACACACACATATATATATATACACACACAACACTTTTCATATTTCAACTATAATCTTATCCATTCTCAATTTCAGTTATATATATAAACATAACCATAACCTAACTCCTCGTATGTCTCTAGTTCCTTCATCACTATGAAATCCAATGCACTTTCATCCCCAAGTTCACAATCAGCTCTGTCCAGATCCCCAAGGAGAGCCGACAAGCATTCTCTTTCTCCTCCTTCAACAAACGCTACTACTACTATTGCTAGTTGTAGCTCGATGGAGTTGCGGCAGGTATTCGATTATTTTGACGAAAACGGAGACGGAAAAGTATCTCCTATTGAGTTGCAGAACTGCGTAAGGACTTTAGGAGGAGAGCTTTCCATAGACGATGCGGAGGCTGCCTTGAGTTCATCCGATACGGATGGAGATGGACTATTAGGATTCGAAGATTTCCAAAAACTGATGGAGAGCTCCTCTTCTGAGGAGGAGAAGAAGGAAGAGCTGAAGCAGGCTTTTAGGATGTACGAGACGGAGCCTGGCTCTGGATTCATTACTCCTATGAGTTTGAAGAGGATGCTGAGTCGACTTGGCGAGTCAAGTTCAATTGATGACTGCAAAGCCATGATTCGTACTTTTGACCTTAATGGAGATGGCGTCCTCTGCTTCAAAGAGTTTGCTATCATGATGCGCTAATTAATTCCTCTCTACTTCAACTGGGACTTGTCTGCTAATGCTTTTAATTTAATTTATTCATGCATTCGTTTTTTTTTCTTGTACAGAACAGTTATTAATATATAATTCTTCCAAATTCATTAATTCTTCCATTTATTTATTTAGAAAAATATATAAAGGTTGTTAAAAAATATAATAATAAATAACAAAAGAATTTTATCGCTTAGTTGTGGTATATTTGCAAGTAGATCTTTGACTCTACTTTTATTATTAATCTTGGGCCATTATCTTGATTTTACATTATCAGTTTTAGTTTAGAAATTGCTCTATGAGCCTTGAATTTTTGACATTCTAAAAGCAGTGTTGTATGTTTTGCTTCTACTTCATTAATGCCTTGTACATCTGCTGGCTGTATATGTATTGTTGTTGATTTTAATGAAATCTCTTATTTATGCTCAAAAAATAATCTTTTGAAAACTTAAAAATTAAAATTCAAACATGGAGCCCACACTGATTTCATCATAGTGTACTTCTATTCAAAAACACAAAGCTAAGTCCACGACTCGACCAATTTTATTAACATCCGGTAACATAAAAGAAAAATGGCGCCCCTCGTTTTATAACAAACTATATAAATTTATAAACTTATAATAATCATATAACAAATTCATATAAAATTTAAAATAAACTATATAAATTTAATATTTTTATAAAAATTATAAATTCTTATTAAAAAATATGATAAATTTATTTTTTTTTAATATTTTTATAAAGACCCCTAACATTAATTAATACAGCTAACCCCAAATCGGTCCAGAAAAGAGAAAAATAAGATAGACAATGTTTATCTACGAGACTCGCATTGAATTTTTGGATAAAATTAGAGCCGAAATTGGGTTTTAGACGGCAATTGACATCTTAAAATTGGACATAAATCAACAGCAAACTCATGCCGCGGTCTCCACGTTATTCTGTAAGTCCAATTTTCTAGCTACACGGACAGAAAACCATAAACAAGTAAAAAATTATTGGAGTACATAGTCAATAAACCATGTAAGGTTACAAACGTATCAGAACCAAGTTAAGGCCTTAAATTCCATTAAGAGTCACCACAACTTTGCGTGAAGTGGGGTGGTCACGATGTTCACATAGCCATATTCCCTGAACCACACAAGAAAAAAAAAATGTATGCATTAAATGATTGTATCAGCACTATACTTAAGAATTCAAAAAGACTGCCTTCATTTTTTTGTTTCTTTAAACTTCATTCTTGATAATAAGAAATACCGTAGTTTCACTTTTGTTGGACAATCTTGCAAGACATAATGAAGGGTTGCTCCAAAGTGTGATTATTATTGGTTTTGTCAAACAAAAAAAATTAGGACATTCTAGAAAGAGCTTTTCAAGAGCTTATTTTCATGCTGGTGCTCATTATTAGAGGTTTTGCAAAGTGTCTTATCAATATATCTTCGTTTCAAAAGTACAAAAGTTTATTAGACAAATATGATGCTTAGCACTGGCTCATGATTAAGGGAAAATACCACAAAGAGTCACACACCTGCCAAGTGCCCATATTAAGCTTTCCATTTGTGATTGGAATCCTGCAAAATAATAGAAACTAGGTAAAATGGATAACAAAACTGAGTTAAAGTAAAGTAAAAGAGATAGTGCAAGGTGTAAACTACGAGAATGAAGCATGCTCACGTTAGTGCACATCCAAACATTGATGATTTTATGTGCGCTGGCATGTCATCTGGGCCTGCAAAATTTTATCACATATAAAATAAACACAGCAGTACCAGAGGAAAACAAGAATACAAGATTATGGGAAACATGGCACGGTGCAGAGGGAGGGGGAGGAAAAAGCCAATATCACATTGTGAACTTTTGGTGTTCGCTTTGTTTAGTTCATAGAATAGCCAATTGATTCCTACACTATTTTATTCCATGAACCAATAGAGGTTTCAATGGTAAAGAACAGAAAAGAATAAATTGAAAATGACTGCAACAGATATCCATACATGTTGTTCAAAACTGAGATTTTTCCTAAACGAGTTAAGCTTCATCATAGTATCTCTATATTCCGAACCTAATTTAAGCCCAAAAAAAATATTGGGCACTCAAAATTGTATACAGGAAAAAGACCAACTTGCAATATGAGAAACTGAGACTAACCTTCCAGTGTATGCTTCCAAGGAGCAGATCTTCCCTGAAAAGAAGTGGAAGACAAATAAACAAAGAATAGCACTTCGCAACATACAAAAATTATAGGAGGGAGATGAAACAAACCTCTGGAACTATCTTGTTAAGGAATGTCTCGGTGTCATCGCGAACATCAGAATCATAATTCTCGTTGATAGTAAGAGAGGCGCTTGTATGGTGTACTGAAACATGGAATTGAAAATCAATCATCAACAGAAAACAATTTTAAAATTCTAAGGTTGAAGGTTAAAGGGAATTACAGAAGAGGTGAGCAAGGCCACACTTGAATTCAGATAAGTCTTGACCAATTTCATTCAAAATCTGAATTTCAGACATGAAATTTGATCAATCGATCAATAAAGAAAAAACAAGTACAGATACATATATTCAACTGCAAAAATCAATCAATTTGGGGGAAAAAGGTAACCTTGGGAGTAATTAGATGGCATCCTCGGCGCTGTGGGGGTAAAGCAATAGTCTTTTGTGCCCACTTAGGTGCGGAGGTAGCCATTGAATTGGAATTTGTATTAAGGGAAGAAGGTTTAGGAGTATAGAGATAATTGACGCGAAGCACCGGTGGAGCCGACGCCAATCCCCAAACAGACTTTGCTGCAGCTGACAAAACCATAGATCAAGAGGAGGAGGCTTGTATCTTCATTACTGGTTATCCACTTGCAAAGCCCACATAAATAGCATATTCCATCAAGTAAAGCCCACTAATGTGTCGAAAGGGATTTTTTTTTTTGGATAATTACAAACCATACTAAAAATTAAGATCGTTTTCAAATTTATGGTCTCTAATTTTTTTTTTAAATTTTAAATTAAATATAATATTTAATTACACAAATACGAAAAATTAAAAACGATAATTTACATCTAGTTTCATATGTATTATTGGTATAAATAAAAATAAGGCCTACGCATTAAGTTATTTAAATAAATAATATAAACATGACAAATTTATAAAGTAATAGTCTCACCCTAAATAAATTTTTACCAAACACATTATATGAAATTATAAACTTTCAAATCTCATTTAATATCTAATACAATTTTTAAAAGTAAAAAATAATTAATATAATATTATTAATACAACAAAAAATAATATATAAAATTTATTATGAAATAAAATTATTTAAGTCTTAAATAAAATTTATAAATTTATAAAATTGTTATTATTAGATAAAAATATATTAAAATTAATAAATTTAATTATTTCTTTTAAATATGGGAAAATAATTTTCATAAATAATATTTATATTTATTTTTCATAAAATAACAATATAATATAAATTTAGTTATATATTTTATCATATGTTATATATATATTGACATATAACTAAATATATAATAGTTTTATATTTTTATTCTTTTAAAATTTAAAATGTATATATTGATAATATTGTTATATAAACTATATACCAACATATAACTAAATATATATCACTTTTATACTATTTTTAAAAAAAATTTAACTAGTATATGTAATATATATTATTTTTTTATTAAAATATATGTAACATATACCCATATATATTTACAAATAACTTTTTTAATTAAAGTATATGTAATATATACTTACATATATCCATATATACAGTGGCGTAGCCAGGATTTTAGATAAGGGGGGTCCAATTCAACTTAAAATTTATAATTCACAAAAATAACATTTATAATAAAATAAATAAAACAAGAAAAATGTTGGATACAAAGAAAATTTAAAACATTAAATTACAATATTCCTCGCCTATTTTTCATTGATTGAAATCTATTCATAATTGTTTCATTGTCAATACTTGCAAATACATCTCTTTCAATATAGGTAACTAAACAATCATTTAGCAGCTCATCTCCCATGCTATTACGAAGTGAACTCTTAATAATTTTCATTGCGGAGAAAGCTCTTTCCACTGTAGCTGTAGCAACTGGTAAAAGCAATGCCAATTTGATTAACAGATACACTAAAGGAAAAACTTTATGCTTTTTTATAGCAACCATAGTTTTGGCGAGATCTCCAATTCCTTTCAATTCAGAAAATTTCTTATCCAAACGCACATCAACAATGAAGTTCTGAAGTTGAGATTGGAGTTCAATTAAATCAACTGGCGAAAAGTCAGAGGGATAAAACTTTGCAAGTTCAACTAATTTGCTCACATCAAATGCAGAAAATGAATCTTTAGGATCAAGACAAGCCATACACAAAAGCAACTTTGTATTAACTTCATCAAATCGACTATTCAACTCTTGAAGTTGCATATCAATTACTGAATAAAAAAGCTCAACTCGATAATGATGGAGATTTGTCATTGGTTCCATTCCCCGCTTTGATCTTGGAACAAAAACATGCTTGTCCATATTTATCACACTAATTTCATTTTTAGCACAAAATTCAAACACTTCTTTCAATAAATCCTCCCAACCATTATCTCTAACATCCTGCAAACGGAGTTTTGACACTTTTACCAAATTCATAGCATTCACAATATTTTGATCCCTCTTTTGTAAAACTTGAGACAACTCATTTGTGATTCCCAAAATCAATTTCATAAGATGCAACACAAACACAAATTCAAATTGAATCACAATATCAAACATTTTAATGGCCTCACCCCTTTGTGAATCATCAATCCCATTATCTCTAACATAATCTACAATATCCACAACTGAAGAAAATAAATGAATCAAATTAATAAGCGTACCGTAATGAGAACCCCAACGAGTATCTCCCGGCCTCTTCAATGTCATCTCTTGATTCAACCCTCGTCCATTTTTTATGATACCTTCTTCAATTCCTTTTGCCACTTTTTCCATTTGCAATTCTCGAAGCATTTCTTTTCTTTTACAAGAAACTCCAACTATATTCACCAAACGATTAATAGTATGGAAAAATGAACATACACTATGGTGCTTTTTAGCAACTGCAACAAGAGTAAGTTGGAGTTGATGGGCAAAACAGTGAATGTAATAAGCACTTGGATTTTCCTTTAAAATTAAACTTTTGAGGCCATTGAATTCACCCCGCATGTTACTAGCCCCATCATACCCTTGTCCTCTCAAACCAGATATGCTTAAGCCATAAGTACAAAAGAAAGACTTCAAACCTGCTAGAAGCGTTGAGGCACTTGTATCATGTACATGAACAACACCAATAAACCTTTCAACCACACACCCTTGTTCATTCAAATACCGTACAACAACACCCATTTGCTCTTTAACTGAAACATCTCGACATTCATCAACTAGAATAGAAAACAAATCATTGCCCATATCTGAAATAATAGCTTTTGTTGTCTCAAATGCACATGCACTAATGATATCTTTTTGAATAATAGGAGAAGTGAGCTTGTGATTTTCAGGAGCATTATGAAGCACAACACTATTAATTTCTTCATTAGTTAAAGCCAATACTTTAACAAATTCAATGAAATTTCCTTGATTTAATGAAGTTTCAGATTCATCATGTCCTCGAAAAGGTAGACCTTGCATCAAAAGATAGCGAAGAGCAAGTAATGATGCATATAATCTACAGCGATACTCACGCTTTGACTTTTCAGAATGTTTTGAAAAAGCAAATTCAATGTGTTGCTCTTGATTCATTAAATCTTGACAAGCTAATCGACACCTATGATGCAAAGAATCGTGTTTTCCTACATGATCTCTTATTCTCTCTTTCTTTCGCCAAGTTGAAAAACCTTCAGATACAAAAGTATTATGACCTCTTTCACTATGTCCGGGTGAAAAAAGATAACAATACAAACAAAATACCGCATCTTTTTCAATACTATATTGTAACCAATCACTAAAATCATCAAACCACGATAATATAAATTTCCTTTCTCTACCTCCTTCTACTCTTTTAGGAAAAGTATGATTGCGTGGTTGACATGGACCTTTTAATAAATAGGCTCTACGTACCTGATCTCGGACATCAGGTGGATAACTCATTATGCTAGGTCGTAATCCCGGATCAGAAGGAATATTTTCTATATCAATCTCATGTTGTTGAATAGTAGGTTCTTTTGGTGGTACCGGTTGAACAATTGCTTCCTTATGTGGTTGAGTCGATTGAATATTTTGATTAACTGATGGCGACTCTTCACTACTTGGTCTTAATTTTTTAAAATATCGCTCCATATAACTACAAAGAATAAGAAAAATAATTCAATCACAATAGTCAATAGATATATAGTAGCCATTTCAATTTATCAAATACTAAACATTAAAAATATCAAATTATAAAAGAAATAAAAAAATTCCAGATTATAAACTACAAAAAAATAATAATTTCAATTTAACTTCATACTACTTTTCTCAAAAAAAAAAAAAACTTCATACTACAAAATCAAATTAAACATTTCAAATTTATAATGTCCTCAAGTATTCAAGCCAATTTCTTAATTCATTATTTTTCAAATTTCAATTCATTTTAGCAAGATAAAAAAATTGCAACAAAATAAATATGAGATTAAAAGTAAGTGGTGTACCTATTCTTAACTTGTTGCCGCTGCCTTGCTGGTGCCAATCGGTGAAAGAATGAAATTGAAAAAGGAAGAAACTGTTATCTGAAAAAAAAAGAAAGAAAAAGGAATTAACGAAGAAGAAACGTGAGAAAGAAGAGAAAGAGTCACAATTAAGTTATTCTTGTTTATTTGTAATGGGCAGAGTCATTGACAAATCTTGTTTGTTTGTAATGGGCTTGATTAAAAGGCCCAGTTTTAAAGATTGGAAAAAAAAGGATGAAAAATGTTGGGAGCGTGGATCGAAGTTGCGTGCTCTCACATAGTAAGGTCAAGTTGTTCCATCTCAACCAATGTAATATTCATTCTCAAATATACCTAAAAATTTTTTATTTTTAACTGAGGGGGGAACAGGGCCCCATGGGACCCCCTTTATCTCCGCCTCTGCATATATATCAGTTAAAATATATTTAATATATATATATATATCTCCATATATCATTATTTAGTTAAAACACATGTAACATATACTTATACATACCTACAAATACTATTATTCAGTTAAAATATATAATGCATATCTATATATATTTAAATATACCATCCTTCAGTTAAAATATATGTAATATATACTCACATATGCCTACAAATATCATTATTTAATTAAAATATACGTAATATATACCTAAATATATCAATATATATCATTTTTTAATTAAAGTATATGTAATATATACTCACGTATAAATGCAAATAATATTTTTTAGTTAAAATATAAATAATATATACGTACATATATCCATATATATCATTCTTTAGTTAAAGTATATATAATATATACCCACATATATCTACAATTATCATTTTCAGTTAAAGTATATATAACATATACTTACATATATATTTATTTATATATATCATTCTTTATTTAAAGTATATGTAACATATGTCAATAAATACTTATAAATATTTTTTTTTATTTAGAGCATACGTAACATATACCTATATATATCTATATATGTTATTCTTTAGTTAAAGTATATATAACATATACCTATATATATCCACGTATATTATTGTTTAAGCATATATAACAAACACTCATATATACCTATAAATATTATTATTCAGTTAAAATATATATAATATATATTTGCATATATCTACATATATTGTTTTTTAGTTAAAGTATATACAACATATACCCACATGTCACATATACCTATAAATATCATTATTCAATTAAAGTATATATAATATATACCTAAACATATCAACATATATCGTTCTTATGTCAAAGTATATATAACATATATCCACATATATCTAAAAAGTAACATTATTTAGTTAAAGTATATGTAATATATATCTATATATATCTGCAAATACAATTATTCAATTAAAATATATATAATATATATTTATATATATCATTTTTTTAGTTAAAAAAAATATATAATATATACCCACATATACCTACAAATACCATTATTTAGTTAAAGTATATGTAATATATACTTATATATATCCACATATATCATTCTTTAATTAAAATATATATAGCATTTACCCATATATACCTCAAAATATCATTTTTTTAGTTAAAATATATGTAATATTTACCTATATATATCCACATATATCATTCTTTAAAGTATATGTAGTATATATTCACATATACCTAAAAATATTAATTTTTTAGTTAAAATATATGTAATATTTATCTATATATATATTCACGTATACCATTATTCAGTTAAAGTATATATAACATATATCTAAATATATCCACATATATAATTTTTTTAGTTAAACTATATACAATATATACTCATACATGCTTACGGATATACTTCTTCAGTTAAAGTATATATAACATATACCCATATATACCTATAAATATTATTCTTCGATTAAAGTTTATGTAATATATACCGACATATATCTACATATGTTGACATATAATGACACATACTTTTATATATATTTATATATATATATATATAATATACATAGTTATATATAATATGTATCAATATATTTACATATGCCAATATATACTCATATATAATAACATATGCATACATATACCAACATATATATATATTTAGTTATAAATAACATATACCGAACCGTTATTCTTTAATTAAAATATATATATAACATATACCGACATATATTAACATATATCTATATATATATAACATATATTGTTATTATTTTATAACATATATCCATATATATCTAGTTATATGTAACATATACCAACATATATTGATATTCTTTTCGATATATTTAATTATATGTAATAAATATCCACATATAAATAAAAATATAAAATAGTTATATACCGACATATATCCTTATATACCTACAAATACTCACATGTATTATTATTCTTTAGTTAAAATGTATGTAACATATATCCACATATATATAACATATATTGTTATTCTTTTACAACATATATCTACATTTATCTAGTCATTTGCAACATATACCAACATATATTATTATTCTTTTCGGTATATCTAGTAATATATAACATATATTCACATATAAATAAAAATATAAAATAGTTATATAGTGACACATATCCATATATGTCCACATATACTGACATACACTCACATATATTGTTATTTTTTAGTTGAAGTATATGTAATATATATCAATATATATTGTTATTATTTTCAGTATATATAGTTTTATATAACATATATACATATATAAATAAAAATATAAAATAATTATATACTAATATATATCCAAATATATTCAAATATACCGACATATACTCATATATATTATTATTATTTAGTTAAAATATATATAATTTGAGGTTTTGCCACTTTTAACTATCAAAAGATGATAATATTGACTCTTTCCATAACTAAAATATTGAAAGCTTTTCTTTATAACTATCTTCTACTACTTCACTGGTAAAACAAAAGCGTTAGAGGCAAAAAAGAGATTGGTGACAACAATAATAACGATTTCAGCGAAAATAAAAACACCATATAACTGAAAAATCAAAAGATAAAAAGGGTTAAAATTAAAAAAAATAAAAATTAAAACTGAAATAAAAAATGTGTAATAAAAATAGAAATAAAGCTTAAAATATAGTAGACTACATAAATTCCTCGTTTTTTATTTTATTTTATTTTGTTTGTCTTTGTTTATGAAATGGGCCTCTTTCCTCATGGCTGCTCATGCATTGAGCCACATATATTGGCTATCACTCTTCGCTGGTAGTTGCCCACTTGCTCCAATTTATTAGTTATTCAGTTTCAAGCATACAAACATAATAAACTGTCCATTTTAGGCAGGTGATGGTTTTAATTATAATTAATAAATTCAACAAATATACTGCTAAATTAATGACTGATCAATTGAGTATCTTAAGCATCTATCCAACACAATTTTCTTGGAGTAAAATCTGGAGATCTTATTGTCACACCCCATTTTTAGAAGTGTAACGGTCCTAGGGTCCAGGTAGGCTTAAGGCCACCGGGCACCACGTAGAACCCAATTAATTTATGAATTTATACAAATTAATTATTAAACTAGTAAATTATAAATTTATTTTAAAACTTTATTATTTACTCATAATAACACATGTATTTTTTTTTATATTATACATTATTTACAAATATATATTTTTTTTATTTATTACATTATGATTTATTTCCATAATTTATCAAGCTATTCACAATATTACTATGGAGCAACTAGAGTATAGCACAAACATTATTACTTAATTACATATGATAGTATTGACTAATTACATTATTCTCAAGCTTCTTGCTGGAAGAAGAAATCAAGAAGCTGATGGTCCTGGGTCACCTCTGCCTGAAACCATAGACGATGGGGTGAGTCGTCAACTCAGTGAAATTATAGTGTCACAAGGGTAGGATATGCAATAACAATATTTCAGGGTTCAAAGATAATAAATAAATAAATAAATAAGGCGGCTGCACAATAAAGGTATAACAATAAAATTTAATCCACAAGAAAGACTCACAATAATTGGACCAAAATCACAAAAGCAAATTATATAATATGACAGATAACACATAGCAATAACACTGAAAACAATATATCATTATTCCAATGCTATCACACATCACATTCACATAAGGGTAGCTTCTACCCTACAAATCACAAACTTCTATGTGCACATAGCCTGATGGTATAGCCCCCATCAAGTTGGGATTCTGTCATATTGGTTAATCAAATGGCTTGGTATGATCACATAGGCCAAGAGGCCACATTGGTTTTCACAATTCACAAATACAGAATCACAAACAATAAATGATATCATATGGCTTAAATATCAACAATGGTTAAATTTTCATCAAATAATTCTAAAAGTGACAAAGCAAGGGTTGGACACTATAACTCACCTTGAATATGCAAATTTGATTCCTCTAAGTTATTGATAATAATTGATTGATTTGATGGCAATACCCGACCTACATTCACATCCACATATAAATCACACATTTAGGTTTATTTTGTTTAATTTATCATTTTTTTGTCTTAATTACTTATTAGGAACCTATGCCCTGTTTTAATATCTTAATATGTCCTAAAATTTATTTTATAATTATGAATTCAAATTTTACAAATTATATTATAATAGGGCTATATAATAGAGTAAGTTCAAATATGTGTCATATGCCTATAACAATGTACATTGGTTTCTTTATGTTATTTAATTTACTTATTTATTAAATTAATATTTATACTTTTGAGAACATTAAATACACATACTAGAGATTATATTCATCTATAATATGCTTATATTTATGACCAAATCAAATATATTTTATTATGCTCAATTCAATTCTACATTAACAAAATACTTAAATTCCAGCATTTGAGTAGTTTGTATTCATTTAATTATATATTAATTTATTTAAATTAATTTGCCCTGGAATTTTACCAGCATATTCCCAACATTATATATGACCTCTCTGTAAATTTTCACAATTTATAGAGTTTATTTATATAGGTAAATAATTTAAACACAACAGCAAAATCTCAATGGTATTCATTCAGACTATTAAAATGAGCAGCTTGTGTTTATTTATTTACTCACTCATCTTCCTTCATCATTTTGACTTGGCCTTTTACCACAACCTTCCCAAAATCCAAATAAACCTTTCTGTAATTTTTGATTAATTTTAAAGCTCGTTTTCATGTTAAAATAAATAAAACACAGTAGCTAATTTATTGAGAATTCATGCTGTAATATTTAGACAGATTTGAGTGTTAGGGTTTTTAGCTTCATTCCTTTCAATTTCTTTCAATACAAATCGATTTCTAACATCCTAAATACTTAATTAATATGTACAAATGATAATTTTTAGCTCAGATTCAATAAATAATAGATTTAAAATTAGAAAAACAAAATAAAAGATTAAGATTCAGAATTTTCAGATTCTTACCTTTAGGAGTTCTTTTGCCTTCTTTGCCTTTATATCACTTTGTTGATTTAATTTTTCACTTTGGATCACTTCTAAACATAAGAAACTAGCCTAGGAATGGTTTTTAGCTGCTGGAAATGAAAGAGGGTCGTGATAAAGAAGAGGTGTTCTTGATAGTAACAAGAAAAGAGAAAGAAGAAAAGATAAGACCAAAATAATTTCTATCATCTTTTAGTCAACATTTTCCAGCACCTATTACTATTCAAAATAGATGAGTTACCCACTTATTTTGGCAGAAAATTGGCTGAGAATTAAGTGAGTGAAATGTCCATTTTGCCCCTCAATCTTATACGTTTCTTTTATTAACTCAAATGCCCTTTTAGTCATTTTACACCATAACTTTTTATCTACACTTGTAATTAATTTCTTTAAAATTATTTTCACTTCTAATTTTAAATTTTAATTTATCTTATATGGTTTTAATGTATATTATTATATTAAGATATTATTAATTAAGTTATAGTATATTTCAAGTATAATACCCTAAGATTTTTATACATACGGGTTCACATAGCTAAAGTATTTTAAAATTTACATTTCCATGACTTTAGTAACACATAAATTTTACTTCTTTGTATATGAATGATTTCTTTATCACTCTAATAGGTCATTTTGTTTCTCTAATAGTTTATATACAAATATAATTAATTATTTAATAACTTACAGTTAATTGATTTGATTCACAGTTGAAGAGTTTTCAATTCAGATACTTTAAAGTTTTTGTTTATTACTTTGGCACATTATAATTTTATTTCAATCAAAGATTTTTTTTTCTCACTTTATTCATTCATTTGTACAACATTTAAGCTACTAGATTTTAGGGTATTACATTTTCTCCCCCTAATTAAAATTCGTCCTCGAATTTTTATTTTTTTTTAAAGTAATTACCCACTAAAAAGTTGAGGATATCTATCTAACATCTCAGACTCAGTTTCCCAAGTACATTCTTCTACTGATTGACTTTTCCACAAAACTTTTACCATAGGAATATTCTTATTTCTAAGTCTTTTAACTTGCTTATCAACTATCGCTACTGGTACTTCCTGATAGGTCAAATCTTGCTGCAAGTCTACCGGTGAAGCTTGTAAAACGTGGGATGGATCAGAAACATATTTTCGAAGCATCGAAATATGGAACACTGGATGCACTTGTTCCATATTGGGTGGTAGTGCCAAACGGTATGATACTGATCCCACTCTTTCTAAGATCTCAAATGGACCAATGTACCTTGGTGAGAGCTTTCCTTTCTTACCAAATCTTATGACTCCCTTCATTGGTGACACTTTCAGAAATACATGCTCACCAATACTAAATTGAACATCTTTTCTTTTAGGATCTGCATAGCTCTTCTGGCGGCTAAAAGCTGTCTTCAAACGTTCTTGAATTAATGGTACTTTCTCTATGGTTTCTTGAATAAGTTCTGGGCCTTCAATATGTCTTTCACCAATTTCATTCCAACATATAGGGGATCTGCACTTCCTTCCATATAATGCTTCATAGGGTGCCATCTGTATGGTTGAATGGTAGCTATTATTATAGGCAAATTCAATCAATGGCAAATGCTTATCCCAAGTACCTCCAAAATCCAAAATGCACAATCTCAACATATCTTCTAAGGTTTGAATAGTTCTTTCTGTTTGCCCATCTGTTTGAGGATGAAATGCAGTGCTGAAATCTAACTTTGTTCCCAATGCCTCTTGTAACTTATGCCAGAATCTGGAGGTGAATTGTGTTCCCCTGTCAGAAATTATGGAAATAGGCACTCCATGTAAACTTATTATCTTATCTAAGTATAATTGTGCATATTGAGACACAGAATAGGTGGTCTTCACAGGAAGAAAATGAGCAGATTTCATCAACCTATCTACAATCACCCATATAGAATCATATCCTGTAGATGTTCTAGGTAATCCAACCACAAAATCCATAGTAATCCTCTCCCATTTCCATTCGGGCAGTGGTAACTGTTGTAATAGCCCAGATGGTTTCTGATGTTCAAATTTCACCTGTTGGCATGTTAAACACCTTGCTACAAATTCTGTAATATCTTTCTTCATACCAGTCCACCAATAAACATCTTTCAAATCATGATACATTTTGGTAGTTCCAGGATGTGCATTGTAGTTTGCATAATGAGCCTCCTTCATTATCTGTTTCTTTAGATCATCTACTGCTGGTACACAAAGTCGATTGCGACATTTTAATACACCTTCATCAATTACAAAGTCAGAGGTCTTGCCTGTAGCAATGTCTTCTTTTATTCTCACCAACTGTGGATCTTCATCTTGTAGTGTCTTAATTTGATCAATCAGTAATGGTTTGACAGTGAATTGGGCTATCAATGCTCCATTATCTGATAAATCAAATTGTATCCCCAAGCCATATAAGTTCTGAACATCTTTTACTAATGGTCGTCGACTTACATGAATGTGTGCTAAACTCCCCAAAGATTTCCTGCTTAAAGCATCTGCTACCACATTAGCTTTGCCGGGATGATATAAGATCTCACAATCATAATCCTTAAGTAGCTCCATCCATCTACGTTGCCTGAGATTTAGATCTTTCTGTTGAAATATGTATTTGAGGCTTTTATGATCTGTGAAAATCTCACATTTCTCACCATATAAATAGTGTCTCCAAATCTTCAGAGCAAATATAACAGCAGTCATTTCCAAATCATGAGTAGGATAATTAACCTCATGCTTTCTCAGTTGTCTAGAGGCATAGGCAATCACCCTATCATTCTGCATTAAAACACAGCCAAGTCCCACTCTGGATGCATCACAATACACTGTAAATTTACCTCCTTCAGTTGGTAGTGCAAGAATAGGTGCAGACGTTAAATATTCCTTCAATCTGCAGAAGCTTTCCTCACATTTGCTGTCCCAATCAAACTTTACCCCTTTATGAAGCAATCTAGTAATTGGTGTAGCGATTTTAGAAAAGTCTTTTACAAATTTCCTATAATAACCAGCCAATCCCAGAAAACTCCTTATTTCTGAAATATTTGTTGGTCGAGGCCAATCAGCTACTGCTTCAATTTTCTTAGGATCCACTTGTAACCCTTCACTGGTGATCACATGTCCTAAGAAAGATATTTTCTCTTGCCAAAATTCACACTTAGACAATTTAGCAAATAAATGATTTTCCCTCAGCGTCTGCAATGCTATCCTTAAGTGCTCTTCATGTTCAGTCTGACTTTTAGAATAAATCAGTATATCATCTATAAAAACAACCACAAATTTATCCAAGTATGACTTAAAAACTCGATTCATCAGATCCATAAATGCTGCAGGTGCATTAGTGAGACCGAAAGGTAGTACCAAAAACTCATAATGGCCATATCTAGTTCGAAATGCAGTTTTAGGTACATCCTCCTTCTTGATTCTCAATTGATGGTACCCAGAGCGAAGATCTATCTTAGAAAAATAACTTGCCCCTTGTAATTGATCAAACAAATCATCAATTCTAGGCAGAGGATATTTGTTCTTTATAGTCACCCTATTCAACTGTCTGTAGTCTATACACATTCGAAGTGAACCATCTTTTTTCTTGACAAATAATACTGGTGCACCCCAGGGTGAACTGCTAGGCCTAATGAAGCCTTTATCCAGAAGATCTTGTAATTGTGCTTTCAACTCCTTCAACTCAGTTGGAGCCATTCTGTATGGAGGGATAGAAATAGGTGTTGTACCAGGTAGCAAATCTATACTAAACTCTATTTCCCTTTCTGGAGGTAAAGTGATTAGATCATCAGGGAATACATCAGGAAACTCTCGTACTGCAGGTATTTGATCCAAACTAGGGAATGAAACACTAGTATCTCTGACATGGGCCAAATACCCTATACATCCCTTTCTTAATAATCTTTTAGCACTAATTGCTGAGATCAAACTATTTAACACTTCACTCCTGTCCCCCTGAAATTCAAAAATTTCCCCTGATGAACTATGAAATATTACCCTCTTACCATTACAATCTAAGGTGGCCAAATACTTAGACAGCCAATCCATTCCCAAAATAACATCAAACTCTAACACTGGTAATTCTATCAAATCAGCTCTCAAGATTTTATCATCAATCACTACCTCACAAGAAGGGTATACATTTTTAACAACAATTTCTTCCTCTAAAGGAGTAAACACAGTGAGAGGTATATCAAGCAATTTGGAAGGTACATGTAATTTGGAAGCAAAATAGGTAGACACAAAAGAATGAGTTGCTCCTGAATCAAATAACACCCTTCCTTTAACAGATTGAATGGAAATGATACCTGTAATAGCTGCATTTGATGCTTGTGCCTCCTGAGGTGATAAGGTATATACTCTCCCTCTACCCCTACCAGATGGTGACTGTACTGCAGGTCTCTCAGTAACACTGCCTCTTCCAGAACCTCTTCCAAATCAACTAGATCTATGACCCCTTTCCATCTGCACAGTGGTCTGAGATGTTTGTGGTCTTGTTTCTGCTGCAATCAAAGGACAATCTTTAATCATATGATCTTTTTGCCCACATTTAAAGCATGCCCTAGTCTCCCAATAACATTGCCCTCTATGCATCTTCCCACAAGTCTGACATGGAGTACGTATAGGAGGCCTCTGAACATTAGTACTGAAAAATCCATGGGTAATAGTCCCAGATGACCTTCTAGTAGGTGGTCTAGGTGGAAGTCTCATTGAAGATCTAGGTAGGTTGATTTGTGGCATAGATTGTGATTGTCGCCTGACGCTAGATGTTCCTACTTCTTCTTTGCCTCTCTGTCTTATAAAGCTTTCAGTTCTAGCCTTCTTCTTCTGTTCTTGGGCTTCCATCTCTCTATTTTCTATTATTCTTGCTTTGTCCACCAATTTAGAGTAAGAATCATAATCATGAGCAGCCAAAATCATATACAGTGAATTAACTAATCCTCTTCTGAATCGATGTATTCTTGCTGCTTCATTTGGTACTAGAGCAGGTACATACTTACTCAACTGATTAAACTGTCTTGCATATTCAGATACTGTCATACCAGGTGTTTGTACTAGCCTCTCAAACTCTAAAGCCTTGGCTTGCCTAACACTTTCAGGTAAAAACTCTTGCAATACCATTTCTGCAAATTGCTCCCAAGTCAAAAGAACATTTTCTTTCAATATTCCAACCACAACTCTCTTGTACCATTCCTTCGCATCACCTCTCATTTGGTACCCTGCAAATTCAATTGCTTTCTTATCTGGACAACGAAGTATTTGAGTTTTTGCTTCCATTTCCTCTAAAAACTCTGTAGGATCTTCTTCCCCTTTATAGATTGGAGGATTAAGTTTCAAAAATCCAGCTAATAATTTTCTTTCTTCATTTGATTCCATCTGTGGTGGTGGAGGTGGAGGAACATGGAATTCAGGCATAGGAGCCTGTTGTTGTTGTTGTTGTCTTTGTTGTATCATCATTTCCATCATCAACTCATAATTTTTCTGTAATTGTTCAAGTCTTTCCATCATTCCAGTTATTCTGTTTTCAGCTGCCTGTGGTTCTGGGGGAGGAACCCTTACATTCTCAACTCTTTGTACTGATTCCTCAGAAGGAACAGCTCCCTCAGATCTAATTGCCCTAGGTCTTCTTCGGTTTTCCATATTTAACTATAAGAGAGAAAAGAATTATTTAATTAGCGCACGAATTAACGCAGATCTAGATAACAACGAAAACAAGACATGACAGAATAATCCTAAGCTCCATAGTATTCTTACACATTTATGCTTACGAACCTTTAACTTATATATTATTATAAACCTAAGCTCTGATACCACCTCTGTCACACCCCATTTTTAGAAGTGTAACGGTCCTAGGGTCCAGGTAGGCTTAAGGCCACCGGGCACCACGTAGAACCCAATTAATTTATGAATTTATACAAATTAATTATTAAACTAGTAAATTATAAATTTATTTTAAAACTTTATTATTTACTCATAATAACACATGTATTTTTTTTTATATTATACATTATTTACAAATATATATTTTTTTATTTATTACATTATGGTTTATTTCCATAATTTATCAAGCTATTCACAATATTACTATGGAGCAACTAGAGTATAGCACAAACATTATTACTTAATTACATATGATAGTATTGACTAATTACATTATTCTCAAGCTTCTTGCTGGAAGAAGAAATCAAGAAGCTGATGGTCCTGGGTCACCTCTGCCTGAAACCATAGACGATGGGGTGAGTCGTCAACTCAGTGAAATTATAGTGTCACAAGGGTAGGATATGCAATAACAATATTTCAGGGTTCAAAGATAATAAATAAATAAATAAATAAGGCGGCTGCACAATAAAGGTATAACAATAAAATTTAATCCACAAGAAAGACCCACAATAATTGGACCAAAATCACAAAAGCAAATTATATAATATGACAGATAACACATAGCAATAACACTGAAAACAATATATCATTATTCCAATGCTATCACACATCACATTCACATAAGGGTAGCTTCTACCCTACAAATCACAAACTTCTATGTGCACATAGCCTGATGGTATAGCCCCCATCAAGTTGGGATTCTGTCATATTGGTTAATCAAATGGCTTGGTATGATCACATAGGCCAAGAGGCCACATTGGTTTTCACAATTCACAAATACAGAATCACAAACAATAAATGATATCATATGGCTTAAATATCAACAATGGTTAAATTTTCATCAAATAATTCTAAAAGTGACAAAGCAAGGGTTGGACACTATAACTCACCTTGAATATGCAAATTTGATTCCTCTAAGTTATTGATAATAATTGATTGATTTGATGGCAATACCCGACCTACATTCACATCCACATATAAATCACACATTTAGGTTTATTTTGTTTAATTTATCATTTTTTTGTCTTAATTACTTATTAGGAACCTATGCCCTGTTTTAATATCTTAATATGTCCTAAAATTTATTTTATAATTATGAATTCAAATTTTACAAATTATATTATAATAGGGCTATATAATAGAGTAAGTTCAAATATGTGTCATATGCCTATAACAATGTACATTGGTTTCTTTATGTTATTTAATTTACTTATTTATTAAATTAATATTTATACTTTTGAGAACATTAAATACACATACTAGAGATTATATTCATCTATAATATGCTTATATTTATGACCAAATCAAATATATTTTATTATGCTCAATTCAATTCTACATTAACAAAATACTTAAATTCCAGCATTTGAGTAGTTTGTATTCATTTAATTATATATTAATTTATTTAAATTAATTTGCCCTGGAATTTTACCAGCATATTCCCAACATTATATATGACCTCTCTGTAAATTTTCACAATTTATAGAGTTTATTTATATAGGTAAATAATTTAAACACAACAGCAAAATCTCAATGGTATTCATTCAGACTATTAAAATGAGCAGCTTGTGTTTATTTATTTACTCACTCATCTTCCTTCATCATTTTGACTTGGCCTTTTACCACAACCTTCCCAAAATCCAAATAAACCTTTCTGTAATTTTTGATTAATTTTAAAGCTCGTTTTCATGTTAAAATAAATAAAACACAGTAGCTAATTTATTGAGAATTCATGCTGTAATATTTAGACAGATTTGAGTGTTAGGGTTTTTAGCTTCATTCCTTTCAATTTCTTTCAATACAAATCGATTTCTAACATCCTAAATACTTAATTAATATGTACAAATGATAATTTTTAGCTCAGATTCAATAAATAATAGATTTAAAATTAGAAAAACAAAATAAAAGATTAAGATTCAGAATTTTCAGATTCTTACCTTTAGGAGTTCTTTTGCCTTCTTTGCCTTTATATCACTTTGTTGATTTAATTTTTCACTTTGGATCACTTCTAAACATAAGAAACTAGCCTAGGAATGGTTTTTAGCTGCTGGAAATGAAAGAGGGTCGTGATAAAGAAGAGGTGTTCTTGATAGTAACAAGAAAAGAGAAAGAAGAAAAGATAAGACCAAAATAATTTCTATCATCTTTTAGTCAACATTTTCCAGCACCTATTACTATTCAAAATAGATGAGTTACCCACTTATTTTGGCAGAAAATTGGCTGAGAATTAAGTGAGTGAAATGTCCATTTTGCCCCTCAATCTTATACATTTCTTTTATTAACTCAAATGCCCTTTTAGTCATTTTACACCATAACTTTTTATCTACACTTGTAATTAATTTCTTTAAAATTATTTTCACTTCTAATTTTAAATTTTAATTTATCTTATATGGTTTTAATGTATATTATTATATTAAGATATTATTAATTAAGTTATAGTATATTTCAAGTATAATACCCTAAGATTTTTATACATACGGGTTTACATAGCTAAAGTATTTTAAAATTTACATTTCCATGACTTTAGTAACACATAAATTTTACTTCTTTGTATATGAATGATTTCTTTATCACTCTAATAGGTCATTTTGTTTCTCTAATAGTTTATATACAAATATAATTAATTATTTAATAACTTACAGTTAATTGATTTGATTCACAGTTGAAGAGTTTTCAATTCAGATACTTTAAAGTTTTTGTTTATTACTTTGGCACATTATAATTTTATTTCAATCAAAGATTTTTTTTTCTCACTTTATTCATTCATTTGTACAACATTTAAGCTACTAGATTTTAGGGTATTACACTTATGCACACCAAAAGTTAAAATATTCATATGGCAAGCAATTCATGAAAAAATAAATGTGAGAAATAATCTTGCTAAACTTGGTCTACTTGATCCAATGTATGATATATGTCCATTGTGTCGAAAGAAGAAGGAAGATGTTGATCACTTGCTGTTGAATTGCCCAATATCCTGATCTATTTGGGCTAAATTGCTTGATTGGTGGGATCACTCATGATGTCCCTCCAAAATCACTTATCTTACACTTCACTCGGTAGAAGAGCTTCGATTATGGCAAATTTGCTAAACATGTTTGGTACTGCTCATTTTATGCTACTATTTGGTCTATTTGGTTAGAAAGAAATAACATTGTCTTTAATAATTACACTCTTAATACCCAGAAGTTGTTCGACATCATATTAATCAGACTCTCATCTTGGACATTCGCTGCCTCCCGAGATTCCCATACACCTTGGATTAATTTTTACTATCTTTCAACTGTGTAATGAATTGGAAAAAAGCAAAATACTCTAGACCTCTATCCTATTGGTTGCCTCTCGCCATTGATTTACTAAAATGAAATATTGATGGGTCTGCTTATGGCAAATCTGGGCATACAGGTATTGGGAGGTTCTCATGAACACCAAAGGTCTTTTATAGCCATATTTTCATATTATGCAGGAGTGATGGATTCTAACGAAGAAGAGCGATCCTAGTTGTCCTCAAATTAATCTATGCACGGGAGAATATCAAAAATAAGATCATGATTATTAAATTTGATTCCATTAATGTATTATCCTTAGTCTATGCCTTCACCGATGAGGTACTTTGAAAAATTAGAGACATTAAATGCGACATTGATGCACTGTTGTCGAAAATAAGGATGCATCTATTCCAATACGTATTTCGTGAAGTTAATTTTATGGCAGATCACTTAGTCAAGTCTGGTGTTATTAGAGATAATTGTTTATAAGCTTGGTTAGATTTGTAATGTTTAATTACTGAGCAATTTTATTTTTGTATATTGCAGTTCTTTTTTGATGTTATGAAATTTTTTCACATATTTTTTAGATTCTATTAGGATGGACTACTCAGAATACTTAAAACTTTATTTTGAGTAATTTACATCCTTTCAATATATTTTACTCATTCATAAAAATAATAAAATTAATTTTATCAAAAAAAAAAACAACTCTCCTTTTTTCGATTATATTATGGGAAGTTAAATTCTCAAATGATCCATTTTTATCTCTTACGAGTTGTGTATTATTAATTAATGGCCAGCAATTGGCGGTGGAGCTGGTGGTCTAGAAGTGGCGGTGATAGAAGCCAAAGTTGTTACCGGCGACGCTGCTCCTAATGCCGATGATGAGACAACTCGTCACTCGACTCGCTTTTGGATCATGCTCTAACCAAAGCGCTCCTCAGGTTTCTCTGTTCTTTCTTGATAAATTTTGAATCAAATTTCAATACCAGCTTCTGTTTTGATGGTGGATGCTAATCGGATTATGCCTCCATGTCAGCCTATCTGGAATGCAATAATTGAGTTTGATCCTCAGCTTTTTATTTGGATGGGGCGACAACATTTATGGAGATATTAGACGCCCTTTTAAACTCTTTGGCAAGGAGAGGACGATTGGCCCATGGAAAAATGTTCCCAGGTTTGTTCCTTCCTCTGAGCAGGAAATGGAGTCTAGATACCACAAAGCTAAGACTAATCCTAGTTATTCTCGTCTTCGACAAACTGCTAAGGTTATCTCACTCTTCATTTACTTGAACCACTGTATTCTTCTAATGTCTACGTTTGCGTGAATGGTTTAGTAGCTTAGTGTTTGCAATTTTCTTCCATTGTCTCTAAGTTGTAATGCAAATCATCCAATTTTGAAGGTAATTGGCACCAGGGATGAACATGATTATGGATTAAATGATGCGGGTAAAGAATTTCATGCTAAAGTCACTAACCAGAAGCTTCTCCTCGATTTCTTAGATGAACCTCAAAACAGTCCCAGGTAGTCGATTGTTTTCTTACATTAATTCACCTTTTTTTTTTATCAAATTTTGGTATGGCATATTGTTTTAACACCCACTTTAGTCAATATTGCTCCAATTTTTTAGGCGCAAGCAGGACGGTGTATATGCATCTTATACTTTTGGCCCTATCAGCAGACAAATTAAGGTATAGAAGAGAATGCTTTCACATGCTCTGTCTGCTTTTTCATAGGCACTATTCGGCTGTAATTGATGTGGTGTTGCTCTGGAAACTCCATTTGTATTTCTTCTTTCTTGATTAAATTTCTCCAGGTTATTCTCTTAGATACAAGATACCACAGAGATGCATTGCGTATGATGGAAGTATGTTGGGGAATTCTCAATGGACATGGCTAGAAGAACAGTTGAATGGACCGAAAACAGCCATTACCATAATTGTATCTTCTGTTCAGGTATTATACAATTTATTATCAACCTCCATCCAGGTTTGTAACTGGATATTGCGTCATATATGCATACAAGCAAACATGCATCATTCATATATATACAAAGGTTTCATAAATGGATGAATTTATTCACACGTGCGTATGCTGTCATTAAATGACTTGCCACATGCCTTACTCTATGCTTGAATTTCTTTAAAAGAGTCTGTTATTGATGAGGCTGCTGATGCTACTTTCTGCATCTGCATATGGAAGTAATTTGAAGTGGATGATCTTTGCATTATAGCTGGCTGTCTTTGGTCGGCAAACAAGGGAGTAATAATACGTAGTTACTTATAATCTTGTCCTTCTAAGATGAATCCTTTGATCAATTTTTTTTCTAATGCAGTTTCACATTATATTTTTACTCTGTTAAATTCGTCTGCTCTCTTTTCCCTGTACAATTCAGGTTATATCAAATCTTTCAGCAACCACTGGTCCATTGTTTTATCTGGAGTCTTGGGTGATAGGGATATACTATTAACCATGCAAATGTAATAGTATAGTTTTTGATGTTTTTCTATTAACAATTATTTATTTATATTTAATTGGAAAAATTTGCATTAAATAAATATTTTTTTTGTATATCATTAATGATTGTGATTAGTACATTTTGTATGTATCTAATTGGACCAAGTAGAGAATGGGTGTTTTATACTGACTATTAAAACATATTCTTTTTGACATTAGAAATAAGATTTAATGTTCTTAATCTTGATTTAATTTAATATGAGCAAATATTTATTATCTTGTGCTTTGATTCATTAAAGGGTGAGTTTCATTATTGGAATAATATTCTCGGTGGATTGAGCAAAGATAATTTGTATTTGTGAAATATCAATTAATGATGGAATCCATGTCTCGGTATAGAGAGTGATGATGCACTTTAAGTAAGCTTATAAGGTTTCATTGTGTAAACCCTGCAGGTGGATTTTAATCCGACACATGAAATAAGTTGAGCGACAATCTTAAAGTTATATTGTTATTTAAATAAATAGTCAGTAATTTATTTAAGATAATAGCATCTGTAATCTTAACATGAGGAACATAAAATTATTATGTTGTGGAATTGTAAAATTAATAAGGGGTTCATTCATGAATTTTTAGTGGAATAATTTGTGATTAATTATAATAAGATTATACTGGTCCTGTATAGATTCTTATTATAATTGGTAGCCTTGTTGATTTTATTCCTGCGGTCCCTGTTGTACCTTAATTATTTGGAATAACATGGGTTTATTATTTAAATAATGGATAGATTATTTTAATTAAAATATTATTTATAATTATTTTAATTAGATAATCTTTTATTTAATTATTTATATATATTAAATGATATCTTCCCATCGAAGATAAGTTTAAAAAATATATAAATAGGTGAAACCCTAGAAAAAGAAAGAAAGTTTATTCTGCCCACCCAGAATTCTATTCCAATTAGAATAGTTAAGGTTACAACAGAAGATCGTGGGTGACTCCAAGATCTCAGGAAAGAAGACCGGTGAGCGATTCTACGCTTCAAGAGGTTAGTCTTGATTATTGTTTTTATGGTTTTAGTTTGCCTTCAAACGTTGTTTCGATCCAGGTTGTTTCCGCTATTAATACCCGCTCCCATCAATTGGTATCAGAGCTTTCGAAACTCGTTTGGAGGTGGCTAGTTTGTCGTATGTTGATTATATTTTTTCTCTTGGTTTGATTGCTCTTATCATTCGATTGGTACATATTTCTGTATTTATGTGTACAAAATTGTTTGATTGAAAAGAGCAAAACGATTGGTTGAAAACTTTTTGAAAGTTTTGATTATTAACAAAGTAATTGTTTTCTGTTTATTGTTGAAAACATGGTTTTATATTCAAGAAAGAGCTTGAAATCGTTGTTTTTTTTTTAAGGGAACATCGATTTGGTTTTATTAAAATTTGAATCTGACCATTGTTTTGCTAATCTAGAAAACACCTTGTGTTTGATTTGTTGAAAACGTGTTATGGTTTGGTTTCAATAAAATTGATTGTTTTAAGAGATTAAAAAAAAATTAAGAGGAAATTTTCTGGGTTTTGTTTGGTGAAGAACAAGATAAACAAAAACAAAGAAAAGATTTTTTTTTTTTGATTTTCTGTGTTTGTCGAAACAGTAATGAAGAAATTAAAAAAAATTATTTTTTCTGGTGCGTCGAACAGAGCATTAAAAAAAAATTTTTTTTTTCTTTTCTGAGTTCTTGATATCGAAGAACACAGTATAAATTTTTTTTGAATTGATTTTTTTTTTGCTATTGATAATTGTTATCAATTATTAAAAAAAAAAATTCTGAGTTCTTGGAAGCTTGAAATAGAAGCAGTTTTTTGAATTAATTTTTATATTTTTTTTGGGATATTGATAATTGTTATCAATTAAAAAAAAAAATTCTGGCGTTCATGGAACCTTGAATCAGAAGCAAGTTTTTTTTTAATTTTGATAATTTTTTTGGATATTGATATTTGTTATCAATTTTAAAAAAAAAAAAAAACTTAGTTTCTGCGTTAATGGAAGCTTGAAAGATAGCAGAGTGTTTTGGCCTTTCTCGTGAGGAAGAAGACAATTCTGCAAAACCAAAAAAAAAAAAATTTTTTTTTTTTGCCTTTTAAGTTTCTAAAATTGCAAATCAGACCCAGAATTTTCAGAATTTATAGAAAAGCACAGAAAGTTTCTGTTTCTTGCAAAATAGCCCTGATATTTTCTGTTTTTTGCAAAATGACCCAGAAAGTTTCAATTTTTACAAATCAGACCCAGAATTTTCAGAATTTGTAGAAAAGCACAGAAAGTTTCTGTTTTTTGCAAAATAGTCCTGATATTTTCTGTTTTTTGCAAAATGGCCCAGAATATTTATTTATTACATTTTAGTTTAAAATGTTTCATTCACTTGCAAAATGGTCATAAAATTTATTATTTTGCAAATTTCAACTATAATTAATTTATTTTAATTATATGGAGATTAATTTGTGAGTGGTTATTTATTATTTTCTAGTTGTGATTATTTGCATTTCTTCCCCATCGGAAGATGTTATGTTTTAATATAATCACTGATCTAGTCTAATTTGTCTATATTATTTTAACTCTCCATCTGAGTAAATTAATTAGGGACATGAATTAGATGTAATATTTTCTCACATATTAATTTTTATTTAAGAGACATGTTTTCTCCCATCGAGTAGTACATGTCGGTCTTATCTTATTTTTATATGCATGACATGTGATTGGTTGAATTCTCCCATCGAGATTACTATTCATGAATGTTGTAAAGATGCATATTTGAATTTTGATATCATTGTTGTCAATGTGCAATTTTGATTTAAATTCAATTTTATTATTGTATTATTAATGATATACTGAATTTGTTTAATATTTTTTATAGAAATGACATCTTTCAATCTCCTAGCAAATATCATTACCCAAAACAAGCTTGAGGGTCCTAACTATGTGGACTGGAAAAGAAATTTGGACATTTTGCTTACTGCTGAGGAGTACAAGTTTGTGCTGACTGAAGTATGTCCTGAAAAACCCGGTGAGGGTGCCTCTGAGGAGGCTACCAGAGCTTACCATAAATGGGTTAAAGCTGATGAGATGGCGCGATGTTACATTTTGGCATCTATGTCAAATGTTTTGCAACATCAGCATCAGAAGATGGACACTGCTTTTGACATCTTAGAGAATCTCAAGGAGATGTTTGGAGACCAAACTAGTGCAGCCAAGCAGAATGCACTGAGGGAGATTCTTACTTCTAAAATGGAGCAAGGAACTCCTGTTAGAACTCATGTCTTGAAGATGATGAGTCTTCTGAATGACATGGAAGTTCTAGGTGCTGAGGTTGACAAGGCAACTCAGGTTGAGATGGTCTTGAACACTTTGCCAGCCAGTTTTCAGCAGTTTCGTTTGAACTACAATATGAATAAGATGGATTTTACTCTATCTAAGTTGCTGAATGAGCTGGTAGCTGCTGAGACTATTATTATGCAAGGAGCCGCACCTATTGTGCTTAATGTTGAGCGAGGTTCTTCATCTGCCCAGAATAAGGGTAAGAAGAAGAAAAATGCTCAAAAGCCTAAGCCTAAGACAAATGGTGCAGCTGCTGGTGCTAATGGTGCTGTGAAAAAGCCTAAGGGTAAGTGTTTTCACTGCAAGCAAAAGGGTCACTGGAAGCAGCAATGTCCAACTTGGATAACCAAGAAAAAGCAAGGTATGTCACTTTTTTATTTACTGGTTGTTGAAACTTGCTTAGCGGTATTGACTACACTCCAATGGTGTGTAGATTCAGGAGCCACTAATCATGTCTGCAATTCTTTGCAGGGGTTTCAGAATACACGCCAGCTAAATGAAGGAGAAGTGAGCATTTTTCTGGGAGATGGCACTGAGGTTGCAGTTCTAGCTATAGGAAATGTTATTTTGAATTTTGAGAATAATAGAACATTGTTTTTGAAGGATGTTTTATATGTTCCTTCAATTAGAAGGAATTTAATTTCTGTTTCTAGTTTGAGCAAGAATGGATACTCTGTTTGTTTTAATGAATTTTATGATGATTCTGTCATTATCAAATTTAAAAAACAAGTGATATGTTCTGGCTCATTAATGGATGATTTATTTATTCTCAAAGTTTCACCTGAACTGCAACTATCTAGTTCTGAAGTAAATAATTTTGATTCTATTGTACCATTAAAAAGAAAACGTCCTACTGAATTAAATTATACTTATCTTTGGCATTTAAGGCTTGGTCATATTAATTTAGATAGGATTTCTAGATTGGTTAAAGATGGACCTTTGAGTTCATTGAAAGTGGAGGCACTACCAACTTGTGAATCCTGTTTAGAAGGTAAAATGACTAAGAGGCCTTTTCCCTTAAAGGGTAATAGAGTCAATGATGTTCTTGAATTAATTCATTCTGATTTGTGTGGCCCAATGAGTGTCCAAGCTAGGGGTGGTTTTGAGTATTTTGTGACTTTCACAGATGACTACTCACGGTATGGATATATTTACCTGTTACGCCGTAAGTCTGAATGCTTTGAGAAATTCAAAGAATTCAAGGCAGAAACGGAGAAACGACATGGAAAATATATCAAGTCATTGCGGTCTGACCGTGGTGGCGAATACCTCTCTAGGGAATTCATTGATTATTTATCAGAACAAGGAATTACTTCACAATTGTCTGCACCTGGTATGCCACAACAGAATGGTGTAGCAGAAAGAAGAAATAGGACGCTTATGGAAATGGTTAGATCAATGATGAGTTATTCAGATTTGCCTATTTCGTTTTGGGGCTATGCCATAGAAACAGCAGCATATATTTTGAATTTGGTTCCATCTAAGTCAGTACCTAAAACTCCTACAGAACTGTGGACTGGGCGAAAGCCAAGTCTAAGACATGTTCGGATGTGGGGTTGTCCAGCCCATGTGCTGAAAGGGAAAGCAGATAAGTTGGAATCAAAAACAGACTTGTGCTTCTTTATTGGATATCCTAGAGGAACGAAAGGAGGTTTATTTTATAGTTCAAAAGATAAAAAGGTCATTGTTAGCACCAATGCACATTATCTTGAAGAAGACTATATTAGAAACCATATTCCCAAAAGCCAATTAGCCTTGTTTGAATTGAGAGGAAAAAACATACCAACTAGAACTTTTCCATTAGAATATCAACCTGAACCATCCATGGTCGGAGCTGACATTCCATTACCTCGTCGTAGTGGGAGAAATGTCAGTGCACTAGATGATCAACATCCGCCTGAGCATTCAGCGCCTAACATTCCACTACAGCCCGAAAGTAGTGAGAGTAATGTTGGAGCTACAGTGGCGGCTGATGATCCTAATGTACATGAGCAAGATGTTGGAGCTTCTGACATTTCATTGCCTGTTAGTAATGAAGGACATGTTCAGGCTCCAGAACATGACCAGGATGCAATACCACCAGTCATAGACTTGCCGGCATTACAGCCACCGCAAGATGAAAGTGTGATTGTAGAGCCTGTAGTACTTCGTCGTAGTGGGAGAATTAGACGAACCCCGGTTCGATATACACTTTTGGGAGAAGCTTTTGATAGAATCCCTGAAGAAGTGAATACCGAACTAGCTTGTTACGATGAAGCACTACAAGATAAAGATGCTGATAAGTGGCTTATAGCTATGAAATCTGAGATGGAGTCTATGTACTCTAATCAAGTCTGGGAACTTGTAGAACCACCTGAAGGGGTTAAACCCATTGGATGTAAGTGGATCTATAAGAAAAAGAGGGGTATAGACGGTAAAGTGCAAACTTTTAAGGCAAGGCTTGTTGCGAAAGGGTTTACTCAGAAAGAAGGGATCGATTATGAGGAAACTTTTTCGCCGGTAGCCATGCTGAAGTCTATTAGAACTCTTCTATCCATTGCTGCTCATTTTGATTATGAGATTTGGCAAATGGATGTCAAGACGGCTTTCCTGAATGGAAGTCTTGATGAATGCATCTATATGAAGCAACCAGAGGGTTTCATAACTAGTGGACAAGAAAATTTGCTATGCAAATTAAATAGGTCCATTTATGGCCTTAAACAAGCATCTAGGTCATGGAATACTTGTTTTGACCAGACGATCAAAACTTTTGGTTTTGATCAGTGTCATGATGAGTCTTGTGTGTATAAGAAGTGGAATGGTAGTAAGGTTGTGTTTCTAGTACTATATGTGGATGATATTCTACTTATAGGGAATTGTGTAGGTATGTTGACTTCTGTCAAAGACTGGCTATCTCAGCATTTTGATATGAAGGACTTGGGAGAAGCTGCTCATATTCTTGGGATCAAGCTTATGCGAGATCGTAAGAAGAGGATGATTGGCTTATCACAGGCACTTGATATTGATACTATTCTTGCTCGTTTCAACATGCAGGATTCCAAGAAGGGATTTCTTCCCTTCAGACATGGAATCACTTTATCTAAGGATCAATGTCCTAAGACACCTGAAGAGATAGAGAGCATGAAGGCAGTTCCTTATGCTTCTGCAATTGGAAGCCTCATGTATGCCATGTTATGTACTAGACCTGATATCTGTTTTGATGTTGGCATGGTTAGCAGATTTCAGTCTAATCCTGGGCGGGAACATTGGACTGCGGTGAAACATATAATCAAGTACTTAAAAAGAACTAGAGATTATATGTTAGTCTACCAGTCTGCAGATCTTATACCCATAGGGTATACAGATTCAGATTTTCAGTCTGATAGAGACTCTCGGAAGTCTACCTCAGGAAATGTTTTTGTCCTGGGAGGTGGAGCCATAAGTTGGAGGAGTATTAAGCAAACTTGTGTTGCTGACTCCACCATGGAAGCTGAATATGTGGCAGCCTCTGAGGCTGCTAAGGAAGCTGTATGGCTTAGAAACTTCCTAATGGATCTAGGTGTAGTTCCTTCAGTGCAATTGCCTATTACACTTTATTGTGATAATAGCGGGGCAGTTGCAAACTCAAAGGAGCCACGGAGCCATAAAAGGGCAAAACATATTGAGCGGAAGTATCACTTGATACGAGACATAGTTCAAAGAGGTGATGTGTTAGTGACAAAGATTGCATCGGAAAATAACCTGGCAGATCCTTTTACAAAGAGCTTACCAGCAAAGACTTTTGACAGTCATGTAGAAGAAATGGGAGTTAGAATAATTGATGCATGGTTATAAGTCTAAGTGGGAGATTGATAGGGATATACTATTAACCATGCAAATGTAATAGTATAGTTTTTGATGTTTTTCTATTAACAATTATTTATTTATATTTAATTGGAAAAATTTGCATTAAATAAATATTTTTTTTGTATATCATTAATGATTGTGATTAGTACATTTTGTATGTATCTAATTGGACCAAGTAGAGAATGGGTGTTTTATACTGACTATTAAAACATATTCTTTTTGACATTAGAAATAAGATTTAATGTTCTTAATCTTGATTTAATTTAATATGAGCAAATATTTATTATCTTGTGCTTTGATTCATTAAAGGGTGAGTTTCATTATTGGAATAATATTCTCGGTGGATTGAGCAAAGATAATTTGTATTTGTGAAATATCAATTAATGATGGAATCCATGTCTCGGTATAGAGAGTGATGATGCACTTTAAGTAAGCTTATAAGGTTTCATTGTGTAAACCCTGCAGGTGGATTTTAATCCGACACATGAAATAAGTTGAGCGACAATCTTAAAGTTATATTGTTATTTAAATAAATAGTCAGTAATTTATTTAAGATAATAGCACCTGTAATCTTAACATGGGGAACATAAAATTATTATGTTGTGGAATTGTAAAATTAATAAGGGGTTCATTCATGAATTTTTAGTGGAATAATTTGTGATTAATTATAATAAGATTATACTGGTCCTGTATAGATTCTTATTATAATTGGTAGCCTTGTTGATTTTATTCCTGCGGTCCCTGTTGTACCTTAATTATTTGGAATAACATGGGTTTATTATTTAAATAATGGATAGATTATTTTAATTAAAATATTATTTATAATTATTTTAATTAGATAATCTTTTATTTAATTATTTATATATATTAAATGATATCTTCCCATCGAAGATAAGTTTAAAAAATATATAAATAGGTGAAACCCTAGAAAAAGAAAGAAAGTTTATTCTGCCCACCCAGAATTCTATTCCAATTAGAATAGTTAAGGTTACAACAGAAGATCGTGGGTGACTCCAAGATCTCAGGAAAGAAGACCGGTGAGCGATTCTACGCTTCAAGAGGTTAGTCTTGATTATTGTTTTTATGGTTTTAGTTTGCCTTCAAACGTTGTTTCGATCCGGGTTGTTTCCGCTATTAATACCCGCTCCCATCATTGGGGACGTTTCCCAAAGGAGAGAAATCATCTATTTAAAATGATAGCTGACAGTAAGATGAGAAACTTCAAAAACGACACTCAATTGTTCTGGTACTCCCAAGTTTTTAAATGCAAAATATCATATTTATTAATTGCATTTGGGTTATTTTGTAATTTTTCGTCTGAGATGGAAAGATACAATGTTCTCCAGTATTCCATATTTACTAATTGTTTTTTCTTGTGCAGAGGGAAGGAATCTTTTTCATCAGTGGAGATGTTCATTTTGGAGACATATCGAGGTATGACTGTGGGATATCCACTGTGTGACGTGACATCAAGTGGGCTTGCCCAAGCGGTTGAGAAGGCAGTACCTTCACCATTGAATCTCATACTGAGATTTATGGCTTGGTTGACACCAACTACAATGAGAGTAATGAGCCAAAGCTGCAGATTCAGATCATGCACATATGGTATACAAAGATTAGAACTTTTATGTGAATTCTGATGATTTTTGTTAGCTCCATTATCCATTCTATTTTGAATGTAAATTTTCTATAGGCCAACCCAATTTTGGAGCAATTGAAATAGATTGGAGTGCGATCCCTGTCACCTTGAAGCTCGAAGTGAGGGATGGGGGTGGATATCCTGTCACTGGCGTAAAGTTTCCATTGTTGGAGCTGCAATCACACGGCACAAACACCACATCCACTATAGTAGGCAAAAATCAAAAGCACTGCTCTCTGGAAGTATTAGATATCGTCTGGGAATTGTATTCTATTTATCTGTGGCTGGTATGTATTTTCATAAGTGCATCCTGCATAGAATTTCACTAATTATTTCTCTGCTTGCTGTTTTTTGGCACATCAAAAATGGTTTGAAGGGAAAATAATAGCAAAAAAAAGAGATTTATATATATAGCAAATTAAATGGGATCGTATATAAAAACTTAGCAATCTAGGAATTTTCTGAGCAACAATCAATCAGACGACTGCCCTACTCTTAGATCTATTCACAAATTTAAATAAAATAAGAATAAATAAAAGCATATAAATATATAAATTAAATGAAAGAATTTATTAAAAACATATAACTTTATTTATTCTTTTAAGAAAAATTATACAAAATATAGATTATTGGTATATTATTTTTCGTTATACCAGGTACTACAGGTTTATAAATCTTGCTTACAGCAATAACCGTTGCAACCGGGTGTTCAGCCTATACCAATAAATCTTTACAAATAAAATAAAATTTTACAAGTTTCTGATACACCAGATTAGCTTTCGTTGGAAATGCAGAGCATATTTATACAAAATAAACTTTAAAACACAAAATACAGACTTTAAAATAAAATATAAGCTTTAAAAATAAATAAATAACTTACAAGAGAACAATAGTGAAGGGGATACAAAAGTGGAAGAAGGTTTTTTGGTGAAGAGGGAAAAAGAAAACATAAACTAGAGGTTTGAGTTCTTCAGAACTTCTGGAGGTGAGACGTTATGAAAAAAGTATCTTCAAGCTTTAGAAATGGTTTCCTTAAATAGACAGAGGCTCACTGTTTTTTTCACATGCTTGGTACTGTGGATAAATAGTAACATATTGTTACTATTTACTTTACTGTATTTTTACGCATCTGAAACTGTAGATGAATAGTATATTATCGGGTACTATTTGCTTTACTGTTGAGAACTATAGATGAACAATTTTGCTGACTTTACTGCAACTTTACCAGGTCATTCACATGCCAGATACTGTTGATGAACAGTATCTTGCTAGTTGGCATCGACTTTAGAAATTTTGAAGGAATGAGGTTCTTTCTGCCTTTAATTGTCTGATGAGTTTGAGTCAGAATCGGATTTTTTATTTTTTATTTTTCTTTTCTTTTCTTTTTTCTCTTTTCTTTATGTTTCTTTTCTTTTCTTTTTTCTTTTCTTTATTTTTCTTTTCTTTTTTGCTTTTAATTCTTATTGAGGGCAAAATGTCATGGCAATCATTACCATTGCTAGGACAATAGTCTAAATAGAAGTCGGACGATGAACTAGAAGATGAAGATGAGGAATTAAAAAAAGAGAAAGGAGATTTTCTTCTTCTGGAATGGGCTTTAGATTTTTTAGAAAATGCTTTATTAGACAATCCAGCAAAGCTAGTCTTACTTGGCTTTAAGGGCTCAGAGATTGAAGCAAGAGATTTAACCATCTGTTGCATCAAGACTTTATAATCCTCTGCAATTTTTGCAACTGCAAGAAGGGCTATATTTTGGGCTCTTTAGGCTCTAAAAGAGATAGAAAGCTTTGGGTCAAAGTTACCATGATTTCTCTTTGGTAGTCACTGCTTTACTGTGGATTCAAAAGTAGAATTGCGAAAGACAGTCCACAATTTGATTTTAGCTTTTCTTAATACTAAAGGTATATTAGTACCCGATTAAACATAATTATCAAAGTACCATTGATAAACCCATGGTATATTGAAAGTTGTACAAAAGAGAAGAGAAAGGAAATTTCTTCTCATAAGGGCTTAGATTTAAATGGACTTTGTAATTTTGGAATGTAAGTAGCACGTTCTGTGATAATGTTCTATAATCATTTTCACGGTAGTACCACCAATCAGCAAACCACATAGGAAGATTATCAGTCTTTATACTAGTATCAAAATATATCAGTCAGGAATGAGTTTTATTAGGGTTTTAGAAAAATAAAGCTTTAATCCGAGCATCAACATAATCCTAGTAATTATAAGAAGGACAAATGGCTTTAGAAAAAAAAGTTTTAAATTACACAAGAATGTGCAAAGGTTTTTCTCATTCAGATTGATGAAAAACTTTCTTTATTTTGAAGGAGGAATAAGCTATGATAGCTTTATCCTGCTGATTATAGTTATGCTTTAAATATATATAACCAGAATTCTAGAGAATATTAAAATAATACTCTTGAGGTTTTAAAAAATTATTTGGCTTAAAAAAATTAATTTTTAGGGTATACAGACTCAATAATATTCCATGAATTTTGCTGAGCAGTTTCATTTTTAATTATTAATTTTGTAGTTTAAAAATTTTTATTAAATCATATAGCTTTAGAGTACTTTAAAGAAAAAATTGAAGAAACAATTTGAGTTGAAGGATTTGAAACTTCAACCTCAATTTTAGAAACATTTTCAGATAGGATTTTTATAGATAAGATTCATGTAATGGTCAAAATTTTAAACATGAACTTTTAACTAATATTGAAAAAAAATTGATGGTATATAGTGATAAAAGTATTGTGGATAAATGTTATAAGTAGAGAATAGTAAATTGTATATCTCAAAAATTTACTGAAGAGATTATTTTTACTGTTTTACGAGATTAAAACTCAATTTAGAATTAACGGTTAAGAATGAAGATGCACCATAGTTATTATGAGCATTCCCTCACTTGATTAAAATATTATATATATATATGTGTGCATATGTGTATGTGTGTAGAAATTTCTGATTTCTTCTCCATCTTCCACGCCATCTTCTACCCTCATCACCATCTTCTCTCTATTTCTTCTTCCTTTCATCAAATTAATCAAGGATTAAGAGAAAAGAACATATAGATATAGATTTTGAGAAGAATAAGTTAGAAAAGGCAAGATTATCAAGAAGTAATCAAAGGGAAAGAGAGAAAAAGAAAGAGAAAGAGGAATTTTGAAGAGGTATGTGCTTATGTATTATACTTTGCAAATAATTAAATTTCTATGAATTTGAATGTTTGAATTGATTGATTGAGTTATTTATAATGAATTATTTCTTAAAAATATTGATTAAATGGATTGATGAGTGAAAAATGAACTAAAAGAACTTATATGTGATGAGTTTGATTTTTAATTCAATCTTTATAAGAATTGGATAATTTGATATTGTTTTAGCCATAAGTGATATTTGAAGGTTTGATTACTTGAAGTTTGAGTAAAATATTTGATTCATTATTATCATAGATTTTGACTTTATTGAGTTAAAATGGTTAAGTGTGTGAAATACAGAATTTTTGCCTGACATGGCCAAGTCAGTGGGTGTGTCTAGTGACACGGGCAGTGACACGGCCAAGTCAGTGGGTGTGTCACATGCTGTAAAAAATTTTTATGTTCTTTGATGAGAGACATGGCCAATGACATGGCCAAGTCAGTGGGTGTGTTTAGTGACATGGGCAGTGACACGGCCAAGTCAGTGGGTGTGTCACATGCTGTCAAAAATTTCTATGTTCTTTTATGAGAGATACGGCCAGTGACATGGTCAAGTCAGTGGGTGTGTCTAGTGACACGGGCAGTGACACGGCCAAGTCAGTGGGTGTGTCACATGCTGTCAAAAATTTCTATTTTCTTTGATGAGTGACATGGCCAGTAACATGGCCAAGTCAGTGGGTGTGTCACATGCTGTCAAAATTTTTCATTTTTCATTGATGAGAGATATGGCCAAGTCATTGAACATAACTTGGCCGTGGTATGAAAAAGAGTGATAAACTTTAGAAATGTGACAAATATATATCATACTACATGTTGATAAAAGTATTGTACCAATGAAATGATATAAACAATTTAGTGTTAATCAAAACTAATGTATTGCCCAAAATCATACTAAGGTTATATCTAGCTTTGGATTGAATGGCTAACCAGAGAAAGAATAGCCATAGTAATAGTGTGCGCCGAGTGCCATTAATGGACACATTGTGTTATCAGTGATAGTAGGCATAATTGCCATTATACATGTTCGAGATTTGGCATTAACATTGCTACACTGACATGTTATCCAAACCTATGATCTAAGTTTAGTATGAATGGGCATATTTAATAAAGATATCTAAATTGAAAATATATGTGAACATGATAGTTGTGAATAATGGAAGAAATGCAAAATAATAATATAAGTCAATTACTTAAAATTGACTTACTGTGTTCCAATGTAAAAGTGATTGTTAATATATATATTACTGTTTACGAGTGAAAGTTCTAATGCACGGAATGGAAATGTTATGCTCAAGGTATTGAATTAATTAAATGATTGAAAATGTATATAATGATATGAGACAAAGTGCTAAATGTAAGTGCTGATAATTATAGATTGAATGAATTATCCTATATGTAAAAGTAAGACGTATTGAAAAATAAAATAAGCATATTGTGAACAATGTTATCAAATGAGAAAACAAGTCTTAAATAACATGATTCTTAACGAGAAAAGTTGTATTACCAAAAGTATTGTATAGTATGATAATTTTTATCAAGTTAAAGCTATTATTTTGTGTAATTAGAATATTATGTTGGTTTGTTATTGAAATTAGTTAATATAGTGAAATAACTCTTAAAACTAAGTGTTATTCCTATAATTTCATAAGTATTTTTCTTTAATATTAAGTGACAAATATGTTTATACATGCACCATTAAGCTTTGCTTAGCGTGTTAGAATTATTTTCTGACACGCAGGTATCAGGACATCGGAGCAAGTTAAGTAGTGGAATTAAGAATCTCAAAACATTACCTCTAGTATATATAAAGATCTTGTGTATATTGTACTCATAAGTTATAAAATGTATATATATATATATATAATTTAGTTTAGTTATTTGAGAGATTGTACAAATTTGTAAATATGAAAAGAATATATGTATTTAAAGGATGAAGTTTGAGAATTCTAGTGAATGATTATTAAAGAAAGAAATGTATTATATTTATTTGACAATTTTATTTGTTGGAAGAGAATTTTATATGAATTGATTTGGAGCACGAACAATATATCAAATAACATTCTCTGATAGTTTTTATGTAAGAACTGTCAGGGGATGTTACAATTCACCTATCTCTGTTTTAACAAAAAGGACTGAGATTTATTACCTGAGGCTTTAGGAGGAGGGAAGCCTAAGTTTGATAATGCTTTAATGACTTCTAGAGATTGGGCTAGCTGGGAGACTCAAAAATTTATTTTAGCTTTATTATCTTCTTCTTGGACAACATTAGTTCAAGACTTTATGGCTTTAGGTTTGGTTATATTATCTGAATGATCAGATATGACTTTAGGAGAATCAGGCTTTAGGGTTTCTTTAGCTTTATTGACTGCTTTCTTCTTTTTATTTTTCATGATTTCTGAGAAGAAATTCACGAGTAAGGAAGTCAGGTAAACTGTTATTTTCTCATTTAATAAATTCTATATCAAAATAAAAAATATTTAAAATATCTTGCCATCTTGCAAAAATCTTAGCCCATGGACTGAGATCTATACTAGTATAGTTAGACAGATTAAAATCCTAGTTAAAATTATTCCCTGCTTATATATAACTGATACATTAACTTTAAAGATAGTTGAGACCGATGCTTCAGATATATGTTATGGTGAAATATTAAAACTGATAAAAGATGATAGGAAAATTATATTCCAATTTTACTTTGGACATTAGAGTCTAACCCAATTAAATTATTATACTATTAAAAAAGAGATTTTAAGTATTATTTTATGTATTTTAAAATTTTAAAGTGATTTATTAAATCAAAAGTTTTTACTTCGTATTGATTGTAAAAATGCTAAAGTTATTTTATAAAAAAATGTTAAAAACCTTGCCTCAAAATAGATTTTTTCAAGATGACAAGCTATTTTAAGTATTTTTACTTTTAAATGCTAAAGTAACTCTCTCTGAAGTAACTGTTGCATTATATAGTTACGAACTACGAAAGAAAGATAAGAAAGAGAGTTCAAGTGGAGCAGCAGAAGCATTGATTGTGAGAGGTCACTCTCAAAGCAAGAAGAGAGAAAAAAATGGGAGATTAAAATTCAGATCATCTAAAGATGAATGTACCCTTTATCGGGAGAAAGGGCATTGGAAGATAAATTTTCCCAAGCCTAGTAATAAAAGCAAATCTGATAAAAAAAAGTTATCGTGAATTCAAATATAAATGAGTGTGATGAAGAAGACTTAGACTTTTCATTAGCTATTGTGTCATCGACAAGCTCTTCTAGTGTATGGCTACTTGATTCTGGTTATAGCTGCCATATGTGTCACAATTAAGATTGGTTCTTTGACATTAGAGAACTAGAAGGAGCAACAGTTTACACATCAAATGACGATCCATGTATGATTAAAGGGATTGGTACAATCCAATTAAGAAATCATGATAGATCAATCAGGACTTTGACAAATGTCCGATATGTACTGAGTTTGAAGAAGAATTTCATCTATGTGGGAGTCCTAGAATCAAAGGGCTTCATTGTAAATGCAGCAGATAGAGTAATAAAAATCATTTTTGGTGTACTGGTGATAATAAAAGGATTAAAGAAGGCCAATAACTTATATTACTGTCAGGGTAATGCAATTATTAAGACAGCAACAGTAGCTTCCAGTAATGATCAGGAGTTATAAGCAACCAAATTATGGCATATGAGCTTGGGACATATTGGCTATAAATCCTTGAAACTATTTTCAAATCAAGGATTATTGAAAGGAGTGCAATCTCAGAAGTTAGATTTTTATGAGTATTATGTCAAAGACAAGCAGACTTTAGTAAATTTTGGTACTGCAATCTATGATACCAAAGATATTTTGGACTATGTTCACTCAGATGTGTGGAGTCCTTTCAAGACAGTTTCAATGGAAGAAAATCACTGCTTTGTAATATTTATTGATGACTTCTCTCGGAGAGTATGAGTGTATACTATGAAGATGAAGGATGAAGTGTTGAGAATTTTTCTCATATGAAAAAAGATGGTGAAAACTCAGACGGATAGAAAATCAAATGTCTCCGCACAGATAATGGTGGAGAGTATAAAAGTGACGTATTTTTGAATTTTTGCCAAGATGAAGGCATTGTTAGACACTTCATAGTTAGAGATATACCACAATAGAATGGGGTGGCAGACCGCATGAACCGGATATTAGTGGAGAAAGTTCGGTGTATGTTGTCCAATACTGAGTTGGGCAGACAATTTTATATTGAGGCTGTGACTTATGCTTGTCATCTCATTAATCGCTTATCATCAGCTACTGTTAGTAGTAAAATACCTTTGGAGATGTAGTCAAAAAAATCTGTTACTGATTGTGATTTCTTACGTGTGTTTGGTTCTACTACATACTATCATATTAAGGAATCAAAGTTAGATCCAAGGACAAAGAAAGCGCTCTTTATAGGGATCACCACTAATGTGAAATAACTTCACCTTTAGTGTCTAGAAATAAATAAAAAAAAAGATAATCTTTAACAGAGATATTACCTTTGATAAGTCTACCATATTGAAAAAAGTAAAAAATAAAATTATTTAGCAGACAGATGGTACTCCAAAGCAGGTGGAGTTTGAAAGAAGAATTATTGACCCAGTAATAAATAAAACAGATGAAGACACTCCTACGATAGAGGTGGAGTCAGATGAAGAAGAGTTTCTAACCCAAGAACCTCCACAACAATAAGAATCTATTGCAACAATTAGGTCACTACGAGAGATTCGCAAACCTACTCGATTTGATGATATAGTAGCTTATGCATCCCTAATTGCAAATGATGGCATTCCTAACACTTATAGTGAAGCTGTCCAAAGTTCAAAAAAGGAGAAGTAGAGAAAATTCATGAATGATAAAATGCAGTCCCTTGAAAAGAATTATACATTGAAGCTAGCTAATCTACCAAAGGAAAAGAAGACAATTAGATGCAAATTAGTATATACGAAGAAAGAAGGATTTTCTGACAAGAACGATGTTCGCTACAAGGCAAGGTTGGTAGTTAAAGACTATGCTCAGATGGAAAAAATTGATTATAATAAAGTATTTCTCTAGTTGTAAAATATTTCTCCATTAGAATTTTATTGGTCTTGGTAGCATTATTGGATTTGGAATTCATTCAACTTGATGTAAAAACTGCATTTCTACATAGAAACCTAGAAGGGAAAATATATATGACTCAGCCAAAATGGTTCAAGGTTGTTGGAGAAGAAAAACGGATATGCAAATTGAAAAATTCATTATACAGATTGAAATAATCTCCGAGGAAGTGGTATAAATGATTTAATAATTTTATGATCAAACAGAAGTACACAAAGAGAAAATATGATCATTATTTGTATTTGCGCAAGTTACAAGATGGATCTTTTATATATTTTCTCATATATGTTGATGATATGCTGGTAGCTTCAAAGAATTAAGGAGAAATTGAGAAGTTAAATTCTCAACTAAATCAGGAGTTTGAAATGAAAGACGTGTGTGAAGCTAAAATTTTTTTTGACATGGAGATATGTAGAGATAGGAAGAGAGGGAAGCTTTGTTTGAATCAGAAACAGTATCTGAAAAAGGTACTATAATATTTTGGCGTGAATGAAAACTCAAAACCTATAAGTACATCGCTTGCACCTCATATGAATCTCAGCACATCATCTCCTAAAAATAAAGTGGAACGAGAGTACATGTCAGAGGTTCCATATGCAAATGTTGTTGGTAGCTTGATGTATGCTATGGTGTGTATAAGGCCGGATATTTTACAAGCAGTTGAAGTTGTGAGCAAGTACATGCATGATCCTGATAAGGAGCATTGACAAGCTGTGAAATGGATTTTATGGTATATTATGAACACCGTAGATGTTGGATTGATATTTGAGCGGGATGAGAAAGATGATCAATGTGTAGTTGGATACTGTGATTTCGACTATACTGGTGATTTGAATAAACGTTGATCAACTATTGGTTATGTGTTTACACTTGCTAAGGGGCCAGTTAGTTAACAGTCTACTTTATAGTCAACGGTTTCTTTGTCCACTACGAAAGCAAAGTACATGGCAGTATCAGATGCTGTTAAAAAAGCAATTTGGGTTTAATGTAGGGGTGTTCTCGGGCCGGGCTGGGCCGGGTTTCACCTCAGCCCGTAGCCCGGCCCGAAAACTGTTCAGGCTGCAAAACACAGCCCGAAGCCCGACCCTAAGCCCGATCGGGCTGGGCCAATTCGGGCCTAACCGGGTTCGGGCTGGGTCAGACTAGCCCAACGGGCCAATTTTTTTTTAAAAAATAAAATTTAATTTTTTTAAATTCCAATTATCTTTGGTTTTGCTGCAAATCAGGAGGCAAGGAAATTGCTGTTAAAAATTTCAACGACTAATTGCTGAAGCTTAAGATTTTAAAATCATTCCAGAAATTTCAAGAAATCTTATATTTTCCAGAGTTAAGGATTAGTCACGTTTAATCAATATAATTGCTGAAGCTAAAGATTTTAAAATGTATCAGCTTTTTTTAAAAATTGTTGTCGCTGCCGCTGCTCGCTGCTGCTGCTACTGCTGTGCTGCCGCTGCTTGGACTTGCTGCTGCTGAGAAGATCTGCTGCCTGCTGCTGATGCTGAGAGGACGACCTGCTGGTGAACGAGACTGCTGGGCGCTGCTGCTACTGCGAGATGTTGCTGCTGGGCGCGACGACCTGCTGCTGGACGACTTGGCTGCTGGACTGCTGCTGCTGCTGGACTGCTGCTACTGCTGGACCTGCTGAAGGAGCTGCGGCGCAAAGAAAAGAGGGCAGAGGGAGAGAGTGTTATGTTTTCAAGTTTTTAGGGTTTTTAGTATTTATATAAGATTTAAAAAAAATTACATATTTTTCGGGCCGGGTCGGGTGAGCCCGAAAATTTTGAAGCATAACCCGAAGCCCGACCCGACCCAGGTTCGGGTAGTAAAATATAACCCGAAGCCAGACCCTAAATGATTTTCGGGCTTCTCCAACCCGGCCCGAACCACTCGGGTCAGGCCGGGTTTTTCGGGCTATGGGTTTTTTGAACAGCCCTAGTTTAATGGTTGGTTGGTAAACTGGGAGTTAGATAAAAGCACATTAAAGTGCTTTGTGATAGCCAAAGTGTTATTCATGTAGCAAAGAACCAAGTTTATCATGCAAGGACAAACCACATCAATATTCGGTATCATTTTATACGTGAAATTCTGGAGGAAGATGAAATATTATTTTAAAAAATTCGAACCACTGATAATCCTGCAGATATGTTGACAAAGGTGGTGACTGTTGTCAAGTTCAACCATTATTTGGACTTGATCAATATTTTAAGAAATTGAAGATGAACACTTCACAACGCATTTTGAGATACCACTAAAATAAGTTTTTGAGAGAAGATTTGTAGATTGTAAATAAATGAATAGCTAAAGTGAACATTTATTAGTTTTGGTTATTTCTTCCATCTCACATCGAAAGATGTGGGTATTGAAGTGGGTTTTTTAGCCTACAAAAGGAGGCCCCTCTTTTCCTTAGAAAACCATCCCAAAAATAAGTCCTTTTGCATATAAAGTCTTATTTTATCTTCTCTCTTTTTGTATTTCTTTTTTTAAATTAGTAATATTATTTTGGTTTTGTCTAAGGACGTAGGCAAAATTGGCTGAATCTCATTAAATTTAGGTGTTCGCTTTATTGTTTATTTAATAGTTATTTTTTGTATAATTGTTTATATATTATATATATTATTGGTGAAAAATTAATATAATTTCTACATCAGATACAAGTTACTAAGATCAAAAACTTTATTTTGGTTATTCAACAAAATTTTCAGAGGGACTCAGCACTTCATATGGAATGGAAAACCAAGGCATCGTCTCAACCTCATTATATGTCTATAGTCATATAAATGCTTTTGGTTTTTGCAGAGAAGCCTCCCAATATCTTTTATCATTTGTTGTTTGTGTTTTCAAGCTAAAGGGCCTTACATTCTTTAGAAGAGACTTTTCATCATTTTTTCTGTCAGCCTTCAGGATAACTTTATTCAGAGTTTATTTAATGTGTTGGTTGTTGGGTATATCGAATCCCCATTATTTTGGAGAAGATGGTGTCTTTACACTTTTTCTCTTTGGAAATGGAGTCTCTTCGTGTCCTGTATCTATGGCTTACAGTGGTTTGCCTTGGTCCTGTTAGAATTAATTTTATATTGATTAAAATTAATCCTAAATGTGAGCTAAATATATTTAATATATTTAAATGTGTATTGCAGTCAAATTAAGATAGTCAAATTAAAGTTGTGATCAAATTAGGATTGTTGACTATTGAGGTGTCCTACTTGTAATAGGATTATAAGTGTAGAGATCGATAAGAATTTCTGTTTTGTTGAAGGACCAAAACAGAAATCATCATCATCAGTTATAAATAAGGGGTCGTGGTCTCCAGGGGAACATAACAATTTGAGAGAAATTACGTTCCTTCAGTAGTGCTTCCGCTAAACTTAAAGTGTGTATCCCCTAGAAGGCGACAAACTCCAAAATCATCTTCAGCTTCAACATACGATGATGTCAGGTATGTAATTTTACCCTTTGCAATTTAATTTGAATAATCTAGTGATCTATGCATATTTTAGGTTTTAGGAGAATTAAGTTTTCTTTCTCTTTCATTTAGGGGAATCAGGTTTTCTTCCCCTTTCAGATCCTGCTCCTTGAATGGATCTCACTATTTGGTTCTACTTTGGTGGCTCTCTATAGGTCGTGCTTCTGTTTTATTTGGCTTGAGAACCGTATTTAGTAAGGTTTTCTTAGCTATTAGTTGGTTTAAGGTTTTGATTGTTAAGCTTTTCTCTGTGATATATGTTCTCCCTGTCCTCTTCATGATTTTTCTTCCCATGAAAGAGGTTTTCTTATTATCTAGGATTATTGTTTAATATATTGACTTTTTATTGATAAAAAAAAATATTAAATTTCTTCCTTTAATCATTAATTGGAGTTCACCAATTCTTTATTACAATTATTTTTAATGAAAACTCATTTTAATCTTTACATTAAAATTAAATATATCCAATTATAGATTTGAAATTATGCAATTACCTATTGTATCATGGCTTACGTGATAAAAGAAAAATAGTTCAAAGAATAATTTATCTACATATATATATTTTTGGATACAAGAAGAATTTATATTTATTTATATTATACTCGCTCGATTGAAGAGCGGTCCGTTTTTCTTAATGGTCCCATTTATTGGAGTATTGAAAAAAGATTATTCTTTTTCACGCGTGGAAGAAAGGGGAAATATCAATTTGTCAGCTTCTTCAATCAAATATATTAATTTCTCAAGTTCTTTTATAAAATTATCTGAAAAAATGGCAATATTATAAATAACTTATCAATTTTAAAAAATATATTATTAAATTTATACGAATTTTTGGATCAATTTATAAATTTATTAGTTTTGCACAATATAAATATATAAGTTTATTATACATTAAATAAGTTCATGATAATTTCTGTAAATTTATATGAATTTATTTTTAGTTTATTATATATTTTTATGAAATAATAAAAAAAATAAAAAATTTTAATGAGAGGAGTAATCGTTGGGCTGATTGCTGAACCCTGGCCAGCCCAGCCCAGCCCAGCCAATACTCGAGTTTCTTTACTTTAAAATGAAGTAAAGGTAATGGCCTTGGGAAAGACAAAAGGAAAGGTGATGACAGATGAGACAGGGGATAACCCTTTGGGACCCTTACGTCGGAAAAATTTCCAGTCACCGCTCGTGTGCATGTCCATATAAATATAAGTAATGTTTTGCCATCTTATCTAGCTTTATTCAAATGGAGCCAAGCATATATAAATATAATAATAAAGTACAATATATATATAAGGATTTCATGCTTATATACAAATACAGAGAGAGAACTCCTTACTCGTCCGGATATCAATCATATTTTTTAGTGCAAACATCAACAGTCAAGCCGAATAAATTGAGCTTTTGATAAAAATATAAAAATAATTAAAAATAATTTTAAATTTATCATATTTATAAAATATTTATCAAAATACAAGAATTTATAAAATATTTATCAAAATAACAAATTTTTATTAGTTTATAAAGAGTTTACAAAGAGTTTATCATGAGTTTATAAATTTTATACAGTTTATAATAAGTTTATTACGAGTTTATAATAAAATGACTAAAATACTCCTAATAAAAAAATAAAAAATTTTAAAAATACGGTGAACGGTGTCATTTTTCTGAATAAATTTTTAGAAAACTAGCCCAATAATCCACCATCATAGTCTTTCACTTAAGTGGCTCTTCTCATTATGTATGCAGTGCATTATGTTTATGAAGCGTTGTTAAAATCTGAAGTTTGAATTTATAATCTCATTGCACACAACTATGAGTATTATCAACACTTCTAACTCGTGGTGAGTACACAATATATTGATGCATATATATATATATATATCCAAATTTATTAAGGTTATATTATTACAGCGAATAGTCAATCTCAAATTGGCAATTTGCGTATGTATTGTCTTGAGGAGACAACTCAGCTTCTACTAGTGTTATGTTATGCATATAACTCTAATTTCATATAATTATATGATATACAAAAACCAAACAATCTTTCTTTTCCCATGCTTGATGCTAACAACACAGCCATTGTGTTGTCTATTTTTCGAAGAAAAATTTTTAACCTTTTTGACATACTACAAAGCAAAACAACAGTCAACTAAAAAAGCAATATTGTTCCATCGTTTTACCAACCTTGGATAAGTCCACCCAAAAATCTACGTATCCAATTCCCAATCTATTAATTAACAACCATTAAAGACCGCAATTATAATTTCATTATTTCCCATAGCAGCAAGTCAAATTCAGTGCCCTTTTCATCAATCAAAGATTTGTGCTTACATGTAATAATTTTAACAGGCAGCATATTAACCAATTAAATCACTCCGCATATTTCTGCAACATGCAGACGCACAAATTGGAATAATTATATGCTACAACCGTTGTAGCAATAAATGCCTACAACAGACCAATGCCACAAATTGACTACAACTACTTATAACTTAATTATACCTTTTAAATTTTTCTTTCAACCCATTAAATTGATTTTCTTCATTATATCAAACTTGCAATATTTACTTTAAGAAAAAAAAAATAATAAACTTGCAATATTTTTTATCCCAAAATAAAAAGAAAACTTTTAACACAGGTTGGTGAGTATTTAGATGTCTCTTCTTTTATAGTTCGTGATGATTTGAAAATCGATCGCCAGTAAATTGCTTGGCCTCGTGTCATAAGGGTGTAATCGGGTATACCCCTCCTTTGTATTAAAAAAAAGACATTAAAACCGTTTTTAGTCTGTAGTTATATATAATTTTTTTCATGAGACACTGGCTAGTTGCAGTTATTGCCAAATTAAAACTTCGAAATGGAAAAACAAGCAAAAACATGTGTCAACTATTAGGACTATTAATTTATTATCATTTAGACCTAATACTGTGCTGAGTGAAATTGATATCTTGGACTTGGAGAGCAAGTGATATCATTGAGATTGAATTTAAATTCATTTCATTTCCTTAAAAAAAATAATTTATATATGTACGTATCCAAGAAATTAAAAAAAAAAAAGTGGGGGTCCTTTTGTTGTTATAGTGGTGGAATGATATGATATTATGATTGACCATATCTTCAAACAATTTGGAAAGGAAAGTAGCAAAATTATTCTTCTTCCCTTAATTTCATAGTATTTGAAATTCTAATTAATCATTATTAATTGCAAGTATATATATAGTTTAATCACTAAGGTCATGTTTGGTTTAGCGGTTTCATGCAGCTGATAGCTGTTGTTGATAGCTGGTAGCTGTTGCGGATAGCTGTTAGCTGATGAATAATGAGCATTTGGTAAAAATATAGTAAGTTGTTGTTATTGTGTAAAATAACCAATAAGGGTATAATTTTAAATAAACTCAAATTTTGAAAATTTGAATAATAAATATATTTATAATAAATTTAAAAAATATAATCTACCAGCCACAATAAAAATAGATTGATGCCTTTTTTTTTTGTAAAATTTATTGGTAGCTTTTTTTCGAAAAAAATATTAGTAGCTTTTTTTTTTGGTAAAATATATTGCAATACTCATATATTCGATTAATTAATATATATATATATATATATAAGATTGACGTATAGATCATTGATTTGGCACATATCGTTATATTTTAATAATCACACGTTATAAGTTTAAATTAAAAGTTACAGATATTAATATTATCTAATAATTCAGAGTTAATATTGTCAAATAAAAAAACTATCAGCAGCTGTTTAGAAAAAGCTAGAAGGATGAGCTTTTTCAAACAGCTGCTGTTTGAGCCTTCAAACAGCTAACAACTGCTGATGAAAAAGTTAACAAAACACCTATCCTTTAGCTGATTGACTTGAAATAGCTATCAGCTGCCTCAATCAGCTAAACCAAACACCCCCTAAGAAAGTAACATGTAAATGACGATTACGTGCATATATATATACGTACATACATTTATGTAAATTAATAAATCTAGTTAATATGGACATGCATATATAATAATTAAAAAGAAAAATAAATATTATACATATTTGGTATTCAGCAGCTTAATGATTGATCACATATATATGCTACAATTAATTGACATGGAAATGATAATATAATGTCATGATCTCAAGAAAAATACACTAAGTTCTTGCCCAGAACTTCCAACAGGATTAATCATATGAAAAGACTCGGAGTCAGCAGAGCCGATGACTCGTTCGAAACTAGCACGAAGATACATGAGGTCACCATCTTCAGACTTTGGGGCCACAGGCAAAACCCCAGCACCAACAGAGACAGACTGCATCATTTTAAGTACTCCTAAATCGCTTACAGTCATCTGCCTCCTTATCGCAAAACCAACCTTCCTGCCATTGCAGACCATGGACCAGACTGGCACGTTGAACAGAGAGCAAGAGCTGAACCGCTCCTTTTGTCGGCCACATTCAAGTGCTATACGGACAAGTCCGTATTGCATCTCCCTTGCAAGGTAGGCAGTGGGAACTGCAAACTCTAGCAGTAAAAGAGGAGAGCTGCGAGTGTCATCTTGGAGGCAGAAACTAACCCGACCTTTCCTGTAACCAAAGAAAGTGCCAGTAACGGTGGAGGCGTGATGGGTTGAGTCGGAATCGGTGGAAAAGGAATCGGAAGGTTGGAACCCACAGCAAGGAACCATGCACTCCACAAGTGACCTCAAAGATCTGCGAAAACGAACTTCTCTGCCGCAGTCTACTGAAGTTGGAGTGTCAATCATGGGAAGGGGACCTCTTTGGTTGCCCAAGTCTATCATCATCCTCATGCTATAGCTGCTATATTAGCGACCACAGAGACAAATAAACAAGTAACAGAAGCTGAGTAAAGATGGTGTATAGGGCAGTAGCAGAAAGAGAAGATTAATAAACAAAGAAAAAAAAAGAAGAGTATATAAGGTGGGAGAATGAAGAGTAAAGCCAATAAATAAACAAAGAAAGTGAGTAGGGCCAGGGAATCGTGGGCAATAATTCTGCCCACAAGGGACTGTGGGGACAATTCTTGGAAGCACTTGTTTAGGGGTGGCGCGGTTGATACGACTCCTGGGATTGCGAAAGTATACCAAATTTATATATGAGTAATATTCATATGTTAATTAACTGCGTGTCTTCTGTTCTTATTAATTTATGAAAAAATTGAGTAAAGTGGGTTACAGTAAATGACATTGATGGAGATGGCAATAGGCATGCACGAGCATTTTAGCATCAGCATGATCATGAAGATGAGCATGCACGAGGCAATGATTAGACCCAATCACTCACTCTTTACCTGTCTTAATCCTTTTACCTATTCAAAAACACCGTCCACTTTCCCGACTCTTTTGCTAAATATACCTATAGATATTCTATCATTTATATATGTATATACTTAATTAATTATAATCATATATAGATCATATTAATTAATTGCTTGCTCTTATTAAATTTATATATATATAGGAGTAACATACATGCGTGTGTCTCAAAAAATTAAGTTAAAACATGTATCTCAAAAAATTAAGTTAAAACATGCATCTTTTTAATCAACTTTTTTCAAGACAAAATGGTTTTAATTGAGAGTTGATGAACATATATAAACCTTCATCTAAAAGATTATAATAAAAGTAATATTCATGGGTTGGGTTCTTGAGCACCCTTTTGTTCCTATAAACTTTACTTTGTCTGAAAGTTTTATGGCATTGATTTCTGATGATGGCGACTTTTCCATGAAAATAATTATTCTGCTATTTTTAACTTAAAAGCAAATCCCACTCTTAATTACTTTTATTTTAAATTAAATTAATATTCTACCAATAAATAATTAGTATGAGTGATTTGACACTTTTATTCTTTAAATAAAAAGTTGAGTGTTCGACTTTTGTTAATAGAGTCACTATTTAAGTATTTTATCTCTTAATGTGCCGATCCAATGAGAACAAAATTAGTTCTGGCCTAATAAATTTAGAAATAGTTGTAGTTATACAAAAAAAAAATAATGATCTATAACCATGTATATATATATTGTATATAATATAGGGCTAGCCAAGCCAATCATCAAAAATATTAATCAGACGATGGCCAGTAAAAGAGTTGATTAAATTGTGAAATAAGAAAATCATGAATAGATGCCCCAAATTGGTCATTGAAGAGGAAAAATAAAATAAAATAAACAAGTGAAAAGGAAAAAATGAAGAAGCTAGGGTGTATAAAAAAACAAGACAAGCATCCATTCCATGAAATCATGTTTTTAATTATAGGCCCACACTAAGGATTGATAGAATTAGGATTTTTGCACGCTTCATTGCCCTTTTTCCCCTCTCAGAATTATTCAATGATTTTATGCCTCGCCCAACTCCATTTGTGAACCTTTTCATTTTTTATTTTTATAAAAAAATATGTAAAATAGAGGTGCTGTAATTTGTGGGAAAGACCATCTACACCTTAAAATTTGTGTCTCAACTTATTCCTTTTAAATTCTTTATATGAAAAGCAAAGGTTTGCTATTATAATATTAATTATGATTCATGATAATGATAATGATAATGGGTGCCAATCATTTCATTCCTGCCACCTGCCATGCTGGTTTTTTATTGCTAAAACATGTCTACTATTGAGATGGATTCTTTCAAAAATTAAATAATTTGTTGTTTAATAATAATAAATGATTTTGTTATGTAATAAAAATATGAAAGAAAAATTGAAACATCAATATTTAATCAAGTGTTCAGAGGTACTAAGAATAAACTTGATAGTTTTTTTTTTTTATCAAGAGAAAGTAAAGCATTCATTGAAGAAAAGAAACAGTACACCATTTACAGGAGGTCAGGCAGCTGAACAGATTGAGCTTACTCGCAAAATATACCAAAAAAATAAAAGATAAGAACAATAACAGAAACACGCCCATAGATGCCAACATCTGAAACTTTCCCAACACAAAAAGAGGACGAAAACATGACTAATCCAGGCACAAAAGATATCAAGAGGCAAGATCTTTCCCTTCTGTCTTCAGTAATCATTAAGTTGAAATAGTGAATCCCTGAAGTGGGAAGGCCAATACACAACGACATGGCCAGAAACAAAAGCTAGAGGCAAACAAAGGCTTGCCAAAAAACCCATATTAGACAGATGAAAATAATGAAAACCAACAGCATCAACACCCCTTAATTCCTTGGATATGGGAGAAATTGAAGGAAAGGAATGATGTTTCATCCTTAAAAGGGGTATAAGAGGATGTAGCTCAGAAGGAACATTGTATTTGAGCTGTATAAAGGCTACAGGAATCACTTGGTAGCCATCATCCTCAAAGGCAAATCGACAAACAAGAAAACAGGGGGTTATCTCATAATGAAAACAGAGGAAAAATAAATCACCTACTATGGGGAAAGATTTAACCTTGACGCGCCAAGCATTTTTGTGATAAGCGTCTACAAGAACCACAAAAAATCTTAACAAGAACAGGGACTAGCTCCCGGGCTGAAATTAAAGAGCCAACAGTCCCATCCCAGCAACCAGACCTCAAGAGAAGAGGCTCTAAAGATGGTCTCTTGCCCACCAAGCTGTAGTAAAGCTTGATCGAAGCCAATACCAAAACTCATTGAGGAGTGCATATCAGATTCTATGTTGAAGAGGCAAGGAAAAGAAACTGTGGAGAGCTGAAAAGAGTGATCAAAATGATGTGATAAAGGAGGACAGGAGCAGGAAGGAGTGAAACTAAGGAAAGAAGAAAACTATGGCCACTGAGGGCGGCGGCTCCTAGAAGAAGAGAGAAAAATCCTAGCAAAAGCAGGGAGAAATTTTACGTAAAAAGTTTTATTTGAAATATAACTTTTTAGAATAAACTTGATAGTTAACCCACTCATCATAACAATGTCATACAAACTTTCATGAAACTCATATAATTAAAATTGTTAGCTAATGTATGTGTTGTCCAAGAACTTAAATCATATAAAGAAACAAAATAATGCTAATTGGGTGGCATTATGGAAAAGGAAATATTTACTCTAGATTACCATTTACCACAATATTAGATTTTTCTTGATTTCTCAATAGCTTCCTGGATAACTAAAAAGTAATTCACTGTTGCTAGATTACAATCAGCTAACAGCTGAAACTGAATACAAAACGATACTATTTTTTTTTTATTGATATTGAAGGGAAAAATCCATTTTGACTTTATTGTCCAGGAAAATATGCACTTAATTACTATTAGGCCGTGTATAAAATCATACTCTCTCTCTCTATATATATATATATATGTATAAACAATTATGCCGGTGAATGTAATGCGATATGTACAATCATGGTTAAACTTGGTTTTTCTGATGTGTTTTGCTCTCTTGACAATAAGTTATGGATTTTTTGGAAGGATCATCCGGTGCATCTTTTCAATTTTCAGGATATCTCTCAAATTATTTCATGCTCAATTTTCGATCGATCTTTATCTTGGTCTTACTTATTATCTGTTGTGTACGGTCGTCATTCGAGAAGCAGTCGGCAGATTTTATGGGGAAACATTATTAGTATTAGTGAGCATAATTCAGGTCCTTGGATTATCGGGGGAGACTTTAACACTGTTAAAAATCTTGCTGAATATAAGGGTAACTCTTCACCATGTTTTCACATTGTGCAGGATTTTATTACATGTTGTGAAGATAGTAGTTTGATCGATGTTCCCTTTCATGGCTGTGATTATACTTGGACTGGAGTTTGCTCCTCGGGTAGAGTTTGGGAGCGTTTAGATAGGATTATGGCTAACGATTCTTTTCTAGAGTATTTTTCAGATGTTTATGTGCGACATTTAGGCAAGGCAACCTCAGATCATGCTCCTTTGTGGTTGGCTTGTAAGAAAGCTGATGTAGCAGTTCCTAAGCCATTTAGGTTCCAGCATATGTGGCTCTCTCACAATTACTTTTTGCCTATGGTGGATCAGCATTGGAAGTCTGTATTTCATGGAGGAGGCATGAAGGGTCTTTTCATTAAACTTCAATCTTTGAAGCGAGCAATCCGTTTATGGAATAAGACTACTTTTGGTAATATTTTTGATAGTTATGCAGAAGCGGAAGAGAAGGCTTCTAGAGCTGAAAATCAGTATTTGTCAGATCCGTCCCCTCTAAACCGATCTCTTTGGCAAGCCTCTCAGGCTACTTTGATTCAGAAATATAATCTTCAGGAGATATTTTGGAAGCAGAAGGCGCATATTAAGTGGTTAGGTGAAGGGGATGCTAACACAAAGTTTTTCCATCGCTATGTTCAGGTAACCAGAAAGATTCATCGGGTTTCCACTATAAAGAATTCGAGTGGGTCTTGGATCTCTGAGCAACAAGAAATTGGCAATGAGGTTGTCTCTTATTTTCAAGGTTTGTTTACGGCTGATTGTGATGCTTCTTTTGATCCTCTTTTAGAGAATATACCTCTTTCTATTTTGGATGATCAGAATAGGAACTTGGAAAAAATTCCAGTTGATCAGGAAATCAAGGATGCATTTGGCAATTGGATCCTTCTAGCGCTCCTGGTCCTGATGGTTTCGACAGTATGTTTTTCCGTAAATGTTGGAATATTGTCTCCTGGGATGTTTGCAGTGCTGTGAAGGAATTCTTCCTTAGTTTGCCTATACCTCGTTCTTTTAGTGCTGCTCAGATAGTCCTCTTGCCGAAAGTCAGTAATCCTTCTTCTTTCAATCAATTCCGTCCTATTTGTTTAGCTACGTTTATAAGCAAGTTATGTACTCGCATTCTTGCTAACAGAATGACTCCTATTTTGAGTTCTATCATCTCTCCTGAGCAAGCTGGTTTTGTTAAGGGTCGAGCTATCCACGATCAGATTCTTATTGCAAATGAGCTTGTTCATGATATCAACCGTAAAACTAAAGGGCACAATCTTGCTATTAAGCTGGATATGGCAAAGGCTTTTGACAGAGTTTCTTGGAAATTTTTGGAGGCGGTTTTGCTGAAATTTGGTTTCTCTACACGTGTAGTTTCTCTTGTTATCTCGAATTTGAAAGCTACTAAACTCTCGGTTATGGTTAATGGGGTCAATTATGGATTTTTTAGTCCTAGCAGGGGGGTGAAGCAAGGAGATCCCTTATCTCCCTTGTTGTTTATTATTGCCTCGGAATGCTTTTCAAGAAGGCTTAATAATATAATTCAGAGCAATCGTATTCTCCCTTTCAAAATGGCTAGGGGATGTGGAGTCCATTCTCACTTAGCTTTTGCGGATGATCTCTTGATTTTTGTTAACGGAGATGTTAAAAGTGTGCAGCATCTTATGAGCTTCCTAACCATCTATCAACAAGGATCGGGCCAAATTATCAATTTTGATAAAAGTGCGTTTTATTGCACGAAGAAGGCAACTCAACACTACATTGATAAAATGGCTAGCATTCTTTCCATTAAATGGCACTCGCTACCTTTTGTTTATCTTGGATCTCCGATATATCATGGAATCAACCGAGCTGGGTACTGTCAATATCTTCTCCAGAAGGTTGATTTAAAATTATGTGGATGGAAAAAAAAATGCTCTCTCCTGCTGGAAGATTATTGTTGCTTAAACATGTTTTGAATTCTATACTCATCCATACAATGGGTGCCATGTTGCTGCCTCAACAGATTATCAATGCTCTTGAGAAACGTTTTGCCTCCTTCTATTGGAGCTCTTCAAGCTCTGATCGCTACCATTGGGTACGTTATGAGAAACTTTGTTATCCCACGGAAGAAGGAGGATTGGGAATCCGCTCTTTGGGCAGTCTTCAGAGTGCATATTCTCTAAAATTATGGTGGAACTATTTCCAAGGAAACTCCCAATGGGCTCGTCTTATGAAGCAGAAGTACCACCGTAAGGGCTTCATGGCATATCAAATTATTGATTCTTGTGTATGGAAAAAGATATGCAAAGTGCATGATCTGGCTTCTACTATTTTTTCTTTTGAGAATGATGTTGTGTTATGGTCTGATTCTTAAAAATCAGAGTTTTCTCTTCCTATGGTGTATGATGTTATTCGCAAAAGAAAGTCCAAATTGCTGTCCTTTTCGGTGATCTGGGATTCTTCCATTCCCCTGAAAAACTCAATCTTCACATGGCGCATCCTTCTAGGAGCCATTCCTCTCCCAACTCGGTTACAGCGGATGGGAGTTCAACTTGTCACTTGCTGTCCTTTTTGCTTGTCAGCTGAGGCATCGATCAATCATGTTTTCTTTCTCTGCAATGAGGTATTGGAAATCTGGAAGTTTTTTAGACTATCTTTGCTTTCTACTGTGGCGATCCAAAATAATCTTAGGCAAGAGTTAATGGTTTGGTGGCTTGAAGCTCCTGCTAAATCATCCAACTCCAAAATATTCAGACTTATTCCTCAACTGATTATCTTTGAAATCTGGAAGGCTTATTGTTCGATAGTATGGGGGACTGAATCTGTTTATTTTCCTACTTTATTGCATAATATCAGAAGTACTATCTTCAATTGGGGAGTAGCCCACGCTAAAGACAAATTTGCCAAGTCTAACTCTGTTTTTGCAGATTTCCTTCCAGATTGTTTCGGCAAAAAGAGCAAAATTTCCCCCTCTCTTGTTATTTGGCAAAGACCAGCAGGTAAAACTTTCAAGCTGAATGCTGATGCTTCATATACTCCGAAGCTTGTAACGGGAGGTTTTATTATAAGGGATAATACTAGTTTAACTGTATTCGCTTTATCTTTTCTGATCACAGCCCATTCTCCATCTATGGCAGAGATGATAGCTGTGGATACAGGTCTGACTTGGTGCATAGAGAATAATATTCTGCCTCTTGTTGTTGAAACCGATTCTAAAAAGGTGGTTGATAGTGTACATGCCCCTAATGATTCCTCCCATCTGTTCGTGCGAAGAATAAAAGATAAGTTAGCATTTTCATCTGTTGAGATCCATCATAATTTCAGGGAAGCTAATCAAGCTGCTCATTGGTTAGCTCTTCACAGTAGATTAAACGCTAACTCTTTTTCTTATAATAGTTTTTTAGCTTTACCTAAACTTCTAAAAGGCATTGTATTATCTGACAATATGGGACCTCCTTACTTGAGATTTTAATTATATATATATTTTTTTTTTGTTTGGAAAAAAAAATAAAAAAAATAAGTATTTCAAAATATTTTTTTTTTAATTGTGAAATTGAACTATGAAAGTGGCTATCAAATTTCAATGATTTATGATAGACGAGTAGTGTTGCAATTAATTATAGTATCAATTATTATAAATTTTGTAATGCCATTGAATGGCAGGCTAGCTGTAAAGAACACAAGCAAAAAAGAAGGCGTTAAAATCTAACAGAAACACAGAGACAGAAATGGATTAGAGAGGGGGACAAGCATAGTTTTTGCAGTCAAAAAGTTGAGATTTCTTTCATTCTTATGAAAAAACAGAAACAAAGAAAGTTGTATGAATCACACAGTAACTAACAATTAGTGGCAAACCTGTGGGGGCGAATAGTTTGCTTCCCTGTTTACCTCAAAATCGATTGATTGAAATCAACCTTATTATTATGTATCATACATTTTAATTAAATTTACAGTGTCTCTTTATTAGAATCCACTGTTACTATTTAATATAATATAATCATTGCGCTTGATTTGTCCACAAGCACGTAGCTTCGACGAATGACGATCAATTGTTTATGTACTCGTTGTGTTTGGACTGGGCTGTGCTGGCTTGTCAACTCTCTGTTGTCCAGGCTTTGGGCCATAACTTTTAATAGGCCCAAGAACACTCTCTTACAAAGGTCAAAACAGCCCAAGACCAGACCTCATAAGTCACGCTCACATTTCCCTCCTCATACTTGTTTATTGATTGAATTTAATCAAAGGGCCGATATTGCCGCCAGTTAATTAAGCAATCTCCAAACGAGAAAAATGATGAAGGTTTGACTTCAATGGCTTTTAGGTGAATAAAAGATAAAAATAATATAAAATAAATCTGTGATTTGAATCATTATGTATTTTGATGATGAGACAATTAATTAACTGCACAACTTTTGTACTAATTCTTATCTTTTTATCACGGCACAATGTGACTTTAGCTACGGTCACGATTAAACCCACGTGTCAAAAGTAATATCTTTAATTTTTATTTAATTTTGTTATTTCTTTTATTATATTATTTTGGATCAGCATGAAAACGTGGATTTAATTTACAATTGCCAATCAATATACAAGCTCTCAAGAATTTCTAATCTTGTTCTTTAAATTTTTTTTTATTATTATTGATCTCATTGCGCATCAAACACCTTTAATTTAATTAATGGAACTTTGCTTCTTAATTATATGAAATTGTTAATCATTAAAAATATTATGACATTATGTTGAAGTGTGACATTATGAAAACCAAATAATTAAGGTCGATGGACTGAAACTTTCTTTTTCCATTTAAAATCGCCATGCCTGCAAAACTTTTTATTCAAAATAATCCGAATCATCACTAAGAATGGAAATTCATCAGTCACTGATATGCCGGCCGACAATTCAATACTTAAATGCAGATATGCAGTTAAACATATTGATTCGTGGCTATTACAAATCTCATATCGAAAGATACGAAAATAATAAAGAGATTTTAAGGTTATAAAAGACTCTTTCCATTTTAATTTAAAATATTCTAAAATTAAAATTTTAATTTTATAAGACATAATTTGATCTTCTCTTTTTTTTGTAATGCTGTTTTGATATTAGTAAAATTAGCTTAGTGATATCAAAAAATATAGATAAAATTGGTCGAATTTCATTAAATTTTGGTGTTCTCTTATTTTATTTAATTATTATTTTAAGTATAATTATAGTGATATTTTATACTATTAATTATAAGCTTAATACATATTTTGCCCCCTGAACTTAACAGCTTTGGTCATTTTATATATTCTACTATTCGATTAATTATTTTGTCCAATAAATTTGCTAATTTATTAATAACTTAATTCTTATTTGCTGATGTGGCATAATACATGTACTCTCTTAACACGCATGTGAGATAATTAAATATGCTATAAACTTTGTGAAATGTCAAAAATAATCTCCAGTTTACTTGTATCGCCAATAATTCTTCATGGTATTGCAATATACAATTAATATACTTTTATTAATTTACAAAGTAAAAAATTCAATTAAAAAATTTACAATTGATTTATAACTGAAAATTTAGTAAAAAAATTTAAAATATACTTTTATTAATAAATTTATATATCAAATAATAATTATAAATAAATTTAATTTAAATAAAAAATTAAAAAAAATATTTGCTCCGACTTCATCATCATCGCCTCCCCTGGCGACTGTCGTTGCCCAGCACCACATCGCCTCCACCATCAACCGTTGTTGCCCAACACTATCATCGCCTCCACTTTCATTGCTCTAGTCTCCAGCCTTCATCGCCTACAAGCACATCATTATCATCATAATAGTCTCCAAGCACATCATCGCTGTCAACGTTGCCTCCAAGTACATCGTCATCGTCGTCATCATCGCCTCCAAGTACATTGTCGTCGTCATTGTCATCGCCTCCAAGCACATCATCACTATCATCATCCCCTCCAAGCACATCATCGCATGCAAGCTCAAATCCATAAAATTTTCCACTTCAACATCAATTTCGTTCAAATCTAAATTTTTACATTTTCTTTTGAAACCAAACACATTTTTTATTTTTTTGGGATTCTTTTTCCCATTGGTTTCTTTGCTCTCTTGATTGTCTGCCTATGCCCTCGATATGACCCTTTCTGCGACCCAATCGACAACTGCTGGTCACCCAACTGCCAATGTTTAGCAGATTGTGGAATCAACTTCGGAGAAGGCTCATTAGACAAAAGAGGCGGTCAGATTTACATAGTAATTGACTCCTCCGACTCCGAGAACACTTTGGTACTATGTAATCCAAAATGAATAACTTTGGATCATCTTCTCAACAAGAATAACAATCAAGCAAAAATTGTATACTAGCCTCCAATAGCAATAAAACAATCGGCGGTCATTGCAGGTGGTCTTAATGGATGAAACCCAAATGGTTTCATTTTTTGTTAATTTTTAATTTTTTAATTTAATTTTAAAATTTTCATTATTTTCAATTAAATTTTATGTGTCATTAATGACGTGTTGGTGATGTCACAGTGTTTATAAAAATGTGCCATTAAGTATCTGGTTAAATTAAATTAAGGGTTAAATAATTAATAAATTGGCAAATCTGAGAGACAAATTGGTTAATCGAATAATAGATAAGGTAAAATGACCAAAGCTGCTAAGTTCGGTGGCAAAGTATGTATTAAGCCTTAATTATATGTCTAAAAAAAATTTATCTAAAAAAAAACTGTGTATTTAAACGTATCCATTGTGACCAATTTCTCTTTTCTAAAAATTTTCTTAATATAATTGTTCACAGACTATACATATTATTTGTGAAAAATTAATCCAATTTTTATAATAATTAATATCAGAGCTAAGATTTTCTAAGTATACTCTGTGGTTACAGTCTAGTATGATCTTCTACATCAGAAAAAAAATTTCTTAGATTATTTGGATTCCGCATTTGTTAGCTATTAAATAATTTTTAAAAGCAGATATGGCAGAGGACTCAGGCAAATCATCTACTTTAAAAGAGACAACATCTACTTCGTCAATTAGGCCAAAGACTGTTGTATCAAATACTAGATTTACAGTAGAGATTTTTTATGATACGAACTATTTTGGAATGTGACAAAGTGAGGTTATAGACGCTCTCTTTCAGCGAGGTCTAGACATTGCCATTAAAAAAGAGAAACCAGAAGATATTAATAAAAAAAATTAAAAAGCCATCAACCATATAACATGTAGTACAATTCGATCGTGCCTTTTTAGAAAACAAAAGTATGCTTTCTCTAAAGAAATTTCCGTAAGTAAATTATGGAAGGTATTGGAGGAAAATTTTTTCAAGAAAAGCAGTTGGAACAAACTTCATATGAAGAATAGATTATTTCGTTTTACTTATATTTCTGGAACCATAATGAATGAACGTATCACTAATTTTAATCAGCTGGTAATTGATTTGATAAATTTGAACCTGACTTTTAAATATGAAGATTTAGATTTGATGTTGTTGTCTATAGGAGTTTGAGTTTTTTGAAACAACTCCACTCTATGGGAAGGCTGAAGTAACTCTATTTGAAGTAACTGCTGCATTATACAGTTACGAAATACGAAAAAAAAGATAAGAAAGAGAGTTCAAGTGGAACAGCAGAAGTATTAATAGTGAGATGTTGCTCTTAAAGAAGGAAGAGAGAAAAGAATGAGAGATTAAAATCTAGACCAACTACAAATGATTGTGCCTTTTGCAGGGAGAAAGGGCTTTGGAAGATAAATTGTCCCAAGCTGAGTAATAAAAGCAAATCTAATAAAGGAAAATTGTCGTGAATTCAAATATACATGAGTGTGATGATGAAGACTCAGACCTTTCATTAGTTATTGTGTCATCAACAAGCTCTTCTAGCATATGGCTATTTGATTCTAGTTGTAGCCATCATATGTATCCTAATCGGGATTTATTCTTCGACTTTAGAGAACTAGAAGGAGAAACTGCGACACAGTAAATGACGGTTTATGTATGATAAAAGGGATTGGTTCAATCCAATTGATGATTTATAATGGATCAATCAGAACTTTGATAAATGTTCGATATGTACAGAGCTTGAAGAATAATTTCATCTCTATAAAAGTCCTAAAATCGAAAGGCTTATAAATGTAGCAGATGTAGTGATGAAAATTATCTCTGGTGCACTGATGATAATGAAAGTATTAAGAAAGACCAAAATCTTTCATTACTATCAGGATAATATAATTATTGAAATAACATCAACAGCTTTCAGAGATGATCAGGAGTCAGAAGCAACCGAATTATGACATATACGCTTAGAACATATTGGTGATAAATCTTAAAAATTATTATCATATCAATAATTATTGAAAGGAGTGCAACTCCAGAAGCTAGATTTTTTAGAGCATTATGTCAAAGAAAAGCATACTAGAATGAAGTTTGGTACCAATGGTATTTATACTTGTAGACCATTAATTTTTTATCCAGTCTAATCCAAAAATTTTAAAACAGTCTGAAATAATTTTTTTATGGTATAAATTATTTATTTTACTTAATATTTATTATTTATTTTATTTATCATTTATTTATAAATATTTATTATTTATTTTAATATTTATTTTACTGTTTATTTATTATTTATTTATATATATAACTAAAAAATAAAAAATCGGCAACGGTAGAATCGACGACAAAAGTCGCTGGCGACGAATTGGCCATATGTCAATTTATCGCTAGCAAAACCTGCGACGAAACTGCACCCCGCGCACAGTTTTACATGCGTCCAGCCCGTAGCTGGCTCTCAGCTCGCCCAGCACCAATTTTTCTCAGGCTCGCTCGTAGTTCTCGCCGAAACCTTATTTTACTTAGTTTTTTTATTTTATTTCCAAAATAATTTTTAATTTCCTTAACATACTAGTTTTTTATTTTAATTACCTATAAATATCACATTAAAACACACAGAAAGGATTGGACTTTTGATATCGAAATTTTATTCAAGAACTATTTAAATTTTTTTTACAATTTATTGATAACCTCATACTTGAAGGATCAAGGGGCAGCAAACAATAAAATAATTCATAAATGGTAACACATATTGTCTTTGTTATTGTTCAACCAGAATTAAAATTATGGTGGAACCAACAACGGAGGTTTGAGTTTCTATAAACTTTTTACATTTTCAGTAGCCTAATTATTTAATTTGATCAATTGTTTAAGCATACAATGGATGAATTTTTATTTAAAACACGTTGATTAATTATTCTATTTATCATCTAGTTTCTATCTAAAACCCTAAAAATTAATTTTCAAAACCCTAATATTTTAATATCTATTAAAATAATTTTTGAAGCCTAAAACCCTAATTGCACTTTTCTAAAGCCACAAAATAATAATCTGTTTTCTCAAAATCAAAATTAATTCTATTTTTCTAAAATTCACAATAGCCTATTCTTTTCAAACGCCTAACTTTTAATTCTATTTTCATGATTTTCAATTTTATTTACTTAAACCTTAATATTATTTTCCAAATCCTAAATCCGAAACATCCATTCTCTATATTCAAACCCTAGTTTATTTCAAACCTAATTTTTAATTCAAACATCTAGTAGCCATATTATTTCTTTTATATTAAACATTTCTCAATTCATTAATCCAGTAAATACAAAACCCTAATTGTTAAATATAAAACCTAAAAAATCCTAATTTTATTCAAAAAACCCTAAAGGATGCATAAACCCTAAATTTATATACTTACTGCCTTTATTAGATGAATGTTTATTAATCAATTTTATTGATGTTTCATGTCCTAGATGAATATTTTACTTATGATGAATGGTTTGTTACTTTTATTGATTTGCTTTTGTTTTAAAACATTGTAAGAGGTATGTTTTTATATTTTGGGTACTTCATATTATGAGCATCATATAATTTAATTTATTTTAAAGTCTTTGGATCAATGTAAAGGACACATTTTCACCTTTCGGTAGGTGTTCTATTTAGTTTTAGATATTAGATGATGTACGGACATATTTTCATTCTCGGATGGGTGTTTATTTATTTATTTTATTTGGATATTATTGTAAGTTTAATAAAATATTTATTTATTCTTATGATTGCATGTAGTATGGATAATATTATTATATTTAAGAATTTTATAATATCAAAACATGCAAAGGAGGCCGGTTCCAATAAACCGGGTATTGTGGGGGTGCTGGGCCGTTTCTCACCTTTTCCACATGTGTTCAATTTTTTGAACCTATTAGGGGGTTGAAAATTTCTTAGGAATCGAGTCATCCATCTCTTTCTTTTTTTTGGTACATCCGGGCGGCTACTCCATTTTTTCCGGGCTTAGGCCCGTCTTCTCTAAGGCCTTTAGCCTAAATAGTACCCAAATAGTAAGAATCATTCAACATAGAAATGGGGACAAAAATTCTCGCTCATAATACTACATTCATTCAGATATATGAGGACCTTTCAAGACAGCTTCAATGAGAGAAAAAAAATACATTGTAACATTTATTGATAATTTTTCTTGGAGAGTATAGGTGTACGCTATAAAAATGAAGAATAAAGTGTTGAAAATTTTTCTCATATGAAAAAAGATGGTGAAAAATTAAAAAGATAGAAAAGTCAAATGTCTTCGCACAGATAATGGTGGAGATTATAAAAGTCATCCATTTTTAAAATTCTGTCAAGATGGAAGCATTATTAAAAGCTTCACAATTAGAGATACACCACAAGAGAATGAGATGGTAGAACTCATGAACCAAACACTGGTAGAGAAAGTTCAGTGTATGTTGTTCAATTCTAGGTTGGACAGATAATTTTGGATTGAGTCTATGATATATGCATATCATCTCGTTAATTGCTTACCATCAGCTGCTATTGGTGACAAAATACTTTTAGAGATATGGTCTGAAAATCTGCTACTGATTATGATTCTTTATTTGTGTTTGGTTTTACTGCATACTACCATGTTAAGGAATCAAAATTAGATCTGAGGACAAAAAAAATGCTCTTTATAGGGATCACCGCTGGTATGAAGGTACTTCACCTTTGGTGTCAAAAAATAAAGAAGATAATATTTAGCAAATATGTTACCTTTGATGAGTTTACCATGTTGAAAAAGATAACAAATTAAATTGTTCAGCAAACAGATAGTACTCCACAATAGGTAGAGTTTGAAAGAAGAATTATTGACTCAGCAACAAACAAAACAGATGATGATACTCCTATGATAGAGGTGGAGTCAGATAAAGAAGATGTTCCAACCTAAAAACTTCTACAACAACAAGAATATATTGTAATAAATAGGCTATGATGAGAGATTGGCAAACATGTTTGATTTTATGATATGGTGGCTTATGCATCCCTAATTACAAATGATGACATTCTTAGCACTATAGTGAAGCTGTCCAAAGTTTAGAAAAGAAGTGGGGGAAGTCCATAGATGATGAAATACAGTCCCTTGAAAATAATCAAACATGAAAACTAGCTAATCTTCCAAAGTAAAAGAAGACAATTGAATGCAAATGTGTATATACAAAGAAAGAAGGATTTTCTGACAAGAACGATGTTCGCTACAAAGAAAAGTTGATAGCTAAAGGCTATGCTCAAATGAAGAAAATTGATTATAATGAATTATTTTCTTCAGTTGTAAAATATTCATTCATTAGAATTTTATTGACCTTGGTAACACAATTGGATTTAAAACTCATTCAACTTGATGAAAAAACTATATTTTTACATGGTGACTTAGAAGAAAAAATCTATATGACTCAGCCAGATGAGTTTGAGGTAGCTGGAGAAGAAAAATGGATATGCAAATAGAAAAAAATTATTGCACAGATTGAAATAATCTCCAAGACGGTGGTACAAGAATTTGACAATTTTATGATGAGGCGGAAGTACAAAAGAAACAAATACTATCACTATTTATATTTTTGCAAGCTACAAGATGAATCTTTCATATGTCTTCTCCTGTATATTAATGATATGCTGATAGCTTTAAAAAATCAAGGAGAAATTGAAAAGTTGAAAGCCCAGCTGAATCAAGAGTTTAAAATGAAAGACTTGAGTGAAGCTAAGAAAATTTTAGGTATGAAGATATGCAGAGTTAGGAAGAGAGGAAAGTTTTGTTTGAATCAGAAACTGTATTTGAAGAAGATAATACAATGTTTTGACCTAAATGAAAAGTTAAAATTCATGAGTACACCATTTGAACCTCATATAAAGCTCAGCGCATCTTTATCTCCTAAAAATGAAGCAGAACGGAAGTACATATCAAAGATTTCATATGTAAATGTTGTTGGTAGCTTAATGTATGTTATGGTGTGTACAAGACATTTCACATGCAGTTAGAGTTATAAGCAGTTACATACATGATCTTGGTAAGGAGCATTGACAAGCTGTGAAATGGACTCTGCGGTATATTATAAACACCATAGATATTGGATTGATATTTGAGCAGGATGAGAAAGATGGTTAACATGCAGTTGGATACTGTGATTCCGATAATGCTGATGATTTGGATAAACATCAATCAACTACTGATTATATGCTTACACTTGCTAAGGGGCCAGTTAGTTGAAAGTCTACGTTACAGTCAACAGTTGTCTTGTCTACTATGGAAGCAAAGTACATGACAGTATCAAAGACTGTTAAATAAGCAATTTGACTTCAAGGATTGCTTGGTGAACTGGGAGTTAGACAAAAGCACATCAAAGTGCATTGTGATAGTCAAAGTGCTATTCGTTTAGCAAAAAACTAAGTTTATCATGCAAAGACAAAATACATCAATATTCGGCATTACTTTGTACGTAAGATTATGAAGAAAAGAGAAATATTACATTAGAAAGTTTGGACCACCGATAATTCCGCAGATATATTAACAAAAGTAGTGACAACTATCAAGTTCAACCATTGTTTGAACTTGATCAATGTTTTGAAAAATTGAATATGAGTGCTTCACAACACAATTGGAGATATTACTAAAAATAGTTTTTTTAGAGAAGATTTACAGATTGTAAATAAAAAATAACCAAGGTGAAAATTTGTTTGTTTGTAACTATTATAAATCTCACATCGAAAGATGTGGGAATAAGAAAGGGGATCTTAAAGCTATAAAATACCCCTCCCCTCTTTAGTTTAAAATATCCTAAAATTAAGTCTTTAATTCTATAAGACTTTATTTTTTCTTCTTTTTTCTCTGTAATTCTTTTTTGATATTAGTAAAATTATTTTGGTGGTGTCCAAGGACGTAGGCAAAATTGGTTGAACCTTGTTAAATTTTATTGTTTTCTTTATTTTTATTTAATAGCTATTTTATGTATAGTTGTGGTGATATTTTATGCTATTAATTATATATTAAGAAAAATTGTATCTAAGAAAAGACTTGATATTTAAGCGTGTCTATTGTGATCCACCTCTATTTTCTGAAATTTTTTTTAGCATAGTTATTAGTGTAATTATTTACATACTATATATATTATTAGTGAAAAATTAATCAAATTTTCACGATAAAATTTTTAGATTATATATATATGAATTAATTTAGTTGATGAATGTGAATGAAAAAAGTCTTAATTTGACTTTAAGAAGGGGTATAGATAAATAAGGATGACTTATTCCGACGACGTTGAACTTTGAAGGAGGAAACAACCGTTGCAAACCGGCAGTGAAATCTTGTAAGTGGCTGATGAGACTTACTCCATTCTTTTAATAAATGATTTATTTATCTTGAGTGTTGAGATATAAAAATATTATTATAATAGTGAAAAGAATGAAATCTCTATTTTAATTATATATGAATTTTTTATTTAGTGATTAGATAATTTTAAAATATATTTTTAATTATTAAATTACTAATTTAATAATAAAAAATAGTACATTATGTAATCCTAATTGAAAGATGATAAATATATAGTTGTAATATTTAATATATTATTTATAAATCATGTTGATTAAAATATCAAATAATTATCATTTTAAAATTTTAATTATTGCAGTGTCTTACTATTTTAATTTTTAAATAATTTAGAACTAAAAATAAGGGCAAATAATAATATTATTAATTTATAGTTAATTTTTTAATATATAAATTTTTTTATAGCCATGTGAAATTATATAAATATCTATAATTGCTATATATATATATAATATATTCAACTAAATAATTTTTGTATTAAACTATTTTTTAATTATATAAAATATTAAAAAAAATAAGAGATAAAGTGAATCACCTAAATATTCTCTCAATTATTTAAAAAATTAAAGCTATACTACTTGATTTAGCTATAAATATTATTATATTTTAGGGATAAAATTATTAATTTGCTCATATTATGATATTGTGGATCTAATTGTACAATAAGTAATTAATCTATCAATAACATATATTTTTTTAACACATCCAATGGCTCATAATATTTTTCACAAAAGTAAAATTAGGCGACTCCATTTAAAAATAGAGTCATCCTAGCACTACCCACCTCTTACTGTTAAATGTGTTTTATTCATCAAGTTAATAATAATAAATTAATAATCAGTCTTCTTCCTTTTTTTTTTATTTTATTTTCCCAATCATCCTTCTATTTTCAATTTGATAATCAAATTACCTTTAAAAAAAAGGGGAGCAATCTAACACTAAATAAGCCTTAATTATTTGTTATCTTCCAATTAGATATCAATAAATAAAGAAAAAACAAGTAATAGATATATATTTGAGACAAATAATAAGAAATATGTAATTTATATGTATGAATTTTTAACTGTAATTATTATATATTTAGAACATACGATATAATTTAGAATTGTGTTCTCTTTATATATCCTTGTTTTGTTAAATATCCTTACTGTGATTATAATTTTTATATGGCAAATATTTTGTTGGAAAAAAAATAACATAATCGATACTCAATTATTTTTTATAATATAACAAGAAAAAATTGATTGAGAGACCATAAATGAAAAGAGAAATAGAGAGAAAAATGGAGAGAAGAGTGAAAGAAATTAAAGAGAGAAAGAGAGACACGGTGGATATAATATTTGAAGAGGGAGTTTGAAGTTTAGCTGTAGAAATTTTGCGATATCATAAAATTAGAAATCAACTTTTCACATTTTCTAAATTTTAAGTTAAGCTTTGGAAACCTTTTTTTTTTTTTTCAATTCTCTCTTAAAGTAGAGACTTAGAAAGAAAAACATGCTTGTGCTAAAAAAAAATAGAAAAGTCTGGTCTGTGGTGTTAGAGAATGTAAAAAACTTGACCAAAATGAGATGGTGTTGAGTTCATATCTATTAATATCCTTCTGGATGATTAATTTTATATTTTTGTTTTGCAATATATGTTATAATTAAGTAAATTATAAACATATTAAATGTTTTCTGAATCCAATTATTTCAAATATTCGTTGGCGGTGTTTGTTTCTTAACTAATCTGTGTGTTTTTTCATAGCAAGTACATACGTTTTTTCATGGAAAAATTACAATCTCTGCTATTTTTTATAAAAATATTTTATTTTTACCATAATTATTTTAGTTATTTTATAATAACCTCAAAATAAATCTATAATAAATTTATAATAAACTATGTAAATTCATAATAAATAAATGATAAATTTATAATAAACTATATAAATCTAATAAATTAGTAAACTAATTATAAATTTTTATAAATTTAAATATATTTTGAAAATATTTTTTTTCTTGTATTTTTTTCAAGAACGTCTTTTGTCAATACTAAGCCTGGCAGCTTTTCAAGTAGATCCGTAAAAACGGGCCAAACTAACAAAAAATGGTAATGATTGAAAACCCACTAACTAAATTTGCTGTTTGTGAAAACTCTACTTTGGGTTTTTAACCTACTCCATTTAATAATGTTCCTCTAAAATGGTCTACTGACAAAGCCCACTAGTCAGCGGACTAAGAGGAGGAGTTTGAACACTGCCCCGCCGGTCCTTTTTTTTTTTTTTTTTTTTTTAAAAATGAGATAATAATTATTTTTTGATTTTCATTGAAAATTTTAATTTCTCTTGTTTCACTTTAAATATTATATAAAAATAATATGATTAAAAAAATTATTAATTATTATAAATTTTATAAAAAATTTATTATAATTTATCTAAATAATATTTCTCATATTTCTTATTTAACTTATTCTCTTTTATTAATTAATAAGAATAATATTAAAATTTTTTAATTAAGAATATTAAATTCTTAAAAAATATACTTGAAATAAAAAAAAATTACTTGAAGTAAAATAAAAAAAAAATCTTATACCTGCTTAAAATAAAACGGAAAAAATAATTAATTCACGAAAATTGAATTTAACAAAGTCTTAATGGCATATTTATTTTATGTCTATGGAATAGGGCGTAATATAGTTGGTCATATAAATCGATGCTTAATTAATTAGTCTCTTATTTAGATTTTGGTAAGAGTTAGGTGTAATTAGTTAGGGGATGCAATTGCACTCGTCATCATTTTTCTAATAATAATACCTTTCCTCCATTAATTTTATTTATTTTGTTTCAAGAGTCAACTCTATCAGTTTCGCACATACATATATGTGTGGGCTCAAAACATGTATTTAATTTAGTTTTAGTTTTGACAATCACAATTATTACAGGAAAATACTTCCAATTTTGTATTGATGGTTTTAGTATTTGGCATTGTTGATGAACCAATCCATATTTATATATGAATACCAAGTTTTAGTTATTTCCAACTATAAATAGGGAAAATTTTTAATACAAAAATTATAAGTAAAACATATCTTATTAACATATTATGAATTGAGTGAACTGATTTTTGATGTTATAATTGAGTGATTAAAAAAAAAGTGTCAAACACAAAGTAAATAAATGGGGCTTGAAAATATGAGAAATATAAAAACCAAAAAGCAAGTTTTATTAGGTGGGTATTTGTGTTTAATAGTTGAAAGACTGATTTTTTTTTTCTTTTGTTTACTTTGAACGGTTAGATCAATTCATTTAACAATAAAAATGAACTAAAACATCAGCTCATAGCAATTAAAACATATATTATAGAAAAGCCAGCAATATTAATTATCTAATACGATAATTTGATTAGAAAAACATTAACTGAAATATATATATATATATCTCATTAAGTAGTACATATGGGATTAGATAATAATATTCTCATACGAAAATGATGAGATGAATGGTCTCGAGTGTTGAAAAATTTAAAAGAATAAGACATAAATTTTATGTAAAAATAGAAGGAAAAAAAAAAAGGATTGTGGAGAAAACCCAGAAATGACGTGGAGTGATGCTAAACGAAAGACACCACAACCGTTAATTAATAAACCCTTATCGCTACTCTTTCTCACAACCATTAGTTTAATCGCTTCTCTCTAAATTTTTCTTGATAATGATAATCATAAAAAAAATAAAAATCTAATAAATAATAATTATATACAAAAGATGAAAAATAAAAAAAGGGAAGTAGGAGAATAATTATACATAAGTAAAATAAAAAAGGGAAGTAGAAGAATAATTATAATAATTAACTAGTAACATATGCTAATTCAGATTTTCTGAAACCCTAGCCATTTTTTTTAAACTCTCGTAATTTTTTTTAGTTTGATAGTGAAATTATCGTCAGTTTATTGACAGAAGATAATTTTTTTATATTTTTATAACCTATCATTAAATTTTAATTTTTTTTTAATTTTATATATTTATTTATATAATTTATCTTTAAAATAATTTTCATATCAATATAGATCTGAAATCTAGTAGTTATATTTTATTTTTTTATTTTTTTAGAATAAAATTAAATATAATTCAAATTTTTATTATAAAATTTTATTCTTTCTTATTTAAAATTTATTTATCATTATCTAATAGAGATTATTTATTTTTCTCTAATAGATGTTATTATTCATTATCTAATGAATGTTTATCATTCTTTAATAAAAATATTTTTCTCATATGAAAAATAATAGATATATAAAATAAGTTTTTCGCTGAAAGTTAAATTATTTCTAATATATTTTTATCTACTGTTTACATTAAAAAAATTTAAAAAAAATTTAATAAATTTATTATTTAAGTATATTTTATGTATTTTAAAATTATTTAATTTTATTTATTTTTTATAGATATAATTTTTAATTTATTAATAGAATTTATTTTATATTAAAAAAATTATACATAAGTAAATAAAACCCATGAGCCATCATCGTTTATCCGCCACCTTATCCACATTTCTCACCGTTCACTCGAATTTATCACTGTCTGTCTCTATCCTTTATATATATATTATAATCTCCTCGCTCATCACCAACAGCAACTTTATTCTTTTCATAAGCGGTGTTATTATTATTATTATTATTTTTTTAAATGTCTTCAAAAATTAGCATATTTTAATTAATAATATTATTCTTTTATTTTTTTATCTTTATTCTTTGTTAGTATTTATATTAATGAAATATCTAACATATAAAATTATAAATTTAAATATATATATATATATTTATCAATTATATATATTGAACAAGTAGATTTATCAAACTGCAATTTGATAGTTAAATATATTTATTGTATTACAAAAATTTAAAAAAATATATATATTTTATCAGTATATTTATTATTTTTATTGAAAAGTGATAGTATTCCAATACTTTTTGGGATGAAGGACATCTCATATTTTATTATTTTTTTTAAGAATGAAAATAAAATAAAAATGAGGAACACGTGTCGAGATAAAGTTCTCTCATGAATTTAACGTGGCAAATGCTTGAACAGTGTAAGCACTTTTCACTTCATTACCATTCCATATGTTAAGTCTGACAATTGTTTATTTATTTTTCTGTTCCAAAACTTTAGAAACGTCACCCACTCTCTTTACTACGCGATTTTACCCTTTTTACCACTTCCCTATCAATTTTAGTGCGAAATTAATAATGAGTTAAGAGACCCCCGCAAATCAATAATTCAAATTAAACAATTTCATTCTTTTTTGTATTATTATTATATTTCATTTTTTAATAATAATAAATAATTATAAGAAGAAGAAAGGATAAGAAGGGAAAGACACAAAAGTGAGTGGAAGGGGGTGGAGTAGTGGGAGTTTCAGACGCAGCCTTTCAGATTCCTCACGGCTCTCATCATCATCCACTCATTTTATTTTATTTTTAATCTCAATAATTATATTTTTAATCTTAATAATTAAATAATAAAATAAAAAATATTAATTATATATATATACACACACAACATACACAGAAAGCTGGGGGCATCTGGAGAGAGAGAGAGAGAGAGGACGTCCTTGTCTTTGTGGGGTTTTCGTGTCTCCAAAGCTTTTCTTTGATTTGAACTTAACCTCATCCTTTATCTATATTATTTATTTTTATCATCTTAACTCCTTCAACTTTCTCTTAATTATCTAATTATCCCTACCCAAATTTCATCTTTCTCCTTTTTAGCATTGAAAAAGTTTACATAATTCCATTAATCAAGTTAGAAATATCTATTGCTCAATTGAACGATAAACGATGAACAAACTAACAATTAATGAGACGAGAGTAATTGGCACTAACATAAAAGTCGTGACCCTCACATCCAAAAAAAAAAACTATCATCGTTAACGTAAACGCAAACGCAATTACACAAAAGCCTATAAAATTCCCATATCGGATGGATGAGAACGCAATTGTACCAATGTCCAATTATTTAGCTATCGAATAATACAAAGACCATTGGCCCCCTCAAATTGACAATGGCCTTGTACTTTGAGTTTTTGCATATATTCAACTACATATTAACTGAATATTCCACACCATATATTATGCATATACAAGCCTTTTGACCCTTTTTTTTTTACCCTCTTTATTTTTAATATATAATCTCTCTAACAAATAATAAAAAAGAAGAATTCGCACCTTTTATTTCTGTTTCATTCTCTACTCATAATTACCTTCCCCCTTGCATACATACATACATATATATATATATATGCACATTTGGCCAACCTGTACTTGTGATCTACTTCTACATTAATATCAATCAAAACAATTCGTACTCCCCTATAATCAAAGCCGTTTGCGCCCTCCATTCCCAGAATAAGCAAATTGCCAACTCAATTATTTTCCACCACTAAAGCAACAACATGTGATTCATTCATTTGGTTGCAAATTCATCACATATGAGCACAAAATATAAAAAGCAAACCATGCATTAACTACTATTATTTTTAACTTCTAAAACCATTATCTATATCGACAAAACATATTTTATCTGTACAATATATATAATAATGCCACTGCATTATAACTATCTTTCCAACAACCCTAAAATCCCACATATATATATATATATATATATTATCAACTATACAAAGATAGATGTTTTTCATGGGGTTTTCAACTTAAATTATATCGTAAGATTCCTAAATTTATCTAGAAAATAAATCCCACACTAATTTCTAAATATTAAGGGGACCATTTCCTTTCTTACAATACTCCATTAGGCTAATACAAACTTACTGCATTTCCCTGTTATTTACACCCCACTCTCCCCACATTTCACTTTATTTTTATTTTTTATTTTTTGTCTCCTCCTAATTAACTTTGTGTCATCTTTCACTTCATATACTGAACACATCATATACTGATCTTAAAATGGAGCACGATGAGGTATACCCTTTCTCCTTCTGGCATTGCGGTGATTATATATGGGAGGAGTGGATGGAGATATGTTGGTAATGGCCTCGTCACCAGAGCTGCCATCATTGTTTTGCCCATCAGATGAAGAGTATATTGAAAGTCCATCCATTAAACGGTTGAAAGCATGCGTCTTTCGAATCTTCTTTGGTGTGGACGACTCATCTGATTCAGACCCACCAATAAATGGATCCTTGTTATGCTTCCCTCTGATTGTAAATGTCAGGTCTGGGTCACCACGTTTCATGCCTCCCAGCTGAAATAATGCAAATGTAAACGGGCACTTCAGTAAACTGAAAACTTAACTAACTTTTCTAGAAATACAGAGTAGGTGAAAACAGGGCACACAAGCACGAGAGAAACCAAAACATAATTCATTCAGACACAAAATCAATTAAATATCAAATGTACACTATGATTCCCCAGATGAAATCCCACAACTTCAACTCTCCTCTTTAATTTTGTTGGAGGTAGGTCAGATACAAAAGATAGTTTATTGATAGAGTAAATCTTCACATTCCTGATTTCTCGAGATCAAATTTATTTTAAAAAAAGAAATTGAAGTCAAACACGGCAAGAATGATATAATTTGATTTAATCAAATAATAAAAAACAATTAATGGAACTTGTAACTTGAACGCTAAGAAAGTAAACAAGAAAAAATGAACAGAATTAGAAAAAAGACATTGAGAAACAGGGGAAAAAAAACCTTGCACCCAAGAGAACAGAATCTGAAGGAATCAAGGAGGCTCCTACAACAAATCTCGCAAGTATTAGTGACGCCCTTTCCGGGCCTTGGCTGAGGCCTCTCGTTTAGGAACACAATCTTGGCACTGTTGATAATGTAAGTCTGGACGCAGGAGATATCTATGTACTTCTGTATTTCATTCACCCTCACCACGTTATGGTACGAAGATCGCCTAATCTGAAACAATCCACCAACCAAATTCTTTTTCAGTCAACCATAAAGAAATAACCATAAGAAATGAAATGATTTAAAAAGGGAATCAGAAGAAAACCTGAACAAGACGGTGATCTTTGTGATTGATCAAACAATATGAACATAGGGCATTTCCCATACAGTCCAAACAGAACATATTGCATTCACTTTTACTAGAATCCCCATGAACTGAACAGGGGATGAAGTAGCCGGCTCTCAGCATTGGTCTTAACCACGAAGGACCCAAATCCTGGTTGCCCATTTGCCCAAATGGACTCACCTGATAACCAAAGACATCAATTGAAGTTATAGAACCGAAATAAATAAATAAATAAACAGAGCATAGCAGAGAGAAAGAGGATTGGAGTGGAGTGAACTAAAAGTGATGGGAAAAATACCATGACTTCAAGTGTTGAAAAATGAAAAAACACCAATCCCCAGCTGCTATTTTGTTTCTACAGCTACCGTCGATGGTTTAAAAATACCGTTGTCAGCTCCAAGAAAAGCGTTCAGAATCGATTGAATCTGAAATGAAAGAGCACACAAATTCTGCATTAGCAACCTATAAGTGGAACAGCTACAGCTAAAATAAGAGGAATCAATGAATTGAACAAAGAAGGGTTGGAAATAGAGCGTTAAACCTTGTGCACCTTGTGCAAAAATGAAAGCGGCGATTGAAATTAAGGAGAGAAGAGAATGTTATAAAGTTAGAAAAGAGCAGCCAATACAGTAAATGTGCTAATAGGGAAACAGGAGAAACGCAAAACCTAAACAAAGAAATGAATTTATAAGGCGGTCACAAAAACAGCACAAAATAATAAATAAATAATTATATAATATAAAATTGTAAATTTGTAAAAGAAATAAAAATTACAGAGCTAAGGAAACGTGCCCAGATTTTATAACAAGCAAAAAAGAAAAAAAATGGAGAATATATCGACAGGCATCAATGGAGACAGCAAGTAGGAGATATCTTTGCTTTATTTTAATAATACCCGTCCGATCACTTTCAACTTTTTCCCTGTTTTAGATCGTAGATCGTTTTGCCTTAGTAATCAACCGCCTGATTGGAGTGGGTCCCTTTTGTGTTGATTCAACGCAAGTTGACGGCTGCTTTTTTCTTATTTTCCCTGTACCCACGTGTGTGACTGTGTGTTAATTAGGCAGACCTTTTTTTTTTTTTTAATGTTACCACAAAACCCTAATAATACTTAGAGAAGAAAAGGAGTATGCAATATTTGATTTCTCATGGTCAAACTGCCAATTCTCATTTGTCAAGTGTCATCTGGAGGCTGCCTAAGTGTTCTTCTTCTTCTCACTATTATTATTATTTTATTTTAATTCATTAAACTTTTCCCATTATTTACATAAATTAATTACTTATAATAATTAATCAACTTAATTGTTTTCGTAATTTTGGATGCTAAGGTTCCAAAATAAAGCCACGTATACAGTTTAATCAACTTAAAAACAAAACAAAACAAAATAAATTTTAGTTTCATTATTGCTGATATATAGTAGTAGCAGTTTGTATTTTCAATTTTTTTTTTGTAAATATTGATTAGCTAAAAACAAAAGTCCACTTATTGATTAATTAAATTCAATGTTGTTAATTCTAAGAGATTTATCATTTTAAATCCTATCTTCATGTATATATTTTTACAAGTGGAAGAAGCAGTCTGGTCCGTATAATTGAAAAGATGTTCCTTTTTTTTTTTTTGGGAAGAAAAAAGATGTTCCTTCTCTAGACCCAACTGTTTGCGGTCCTACGTTACTTTCCTTAACTATAAATGTTTTTTTTTTTGGACAGCTTTATAGATATCTTTTGGATTTTGTTCCATCTCAGCCGCCCCTAACTGTATTATATAGTTAAATTCGTTTTTAATTAATTCCAAAAATATAATAATTTGATTATATTTACCTGCATCTGCATTTCATTCATTAATTATTAATATTTTGGTTTGGCTATTAAGAAAAGAAAAGAGCAAAGAGTTTTGATAATAATAACAAATGAAATTGACTTAAAATTGTCAGGATTAAAATAATTCCAAAACTAATAACAATTATTAACAAAGACTAGAAAAAAAAAAGAGGAAGCTAACTTCCCAAACAACGCGGAGTCCTCCTAAAGCTTAGGAAATAATGGCATTATTACTGCAACGATTGAATTAAATTTACATATAGTATTTATTAAAAACATAACATTTAGATACATGCAAAAACGTCTTGTCACGTGTGAATAAAGACTAGCATATACACACTTGTAATTTAATGCTGCATGTATGAAAAATTAAACATATGAAAAAATAAGTATATTATACAATAAATTATATTAATTTATACTAATAGCATAGCCAATTACTTAAAATTAAATATATTATATAGTGATTTATATTAATTTATAATTATAGTACAATCAATTATTTAAAATTAATTTATTATATAGTAAATTATATTAATTTATATTTATAAAATCGTCAATTACTCAAAATTAAATATATTATATAATAAAATATAATAATTTATACTTAGAACATAGTTAATTATTTAAAATTAAATATATTATACAGTGAATTATATTAATTTATACTTATAACATAGTTAATTGCTCAAAAGTAAATTTATTATACAGTGAATTATATTAATTTATACTTATAGCATAATTAATTATTTTAAATTAAATTTATTATATAGTTATCATATAATTTTATTTTAATTACTTGATATATTATGTAAATAGAATAAAATATTCTTAATAGAATACAATCCACGGTTTTGCATAAGATTTTGGCGTACTTTGGTTTAATTGATGCACTGCTATTTTCTTATTTCCTTTTTTTTATTTTTATATTCATCATCCTTATTTTTTTTAATTAAAACAAATAATTTAAAATATTTTGAGTGGACAATCATATTAATTAGTAGTATTTTGATAGTATTGAAATTAAAAAGCGCATGTTTTCAATATGTATCATTTAATATAAAAATTCGGAGAAAAATATACTTTAAATTTTGGAACCAAAACATACTTAAAATTTTGCACTTTTCACATTGTTTTGCCGAATTTGGCCATCTTAGTCTAGCTAACTTGAGTTTTCCATATCTTTAACCCAACTAAATAAATCTATTCATTAAAATCAAATTGAAATTTATTGAATTCACAATATAGTTTGTAATTAAAAAGATTCAAAATTCATTGAAGAATTCGTCAAAATATTCAATAGTATTTTAGAAGATATTAATTGTATAATAATTTCATGTAACTATATATATATATATATTACATTTCTTAAAATATTTGATTTTTTTAATTTTATTTTTGATGGTTATAATTAGCTTTAATTTAAAACAGAACTAATGTTATATATATTTTCTTAAGATATATTTATAATTGGGTGTTTAATGAAAATTAATTTAAATATAAAACCTAATTTGATCTAAATCAAACCTTATATAGTTTTTAATAAATCTAAAATTATTGACATCACATAATTTTTATTTAATTTCAATTTAAAAATTTTATCAAAACACCAAATATCAATTTGATTCTATATTTCACTTGTAAAATGTCCAAACAAATGAGTTTACAAGATATGAGCTGTACTCTTTGGAATTTAATAATTTTCTTATGAACTCACGGTGAATGGGCCGAGAATGCCCCCCCTTGTTTTCTTTCTTTTTTTTTTTCTGTGGTGACACATGAAAGGCAAATAGAGCAATTTGTAATTCACAATTTTAAACACAACTCTGAAAAAAAAATTAAAAAAACTTAATTACGATGTAAAATTACTGGTTAAGGAGAATATGAAAAAAAGAGTAGACTATCCAATATCGAGCTCCACTAAGGCATATGATATTTATTATGATAAAACAAATTAGGCAAAAGTATATAATAAAAGTGAGTGGGCAGTTGTGTCATACAAAAAAGAACAATTTGCACCGAGCTTAATCATGGTGATTGATTGGTGCATGTTTTGCCCTTTATTGGCTTTTAATTCGTTCGTGGTATGCTATCTAACTCTATAAATTAAGCATATTGATGCTTATCCTCTTTTCTTTTTTACATTACTGTGTTCCAACTCCAACTCAACTCTCTCTGTAAGTGCCTTCTTCATCATCAACATTTAACGTTTTTAATTATATATATAATATTTGGAATCATATGTATACTTGTATCTCAATTTTATGCTCACCTTTAATTTTGCTCAGTTCTTTATTCATTTTTTACAATGCAAATTTTCCATGTATAAATTAAAAAAATTTCATTCGATGCTATATGTTTGTTTGTTTTTTTTTTTAAATATAGAATACGGAAGAATCAATTATAGATCTATTAATCAAGAAATATATATATTTATTGTTCAGTTATATTTCAATATGACATAAGTAAAAGTTTCTTACTTCTTTGTGTATTGCTAATAAATCCAAAAGATTGAAACTTAACTGGAGATTTGAGAACGGTGGTTGAGCGAGATTTCTTATGGTTGAAATTCGAATATTAATACGTATTCTAAAGCATAACTTGACAGACAACTTATTTATATAAAAAGTAATAGCCAACTGACAGAGAAAGATTAAGATGGTAAAAGGAAAATTAAGTAACTGAACTTAACAAACACAGATTATAACCTGAAAATAGCAAATTTGCATCTATTAATGTCAACTACACTGCAGAATATGTGTATTGCTTTGTCTATATCCATACACCACATAACTAATCATTAACCAACTTGACTAAATTAATTCCTGATAAAAAGCATTAGTAAATCTTTCCAACTTGGACCCAAATAAAAAGTAGAAAGTACAGAAGAGAAGCAGTTCCAACAAGCTAATTAAGTGTGCATCCAAGATAAGATTTAAGACGAAACAAATAATTTGGCTAGTTTACAGAATCTTGGATTGAAATATGAAGTGTACCTAAGACATTAGGCACATCAATTGGAACTATTGGAATATATTTTGGGACAGTGCTTTTGGACTGTGGTCCATATATATATATATACAAAAATAATAATATGCCCTGTCCTTAATGGTAAAGCCATTTTGCCATAGAGAATCATGGATGATGATGAATAAGTTAACTAGACTCCATTTTCAAGCCAAATTCCAAATCCATCCCCTAAAAATGGGCCTTTGACATTCGCATGCTCGATACAAAACTTGGCCTGTGCCCTCTTCTTATATATGTGCCCTATCAAAGTCCAAGATAGTTGCAGATTTTCTTTTTTCTTTTATTAATTATATACGAGGATGGGGGCATCTAATGTAAGTAGAAATAATATATACTCGTGATCATCAAATTGCAGGTCTTCTTCTTCTTCTTCTTTTTTTTTTTATATTGATTCAAGAGGAGAAAATCATTCTTAAATTTATTAAATATATATTTATCATAAAATTATGTCCCTGTGACTATTCTAGATGTAATATCAAATTTATTTACTACAGATTTATTTACAAGTAGTATTTGCTAGACAGTGGCGATGTTTATAGCTTGTCATTTCATATTTCATTGAACAGGTTCTCTCTCTTAGTAGTTTCATTTATTATTTCATGAGATCACATGGCATCCTTAATTAGTCCTTCAATTGTCAAATTTCCAATATCATTTTATATCCCCAGACGCAGAAAGTAAATTATTACTCAAAAAGGCATTTTTGGTCTTTACATTGCACATTCACATTAGATTTAGAATTAAATTAAAATCAAATCATACTAAACAGAGAAGAAAAAAGCAAAGGTCCAAATAAAGGCGTGAAGGGTATTGAATAATGCAAACATGTGGGTATTAATTTATTTTGGACATAAAATTAAAAAAAAAAAATTATGAGTAACCATGTACAGTTCCAATGTTAGTTCGCTCAAAATCCTTGACAGTAGCAGCTAGCTTCTTCATATTATCATCATAAACATAAGGAAGCTTATTGTACAGAGTAACATTGTTCTTGGCTAATAGAGGCACAAATTCTCTGCACCGTTCGACTGGCACTGTAATGGAGTTGTGATAGTCATAGTAACGAATCTTTGTTTCAGTCTTGTGTAAGGTCTTGCCAATTACATTCTCTGACATACGAACTCCCGTTGCAAATGCATTCTCTGCCTGTATTGCGTACTTGCGATCTCTCCGAATCCCTGTTCTTGATTCCCTGAATAATAGCTTCTCGAATGCCCATTCCCTAATCAATCATTTCATCACAATCACCCGTTACTGATTGATGATCCAAATGAAATTTCTGAAATTTTATCATAATGGGTTTTCTCTATTTGAATTGAAGTTTAGAATAAATTCTTTCTATATACGAACTTCAAAAATCCACAGAAGATTTTTAGCAGAATAAATTTGTGATTTGACATAGCAGAAACCATACCTTGAATAGTCGTGAGAAGAATCATTTAAACAGAGCACACTAGACATTGGATTCTGCTCAATTGTAAACTAGGTATAATCGGAGAATTCTTTGAGAACTGATTCCAAAGTATTTCCGACTGGCAAATAGATATGTTGATACATAAAACGACCGTGTTAGTTCATCCTGTTTTTATTAATTATTTTTAATCCGCAGACAGTTATAATTTATGCATTGAACACACCCCGATTGTATTGATTTTAGAGAATTCCAAGTTCAATTTTGATTAGGCTCACTAAAAGATTTTAGGAATGGGCTCATAGAAGCAGAGAAGGAAGGAAGCCCACATGGATATTAATAAGGATGAGGCATGCCCGTTATTTCAAATATAATTTAATAAATATTTCACTATTTGATTATACAATATATTTCAGTTCTTCGAATGATATCCTAATCAAACTTTACAGTAAAGAAAAATAAAATACAGTGTCAGTAATACCTCCAACTTAGTAGCTCTTTCAATTGTAAAAAAAAGGTAATAATCAAAAAGGAAGAAGCGGACACATAAATTAACATTTTTTTCCCCTTTCAGTTCCCTGAATCTAGGTTTCTGACGCTTCACTTTCAATGCCAGGTCTTAACTAACAAAATCCTTCTGTTTTATCTCCTTGCCCCTATAAGCAATGCATCCAACGTTCAATGCAAGTTCTAACCTAACAAGTCCTTCAAATATCTCCTTGCAATGCATTAAACAGTTGTTTCCGTTCAACACCTTTAGACCCAAAGGTTTCAACAGTATAAAAAATAGTGTAAACGGGCCAATCAAACAGCATTAACCTATAACGTTAGAGAACTCCATATGCTAACAATAGTAGGCAGCATTGGATGTCACACCCAGAAGCTGCACCTATTTCTTCCTATCTATAGTCAGCAAGGAACCACGTCATACCCGTTATAACTCATTTCCTTGTCCATAAATAACTGCATTTTAGGAACATGTATACGTCGTGTCTGCTCCGAGTATGGCATTTTCTTGGACAAATTCCTGTTTCTCCCAGAAAAAGTTTCAGGTTATATCACTAAATAGTGCCAAAATCCAAATTTTCCCATTTGAAGGGAGCAACTAAGCCAATGTCTGGGGCACCTCGGAAGAACAAGCATACACAAACACAGACAGCAGCAATGGCAAGCATTGAGTGAACATAGGGACGCTGAAGCAAGCCTGGTGAAACCATAATATTCCTATTGTATTTTGCTGTGAGAGTTGCACACTTTGCACAAGATCTAAGACCTTGATGGAAGTCTGAAGTCATCCTTGAAGACATCGGTTGCCCTGTCTCATTTCCAATTACCAAAGAAACCTGACTATTTCTTCTGTCAGCAAGTTTACGAGCCACCAATGAGTTATAAGAGTGGTTATTTGTCATGACAGCATAAGCATATGGAGACTGATGATTTGCGTCCAGAAGAGAATTCCAATAAGACAACCCAATCTGCAGCAGGAAAGGAACAATTTTATACATGAAATGACTCCCCAAAACAGAAAATTATGGAACAGAACAAAAGAAAGCCCATAGCAACACAGGCAAAAAAGGAGGGGATTACAAATCTAAATCTAGAACTAGAACATGGTTGCCATCTCAATAGCGCCACCCCAGAAAAATGATGACTTCAAACCTATCAAAACCAAAATCATAATTGGAGACACCCATATCCTGAACAGTCCAATTAGAACAAAACATGTAGAGTTGATAGATGAAGCAGGAATTTAAGGTGTCTTAATTCAGTCCCCCAAGCCTACCTTGGGAGAGCCAGAGCACAGTGGAGTTTGGACAGAAATTCTACCTTGCCAGTTACAGAGCAATCCCTAGTGACCATTCCCACCCACAACCCAGAGTCCCCAACACTCGCAGAAAAAAAAAAAAGCGAATAAAAGATCTCAAGTAAGCAGAGTAACAGGAAGAGCAAGAAGATTTAAAAAAAAAAATTACCTCCTGTGGGTCATTTGTCAAAGCATCGACCAAATCATCTGAACCTGAAGTACAAGCAGCCAAATGCAGAGATGTGATACCACCAGGCCCAGCAAGGTTGGGTGGGAAAATATAACTTCTCGAGGAAACATCACTGCTATCAACGGAATAATGGATGAGCAAGTCCACCATTTTCCTGCACCTCCTTTTCACAGCCCGATTCACTAGCTGAATTTCGGACAGCATTTCCAATGATTCCTTAGATAGCCCATCCATGTCCAAATTTCTTTCCACAAACAATTCTAAAATTGTCTTGACCAATACACAATAATCTCTTTCAACTGAGAAAATGAGCAAAAACTTGAACCGGCTAAGTGAATAATCTGGAAGCGCAAACATAGAAGATGCTCTTCTTTGGAACAACCATCCAAGTTCATTCAAGAAGTGCATAACTTCCTCCCTTGATCTAGGCCTACCCAAGCATTGAGCTTGTTCTTCTGAAACAATATCACCATCTTTAGCCTCTTCATCAAACTCAGATTCAAGGAGTCTCAGCTCTTGACAGACTGTAGCATCAGCTATTATGACAGGAAAACTGTTGCCCTTGAAACCATTTTCCACCTGTTGATGAAATTGGCAGATGTAATATACATCAGTCTCAACAATTCTATCCATAAGCATTTATAAACTTCAAATATTATACAAAAAGGTCTCAGGCCTTACTTCAATGAAACAGCGACCCAAAACACCAGGAGATGCATCATGAATTTTAAAACCACTCATGTTTATCTCATCATGTATGGCTCCTGGAGAAGTTGATCCAGTAACTTCCTTCGACGTGTATCCCCCCATAAAAGTACAATGAATCCTACATAAATGGTAAATGAGCATTTCTGAAAAGGAAGACAAGTCAACAAACAAAATGTCACTGGAGAATTGCTTACTTGGTACCAGGATTCGTCAGATTTCTTCCCTTTAGCAGCAGCGAGGTTTCTTCCCCACCAACAACTGCAAGTGGGGACACTAAGATCAACTCCGGGGAGCTCCATGTCCTCCAGGATTTGCATAAACGAAGCTTTCCTGAATATTTATTACATACAAAAATTGCATTAAAAACATGTCTAATTCTAAAAAGAATTCATTACTGTTCATCCCACCCTTTTCCCATTTTAACTGTGAATGTTTTTCTTTTTAGGCCCCATAGCCTTTTTAAATGATGATGATATGTAAAAGAATTGCAACCCTCATCTATTATACGCACCAGCTTTATATGATGCTAGTTGCCTGCCTGTATGCAGCAAAAATCTTCCACTTCTCCAAAAATCAGAATATGAATCATGAACCAAAGAATCGATGTGCTGTAGCAGATTTCTTTCAAACTGCAAGAACCAAATACCCCTGCAAATAGTCAGCATGAATCTACATAGAAATTCCTAATATTTGTTGCAGCAGTTCACTCACTTGCTCCCAGGCAGTAGATGACATTGACAAATAAATTGACAGAACCACACAACCAGGCCTTATGTAACTTTCCATTTCAGACGGACTGTTAGAGAGCCAATTGTAAATCTGAAAAAAAAGTGTGCAATGAATATTACCATATTAGGTTTTAAACGCTACTGCATCTCCAGCTCCACTTGGCCACCCTTAAAAGATAAATAACAATGATAGGAACAAGTATATCATAAACTAACCTGTTTTCGCAGTTTCCCTGGGAAATGACTGGGATCTTTGTCAAAAAGTTTAAAGATTATTCGCCCAGTGCGATCCTATGAAGCAAGCATAAAATCACAACAATACCATTAAATACTTCACAATGAGAATCACTACTTATTCACTTACATCCAAAAACAGAAAAATTGAAGCAATATAATAGAACTACATCAGCAGCAGCTACCTGAGCATCAGAGTTCTGACTAGAAGGTGAATGATCTGACCCAGAGGAAGATGTATATCCAGTTTGATGTATAAAATTTTGAAATGAACTTTGATCTGCCCCTCCATTTGAACCTCTAAATAGCTCAAGAGGCAAAATACATCCATGGGTTCTTCTACCTTCAACATTAGCACGGACCTCTCTACTGATTGACATCTTTTCTGACTTTACTGTCTCAGTTGTGCTCCGCAAAGGAAACAACTTTTGCACAACCGGAGGAGATGGTGATGGAGATCTCCCTTCACTCGGATAACTGCTGTCAGAAGAGAAATACTCCTTAGAAGATGCCAGTTTTGGTGGGCTATTTTCATCAGGTGAGGAGCTGAATAGCTGTAATGGTAAATTAAGGCAATTTTCTTGAGGCCGGCTGTCTGAATCTTCAACAGTAGTCCGGTAACATCTACTACTTCTCTCACCACCCATAGAGGGGAAATCTATAATAGGTCTCTTCTGAAGATTGGGACCAGTAGCTTTATCAGGGCAGGTCAACTTAGATTTCTCACTGTCACTACTCTGGCTGCTTCTTTGATATAGAATTGCAAGAGCATCTGGTGCAGATGCTGCCAAAGTTGCAGAAAGAACAGCAAGTAAGTCCATGGTTGATGCCGAAGATGTGGTTCCATGCAATAGTTTTTGCTGTTCTGATGATAGTTGTGCAATATTTTTCCTATTTACACATCCAATATTTGAAAGTGTTGCAGCAAGATCCATTGGCAAAGGTAATGAATTTATTTTACTAAGAATTTGAATGAGTTGGTCCCTGTCTGGCACTGATGAATTATTCATACTTTTGCTCTCATTCTTCCCTGTAGTTTTCAATACATAAATTTTAGCAAATGAAGAAGAAAATAAAATTTAAATTCATTTAGAAGTTGTCACCTTGAGTGCGTGCCAAAGCAGTTAGCAAATTAACTATCTCTAAATTTGCAGTGCTGGTTGTATCACGGTTTCCAGGGAGCAGCAGCCGTGAGGTAACATCTTCAGGCTGGGTTTTCCTCCTCCGTCGATTGTGCCCCAAAAGCCTCCGCCTACAGCTTCTCTTCCCCTCGTCAAACTCAGAAAGTGGATGAAACCTGGACACACTAGGAAATTGTGATCACCAGAAAGTATAAATTCTACATCAAACAACAAAGCTAAAGCATCTGAGGGCAAAAGACCCTAATGATTAAAAAAAAAAGTTGAAATTGAAAATGTAAGGATGAAGTGCAAATATTGATCAGCGAAGAAATGAAAACCTGCTACACTGCTGACAAAATCTCTGCATTTGCTTTCCGACTAAAGCTTTAGCGGATTTGCTATGAACCTCGCACACTTTATGGCGGCGGTGATAGTCCTTTGCATTTGATAGATCTTCCTTGCAGTTATCTACCTGACACATTGGATAGGTAGCTGTGCCTGGAGATCCAGAACGGACTCTTTTATTTGGCCTGAAGACCGGCTCCTCAACTGTATTCAAGCCTCCAGCAAGATTCAAGCGAAGTCCATCATCTTCGTCCACAGCAGATTCTTTCAAAAGGTTGGCGGAAGACTCAACCGCCTTCTTCTTCTTCAACTCAGAGGATATAGCTCCCAATTGCAAAATGTTGTTAGTATCAGCATCCATGGGTTTGGCGACAAACCTGACACTATCCCAATCCCATTCCTTCGGGTTCCAGTTATCCCTAGGGTTTCGAACAAAGCGGGGGTGGTGCTGCTGAAAATTGGGCGTTTGATAAGAAAGATCACGCTTTTTAGCCATGGAAGTGGCATCACAAAATCGACTAGAAAGGGCTTGGTGGATGAATATTGGAGGAGCAACTTGCGCACCTACCTCCTCCATCTCTTCCAAAAAAAGACTTAGCCCTCCAAAACAGACAACCTATAAATCAAACCAAAAGGCAATCAAAATTACAGAAAATTTGAATAATATTCTTTTCAGATAATTCTCAAAACAGACACTATAAGAGTAAGAAAAAATATGAAAAATTATAACTTTTTTTTCTGAAAAAAAAGAAGAAGAAAGTCTCCCTATAGAAAGTCAAAGCTTCAGTAACCAACGCGACTAGTTCTTCAGTAGGTATAGAAGTTTTTTCCATTTAAAAATTTTTTAGATACTGCTTTCACGTAAAGATTTCAAGTCCAAAAAAGGATAAAAAACCGTTAATTCAAATAAATACGCAGATAGATGTAATTACCAAAACTTCAGCTTACAAAAAACTGCAAAGATCTAGGGAAATGAATTTCATACCTCTAAAGAATTGTCATCTCTCACACTCGAAACCAGATCTGCAGCAACTTCCTTTTCTTAAATACCAAACCTTGAAAACCTAATAAAAATAAAGACTTCAAACGATATATAAGAAAAAAAAACGTATTCCAGAAATCTGGTAACGAAACTGAATTTTCCTTTTTTCCCTTTGCAAAAACAGTTATTCTTCAATACACCGACTCGAGGAAGAAGATGAAATGAAAAGAAAAAGAAGAAGTAAGCGCAAGCTGTCTTTTTTTTTTTCTTTCCCCCAAATATATTATTATAAATATAAATATATTTAATATTTTTTCTAACCTTTTCCCGTCCTCTCTCTGCCTTGTAACAACCATTTGTTTTTTCGGGTATTTCGGCATAAATAGTAAATTAAACCAAAGTTAAGGGCTGAAGTCCACGGACTAACGAAGAATCCAAGACACTTCCTTCCTACTTAACCAAAATTTCTTTTTTTTTTTCTTTTTTAATAATTGAATTAAAATTTAAAAACGTAAAGATCAAAGAAAAAAAGGTAATTTATTTATTAATACTAATTAATAATTTATTGTAAAATGTTAAATCGGTATTTTTAAATCGAATCAATGAATCTTATTAACCAAGAATCAAAAGTTTTTTTTTGAACCATATAAAGAATCAAAAGTTAGTTTAGTCTAAAATACATAAAACCGAATATAAATAAAAATCGCCTGGAATTAAAACTGATAAAACCGGATAAACCGGAAAAATCAGTTCCGAAAATACCATATTGCTTTTTTAAAAATATTAGATTAATTATGTTACTGGAAGAGGATTAAAATCAGATTAGTTACTGAATTACTGACGTATAAGGTTATTTTAATTAATAATTTAATTAAGAGGGTGTTTCTTAAAATTGGAGTTTTTTAACTTATTATGAATAAGTGATTTTTAAATTATAATCAGATTAAAAATAAGCAGTTAAGCGTTTCTGTAAACTAGTTAATAATCAGTTTATAATTAGTTAAGTGTTTCTATAAAATCAGCTTATAATCAGTTTTTAATTGCAGAAACTGTCAAAATGACCAAACTATCCCTGAATTTATTTATTGTATAAAAATAATTTTTTAAATGTCAATTTAAAATTTATTTTGCAATAATAATAATAATAATTTATTTAATAATAATAATAAAAATAAAATTTATTTAATAATAATAATAAAATTTATTTAATAATAATAATAATATTAGTGTTATCAATAAATTATACAAATAAAAAACTGCCATGTAAATATTACCAAATTAATTAGAATTCTAAAAATATTAATTAGAATCCTAAAAATAAAAGAATTTTGATGGAAACTAAAGTGTATAGGGTAGCTAAATTTGGAATATTAAAGATTAGATAGGGATAGTATAGTCTTTTATTTGGTCAAAACTGCTTAAAAAATAAGTGATTAAAAAAAATAACAAAACTCAACTTTTAAAAAACTAATTAAAATAATATTATAATCTACTATTTAAGTTTTCAGAAACAGTTAAATAAACAACTTATAATCTAAAAACTATTTATAATTAATTTTGACCAACTTTTAAATTTTGAAAAACACCCTCAAAATAAAGAATAGTTTGTAGGGCAGAAATACAATGCACAAGTGGCGCAACTTTGGCAGATGACCGCAAAGCTTTTCGTACCAGTTGTGAAATGACGATAATGGGCATAACCATCCTTCTCGAGTTTCGTCTCACCATCGCGGTTTTTGTAAGTTGATGTCGTTTTCGAAGAAAAATAAGCTTTGCCCAATGTCCACCGATAACAACTAAAATAAATAAATTTATTTATATACTCCAGCATCATCATAAATATTAATTAGAGATCATTTTAAAAATTAATTATTAAATAACCTTTTTCCTATTACTTAAAAAATATTAATTATAATATATTTCATCATAAATAAATTTATAATAAAAAAATTTTAAACAATAAAAAATATTATTTAATAATTATTCTCTAAAATAATTACAATTAATATTTCTCTTCCAATAATAAATATTTTTACTTTTTTAGAAAAAAATATTTTCGGCAATGAAAATTATATCACTTTATTCTTTTAAAAAATATTAATTATAGTTATTTTAAAGAGTGATTATTGGATAATTTTTTTTATTGATTAAAATTTTTTTATTATTAGTTCGTTTATAATGAAAGATATTATAACCAATATTTTTTAATTAATAAAAGATAAATTATCCTACAGTCACTCTTTAAAATAATTATAATTAATATTATTGTATCTTTTTTATTCTTCGTCCCATTTGAAACGGTTTATAATGCTTGTACTTGTTCGTGTTTTCTTTCTTTTTTAAAATTTCTATTTACAATAATATATATGTGTATAAAATCACAAATTTAATTATTTTTACTATTAATAGGTTCCACAACCTCATCTTTAATCATTCAAGTTTTTAATTTTTATATAAAAAAATTAGTTTTAAATTTATTATTTAAGAAAATACATACCTTACCTAATGTTAAACTACATCACTCTTATACTTAATTCTTTTATTTTTAATCCAAATGAATATATAATATTTTTTTTAACTTCTCAATTAAAGTTGACTGTTTAATTTTAAAATCATTTCATCATCCAATAATTTTCTTTCGTCACCTCAGAAAAATTAATATTTGAAAGGATAAGTTTTAATACATAAAAATTTGAATAAGTACTAGTGTGTAAGAATTATATGAGTACATATAATAGTTCATTATTCACTACAAAGATTTTACTTTTCATATATAATAATGTACAAAAAGAGAACAAAAATATTGACAACTATGTCTTTCTTTATTACGGTGTTAGTAGACAAAATACCACTAAACTGTGGACTTAATCGCTTTTTTGCTTTAAAATAGTGTTGCAAATTAACAATTACATTTAGTATAATTGGTGCTTAGAACGAGCAGTAATTTTCATTTATTTTTCAATATTTGCTGCCTTGAATGTTAAGTGAAAGAAAATGACGGTATTTTTATTTTTGAATTTATCAGTAAGTTAATTATTAGTTAGAGCTAAAGAGTTGGGAAGTCGATCGGTTAGGCTACATAATTAATAATTTTTCCTTTTTATTTATCGATTTTAAAGTCCAAATTAAGTTTTGACTTTATAATCTTTTGGATTGGTCAACAAAGTGCGCCATCTTTTGATTATACATTTTCTCTCTTGGAAAAATGAATGGACAGAAGCAAATAATTAACTAACAAACACAAATTGTTTACCATATCATCGAATTTGAATAATTCATACTTTGATGTAAAATAATTAATTTAATAACAATAATGCACAAAAATACTCTATATATATATTTTATATAATTAGAACTTCATTAAAAAGTTAGACAGATAGTAATTAATAATAAAAAGTATAATATTAGCATGTTAATTGATTTAGCATAATATACATCCAATTAAATATCAAAATTCTTTTTGGTAAAAGCATTAAATATAAAACCAAAACCATCACTTAAGACCCCAAGGCCAGCAAATGCCCGCCATATCTGTTTTCACTAACTGATTGCACAAACTCAACTCCTAAATTGAGAGATTGAGAGTCTCATTTATTAGCCAATCAGCAAACAGCAGTTCAATTTTCTTTTCATTTGACATACAAATCAAATTAAAATTAGAACAAAAAAGTATTACTATTACGTAATTAAAGTATTACTCCGAAATGATAATTTACAGAGAAACAAAGAATCAAGCTCTAGCTACTAGTATCATTTTTGAACCTTTAATCCTCGGCTATAATAAGACAATTAATTTTTAAATTTTTCTCAAAAACAAGACAATTAATTTATACGTCAAGAGTGAGATGATTTTGTTTTTTATGCAGAAAAATACAATAAATGCAAGCTTATCACATCTTTAAAATTACAACGTAAGCATAACAAATAATAGCAAGATTGAAGATTTTCATGATGAACAAATGGAAAATAAGATTAAATTTGCTTGACCATGAAAACGCACGCAACTTTCCGAGTAGAAACTGCGTGTGTTGTTGCTTTGGTGCGTCGGCGCTACGTAACTGCCACCCATTTCTTACTTTCCCACACACCGTGTTGGACAATAATAACATTGCGTTCATATTTACCTTGCTATTTTTAACTTTTAGCGTTTGGGGCGGTAAAATGACGGAAAAAACCCCTGAAAGTGAGTTTTGAAAATAATCTAGCACAGTGATGAAAGTATGGTTACGCCCCCTCCACCACCTCTAATGGGGAAATGGGTCATGTTTAGGGCAGGCGAAAAAGAAGAAGAGTGGTGGTGGTGGTGGTGGCTCTATAGTCCTGACGGAGTGAAGTGTGGGAAACAGCTGTATTATTATGAAAATATTTCAAGTACGATGCATTTGGTCGAGTGAATGACTTTGAATGCCTGCAAATTTCACCTACCATTTTCATTTTCTTTTTTTTTTCCTTAAATTTTATTTATTTATTTCGTATACTATAAGGTAGTTCAACCTTCAAACAAATCCATCACCCTCAATTCGCACTGTCCTAAATTCATTATTATCAGTGTGTTTGGTATAAAAAAATTAATTTAATTAATATGAAATTATAAATATTCAAAATTAAGAAATAATCAACATATTTAATTAAAAAATAATTTATAAATATATTTATTATTAAAATAATAAAAATATATAAAATTATTTTATTAAAAATATTTATTAAAATAAATATGGGTGATATAATAAATTATTTGATCAAACAAAATTATAAGTAAATTTTTTATAATTATCTAAATAATAAGCCGATTTATATATATTTTTTAATTTATAAATTGAATTTATGAATTTATAAATTTTTTAAATAAATATGTCAATTTAAATTTAAAATTTAAAACATGATATAATCAGTCTATAGTTAGGCCAAATACTTTCTATGTTAGTATTTTTTTTAACTTTTGATTAATTAACTAATTTATAGATAATAACTACAATATGATAATTCTCTTTCTATAATGGACGTGTTTGTGTGCGTGTGTGTATCCAAACTCATTTTGTTTGAGACGAAACAATCAAGCCAAGCTGACTCATTTTGTTGAGATTATGGACCTCTAAACCTGACTTCTGAAGTTTCTCATACACAAACAAAATTTTACTTTGAAAAAAGTTTCACTTATCTAGTCGATATATACTCAGTGTACACTAATTACATATGCTTATTATACCCAACAAATTTCTCTGCAGGAGCTCATCAACTTATAATATATATATATATATATATATATATATGGTTTCAAGCATTTGCAACTTCTGTCTTATTGTCTCGCACTTATCTTTCGCGGATGATTTGCTTATTTTCATTAATGGGGATACTAAAAGTATTCGCAACTTCAAGCATTTTTTGTTAGCTTATCAATCGGCATCTGGCCAAATATTTAACTTTGATAAATGCTCATTCTATTGCTCAAAAAAAGCTCCTCCGACTTTTATTGCTCGCTATAAACATCTGCTTGGCCTCAGGCATATGCATCTTCCCTTTATATACTTGGGAGCTCCCATCTATCAGAGCATTAATCGGGCAAGTTACTGTAAAGACTCACTCAGAAAAATTAATTCTAAACTGTTGAAATGATCTAAGCGTTTTCTCTCTCCTGGAGGTAGGCTTCTTCTCATTAAGCATGTCTTGAATTCTGTTCCTGTTCACGTTATGGGCTCTATGCTTTTGCCAAAATATGTTCTAAACGCTATTGAGTCTGAATTGACTTCTTTTTTCTGGAGCACTAATGTTACTCAGCATAAATATCATTGGGTCAAATACATGGACTTTTGTTTTCCTAAGGATGAAGGAGGTTTCGGACTCAGGTCTTTATATTCTCTTCAAGAGGCCTACTCTCTTAAAATATAGTGGTCTTATTTTTCTAATGACTCTTTATGGTCAAATTACATGCACTCTAAGTATCAGAGGAAAAGTGAAATGTCTTATCAAGCTATTGACTCTTGTACCTGAAAAAGGATTTGTCATGCTCATTCTTTAAGCTATGATCTTGTGAATTTCTAAGACAACTCGGTTAGCTGGAAATGTACTATTTTGGGACTATTCTCCTTATCATCAGCTTATGATGCGGTTAGAGAATATAAGTCTACTACTCTTTCTAGTAAGATAATTTGAGATTCTTGTATTCCATTGAAATTATCAATTCTCAGCTGAAAATTTTTGAGAGGAGTCATTCCCCTTCCAAATCGGCTTCATATGCTTGGTATCAAACTTGCTTCGGTTTGTCCTTTTTACTACTCTAATACAACGTTCATGGACCACATTTTTTTATTTTTGTGGTCCGGTTTAGAAAATCTGGAAACTCTATGGATCTTATCTTCTTTTTGATATATCCACTAAAGCTTCTTTGAAACATGAGCTCATGACTGAGTGGTTGATCTCTTTGCCTAATTCTATGGCTGGCCGAATTAGGAAGTTGGTGCCTTTGGTTATTATTTCTTTCGTTTGGTCAGTCTACTGTCGGCTAACTTGGGGTGACGAACCAGTTTTCTTTCCTATGGTGCATCATCAGATATCAGGTTTCATTTTAAATTGGGGTATAACACATGCTAATGATAGTTTTGCCAGACCGATCCATGCGTTCTCTGATTTTCTCCCGGATGGCTTCAGTTTGAAAAGTTTAAAACCATCCCTTGTTTATTGGAACAAACCTCCACCAGGTTTCTTGAAGCTCAACATAGACGCCTTTTTTACTCCCTCTCATTTCACTGGGGGAGCAGTCCTTCGCGATGCAGCTGGTTCGTTCATAATCTGTCTCTCTTTCCCCATTAGTGCTATCAACGCAGCCTCGGCTGAACTTAATGCTCTTCGTTTTGGCCTGGACTGGTGTCCTCATAATCATTTTCTAAACATCCAAGTTGAAAGTGATTCTCAGACTCTTGTTGCTCTTCTTTTTAGTTTCACTCAAGCTTCGAACCCTGCCATTGCTCATCTTAAGTCCCTTCTTAATAGCAGTTCATCATCTATCCAGCACACCTTCAGAGAAGGGAATCAAGCGGTCCACTATTTTGCTCTTTACAATATATTAAACTATGTATCTCGAATTTTTAATACATTTGATTCTTTGCCTAGTTTTCTTAAAGACATTCCAATTTCTGACTGTATGGGTTCGCTCTACATTCGATATAAATAATTATCTATTTTCTTAAAAAAATATATATGATTTCATATTCATAAATCCTTGGCATCTACTTGTATTCCTACTTGCAAAATGCTAACTTATACTACATCAATCAATGTTGATTGCTTGCCTGCTGGTTCATCATATAAAGTTCATTGTATGAATGAATCACACTTACATAACAATACCTCATTTGCAAAATAATTAAAGTTCATTGTATGAATGAGTTTCGAGTTTAAAAAATAAATTTTCTGCAGGTAAAATTGCTAAGAGAAAATATTTTATGTAGATAATATAAATAGAAAATAGTTTATCTCTGTAATTCTCCGACAAAAAATTATTCTCTCTGTAAATAAATAGTCGCAGTCCAATTAATAGGTAATACCGATAGAATACATTTTTTGTCAGTAAAATTACCGAGAACATATTTTCTTTAGATAAAATTACGATAGAAAATATATTTTTCCGGTACTACCGACAAAAAATAAATTCCGTTGGTAATTTTATCGACAAAAAATAGTTCTCCTAGTAAATAAATAGTTTTAACCCAATTAATTAGGCGAGAATTTTACCACCATTATTTAAGACATTTACAGATATAAATTATTTTTCTACCGGTAAAATTACTGAGAGAAAATATTATCTGTCGGTAATACTTAGGGAATATATTTTCTGTAGGTAAAATTACCGACAAAAACTATATTCTGTCAGTATTACCGACAGAAAATATATTCTCTCAGTAAATAAATAGTCACAACCCAATTAATTGGCGAAAATTTTACCGTCATTATTCGAGATATTTACCGAGATAAAATATTTTTCTGTCGGTAAAAGTACTGAGAGAAAATATTTTCTGTCGATAATACCGAGAGAACATAATTTCTGTAAGTAAAATTACCGACATAAAATATTTTTTATAAGTAATATCGACAGAATATATTTTCTCTCCACAATTTTATTGACAGATACTTAATTCTCTTGGTAAATTTTTTCTATAAAAATATATTTTTCTCTACTCTTCCATTTTTGCTAATCCTTTCTCATTTTTTCATTTCTCCTCTCTCTCTATTTGTCTTTGTTCAAAATTTTTATGTATTTTTTTTATTTGTAGAAGAAGAAGAAGAAGAAGAAGAAGAAGAAGAATAATAATGTATTTATTTTAATTTTTTAATTTTAGATAATTTTGTGTAATATATGTTAAATTTATTTATTTTTTATTTTTATAAATTTGCTATTTTGTTTTGAGTTCTGAGTATTGTAGTTTAAGTTTATTATTTATATTTTGATTGTGTATTTTAATTAATCATAATATTATTTTAGGGATTTTTAAAATTTTCATAATATATTTAAAAATATTTTTGTATTTAGAAATTTATTTAGAGTGTTAGATTTTTTTAAAATATTTTTCTAATTTTTTAAAAAAATTAGAAAAAATGATTTATTTTTATAAATTTCAAAATAAAATTATAAAAATTTTAATTTTTTAAATTTACCTATTTAAACATAATACGTTTTAAGAAATTTTAATTTTTTTATTATATTTTTTTGGTAAATAAAAATATTTTAGGAATTTTTTTAAAAAAATAGCTAAAATTTATTTATTTTGATAAATTTTAGAATAAAAATAATTTAAAAATATTTTTTTAATTTTTTAATTAAATAGAATATATTTTAAGAAATTTTAATTTTTTTTATATTTTTAATTTTTTTGATAAATAAAAATATTTTAGGGTGTTAGATTTTTTTAGGGTATTTTTTTAATTTTTAAAAAAATTTTAGATAAATTTAATTTTAAAATTTTAATTATAAAAATAAACTAATAAAAATTTTATTTTATTTTATAGGTAATACTGTTCTAATTTTTTCTCAGTAATATACCAACATAATTTTTTATTAGTAATTACCGACAAAATTTTCTCTAGGTAATTTACAAATAGAATTTTATGCCAGTATTATCGATGAAATTTTTTTTTCTTTCGATAATTTACCGACATATATTTGTTTTCATCGTTATTTTCATTATCGATAAAGAAAATAACTATAAAAATTTTTTGTCAGTAAATCTGTCGATAAATTTATAAAAAAATAAAAATTACCGATTAATTTTTTTAACAGTAATTCGATACATTTTTATAGTGATATATTATATATTTTTATAAAATAATTTAAAATTTTCTTATAAAATATATAAAAATTAAAAAAAAATATGAAGAGAATAAAATTAAATATTATATAATTTTTTAAAAATTACATAATTAAACCCATAAAAATAGCAAAATAATTTTTTTAAAAAAAGTACTAAATGAAGGTTGGCATTCACAAAGCAAGACCTTTTATTATTATTATTATTATTATTGAAAGTCATCAATAAATTGATATATATCAAACTCTCAACAGGACAGGATTTGATAATCTAATCATCCATTTATCTGTGGATGCTCTAAATAAATGGTACCTAAACAACCATGTGCCTTTTCCATGTACGGACGCCTTTAACAATTGGACTTTTTCTTTTGTTTGGCGCTCCATTCTCGTCTTACGCCAGACCAATAATTTTATTATTGTACATTGATTATTACCCTTATCCAATTCCATTCATCTTAAAAATTTAACCTTTTTCTTCGTACTACATTTTTACCAACTCAACTTATTACTTTCTCTCGATTTCAAATTGATAAAGCATATTTTTTTTTATTCTATAAATATTAAAAAAGAATAATTATTTTTTAAAAAATATATAAATTTATATCTATTTTTTATTATATTCTTATTTTAATATAAAATATATTTAATAAAAAAATGTTAAATATAAATATAATAGCAATTTGAGACTGAGCGATATTTAAAAAAAAAACATCCAAATTGCATCATTCGCTTTCATTTCCCAAAAGAGTTTTCAATGGCAGTGATTACACGTATTTGAGAATCTAATTCACTCCCAGTTTATGTTATGGCTGTTTTACTATTTAGTAGTATTTGGAGTTGTCTTTGTTAGTTTTGAGTGAGAGAGAAGTATCCAATTGTATACACAATTAAAAGCAGGTTTCTTATTTTTGAGAAAACTATATTATCTCAAAATCCTCCATCATTCATCAATGCCACTATACCTGACTTGTGAAGAAAATTACAGTTGACAAGTCGGACCTTTAAAAAATTTAATATTTTTCAATACTCAAAGCTCGATGATCCATGATCAGATCAGATCTAAATGTCGCTGATGAAAAATCACACTTGCGCTACAAGTGAAAGTTACCACACTCAGCATTTGTGCTTGATAACTGACTAACAATAACCATTCACTAAACACTATCAATTACAACACTTAAATACAGAGGTATGAAGACATTCTACAAAGAATGTGAGAGAACAAGGGACATCTTCTATTCTCTTCTTCAATCTTAATCATATTTGAATATGATAAATGATAGATATCAAAACTAATTTCATTACTTATGTATCATATTTTTTGTTTACATGGAAGCAATACCACAAAAAGTAATCATCAATGCCTTATAATAGAAAACCAAACCCATCAGCCACTTAATATAAAGCCAAACCTATAACCCACTTCCAGTTAATTAAATGGAAATTACATGGAGGCAAACAATGTGGAGATTTAAACCAAGCCAAAAAATAATAATAACAGTTGCCTAAATATCTACGGGAATACCTCACCATACTCTATAGATTACCTAGTTAAAAAGCATATATAATTATTATTCAGAAACCAAACCTTCGTAGAAAGAAGCTGTCATTCCCCATCAAAAATAAAGCAAAAACAGCTAGAGCAGTAAGAAGGACCCACATCCATGTCTGTATCCTTCTCTTACCACGATGGCGAGGTGGCAGAGGAATAGATTTTGACTTAGTCTGCTTTGTGAAATGCGATGGCTTTTGAGGTCTCTTCGACACTTCTGTTGGCTTCTCTCTTGCTTCAGGCTCCTTAGTTTCCGTTGAAGTTTCAGAAATCAGAGCCGATTCTCCATCATTGACACTATTAACATCTTCTGCTAATGCCTTCCTTTTCTCCTTCTTTCTCGCCTTCTTCTCCCTTTCCTGGATTAATAATTCATATTGGGTCATCATAATGGCATTGAATAATCCTAATAAGTACAGACATTACAAATAGCAAGTGAAAGCAGACACTGTAAAATTTGTATAAACTGTCGCATGCTCAATTATGCCAATAATTGGATACTTGGCACTTCCAGTGTTACCTTCTCTTTCTGCTCAGCTTCCTTGAGTGCTCTTAGCGCAGCCCTGGCTTGCGCCTTTTCTGCATTCCTTTTCTTCCTTTCCATTGCTTCTTTAGCTTTGGCCTTCTCTTCCAATCGTCGTTGTTCCTTCAACATAGCTGCTTCCTCCTCTTTTCTCAATTCTTCAGCCTTCCTGGCTAACTCCTCTTCCTCCTTTGTTCGCTTATGCTCTTCTTGACCTGTTTTTTCAATCTTATCCTGTCCAGAAACAAGTGTCTTTTCAACCTCATTCCTGCCAGAAACAGTTGCTGCCAAGCCATTCCTCGCAGTAGCATGTTTTGCAGGGTTTTTAGATTTAACTCTTGGATTGCTTTGGTCTCCAACTTTTGCTGAGGATTGGCCCTCTGTCTTCTCTGCCTCCATAGGTAACACTGTTTTTTCTCCTTCAACAGCGGAAATAGACGAATTGATGTTGCCTTTGGCCATAGGTACCACTGTTTTTTCTCCTTCAACAGTGGAAATAGATGAATCGATATTGCCTTTGGCCACTCTTTCAGTAAGCACATTGGGAATCATAGGCGGATCTTCATCAGGGCCTAGTGAACGACCATCTAATGTCCGCAATCTCCTCAATGTGCTTCTCATGTTGCATCTAGTGTATTCTTTCCGGAATTCATCATTGCTGTTCCATAATTCCATAACTCTCTCCACCTAAATCAACAATATGTTAGTTCAAATCATAGCCAATTTGACAGATCAAAGCAACAAAAAAGGTTGCATCAGTTCACCTGGTTAATGCAATGACGTTGGAGTTCCTCTTTTTCTCCCTTGGATGCTAAATCATAAGCCGCTTTTGCATCATCCTTGCACTTCCAAAAGTATTTATTCTGAAATGGAAATGATAGTGTTAATCTCTTCGTTACATCCAGAATTAATCATGGACAAAGATGCAGTGGAGTGGGTGGGTCATTCATAATCCCAACAAACAATTGTTTGCAAGAAAGATGATTAAAAGAACACTAAAACCATGGTGGTTGAACTTAATTAAACAACTTATAGATGTTCTTAAACATATAGCAAAATACTCAAAGACATATTTAGTCATTGTTGGAAATAAATATCGATGCAAACTACAAGGGTAAAAAGTAGGAATATCTAAAATTTTAGCATGTACAAAATCGTTGCTTCCTGCATTATAAAATTTGGCGTATAAGTGTAGGTGGAATAATATTGAAAATATGTTCACGGGCAAGTGTTAAAACAAGGTACCTTCTCATATAATCGTTTCCTCAAACTCTGTAAATGTGCATATTCTTTTTGCCGTATGTCATCTGCAGTTCTAAACTGAGCTATCAATTCATTTAGCTTAGCATTTTCATCTTGGAATTTCTTCTTAGCATTTTTGGTGGCTGCTTCAGCTTTGAGAACATTCTCTCTCAATATATCTGCTTCTTTCCTCAAAAGCTGTAGCAGAAATATCAATCAAAATAATCAATTTGGTACATATTGGATGTTCAAGTTTGCGCAACAACAGCAAACAGGAAATAATACCTTCAGGCGCTCTTCAATTTTTTCTTTCTGATCTATGGCCTCCTGGACATCCTCCTGGTTACCCAGGCTACAAGAGAGTTGCTCGCGAATTTGTTTCAATTGTTTGATTTCACGAATATAATTCTTTTCTGCCTTAAGTGGCAGGGTTTCATGCTCTATCATGTGTTTCATGTTTCGTATCTGCATGTAAGCCATAAGTTGAAGCCACATGAGACAGAAAATATTCAAAAGGATTTAAATTTAGCTGACAATAATCTAATCATTACAAAAAGCAAAAGACAAAAAAAGGGAAGACAAGGTTACCTTGCTATCAATATCCTCAACAGAAAAAGCACTCTTCACCCTGTTAATCACAGATAGGGCAGAGTCTATTTCCTTGCGTTTAGCCTTAAGTAAGTCACGAGCTGCTACCTCTTCTGATTTGGCAGCATCAAGACAATTACCATACTCATTACAATCGGCCTAATCATAGAAGCATTTTCAGAAATTATATGATGGAAACAGAAGTAAGTGTCAGAAAAATAAACAAGAGCAGTTAACGAAGATTCCTTACCCTCATTCTTTGCATTTCAGCTCGAATAACATCCCGACTTGTTGTCTTCTCGTCAACTTGAAATTGGGAATGTTTGATTTGTTCTTTCAAATTTTCATCATCATCATATCTAGGAATTTTTATTATATAGTAGAATGGCCTTTTACCCACCTCAATCACTGTATTTTGGCCATCAGAAGCATCGGTGGAGGCCTCTGGAGATGTGGTTGAGATTTCTTCCCCATTAACCTCATCAGTGAGGTCCACTTCTTGAGGTGTTTTCTCGAGTTCATCCTGAATGCAATTTAAGGTTTTTTCACATCCATCCAGAACCTCAGATTCATATTTATGCCCATTATCCTTGGATGTCTCTTTGCCAGGCAAAGTTGATGACTCTGATCTCACATCAACTGGAACTGGATCATCAACTGAGACAGGGTTGATATCAACAGATCTAACAGCCTTCCTTGAAAGATCAGATTCTGTGTCCACCTCATCACTTGAGAAAGTAGATAATTTTTCTTCCGATTCAATAGGCAAGGAATCCCTCTTAATTTCTTGTGTTACATCATCATCTGTGCAATTTGGCTTTGTATCAGTTACAAGAGGGCAACTCTCTGTCTCAATAACTTCTTTTTTGTCACTGACAGGATAGGAATCAACAGTTTCACAGCTATTGATATCTAGTTTTTCAACCACAGAAATATCGTCCACAGGACAAGAATCTCCAATTTCAACTCCAATTCCGACAGCTGGTTCTGATGCTGAATCGGAAGCAACTGAAATGCTTCCGAAAACTTCAGAATACTTATTTCCTTCAAGTGTGGTTTGCACCGAGTTAACATTAGATTGTGAAACGCTTCCTTCAGCATGAGAAGTAGGCAAATTTTCTCCCTTTTCATATATTACATGGCCATTAACAGCCTCTGATTCTAACTTTAGAACAGGAACGGCAATCTCATTCGTTTGATATCCAATTGCATATTCATCATTTATAGCTGCAAAGTTCTTGCCAGTTTCAGCATCAGATGTGATGATATCATTCCTACCAATTCCAATATTGGTAGAAATCAAAGTTTCAACCTCCTTATCAGGCACCACCAGGGATATAGTTGTTTCTGTATTCTTCTCCAACTGCACCTCAGATGCCTTTTGGGGACCATCCACAGGAAAGTTGTTGGTCAATGACACTGGTTCATCCCCCTGAACGCAGTCCAAATCCTTATCAATGCCAGATTTCACAGTAATTACAACAGGGGAATCTTGATTTTCTTTTATATCTGCACCCAAAGTTGATTTTCTTTCATTTTCAATCTTGTATTCAGCAATGACCTCAATATTACCAAATTGATTCTGCTCTGATTCAACAATATCAGTCCTAGTAGCGACTTGGGATTCCTGGGTTACATTTGACTCTGCACTTTCTTCCTCCCCAGCCTTCGCATCACTGTCATTAACCTGAATTTCTGGTTCAACAGCCAATGAAATATTAACCTGAATTTCCCGAGTCCCTTCGTCTTTAAGTGAATCAAGTTTGACATGATCCTCCTCGACCTCCCCTTGATCAGTCCTAGTAGTGACTTGAGATTCCTGGGTTACATTTGACTCTGCACTGCCTTCCTCCCCAGCCTTCGCGTCACAGTCATTAACCTGAATTTCAGGTTCAACATCCACAGAAACATTAAGTTGAAATTCCCCATGCCCTTCTGCGTCTTTAGGTGAATCTAGTTGGACTCGATCATCCTCAACCTCTCCTTGATCATCCAGCCCATGATCCTCAGGAGTCACAATAGACACAGTTGCATTCAACACTGGAACAACACCCTTCTCATCATTTGAGGTAACATCATGATTGAGGAGAGCCTCAACGTCAGAAATTCTAAAATTCCCAATTCCAGGATCAACATCAGATTCCGCGACTTCATTGTCGATGTGGTTATCTTGAGAACCGACATTATCAATCGATTCAGACTTGCCATTGAGATCCGAAGTCTCGGTAGGTTGATCAGCAACTGGGTCGTTTCCGGCAACAAAAACGTAGGAGGCATCAGGATCGTCCTCCTCATTTCCCTTGGCATTCTCATTCCCATCCTCAATTCCATTACAATCTACAGCAGCTGTCGGCAGATCATCATAGCTACTCATATCCAACTCACGCTTCTCCTCCACCATTTCACTCGTTGATACGTTGACATTGACATCCACATCCGCCGTCATTGCACTGATATTCCTTAATCTCTCCGTCTCTCTGTGCCTCAGCTAAACGATCACACCGACACAAATTACAAACATACAATACATATAATTAACAATACAGATCAAATTATAATAAACACCACTCAATGATAAAAAAAAATCAAGCAATCAATAAATAAAACAAAACCATTAAAATTAACATCTTAAGAAGATCAATCAAACTCACCTGCACTTTAGAGTCAGCTCCAGATCGGACCTCCGTGAATGCAAGTGGCGGAACCACAAAAGATCGAGAGAGATCAACTGAACAATAAGAGACGTCAATGCGGTGAAATTGGGTGTACGGATCGTAGGGGTTTTGAGATTGGGAAGATTGAAAATTATAGTGAGAGGTAAAGAGCTTGAAAACGAAACAAACAGCTGGCGAGAGGGAAGAAACTGTGTATCAGGCTCTTCTGTTTGAACTTGAATACAAAACAAATCCTTTCACGTTTTAATTTTTTTTTTAAATTTAAATTATTTATTTATTGTTAATTTTATCTTATTACGTTTAACGGTAAGTTCGTCGCTGTAAAATTGTTTTGGCTTAAACCAGATTTTTGTAGTACGAATTGTTTGTTTTGACCGTTAATTAATAATAACTGTATTTTAGCTCGAAGCTAAAAGGATAAGATACGACAAAATCCCTATATTTAACTCTTCTTTTACTTACGCCATACATACATACATACATACATATATATCCAAATTGATGACATCATCACATTGTTTCTAATTCGGTTTTTATTTTTCCCTAAAAAAATAAATTTATTATTCCAAAGTTTTATAATTATTTATATCTTTTATCAATTATATCATAATTTCCAAAAATTAATATCACTTGCATCCTAAAATAAAATAAATTAAATCAAGTTAAAAATTCAAATTCATTTTTCAATGTATTATCTTATATCATAAATTTAATTTTAAATTTTGATGGAAGTTAATTAGATTATATATATTGTATAAATTTAATATATATATATATATGTATACTAATATGCGAGGGAGATAAATCAAGATTTGAAATAAAATTATATATATATATATATATCATTACTAAATAGTTCTTTCTATGTAATAATTTTTTATATTAATTTTTATATATAGCAATTACTAAACATATGAGGGAGTAATTATATGTTTTATTAATTTTTTTATATTAACAAACTGTAATAAATATTTCAAAATTATTTGATAATTTTTGTGAAAATAAATAAAATTATGCTTGTGCTTAGATGTGGTTTGTTTTGTAAGTGTATCTAAAAAGATTAATTATTTTTATTGGATTATATTATATTTCTACGATTCGGATTGTCTAAAAATCCTAATAACAAATAATTAGCAATTAATTAAAAATGTTAGGGGAAAAATAATTAATTTATTTATGATATGTTTTGAAAATTTTATTATATTATTAAGTTGAAAAAATATTTTTTATTTTATTAATTATAATATAATTTAAATGGTTGAAATATTAAAAACTAAATTAATTATAAAATAATTATATTTTATTATGATGAATAAAAATAATAAATATTATTTTGCTTTATGAATGTACGATATATTGACAAAAAAAAAAGAATGTAAGATATATGGATATGTTTTCGAGATGATGGATGAGGCAAATCTAATTAAATGGTGGGGTCAAATGTCGAAAAGAAATGCACAAGCGCGTGAAGTGGGGGAGTGGAGCATTACTTATTATTATTACGATTTTCCTTTTTCCTTTTCTTTTTTTCTATTTTATTTTTTAAGTCCTAAAAAAAATTATTTTAAATAAGGACCTTCTCTTTTATTATTTACAGTTAAACCATCCAGAAAATTCAAGCACTAATTCCTCGTAACGGCTCAGAGCCAATGGCGAGATCCGCTGCTAATTATATGGATTTTCACTCACATAACGTAATCAGGCCAAATAAATATATAGTCACGTGATCTTATAATGTTTACTGATTTTATTCTATAAATTTTCATTTTAATAAAAAATTTATATTAATAAATATTAATTATTTTATTTATTATATTTATATATTTATTAAATAAATACATCATAATTCAGAGTGACTTAATATAATTAAACAAGTTTTTATTTATAAATTAAAAAAATATAAATTAAAAAATTTATATGATCGAATTAAAAATTTAAAAAATAAACTGACTAAATGCTACATATTTAAGAGCTATATATATTTAGCTTAGATAATAATTATTTATATATTAATTATTATTTATTTTAAGTGGATAAAATTTAAATTTGTCTTTATCATATTTGAAAAAAAAATTAAATTGATTGATAATAGAATATAGATTTTTATAAATTGTCTATTTTCTAATATTAATATGCGGGAGAAAAAATAATTCTGGATTTATTATTAAGAAAATATATGTTTTTTACCATACTGTGTATTAATTTACAAATACTTGATTAAATTATAGCAAAATGTAAAAAAAAAAATGATATTTTTCAAAAATACTTTAATAAAATTATTTTAAAAGTTTATATTTTTTTATTTTTCTTTTAAAGATATAATTTTTCAACTTTTAATTTTAAAAATAAAAATATTATTTTTTAGATGGATATATTCATTATTATATATCTAATGTTTCAAACATATATTCTATTTTTAGAGATATAAATTATATATATATATATATATAAAACAATAAAATATTTAAAAAAAAATAAAATGACAAATAGTATAATTTTCCAAAAGAATGAAATATTGAATGATGGTGCACCAAAAAGTACCAAAAAACACTAGCCAAGGTTTTACATGCAAATAGCCTTCACCAAGGGAAGGGCCGTATAATTAGTAGCTTTGGATTTAGTCTCTCCTTCCAACATTCACTATTTTATTTTAGGATATTTTAAAATAATTAATTATTTTTATTTATAATATACTTTTAAAATTTATTTTTTTATTTTACCTTTGAATAAATTTGTATTTTAAATAAAAAATAATGGTAGTTTATATAATTTATTAAATGAATAAAGATAAAAAAAACACATATAAATTATTAATGTATTAATTATATATATTTTTTAAATTTATAAAAAAGTATATAATAATATTTTTAGGACAAAAAAAATATAATAATCTTTTTAAAACAGAATGAGTATGGATTGTTTGATTAATTCTTAAGAATTCAAAAAGAGAAATGTGTTACTATTGAGTTTTGACAATTCAAAATTTGAAGTGGCATTTTCATACCCATTTTATTTTGTTTTTTCTAATTTTGACATTGATTATTGTTATTGCAATTTTTCAATCAGAGACATTTGTCCATTTTCCATGGTTGAATTCTCCTAACTTCACCAAGTCGGCTACCTAACATTACCAAAAAAAAAAAAAATGCAGCATAAAAGGAAAAGAAAATTAAAAGCACACCATGGTTATCTTATATTGTTTATTTCCCAAAAATAAGAAGATATTTTGGAAGATTAGCAAAATTGATATGATAACCACGCATGATAGACAAGAATTGACTAGAGCCACACCTTATAATGCCTTATCCTGAAGTTTATACTTGGACCAGTTATCTTTACAAAGTAAGGGAACCAAGTACACATGTTATTTTATTCATTGTGAAATTTCGTATATCAAATTGTTTATCTTTCAATTGATTATTATTTTCAAATATCTTTCCAGTTCTCAATCATAGCGGATTAATTTATAGAGTTTTAGACAATTTTATTATTTTACAAGTTTATTATTAAAATTATAAATATTTTTTTTAAAAAATTCATTATAAATTAAAATTAAAATTAAAATATCCATTAGTAAGAAGCAATTATAACTTACTCGAATGAGAAAATTTTATCATCAATATTCGCACATAGATGGATAAATAAAATCTGAATATTAATTATATTTAGTGTCATATCATCACAATAAAGTATAAAATCATATTTCTTCATCCATGTAATTTTTGAGCTTTATTTCCCTTTATAAAAAAAAGTATAAATTTTATTTTTTCCTGAAAAAAAAATTAAAATTTTTGTAGGAAAAGAGAAAAGAAATAGAGTGATTGTATTGTAATTTTTATGGTTAACCAGGCTGGCTAATGCAAGAATGAGATACGCAATATTTTCCAAACAGAGAAGACAAGACAAATTAGGCAATAAGGTGAAGAATTAGCAAAGACTGTTTCAAAGAAATATATTCTACCACATGCTTTCCATAACCAAAAATTTCCCCAAATGTTGAGAATTTAATCAGAGTATGCAAAGTGGGATTTGTTTGGTTTTATAATAGTAGAAATAGAAATTGAATTATATGACTTTCTAAGAATGCATTCAATAGAAGCAACATATAAAGGGTGTTTCTCAAAACTTAAAAGCTGGTCAAAATTGATTATAAGCAGTTTTTAGATTAAAAGTTGTTTATTTAAGTGTTTCTGAAAACTTAAATAGTAGATTATAATCTGATTTTAATCCGTTTTTTAAAAGTTGGGTTTTGCTACTTTTTTTTAAGCATTTATTTTTTAAGCAGTTTTGACAAAGTAAAAGACCATGCTATCCCTACCTAATCTTCAATATTTCAAATTTGTCCACCCTATATACTTTAGTTTTTTATTTGTATAATTTATTGATAACATCAATATTATTATTATTATTAAATAAATTTTATTATTATTATTATTGCAAAATAAATTTTGAATTGACATTTAAAAAATTATTTTTATACAATAAATAAACTCAGGGATAGTTTGATCATTTTGACAGTTTCTGCAATTAAAAACTGATTATAAGCTGATTTTACAGAAACACTTAACTGATTATAAACTGATTATCAGCTGATTATTAACTAGTTTACAGAAACGCTTAACAGCTTATTTTTAATCTGATTATAATCTAAAAATCACTTATCCACAATAAGCTGAAAAGCTCCGATTTTAAAAAACACCCTCGTAATCATGTATACAAACAAGTCATTTTCAGTGCTTTGCTTTGCTTCCCACATGAACTCACATGAATTTTGGAATCAAACTCAAAAACTCTGTCTTGCATGTGCCATATTTTTTTTTGGAGGCTAATTCAAATCTTTAATTCAATGTTCCATTTTAATAATTAGTATGGGTTTCTGATTTTTTATTTTTTACATTTTTGAACCCCAAAACTGTCTGCTTGTATTTTAATTTACATGGACAGTATAGTTTCAAGGAGGACAATTGATATGACCATATGCATATATAATTTTGTTAAATTTGAAACCAATGATTAATATATTTAATTAATAATAATATTTAACCATTTATTTCACAAGACAGCATTGCGACAGTATATATATAAATAAAGGCTGGCCAAAGTGTCCTAATTAAATATTAAGTTGACAGCAACAAATTCTTTAATTGTTTACATAATGAGACAATATAGAAATAATTGCATATTTATCTAGACAATAAACTCAAAATTAATTGTTTTCATCACAAATCAATCACCCAAACACAATAATATATAAAGAAAATTACTCTGTATTACATATTTTTTAACTTTTTTTTTCAAAAATAATTTATATTTTTTATATATTTTTAATATACCAGATGTATATCAAAAATATATTTTTAAAAATTAAATATATTTTTAATATAGCAAATATATAACTAAAATATACCTTTGAAAAGAGAAATTTTTAAAATTAAAAATTAAAAAAAGAATATTTTTGAAATTAAAATTAAAAAGAGGTATTTTTGAAACTATTTTTATTTTTTAAGGTATTTTTGAAGAAAATCCCTAATATAGAGAAACCTCCAACTACATTAGAACAAGTAAACATCTTTCACTTCAAATTCAATTTGTCCAAGTAATTAGGTAGCCATTTGTACAAATAATCAGGTAAAAATTTTTCATTATATGAACTTTAGCACAGAAAACAAATTGCTGTGAAATGGATCTGATATGTGCTCAAGGAGGTTCTGAATTGGACCTTTACCAGTAAAAACTGCTTGAGCATAAAAGCCTAACCATGCAACCATTGCTAAGCGCCCATTTTTAATTTCTTTCACTTTCAGCTCCTCGAAAGCTATTGGATCACTGGAGAGGTTCAAAGGATCAAAAAGTGTCCCTCCTGGATAATTGATATCCCCTGGTAAGTAAATTCCCAAAGGCTCCAATGCTTCAATCCCACAATATCTTGCATACTCTGGTCCAGCCTGTTTAAAAGGCAGTGAGGTTCTATGATTCTTATTATATAAAATGATAAAAGTGCACGCTCCCTCCACGATGCTGCATTTCTATTTGATTACTGGAGACACTCCACAAGCATAATAATGTGCCAAACAATCAGTAAAAGGCACCATATATTTTGTTTTCAAGTTCATAAAATCTCCCGAGCCTTCATACACAGAAGGTTACTGCTACTAACCAAATTAGCATATGAGCAACTCAATCTCACATGTTCTAAATGCAATGAAAAGAATTTACTTCAAAAAGCAAAGCTAAGCCAATGTGAAACATAATATTTGCAAGAGGTGCCAAAGAATCAAGTATACTTCTGAATACATTATACATTCACAAACAAACGGAGGGAGAAAGGAACACTCTTGAAAATCCAGGATGGTGATCTACCAGAGTAAAGTTTAGAACTCCTTCTTTTGAACTAACAATGAATATGCTGATATCCTACTGTCATCAGGTAACGTGAGAGGGAAATCAGGTGATAAGGAGGTGTAAAATAAGCCCTTGTTTAGCCAAATAAACATGAACTAAGCTCAAATAGAAATTGGTGGAATTTGAGTGTGGTTAAAATATGCAGATGAGTAAAGACAAACAGAATTGTATGCACAAAGTAAATGCAAGTAATTGAATGGTTGGTATTCATTAGAGGCCAGAAAAAAAAAAAAAAAGAGCAGCTGGACAGAGGTGTTACCATGAGGAGAGCCTGGCAAATAGCAATGACAATCACTCCTTGGCTTCCAGCTAGGTGCAGTCCTGGGATGCCAAGGTAGTCCAATGTATCTCCCTGATAAAAAAATTGAAGAATCAATAGGAAAAGAGATCAGTCACTTAGTAGGCAAATTAATGCTACAGAAAATATAAAATGCAAAAGGTAAAATAGCATGCTCAAGACTTCCAACACAAAAATCAAGGGGAGCCGAAAGATGGCGAACTGGGAAATAAAAATTATCTAGAAGTATATTTTGGAATAATATAAAATTTAACTAATTGGGCCTTAATTGGGCACAATTAATTTACTGAAAGGATACACAAAACCTTAAGTTTTGAATAGCCAACTCTCCACCAGACAGGTTCAATGAAGTGAAAGGCACCAGATAAATCCAGTAATTCAGGCACCAAAGCACCAAGGGCTGCAAGCATAGCCCAACGAGCATGTAGTATTTCGAAGCTGCACAAAAATGGGAACCAAATGCAGGAGTTGTGATTCAATCACAGTGATTTAGAAAAAAACCAAAAAACTCATTCACTGTTCTTATAATAGACACTGGGAATTTATAGATGAGATGATCGACATGGAACTGCATCATGCGAATTTAAAAAGCAACTAGCCAATTCTGCAAGGGGTTGGGCAACTAGCCACATTATTAAAAAGTTTATTCAATTGCAGAAAGGAATATTCCAATTACTGATCAAGATAATCAAATAATTAATTTTTCAGTATTTCATACTTAGTAATGCTTTATTATTAGCCCTGATAGTAGGTTCAAAACTTCTATTTCTATTGACATGGAAAGATCTTGCTAAACATACATGACTAAAGAACCATGAATATAACAGAAATATGTTACATACTTAAAGTATCTCTGGAAAGCCACAGAATCCTTGCTCAGACCTGCAACATCAAAGCCGTAATCCCCGGGTAGTTCTCCAGTCAGATATGATGGGTAGTCGTAAGGAATCGGACCAAGCCAACGAGGACGGTTTTCTCCATACCACAAACTGAGAATTTAAAATCCTGGTATTACTTACACATCTGAGAAAGTAATAAGTAGCAACAAACAATTGAACATCTGTCTTTCTCATGCATGTGCTTCATGTCGTTTTTTCCGCGAAGGTGTAACAAGTAAAATTATTTGCATACTAAATCCAACAACATTAGTTGCACACCAAATTTACAAGTGGATACAGAGTTAACAGACAGCTGTCAAAGATGGTGGCTTAAATTCCACCAAGAAATTAAACATATTAAAATATTATTTTGTTACAAATCCCACATCGGGATTTTATAGAAAAGTTGAAGGGAAAATTGGCTGTATAAGGAAGCCAATTCCTTAGGTTTTAAATTGTCCCAACTTGTCCTGAATTTGTATATTCGACAAGTTTTCTCTTCTCTCTCTTTTGTAATATTTCTTTAGTGAAATATAATTTGGTAGTGTCCGAGGACGTAGGCATAATTGGCCGAACCTCGTTAAATTTTGGTGTCTCTCTTTTATTTATTTAATAGCTATTTGTTGGGCAAAACTCTGTTTTGGTGGTTATTGTGAAAAGGGATTACATGTCTAGGTAAATTCTGTCAAACGACGCGTAAGTCTAAGGAAAGTGGGTTTTAAGTGAGACCGCTTGTGACTCCTCCACTTTCCTGGGAATTTACCTGGTGTAGTTTTTTATCACAGCAATTCACAAATTATTCGGTGGAAAAAGCCCAATTTCCACAACAATTGGTATTAGAGCCGAGGGTTTGAAGTATTCACTGTGGTTGCGGCTAAGTCTGATCTTCCACATAAAAAAAGGATCCTTGGTTTTGTTTCCGCATTTTTTGAAAAAAAAAAATTTTTTTGGTGGCTATTAAATAAATATTTGTAGCAGAAATGACAGACAACAAGAAAAATACTACACCTGTTACTGCAGCATCGTCCTCGTCAACTTTAGTAAGGAATGCTGTTACAAATGCAAGATTTGCAATGGAGATTTTCGATGGTACTGGTCATTTCGGCATGTGGCAAAGCGAACTTTTAGATGCTCTTTTTCAGCAAGGTCTAGATGCTGCTATTGAAGAGGAGAAACCCCAAGAAATGGAGGAGACGGAGTGGAAAACTGTTAATCGTCTAGCATGTGGTACAATTCGTTCTTGTCTTTCTAGAGAGCAAAAATATGCTTTCTCGAAAGAAACTTCGGCAAACAAATTGTGGAAGGCATTGGAGGAGAAATTTTTGAAGAAAAACAATCAGAACACACTCTTTATGAAGAAGAGACTGTTTCACTTCAATTATGTTCCCGGTACCACGATGAATGAACACATCACAAATTTTAATCAGTTGGTGGCTGATCTGTTTAATTTGGATGTGGTCTTTAAAGACGAAGATTTGGCACTGCTGTTGTTGGCATCTATCCCTGACGAGTTTGAGTTTCTTACAACGACTCTACTCCACGGGAATAAGGAAGTGACTTTAAGTGATGTATGTGCTGATCTATATAGTCATGAATTGAGAAAAAAAGAAAAAGAGAGGACAAGTGAAGCAGAAGCTCTGGTGGTTAGAGGCCGTACACAAGGCCGAAAGAAAGGAGGGAAGAAAAGCAAATCCCGTTCAAAAGCCAGAGTAGAAAAAGATGAGTGTGCCTTTTGTCATGAAAAAGGTCACTGGAAAAAAGATTGTCCAAAGCTTAAAGGCAAGGGCAAAGCTGTTGTTGATTCAAATGTAGCTGAGTGTGATGATTCAGAATCAACCTTCTCATTAGCAGTCATGACATCCGTAGACACTCCTGCAGCATGTTCGACAAGTTCTTTTAATGCATGGCTATTAGATTCCGGATGCAGCCATCATATGAGTCCCACTCGGGAATGGTTTTTTGATTTCAAAGAACTTGATCATGAAGTTGTCTATACAGCAAATGACAATCCTTGTTTCACTGAAGGGATTAGTTCAATCCGCTTGAGGAATCATGATGGGTCAATCAGGATCCTGACTGATGTTCGGTATGTACCTTGTTTGACGAAGAACCTCATTTCAGTCGGAGTCTTTGAATCAAAAGGGCTCAAAATTATTGCAGAAAATGGGGTTATGAGGGTCATCTCTGGTGCACTTGTGATGATGAAAGGATTACGGAGAAGGAATAATTTGTATTACTATGAAGGTAATGCAATTATAGAAACTACAGCAGCATCAGTTTCTAGTGATGACAAAGATCTGGAAGCAATCAGATTATGGCACATGCGCTTAGGACATGCAGGTAAAAAATTCTTGAAAAGTTTGGTTGATCAATGATTATTGAAGAATGTGAAAACCTGCAAGATAGATTTCTGTGAGCATTGCATCAAAGGGAAGCAGACAAGAGTGAAATTTGGTACTGCAATCCATGATACTAAGAGTATTCTGGACTATGTTCACTCAGATGTGTGGGGGCCTTCTAAAACTCCTTCTTTAGGAGGCAAGCACTATTATGTAACCTTTGTTGACGATTTCTCTAGAAGGGTATGGGTGTATACTTTGAAGTCAAAAGATGAAGTGTTAGGAGTTTTCCTCAAATGGAAGAAATTGGTGGAAACTCAAACCGGCAGACGAATCAAATGTCTCAGAACAGACAATGGAGGAGAATATAAGAATGATCCATTTATGAAAGTCTGCGAAGATGAAGGCATTGTTCGACACTTCACAGTTAGACATACACCACAACAGAATGGGGTGGCAGAACGCATGAACCGAACGTTACTGGAGAAAGTTCGATGTATGTTGTCCAATGCTGGGTTGGACAAGCGATTTTGGGCTGAGGCTTTGACATATGCATGTCATCTCATTAATCGACTTCCGTCAACTGCTATTGGTGGTAAAACGCCTATGGAAGCATGGTCGGGAAAACCTGCTAAAGATTATGATTCCTTACGTATATTTGGTTCCACTGCATATTATCACGTTAAGGAATCAAAGCTAGATCCAAGAGCTAAGGAAGCCATTTTCATGGGGATAAGCTCAGGTGTTAAAGGATATCGGCTATGGTGTCCAGAAATGAAGAAAATAATCTTTAGCAGAGATGTCACTTTTGATGAATCTACCTTATTAAAAAAGATGACAATAGAGTAGTCAGATGGTACTCCACAACAGGTGGAGAATACTCCAAAACAGGTGGAGTTTGACAGAAAAATCCCAGCAGCAGATGTTAAAACTGCAGACACTCTTGAGGTAGAAGGAGAGTCAGATGAAGATGAGGGTCAAATCCAAGAACCTCCACAGCAACATGAATCAATTGCAGTTGATAGGCCACGAAGAGCTATAAGAAAACCTGCTCGTTATGATGATATGGTGGCCTATGCATTCTCAATTGCAGATGATAGCATTCCGTCCACTTTTAAAGAAGCTGTCCAAAGTTCAGAAGAAGTAAAGTGGAGGAAAGCTATGGATAATGAAATGCAGTCCCTTCACAAGAATCAAACATGGAAGCTAGCAATTCTGCCGAAGGGAAAGAAGGCGATTGGATGCAAATGGGTATATACAAAGAAAGATGGATTTCCTGATAGAGATATTGTTCACTACAAAGCAAGGTTGGTAGCTAAGGGCTACGCTCAGACGGAGGGAATTGACTATAATGAAGTGTTTTCTCCAGTTGTAAAACATTCCTCCATTCGAATTTTGTTAGCCTTGGAAGCACAGTTTGATTTGGAACTAGTTCAATTAGATGTAAAAACTGCGTTTTTACATGGAGATCTGGAAGAGGAAATCTATATGACTCAGCCGGAGGGATTCAAAGTTGCTGGAAAGGAAAATATGGTATGCAAACTTAAAAAATCACTTTATGGATTGAAGCAGTCTCCGAGACAGTGGTACAAGCGATTTGATAAGTTTATGCAAGGGCAGAAGTACACAAGGAGCAAATATGATCATTGTGTGTATTTACGCAAGCTACAAGATGACTCTTTCATTTATCTTATTCTTTATGTTGATGATATGCTGATAGCTTCAAAGAATAAAGGAGAAATTGAGAAGTTGAAGAATCAATTGAATCAAGAATTTGAAATGAAAGATCTGGGCGAAGCAAAGAAGATTCTCGGCATGGAGATATTCAGAGATAGGAAATTGGGGAGACTTTGTCTGTCTCAGAAGCAATATCTGAGAAAAGTACTAAAGCGTTTTGGTATGGACAATAAGACCAAACCTGTTAGTACGCCTCTTGCTCCTCATTTCAAACTCAGTGCAGCTCAGTCACCGAAGAATGGTGCAGAACGGGAATATATGTCAAAGGTTCCCTATGCAAATGCGGTTGGTAGCTTGATGTATGCTATGGTGTGTACGAGGCCTGACATTTCACAGGCAGTTAGAGTTGTGAGCAGGTACATGCATGATCCTGGCAAGGAGCATTGGCAAGCTGTGAAATGGATTCTACGGTACATTCTGAACACCGTGGATGTTGGATTAGTTTTTGAGCAGGATAAGAAAAGTGGTCAAAGCGTAGTCGGATATTGCGATTCCGATTATGCAGGAGATTTAGATAAACGTCGATCAACTACTGGTTATTTGTTCACACTTGCAAAAGCACCAGTTAGTTGGAAGTCTACTTTACAGTCTACAGTGGCTTTGTCTACAACAGAGGCAGAGTATATGACAGTTACAGAGGCTGTTAAGGAGGCAATTTGGCTTCAAGGATTGCTTGATGAATTGGGAATTAGGCAGAACAACATTGTTGTGCATTGTGATAGCCAAAGTGCTATCCATTTGGCAAAGAACCAAGTTTATCACGCAATGACGAAACACATCGATGTTCGTTTTCATTTTGTTAGAGAAATTCTGGAAGAAGATCAGATTCAACTCCAGAAGATTCAGACTGCTGAGAATCCTGCTGATATGTTGACAAAAGTGGTGACAGCTGTCAAGTTCAAACACTGTTTGGACTTGATCAATATTGTTAAAAGTTGAAGCTTGCGCTGCAAAGCGCATTTGAAGACACTACAACTTTGCGAGAGAGATCAGAAGTTTGTATTTGGAACTTTTTTGCCAAGGTGGAGATTGTCAAAGATGGTGGCTTAAATTCCACCAAGAAATTAAACATATTAAAATATTATTTTGTTACAAATCCCACATCGGGATTTTATAGAAAAGTTGAAGGGAAAATTGACTATATAAGGAAGCCAATTCCTTAGGTTTTAAATTGTCCCAACTTGTCCTGAATTTGTATATTCGACAAGTTTTCTCTTCTCCCTCTTTTGTAATATTTCTTTAGTGAAATATAATTTGATAGTGTCCGAGGACGTAGGCATAAGGTCGAACCTCGTTAAATTTTGGTGTCTCTCTTTTATTTATTTAATAGCTATTTGTTGGGCAAAACTCTGTTTTGGTGGTTATTGTGAAAAGGGATTACATGCCTATGTAAATTCTGTCAAACGACGCGTAAGTCTAAGGAAAGTGGGTTTTAAGTGAGACCGCTTGTGACTTCTCCACTTTCCTGGGAATTTACCTGGTGTAGTTTTTTATCACAGCAATTCACAAATTATTCGGTGGAAAAAGCCCAATTTCCACAGCAACAGCTATAAATGAAATAGGTGGAATTAGACTTGTATTCATTGATACTTTTTAGTGCTTGCAATGAAAGAATCCATATTTCTTTCCGCCAAAAGAATAAAGTAGAGAAACATGTAGCAACAAATGGAACTCAAAATTTTCTGCATTTCCTGTACAAAAAGCGCGTGCTTACATTTGCATTTAAAACTTGAGGTAAACCACCACAACAGACTACCAAAGGACAAGCTAACTTTCCAAGAGAGGAGGAACTTTATCCGCAAAGCTAGTAGCTATATCTTCCCAGAGAGTGCAATCCTCATCATAACATGGAATCCAAATATTTCAACATTGCAAATCAATGAGGTTTGCATATATTCATGTAAATTCTGTGAAATTTGCGGCAGTAACAACTAATGAAAACAATTTAAACCATGTATATGGTTAAATTTGAATAATCCAAATTTCGACGGTCGGAAAACCTTGCAATTCAATAACAGCAGATACTCAGGAATAAACAATCTGCTTACCCCGAAATTACCTCTCTTTACGGGCCTTTGCTGCTAAAGCCTGCAACTTGGAAGATTCCTGGACGGCGACTTTTTTTCGCTCCTCCATTCTTCTCTGAAGAGTCTCCCCTAGCGCACTATTGGCAATTGCTTTCACCGCCGTAAATGGAATCGCCCAGAAAACCAGAACTCCAGCAAGCTTCAAACAGCAAAATTTACATATAAAAATTTATCGTTAAATAAAAATAAAGACCATAAATAACATAATTAAAACAAAAAATGTTAAAAAAAAAAAAGAAAGAAAAAGAGAGCAAATATAGTGATGCACAAAGTACCTCTTGCCATGAAGCTTTGCAGAGTGAGGAAGAGTTGACGGAGATACTGTTGAGCAGAGTTCCTCCAGGTTTTGGGGCGAAGAGTTTTGAGCCTTGCGCGAAGAAATAAGAAGAGGAAGATGAAAAAGAAGAAAACGAAGCCTGTGGATGGTGTAGCTGAGCCATGGCTGATGACTCCAAGGCCACTATTTTTAGTATATCTGATTCATAATAAAAAAAATAAGAAAAAAGGCTTATAATTATGACCACACACACTATTTAATTAATAAAGGCAGTTATACGCACCGTTTTATATAAGATGAAACTCACTCACCCTGATGGCTCCTTTTCCGTTTCTGTTTCTGTAAAATTAGGGCAAATCTCTCACACTCTATCAACTGAACCTCACTCACTTTTTTTCCTTCTCCTTAAAAATTTCCATCCCAAGTCAATTTTTTTATTTGGTTTTACAAAAACCCAAACCCGAGGTAATGAAAGACGCAGCTCAAGATTATGAAATTACCGCCGGCCGTCCGGTGAGCATCGATTCTCTTTCTGCGCTTGTAATAAAAGAAAAATTGAAATAAACAAAAAAATCAATAAGAAAATGGGCTCATAAATATGGGCCTACACACCATTTAATTAATAGGTTGTTTATAAAAATATTAAAAAAAAATTATTGTAAATGATTACTAATATTTTTGATAAAAATAAAAGATTTTACTATAAAAAAAGGCGTAATTTTTTCTAAATATTATAGTCGGTTAAACGCAGCGTTTTATATAAGACGCTATAAATTTTCCAAAAACCCTTGTGTCGAAGTCTGATATAGAAGTGCACAAGGAGAAGAAGATATTAGAGTAACCAGAAGCGAGAAGATTTGAGATCATTTCGATACTGTAAGTAGTCTGTTTGTTGCTATAATAGCTCTCATATGAAATCCAATACTACCTGTTTATACATAATTCATTTTTAATTTCTCATCTAAACTTTAATTCTTTCTGAGCTTTTTATTATTATTGTTTAAAATTTATTTGTTTTGTTCAACTTAGGGTTTTGAGAACCATAGCCATTAATGGCGCATCTAGGTGGTGGTGCTGAGGCGCATGCCCGATTTAAGCAGTATGAGTATCGAGCCAACTCTAGTCTGGTCCTTACCACGGACTCTCGGCCAAGGGACACACATGAGCCCACCGGTGAACCTGAGTCTCTTTGGGGCAAGATTGATCCTAAAAGATTCGGTGACCGTGCTTATAGAGGTAGACCTCCTGAGTTAGATGAGAAGATTAAGAAATCTAAGAAAAAGAAAGAGCGGGACCCTCTTTCCGAGCCTGTGCCCAGTCGGCAAGCTAAGAAGCGCCGCCTCCGAGAAGAGAGCGTTCTCACTTCTACCGAGGAAGGTGTTTACCAGCCTAAAACCAAGGAAACCAGAGCTGCCTATGAGGCCATGCTTAGTATCATTCAACAGCAGTTGGGGGGTCAGCCTCTCAATATTGTTAGTGCAGCCGCTGATGAGATTTTGGCTGTACTCAAGAATGATGCCATTAAAAACCCTGATAAGAAGAAGGAGATTGAAAAGTTGTTGAATCCTATTCCTAATGTTGTGTTTGATCAGCTTGTTTCTACTGGCAAGCTCATCACTGATTACCAAGATGGGGTTGATGCTGCAGGCCCTGCTGTGGCTAATGGTGATGATGTCCTTGATGATGATGTGGGTGTGGCTGTTGAGTTTGATGAAGATAACGAGGATGAGGATGATGAGAGTGATCTTGACGCAGTGCCTGATGAGGAAGAGGATGATGATGATGTAGTAGAGCCGCATGGTTCTGGGGCTATGCAGATGGGCAGTGGAATTGATGATGAAGACATGCAGGAGGCGAATGAGGGCATGAGCCTTAATGTGCAGGATATTGATGCTTATTGGCTTCAGAGAAAAATCTCACTAGCTTATGAACAACAGATTGACCCGCAACAGTGCCAAAAGCTTGCAGAGGAGGTGCTTAAAATACTTGCTGAGGGAGATGAAAGGGAAGTTGAAAACAAATTGCTGTTGCATCTGCAGTTTGAAAAGTTCAGCCTCATCAAATTTCTTTGTCATAACAGGCTGAAGATTGTGTGGTGTACCCGTTTGGCTAGGGCTAAAGACCAAGAGGAGAGGAAGCAGATTGAGGAGGGAATGATGAACTCGGGTCCCAATTTGGTGGCAATTTTGGAGCAGTTGCATGCTACAAGGGCAACAGCGAAGGAGAGGCAAAGGAACTTGGAGAAGAGTATAAGAGAAGAGGCTCGCCGACTCAAGGACGAGAGTGGTGGAGATGGTGATCAGGATAGGGATAGGAGGGGGATTGTTGATAGAGATGCTGACAGTGGTTGGGTGAAAGGTCAACCCCAGTTGCTTGATCTAGACAGCCTTGCATTTGAGCAAGGTGGGCTTTTGATGGCAAATAAGAAGTGTGATCTTCCAGTTGGTTCCTATAGACATCAAAGCAAAGGTTATGAAGAAGTTCACGTGCCAGCCTTGAAGCCTAAGGCATTAGCCCCTGATGAGAGGCTTGTGAAGATATATGAGATGCCGGATTGGGCACATCCAGCTTTCGAAGGGATGCAACAGTTGAACAGGGTACAAAGCAAAGTTTATGAGACAGCCCTTTTTAAGGCAGATAATATCCTCCTGTGTGCCCCTACTGGAGCAGGGAAAACTAATGTTGCCGTGCTAACCATTCTCCAGCAGATTGCATTAAATAAGAATTCAGATGGTTCATTCAATCATAACAACTATAAGATAGTATATGTGGCGCCTATGAAAGCTCTTGTGGCTGAAGTTGTTGGTAATTTATCCAATCGCCTGCAAGAGTATGGTGTCAAGGTTAGGGAACTAAGTGGAGACCAGACATTGACACGCCAACAAATAGAAGAAACTCAAATAATTGTAACTACTCCTGAAAAGTGGGATATTATTACACGAAAGTCTGGTGATCGTACTTACACTCAGCTTGTGAAACTTCTTATAATTGATGAGATTCATCTTCTCCATGATAATAGAGGACCTGTGCTTGAGAGCATTGTGGCTAGAACTGTTAGGCAAATTGAAACTACGAAGGAACATATCCGGCTGGTGGGATTATCTGCTACACTACCTAACTTTGAAGATGTGGCACTGTTTCTAAGGGTTGATATTGAAAGAGGACTTTTCCATTTTGACAATAGCTATAGACCGGTTCCTCTTTCTCAACAGTATATTGGAATCACAGTGAAGAAGCCGTTGCAGAGGTTTCAGTTGATGAATGATGTATGTTATGAAAAGGTAATGGCTGTAGCAGGAAAGCATCAAGTTCTTATATTTGTCCACTCGAGAAAGGAAACAGCTAAAACAGCTCGTGCAATTCGAGATACTGCACTTGCAAATGATACTCTTGGTAGATTCTTGAAAGAAGAAAGTGCAAGCCGCGAGATTCTCCAGAGTCATACAGATATGGTCAAAAGTAATGATCTGAAAGATCTTCTTCCCTATGGTTTTGCAGTTCATCATGCAGGCATGACAAGGGTTGACCGTCAACTTGTCGAGGATCTTTTTGCTGATGGACATGTGCAAGTGTTGGTTTCCACTGCAACTCTTGCTTGGGGTGTTAATTTGCCTGCTCATTCTGTGATTATCAAAGGGACTCAGATTTATAACCCAGAAAAAGGAGCGTGGACTGAATTAAGTCCTTTGGATGTCATGCAGATGTTGGGTCGTGCAGGAAGGCCTCAGTTTGATTCATATGGAGAAGGAATTATTATCACTGGCCATAGTGAACTTCAATACTATCTATCTTTAATGAACCAACAACTGCCTATTGAAAGTCAATTTGTTTCCAAACTAGCAGATCAACTGAATGCAGAAATTGTTCTTGGAACTGTTCAAAATGCAAGAGAGGCCTGCAATTGGCTTGGATATACTTATTTATATGTCCGTATGCTGCGAAATCCAACACTTTATGGATTAGCACCAGATGTTCTGACGAGAGATATTACATTGGAGGATAGGAGAGCTGATTTGGTGAGCATCATTTCCTTATTGACTTCCTTATGGTTTATGGTCCTCCTATTCTTTTATTATTTTTAATCTGTGTGCTACTTTATCATAGTAAACATTTGTTTATTTGTTTCTTGTGTGTTGGGAGGTTAGAGTGGGGAGAGCACACTTAATTTATTTATCTCACAGTTTTCTTTCCTTCTTCTGGTGTGTGAATAAATAAATTCCAAAGTAAATTTTTGAAAGCACCTTATTCCAACTTTGGTGTACGTGGAAGCCTTAGATTTTCTGTTGTGGCCAAGTAAATATGGTGGTTGTACACATGTTGAATTGTAAATGTGCACTTGCTGGTTACATTTAGCAGCCATTGACCTTTGCATTCTGGGAAAATAATTTCTTTCTGTTTTAATTTCTTGCACTGGTGAAGGTGGAATGGCATTGTTCTAAATATTTTTTTAATTGCTGACTTTGATCAAGTATTTTACTACTGAGAAATTGAGTTAGTGTACTTATTTTCTCTTACACCCTTTAGTCTTCTAGTCTTAACTATTATTGCATTCTTTTACACTTCATATTACTACTCTAGAAGCATAATGATATAATTGGGATTTGGTTAATTTCTACTTTAACTTGATTACTCTTTGTTGCGTTGTTCAGATGGTAAAACTTGTGTTTGTATTTATGTATTTTATGTCTTTTAATCCTAATCTACTGTTGTTTGCAGATTCATTCTGCTGCTATCATCCTGGAGAAGAACAATCTTGTCAAGTATGACAGAAAAAGTGGATATTTCCAGGTCACTGACTTGGGACGCATTGCAAGCTATTACTATATAACTCATGGGACAATATCCACATATAATGAGCATCTGAAGCCAACAATGGGGGATATAGAGCTATGCCGTCTGTTCTCACTGAGTGAAGAATTTAAATATGTAACAGTGAGGCAAGATGAGAAGATGGAACTTGCAAAGCTTTTGGATCGTGTTCCAATTCCTATCAAGGAAAGCCTAGAAGAGCCTAGTGCTAAGATTAATGTTTTGCTCCAAGCCTATATTTCACAACTTAAGCTTGAAGGGCTTTCCCTTACTTCAGACATGGTTTTCATAACCCAGGTATTATTTTCAATTAATTGTTTTTTTTCCTCCTTTGGTATTTCCGCTAAAGATGGATTATGTGACATTTTTATTCATTTTCTTTTATAATTTTGTTGGCCAGAGTGCGGGACGTCTTCTACGAGCTCTCTTTGAGATTGTCTTGAAAAGAGGATGGGCACAGTTAGCTGAGAAGGCTCTGAACTTCTGTAAAATGGTCAATAAGAGGATGTGGAGTGTCCAGACGCCGCTGCGCCAATTCATTGGGATCCCAAATGAAATTCTGATGAAGTTGGAGAAGAAAGATTTGGCTTGGGAAAGGTACTATGACCTTTCATCACAAGAGATTGGTGAACTCATTCGTTTCCCAAAGATGGGCAGAACATTGCACAAGTTCATCCACCAGTTCCCTAAGCTAAACCTGGCAGCACATGTTCAGCCAATCACTCGTACAGTGTTGAGAGTTGAACTCACTATAACACCGGACTTCCAATGGGAGGACAAGGTTCATGGATATGTGGAGCAATTTTGGGTCATTGTGGAGGACAATGATGGTGAATATATTCTACATCATGAATACTTTATGCTGAAGAAGCAGTACATTGATGAGGACCACACGTTGAACTTCACAGTGCCTATCTATGAGCCATTGCCACCTCAGTATTTCATCCGCGTTGTATCTGATAAATGGCTTGGTTCACAAACTGTTTTGCCGGTCTCTTTTAGGCACCTTATATTACCAGAAAAGTATCCACCACCAACAGAGTTATTGGATTTGCAACCTCTGCCTGTGACTGCATTGAGGAATCCATCATATGAAGCTCTTTATCAAGATTTTAAGCATTTTAATCCAGTCCAAACTCAGGTCTTCACTGTTCTGTATAACACAGATGACAATATTTTGGTTGCTGCACCTACAGGAAGTGGTAAAACTATATGTGCTGAGTTTGCAATATTGCGGAATCATCAAAAGGGATCTGATAGTATCATGCGTGCTGTGTATATTGCACCTCTTGAAGCGATTGCCAAGGAACGGTTTCGAGATTGGGAGAGAAAGTTTGGTCAAGGTCTTGGCATGCGAGTGGTTGAATTGACTGGGGAAACAGCAACAGACTTGAAGCTGCTTGAGAAGGGGCAAGTAGTTATTAGCACTCCAGAAAAATGGGATGCTTTGTCTCGTCGCTGGAAACAGCGGAAGTATGTGCAACAGATTAGTCTGTTTATCATTGATGAGCTCCACTTGATTGGGTGTCAAGGTGGTCCTGTCTTGGAGGTAATTGTTTCTAGAATGAGGTATATTGCTAGCCAGATTGAGAACAAGATTCGAATTGTGGCTTTATCATCTTCTCTTGCAAATGCTAAAGATCTTGGGGAATGGATAGGAGCCACCTCCCATGGCCTCTTTAATTTCCCTCCTACTGTTCGTCCTGTTCCCTTAGAGATACACATTCAAGGAGTGGATATTACCAATTTTGAAGCAAGGATGCAGGCCATGACAAAACCAACATACACTGCAATAGTTCAATATGCCAAAAATGGAAAGCCTGCTATTGTGTTTGTTCCTACCAGAAAGCATGTGCGGCTTACTGCAGTTGATCTAATGACATACTCAAGTATGGACAGTGGAGAGAAGCCTGCTTTTCTGTTGCGATCCTTAGGAGATCTGGAGCCTTTTGTTGGCAAGATTCAGGACGAAATGTTGAGAGCCACTTTACTTCATGGGGTTGGATACTTGCATGAGGGTTTGAGTAGTTTGGATCAAGAAGTTGTGTCACAGTTGTTTGAAGCTGGGTGGATCCAGGTTTGTGTTATGAGCAGCTCAATGTGTTGGGGGGTGCCATTGTCAGCACATTTGGTGGTTGTGATGGGTACTCAATATTTTGATGGGCATGAAAATGCTCACACTGATTACCCTGTTACAGATCTCTTACAAATGATGGGCCATGCTAGCCGGCCTCTTCTAGATAACTCTGGAAAGTGTGTCATCCTATGCCATGCACCCCGCAAAGAGTATTACAAGAAATTCTTATATGAAGCATTCCCTGTAGAAAGTCATTTGCATCATTTCCTACATGACAATTTTAATGCAGAAGTTGTTGCTGGAGTTGTTGAGAACAAGCAAGATGCAGTAGATTATCTTACGTGGACTTTCATGTATAGGCGGCTTACTCAAAATCCAAACTATTACAATCTCCAGGGTGTTAGTCATCGGCATCTTTCTGATCACCTTTCAGAGCTTGTTGAAAACACACTCAGTGATTTGGAAGCAAGTAAATGTGTTGCTATTGAGGACGATGTTGACCTGTCACCACTGAATCTTGGTATGATAGCATCCTACTATTACATCAGTTACACTACTATTGAGCGATTTAGCTCTTCTTTGACTCCAAAAACAAAGATGAAGGGTCTTCTGGAAATTTTGGCTTCGGCTTCCGAGTATGCACAATTTCCAATACGACCTGGGGAGGAAGAGGTGCTTCGGAGATTGATCAATCACCAGAGGTTCTCATTTGAAAATCCCAGATACTCTGATCCACATGTGAAGGCAAATGTACTGCTACAGGCCCATTTTTCGAGGCAATCTGTGGGTGGGAACCTAGCAATGGACCAGCGAGAGGTGCTTCTTTCTGCCAGTAGGCTGCTTCAAGCAATGGTTGATGTTATTTCAAGCAATGGTTGGTTGAGCCTTGCTATTCTCGCAATGGAAGTTAGCCAAATGGTAACTCAGGGGATGTGGGAGCGTGATTCCATGCTTCTGCAGCTTCCTCACTTCACGAAGAATTTGGCGAAGAAATGTCAAGAGAATCCTGGAAAGAATATAGAGACGGTGTTTGATTTGGTAGAGATGGAAGACGATGAGAGGAGGGAGCTGCTCCAGATGTCAGATTCACAATTGCTAGATATTGTGAGGTTTTGTTCTCACTACCCCAACATTGATATGTCATATGAGGTGATAGAAGGTGAGAATGTGCGAGTGGGAGAAGATATCACTTTGCAGGTCACCCTTGAACGAGATTTGGAAGGGAGGACAGAGGTAGGCCCAGTTCATGCTCCCAGGTATCCTAAAGCCAAAGAAGAAGGGTGGTGGCTTGTTGTTGGTGATACCAAGAGCAACCAGCTGCTTGCCATCAAAAGGGTTTCTCTTCAGAGGAGATCAAAGGTGAAGCTGGAGTTTGCTGCCCCTTCAGAAGCTGGAAGGAAGTCATATACACTCTTTTTTATGTGTGATTCTTATTTGGGTTGTGACCAAGAATATAACTTCAATGTTGATGTCAAAGAAGCAGCTGGCCCAGATGAAGACATTGGAAGAGAGTAGAAAACATTCGGATAAATTTAGGCTTTTTAGCATCAGTGATAACTAATAGAGAGATTTTAGTGATTGTATTTGCTTTTGTTCTAGAGTACCTTCATGCTGTTAACTTAATTTTCATGAACACCTATTATTGCATTGTAATATACACATATTTTAAAACAGCTGGTTCACTAAATCTTGTTTTATCAATATCGTGGTTGTGCATTTGTCCTAGCTGCCCCGTATGTATGCTATTTATTTATTTATTTGGTTGGCTTAGCTATGCCTCTAGGCTCATACCTCAGACCAAGAAGATATTGCAAGGTAGAGAGCATATTTAGACAATAGTATTGAAAATCATTCTTTTTATTTAAAAATTATAAGTTAATAAACAGTATAATGTTAAAATTAATAATTTCACATTTCATAGCACAGAGTTTCATTTAAGCTAAAGTTTAATCTTCGTAGGTGCGACACTCATCGGTTTCAGGATTCTCTTCACAGTAGTCTTCAAGAGGATCTCGTTTCTCCAATTTGAATCTAAGATCAGCTTTGGCTTGGCTCACCTCCTCAACCTCATCCCACGCTACTTTACACTCGTCGGAGGTATTGTCTCCCTCGCAAACCTCCTTAGCTTCCAAAACCTTCTTCTCTATCATCTCTGTCAGCTGCTTCTCTTTCATCTGCGTCCCCTTGAACTTCGGTGCTCCTCCTCCCATCGCTTTCACACTCAGTCTCAGATTCAAAGTTGTCTTACTTGTATTGGTCCTCTTGAAGTCTACGTTGAACGGATCATTAGATCGGAGCCGGAAAGATGAAAAAAGAAGCGAAGCCTCTCGCGGTGGCGCAATTGCAGTTGTCACCAAACCATGGGATGCCATATTGGAGCTTTGTGAGACAACGTTACCTATCAATATCACCAGTACCAACCTGTTTTGGAGATATATGAAGATAAAGTTCAAAACAAAATGACGAATCAGAGCTGTTTTTAAGTTTTATCAACTGTGCCCACTTTTTTTTATTATTTTTCTATGGGCTTTAATGGGCTTTCCTATGAATAAGGCTTATCACCAGTACCAACCTATTATGGAGATATATGAAGATAAGTTCAAAACAAAATGGCGAATCAGAGCTCTCCTTTTTATTTTTTTAACAACTGTGCCCACTTTTATTTCTTTTTCTATGGGCTTTCTATGAATCAGGCTTTTGTGTCACATAGCCTTGTAATTACTATTTTATATTTTTATTTAGGAAAAATTCAATTTCAAATTCAAATTTGGCTTTCTCTGGCGCAGTGATGGAAGGTATTCGGATGGAGGAATTGGATCCGGAGTCGCAGTTTCTTGCTTCAAAACAGGAGACAAGTTACGAATGGGAACTTTTCAAGGAAAATGTAAGACCTTTGAAGAGAGGTCGTAAAGTATGCCTCTTGAACGACGCTCTCAAGTCTCACACCCACAATCAAGTCAAGAAGTCACTCCTCGAGACTCGAAGGTCCTTCTTCTTCTTCTTCTTCTTTATATTCTTCTTTTCTTTTCTTTTTATTGTGTTTTTGGCAATGGGTATAGGAGGTTTATTGAGGCAATTGATGAATATAAAGGGGATGATCCTCTCCTGCCATGGCTCGAGTAAGTACTTCACTTCCTTACCACTATTCTTCATTTATTTTAATATTGGGCGGCTACCATTAATTTCAGGAACCTGAATATTTTGCTGAATTAGTATATTTGTTCCTTTTAATTTAGCTAAAAGAAACGAAGTGAGATATTATTCTGTTTACATACTTGTTTTCATGTACCAATCGGAACTTTTTTTTTAAGGTGTATTAAATGGGTTCAAGAGTCATTTCCGTCTGGTGGAGATTGCTCTGGATTGATAGTGATATATGAACAATGTGTGCGTGCCTTTTGGAATTCAGATCGTTACAAGGATGATCTTCGCTACCTCAAAGTGTGGCTTGAATATGTTGGTTCTTTTTTACTGATTCTCCCTACTGTTCTTGAAAATTTAAGATTTTGTCCCTTATCTCTGGTGCCTATTTAGGATTTTCTGTTGTCCAGTCAAGAGTTTCTAAAGCTTGATTGCATAATGAACTGGTATTCAGGCTGAAAATTGTATTGATGCGGAAGTCATCTACAGTTTTCTTGATGCAAATGAAATTGGAAAGTCTCATTCTGCATACTACCTTGCATATGCTTTGCATTTGGAATCCAAGTCTAAGATGAAGGCAGCAAATGACATATTCAATCTTGGGATATGCAGGTAAATCTTTTCCTAATTTTTCATTACATGCAAGTGCTGATCTCCTGTTGTTTATCATCTAAAAGAATTCGCCTGATATACATAAGAAGACTACTGCCCGTACAGAGCCAAGAGCTCAACCTTTTTTTTATCCTTTTTAGGATTTAGGCTATTCTGTTTCATGTTTCAACTTGTTAAACATTGGCCTATGTTTTGTGAAGTTGGTGTTACCTCTTGCCTGTGGTGAAATATACGTGGTTTAGTTAATGGGTTGTTTAGAGTGTAGAAGCAATATAGTTTTTGCTTCGAGTATTTTTTTATTTGAAAAATCTTTCCTAGTCCTGCTTCTCTGTCATGACATATGTCCAACCAAAAGCAGCTGTAGAATATTAACTCATTTTTCAGTATGTTAGATTTATCCAGGGATTGATAAATATCTAATATGGCTATCATCTGATTGATTTTTTTACTATTTCAGGGATGCTCAACCAATAGAAAAATTGAAGGATGCCTACAAAAAATTTCTCATTAGATCAATGAGAAGACCAAAAGTAATGGAGGTACGCGTTATGCTACTTTTGTTATGTAAATTAAATTATTTTCATAGGAATTCTATGTAGTTTTTTTCTTTTCAACTTATAGGGGGACTCGGGAGAAAATAGCTTACCAGCACGAAGCTTTGGAACTGTGCTGACCACTGCGGAAAATAGTAAGTTTGTAGTTTGTCTTGTTGTATTTCTGCCATCTCAAATTTCTAAATGCTAAAATATTGTTTATTATGTTCAAGGGAGACAAAATATGGAGACTTCTGATATTGCAAGGAACAAATTGAAGCGGAACCTGTAAGCATATGGGATCCTGACATAGTTGCCATGGACTGTTTGAGAGTTTTCCTTTCTTTTTTTTTTAATCTTTTTACACTTTTCTTTTATTGCAAGCTCTTTTTCATTATGAATTTCACCATTACAAGTAGGAAACTGCAACAGATTCTACCAAAGACTGCATATTATGAAGTTTTAATTAAACTTTAATGGTGTGAATGTTATGACTGCGAGATAATGATTGTGTCACAGGGCCTGTAACAGGGAAAATCAACTATTAAGAATGGATCTTTTCCCTTGCGTTTATTCTTTGGCCGACCTATGATGATAATGAATAATCAAGCTCTTCAAAGGGAGCAAGAACCTTAGGACTCAGATAAGAGAGACCTGATCTGTTGGGATTATGATAAAATTACTGCTTAATTTTTATTGCTGTATTATTCTCTTTTATTAAGAGATTACAAGTAAATAGGAAAGCTAATATTTAGGAAATACTGCAGTAAAAAGCTTCCTAAATTAATAAAACTTCCTAAATAATTTAAACAGTAATTAAAGCTTCCTAAATAGATAAAACTTCCCAAATCATCTGAGCAGTAGTAAAGCATCCTAAATAAAAAATCAGTAATTAAAATAATTAAGCATCAATTATTTTTCTTGAGTCGGCGATAAGTTTTGCCCAGAAAGGCATCCGCAACAGTGAAGTTCTTGTAGTTCATAGAATTTCTAAATTTACATGGTTTTGATGGTATAGTATAGTTGTCCCATAGATCATCACTGTTCCTGTTCATCCTTTTTTGAGTGTATGCATTGTTTAATTTTGTATTTGCTAGAAATGAAGAAAATTATTATGATGTGAACATTCTTATTCTTCTTGGGCAACAGCAGTGTTATTTGATTTGTTTAGTTTCTCAGATGCGAAATAATTTGTTATGTGATTGCGACTCCAATAATAGTTCCCATTTATTAAAGATGATATTGTTGTTGTTTGAGGTTGTACAAAAATTTTGTTGCTATTGTTGCTGTTGTTATTCTTCCTGGGCAACAACAGCGTTATTTGATTTGTTTAGTGTCTCAGGAATGCAAAATAATTTGTGAGGTGATTGCGACTCCAATAATAGTTCCCATTTATTAAAGATGCTATTGTTGTTCGATGTTGTATCTAAATTTTGGGTGCATCAATTTAAAAATCTGTCTCATTTATTCCTCTTCACTACTGTCATGAGATGATGTCCTACAATATGTACCTAGTGATACTTGGTATTATTATTAGCAAGCTACCAATTCTGTTCTCACACTTCTTTGATTTCAATTCATTTTATAGGACTCAAAAGATTCCCTTCTCTATTTATAAAGACTCAACTGCTGACATCATTCTGGGGCATCAGACTGCCAAGTCAAAAACAGATTTCAATCCTTGGAACAGTCTTGGAGCTCGTGCTGAGAGAAACAAAGAAAATAATGCAATACCTACTAAATGGACAACTCACAAGGTACCCTATCCGTAAACATATTCTCACTTCCAATTCTATCTAGAATAAAGTTTTTCCCCATCTTCACACTAAACACCTAACCTTAAGATTTTGACTTGTTTCAGATTCCACAGAGACCTGAGCCTAGAGCTGGAGGAACAACTGCCTGTATTGAAGTATTTGTTGATGAGGAATATGCGGAGTGAGTAATCCCATTTTTCATTAAGAATATATAGCACTTTCTTCTTGATGGATAGCATATATATGTTTAATATATAAATATATATATATATATATATATATATATATCACGAGGGAAGTTCAAATCAATGTGCCTGTCCTAAGTCCACTGATGACTCTATTATTCAATATGAACACATTATACTTCATATTGATATCTTCAACCCTTATTAACTTGTTATCAAGTTTATTATCAGATCTAATAAATCACATGATGCTGGTGGCAAGTCTTCAATTTTGCAACTCAGACTGGGTGATGGCCTAGACATTAAAAAGTAAGTGGTATCTGCAACTTATTGGACTTGGGCATCTCCAAGCAATTGCACTAAGTGGTTACATATTCTCATCTTTCATGTGCAGGGAGACAGAGTTACTGAGGGAGAACCCATTACGCAATTTCCTTTCGAGCAGCCTTCCTAGATGATCAATTTGTTGTTGAAATGTTGTATGATATCTGGCATGGCATGGATCAGCTTTTATCGCTAAAACCTGATCTCTGTCTACGAAAATTTGTTTCCTCTGGTGGATGACTGTAAATTGTTTGCTTTGGTTCTTCAGCTATTGATTTGTTAAGAGTTATCCAAAGTTTGTTTGAGAAAAGCATACTTGAAATACTCTACATTGATCGTGTATTAATTGTACTTTTTTTCTACTATGATTGTAATGATTTTTTGCAAATGAAATTAATAGATTTATTTCAAACCCCATACAAGGCTAGTAGTAATATATTATATTATATTATATATATACTAAAATTGTCACAAGGAACAGTTAATATCTCTTAAAAAATCATATATATATATATTTTTTTAATTTTCCACTTTACCCTGCTTCTTGTAGGTATTAACATACCATTTGTTGTCTGTGAATGCATGGAACCAAATACTATATAATCCGCTGCCACACAACCCTACGAAGCGTCCATGATTTCATCATTTCGACGCTCATTCTCATCTGGTATTATTCTCATTCTTTTCTTTGTTTAAATACTGAACACAAATCACCATTTTTGATTCGTTAAATTTCATTCATTCATTCTATTATTAAACATATATACATATCATATTAATGTGTCTATAAAGTTGATTTAATTATCAAATAATAATAAACATTAATTTATTAATTAATTTTAAAAAAATATTAGATACAATTTTTAATTTATACCTTTTTTTTTTTTTGCATTAACATGTATATATATATATATATAATATATTATAAATTTAGACATCATTATTTTAATTTGCTATTGTAGTTTAAAATTTTGATCACCATTCTTTTCTGTTCTATTTTTAATGAATTGATCTTTTTAAAAAATATTTTAAAAGCACACATTAAGAAATTATTTTAAATAAAATATAATTATAAAATAATATTTTTAAATAAATATAAATGAATTTATACAATGAATTGTATAAGAAGAAAAATTAAGTATTTTTTTATAAAATTATATTTAAGTACAATCATTAATATAATTTATATTTTTAATAATATTTCTAAAATTCTCTATTAATGAATTAATGTATTATATATGTTAATGTCAATTCAGAATATTTTCTGTGAGAGTTTATGTTCCTTATTGTATGAATAGAATAAAAATCTTATTGTGATTTAAAAATTAAAGAAAATAAAAACTAATTACTTTTATATTTATTGAGTAAAAAAAGTAAACTCATAAAAAAAGTTATATGCTTATCTCCTTTAACAATTAAATATTGAATTTATTTTATAATTATTGAAATAATTTTTAAAAAAAATATTAATTTTCACTATTAAGTAAATTTTTAATTTGTTTTCATTATATTAGATATATCTTATTATAAATACTTTTATAATATTTAAATATGAAATTTTTTGATATTATATATATAATACTATGTTTTATATTAATTATATTTATACATATATTGTTTTTCCACCTAAAATAATTAGTTGACAGAGGAACACGCAGCATTGAGATTTGAGAATGTCTAGCAAGTCATGGATTTTTTTTTCTTATTTTACCTTGATTTTCTTTTTCCTTTTTTTTTTTAACTTTTTGCGGTTTTCTATTCCTTTTAATTTTACCTCTCAAACTTTTTTTTCATTCTTATTTTAACTTTTAAATTGGAATATAAATTTAATTATATTAAAATTTTAAAATAATTACATTATTAACTATATTTGAATTTAAAATTTTATATTATTTATTTTTAATAGTTTTATCCATTTTTTGAGTAAAATTCTATATTTGAGCTTAGTAATAATTTGACTTTATTTAGACATAAATATTACGGTTCAAATTGTCTTAATATCAAAATTTTTATTCTTAATACTTGAAAAAGATTAAAATTATATTCTATTAGATGAAGTTTTTAAAAAATATAATTTGGTAAATAAATAATATAAAATTCAAGATAACTTTTGATTAGGATACATCAATATCAAGATTAAAATTTATTTAATTTAAGAACTTTAATTCATTAAATATAAGTTAATAACACTTTGATTTAATAATAAAAATAAAATTAAGAATTAAAAAAATAACATATTTAATTATTTATTTTCTTTTTATATTGGATATTATTTTTGCTAATAGCATATACACTATATTATGTATATATTATCTCAAAAGTAAAATATGATTTAATTTAATTAAAATCACTTTTGTTTTATTTTTTAAAATAAATTATTTTTTTGCACTTTTTATTTAATATTTTATCCATGTTTATATATATATTTTTAAATATGCTGCTGTTATATTTTATATGTAAATAGACATTTTATATATAGCTATAAATTTGTTTATTTTATATATAAATAAATATTTTATATTTTTATATGTTTTGTATATTTTAATTATCATATTTAATATACATTGTTTTTTTTTTTCTCATTTATAAAATAATAATGTTTTTCCGCAATAAACGTTTGACATCCACTCTAGCACGTATATAATAAAAGAGCCATCAAAATGAATATAATTTCTGTTTTACCAATTTTTTTTCTTTTTTATTTTTCCTTTAATGCCTTTTATATTTTTTTAATCTATATTATTAATTAATTATAATATAAAAAGTATTTATTCTTTTTTAAAAAATTAATTAAAAAATTTATAATATATAATAATAAATATCACAGTCTATTAATCAATCATCTAGCCATATATTTATAATTTATTTATTCTTTAAATTTTTATTTTTTATTGAATTACACTCAATTTAAAATTTAAAATTATTTGTATATTTAACTTTAATTTTCAGATTTTAAGAAAACAATTAATGAATATTTTTTATTATTTATCCAAAAAAATTATTGAATACATTATTATTTAAAAAATTAAATTGTATGATATTTTTTATTTTAATTTTTATATTAGTATTGTCTTGAATATTTAAATATTAGATTATTGTTATGTGCTAAAAATTTATATTATCTTATTAGAATTTAAATTTATAATCTTATAATTTTTTAATTTAATTTAATTTAATTTTTGATATTTTATTAATTTTAAAAATAAAATTATAAATACATGAATATGTGTTGTTAAAAAACTAATCTTTTAAAATATCTTTTCAATACAATTACAACTAATCATGCTATTTAAAATAATTTTATATAAAAATAATATATTTCATTATTTTTCATATAAGTTTATATAAAATAATATTCAATAAATAATGTATTTTATCAAAAATAATAAGTATAATTAAATATTAAATTTATTTTATAATTTATTAAAATAACTTTTGAAAAATAATTTTATTTTCTGCAATTAAATAATATTTAATTTATTTTTAATACATTAAATATATATAACTATAAATATTTTTCTAACATATAAATATAAAAATTTTAATATTATAACCTATTACTTTTCATATACTAATTATATTAATATATAAATTATTTTTTTATTTAAAATATTATATATTGTTGCATACCGCAGCCCATTATTTTGGCTTATAGTATTCTAAAAATTGATAAACTTTTGATAAAAAAATACGAGAAAATTGAAAAAAAATTAAATTTACTATATTTTGAAAATAGGTTTAACTTTGCAAAAATTTATAATTAGTTTATCAAAATATTATATTTTTATTAGTTTATTATGGGTTTATAAATTTTATATAATTTTTTATAAATTTATAATTAAATAATTAAAACAGTGATGGTGAAAAAATACAAATTTTATTTAAAAAACATATGGAGGGTGCCAATTTTTTCCAAAATTGATAGAGTAGTGAGCAAGAATCAGTTGAGTGTTGCTGGGCTTGTGCAACGACCCAAGGAAAATGTCTACCTTCATGGGCTCGTCAGGAGCCCAAGCAAAAGGTGTATCTTGCTGGGATCCGTTGGTCAAACACTTAAAATGTCAAATAATAGATCTACGGTGGTGATTACAGTTAACTAAGCTACCAAATTTAATTTAATTTAATTTAATTGATTATCGTTCAAGATCGAACGAAGGACAATTAACAAACCAATGAGGTGGGGTAGGGTCCTCACAGTGACTAGAACCTTTTACAATCCAATTCCAAGGTTTGCCTCCAAGTTTCCCCCAATTTATTTCCAAATTAGGGTTTGGGTATCCCCGCTCATGAATTGAATTATTCGCTGAAACCGCACTTTCTCTCATTTCTCTTTGAATTCCCTTCATTTTTAATGCAAAAAAACCCTACGGGAGCTTACCAAGCTTCGAATTCATTCCACCATGGCGGAGCACTTGGCCTCAATTTTCGGCACTGAAAAGGACCGTGTTAACTGCCCATTCTACTTCAAGATCGGAGCGTGCCGCCATGGAGACCGTTGCTCACGCCTTCATAACCGCCCCACAATCTCCCCAACTCTCCTCTTGTCCAACATGTACCAGCGCCCTGACATGATCACTCCTGGCGTTGACTCCCAAGGCCAGCCCATCGACCCTCGGAAGATCCAGGAGCACTTTGAGGACTTCTATGAAGACATTTTTGAAGAACTCGGCAAGTTCGGCGAGATCGAGAGCCTCAATGTCTGTGATAACCTCGCTGACCATATGATCGGTAACGTTTACGTCCAGTTCAGGGAGGAGGAACAGGCTGCTGCTGCTTTGCAAGCTCTACAGGGTCGGTTCTATTCCGGTCGCCCAATTATCGCTGATTTTTCTCCTGTGACGGATTTCCGTGAAGCAACATGCCGACAGTTTGAGGAGAACAATTGCAATCGCGGTGGTTATTGTAATTTCATGCACGTAAAGTTAATTGGAAGAGATTTGAGGAGGAAGCTCTTTGGAAGGTACCGCGGATATAGAGGGAGTAGGAGCCGGAGCCGGAGCCGGAGTATGAGTCCAAGGCACAGGAGAGAGAGGGACAGTGATAGGCGAGACAGAGATTATCGAGACCGCGATTACCGAGGAAATGGGCGTAGGAGTGGGGACAGACCCGACAGGTATGATAGAGATGGGGTTAGAAGGCAACATGGCAGTCCTAGGCGGAGCAGGAGCCCAGTCAGGGAAGGTAGTGAAGAACGGAGGGCCAGGATTGAACAATGGAACCGAGAAAGAGAGGAAAAGCAGTGAGAGACTGAGTTTGGCCTGTTCCTGTCTGGGCAGCTCTCTTCACATTTTTTTCTCTTATCGGTAATGTCTCTAGGCTCAGATGTTTGGTTTATGCTCCTTGAAACTCTGGATATTTTACACTTTTTTTTTCCTTCAGTTGAAGGACTGGTACTATTTTTGCTGCTGTAGGAAGGCGGTGTTGGTACTTATGTCAGTTAGAGTGGTACTTTAGCACTGATGGATAGTATTTTTTTTTTCTTATCTGATGCTTAAGGGTACAAGGTGCTTCAATTCTCATGCCAAATTAGTTTATGAACCTCCTGTTGTTCATTGTTTTCTTTGTGTTGGTGTTGGTGTTATATATTTTTTTTATTCTTCTATGGTCTCGTTCTGTTAATGTTTCTCTCTATGATGCTGCATTTTATTTATTTACTGCTGAGGTTTTTGTTTGTATATTAAATCCTACATTGACGCATCTTTTTCTATCTAGGCTTGCTGTTGATAGTATTCATGTCTATGGAGGCTAGATGCCTGATGTTTTATATTTCAATCATTATTAGCATTAGATAGGATTGAAATTAACCCCAAGTGATCATTTATGTTCTAGGGCTGTGCAGATATTGTAAGTGGGTTCTGCTGCCTTAATAGAATTCTCCACTGATATATTTATTGAAATTAAGGTAATATACCTTCATTGCAGTGCTGGTCATCCTGTCTGACTGCTTGATGATATTGATTTAGTAGGTGTGTATTATAGTTGATACTTGATTCCTTGGGATACATTAGCTTTCTTTGCTCCATATATCCTATTTTCTACATTCCATGCATCTATTGGCTTCATAGACGGGTTGCATTATGCTGATTCATTTTCAATCAACATTGGTTAGAAAGGCTTCTCTTCCTTTTCCTTAAGTGGTTTGTGTGACTCTGTTGATGATTGCGGAATGTCTAGGCTTTAAAAGTTTCTGCTTACTTCATGCTAGGATTTTATGCTTTAGAATGACCAGGAAAAATTCAACTAGCTATAGAAAAGTATTGGTAACCACGATGGATCTAGATGGACCAGCTTTAATTGGCTTTTCAAAGGCATTGAAAAATGAGATGGCGTATCTTGTGGATTATGTTGTCCTGGAAAATTTTTCTGATTAGTTGTATTCTTTTTTCTGGATTTGGTGTTTGAAGGTTGGAACAAGATCTCAGTTCACATGGTAAAGCTTCATTTTAAGGTTTAATTGAATATTCATCTTGTTCTTTGGGAAGCTTTTGTTAGTTTACGTTTTCTATTGATACCCTGTTGAAGTGGAGATTTAGCCGAGCTAGGAATCATCAGGTGCGTAAGACTTTCTAGAGGTGATGATCCTCTGCTCATCATTTCTTGAACAATATGCAGTACATGCTTTCATTGAGTGTAAACTGGGTGCCGGAAAATGAAGCTCATTGACACTTTTAAAAATATCATAAATACAAGAAGTGTTCATGTGGTAACAAACTTTTGGATTTGCTGTACGGTATTATGTTGTGCACACTTATCTTCAATTTTATTATACTGTTGCATGTCACTTGTCACCCGTCTAGGGTTGAGCTATTACTAATCATTGATATGTGAAAGGTGTCATCAATTGTTTTTTTTTTATTCTTTTTTCTTATGACTATTTCATTTTTTTATCGATAAGAAGCCACCAAATTTAGTGAGAATTCTTTTAGTAGCTGATCTTTGGCAGCGTTTTTAAGATCATGTTTACAATTATTTTTCTTGCGATTGAATTCTCTAATGAATGACGAAAATGTATTTCTTTTTTCTGTCCTTCTGTTTTCTCGGTAGCTAAGCATTACTAGTGTGTAGCTTTAGGCAGCATGAATATTACTTGAAAAATGGGGTTGACTTGGGTTTTCATGTTAGGAAACTGTTGTCATAATTGGCAACTATTTCAACAAGTTTGCATTTGATAGACATTGTAATTATTTTATAGAGTCCTTTTTGTTGATAATCTGTTTTCTGTTCAGCACTCTCAGTGTATTGATCGGACCAGCAAGCAGAAGTTCTTTAGCAATTTGTAGGTAAGTAGTGAGGATTTGTTTCGGACACCATGTAAAAGACTAAAAGTTGCAGCCATAGTATGACCGGGAATCTGAAAGTTCTGTGCTTTGCTGACTGTTGGGAGTACGATTATACCTTTTTACTTTCTTTTTTCCTTTCACTAGAAAAGTATATACCTTTGCTTGTTTTGCTAATGTCTTATCCACCTATTGATTTTAGGGCCAGTTTTGGATCTCTGAATTGGGCTAGATGAACACAAGAGAGGTCAAAAAGGTCATATTGCCCTGATAGTGTATTGAATTTGTACAATTGTTTGTTCTTTCAACCGCATGGAGTGTGATGCTATAAATTTTCTTTTTTAAGTATTAATTACTGTGAGAAGCAATGTTCTCAAAAAGCGCCCAATGGCTCAAATTTCAACAAGTTGAATTGGAGTGAATTCAGTTTCAGATTGCCAGTCTAGGGTTTTGTCCTGTTTAGATGAAGACAGGTAATTGAATTGGATTTTACGATTGAGCATGCGACAGGGGCAGCTATGAATTTTTGGCTCTCTTCTGAAAGATGCCATTTTGGTTGATGTTAGTATGTCATTTTGGTTCTGTAAATGTGGTGGAAAATAGGGGTGGGAGAGCTTATTGTTTTGAACGATTTTAGAGGGTAACAATGGCGACCAATTGGTAAAAGTTGGATTTCAGGCTTTTGTATGGATTAAGTTGGATTCTTCCTGATTCACCCTTTGGTTAATAATAACTTGAATGCGATTAGGTCTCACTCCTTTCATAAAAAGAGGTCACGACATATCAATTTGATAATGAATATTAGAAAAGTATTACGCATGATAATGCATGTATTTTTATTTAATATATATACTATTTTTTTATATTTTATAATAATTTTAGATAAATAATATTAAAAATTTGGTGGTTATCAATATTTTTCTTATTTAATATATTAAATAATTTATTTAAATTTATTAATATATAATTTTTTAATAGTTTTTTCAATTGTGTTTGCTATAAATAAAATAAATATAAATATTATAATATTTTTATGGGAAAATTGAAATAAACATAGCTTATAGAGGTGTTTTATGTTTCTTTAGATGAAATATGAAAAATACACTATAAATATAAATATACACCATAACGTTTTTATATTTATGATGTATATTTATGTTTATATTTAATTTAAATCGTATATGTTTGATCCAATATCAATATTGAATTTCATTGAGAATTTTTTGAAACAAATGTAAGATATCATCATGAAAATAATAATTTTATTTAATAACAAAATCAACAATATGCAAATACATAGTCATGTATAAAAATTTACTGAGAAAATAATTATAATAGTTTATAAAAACTAAATTGGAAATAGAAACAAAAAATGAGAACAAAAATCCGTAAATACAAATGATAAAAATTTGCTAAAAGGTTCATAATTTTTGGCTTACGTCGTATTTCATAGCCTTAGGTTTAAATTCATTATATATTTTAATAAATAATAAATTTTATATTTTAAAAAATTTAGCATGAGTAATTATTATAATATCCTATGGAATATTTTAATCTTATTTTAAGTCTTTAAATAAATATTTATAATAATTAATTAATTATCTATTTTAATAAATAATAAATTTAATATTTAAAAAATAATTTAACTAATTATTCTTAATATCAAAATATCAAATAAGATATTCTAATCTTATTTAAAGTCTTCAAATAAATATCTATAAAAGTTAATTAATTATCTATTTGAATAAATAATAATTAATTAATTATATATTTAAATATATGATAAATTTAATATTATAAAAAAGTTATTTTTTTAATTTGACTATTTATTATCAATACAAAAAAGAATATTGTAATTCCATTTTAACTTTCAAATAATTAATTATCTATCTAATAAATAATAAATTTAATATTTTAAAAATTTTAATTTGACTAATTATTATTTATATTAAATAAGATATTCTAATTGTATTTCAAGTTTTCAAATAATTATATATAATAATTATTTAATTATCTATTCTAATAAATTAAGTGCCCAATTCGATTAATCCCTAACACCTAAACCTTAAGCATTATATATAAATTAAAAAATTACACCAAGGGCATTAATGTTTAGACAAAGTTTTTTATCCGATAATTCAATTATTTTTTTATTATGTATTAATTATTAGAATTGATTGTATACTACATGGATCTAAATAATTTGTTACGTTAGGTACTGAAATTGAAAAACTATGCCACTATTATAACAATTATTTTTTTAGATTATATATATTGCATAATTAGCAATATGACGATGATAAATGGTTAAAAATAATTAAATAAAATTATTTTTTAAAAATAAAAATTTATGAGGTTAAAATAAAAGAGAATATCAGTACAATAATTATATTTTATTTGAGGTTTTCATATAATATATAGATAATAAATTATTATTAATAGCAAATAAGATATTATTATTTATTTAAATAAATATAATTATTATCAATATTAAATAAAATATTATATTATTATTTGAATTCTATAAATAAATATTAAATAAATATTTATTATAATAAATATTTAAAAAATGATATTATTATATTTGATTATATAATTACATAAGTTCTCTTTTAATTATTATATAATAATTTAACTTAAAATTTTAAAAAATTAAACCCGATACTGTATATTATTATCTATTTTAATATTATATATAAATTAATATTTATCTTGTATCAAATATGATTACCAAATGGTATTAAATTGTCATGACATGAAGTTCAATATAATTTGCAATGCGATGTGATGTTTTATTTCAAGAATTTTTTTTTTAAAATTTACAAGAGTGATATGTAAAATTATTTAAAAAATGGTTATGTACTAAACTATTTCAAGCAAATTTACGATAAATAAATTAAGTTCATATTTATTTTAATTTTGTTATATGAATACAAACACAATTTATCTTCAATACAATTAAAATTAATTCATTAATCTTATGTATTTGATAAAACTTCTAAAATAACTTATATAAATTAAGAAGTAAAATAATTTTAAAAACGCCTAACTAAATCACCGATAAAATAAAAAATTTTAAAAAGGATAAATTGTAGTATGGACGCGTCTTCCACGTGGAAAAGACGCAGGGGGCGCATTGTCCACTAAGAGTGTTTTTATTGGTTCGATGATGGCATCGCAAAGACAAACGAGAGCAATGATCCTCTGTTACTCAAACATATTCGAATTCGTGTAACGATACTTTGATCTGCTCATGTTGTAGGACCGGTTTTAGACTCCACGGATCTCTTGACAAGTGGACGGTCAGTAGATGGTCACAGTAAAAGCGTTTCCTTATCCCCAAAGAAACCGGGTGTGTCTCTGCACCTTCCTATGTAATTCAGAGGCTGTTTTGTCTCTGCTGATCGAAGAAAAGGATGAAATTCAAATTAGTTTTTATGGTTCTCTGTAAATAAGTAGTTTAGTTTTGATTTGATATTATAAAAAAAAGTCTTTTAGTTTTGATCAATATTTATCTCTGTAATATGGAGAATACAGATTTTCAGGAAGATGACATTCTCCGACAAGTCAATTTCGATGAATTAGGGCAACTTGATTGGCATAATTTGTTTACTGAATTACCTCATGATTCGCCTCCTTTTCTCAACGAATCATTATCTCCTAGTAAGCTATGGGAATCATCACCTGATTCAGTTTCTTCGTGGATCGGGGAGATCGAGAACGTGTTGATGAAAGACGACGATTGGACTGCTACAAAGCCGACCCAGCAAGTTTCCGACGATTTTTTAGCTGATATCCTCGTTGATTCTCCTTCTGATGGCTCTGCTAAGGTCGCTTATGCTTCCGCCGACAGAGACTCGACGAATTCCTATAATGGACGAGGTGGTGCTTCCGATACGGACAAGGAGAGGGAGATAGTAGCTAATGATGGAGATGAGGCGAAAAACGATGGTGAGGATGCCGATGATCCCATCTCTAAGAAACGGAGAAGGTACCTGTAATTTATTTATTTCTTCCCTAAACTAGTACATTTTTTGTAAGAAAATTATACAGGAGAGATGGCTCTGTTTATATGATGGATGCTGGGATTATTAGTTACGATTATCATATCGATGGTTTGCTCCTTGTTTAGAATAATTACGTGCGTTCAATTTAATTATTATTGTTATTTCCGTGTCGTCTAATGTTGATTTTATGACATTTTCATTTAATTTAATCCTTCGTAGTCATATTCTATTGCTTGCTACGCAAATTATTTATCAATTTTCTTTCTGATTATACGAGGGAGATATAATATAATTTTCGGGTAATTGCCATTCTCTTCCTTGTCTTTCCAGAATATACCAACATTGATTCTGTTTGCTGTGAGCATTTTGATGGTGAATATTGAACTCTATTTCAGCAAGACTGAACTATTCTTGTTATTTACGTACCTGCGATATTGAGAAAGTACTGTTTCGGTCTATCTATTGGGTTGTGATGAGTTGATGATTTTTCCAGGCAGTTGAGAAATAGGGATGCAGCTGTTAGATCAAGGGAAAGGAAGAAGATGTATGTGAGGGATCTGGAAATCAAGAGTAGGTATTTGGAAGGAGAATGCAGAAGACTGGGGCGGTTGGTTCAGTGTTTTATTGCAGAGAATCAGGCTTTGCGACTTAGTTTGCAGAAGGGCAGTGCATTTGGTGTTACATCAACCAAGCAGGAGTCTGCTGTGCTCTTGTTGGGTATGTATCATGAGCTTACTATACCATGCTTCATTTATGTTACAATTTTAGTTTCCATTTGAAGAGAGATGTAGACTGCCATGTTTATTCATGAATATCCAAAAGCCAGGCTTTCTGGTTATTTATTTATCTGGGCTTGGGAACATTCGCAAACCTATAAGAAAAATATCTAAACCCGATTGGGTTTTTCCAAGCGAATCACTTGCCAGCGCCTTTAACAAGTATTTAAATATAATAAACTTAACAACAATTGAAAAAAAATTGAGGTTAACTTAACAGTCAAGATGAAATAGGAGAGCAAGTCTCATATGTTACCATTTCATATTTACGAAAATATGTTAGGCAATACTTAAATTAAAACTTTAAATTTCGGTTTAAACATTTATATTTATATTTTTTATTTTTTTTAACTAACCGAAACATACTCTTTTTTTTTTTTAATTTACCAAACCGGCAGGCTAATTGAAATTTAAAATTTCGGTTGGCCACTTTGTACCAACAATTTGGTGGCTGAGGGGAACTCCCTCAGCCAGCAAATTTATTTTTTTATTTTTTTTAATTTTATATTTAAAGTTTTAATATTTTTTTAAATTTATTATAATATAATTTTTTTAATTTTTAATTTTTTTAATTTTATATTTAAATATTTAAATATTTTTAATTTATAATAATAATTATTATTAATAATATAACTAATAATTATATAATTAATGATAATAATTAATAATAAAAATAATAATTATAATTATATATAATTGATAATAATAATGATATAATTATAATTAAAAATTATATAATAATAATGATTAATATAATTTTATAATTATAATTTTAATTATATAGTTGTTATTATTATTATCAATTTTAAAATTATTAGTTATATTTATTATTAATAATAATTATATTGTATTAATTATATTTGGATCCAAATATAATTGTTAAATATTGTTATTATTAATTATTAATTATAATTATAATAATGATTAATATTAATTAATATTAATTATATAATTATTAATTATAATTATTTATTATAATTATATTATTATTATTATCAATTATATAATATTAATTATATTTATTATTAATTACTTTTGTTAAAAATATTTATTATTAATTATTATTAAATATGTAATTATTAATTATAATTATATTGTTATTATTGTTAATATAATTATGTAATTATGTAATTATATGATTATTAATTATAATTATATATTTATCAATTATATGTGAACCCAAATATAATTATTAATTATTTGAGCCCAATGTAATTAATAATTATTGTTATTATTAACTATTATTACTTACCTAATTATTAATTTTATTCTTCTTCTTCTTCTTCTTCTTCTTGATTGACAATTATAATTATTTATTATTAATTAATAATAAAAATTATAATTATTAATTATATTTAGGCACAATATAATTATATTGTTATTCATATATAATTAATTATAATTATTAATCATAATTCATGGTCATTCATTATATATTTGGTACCAAATGTAATTATCAATTATTTGGGCCCAATATAATTATATTAGAGAATATAATTAATGATGATAATAGTAATTAATAATAATGTAATTATAATTAATAATTGATAATAATTAATAATAATAACAATATAATTAAAATTAATAATTATATAATTAACAATAATTATTTTAATAATTATTTTAATTAATATTTATTTGTTTTTGGCAATCTTTTTAAATTTTTTTACAATATTTGATAATACTATTTTTGGGCCACAATTATTTATTATTATTAATTATATTATTATTATTATTTAATAAAAAAAGAAGGCCAACCGAAACTTAGAGTTTCAGTTGATCACTAAATTTTTGTACAAAAGATTTAGTGGCCAATCGAAACTCCAAATTTCGGTTGATCACCTTTTAGCAACAACTTATATAAAACAAAACAAAATAACAAACCGAAAGTATGGTAAATTGAAAAAAGAAATAGTATCAAAATTTTAAGTTTTGGTTAGTTAAATATATATATATATATATAGATACTCAAACCGATATATTTTTATAAATATTTGCTATCAAGTTTCATATTTTGGTAAAATATAAGACTTGCTCTCATATTCAGATAAATTTCCCAGATTTCTGTACACATTTGCTCAGCATATACATGCAATTGGCTATACGTTAAATGTTTGGTTATCTATGTTTGGTTATCTTGCTTTGCAGAATCCCTGCTGTTGGGTTCCCTGCTTTGGTTCCTGGGCATCATGTGCCTATTCACTCTGCCCAAGCTCCCACAGTCAACTCTAGTGGCACTTCCACAGGAAAACGTGGAAGAGAAAGTGGCAGAAAAAGGAGCAGGAAGTAGGTTGTTGGTACACTCTTTTGTTAGCAGTAGAAGATGCAAAGCTTCAAAGAAAAGGATGAAACTTGAATCTGTTTTTATTGGAGTCTTGGTTTGAAGCATAAAGAGGGTTTTATGAGCTAAAGTGCCGGAGGATGATGAGTAAAGTCAGATATTATTTTCCCAGCATTCGGAACCATGTTATGTTAAATCTTTAATTGTCATTTTTCATGAAATTTTTTTCATATCCTTTTTTTTTCTTTTTTGGACTACTTTTAATTGCTTTAGTATTAGATTAATATATATAAAGAGGAGGTTGATAAACTTTCTTCTTCCTGTGTCTATAATTTATTAATTATTAGAAAGTTAGTGAAGAACTGTCCTTATTGTGATGCATGTATGTATGGCTGTGGCTAGTGTTTCTGCGGGAGAGCAAAGAAGAGGTTTTATGAAAAATTGATAAGTCAGATCTCTGACTTGCAAGTTCCAGGAGAGCAAAGAAGTTGCAAATTATTAAAAAATTAATTCGAATAAGCTTTAAATGTAAATAAAGTTGTTGAACTTTAAATCAATTAATTATTAATTAATAATTTTAATAATCGGGCCATGGGGCTGAAGCTAGTGTCGATTGGATAGCAAGCAAAAGCCCATTAATTACGTCAGTGTGATCGTATGGTATGAAGTATCAACTAGCGATGTTTCAGTTGGCTTTGTTTGGTGTGTCAGATGGTTGCTTTAAAATTACAGGAATATCCTTTTCAGCATATTCTTTCTTTCCTCACCTTCCAGTCAGCTTTGCAGTTCGGTCTCATGTCGCCCTGACTCGTGCATTCCATTTATTTGTTTTTTTTCCTATTACTTCTACTTCTTTGCTTTCTTTCTTTTTTTAAATTACTTTTTGTATACCTTTGGTTTTCTAGAACTACCCTCATTCTAGAAACGCATAGTAATAATTTTGGTTTGAAAAGCAATATTTACTGGTTGGCGTCTATTAGAACAGCTTGACAAATATGTTCAAAAGGGCTAAAATCCTATTTTTGAGCAGGAGCATGGGTCGAATCAATTTAATTAGTTAATTTTTATTTTTAAAATTTAATAAATAAATATTATGAATTTAATTTTAATTTATATATTTTGCAAATAGAAACCAATTAAATTTAACAAAATCGATTGAAATTGACTTAATTCGATCGATAACGTTTGATTTTATAATTTTTTTTTTATTTTGAGTGATCAATTTAAGAGGATAAATTCTCTAATTTAACTAATAGTAATTGATTTAGTAGGCTTCTAAATAAAACGGATTGAACCGTTGATACATACTCTTATTTTTAAAGAAAATTTCACTCTCCAATAAAAATGCTACATGGTTGGCTAATTTTATCGCTTGAGTCAATAATAAATTAACTTTTAAATGTAATCTATAGCATACAATATAATAGTAGCAACATACTTTTCTAATAATAGACTAACACCAATTCTTCCTGTCCATTGCAACAGTGGTCTGCTCCAACTTCTTTGAATTGTGCAGTAGCGACTGTGCTCAGCAGCTGCGAAAATCAAAAGTTTTTCCTGTGGGCTCATTCAGGATCCACACAGAGAAAAACCAGCAGCAGATGTTATTGTCAATCACGCAAAATATTAACGATATTTAAGATTAGGAATTATCAGGCAACTAAATTCCAGATTTTAAATTCTAATAAAAAGGGCTAGGGGCAATGAGTTATTATATAATAATGCCTGTGGCTATATCGTAATAAACCCTACAAAGCAAGGCGAAATTTGAGATTGAAGTAAAAAAAAAACTGGTGCGGTTGGTTGGTTGTATCGCCGGGTCCTCTATTTTTCCTTTCTACTTCTTCCCCCCTATAAAAACACGGTCTTTTGAAGGGTAAAAAAGAGTACAGCTCCACTACCTACTCTGCTATTACACATCAAAATATCAATTACCAAACTAACAACATCGGCGGCATGGATTCCGATTTCGGCGTTCCTAGAGAACTTTCCGAGCTTCAAAAACTCCGGTCTCATTATCAGCCTGAGCTCCCTCCATGCCTTCAGGTCTTTCACTTGCTTTTCCGACTTTTTTTCTATTCTATTCTCCATTTTCTAGCTTCTACTATTGGATTTAAGCATATGTCTGTCTGTTCATTTCTTTTCTCATTTTCATCGTTTTAGAAAAATGTTGAGATGTTCTTTTTTTGGAAATTTTAAATTATAGATCGTTACTATTGTTAGGTTTTTGAGGTTGATATCCGTTTACCTTCAGAGAATTAGGTCTCTTGATGTGAATGGATCTTGTTTTTAATTGTTTAAGCTGTTCGTTTTGGAAAACTTTGGTGATTAGTTATTTTTAGTTCTGCTCCTGACAATTTTTTTTTTTATAAGTATCGATGAGCAGTAAAATTTGTTTCTTTTTGGAATAAGCCTAGAGATTATGTTTTAATCATGCCATCGTGCAGGGAACTACTGTGAGGGTAGAATTTGGCGATGCTACTACAGCAGCGGATGCAGCCGGGGCTCACACCATAAGTCGATCCTTTCCTCGCACTTATGGTCAGCCTCTCGCTCACTTTCTCAGGGCAACTGCTAAAGTACCCGATGCTCACATCATTACTGAGCATCCAGCTATGAGGTGTGTATCTTTTCACTTATGCATTGCAACTCTTACCAAGATGATGCTGAATATGCTTTTTTATTGTTTGAATATTGCTATTCATGGCATTATTTGCAGTTCTGCTATGCCTTTTTGCTTCAATATCTCTTGCTTTGCTGATATATTACCTCTTAACAGGGTGGGAATAGTCTTTTGTGGTAGACAATCTCCTGGAGGCCATAATGTCATATGGGGTCTTCTCAATGCTCTTAAAATCCACAATCCTAACAGCACTTTACTTGGATTTCTAGGTAAGCAGCCGTACGCTCTTCAGTTTTTAGGGTGTTACTATTTGGTGCCATTGGTTCACAGCACAGTGGCTGGTTGGTAAACTAAACATCTTACTTTTGTTTTGAAGAAAATTGTCGGTTTGAATTAAAGTTCTTTTGTTTTGGTTTTGTGATCTAAAATAAAAAAAAAATTAATTTATATTTCTCTGTCTGGTGAAAAAGAGAAAAAAAAATGCTTCTAAGTTATGCATCTTTGTCTTTTTCTAAGAGGCACACACACACCCTCCAAATGTAATTTTGGGCGGTTCACTGTTTGATGCTTTCTATTGCTTCATGGTTCTTTATTATTATGCTTCTTTTAGACGCGTGGAGTATTTTCTTTGTACCATTATATAGCTTTTTGAATAAAGCCCGCTAGCTTTTCTTAACGTTCATATGTATATATTTACTTTTACATTGGTGGTATTCTTGAACAGGTGGATCTGAAGGTTTATTTGCCCAGAAAGCTCTTGAAATTACAGATGAAATTCTAGCAACATACAAAAATCAAGGTATATAATAACACTATAGTATTGTCAAATTAAGATCCATGATTTCACATTGCCATGCAACTCGAATAATTCGAAGTCTGATTACATATGTTAAGGTGGTTATGATTTGCTGGGTCGGACTAAAGATCAAATAAGAACAACTGAGCAAGTGAATGCTGCACTAACCACGTGCAAACAATTGAAATTGGATGGCCTTGTTATTATTGGAGGTAAGATGGATTCTTAAAAATTGCAGAAATGTGCATATAAATTTGGATCAAATGCCGATACAGATTTGTTCTTTTCCTTTTCTTTTCAAGGGGTTACATCAAACACAGATGCCGCTCAGCTTGCTGAAACATTTGCCGAGGCAAAGTGCCTAACTAAGGTACTCTTTGAGAGCCATCTAAATTTTCATTAAACAGCCATCACATGAACTTGTACATTTTAATGCTTCTTATAATTTTGTGCCTTGAATTTCTGCAACTTGAGTATACTTTTATTTCAAGTCAATTCATTGAATGAGTTTTGCAGGTGGTTGGTGTTCCCGTTACTTTGAATGGAGATCTCAAGAATCAGTTTGTTGAAACAAATGTTGGTTTTGATACAATATGTAAGGTATATTCAATATTGTTATATCTGCATGAATGAAGACCTTGATAAACTTGTTTTCTTTGAAAATTGCAACTTATGAGAATAAAAATAAAAGGACTTTCTTTATGTTGCACTGCTGAATTTCTGCTAAAATGATTTGTTCGATTTTTCTTTTGTGAATTGCATGAAGATCTGATCCCTCTTTCACTCTCATTCTCTCTATTCATCATTTTCCTATAATACTGTGCAAACAAACATCCTGTAACCAGTCTATGGTGTGTACTTGTTTAGGAATGCTGACTGGAAGATGATTTGAGTCAGAAGGGAATCGATATTTTTTCTTTAATATTTATATATTGCTTCATAGAGAAAAGTCTATATATTTTTCTTTTACGATTTGGGTTATAAGTACTATCACAAATTGTTTACACTGAAATTCTAAGCAAAAGCATTTTCTTTCCCCTCCTTCTCTATTTGCATTTTGGTGATACTGGATCATGTTTCTTTTTTTTTTTTGTCTGCATCAGTTATATAATCTCATTTTCTTTATGAATAGGTCAATTCTCAGTTAATCAGCAATGTATGTACCGATGCTCTCTCTGCAGAGAAGGTAATAACCATTTTTTATCTGGCTCAGCAGCATTTTATCAGTGACCAGATACACAGTTAATATAAGCCTGCATTCTTTTGATATTCTTGTACCAAAAAGTTAATTGGAGGAATAGACAGATTCCTTTTTTCTTCGTTTTTGTTGATCCAACTAGGAAGTAGTGATCAGGTGGAGTGTTATTAAATCTCAAACATGCTGAATTAAGGATTAAAAAGGAATATTAGAAGATGTTCTTGTGAGGAAATTTGTTTTATGAGTATTTAAGATTTATTTTTATTTTTACTAAAATTCTACCACTTTCCTTTTCCAGTATTATTATTTCATCCGACTCATGGGTCGAAAGGCATCTCATGTTGCTTTAGAATGCACGCTCCAGTCTCATCCAAATATGGCCAGTATTTTTTTCATAGCTTTTTTACCTGATGAGTTATTTAATGTGTTTTTGCCTTTGTGGCACATTTATTTATTACATTTTCCCTTCTCTAAACAATATTCAAATTTCTGTAGGTAATTCTTGGTGAGGAGATAGCTGCATCAAAGCTCACTCTTTTTGACATAACAAAGCAAATTTGTGATGCAGTTCAAGCGAGAGCGGAGCAAGGTTTATGGACTGTTTAGCTTGCTTTTTATAATTTTTGGTGATTGTATTCTGACTTGAATCAATTATCAGACAAGTACCATGGGGTCATTCTGCTGCCCGAGGGTCTAATAGAGAGCATTCCTGAAGTGTATGCTCTCTTGAAGGTAATTCATGCAGCTAAACAATGACTTCTGTGTATGCACCCCTTTCCTGATACTGTGACTAATTGTGCATGTGTTATTAATTAGCTTCTTCTGTATATGTTCAATACTGTTTGAATAAGTGGTAGCATCCTTTTCTTGATGTGTATGTTTTATATAGGTAACTTTTATATTTACAACTGCATTTTTATTTATAACTATCCGCATAAGTGGTAGCTTGTCTCTTTTCTGCAATAGTTGATATTGGAGTTTCTACATCTCTCAGGAAATACATGGCTTGCTGAGGCAAGGTGTTACCCCCAATAACATTTCATCTCAACTCTCACCATGGGCATCTGCTCTGTTTGAATTTTTGCCACCATTTATCAAGAAACAGGTTTGGATTGCTTTCTTAAATGTACATTGTAGAGATATTTGTTAGACAATTGAAGCTTAATAATAAGTATGTTATTCATCTTGGGATGTAATGTTACAGTTGCTCCTCTACCCAGAATCAGATGACTCTGCACAGTTATCCCAGGTATTTTATCATTATATCCTCACTAAAAGGAAGCATTTAGCTTATGAATCCTTGATATATTGTCTGCTCTGTTTTTTTTGCCTCCAGATTGAAACAGAGAAACTTCTAGCACATCTTGTGGAGGAAGAGATGAGCAAGCGTGTGGTATGTTGTAAAGAAGTTGAGATTTATTCTTCATTTATTTGTCTTCCTGATAATCTCTAATTGATTTGATACTCAAGGTTGGCATGTCCATGCAAGCTGTAATCTCTCTAGAAACTTTTGATGTGTGCTCTAAATTTTCTCTTATTCATGTCCACCATTCACTGTTGAGTTAATATTTAAATTCATGTATATTGTTGGTATCCTCGACAGTATCTGGAAGTCCTAATGTGAAGTTGTAATCTTACCAAGGGGACATTTAAGTAATTTGCTATAGGAAGTGATTTTATCCTCGGTTATAAGATTGCATAAGATCTGGGCTTTACATATTTAGTCACATTTGTAGCATGATTTTTCTGTTCCATAATTGCTGTGTGATATGCTATGGAAGTCATATGTGAGAACCAGAACAGAAATAAAGTAATAAAGTTAGTTCAGTTAAAAGTATTTTTATTTACATTTTACTCCATTAAATCATCTATTCATCGTTTCTTGATTTTATTTTTCTTGAGCAGAAAGAAGGTACATACAAGGGGAAAAAATTCAATGCCATCTGCCATTTCTTTGGTTACCAGGCCCGGGGCTCTGTGCCTTCAAAATTTGATTGTGATTATGCCTACGTATGTCATTAAAAAGGGATACCTGTATCTTTTGGGCTTTTGAATGAAGTAGACCCTTTTATTTAACGCAGAACAACTCTTCTGTAGGTTCATGGACACATCTGCTACCATATTCTAGCAGCTGGTTTAAATGGTTACATGGCAACTGTAACTAACCTGAAGAATCCTGTGAACAAGTGGAGATGTGGTGCTGCTCCAATTACAGTTGGGTTTCAATCCTATTCTTAATTCTGCAACTCCATGTGAACTTGTATATATTTTACTTTCCAAATCCCAACAAAGAATTAGTTTTTTCTTGGGAAACTTTTTCCTTGCATATTGTGCAGTACAGTTTTTGGTTACTTGGTTGCAATTATATAGATTCTTGACATTTTTGAACGGTCTTCTCTGAAATATTAGGCAATGTTGACAGTGAAGCGTTGGGCTCAAAGCCCAGGTGCCACTTTAATTGGAAAACCTGCAATTCATCCAGCCACTGTGGATTTGAAAGGCAAAGCATATGAGTGAGTTCTTTCACTAACTTCCTGAAAAGCTTGATATAATATTCAAATAACAGGAGAAGAAGGGATCAAGGGAAACTTTAGTACTGGTGTGATCACAATTTTGTATGTTAAGGCCAATGGACAGTTGAACACCATATTGAGTTTCTGTTTTCTGCATGGCTTTGATTGCAGGCTGCTCCGACTAAATGCAGTGAAGTTTTTGATGGATGATCTATACAGAAATCCGGGGCCCCTTCAATTTGAAGGTCCTGGTGCTGATGCTAAGCCTGTAACTCTCTGTGTTGAAGACCAGGATTACATGGGCCGGATAAAGAAATTGCAAGAATACCTTGACAAGGTGCTTAAATTACTATGTTATTTCAATTCTTCAATTGCAATTTCTCATGATTGAAAAACTATATTATACCTCTCAAAGCAATTATAGAATGATTGTTAATATAAAATGAGATCCATACAGCATAAATAAGTTGAATTTCATTTGTTGTTTACATTTTAGTGACATCTCAGTATCTTATCATTCCATTTTCTACCAATGCTTATTCTCTATATGTTTGTCATGTTTATGTTAAATCTGCCGTCTGTATGATTTGTGCACATATTGAATGGTGTTTGATCAACTAGCTTAGGCCGATGGCATTTATTCAGTTAAAAAATGCAACTTGATTTTGTCTTGACGCGTTGTTGTTGCATTGTTGTGGTTTTCGACTTTTATCCACAAATATTGCAGGTACGAACTATTGTGAAGCCAGGGTGTTCACAGGAAGTTCTGAAAGCTGCTTTGAGTGTAATGGCTTCTGTGACAGAGGTTCTTTCTGCAATGTCCTCACCTTCCTTCAATGGCCAGACGCCCCTTTAAGTGCTCCAAGTATGCGTTCTCAAACTAAGTTGGAGCTACTGCATAGTATGGGATATTCAGCACATTTTCTCTCTCCCTTAATTTGTATTGGAACTGGAGGAGCATATGAGTTAGATAATGGCAATAAGCTGAATTTTGTGTTCTTTTTTTAGTTTTTTAATTTAATATTTACTTTTAATGAGTTAGATAATGGCAATAAGCTGAATTTTGTGTTCTTTTTTTAGTTTTATAATTTAATATTTACTTTTAACTGTGTGATAATATAACCTGAGGATTATATTTTGTAAGTTTTGCTGAGTTGAAAATTTTTTTTATGCTTTTTAGGGAGAACTGCACTTAAAACACCTCTCTTATAAGGGGGTTGCGATTTTTGCAATGAGATAGTGAACTGTCGGAAATGGAAGTAGCAGTATGATATGACCAAATGGATGCCTTTTTTAAGATATCTTCCATGGCTTCGAGGAGAAGCTCCAGATGAGATTTACTCTTATCCTCTTCTCTAGTAACTTCTCTATTTTCCTTAATACTACCCTGAATGAGATTACAAAGATACAAATGAGAGAAGTCACCCCGTGATTTGCAGAAATGAAGAGATTGTAGATTCCGCTTGGAAAGTAAGATTTCCTTGCCAAACCAGAAATTTGTAAATGAATAATTCTCCTTGTATAATGCGAGGCGGAAAATTTTAAGTGAAAAATTGAATTTTTTTTTGCCAATTTGCTAGAAAAAAAACTCCACAAAATTATAAATTAATCAATCCAAAAAAATAATATCAATTTTTTTTATAAATTTATTAGTTATATATATATAATTTATTATTAATTTATTATACATATTATAATTTAGTTTATTATGTGTTTATTATATATTTTTATATAATGATTAAAACTTTTTAATAAAAACATACACATTTTAAAAAATCTAAAATGGGCATAATTTTTTTAAAAATATACTACCTCCGTTTCATTAACATAGAAAAAGTAAAATGAACACGAAAATTAAGGAAATTTTACTTTTTTTCATTTCTATTGACTTAAATACTCCTGAAATATTAAAAAAATATTTCTCAAATTAAACTTTTAATATAAGGGTATAAATGGTATTTTATCTCATTCCACTTTCCAAAATTTACCTAAAATGACATATTTTCTATATAAAAGATACACTAAAAAAGAAAAATTTTCCTATCTTAATGAAACGGAGGGAGTATTACCATTGCTTTTATATGCAATAATATTAAATGCATTTATATTTCTGGAAAGGAGAGAGATTAATTAAAATAAATATTTTTTTTCATTTCAGACTAAGTATTTGAAATTTAATAATTTATTTACCCTAGTAATTTACTTGCCAACTCTAACACTAAAATATACAGTGGTCCTTTTTTTTATTACATATGTGTTAAAAGAAAGTCATTACGGTGGACTGCGAAGCACGGAATGATTGCTAGTCGCAAATCATATCTGCATAGTCAAGAAATGGCTCTATCTGTATACCCCGAAAGAGCTCCCCCAACTGAAAACCCTCAAACCACCAAATTCCCTCCTATTTCTCTCTTTTAACAGAAACAATAAGCCCCACAGTGTTTCTTTGTTTAATAGATTGCAAAGAAGCAAACTTGTAGCTGGTTTAGATCCTCTGAAGCTCGCCTGCATTTACTCAAAACACCATGACTGCAAGTCTTTCAACAATTTCAAATCTCTGGTCAGTTTCTGCTTCTCTTACTCTGCCTTCTAAACTTATAATAATGTAACAATTAGAGACTATGTAATCTTGGATATCCAGTCTTTGAATCTAATGGAGTTTGATGACATGGATGGTTCTGGTAGCCCAGATGACTTTGAAATCCAATACAATGATAACAATGGAGATTTACTAGATGGTCCTTCTGGGGCGCCTCATTTCTCAACTTATGGTGATCGTAATCTTGAGCCTTATGAAGGTATGGAATTCGATTCAGAACAGGCTGCCCGCATTTTCTACAATTCTTATGCCCGCCGTATTGGTTTTAGTTCTAGGGTCAGCGTGTATCAGCGGTCTCGACGAGACGGGTCTATTATTTGCCTCCAAATTGTGTGTTCTCGTGAAGGCTTTCGTCGTGAAGGCAATGAGAATAGGTCTAAAAGACAACGAACTATCACTAGAGTTGGGTGTAAAGCTCAAATGATAGTTAAGAAACAGAGTTCTGGAAAATGGGCTGTTACTAAACTCATTAAAGAACATAATCATGATCTTGTGCCACCTGATAAGGTGCATTGTCTTCGGTTGCATAGGCATGTTTCTGGTCCTGCACGAAGTCTTATTGATACTCTTCAGGCAGCAGGAATGGGGCCAGGTGTAGTCATGTCTGTTCTGATTAAAGAATCTGGTGGAATCAATAATGTTGGTTTTACTAAAGTTGATTGCCAGAATTATATGAGTGGAACCATATAGAACAAGCCGTCACCGGTTCCCTTTTGCACATTTTACTGGTTGGAACCATCATGGACAGCCAGTGCTGTTTGGATGTGCATTACTGCTCAATGAGTCAGAGTCCTCATTTGTTTGGCTATTTGAGACTTGGCTTGCTGCAATGTCAGGCCGTCACCCCATCTCAATCACGACAGCCCAGGACAGAATCATACGGGCGAATGTTTCACAAGTGTTTCCTGGAACCCGCCACCGATTTTGTAAATGGAACATTTTTAGAGAGGCCCAGGAAAAGCTTTCTGATGTATATCACTCACACCCCACTTTTGAAGCAGAGTTCCAAAGTTGCATCAACCTGACAGAGACAGTTGATGAGTTTGAGTCTTGTTGGAAGTCGCTTGTTCAAAGGTATGATCTTGGGTATAGTGAATGGCTTCAGTCAATGTACAATGCTCGCCGCCAATGGGTGCCTGTTTTTGATGAGATGTCCACAATGGAAGGAAGTGATGCCATAAATTCTTACTTTGATGGATATATAAATGCGTCTACTAATATTCAGAGCTGATTAAGCAGTATGAAAAAACAATTAAAACTCGCTATGAAAAGGAAGTAAAGGCAGACTATGATACAATGAACATTCCTCCACTTTTAAAAACTCCATCTTCTATGGAAAAACAAGCAGCAAACCTCTACACAAGGAAGATATTTATGAAATTCCAAGAAGAATTAGTCGAGACACTTGCTTATCCTGCAACCGTAATTGAGGATTTGGGATTAATAATTACATATAGGGTGGCAAAGTTTGGGGAAGACCATAAAGCGCACTTTGTTAGGTTCCATGTTTTTGAAAAGAAAGCTACTTGTAGTTGCCAAATGTTTGAGTTTTCAGGTATTATCTGTAGACACTTATTAGCAGTTTTTAGGGTAACAAATGTTCTTGCATTTCCATCTCACTATATCTTGAAACGATGGACGAGGAATGCCAAAAGTCAGGTTGCATTGGATGAACATGCTGTTTTTCTGCCTCATAATTCTTCAGAGTCCTTTGCTGCCCGATGTGCCAATCTAAGCCAGAAAGCCATCAAATATATAGAAGAAGGCTCAGAATCGATACATGTTTATCATGTGGCAATGAATTCTCTTCATGAGGCCACAAGGAAGGTTGCTACTGCTAAGAAGCGTGGTCCTCTGTCCAGACAGAATTCTCTGGTTAATGGTAGTCAGGCGCTGCAGCCATGCTGTCTGGTTAGTTCTTAAACTTATTTAAGAATTTCTTTTTGCTTGGCTTCCGTTTGCTGCAGATGATGCTTTGAGTGATTGACTCTCTTTTACATTCATCAATCAGATCTAAATTAATTGATATTGCTTGGAAAATTTGAAGAAATTTAACTTGTTTGTTGTAGAATGTTCCATAAGGAATTAGGGAATTAGTGTGACATAAATTGTGAGCTTGTGGTTTATGGCATTATTTGCTTTCAGTTCTCAGAAAACATCCTGTGAATGTATAGAACTCTACAAATAATTTTGAGTTCTCAAAAGTCGAACCAAATCATTTGTCAGTTTCTACATTGTGGGGGTTGTGGGCATGCAGACATTTAGTTCTCTTACCTGTGACTTGTCTTCTTGATGCACAACCATGTCTCCCTTTAAACTAAAAAAGCTCTTCTCTCGTTAATTCTGTAGGATCAGGACAAGAAAATTCAGGAATTGACTGCTGAATTGGAGCTTACAACTCAACAATGTGAAGCATATATGTCAAAACTATTGTCTGTTTTGAAAGATATGGAGGAACAGAAGTTAAAGTTATCTGTGAAGATTCAGAATGTGAGGCTCAGTCTGAAAAATTGAACTGAAGCTTGAAGGGTTAACACACTGTAGAAACAAAAGTTTTCTTGTTATAGTTGCTAGAAGTGGATATATTTTAAGTTCCTACTCTAGAGGAGGTTGTAATATGCTGAGAGGTCTAAGTATATAACAGTTGCATTCGCTCAAAATTTTGATTTTGTGGCTAAAACATTTAGCCACGCCTGATTGTATTTTTTTAGTCATAACATTTTCCAATAGCTATAATTTATATATATTTCATAATATTTGTACTAGATATTAAATTAAAGAAAGTTTAGATATAGAGTATCATAAATTTTTAACTGATCGCTAATGAGAATTAAAGATAAAAGTGGGTATATGAATAAATAAATAAAATAAATAAAATCAATTGATTTGTATATAAAATTTATTTAAATTCAATATTTATTTGGTTAAAAAAATGAAAAGAGGAAATTGCATAAAATGTTACTTTTTTTCGTTAAAAGTTTGTTTTTACTATACTTTTTTCAATTTATAAAAATACTTGTTTTACATTAATTTTTTTATAATTTTAGAACATATATCAAAAAATATATTTAATATATTTTAAATATTCCATATTTTTGTAAATTTTTATATATGTTTAGTATTTATATATATATATTTTGGTTATATAATATTTTTGTAATTTTTTTTTATTTTTTAAATTATTTTGTAAATTTCTCAAAAACATATGGAACATTGTGTTCATTGGGCCTGAATTGGGCTTGGCTTATTGGACCTGAATTGGGCTTTTATGGGTCATTGGACCAACGGGTTAGGACTACTTAGGGTGTAACATGAGGCGCTCCTGGGGTATTTATGGAAATTAGGAAAGATCTGAAGTTTGAATTTCAAAGAGGTTTCCGTTGGCCAACGGGCAAGAATCCCCCCAAACAAATTGTCGTATACATTTAAACTCCCTTTCTTCTCTTCTATTCTGATAGTACTGTGTCGCAAAGAAAGAAAAAGAGAGAGAATGGAGAAGCCTGCAACAACTATGTCTGTAATGGAGGCATTTGAGAAACTAGAGAAGGTAGGAGAGGGCACATACGGGAAGGTTTACAGAGCGAGAGAGAGGGCAACCGGGAAGATCGTTGCTCTCAAGAAAACTCGTCTCCATGAAGATGATGAAGGTGTCCCTCCCACCACTCTCCGTGAGGTCTCTATCTTGCGGATGCTCTCCAGAGATCCTCACGTCGTCAGGTACTTTCGTTTCTTCCATCTTTTTTTTTTTAATTTTTTACTTCTCTTGGAATATCAATTACGATCTCCGTTAATTTTTTTTTCTGATCTCTGTTATTACATCCAACTCTGATCGGACTAATAATTGAGGGAATATAGGATTTAATTTTAATAATGTTTGGTGATTTCATTTTCCCATTTTAGGGTTCAACTTTCAAGCAACCATTGAGTTTAATCCGTGCTTATTTTGGCATTCTTTGATCCTTTTCATCTCTAAAGTCAGAAATCAAGGGATTTGAAATGTCAAGTGAGGAAATCTTTTTCAAATTAATTGCATCCCCAATATTGTTTTAGGGCTAGCCGTTTCGTGAAATAGGCTTCCTTGATTTGGTTGTTTTCTTGAGCTTTCCCGATATCAGACAATCGGTTCTCTCACAATTCGAAGTCTTTCATTGGCATGCCATGTGATTTCATTCATACTACTGTAAACAAGTTTATTTTCTTGCTTTCCCATGTCAACTGAATTTGTTGGTCGTATAAGGTTTTATTTTATAGCAAAAGAGTTCTTTCCATTTCTTTTCCCCCATTATTCTTGTTTAAATAAGAAAATAAAAAGTACTGTTGTTTTGTTCTTATTTTATAGATTGATGGATGTTAAACAAGGCCAGAACAAAGAAGGGAAAACAGTACTTTATCTGGTTTTTGAGTACATGGACACTGATCTTAAAAAATTTATTCGATCTTTCCGCCAAACTGGAGAGGATATTCCTGTGAAATTTGTCAAGGTAGATGCTCCACTCTTGTAATTGATTGAGAAACCTTTATTTTTGGGTCACTAACAATTTATATGCATGATCTTTGTGCAGAGCTTGATGTATCAACTTTGCAAGGGGGTGGCTTTTTGCCATGGGCATGGAATCTTACACAGGTACTCTTTTAGATAACCCTTATGTTTTTCAACTCAGATTTAACATATTTAACATATTCTTCTGAATGCTTTTAGATGCAATAATAGCTGCTGTATTGATCTTTTCTTCAACAGGGACCTTAAACCTCACAACCTCTTGATGGACAGAAAGACAATGATGCTTAAGATTGCAGATCTTGGACTTGCTCGAGCATTTACCCTTCCTATGAAGGAGTATACTCATGAGGTAGTGCATGCTTTCTATTATTCATTTATCATGCTTGTTTCCACAGCATTAGCAATTTTAGAGTAAAGAGGGTGTGATTCTTGTTTCAGATATTGACCTTGTGGTACAGAGCTCCGGAAGTCCTTTTGGGAGCTACCCATTACTCAACTGCAGTGGACATGTGGTCTGTGGGATGCATATTTGGTACAGTTGATTCCTTTTCAAGTTGTTCTATTTCTACTTAATCAATGTATCTGCCCATTTAGTTGCTAAACAGTGCGTTTTTTGCCAACTCCTAGCTGAACTGGCAACGAAGCAAGCACTTTTCCCTGGAGATTCTGAATTGCAACAGCTTCTGCATATTTTCAGGTTCCATTTCTGCCCTTTTCACTCAAATAAGATGTATTTCTTGCTACCCGTATGTCCTTTTCTTTATTCTTTCCGACACTTGGATGTTAGGTTGTTAGGTACTCCAAATGAGAAGGTGTGGCCAGGGGTAAGCAAACTGGTCAACTGGCATGAGTATCCCCAGTGGAGTCCTCAGACTCTGTCAACAGCTGTTCCTAATTTGGACAAGGATGGATTGGATTTATTAGCAGTAAGTTGTTAGGCTACTTGAAATTTGTTTTTAGCGTGTGGACAGAAGGATTTTATAAATTATAACATCATTATTTCACTACTATATGTCTTAATCAAAAGCGCATTCTGACCTACAATTTAAATGTTCTGCAGCAAATGTTGCGTTATGAACCCTCAAAGCGTATCTCAGCAAAGAAAGCTATGGAGCATCCTTACTTTGATGATTTGAACAAGGCCATTCTCTGAAAAACACACGACTGCAGTCTGAACAAGGCTTTTTTCTCTGAAGAAAAGCTGTTTTGGCAATCTTGTTTCAGGAACAGCAATGGAAATTTGTATTGAAAATCTATTTGCTTCTCTCGAGCATTATTTGTTTCAGTCATTATGTTGTCTTGGGAAGGATGATTAACCTGCAATTTAATTTCAGTGAAATTGCCGCGTGCAAATTCCACATCTCATTCTGATTAAGCTTATTTTAAATGATTGTATGTGATGATGGCCCATTAATATAACTAACGGGAATTCTTAAAACGCCAGAATGGCGTACACTCTCTTCAACCATGGCATTTCAATGAATTAGTGTTTTTACAGAAGAAGGATATCTATAACTGTTAATTTCTTGTTTACACAATGGTGGTTTGCCTCTTTCAAGTAAAAATAAATACACTAATTGTTAATTTCTTGTTTACACAATGGTAGTTTGCCTCTTTCAAGTAAAAATAAATACATATCAGACCTAAGCTACAAGCCACATGAAGAGTGTTGACCAAAAAGTTAGTGAAATTGAAGCCAAAGCATAGGTCCAAAGCATGATTACAGAACATTCAGTCTTGACTGCTCCAAACAACTGAGTTGACACCTGAACAACAAAGAACTCATCAGTTTTTATAATAGGAGTGAACAATGCTGCCAATTAGTACTGAGAGTAAAATTCACTAAGAGTAGGAATAAATACCTATGTTCATAGCAGGTGGAACTGCAAACTGAAGCAGAAGAACAAATTGATACAAAGGATCCGAAGGAATTAAACCAGTCAAAGAGAATGAAATTATGAAAGATGAAGTTTAGACAGGGCGGAATGGAATTTTTAGTTATGTTTCATACCCCAGCAGGAAGGCAGTGTCTTGAATTACATGAAGAGGAGTATCGCCACCAATCAGTATCGCCACAAATTGAAGCCAAAGCATAGGTCCAAAGCATGATTACAGAACATTCAGTCTTGACTGCTCCAAACAACTGAGTTGACACCTGAACAACAAAGAACTCATCAGTTTTTATAATAGGAGTGAACAATGCTGCCAATTAGTACTGAGAGTAAAATTCACTAAGAGTAGGAATAAATACCTATGTTCATAGCAGGTGGAACTGCAAACTGAAGCAGAAGAACAAATTGATACAAAGGATCCGAAGGAATTAAACCAGTCAAAGAGAATGAAATTATGAAAGATGAAGTTTAGACAGGGCGGAATGGAATTTTTAGTTATGTTTCATACCCCAGCAGGAAGGCAGTGTCTTGAATTACATGAAGAGGAGTATCGCCACCAATCAGTAACTTCCGAATGAATGGGATGAGTCCAATTATGAATCCAACAATCTGTACAGAGAACAAAGTACCCAATTAGACAATGATCAACCCATCAGTCTCATAAAATTATCTGGGAGCAAGAAAAAATTTATACATGATGTGATGTGGTCGTACTGCTCCTATTGTGGAAGATGCAAATATTGTCTTCCAATTAATACTTCCAAGCAGTTGCTTATTGCCTGAATCTGCCATCTGTGTCAGGCTTAAAAGATCAATTTTCTATCCCCCAAAAGACAGTTATAGTGGAAAAAATGAAAAATTTATATGAGACAAATATATGAGTGAATATTATACTGGGAACAACCTCAAGTTGCCCGTCTGATTGAGTGACAGGCAGGGCATATTGATGATGTGCATGGTTTTCAAATGGCGGAGATTGAGATTCCTCGGAAGGAAGCAGAGGTTCCTTGCTACTCCCCACTTCAGCTGCAAAGGTTTCTGTTGAAGATTTGCTTATGCTGAGATTTTTTGTAGTTCCAGTTGCAGATGCTCGCACGATATTCTACACATAAGTCCATAGATAAATGGCTTCTAGCTGAACAACAATAAATTATAAGCTCTACACTAAATATAGTAATAATAGTTGAAAAAGATAGAGAAGAATGAGTTTCACAAAACAATTGCAAAGAATTTTTATTAATCTTTTTTATTACAACTGTACATTATATCTCTAAACCTATTCTATTTATACTATCAGTTTGAAAGAGAGCAGATAACACTAAGACTCCTAATACAAAACTAATATCACATATCCTTATCTCTCCAAACTTACAACCTTATCTCTCCCAAGATCCTTCTGCCACGTGAGAGGGATTCTAGAAGTTACATCCTTATTACTCCTTTCATCCTTGTGACTCCCACATATTCTATTACCCCCTCAAACTATGTCGGGGCTGGAGACATAGTTTGGATAAACTTGAGCGTATGGCAGTTTTGGAGACGGATTTTGTAAAAATGTCCGATGTTTGATTTGCGGATGATATATGTTTTGTAATGAGGAGTCCTCGTGCTACCTTTTCCCTTACAAAATGATAGTCCAAGGCTATATGCTTGCTTCTAGCATGAAGAACAGGGTTGATAGTCAAATATAATGCACTTAAATTATCACAATAGATTTCTGGTATAGCCTGCGGAATATGAAGTTCTTGAAGCAGTAAGTCAGCCATGTAATTTCTGCTGCGATGTGAGCCATTGCTCGATATTCCGCTTCCGTACTCGATCTGGACACGGTGTTTTGCTTTTTGGCACACCACGAAATGATGTTCTGACCAAGAAATGTGCAGAAACCGGTTGTTGATCGACGAGTGATTTGACATCCTGCCCAATCCGAATCGGAGAAGGCCTTGAGATTCAAAGTAGAATTCTTTGTCAAATGCAAACCAAGGTCAAGGGTACCCTTAACATAACGCAGTATCCTATGAACAATCTTCATGTGTGCCGTAGTAGGTGCTTGCATGAATTGAGAAGCATAATTCACACTGAAGGCAAGATCGGGACACGTGAGTGTTAGATACTGTAAAGCTCCTACAATGTTGTGGTAAACAAATGGATCTGATAGTGCTGGTGCATCTTGTAACTTTAACTTTGAATCCAACGGGCTGGGTATTGGCTTGCAATCTATCATCTGACTTTTTTGTAAAATTGAATATGCGTAGTGATATTGTGACAAATGTAAGCCATCTCCTATGTTTGTAACTTCAATTCCTAAGAAGTGATGCAAGGGTCCAAGATCTTTCATTGAAAACTCACTGCACAAAAGATTCAAAAAAGTGGTAATTAGTTTATCATTAGAGCCAGTCAAGAGCATATCATCTACGTAGACTAATAATGCTATAGTATCATGATGATAATGCCAAATGAATAAAGAAGGGTCTGCAAGACTACAAATAAAACCATGAGAGATCAAAAATTGACTAAGCCTATCGAACCAAGCTCGTGGAGCTTGTTTCAACCCATACAAGGCTCTTTTTAATTTGCACACATGAGTTGGTCTAGTGTCACTTATAAACCCGGGTGGTTGAACCATGTATAAGTCTTCACTAACATAACCATGTAAGAATGCATTTTTCACGTCAAGCTGCCGAATTTGCCAATTTCGAACCAAGGCTACAGAAAGCACAAGTCTTATAGTCCCGGGTCTAATAATTGGTGAAAAGGTCTCAGTAAAGTCTATTCCATTCACTTGATTGTAACCCTTTGCTACTAAACGTGCTTTTAATCGATCCAGAGTACCATCAGCTTTTAGCTTAGTTTTGAAAACCCACTTGGCTCCTATAACATTCATTTCTTTTGTTCTCAGCACAAGTGTCCATGTCTGATTTTTATCTAATGCTTGCAACTCCTCTTCCATTGCCTTCTTCCAACCTTGATGTGCAAGTGCTTCTTTAATAGTCCGAGGTTCAATTGGAATCAGACTTGCTGTTGACGAATGTAATGCGTACTTAGGATTCGGTTTGACTATGCCACGTTGTGATCGTGTGATCATGGGGTGCCTTGCTTGTGCTTGTTGAGGTTCCACAGCACCTGCACTATTAACATCAGACTCATTAGATGTAGAGTTTATGTCAACTAAAGCAAGCTGATTGTCATTCTCAATTAATTCTAAATTTAAATCACTAGTTCTTCTATCATCTGTAGATGGCAATGAAGAGGACAGAGTATGTGCTTCATCCTCTAAATTTTCTGTCGTGCTATCCTCTTCACCCGTTGCTTCATTTGAATTCCTTTCTTCTTGATTCGAGTCTTCTGAACCTTCCTCCATGGTGTCTGAAGCGTCACCCTCTGCTCTGCTGGATGAATGACTTGCAACAGAATCTGAGCTATCGAGGCCTGCATCTGAATGATCCATGGTTTCGTCACTTGCTGAAGTAGTTATTTCAGCTTCTTGTACAACAGCTCTAACCTGCTGAAGAGGTGGTCCTGCAGCTGGAATATCATTTGGAGCAGTTTTTTGGTTAGGTGAGCATAGATTAATCCAAGAATCAAAGAGTTTCCCAACTGCAGTAAGTTTAGGATTTTTAGTTAAAGATTTGTAAGGAAAAACAGATTCATCAAAGGCTACATGACGAGAAATAATAAATTTCCTTTGTTTCGGATCGTAGCATTTGTAACCTTTGTGCTGTTCACTATATCCTGCAAACACACACAACGAAGCTTTAGGATCAAACTTACTATTCTTACTGTCCCAAATAAAAGGAAAACACTTACAGCCAAAGACTCTTAACATAGAGTAATCCGGGTGTTTTTTAAACAACCGAAAATATGGTGAATCAAAAGAAAGAGCAGAAGATGGTAGTCGATTTATCAAGTAAACAGCAGTAGAGAAGGCTTCTACCCATAGATTCAAAGGAATTCGGCTTTGAAACATCATGCTCATACCTAATTCGCGTATTACTCTATGCCTTCGTTCAACAACACCTGCTTGTTCTGGTGTATAAGGGCAAGAGATACGCTGAACCATACCTGTTTTTAAGCAATGGGCAGCCATATCCTTGTTCACGAATTCACCTCCTCCATCTGTTTGGAGAATTTTAATTTCACAATTAAACTGACGCTTAACATAACTTTCAAAAGCAACAAATGCAGAGAAAAAATCTGATTTAGCATGCAAAGGTATTAACCACATGTATCGAGTATAATCATCAACAAGGCAAGCATAAAACCTATATCTACCAAAAGATAAAACTGGGGCAGGTCCCCATAAATCACAATTTACTTTTTCAAACATAGAATTCGTTGAAATTGAACTACTAGTAAAAGGAAGTTTACTAAGTTTTCCTAGTTGACAACTGTCACATAAGTGACTTATTTTTAATGGACCATTAACATTAATGAGTCCTTTATTGTAGAGTCTAACTAATGAAGAAGCTTGAGAGTGACCGAGCCTTTGATGCCAGACATCTGCACTACACGACCGATATCTTTGTGAGAAGTTTGCCATCGGTCGTTGATTTGGAATTGTGTAAAGTTCATCCTTCTTTGGCCCCTCCAAGAGCACCTTCCCTGTCTTTCGATCCTTTATAGAAATAACATTGTTAGAAAATTCACAATTTAAAGGATAATCCGCAGTAAGCTTACCTATAGACATCAGATTTTTCTTCAAATTTGGGACAAACAAAACATCATTTAATTGTATTTCATGACTTTCACTTTTAATACTTGAACTACCAATACCTGTTATGGGTATCATTGTTCCATCTCCTATAATTACTGAATCATTACCATTATATTTATGAGAGTTGAATATCATACCTTGGTTTCCAGTCATGTGATCTGTGGCAGCTGAATCAGCTGTCCAGTCCGTATCGACAATGGTGTTATCAAGAGTAAGGGTTGCCAAAGCTTGCGGCAGTTTGCTGGTTTGCATTGAAGGATTCACAACCCACCAACAGATCTTTGCTATGTGTCCTACTTTGTTGCAGACCTGGCATGTTTCTTTGCGGTAGAGTTCCCTTTCATCAGGCGTCATCCTTCTCAATCCAGGTGGCAAAGATCTTCGCTGAAAAGGCTGCTGCCCTGCACCTTCAGAGTTCTGCTTTCCACGTTGCTGAGCTTGGAATCCTCGACCTGCAGAGGTAAAGTTAGAATTCCTATTTTTACTATGATTTGTATTATTTTGAGCGCTACTAAAGAACGCCAGATGTGCGTTTCCAGATTGTGGAGAACTTGTGTTAAAGCACTTTTGACGTTGATCCAGATTTTGCAATTGCGAGATCATCTCCGAATACGTTGGTCGTGGTGGTTTGAGCATCGTGGTTGTAAACGTCTCGTATTCTGGACCGAGACTGGTGAGTAAGCAATACACTTTTTCCTGTTCCGGCATAGGTTTCCCAATTGTCGCAAGATTATCACATAGAGTCTTGAAGATCCTAATGTGATCACCAATGCTTATGTTCTCATCCTTACGTAAATATGTAAGCTGCTGTCGCAAAGTGAATTCTCGCTCTTGCGAGTCTTTTGCGTAAGCTTCTTTGAGTGCCTCCCAAACTGCATGAGCAGTATCGAGAACTATGACTAACCCCAAAGATTCTTCCGAGAGTGTTCCTATGATCCACCCTCGTAAAAGTCTGTCAGATTTTTGCCAAGATTGATAGTTCTTGGCTTCCTCAGCTGTTCCTCCTGTTACAGCTTCTGGTGGCTTGCTGGTTAAATGGTCATACAGTTCTTGGCTCTCGGCTAGAGCTATCACCTGTTCCCTCCAAAGAAGGTAGTTGAATTGAGACAGTTTGAGGGTAACGAAATTGCTGACATTCAGTGATGGTGTTGCCATTGTTTCGTGATAACAGCAGAGAGCAATGGTGCTCTGATACCAAGTTGAAAAAGATAGAGAAGAATGAGTTTCACAAAACAATTGCAAAGAACTTTTATTAATCTTTTTTATTACAACTGCACATTATATCTCTAAACCTATTCTATTTATACTATCAGTTTGAAAGAGAGCAGATAACACTAAGACTCCTAATACAAAACTAATATCACATATCCTTATCTCTCCAAACTTACAACCTTATCTCTCCCAAGATCCTTCTGCCACGTGAGAGGGATTCTAGAACTTACATCCTTATTACTCCTTTCATCCTTGTGACTCCCACATATTCTATTAATAATAATAATGAAAGAATGTGTATGAATAGTACAAACCGCCATTGAAAGTGAAACATAACCTAGTCCATATGACTGACAGATATCAGGAGTTCCAAATGGGCTTCCTTTCTCTTTACAGACTGCTGGGATCATAAGAAGGAACATGTTCCCCCTGCTCAAATTCAACAACAAATAAGAAACTATATGCGCATTATAATTGATCAAATTTGAAACTTGCAGAAACTATTTGTATTTATACATGGATCTGAGTTTACCACTTACCAGCAGCAGCACAGCAACCCACAATTAGGCCACGTAGGCATGAGGGAGGCCTTGTAAGTTGAACAAGAACCCAGACAAGTATAGAACCAACAATAACTGTGATGAGGACATTTACTGGCATGAACCATCTATCAAATTCAACCAGTTCTTTCTTTAGAATATTTAGTAAACATCTATAATAGAAAGAGAGCAAATCAATCATTAACTTTAAAACTCACAACTTCTTTATGCTGTCATCTGTAATCGTTTACGCAAAATTGGTGGCCACAAGAGCTGGATTGAATACATAAAACACAAACTGTTCAAAAACAAGCCAAAAAATGGTCAGTAACAATGTAAAAAACTGGATTCACAGAAACTTGAAAAATCAAATTAACATCAACCCCATTACATTATTAACATGTTTTCTGGCATCTACTTTCAAGATATCCACACGATCTAATGCAAGAAACGTCCCGAGTCCATTTATTAGCAGAACTTCTAAAACTGGAATTGATGAAGCAATGAAGAGATCCAAAAGCCCCATTTTGTTGGAAATTTCTTAGCAAAATATCCTTTAAGGAACCTTAGGGAAAAAAAAAAGAGAAGAAAAGAACAATTTGAAGTTTTAAACTGGCAAGTCAAAGGAGGCAATCCAACTTAGAATTTAATGGCAAACCAGGCAAGGCATTCTTTCTTATATTCTAAAATAACATATTAATTTAAAGCACGCGTGAGGCACATTTGATATGATTGGCAACCGCGTTTTCTTCAACAGCCACAGTTCATACGAACCAATCAAATTGGCTTTGAGACTATCTTCGAATTATGCAAGATTTTGTATACATATCTATGTAGAGAACAAGAAATTAAAGTGGATAAAATCTTCATTACTTACAGATTAGTGTCTGTTGATAGATGCGATGGAAGTACAGTTGGCATATTTATATATACACGCAGACAGAAATAGAAGAAAAGATTGCTCTTTGCTCTCTGTGATATGAAAACGGGAAGAAAGTTGTCTTCTGTCTTGTTGCTATTAGAGAATAGCTAGTTAGCCGTTTAAGGTTTAGAACTATTCAATGAACCATTCACAATCTCTGCTGTAACATTGCTATAATAAGCTTTTAAATTATATGGTACTAATCGACTAAAAAGATTTGTTCTTTACGTCAATTTTTTTTTTTTTCCATTTTAGGGAGTAAAAACAGGCACTTTTTTATAATAACGAATGGCTCATATCTGTTTTTGTACATGTATTTTGGTGAAGGACCTGTCTGATGGTACAAAATCTTTAAAATCTCAATAACTTCTTTCTCAATTTTTTAACTGAATCTTCAACTGGATTCATATTTTCAAATTTGCTTATTTCTTCTGGCTTTGCTTATTTCTTCAAGCTTAGCAATATATTAAGATTATGACCACACCCACTCTCAAATTAAAAAAATATATGTATATGTATATATATATATATATTCAGAGAAAAAAAAAAGGCGACTAAGGTGTCCTATAGATGCAAAAGTTGAGAGAATTACTCGAATCGTGCCACTATATTTTCTAAAATAATTTATGAATTCGCCTTTTATTATATATAATTATGCATATATGATTACAAATCATTATATTTTATGAAGGAAAAACATGGTGATTTTTTTCCAAAGTTCAATTATTGAATTGATTTTTTTGAATTTTAATTCAATTACACTTATAATTAAACTTTAATTTAAAAAAAACTAAGCTAATCAAATTTCATTTGAAATTTAATCAAATATATAAGATTGTTAGATATAATATATAAGTTATTGTTTTATACCTTTTTTTTTTAATTTGACTGGTTAAACTTTAAGAATTTGTAAATTAAAAAAAATTAATGTAGCAAAATTAAGCTGGTTAAAATTACTTGTTTTCAATTTATTTATATGTAAAACAATATTTAACATGAATAACATGTTATAAACTACCCTCTTTATTTCGCAAAAATTATTATTTTATAAAAAAATTTTACTTTTTTAAGATTATCACTCTATTAAAAAAATTATTATTTATCTATTTAAAATAATTTTATATAATTTTAGCAGACAACAAATTTAAAGAGGAATAAATTAAATATAAGATAAAAAGAAGGGCACTTCAGTAATTTCAAAGAGGCACTTGTCCAGGCGTAGGGCTCTGTGGAGTCAAACATCAAATAGAAGTCGGGAAAGCAATAGAGAGAAAAGGCTCTTACTCCGCCGTGGCTTTGCTCTGCCAGTTTTTTGTCCGTATACTCACCATCACCACCACCCTCCACCGCCGGCGGCGGCGGTTCTGATAAAAGATTTTATTTTATTACTTTTTTTCTGTTTTGTCTTGAAAACTTTTGCTAATCCACCTGTACCTGCCATGAACGTTGCTTTCTATGTTTGCTCCTGGATAACAATTTCTAGATTTCGCAGCTCTCTTTATATCCCACCCTGACCTTTCTCCATTACCTGCATTGTCTAAGCTCTTTACTAGTCCAAACCCTAAGACCGTCCGTTCCAGCTCTCCTCTCTTTCGTCTTCTTCAGCACCGAGCTTTCTCTTTTACAGGCAAGCTTTTATTACATTCCTACCACCCATTTTCTTTCCATTTCTTTTTAATTAAGAATTTTATAACAATTTGTTACTGTGAATTTTTTTTCCCTTCGAAAAATTTTATCTTTTTGAAGTTTTTACTTTTTCTTTGAAAGGAGAGCAAAGAATTGTATGCTAAAAGAAAAAAATATCTTTTCCATAAGAAATAACTGAAAGTTAGGGTTTTTATTTATAGGGAGAGCATATAGTTCTTTTTTTTTCCCTTCCTTCTTTGGGAATTATTTCTTCCTTAAAAGGTAACTTTTTTTCTTTAAAAAAATTATTTTTTTTTATCAAGCTTTCCTACTGTTGTATATTATGGATGATGCAAATATTTTATTTCTTTTTAAGGAACTCTTAATTTTGTTTGTTTTAATGTTACTGCATGATGTCTGTAGCACAGAATGGAAGATACTGAAGTTCCCATTCAAAATTTGGCGGGGGGCTCTGATGTCAATCTTGTTGATGCCAGTGTTCAGGAGGGGGAAGTATCTGATGACCATCCCCAGATTCAACATACCAGTGAAAATGGGAAAACATCTGCTCAGGATAAAACTGATGCATTGCCAAGTGATGTTCATATGGGGGATAATGAAGTTGCCCCTGATAATAAAACTACCCTCAATGTCAATGTGAATGATGCATGTGGTAATAAAGTGCTGGAAAATAATGATGGAGACGGCACCCCTGTCCAGAACCCGCTGGAAACTGCCACAACTCCTCCTCTCAGAAAGTATACGACTCATCGACCAAAGCATGAGAGTGCCACAAAGTCCAAAAGTGTCTGGACTGATGTCGAGGTAATTTAGTAAAAGAATAACCCATCACTGGTTTATTTCAATAAAGTTATTGTACTGTTTGAATTGCAGATGGGGGAGGCTGATGAATCAGGGACTCCTGAGGAAAGAGCAGCATTCATGAGGGAGCTGGAAACTTTCTGTCGGGACAATGCGCTGGAATTTAAGCCCCCAAAATTTTATGGAGAGCCATTAAACTGTCTGAAGTATGTTCCATACAATAGTTTTAATGTATTCGTGCCTGGTTCTAGGTTTTAGCTAATTCTTTATGTTAATTTTCCACCTGAATTAGGTTATGGAGAGCTGTTATTAGACTGGGTGGCTATGAAGTGGTATGCATATATCCCTTCTCAATCGTTGGCTGAATATGCCCATCTACTATGATGAAATTATTTTGAACTTCATTACTGTAGTTGCATGAATTCGAAGATATTATTATTAGCATTTGACAAGCTGCTTTTGATACCCCCACATCTGTAGGTCACTGCATCCAAGTTGTGGCGGCAAGTAGGAGAGTCTTTCCATCCCCCTAAGTAAGGACAGAAAGAATATCTTTTTAAACTTGTAATATATATTGGCTTGAGATGGGGTTATTCAGCCATTTTTATAGTGGTATTCTTTATGATATTTGGTTTTTAGATTGCAGACAGCTGGCACTATCATGATTTTTTTTTGAACAAACCAGAAATCTAACAACTGTAAAAAAGGAAATGAAGAAACAGAGTATGTAGAAATGAACCTCTGTATTGAATGAAGATAGTAAACACGATACCATGAACAAACCAGAAATCTAACAACTGTAAAAAAGGAAATGAAGAAACAGAGTATGTAGAAATGAATCTCTTTATTGAATGAAGATAGTAAGCACGAGTTACACACTTACTACTACACTACTGCTACTTTTATATACAACTCACTGTAACAGAATGTCCAGCTCAGCAGGCCTTTCTAACTAACTTCCAGAAAAACTTAACAACAGAATATAAATATCACTTCATTTTTCTTCTGGTCTTCAGTTTAAAATTTCTGGTTCATAGCCCACAGATATTCACCGTGCAGCATAATTTATATTTGATATTAAAAGTTGGAAATATGCTTCTTCCTACAACCAATATCTTAGTTTATTGAATTCCTGTGTGCTCTCTCTCTCTCTCTCTCTTTCAGGACTTGCACAACAGTTTCTTGGACGTTTCGCATATTCTATGAAAAGGTAATGCTTTTTCAGTTGGGAAAATGCTTAATTTTGGAGATCCAATTGAATTATGATCAACCATTACTATGTTGGGGCTTCAGTGTGTTAAATTGTGAAGCGATCTCCTTCTTCTCCCTCAGCTGCAACTCGCAGAGAGAGAGAGAGAGAGGGAGGGAGGGGGGAAGACGGTCTAATTTTCTCCTTTCATCATTTGTTAGATTTATATCCTCAGTGCCTGATCTCTTCCGTTACTACAGGCCCTTTTGGAATATGAAAAGCATAAGAGGCAAAATGGTGAGCTTCAACTCCCTGGATCACCCCTGCATCAGCCTGCTAGTGTTGAAAAGGAGGTACTGTTGTCATTCCTTCTTGATATAATTTTTCCATAACTCAAGGAAAAGATTTAACTGTTAGGTAATTAAATGCTGCGACTATGCCTATGTGAATAGTATGTGCCATGGGGCAGTATCGTGAACTGGGGAACATGTATTAAGTGTTATTATCTCATCATTGTTTTTGTGATATTATTAATTGGATGGTCCACTAAAGTATTTACTTAGCATCCAGAATATTTCTAATAACTAGAGTGTACAAACAAAAGCAGTTTCTCTGTAGGGAACAACGCAAACAAGTATAAGAGCTTGGCTTGGATTCCTGATTTTGAAAAAATGAGTTGTTCTTTAACTTGATTCATTTTGAGTTTTTAGGCCTTGGCACAAATCAAAGGCATAGATGGTTTTATGTTTCAAAATTTGTTATTGGCGCATTAAACTTTAGTAGCTCATTAAATGAATTATAGAGATTGTGCTACATGAAAATCATTAGGCTTCATCGAAGAGAATTTCTAGAATTGTAAGAATTGTTAAAAGTTCACTAGGCTGGTGCAAATACAAAGCGGTTCTACTTATGAGGCTATTGAACTTTTGGATGCTTATACTTGTGAACTAAGTAGTTTTGAACAAGGTTTTTTTAGCTTAGTTAAATTCTATATAATCCCTTGTCTTTTGGTTTTTTGCTTGTTTTATGATTTATAGCATCCATCTCTCTCTCACCTGCTTCCCTGAGTTTCATGTTCAGGCAAGTGGGTACCAAGCATCAGGATCTGGTAGGGCAAGAAGGGATGCCGCAGCTCGTGCTATGCAGGGTTGGCATGCTCAACGTCTTCTTGGATATGGTGAGGTTAGTGAGCCAATTATTAAGGTTTGTTCTAAACTTAATTATTGGTATCTTCATGTGTTTTCGTGTGTGAAAATTTTTACATGATTTTTTGTGAAGTACAACAATGTTTTTCTGGTTTTTGTTTTTAAACAGGAGAAGAGCCTCAATTCTGCACCAAGGTGTGAAAAGCCCCTCAAAAGCATTGGTATACTCCCTATAAGTGGAAGTCTTTTTGGCCAATGAATTTGATGCTTGCTTACATTCTTATTCGTGCTATGTTCGTTGAGTCAGGTCTGCAAAAACACAAGACTAATCTGGAGCATTCTGAGAAAACTGCAATAATTAACACAGATAAAGAGTTAAGATTTCTGATCATTCCCCTCTGTATCTTTTAACATTTTCTTTTAATTTGTTCTACACTTTATTTAAATTGTTTATTAGTTGGACAGTCCTTGTGTTGTGCACATTGGAACTTTTATGAATAATTGTCATTTCATATGAAGTCATCTTCAGTGTAGTAGCAATTCAATGTTGTCTTCTTTCAAGAAATAACAACTAGTGTTAATTTCGGTTGCTAACAAAGTAGGAGTTCTTCATAGATATCTCATTGTGTTCTAGATGAAGGAACATGCTCTTTTCATTGTTCTTGAGCTTTGTAAAATCTCAATAAAGGCTGAACATTGGTAAAGCAACTCCCCAGTTTTACCTCTTCTTATCCAGGGCATAGAAGAGAAAAATACCCAGTTGAGTTAATAAATTCATTTCTAGAAGGGTTAAATCACCTGTTATTCACTTGATTGACAAGTCAGCATCTCTCTAGCTCTGCATGGGTGTGTTGAAGAGAACCTGTGTATCAATAATTGAAAAACTACACATGCTATAATGGGTTTTCTTTTATGTTCCCTTATCAAGTGCATCTAAAGTCTTTGTTTTCTTTAATCCATGGTAGACTGGATATGGAAATTGTTGATGTTGGACCCCCTGCTGATTGGGTGAAGATCAATGTGCGGGAATCTGTAAGTTGCTGATGTTTCCTTCTTAACTCTCCTTATGCTGAGACTTGACAAATATATGTGGACTAGTGTTCAAGTTCTCTCTGCCGGGAGTGCTGACGAGTTACACTGTTCCACATGCAGAAAGATTGCTTTGAGGTGTATGCTTTAGTCCCTGGGCTTTTGCGAGAGGAGGTGATCACTTGTCTTGATAATTTCATAATTTCACTTTTTAGATGTTTGCCACTTGTTCTTGCACTTATCTCCTTGATCTATATGTAGCTGCAAATTCTTCCAGCATAAATTTATTATCCCTCAGGAGGATTAGATAGAAAATGCATGTGTACCTGTAACTTAATTTTTCATGCATATGAACTTCCAGGTTATTGAACTAAGCTTAAAATGGTGTGAATTATAGATCAAATTTATCATTGTTTCTTCTCTAAGCTCATTCTTACTTGTACCTTGAAGCCACCTGGAGTTTGTAGTTGCATCAAGTGCTCAAGGATATGTGTTTGTTTTTTAAAGCTTAAAACTTTCTATTTCCATAACAACTAATGACTGTATTAAGCCTGTTGGTGTTATAGTCAGCCTTAACTTTTGGTGAATTCAGGTGCGAGTTCAATCAGATCCTGCTGGACGGCTGGTTATAACAGGTCAACCAGAGGAGCTTGACAATCCTTGGGGTATAACACCCTTCAAGAAGGTAATTTTTTTTTTAATTTTCCCTGGTAGAAAGAGGGGAATGAGAGAGAGTGCCTGGGACAGGACACTTGATTTACTCTCAATTTATGAAGAAATCAAGAGTTCTTGTATGGAATTTGGCTGTTAGGAAAAATAATAATTGCTTTGCCCTGCTAGGCCTTCCCTCCTGTTGCCAAATTTGATCCTTTTTTTTGCCACATTGGCCATAATTTTATCCAAGCAATAATGTGTCATGGGGTTGCATAATCTTCTCGTTACAATGGTCTACTAAAGTTTATAATGGCTTCCCTCTGTAACAAAAAAAAGTGTATAAATTACCTGTTTTGGGTGTGGTGATCAGGTAATAAGCTTACCTTCAAGAATTGATCCACTTCAGACATCTGCTGTTGTTAGCCTGCATGGGCGACTCTATGTTCGTGTCCCTTTTGAGCAAGGATCAGCTTGAGTCAATTTATAAGAGCCAGATCAACAGCTTCGTGGGTAAAAAATTTAAAATCTTTGGCAGAAACCAAGGCATGCCAGTCAAAATAGCAATAGGGCACTGTTGAGACATTTGTGTCGTAGTCTTGTTAAATAAGTTCAAACTGACTTTGTAGCAGTGATTCATTGTATGTGCATTTTACAATTTAGTTTCTGAAGATTTATCATGTGTCTTGCTAATAGTATCTGATACCTGACAGACTTTAGTATACAGTTTTTTTCTTTAGCTGAACTGTTATAGGTATGTGGTGGCAAGCTAAGCTAATTATCCCAGCTCCCAAGCCTGGAGAACAGGTTTATGATGTGGCTGATTGTGTATCATTTATGTTTTGGGGCTTGAAAAATGTGCTTTTCATACAATGCTTGAGGCTTGAGCTGCTGTACTATCACTATTCAGGCATCAGACCTGTTAGTGGGTTGGTCCTACCTACTCAAATTTATAAAGAAAATCAGAGGCTGAGTGGGCTAGACTCTAAAGAAAAGAAAAGGTCAAAAATGTTGTGCGTCAACTGTGAATAGTTTTAGGCTCATGTATCAAAATTGCAAGCCCGTTATCCCTCATTTTAAACAGGAAAATTACTGGAAAATTAGGCTGTCCACTGAATTTTATAAATTTTTTATAATATTTTATTAAAGGTATAATCATAAACTTTGATAATTTAAAAATATTTTAATAATAAAAATAAGACCAGGTGATAGTAGTTTTCAAATGATTGAAAGGACTTTTCATTAATTGGCCTATTATTAACTGGACATTATAAATAAAAGAAAAGAATGTTGACATTGCTGGTGAGAATCTCATCATATCTTCACAATTGAAGGCAAATAATAAATAAGAAAAGAAAAATCCTGAGGATATCTGAATTCCCGATATATGGTAATCCACTGCCTCAATCACAACTCATTATCATTACTGAGAAAATTGAAGTCACTAACACAAACAAACTATGATGGACATTATATAGGAGTCGAATGAAAATGGGATGAAACTGTGTGCATTCAAGCAGAACGAGGTGCAGCAGGTGCTGGCATGACAAGCGGAAAAGATATCGACAAAGAGGTTTCTGGCTGAAAACAATGCGCATTTCTGTTCACTGGACTCGACTGAAATTTTTACAGTTGAGGAAATGCTTTCGCAAGTGGAAGTTTTCAAAGGAAAAAGCCATCAAATTGCTCAAAAAATGTACAAGTTGTAGCATTGCTAATCATAAAGGAATTAGTATGGTGTTAGATAAAGACAGCAACTTTGGTGGCCCGACAACAGCTTATGTTTCTTCCTCAACTTCCATCTCATTTTATTCAGATGCCATTGATGAGTGCTTAGAATTTTTCAAAATGTCTGATATTTCTGCTCATGTGTGATTGATCTCAACTCCATGCACTCATCTAAGCTCCACGTCAGCTTTCCGTTAATCAAACGGATAAAAAATAGATGAAGAGACGATGGTGCATTTAATCAAATGAACAGAAAATGAACGAAAGCACGACAACATCTTAGTCCTAATTGTATTATTTGCAGCCATTTGTTTAATGGTTTAAATTTCCTTTTTGCTCTTGGGACATTTTTCCTTGGCTGGAACACAATAGCTTTAATATTTATATGCTCTTCACGCAGGGGCGGAGGCAGGTGGGGTCGTATGGGGGCTGACGACTTCCCTGCCGGTCACCGGAGGTGTAAATATTCAGCCCTTCAACTCCTTCAGTCTCGCAGTCCCTTAGTCCCAGTCTCCCTCAGCCCCCCTTCAGCCCCTCAATCCCTCAGTCCCAACCTCCCTCAGCCTCCCCTTCAGCCCCCTCAGTTTCGCAGTCCCTCAGTCCCAACCTCCCTCAGTCCCCCCTTACCGGCGGTTTTGGCTCCGTCACTGTCTTCACGTAGTATGGTCTGATTATGTTAAGTCTTTTTTTTTTCCATTTTTCTTTATTTTCATCTTAATAATGTCGTTTCATATCAATAATTAATTTATTTAATTTTAGCGTTTCACATCAACATATTAGCCACAATAGAATTCACAATACCTAATTATTATTGATCTAAATATAGAAAATTTTTTAGATAAACTTGGTTCATAACCCATTCATGACCACGCCAATCACAAACAGTGATTTAAAAAAATTAATTTAAATTATTTTTTAAAATATTATAATTTAATATATGAGTGGGGACACAGACAAAATTTATATCCATATCCGAAATTAATTAGCTATAAAAAAAACTAATTAAATTCCAAAGTTAATTAAAAAACATTGTGGTATTAATTTAATTACATCATTATCTCATATATATAGCTTCAATATCTTAAAAAAAAAAAAAAAACAAACAAAGTAGCACGCAATCTGGAGAGAAAAAAGATCAATTGAATACATAAAATGTTATTATTTTGTGGTAATCAAGCCGAAGAAATTACGTGTGTGCTTGTGGGTGTACGTTATTATATAACTGATTGATTTAATTACACTAGTTAATAACCAAAAATTAACAAAATAAAAACAACTAATTAAGCAAGACCCACAACTGTTTACATATATAATTCTGGCATGGATGGATTATCCCTAATTTATTATAGACTTATATAGATGAAATTATAATAATATACGCGAAAAAAATTGGTCTGAAATTTATCGAGATCAAAAACAAAACCTAATGTTAAAAAGGAAAAATCTATCATAGTTGCTTAATTGAAAGAACAATATCATCATCATATATAGATGTGTTTAAACGGCAATCAGCAAATTGAAATCACAACTTGAACGCCTGAAACAACATAAGATTTTTCAGGGACTCAACAGGAACTTTGATTAATTAATCAATTACTTATCGTATGTAAGAAAAGCAACAATATTACGAGTATGATCACAACATCGTTTTTAACAAGACAACAAGGCAGAAAATGCAAATTAATTAATAAGTATATAGATTAATTCGATCATAATGAGAAAAATTGTATAATATAATGGTGATTTAAACTAAATATACTATTTAAAATGATAATTCAATTGAATAATGACACATTTTTTATATTTTATAATTAAAAAACTAACAAAATATCGTGTTATATATCATCGTTCAATCAGTTTAACATTCCAATTAAGATATTTAACTGAAAACACGATTCTAACGTATAATTTCTCCTGTAATAAAAGCATTTACAGAACAATCACAATTCACAGACAGACTAATTGAAGTCCATAGCACTATCGAAAATCTTACAACTTTCCCTCTCTTAAGTTTCAAAATCATATAATATTAAAATATAAATGTCTCAAATTAAATTCCATGCATGTCTCAAATTAAACCAGAAGATATACAATTATTTTAATTGTAATATATATATAACTGACGAGAGAAGTTTCTTTTGACTAGTTTTTTCTACTGCTGTAACGCTAGATGGGTCAGAAAAACTGTTAAGTTGGCATCTGGCAGGGCCATGATTAATATAAAGAAAAAGAGAGAACCATTGTTCTCTTCTCCAAGTTCAGAAGTAGTAGCTAGCTAGGGTTTTCTTTCTCAGCTTTTTTTGCTGTAAAACAAGAACAGGCTTTTTGAGGTTCTTCACAATGCTTTTTCTTAGTTGAGTAACTAGAAATCGATGAGATTGTTAAATTAAAATTCAAAAGCAAGACAAGCCCACATGCAAACACAAGCAAATTTATTAGGAAATATATATATACATAACTGCAATTTGAAGAAGATGCCTCCGTATATAGTATAAAAATGGAGGTGATAAAAAAATAATTTTGCGACATTGTAATTGTAATCAATCAATTTTTTTGTATATAAATATTAAATAATTATTCTAAAATGATAATAAAGCGTTATATATAAAAGTAGTATATCAAATTATTAATTAGAATGTTCACATGCGTTCTCTGCTTAAAAATTCAATTTCCAACTAAACAAATATTATATATAGAATACTACTATATATACATAATGCATAAATAAAAATTCCACAAGATGAGGCACAATTAATTAATATATTGTTGGATTCAATTAATCAAAATTAGCAAAAGCATATGATATAAATATATATATAATAAGGTGCTGCCCAAGAAATATGGAAACAGAAAATAAATTAATTTATAGTTTTAATGTGATTATATAAACCTTAGATAGCTAAATAGAATCATCACAAAAATAAATAAGTAATTAAACTAGGAAATTAAATATATAAGGGAACAAGTTAGATAGGAGAAAGCCAAATTAAAGGTTTTACACATGAAATTTGAAGTTTAAACTAACCTTTGAAAAAGTCTGCAAAATCAAAACAACGTAGCCATAAGCAGCAGCTGCGATCTCCATGAATTAATATACAATCTTCTTGATCAGACAGAACCTTCTCTTCTTCGATCAGTTGTTGAACGAATTTATGAGAAGAAAGGCCATTTTTATGTAGCTTTATCATACAAAATGCTTCTGCTGTTGATTTTATTCTGTATTTTCTACTAAAATGGAGGCCTTGCACCACTACCACTACCCCACCCAAATAAATCACCTGAAAAAGGATAATTTCCGGCCATGTTAAAAAAAGTCCCACCCCCACCACCACCGCTGCCGCTTCCTCCTCCAGCACCAGCACCATCACTACCCAGCTGTCCTCCAGCCCCAGTACCTCCACCAGTCACACCTGAAGACTGTGAAGCGGTGGACTGAACTTGAACGTTTGCTTCTTCTTCATCTAAAGGCAAACGCTCAAACACAGCATTTGAAAAGGAAGCAGCCATCAAAATCACCGGACCAGAAGCAACCAAAGGCCCGACAACACTTCCTCCAACAACCTGTCCCTGTCCACCAGACAAAAAAATCGACAACCCCCCTGCCCCAGGTGGAGCTGGTGGAGGAAGCACGGTTCCAGACAAAGAAAGAATCTCAAACCGACCGTGCAAAGTGACAACACTACCAGCAGGAGAAGCCGGCTGTCTTAACGTAACATCAGCAACGGTGCCGTTTCCACTAAGCACACAAACTCCTCTTCCTCTTTTCCTAGCATAATTAGACACACTTTCCATAATATCACTGCCATTAGAAACCTCAAGAACATGAGATCGGAGAGCATTAGGACTATCACGAGTTACAATAATCGGCGCCTTAGGCTTGTTTTTGGAACCCGCAGGACGGCCACGAGGGCGGCGATTAACACCGCCAGAGCTGGTGGCGGCAGTGTCGGTGTGATCTTTAGAGTGAGGTGAAGTATTATCTTTAGAATCAGGAGATAGTTGGATTGGATTTTGAAGATGAAGAAGTTGATGAACATAGCGAGAATTACCAGTACCTGTTGGAGTTTGCTCAAAACCTGCCATGCCCACATCTACTTTCTCCCACCTCTTATTTGCCAGTTTTTTTCTTTGAAAAATTCTAATCTTATTCTGATTGATCTTTCTTTCTTTCTTCTGATCTGATCCAATTCTTTCTTGAATTTGCGAAAGAAAAATTGAAATAAAAGTAGAAAAAATTAAAATTAAAATTAAAATTAATAATAAGCTTACAGGAAATAATCGAAATATGATGTTCTTGAAATCTATCTATGGAGGAGCGGATGGTAAGACTTTTCTGAATTTTAATGGAAGTTTTCAAAGAGTAGATGATAGATAAAGGTTTGAACTTTGAATAGCTAATTAACTAAGAGGCTCTATTTTTTTTTTTTTTAATTTCATTAATTTTTGGTGGAAAAGAGTGCAGTAAATAAAAGAATCCAATTAAGCATTTACCTTCAAGACAAAGGTCTCTCACTCGGCTTGCCACTTATTCATCCTTCCATCATGCGACGTGCGTACGCACAAGTTTTTTCACCCTTTTTTATTTTTTTAATTTAATATTCAAATTAATAGTTTAATTAATTATTTAATTAATTAACTAAAGCCAATCAGCAAATATACTATTTTTAAAAATTTTGATATTTAATTGATTTAATTAAATGAAAAGTTGATTTTATTTAGTTTTGTTGTGAATGATAAATTTCTCAATCCTAAAACACTCAAAATAATTAACATTAGCAGTAAAATCAGCCAGCTCTCTTCTCTTTTTCTTTTTTTCTACCGTAAGAGGCGGCTTCTTATTTTCTACCCTGAATTTAAGGTTTCTGCGGATTTTTTTGACCAGCGATAATATTAGATCTATCAATTTCTTATGGCATTTTTTTTCTTTTTTTTTTCTGTAGATTTTCGATAACAATTTGTAGATTGGCTCTTTTAGAGTTCAAATCTAACCCTAAGAAGATTTTTAAACCCTTCATGACTTCTCTATTCTCGAGTTAAACTGATAAGAATTTCTCCTTCAAGAGAAATATGCTCTTTTTTTTTTCTTTTGTTGATGTGGGGCACCAAGTTCTTCAAGTATTTTCAGATAAAATAGAATCTTTTCAGAAGGTTTTAACTGTGGTGGCTTCCCTCTTCAGCCAGAAGGCTTTTGCTCCTTCTTGCTCTGGCAAAAGACCAGGTTTGGTGGCTTCTAAAGTTTTATAATTGATCTCAATCTCCCTAAAGCCTTTAAAGGTTAAAGTCCTATGGTTTTCTATCTCTGGAATTTGCAATATGATGTATTTAGGTTCTATTTATGATTATATCTTTCGTAACTTTTAAGTATCGGGCAATCTTTTGTTTATATCCAGCCTATTTAGGGAGGTTTTTCTTAATTTCTTAAAGCTTATCTCAATTGAGATTGAAAAAATTCTGTTTTCTATGTTATTGTCCTCTATTTCTCTATTGGCTTACCATGCTAAGCTTGAGAACTGGTTGTATTAATGATTATATTAATATTATCTTCTTTTCTTTGCCCAAAACATTAATAGTAAAATGAGAAAAATTATATAATATAATAATAATTTTTATAAGATATTTTATTTGGAGTAGCAAATTAATTGGATAGTGATATTTTTTTATAGTTTGTCATTTATAGTTTTATACTATGTTTTTTTAAAAAAAATATTAATATGTGTCATTATCTAATTAATTTATCATTTTAAATTAAATATTTCATATAAAGCTGCATGTATATACTCTCTTCATTTTAGTTCTATAATCATATGGTTATTGATATACAAATTAAGTAGATATGATTAATTTAATTTAAAGTATATTCTTTTTTCAATATATCCTCGTTAAATTTAATTACAATGAGAAAAAATATATTAAATCAAAGTATAATAGTGATAGATAATGATTTAATTTAAAGTTAGTCCACTATTATTTAGAACTTTTAGAAATAATATAATGGAGTGTATAAATGGAAGGGAGTAAAAACTATTTTTAGCCACCCATATAATAATAATAATAATAATAATAATAATAATAATAATAATAATAATAATAATAATAATAATAATGGGCTTGGCTTTGAGAAATATTAAATAAATATATAGAAAAGTAGTGTAAAGTAATGGTATTATCTATATATATATGTATGTATGTATGTATATATTGGGGATGCAAGTTACAAACCTAGGGCAAAGCATATGTTCCATTACCTTTATTTAATTAATCTTTGATTAAATTAATGGATCAAATGTTCGAACGATCTTTTTCTTTTCTTCAATGAGACCCATACTTTGGGTTAGCCTTATCATCTGGTGTCATAGAATTTTTGAGTTGCCCAACTCATCACTATTTCTCTTCTCTTCTCTCTCTCTCTTGCTCTCTCTCTTTGTTTTAATGGACTACTTAATTATTAATTAATTAATTTACGGATCATTCTTACATATAAAATATGTTAGAACAATCATCTGGTTATATATAATTAACAAACATCCAAAGGTTCCTTAATTATAGAAAAATAATAATATATAACGAACTCCTGTTTTTTAGGCTGCAGCTCAAGATAAAACAATAGCATAATATCTTATTATCTTAATTAAGTTAATTAAATATAAATATATATATATATACATAAATAATATAAATAATAGGATTAGTTCTAGCTCAGTGGGTTTAAGAATATCTATTACTATACAAAAAAATATAAATATATATGTACATAAATAATATATATATACATATAATGTCAATGCCTCAAATAAAGAACAACAACAACAACATAATAATAATAATAATAATAACAAACCCTTAAAATATTGAGTAAGAAAACAGAGAAATAATACAAAAATCATTTCTGTTCTATAGTTATTTATTTTCTTTATTCCATTAATCCCATGCATCCTATTATTATAGGAAAAGATAAATATTTAATTATATGCACAAACACAATCTTTTGTGCATATAATATTACTGAAGCCTATATGAATATAGATATTAATAGTGCAACTAAATCATACTTCAATAATATTATTTGAGTTGTAAACTAATTTGAATTCATATTTAATATACTGATTAATAAAAAATAATCCACCTCGTCGTAAGTAATTTTAAAGACGTTTTATATATGAAAATTTTGAATTTCTGATAAAAAAAAATGGATTTCAATAACCCATCTTACCTCCAAGGCTTGTTTAATTAGCTAATTAGATTAGTGTTAAGTAATCAATTAAAATTAATTTGAAACACAAATGAATACGATTCGAATGACAGACACAATTAGGGTTAACAATAAATAGGATATCTGTAAGAAGTGGCTTGCCCGAACACGAACTAAATAGTCGAATATATTTAAATGTGATTATAATTATATTCGTACTATTTTAAATCGGCTTAATATTACTTTTTTACTATCCGAACTCATTTAATTATCCGTTTAAATATAAAAATTTAAAAATATTATAAAATTTAAAATATAAATTATAATTTTTTTAATTAAATAATTATAAATAAATATTTAATATTAATATAATTTTATCAAAAATAATCTTATATCATATTATTTTATAATTAAAATAAAATATAAAAATATATATAATTAAAATTTTAATAAAATATAATTAATATATAATTAAATTCAAATAATAAGTATCTAATAATTTATATTTAAATTCATCATAAATAATAAAAATATTATTATAATTCGTCGAAATTTATTTATTAACTATTTACATGTTATATAAATGAACGGGGACAAACCGAATATTTCAAATTACTCTACCGTTGTCATCCTAGGCACAATCTTCCACAAAGCGACAGCTGTGTATGGAGAGTTTCAAATTCCAGATGACATACACGGAATGGAAAATAAATAAATATGATCAGAATCAGAGGCGGAGATAAAGGGGATTTCATGGGGCTCTGTTTCCCCTTCAGTTAAAAATAAAATTTTTTTAGGTATATTTAAGAATGAATATTACATTGGTTGAGATGGAACAGCTTGGCCTTAATATATGAGAGCACGCAACTTCGATCTACGCTCCCAACATTTTTCATCCTTTTTTTTCCAATCTTTAAAACTGGGCCTTTTAATCAAGCCCATTACAAACAAACAAGATTTGTCAATGACTCTGCCCATTACAAACAAACAAGAATAACTTAATTGTGACTCTTTCTCTTCTTTCTCACGTTTCTTCTTCGTTAATTCCTTTTTCTTTCTTTTTTTTTCAGATAACAGTTTCTTCCTTTTTCAATTTCATTCTTTCACCGATTGGCACCAGCAAGGCAGCGGCAACAAGTTAAGAATAGGTACACCACTTACTTTTAATCTCATATTTATTTTGTTGCAATTTTTTTATCTTGCTAAAATGAATTGAAATTTGAAAAATAATGAATTAAGAAATTGGCTTGAATACTTGAGGACATTATAAATTTGAAATGTTTAATTTGATTTTGTAGTATGAAGTTTTTTTTTTTTGAGAAAAGTAGTATGAAGTTAAATTGAAATTATTATTTTTTTGTAGTTTATAATCTGAAATTTTTTTATTTCTTTTATAATTTGATATTTTTAATGTTTAGTATTTAAGTTGAATTGGACCCCCTTATCTAAAATCCTGGCTACGCCACTGATCAGAACTAACGTTTGATTTACAGCATCAAGATCATGAGAGCCGTCGATCTGATGATGTGGACCCACACGTACGAGCCCCATTGAAGTTTGAAGAAACCTGGGGCAAAATGGTGCAATGTGCATTGAATTCATTTACACTACACGTGTGTATGTGACAAAGTGGCAATGTAGCAAACAGATGTCACGTGCGGTCAACAATACTACAGCAGGCGCTGAGGTGTGAAACCACGTGGATTCTGCACAACACATCGGTACTTGGTCAACCTTATCTTACAAAATCTCATATTTATAAGATAAAATCATAAATATATATATGCATATATATATATATCTATATTTTTTCAATATAATTGATCTTCTATACTTAATTTTTAACGGATAAGATGAGGTAATTTAGGATCTTTTCTTTCTTAATCTGATGTTACAAATTTAAATATTAGATGTAAAGTATTTTAAAATTTTGAAATAACTATTTTACTCTTTTAATAAATATATCTAGCGCAAATTTATATTAATATGTAATTTATAAATAATTAAAAAAAATTCTTAGAAAATGATAGATAAAAAGGGTATTTGTTATTTTTATAAATTATTATTTTATTACATAGAACTATAATAACAGTAAATTTTTTTATATTAAATTTTAATATAATTATATATTTAAAATTTAAATTTAAAATATCTAATTAAATTAAAATAATATATTATCAAAAAGATTTATAGAATAGGTGATATTTTTTTAAATTAGAGACATCGAAATCTAAAAATAAATATGTAGAAATTCAAATATTTTGCAATGCCTGTGTTACAAATACCAAGTGGTAAGAAAAAACAGGCAAATTTTCGGCGGCAAATCTGTCATTATAAGGGAAGAAGGCAGCCTGATTGTTGGCCCCCCGTGCAAGTAATGTTAGTCCCCATCCACATAATTTTCTCAATCACTGTCTTAGGAAACCAGCAATAATATATGTATGTATATTTATATAATAGTATATATATATAATATAAAAGAAATAATAAAAGGAAAGGGGGCAATAAGTCATATCAAATGTCTGCAACTTTGAGTTATAGCGACAAGACCCATTGGGCAAAGTTGTTGTTTTTAGAAAATTTTGTTCTTTTGCACACTAAAACAATGATACCCTTAAAGACAATTTAGCCGATCATACCCAGAATTTCCAATTCCAATTTGATCTGCTCTTGTCTGTCCTCTTTTCAAAATTAATTTCTTTGTTCATTCTCCAGTTTTACATTGACTATTACCCATTTGTAGTTTTTTTTTTTTTGCAGCATACAGATGAGCTGGGGCTGAGCTGGAAGATTGCTGAAAGCCATCTCAACATCTAACTCTATAGTTAAATATTTATACAAATAAAAAAATTATTTAAAATAACAAACTAATTAAATAAAAATATATTGAGTTAATTTAAATATATTATAGAATATATTTTTAGAAAAATATTATTAATTCATTATTTTAACTAAATCATTTAACTAATTAAATTTATGGTTATATTGTGTGTGTATATATATATATATATATATTTTGGCAGTATAAATGAGATTATTGGATAGGGTCCATGCAGTGACAAGTGAATGGAAAATGGATTGGCATTAGCTGACTTGTAATGTTATATGGACCAAGCCCTTTGTCTCCTGTATTCAGTTGTCAATATTTGAATTCAATGTTTGCATATATTAACTAAAAGCTTATTAATTTGCAGTCCAAAAAAAAGGCTTATTGATTTCTTCGTTGGTTGGTTACTTATCAGCTAGAACAACTAGTCAATCAAACTAGAAACATCCATTAATTGATCAATCAAAGCCAGTTGATAAAAAGTAACTAGTTAGTTGTCTTCCCCAAAACCCTCTCTCTAGGTGCGCCGCCCAACTTTTTCTGCACTGTGTCTCTTTTCTCAGCAGGTTTTGGGCTGTGGTTGGTTTCTTGACCGCGACAGTCCTTAATTTCTTTTTTTTTTAATGCTTTTTAGAAAAGATATAAACATTTTGTTGTCGCTAAAACCCCATGTAAAATCTCAAGTAGGATGTGAGATTCTTTTGAAGAATAAGACTTTTTTTTCTCTCTCTCTTCTTTAGCACGACCACAATCTTTATGCTTTGTCCTACATGGAAACATTTGTATTAGAAGCTTTACATATGCTCCTTCTCCTTTTGTTTCAAAACGGTAAATCTCTATGTAAAGAAACAAGTCCACTTATCCTTGGTATCTCTAGAATTTGGAATTAGATTTACTCTCCCTTGCAGCCTATCCTTTGTTAGCATTAAAGGAAGAAGAAGAGATGAGTTTTTTTTTTTTAACCTTGTGTCAATTTTTTAACCTTGTGTCAAGCTTAGGGTCTATTAAATGTAATATATCTAATTTTTAAATATTAAATAAATTAAATTAAATTTAAATACATTATATAAATAATTTAAATAAAAAATAAAAAAAAATTAAGTGAAAAAGTAAAGTGTATATTTAAAATATATTTAATGTAAATATGATATATATAAGATATATATATATATATATATTTAAAATATACATTACATATATATTGTATAATTAAGTGCATAGTAATCATTATTATTATTATTATATAGATAAGGATGAAAGAAAAGAGAAGAGTGTTTTCTTTTCTTATTTCTTCTGTGGCGTGAGTTTGAGAGAGAGTCTAGAGGAGCGTTCTTCTTCCACTCATTAAAGAATTGAAGGAATTTTAAGGATTCAAATGAAAATTTTGAGGATTCTTCATCAATTGGTAAGTTTGTTTATCATTTTGCAAGTTTCTTTGAAATTCTATGGAAGAACATGATATTTGAATTTTGGAGATTTTGTATTAGTATATTTTGATGACTTATTTGAATATGTATGAAGATGTTGAAAGTAGTTAATGATAATTTTGAAGGTTGGATTAAAAGAAAATAGATTTCTTTTCTTTCTTATTCTTTGAATGTGTTGTGAGAGAAAGTAATGGTTGATTGAATAAGATGATAGTTATGATATGTTAGAGTTATATAAATGTTAAATTTGTGGGCAAATTATGGATATAAGCGAAGATGATGATTTATGGTGTTGTATTGTTGAGTTCGGAACAATTGTGTTCATATGGTTGAGAGTTCAAAATGCGGATTTTGCCTGACACGGCCAGTGACACGGCCATGTCGTTGGGCATGTCAACGGTGCTAAATTCCACTTTGATGACACAACCATTAACACGGCAATGTCCCTGAGCGTATCCTAGCTTCTATTAAGTAAAATAATTGACAAGGCAATTAACAAGCCCGTGTTATTGGGCGTGTCAAACATTTTGTGAGGCAGAATGAATGACACGGCCAGTGACACACCCATGTCATTGGACGTGTCAAAGCTTCTGTGTGATTGGGTTAGTAACACGGTCAGTAACACGCCCGTATTGTTGGGTGTGTCACTTGAGAATGACTCTTTTCTTTGTTTGACATTTGTAATTCCTATTTAAATAATTTGATATTGAGAATGTCTTAAAATGTGATATTAAATGGTTGTTTATGATCACATTTGGTATAGGCATTGAGAGAGAGTAGTTTGCCCAACCCTAGTGTTTAAGGGCAACTTGGAATAGAAGGTTAGAGGAAGTTTTAAAACTTATTTTGAAGAGTTTCCTAAGGTATGCACAAACTCTTGATAAATGGAATGTGATTACGTTACATTTGGCCTAACACATTTCGGATGAAAAATGTGTTAAGCTACTTGATACATTAAGTATTCATGAGCATGGTGCTAAGACATGTGAATTGCTATGTATGAATTATTATGCATTGTGAAAAGCCATTGTTAATGGCTAAATTGAATGAAATGCGAACTATGTGCAAAATATAGAAATGACCCAAAATATTTGGGTAATGTTGTGTATACATTAAAGATATTATGTAAAGCCATTAGTGATGGCTAGATTGTATAAAATGAGATACATTATGATTATATGATAATGTTGATATAAATAAGATAAATGAAGCAATGTGCCTAGTTTGATCATGAGAAAATGAAAAGGAAATTGATAATGAAAATATGAAATAATTATGTGCCTAGTATGTTATTCAATTTTCAGAGTTCTGTATTTGGTGGCATGCCTATATTTGCCTATGGGGTTAGACGCTTGGCGTCACTGTGAAAATATTTGAGGTGAAAAGACCGATCCGTAAGCCTCAGAAAATAAGTCCTTGAAGCTGAGCTAGGTGAAAAGACCGGGTCGTAAGTCCAGGCCTAGTTCGACGGATACATTGATATTTTACCTTCGGAGCTAAACACATGGTGTCATTATGGACCAAAACAGTAACTCTGAGAATTGAATGATGTATTAGTTGTTTGGGCTATGCTTGTGTATGTGTTTGTGTGAATTATCAAGTAATGAAAGTATATATCCACAAGTGGTCTTTAATATCATGTGATGACATAGCATATGAACATTCTACATTGGCATTGTATTTAAATATTATTATTATCAAAGTTTGTATCATTAGGCTTTAGCTTAGCGCGATTATAATTTATCGCGCAGGCAACAAGGATGATTCGGTAGAGCCGGAGAGTTCTACTAGGCCAAATCAGGTCTAAGCTTTTATTGATCAAGCTTGAAGTGTTTGTGATACAGCAATATCAGTGCCACTTTACCAACATGTACATATTTTATTGTATAGTATATTTTAACATTATGTATATTATATTATGTTTTGGGAGTATATGTATATATATACTATAAATTATAAAGAGTGTTTTAAATAATGGAGTAATGTGAGGTATCATGTATTATGATACATATATATATACAAATGTTTTAAATAATAAGGAAATATGGAAGTTTTTATTAAACTGGATTGTGACATTTTTATACCGTATATACATATTTTACATACTGAGTGTGTGTGTATTATACGTTTATAGGGTATAAGGGTGTTACATTTATTTTATTATTAAAAACTATGTTTGAGATTCTCAACCTAGGTGGGTTATGAGAGAAAGGAAATAGGGATTTTTAAATATGATTTTCAATTACAATACATGTATTGGCACTAGCAGTTTCTGATTTCTGATGTGGTAATTTCTGTTGTATTTGCAGATATAGATAGTTATGGCATTTTGGATGCATCAGCCTACAGAGGGTGGTGCAGAGAGTGTGGCTCTTAGTGAGGGTAGAGATAGAGCTAGAGCTGAGATTGCTGAAGAGGCACCTGCTCCTGTGCCTGAGAGACCAGCAGTTGATGAGATTTCACCGGCCTGGATACACCATAGCCGCAGCTGCAGTTGTCGATGATAAAATATGATAAGCTGAGAAAGTTTGGAGTTGAGGATTTTGTTGGTACTACAGATCCTGCTGTAGCAAAGCAGAGGCTAGACAAGGTCCAGAGAGTGTTCATCTAGCCGCAGACTATTTCAGAGGAGAAGTATAATTATGCCAGATATCTTTTGCAAATGAGTGCATATGATTGGTGGAAGACGGTTCCACATGCTCTGGATGATCCACCAGTCCTGACCTAAAATGATTTTCTGCGCGATTTCGAGCAGAAGTATACTCCAAAGGAGTATAAGGATGAGAAGAAGATAGAGTTCCTTAGTTTGAGGCAGGATACCAGGACAGTGTCGGAGTATGAGATAGAGTTTACTCGACTGAGTCAGTATACTGGTGGAATCATTTCTGATGAGATTGACCGGTGTCGAAAGTTTGAGGAGGGGTAGAGACCCTCTATTATGTGTATTATAGTAGATTCATAATACTAGAATTTTTCTCAATTGGTTACAGATTCCAGGAGTATTGAGACAACACAAGATCTTGCAACAACTGCTAGGGTTGAGGAAACTAGAGTTAGGAGACTCCAAAGTGAGGCATAGTCTTCATCTGTGAAGAGTGGCCGACGAGAATATTTTCAAAGATTCAGTAGGAGCCAGGAGCAGTCTGGCAGGTCAGTACAGCAGCAGAGACAGAGATAGAGACCTGCAGTTTCAGTAGCTAGTGCTCCGAGCTCAGTGACTCAGAGATCTGCTTCATTTACCTGTGTTCATTGTGGTAAAGTACATGAAGGTGTTTGCTGGAGAATAGGTGGACCAACAGTGTATTTTAGATGTAGATCACCATATCATTTTAATAAAAATTATCCAGAGCCATCAGATGATAGCCAGACAGATACTGCAGCTTCTCGATCCAGTATTGAGAGAGTCGTAATACCAGAGCTTTTGGTAGGGGTGGTAGGTCTGAGTCTGATCAGAGAGAAATTTCTACTGTCAGAGGTAGACCTGATGAAGAAGGGCCATCGCAGCAGGTCTATGTGCTGCAGAGGCAGCCAGATGCTTCAGTCGTTATTGCTGGTACTTTTTCTTTATTCGATACTTCAGTTCTTGCATTAATAGTCCATGGGTTAACTCGCTCATATATTAGTGCATTTATCTTTCTTGTGAGTAATTTGCATTCAAAGTCCCTAGAATTTGAAGTTTTGGTGACAAATCTTTTAGGGCATAGTATTATGGTTAGCAGGGTGAACCGAGATTATCCAGTTGTTATTCAGGATGAGAAATTTCTCTTTGACCTGATTGAGATGCCTTTTAGGGAGTATGATTTGATTTTAGGCATGGATTAGTTATCCAAACATGGGGCTATAGTAGACTGTTAGCAAAAATGTGTTACTCTGAGAAAACGTGATGGTAAAGATGTGATGGTATCTAGTGAGCATAGACATCTTTCATCCATATTTATTTTAATTATTCTAGCTAGAAAAATGATCCAGAGGGAATGTGAAGCATATCTTGCTCGCGTGGTAGATACCAAAGTAGTGGAATCCCAGCTTGACAGTATACTCACAGTTGCCGAGTTTTCAGATTTTTTTCTAAGGAGTTGCTAGGAATACCCCTTGAGAGAGATTTTAAGTTTGGTATCGATTTATTGTCTGGTACCACTCTCATCTCTATAACTCCTTATCGTATGGCACCACCTAAGTTGAGAGAGTTGAAGATGTAGTTGCAGGAGTTTTTGGATAAAAGGTTCATTCGCCCTAGTGTGTCCCCGTGGAGAATGCTTGTGTTATTTGTGAAGAAGAAGGATGACACCTTGAGATTATATATTAATTACCGACAGTTGAATTAAGTGACCATCAAGAATACGTATCATTTGCCTCAGATAGATGATCTATTTGATCAGTTGAAAGGGAGCAGTAGTATTCTCTAAGATTTATTTGAGATCAGGGTACCATCAGTTAAGAATCAGAGATATGGATGTGCATAAGATAACTTTTTGCATGAGGTATGGGCATTATAAATTTTTGGTGACGTCCTTTAGTTTGACAAATGCAACAGCAGCATTTATAGATTTGATGAACAGGGTATTCAAACCTTATCTAGATCAGTTTGTGATAGTTTTTATTGATGATATTCTAGTGTATTCGTATAATAAGGAGGATCATGATAGATATTTGCAAATTGTATTGCAGACTCTGAGAGAGAAGCAGTTATATGTTAAGTTGTCTAAATGTGAGTTTTGGCTTGATCAGGTAACTTTTCTAGGTCATGTGGTATCAGCAGAGGGTATTAGAGTTGATCCGAGTAAAGTTAAGGCTATCTTGAATTGGAGTCCACCTAAGACTATAATAGAGGTTAGAAGTTTTTTGGGTTTGGCAGGCAATTATCATCGATTTGTGAAAGAGTTTTTCATAATAGCTACTCCACTCACCAGATTACTTCAAAAGGGAGTTAGATTTGTGTGGACAGATCTGTGTCAGGCGAGTTTTGAGCAATTGAAGGAGATGTTGACTCAGGCTCCTGTTCTTACTGTGTCTGTGGAAGGTAAACCTTATGTAATTTACAGTGATGCTTCACATAGTGGTTTAGGTTGTGTTCTGATGTTGAAGGATAGAGTCATTGCTTATGTCTCTCGACAATTGAAGCCGCATGAGCTGAATTACCCGACTCATGATTTGGAGTTAGCAGCCACATTAAAGATTTGGCGATATTACTTGTATGGGGAGAAGTGTATTATTTATACTGACCATAAGAGTTTAGAATATTTGGGTGTTTAGAAAGAGCTAAATTTTCAGCAGAGATGGTGGTTAGAGTTGATTAAAGACTATGATTGTTTGATTGATTATCATCCTGGCAAGACAAATATTGTTGCCGATGCCTTGATTCGGAAGCTTTTGGCAAGTTTAACTGCTTTTTCGCTCTTGTTGCTTGTTGAGTTAAGAGCGTTGCATGTCAAATTTGAGTCTTGTAATGATGGTGCTCTGATAGCTCAGTTGCAGTTAAGGCTAATGTTGTTGGATCAAATTAGAGAGGCTCAGTTGGTAGATAAGAAAATTTAGAAGATTTTATTGGATTTCATTAAGGGGGAGAGTCGAGACTTTCATGTGAGAGATGATGACAGTCTGTGATTTAGAGATAGGTTATGTATTCCTGACGATGCTGAATTAAAGAGAGTAATTTTGGAGGAATCACATCAGTCAGTTTATGCTATGCACACTGGGAGTACCAAGATGTATCAGGATTTGAAGCAGCATTATTGGTGGTCAGGTATGAAGAGGGACATAGCAGAGTTTGTTTTCAAATATCTCACTCGTCAAAGAGTGAAAGCTGAGCACCAAGTTCCTTCAGGGTTGCTTCAGCCTTTGTCAGTACTAGAGTAGAATTGGGAATGAGTAACGATAAACTTTGTGACTGGACTGCCTTTAACCCAAAAGAAGCATGATGCAATCTAGGTGATAGTTGATCGGATGATGAAGACAGCTCATTTTCTTTCAGTTCGGATGGATTATTCTCTTGAGAGATTGGTTGAGCTGTATATCAGTGATATAGTGAGGTTGTATGGAGTCTCATTTTCTTTGGTATCAAACCAAGATTTCCGGTTTACATCTAGATTTTAGAGGAGATTGCATAATGTATTGGGTTCTCGATTGTATTTTAGTTCTGCTTTTCATCCTCAGATAGATGGGTAGTCAGAAAGAGTGATACAGATTTTAGAGGATATGTTAAAGAGTTGTGTCATTGATTTCAGTGAAAGTTGGGACAGATTTTTATCATTGATTGAGTTTGTATATAATAACAGTCATTAGTCCAGTATTGGAACGACACCTTATGAGATCTTATATGGCAGAAGATGCAGAACAACTTTGTATTAGGATGAGGTTGAAAAAGGTAAATTGGTCGGTCCCGATTTAATTAAAAAAAAAAGAAGAAAAAGTAAAGGTGATTCAGGGTCGTCTGAAAGAAGCCTCAGACCTACAGAAATCCTATTCAGATTTAAAAAAAAAATAAGACATAGAGTTCGGTGTAGGAGATAAAGTATTTTTAAAAGTGTCTTCTTGAAAATGTTTTTTGAGATTTGGCCTCAAAGGGAAGTTGAGTCCTCATTTCATAGGACCATATGAGATACTGGAGAGAGTTGGTCCAGTGGCTTCCAGGCTAGCTTTATCGCCTGAGTTGGATCGGATACATAATATTTTCTATGTCTCTATGCTTCGGAGGTACAGATTAGATCCATCTCATATCTTGTCAATGGAATCTATTGAGGTGAGTTTAGATCTAACTTATGAGGGAGAACCAGTAGCGATCTTGGCACGAGAAGTAAGAGAGTTAAGAAATAAGAAAGTATCACTTGTGAAAGTTTTTTGGAGGAATCATGCCACTGAGGAGGCAACATGTGAAAGTGAACAGACAATGCGGAATCAGTATCCTCAGTTGTTCCAGAGTTGGTAACAGATAATTTCGTAGACGAAATTCTCTTAAGGGGGAGAGAATTGTAATACCCCTTAATTTTTGAATATAAATTAAATTTGAATGCATTAAATAAATTATTTGAATGAAAAATGAAAGGATTTTAAGTGAAAAAGTAAAATGTATATTTAAAATATATTTGATGTAAATATGATATATATAAGATATATACATATAGTCAAAATATACATTACATATATATATTGTATAATTAAGTGTATAGTAATTATTATTATTATTATTATTATTATTATTATTATTATTATTATTATTATTATTATTATTATTATTATTATTATTATTATTATTATTATTATTATTATTATTATTATTATAAGGATGAAAGAAAAAAGAAGAGTCTTTTCTTTTTTTCCTTCTTCTTTAGCTTGAGTTTGAGAGAGAGAGAGAGTCTAGAGGAGAGTTATTCTTCCATTCATCAAAAAATTGGAGGGATTTCAAGGATTCAAGTGAAGATTTTGAGGATTCTTCATCAATTGGTAAGTTCATTTATCATTTTGCAAGTTTCTTTGAAATTCTATGGAAGAACATAATATTTAAATTTTGAAAATTTTGTATTAGTATATTTTGATGGCTTATTTGAATATGTATGGAGATGTTGTAAGTAGCTAATGATAATTTTTAAGGTTGGATTGAAAGAGAAGAGATTTATTTTCTTTCTTATTCTTTGAATGTGTTATGAGAAAAAGTGATGATTGATTGAATAAGATGATAGTTATGATATGTTGGAGTTATATAAATGTTAAATTTGTGGGAAAATTATGGATATAAGCTAAGATGATGATTTATGGTGTTGTATTGTTGAGTTAGGAATAATTGTGTTTATATGATTAAGAGTTCAAAATGTAAATTTTGCCTGATACGACCATATCGTTGGGCATGTCAACGGTGTTGAGTTCCACGTTGATGACACAACCATTAACACGACCATGTTCCTGAACGTGTCATAGCTTCTGTAAGGTAAAATAATTGACACGACCATTAATATGGCCGTGTTATTGGGCATGTCAAATGTTCTGTGAGGCAGAATGAATGACACAGGCAGTGACATGCCCATATCATTAGACATGTCAAAGCTTCTGTGTGATTGGGTTAGTAACACGTCTGTGTTGTTGGGCGTGTCACTTGAGAATAACTCTTCTCTTTGTTTGTCATTTGTAATTTCTATTTAAATGATTTGATATTGAGAATGCCTTAAAATATGATATTAAATAGTTATTTATGATCACATTTGGTATAGGCATTGAGAGAGAGTAGTTTGCTTAAACCTAATGTTGAAAGACAACTTGGAAGAGAAGGTTAGAGAAAGTTTTAAAGCTTGTTTTGGAGTATTTCCTAAGGTATGAACAAACTTTTGATAAATAGAATGTGATTGCGTTACATTTGGCCTAACACATTTTGAATAAAAAATGTGTTAAGCTACTTGATATATTAAGTGTTCATGAGCATGGTGCTAAGACATGTGAATTGCTATGTATGAATTATTATGCATTGTGAAAAGTCAGTGTTAATAGCTAAATTGAATGAAATGCAAACTATGTACAAAATATAGAAATGACCTAAAATATTTGGGTAATATTGTGCATACATTAAAAATATTATATAAAGTCATTGGTGATGGCTAGATTATATAAAATGAGATACATTATGATTATATGATGATGTTGATATAAATGAGATAAATGAAGCAATGTGCCTAGTTGTGTTATAAAAAAATAAAAAAGAGATTGATAATAAAAATATAAAATAATTGTGTGCCTAATATGTTATTCAATTTTCAGAGTTTTGTGTTTGACAGCATGTCTATATTTGCCTATGGGGTTAGACGCTTGGCGTCACTGTAAAAATATTTTTGAGGTAAAAAGACCGGGTCGTAAGCCTTAGAAAATAAGTCTTTGAAACTAGACTGAGTGAAAAGATCGGGTCTTAAGCCCAGTCCTAGTTGGACTGATAAATTGATATTTTACCTTTGGAGCTAGACACATGGTGTCATTTATGGACCAAAATGGTAACTCTGATAATTGAATAATGTATTAGTTGTTTGGGCTCATGCTTGTGTATGTGTTTGTGTGAATTATCAAGTGATGAAAGTATATATCCAAAAGTGATCTTGAATATCATGTGATGACATAGCATATGAACATTCTGCATTGACATTGTATTTGAATATTATTATTATTAAAATTTGTTGATTAAGCTTGAAGTGTTTGTGCTACAACAAGATCAGTTCCACTTTACCAGCATGTACATATTTTATTTTATAGTATATTTTGACATTATATATATTATATTATGTTCTAGAAATATATGTATATATATATGCTGTAAATTATAAATAGTATTTTAAATAATAGAATAATGTGAGGTATCATGTATTCTGATACATATATATATCTATATAAATATAAATGTTTTAAATAATAAGAGAATATGAAAGTTTTATTAACTGGATTGTGATATTTTTATACCGTATATACATATTTTACATACTGGGTATGTGTGTGTATTATATGTATATATGGTATAGGGGTATTACATTAGATATTTTTAACCCAAACTGAAATAATGAAGAAAAATATTTAAAATTGAACTGTAGCATTGATTTTTTTTACTAAAACTGAATTAAACTGTATCATTAACTTTAATTAGTACGGTTCTAAAAATTATATAATATTTAAACCGAAAACTATATCAATTTAAACTAAATTGTATCATTTTAAACTTTAAAAACCGATTATATTTTAATAATTTATTATATATATTTTATTTGTAGAAATTAAACATACTTACAAATTTTAATGAACTCTAATATATCATAATCAAATTTTACTTAGTACCTCATAAAATGCTCAAATATATTTAATTATACATCTTTTAAAACTGTAATTTTTAAAAAATGAGTGTCAACTAATTAAAGTAATTTATTTTATTAATGTTAAATATTATATTTCTATAGTGTTTTGAGACTTAAAATAAGAAAATGCATCAACGAGTTTCACCATTTAAAATAGTAGTTTTTAAGTAAGTAGTGGACTTCACTACATGAGATGATGATAGTGTCAAACTTTTTTTTTTGTTTATTTTAAATATTTTTAACTTTGAATTTTGTAATTTTATTTCTAACTTTAAAATTAAATTATAAATAGTATGAATATTTGGATTAGAGAAAATTTAAATATATTTATTTTTTCCTTTTAAAAAATATTTCGAATATTCATATTGAACCGAATTAAATTGGATTGTTCCGAAAGAACTGAATCTTTGTTTTGTATTGTCCTGAAAAATCAAGACAATACAAAAAGGAGACTTTTATTTTCAATACGATTATGAAGATTGAATTTTTAATTTCTGATTTTCAATACGGTTCTGGATATTTCCAAATCTTCGAATTGGATTAAACCATCCACAAGCCTAATCAAGCTCTATTGTTATATCTGAACTCTCTTTATTGGTATCTCTTTGTTGGAAGAAAGGTTTATTTGCTTCCTCACTTTCACTGATATTTATATTTGAGGATATCCAGGACATTTGGCATATGAAGTTGAATTTTTATTTTTCTACAATTTTCTTCGGTTCAGAGTGTTGTACCAGATAAGAGTGAGCAAACCCGGTTTGATCTGAAAATCTAAAACTCTCTAGAAACGAAATAAAATTTAAATATTTTAAAATCTTAAAATCGAACCGTATATATAAAATATTAGTATTATATTGTTTTAAAAAAATCAATATGAATTGGTTCAGTTATTCAATCAATTCTAATGAAGCGGTTCCAGCTCCAAACAGAAATAGAGATTCAAAGATTTAGAATAATTTTTTTTTCAAATTTAAGCAATATAAAAATAATTAATAATATTTTACAAACTATTCATAAAATTAAAATTTTCAATACCTAACATCAAATAATATTGTCTAAACTCTAACAATCACCTTGCAAATGATTCATAAAATTAGAATGTCCAATATCTTCAAAAAATATTGTCTAAACTTTAAATAATTACAAAATAATTTATTGGTAGATTGTTAGATTTTATTTTAAGAAATAAAAATAAACTTCGTGCAAAATAATATATAGTATATATATGCAGTACATTGCATATACATAAAATAATGTCATACTATATATGTATGTAGAGTCTATCATATATCTACACAATATATAAATGTTTACTGCATATAATATATAATTGTAGTATATATAGCATTACTGTATATAATGTAGTGCATATATATAGCCCATAGATTAGGCTATTTATATTTATATTTATATATTTATTTAATTTTTAATTAAATTAATAAAATAATTACTTAATTTTATTTGCTTTACTATTTATTATATTTGTATTTATTTTGTAGTTAAATTAAGAAAGTACTTTAGTTATTTACATAATATTGGCCTATTGGGTATTACATGATAAATTAATTTAATAAAATATGAGACAATAAAATAAAATAACTTCTATTTTAAATATCTTGATATTTTAAATTAATCAATTATAGATATATTTTAACTCAATTCATTAAAAATCATTATTATCAAATTATTTGTAATCTAATATTAATTTTTATGTAAATTTTTATCTACTACCAATACATAAAATACTTATTATTGTTATTAAAAATACTAATATAATAAAATATTCATTATTATTATTAAAAACTACTAATATAATAAAATACTCATTATTGTTATTAAGTATAAATTATTATAATTGGTATAAATTAATATAATTAGTATTAATGGTAGCAATTACAAATGTAAACATGTTAATAAATTATATTTAGTTATAAAATTTGAAATTAAATTAAGAAATAATTATTTAATTATATTTTTTATTTACTTATATTTAAGTTAATACTCATGAAATTAATATTGTAAATGGAAATAAAATTATGAATGAAAATAAAATAATTTTTTAGTTTAAAATTGAGTATTATAAAAATATTTTAAATATATTTATATGTTCAATTAACAAAATATAAAATAAAGAAATCAATGTATGTATATATATATATATATGAAGTACAATAAAGAAATTTAAAAATTCTAAAGTGAATATGTAAAATGACATAATATGAATAAATAAAATAATTCTAATACATATTAAAAATAATAAATATTAAGTAATAAATCAATAAAATATAATATAATTTTATATTATTAATAATAAACCAGTTATTATTTTTATTATTCGGTTCGATTCAGTACAGTTCGATTTGACTATCGTATAAATATCTAGAATTATTTTATATTAAAAAATTAATTTGGTTCGGAGAATATCACAAGGTCAATAAATCTTTTCAGTTTGAATATTTCGGTCTGAATATTCATATTAGTTCGAATATCTAAATGATTTGTACTAAGCCCTAATACTAAGGGCTTAGCCCTTAATTGTATGTAGGCTAATTTTTATTTTTTATTTTTAGCCATTAGATAAGACGATGTGCTTTTGGATTATATCCCTTGCAATTGGGGACTAGGGGTAAACATATGTCTTTTGTATTTTTTGTTCTTGGGTTATTTTAGGTTGTATGTTCTGTGTTTATGTTAGTTAGTGAATATCTCTTCATTTTAAAAAATAAAAAACAAAAAATAAAAACTAGAAACAATCATTTCTTGCACAAAATATAATTTAATATTCAATATATACAATATACATTCAAATACTACGGTATATATAAAACATATATATATATATTCTCAATGGTTATTTAATTAGTTCATGTGAGGTTGACTATAAAATGATTTATATATTGAAATATATAAAATATTTTACTTGAATATATATATATATAATCGAGGTTTGTTGAAGAATCAACTAGTTTAACATATAGTTTGTTAACCAATCATTTTTAATAAAAAATTAAACTGACTGTCATTTTTCTATGTTATAAATTTCAAAAGAATTAATTAATTAATTAGTTTTCATAGTAAATAATGGAAATTTTTTATATATTAAGAACTTAGTTGATAAAATAATTATATATATATATAGTATGAAATCACCTGACATAGGAATAATAACTTGGCATTTTAAATATATATAAGAGAGAGCATCGTGTATATATATAATCTGGAGTGCTACAAAAGAAAATATTAAAAATTATAAGCAGAAGATGTAATAATAAAAAACCACCGTTAGGTAGCCAATTACTATTATATTTATTAGGCATGGTCCATGCACGAGATGAACTACTGGATTCCGGATCCAGTCAAATGCTCACATGTTTGCTTTTTTTTTTTTTTTGAAAAAACAGACAGATAAAAAATAATTATCAAATATATTTTATAATAAAATTATTGTAATTATTATTATTAGTGAAATATTTATGCTCACAACTTGCAAAAAATACGAAGCTAAAACATAATTATGAAATGTTGCTTTAGCGATCTCATCATATTATTATTATTAGTAGTTAAACCTTTATTTAAATTATCACTGCATATCTCAATTGATAAATGTTTATTTTAATTTATTTTGAGATGTTAAGTTTAAAATTTTAATATGCTACTATATTAAATTTAATAAAAATATAGCATAATTCGACTTAATTTTAAAAGAATAATCACATTAAAAATAAAAAAAATCTATGTTTAATTATTGTATCCATTGATTGCAAACTAAGATATAATATATAAATATATATTTTGAATCAAGATACAATACATATTCAGTGCAAAAGTTCATAGAGGAATTAAGCAAATTTACTATGATGTGTTTATTTGATAAAAGTAAGTTAAAAGTGGGCCGCACGATTCAATAAATCCAAAAACATTAGTTGGGGGGAGCAATGGGATTAAAATGGGGTCGAGACATGAGAGCACCAAGAAAATGGACCCTACTTATAAAATAAAATAAAAAAGAATTAAGCCACTTGCATTAAGCTTTTCATTTAATTAAAAATTAATTATTATTAATTAGTGGAATCATGCCGCCCAGTCATCTTAAAAATGGGTAAATATGATATGAAGTGGGCCCGTTTATAGTCACAATCAAAAATCATTTTCAATCTCATCCGATGGACAAGATGGACTGCCCTTTGTATTTGCATACAACTTTTTAACTTTAATTTATTCAAAAAAAAAAAACTTTTTAACTTTAATTAGGTAATTTTTTTTTACATTGTTGTATAAAAATTTCTCTAAAATTTACACGAAAAAAACGAATTAGACCTAAATTTTTTTTAAATTTATTTATATATTTAAAATATTAAAAAATTGATAAAATACTGAAAGATAAATACTTAAAATTCAAATCAAATGTCTAAATGAATTAGAACGAATTGAATTGCCATTGTATTTGCTTCTAACTTTTTAACTTTAATTAGGTAAACTTTTTTTTAATGGTGGTGTAAAATTTTCTTCAAAATTTATGCGTAAAATATTAAAAAAAATTTATAACCTATTTATATATTTAAAATATTAAAAAATTAATAACATACTAAAAGAGAAATATTTAAAATCAAATCAAAGATTTAAAATGAAAATAATCACACTACTGACCACTAAATTAAAACTCAATTATTTAATTAAGTAATTAGAGAGTAGTTATGCTACCCATTTTGTCAATAACAACACTTAACTAATCCTTAAATAAATTATAAGGTCGACGTCATATATAAATATATATATATATATATAAAGCCATACATTATAGGCAATTTTATCAAAAGAAGGAAATATGAAAATATCAGTGTCAAACAAAACAAGAAAAAAATATTTTTACCTCAAAATCCTTCTTCTAAAAATAACTAAATTAAGTATTTAAAATTTTATAAAATTTTATTTATCATGAAATATATCCGGTCATTATTTATATACATGCCTTTTTTTTAATAACTCTAATCAAAATAAAAATAAAAAAAAAACAATTGATAAAATACTAAGAATAGCTCACGTGTCTATTCCATGTAGACTCCTTTCACGTGATACACCTGTACAATTTAGTTGTTGGGATGGGTTACACCAATAATTGTTGTAAGCATCCTGTAATTGCACTTGCACACGTGATCTTGTCCTTTCAATGGGCCCCATTCATGCTCCTTCCACGATATAATGTCAAAATCAATTTCTCCAGATTCAAAAAACTAAAATCCACATAAAACCAATAAATGGATTGTTTTCTTGTTCTTTCCTGGACCTAAAAAGCCCACTTGCTTAAGACAAGTATAACCAAACCTAATGAAATACAATCACATATAACAAACAATACAATAGAACAATAAACTCTATTAGAATCTATCAAACGTGCTTCCAGGAACTTGAAATTTAATGACTAGTGTAGAACTACTGCAATCTATGGGTATGGAAAGGGATCAATTTTTACAATACAAGCAGCAGCAACAATATACAAAAAGTGCTGAAACACATCAGAGGGAGTTGCTGCACTTCTTAACAAGTCATCGGTGATCTTGCATGCCAAGTGCTCATGGTCTCCAGCTAGTCCACAAATAAGAGCCTTACTCCTGAAACACCCACCATTCTTCACCACCTCCCCAAGAAAGAAAAAAAATTCTGAAAACAGCCCACATTTCACTAATTCCAGTAAATTAACAAGAGGGATCCTAACACACCCTATTAGGAGTAAGAAAACCGATGCTCCTGATTCCATTGTTTGGATGCTATCAACCATGGATATTTCCTGTAATCCTTATTCCTTACAAGGAAGAGCCTTAGGTGATCTTTCAACACTAAATATTTGAAAGCTCTAAGAAATATACCAGGAAACATACTTGTATGTAACAAATATGTATCCCTTGCTTTTGCCTTTCTACAACTCAAAACTTTTTCTAAACAAGAAGATAAGAAAAATAAAAGATTATGTTAACTTAATGCACATAATTAAGGTGATTAGCTTGTGCCCTACAATTGCTCCTCGTGAAACTTATATATATAATCTACTACCAAAAATTCCACGCCAAGGCATGGAATAACAACAAAAAAGAAAAGTGCGGTTATCCAGGCCAGAATCAGAAGGGAGTTCAATGGTTTTTTTACTACTTTCTACATGAAATACTTTGCAAGTTTGCATTTCAATATTGGATTGAAGTTACAATCACTAAGGATGCTACTGCAAAGACAAGAAAAGGAAAGGCACAAAAATAAATATATGTACCTTTCACAAGTCACGAGGTGGCATCGAAATGAGGAAATCCACCAAATCTCTTTAATGTTTAGATGTTTGCACATATCATATGATGGGAGAATACTCTCTCACCAAATGCTTGCATACAACTATGTAGTAAAATAAATGTTTGAACATTGTATCATTCAGAGCTAAAGATATCAGACCACCAAAGATTTGAGTATGGAAAACAAATTACATTATCGCAAACTTGCATACAACTCTTGTCCAACTTGAAGGTGTTAATCCATCATCAGGTGTTAACGGCAATATTATGCATGAACAAGACAACCCAACAACAAATTACATGCATGAACTCACATTAAAGCTCTATGATGCATCAAGTAATCAACAGCTTTAACATTTTTACTCAATTCGTCATCATACTATATCAAAACAATATACATGTAATTGAGCGTACGGAATTATCTTATTCTGTATCTAAACAAGTGTAATCAAGAATATAATCTCAAACTGGTTTTTCTTCGTGTGAGAATAAACAAGTGGGGAATACCATGATATTGTAATATTGATAAGAGACCCAAAATATTAACTTACAAGTACAGTGTGTAAAAGCAACTTATTCCACAGATTTCTTTGTTTTATTTTTGTTGCCGTATATCAATCCGGTTTCCTGCAAAAAGAATTCCCCCAATTCCACATTATAATCGAATCCCAACAACATTTAGGAGAACAAAAAAAAAAAGCAAACGAGCCAAAGTAATTTGACATAGAAAGAAGAGATTTAAGCGTCACCTGCGGATCAGGTATGGGCTTTCGTTTCTCGATATATCGATAAGGATCTGAAGCTGCTAGGGCTGCTCTTTCCTGCGAAGCAAATAGGAAGAACACAGCACTTGAGCCACTTGAAATCATCAAAAAATCGAAAGATGGAAACTTGAATTGAAAAAAAAAAACAAATTCGGACTGACCTCTTGTTCTCGCTTGAGGTCCTGGGAGGGCTTGACCCAGAGAAAGTAGGCTAGGCTTCCGGCAACTACCCAGGAAGCTAGGTTACTTCCTCCTCTGAGACCCCCCATCGAATTCCCAATAAACGACCTGATATTTCCTAGTGTTCTTCTCCAATCACTCGACATTATTACAAATTAATAATCCTAGAGACAGATTTTCGATTAGGGTTTAGCAATTTTCAAATCAAGCAAAAGGGCTTTGATGAATCAATTCTTCCCATTTAACCAGTTAAATCCACAAATAACCGACGAATCGAGTGCTCAGAAAGAACGTTATGTCAGACGTCAAATTTACAAGCCCGGTCATTATATATTCATTTGACGCTAGAGCAACAACCAACCTCCTAATAAATTTTTGATGGCCTAAAATTTCAGAAAAATTCACTTTTTTTTCAAAATTATGAAATATTTTTGAAATTAAAAATTAAAAATAAAAATTCTTAAAAGAAAAAATTTGTTTTTAAGTATTTTTTTAATGAATTCCCAGAAATTTGGTAACCAAAATCCAAAATGGGCCTCAAATCAAATGAGCTTATTAAAATTAAAAGTTCTAAGCTAAAATTTCCAGACTAATAGCTCAAAGCCTATTCAAATATGGAAAATGAAATTACTTGATGAGCTTTGCACCAGAAAGAGATTCATATAAGCCTATATAGGTACTTAATTTGCCGGACATTTATATAAATACCCCAAAAAAATTATTTTAAAAAATATTATAAAATTTAAAAATATTTACATTTTTATAAAATTTAATGTAACATTTTTAAAAATATCTTATTTCTCACTAAAATAATTTTTTTTTTCAAAAATACATCTTCTCTTACTACAATAAATATCTTACTTTAAATTTTTATTTTTTTCAAACTTCAATATTAAATAAAAATATTCTAATAAAATAATAAAAATTAATATTTTAAATTTTTTTCATTACATAAAAATTTTAATTTTTTCTAAAAAAATTTAATTTTAATTATAAAAAATAAATAATACTTAAAATATATAATAATATATTAATAAAAATTATTAAATTTATTTTTAAATAAATTTTATATATTATATATATAAAAATAAATATAATTTCGTTATATAGATGTATAGTAGATATATTATAGATGTGTCATTGATGTTGTGTATATGTTATATTTTTATTATTTAAGTTGTGTATTTTATGTAAAAATTATAGAATGTTATGTGAATATTATATAAATATTATGTAGATAAAAAATTAAAAAAATAAAATTAAAAAAATATTAAAAATATTATGTAGATATATTGTAGGTATATTATAGATATGTTGTAAATATATTATAAATATTATAAATGTAATTTATATTATTGAATATATATTTTATATATATTTATTTTTATATGTATATTTAAAATATGATATTAAAAATTTTTTTAAATTAAAAAAAATTAAAAAAAAATCAACGTTAAAAAATTAACTTTTTTTTTTTAAAAAAAAGCGATATCCATACTTGAAATAAAAAAGACGTCGGTCGGGCCCGTATAAATGTTAATATGCGTAAACTCAGCGGAGAATAGACGTAAAGTAGCTACATAAATTCATAAAATTATATCATTCAAGTTAAATTACTAACTAAGTTTAATGGAAATTTAAACTTATATAATGTTTCCATTTTCAGATTTATTTTAAATCTATTCTAATTTTAGTTTTGATAGAAAAATTTTGGAATTACCGAATACCATACCGAATTTTAATGGAATGGTATGGAATGAAATTTTTAAGTCCGAATAATATTTGGATTGGTATGGAATAAAATTTTAAATACCGAAATATTTTGAAATGGAATTGGAATAGAGGCAATTCCATTCCATACCGACCGAATTACACCCCTAGCTTCTTGAACAAAGGCCCTCGCCAACCACTTCGGCTAGAATGGTCCAAGTGTGAAATTCAGGTTGAAATGGGCAGGCCAACTCGAATAGTCGAATTTGAGTTGCCCATGTTATTGTCCACCGCAATTCAAATCATCAACCAATTGCAATTCAGTTTATTTAATACAAATATGAAAATTTCAAAAAAGAAAATCTCTGACCACAGGCTGAGCCATGACAATTTCATAATAGAAGGAATCATTTAATTAGTTCTGGACAGTCTCATTCTAGGGTACAAATAGAAAGAGACAATAGGAAAAACAAACGTTAAGCCATTTTGGACCAGAGCACACATAATTATCTAACATAAATAATAGTCATAGCCATCAGAAAGTGAAGCTATCATACCACTCTGCATGAATGGAACAGGGATAGAAATTATAAGGGAAGCATGATTAGCAATACTTAAGTTCCCTACTTCGACAGCACACTTCAATATAGTAGCAACTTTACAGCTATGAGAGCTAAACAAACAAAATCTCCACATGTGAACCGACCACTTTGATTTTTATTTTTATTTTTTTCTCACTACCCAATTCTGTCTGTCTGTCTGTCTCTCTTTAATTTCCTTCCCACAGTGTCCACTTCTTATATCTAGATCCTTTCTCATTGAATTGGTGGAGAACCATTTTTTTTTCCCGCTAAGACTCAGTTTATGATGATATATTTTTGCTGGATCTGTTGTATTTCATGTGGCTCCTGACAAGCTGTCCAGCCGCAATGGCAGACATTAGGGAAAGTTCACCAGCCAAAACCGAACCGGCTACTATGGTAGCCAGGAGACTTGAGTTTGATCCTGGTGATTCTTTGCTTGCACCCTTCACCCCGAGCAAATTCAGACAAGCAGACTGAGATGGAAGCTGAGTTCCACCTCCAACTGTACCCACCTGACACGGAAACAAATGATATTCGGCACAAATTATTGAATAAAGCCATACCTACAAGAAACCATGATTCAGTGAAAAGTCCAAGTCAAATAACCTCAATGGAAGGCATGGTCACGGAGATGTGGAGGTCCTTTCCATCATTGACAGCTTCCATCATGGTAATGCAGTTAGAGCTCTCAACATTCTGTGCTGGATCCTGGCCAGTAGCAATAAAGATTGCAGAAACAATGTTGCCTGCGTGGGCATTAAACCCACCCAGAGAACCAGCAATAGCAGAACCAGCAAGATTCTTAAGCATGTTGAGCTCCACAAGGGAAGCAATGCTGGTTTTCAACACATTCTTTACCACCTCGCCATTGATAATCGCCTCACAAACAACTGATTTTCCCCGTCCTTCAATCCAGTTCACAGCAGCAGGTTTCTTGTCCGAACAAAAATTTCCTAGCCAAAAGAGAAAAGCTTAAATCATGAATCCCATGAAACAAAGAATCTGAAATCAAGATGACACCTGCTCAGATAATATCCTAAGGAAAAGGATTCAGTATCCAGAAAATCAAAGAACTATTTAGGAGCAGGACTTCCACAATAGGTGGTATATGAACTGTGCGTATTGTTGTCCTCAAAATCATCAGATGAAAAATAATAAGCCAAATTCATGACAAAGAAAGGACTTTGTGTGTCCCATACAAAGGAGACTCAAACAGTAAGCCAGCTATGATTTTAGCATGCTTAAATGACATAAAAATTAATGAACTTAAACACAACGAAGAGTCGCTCATAAAATATATTATAGACAATAATTAAAGATGTAGATGGTAACAACTGATGACGATAACAAGGCCAAAAAAGGGGAAATTTCTAAATCTGAATGTCGAGTTAATAGTTATAAATTTATATTTCTACATGAGAGGGAATTGAAAAGTGTTTTTTTAAGGCTCAACTAATAAGACAAGTGTCCTTCAAAATTGCAACATTCGACTAAAATCCCTAGGAAGTTATAACTTCACTATTCAGTATTTACTAACCAGCGATATAAACTTTCGAAGGCCTTTACCTGAGATGCCCATAACACGCATGTCAGGGAAATCATCCTGAAGGAATTCAAGAACGTTTTGAACTCCTTTGGAGACCATGTTCATCCCCATTGCGTCGCCAGTGCTACTGCTGAATCTCATATAAAGATTCTTGCCGGCAAGAGAGCATTGAACGCCTTGGAGCCTTGCAAATCTACTCGACCTGCAATCATTAATCAAAACTCACTTTTCACTCACTGATCTTTTTCATTATTTCATTCTTTATCATCATTGTTTCTTTTTTTTTTTCCTCCAAATCCTCACCACTCAATTTATCGTTTAGATGTGTTATGTGTAAATATCCATCAACATCAATTTTTTTTTAAATAGCATTAATGGAACAAGTATTTTAAACGAAATCCAAATCCTATAAAAGAGGTAACCTGTTAAAAACGACGGCCAAGGTATCAAAATTGCCAGCATTCTCTAAGAAAAACTTCAACTCCGCGGCTCTTGCTGCCGACTTAAAGCTAACAACGGGCGCTCTTGTCATGCCATCCTTCAACGATACACTGGCAGCCCCACCTGACAAGTAGATCGCCTTACACCCTCTGTTGGCACTCGCCACCAAACAACCCTCCGTGGTTGCCATCGGAACAGAGTACTCACGCCCATCTAGCAACAAAGGACCCGCAATACCAACTGGAATCTGCACGTACCCCACTGGCATTTCACAGCACTGCCCTAAAATCGACTCGTAATCAAATCCTTCTAATGGCAATCCCTCCAGCGACCTTCCCGTCATCCTTTGCAAAGCCTCACGCCGAATTGTAGCCGCTCTTTTGCAATCCCCTAGCTTCGATTCCAGCGAATAGGAAGGAATCGTTCCATTCACAACGGATTTGACGATATTCTCGTCTTCCTCCAAGGCCAAAGGTGTCATTATAGGTTTCAAAGGCAGCAATTGGGGAGGAGCGGCAGTAATAGGAGCAATATTCGCCGGAGGGCAAGTAACAATACGGTGATCTTCATTGACGAGATAATTCGGATCCGTATCGTCAAGGTCCCACGCATCATGAGAGGCGCGTGCAATGAACGACTGCACAAAATCGATACCGAAAAATCCAAGGAGATAAATAAACGAAGCAATGAGGGACACAATGGCGGCAATTTCAGAAAGTGTAACGATGTGGAGAGGAGTAGAGTTACGGATCTTGTCACGCCACCGGTGGAGGAGGTAATACGCCACCGAGAAGAACAAAGTGAAGAAAATTGCGTTGGTTAGGTACAGTGGCAGAGGAAGAGCGTCCGAAGCTTTCGGAGTGGGCGATGGAGAACGGTTATCAACAGCTACAGATTGCTTTTGGAGGAGTCGGTGAGGCCGGCCGCCTTGCATGGCGGGAGAGATAGGCGATTCAGAATGCCGGCAGCCGGCGGTGTCCATGTAAAATATTCCGGCGAATTTGAATTACTTACAAAGTGTGAATGTGTTGGCGAAGGGAGGGAACGAGAGATTTCGGAGCGTCGCTTTTAATACATGCGGGACGCTTTTATATGAGGAGGACATTAGCTTAGTGCCCACACATGAGGCGCTCGTGTCGTGTCCCTGGCATTTTCCTCCTTATTTTTTACTCTCCTTTATTAGGGGGTGAAATCCAAATTACAGCTTAGTCGCGCTGTAAAAAGAAAAATGACAGCAAATAAAAATATTGAAACTCAAAAAATAACCAAAAATCCAACTCAATTGAATTAATTAAAATTGAATCCTTAAGTCCTAAATAAATTATAAATTTATAATATATATTATTTTTTTAAATCTATAATATATATATATATATATATTATTACTACTTATTAGACACTGTTATAGACTGAACTTTAACTTAAAAATTATTAATTTTTCTAAAACCTTGACTATTTCGCCTATAAATTTTTTTAATGAATATGATTCAAAGCCATACAGATTTATTATTTATATATGTGTTTGATAATTATATTTATATAATTATAAATTTAAAGTATACTATATATGTAATAATCATATTTTTGCTAAAATAAAATTTAATTAAATTAAAAAAAATAATTTAAGGGATATATGAAAAGTTGAAAGTGAGAAAATAAAATGTACATATGAGGTGCATGTAAAATATAAATAACGTATAAAAGTTAAAGTGAACAGTAAAATTAAATGATAAATTAGTAAAGTTAAAAATAATTATTATAAAAAATTAATTAAATAAATAAAAATTAAAATAATTTTTTATGGATGGTGAAAATTAGAATTTTTGAATTAAATATATAATTAATTATTAAAATAATATATATATTTATGATTAAGAAAATAAGTAATAAAAGTCAAAAAAATCATTAAACTTATGTTTTTCTCTTCTTCTTTTTCTTCCAACCCAATTTTCAATGACTAAATAAGGGAGATTTTTTGCTTTTTAATTCAAGCAAGTTTTGAAGGATTTTAAAGGTTTAATAAGGGTTTTGGTGTTTTTCATCAAGTAAGTAAGCTTTTTTATTTAATTCTTGAGTTTTATGAAGTTTTTGAATTATGTGTAATATAAGATGTGGATGAAGTGTTTTAAAATTGTTCTAATGCATATAGAACCTGTTATTTTGATGAATAAGCAAAGATTTTATGGATAGTTGGTTGATTAGTTTGGGTTAAGTTAAAGTTTGAGTTGGTTAGTAAGGATTTTAGGATTTTAGTTAGGGTTTTGTTTAAGAATGCTAATTCATTGGGTTTTATCATTTGAATCATGTTCTAATATGATTTTAATGATGAAAATGACCTTAAACTAACATTTGAAATTGGTTAGAATATAATTTCAAAATTGGAGTGGATTAGGGCAAAATTTTAAAATTTTGAGAAAAATATTGTACATGGTATTTTAATGCTTGAAATGTGTTAAAATATAATGTTAAATATGTTTTTAAGCTTAAAACTCTATTTGAAATTAGCGATATTATTTTTTCTAAGTTAAAGTCTATTATAGCTAAAGAAAGAAAAATTAAAAGATTAGGTTTTAATTGATGCTTAGTTGCTTAAACACCTTAAAATATAATTCTAATGCATGTTTGTTATTCATATTTTGGTTAGGTATTGAGTAAGTGGTTATTTTTACCACTTAGTGGTGAAAGACTTTTGAAGAAGTTGAGCATTTGTGCTTAAGAGTGTCCTTATATAAAGGTATATATATATATATATATACTTTGAATGTAATGCATTAAATTGCACTTGTTTGGCATGTTACACAGTTATTTGATTTGATGACTATGCTACTTTGATGTGAGAATTCACATACAAAGTGCATAGATGAATGTTTAAGCTATGAAATATATAATGTGGTCAAATTAAGTATGTGGCAAGAAAATTGATGAAATTAATGAAAACTTATGGAAAAAGTGTAAAAAGAATAGGAATTGACATCATTGCCAAGGAATGAGAAAGGTGAGAAATTGTGTAATAAATATATGTAACATTATGTAATATCAACTTTCAGAGTATTATATTTGGTGTTACGGCATATCAACTATTGCCTTCGGACTAGATGTTGAACATCATTATGATATTGCTTTCGGGCCAGATGTTGTACATCATTATGATATTGTCTTCGAGTCAGACGTTGGACGTCAATGATATTTATCTCCGAGCCAAGCATTGAATGTCAAATATGAGTCTAAAGTAATAACTCTGGAACTTGAGTATTCTATAAAGTCATTTGGGCCAATGAATGTGATTATTTTTAAATGTTGAATGCACGACCTGCTTTATGGGTTTGCATGCCAAATTAACAATTTATAATGAATTACATTTTGCATTATTTATTAATTATTGTTTATATCAAAATATGTACTACTAGGCAGTATTGCTTAGCCGATTTGTTTATAGCGCAGGCGACAAGGTTGATTCTAAATGCCCTGCGACACCAAAGCAAACATAGAGTATCCTTACACATTTTGGAGTTTTGCTTTGCTGCTTTGGACGAGGACCACTTGTAATATCCCTATATATGTATAGTACATATATTTCATATATACAAAATATGTATACAAAATGTAAAAGTACCGTAGTAAATCAACAATAAAAATTCTCATTTAAATTAGTATGAATAATTATTAATGAATAATAAATACTTTGGTAATAAATTGTTAAAAATACAGATTTACAAATGAAATCTCTGAAAAAATTTTTTACCAAAGTTTTATTTGTAATTTCAATAAATCCTAATTAAATTATCACAACATGTATAAGAAATTACACTCCCAAAATATACATATATCTATTTGTAAAATCCAGCACATCTTCAAAAAATATTATCACATCATCAATTTATATACAAAAGTGTCACATACATATATATAAGATTTTACAAAATAAGTTTAATATGCACACGATGTTTTTACCATACACAATCCAAATTACTTCGTACAAAAATTATACATGAATACAGCACCTGTTAAGTTGGTCTCGCGACACACTCAATCTCAAAGTCTCAATCACCGTTCGAATACTTTGATCTGTACTTCTAATGCTTGCTCGATATATACTGCGCGCTAAATTCGAAAGCTTAGTAGTACATATAATACCGTATTGCCATAACAGCTTTATAATTACAACATGCTTCATATTTAAGTAATACATAAATTAATTTTACTTTTCTTTAAAACATAAACAACCATATACATTAGGTCCAGTCTTCTTATACAAATATCTAATCACAGGCTCGTTGCATTGGCTTATCTCATTCCGCTAGTGGATATGGCTATCATCTGTAATATAAAGTGTCTCATCCACAGTGTGTGGCATTGCCAAAATCCAAGCGCAATCTTTTGACAACTAGATAATGTATAAGGTACACAATACACATTCATCTTTCAATATATTTTCACATCTCAACTTATATCATGGTTTCCACAAACCATCATCATATATAATACAAATGTGGCTCACTTCCATATTTTAGTACACAACTTGCTATTTTCACATTTTACATAACCTCACATTTAGCCATTTTTAATGGCTTATCATGTTATAATCAAAATATATCAAGCATTTTATACAATTTTACATATAACACCTTGATAGCCATTTTACAATGGTCATTATTCACATCACATGCATTAAACACTCTTTTTCATATACAATATACATGCCCTTTATCAACTCCAATAAACACATTCTCCAATTCACAATGTGTTATGCCAACTATATTATTGTTCTCATAATAATGATTATAATAGTATGTGCTAACCTTGTTTTTCCTTTTCAAGCCTTAACTTGATAAAACTTTATACTCTTCCACTTCTTTCAATATAGCCTATATACATATAATCCAACATTAATTGCATTACCTATTTAAATTCACATTACAATCCATTATATATTAAATCAACATTATCCAACCCATTCTCATTAAATTTTCATTAAAAGCATAAGTTCACCACTTACTACTTTATCAAAACTTTAACTCATCTCATATCTAACACTTAACCCAAAAATTATAATTTACATATCAAAATAACATTAAAATAACTCATTACAACAATTCCAAACACCATTTCCAAAAATCTTAATTTTACATAATATGGTTGTAAATACTAACATTCCCAAAACTTACTCATATCACATTTTTCAATCATAAATTCATAGCATTTACGATAAAATAACATCAATTCATCTCATTTCAACAATTAGAATTACCCTTAGATGAAACCCTTATTGCCCATAATCTTCTATAACCCTAAACTCATCCAATCTTACCCATATCAATTTTTTAATCATAAAATCATCACATACATATAAAAATCACATTAAATTCATCTATTAAAATAATCATAAGCGCTTATAGTAAAATCTCTATTGACACATATTTACTACAAAAATCCCACTTCCCTTATATGAGCTCATTTCAAACAACCAACCAATATTTCATCATATACTCATTATTTAAATATCATTCCTACCCATTTTAGCAATTAACACTACTCTCTCTCTAACTACAACAAACATATTCATAAAACTAAAGAACTAAAGCTTTAAAGAGAGAAAATTTAATTGTGTTCTTAATTTCTCTTCAAAATTCTCTTAATTCTCTTTAATTTCTTGTAAAATTGGATGGTTCCAAAGAAAATCTCTCTCTCTCCCACCTATACTACCATGGCTATGGAGAAGGAAGAAGAAGACATTGATTTTTGATTCTTTCTTATTTTCCATCCATAAATATAATTATATTAATTATTCATTTAATTAATTAATTGAATAATTAATAAATTAATTAATTTTACATTAATTTTCCACTACAAATTCCCTTCTTCCTTTGACTTTTCTTTTTCTTTTTTATTTTTTTAATTGTTATAATTATCTCTTTCCATCCATAATTATCCATTACCTACTTATATGTTACATACATTTAATATATATGTATATATCTTATATATGTTACTTGTATTTTACATATATCATTTTGTACATATTTATGTAATGTATATACTATATATATAATCTATATTTAATGAATATAAATAACCATATTTACAATTAATGTATATCCTATATACACATCAACTATACATTTTATGTGTATTAAATATAACAAGTATATAATATATAAATTCAACATGTACAATTAATATACACTGTATATACACTATGCATACACAAGATATACCTTGGGTATATATGACTTTATACCCCTAAATACTTATTTAATTTTTTTAAAAATCATGGATATGACACCAGTTGCAAGCATGTAATGATTTTTATTTTAAAAATTTGTCTTTAAAATATATACATTAAGTCTGTAAATATATAATTAATGTAAATTATTAAAGTTTGGTTTAAATTTTAAATTTATGGATATATATATATATATATATATATATATGTATTTAAGTATGTATGAGTATTTTAGAGAAATGAAGAGATTTTCGATAGTATGAAATGGTTGAAAATATTTGAGAGTGTGTTTTCTTGCATATTGTGATAATTATTATTTTTAAAAATGTTTGAAATACAGCTAAAATTCTGAGGAATTTTTCATAAAGATTTTTATATAAAATAATTATTTTAATGCTAAAAAATATTATAGAATATTTTTCTTTACTATTTAATAAATACTTAAAGTGCTTAAATATTTATTCTGAGATATGAAATTTTTAAAAAGACGATATTGTGTCATTCCTGTAATCCATATGCGTATTTTATATATACTGAACATATGTACTATTTGTATATATGATATAAGAGTATTACAATATATATTATAAGTATATTTAAAGTTAGGGGTGAATATTTGGTCAGTTGATTAATTAACTGACCGGTTAACCGAACTAAAATTTTTGTATAATTTTAATCGAATAGATTGAGTTTGAATGTTGATTGGTTTGGTTAACTAATTGAATCAAACCAGTCAATTGGTTAATTAACCGAATTGATCGATTTTTTAATTTTATAATAAAAATTTTATTTATAACAAAAAATTAATATAATTAAATGAATTAATAAAATTTATTAAAGGAGCTAAAAAATAACTTTATTTTCTAATAAAAATTTATATTTATGGTTAAAAAATTAACATAATTAAAGAATTAAATAAAAAATTGATAAATATATATATTTTTAATTTTTTAGTTAACAATTAACCGACCGAATTAAACTGGTTAACCATCAACCGAATCAAAAATAAAAAATACCTAAAAATATTAACCGAGCCTATCAATATATAATAATTTTAATTAATCGAATCAAATATTCAGTCGGTTAACCGAATATTCAATCGATTAACTAAATATTCGGTTAGTTAATCGAATATTCGGTCGGTTAACCAAACATTCAGTTGGTTAATTGAAATTTGCTCACCCCCATTTAAAGTTCTTAACCAAATTGAATTCGACTCATATTGTAATTGAATTGAAATCTCATATAATATTATACGTATGATTTTATAAGGATAATTGAGTGTGAGTATTTTTTTAAAATAAATCTATACCCATTTTTAGATTTTTCAGTAATTAAATTTTCTATATGTATATATATATATCATTTTTTTCAATCTTAAGATTTTCATATATATATATATACAGCAAAATTTTGTTATATATACACACACATAGAAAGTGGCTCTCTTTATATTTATTATCATATGAATGAATTGATTTTAGATTTAAAGAAGTCTTGCACTTGAGTTTAATACTTTCTATAATTAATACATTATCATATAATATTTATTGTTAAGTTAAGGTCTAAAGACATTGTTGAGTAAAAAAATAAATCAATGCTTCTTATTAGCTTTTTTGAAGGGAATACTTATTAGCTTAATAGGCTAATATGGAAATTAATTAAAGATTGTAAAAAATATATGTTCATGAATTTTAATAAACGTTTTAAAAATTTTATCGAAAGCAGATATATTGCAAAAAAAATTGTATTTTTTAATTTATATAAATTATTAAAAAATATTATTTATATTTCAAACATCATAAATTAATTTCAATTGTACCTTAAAGTTAAAAATTTAAGTAATATTTTAATTATAATTTAAATTAAAGATTACTCTTTGTTTCTCCTCCTTTCTCTCTTAATATAACTGAATAAAATGTTTTCAATTTAATTTTTTTATATATATTGAAATAAAAAATAAAAATTCTAGTAATTCAAAATTAACAAAAAGGAATTAAATACTATTACATGATTCAAGTAAAAATTTTTTTTTTTTAAATCAAGAAGCTGTAATTTTTATAGATAAACTATTTGTAACGGATATATGGAGAACTCATATTATTCGAGTTTACAATGCACTTAAGAAAATTTAGCAAATAATTAAAAGATAAATAGACAGCAGGCTTCATTCTCATTCTACATTCTATGGCAAATAAATTTGCGGCTTGATTACCCTCCTGAATGTATGTAATATAACCGAGTTTGAACTGTCAATGAAGCTTTTAATGTGGCTGACCATTGTTGTTGATGTAGAAATCCGGGAGGATGTGGTTTGATGATGAACCGATGCTGAGTCAGTCTCTATTTCCAGCGGCAAGTAATGTTTCTGAATACACCATTGGATTCCTTTAAAAGCAGCTTGCAATTCAGCTTGGTTGGGATTAGAAGCATGTAAAAAAAAACTGAGACCTGCTATAAAGCATCCATTGCAATCCCTGACAATAGCTCTACCGGTTGTCATATTTACAGTTACCGAAGCGTCGACATTAAGCTTGAATCTTGGTGAAACTGGTTTACGCCAATATACGAGAATTGGTTTTAATTTGCACCTTTTGCCAAATTATTTTGGCAAGAATTCTTGAAATAAAGCCATGGACTTTGCAAATTTGGCAGAGGAATGAGCTACTCCCTAATTAAAAATCGAGGTGAGGATGAACCTGATAATGCTTGGACTATATACCTCATCGCCACCCCCATGTAATTTTACAAAAGGCTAGCCATATGTGATAGAGAATTACCTGAGGAATGAAGGCCATGACTTTGCTCGCCAGCGAGTTAGGAGAGAATTGAGACCATCACAATATGAATTCTTGTTTAATTGTGCGCTGGACCGAGACATTGTATTGCAAAGATTGTTTGAAAAACTACCGAATTTTTATGATTTCAGCACAGAGATAGAATATGTGAGATGTAGTAGCTGCAGCAGATAAGCAAAATGGACAACAGATGACCATGTGAGATGTGGTAGCTGCAGTAAAAATTTTTCTATATTTTGTTTTTCTCTTACTTTCATACGACTAAATATATATAAATCATATCAAGATATTCTTATGAATTTCAATTATATTAATAGAATACTTAAATTTAATTAAATAATAATAATAATTTACATGTATAGAATAGTCGAAAAAATATAATTAAATTCATAACTATGATTAGTTTATTTATTAAATTTTACATTTTATTTTGATAAACGATATAATTTAATTATGGTTAACATAATATGATGGGGCATTATATAATACTTTAACTCTTTAAGTATTATCTATTGTATTTTTTAAAAAATAGTGTAATATATTAGAATTAAATAATTTTTATTTAATTTTAATGATATTTTATAATTATTAATTTTAACAATATTTTATAATATGTTAATAGATTAGAAAATAAAAAATAAATTATAAAATATATTTAATATTTAAAGAATTTTTTATAGAGAATTTTTTAAAAGATAAAATATGAAAAATCACAAAACTAAAATTTTTTTTATATAAAATAAATAAAACATTTAAGTTATTTAATGCTATGTGAAATTATGACAAAGCATCAAACCAACGACGTGTCACCAAAAGAACAAAAGAAAAGTCAAACGAAAAACAAAAAAGAGAAACACAGGTTCAAGCACTAGATCATTCCAGGCCCCAAGCTACAGGCATAAGATACTATAGAGACTTATATGGCAGGAAAGATATATCTCTGCTGTATTTCATTAAGGTATATATATACACTTGGAAACTATGATAGGCATCTACAGTTACAACAGATAACTACAACAGTTTAACTCAAATACAACTTAATCTTAGCATACCTTATCATGCCTCCTTAAGCTTATGATTCTTGAATCAATCATGAGCTTGTCTCTCAAATAAAGAAATCTCACTGTAGACAAAGGCTTAGTTAAGCAATCAACTATTTGATCCTTGCCAGAAATAAAATGTACCGAAAGTTCCTTCCTTGCCACTTTGTCTCGGACGAAGTGAACATCAATCTCAACATGTTTCATTTTACTGTGAAACAGAGGATTAATGGAGAGATAAGTCGCTCCCAAGTTATCACACCGTAAAGTTGGTGTCGTCGGTAATTGAACATGAAGTTCTTGAAGTAAATTTTGTATCCAAGTGACTTCAGATGCTGCCATTGCAATTGCCCGATATTCAGCTTCAGTTGAAGACCGGGACACTGTTCTTTGCTTCTTCGAATTCTAGGATACAAGATTTTTACCAAGATAAACCAAATACCCTGTTGTTGACTTTCGGTCGTCAAGCGAACTTGCACAATTGGCATCACTATACGCAGAGATTGCGAAAGAAGACTGCGACTGAAAAATTAGGCCATGGTTTATTGTGGACCGTAAGTAACGAAGAATTCGCTTGAGTTGCTGCCAATGAGAATCTCTTGGAGAATGCATATACTGTGACAACTTGTTGACTATGAAAGTGATATCTGGTCGTGTAAGAGCTAAATAGTGTAAACTGCCAATTAGTTGCCGATATAGAGAAGATTGAGTACACATCCCATCATGCTTCTGTTGAGAAATTTCAGAAACAGCAGCCGGTGTAGACATACCCTTGCACTCTTGAAAATTAGCTTTTTCCAGTAAATCTGAGATATACTTAGACTGAGTAAGGAGCAATGTACCTGCCGTCCATGTAGCTTCAATGCCGAGGAAGTACTGCAGCCGACCAAGATCTCTGAGTAGAAATTTCTGAGCTAGACCATGAATAGTTGCAGAAATATGGTCATTAGAACTTCCAGTTAAAATAATATCGTCGACATAAACCAGGCAATACGTAATAACATCACTCTGAGCATAGACAAATAACAAATTGTCCACCACTGATTTAACAAAACCAAGCTCGAGTAAAGCATTTGTAAAACAAGTGTACCATTGCCTTGGTGCTTGCTTGAGGCCATACAAGGATCGTTGAAGAAGACAAACATGAGTCGGATTAGTTGGATCTTTGAATCCTGGTGGCTGACACATATACACTTTCTCGTCAAGTGATCCATGTAAGAAAGAATTTGATACATCTAATTGCTTAACCATCCACTTGTTCGAAACTGCAAGTGAAAGTACTATACGAACAGTAGTAGGTTTGACAACTGGAGAGAAAGTATTTTTGAAATCAATACCTTCCCGTTGATGAAATCCTTTTGCCACCAGCCTCGCCTTGTATTTTTCAAGAGTACTACCAGCTTTTAACTTTACACGAAAGACCCACTTACATCCAATTATATTAGCATTAGGTGGTGGTGGAACTAATATCCAAGTTCCTAAAGCCAGCAAAGAGTTGATCTCACTCTTCATTGCTTGTCTCCATTCTTTCGATTTATTAGCCTCATTAACATTTTTGGGTACTGCTGATTCGGTTTGTGCTGTCAGAAAAGTCTGAGGTTTTAATGACCCCGTTTGAGACCTTGTCACCATGTGATGCTGCCTTGCAGGCGGAGCAGCAACAATATGACAGATGGAATGAACGAGTCCGAAACAGCAGCTTGCTGCGTTTGAGATTGTGGCACCGACTCAGGTTGAAGAACTGCTACAGGTTGTGGTGCTGCCGTAGGTGCCGTCTCGGGTGGCAACAACAGCAAAGGCAAATCATCGCCTAAAGGAGTGACTGCTTGCTGTATCATAGGAGGTGATGGTGCCGATGGCACAACATTAGTAACAGGAACATTAATTTGAGAATTTGAAGTGGCAGACGTAGAAGCAACCAGTGAACTTAATATCCCTTTGCCAACCCAAACCGTGTAAGGAGAAGTCCCAACAACCTGTGTCGAAGAACTGTGAGAGGTACACACCTGAGAAAAAGGAAAGAATTGTTCATTAAAGATGACATGACGGGAAATATACATCTTTCTTGTGGCAATATGAAAACACCGATATCCTTTATGAACAAGACTATAACCAAGAAAAACACAAGGTTTGGATCGATAATCTTGTTTATGCTTAGCATATGGTCTGAGATAGGGAAAACATAAACACCCAAAAATCTTAAGATTATCAACAGATATTGATGTTTGAACAGTTTCTGATATGGTGTAGATGTTGAATTGGGACTCAAAGGCATTCTATTAATAAGATATACACTTGTTTCGAATGCATATTCCCAATATTCAAGTGGCATAGAAGCATGATGAAGCATTGCTAAATTGGTCTCAATAATATGCCGATGTTTTCGTTCAGCAATACCATTTTGCTGCGGTGTATACGGACAGGAAACCCTTAAAGAAATTCCACTATCAGAAAGATAAGTTGACAATGACCTATATTCTCCTCCCCAATCACATTGAAATTGCTTAATTGTAGTATTGAAATAATTTTCAACCAATGCTTGAAACTTAATGAAAATAGATAAGACATCAGATTTTTTTTTGAGACAATATATCCATGTATATTTACTGTAGACATCATGAAACAAAACATAATATCTATTTTCATTAATAGAAGGAACAGGGGATAGTCCCCAAACATCAGAACAAACTAATTGCAAAGGAGAATGAGCCTGAAAATTGGACTCTGAAAACGGAAGCTGGTGGGATTTACTAGTGCAACAAGCAGAACACAAAGGAAAATCAGATGAAGAAAGTTCAACATTATTATTGCGTACAGATTGTAACAATGCAGGTTTATTTAAGTGTCCTAATCGAGCATGTAATGTTGCTAAAGACACTGCATGAGCTTGAACTAAGTTTGACGAAGAAGGAAACTCACAGAGTCCGTTTCTATTCTGGCCTTTGAGCAGAGGTCGCCTCGTGCGGATATCCTTCACAAAAAAATACGAAAATTTGACAGAAACATCATTATCTTTGGTGAAGGAATAAACAGAAAGCAAGCTGTTAGTAAATTGTGGCACATAAAGAACATTATTCAAAGAAAACGAACCCAGATGGGAAGTACCAACATGAGAGATAGGAAGTGTTTTACCATGACTGATGACCAATTCTTCAGGACCAGAATATTCAGATTGAATATTCAAATTGCTCATAGAACCCGTGAGATGATGTGTAGCTCCAGAGTCCACCAACCAAGGCTGTGGTGTTGCAGCAGGAGGTTTGGGAATGGCAGCAGGAAGTGATGAAGCAGACACATTCATAGAGGCAGCAAGATTTGAAGATGGCGAAACAGAATTGCGAGACTGCCTTCTTGGTGTGGAACAATCGCGGGATAAATGGCCAAACCCACGACAGTTATAGCACTGAATTTCAGAATCAGTAGAAACAAAAGAATTATTGTCAGAAAACCGATTTGAGCGTCCCCGTCCACCGCGAGTGCTCCGACCACCACGGCTGCCACCACGAGTAGATTGTGTGGAAGAATAAAAAGTCGTGGTAGGCATAATTGTTTCAGTAGAATCCTGTTTCAACTGCTTTTCCTCAGTTAACAGCAAACCAAGCATATCATCATATGAAACCGGCACAAGTTTGGCTTCAATATTACTCACAAAAGGTCTGTACTCAGTACCCAGACCATCAAGGATGGCGCCAACCAAATCGTCATCTGGAATTGGACTCTGCAAAGCCGCTAGATTGTCAGCAATTCCCTTAGCCCGATGCATATACACCTGGATCGAATCATTACCACGATGTAAGCGGTGAAGTTCACCTTTCAGATGCCGGATCTGAGTGCAAGATCCAACTGAATAAGCCTTTTCCAACTTATTCCACGCATCTAGCCCAGTAGTAACGCCAACAAGTTGAGACAGCATAGACTCAGAAACAGAAGCATAAAACCAGGACAAAACCTGTTGATCTTTTCGAAACCAAAGAGAATGATCAGGATTGTGAGTGTCAGAATTAGGCAATTTTGGAGAAGGAGGAGAAGCAGTAGGATCAATATGACGAAACATATTGTGCGTGTGGACAACGGACAGAAATTGCATTTTTCAAAGAAGAAAATTGGATACAGTCAATTTCACAGTAAGCTGACTAACAATATTAGCAGTCGAAATAGAGGAGGAAGAAGAAGTCACCATTTTTTTTTATTAACGTTTGAACCCTAATTTTGGCTCTGATACCGGGTTTATTTACAAAAAGGGTGTCTATTTTTAAACTCTGGACACGGAAGGGTGTTTTCGGAAACTGATTATGAGAGTTTAAGAAAGTCTCATATTAGATATGAGAGTTCTGGTATTTTTTTTGAATTAAAAAATATACTCTCAAACCCAGTATGAGAGTACAAAGCATTAATCAGAATAATTACCCACTAACTAACAATTTAATGACATATTAAATATACTCTCATACTCAATTTGAGAGTACAGAGAGAGAAATACAAAAGGTCCAACTATAAGGTGACACGTCATTAGTCATCAGAACCCTCATACTCAGTATGAGATTTAAGTTTAACGTGAAAGCTTCTGTGTGAAAGTTTCTATACTCTCATATCCAGTTTGAGAGTTTCTCATACTCAATTTGAGAGTACAGAGAGAGAAATACAAAAGGTCCAACCATAAGGTGACACGTCATTAGTCATCAGAACCCTCATACTCAGTATGAGATTTAAGTTTAACGTGAAAGTTTCTGTGTGAAAGTTTCTATACTCTCATATCCAGTTTGAGAGTTTCTCATACTCAATTTGAGAGTACAGAGAGAGAAATACAAAAGGTCCAACCATAAGGTGACACGTCATTAGTCATCAGAAATCTCATACTCAGTATGAGATTTAAATTTAACGTGAAAGCTTCTGTGTGAAAAAAGTTGAGAGTTTCTATACTCTCATACCAAGTTTGTGACTTTTGTGAGAAAAAAGACAAAGTAGCCTGGAGAAAAAAAATTAATAAAATGTTACACCACTTTCACTTTGTACTGGAGAAATTATTTGTACAGGAACATGTTTCTTTGTATTCCGCTCGTGTGACCAAAATCGGTAATAAATTAAAATTATGAATAATTTTTTAATTAATTAATTCGTTTAAAAATTATTATTTTCATTTAAATCGGTAAATGTATTTTTTATTTCATAAAAATTAATTATTTTTATTAAAATATAAATTTATATATACATTTTTATTTCATTCTTATTTTAATATGAAAATATATTTATTATATATTTTTAACATATACGTTAAATATAAAAAAAAAATAGATATTCAATATATCTATTTGAGATAAATAAAAAAGTATGCCTCTATGTTTTGATTTTCACATTATTTAATTATTTTATTTGTTTTCTCACTTTTTCTTTTAAAAAAATAAAAAATAAAAACAATTAAAATCTTATTTTCAAATTGCCTGTATCTTTAGAATTTTTTTCTCTCTAATTCGACATTTTTTGGAGCTTAAGCTTCGTCATTATGTTCATCGGAATTTATAAGCTCTTTCTTTCTCTCCTCATCATTCATCATTATATGAACTCCCATCACCATCACCATGATTTGCACGAGTATTTATATCTGGTTTTCTTTTATTTTCATTCCTTTAATTTTGGGTGAATTATTATTTTTATTTGCTTTGTTTTTTCATATTTTATTTTTTCATTTTTTTTATTCCTCTTATCTTTATTTTTCCAGGTCTTGTGTGCTTTAATTTTCCATTTTCCATATTTCCTTTAATTTTCGTTTGCTTTTGTCATATATGATAATAAATTTTCATTTGCTTTCTTATATATGATATATATGAATTCAATTACAGTAGTGATTTGAATTACTTTAATTTGAACTTTTTAATTGCCGGGATAAAAAATGCAGTATGTGAAAGATTCTATCCTAAACTCTCATATATAGTTTGAGAGTTTCATACTTCTATTTTCAGTTTTATCATAATTTTTTTAGAAAAATTAGTATATAAATTTATTTTTTATTTAAATTTTATCTTTTTACCGATTAAATTTATTTTTATCAAATATTTTACTGACGTATTAGTTTATTTTTATTTATTTATTGTAAAGAGAAAAATACGGACGTTTATTTATTTTTTGAAAAAAAGTTATGAAAAAAATGAGTTTTAAAAAAAATAATGGATGTTAAAAAAATCAAAACTAAAATAAAAGTCAGTTTAGTTCAATCAACGCCATATATATTATTTGAATCCGGATAAACAATATTTGGATATTGTTTATATTTGTTATGTATATACTGTATATATATTATGTATGTTATATATATATATATATATGAATATATATATATATATATGTGAATACTGTGTATATATAAAATTAAAAATTTTAATTAAAAAATTCATTTTGCCGTATATATTTTATGTATATGTCTAAGTTTACTATATATATGTTGTATATATATATATTATGTGTATAATGTGTATATGTTCTAAATATATTGAATTAAAATTAATAAAATATATATTATTAAAAACTGCTAAATATCCAATAATAAAAGTAATTTGATGGGATAAGAAAATTAAGAAAAAAGAACAAACTGTGTTTTTTGAGACCGAAGAAAATTTCTTTTTTTTGGGTTTTCTTTTCCAGTATTTATTAAAAAATGGATGATTTGAGTAAATTTTGACAAAAAAAAATTAAATTAATTTAAAAATTATTTAGAAATCAATTTGATGTACTCACTATATTATAGAGTTCAAATTGAATCTTAATTCTTATAAAATAGGTAGGAAATTACATATTAAATAGTTATTTAACGACATTGTTCTTATGATCGTACATGTGCATGCTTTGCAACTCCATCGTACTTCATGCTCGTTGCCGTATTCTGTTGCCACTTTATACAGTAATAAACGTTCATTCCAGCAGCTTACTCGATGGAGCTGCGAACGGATTCTATAGCTGTTAAACACGTTCATAGGCTTCGGTGCAAGTGCAGTGTTGCAGTTTGCTATCTTTTCCCAGTCTCGCTGGAAAATAGCTACTGTTTTCTCTAATGATGACTCAACCAAAGCTCTGATCGGTAAGTAGCGAGCTCCTTTTAGGACATTGTTGAAGCTCTCAGATATGTTCGTAGTCGACAACCCCCATCTATGACATCCATCTCCAAAAAGAGTCCATTTCTCGGGATCGATGCTTTCCAAATATCGTTTGGCGCCATTGCTATTCTTGCCCAACTTCTTCCAGGCAGCTTCATACTTGTGCTCTTGCAATTCCGTACCAACTGTCTGACACTGGTCCTTCAGCCCCTTCCGCCTGTATTTTGAACACATGTTGGCCTTGACGTGTTCAAGACAGTACCTATGAACATAATAAAAATTAAATAACACATAATTAAAATAATTAAAATAAAATAAGACATAATTAAAATAATAGAAGTTAAATGACACATAATTAAAATTATTAGAAGTAATTACACATTATTAAAATTAAAATCACATAATTTTCAAAAAATTAAAATTAAATAAAATAAAACGTAATTATAATAATTATTAAACATAATTAAAATCATTAAAAAAACTACACTTAATTAAGAAAAATACCTGTGGACTCCCATTCCGGGAAATTTTTCCTCATTTACTCTTTCATCTGTACTGTTCCCTGCCCCAGTTTCTACTTCTTGATATTCACTATCATGTACCATGCCACTTATTTCGCCAGCCCCACGCGGTTCAGGCGCATGATAAAAGTCAGAAATTTGTTCCGCTGTTATATATAATTCTGGCAAGTTCAACGCATACATGTATAAAAACTGAATATTCCGGTTGTCCCGAATAATGATGTACCTTCTCATTCCATTGTATTCTGTCCACACCAAATAAAAACAAAATCGCAGCATATTTCGATTACTCCCCAACCCACACTCGTTGCATACCACATCTACAAGCTGCTCAAAAGATAGCTGACAGTCAATGCATATTGTCGCGTCTGCCACGTTAGGGTTGTAACCAACCATACCGTCGACGAGAGGTAATGCACTGCTCCAATATAAATTTAACGGAAATGGAGTAGTATAAGACATTTCTCAAGAACACTGAAAAAACAGAGGGAGCCAGCTTATTATTATTATTTTTTTTTGGTGCTCCAAATGTAGCTCGTATATGATATATATTGGCTAAGAAATCTCATACTCATTATGAGAACACACTACCCGATGCTTTTTTTATTTCCCATCAACCGTGTACTTTTTCTGTTACTGTCAGAACTTGATTGTCAATGTTGCTTGTTGCAGGTGGTGAAAATTTTTCTGGGCAATGTACTCTCAAACTAGGTATGAGAGTTTTTTTGTCCTGTAGTCATTTGGTTGATGGCGTGTGGAGTTTCTTTTTTCTCCAAGTACTCTCATACTGAATTTGAGAGTTTCTGGCATGCTTCACATGTGTCTGTACTCTCAAACTAGATATTATTAATTTTTAGATATTTAGTATTTTGAAAAAATCTAAATCTATGACTTTTATTTGTATTCGGATTATTTGTTAGTAGTTAGATATAATATAAATTACTTGCATAAAATTTTTAAAAAATGAAAATTGACAGATTTGGGATATACTCTCATACTCGGTATTGGTATGATATGTTAGTATATTTTTTTATAATTTTTTGTAATTTTTATATTTTATATTTCCTAATATTAGTTTATAGTATTAATAATATTATAAAAAAATTTGTATTTTTATTTATTTATGTAGTTTGCAATGTTCTTTAATTTTTATATTCTTATTTTTAATATTAATTTATAATATTAACAATATTATAAAAATTGTTTATTAATATGATAAATTATTAATATAAAAAAATCATTTTCCCTTATATTAAAATATTTTTAATATTATAATTTATAAAATTAATAAATTATAATAATATTATAAATTATAAATTATTTGTTAAAATTATAAATTACTATAAATTAAAATATTATAAATTGTTTATAATATTTATAAATTACTCTCATACTCGGTATGAGACTTTTGTGGGAAAAAAGATAAGTAGCCTGACAATGTAGCACGTGAAAGATTGAACCCTAAACTCTCATATCCAGTTTGAGACTAAGTACTCTCATACTGAATTTGAGAGTTTCTCGCATGCCTTCAATTGTTGACACGTGTACTCTCATAACAGATTTGAGAGTTCTTAATTGAAAAATTAAGAACTCTCATACCTAGTTTCCGAAAACACCCCATTTATCCACATTTTAAACATTTCAAAATTTATTTCCACAATTTAAAAATGGACACCCTTTGTGTAAAGCACCCAAGATCTATCTGATACCGTATAGAGACTTATATGGCGGGAAAGATATATCTCTGCTGTATTTAATTAAGGTATATATACACTTGAAAACTATGATAAGCATCTACAGTTACAACATATAACTACAACAGTTTAACTCAAATACAACTTAATCTTAGCATACCTTATCAGATACGGTGCCACCTGCAAGCTTGGAAATGGCAGCAACAAAGGGCAAATTGTGCGTAACTGGTGCTGGTGGATACTTAGGTTCCTGGGTTGTCCAGCTTCTCCTCTCCAAGAACTACCTTGTCCATGGAACAGTCAGAGAACCCAGTAAGCCAATGACTATAAAACTTTTTTCTTTTTCCTCTACTATTTCTTTTTTACTGTTTTGGATTAAGAATTTGTTGTTTTTCTCATTGTTCCCCGTTAAAACTTCTATCTGTTGACCTGAAATTACTTGTTGGTTGGCTGTAAAACACGAAAAGAATTGGTCTTTACGAAAATTTAGCTAGGTTTATGATTATCGAGTGGAATTGAGTTTTTTCTTTTGGCCTTTTTTCAATTTCTTCTTTTCATTGAAAATTTCCAACAATATCATGCAGCGGATGAGAAGTATAGTCGCTTGAACAAGCTCGATAAGGCAACTGATAATCTGAGACTTGTTAAGGCAGATTTACTGGACTATAACTCTCTTTATTCTGCTATTCAAGGATGCGATGGAGTTTTCCATGTTGCTAGTCCCGTTCCCTCTACTACTGTACCAAATCCTGAGGTTTATTACTTAAGTTCTTTAGCTGGTTTTCAGTAAAATTTTATTTGTTTTTAATCAATTAACAGAATGGTTTGTCATCATTACCATTATCATAGGTAGAACTAATGGAACCAGCTGTAAAGGGGACGCTAAATGTGCTTAAAGCGTGTGCTGAAGCAAAGGTTGAGCGAGTTGTTTTTGTGTCCTCTGGAGCTGCAGTGTCCATGAACCCAAGTTGGCCCAAGGATCAAGTGATAGATGAGACTTGTTGGTCTGACAAGGAATATTGCAGAACAACTAAGGTGAACAACTCAAAATGTAAAATGTAGTATTGAGCTTGTATTTCTGAATTGTACATCTGTGCTCATGCTATTTATTGCTTATTGACACTAATCATGTAATCCTTTTCATTCACAAGTATGCACAAGTTTTTTGAACTATAATCCTTAGTTCTTTGTTTGTCCCAGAACTGGTATTGTCTTTCAAAGACGGAAGCAGAAAGTAAGCTTTTAATTATGCAAAGCAAAGTGGGCTTAATATTGTAACTGTTTGCCCTACCATCATTTAGTGCCATTTTTACAGTCCACAGTCAATGCAAGTAGCATGGCAATCATTAAGCTTTTGAGAGGTAATATCCATAATCCATATCACACCTATGTTGATATTTTATGGGGATGCATATGATTATGTTGTAATATTCTTGTATGATTGTCGTATACGCATGTCATATTATTTATCTGAGGGCTTCGTGATCCTGAAGTGAATGGTTATAACTAGATATGAAATTTTGTGCTTCAAAGATTTCAATTGCACCTACTGAAATCGGCATCAATTGATAGCAATAGTGCTTTAATTACTGCACCCTCCTGAAAGTTTATGCCATTGCCCTACAGTTCAGACTTCCAGCGAGTATTACCATATTTGCTGAAGTTGTTTTTAATCCCTGCAAAACCTGAATATTAAGCTAAAGCCGTGGCACCATTGTTAGCAAGTGCTTTTAACTTCTGTCTTGTACCCCGCTTATTCTGTCCAAAGTGGCAGCCTTTTCCATCTCTCAGTACTTGAACACTGATTTGTTGTGAATTGGCATTTAGAGCTATCTTTTTCTTAGTTCTAACTAGTGCTTTATACCACATGCCATGCAGAAGGATACGAGTCAGTAGAAAATAAGCATCAGTGGATAGTGGATGTACGAGATGTGGCAGAAGCACTACTGTTAGCATATGAGAAGCCTGAGGCTGAAGGGAGATACATTTGCACAGCACATGCAGTTTGGACAAGAGACCTGGTTGAGAAATTGAAGAGCATTTATCCGGACTACAACTATCCTAAAAAGTAAGGGTCTTATTGGAAAACTTTTGCTTGACCAAACAAATAATTCCAGTTTGCTGCTAGTCTTCCATCAAAATGTAGTGATATTATCATTATTGTTGTTGTTTGATGACGTTACCCATCATGCGTGATTATGATTGGAGTTACCCATTACCCAATTAATTATATTTAGTCCCATTTTTTCTGTTGTTTGCTGTACATCTGTTTGTCTCTTGCAGCTTCACTGAGGGAGGGGAAGAACAAAGACTGAGCTTAGAAAAGCTGCAGAAATTAGGTTGGAGTTACCGTCCATTGGAGGAAACTCTTGTCGACTCTGTGGAGAGCTATAAAAAACCTGGCATCTTGGATTAAAAAAAAAAGATAGCTTGATATTTTGTTGTGTCCCATAATTGTTGGAATTTCTGTTTTAAGAATTTCTATTTAGGAAATTCCTGTTTCACAACTGGTGGAATATTTGGTATGTTACAGGAAGAAATATCAATTTAGGAAGTGATTGCTTGATATTTTGTATGCATTTGAAGTTCACAGTAAATGAAAATATGTTGGATGTTTTTTCCACTTCGATCTCTCTTATAGTATTAGAACAGTAAGCCTAATCAACTTCTAGTGCAAATCGCAAGCCAATAAAAATATTTCTGTAAATTCACCAAGATCATCAACAGCAGGAGTTGTCACCGTGGCAAATCAAGAAGAGTCATCTTCTATCACCGTGACAAAGATATTGACACAGCAATGCTTTCATTTAGAAATTTCCTTGTATATAATATGTGTTTATGAATTTTCTTTCATAGAATAGATGTTTGGAAGGTAATCTGTTTCGGAATATTTGCCATATTATAGGAAGAAATATTTGTTTAAGAAGTAGGAAAGATAAGTCTATTTTTCCCAAACTCAATCTCTCCTTAACATGAAGTGATTCCTGAATACTCGCAAGTCAAGCTTATCAATATTGCATTAATTACTCCCATCATCACTGCTCAATTGGCTCATGTCATACTGAATTTCGTAATAAAGTGACATTTTTCTGTAATGGCAAATTCAAGATTGTTCCTCTGGAAACCCACTGGTATGAAAGCAAATTGAAAAGATTAAGTTGAAACATCTTGAAAATAGCTGTAGATGGAAGAAACTGAAAAAAAAAAATGAATGCTTCAAAGCTCAATAAAGAAAAATAATGATGATCTTCATGAAAGAATGGTATCCAATATTATGGAACTATTCAGCTTTCGTATTTGACCAGGCAAAATAAGCGGCTCACAGCTTCAAGATTATTACCACCGAATGTCTAATGTTTCTTTCTTCTTATGGCTATGGAGACCGTATATGCTGGAAAGAGAAGATGAGAGGAGTGGAAGAGAAGGAGAGAGTGTGTGTGACAGGTGCTGGAGGGTATGTGGCTTCATGGCTGGCGAAACTTCTCCTGGTTAGGGGTTACATGGTCCACGGAACTGTGAGACCCCTGCAAGCTTGTCCTTCTTCTCCTACTCTTTATTAACATGTAATTTGAGAAATGATTGAAGTACTGTTGTTTGAATTTCTGTTCATTCAAAAAATGACTGTTTCAGGTGATAAGAAGAACGCCCATTTGAAGAACTTAGAAAAATCTTTAGAGAACTTGCAACTCTTCAAAATAGACTTGCTGGACTATGGTGGTCTATGTGCTGCCATTTCAGGATGCACAGGGGTTTTCCATGTTGCATGCCCTCCCCCAAGTTTCTATCATCATAGTCCTAACCCGCTAATCCTGAGGCAAGAATTTTACTTTTTTTTACAGTGTTCTCAAAATTGCTATTGGTGAATGATTTCTGCTTTGTCAATAAAGATGCAAAGGTTTTGCAGGTAGACATGATTGAACCAGCTGTAATTGGTACACGGACTGTATTAAATGCATGTTTGAAGGCAAAAGTGAACAAGGTTGTGGTTGTCTCTTCTTATGGAGCTGTTATGTGCAATCCAAACTGGCCAAAGGATAAATCAATGGATGAGAACTGTTGGTCTGATCTGGAATTCTGCAATTTCAACGAGGTACCTATCAAAGTGTTTCTATTTTACAATGGCTATTCTCAGTTGATTCTTTAAGAGAAAGTTTTCACTTTTCTAAACAGAAATAGAGAATAATCTTCAGTTATATCTTTGAGAAATGAAAACATATTGCTTCGTGGCCTTTTTACCAAATTGGAAAGCTTTTTCGTTGTTGTTGACCTATATAAAGCCCTTTCAATCTGATTGCTTTGCCAAGACAGCAGAAGAAAGTGAAGCCTTATAGTATGCAAGAAGAACTGAGCTGAAAGTTGTAACCGTGTGTCCATCCCTTGTTATTGGGCCAATGATGCAACCTACACTGAATACCAGTATTTTATTTCTTCTAACACTTTTGAGAGGTTTGCTGTGATACCATATCTAATTTTCTTTATTTATCATTCCCAAGGCCAAGTTTTTACTGTTTATTAGGAGTAATGATATGCACTATTGTTGGTGATTGTAACAATTGCAGAAAAAGGGTATATGAACTGTGTTCAATAGCACACTGTTAAACTTTTCTCCTTTTCTTTTCCCAATTAATTTGACTTTGATTTCATTGTTTAATTCAATGGGATTCACACGGAAATCAGATGGACTTGAGTCTACTGAAGACAAAGAACAACGTATAGTAGATGTTCGAGATGTGGCAGAGGCACTTCTGCTGGTATATGAAAATCCTGAAGCAAAAGGAAGATATATATGCACATCATATTCTATTAGAACGCATGAATTTGTGGAAGACTTGAAGAAGAAGTACCCTTATTACAACTATCCAAAACGGTAAGTCTCAAATTCCAGCAAAATTTATCTGGTTTTTGTGGAAGATGAATTCTGTTGAAGATGACCATTATTTGTATTTGATTGGAAGTTACTATCCAATGGCTGGTCGAGTCTTTAGAGTATCTTTCAATTGAAGTGAAAATGCAGATTATTTGAGCATCTTATTCTTAGTTAGAGCTTTTTTTTTCTTTGGTGTTCTTATTCATTCAGTTTGTGTCATGACAGTTTCACCAAGTTGGAAGAAAATCTGAAGCTGAGTTCAGAGAAGTTGCAGAATTTGGGATGGACATATAGGCCCTTAGAAGAGACCATTGCTGATGCTGTCAGCAATTATGAAGAAAGTGGACTTCTGAGTAGAGTTTAGCTAATAAAAAAAGAAGTTACATATATATGTTGATAATATAAAGATCACAAATTTAATCACACAGTATTTTTCCTATTTTGATTGGTTATTTGATGGGTCCGTTGTTTTGAATCATGTCATTGATGTTGCATATTTAATTGGATGTTGTATTAATAAGAAATGCTGTGATGAAATTCAAATTATATTTTGCATGGACTGAAATTTTCCAATGCTGAGAAAATGTAGGAGAATTGGACCTTGCAAAAATGAACTTAAAATGTAATTGTGAAATACGCAATTTTGATGCTTTGTCTATGTCAGAAGGAAATGAAATACATTTTCCAACTATGCCAAAATAAGGTGAACTGTTTCATTCTCATTGAAATTTCACATGGGCATTTCAGAAACAAACAGCTTGTGAGAACAACAGAAACGACAGAGTAATTTAATAAACTAATAAATTAAACAAAAATGACGTGTCCTGCTGACTATTCTTTTCCTTTTTTCTCAAAAGTTTATGTTCTTCTTGTCCAATCCCTATATCCAGAAGTCGTTTGAACCACAAGAAAGGTTTCTCTCCAGTTCCTGATATTCCTTTTGCAGGTCAGTACGCAAATTACAAAAATCTCTTCCAGAACCAGAACTGTTATATTGGAATGCTTAATTTACAGTTTAATCTTCATGCATCAAAGTCTAATTGTAGGTTCTACAATTGCCTGATAGAATTCTAATGGCTATTGCTTTTTTCTTCCTGCAAATCAATCATTGTTATCTTGATCCACACAAAATAAACTCCACCTATCATGGACCTGTTAATTCTAGTGATTGTTTGGCAGTTACTGCAAATCAACCCAGATGTCAAGCAAAGAAGAAATACTTGGCATCATGGTTAGTGAAGCTTCTCCTATCAAAGGGTTATATAGTGCATGGAACAGTGAGATCCAGGTAAATTTCGATTTTTTTCTTACTATAATTATCTTTTTATCTTTTAAACATTCTTTTTAACTTGTTATTCGTCTTTTGAAGATGATAACAAGAACGCACATCTAAAGACGATGGATAATGCTAAAGAGAATCTCAAACTCTTTAAGGCAGACTTGCTAGACTACGAAAGTCTTTGTGCAGCCATTGAAGGATGTGTTGGGGTTTTCCATGTTGCTAGCCCACTTCCTTTTCCCAGTGCATCTGCTTCTAAGGCAAGATTTTCTTGAATTCAAAATTAATTCCTTGCCAACCCAGATCAATTATTGTGCTTTTTATGGCCTGCAATTTAGATCATAAGTTGAAAAGAAGCTTAGGTAGTATTGTTTCAATTCAACTCTCTTAGAGCTTTTGAATTGTGAAAATGACTAGGCTATCTGTCTGTCCGTTCATGTGACATTCATTGATTGCTAGAATTGAAGTAGTATTTTGCTTATAGGCAAAGATTTAATCAATTACGATAACTTTCTGCAGGAACAAATTATGGAACCAGCTGTCACTGGCACAAGAAATGTGCTGAATGCTTGCTCAGAGGCTAAAGTGAAGAAAGCTGTTGTTGTGTCCTCTGTTGCTGCTGTTGGGTTGAACTCGAATTGGCCAAAGGATCAAATCATGGATGAGGATTGTTGGTCTGACTTGGAATTATGTGAGACAATTAAGGTGTCAAAATCTTTAGTAGCTCTAAATGTGCTTTTAATTCAATTCTGGCTCAATCAACTGCATCTTTCCCCAACTTTATCTTATTTCCTGTTCTATGAACTATGATAAGTTAATATACTTTATGAACTCCAGAACTGGTATTTTCTTTCAAAGATAACTGCTGAAAAAGAAGCCTGGGAACATGCAAAGAGGAGTAATCTTAACATCATAACAGTTTGTCCATCCTCGACTTTAGGGCCATTGCTGCAGCCAACCAAGAATGCCTCTAGCTTATGCATCCTAAGGCTCGACAGGTTTTCATTATTCAAAGCTGTTTCTTTTGATTTATATTGTTATTAAAGATCAATATTTCCATCATCATTGTTATGGGGTTTCAATATATTGTGTTTTCCTCAAATCTAGTTTGCCACAAAAGAAGAACTATAGAAAGATGAACCCAAGATTAGATGAAGTACTATAGAAAGATGAACTCAAGATTAGACATGGGAGTGAATTTCATCAGAATTCTTTGAAAAAAAATAGTTTTTTTCTTTTGTAACTTAATGGTCTTTCCCTCGATCTTGATTGACATGGAAACACAGATGGATCTGAGTCAGTAGAGAATAGAGTTCTTCATTCTGTAGATGTGCGTAATGCTGCAGAAGCATTGTTGCTAGTATATGAGAAGCCTGAAGCAAAGGGAAGATACATATGTTCATCTCATGAGATTAGCACGCAGGATATGCTGGATAAGTTGAAGTTGATGTATCCCCATTATAACTATCCCAAAAGGTACATTTTTTCTATAAGCTAATATGCTAACCATTTAACATTCGTTTGAATGACTGACAACGTGATTTATTAATATATAGTATGATATAATATTGTATGGTATGGTACCGTAAATACTATTTATCTTACTTGATAAATTGAAGTAATGTATCCCCATTACAACTATCCCAAAAGGTAATTTTTTTTTTCTATAAACAATATGTTAACCATCCAAATGAAAATGTTACTTGACTTTGGTTGTCATGCAGTTATACTGCAGGGATGACATGGGCAAAAATGAGTTCAAGAAAGCTGCAAGATTGAGGATGGAAATACAGGCCATTAGAGGAAACACTTGCTGATTCTATCAAGAATTATGAAGAGAGTGGCGCCCTGATTAAAAAACTAGAATAAAAAGAAAAATCTTGGTTCTAAACAAGTTCATATTTTAAAGCATGTGGATGACATAATTAATGTGTTTGTCACAATGTTGGAATGAAGTTTAATCCTATGTAATATGGTAAAATTTTGTTTTGATAAGTGTAAAATCGAATAAGCTTGGCTAAATTAATATTGGTTTGGCTTTTTTGAAAAGCAACAAAATGAGCTTTTTTTAAAGCATTTATTATTGGAAAAGGAAATCGATATGCGTCTATTATTCAGTATATCATTGTTCTTAAACTTTTTTTTAAAAAAATAGTCTACTTTTTTTTTAATATATTTTTACTATACTAAAGATATATTCAATACATGCTTCTAAAATGAAATATATCTTTAATATAATAAATATATAAAAAAGAGTTTTTTTGAAATTTAAAATTAAAAAATGGATATTTAAAAATAATATTCTCTATTTGTATAAAAAAAATAGCTTGTTAATAAATGAAATATGTTTGTTATTATAATCCTAAAATTTAAAATTAAAAGAGCTTAAAGATTCTTTCCAGCAGCGCAACATCATCATCATCAAAGAGACAGAAACATCCTTTGTTTTCTTCGAACTAGTTCTAAATTGATGTCCCGTCCCTACACACACACACACACATATATATACATACAGACTAAAATAGAACTCCACACATAATGTTATAGCTATTTTTATTTTTTAAATTATATGATAATTTTAAATAAATAATTATTTATATGTAGTCATAAAAAATAAAATTTATAGCTGTATTAATAAATCTAAGCAAATTATATTGTAAAATACTAAGAGATTTATAATTCTATGATATTATCATAATATTTTATATAAATAATAGAAATTATTTTTTAAACCAAATAAACTCAACACTATTAATAGCAAATAAAAAAAAATACTTACATAAAAAATTAAAAGAGCAACACATGATTTCAAATATTAATTTGATAATAATTAAAATTATATCTCAAGTGACTTTGGGTCAATTAAAAAATTAATTTTAACTACTTGATTTATTATTACATTATCACAAGATTTATATCCTAGAAAAATTATATTAACAAAAACATACTTTAATTTATGAATTGTGTAATATAATTATAAGTAACTATAATTGTATATTAATTACTTAATTTATAAAGTGTGTCTTATACACCACATATTATATATATATAGTGGTATAGTTAGATTTCATATAAGAATAAATAATTAAAAAATTACAACTATCATATCAATAAGATGAAGTTAATTATACTCTGAATAAAATAAAGTTAATCATGATCTTATTTAACTCTTCAAATAAAATAAATTAATATAATATCCTAGTTCTATTTAGATTCCACAAATAAATATTAGGTAAATATATATTATTATAATAGGATACAACTATTATTTATTCTAAATAGAATAAATTTTATCTTATAATAAATAAATATCTATTTAAAATTATATATTATTATATCAATCATAAAATTTATTATTAAAATTGAGTCAAGTGGTGGTTACATAATTGAAAAATAAATATTAAATTTATTATTTATTATAATAAATAATTAATTTTATTATTAGATATATTTATTTAAAAAGTTTAAATATAATTATAATATTATAAATAAATATTAAATTTATTATTTACTATAATGGATAATTAATTAGTTATTAGATATATTTATTTAGAGATTTTAAATATAATTATAATATTATATATTTAATATTAATAATAAATAGTTATTATCCAATAAAATAATAAATTATTAAAAATTTATCTCTTATCTCTTTAGATATTTATATTTAATTAAATAAATATCTATTACAATAAATAAAAATTAATTTAATAAATTAATTAAAAAATAAAAATGAATTAATTTTAAAAAATTTGATTGAAATAATACTATAATATTACTATAGCGATAATCGTTTTAATATAACTATTTTATTTTTCTTTTCTTTATTTTAAGAGAGAGAGAGGGAATCCCTCAACGCACATATTTGCTGGAAGTATGGCCCTGGACAGGTGTAATAGGCCCCCGGATGGACCAAAACCCTGGCCACTTGTTTTAGACATGACTGAAACTGAAAATCCACTAGCCTGAAAGTGACCCTTATCCTTGTGTTTGGGCCAGGTTAAAAAAGTCTACACAAATTAATTTGTTGACTTTTTTTCAGTCTCAGCCAATCAGCGTATCATGACTTTCCTATATTCAGTGGACTTTACCGCTCCTGATCACAAAACTAAACTATCCGTTTTAATGATGCATGTTGCAAGCAACATCATCCAATTACAATAGTGTGGGTTTGTAGGGCCCATTCACTAATTTATTTTTTTTTCCAAAATTATTATAAAAGTATTTACTATTAATTATAAATTTATTAATTAAAAAAATATTATTAAATTTATCAAAAAAAATTTCTCCATTTATAAATTTATCTCCTCCTTATAATATCTTATTATAAATTTATTACAAATTTATTATATACATCATAATTTATATAAATTTATTATTAAATTATTATAAATTTATTATACACTTTTATAAAATATTTATAACTCTTAATAAAATAAAAAAAGGATAAGTATGTAATTTCTTCTAAAATTTATTTTATCCGTTTGATTCTAAAAATAAGTTTTAATTATTATCTAAGTATTAAAAAAATTATTTAAGTACTCTTTGTAAATTAAAATATTTTATATTTTATCTTATTTATTATGTATTAAATTAACTTATTATTTCATTAATTAAATATTATCCATAATTTTTATCAACTACTAGACATAATCTTTTTCATTTTATCACTCTTGAAAAATTGATTATCACGGAGGAAATATAAAGTATTATTATCTTTAAATTTTAGCCATTGGGTGTTTCATCCTATAATTTTTTTAAACTATAAATTAAATAAAAAATATAATTAAAATTCAAATAAAATAAGTCTACTGCTAGTTTTTTATTCTTTCCATCTTATAACAATAGTTAGTTTAGAAAAGAAAAATATTATTCCATTAAAATATGTTTATAGAATTAAGAAAAAATTAGCAATTCAATTCTATTAAAATATGCTTATAAAATTAAGAAAAATTAATTATTCATTTATAATTTTATCATTATCATTGCCATTGTCATCATTATTGTGTTAATATTACAGTTATATTAATTTTTTATTTTTATATATTTTTAATAATATTATTAAAAAATACACTAAATTATAATTTAACTATTTTTTTTAGCATGAGAAAAAGATCTTTATTGAATAAATATGAAAATACAACAAAGCCTAATTTGAGGTAGGGACTAACTAAGGCATAAAAACCTTACTCAAGCAGGCCAATCTATCAAAAAAAAAAAATTAATAATAAGTATAAAAACAATCTAAAAAAATACTCTCATATGAAAAAAGACCCAAATAAGAACATGAAAAAAAAGGGTCTGCTAAATTAAAAATCCTAGGGAGAATCGTAATTGAAATAGCAAAAAGAGGTCCCCAAATAACCTCTAATAAATAAATTATATAAGATGAGATAGGCTTGACAAAGGATTTTTAAAAAGAAAACAATCTTTCAAAGAACTGCATCATATAAAACCATATTCGGCCATAGAAAACTAAAGAATCAACCTCCTTAATATAGCAAAAGGCTTGTCGAACCGAAGCCTATTGAGGGAGGGCTGAAATCCCAATGAATACAACAAAGAAGGATAATATATTGAAAAGCTTTTGGAGTCTCAGAGCATACCCAATGTAACCATAATAGTCTCGAGAGCTTGGGCTAATACATTGCTGAGGAGGAGAAGAGGCATCCTTTAGCTCATGGCTTAAAAAAATTTCCATAAAAATTTAAATTAAGAAAAAGAGTGAAACAAAGGACGAAAAAATAGAAGATTTGAAAAAATTTAGAGGAGGAAAAGAAAAAAAAACTATATAGGTAAAGAAAAAAAAGTTCACAAAAAAAATAGAGTAAAAAGAAACTCGACTTATAATTTTAGATCCTTTAATTTAATAATAAATATATATTTTTTTATATAATAGAGTTATTAATTGGACGTATAAAAAACCCCACATTCACATTTTGGTCCCAAAATTATTGAAGCAAAAGGGTAAATAATTAACTAAACAAATAAGCCTAATCTGCTGATTAATTCAATAGTCACCAATGAAAATGATACTACTTTTTTACTTAACTATTTTTTTCTTTGTTTCTCAAATTGAAATACTCAGAAAGACCAAGACTTGTCTTCTTCTTCTAAACAACAAAACTTCGTGGCTAAGCTATGAAATGAAATTGGAAAAATTGAATCCACAGAGAGAGAGAGAGGGAGAGCGAGGAATAATTATATGCTACAACCGTTGTAGCAATAAATGCCTACAATGGACCAATGGGATTCTTACACGTAGATTAAATGATTCATTTCATTGGTCCGTTGTAGGCATTTAATCTACGTGTAAGAATCCCATTAGTTCGTTGTAGGCATTTATTGCTACAACAGCTGTAGCATATAATTATTCGAGAGCGAGCCAGAGAGCAGCCAAAGCCAAAAACAAATACAAACAGAGCAGCAAAATTGATGAAAGAAGAAGCTGATAAAAACGGCTAAAGCAGCAGCCGTGTAAACACCGCGTTGGGCTTCCTAGGTGTACGGGCAGCAGAACAAACAAATTAGGGTTTAGGAAGACCCCACATTGGCACCCCTTCCAAGCTGTATAGCTTTATTTGAGAAGTCTGGAAGACAAGGGTCCAGCTTTATTTCTATTTTCACTCTCTCTTTGCCTCTTCTTCAGTGCATAAAAATCATGACTTTCCTTCTCCTTCATCATCATCATCACCACCTTCTACTGCTACAACAATAACATCAATCATCAATGGAAATAAGGGGGAGGACAATTACACAATTACTGTTAATATTGTTAACTATTTAGCATAATAATCACTGCCAAAGATAAAAGATTCTTCCTTCACATCTCCTTCACATCTTCTCTCTTCACTAGCTTACTTTTTCCCATACAAAACCCAAGCCCACCTCTTGCTCTTTCCATCTATGTTCCACCCAATTTCATCACCCACCTCGTCCTGCTCTTGGCCCATAACACCTCAATTCTAGCGTTGTATTTCTTTCTTTCTCCTGCTTTCTTCTTTTTTATTGTATTTTTTTTGGACCTCTTCAATCCCATCACTCTGTTTTTCGATCTTTTGTTTTGTTTTGTTTTTTGTTTTTTTTTCTCTCTAAATTAGCATACTTTGTTTAGTGATCCTCTTAAAATTCTATGGATTCTCAGTATATTTCATTCAGTTCTAGGGTTTTTCTTTTAAGATGTGGCTTAGTGTCTATTGGGTCGACTTTAGTATCACCTAATCCTTTTTCAATTTGATCACAACCATCTTTTTATCCTGGAATCTTCCTTCTTTTTGCCTCAATTCCAATTTCGGATTTTGAACTAGGTTCCTTGTCTTTTCCTCCTTTCCCGCCCGCAACCCCCCCACAACAATATTTTTCCTTTAGGAATTTCCGTTTTCTTTTTCATTTCAATTTATGGCTTTTCTATCGATTCCGGGTCCTGGCTCGGGATCGAGTTCTAGTTCAGGGTTTCAATACTTGAATTCCCCTTTTGGAGATACCACGTACACCAAGGTTTTTGTTGGGGGGCTTGCTTGGGAGACTCAGAGCGAGACCATGCGCCGCTATTTTGAGCAGTTTGGTGAAATTCTCGAGGCCGTTGTTATCACCGATAAGAATACCGGCCGATCAAAAGGCTACGGTTTTGTGAGTGTTTACTGTTTTCTAGGTTTCATTTCCTGTATTTTGTTATCATCCACGCTCATCTAAATAGTCCTTGATTAGCTTCTCTACATATCACTCAATAAAATTGATTCGATTGGTCCAGTTGCTAGTTTAAAGTAGGAAATTTAACTATTTTATGCGCATGTTCATGTGCTAGCCAATGCTTGACAATGTCCATTCTTGCCCCTTAACGTTAACGGGTTTTCTATAATTGCTGTAGAATGACTTGGTTTGTGTTACGGTTTGTATTTGTGTGGAGGGTGTAGGTGACTTTCCGGGAACCAGAGGCTGCTAAGAGAGCCTGTGCTGATCCTACTCCAATGATTGATGGTAGACGGGCAAATTGTAATTTGGCTTCACTTGGACGACCTCGACCACCACTGCCTTATGGTACTATGTCGTGTTTATCTTTTCCAATTTAACATGAAGAGTCATATTGTGCTTTTTTTAACTAGGATTTGCTCTAGGTACCTGGCAATTGATTGAGATATTTAATCTGTAGGCTTGTTTAGTGCAAGGTGGAGAAATGATTGATTTCAATGCTTGAAGTTTGTCAAAAGCTGATATGCAGCATGCACACTTGTATTGCATGATTTGCTTTCTTTATAGTGTGCAGCAACCTTGCATTGCGAAAATCTGTTATATTTCTACAAGTTAATTTTTTGGTTCTTTGGTTTTACCATGTCTCTGTTCTTCTCATTGTTTTTCATATTATTAATATTGTAGGACGTTTGAGAGCAGCTACTCCATACGTTGCAAGTGTGCAAACCCCACGGGGGACATATGTTGGGAGTTTTGGCTACCAGCAACCACTTTCTTACAACTATCAACAAGGATTAATATATCATCCTTATGGGTGAGTTTTGCCTTCAGCTGCATGAGTATTTTTTGTCCCCTTCCCATCCTTCTTCCTCTTCTTTTCCCATTCCCTTGTGCATTTTGAAGTAGAAGTGACTGGTATATTTGCTGCTATAGCATTCTTTTCTGTATTTGATTCCCTGGACTGATTTTGTAATTTCTGCAGTGTGATTTGTTTTTGGTCATACCTTGCCTGGGTTTTAGCATCCACATTAGCTGTTCAAATGCTTATTTGCATTATAGGAATAACCTATGGCCAATTGTAGGAATAGCCTTATTTGTTCCTCATATCCTCTGCATTTGCTTTTGAACGCATGTTATTAATTAGATCAACTATGGGTAGATTGTTGCCAGAATTTGCAGTTTGATTGGGCACATGTCCTTCGCAGCTACTCTCCTCTTTTTTTCAGTTTCCTTGTACATGGCTATTCGTGCATGTGCCAATCACTTAATAAAACTCCAGATAGAAGTTTTTAGTTAATCTTGGAATAATTAGTCAGTTTCCCGGAACTCAGGGTTCACTATTCCCAAACTTCAGAGATGTGACATGGTGTGATTGGTAATTGCAGGAATGCAAAAAAGTGGTAGTTGCAGAGGATATGTGACCCAGCTCAATGTTTATTGAACAGGCAAGATTATTATTGTAGTTTTATTAAAAGGAGAGGCAAATATTGCCCAGAAAATTCTCTGGTCAGATGTTAGGCTCATGCCTTGTCTTGATTTTGTCTGGACATACTTGAAATGGCCTACTGATAGGATTGATGTAACATCTAGTAACTTGAAAAATTCCCTGATACTTTGATGATTTAGTTTTTCTCCAGTCCAATATCATGCCTTCAGTCAAAACTTGTGCTGATCTTCTGAATGTTTGCAATCACTGTTTTATCTATGCAGATATGCAGCATATGGAACTGAATATGTCTATCCACAGGTAAATGACAGCAACAGTGGGAATTTATTTGTCCTTGAGGTTTTTTACAATTATTTTTTTAGTAAATCCATAATGCTGACTTGCTTTGATTTATAATATGTTTTCTTTGTATTGGTAGGGTGTCTACAATCCATATGCTGGTCAACAGTACCTTCAGATATATGGCGTCCCTGGGGCAGTTAATACAGCAATATATCCTTATGGACAGCTGGGTCTTCCTGGAGGTCATGGTTATACAGCAGTGCAGGGTTATGCCATGCCAAGTCATCAGATTGTGCAATTTGGTGGACCTAGTGTTAATGCAATAACAACTTCACCTATGCCCACTATTCAAGCACCATATCCTACAGGTAAATGTTTTAGTTTTAGGAACTTTAGGTCTAAGTTCATTAAAAATCTTGAGTTTTAGGTTAATTTCAATTTAGCTAGCTTCGATCATTTGAAGTGTCACAAGTTAAAATTTGCAATTTTACACGCTTTCAATTTTTTCCCCCCTTCAAATCTTGATATTTTCTTCATCAAATAATGCATTATTCAAGTGTTATGCAAGTCATGTTTCAAATTAGAACTCAATATTTATGTAATCAAAAGGCAAAGTAGTAGTTTAAAATTTTTAATTTCCTTTCACAATTTTCTATCTACGGATTTCTAACTATAATTCACATGGTAATAGTTGTTAGCTACAGATTATTGAATTTGTGAACTTGTTTTACTTTATGCTTAAATGCTTAAAATTGCAAGAAAGGGGAGAAAATAGGATGGCTTTGATTGGGTTAAATAGTTTCAGGCCTTAAATTGTAAGTTTTTAAACAATTGAAGTTGACCCTATGATTCAGGAAGTGTTTCTGTACGTATCCAAAACCTTTTCTACTCTGAAGGAAGGTCAAACAAGCATATCGAGAAATATGTATGAGTTTATCTGTCAAAATCATAGCTGCTACTGGCATCATAAGTTTGCTTCGCAAAATTCATTAATAAATATAAAACAAGTTAAATTAAGAGAAAATAGGAATAAGCAAAGGTAAATGATGTAGAAGTAATTAACCACGGAGAAGGGCCTAAGTTGTTTCCATATGCTGATGATATGGATAAAAGGAGAAAGCGAAAGATCTCAAACCTAGCTTGATTATTCAGGGACATGATTGTGAAATTTCGCCAATGGGCATTTAACCAGAATAATAATTATGTAGAGGGAACTGACAGGGCAAGTGTATTGTGTTTTTCAGGTATAGCTGCACCTGTTGCAGCACAACCTCAGTTTATAGTTCCTGCTCCTTCTCCTCAGTATATGCAGGGCAGCGGTTCTGACCAAACGGTTGGGTGAGGGGTTGATCAAGGTGAGTAACATTGCTCTACTGTCAGGTCTGGTACTAAGTTCGCTGATCTAAGTTCCTATCTTCCATGTGATGAATTATGGAACAGAGTTAAACCAGTTCATTTGCAGGTATCCTTAAGACTGCAGCAGGACTAAGAGCAGTGGATCTGCTACATGAGTGGCGGGCTTCAGATCTAGCCTTGCAAACTATTTATTTTGCATTCTAGAGGTGAGTATTTTCTAATTTTGTACGCATTACTGATGTCTTAGGATTTCAATTGGTTGCAATCAATGATATGAAGGATAAAATGACGGCCTGAATTAATAGATATGATAGTTTTCATTTTGAGATTGTTGTCGATTGTCCTACATCTCTATTGTTGAGATTTATCTTGAAAAGCGATCTAATAGAATCTTTTCTAAATTTGAGATTTATCTTGAAAAGCCATCTAATAGAATCTTTCTTAAATTTGTTTATTCTTTCTTTATTTATCCCTAATCAATGTACTTGAAGTTGGCTGTATGTCAGCTTCTTGGATCATGAATTATGCAGCAATGATTAGATAGAGCTTGCCATATTTGATATATAATTACTCTTCTTCCCAGCATGAGCATGAATTGGAGTAGGTTGGGCTTGAATCTTATCATTGAAAAGGGGGAAACTTGGATTGTTTATATATTTGCAAATATTGGTTCTATGAGCTAAATTTGAATATATGGCGAAGAAAATGCATGCCTGATTCTATTTTTGTACACAACTTTTACGCATTCGATTTGTTGATCTTACGATTTATGTTGTGCAGGTCATACATAGTCATTCTCACCAGAGAAGTCAGATGTCTCGAGTCGCTCCAAACGGCGGAGAAGGAATGTGGAAGATGCTAACTTTTCTTCCTTTTATCTTAGTGTATCAAAAACCTCATATGCTGCAGGATCTCAGGATGAGGTTTCAGGCAGTAATGCGATTGATGGATGCCGGAATCGGTTTCCGGCAAACATAAACTATAGGAACAATGATAATAATAATAATATATACTCTTTTGTAAAAAAGGAAAAAAAATCATCATGGTAGAATCAACATATGATTCTTTTTTATAGTGATAGTCCCAGCATTTGGGTGTATAGGATAGTAGTCAGTCTCTGGTGCCTTTGTTGGTGTCCTGCATTTGTATTTAAAAACATCAATCATTTGATGGAGTTTTGTGCATGGTGGCAACAGTAGTAGTTGGAGTAGGGAAGTTTCTCATTGTACTCTTTTGAGTCCTTTGTTATTTGAATAATATGAAAAGCTGACCTCAAAGCATGAGGAAGCTTCACTTATATTTAATTTTATAAGAATTTTCTTTTTCTGTGTACACAACTCCCTTTTCAATTCTTTTTTTTTTCTTTTCTACTTGATTTGGACATGGATGAAGGTAGAGGTCTAAACTCTCAAAATGTGAGGAACCAATTTTTCTTGGGATTTTTTTTTAATTAATGGACTTAAAATCTATTTGGAAACAATAATTCTCCTAAGTAGCAAGTCAGAACTTTGTGTCATGGGAATTTTAGCAACCTAAGGCATGTCATATTCTTGTGATTTGATGTTCTTTATTTCAATTTCATTTTTTCTTTCCACAACAAATGTAAAAAGATAGGATCTTATTTGTACGTGAAGATGAAGCTAGCACCTTAATTATATTTGGCCCCGCCAAGAGATTGTAATCTTTAAAGGTTTTTTTTTATATGATAAATTTATTAGAAAAATTTAAAGATTTAAAAATTTATCAGAAGTTTTGAATTTATTAAAATTTTTTATTGATTTTTAAATTTATTAATTTCATATATTATTTATAAAATTTAATTTATTACAAATTTATTACATGTTTTTATAAAATAATCAAATAATTTTTTTATAAAACAAGTAAAAATTGTAAAAAAATTTAATGAAGAGCGTAGTCTTTCATTTTTAAATTCAGGAATTGCTTAGTTGTTTTGGTTCAAAGGTGTTTTAAATTTATTTGAGAGATTCAAGAGATTCCGAAAATTAAAATTAAAATTAATATAAATATATAAAAATTAATTTTATTTAAAATATTAATAATATAAAAAATTTGAAGCTATTATTCTGCTTGAAAATTGTATTTTTTTTTTGCTAATTATGATTAATATTATAATTATAAAAATGTAATAAAGACTACTATTAATATTTGAATTTTACTATATCACTGTCTAATGGAAGAAGGAACAGGTCCATTTATGAAATGGGTGGCAACCCGACCCGCAATCAATTGCGAAGCGCTCTGGCTTCAGTAGTTTTGTAGTTCCCTCCTTCCTTTCTTTCTGCTTCCTGAATTCATCTAACCATGGCCTCACCACCACCACCATCTTCCTTTAAAGAGCCTGCCGGACCAACTACGCCGTCCCTCAACCCCAACATCCCCCAACCTTCTCAACTTCCAGCCACCGCCGCCGCCGCCGCCGCAACAATCTCCTCTCCCGTCAAGCCGGAGTTTTCGACTCCTTCTGCTTCCGCTAGCCGGCCATTGCTTGCGCCTCCACCTTCTGATGCCGACGTTGTCCACATTCCTAGCTACTCCAGTAAGTCACCTCATAATCCGTTGATACAAAATTGTGTATATATATGATTTAATAATTGGTGTGTTTCTGTAGGGTGGTTTTCGTTTAACAGCATTCACGAATGCGAAGTCCGATTTCTCCCGGAATTCTTCGATTCGCGGTCGCCTTCTAAAAACCCTAGGACTTACATTTATTATCGGAACTCTATTATTAAGCATTACAGGTTGAATCCGTTGGGCAAGGTCACCTTCACTGAGGTAAGGAAGATCCTTGTGGGCGACGTGGGCTCCATTCGCAGGGTTTTTGACTTCTTAGAAGCCTGGGGTTTGATTAATTATACGCCTTCCGCTTTGAACAAACCCTTGAAGTGGGAAGACAAAGACTCCAAGTCTACTTCGCAGACCGGTGCTGATGGTGGAGGCGCTTCCACCGATTCTACTCCTCCCAAGAGGGGTACTTCCAAGAGATTTTGTACCGGTTGTCAGTCTGTTTGCACCATCGCCTGCTTTGTTTGTGACAATGTAAGCTCATCTCTCTGGCTAGAAATTTGAACTTTCTCTGCCGCAGATGCTACCTGAACTGAAAGTTCAGGAATTTATGCTCATAAACCTGTCTTTTGCAAAAATTAAATGAATTTACTTCAGGTAATTAGATTCTTTTGGAATCCAGGACCATGAGATGTTGGAATCTGAATTTCAATCTCTGGACTCCTTTGGAAACCTTATATTGTTGTTTAATATTAAGTTATTTACTCTCCATTGAGGCTTCATAAAATGTAGATTGAAGTATAACTCTCTCAGCAAACTCATTATGTATTCTTTTAGATATGAGCCTTGTGGATTGAGCTAATCCAATTGAAGGGGAAAAAGCTACAAAATATGGGAATTTATATTGATCTTTGCAGTCTATTATTGTGCAGTATGATTTGACCCTTTGTGCCCGGTGCTATGTGCGTGGCAACTACCGCGTTGGTGTCAGTTCTTCTGATTTTAGGCGGGTTGAGATCAGTGAAGAGATAAGGACGGAATGGACAGAAAAAGAGACGTTGCAACTTCTGGAAGCTGTTACACATTATGGTGATGACTGGAAAAAGATTGCGCTACATATTCCTGGTAGAAGCGAGAAGGACTGTGTCACTCATTTCATAAAGCTTCCTTTTGGGGAAGAATATACTGGTTATACTGAATTGGGAGATCTTAATAGCAAGGATGACGAAATAAACAGTTGTAGTGACTCTAACCGTGGATTAGAAAGTATTGGCTCCTCATCTGCAAGTAAAAAGATGCGCCTCACACCTCTTGCAGATGCAAGCAACCCAATAATGGGTCAGGTATAGTTTTTGGGTCATTTTGTAGTTGGATAAGTGAATAAAAGTTCTTTCATGTTTTCTTTTCTTTCTGTGGCTGGGGGGGAAGGGTGTTCTTGCTTCTGGTTTGAGACTGTAGCAGCGATACACAGTATAGCATTTAGGATTCAGAAGTAGGTATGTTGGAATTTGAAACCTGGTCAAGGATCACTTCAGTCTCCTCGCCAATATTAACTCTTTTAAGTAACTAATTGACTGATTTCAGTGGTCTACATCATCTTCCTTTTTGATGAATTCTGCTTAGGTCGAATCATCACAAGAACTTTTTGGCATTTCCTGAACACTTTGGCACTCCCAGTAATACTTGAATTAGCACATCTTTCATGCTCTTTGTACTATTTATTTATTTATTTGTTTGTTTCTTTTGTTTGATTCTTGTGCCTAAAGAGTAGATGGATGTAGATATCCATCTACTTTTATAAGAATGGACTTAGGTTTGGCTCCCTAACCTGGTTTTGGGGTCAACATATAAAGTTAGAACCTATCATTTGATGTTCAGTTGACATTGGAATGGATCTGAGTGGGGAATCTTCTTTGTTTGCCCTTGAAGAAATTGTGAATTTGCGAACATTAATTTTGATCTGCCTCTATATTTAATCTGCTTGGTCAAACAAAAATGCCAGTCTATTCTGGTTTTGTTGCTCTCTTTGTTTAGATAGAGGCTGATATGTTTCTTTTGAAAATTTCCCAGGCTGCTTTTCTGTCAGCTCTGGCGGGAGTGGAGGTTGCAGAAGCTGCTGCTCACGCAGCTGTAACAGCTTTAACTGAGGTTGGACATGGAGCAAGTAAAGGCAGTTTTGGATCCCTTTCAAGGAATACAATTCAAGGTATAACAGGTTCTTTTTAGACAGGACAAATTTGTGCAATCTGTGTATTTGTGTTACCTTGGCATGTTATTTTTTTGGTCACTGAGAATCAGGATTTGTGCTTCTAGAACAAAAGCAAGTAGGATGAATATGATTTGGATTGAGTTGCACTAAGGATGGTTTGGGCAGTTTATTAGCGGAGAAAGAATGGAATAGATAATTCGGAATTATGCTTATTACTGGTGTGATAGTGAGATGAGATTTAAGGGCATAGCTAGGAGAGTCTGCCAGGTTGTTTACTTGTTATGGATTATGTCCGTTAATCTTGAAAGGAATAAACTGGCAGTAGTACTAATAGTAGTTGTAGAAACAAATTAATGGTTGGAGTTCGTTCCTTTTGGTTACATGGAACAGTTTTTAATATATTTTTTCACATGGTAACATAGTAAGAGGTGCTCCACTAAATCTTTGTGATTTCCGCATTTTACTTTTGGCATCAGACAGTAGTGGTTTTGTTGTTTGGTGCAGGTGCTGGTGTTGCATCTAATGGTGATAACAACATAAATGCATCAGAAAGAGCTTCATTAGATGCTAGGTCACTCCCAGAGAAAGAAGTGCCTGATGCAGAGAGCACAATTTCCAGGATTATAGAAGTGCAGGTGCATGTTCTTCTCTGTCAGTAGTGTTTCCATACTAAATGGTCTTTTGATGAACAAAAAGAATTGAGTTCTCACTCTTTTTCGTTTTCTTCCAGATGAAAGATATCCAAGACAAGATCAATCATTTTGAGGAGTTGGATTTGTTGATGGAGAAAGAGTGGCAACAGTTGGAGCAAATGAAAAACTTGTTATTTGTGGATCAGCTTGCAATATTGTTTCATAAAATACCAACACCAAAAACTGGTGAGCGAGTGGAGGAGCATGTAAGAACAGATTGATGTTTTTAGGGTAGTACCATTCTCTCTGGCCTTCTCATTTGCTTTGCCTATGTTTTTCTCAATTCAAATTAATCTAATATATAGCATTGAGGAGAAAGCCCTTCAAATTCCAGGAAAATGCCCACTAATGGAAAATTTTCGGGAAGTGTTTTGGCCTCTGATAAGGTGAAACAAAAATTTGCCAATTTCACTACGAAAAATCGATCACGGCATAACAGTAACGTGAAAAACTGAAACAAACAGAGAAATAATAATGATTTCATTCACGTAGTAGACAAAAATTGAACAAACAGAAAGTCCAAAGAATAAAGCAAAACAACTGAAATTTATTTTCTGGTTTAAATTTCAAAGATCATTTGATTTTTTTAATTGCATTGGAAGAAATTTTCAATCAAAAATATTATTTTCAAGCTTTTGTTTATCAAACTCTTCATCACCCCGTTCGAATTGAAGGCAATGTAATCAAACTATAGAGAATTTAACTGCAATTTCGCCCTTTCCCGCCGTTTTCCGTATTGCCCATTAAAAATCTAATGGTCTGGAAGACTGGAATGGTAACAAAGCTCTCATGGAGTCCATTAAAGCATCAATTATTACACGTCGTTCAGCCTCTCTTTTGTTCCTTCACATCCTCTGCTCAACAATCTTCTTACATGCAACTCTCTCAAAAATTTTACGAATCAATGAAAGAATGTGCTTCTATACCCATCGCTCGAAGACTTCATGCTCAACTAGTCTCTACAGGATTATACTTTTCCGTTTTCCTTCAGAACCATCTTTTGAATATGTACTTCACTTGTGACTTATCGGATGACGCTTGCCGGGTTTTTGCTGAGATGGGGTTTCGCAATGTCTTTAGCTACAATACAATGATTGGTGGGTTGGGTAAGGCGGGGAGAATAGGAAAAGCAAAGAAGTTGTTTGATGAAATGCCTGAAAGAGACTCTGTTTCTTGGAACTCTATGATGTCTTGTTATTTCCAAAATGGGAAGCCTGAAGAGGCTATGAAGGTTTTTATTTCGCTGTTACGGAATTGTGCATGTATTGGTAACCTGCTGTCATTCTCTTGTGCTATGAAGGCTTGTGGTGGTCTTGGTTACATCAAATTGGCTTTTACGTTACATGGGCTTGTAGAGAAAATTGATTTTGGAAGTGATGCATCAATTGAAGCATCGGTTATGGATATGTATATAAAGTGTGGTTTGGTGAGTTATGCGGAGCGAGTGTTTTTAAGGATCCAGAATCCAAGTTTGTTTTGCTTTAATAGTATGATTTATGGTTATTCTAAATCTTTTGAGGTTGGGAGGGCTCTTGAAATTTTTAATCGAATGCCGGAACGAGACAGTGTGTCTTGGAACACAATGATTTCCATCTTGTCTCAGCATGGATTTGGAGTTCCTCCTCTTTATATGTTTTTTGATATGTGTTCTCAAGGTTTAAGACCCAATTCCATTACATATGCTTGTGTTCTTTGTGCATGTGCGAGCATTTGTGATCTGGAATGGGGTACTCATTTGCATGCTCGGATTGTTCGAGCAGAGCCCATTCTCGATGTTTATGTGGGCAATGGCCTAATTGATATGTATGCAAAATGTGGACGTTTAGAGTTTGCTGGGCAGGTGTTTAACAGTTTAACAGAGCATAATGCAGTTTCCTGGACTTCTTTGATCGGTGGAGTTGCACGTTGTGGCCTTGAAGAGGAAGCATTGCTGTTATTTAAGAAAATGAGAGAGGTTCCTGTTGCCATCGATGAGTTTACTCTTGTTATAGTTCTGAAGGTTTGTTCACATCCAAACCGTATTTCTGTTGGCAGACAACTTCATGCATTTACAGTGAAGACTGGAATAGGTTCCTTTATTCCTGTGGGTAACGCTCTTATAACAATGTACTCAAAATGCGGTGATTCTCAGAATGCAAATTATTCATTTCAAATTATGCCAATCAGAAATTTAATATCCTGGACTTCTATGATTACTGCATTCTCTCAAGTAGGTGATGTTGAAAAAGCCCAAGCTTGTTTTGATAAAATGCCTGAGCGAAATGTCATAACTTGGAACTCCATGATAAGCATGTATATTCAACATGGATTTTGGGAATGCGGTCTTCAATTGTATGTTCAGATGCAAAGGGAATGCATAAGGCCAGATGACATTACCTTTGCAACTTCAATCAGTGCCTGTGCTGATTTAGCAATTCTAAACCTTGGAATCCAAATTGTTGCTCAAGCTGAAAAGTTGGGGTTTGGTTCTGATGTTTCAGTGGCAAATAGTGTTGTTACAATGTATGCAAGATGTGGAGATATTGAAGAAGCACAGAAAGTTTTTGATTCCATTAACATAAAAGATTTGGTTTCTTGGAATTCAATAATGGCTGGATATGCTCAGAATGGTCAAGGTAGGATAGCAATAGAGATTTTCAAGAATATGCTGGTTTTGGAATATACACCTGATCATATAAGCTATGTGTCTGTTCTATCAGCTTGTAGCCATGCAGGGCTCATAGCAGAAGGGAAACATCATTTTGAGTCCATGACTAAAGATTACGGCATCTCTCCAACACATGAACACTTTGCATGCATGGTAGACCTACTTGGCCGGGCTGGGTTGCTAGAGCAGGCTAAAATTTTGATTGATGAAATGCCTTTTAAGCCAAATGGTGATGTTTGGGGAGCTTTACTCAGTGCTTGTAAGATTCACTGCAATGCAAAATTAGCAGAATTTGCAGTAAGGAATTTGCTTGAATTGGATGTGAATCACTCTGGAAGTTATTCACTTATGGCACATATATATTCAGATTGTGGCAAATTAGAAGGTGTTGCAGATGTGAGAAAAGAGATGAGAGATAAAGGGATCCAGAAAAATCCTGGTTGCAGCTGGATAGAAGTTAGTAACAGGGTACATGTGTTCACTGCAGATGAGAATAGCCATACTCAGTTCAAAGAAATTTATGCAATATTGGATGGCATTCTTAATATATTAGAAGATACAAGCAGTTATGATATTGCAATTAATTCTTGGAGCCATAATAACAAGGTCACTGTGGATTGATCAGCGCACCTGTGTGGATGCCCACCCATGTGATGAAGAATCTTCGAGTTTGCTAAGATTGTCAGTTGGCAACCAAGTTCCCTTGTTACATCAATGCAAGTTATACCCACAAATGGATATGCATCTCAAAAATTTCAAGAAAGATCTTGTTCTAATGGAGGTCATTGGTTGCATTGGGTATGGAATTGTTAACTTGTTATGCACAATGTCCTTTAATCTTGAAGGGAAAAAACTAGTAGTAGTAGTTTTTTCTTTTGGTTACAAAGAACAGTTTTTAATATAATGGTGATTTGGCGTTGTACTTTTGACACCTGACAATCGTGGTTTTTGTTTGGTGCAGGTGCAGGTGCCGGTGTTGCATCTAATGGTACACCAACATAACTGCTTTGAAAAGAGTTTCATTAGATGCTAATTCACTCCCCGAGAAAAAAGTGCCTGAAGCAGAGAGCACAATTTCCAGGATTATAGCAGTGCAGGCGCATGGTTTTCTGTGTCACTAGTGCTTCCATTGCTAAATGGTCTTTTTATGACCAAAAGATGAGTTAGAATGAATTACTCTTTTTTTCCCTTTTTCTTTCAGATGATATCCAAGATAAGATCATTCATTTTAAGGAGGTGGGTTTGCTGCTGGAGAAAGAGTCGCAACAGTCGGAGCAAAATGAAAAATTTGCTATTTGTGGACCAGCTTGCCATATTGTTTCATAAAAAACACCAACAAAAACTGGTGAGCTAGTGGAGGAGAATGTAAGTACAGATTGATGTTTTTGTGTGGTGTATTTGATTAAATGCCAAATTTATTTCTGTTTGCGGCTTTATCATTTGCTTTGCCATACATTAAGCCTATTGTATGTATCGTAGTGCTTATTTCTTAAAAAAATGGGAATGCAACATGTTTCTGATACTTTTCTTCAGGGGAAGGAAAGGCATTTTGTTTTGAATTTAGACCAATTGATAACCTTTGAACATTAACAGTCATAGCCAGGTAGTAGCTAGCTCAATTGTGTTAGAATCATATATGATTGGTTAAAAACCATAATTAACAGAAAAACTAAAACAACGGAATGTTGATTCTGCCATTGGCTAGTCGTTTTGTCAAATGAACCTGAAAGATGAAACAACCTGCAAAGCCAAAATAGAATTTTAGCATTAGAAATTCAGTTGAAGCACACTTACAAAAACATAAAAGCTCTTTAATGTTTGTTCTAGTTGATATTGGCCTAGGTGTTCAATATTCATACTGCACACTGAACAGAGGAATTCACTTATAAAAGATAGAGACCTTGAAATTTAACAGCGTGAAGAAAAAAAAGGTAGTTATTAAGTTCATTAGTTCATTCATTGAAACTACCTTTTGAACCTTAGAACCATATTTCTCTGATTCTTCATCCACATACTGCAAAGATGAGGAATGTCAAAGTTCAGTTCTTTAACAATTGTGGACTCTGTGCATATATGGATTCAAAAAGGTTTAAAGAGATTGATCTATGGAAACACACCTGCCCTGTCACTGTATATAGTCTGTAATACCAACCATTGAATGCCATCCCAAGCGCTGAAAATAAATGTTTGCGACTTTCTCCAGGATTTTGCAGTGTATATTCAATATAATAAATCCCTGCCAATCACTTGGAAGGAAAAATATAAGAGTTAGGGACTGGAACCAGAACTTAAAGTTGAGAGCTTTCAGCCTGAAATGTGAATGTATACCTGAAACTATCAATTAATTGCATTCACTCATGGCAATGATGCATTTATGAGATAGAAGAATTACCATTGGAAGATTTACAATCGATGAGTTTCGCAGCCACGCCTGGTGGCCTTTGCCAGCTTCTGTCCAATCCACCAACCTGAAAGACCAAACAGGAATCTCATAACTAAAATATATAATCATGTAGATTAATAGAATGAGCTTTTCCAATGGTAACTGCAAAATCTCAAAAACCCACCAGAGTTTCAGCGAAAGCTTCCACTTTGCCAAAAGATTCCATTCTTGTAAAGTCTGGACCCAGCCCCGATATCACAACACTGACTGTAATAACATTTTCAGAAATTGTAAAAATTTAAACCACAACATTAGCAGAATGAATGAAAATATGGATTCATCAGGAAAGTCTGCAAGTACCATTCGAACTCGTAGTTTCTTCTGGGTAGAAAGCAGTCACTGACTTGAATTCTCTTGGATCTCCTACACCGACGCGCCAGTCTTCATGAACAAGCAGCTATTGTTTGCTTCAAATTCATGGTTTTCAACAAAAAAAAAAGTTGAGATTTTGCAGAAGAATTCACCTTGAGGAATCGAAATCTGGAACTTGTTAGCATCATCAGTATAAACCCGAAACTCATCTATAAACAAACAAATTAATTGTCATGAATTTGAATAAATTAATGCTCTCTCAAAATTAAATTCAAGATTTAAGAAATGCTAATTACCAATCTCTGCTAACCCATTAGAAACAATTGCCGGAAAAGTACACCCAGTAAATGCTATGTTGAACAGAACTTCTCTTCTTCCAGCTGATTCTTCATTACTCCAAAAACTGCAACAATTCGATTGAAAAAGAAAAAAAAAACCATCAAACCAAGAATGAGAAGATGATTGTTAATGGGTGAAAACAGGGCGTTCGATTTGAGAGTACAAGAATGGTTCTTGTTGTTGTTGTTTTTCTACACGGCTGCAGCAGAGGACGCTTTGCTTTCTATATCTTTTGATACTCAAAGGAATTGAAGCAGATGAGAAATTAAGGTTTTGGGAAGTTGTTTTGTTGGAGAAAGAAGCGAAGTAGCAATTACAGAGTAAAGAAATAGACGCCATGGCTTTCTGATCTTATTGGTTTCTGCTTATACTTTTATCCATTTTTTTTTCAGACGGCTGGGGAGGTCTTTAACCGTTATGAACGGTAACGGTATTTTAACAAATAATTAGTAGGTAGCTATAAATTGGAAAAATTACGCTTTTCATCAAAATTTTGTAATGTTTTTATTAGAGACATTTTTATCTTATTATAAAAATATATAATAAATTTATAATAATAATTTCATATATATTATGGAATCTGATCATGTATAAATTGATTAAAAATTTTGATAAATTTTAAAATTCACATATATATATATTTTATTTTTCTGATAATTCTATAAAAATTACTTGTAAATTTATAATTAAGATCTTGGCTTTGGGTCAAATCTTTGACCATCATTGAAATCCATTAGTATATCTTTTTTTATTAATTAATTAATATATATTTTAATTTTCTATGAAATTAAAAAAAATTCTTATCTTAATATTTGAAAAAATTTATATATTTTAAATTGCATAATAATAATGATCATTTCATCATTAATTGTCATATAATTTAAAAAATATTAATTTATTAATTAATATTGTCATAAAAATATTTTACAATTGGAAGAGTTAATTGAGAAAAAAAAATTAGGATGGACAAAATAAAATTTGTCAAATATTTAAGAATATATACGTAACTGAAAAGGCAATTGTCCTCGTGTCTTACTGCAAGTTGAGATTCTTTTGCGGGCGGCAATGGTAGAATATTTTTGAATATTTAATTTATTTTATATAAAAATAAATAAATTTAAATAAATTTAAAATAAAAATAAATAAAACTATAATTAAATTTAAATAGATATAAATAATTTAAAAATTAAACGAATTCAAATTTAAATAGAATAATTTTAATCGATATTCTATCCGTTATTACTCTAGACATAGCATGGTAATTAAATCAACAATTAACTTATTTAAAAAAATAATTTTAAATTTATTATTTATAAAAATATATATTTATTATTAAATTATATATTAATATATAATAATCAATTTTAATATATGTAATCGGGTAATTTAATTAAAAATTGAAAGCTACTTGTAATATTTACTGAATGCTACTTGTAATATTTACTTTTGATTAATTTTTATTTTTGTTAACAATAGATAAATAATTGATTTTATAAATCCTCACATCATAACAGAGTCAGCTGGGGAGTATTGAAATTTTAGTTTAAAATAAAAATAAAGTCAATATAAATAATTATAAATTTAATTTTTACATTTATTTTAATTTAAACTCATATTGAATTGTAACAATACAGGACTCATTTCGCTATTATTTTATAAAATTTTTTCTATTTATCTAAATATTCTAGTAAGTTAAAGGAATTTTAATTTTACTTTATATAAATATATATATATATATATATATATATGAAAAGGCATGTATATAATAAATGTGTATAGAATGTAATAAAATAATGAATTTTGCAAGTTATATTATTTTAATATTTTTAGAATTTATTAATTTATTTAACTATGATTATTATTATTATTATTTGTTTAATACTTTTTTGAGATTAATTTAATTAATATTTTTTTAGAAAAATGAATGAATTTATTTAATGTAAAACAAAAGAAACAAAAAGAATTTAGTGGGTAGCCTTAAATGCTAGTTAACCAAATCCAAATACAAGATTTTCAATTATAGCTTAATTGATTTTATAGACCGACCACTTTTCACCAACCTTCAAATAATAATAATAATACTATATTATTATTTATATTATTATAGAGAGAAAATTTAATTTTAAATTTATTATTCTGAAAAATATATATTTAAAATATAATAATAATATTATTATAATAGTAAAATAAAAGGTGAAGTTATATCAATATTTGTAATTTTTTTTTAATAAAAGTCAGATATCCTTTAAAAAAGTGGAGTAATATTTATTTATAAAAAACACTATCTCAATTTGAAATTTTCACTGTACAAATGGCAAAATAATAATTAATTATTATATACAAACAAAATTAATAATTTCTTTTTTTTCAGAAAATAAAATTCAATTTAATAACTTAAAAAACAAAATAACATGAATCTAACTCATATACATTGGCGAGTAATATTAATTTATATAAGCGGTATACATGTTTGACACGTAGATTTTCGCTGACATTAAAATAAGAATTACAAAATATTAAGAAAGAAAAGAAATTAAAAAATTATTTAATTTTTTTGCAGCAAAATAAGATTTCTTTTACCATTTTTTTTTGTTTTTAATAAAGAAAGAAGGCAAAAAAGGAAAATCCAAAAAATATTTAAAAATAAATTATTATAATTAAATATATGTTAATAATTTCAGATTTCTTGCATTTCATGAGAAAAATTAAAAAAAAAAAAAGCTTTTGGAGTTTCTCTCAATCTCATGCCTTCTTATTTCTTCATCTTCTAATTTTCGATCTCTGACTTTTTTTTCTAAATCATTGGTAAGTTTATCAGATTTTTTTAAAATTTTTTTTCCTGATTTTTTTAAAGTATTTTTGGATGTTTATTTTTTTAAAAAAAATTTTGATTTTTAATTTATTGAAAAAAATGAAATTTAAGTGGGAAAATTTTTCTTCCTGTTTATACAGATTTTTTTTTCTGTTATTTTTTACTAAAATTCTGTAAAAGAAAATTTGAGAAAAATAGAGTTTACTTAGATTTTTTCCCTCATTTTATTTTAATTTTATTAACTTTTTGCAGTCATTAGGGTTTTGATTTTGAGTTTACTAGATTTTATCACCGAGATTTAAGGGGAAAGCTCCTGTTTTCCAGTTAGGGTTTAGTAAATTTTTTTTCAAAGTCATTTTATTTATTAAAAAATTTGAAGATCTCTCTTTATTATTATTATTATTATTTTTTTGGGTCTCACCGACTCAAGTTACTGAGACTTGTTTGGACTTTGTCTTTCAAGTCTCAGCATAAGTGGAAAATCTTATCTCATGAGAATTTCAGTTTCTGCTTGGTTTTTGTGTAAAATTTGGTTTCATTTACTGATCTGAAAGTGTAATGTTTGTTTAATTTTGTCAGAATTTTGATGGGATTTTAGAGGAGAAGCGATGACATCTGAAACTGGAGTGTTGACGAACACTACAAGGGAGCCCTTTGGAATGGGTCTCCAGAAAAGTCCGATGACGTCGCAGCCGTTGATACAGAACATGCGTTTGCCTTTCAGTGGTGACGGAACAGCTGTCTACAAACCCGTGACTAACGCCACCTCACCTTCCTACCAACCCTCTTCCGCCTCAGCTGCCGGCGGTGCTGGAATGGAAGCATCAGCCGCGGTTTCACCCAATGGGATTAATGTGAACGTGGGAAGCGGCGTTGAGACGATGAAGAGGAAGAGAGGAAGGCCGAGGAAGTATGGGCCAGATGGTACTATGGCACTAGCTCTTGCATCTGCACCGCAATTTGTCCCAGTTACCCAGCCAAGTGGAGTTGGTTTCTCTTCTCCTCCTCCTGATGCTGCTGCTTCTTCTGCTCCTGCTCCTGCTCGTAATTCTCCTCCTCCATCACCGTCAGGAGGATCACTTTCTTCAACTGGGATTAAGAAAGCGAGAGGTAGACCCCCTGGGTCAAGTATGAAGCAGCGACTTGAAGCTTTAGGTAAAATTCATCTTGTTCTTTTCTGAATATAAATCTCTATGTGGGCTCTTTTAAATCTAAAATTTTGATCTTTTGCATTATATTATTATCAATTTTTATCTGTCACGTGGTGGGATTGGAATGTTTTTTTAAGTTGTTGGGATTTTAAGATAACAGTGACTTTCGAGGTTTTGACCTGTTCTACTTGTGTGGTTTTTTTCAGTTTTTTCACTTGTATAGGTAGGAGTAATATTTTCTGCATATAGGTCTTGAGTGGGTTTGGTTACTTTTATTATGTGTTAATTAATTAAGGGACCTTATAGATTCTGATCGTTGCTGCAGATTCTTGTGCGCCAAATTACCTAGATGCCCTTATTATCTATTTGCTGCAACACTGGGCATTCTTAGTATCTAGTTATAATTCATTTTTCTTTAACATTTTTATGCTGTTTATTCCTGGCATATTCTCTCCTATTTTTTCCCTGGTAAAAGTCAATTCTTTAAGTAATAAATTCCAGTGTAATATTTTACATTGGCAAAAGTCAATTTCTTTAATGAATTTTCATTTAGTTCTGAAAGCCTTTTGGAACTTTCTGCAACTGGTTTGAATAATTTTTTGCTTTAAAATTTCTTTCAATGAAAAAAAAATTAGTAATCTTTGAAATTTAAACCAGAAAATAAATTTCAGTTATTTTGCTTTATTTTTTAGAGAACGAAAATTATTTTTGTTTGTTCAACTTTGTCTGCTACATAAATGAAATCATTGTTGCCTTTTCTTTTTGTTTATGTGCTTTTTAACTTTGTTTTTCATGTCATTTTTATGCTATGTTTGACTTCCACTGACTATAATATACTGAGAGAATTTTTGTTCACAGGATCAGCTGGGTTTGGATTTATGCCCCATGTTATCACAGTGAAAGCTGGAGAGGTTTCTGCTTGTCCTTTATTTTTCAGTTTTTCATTTTCATCTTTCCTGAGTATTGCAGATATTGCAAATAAACAACTAGTTTTTACTTTTTATAACTTGTTATCATCTTTGAACTATATCATATATCTTGAACACAAGTGAAACAGTACATAGTTGCAAAAGTGAGCGAGTTTATCCTGTGTAAACGTGATGGTGTTTTTATCCAAATTTGTGATGTTTTTTTGCATTTTCTTCTCCTCATAAACTGAACTGAAGAAATGAGAAAAGAAATTCTTAGATGCACACACATTGAATAATAATTATCGATGTGCATTTTGGTTTTTGGAAACAATTTGGCATATTTGTATAAATAGTTTACAGAATCATTTGTTAAGCTATTTTAATGCTTAGTTTTGAAGCTTCACAAATCATGAATACATAAAACAAGATTTTAAGAACGGTAGGTTGCTCTTGGTAGTTAAATCAAGCAACAGTTAGTTTGTGTTTTTGCTGTTTTCATTTATTTTGTTGTAAAATACTCTCATTTGGGGTAGCCGCAATAACTTATTTCAGGGCCTTGGAAGGAGTTAAAGCACTTTGAGGATTTCTGATTTTGGAAGTTCTGTAATTGTCCTATGTTGCTAATCCATGATTGATGTACCTTTCTAAATTAATGAACAACCAATCAATTTGAGCCCTGAATATTTGTATGGAACCTGATAACCCAGTTCAAAAAAGGAAAGAAAAAGGAAAAGTAAAAGAAACCAGATAACTTGTTTATTTTACTAGTACTATCTTGCATTAGGGAAAAGTCTTTTACAAAGCAATCCTGTAAGTTGTTTTGGCTAAGTAGTGACTTCTTCACGAATTTTACAACGCAAATTGGAAACCGTCCTAATAGTGGGAAATGTCCTTATTGATTAATTGTTATTGTGTTTAACTATAGTTTTTATTTTTTAAAAATATACCAAGGATGCTTCCAGTAGGTTACTACGTGTTTGCCGTACATGTGTTCTATGTTACTTTAACTGGATTGCGAGTATCGCATACAGATATTTGCTGTTTTTGGGGCTTGATTCACCGTTTTTCATAAATTTAGTGGTCCATTTGCATAGCTAATTAAAATGATTGCACATTTGGAATTTGATTACCGCATTGATTTTGTTATAATTTTACATTTACGAATCAAATTCATTTCAAATGACTATATCTTCAAATAGGCCTTGGTAATTTTTTAAAACTAATTTGATGTGTTAATGTGCTATATTATTGTCCGAAAATCCTTATTTGATACAACTGCATCAGGGTAATATGAAAAGCCAAAGTAAATATGCCTGTATCATGCATGGACAGTCCTTAGATACTTCTAGGTGCAAGCTTAATACTCAAAAAACATTTTAGAATTCAAGGTGAACACCAGAGTCATTAAAACATGTAATACGTATTGTAGGCTTATGGGTATATCTCGTCTTCTTTTATCTCATAACATGGAGGTGCTCAGTTTATCAATTGTTTCAAAGTGATAATAATGCTATAAAATGTAAGATGATATTCACTTAGCTTGTCGAATTCGTCACTTAGCTTGTTGAATTCTTCATTTTAACTTCTTGATTGCACGGCCCATACCCCTAAAATTCAATATTCTGACCTAGACGTAACGCTTGGTTGCAAAGTTTTATCCAGTTATTGCGTTGGTGATTTTCCAACAATGCATGGACTATGAGTAGTAACTTCAGTTTGCATGTCAATTATAGAAAAAGATTAATGATATGCTAATTAGAAAAAAAAGAACAACGCCTTGATAGTTATTTTTACTAATTCCATTAACGTGTCTGTACGTATCACTGCATAGCAGTCTGACTGTTATAGGAAAATCAATATCACTTTAGAGGGCAAGATAGTTATTAGGAAATGAGAACAAATGCTATGTTATTAATTGTTCTCTCAATTAGCTTCGATAATGTTGGAAATAAGGATGTGGCAAGTGCTACTTTAGGTTTCATATTTATTAAATTCTGCTCACTCTACGGGGAATGTATTCTTCGGACACAGTAATCCCGACACGTGTTGGCTTTTTTGGTTTAGTCCTAAATTGTTCTATTGTTTTTTGTTCTCTGCTTACATCGACGTATTCCTTTATTTTGATGTATTCTTTTATTTTACTTTTTTAGGACGTATCTTCAAAAATAATGTCATTTTCTCAACATGGTCCAAGGGCTGTTTGTATCCTGTCAGCAAATGGTTCCATATCCAATGTGACTCTTCGCCAACCAGCTACATCTGGTGGAACTGTAACTTATGAGGTTTGTCGTGTTGCATTTAACTTCAAATTTAGTTACCTGTAGACCAAGCACACACATGTAGAACGTGACTAATGAAATTTTGTTGGACGCCATCATAAATTGTTGTCACTTTAACACATTGACATCTCCGCATTTTAACTTGTGAGCAGCGGCGGAACCACCATGGGGTCGTGTGGGGTCACACGATCCCCCTTCACCGGCAGCCAGACGTGGAGGATCATGGTTCGCCGGCCTCTGCGCTGAAACTCAGCCCCCGCTGAGTTTCAGAGAAAATTGCAGCGAGGGTAGACGAACCCCTCGCTGCAATTTCATTTTTTTTTTTATAAATTAGTCCCTGGCGAAACGGCGTCGTTTCGCCAGGGACTAATTTTTTTTATATATAAATCCCTGGCCAGGGGTTTATTAAAAAAAAAATAAATCGGCCCAAGCGAAACGACGCCGTTTCGCTTGGGCCGGTTAAAAAAAATTAAAGGGCTGCGTTAAAAACGCAGCCCTTCCTTCTTCTTCTTCTTCTTCTTCATGTCTTTGCCCCCTCTCTTCCCTGTCTCATATCCCCAACCCACTGCCAGCAGCACCACGCCACCACAGCCACCAGCCGCAGCACCGCCGCACCACAGCCACCCACCTCACCGACCCCCCTCAGTAACATTCTGGTTCCGCCACTGCTTGTGAGACCATATAATAGTTGGGATTCTACAGAGGAATCTATGAATATTGAATGGGAAAATATTAATAGTTGGGATTCCACTGATGAATCCATGAATATTGAATGGGCAAATATTTATAGTCTAAGGACTTGTCTATATTTTGCAAGATAGGATTCTGCCTCGTTAGCCACCGAAGAAGCAAAGATTTTGAATAGTTTGGCCATTTTTTATCTTCATGTTTTTTTTTCACCTTCATATGATATAATTCAAGCTTTCAAAAATATGCAATTTTATTACTTGAAAAAAATTAAGGTATGGCAAATATGAAAATAAGAGCTCATGTTCATAAAATTTGTGAAAGATTAGTCACATTAGATGCATTTTGCTTAGTGATCCTTGCACTTGGGAAAAAATACAAATAGAAGCAATGATTTCTTCTTTCCAAGAGCCACTATTCAACTTTTGTCCTTGTTAAGTTATTAGGATGTCTACGTTGCAGCGTCTAAATGTAGATTCTGAAATGTAAAGCTAGAGCTGGATTTGTACATAAGAAGAGGGTGCAACAGTGGAAAATCATAAATAGAATACAACAAAGATTTTTTCTTTTTCCAAGAGCCACGACTCAACTTTGGACCCTGTTGAAATTATTATGATGTCTAGGTTGCAGTGTCTAAATGTTGATGCTGAAATGGAAAGCTAGAGCTGGATTAGCATATAAGAACGGAGTGCAAAAGTGGCTTATATTTGGAGGTGTTGTCTTTATAACAAAACCAAAATTTTCACAAGATTTCTTAGATATAGATATAGGAGCAAAACGTTATATTATTAAGTACAGTATTGCATTGAATGTGGTACTATGTTTTGTCGAAAGTTAGACTATAACTTCGCAGATGTTTCACAGCCCTAAAACGAAAGCTGCTTTTATGTGATTTGCCTTTCTATGACTTGTGGCATCATACTTCCACTTTAAAAAAATTATCAGTAGAGCTTCTTTTATTCAGGTTTAAGAGGCAATTTTTCTTACTGCAGGGAAGATTTGAAATTTTGTCACTGTCTGGTTCATTCCTGCCATCAGAAAATGGAGGCCAAAGGAGCAGAACTGGAGGATTAAGTGTGTCTTTATCTGGCCCAGATGGTCGTGTGCTAGGTGGTAGTGTAGCTGGTCTTCTAACAGCTGCAGCTCCTGTTCAGGTGAATTAGTTATTCTGTTATCATTGTAGTTTTACAATGTTGTTTTTGGAAAATTTGAGGAACTCAATGCTGATATTGCTCAAGTGGTTATGCACACCTACATATGTACTCCCTTGAGCTTGTTGTCATGCACATATATATTTTGATTAAAAGCAGAGTTTCTCTAAAGCCCTCTGCTGTAGCATTTCTTTTGATGTTCACTCTGAAATATAAAATATAATTTTTTATCTAGAAAGCAAATCTAACATGATAACATCACTCTTGAATCATTAACAATAGGGTTTTAGCTCTTTTCTTTGTTTCTTTTTTATTTGTGTGTAATTCTTTTAAGATAACTCGTATAACTACCATGTTTTCAGTGGTATGATGTTTCAAAAGTAGGTACTGAACTAGAATCATCTGTTTGCCATTATGTATTGAACTAGAATCATCTGTTTGCCATTATGAAAACCTATTGTTCATGACCTGATCATGTTCTGACTAAATAATCTCAGTGTTCTACTTCCTTTGTACCACAGTTCAGTCAAAGGTGTTGTTACCTTCCTGTACCCCCACTTATTTGGAGCTTTGGGAACCATGTTAGTAAAATGTTTAATTTGGAAAGGTAAAAGTTGTAAAATTATGGTACTGGAAAATGACACCCTAAATTTTAGGGTATAATCTAGCTAAAGTTTTAACTGCTTCTTATCTTTTGGGTTTTAACTTCATCATCAGCATGGTCTTTTGACATGTTAATATTTAGATGTTTGGTTTGAAGCTACCCACCTATTTTAGTATTAAAAGTCCTACTAGCAATGAATAGCAATGAAAAAATTCATGACTGGTTTGTTTATTTCGGCAGTGGAATCTGCTAATATAATATTGAGCTTTATATTCCATTGCAGGTAGTTGCAGCAAGCTTCATTTCTGACACTCGCAAGGAATCAAAGTCAGCAAACCAAGTTGAACCTTTATCAGCAATTTCGAGACTAACTTCGGCTGGGTTGACAACTGGGACAGGCAGCCCACCGTCACATGGAACTCTTAGTGAATCCTCAGGTGGGTCAGGTAGTCCACTTAACCAGAGTACCGGAGCCTGCAAGAACAGTCACCCTCAAGGCATTTCAAGCATTCCCTGGAAATGAAACCTTCTTCTGGCTCAAGTCTGACTAATTTGTGTAATAGGCTTGTGATCTGATGTTGTGCTATACTGTAGGCCTCAGGATGTGACTTTTGTAATTTAAGCCTTGTGTAAGTTAAATAAAGAGACTACAGAATGCTTTCCAGCTGGACTCTGCAATTGCTGGGAAGTGCCAGTCAGGGAGTGACTAATGGCAAGTGGAACGTCCCTTTTTGAGGTTGTGAAATTAGAGGACCAAATGCCTTTAGGTCTTAGAATGAGATGAATAGCTTTATATATGTTGTAGTTGTTATGTTGTTTCTGTGTTACAAAATGCAAGTAATCTCTGTTTATCTATCCATCAAGGCTCTACAAGTGAGATGCCTTTGAGATGTTCCTCGCGTCAATTTTCGTTAATTTTCTGTATGTCGTGTATTTTGTTGTCCCAATTCCGTTCATTGGGTTCTTAAAACCCAGTACTGAGCTGTGGTGTGTGCACTTGCCTACTGAAATTGCGGATAAGGAGGTACAAAGCCTGATGTCAGAGATCTGATGATTTTTCCTTAATACACGAGATGGTTTATTAGAGAACCTGGAGTTGGATTGGTTCTATGAACTTAGAACTCTGCCACTGATCTCTTCCTATCAAAAGCCCAACTGTCCCCAATACGGGAATCAATAATGACTGCCTTTTTTCTCAGAACTTGTTGCATTGAGTCATAATCCACATTATCTATTACTACTCCACGCTAACTTCGTCAGTACAAGTTCTGAAGTTTGCTGTTTGTCTCCCATTTCAGTAGAAACATGTTGAAGTAGCATTTGGTTTTTATTATTTTTCCTTACCTTAAAAAAACTAGTTACTCGGAGAGAAAGAAAAGTACTTTACAATGTTACATATGGCACAGGAATACAAATGAGGAAACTGGGACTTATTTCTTGGCTCTCTTCAACAGAAAACGCAACGAAAAGATACCCAGAGCAAAAGTCTGCCAAAACCATCCTCTTGCATTAGCAGAATCTACCCTTTTTGCTAGGTTCCATGCATATATGGCCTCACCAATATGTGCTACTGTAGCTAGAAAGAACACTGTCCTTATCATCCACATCGACCTCAGGAAGAAAAGACAGGTAGCTCTGAGGAGTGGCACTGGCCCTATATCTGGTAAGCAAGCAGCACAGAACAACGTACTCATTCCAATCACACAAAACAGCCATGCATATATGGTAGGTCCATCCAAAGTTTTCCTTTTTCTCGCCTGCCAGTACGAGATAGTTGCAGCCATGCCTTCTCGAGGAGTCACCATTGGAACATAGCCAAGCTCCTCCTTAGCTTTGAGGAATGAGAAATAGTGGGTCACACCAACCTGTTCAAACACTGGATTCAGCAAATATAACAAAGTCTATAACATCAGAAATTGACAGATAAATCCAAACTCACCAATTTTATACAAAAGAATGATATCCTGTGAAATTGAAAAAGAAAACATATGTATTATATCAAACATAATGATAGAATATTTCTATATTTCTTGGCCCATTTGTCTTGATTCCAGAGCAAGATATGCATATGTATAGGTCAGTCCGCACAAATATTCAGCGGAAACATGGGATTTTCAAACTTGCCTTGTATACTTCAGCAGGAAGGATTAATGGCTGAGGAAGCCACCATTGATTCAACCATGGATACAAGAGTGTATAGATAGCCCCAAAAATCTTTCCTAGAATAAGAGCATGAGCAACAGATAAAGAAGCCTTTGGTAGATCGTAATCCAGGCTTCTGAGGAGAGGTCGTAGGAATTCAAAACTGTTGATTGGAGAACCTGTGTGAAATATGCAAGTCATTTTCTTTTCCTCATTTAAACCATCATTCTAATTATCCAATATGACTATTAAAGTTGCTCTCTTACATTCCCAATGAAGTCATTGAAATTAGAGTCTCAAGATTGAGTTTTAGTACTTCAATTTCACAAATGTCCAAGAAGATTATTTCAAATTATATTGTTACCATCTGATATAAAGTATGGCTGTCCAGCAGCTGCTGGACGTCCTCCATTCCTGGGAATGTCATCCAAGAGTCCCATGCTTGCTAGTATCAGTGCAAGAACAAGGTTATCCACATAAACCCAGTCTGTTTTCACATTTGCACCTCCAATTCTGAAAGTCAACAGACCAAACTTTGCAAAGGATACAATTCTGGGAAAGTGCCTCTTCACCTGGCCCATAGATAGCAGCTGGACGAATGGCACATGTATAAAGATGCTTTCCATTGTTCTTCCTATACAGAACAGGAATAATCACATGATTTGTTGGCTATAAAAGAACTACCGGCCAACATAAACAATAAACAAATTGCTGGAATTCTCCATCCCCCTCTTGTTGGATGTAAAAAAGCAATTAAATTTTTGTCCAAACAAATGCAAGTCTTAGCATTTTGATATTAACCAATGAACTAAATCACAAAAATGCATAAAAAAAATAGGAACCTCAAAATAAAATACTACTAACTTGAGAGGACGGCCATTGTACTTTAGAACCAACTGTTCAGTAATTGATTTACTCCGGCCATATGAATCAACATGATCATCAATAGGAAAGTAAGGTAAGGTTTCATTGCCACTGACAATCTCCTTTCCCCCAAAGACAACATTATAAGTGCTGACATAAACAAGCCTTTTGATCCCAAACTCAATACAAGCTTCAAGAACATGGCAAGTTCCATTGATGTTAATCTCATCAACGCGACCAAACTGAAGCATTTCTTTCCCCGGCATACCAAAGGAAGAAAGGTGAAACACACAATCCACGCCACGAAGAGCTTTTTCAACATCTTTTTTACGAGTGAGATCCCCTGCACTGATCATTGGTTGTTCAAGACTCGCAAAATACAGCTTGAAAATGAAAATTCACAGAAGAACCCGCAAAAAAGTTCAAGAAAAAGCAACCAATTTTACGGATCCAACTAGAAAATAATCAAATTAAAAAAGAAAAATCAAATTAACTGGTAGTTAAATGAAGAAGAGACCTTGAATGCAGTGAACTCCAGAGTTAGTGAATTCACTGATCAAGGGTTAGAGACTCGCAATATACAGTAGAAAATGAAAATTCACAGAAGAACCCACAAAAAATTTCAAGGAAAAACAGTCAATTTTAACTGGATCCAACTAGAAAACAACCAAATTAAAATCAAAATCGTATGAGCTGATAGCGAAATAAAGAAGAGACCTTGAATACATTGAACTCTAGAGGTAATGAGCTGGCGAGACCAAGGAGAAGTGGATTTAAAGTCAAAAGCTCGGACATGGCGAGCACCTCTGCGTACAAGCTCTAGACAAAGAGCTGAGCCGACGAAGCCCAGCCCACCGGTGATCAAGAAGGTGTTGTCTTCTATACCATCATTCTCGCTCAAGTGCATTTGCTTTATTGAAGTTTAGCTTCGTTTTCGAAACTTCAATGGAAGAAGAAGAAGAAGAGTGCGATTTGTGTGATTTGCAGGCCCTTCTGTCCCTCTCTGAACTCCACAGCCAGAGCAAAGGTCACACCTTTTTTTTTCTCTTTTTTTATCAATATATTTCTTTTGGATTCTGTTGCCATCGCGAGACGGATCAAAATGACTCTCTGCTCTTTTTGAAATAATGTTTCCCATCTTTACTTTTGTTATTATTCCATTAACCGCTTATTTTCATTCTTTTTTATGATTTCACAAAATATAATTTATTTATTTATTTTATAATTTTTTATAATAGTTTTATAATTTAAAATTTATAAATTCCAATATTTTTTTTATATCATTAATTCTATAATTTTACATTATTTTAAAATCTTATTTTTGAAGTACATCAAAACATAATTTCGTACATATTACTATAAGTCATCAGCTTTCTTCCGTATATGAATATTTTAAAAAATATTTTAATAATTTTTAAATATTAATATATATTTATAATATGTTGTTTATATTTATATTTATATGTTTCTCACACTTTTAAAAAATAAAAATTGTCTTTAAATGAGTGAACTGAGTAGTAGTTAGAAAATCCATTAGAGCACATCTAATTTGTTTTATTAATCTTATTATTTTTCAAACCGTAATAACGAACCCTTCATAAAACATAAAATTTTATCATCCAAGGGAGTAATTTTTTTTAAACTATTATAAAACATACTTCATAAATGCACTATAAAACATTGATGAATATAATAGTTTGATTAACAATTTGATTAGCATAAAATTTATAGGCATAAAACATATAATGCTTTATAGAATCCATTATTTATATTAATTTTCATAATTGGCAAATCTTAATCTTCTTAATTGAATTAAATTAATTATTTAGTAAATAAAAGAGTAATTAAGGTTTTCCGACAATCAATGAGAAAGAAAATAATTAACGAGAAAAAGAGAAAAAACTTAATGGGAATTTTGCAAAATTTAGAACACTTCCATTTTTACTCTTATCATATGCATGTATTAATCATTCAACATGAGAGTTCCTTTAAAAAAGCCAAAAAAAAAAAGTTTAAAAAAAGGGAAAATCAAGAAAAGAATACAATTAAAATATTTTTTTAAAATTTTAAAAGAAAAAAAAAACACTTAGAAGAAATTATAGTTGTTGAATCTCAAGCTTCCATAGCTTGCACTGCAGGCATAAGCATTAAGGAGCTCATTCTGTGCAGACCAGAAATCAGCTCTGAGACCATTTCTTCTTATGGCTTTAAGTATTTTATTCTTATGTGCATATCCTGTTACAACCACCTTCTGGCTATTTGCATCCACCTCCACTTTCTCTATTCCTGCCAACCAGATAAAATTGTCATAATTTTATTGAGAAACGTGCACGATTACTGATTTTATCATGAAATGTGCACGTTATTATTTTCTGTATGCGTGTATTCTTTATATAAAAAGAAAGTCATCAAAACAATGCCCAAATTATCTGTTTTATAAACTAAAGCACACCAAACTCACCTTTCAATTTCGACAGGCATTTCCTTAATCGTTTCTCATGTATGCCGACCATCTCTACCTTCAATTCAACACTCTGCAATTTCAAATTATTGCTTACATGCATTACTAAAAACTGATAATAAAGAATAACGAAATTAACCCAGTATTGGTTTGGTCGTGTCTCAAAAGGTTTAACTGAAAATAAGGAAATGGAAACAAAAAATAATTAAGTACCTCCATGAATTAAGCAGTATATATATATATATATATATATGATTGGAGATGATGAAAGAATGTTCTGCAAAATGCAAATGCTGATCGAAATGGGATCAGAAAAGTGAAAGAAAGAAAAATAATTTAGAAGCTACAAATGGAATGATGAAGAATGCAACAGGTATGGAATGTCAGGCTCATCTATCCATATATATATATATATATATATAACAGAAGAGAGAGGGAAGACATGAAAACAAAATGGATCGAGTAAACAGTAAAGTATGTTTTGGGTTTTTGGGTCTTTGGATTGTGCTTTTTCAAAAATATATATAAATATTATAGAGCTCAAGATTCAAGATTTTCAAGACAGAGTTGCCTCTGCGCAAAGCAATGTGAGTGTTAAGAATTTGAAATGATTGGGTTTGAATGGTCCAACCCCTACTTTTTCCTTCCCAGGATCTCTACTGTGGGTTTGTTTTGCCTTTGGCTGCCTAATCCAATAGAGTTGAGTTGTTATTACAGTTAGAATCTTGACCATCCATCTGTGATCTGTCATTCTTACCCACATTTATAATATATATATATATATATATATTCTTTTCTTCATCAAGGCACTCTTTTCTTAATTTCACACATTAATATGATCATTAATTCATTATTTGCCATGATCAATCAATATATCACATGCATTTGTATTTATTCGTGTAAGATTAGCTAAATTGTTTTTGATGATCTCCGTATTATGCGAAAGCCAATATTTGAATTTATTTTACCCGTTTTCAATTTTTAAAAAAAATATTATATAATAATTAAAATGTGTAAACTTTTTGATTTTCCATAACTTTTTAATTTTCCATTGGTTTTATTTTGAATTCTAAAATACAAAAAATCAGAACTTTGGCGCAAGCAAACTCTCAGAAGACACACTCCATAGGTATGATAATGGCAAATTCTTCATACCTATTAAGCATGTATCATTTTAGGAGTTTATTTACCTCGTTATGATCTTTTGTGTTTTAAGAGTTAAATCGTGCTTTGAAAATTAAAGGATTTATATTATTTTTTTCCCCCAATAGTTGGAGTTCAGCGGAATAACATTAATAGATGCGTTTTCAACTCTTTATCAAAACATATAAATAATTTTAATAAAAATAAAAATAAAGTTTAATACATACGCACTAGTCAATTTGATATTAAAAACTTGCAAGAACACGATGGAGAAAATTGGGAGCCGAGAAAAAACAAGGCCATGGAAGATTCAATTGAAGAAAAAGATGGAGTAAACATTGGAATCTGTGGAATCTTTAGATCTCAGTCTCATTCTTGGAAGTAAATTTTCTCCAGAATCACATCATATCATAATCTCATCTCCCAATGTCCTTTATTTCTTTCTTTCTTTGGTCATAACTTCATTTTCTTTGCACTTCTTTTTTTAGTATTATTTTCTTTGAATTGCTTTTGGATCATTACATTGAATAAATATTCTTCCACTTGTTGTTTGACTATGGAGACAACAACAGCAACAACTGCTATTACACAGCAAAACGCATTTTGCTGCTGCTCGGACAACCTCAAATTCAAAATCCCATCTTTTCTTTTCTTTTCTTTTGTCGAAGTTACATCAAAATTATCAAATAATCAAATGTTCATGTTTTGTCTATGCTCAAAATAATCAAATGTTCATGTTTTGTCTATGCTCAAAATAATCAAATGTTCATGTTTTGTCTATGCTCAAAATAATCAAAAGTTCTATGTTTTGTCTATGCTCAACCTTTAACTGGGAGATCTCACCCACAAAATAATACAAATCACCAGACACTGAATAATGTTCATTTCATCAAAATAGATTATGGTTTTTTTATTAAGTTACTTGACATTTCCCAACACATCTTGTTTATAAATTAATTATGAAATCATGTACACTAAGGCATATTCTAACAATAAATATGTTTTATATACACAATAAATTCAGAATCAATCTAACGTCTTCTATCAATACTAAAAAAATAATAATTATGAAATTACTATACTATTATGTTATGTAAAATACCAACTCTTAACTATTAGAATTAAAATTTTATAACTTAATTCTTCGGAAATTGGAATATCAAATATATAAATTAAGTAAAAATTTGACTCTTTAATTAAATTTTTTATCATTTTACAAAAAAAGTATACAATAAATTCATAATAATCTAATAATAAAATTACATAAATCAAATTATCATATATATATATAATGAATTTATGATAAAATTTGTATATAATATACAAAGTTAATAAATTTATAAATTAATTAAAAATTTCTAATAAAAATTATTATTTTTTGAGTAGGTAAATTTATAATATTTTAAACTTTTCCTATCCCCAACAAGTCGACTATACTTAGATTTTTTCTGGGCCTGCTCTTCGATTGCAATAGCCCATACTAAAGCAGGGTCCAATATATGCTTGTAATACAACCCACACTACAGTAGGGCCCCTAGTTGTAGTGAGTGCAAACTGGAATGTGAAACTGACAGTGCACGGCCAGAGGCCAGAGCCTCAGCAGCTCGTTGGTTATACACAGCCAAGTAGCGAAATATTGCTAAATTAGGATGCAATCAGCCGAATAAACCCTAAAATTTTTTGTCTTTCACCTCAAATTGAATCCTATATGGTGAAGCTTCATCACTGCAAGCCTGCATTTGGTCGTTGGCTCAAGTGTTGGGAAGGTAATATTAAGATTTAAAGAGTTAATTAATTTGTCTCTCTCTTTGTTTGTCTGTTTCAGTAATGTGCTTACTAATTCTTGCATAGCTATTTCTTCAGAGCTTTACGTTAACTGCACACATTTGAAAATGGCTACTAAAAATCACTTGTAGGAGTAATCTATTGAAAGATCGATTCATTTTATTTGTGACAACATTTGTCAAAGGCATTCGCCTTTTCTGAAGATGCAGAATGCCCTGTTCTTAGCATGAAGCCAAAGGATAAATTCTGTGCAGTATTTTGTGTTTGGGTGTTTCTTTGTTTTCTTTTTTTTTTTTGTTTCAAGCTCTCACATTACATTTGTTTCAACCATTGAAATTTGGCAATGTCAATAGTGTTAACTGAATTATGAGTCTCTCTTTATGTGACACCAAAGGAAGAATCATATAGCACATAGTTATGTTTTTTGAGCCATAATTGTCCTTTTTTTCTATACTATCTATTAATCTAAATGATATTTTGATTTTAAGAAACTAAAATCTAGAAATCCATCATCCGTCACTGTACTGATTTTGTACATATCCATTGAGGTGAGGTATAGAATAGCTAATAGCTGATAGTTCATACGAATTCTCATGCAGGAAAGTGCAGAGAGCGTTCTAGCTATTAAAGTGGCTCAGCTTTAACCATGGACGTTCAAGAGAATAATACTACTCTTAGAGGGTCAGGCAAAGCATTATTCAGTGATCAGCATTTCTTAATTAACTTCATTATGAGCACTTATTTAGGTCCTGACATCTACTCTGATAACCTAAGATGCTCTGCATTTCAACGATTAGCTAAAAGGCTGCCACTGTATACTTTAAAGAACCTAGGGACTTCATTTCTTAGTATATCTCAACTGGGGAGCTTATATGACAACATTCTGAGAAATGCCCATCCCAGCCTAGTTTTGAAACCTAATATGTTTTATATGTATCTAAAATGTAGCATACATTTACCAAGCTTAGGACCAACAGATCTTAGGCAGTTTCTAAATTTTTTCCCTTTGAATCTTCATGAACATAAGAAATACTCGCCAAGCCATGAAATTGTCAAGGGGATTGTGCTTATTGATGATCCTAATCCTATATGAAAAAGGACCTAGAAAGGTTCAGATACTTATCTGGTGTTGATGATTTGAGAATTGATGTAAAGAAATGCCTCAATTATCAGCATGGACACCAAAAGGGTGGAGAAGAAACCGAACCAACTTGCATGACGAACAGTGAGAAGGAAACTACTGGAGCTCTTTCTAATGGAACCGAAAAGTTATCAGAAATGTTTCAGAAGAAATACAAAGGCGAAACTGCTGTCACCCTATACCAATGCAACCATTTCCAGGTGATCCTTCTACCTCAGAACTACACAATGAAGAAAACACTTCTAGGGGAACCTGTGAATTGGATGGATTAGCCACGATGCCTAATAGAATTCTTCCTAGGTTGGAAGAATGTATAACAGATGAGTATATTATTTTGACTGGCACTGCAAGATAGGGGATGGCTGGACCGCAAGTTGGCCTTGTAGATATATGCATTAGCAAAGCTGCTTACATTTTTCAAGTTGCACTTCCTGGTGTCCGACGGGATTTTTGTAAGTGTTATTGTCCTGCCTTGCTCTTGTTGATACATTTGATTCTGATTATTATATCATAGTGAATGCTTTGTTTATTTGGATACAAGGTGAATTTGTTGATACCGCTAAATCAGCTAAATCAGACGTTGTTAACTTGCTTGTACATTAAGGTCAAATGAGGTTACATAATGTTTTCTTCATGAATAGGTGAACTGGATACCGCTTGCCCTTCCACTTCCACAGTTGTGCACTCGCAGTTCTTTGTGCTAATTTCTTCTCATCAAAATTGTCGTTTCTGTGTGTTACAATTATATTGCAGCATCGGTGATGGTTTTTTTTTTTTGGAAAAAATAATAAAGTGGTTCAAGTTCAATTCGTGTGAAGTTCAAAGTTGCCAATAGGTAGTGGGATTTAAACCATTCTGAGCTGTTTGGCCATGCTTGTTTCCTGTACATCTGGAGGCTCATTTGTGGTAAACTGAGCTAAATTCTTCGAGCTGAGCATATTAGGCACTAAGAGCCTCAACGCACGCATACCTGCAAGAATGCAGCTCTAAATTCTTGATATGCATATATATTCTTTAGACTGTTCAGCAAACACGTTTTTGAAGGGATATGGCTGTGCAACCAAATGACTGCAGTTGAAATGAGCGTCTAATTATTTGTTTTGGTGGTGGATGCCATTATTTGAATAAAAAATAATAACAATAAAAAGAATGGATTATCGACCCTCTAGTAATCAAACGGCTATAATCATTGCATCAATCCATTGATCCAAGCATGCAATCCAAAAGTTTTAGGGTCCCGCTTAGCAATTAGTTCCAGATCTAATACAACTATTATTGCGGGGTTCATTTCTGTGTTTGGACAAAAATTCAGTGCACTAAAAAGGTTCTTCCTTCCTTCCACTTGCTCAATTCTTACATTATCATTCATTTTTCACTGTCTCCCAAAACTAACTTTCTGCATTTCAGATTTTTCTTTTTCTTTTTTTAGAAAAGAAAGATTTTATCTTATTATTAGGCTTTTGCATATACCTCTATGGGTGAATTTGCTCTTCAACAGATTGATAATATTTGTTGTAACAGGTGAATTTAGCTGTGAGATTGAATCTAATGGGAAGGTTCACATCCAAGGTTCATTGTCTGGTGGAAGGATCATAAAAAAACGTTCACGTACATTCAAGATAAAGTTTCAGCACCTATGCCCACCAGGACCATTTACAGTTTCTTTCAGTCTTCCAGGACCTGTTGATCCAAGATTATTTTCACCTAACTTCAGAAGTGATGGCATTTTTGAAGCAGTTATCTTGAAACACAAGTAAAATATGTTAAATGTAAAATTTAGTCTTCAAGGTGCACGTATGGTTAACCCTACAATAGTAGCAATGCAGCTACTCTTGTAAACCCTTTTCTGTATGATGTTTGTTCATGGGAACGCCAAATCTCTGTGCTTATGATGCCAAGTCAAAGAATGCCATCAATGTGGTTACTTAGAATGCTTTCTCTTCCTAAATTAATGCTTTGCCTTGTTAACTATGTTGTTGAATGCTGTGTCATGATTAAAGCTAAGTCACTAATAAGTTTGTCTTCCATTTTCACAAAAAATTGTTACAGAATCATTGGTGACTTAGAGGGCGTTTGGTCTAACTTCGAGGGTGTTTCTCAAAACTGGAGCTTTTCAGCTTATTGTGAATAAGTGATTTTTAGATTATAATCAGATTAAAAATAAGCAGTTAAGCGTTTCTGTAAACTAGCTAATAATCAGCTGATAATCAGTTTATAATCAGTTAAGTGTTTCTTTAAAATCAGCTTATAATCAGTTTTTAATTGTAGAAACTGTCAAAATGACCAAACTATCCATGAGTTTGTTTATTGTATAAAAATAATTTTTTAAATGTCAATTCAAAATTTATTTTGCAATAATAATAATAATAATAATAATAATAAAATTTCTTTGATGGGAACTAAAGTATATAAGGTGGGCAAATTTGAAATATTGAAGATTATGTAGGGATAGTATGGTCTTTTACTTGGTCAAAACTGCTTAAAAAATAAGTGCTTAAAAAAAAGTAGCAAAACCCAACTTTTAAAAAACTGATTAAAATCAGATTATAATCTACTATTTAAGTTTTCAGAAACACTTAAATAAATAACTTATAATCTAAAAACAGCTTATAAGCAGTTTTGGCCAGCTTTTAAGTTTTGAGAAACACCCTCTTTAAAAAAAATTGCTTATAAATATTAAATGCTTATAAGTTCACTTATAATAAGTATTTAAAATTTTAAAATCTTATATCTTGACTAGTTATAAGCATATGATAAAAGGTTGATACATTACTTAAAAACAAATTATGAGCATATTTATTATTAAAATATCTAAAATGATCTAAAAATATTTTATTAAGAGAAATTATATGATACAATCATGAATTTAAAATAGATATCGTATTAAAAATAATAATTTAATTAAATAATGATATGCGATGGTATTTTTTAAAAATATATCTTAAAATTTTTTAAGATGAAACTCATAATTTTTCTATCTATAAATATAAAAATATAATATTATTTAATTGGTTTGTGATTTTAAGTAAAATGGCTATTAGTAACACATTTATATTATATAATTTTCCTCTCATTAGGCCTTTGCCATTGCTTAACATGATTACAAATTCGCACGTGAGAGATCAGAGTGCTACGAAACTAACAGAGGATTGGGTCCAGCACAGTGTTAATATATACAGACAGAACGGCGATGCAAGCTCAGTCTAATGCTTGATGATGGCTATAAAAGCTCTCTAACAAAGTGCCAAACGGATAGCCCAAAGGCCACAGCTTTCTTAACCCAAACTATTTCCAACTCTAATTCACTGATATCAGCTTCACTGGCGACGGCCGCTACTTTGCCGTTTTGCTATTCCCTGGTTTCTGGTTCGACCATTCTCCATTATTTTTGGTCTTCTCTCTGCGACCTAAAATCTTTTGAAGTTATTTACTTCTATGCGTACATTGCATTCTCGATTTTTTTTTTAGATTTATTTTCTTATTTTTCATTTTTTGTTGTTGCGTTGCTTGATTCTTTGGTGTTATTTTTAACATTTGGAATCTAAACTGATTAAAGTTTTACTCTTTCTTGCTTACTGGCAATAAAACAAGAATTATTAGGACGAAGGTTTGTTTCTCTTCGCCATTAATTATGGTTGATGCTTTTGCATGTGTATGCCAATTGTATAATTTTGTGAATCTAGGGTTCTCCTTTTTTTTGTTGCAAAATGCATTTATTGTGAAAGAATTGTTGTTCGTAAATATTGTTTGTGGGATTTATATTGCTTGCTAAAACTCTCCCCTAATTTATGCTTGTCTTGTAGAGACATTGAACTGCCAATATTAAATAATACACTTGATCTTAACCATTTTAGCCAAAAGGGCAACGGAGATACTTGCCTTAGAAGATTTTGCTGCTGGTTTTTTGCTTAATATTAATTTATATTTGTTTAAGATGAATTGGTGGTTATTACTGCTTATGCCTTTAAATGCTTTCTAATGCCTTTTTCCATAATAAACTTCTTATGCATTTGTATTCCTCTTTGTCATGTTGGCTAGAGATATTGGTAGCTATTGTGGTTGTGCTCACCGCATGGTAGCAGCATTTTCTCTAATTTGGGTAAAATTAAAGCAATAATAGAAGATTATATGAGGTATAGCGAGCAGAGGAGTGTATTTATAAATTTATTTGTTATTATGATTGTATCTCATGGCTGGCCAACTCAAATATTATGCAAACTTTCACTTTTATTTTAATTTCTTGACATGCTTGGAACATTTCTCTGTTGGTGATTTATTGTCCTGATTCCTAAGCATTAGTTTTAGATGTTAGAAGTAGTTAGCTGGACAATTCAGATTATGATTCTTCTATAACTTTATTGCTTGTCTACATCTTGATGTTCATTAAATGCTTTTAGACATTTTATTATGACCTAATGATGATATGAATCTTATGGGGAAGTTGTTTCCTTTTTTAATCCTTTTATTTTCCTTACAGAATTTGACATCCTCTTTATTTTGGCATCATTTACATTCAATATTAGAGCTTTGAATCTCTCATTTAGAATGAGTTATTAATTAAAGGGATCTTCTTTCCTTGTTTCTCTTATATTTAATGTGAAAATTCTAGATATTTGAAGGTGTGCTTTTATGAGAATACACACATAATGTGTACAATTTTATGTCATGTAATTTTCGTGGTTTGAATTTAAGATGATAGTTGAGGTCTTTCAGGTAATCCTTTGTGCTTGTTGCTTCTTCTTCTGCAACATTACAAATATGACTATTGTATTGGCATATATTGTTAAAAAATAGTATATTTTGCATACTGGATTACCAGACATATGCATGTGATTATTGCTTTGATCCATGAGATCTCCTAAGCACTGGTGCTTTAATTATGCTGGCAGTAACATCTACCTCACTATGAACTGTCTGCTTTAATCACCTTCTGCTGCTATGCAGACAGATTCCTTATGGAAATCACAATATTTTATTTGGAAATGAACGTAGTGTTCATTTATAAAAAAAATGTTACTATTCTGTACTACATCTTTGTAGGAATGGCATTTGTAACATGAGGAAAAAAATGGGTTGCTTTAGCTGTCATACGGTGTGCAGCTGCTCTGCAGTTGTCTATGGTTGAGCTAAAATGCAAAATATTTCATAATTCTGTATACATCTTTTAGAATAAAGAAAGAAAATTACATGTTTGCACACTCAAAACCCTTCATTAACCTTACAGCTAATCATATTGGGAACTCAAGTATAAAGTAATCTGATTTGGCAGCATGGATCCTCATGGTGTTGGCAACCATCCACTACTAAAGCCACCAATGGTATTAACAGGAACAGCAAAGGAAGGAAGTGCTGGACCTTCTATTGGTCTAATTGACGTGGGCATCAGTGAAGAAGCTTATCTTTTTCGGGTTGCACTACCTGGCATTCGGAAGAATGAATGTAAGTTTATAACCTTCGGCATTTGATTGAAAACTCTTGCATAATTTCAGTGTCATGCACCTTGACCAGGTGAAGCAGTTACTCATATTAGAATATTTCATCTCTGGGCTTGTTTGGATTAAGGGGAATCCAAAAGGAATGCATTATGAATAATATGACTAATACAGAAGTTAACTGGGCAGGTTGTTCTTATTTTGTAGGTCAGGTAAAATGTGAGATTCTATGTGATGGGACTGTTCATATACGTGGAGTAGTAACACTCGATGGAGGAATTCTAAGAGACTCATCAAATATGTTCCAGTTGAGGGTTCAACAGCTCTGCCCGCCTGGACCATTTACTATTTCTTTTAAATTGCCTGGACCTGTTGACCCTCGACTATTCTGTCCTAATTTCCGTGGTGATGGTATTCTGGAAGGGGTGGTTATGAAACAAAGAGTACCGGTTATTCCTGTAGATGTCTGAATCTTTCCTTCATGAGCTTTTTATCAGAGACCTTGATGCATCATGATCTGAATGGAGGTAAATATCTATAGATAGACATGCTGTTGAACACAGCGTCCGAGTTTATAAAAGAGAAAGGCATGTATACCCATCTTGTTCTTTATTTGGTAAATGTTGATGTGTGATATTTATATCCAATAGATGTTGCCTTTTAATGTGAATACATTGCCCTTTCTTAACTAATTTTTTTTTATTATCTTGATTGCTTAAAATGATAGCAAAATATGTTGTGCTTGTGTGTACGTGTATTTTATTTAGTTATTTTGACATTTGCTACATTCTGTGGAGGGGAGAATCGATGTAAACCTATTGTCCAAGAGAATGGAGTTAGGTTGAAGAATAGAGTATACTTGACCAAGAGCTGTTGACTAGCGAGTCCGAGTTAGGACACTCGAGTCTGAGTTTGAAAAATGTAATGTTCTTCAAACCTTCAGGATTGAGATTGGATTTAGCCACCAAAAAAAAAAGTTGGAAGTTAATTAATGAATTGGATTTGAAATGATTTTACACAGTTTGAGATAACGTGGACACAAGAGGATCACATTACCGGTCAAAGGTTATAATTAATCAGCTAATTGTAACTTTGTTTAGCATGGAAAAGTAGCAAGTCCAAAATAAGCGTCATTTTAACAGGAAAGGGTGAAGACGAAGGTGGAAGGGCCCACACGGACTTTCAAGTAAGCAAATTGTCAATTTCCATGCTAGCTGTGGAGTGCTGTTGGTAATTTGTTTCCTTTGTTAATTAGTCTTCGAGCATCAAACCTAAGTCCTTCCCTGACTTTGCCAACTTTTATTGGCCTCAGTCTCAATTACAATTAGTATCTACATGTGTAACTGGCTTAGGCTTTGGCCGCCTACTTATTTATCAACTATAAGTCAGTCTTTGCCCATATTTAAATGACTTTTTAATTATATATATATATATATATGTATATATATAGATTACAATTCTTATCAGATTTCTTAAAATTTCTAGTTTTTTCTTACCAATGGCTTTTCGATTATTTTACAAAAATATATAATGAATTTGTAACAATTTACAATAAGGTAATAACAAATTTTATATATATTATACGGAATTTTGTTAAGTTTTTATTGATTAAAAAATTTCCGGCTATTATATATATATATATATATCCCGGCAGGGGGCCGGTGAAAAGGGCCTTCCCAACACCCGACATGAAACGATGACGAAATTGCTTGGGGTTATCAGCCCGAATTAATTATGATTACAGAATAAGTTTTTGAGGAATTTTCTATGATTTCACAGTCACCATGTGGTCCATGTCCAAACTGTTTTAGTATTTTTTTTTTATTCAATAAACAGCGACACAGTACAAAATGATAAATGTGGTTCTTTTCAAAGAAATTTAAAGGAAACTGCCAAACCTTAACATAATACTCCATCTTAGTCCATTGGTTATTATGTATTTTTCTCCTAAGATTCTTCATCCCTCCACACGTTTTATTTTATCTAAATATCTAAATTATTGAAATTTATGATCAACTTTGAACTACTAGATTTTTTTTGTTATGTTTATTAAATTTAATATATGATGTTATTGAATTAATTATAAATATTTTATTTTAAAATTTTTATGATTTTTAGATTATTTATAAATAAAAATACATTTGTAATATTATTGTCTTACTATATTAGATGCGAATAAATCCAATTAAATTATCAATTAATTATCAATTCGGTTGATAATATTAATATATTAGACACGAATCAATCTAACTAGATCAAAATTGTAAATCAATCATCAATTTTATTAATTAGAGTTGCAAAAACACTGAAAAAAAATTAATTAATGATCCGCATCTTTTAAAGAATTATTCATCCATGAATGCACATCGATTTACACTGGTCAAAAGTCCACCCTTCATTACTAATTAATTATTGACCATTGATATTCATTAACTAAATCATCTCTAATCGTTAGATTTGCATACTTAACTTGCATATAATTCAACCTTTATATAACTCCCAAGTACTCCATTTTCAAAAACTAACCTCTTTCTTTCTCCATCCCTGCTTAGCAGAAATTCAAAAATGGCGCTAAAGGTTCTTTCTGCTCTTGACTCCGCAAGAACACAGTACTACCACTTCAAAGCCATAATTGTAGCAGGAATGGGCCTTTTCACAGACGCTTACGATCTCTTTTGTATCCCGCCAATCTTCAAATTACTCGGAAGAATATACTACGAGCACGAGCCCGACAACTCCAAATATAAAATCCCAAACGAAGTCCTCTCTATAATGGTCAGTACAGCCCTTCTCGGCGCTGCGATTGGTCAGATCGTCTTTGGCCGGAAAGGGGACTTAATGGGAAGGCGTAGCGTTTACGGAATCGCACTGACGTTAATGGTGATCAGCTCCCTAGGTTGTGGATTCTCCATTTGTAGAACTCGTAATTGCGTTTTTGTGAGTTTAGGATTTTTCAGATTTTTACTGGGTTTAGGGATTGGAGGCGACTACCCTTTATCGGCGACAATTATGTCGGAATTTGCAAACAAGAGGACTCGTGGGTCTTTCATCGCCGGCGTGTTTTCAATGCAAGGATTTGGGATCTTGGCCAGCTCCACCGTGACGTTGGTGGTGTGTAAGATATTTTGGATGACATCAACGGATTTGAAAGAAGATCATACGCCGGAAGATGCTGACATTGCTTGGCGGTTGATACTGATGCTCGGTGCAATTCCGGCGGCTCTGACTTATTATTGGCGTATGATGATGCCCGAAACAGCAAGGTAACGCGGAGTTTTTTTATTATTATTATTTTTAAAAAAATTTTATTTTTTTAATACAAAATAAATTTTTATTAATAAATAAAAAAAATTGGAAGAAGTTTTTTTTATTGTCTTAATTTTTTATTTATTTTTGTTGTTATATTATTTATTAAAAAAATTAATCAATTATATAACGATATTCTTTAGTTTTATTAAGAATATGATTTTTTTTTCATATATTTCTTTGTTTTTATCAAACAATTTCCTTTCATAGTTTAAGTTACATGGTTAACTTCAAGGAAAGAAGGAAAGTAGGTGTTTTTGTTTGACTTTTTCGAAATCCAAATTTGATTTTTTCTTTTTCTAAATAAGCTTTATCCCAAATTATTTTTTTTTCCTCAAAATTTTTCCCGATCCATGGTCCGTAATTTTCAAGATTTTAATCAAATAATTAGTACTAAACTTTTGTTTCAGTAAAATTTAGCTTTAGTTATTTTATTCCATGTTACACAAATCGTCATTAATAAAAAAATGGAAATTGAAACATTTAATTGGAGCTAAATTTATAAAAATAAAATAAAATAATTAAAATTTAGTCAGTACTTCATACCCTTTAAAAAAATAAAATGATAATTTAATATAAAAAATTAGTCTAACGAATAATAATAATAATTCTTATTTTTTCAGCATGATGTTGGAGATCCTGTGCTAATTTGACTTTTATACGTTGAAACGAAAATGACAAAAAATTAGAAAAAAGAAAATGGTTAACGGTTCAACTTTTGATTAATATGAAAGTTATGATATTTACTGAAATTAAATAAAGTGGAAGAAATTATATAATACAACTGTGATTTCAATTAAATATTAAATCTGAAATAATAAAATAATGACATATTTTTATGAAAAAATTATAAGATCGATCATTTCATATTATTATTCTATTTCATTTAAGATGTCAGGTTGAAATAACTGTTTAATGGTGCAGATATACAGCTCTAGTGGAAAATAATGTCTTACAAGCAGCAAAAGACATGGAGAAAGTATTAGATGTTTCAATGAGCCAAATAGCAGAAGATGAGCCATTGCCACAAGATCGACCTACCTATCCTCTTCTTTCCAAAGAATTCTTTCATCGCCATGGTCGTGATCTCTTTTCTTGTTCTGCCAATTGGTTTCTCCTTGACATTGTCTTTTACAGTAGCAATCTTTTTCAATCCCAGATTTACAGCCAATTTCTGAAGCTAACTAAAGAACAGAAGATATATGATCAACAGGGCATTTTCAAAGAAACTGTCCAACTTGTTCGTTTCCAAGCTTATGAAGAAGCTTTCAAAGTTGCCAGTTTCCAAGCTATTTTAGCAGTCTGTTCTACCATTCCAGGCTATTACTTCACTGTCTATTTCATCGATAAGATTGGAAGAAGAAAAATACAAATGATGGGATTTCTTTTCATGAGTATTGTTTATTTTGCTCTTGGAATTCCTTACGCACATTGGAGCAGGAACACAAATGCAGGGTTCTTGTTCTTATATGCTCTCACTTTTTTCTTTGCCAATTTTGGACCAAACACAACAACTTTTATAGTGCCTGCAGAGCTTTTTCCAGCAAGATTTAGATCAACCTGTCATGGGATTTCAGGAGCAGTGGGAAAGATGGGTGCTTTGATAGGTTCTGTTGGAATTTTGTGGGCTTCTAAAAATGGAGATGGCAATTACCCAGAAGTTAAACCAATGAGAACAGCATTGGTGTGTTTAGGAGTTGTTTGTCTTGTGGGTATGGTTGTCACCTATGTATTCACTCCTGAAACCAATGGAAGATCATTAGAAGAGAATGAGAATGAAAACGATGAGAATGAAACTGAAGATCATAGAGAAAGGAGTTTCTTTACAAGTTTCAATAATGGAGCTAGTCGCCGGACAAATTCATCAGAAGTCATTGCACTATAAACAACTCTCGCTATGTGTATTATGTACATATATAGCTAGAGATATATAGAGGAAAGATATGGTCTCATGTGTTGTTTCTTTCTTAATTTAGGATGGGGACTCAAAATTGTTTTTTAAATAGTTTAGGTGGTGTTTTAGATTCGGATTTCAGACAGAATTAAACAAAATAATAATTTTTTTTTTTATTCTGATTCTGATTTTCGAACCAAACACCTCCTTAGTATTATAAATTCTTCAGTATGTATAAGCTCTTCAATGTCGATATTTATATGATATTATGAGTATTTTTATTCCCTATTTTCTGCTTCTTTATCATGAGCATTTGTATAATATTACTTAACCTCTCACAAGTCTTAAAATCATTCTAAGTAGTTTCGAAGAGTCTTAACATACTATCTACGCCTCGAATATGTTAGTCTTATATCTAAATCATTAAACGGATAGGAGTAGAGATATCTGTGGTTAAAAATAAAAAAAAAATCATTATAGGTAGTATATTATTAATAAACCAAAAGTGCATCAGTATTTCCATATACTATTTCTTTAGATCTAACCAAAACCTTCAGCAAATTATTAAAAATACAACCATTGCTTTAAGTACCCATAACAATGGAAATAGCAAAGGACATATTAAAACCGACAAAGGGAAAACAAGGCAAATGAAAACCTTTTTTAAAAGGCACAAATATAATCACTCGTTTTTAGTGGGATAAGAAGCCATCTTGTAAATTCCACACATTCCTTCAGGCTTGCCAGTGTTTCTCTTCATCCTTATGTAGCCTTTTTCTCCCCATTTAGGTCCCCAAGAATTTTTAACAATGATGTAATCTAAGCCCTTTGTTGATCCATATCCAACGGCTGCTACTCCATGATCTAGTGCCGTTCCACAATTACCATCAAAAACACCCTGCAATAATGGAGAACACCATTTTACTTAATTGATAATAATAGATAGTTTCACAATGAAAATATACAATTTGTGTTAGTTTCCCACTTACCCCACTGTAAAACTGGAAGTCTCTACCAGAAGCCTCAATGGCCACACTGAGAGGCTGGTTTGCAAGTGCTTTCAATAGGCTTTGTTCATTGTTCTGGGGCACATCATGGTACCCGCTAATGGTTACCAACTCTGATTCTTCTTCCTGAAACGTAAAAGAAACATACTTGAATCAGGCCTTCTGCGACGTAGATTCATGATTGATTTTCTCCTCCTTTTACTTGTACTAAAAAAAATTCCCATAAATTTCTTACCTTTCGCATATCACAAGTACTCTCTTCCATTATGTAAGGGTAATCTTCCTCCTTATGGAGTCCACCACTGGATGCAATATAGGAAAATGCATAATCCATAAGTCCTCCATTGCAGCCCTTGTTGAAGGTAGTATCACAATCTATAAGCTCCTGCTCTGATAAAGATGTCAAATTTCCTGTAACAATCTGATTTATACCTTCTACTGCAGCTACAGTTGAAAATGCCCAACAACTACCACAAGAACCTTGGTTCTTGACTCCCGTTACTGCTCTTTTCTTTCTCCAATCTACAGACTTGGGAATAGTCACAACATCCTTATAAGTGAATTGTTCTTCAGGACAGTGTCTTCTTCTTGTAGAAAACTCATCAGGCTTCAATCCCAAATACATCTTTTTAAACTCTTCATGGCTCAAATCTGCAAACTCATTAAGTCCAAGCCAGTAGTTCTTCACCTTCTTATTAGTCTCATCAATATGAAACAAGTTATCTTTGAAAATGTCAAATCTATGCAATTTCTCTTCAATACTCTCATACACTTTTCCAAACTTTGATATCCATGATTCAAAGAGATCTATAAACTTATCATTAGATGTCAAGTCTTCTGGAGTATAGCCCACAATTGAGAAATCGCGAGCAAATCCTGATGATGACATAGCCAAAGCAATAAGAAAAATCACAGAATATGAAGTAAATCGAATGCCCTCCATTATTTTTGATTTGCAAATGGAAAAAAACAAACTGGAAAAATGGGTTATGAAGGAGGGAAGCTAGGATTGGCCTTATATACATAAGAAAAGTTTTTATTTTCAGGTATTGCTTTCAAGTTAAGATGCAGAAATATTAGCTTATTGCCATGGTTACTGAGTCTTTAAGGTAGGTTCTTTTAGCTGCCTTTCAATCTAAGCATGTCATCTATATCATCTATCATATATGATAATTAAAAATGAAAATATACAAACTCGTAAGTTAATATATATAGGCAGTACATACCGAGACACAATTTAATAATAAATGCATATTTTTTCTATATAATAGATTTAGAATTGATATGCTAAAATAAAATGGATGTAAATACTGTTATATTTATTTAAAAAATTGAAAATCTAATTTGAATCTATCACTCGGTTGAATATACTCTAACGGTTGCCTCTCACAGACCATTTTACTGCAAGCTAATAGCGTATGAATTACATCCATTCATATACTGGATGGTTTTACGGCCCCATAGTTCTCAGTTTTTATTGGACTTAAAACCCTAAAAATAAGTGTATATTTTTAAGCTAAATCAAAAAAGAATACCATCTCCAAATAGATGGGCTACTTCTGAAAAATTTTCAAGCCCAGAAGGCCCAAAAGTTCTACTATCAGTATCTTCCTGCTGCATGCAGGAAGATAACAGGCAGGACAAGTAGCATGCAGAAAATGACAACTTCAAAATCAGTATTGACAACAGAAATTATACAATACAATCATAATTGGTGCTATTTGAAATAAAAAAAAAATTAGAAAATAATTATTTGAATTTTTTTTATTTTTAGTTTGATTTTTCGTAAAATTAACAGAGCAAACGTGTTAAATATTCAAGGGAAAAGTAAAAATTTTAATATGAATAGGGTGTACAGCTAATAATAAATTATTAACAGAATGGTAATATGAAAAATTAACCTATTTTATTTAGTTTTTAAAAGAATGGTATATATACGCTGTCCATAATAAAAAAGATTGAATTGAAGCCAATAATTGTGAATGGAGAAATGAATGAGAGGTACTGAAAAAGGAGGAAAACAGTTTAAAACTGATTGGTAAAGTCTTTGAAGAAATTAAATGCAAAAAACAAACAAAACAAAAGAGGGTTTTGGATTGCATTGGGCTTTGGAGGCCGATTAAGAAAACTGAGCCCTGACCGTTGAGATTTGGGTACGTAACCTAAACCAACATAGCCTAAAATAAACTGTTGTGTGGTCCATTGACATTAGCATTACCCACAAACGTGCGGGCAATTTCAGTATCCATTAATTATGTCAGCTTTTCTTTTATTTTATTTTATTGGCAACTTAACCTTTTTGCTTCTTCTTATTATCACTGAATAAATGTACTGATGTTATCCTGTATACCGAGCTTTGACATCCAACTCTCAAAAAATGTTGAATCTTGATATTAAATATTTGAGACAAAATTGAACTGTTGATATTCGAAAGATAACTTCTGACACCGCTATAGTACGATGCTGATATATCTCAAAAGTTCATTAATATATTCAAAATTTATCTCATAATCCCCAAATTTAAATATGGATGAATCTCTATATATAAAGAATTTTTTTATAATTCTATTAACTTGCTTATATATAGATTATTTAAGCATTGACTTAAATATTTGAATTTTTCTATTAGAATCTAGCATCTTTTTCTATTTTGCAGGTAAGAGAAACAGCGATGGAGAATTCAAACTCAAACTAAAAATTCTCATAGTCCACCTCATCTTCATTTGCTTTTATTATTTGGATCGTATTCTTTTATTAATTATTTGTTTTACCTGATAATAAATATTATTATATAAAATATTACATCATATCTATATCAAAAATATATCCTTATTAATCATTTATACATAATTTAACTAAACACTTGATAATTATCTATTATCATAATAAATTTAAAATCAATTCTTACTTTTTATTTTTTTAAATAGAAGATTGGAAGTCAGATATTTGAGAATATATATAAATATAAAATTAATTATAAATAAAAGTGAAGCACAAAAGAAAAGCAAAAATTGAGTGATAAATTAGGAAGCAATAACAGATTAATAAAACCTATCATCAATATAATACTAAACCAGACAAATGTATGTATATGTGGGTGTTAAACTAGAAGAAATGAAGAAAATCATTGATATATATGTAGATGGAATGGAAAAAAGCATGATATGTGGACCACAATAAAAAGAATGCGTGCTTTCCAAAATTTATCGATGTGGGAATTAATTGTAAATGTACGGATCATCGAAGGATATATTATAAGATCCATTAATTGGATCTGCCACGAATATCACATTTTATGATTGAATTTTGAAATCTCTTTCATTTATAAATGAATGAATGAAATTTATTTATTTTTAATATAATGCATGAAAGGGTCCACTTACAATATTCCATAATTTTTTTTGGTACCATGCATTCCATAATTTAAATACTCTATTATAATGTCCCTCTCTCTCTCTCTCTCTCTCTCTCTCTCTCTGCTGGGGCTGGAGTCCTATTGATCTATTAATAAGACAAACCAAATGAAGCTTTGGAGGGTCCTCTCGTCACCTTCCCTATTTATAATTATTATCTATTATATATTTAATTTATTTTTAGAATATCTAATCCGTACAATTCTTTTCATCCATACCAACTTTTTTTTTTCAAAAAAAAAATCTAACTTTTTTAAACTATTATCTTTTTATTCAAGCATATAACCTTGAGATAAGCTGAAGGTAAATTGTAAAATGGAGTTGCATATACAGTATCGTCCTTATCTCCTCTACAAAATGAAGTACAAGCTCTTCTCAAGACAATTCAACATGCAGCTGAATTTCAATGGAAAATGTCTATATTTGAATCTGATAGCAAAATTCTCATTGATGCAATTAGTAACTCTGATTACTACACATGTGATATTGACTCTTTGATTAGAAAAATTAAGAGAGTTGCTGAATGTGTAGAGGATTGTATTTTTATTTTTGCTAATAGATCTTGCGACAAAGTTGCAGACTGGATAGCTTCTACTTTTGCTAGAAAGAAATTGAGAGCCGATTGATTATTTAATCTTCCTAGAACTCTTTGTCAGTTGGTACCGGTAGATTCTCAATCTATTTAATATAATACAACATGTTTTATTGCTCAAAAAAAAAAAAACTAATTGCTCAAGGAAAGAGTGAAACCCTCCATAAGCATTTTTTAAGTTAAAATCAAACTAAAATAGGAAAAAAAAATCATATCTTGTTAATGAAACAAAAAATGAGAATTGAAAATCTAATTGACTGAGCAATCGGTAACTGAAATCTAATTGATCGAGCAATCAGTAACTGAATTGGCATTCTAATAAACTTGACAAATTTAAACATTTCAACTATGATATAAAAAAAAATCTTTAATTCGAAGAACTATAATACTATAGTCTTACTTAGGCTGAATATCAACTTTAATATAAAAATTTGATATTACGTTTCTTATCAGATTTTTTGAAAAACTTATGCATATTCTATCAATTTTTTGATATTACGTTCCCATCATCTTCTTTCTTCGTCCATCACGGCTTTGGATTCCGGTCAGACGGCGGCCCCTTTAGGGCTGTCTAGCCCTTCATTTGCGGATGCTCTGAAATTGGGGCTGAATTCTTCCTCCTCTTCTTCGTCTTTAAAATCTGTGGATCGCTCTTTTAGTGATGTGGATGCCTCTGCTTCGAAGCATCTTGATTTAAAGGGGTTCCGGCTGTTTACTTTACACAAGATGAAATTGATCTCCTTGCTTGCCCTTTCAGATTTGCCCTTGTTGGTTTTTTTGGTTCAGGTAGGCCAAATATGAAATCCCTTCACAAGTCTTTTGAGATGATTGGTTTTAAGGGTTCTTTCTCATTGGGACTGTTAGATGCTAGTAATGTTCTTATTATTTTTTATTTGAAAGAAGATTACCTTCGTTGTTGGTTGAGACAGTTGTGGTTCTTCAATGGATTTTGTATGCATGTATCAAAGTGGACAGCTGAATTTCGAGCTAATGTAGATAATCCTGTGGTTCCGGCTTGGGTTTCTCTTGATGGACTGCCTGTTCACCTATTCAACAAGTCTGCTCTTTATCCAATAGCTAACTTAATTGGGAAACCTCTCAAAATTGATGCCGCCACATCCTCTCTTATTCGCCCTTCAGCGGCTCGAGTTTGTGTGGAGCTAGATTTGACAAAGGAGAGGCCAGATCGTGTTTGGATTGGTAATGGCAAAAATGGATTCTTTCAGTCAGTTTCTTATGAAAGCCTTCCAGCTTACTGTTTGCATTGTAGTCGATTGGGGCATGATATCTATAATTGTGTTGTTAACAACAATGCTGTTAACTCTTCTAAATTCCCTTCAGATGTTCCAAACAAGACAACTGAGACCAAAAAATGGATGCCTAAAGTCACTACAAACAACTTATCTACTGCCGAATCCTCTAAGAATGTCACTGCTGATTGTTCTGTTTTAAAAGACAATGAGGTTTGACAGTTGCTGATTGTTCTGTTTTAAAAGACAATGATACAGGTTTGACAATTACAAAACAGCCAGAGCAAAATGTTGCAACTGTGGAAATTGTTGATTGTGAAAAAGCTGTAAATCCTTTAACTAATCCTTCCTCTTCAAATGCCTTATTGGACCAAAATATAGTCATAATGGAACCTGTTGATAATGGGAATATTATTAAACATGCTGTTGTTTCTAATGTGTCTAGTGATTCGGTGGTGAATGGTTCTCATAAAATTAATAAAGTTACTTTTGCTGAAAATGTTGTTGTTTTGGACTCTTCTTTAAGAACCACTATTCTAGATACTCCTTTGCTTGATACTGAGGAGCAGAATATAGAAGATTCATCTTTGCTTTTAGTGTCCAATACTATGAATGAGTCCATTAATTTGAACTGTCTCAAGGACTTAGTTACTAATGATGGTCGTAATGTTATCTCGGATGCTTCTGATTCTGATATGGACGCTGTATCTCATGGGCTCGATTATTCATCTGATATGAATTTATCTAAAGTAGATGCATCTGTAATATGTGCTCTTAAGGATGTTTCTTCTACTTTAACTAATCCTCAGCCACCTGGCTTTGCTATGACACTTAGAAAAAATAGAAAACGCAAAGGTTCTTTTGTTTCTAAAGCTTTGAAAAATAAAGACTCTCACTCTTTATCTCTTAATTCTCCCTCTCATTAATGCATATTTTGTGTTGGAATGTTAGAGGGGTTTCCTCCTCTTTTAATCGTCTCCATAAGATTTGTTCAGTCTACCAAATTGGTCTTCTTATCATTATTGAGCCTATGATAGATGCTGTTAAAAGTAACCACTTATGTATTTCTTTGGGTTTTACTAATATTCAATGTGCACAGGATAATAAAATTTGGTTATTATGGAAGGATCAAATGTTTGATATTAATACTTGTGTTTCTAACCCACAAATTCTTTCATGTCTGGTCACTTCTCATGCTACGGCTTTCAAGTTTCGGCTGTCTGCAATTTATGGCTACCATTCTCGATCTGCTCGTGTATCTCTTTGGGATAATCTTTGTAATCTTGCAGCTCAAACTACTGTTCCTTGGATTGTTGGAGGAGATTTTAATATTATTAAATCTCCCTCTGAATATAAAGGTAGAGGATATCCTGATTTGAACAGTATTACAGACTTTGTTGATTGTTCGGTTAATTGTGGCTTGATGGATTTACCTTATTCTGGTAACAGTTTCACTTGGACAGGGGTTAGAAGTAACGGAAAAGTATGGAAGAGGCTTGATCGATTTTTGGCCTCTGTTAATTTTTTGAATAGTTTTGGTACTGTTAATTGTGTTCATCTTAACAAAACTACTTCAGATCACTCGCCTATTTTGATCAAGTGTAATAATGTCAATTTTTCAGCTCCTCGTCCCTTTAAATTCGAACATATGTGGCTGATGCATGATGATTTCCTTCCTATGGTTCGGTCGTTTTGGTCTTCTAACTTTTCAGGGGGTGGTATTTCAGGTCTCTTCCGAAAACTGAAATCACTCCGTAAGGTTATTTGTGAATGGAATAAATTGCACTTTGGCAACATTTTTTCTGCAATATAAGAGGCCGAAAATCAGGTAACAATTGCTGAATATAATTTTCTTTCTGATCCATCTCCTTCTAATAGATCGGTTTGGCAAGAGAAGCAAGCTAATTTGATTCAAAAACTTTGTTTTGAAGAAGTTTTTTGGAAGCAGAAGTCGCACATCACATGGTTGTCTGAAGGTGAAAATAATTCCAAATTTTTTCATACTTATGTGAAGATGTCTCGTAAGTTTCAGTTTATTTCTTCTATTAAAAATGATGATGGTACAGTCATAACGGATCAGGATAGTATTGGAGAGGTTGCAGTTAATTTTTTCACCAAGCTTTTTCAAGAAGAGCCGACTGTCCACTCTTCTGATTTGCTTGAATTGCTTCCATCTATTATTTCGAATGAAGACAATCTTGGATTGACTAAGATTCCAGAGGATGGTGAGATAAAAGATGCTGTCTGGCAATTAGATCCCACAAGTGCTCCGGGCCCGGATGGTTTTGATGGTAGATTCTTTCTGGCAGGTTGGGAATTTTTTAAATGGGATGTATGTAGTGCAGTGAAAGAATTTTTTCTGGGCTTTCCTATCCCTAGATCTTTTGGTAGTGCTAATATTATTTTAATTCCAAAGGTCCCAAATCCGGAGCATTTTTCTCAGTTTCGTCCCATTTGTCTTGCAACTTTTATTAGTAAAGTTTGTACAAGACTGCTGGCTAACAGACTAGCTCCTTTATTGATCAAAATTATTTCTCCTGAGCAAGTTGGGTTTCTTAAAGGTGGATCCATTCATGATCAAATTTTACTTGCTAATGAGATCATTCAAGACTTAGATAAGAAAGAAAATAAGAGGGCATAATCTAGCAATTAAACTGGACAAGGCTAAGGCATTTGACAGAGTTAGTTGGTCTGTTCTTAAACTGGTTCTCTTTCGTTTTGGTTTCTCTGCTCAGTTTGTGAATCTTGTTATGGGCAACTTGGCTTCAACACATCTCTCTGTGGTGGTTAATGGTATTAGCCGTGGCTATTTTCAGCCTAAGAGGGGTGTAAAACAAGGTGACCCTCTTTCACCTCTTCTGTTCATTATTGCCTCAGAATGTTTCTCAAGGAGTCTAAATCGTTTAATTCAATAAGGTAAAATTTTGCCTTATAGTCTTCACCGTAACTGTCCGGTGGTATCTCATTTGGCCTTCGCATATGATTTACTTATTTTCATCAGAGGGGATCTTCGAAGTATTAGAAAATTCAAAGTTTTTCTTTCTTCTCATCAACAATTCTCTGGTCAAATAGTCAATCTTCACAAAAGCTCTTTTTATTGCTCAAGTAAGTGCCCCTCTTCTGCTGTTCGTCGTATGAATCATAATTTGGGAATTCATCATAAGAATCTTCCTTTTACTTATCTTGGAGCTCCCATTTTTAAAGGAATTAATAGAGCAGCTTATTGTCACTTCTTATTGGATAAGATTGATCATAAATTGCAAGGCTGGTACAAGAAGTTTCTCTCAATAGGTGGTCGTCTTTTACTCATTAAACATGTTCTAAGTTCTATTCCTATGCATGTGATGGGTTCTCTTACTTTGCCTAAATCTGTTATCTCTGCTTTGGAAGCCAAGCTTTGCTCTTTCTTTTGGAGCACTGATTATTCGATTAAAAAACATCATTGGGTTAAGTTCTTTGATATGTGCTTCCCCACTTGTGAAAATGGTATAGGAATTCGTTCTTTCTCTTCTATTCAAGAGGCTTTCTCTATCAAGCTCCTATGGAATTATTTACTCAAAAACTCAGTTTGGTCACAATTCATGCAATCCAAGTATCAATGTAGAGGTGAGATGTCATATTTGCAATCTGATTCTTGCTGGTGGAAACGAATTTGTCAAGTTTTTCAGCAATACTCGGATCATTTTATCTTGGATGCTACACCAGTTGCTTGGAAGGAAACCACTTCGGGTCTGTTCACATTTTCTTCAGCATATGAGCTTGTTAGACAGCATTGCCATTCTTCCTTCTCCTCTTCTTTGGTCTGGGATGCTGTTTTCCCCATAAAATATTCCGTGTTGGCATGGAGAATTTTAAACAATGCTCTCCCTCTTCCAGAGAGGCTTCAAAGGATTAGAATTAATTTAGCAGTAGTTTGCCCTTTTTGTTATCAAGGGAATTCTTCTTTAGATCACATCTTTTATTTATGTCAGGAAATCTGCCCTCTTTGGTCTTTCTTTGGTGCATATATGGTGGAGGATATCTTAGTCAAGCGATCTCTTCGACAAGAGCTGATGCATTGGTGGCTCTTATCTCCTCTGAAGTCACTTATTGGACGTGTTAGAAGATTGATCTCATTATGTATTCTTTACTCTATTTGGGTTACTTATTGTAGCTGCTATTAGGGTGAGAAGTCTTGTATTATCCATCTTTGTTGTCTTCTACTATTAGAAATATTACTAGTTGGGGGATTGGTCATTCTAATGACTCATTTACTAAGCCTATTCCAGCACTTAAAGATATACTGCCCCCTCGTTTTGGTGCTGCCAATATTAAGCCTAAACTAATTTTTCTGGATCAAGCCACCCTCTGGATATCTAAAGCTTAATATTGATGCTACTTTTACCCGGCATGTGGCAGCGGGAGGAGCCATTTTACGTGTTCCTCTGGTCAGTTTCTAGCAGGTATTTCATTTATGCTACATGCTAATGATGCTTTTAATGCTGAACTTATGGCTCTACAAATTGGTTCTAAATGGTTCATTGAGGCTGGTTATGAGAATTTTCAAGTGGAATGTGACTCTTTATTGGTTGTAGATACACTTATAAATCAACAAGCTCTGCATCCTTCTTCTCTTGCCGGAATCACCAGACAACTACTGCACATTCGTTCTTACCCACTTCGACATGTTTATAGAGAAGGCAATCAAGCTGCACATTTTTTGGCCCTTTTTAGTAGATTGCATAGCAAAAATTTTCTTTTTACATCTTTTGATTCATTGTCTCATTTTTTTACAGGTATTTTGTTGAATGACTCTATGGGCACGCCCTATATTCGCTTCCATTAAATTATTAATAATACAGCGGATTGGTCGACTTGTTTAGTGTGTATCCAGACGTTCAGGCTAGTCCTGCAGCTTTCGGTGGTACCTCTTTCGAGTTGGTCAATTACGTTTTCTTCTAAAATATATATATATAATAAATTCATAATAAAATTATATAAATTATTGTATATATAATAAATTTTATATATATTATCTGAATATGATAAATTTGTAAAATGATAAAATTCTGATAAATTTAAATACATTTTGATAAACTTTATTAACTTTTTATAATAATTTTGCAAAAAATTGTAAATTTTAATTACAACTTTCTGATATGAATGTAAGGTAATTGGAAGATGGGTGGGGGCCTTGCTGTAGTAGGTTGGCGGGCCAAAGTGGGCCAGTCCCCGACTCAAGGAATTAAGAATGTCATCAAATGCTTATTGATTATGAGAAGAAATATACGTGCTTTCCATTATTTTTTATTTGTGTGTGTACGTGATCAAGAAATAATAATAATAATAATAATAATAATAGTTCTGTACGTAAATTTTATCATATTATAAGCATATTAATGAGCTCAAACCCATCACAAAACTAACAAATTAATTCTTGGTTCCATTCACTGAAATACCGATAGCAGCACTATACTTTACCTACAGAAAAGACGTATTGAAAAAATTGCATGTATGTTAGCGGGTTGGTTGTCTGGTTTCCTTTTTCAAGGGCTACTCAATGCCATTCCTTTTTCCATTTGCTTGCTTGATTGAGTTTGTTTCATCGGAATGAATGAAAAGAGAGTGGAAGATTCTTCGGAGTGGTGCATTTATGTACACCAGGCAAAGAAAATACCGGTTGTATTCTTACTTTCCGTTTTCAAGAGAAGTTTGAATTCAAACTTGTTGAATATAATAATGAGTTCTATCTTAAATCAAGTGAAGCAAAACTTAAATTAAATAATTTCATTATAAATAAAAAAACGTGAATAGTAATTATTAAATTAAATTTAAATTTGTCAAAATTCTCTTTGAATCAAGTAGAGGAAAATTTGAATTAAATAATTTTATTATTTGTTAAATTTGAGCGGAGTTCAAACTTAAGTATTTACTGTTGAGTTGAATATAAACTTGTTAAAACTCGAATCGAGTCAAAATTTATATATTAATTGCCAAATCGAGTTTATAATATCAGAACTCCATTCGATTTGGGCTCGATTACATCCGCTGTTTCGTATATTTGTTATAAAGTTGTAGAAAAAGAAATTAAAGAAGGATTAAGAGACGTAAAAAGAAGAAGAGGAAGAAGGGGGAAAGGAAAACAAGTAATCACATGTGAAATTTGTATGAAAAAGGACTGCATGCAGTAGTTGCAGAGTAATCAGAGCATCAGACAATGCCTACAAACCATCAAAACTAAAATAAATAATGAAAATAAAATTTAATAGAATAAAATGAAAGAGAGGTGTAGAGTAGGCTGAAAAGCAGAGGTTATGGGATACGTAGCGCTGGATTTTTAGTATCTTTTGCTAGCCAAAATTACCACTCGCATTATTAGGTAAAAATTATTTGTGCTTTGTTTTATTTTTAAATATGGGTTCATTTTTTTATCTATAGAATTTTTTTGGGAATTTTACAAATATATGAAAGAAAATAAAATTTTACCAAAATACTGAACAATATTTTTTTGCTATATTGAATATATATTAAATAGATGTTTAGTATATTTCATAAAAGTATTTCAATATTAGTTTGTAAAGTAAAAAATAGTCATAATAAAATTTTAAAGAAAAAAAAGTATTTCATGTAATTTTCTTTTTTTTTTTGTTTAATTTTATATGAGCCATGTGGCAATTTGTGGGCCTTAAAAAATTACTTATTTAATTTGCTAAAAATTATAATTAAATTGAATTATATATATTAAATTAATAATAATTAAAAATAACTAAAAATTATTTTTAGAAAATTAATATTATGCAATTACAATAATTTTTTCTTTAATAATTAGTGATAACCAATGAGAAAAAAAAAATCAGTGATAACTGTTATCAAATATAGAAATAGTGATAATTGTTATCAAATATAATGTTTTGGCAACATTTTTTTTCTTGTAATAATTATTATTCTTAATTTTATGCTAATTTATTATGAGAAAACATAAAATTAAGAAAATAATTGAGTAATTTAATTAGTTTCATATTGTCAATAATTTTTTGCTAAATTCAAACTAATTAATACTACCGATCAATTAATTATCAGTAGATTCTAATTACCTCAAAGTTTTATTTTTCTAAAGAATATTAGATTATCTCTGAGTTCTCACAAGTAGTCATAGCTTCCAATCTAACCCTAAAGTTTTATCCTTGGTTAGTGCTTGAGTTTTTCGATCAGTTTATGGAGTGTTACACCTCCCTCTTTGTTTTTTTTATTAAATAATAATAATAATAATAATAATAATAATAATAATAATAATAATAATAATAATAATAAAATGGTTGCTTTTACGTAGCTTCGCCACTTAATAATATTCAATTTTTTATTATTTGCTATTCTATAAATTTTGTACTAACTAATTATATGCTGTTTTGGGCTGCATTTTAATAGCATTTAATTTTTTTTATTAGCTATTTTCAATGATAAAATCTGACAAAAAAGTAATTTTACTCTTTTTTTAATGGAATGGTTTATTTTTTATTATTTTTATTTTATTTAAATTATTATTTTTAATTCATATAAATTTATTAAGTAAATGATTAAATTATGTTAATATTATATAAAATTATTTTAAATTAATTAGAATATTCTCTATTAACTTATTAATATTAAAAATATTTTATTTTAATTTTATTAATTGGCTTATTAATAATAAATATATAATTAAAAAAGATAATTAATTTTTATTAATTTTATAAGATGATAATATGAGTACTATTGATAATTTCTTTTATAAAAATAATAATTTTAAAAAAAAAGATGTAAATAGTATTTATATTTTTTCTGTTATAAATTAATAAATATATTTTATATTTATTCTTGTGAATGTTGTAGTTCACATTTTAGCTCTAGTGTATTTTTAATGTCAGCATATAACTAGCTAGTGAACTCTCTACTTTTTTTTTATAGTGAATGTTTATCTTTTAATTTATATTACCTTCGTTTCATTAATATAGAAAAAGTAATATGAACATAAAAATTAAAAAAAATTTATTTTTTTATCTCTATTGATTTAAATACCTCTAAAAAAATATTTCTCAAATTAAATTTTTAAGGCAAGAATATAAATGGTATTTTATTTCATTTCACTCTATAAAATTTATCTAAAATGATATATTTTTTATATAAAAAATACATCAAAAAATATTTTTTCTATGTTAATGAGGAGAGAGTATATTTTTTATTTTAAATTGATAAATATATTTTTTATTTTATAAATAACTAAATTAAAAAAAAAGGGTACTTATATCAATCTGAAATAAATAATAATAATAATAATAATAATATGGGGAAAGAAGAAGAAGAATTAGTGATGATGATTAAGTCAGAATGATGAGCTCTCCGCACTCCTCGAGTCTATCAAATAATAATAAGTATACTATATAAAATAACACTCTCTCAAAAACATGCTCACACGCGCACGCATAACTCTCTCTCTCTCTCTCTTTCTCTCTCTGCCGCCACCAACTATTCTCATTCACTCTCTTTCTCCTCTACATCTTTCATGGACTCGCCAACTCTAGAATTTTCTTTCTTTTTTAAACCTTTTTGTTTTTACTTTTTTATCTAATTATTTTTTTTATATTAATCATTCAATATCTTACTATTTAAAGATTATAAATTAATTTTTAGGTTCAGACCAGATACATTTATTAAACATAAAATATTTTATTTTATATTTTAAAAATATTTCATATTGCAGTGTTTATTAAGGAAGAGATTTTTTCACCTCATCTCAAATATCGGGAGTGATTATTAATTACTATGATATATGAAAGAAAATGCGAAAAAAGTTATATACTCTGATTGAAAGCCTCTCGTTTCTGTAGGCCCCTTTGGCTATAGAGACTTTTATTATTATGAATCCATATCTGATGTATGGATCTGCCTCCTTTGCTTTTGGCTAAATTGGCTTCGGTTTCAGTGCTTAAAATTCCCTTTAAATTCCATTGTAATAATAACCCATTTCCCTTCATTCACTCACTCTTTTTCTTGTTTAGTTATATTTTCTTTTAAAGAAAATTATTAATAATTATGTTGGCCATGGAAGAACTTCTTTGTGAGCTTAGTGGAGATGATAGAAATGAACAAGGTTTGCCTCCTGGGTTTAGATTTCATCCTACTGATGAAGAGCTTATAACCTTTTATCTTGCTTCCAAGGTGTTTAATGGAAGCTTTTGTGGTGTTGAAATTGCTGAAGTTGACCTTAACAGATGTGAGCTATGGGAGCTTCCAGGTACGAAACACAATGTCATCATCTTCACAAGCTCGACTCTCTTTGGTCGCCATTTTCTGTTTTTCTTGCTTGATATTTGCTTATATACTTGTTCTTCATTTCTGTGCCTGTTCTTCTTGAAGGTTTAGTTCTTATATTTTTATGAATTACTATATATATATAATCACTCTAATTATATCTTTCAAAAAGAAAGAGGTGCTGTACGTATTTGGATTCACGAAACTAGAGCAAAACAACAGGAAAAGTTGAAAACTTTTTGAAATATTTGTACAGAAGTTAAGGTGATTGATTAAGTAACTGGCGAAAATGGTTACTTGTGAATCAGATGTGGCAAAAATGGGGGAGAGAGAATTTTACTTCTTCAGCTTAAGAGACAGGAAGTACCCAACAGGGTTAAGAACAAATAGAGCAACGGAAGCTGGGTATTGGAAAGCCACAGGCAAAGATAGAGAAGTTTACAGTGCTTCAAGTGGTTCTTTACTTGGCATGAAAAAAACTCTGGTTTTCTACAAAGGTAGAGCTCCAAGAGGCGAGAAGACCAAGTGTTGATGGTGATTTCTCCTATCGTCACACGTGCAAGGTAATTTCTGCAACTCACACACGTGTTGTCCTCTTTTAAGTTGACTTGTTCACCACCCCCGTCACTACTGCACCGCACCATTTTTCACTCCATTGTTTTGATTTTCTTTTTTGTTTATAACTATTAATTTAAACTTTTGGGTAGTTTCAGATGTGATTGCTTTGATTTAACATTGTCCTATTTCATTGTCAATGCCTCCGTCTGTCTTTCTCTCTTTCTTCTGTTTCTGCATTTATTATTCTAAAACAATATTTTTCTTGGTTGTTGTGCAGGAGGAATGGTTGATTTGCAGGATATTTCACAAAAATGGTGAGAATAAAATTGGGGTATTGCAAGGAGGACAAGGAGGGTTCCTGTTGGAAGTTACTACTTCGCCACCCACATGTAGTTTGTTGCCTTCGTTGTTCGAAGCATCATCTTCTACATTATTAGAATCTAAAACTCATCAGCAGGATAATGCAGTTCAACTAATCCAACTAGTAGCGGAGAAGAAACAAACAAAAACCACCACCACCCATCACCATCGATGCCCTTCAAGTCTCTTCTCTCGCATCAAGATTGCACTTTGAAAGAACAACAATCCTCCACTGTTACTAAACAGTGCAAGACAGAGCAGCCTAATAACTTTTCCCATTTGCAACTGCCTGCAGATGCTAATTTATTCAACTGGGTTGACAAGATTCATCCAAACTCGTATCAATGTCCAGCTTTGTCTTTTGAGGTAGATTGCAGCTGGGGATCTCTTCTCATGATCATGATTCAGACATCACACCAAATGACATGTCCACTTCATCAATTGCATTCAACAACAGGGCCGGTTTTCAGATGATGTTAGACACTCCCATCACACAGTCGTGGCCATTCGATTCGTAAAATCTTCAACTCTCCAACTTGCTTCACCATATATATATATATATATATATATATATAGCTTTATTATATATACATAATAATAACACCATCTTTTCTACATATCAACCATTAATGTATTGTATTATTTAAATGTATCTACTAATATAGCAGATTAGCAGTAATTAAATGTAGCACTGCATATATTCCTATTTTTATCATCTATTAGACATTTCCTAATTAATCCTCTTATTATCTTATCTCTTTCTTTTTTTTTTTGTTTGTTAAGTTTGGAGATATCTAAAATTCTATCAAAAACAATTTAGCAGCAAATGTATATGTCTCTGAACAATAGATTTATAATTAATAGATTTATAATTGATTTTTTCTTCATCACATAATAATAATAATAATAATAATAATAGATTTATGAGGGATTTTTTCTTTTTCCTAAACGGTGGTGGTGGTGGAGGTGATGGATAGGATATAACTGGAGCAGCAGCTAATGCCGTAAGGGTACAGAAGTACCCAGGTGGAAGGAATAGGATTGGGCTTGTATTATATTATTAATAGTTAGTATATTCAGATGATTTAGACGTCACTTTGTGTTGATGATTGACCGTTTGGATGCACGGGCGCTTCTAGAGAGTCTGGCTGGGGAGATCTCTGATCCATCTATACGGCCCTATATTAGCTCTGTATCCAGAGGGAGACAAGCCTTGGATGTATCTAAAACAGCAACCCAGCCACAATCGTTATTCATTAATAAAAGTTGATGACATTGGCATCATCCTTAATTTGTTGTTGGCTTAATTCATCGAATTTGGCACATTTAATTATTCCCTTATATATTATTCGACTAATTATTTTTATTTTTAAATTTTATTTTTTTTATAATAAACTAATTCTAATTGTGAAGTTTAAAAAATAATTATAATTTACTTTTAATAAGAGTGTAAAATTGACTAAAATAATACCGTTAAATTATTAATAAAATTTTTCGTTAAAATTTTTAATTACCGGCATTAAAAAATAACAATTTTTGATTAAAAAATTTAATTAAAAAATTATATTTTCAATTAAAATTCATATCTAAAGATCTAAAAATAACAAGAAGAAGAAGAAAAAAAAGAAAAAAGAATAAGGAGGAGAAAATATTTTTGCTGAAATCTTCAACATCTCAAATTTCAATGTTTTTACCAAAAAAAATTTATTTATTTCTCAAAAAAAATGAACAGATTTAAAAAGAAAAGAAAAGAAAAACTTTTTTCCCAAATCTTCAATGATCCAATTTTTTTTATTTAAAATTTTAATTTATTTCTTAATAAAATGGATAGATTTAAAAAGAAAAAAAATAATTTTTCTCAAAATTTCAACAATTGAAAATTTTTATTTTTTGCTGAAATTTTCTGTTTATTGATCAAAAAGAGAATTGAAATTATGAGGTTTAAAACGGTTGTAACTCAAGAGCCACAAAAATGTGGATATATTAAATTAAAAAATAATTTGTTATGAAAAAATTAAATTTAAAAAGTAAAATCAATACTCGAATGGTATAAGGAGTAAAATAATCAAAGTTACTAAGTTGAAAGATAATATATATAATAAGTCTTTGTTCTTCGTTTTACCATTCATGTCATATGCATCTATAAGTGTGTGAGATTCAAAAGCATAAGTTTACCAAAGCTGCCACCTGAGGATTCGGCCACGAGTGACTGTCCCAACTCTCGACAAACCAACTCCAATAACGTCCGCTTTCATGGTCATTCCTACGGGGCGCACAATTTTTAGCAATTTTCTTGCTTATTTGAACATGTAATTGGGCACTATAACATGGATTCAGAAGATAAATTTACCCAATAATTTCTTAGATTATAGATTTTGTATTGTACTTTCCCCGAGGGATTTTTTACATGAGCCGAAGCCCTAATATAACTCATGTATGGCCCCAAGAGTTTACTCTAGCCAATCGAATCCAACTTGAATCATCTAGATTGGGTCAAATTCCTCTGGTCTACAAACCATCTGATCAACCCTATTACTTTGCTCTGTTTAATAGATCTATTTTGATATATTACTAGGCCAGAAATTATAATCTACATGTTTGCTCGATCCAGTAGGAATCAATCGTTCCAATTTGCAAAAATATATCAAAAAGGGACAGCCTGGTATACAAACACTCCCGCTATGCACGGAGTCCGGAAAAGCAATTGTTCCAATTTGCAAAAATGTATCAAAAAGGGACAGCCCAGTGCACAAACACTCCCGCTATGCGCGGGATCCGAAGAAGAGTCGGACCCATTAGGTCATTATACGCAGTCTTTTCTTACAATTACAAGAGGTCATTTCCACGACTTGAACCCGTAGCTTCAGGTCACACGGCAACAACACTTACCATTGCGCTAAGACTCCCTTTAAATATGCAAAAATGTATCAATTAAAAATAATAATAATAAATAAAAGGCATGGCCTCATTTATACCATTTTTTTCATCTATCATTGCTAATTGGCAATAACCTGACCTCCATTCCAAGGCAGAGAGAGCACCATTGTTAACTCAGAAGTTCAAATCATACAAAATTCAGATCATCATGCATTCCAAAATTTCATAGGTTTCGCAATATGATTGATGGGGCAACATTGATTAACTAAATAATGTTAATAGAAACAGGTCGTCAAAAGAAAGATTTACAATTAAAAGTTCTTCAAAGCAAAATAAAAAGCTTTTTCATTCTCAAACTGCCCACTCATGGATTCCAACTAATTGGTCCTGAGCTGAGGATTATTACATGCTCAATCACACATCTAATTGCAAGCAGAGCCAAACACCCAAGCTGCCCCTGAACAGAGAGGAAAATTACTCAGTTGCATTTCAGGGAGGCAGAGGAATTACAAAAGAGTACACACAGTGTCAATTGCATCAGTCAATGAGAAACTGCGCATTTTCTTCAATTACATAGAGCATGAGTCTTACTATAATCCTGAAAAATGAGACTTATCTGTATCTGCTCTAGCACGGCTCAAAATAACTAAGCTAAGGGAAAATCAGGGAAATGTACTAAGTTTTCAACAGGCATAAAGAAAGAACTTACATGAACACCAATGGCAACAATATCCTCGAGAGACTTTTAAATTTTTCTTGTTAATTTTTTTTAATATAAACCTGACAGAGTCAACCCTAAAAGCTAATTATTATAGTTGGAGAGCTTATTTTTAAATTAATTGAATCATATTCTTTTATTTAATAGATGCGCGATTGCCTACACTTTTATTTATTATAGAGTAGTTGCACATTCGATATACATATCACATGAACCATAGGACCTAACAATAATAAATTCCAACTTGAGTAACAAAAGCTGGTTTAAACTCAAAGGCAAAGCATAACCAAAACACCTTTAATGACTGCAGTTGAACTTAACCAACAGCTCCACTTTGAACTTAACGAACAGCTCCACTTCCTGGCAGTGGGCAGAATAGCAGGCAATGCCCTCAATGACTTCATGAAAAACCTAACAATCAACTACCAATAGCTAAAAATCCTTAAAGAGTTACAAGCAACAGATCAAATTCACTACCACTAAGCACGAAACAATAACACTCCCACAAAATCATCAATCTCAAACACAGTATGTAAACTGATTTCATCATTAGACTTAATTACAGATTCAAGATCCATTTGATTTGTGGTTCAATAGAGTACTTCATAGCACAACCTATGTGAAGCGAAAATGGATATAAAAATTCAATAGTGATAGTAAAAGGATTGTACCAAAACAATAAATACCTAGAACGAGAAATCAAAAGAACACGAACCGGGAAAAGAGAAAGGACGAGTTTTGGATCTTATTTGGGAGATTTATCGTCCTTGGAGGAAGAACCATATCGCGGCGGAGAATATATTAGCGCCGCCACCATAGCTCCTGGAAAAACGACGTACTTGGCCACCGCAGCTAGCTTGGCCACCAACGGCTCTCCCCGCATCATCGCCATTTTCGCTTAGCTTTACCTTTCTGACGAACCGGGGGCGTTATATTGAAAAAGTATACACGTAACAATTTTTGATTGGTTGCTTCCCGAAATTGGGCTTTTTCCTGACACTAAGAATGTAGTTTTGGGCTTAGGGTTGGGCTTAAAACATAGCAACAAAAATGTCATCTGTTTAATTTTTGAGAAAATCACGCTGATACTGTTTTTGGATTTGCGTTTTCACTTTTATGGGTCAACAAAATTTTTTTCAAATATGTAAAACCACGGCAATTTTTTTTAAAATTACCTTTTTAGTGATATTTTTTTTCAGTTTTATTTTTTTTTATTTTTTTATTTAAAATTTTTTTTAATATCATATTTTTAATATATATACAAAAAAATATATACAATATATATAAAATACACATATATAATAATACAAATTACTTCTATAACGCCTACAAAATATGTCCTATACATTCGCATAATATTTTTAATATTTGTTTAATTTAATTTTTTTTATTTTCGTAAGATTCACACAATATTTAATAATTTTTACATAAAATATACACAATTTAGATAATAAATACATAACATATATACAATATCTAAAATATATACAAAATTTACATAGAATATCTAACAAATATTTACATAATAAAATTAATATTATTTATTTATATAATATATAAAATTTATTTAAAAATAAATTTAATAATTTTTATTAATATATTTATATATATTATTTTTTTATTTTTTACTGTTATTTATTTTTTATAATTAAAATTCTTTTTTTTTAAAAAATTATAATTTTTATATGCTAAAAATAATTTAAAATATTAATTTTTATTATTTTATTATATTATTTTATTATTGAAGTTTGAAAGAAAAAGATGAAAATTGAAATAAAATATTAATAGTAATGACAAGTATGTATTTGTGAAAAAAAAAATCTTATTTCAGTGAAAGAGCGAGGTCTTTCTAAAAATTTACTCAATTTTTTTTAAAAGTGCATATATTTTTATTTTATATACTATTTTTGAAATAAAATTTATTTTTTAGGTAATTTTCTAATTGTCCCTTAATTTTTTTTATAAAATATCTCATAATTTTTAAAAGATTTTGAAAATGTCATTTTTTTTAATTCACTCAAAGATTACAGTATGTATATTTTTAATAAAGTGGATTTTTTAAAAAAAATAAAAATAAAAATTATAAAAAAATAAATATTTTTAAATATTTATTTATTTTTAAAAACATTTTTATATAGTACATATATTTTTTATAATGTATTTTATGGTTTAACAATAAATTCATATTTTCTTATATAATAAATCTGTGAACAATTATAAGATAAATGCTCAATCATATTTGATATAATTTAATAATAAATACATATTCCTTCATAAAATAAATTCAAAATTTATTATATTCAAAATTTATTATAAGATAAATACTAGATTATGTTCAACAAACATAGGTCAGCCAAACAATGAGTCCAAAGAACAAGGTAAAGACCATTAGTACTGCATATCATAAAAATCAATTAAGTTAGAATAATATTTTAATTTTGTATAAAATGCAGATTGACATATAATTTAATAATAAATATATATATATATATATTTTTAATAATTATTATAGTTTCGATTTCTCCACCTATGTAAATGTAAAAACTTAATCATTTGAACACATATACTGCTTATGTCACAGTATTGACAATAATAACTAATTGGGTCCAATCTTGTCTTTCTTGCTCGAGATGGATAAAGAGGACAGCAAGGGAACTTTCCCTTCTTCATCTCTTGTTATTAACTCTTGTTATTGTTGGACGCAAGTTGCACCAAACCATACAAATTCTTGGATTTAAAGACCAGCCACGGCCACATATTTTGTCATATCTTTCATGGCACTTTTTCCACCTCAAAATCTGCAAACATGTGAAACACTTATCCACTTGCAGTACTCTTCCCTGAAAACCAAACTAAACATTTGTTGCCACCCCATTACTAAATCTTTCCTCTTTTTCAAGCAATGGCAGCTGCAGATTATTCTGCTACAGGCAGAAGGAATTCCAATACTCAGCTTTTGGAAGAGTTGGAAGCGCTTAGTCAATCTTTATATCAAACACACACTGCGACAACTAATAGAAGAACTGCTTCTCTTGCACTTCCAAGAACTTCAGCTCCTTCACTCACTTCTGTTGATGAGTCTACTACAGCAAAAGTTGATGGAAGATCAAGCTCTAGACCTCGTTCCAGGCGTATGTCCTTGTCGCCGTGGCTTTCTCGGCCAAAGCCTGATGATGATGGTGATGCTAAGACATCTAAACAACCTGATGCAAAGAAGTTGGATGAAACAGCAGCTTCAACTGAGAAGAAAGGATTTTGGAACTGGAAACCAATTCGTGCACTTTCTCATATTGCGATGCAGAAACTGAGCTGTTTGTTCTCAGTTGAAGTGGTTTCTGTACAAGGTCTTCCAGCTTCAATGAATGGCCTTCGCCTTTCTGTTTGTATTAGGAAGAAAGAAACTAAAGATGGTGCAGTTCATACCATGCCATCGAGAGTTGCACAGGGAGCTGCTGATTTTGAAGAGACCCTTTTTGTCAAATGTCATGTGTATTGCTCTCCAGGCAATGGAAAGCAGCAGCTCAAATTCGAGCCCCGTCCATTTTGGATTTATGTGTTTGCCGTTGATGCTGAAGAGCTAGACTTTGGTAGAGGTTCTGTGGATTTGAGTCATCTGATTCAGGAATCCATGGAGCGGAATCAAGAAGGTACTCGAATTCGTCAGTGGGATACAAGTTTCAATCTTTCTGGTAAGGCTAAAGGAGGGGAACTTGTTATCAAATTGGGATTTCAGATTATGGAGACGGAGAGAGGGATTGATATCTACAGACAAGGTGATGGATTGAAGCCTAACAAATCTAGAAACCTCACTTCTTTTGGCTGGAAACAGTCAAAAACGTCATTCAGTATCCCCAGTCCAAGAATGTCAAGTCGAAGCGAAGCTTGGACACCTTCTCAGTCAAAAACAGCTGTGGATTTGCAAGGAATCGATGACTTTAACCTTGATGAGCCAGCCCCAGTTCCTGCACCTTCTCCCTCAGTTCTGAAATCAGAACAGCCAGAACCAAAGATTGAAGAACATGAGCTCCTGGACTTTGATATTGTGGATAAAGGAGTTGAAATTCAAGAGAAAGAAGAGTCAGAAGAAAATGTTGAAGCAAAGTCCGCATCATCAAGGGAGGATGTTAAGGAGATAGTGCATGATCAGGTACATATTAGCAGATTAAGTGAGCTTGATTCAATTGCTCAGCAGATAAAAGCTCTTGAATCTATGATGGGAGACGAAAAAATAATTAATATAGAGGAAACTGAATCACAAAAACTAGCTGCAGATGAGGAGACAGTAACAAGAGAATTTCTTCAACTTCTTGAGGATGAAGAGCTTAATACATGCAAATGTAATCAATCTGAAATTCCCCCTCTTCAGCTTGGGGAAGCAGATGATTCTGCAGAGACTGAATCCAAAGTATATATATCCGATCTCGGCAAGGGCTTGGGCTCTGTAGTGCAAACAAGGGATGGAGGCTACTTAGCAGCCATGAATCCTCTAGATACCATTGTGGCAAGGAAAGACACTCCAAAGTTAGCTATGCAGTTATCAAAACCAATTATTTTTCCATCTCAAAACTCCTTAAGTGGGTTTGAATTGTTTCAGAAAATGACAGCTGTTGGTTTTGAGGAACTCAGCTCTCAAATCACATCGCTGATGCCCATGGATGAACTGATGGGGAAAACAGCAGAACAGATAGCATTTGAAGGCATAGCTTCTGCAATCATCCAAGGAAGAAACAAAGAAGGCGCTAGCTCAAGTGCTGCTCGTACCATTGCTTCAGTAAAACCCATGGCAACTGCATTGAATACAGGCAGAAAAGAGAGGATTTCAACAGGGATTTGGAATGTAGATGAAAATCCATTGACAGCAGAGGAAATTTTGGTATTCTCATTGCAGAAGATTGAAGCAATGTCAGTTGAGGCCTTGAAAATTCAGGCAGAAATAGCAGAAGAAGATGCACCGTTTGATGTTTCTCCCCGTACAGGAAAGACAAATACAGCTGATAAGAAAGAACACTATCACCCTCTAGCTTCTGCAATACCACTTGAAGATTGGCTAAAAAGCTACAACTCCTCTACTTCAGATGGGAACCCAGGAAATCGATCGACAATCACAGTAGCAGTGGTTGTCCAGCTCCGGGATCCATTAGGGCGATACGAGGCAGTTGGAGGCCCTATGGTAGCACTCATTCACGCAGCCTGTGCTGACACAAAACATAACGAATATTATGAGGAAAAGAAATTCAAAGTGGCTAGTCTCCATGTTGGAGGTCTGAAACTAAGAACAGGAGGAAAGAGGAGTATGTGGGATACAGAAAGGCAAAGGCTAACAGCAATGCAGTGGTTGGTAGCATATGGACTAGGAAAGGGAGGAAAAAGAGGAAAACATGTGTTGGTGAAAGGGCAGGATCTGCTATGGAGCATTTCCTCAAGAATAATGGCTGATATGTGGCTCAAACCAATGAGAAATCCTGATGTAAAGTTTGCAAAGTAAAGAGAGCATATCAATTATCAAGATTGGCTACAACAGTATAGAGTGAATTCGTTCTTTTCTTTTTATATGATTCTGGATATAATAATAAGTTTTCTTTGTATAAGATTTGTTGCATTTGCAAGTACCTTTTGTTCAGTCTTGTCATAATGGAAAATACAGTTACCAGGATTTGGTTCTTTTAATTCATTATAATCAGCGACATCCATTAGACCAAGATCTTTCTTGAAATTATGAGATGCCTGTCCATTTTTAGCATAACTTGCCTTGATGTTGTTGTAATGTGGGAGAATGTGTATTAGTATGACTATACCGCAAGTATACGGTATTATTTTTTATAGTAAAGTGGTAGAGTATCGTATTCACAGTAAAAATATATTTAATTAACCTAAATTCAATGTAACTATTATCTGAAAATTAAAAATTTACAACAATTAAATTTATTCTATTAACTTTAAATCTAGCTTAATTAATTACTCTAAACTAGGTATTCAAACAACCAACGATAAATAGTAAGATTAAATTTTAATGGAGTTTTTACTATGGGTCTAATTAATGAAATATTAAAGTTCAATTCTTAAATCGAAGATATCTAATATCACTCAATTCATCCTCTTTTCTCTCAAACAATGAGAATATAATTGGACAGTGATTAAATTATTATTCTCATGTCAAATCATCAATGTCCAATTCAATTATCAATCTTAGATCTCTAAACAATTAATTTATCTCTAAACCAATCACTCAAGATTAATTATTTCACATAAAAAATCACATTCAACTATCGTATTTTATATGATTCTTTAAATTTAACAATTGCTGGCCAAGTAATTACTAATCAATTAAACCAAAATTATCAAATCAAGGATAAAAGAAAATAAATTTATGTATATTAATAGATTATAATTAAACTCATAGTTCAAACATTCAAATTCACCTAATCCCACAAAAAATTTAGTTGCTTATGACTAAATTAAATATAATAAACATAGAAATTAAGAAACTAAACATGATATTCATTATTCTAAAGTTCAAATCAATAAAATAATAAAGACATAAAATAAAATATAACATAAAATAGATAGTTTAAACTAGATGATCAATAGTCTTGTAGAGATGATGAATTTGTTCTCAAGTCCAATATTCTTCTACCTTTAATCTCCAATGTGAAAAACTAATCTCCCTTTGAAAGATGAAAAAGTGTAGTAGAAAAATTGACTCTCGGTGCTCCTCATGTTACTGTTTGCATCCCATTAAATGTTGTATCTCCCAACTACTCTCAACTCTCAACTAGACTCCTACTCCTTCTCGGCTTCTGTTTCAAATTCAAATTTAAAACTTCAAACTAAATTTTCTATCAAATATCTCCCTTATCTCTTGACTCCTTCAGCAAAATTGCAGCCCCAGAAGAGTAGATAATATTAGGCTTTTAAATCACCTCATTTGGACCTCAGACGCCTAAGTTATTGCCCAATTATTATCAGTGGTCCGGACTGAAATTCTGCTTTTGAAATTTAATTTCAATTTTGAATTTAAAGTTTGAAGCTCAAACAAACTTAGAATTTGACAAGCTAGACTTTTGTAGAAAGCTTGAGATGTCTCATGTCAACTTCATGAAGACCACTTCTTCAAATTTGTGCTTTACAACCACCGAAATTCCTCTTGAAGCTCTAAAGGTCAAATTATGCCAAAAATTTCAATTTATATACAATTATAAGAAATTAATTTAAATTAATCTTAATTCAAGAATAATGAAATACAAACACATAGATAAATTTAGAATAGATTAATTCAAGTCAATTATATACATAATCTGATAGAAAATATAAGATCAATAAGCACTTATCAAATTCTTCCACACTTAAACTTTTGTTTATTCTCAAGCAAATTAATATTATTAAATCAAACTCCAATAATTAATCAAACTCAATCAACCAAAGAAAAATAATAATCACTTATTCTTAACTTAAAATATTAAATTTCAAAGAATTATAGTCTCAATTAACTTCAAAAACTAAGTGCACTTATATATTAATGTGATTAACAAAAACTTTTATAGCAAACTATACTTATAAGAAATTCATCATAACTTCACTAATCTAAGAATATAGCAAGCATCACTATATTTCCAACTCTATACAGTAACTGAGGATCATTAAAAATTATGAATTTATCATTCTTATTCTTATTCTTATTCTTATTCTTATTCTTATTCTTATTCTTATTCTTATTATTATTATTATTATATAATGGGTGCATTTTATGCTCCATTCCACCTTAATTATCTAAAACGAGGTGTTTTACACTCTATCTCGCAAAACTCTTAATTAATTAATTAATTAAGCATAATTCTCATATTATATCCACGTATATTTGAATAATGAACTACCTTAGTGATACAAACTAACTCAAAAATTCATATTATCACAATGAACCCAAAAGACTATAATTTAGCATAGAAACAATTATAATTTAAAAATAAGTGTTCTTAAAAATTTTTCAAGGGTATAACTTCATTAATTCCATGCTTTAAATTGAGAATAAACAAAAATTATTTTAATCTAGTTAAAAAAGTTCAATTATCAAGTTGATATCTAAAATAACAATAATTAACTAACTTAATAACAAGTAAAGAACAAGTAGAGATCAAAAACTAAATAGATTGAGAAGTAGGAGCAGAACAGTTCTATTTTATTAAAAATAAAAAATTTAAATCTAGTATAAATAAAACTAAAAGATACGAAATTAAATAAAAATCAAAACTAAAAATAAAAATTAATATAAAATTTCATTTTTTTTTAATTTTTATTTCTAATTAAAGAAAAATTCACAAAATATAAATTAAGCAAGACAAATGGCAAGACACATTAAGCGACCGTTCTCCTCCCACGCTTAATCTTTTCATTGTCCTCAATAAAAAAATAAGTAACCACAAACAAGAAAAATCACAAATAACAAGAAAAAAGAAAATATAATAAGAAAGGAAAAAAATGAAAAGATGAAGGCTTCCCTGTGTTATGGCTACGCTGGAGATGATGGAGTCGGAGAAGAGACGGACAATCCTAAAGGCTCAATATACTTCATTTACTTTATAACTATGACAAGTCTAGCTCCTCTCCATGATGATAATTCTTCTTATATTGCTTTTTACTCTTGATGCCATAGTTGAAAGATTAAAGTGATGGGTATTGTGTATTTGGTAAGTATTTATGTGAATAAGAAAGAAATTGAGTAAATTTTTATAGTTTGTGGTTAGAGATTTTTGAGGCTTTTAGATATAAAAAGAAGAAGAGAAAAATAATAATAAATATAATAAGGGAGGAGAGAGAAACGAAGTTTGGGTATTTATGGCTACCGAGTTAAAAAAAATTAATTAAAAAAATTTTTGGTTGTTTGACGAGATCGTTACTGCAGCTACAGTACATTTTTTTCAAGGGCTTATAGCGATTGCGCTGTTTGACGCGATCGCTACAGTAGCTACAACAATTTGTTTTAAGACTAAATAAAGAATAAATACAATTTAAACTTACCTTTTCTTTCTTTTTTTTTCTCCACTTTCGCTATTTATTTACTTGACAAACTAAAACAAAAATTAAATATTAAAGAACATAGATTTTAAAACATCAACCTGCAAAAATCAATAAATAAATTAATAACTCAAAAATTATGTAAATCAATAATCAAAACTTCAACTTAATTAAATCAAATGAACTAAAATTACTAAACACACAAATATTAAATGGAAATAAAGAAATAGAAAATTGGGTTGCCTCCTAAAAGCACTTGTTTAAAGTCTTTAGCTTGACTTTCCTTTTGAGCTCAAAGTAGAAAATCACAACATACTTCCTTTTTCACCATATTACTTGTTGTTATTGACTTTGAAGTATTCTTCCCAAGTTCTTTATACCCTTCAATTTCTATTTGTGAACTTTTATCCATGGGTGAAGTGAAATGGATTGCTTTACAGTTTCCTTCCATTTGTTTAAAGTTTGGTATTGGATAAACTTTGAGCGAATCATTGTTAATGAAATTTTTTTTTAAAAGATTTACCACTAGCCTCTGCCTGGGGCCTTTTGGAAGTAGAATCGTTTGAAGATTTAGTCATGTTAAACTCCACCTGATCATCCCTAATTTTTAAAGTGAGCTTGTCACTTTTCACTTCAATTATAGCTCTGACAGTAACTAGAAATGGCCTCCCAAAAATCAGTGAAATATCTACATCTTCATTCAAATTCACAACTATAAAATTGACAGGAATATAGAATTATTCAACTTTTATAAGTATATTTTCTAATAGGCTTTCATGGTACTTGACTGATCTATCTGTAGGTTGTAAGATTATATTGGTAGGTGTCATCTTTATGAGTTTTAATTTTCTATAAATAGACAAAGGTATTAGATTGATACTAGCACCTAAACCACATAATAAATTTTGGAAATTAAATCTATCACAGGGAATAGAAAAACTTCTTGAATTCTTAAGTTTAGAAGGAAATTTATTTTGTACAATGAGTTGCACTCTTCAGTAAGTGCAACTGAAGCTATTTTTTCCATCTTTCCCTTTTTAGACAAGAGTTCCTTTAAGAACTTTGCATATGTTGGTATTTGAAAAAAAAATTATGAAAGGTAAATTAATGTAAAATTACTTAAAATTTTCAAGGAACTTGATGTATTATTCATTCTACTTATATTGTATCAGCCACTGAAGAAAGAGAATGGGTGGCACGTAAGATTTTATCTCTTGTTTAACATATGTCTCCTCTTTTTCAACTTCACTCTCATTGCTTGTCGATTTAGAAGAAGAAGTTTATAGAGCTAGGGCCTTTTATGTTAAATCTTCAAGTTGTATGTTACTTAGGAAAATAACATTGCAATGTTCTCTCAGATTAATTTTAGTTTGATTTGGAAGTACTCATTGTGGGCGATTGTTAAGAGAACTTGCTATTTGATTAATTTGAATTTCTAGATTCTTATTTTGGATTGCAATCCATTCTATTCTTGATTCCAAATTGTCAAACCTTTTAGAAGCAACTCTAATAAATTTCTCTAAAGCCAATTCATATGATAGTTTACTTTCATATGGTTGAGATGACTTTGAATTTGGTTTCTCAAGAATTGATGGGTGTCGAAGCCACCAAAAATAATAAACCTGCTCTTCCTACAAAAGAAAACTTGTAAATAGGGTGAGAAGGGTCGAACCCAAGGAACTAGCCTTGCCCAAGGCTAACCAGAACTGACACCTGCTGTAATTTAAGAAAAATAAAATAAAAACAGGGGAATTATATTTATGAAAAATAAAACGAAATTAAGTTAAATAAGTGATCAAGAACGAAATTAGGACAGCAAAAATAATTTAAAACTTGAAACAATGGAAGTGAACTCAGTCAAGGACGATTCGCGGTATGAAGTTCTCACGGATTGATCACGGGCTAAAAATAATCTTTTTAATTCATATTCACAGACAAGTTATAGCCTTCAAGCTAGCGTCTCCGACCAATCTTTCCGTTTTGAATAGGTTAAGCAAGACATAGCGCTATGAATAACCCCTAACCAATAAACAACCCTAATACTAGCGACAGGATTTAATTTATTGATTGCAATGAACACTAGAAAGACCTTGCCCTAACCAACAAACCTACTAGCGAGATTCATTTAGATTAGATCATACAATTACTTAATATAACCCAAAAGGTTCTACCCAATCAAATTATATCAATTGCCACTTGTATCAATTCGAATAAACAATTACGGATTTAATCTCATTGATTAGCTATATGTATCCTATCAATTAATCAATTGGCCAGATCAATCAACTAATAAAAATACATTAAGGATGGATTTTTCCAATAAGCCACAGTAAGAGTATGAATGCAAAAGAATCAAAAAGAATAATTAGGCACAATCAAACCTCACAATCTTAAGAACTTCAACCTTGAATTAATCCTTGACTGAAATAAAGAGTTTAGCCACACATGGCCATGGAAGAACAACAAAAATTCTGTAAAAGAATGCTGAAATTCGTATTAATCAAAGAGGAGGCAAAAAGTCCTCTCCCAAAACCCTAAAAATAACTTAAATACTCAATAAAGAGTGGGACCATCCTAATATAACAAAAAGGCCCACTAAAAACTACTTAAATCCTATTACAAGTCGGTTTAGAAGTCCTCAAATACCACTAAAACGCGTGGGCCCATCACTTAATTAAATCAGCCCGTTCAGGTCTGCCTGGCCGTTAGCCTTGGGCAAGGCTAAGGCCTCTGCTGCCAATCTGACAATCTGTCATAAAGAAAATTCAGCTTCATGTCCTTTGCTCCAATACTTCCAATCCAGCTCCAAATAAGCCTCTTTATTGCAAATCCACCATTCCTGTCCAGAATAATAAAAACCAAGTAAAAGCTCTTCTTTTCAATGTGAATAACATCAATTAAGCACAAAAACAAAGTGATAAACATGTTGGATTTGCAGCCTATCAAATATCCCCACACTTATCCCATGCTTGTCCTCAAGCATGACTCAAAACTCAAAATCAATCTATAAGGAGACCACATACTTCACCCAAGAACCCAATCAAACACACACACATGTTCCCCAAACAACTCAACATCACAATTAAGAATCCAACCATCAACATCATTCCATCATTATGAACTCAATTGAAAAAGGTTACACTAAGAATTCCTAAAAACACGCACGCACACATTCGAAGTTTGAATCAACAAGTGTTTTATCGAGCAAGTAACAAAACATATAAAAACATTTTCATAGCTTCATTAAAACAGAATTAAAGAACAACCATAGGCTCCCCTCTAAACTCCCTCTCCACTAATGTAGGTCAAGTCTCAACCAAAGATCATTAGGTCTTTACATGGGTTAGGCTAGGTGATGGTTACAAAAGATAGGATAATGTAAGGCTAAGAATAATAAGAAAATAAGTCTTTTACAACTAATTTCAAAAGAACAATGCACGAACTAACTAATGGCGACAAATGTGACTTAAACCAGAGAAAAGCTTAAACTAGAGAAAAACTAAAACTGAAATTGAATACACTTTTTTTTTCTTTTTATTTCTTTTCTGATTTTTTATTTCTTTTTATTTCATTTTTTTCTTTTCTTTTTTTTTCACATTCTTTTTTTTTTATTTTTTTTCTTTGTCTGAATTTTCCCTTTTTTTTTATTTTATGGAAGCTAAAATATCACATGACTATTTACAACCATCTCAAACCCCATAAAAATTAAAACACACAAGTCAAAAGGACTATTTATTCCCACAAACTAGACTCAAATCAATGACATTAAACAATGATGCATTTGCGCCAATTCTTAATAACTTACACATGTGCATGCTTAACAATGACTAAGAAGACTATTTTCTTGTTCAAGGGTGGTAGGCAAAGGGCTTTTTAGTGTATATGGTTATATTGTAGGCTAAGAAAAGAAATTAGAGTACGCATTTAGCATACTTCGTAGGCTAGAAGGGGTGAAAAGAATGGTAACGTAAAGGTGGGAAAAACATAAAAGGAATGATGAATCGACCACAAGAACGCCTAAATCATCTCAAAAGTCGAGACTCGCCTAGGATTTCGCCTCAAGGGAGCGTAGAAAAAAAGTTCTAGTGTTCGAAAGCTATCCTAAATTTGGCTTTGGAAATTGCTCTCAAAAACACTTATCGAAAGAAACTAAATTTTGAAAAACAGATTTTTAGAATTCAAAGTGTAACAGCTTGCAATTAAAATTCACAAGTGCAGTGATGGTTAATCTCAAGTTAGAATTCTTGCTTACTAGTCTTGTTATTCAAGGTTCTCACATGTCTTCAACTAGGTTACAAAGGCAAATTACTCCTCTCTAGAATTTTCTAAAAGCTCTAAATCATATTCAAGGACACAGTAAACCCATTGAGTAAATCCCAAAATCAGCATATAGTATCAACCAAATAAAAATTTTACTCAAAAATATCATGGGACAAGTGTCTTAACTTCTAACTCATTAAAACAAACTGAACAGCCAAGTTTTATTTGAAATTAAGCATATGGCAGCAGCAAGAACACATGAAAAATTAATCAAATGCCATTCATATAGCTGAAAAACTTGACCAAAACGGAGCATAACCAAAGAACAAAATAATGGCAGCTGTATATTAATCACATTAAGCACAAAAATTCAGCAAAAATACATCAAAATTTCATACGTCTCAATCACATAAATCAGTCTCAAAAATTGCAGCAAAAATATTCTCATATCAAATCCCCTCCCCACACTTATTTCACACATTGTTCTCAATGTGGACATAAGGTACAAAATGCAAAATAGAGAGAAAAGTTGAAGAAACTGCCCTGTTCGGAGGAGTTGAAGCAGCAGTTGGCAGCTTGCGCTTTATAGATCTGGTCCGAGCCATGTTTCAACGACCTTAGTGCACCTACAAAAACTGAAAAACAAAACTACAACCAAGAACAGAGACAAAATCTCACAATAATGAAATCCAATCAACAGAATATCACGCCCTTGTTCTGGAAATTTAAATTCAGATTTTGTCAATTCGAGAATCAATTCCAGCAATTGTATAGCAATGACAATCAATCAGCCACTTAAAGTTGACAGAAACATGCACTTGCAATGGAAACAATGCTCTATAACAGATGTAACAGAGTTGTTAGCTGACAACCTAACAAGCTTACTCAAGAAGATTCATGAAATCTGAAATACCCAAATGGTAGTAATCAAAGTTTCAGTGCAGTTAAACAACCCAATTCGCAGCTTGAACAGAAAAGCAAAAAATCTAGCATTCCAAAATAAGTACCCTACATTTTTCAAAATAATCAACTGCCATTAAAATTTCAGCAAGCGAAAGTAACTAGACTTCCCCTACTTGGAATCAAAAGCACCCAGCACAAACATATGCTTCATAATGTCCAATCAAAAACTACAACTCCCTAAGTCTTATCAATTGTCTCAATTCTCAACAGAATTTCAGTTAAGAAACATTTCTCAAACTGTTAATGCTCAATCTCACAATAGAATTAGAAGAGAATATTAAGAAAAGTGATAGAAAGCATACCTGAATGATGACAGAGAGAAGAAATCAGAAGGAAGTTTAAAGTATGAAGTGCAAACCTCAATTTCTTGATAGGTCTTCTATCGAAATCAAGAAACTGATTTCGAAAATTGGATCTCACGCGATGGTGGCTGGTGGGTTTGCGATTTCTGGGTGCATTTTCTGGGCTGCTTCGATTTCGGGGTGGATTTCGAAATTGAGAGAGAGAGAGAGAGAGAGAGAGAGATGTTGGGTTTTCAATTGAGGGGCTGCTGGATTTGCGATTTCTGTTGCAATTTCTGGGTGGATTTTCTGGTGCAATTTCTGGTTGCAATTTCTGGGTGCGATTTTCTGGTTTTGCGATTTCTGGGTGGATTTCGAAATTGAGAGAGAGGGAGAGAGCTGCTGGATTTTCGGAATTGTTGGGGCTGCTGTTGTTTCGGGTTTGTTGGGGACTGCTGGATGGGGAAGAGAAGATGGTGACTGCTGGGTTTTCGATTGAGGGGTTGCTGGAGCAGAGATGTGAAAGGTAGAAGGTGGAGATGTTTCTGGTGTTCCGATTGGAAACCTCGAGTGGAGAAGGAAGACGCGTCTGGGGAGAGAGAAAGAGAGGCTTCGTCTTTTACTGCTAGCTGTAATAAAGTAAAAATAAGAGAAATTAATTTCAGTTACCATATAAACAACAGTTAAAGAACAAATGAACCCAAAAACCTGTATGACTTGAAAAAACATGTCAAAACTTAGTAAAATAAAAGCTTTACTGCCCATAGCACTGCTCTCAACCATCAAAACACCATTTTTTACCATTCATAACCAGAATTTTCAGAACCAGAAAATAAACCCAAGGAAGAAGATGACACTGTTCATTTTTTTTTTTTGAAAAATAAAAACAAATGCAGAAAATTCAAATAAAAAGAAAACACAAAATTTATTAGGCTTGGGTTGCCTCCCAGAAAGCGCCCTTGTTTAATGTCTTAGGCTCGACATTTCCCGAAATTTTAACCGAACTTCGTCGGGGTTTCATAGGCAGCATGTCCTGCCCTTCTACACGCATCTTTGTACTCATTGCACACCTGAATTAACCTCTTTCCTTGCCCACTACTTAAACCTTTGGGCACTATCAAAGCAATTGGGTCTTCATCATCAATAAACAAATATTTTAAGCGATTCGGCAATCGCCTCAAACCCAAATTCATTGCCTTCTTCTCATTCTCAACCTGCAACTTCTCATCAAACAAAACTTTTTCTTTGAACTTATTAGTACAATCAATATCAGAATTATTGCAAGAAACCACATTTAACTCACTTTTATCATTCAATTGAGAAGAGTTTTCAATACCAGCATCAACATTAGATATAGCATTCACATTTGACACAACACTAACATCCTTAACTTCACTATACATATTAAATTTGACAACTTCATCGTCCAGCTCCATGGTAAGAATACCATCAAAAACATCAATTTTAGTCCTAGTTGTCCTAAGAAATGGTCTCCCTAAAATGATTTCAGAAGAATTTGAGGATTTAGGATCCTTCATATCAATAACATAGAAATCAGCAGGAAAGATAAGACCATCTACTTTAACTAACACATCTTCTAGCACCCCTTCCGGATAGATTACGGATTTATCCGCCAATTCAATGCAAATACTAGTTTTCTTTAAAGCACCTATATTCAAAAAAGAGAAAATAGACAATGGCATAACATTAATTGAAGCGCCTAAATCACACATAGCTTTCTTAATTTGCACATTTCCTATTCTACAAGGGATGGAAAACATACCTTCATCCTTGCATTTTGGTGGGAGTTTTCTTTGTAAAATCGCAGAGACATTCTCCCCCACACTTACCTTCTCAACCTCAGCTTGTTTTCGCTTACTTGTGCAGAATTCCTTCAAAAATTTTGCATAACGAGGTATTTGCTTAATTAAGTCAAGTAAGGGAATATTTACCTCGACCTTGCGAAAGACTTCAAAGATATCTTTCTCTTCTTGTTCCTTCTTGCATTGCTTCAACCGCTCGGGAAATGGAGGTGGAATGACAATTGGTTCGGACATCCATCCTTGCACTTGCTTGGTAGGCTCATCCTACAAAAGAAAACTTGTAAATAGGGTGAGAAGGGTCGAACCCAAGGGACTAGCCTTGCCCAAGGCTAACCAGAACTGACACCTGCTGTAATTTAAGAAAAATAAAATAAAAACAGGGGAATTATATTTATGAAAAATAAAATGAAATTAAGTTAAATAAGTGATCAAGAACGAAATTAGGACAGCAAAAATAATTAAAAACTTGAAACAATGGAAGTGAACTCAGTCAAGGACGATTCGCGGTATGAAGTTCTCACAGATTGATCACGGGCTAAAAATAATCTTTTTAATTCATATTCACAGACAAGTTATAGCCTTCAAGCTAGCGTCTCCGACCAATCTTTCCGTTTTGAATAGGTTAAGCAAGACATAGCGCTATGAATAACCCCTAACCAATAAACAACCCTAATACTAGCGACAGGATTTAATTTATTGATTGCAATGAACACTAGAAAGACCTTGCCCTAACCAACAAACCTACTAGCGAGATTCATTTAGATTAGATCATACAATTACTTAATATAACCCAAAAGGTTCTACCCAATCAAATTATATCAATTGCCACTTGTATCAATTCGAATAAACAATTACGGATTTAATCTCATTGATTAGCTATATGTATCATATCAATTAATCAATTGGCCAGATCAATCAACTAATAAAAATACATTAAGGATGGATTTTCCCAATAAGCCACAGTAAGAGTATGAATGCAAAAGAATCAAAAAGAATAATTAGGCACAATCAAACCTCACAATCTTAAGAACTTCAACCTTGAATTAATCCTTGACTGAAATAAAGAGTTTAGCCACACATGGCCATGGAAGAACAACAAAAATTCTGTAAAAGAATGCTTAAATTCGTATTAATCAAAGAGGAGGCAAAAAGTCCTCTCCCAAAACCCTAAAAATAACTTAAATACTCAATAAAGAGTGGGGCCATCCTAATATAACAAAAAGGCCCACTAAAAACTACTTAAATCCTATTACAAGTCGGTTTAGAAGTCCTCAAATACCACTAAAACGCGTGGGCCCGACACTTAATTAAATCAGCCTGTTCAGGTCTGCCTGGCCGTTAGCCTTGGGCAAGGCTAAGGCCTCTGCTGCCAATCTGACAATCTGTCATAAAGAAAATTCAGCTTCATGTCCTTTGCTCCAATACTTCCAATCCAGCTCCAAATAAGCCTCTTTATTGCAAATCCACCATTCCTGTCCAGAATAATAAAAACCAAGTAAAAGCTCTTCTTTTCAATGTGAATAACATCAATTAAGCACAAAAACAAAGTGATAAACATGTTGGATTTGCAGCCTATCAAGAATGGAGGTTGATAAGATACCCTTTAGTTACCTTGATTACCACCCCAATACAAGTTTGAATGATTTTGCTAGCTAGGTTTGTAGGTATTTCCAAAGGGGGCTAATGGTGCATAATTTTGATTTTCTACAAACTAAATCTACTCTTAAACTCGACACTCCATAGTCCGGTGGCTTCCTCCATAATTTTCATAACTCACAACAGAAACAAGATTCACATGATCAAGTTTTCTAGCTAGTTATCTACCTTATTTGCTAAGAGAGATATCTCATCCACTTCATGAACTTTGACTACCTTCTTAGGGAAAAACCTTTCACTAGACCAATGGTAATTGTTTGCTGCCATGGATTCAAACAATTTCAATGCTTCAGTTGTATTTTTGCTCAAAAGAGCCCCTCCTGTAACTGCATCAATTGTACTTTTTAATCTTCCTGCTATCCCATTATAAATTATTTGAATAATAAGTCATTTTAAAATTCATAGTTAGAGCACATCCTTTGAAGGTCTTTAAATATTTCGCATGCTTTAAATAGTGACTTTCCATCAAACTGTAAAAAACTGGTGATGTCATTTCTAAATTTTGCAGTTTTTTCTGATGGAAAATACTTTGCCAAAAATCTCTTATAAAGTTCATCTCATGTGGTGAAAGTTCCAGCAGCTTGATCTTGCAATCAAGCTTTCGCCTTATCCTTTAATGAGAAAGGAAAAAGATGTAGCTTTATTGCATCATCACTGACTCCATTCATCTTGATCGTATCACAAATTTTCAAAAAAATTATCAAGTGTACAATAGCATCTTCCTGGTTCAAGCCATAGAAAAGTTGTTGTTGAGCCATGTTGATGAGAGCTGATTTGAGTTCAAAATTATTAGCATTTACTGCAGGCCGAGTGATGCTTGACCCAATCTGAGCATTAGGCATGACATGTTCCCTCAAAGTTAGGTTTCTTGGTTGAAGTTGATCTTGTGGATCCACCATATTAACTTCTTCATCATTGGCTTCTTCTAGCTCAACTCTACTATCTGTTTCTAGAGACTCTTAAGCTCGAATCTGTTCCCTTTCTTCTCTTTCTAACCGAAGTCTCTCTTTTCTTACTCTGTTATTTTCTTTACACTGCTTTTCAATCTCCGAATTATATTCTTCTATTATTGCTTATCTGTTACTGTGCATATAACTCCTACAGAAAAGCAAATGAAAATAATTAAAATAAAATTCAAATTATTAGTCTCCTTGAACTTACTATTATCAAATTAATTTTTTCTTTCCCTGTAACGTCACCAAAAACTTATTGTAATATGGGAGAATGTGTACTGCTATGAAAATACCGCAAGTGTATGGTATCGTTTCTCGTAATAAAATGGTAGAATGAGTGTCGCATCTACACAGATCGTATATTTGATTAACCTAAATTCTATTATCTGAAAATTAGAAATTTGCAACAATTAAATTTATCCTATTGACTTTAAGTCTAGTTTAATTAATTACTCTAAACTAGTTATTCAAGCAATCAATGATAAATAGTAGGATTAGATTTCAATGGAGTTTTTACTATGGGTCTAATTAATGAAGCATCAAAGTCAAATTTTTAAATCCAAGATATCTAATATCACTCAATTCATCCTCTTTTCTCTCAAGCAAGGGGAATATAATTGGACAATGATTAAATTACCATTCTCATATTAAATAGTCAATGTTCAATTTAATTAAATCAAGATATCAATCCTAGATCCCTAAACAATTAATTTATCTCTAAACCAATCGCTTAAGGTTGATGATTCCATAACAAAAATCACATTCAACTCTCGTATTTTATATGATTCTTTAGATTTAATAATTGGTGGCCAAGTAATTGCTAATCAATTAAACCAAAATCATTAAATCAATGATAAAGGAAAATAAATCTATGTATATTAATAGATTATCATCAAACTCATAGTTCAAATATCCAAATTCACCTAATCTCACAAAGGGTTTAGTTGCTCATGACTAAATTAAATATAATAAATATAGAAATTAAAAAACTGAACATGATATTCATTATTCTAAAGTTCAAATCAATAAAAGAACAAAGACATAAAATAAAACATAAAACAAAATAGATAGTTCAAACTAGATGATGAATTTGTTCTCAAGGCTATTTTTCTTCTTTCTTTAATCTACAATGGTGAAAAACTAATCTCCCTTTGAAAGATGAAAAAGTGTAGTAGAAAAATTGACTCTCGATGCTCCTCATATTGCTGTTCACGTCCCATTAGATGTTGTCTCTCCCAACTAGACTCCTACTCCTTCTAAGCTTCTGTTTCAAATTCAAATTTAAAAATTCAAACTCAATTTTCTATCAGATATCTCCCTTATCACTAATTGACTCCTTTAGAAAAGTTGTATCTCCGGAAGATTAGATAATGTTAGGCTTTTGAATCACCTCATTCGGACCTCAGACACCCAAGTTATGACCTAATTACTATTGGTGGCTTGGACTGGAATTCTACTTTTAAAATTTAAGCCCAATTTCAACTTTAAAGTTGGAGGCCCAAACAAATTTAGAATTTGACAAACTAGACCTCTTTAGAAAGCTTGATATGTCTCCTATCAACTTCATGAAGATTATTTCTTCAAATTTGTGTTTACAATCACCGAAATTACTCTTGAAGCTCTGAAGGTCTAATTCTGTCAAAAATTACAGTTTATACATAATTATAAGAAATTAATTTAAACTAAACTTAATTCAAGAATAATAAAATAAAAACATATAGATAAACTTAGAATAGATTAATTCAAGTTAATTACATACATAATCTGATAGAAAATGTAAAATCAATAAGCACTTATCATATATAACAAGGGAAATAGTTGCATAACAGACAGTTTAGGTTTTATGTCTCGGCTTGACAGAAAACTGCTCTAATAGTAAACTCAAAGATTCTTCATTACATGGGTAGGCATTCACACTAAGCTGATCAATTCACCTAAGCTTTTTCTGCTTACGACTCTGAGAACATTTTTTTGAGGGATGGTGGTGTTTATTGCCTCCCTTAGTTCCACCAATATGTGTATATATATATGTGTGTGTGTGTGTGTGTGTGTTGAGATCATCGTTCAAAAATTATGAATCTTGTTAAGTTTTTCAAACTATGGATTTGGTAGTTTTTATAATTTTAAAATTTTACCTTCTAAAAATATCCTAAATTAAATTTTTAAATACTAAATATATCATCATAATTTATTTTTTATTTTCATAATCAATTAAAATGTTACAAAATATCATTAAACCAAATTAAAAAAAATCATATCATCACCAAATATAATAAATAATATTTACAATATTACATCATACAATATCCATCAATTCAACCAAATAAAATCTTAATCAAATTGTCAAAGCAATTTAGAACTAGTGATTTCATTATTTTTCTGATTTTGATCAAATTTGTTCATAGACCACAAAATTTTACTATTATTTTTATTGTTTTAATGATTAGATTAATTATTTTGAAATTTAGTTATGAATTGAGATTTGGAGTTTTAATGATTAGGTTAATTATTTTAAAATTTAATTATGAATTAGAATTTGGAGTTTTGATGATTAGGTTAATTATTTTGAAATTTGATTGTGATTTAAATTGAGAATTTGAGATTTTATGGTTAGGTTAATTATTTTACAATTTGATTATTAATTGGATTTAAGATTTTATAATTAGGTTAATTATTTTGTAAAAGATATTCTATAATATATATTTATTTAAAAATAATTAATTTAAACACTTTCTTTAAAATATCTCAAAAAATATATATTATTTAAAAATATATATATTATGTAATTTTTTAAAGTAACATTTAAATATTATAATAAAAATGATAAAAAAAATTTAAATGAGAATAATATTAAATATAAATTCATCTATATTTTTTTTTTGTATAAAAATTTTCCACTCTTTTTATCTAAACTCTAGTTTTACTATTGCCGAGAACTAATTGCAAAAAGATAGATTATTGCATATCCGAGCTGAGACAAGTTCAAATCCATATCAACAAACATAGTAAGGGTAAGAACTCCAAATCCATGTTGGAACAAGCTCGAAATCATTGTATTTCAAGACAGTTTTGAGTTTGAAAAATGTTAAGTTTTCAAATGTCCGATTCACTAAGTTTTTCATTTCCTTTATTAACTAAGATTTGTAATCCGAAACATGAGTGCGTATATTATGAGGGTGTTTCTCAAAACTTAAAAGCTGGTCAAAACTGATTATAAGCAGTTTTTAGATTATAAGTTGTTTATTTAAGTGTTTCTGAAAACTTAAATAGTAGATTATAATCTGATTTTAATCAGTTTTTTAAATGTTAGATTTTGCTATTTTTTTTAAGCACTTATTTTTTAAGTAGTTTTGACCAAGTAAAAGACCATACTATCCCTACCTAATTTTTAATATTTCAAATTTGCCCACCCTATACACTTTAGTTCCCATCAAAATTCTTTTATATTTCTTCTTAAATAAATTTTATTATTATTATTATTATTATTGCAAAATAAATTTTGAATTGACATTTAAAAAATTATTTTTATACAATAAATAAATTCAGAAACAGTTTGGTCATTTTGACAGTTTCTGCAATTAAAAACTGATTATAAGTTGATTTTACAGAAACACTTAACTGATTATAAACTGATTATCAGCTGATTATTAACTAGTTTACAGAAACGCTTAACTGCTTATTTTTAATCTGATTATAATCTAAAAATCACTTATTCACAATAAACTGAAAAGCTCCAATTTTGATAAACACCCTCTATATAAGAAAGGCAAAACATTTTGAGGAAAAGGGAATTTTAAAAGCTATAAAATGGGGAGATATGTCAACATCATCATTGTAGAAGCTGAATTTTTAGAGTTAATTAATTATTATCTCTGTTATTTTTAAACTGCCACATCTAATTTATATATATTTATTAAAAAAAATTAAATTCTTTCAATATTATATAAAATTATTTTAAATAAATTAAGATATTTTTCATTAACTTGTTAATCTTAAAAATACTTTATTATTATTTTATTAATTAACTTATTAATTATAAGAATTTAATTAAAAAATTAATTATTTTTTATTAATTTAATAAAATGGCAATATAAATAAAATAATTTTTTATAAAAATAATAATTTAAATAGAATGGAGGTAGTATTGTTCCGTGAAATTTTTAAAAAATACTCTCTTATTTTTTAAGTGTCTATTTTTACTATTTCATTAATATTAAAAAATCATTTATTAGCATTATTTTTTACTAAAATATATTTTTATAAATAATAAAGATACATTTAATAAATAATTAGGTAAATTTTAATAAATAAGGCTAATATTGAAAAAAATATAAATAATTTTATTTTATTTTTTAATAGATACTTATTTAAAAATTTAAAAAAAATTCTTAAATGGATACTTAAAAAGAGATAAAGAGTATTACAATATATGAATTATGAAATAATAAATCAAACTGATTTTGCCGATTGCCATTCTCAATTATATTTCATTAGACGAGGGCAAGTGAAAAAAAAAAAGGCCATTGCTACGGTATCTCTATTTTATTTTTAGGCTGTTGATAAAAATATAAAAAAATTAAAAAAAATTAAATTTATTATATTTTTAAAATATATTTAAATCTATAAAAATTTATGATTAATTTATCAAAATATCATATTTTTATTAATTTATTATAGGTTTATAAATTTTTAATAATTTATTATAAATTTATAATAAAATAATTAAAATATTTTTGATAAAAAAAATAAAAATTTTATAAAAAAATAGTGGATTATGTTATTTTTTTCTTTTATTTTTTCACTCATAAATATCTTTGAAAATGCATATAAAAATAAATTTATAGAACATGGTTTTATTAATTAATTTTTAGTGAAAAATAAATCGTAAGTAATAATTTCTATAATGACAAACAGATTAATTAAGATGACTTTTTGAACAGCATGAACGATTTTTGAAATACTTTAATTTTTTTCTTAAATTCAGATATAATTTCTTAGTGGTATTATATGAGCAATTTTTCAATTGTTTTGTAACTAATTGATTTGCTTTTTATTTTTTCCCATAATAAAAAAAATACATACAATAATGAAAAATATAAGATTCAATTCATATAAATAATTATTAATTATCTAGAATAATTGAATATTGAAAAAAAATTAAATATTTAAAATTTAAATTAATTTTTATATCACAATTATTAAAAATCAAATGCACAAATGGTTATATTTAGGGGCGACGCACGTGGAGAGATCCTTTGTACCATATCATTATAGTCATTGAAATAAACATTTCTCTCTTCCTTACTGATTTGTTTCATCAACCTTGTAATGTCGATCTATTTTATTAATTAATTTAATTATTGGAAGCAAATTAAATTAATTGGTAAAATTGTTTTCAATTATTATTCTCCATAAATCATCATATAATTTTAAGTAAAAAAATAATAATTAAAAAATAACATAACATGGTTCAATTAATTAATTTAATATTATTTAACATATATATTGCTAAATTTAATAATTAACAACTATTTCTGTACTATAACAAGTTAATAAAATTATTAAATTTCAGTTTTGTTAAATTTAATATTCAAAATATTAATGATGTGATTGTTGAAAAATAAAGTAAGAGGCAAGAGGCAAGAGAGAAGAGGACAAGAAAAATATAGACTAAGAGATATGAGCGTATTATTAAACTGATGGGGAAATCCTCTATTTATAGAGTAGAAATCATAATACATGTATGGACTGTGGGACCCAATAGACATTCATTTATTTATAACACTACCCCTTGAGTGTCTTAAAAATATTCATAAAAATATTACTAACTACATGAATACGCGATAACATACTGCCTCATTAAAAACTTTTACAAGGAAAAACCCAATGGGATAAAAATCTTGAAAGAGAAAAAAAGTGCAGTGCGTACTCTACTCTCCCTCATGAAGACATTACTTGAGATCTTTGAGTCTGCGCATTCCGATTTTGTACATCAATTTCTCAAAACTTGTTGTAGGAAGCGACTTCGTGAATAAATCGGCAAGATTGTCACTTGAGTGAATCTGTTGAACATCAATATCACCATTCTTTTGAAGATCGTGAGTGAAGAAGAATTTTGGTGAAATATGCTTTGTTCTATCTCCTTTAATAAATTCTTCCTTTAACTGGTGTATACATGCAGCATTATCTTCATATAAAACTGTTGTGAGTTCTTTTGAGGATGTTGACCACATGTACCTCGAACATATTGAATTACTGATCTCAACCAAACACATTCTCGACTTGCTTCATGGATGGCCAAAATCTCTGCATGGTTAGAAGAAGTAGCAGCAATAATCTGTTTTGTAGATCGCCATGATATAGCTGTACCTCCACATGTAAATAAGTAACCTGTTTGAGATCTACCATTATGTGGATCTGATAAATATCCTACATCTGCATAACCAATCAAAACTGACTTTGATGTGTTAGCATAAAATAAACCCAAGTCCATTGTACCACGAAGATATCGAAGAATATGTTTAACTCCATTCCAATGTCTTCGTGTTGGTGAAGAACTATATCTTGCTAATAAGTTTACTGCAAATGCTATATCAGGTCGAGTATGACTAGCAAGATATGTCAATGCTCCTATTGCACTAAGATATGGTACTTCTGGACCAAGAAGTTCTTCATCATCTTCTCGAGGTCGAAAATGATCTTTTTTCTCATCAAGCGACCTTACAACCATTGGAGAATTTAATGGATGTGCTTTGTCCATATAAAACCGCTTTAACACCTTGGCTATATATGTGGATTGATGGACTAAAATATCATCTGCAATATGCTCAATTTGCAAGCCAAGATAAAACTTTGTCTTTCCGAGATCTTTCATTTCAAATTCTTTTTTCAATAAATCCACAGTTTTAGATATCTCTTCTGAAGTTCCAATGATATTTAGATCATCAACATAGACAGCAACAATGGTAAATCCGGATCCAAATCTTTTGATAAAAACACATGGACATATAGCATCATTTTATAGCCCTCTTTCATTAAATATTCACTAAGACGATTATACTACATTCGCCCAGATTGTTTTAATCCATAGAGAGCTTTATTCAACTTAATGGAATAAACTTCTCGAGAATTTAACTTTTGTGCTTCAGGCAACTTAAATCCTTCAGGAACTTTCATATAGATATCTTTGTCAAGTGAGCCATACAGATAGGCAGTCACAACATCCATTAAATGCATTTCAAGACTTTCATGAATTGCCAAACTTATTAAATATTTTAGTCTAATTACATCCACCACAGGAGAATATGTATTCTCATAGTCAATGCCAGGTTTTTGTGAAAAACCTTGGGCAACAAGTCTTGCTTTGTATCTCACAATTTCATTAGTTTCATTTCGCTTTCGTACAAAAACTCATTTATATCCCACTGGCTTGATATTCATTGGCGTTTGGACAACAGGTCCAAAAACTTTACGCTTTTCAAGGGATTTCAATTTAGCCTCAATTGCATCTTTCCATTTTGGCCAATCAATTATGCGTCTACATTCATCAATAGACTTAGGTTCAAGATCCTCGTCTTCTTTTACAATATCTAGCGCTATATTGTATGCAAATATTTCGTCGACGTTTACTTGGCTTCGATTCTATTTTTTACCAGACACGACATAATTTATTGAGATATCATCATTTTCAATATTTTCAGGTACCTGAGTTTCTTCTGGAAACTTTTCCACAGTGTCAAGTGTCTTCTCAAAAAATTGCTCTTCAAGAGCATTTTCTCTAGAAATTTGGTCATTTTGAACATTCGCTCCTTTTCTTTTTCTAGGATTTTTATCCTTGGAACCGATTGGTCTACCACGTTTTTAGCGTGAAATAGACTCACTAGCTTGGGCAACTTGTCTTTCAGGGACTACAATCCTAACAGAAGCATTTTCAGCTGGAACATAAGATTAGTTACTCTTTTTGGATCAGTAAATGAATCTGGTAATTGATTTGCTACATTTTGTAAATGAATTATCTTTTGAACTTCTAATTCACATTGCCCAGTGCGAGAATCCATATGAGATAAAGATAATTCTTTCCAACTAATATGTTTTTCCAACTGTTTATTTTCTCCCCCTAATGCTGGAAAAACTGACTCATCAAAATGACAATAAGCAAATCTAGCCATAAATAAATCTCCAGTTAAAGGCTCTAAATATTTAATTATTAATGGAGATTCATACCCAACATATATCCCTAATCTCCCTTGAGGGCCCATCTTTGTGCGTTGTGGTGGAGCAATTGGAACATAAACCGCACATCCAAAAATTCGAAGATGGGAAAGATTTGGTTCCTGACCCAAAACCAATTGTAGAGGGGAGAATTTATGATAATTTGTTGGCCTGATGCGAATAAGTGATGCTGCATGTAATATAGCATGTCCCCAAGCAGAAACAAGAAGTTTTGTTTTCATCAGTAATGACCTTGCAATTAATTGCAATCTTTTAATGAATGATTTTGCCATACCATTTTGAGTGTGAACATGAGCAACAAGATGTTCAACTTTAATTCCAATTGACATGCAGTAATCATTAAAGGCTTGAGATGTAAATTCACCAGCATTATCCAAACGAATTGTTTTAATAGAATAATCTGAAAATTGAGCTCTTAAACGAATTATTTGAGCAAGCAATCTCGAAAATGCCAAATTTCGAGTTGATAATAAGCAAACATGTGACCATCTTGAGGATGCATCAATTAGGACCATAAAATATCTAAATGGTCCACAAGGTGGATGAATTGGTCCACAAACATCTCCATGTATGCATTCTAAAAACGCTGGTAATTCAATTTGAATTTTACTAGGCGATGGCCTAATAATCAATTTCCCTTGAGAACAAGCTAGACAAAAAAATTCATTTGATTAAAGAATCTTTTGGTTCTTCAATGGATGTCCATATGAAGATTCTATAATTTTTCGCATCATTATTGATCCAGGATTACCTAATCGATCATGCCAAATAATAAAATGCACTTGGATTTGTAAACTTCTGGTTTACAACCATATTAATTTCAATTGTGCGAATACAAGTATAGTATAAACCAGAGAAAACTGCAGGTAGTTCCTCTAATACACATTTTTTGTTTGATATGGTACTTGTAATACAAAGAAATTCTTTAGTATTCGTATCTTTTGTCTCAATATGATATCCATTTAGGCGAATATCTTTAAAACTTAATAAATTTCTGTGAGACAATGGGGAATATAATGCACCATTAATATTAATAATCATTCCCCTTGGAAGTATTACTTGCTCTTCCAGAGCCTTTAATAATTCTTTTCCTTCCAGATATAGTATGAACAAATTCTTCTCCCATTTTTAATTGGGAAAAGTATTTTCTATCTTTAAGAATCGTGTGCGTTGATGCACTATCAGCAATACACAAATCTCGATTTTCCTTTTCCACTAAAGTTTGTGTAGCATCCATAATGTCTTCACAAAAATATAAGAAGCAAATTAATATAATACTTAAAAGAATATAAAATGTCACAAGTTTAAAATAAAAACATAATAAAGTAAAATCCAAATAATTATAAAAGTTCAATACAAAATATGATAGAAATATTCATAAAGGAAAATAAAATTGAATAATCAAAAACTAAACTTAGGCATCAAGATTGCCATTGCCAACTAAATGATCAATATTTCCATTCGGGTCTGAGAAGAAATCAGCAACATCAAGATGGGTGACATCAATCGCAGTATCATCTAGCCCATCATTGTAGGAAAAATTTGTCTCAATATTCTTTCCTCCATTTTTCAAAGATGCTTGATAAAGATCAACAAGATGTCTTGGCGTACGACATGTACGTAGCCAATGTCCTTTTCCACCACATCGATGACAACTAACATTAGAAGATAGATTAGATCCATTATTCTCATTAGTTCTTTTTCTTTCATTATTCTTTCCATTTTTATGATATAGTGTATTTCTATAACCACCACGACTACCATTGCGATTGCCACGAGAGTTATTTCGACCACAACCTCGTCCACAACGATTATACTCTTGTTTATGCCCATATGAAATTGCATTCGCTTCAGGGAATGCCATATATTTATTTAAGTGGGCTTGGCTTCCATTCACTTCAGGGAGTGGAGCAGATCCAGTTAGGCGAGCTTCATGATTTCTCATCAATAATTCATTATTTTGCTCAGCCACAAGAAGATAAGCAATTAATTCAGAATACTTTTTAAAGCTCTTTTCACGATATTGTTGTTGTAAAACAACATTCGAAGCATGAAAAGTAGAGAATGTTTTCTCTAATAGGTCATGATCAGTAATATTCTCTCCACATAACTTTAGCTGAGAGCTAATTCTAAAAAAGGGAAGAATTAAATTCGCTTACAGATTTAAAATCTTGCAATCGCAGATGCATCCACTCATAACGAGCTTTTGGGAGAATAACAGTTTTCTGGTGATCATACCTTTTTTTCAAATTGTTCCAAAGAACAAGAGGGTTTTTAATAGTCAAATATTCAGTTTTCAATCCCTCATGTATATGATGGCGGAGAAAAATCATCGCCTTTGCTCTATCTTGATTTGATGCTTGATTTCCTTCCTTAATAGTGTCACCAAGACCATTAGCATCTAGATGGATTTCAGCATCTAAAATCCATGATAAATAATTCTTGCCCGAAATATCAAGGGTTGCAAACTCGAGTTTCGCAATATTTGCCATGCTTAAAAAAAATAAAAAATAAAAAATAAATAAAATAAAATATATTCATATTAGATAACACTATAATATAAAAATATAATATATGTATATATATATAACATAAAATAAAGTAAAACGTATGAATGTTAATAGTTACGGAATATTTGTTCCAAGCTCATTAAAACAGATTACAAAAATCTAAATTCTTAGTTTGAACATCGCTGATATGACATAAATAAGACAAAATATATGCGTTAAACTTTGACAATACCCAATAAAACAATAAATTGGATTTCTATCCAAGATAACGTGGAATTGATTACAAAGTAACAATAATAATAATAAAATATGATGTATATAATCATACTGATATAATAATCTTTGGATAATGGGTAATTATTAAAATTAAAAACGAATTGGCATAAGAAACATTAATATTGAGAAACGAATTGAAATCTCATTCCAGATCCAATGCAAAAAAAAATTATATCATGCCGATTAAAACACAAAGTAAGTTTAAAAGAATTATTCACAACCATGAGATTACCTTACACCGAAGCAACCTTAAACCAAAACAATCGTGCTGATAACGTGTTGAAAAATAAAGGAAGAGGCAAGAGACAAGAGAGAAGAGGACAAGAAGAATATAGACTAAGAGATATGAGTGTAGTATTAAACTGATAGGGAACTCCTCTATTTATAGAGTAGAAATCATAATATATGTATAAACTATGGGACCCAATAGACATTCATTTATTTATAACAGTTATTAAATATTTAATTCTAATCCATTTTATCTTTTTTCATTTTATATGTGTTTAGCTAATTGCCTTTTTTAATATATTTTTTCCTATCTTTAAGGAACTAAACTAAATATATAACTTCTGGTAAAAAAAAAACTAAATGTATAACTTGGTATGCTGTATGGAATATTGTGGAAAGCAATGCCATTATTGAAAGCTTTTCTTTGCAATATAATGGAGTAGAGAAATTAATTATGAATTTATTATTAAAAATAATATATTTATTATTTTTAATAAAAAATAAAATATTTAAGATTTAAAATATCAAATTATATTTTGATGGTTTATATATTTATTAAATATGTAATTATTTAATTAATTTTTTTAATTAATTATATATAAAATAGAAAGAATATACAGACTCTAATTCGAATTCTAATTATTATTATTATTATTATTATTATTATTATATCATATTAAGTGTGCTATTAATTAAAGACATTTATAGTACTTTTGGGGTACACATTAAAAAATAATTTTTGAAAAGAAAAGACACATTAAAAAATAATTAAATTTTTTTTTATCAGAATAAAGGATTTCATTAAAATTAAACCAAAAGTATATAAATCCAACTAAGGTTAAAGGAAATCCAATTAGAGTTAGATATTACAAAAAAGGAAATACAAGAAATAAATATGACAACTAAGAAAATACAAACACAAAAAAAAAATACAAAAAAAAAAAAAAAAGAAATCATAGCACCTATGAAACAAAAGAAAATCAGCAGACCCTTAATTTTCTCATCAGTTGTAAGCACACAAATTTCCAAAGGAAGTAACTCTCTAGCAGCGGCCATCAGAACCTCAGGTGAAAGCTGAAAATAAAGAACAAGATGCAGAGCCTTGAGAATATTTGATCTCGGAAGCCTGTAGGTCAACAGAAGGAGGAACAAAAAATCAACTTCACTACCCCATGTGTCTTCATATCTTGAATATGTTGAGATAAAGAAAAAGGATCAAAGATCCTACCTTGGAGCCAAAGAGAAAAAATAATTTTGCCAATACAGCCAGACTAGAGAGGGATATAACGAGAGGTCTTGACAAAACTTATTCCTTAAACATAAATAAAACTATGAAGGAGGGGAAGAGAGTTTGATAACAACTATCATATTAGATTGAAAATTTGCAGATCGAGAGGGTGACAATTTTGGGTTAAAAAAAGAAATATTTAAGCATTTAAACCCAAACTCTAGCTGAAACCATTAGCAAAGAGCTCTATAAAGATTTTTTTTTAGGAGTTGAGGTTGTCGAAAACTCTCAAAATGGGTCGAAAGAAAACTAAAAAAGAGAATAAAAGAACTATATTTACTAAAAAAAAAAAAAAAAAAGAGGAGGCGATAAATCTAGTGCTACTGTAGATGAGAACATAGATCTAAGGCTGAACTCCAGATAATTCGGCACAATTTTGAATATAGGGAGAAGCTTTCTTCATAGGGAAGAGAGAAAAAAAAAAATTCAAAAATAGCCTATGATGGTGAATGTTGCCCACAAAAGAAAGTTTGTATTCATATTAAATATCTTGAGATATTTTCCGTTCACAAAAAAAAACTTGAAATATTTAGGTAGAAGATTAGTCAGAAAAGAGGGAAAAAAAGACAAAAACATTTTTTTTTTAAAAAAGAGGGAAATGTTTCCAACGCTTATGGAGTTGGCCCAATCAGTAGAATCCATGTGTAGCACATGGGGCTTCTCTACCAAAATTTGGGTCGACAAACGCGACCATATTTTCTCTATTTTTTTTATTTATGAAAAATAAGCTTGAAGATTGTCTCATTTGATGAATCAATTTGTTATATATTAATAATTAAAAATAGAATCAAATGTTTGGTTTTAGTAATTAAAAAATGGAAATCATATTAATTATTAACAATATCACACTTTTGTATATGTAAATCATATTTAGATTCTTTACATTATCAATCTAAATTTAATTTAAAAGGGAAATATGTAAAATTTCAATTTTAAATATACGAAATAAAACAATGGTGTTTTTAATATATGCATCACTCATTTATAAAAAAAATTAAATTGAAATAAATAATTAGATATACAAAAAAAAAGGGAAAATGCTTTAGATTGCTTTTAATTGAGTGATATTAGGATATTTTTCATGACCTATGAAGCATTAAATTTGCATTTTAATTAAAATGGTATTTATTCAAGAATAAAAAAAGAAAGAAGGTAAATTAAATAGTGTATAGATATATCATAAATCCAGCAAGAATTTAAAAAATATTAATTTTTAAAAGTTTTATTATTGATCATAATCAGCTGAAATTTTCTATGTATAATCATGTCTAATGATGTATAAAATTAATTTGAAATACATATAATTATGTAAAAAAATATAATTTAGATGGAATAAGAAGAGCTAATAATGAGCATTTAATTAAAATGGCATTTATTTAAAAAATGGTAAAAAAAAATAAAAGAAGATAAACTAAATGATGTGTAGATCTAATTATGAATCAAGTCTAAAATTATTAAATTTGTAAACATCAATTCATAATTTCCTACATTAATTGAATTATTTTTGTCGTGTAATAATTTCAGATGATGGATCAGATGAAAGAAAGTTAATTGCGTAGACAAAGTGGACAAAGTTGAATCTAAACCATGTGGCTCCAGGTCCATTATAGCTTGCAAATTGCTTTCTTCTTGACCCATCCTCCCTCCTATCGACAGGTATATTTACATATTATATATATATATATATATCGACAGGTATATTTACATATTATATATATATATATATTACATAATGAACTCTTATTTGAATAAGAGAATAAATAAGGAGAAAAATTAATGTTATTTTTTCTTTTTTTGTGAATAAATTTAGTTTGAAAATTTAGTTGTATTTAAAAAAGTAAAACCGGACATTGTTTCTTTATGAATTCACATATATATATATATATATATAGCATTTAATTGGTATAATTTAATTAAGATTTGAATCTGAAATTAGCTTAAAATTTCAAAACTCGAGAAAAATTGAAATATTCATTTTGGAGATTCTGATTTGCTAAATAGAAATTTTTTTAGGAAAAAAAATAATTTCTAAGTAGAAATATCGATTTCACAAAAATAGTTTAATGCATGGAAAAAGAGTATTGAAAAATCTCCAATGTTGTATTGTAACTTGTAAGGAGAAAAGAAAAAAAATTTGTCCATTACGCACACTATATGTCAAATTCTTACACAGCAAGTACAGTTCAGATCCTTGCACCCAGCCAAGACTTGCTAGTGTTATATATATCAACAATTATATTAATCAACTACAAGCACCCTTTTTTTTATATTATTGATTCTATTGGCCCGCTCGATTTAAAATAACTTGAATTCAATCATTCCATTCTGTATCTGTATGCATCCAACAAAATGCTCTAATTTCACCAAAAAAAAAATACCATACAACAATCAACGAAATAAAAAAACTTAAAGAAGATGGATCACCAAATAGAACAAAATGTATTACTATCACAATGAAATTTCAATCAATTTGTTCCACAATCTATTCTCTTCTTCTAGTTCTTGACAGTCTCTGTTCATCCTCAACTTCTCAACCTAACCAGAGCACAAAAATTGGGTGAGAAAAAAAAAATTGAAAACTACTCTGCTTAATACTCATTAATGAAAAACATTTGAAAATTACTCTGTTTGAAGCATTAATTTTTTAAATTAACTCCGTTTAACACTGTTTCTTGAATTAATTTGTTTAAATTACTCTGTTTCTTGAACTAATTTGTTTAAATTTCTCTGTTTAATACTCTGTTTTTGGAATTAAACTGATATTTATACAACATTAACACGTATAAAATACACAAGTCGTTGAATTACACAGAAAACTTACTAATTCTGAGCTTCAATCTTCCTCATTTTCTAGACCTAATTTGAAATTTCTTCTGTTAATTAAATTTAGATTTCAAAGCAGTTTAATACTGTGAAAGGAGTAGATGATAAAAAGTTAGGGCAAGAACCTATTATAATTAGCATCATTTTCTTGCTGCTTTATTCTTGCTTCGGCTTCAGCTCCACGGCTCGTCGATGGCAAGCCGCCACACTTTTGACACCGAGTTACCACCAGAATTTGACGGCATGATGGACAGGACGAGTGAGACCCGAGCCATGTGTCGATACAGTTCACGTGGAATCCGTGACTGCACTGAGGCAATACTCGGATTTCATCTCCGGTTGTGAATTCCGTCAGACAAATGGCGCAATCGGAGAACTTAGTGGTGGAATCAGAAGATAACGTCTGTTTAGGGAGTGACCGAAGGATCTTCTTTTTTAGACCTTTGTTTGCTGATGAAGGAAGAGGAGGCGGAGGAGTAGCTCGAGAATTAGCCGTGGAAGAAGAAAGCCGACGAAGCCAGGCGCAGCGAGCGACGGCAATGAGTCCGAGAACACAAATTAGAGCGCAGAGAAGTGGTGCTAGTATCACTACGAAGTCCAAGTCCAAAGGAGCCGGCTGTTCTGTCGACTTCGGACTGGTGACGGTGGTCGCCGACGAGTTAAAGGCCCCGAGGAACCTGAAAGGACGAGTCATGTGAAGAGGAGAGATGTTTACAGAGTTAGCAGAGAGGGGTTATAGTTGCGTCGTCAGTTGTGTAAGTGTATATAACGTTTTTCTTTTTAATCTCAGAAATGTAATGATTTTGGGTGGTTTTTATAATAAGAGGAAAATATTGTCCTTTAATTTTAATTATAAAAAGTTAGTGTGGTGTGTGTTTTATTTATTTTCTTCATTACCATAATTCACCTTATTCTTTTCCCCAAATTAATCAAATACTAATTGTATTTTATTTAAAAAAATTACAAGTTCAGTATATAATGCTTTGTTTGGTTGCTAATTTGTACAAGAAAAATTAAATTTATTTTAATAGAAAAAATGAGTAAAAAAGAAAAAAAATTAATTTTTTAATATGTTTGATGATTTTAATTAAATAATGAGAAAAATGAAATTTATTTTTTAATATTTAAATAAATAAATAGACTTATAAGATATATTTTTTTATAATTTTTTTTCTTTTTCATTATTTAGATGAGAATTATTTTAGCCATTTGAGGAGAATTATTTTTCTAAAAAAATTATATTTCTCTTCTCAATTAAACATTTAAAAGATCAAAATTGAAAAAAAAATAATTTTTTTACTTTTTTCTCTCACTAATATCATCAAAATAAATAATATGTAAAAATAAAATTACTTATATATAATTTTTTTATTTTCTTCTCTCTCTAATATCATCAAAACAAATAATATGTAAAAGTAAAATTAGTTATATATATAGCAAGGAAGGAGGGAAAAGCCTTGAAAACTAATAGTTAATCGATTTAGAATAGTCAGCTCTAATAAAATTATAAAGCAATAACTATGCAAATCAACAAAAAAATCAAATAGCTTAAGAAATAAGATAATGTATAATAAAATTTATATATCTCAATTAATGTAATATAATTTCGCACTTTAATTATACTCAAATAATTTTTTAATACTTGCCAACAAAATAACATAAATTGAACTACGTAAAAAAAGAGTCATGTAGTAAAAAATTTATAAATTCAAAATAGACTCAGCCATATAAATCAAATAGACATTAGATTAAAAATATGCACGCGAATAATAAAAAAAAAGCCAATAGCATGAAAGATAAGATAATTAACAAAAAAATATATATATCTTAATAAATATAATGTAGTTTCGTATTTCAATTACACTTCAACAACTTTTTAATATTTGCTATTAGATTAACATGAATTCAACTATAAAGAGGAGTCCTATGGTAAAAAATTTACAAGTTCTATAGCAAAACTATAACAGGCAAATAATTACTATATTATTATCATAATATATTTTTGTATCATCCATTGACTGAAACGTGGAAGAAGTTTAGTGCTTTATCAGTTAAAAAAAAAAAAGTTTAGTGCTTTGATACCACCGAACATCCAACAAATATTATATTATATATATACTAAAAAACTTTGAGTTATTTAAATTCTTGTAAATAATTTTGAAATTTCTAAAAATTAATTATTTGTCTCTCAGGAGATGACGTAGTGAAAAAAAAAAGGTTAAGCTTTCTATTTTCTTTTTTTAATCTTGAATTTGTTGCTTGAAAAAGTGGAAACAGAGAGTCCTGTAAAGCATCTTCCCTTGCCCATGTTTCGGTTTCAATCAACATTCAACTCCAGACATCCTTCAAATTTCTTTTCTCTCAAATTATTCTCATTTCATATTTTCATACGTTCTTCTCTCTCTCTCTTTTTTTTTTTAAATAAACACACACACACACACATATATATATATATATAAAGAGAGAGAGAGAAACCAAACTATTTCATATTCCCATCGTAAAATTATTTTTATTTTTTTTCTATAGTCACCGTTTAGTATTCTTAGATAAAAAAAATATAAAATATAAGGAAGAGCATAAATTGAGTTTAATTAAGTTGGAGAGAAATTTTAATCCGACCAAACTCATGAAATACATAATAATGCAAAATCAATGTCGACCGAATCAAATATTATTAGTTTTGGTCATATTCGGACGAATTTACTCAGATTATATAATATATAATATATATTATAAAAATATATAATATATAATAATATATATATAATTTTATGAGTAGATTTCGATCAGATTGTATCATTTATAATATAAATAAATATGTATAATATATATATATTTTTATATATTTTTATCGATCAGGTTCGGATTGAAATAAAAAAATATATCTTAACAGGCTGAGATTAAATTTTTTTAAAAATAAAAATTTAATTTTATATGCATATATATTATAAACTGATTGAATCTGATCAATATCCATTTGGCTCAAAAAAATTCGGTCATGTTGACAAAATCTAATCACCCCTAGCAAAATAATATGATTTGTATTTAATAAATCTATTAAAGGATAAAACGATTCATTTCCAATGCTTACAAAATCAAATTAGAAGTATTTGATTAAGGGAGAATGTACCCAAATCATCTTATCTCATTATTTAAGAGTAAAAAAATATTTTTGTTGAAAATAATTGAAACGTTTAATTAAGAGATAAGGTATTCAAATAATCTTATCTCACTCATTGAGAATAGAAAACTGTTTTTATTGAGTATAAATTGAGCTATGAATTTCAATTTATAAAAAAAATTATTATCCTAGAAAAACCTTTAAAAAATTTAATATTTTTTTAATTCAATTTGGACTTATGATCATGTCTAAACATGTCTGAACACTGCTTATATAATTTTTTTTTTCAAAAGAAATGGTACATAGCTATAAAAGAAAGCGAAAAGAAAAAGGAAATAAAAATAAAAATATGTGTGATTGAAATTCTCTTGAATGAATATGCTGGAGGCAATATTGGTGAAGTACAAATATGTAACAATAAAGCTATGTATAGTGATTTGCTTGACTGATACAAAAGATGTTTTGAAACATTTATTTATTTTTTTAGAATTATTTTTGGTTTTATTATGATCGATCATTAATTGATCTCACAACAATAACAAGAAGATGCTCTCATAAAAAGAGATTCTAATTAAACAAAAACCATAATAAAAGATTAATTCTATACACAAAGTAAAAAACCTAACGGCGTAATCGAATTGAAACCTAAAAAAAAAAATATTAAGATTTCAGATCACCAAAAACAAATGAAAAAAAAAAGGATGAAGTATGTCTGTCACCTCTCAAGATTTATTATTATCATTTCCATAAAATTATAATTTTTACAAAAAAATACTAAAATTATTATTTTATATAATTAAGAAAATTAATTTTAAATTAATTAATTAATGAAGTGAAAATATAAATATCTTAATACTTTTATCGTCTCAAATTGATAATTATGTTTTTTATTTCACATGAATTAAAAAAATTAATTATTTTTATCTTATATACTTATTTTAGCATCAATTTGAGATAAAAAAAAAGTATTAATGAGTTGATAGAAAATATTTTATTTTATTTAAAATATTTTTTATGAAATTAAAAAAATATAATAATTATCTCAATATTGATATATAGGAATGAGCATTGATTGATTTTATTGAGCTTCATGACTCTGCCAAACTGACTATTATCAGTCTAGTTGGATAATCTATTTCAAAATTGATCACTTACAATGAAATTTTTTTTAAAAATTAACTATGATTGATGGAATTTAGTTAATTTTAACTTATAGATATATAATTTGAAATTAATATATTAATATTAATTTTTTAAAATTTTAAATTGAAGCCTACAAATATAATTATTTTAAATCGATGTGATTGGTCAAATTGACCAAAATAATAATAAGATTAGATCATATTATCTTAATTGCTCGTTCCTATTAATACATAACATAAAAGCCACTTATAATTTCAGTGAGACAAACAATTTTAATATGATGAGAAAAATTAATTTTAATTTTTTATTATTAATTTTTTTTATTTAATATATGTAAAAAATGAGATATTTATAATTTTAACTCAAAATTTAAATGAGAATAATATTAATGATTCACTTACTAAAAAAAGGCATGAGTTGCCAAAAAGAGAAGGTTGTTCTAATAAGAGCAAAAACATTTTAGAAGATTGTGATAGAATATAAAAGGGTTTTGTTAGGCTAACGATATGCTGTATTGGGCATGGCGGCCACCACAGTCCACCACCCCCCCACCACTCCCCACATCACCAGCAATTAAAAAATCTGAAAATGATCAGAAGCTTTAACACGTGTCAAACATAGCGTGAAAATCGCGAGGGTTACTGTATTGTTGGGAGCAATTAATTAATTGAGAAATTTAAGAAGATGATGTATACTAAGTTAAGTAGGACATAGACATAGACATAGACATAGACATATTTGTTGTACCTGTGAGTTGAATGGTAGACACTCGCCCAACTACCATGTGGCGTGGGCCATGTGAATGTTTTCTACAAAGTTTGGTTTTGTTTACTCACTCAAATACTAATTTTATTATTCTTTAATTTCAATTTTTTTTATAAATTCATAATATTAATAAAATATAATTTATCATTAAATTATATATCAAAATATATTTTAAATATAACTCTTTATATAATGTAAAACAAATACTTCTATCGTCCAACTAAAATTATTATTTCTTTAAAAAAATTTACATCACTAAAATTATCACTTCATAAAATTTTAAGTAAACATATACAAATTTTAATAGAGTAAATGGATAATCTTTTAATCAATTAAAATAATTTTTTTTTATAAAATTATGAAAATATAAGGATTATTTTAATAAGTATATAAAATTAAATATTATGATTTTGGTGAGATAGAAATTACTACTTATATTTATTTTATCATTTTTAATCTTCATTTATGCCATAAAATTTAGGATCATTGTATAATTTGAAATCGATACTACATATATTTACTTTATCATCTTATATATTCATTTATATCAAAATTTAGGATTATTTTATAATTTTTTTTTTATAAATTTCAAATTTTAAATTTCAATATGAATATGAATGGATAAAACTACATGGTAAGACATGAATAACACATTTAAAATTTTTAAATTAATTAAATCTTTATTTTAAAATTTATCAATTATAATTTTTTTAAATCACTTTATCATTTAAACAAAATTTAAATACGGCTCTTGGATAATTGCAACGAAATAGTAGATATCTTCATGATCCTTTATTTTTAATTTTGAATGACTTTTATCATTTTTTTTCTATGAAATCAAATTTTAGAATTTAAAATTTTAGGAAATGATTAGTTATATTTTTGGACCATTAATTATGAAGAGGAAAATCACACAATTGTCTAATGAAGTTTGTTTAACACAAAAGAAGCATTTCTTTTCGAAAAAACACAAAAGAAGCATTAATTAATTAGGCTTTGATAACTTAGGAGAAACGCTATTTCAGCTTTTGTTAAATAATAATAATAATAATAATGATAATGACGACGACGACGCCGCTGCCGCCGCCGCTTTCAATTAAACACTTTGAATTTTAAGTGTTAAATTTAAGGCCGATGTGTTTATTAAAAAAAATTATGAGCTTAACAAAAATTTTATGACCTTACAAATTCAATTTGTAAATTCAAGAAATAGCCCAGCCTGTTTAATTCAATTGTTTAAAATTTTAAATGTTTATAAATTCATATTAATTTTTAAGCAGGAGGCCAAATGCCAACGGAGTTAGTCGATGATCCCAAGCGGTCAACTGTTTTCGCAATTTCATTACAAGCGAGATATCACTAGACTTGGAATTTAAGGCAATCATTCAATAGGAAATTACATGAAAATGCTTGCTATGAGAAAGTAAATGATGTTCAATATTTGAAGAACGCGAGGTTCAAAATTAAAACATGGGGAATTTCATAGTTCATAGCTAATACAAGTTTAAGCATTCTTCAATCAATATCACCCCAGCATCAATGTTTCCTCGGAACTTTTTGGTAGATTCATAAACTCGATGCGCACCTCATGTGTCATGTCTGCAAGCCACAATGTGAAATCTTGGTTAAGTGAAATGATATGGTAAAAAGTTGCATTAACATATGATAAAAAGTAATCAGGCACGGAATAAGATGTTTACTACATCGTTCATTGATTATGAGTAAGATGAAATTGGGGATTTTGTTTCACACCTGAGTGATGGCAGCCAAAACAAAGAACTGGTGTGACCTTTTAACATTCATTAGTTGAACAGTGATTAAAAAAACTTGCACAGTAAATGTTTTTATAGATTGGAATTGAGTTTTCAGCCAACCACAACATAGTGAAAAGTTGACAATGTGCCAATATATGAGCTAAGAGTTCAGATTTCTGTGAATTAGGGGGCTCTTGCTATAGTGACAGATTATTATTCTACTATCAGCAACTAATAGAGTTAAAATAAACAGAATCAGCAAGTGAAGTTAATAGTCTCACCTTCAAAAGAGGACCTATTATTTTCACAAATCAAATCTCACATTCCATTTACCCCTCATGTCAGCATTGAGGGTCCAATTGTTTTCCCTAATCTGCATATAGGTCACCTGAAAGGTGGAACAAAGATTGAAAAATTAGCAGAATAAGAAAGTTTAACTTGACAAGGACCAAGATAATAAGGATATTTTATTTCACTAGGTTTAGCTTTTACACCATTATAAATTGTAATCTAACCATTATAAAAAGAAAAATGAATAAAATATGACATGATAATTCAGAAGTAACTTATTTCAATTCTTCACTCCTCCCAACCCCCAAGCACCAACACATACACCCGAAAAGGAACTTCTGTTCAGAGAGAGGAGAAATGAAAATAGTAATTGGACAAGAGCAGTAAGGATAATGGAATAGACAATTAGAAATTTTTAGTTATCCTCATTATCCATTCCCTTCCCCTGCACAAAATTGTGCAATGCTATGGTGTAACACTCCGTACTCTCCCCCATCTAGTATGATTTAGCTGTTTAAGTTTGGATTCTATGGGTGTACAGTGGCTTCAGCTTAATCTCACCATAGGACCGTAGTGGCACTGGTATCCGGGTAGTGACAGACAAACTGTCATAACAAAGCACGTTGATATGGGAAAAATATGATGATGAATTACAACAAACTAATGCAAGGCGTACATAAATTTCAAGATGTCTAAGCATCATCTATACAATGATTCATACCTTGTCAGTCACTTCGTATCCAATTTTGAACCAAACATCTTGGTCTTTCTGAAAATTAAATATGCTCCAAGCTGCTCCTTTTGACTTTCTCTGTCAACATACCAGAAAGATATTAGTGGCATAGCGAAGCTAGAAATACATATCAAGTTCTAAGTTTTCATAGGAGAACTGCAGCAATCTTCATATACCAACTATATTTCCAAGAACAAAAAGTTTCTACATTACTCTAAGGAACACACCAACCTCTTTAAATTCCTTATCTATAGTGCTCCATCCCTTAATGTTGAAGCTTAACAAACCATCACTGGTCACAGGAAAGGCTTTCTTTCCACGCAATCTATAAGTGAGCTTCTCATGTTTATCATAATGCAATCCCATACCAAGGCTAGCTGATAACTATCATCCATAAACAAATTTAGAAGGGGATTTACACGAAAATATGAATCTTTTCACAATAACTGTAACAAAATAAATAAAGGGCAAGAGAAGAACATACATCTGGGTAGAAACGTCTTATCATTGCACTAACATTGCTGGGTGCGCCAATTCTTGCATCTAGCTCTCCACGAACCTAAACACAAACTTCACCTTAATAGCAATCCAGAATTTCCAAATTATGACAGAAGTGAACTACTTTGCAATCAGCCTTTTAAAAGATAAAAGTCTTAATCTTTGCACAAATTCAAGCAATTTTGATCATTTAACAGAAGTAATTAGATGTTAAAAGCTCATAAATAGAAGAAGAAGAAGAGTTGAGAGAAAAGAAAGTCACCTGCAAGTGGGTTTTAGAATCAAGAGAGAATTTCTCCTTGGCATGGATTCTGGGTTTTGGAGTCTCCACCATATCTCAAAGATGTCCCCATTTCGTTTCGTATATGTGCTTAATCTCTAAATCACAAAAGCCCTACCAATGGCTTCGTAAAACCCTAATCAATGGCGGCTTGCCTCCACGGTTGTTGTTGTGGTGGCTGTGGCTGTCTGTATACTATACGCTGCTTCATTTCCGTTATCTTCGATCTGCGGCTAACAGTAACACGTAACGTGCTTTCCTTTAGCTAATAAGATAGTGTTACGTTTCATTTTATTTGGGCCAGAAAACATATAAACTCAGGCCCAACCCATAACAAGCCCATCGCGTTCTGCAGGTAAACTGATGAAACAGGCAACTACTATATTTCAAGCCGGAGACCACCATTAGAGCTCGCAGAGACTGAGACGAGAAAGCAACGAGAAAATGGGGTTTTGTTTTGTGTTTAATCTGTTTTTATTAACATTTGCGTTAATCTCAACGCCTGTATTCTCAGATCTGATTATCTCTAAAGTCGATCGACGTGTAAGTTCATTTCTTTCATTTGATCTCTCACTGCAATTGCCGCCATTAATGTTGTCTCTTTGCTCTTTATCAGTTTGAGCTAAATTTCTTTGAGCATAATGAGATCTTGTTCGCTTTCATCATCTATTTATGAGTTTGAGAATCTGAGAGAATTGAATTTGAATGGAATTCAATTGTTCAATATATCTCGCCTCAGTTTCTCAGGAGTTTATTTTTCTATTTTGAAACTTCTTATTATCAATCTTTCATAATTCAAGTTCTTAACTTTTGTATTAAACATGCATTGCTGTGATTTCTCCTACTCTTGATAAAAGTATATTATTGTTCATTTCTGTATTTTCTTATTGTTTTCTCCGATTTTTGATGCTAACCCTAATCTTAACATTGTGTTGCAGATTGATTTGACTTCACAAATTGTACGCATCGCTTCAACCTTAAAGGTGCTTAAATGATTTTTCTTTAAGTTTGTGGAGGACTATGTTTTAATTCTATTTCTTTAAGTTATTCCTTTCATTTTTGTTAGTTTGCTGTATGAAAATGACTTTTTTTTTAATGGATGTGAAAGTCTGTAAATTTAAAAGAAGTGCAAGCATATTTATTTGTCTGACCAGGTTTGAACTTTTAGGTGGAAAATGCTGGCCCTGGTAAGGTTTCAGAGTTTTTGCTGACCTTTCCTGAGCTTCAGGCAAAAAATTTGGCATATTTGACGGCAACAACTAATGAAGGGAAAGGGAAAATGAAAAATTCTGGCGTTAGTCTCCCTATTAAAGTTGCCAACCCAAAAGGAATGCCTGCTGCATTGAAAGTTTTTTCTGTATCATTGCCCAAGGAACTAGGTGAAGGGGATACATTGACTTTGGATGTCTTGGCAGTACTTACACATGCATTGAAACCATTTCCTGAGAAAATTTCTCAGGCTGATATTCAGTTGGTAATGTTCCAGGATAGTGCGCACTATCTCTCTCCATATGCAGTAAAGTTCCAGTCAGTCACTGTTAAACTACCTGATGCTAGAATAGAATCGTATACAAAGCTGGAGAATACAAAGATGCATGGCTCAGAGATCAAATATGGTCCATATGAAAATCTCCCACCTTTCTCATACTTACCTATAGTTGTACATTTTGAAGCCAATCAGCCATTCGCTGTTGCTCAGGAGTTAGTGCGAGAAATAGAAGTTTCTCATTGGGGCAGTGTACAGGTCACAGAACATTACAGTGTTGTCCATGATGGTGCTAAAAGCCAGGGTGAATTTTCTAGGTCAGTTAATATTATTCATGGTTGTATATTATGTTTCTTATTTCTAAGTGCTGGATTCTGATATATTTCTTTAAATCTTGTAGGCTTGATTACCAAGCCAGACCCAGTATGCAAGGTGCATCAGCCATAAGACATCTAGTTGCAAAATTGCCTCCAAGAGCTCATTCCATTTATTATAGGGATGAAATTGGGAATATATCAACATCTCATTTGTTTGCTGATTCTAAAAAGGTGGGCATCTTGAGTGATAGATAGAGTGATAGATGTTTTGTATTGCTGGTTCTGATTTAGGTACCTCTTTGGTTGCAGATAGAGCTGTTGATTGAACCTAGATATCCAATGTTTGGAGGTTGGAGGACGGCTTTCACTATTGGATATAGTTTGCCACTTCAGGACTTTGTGTTTGAGTCAGAGGGAAAGCGTTTCCTGAACATCTCTCTTGCTTCCCCCATGAATGAGCTGGTCATTGATAATCTCCTTGTTAAGGTTTGTTATGCAGTGATCATCTGGTTTTAGGTTATGTTTATATGTTTACAAGAGTGCTGTTTTGTGGCTGTTTTGACTTAGTATTTTTTATTGCAGGTTGTTTTACCTGAGGGGTCCAAAGATTTATCTGTTTCTACTCCATTCCCTCTAAAGCAGAAGCAAGAGGTATCCCATGGCTATAAATAAATTCTTGTCATTCTCCCTCTCATATCCTCAAAACCATTTCATTTTTAATCATGCTACCTTATTTTGTATTTTGAAAATTTTTGCTGGGTATCTTGTTTTATTTAATCATGACTGGTTTACCGCAGACCAAATTTTCCCACTTGGACATTGTTGGTAGGCCAGTAGCTGTGCTGGAAAAGGCCAATGTTGTGCCTGAGCATAATCAGTATTTCCAGGTACTACAATTCCTGCCTCATTGAATTTGAATGAACTGCATTGATATGTAGGTAATTGGATAAACATCTTTCTGCACTTACCTATAATTTGAAAGGAAAGAAAAATGCTTCTTTCTCTCTTGAGTTCCATGCAATTACATGGTAGTTTTCGTTATTACAAATACTTAAAAAACTCCTTTGCTGATATTGCAGGTCTATTACAAGTTCAACGAAGTCTCAATGCTTAGAGAGCCATTTATGCTGATTTTTGGATTTTTCCTCCTTTTTGTGGCTTGCACTGCATATGTTCATGTTGACTTGTCAATCTCCAAGTCTTCTGCTTCTTATTTGGCAAAACTGCAGTGGGATGAAGTGAGTAAGATTATTTCAAATTATGCAGTCCTAGATCATTATTATTTATTATTAACAAATAACAAAAACATAGTATGCATATATATAATTCCAGGTGCGAGCAGCAATTCAACAGGTTGATAGTACCATTGACCAATGTTTAGCAACACATGAGACGCTAGAAGCATCATTACACGATCTTTCTAGGGTAGGAGATGCCCAAGCTTGTAAAATTGCTCGGAGGAAAGCTGATTTTGTGTTGAAAGGGCTTTCAAAAGTGTTGAAGCACTTACTAGCATTCTTGCAATCTTCTCCTGCAGCTGCTTCTATATTACCCAAGGTTCATTGGCTAATTTACTCATTTGAGATTATTGCTAATGATAAAACTCTGATGTTTGAAATTTATATACATGTGATAGCTGACACTGAATTGGCACAGCTGATACTCTTATTAAACCACCTCTGTGGGATGACCTTTTACTTGAAAGAATGGTGCAAGGTCTATTGCTTCAGCGTACATCAAAGCTAATTTTATGTATTCCTGTTGACTAATCTGTAATGTGTCTTTTATACAGGTGGAGGAATTGGTGGCAAAGGAGAGAGAATTGCAAGAGAGGTTGATGGCGAAACACTCGACAGTAGTCGACTGCTACGAGAAGAAACTAGGGGGACGGGAGATTGAGAACAGGATTGCTCCATTGCAGCAGAAAATTGTAGCTCTGAGGCAGGAGGTTGACGATCTTTTAGATTATATTAATGAGATATAAATAAAATGGGTGGAGCAGCGAGTTTCAGATTAGATTTTTTTTTGGTTGTCATCGAAGTTCAATTTTTAGGAGCTAACTGCAATTTTCTATGGGTTAAATTTTGCAAGACTAAACTTTTACATTATTTTGATAGACTGGGGTTTTGAAGTTTAGTTTTAGTTTAGTAGAGACTAGCTTAGGGTCCGTGGTGAAGAGCTCATTTATGCTTGAACGAGTTTTCTTTGGCTCTTCCTGTGGTCTTTGCTTGATTACTCTTTTCATGAATGAGCACGAGTTGAAATTGTCGTAAATTATGCCTCTTTATCAATTTTTTTTTTAATTTTTTTACTTTTTATGAAGAATTTTATTTATAAAAATATATAATAAACTAGCAAATTTATAATTTCCAAAAAACAATTGATAAATTTAATAAAATTTTTCTAAATTGGTAAAAAATTTGTAATATTGTGAGTTTTTTCTGGTCAGTCAGTAAAACCCTTAAGAATTCACTCATCAATTCTAATTTATTGATTGTAAAAAATTGTAAAAATGATAAGTCATTTACAAATATATTAATATAGTATAATAAGTAATAAAAAAAAGCTCTCATTACCTTTCCTTAGGAAGAAGCAAAATTTTCATCGCGCATTGTAGACAGGACCAAAAAACATTGAGCTTACTTTTCTCCTGGTGGCATTACTTCGAGAAGCTCAATATTCAGCTCGAATGTTGCGCCTGGCTGCATTAGAGATGAAATAACATGACCATTTTGTATCACTTGTATAGTAATTTGTGCAACTATATTAGCATCTGATCGATGGATTAGGATTTTACTGGTATTTCATCCAATCCCTTTTGATCATAGCCAGACTCAGGAGGAACAATTACAGTCCTCTGAAAAAAGAAGAGTAAATGAAGGCAGAAAAGCTAGTAAGATGAAAAGCTGAGAATGAGGATGCCTGTTAATTTAGCATATAATCTGAAAAATGAAGAGGGTTCTGTTACCTTTCCTCCTACTTTCATCCCTTCTGTTACTGAGTACATAGCAGCTGGTGGTTTTGGGGCAGCCTGTGCTGAAAACAGACCATTCGGATGATCTACAAAATCTCGCTTTCGTTCTTTGCCTGGATGTGCTCCGACTTCAAACTCATATGGCTAAGTAAAGCATCAGAGAGTGAGCATCAGCAATCTATTTAGTAGTTAAAATGCAATTAGGTGGAAGAGATGATATATGATTTGAATATGATTGAACAAAAGTTGTAGTCACTGCAACATTTAAACAATGGACAACCGACTTTAGCCCTTATCTGCATTTATGAGCAGAGCACACACAGAAATATAAGCATTTTGATGTGAAAAGCATATAATGACCTGTGCAATAATGCGATTTCCAGCCAAAAGCTTCGATTCTCGACTAGACACAGCTGTTATATGAAAGGGAAAGAAAACGTAATTCTCATAAAACCTAAAATATGCATAGATTACTAGATTATTCAAATTAAATTGTAAAGGGCAGAATTACATACCTGACATCATCGTATATTGATGCTGAAGACGATTCTGGGGTTTGTCGCCTTCCAGAGGATACACACTTTAGGTTATGCGGAAGCACTACTGAAGGAACGTAATGTTCTCTAAAATTGTTATGTTCCCCTGGAGACCACGACCCCTTATTTATAACTGATGATGATGATTAATTTCTATTTTGGTCCTTCAACAAAATAGAAATTCTTAACGGTCTCTACACTTATAATCCTATTACGAGTAGGACACCTCAATAGTCAACAATCCTAATTTGATCAAAACTTTAATTTGACTATCTTAATTTGACTGCAATACACATTTAATATTTAAATATATTTAGCCCACACTTAGGATTAATTTTAACAATAAAATTAATTCTAACAATCTCCCACTTGGGCTAACATATATTAAATGTAAATGCATATACCTTAATGAGCTCATAAAAGCAGTCATACTGAAGGTGTCTCAAACAATCTCGTCCATTAATTATATCGATAAATGACTGAAGGGTCAGTCGCCACATTCATCGTGACTCAAACCACCATCAATCACATTACCAATACTCTCAAATGACATAGATCAATAATAGGAGCATGGAAACTACATGTAATGTGATCTAATCATATCTGTTTCCAACTGGTCAATCTTAAGTGAGATCAAACATAAATATAATGCAGAGTATAAAATACATAATAAAATGAAAGAAAAACTCATTTTTCTGCAGAAACTGAATGTACTTTATAAAATATATCCAATGTCAAAGAGAGCATACATAAAATTTAATGCAAACATAATGAACAAACTCCCACTGAAACTAAATAGTCTCAAATACTGTGACATCCATACGAGCAGTGTGCTCATGAAAAACTTTCGGTATCACAGCCTTAGTGAGCGGATCCGCAATCATGAAGTTCGTTCCAATATGCTCTATGGATATCTGTCCACTCTGTACTCTCTCTCTCACAGCCAGAAACTTTATCCCAATGTGTCTCGATCGAGAAGAGCTTCTGTTGTTGTTGGAGAATAAAACCACTGAGTTATTATCACAGTATAACTTTAATGGCCTTTCAATGCCATTCACAATGCGCAGCCCTGTGACAAAGTTCCTCAGCCAAATAGCCTGATTGGATGCCTCGTAACTTGCTACAAATTCTGCTTCCATGGTGGAGGTAGCTACTAGAGTTTGTTTCACACTCTTCCAAGAAATAGCACCGCCAGCCAAGAGATATATGTAGCCTGATGTGGATTTTCTACTGTCTTGGCATCCCGCGAAATCAGAATCAGTATACCCAATGATCTCAAGCTTATCTGATCTCCTGTATGTGAGCATATGTCCCTTTGTTCTCTGAAGATATCTCAAGACTCTTTTGGTTGCTTTCCAATGATCCATTCCTAGATTGTTGAGATATCGCCCTAACATGCCAACTATGAATGAAATATCTGGACGAGTGCAAACTTGAGCATACATCAGACTCCCAACTGCATACGCATAAGGAATCTTCTGCATCTCCTGAATCTCAAGTTCACCCTTTGGACACTGATCAAGACTGAATTTATCTCCTTTAGCAACTGGGGTATCAATTGGTCTACTGTTGTGCATACTAAATCTCTTGAGCACTTTCTCAATTTAGCCCTTTTATGATAATCCAAGAATACCTCGAGTACGGTCTCGATGTATTTGAATCCCTAATACAAAAGAAGTTTCACCTAAATCTTTCATCTCAAAGTGTTTTGAGAGAAAGACTTTGGTCTCGTGCAGCAAGTCCTTACAGTTAGTAGCAAGCAATATGTCATCCACATATGAGACCAAAAAGATAAACCTACTTTCACTGAACTTGTAATACACACAATCTTCCACAGCATTTGTCTCAAAACTGAAAGAGACAACTACTTCATGGAACTTGAAGTACCACTGACGAGAAGCTTGCTTGAGTCCATAAATGAATTTCTTTAATTTGCATACCAGTCGCTTTAGGTCTCCAGACACAAAGTTTTCTGGCTGCACCATATAGATGGTTTCATCAATGTCTCCATTGAGAAACGCAGTCTTCACATCCATTTGATGTAACTCAAGATCAAAATGTGCAACTAGAGCCATGATTGTTCTAAAGAGTCCTTCAATAAAACCGGAGAGAAGGTCTCTTTATAGTTAATCCCCTCTTTCTGAGTGAAGCCTTTAGCTACAAGACGAGCCTTATATCTTTCCACATTAGAATCCCTTTTGGTCTTAAATATCCATTTGCAACCAATAAGTTTCTTTCCTTCAGGTAATGGAACAAGATCCCAAATTTGATTATCTTGCATAGATTTATATTCTTCACTCATTGCCTCAATCCACTTATGAGAGTTGGAATCCTGCATGACATGATGAAAGCTGATTGGATCATCTTACACCATGTCTAAAGTGTCCTCATGTTCCTGAAGATATACTACATAATCATCTGGAATAGCATTTCTTCTCTCTCTAGTGGACCTCCTTAAGGCACAGGTTCTGGCTCAAATTCTTGAGGTTGTTGAGCTTGTACTTGAGGAAGAACAACTTCTTCATCCTGATGGGGAAGTTGATCAACATTGTCTTGTATTGGATCCGGAATTGCTTCTGGGATATTAACAATTCTAGGAACCTAAACAGTCCTAGGAGCAAAGATAGGAATCGACACTAGTGTTCCTGACTCGATCCCTCCTCAAAGACAATGTTTCTAACTTTATTTTTCCCCTCAAACTCAACATCCTCAAAAAATGCTGCAATTCCCGTCTCAAAAATAGATCTGGAAGTAGGATTATAGAACTTAAAACCCCGAGATCGCTCAGAATAACCAACAAAGTAGCTACTAACAGTTTTGGAGTCCAATTTTGTTTCATTAGGCCTATAAGGCCTAGCCTCAGTAGGACATCCCCAAACATGAAGGTGTTTTAGACTGGGCTTGCGTACAGTCCAAAGCTCATAAGGTGTTTTGTAGCTGCTTTAGTTGGTACTCTGTTAAGAAGATAGACTGCTGTCTTTAATGCTTCTCCCCACAGAGACTCAGGTAAAGAAGAATGACTAATCATACTTCTAACCATATCCATAAGAGTCCTGTTACATCTCTCAGATACACCATTCATGCTGGGTGTACCAAGCATTGTGTATTGAGGGACTATACCACAGTCCTACAGGAAAATAGCAAATGGCCCTAGACATTGTTCTCCTGAACCGTCATATCTGCCATAGTACTCACCTCCACGGTCAGATCTAACAGATTTAATCTTCTTTCCGAGTTGATTTTCAACTTCGGCCTTATAAGATTTGAAAACATCCAGAGACTCAGATTTCTCATGAATGAGATATAAGTACCCGTAAAGTGAGTAATCGTCTATGAATGATATGAAGTATCTTTGGCCATTCCTTGTTGCTGTAGGGAATGGACCACAGATGTCTGTATGTATCAATTCTAAGACGTTTGATGACCTATTGGTACCTAATCTCTTTTGTTTAGTCTGTTTACCTTTAATACACTCAACACAGGAGTCTAAATCTGTGAAATCAAGTGTATTTATGATACCATCTGACACAAGACGCTCTATTCTAGATTTGGATATGTGACCCAAATGTCTGTGTCATAGAGCAGCTGAGTTATCCATATTCAGCTTCCTTTTGGTACCTATAGTACTAACTTGTAGGGTCTCATTATAAGAGGCATCGATATCTAACATATATATATTATGAAGTGCATACAAGAAACCAGTACCTAAAATTTTTGAATCCATAGATAAAGTAACTTTATTGTTTCCAAATGAACAAGTAAAACCAGATTTGTCCAAATAGGAAACAGAAATTAAATTCCGCCTAAAAGACGGAATAACAAAAGTATCTACTAGATCCAAAAAAATTTCAGTTCTTAAACGCAATCTAAAATGTCTTATCGCCTCTACTTCTACCGGTTCGCCAGTTCCCATATAAACGTATCTTTCACCGTCAGTTGGCTTTCGGTAACTTAGGCAACCCTGCATTAAAACACTTATATGACTAGTAGCACCAGAATCTATCCACCAAATGTTTCTAGGTACCGAAGTTAAATTAACTTCAGAACAGACTAAAACCAAATATTTTTCCTTATCAACAGTCTTATTATTAGTATTTTCATTCATAGGGACAAAGTTGTGATTACACGGCATGCTAGCTGAATTCAGAGAAAATAAATAATAAATAAATGACATAAGCTCACAATCCACAAAAAATTGAAACAAATCACAGAAGTAGAGTTCAAATATTGGTAACAAGATACCGGACACAACATTAATATTCTCATCTTTGGACATAAAATATTAACTGTAATTGGTATCTCAACGCAGTAATCAAATATTGAAAATTCAGTCCTGTCAAATAATAAACCTTTCTTTTGGCCGATTTATTATCCACATGGATGAAAACATAATAATTATCACATATTTATCACTGCACATGTATTCTCAATTCAGCCAGATAGCAACCTTCCTTTGGGCCGGTTTACTACCCGCAATAAATTTTAATACACCTGTCTAATATCCCAAATAAATTAATTTACACAATAGAGGTCACTTTGGTAACTTTTTATTTCAATTAATTTATTATTAAAAATATTAAACACAATCAGGACTAAAATACCAAAATTTAAACTCAATTTAATAAATTCTCAAATACAATTAAAATTTAATATTGTAATAAATATAAAATTAAACTTTAATTGAACTGTAATTCTTAATAAATTAATTGCAATATTTATATTAATTAAATTTAAGCTCAATTAAATATTACAATAAACTTTAATTAATTAATTAAAATAAAAAATAAAAAAATTTTGAGCCAAAAAATGAATAAACAGAAAAATTTGGACCAAAAAATAAATAATTAAAAGTTTTGTGGGTGAAAACAGGAATTACAAAACTTTCTAGGTTAAAATCGGATTATCAGAAGTTGGAGGACCTGTTTGCAATATTAAAAATATTTTTTTATTTAAGCTTTAGTCCGGTCCAGAGACGCGCGGTTCGTCTCTTCAAAACGCGTCGTCCTGAGTCAAAACGGCGCCGTTTTGAGCTAGGGCTGCAAACTGTTCAAAACGCAGCGCTCCTGCCCAAAACGGTGCCGTTTTGGAGCGTGGTCTTCGCCTCCAAACCGAAGCAGATCGCTTAGCCGCCGCTCGCTCCAAATTTTCGATCCAACGCCGTCCACCACCGGTGACAGCCTCTAGATGATTGTTCGAGCACCGACCAACCTCCGGCCATTGTCTATTGGCGATGAACGGCGATGAATCGCCTGAAAAAATACAAAATTGAAGAAAACTTAATCGGAATCGCAAAACTCAAACCGGCCGAATCGATTTCCATCGTTCTCCACCGTTTCCACCGCCGGTAGCCACCAAACGAGGGTATACACTCTCCCTAACGCCACCTCCGGTCAACAATCCAACCAAACACATCATCAAAATCAATCAAAGATCCAAAATTCCAAATTCACGAAACTGTTCTTCGAATAACAGTTTCAAATTTTTTTAATAATTAATATAATTAATTAACCAAATTAATTAATTCCAAAAAAAATCACAAACCAAAATTCAAGTCCAAAAAATTCAATTTTTTCAGAATTAATTAAACTCAGTAATTTAATCCAAAAAATAAATCAAACCAAAATTGATTTCAGATTACTTAATTTCGATTCCAAATTAATTCTCGAAAATTACAATTACCGAATTAATTTTCTAGAATTAAAACAATAATCAATACCGCAATTTAATCGAAAAATCTAGGAACCTAGCATAGGACTCTAATACCAATTGAAAGGGGAAGAAAACTTAATTCCCCTAAAATCTAAAATATGCATAGATTACTAGATTATTCAAATTAAATTGCAAAGGGCAGAATTGCGTACCTGACATCATCGTATGTTGATGCTGAAGACGATTCTAGGGTTTGTCGCCTTCCAGGGGATACACACTTTAGGTTATGCGGAAGCACTACTGAAGGAACGTAATGTTTTCTAAAATTGTTATGTTCCCCCGGAGACCACGACCCCTTATTTATAACTGATGATGATGATTAATTTCTATTTTGGTCCTTCAAAAAAATAGAAATTCTTAAAGGTCTCTACACTTATAATCCTATTAGAAGTAGGACACCTCAATAGTCAATAATCCTAATTTGATCAAAACTTTAATTTGACTGCAATACACATTTAATATTTAAATATATTTAGCCCACACTTAGGATTAATTTTAACAATAAAATTAATTCTAACATTATACCCTCGTACATACAGTCAAAATGCACCTGCAATAGAAAATTCACTGAAAGATTTTTAGCTCAAATGGCAGAGAGACAACACGATTTAGGTTCAGTTAGGACTCAATAAAATGAACCTGAACCGTGCAATCTTTCTCTGCTATTGGACCCTTTCCCTCAACAATATCATAATATTTCAATCCATTAGCTGCAGCATTCAACTGAAACAAAGCAAAAAAAGAAATGTCATTTAAGAACATAACACCAGTGGCCATCAGAACTCCATTTGCAGGCGAGTATATAGTTGAAATGAATAGCACTTCTCAATTCTCATGCAGCTGAACTCAATTTTCATGTTAATATTAAGAATAATGTTGTTCCCTTGTGCCAGTTTCATAGATAGCCAAAACTTCTTACATTACATGCTGGGACTGACAAGTTAGATCCTGGAGAACCTGCAGCTTCAGTGCATTGAGACTAAGGCTGCTCTAAACAGATTATCCTCATACCTGTAAAACAAAATTACTTTACTACAACTCCATGCTACTAAAATTTCAATTCTTAAACCTTTTCAACCATAGAAAGGGGCAAATTTTCACATTAATAGCAAAATTTGCAGCAACAAAGAGCCAAAATCCATTGTCTTCTGAAAATGTTGGCATTCAAGAATTTGAAATTTTCACTTATTGTAAGCATCAAGAAAGTAACTTTTTAACACAAATATACCCGCAAAGAAGCTGCGGACTTTCCAGAATTTCCTTTCTCTAAACTGACTGTAAAAGTTAGAAAAGGAATCCAAAAAATCCTTCTTGATTTGCTCCATTCCTTATCAATTAGTCAATTAGTATTAAAAACAATATTCAATTAGAGTAAAAGTTTTGGATTAACTAACGGCTAGTAAAATAGTCTTCAAGAGGGATGGTCTTCTTGTTGCGTCTCTCTCTGGCCTCTGATAATTGTGGGAGCGAAATTTTACTAAAAGGCAGCGAAGAGATCAAAATTGCACATCTTCTTGAAGTGGGTATTGAAAAAGAAATTTGTTTTGAAGGTTTCTGGGTTTGATTAGTTGAGTGTTTTGATTTGTTTTGAAGATGATTAACAGTATATCGGTTTAAGCTCTTCATTGAAGCCATGGCCGTTGGTATCCAAATGTTCACACAGTTATTTCATTACATACAGCAAAACCCACATTATCCATATCCATTCTAATCTTCTGAAATGACCATTTTGTTCCCCCTGCACTGATAGGTTCTTGAGTATATTCCCTTTTTTAAAAAAAAAAAATTGGCATACAAATTCAAATTATTTTTCATTAATTATATGGAATAAAGAAGAATACTTAAATTTTAAGCTCAAATATAAGCGGAAACAATAAGTTATTAGACTCAAAATCGATTCGGTGATTTCTCCCCCTTTCAACTAATAAAATTTTAATATAAGAATAAACATGTATCCTTAAATTGTGTTTCGATATATAAAGATATTAAAATTTAATTAAATAAATTTTGACTAATGAGAATAAAAGTAAAATCGTATGTATTGTGTATAATTCTACAAAATGTACCTACATGAAGGATTTAGGAATTACAGGACACACTTTTTCTAAAGTTTTTGGAGTAGTGCAAGTCACGGGGTCAACTTTCCACTACACCAAAACTTTGAAACAGAAAACTAAGTTGAAAAAGAAACCAGCTAAGTATGCCTTTCTGAAAGGAAGCCTAAAACTTAAGCAGTTTCTCTGGTACTTTTCAGATCATACCAACAATCAAAACTGCATTGCCATTTAGTAATGAAGCATATGATGATCAAACTTATAGCAAATCGGGTTGCCCATATTGGTTTTGTTGATCTCCATCAAGATCAACTGTAGCCATGATATTTGCTGTTTCTTGAGAGCTTCTTGTGTCTGCTTCAACAACAGCAAGTTCAGTATCTATTGGATGAGCTTTTACCTGTACTGGAGAATGCACCGGCGAGTCGCCGGGACTTCCACCTAGTGTTCTAGTTGCATGGTGCTCAGGCTTCCCGTGATCAGTCTTTTTCTTTACTGCATTTTTATGCCATTGCTTTAAGGCCTTTGAAGTTTGTTCATCAAAGATTGATCGTTTCATTGTCGAAACCATCTGAAAATTTTCGAAAGCAGAATGAAAAACAGGAAAGAACTCAACTTCACTGTGTGTTTTCTTAGACTTGTTTGACATAGAATCTGGAAAAGATCATACCTGAGTAACGAGTGCATAGAGTGGAAGTGTAATGTAGCTGCAGAGAAATTGAGCTCCTGCCCTGTGAAATTATAAATTATGATTTCAGGGATGCTTCATTAAAGATAGATTCTTTCTTGGAAGTGCTTGACACCCACAAAAGAAATAATAAAATATCTTTAGAAATGCTTCACAAATTGTCAGAAATATGACTTGCGCAAGTGCAACTCTTAAGTATATAAGAGCTATATCTTCATGAAAACATGATTTCAATCCAAACTCATACTGCCAAATGAGAAAGAATAATGAGACTCCATTAAAGAATGCTGAAAAGAAAAAGAAAATAAGAAGGAAAGAGAATGCTGGATCATTACCCATATCCAGAAGAAATGTGTTAACTCAAATGCATTCTGAATATAATAAGACATTCAAAGAGCTTGTCAGAAAATACTAGAAGTCATAGCATGGCAAGGGTCTCCAATGGAAGCTTATTTTTTTTTTTTTAAAAAAAATGATGGGAGAATGGGTATTTAAGTGCCATTTCTGTTATAATTGCTTGAAGCTTTGTTCCAACTGCTAAGATTACCTTTGAAAAAAAAACTAATGGTTAATCTTTCAACTTGTTGATTATTATTCAACATTGATATTGAATCTTTTTGTGGAAAGTTTCTTACAAATATAGGCATCACAGAAACCCAGTACATAGCCCACCATCCTGAAAAAAAAAATACAAGCAATTCACATCATCATCATATCCTGCTCAAATTTGAATGCAAACTTGAAAACTGCCAGAAGGACTAACCATGAACATTGAAAAGCAGAAACAGAACTACAGAAGCCAAAGTAGTGGACTGCCAGAAAATAGTTAGATATGAATTCCAGCAAACGAACAATACTTTGCTACTTACTGGTTCCTTAAAAATACTGATACATTTCATCATTTTACCTGATTCCAACGACTACCTTGAAGTCATCTTCTAATGATCTTTTGATGTATTTTTGGAAATCAAACTTACTCCCAGGTGCTAAGTGGACCTTTTAAGAATGATTCAGTTAATTTATGAATAAAAACTATAATAGTTCAAACTACAATATCAGAATGTTTGCACTGTTGAAACTCAGAAATAAATCCATGTCGCATAGTGAAGTAGTCAGCTTTATTAAGCGATCTAAAGAACTGTCGAAAGAAGCACACCTAAGCAAAAGATTATACATTTTCCATCAAAATTTCTACACTTTCTACCCTAGTACATGATATAAAATTATAAAATGGCTCCATGACAAGTTCCTTACAATGTAGAAGAGGGCAGGCGTTTTTGTCCAGAAATTTGTGAAGGGAAAAATGCGAATAGATGGGAACCAATAAAGCACAACAACTTTACAGAGAGGCTTCAGAGATAATAATCAACACAGGACTTAACTATAAAACGAACCCATGAACTCAAAAGTCCCAAAACAAACTCCACATTCCTCTCATAATATGAACAACTAAAACTGATGTATAAGAAACATGTACCTGAAAAGTATGAACAGGCAGTTGCCATCCATGACGCCTAGCCATATTAATAATAACAACACTAAAACAACACAAACTCGATAATCAACACTATATAAACTCTAAACCCACCATTACCTACAAAAATCAACTCTAAACAGAACCCAGAAGTTAGAAATTTAGAAAACCATTTCAAACAAAAACTGGGCACATTGTTATGTTATAGAGTTTGTTCTGTTGGGAAATTGAGGTGTTTACCACTCTATTCCCTTAAACTAGATTAGTAGGAGAGCGAAAATAAATGCGGAATATTAACACAAAATTTGATAACGGAGTTCGGCCAATTATGTCTACGTCTCCGGAGCTGCTGCAGACTTATATTAAGGAGAAAAATACAATATGTTTACAAACACTCACAACCCTCACTCAATTATGAACAAGAATTTTTCCTCACAAAATTCTCTCAAAGACACTCTCTTCTCTTTACTTCTTCAATTTTAAGGTGTATCTTCCAAATGAAGTGGATGGGTTTATATAGGCTTCAAAAACATGGGTTGGTGAAATTAGTCAATAAATTAGGCACCTCCATTTTTGACTTTAACAATTCCCCAAATTTAGGCACCTCCACTTTTGACAATGTCCTAAATTAGGCACCTCCATTTTTGACAATCCCCTTAATTAGGCACCTCCATTTTTGACAAAAAATGGTTGGTGTCTACTTCTTTGACAATCTCCCACTTGAAGACTGATTTCAATCTGTCTTCACACCTTGATCAATGCAACAGCTCTTCTACGACCTTGATACTAGTGTAGGCCAACTGAAGCTGAGCACAGCTTCAGTTTATCAATAGTCACCGTCTTCGTCAACATGTCTGCCGGATTTTGAGTTCCACTAATCTTCTCAAGTTTCAAAATCCCATCTTCCAGAAGTGACCTGATAAAGTGATACCGCAACTGTATGTGCTTTGTTCTGGCATGAAAAGACGGATTCTTCGCTAGATGTATGGCACTCTGACTGTCACAATACAAGACATTATTTTCTTGCTTCTTGCCCAACTCCTCCAAGAAACCTTGGAGCCAAACCATTTCTTTGCTGGCTTCCGTGACAGCGACATATTCTGCTTCAGTTGTGGAGAGAGCAACTATCTTCTGTAATTGAGAGACCCAGCTCACTGCGGTACCTCCTAGAGTATAGACATACCATGTAGTGCTTTTTCTAACGTCAACATTTCCAGCTAAGTCAGCATCCACATAACCTGCTAGTGTCGTATCTCCACTTTTAAAACAAAGCGCCTTATCTGTGGTACCTCGAAGATATCTGAGAATCCATTTGACTGCTTCCCAGTGTGCCTTGCCTGGATTATTCATGTACCTGCTAACAGCTCCCACTGCTTGAGCAATATCTGGTCTGGTACAAACCATGGCATACATCAAACTCCCAATTGCTGAGGCATATGGCACTTTCGTCATGTGTGCACGTTCCTCCTCCGTCTTCGGTGACTGTTCTTTGGAGAGTCTGAAATGAACACCTAAAAGTGTGCTCACTGATTTAACATCTTGCATGTTGAATCTGGCTAGTACTTTGGTTATGTACTCAGCCTGTGATAACATCAAAGTCCCCGACTTCATGTCTCTCTTGATCCTCATTCCAAGAATCTGCTTTGCAGCACCCAGATCTTTCATTGCAAACTGTTTTGACAATTTCTGCTTTAAATTTTTAATCTCTTGCATGTCTGAACCTGCAACGAGCATATCATCGACGTATAACAATAAAATAATAAAGCTATTGTCAAACTTTTTGATGTAGCAACAATGATCTGCTTGGCATCTTGTGAAACCGCCGCTGCTCATAAAACTATCAAACTTTCTGTACCACTGTCTAGGAGCTTGTTTCAGACCATATAAACTCTTCTTCAACTTGCACACTAGATTTTTCTTGTCTGCCTTAATGAAGCCTTCTGGTTGCTTCATGTAGATCTCTTCCTCCAAATCTCCATGAAGGAATGCTGTCTTTACATCTAATTGTTCAAGATGTAAATTTTCTGCGGCTACAATTTTCAATACCAGTCTGATTGTCATAAGCTTCACGACTGGAGAGAAAATTTCAGTATAGTCAATACCTTCCTTTTGTTGAAAACCTTTTACAACCAATCTTGCTTTGTAGCGTTTACTTCCATCATGCTCTTCTTTGATCCTGTAAATCCACTTGTTGTGGAGTGCTTTCTTGCCTTGTGGTAGTTCAGCTAATTCCCATGTATGATTTGACATGAGTGAGTCCATCTCATCTTTCATGGCAGACTCCCACTTAATTGAATCCTCCACTTGTATTGCTTCATCGTAGCACTCTGGTTCACCATTGTCTGTCAGCAACAAGTAATGCAAAGAAGGCGAGTAACGTTGGATTGGTCTTGTAATTCTGGAGGAGCGCCTCAATTCTGACGTGCTTGGCTCCTCTACTTCAGGACTATTCTGAACATCATTTCCAGAAATATCCTCGAACTCAGCAAATTCCTTATTTTCAACATCTATCTTGGAGCTATTTGATTCTGCATTTAATCTGTCTTTGTACATCACATTCTCATTGAATATGACATCCCGGCTTCTAATGATCTTGTGATTTTCATAATCCCAAAACCGATAACCGAACTCATCACCACCATATCCAACAAAGACACATTTGTTTGACTTGGCATCCAATTTACTTCTTCCAGCAGAATCTATATGTATGTAAGAGATACAACCAAACACTCTTAAGTGTGAAAGGTTTACCTCTTTTTTGCTCCATGCTTCCTCTGGTATTCCACCATCCAGAGGTACTGAAGGCCCACGGTTGATTAGGTAGGCAGCGGTGTTGACAGCTTCAGCCCATAAATTCTTGGGCAAGTCAGCATGTATCCTCATGCTTCTGGCACGTTCATTCAGAGTTCTGTTCATGCGCTCAGCTACGCCATTCTGTTGCGGTGTCATGGGTACTGTTTTCTCCATCTTGATTCCGCTGTTTGCGCAAAATTCTCTGAATCTTCTATCTCTGTACTCTCCTCTATTGTCAGACCTCAATCGTTTGACTTTCAAACCAGTTTCATTTTCTACCATGGCCTTCCATTTTCTGAATGTATCAAAGACTTCTGATTTCTTCTTCAGAAAATACACCCATACCTTTCTTGTTGAATCGTCAATGAATGTGACGTAATACAATGAGCCTGCAAGAGATGGAATTGGAGACGGTCCCCATACATCGGTATGGACCAACTCTAATTTTTCTGCTTTGGGTGTCTTGCCAATCTTTGAAAAACTGACCTTCTTTTGTTTTCCAAAGATACAATCTTCACATAGGCCGACATTGATACTTTTCAGTTCCGGCAACTTTCCTTTTGACAAAAGTGTCTTCATCCCTTTCTCGCTCATATGGCCAAGCCTTTGGTGCCATAGGTTTGATTTTTCATCTGCTTCTGCTACTGAAATAACATTCTCTAAGTTTGAGGTTACATAGAGAGTGCCAGTTTTCTTACCACGAGCAATGACAAGTGCTCCTTTGGTAATCTTCCATTCACCGTTTTTGAAGGTTGTACCATAACCATCTTCATCAAGTTGTCCTACAGAGAGCAAATTCCTTTTAAGACCAGGAATATGTCTTACTCCTTGCAGCTTCCAGGTATTCCCGTTTGACAACTTTAATCGGACATCCCCTTTTCCTACGATCTTTAAGGTTTCATCATCAGCTAGATGAACCTTCCCGAAATCACCACTGACATAGTTGTCCATGATTTCTTGGCATGAAGTGGCGTGAAAAGATGCCCCAGAATCTAAAATCCATGATTCAATTGGACTGTTGACACTTAGAATCATGGCATCACCTGCTTCCTCGGTCACATTTGCAGATCACTGTGAACCGCTATCTTTCTTTGGCGCTCGGCAATCTTTCTTAAAATGACCCTTCTTGCCGCAGTTATAACACTTGAAATCTTTCTTCCCCAATCTAGATTTGTCTCTTCTAGATTTTGATCTGCCACGATTTGAACTTTTTTCTAAAGTTCTCCCTCTAGATTCTGTGTGTAAAGCTGAAGAGGTAGATGCTTCACCCAATTCTCTTCGTCGAATTTCTTCACTCAACACCAGATCCCGAACATCATCGAATTTTAATTTGGTTTTTCCCGATGAGCTGCTGACCGCTGTAACGGTAGCATTCCAACTATCTGGCAGAGATGATAAGAGAATTAAAGCCCGAATTTCAGCATCAAATTCAATTTCTACTGAACTCAACTGGGTTGTGATTGTGTTGAATTCATTCAGATGTTGGGCTACTGATGCCCCTTCTGCCATTTGCAAATTGAATAACCGCTTCATCAAATGAACTTTGTTTGAAGCTGATGGCTTTTCATACATGTTGGAGAGAGCCGCCATTAGACCTGCTGTGGTCTTTTCTTTGGCGATGTTGAAAGCAACATTTCGTGATAATGTCAATCGAATAATTCCAAGGGCTTGTCTGTCGAGAAGATTCCATTCTTCATCTTTCATGCCTTCTGGCTTTATTCCTGAGAGAGGTTGATATAACTTTTTCTGGTACAGATAATCTTCAATCTGCATCTTCCAGAAGCCAAAGTCCGCACCGTCGAACTTTTCAATTCTCACTTTTCCTTCATCTGCAGCCATCACTCCTACTCGAATCTGGACTCCTTTGGATCGTTTCTGACTGTTTCTGCAAACCACTGTGTACTAGGACACCTTTGTCGACAAATCAGAATTGCCGACAAAATTTCACTATTCACGAAATTCACTATTCACGTGAATAGTAATCTTGCAAAAAATTGACAGAATTTATCACCCAAAGCTCTGATACCAGTTGTTGAGAAATTGAGGTGATTACCACTCTATTCCCTTAAACTAGATTAGTAGGAGAGCGAAAATAAATGCGGAATATTAACACAGAATTTGATAACGGAGTTCGGCCAATTATGCCTACGTCTCCGGAGCTGCTGCAGACTTATATTAAGGAGAAAAATACAATATGTTTACAAACACTCACAACCCTCACTTAATTATGAACAAGAATTTTTCCTCACAAAATTCTCTCAAAGACACTCTCTTCTCTTTACTTCTTCAATTTTAAGGTGTATCTTCCAAATGAAGTGGATGGGTCTATATAGGCTTCAAAAACATGGGTTGGTGAAATTAGTCAATAAATTAGGCACCTCCATTTTTTACTTTAACAATTCCCCAAATTTAGGCACCTTCACTTTTGACAATGTCCTAAATTAGGCACCTCCATTTTTGACAATCCCCTTAATTAGGCACCTCCATTTTTGACAAAAAATGGTTGGTGTCTACTTCTTTGACATGTTCCCTGTTTAATCTTTCTACCCAGATGCTAAACGGTCAATTTGAGACTACCAATGAAGTTGATTTTGAGCTTCCATGGAGAATTAGATTCATTGATAGAAGAGACTTGAAGAAGAGAGCTAAAGAGAATAAAAAAAGGACTGTATTGGACCACACTTCCAGTATTTTTTAAGGTTATAACCGTTTGGTTTATATTTTAATAATCACTGTTTTTGCCGGCATGTTAGCCCATAGTTTTATTTTTTTTACATTTTTGCGCCCATCAAAAACCCTAATTTACAAAAATATCCCAAAGTTCTATTCTTTTCTTATTATCTAGTACGAAAAATTACCTTATTCTAAGATTTTTTTAAAATTTTTATAAGTTCTATAGTAGCTTTTTGATTATTTTACAAAAATATATAATATTTTATATTATACGAATATGATAGAGTTATAAATTAATAAAAAAATACTTAATAAATTTAAAAATATTAATAATTTTTTAAATTTTCTGATAATTTTGTAAAAACCCAATTATATAACTTGATAACACTATATTTTAATAAAAAGATAAAACATTTTCACACCAAGAAAAAAAAGGAAGAAAATTGGGATGCAATTGAATTAGGGGTGATTTAAATAGGTTTTTTTTTTCTTCTTTTATGTTGATAATAATAGAAATTAGGGTTTTGATTGATTAATAGTTATGTTGTCAATATCATTTATTAAATTTGTACTAAAAGAGCTAAATTTATCATTCAATTAGAGTAGATTAAGTACTGCTTATTGCAACTTTTTTATGGAAATTAATTTTTGATTTTTTTTAAATTTGAAAATGAAGAATTTATATTAGGTAATGGCCCATATACAATTTGTGTGCCGAATTAGCACATCATAAATTGGAAAATTTCATTACCATACATATAAATTAATCTTCAGCAAAAATTTCTAATTGGAGTTTGGCCAATAAGAAAGGAATTTTTTCTAAAAGTTACCATTTTCCTAAAAGAGATGTAAAACTTCTTTAAACTTTTAATTCCTTCACAATAGTGTCCGTTGATTTGGAAAAATAAATTATGCCCACTATATACATATATAAGCTTTTAAATTATAATGTCCAATTATTTGTGATTTTTTTAATATTATAATTAAAAAATAATAATCGATCTAAATTTATTATTAAGGAGAATATATAAATACTATAAAAATATTCTTTGTAGTATATATTAAAAAAAAGATAAGATTTTAAGGTAATCTTGAAAAATAAAAAAGATTGTTTGAATTCAAATTTACTTGTTTTCAAAAAATCTTGAATTTCTTTTTATCAAGCACTGACCAATTAATGCAACCATACTTCCTTCTTTAGTGGATTTTTTTTAAAAATAAAATAAAAAATATTCAATTTTTTTTTCAACCGTACCCATGTTGGGACGATTCAAAATTTCAATTTATTAAAAAAGTCCTCAGTAATTAGCGAAATTGCAAATTGCCCAAATTAATTAAGTATAGATGGGGAAGCTTCTTTAAGCTTTAATAAACTAACGAAGAAGAAATATATAATATATAATAATTAATAAGATTTTCTTTATTATTTTTTTACTTTGAGTAGATGCTTAGCTTAATTGAGCTGCATATGCACCTCTCGCTATTAAACTAAAGATTTTTTTTAAAAGAAAATGAAAATATATGCTAAATAATAATATATATTTTAATTTTTATTGAAATACGTTTTATTTTTATTTTTTCAAAATGATTAAAAAGAAAACTTATACATATTATAATAGAATTATAATTTTTAAATATTTTTTTATTAAAAATTAAAAATATTTATTACCATTTGATATGTGCTATTCACTTGATTGCACATATTAAAAAAGTCCTTAAACTACTCCCACTAATAATAATAATAATAATAATAATAATAATGGCTACTGTTTTATTCAACATGCACTTAGATTTTTGTCTCAAAGGTTGCATTTTTTTTATTTGATTATTGCTAATGCTTTCATGACAATTCATTTAATTAATTTATGTTTCAATATTATATAGTGGGAACATCGACTTTTAATTTGCTATTCATAATATTGATCTACTTGTTATATTATAATTAATTATATCTTGCTAGAATCTTTGTTTTTGTTTTGTTTTTCTATTAACAACAAAAGTTTCTTTAAATAATCATTGAGCTAATATTATCTCACTTTATCAAAAAGAAAAGAAAAAAGGAGCATTTTTGGGTCAAAAAAGCAAGATTTAGGTTGCATTAAAGTAGAAGATATTGATTAGAAGATTAGCAATTGGCTAATATTAAATTAACTAAGCTTATTTTGTATTTATTTTTTGTAAATTTTAATTTCTTTTGTATTGATTCTCTTTTTTAATTAGTAATTAGTTAATATTTAAATTTATCATATTTACAGCAAGGTAATTCAGTTATTGATTTTTTTTAATTAATTAAACTTTTAATTATCATATTTTATTTTGTTGGTATAATGTTATTTCTCCTTGTCCAAGATTAATTTTACTTGAGTTCCTGAGGATATTTTTTGAATTTTTTTGTTTCTAAATTAGTTACTATTTAAAATTTTTATGTCTAGTTTCTTTATCGAAAAATAAAGTACTCAATTTTTTTTCTTGAATATTGATTAAAGAGGATTTAACATGGTTTAAATTTAAATTGACTTTTAAAATAATAACTCATAAAAAGTTTAAAAATGTAACCTTTTTTTTTTACTTTATGATTCGCTAAATTCGTAAATACTTGAAAGTAATTTGCCAAATCTTATTTAGCTGCGATGCCAAATTTAAATGAAATTTAGAGCCGAAAACCAAACGAAATAATATTTATGGTTCCTCCATGCCAAACAACGCCCAACCTACTGAAAATGTCAAAAAAGGACCTAAAAAGGCCAGAGTCAAGTCCACATCACAAATGCGAACGCGTGTCAGCTTTCTAGTGGACACACTATTTTGTTCTTTTATCTAACTACTGTACTATGCCATCGTTAGCTTATTTGAAAAATTCAAAATTCAATTAATATATCATATAAATAAATTTGGTACTCCCTCACTTCCATCTTATTATATGCCTATTACAAAATAATTAATTTTTTTTAAATATTATATAAAATTATTTTAAATAAATTAAAATATTCTCTATTACTCATTAATATTAAAATTATAATATAATTATTTTATTAATTATCTCATTAATAATAAAAATATAATTAATTAATTAATTTTTCTTAATTATATAAAATAATAATTTTAAAGAAATATATATTTTTATAAAAATAACAATTTTATCGGAGAAAGTATATACATATATATATCGTGCTGTTAATGAACATCTTATTAACACCTTTTAAATTACAATAAATATACTAATTTTATTGAAATATAATTTATTTTTATTAAAAATTGTTATAACCATTTTTTTCAAAATAATTAATATTAAAAATTACACATATTATAAAATTATTACACAAATTATAATAAAAATAAAACTCATTTTAATAAGAAATAAAATATTTATTACTACGTAACGGAGGTCAATAGAGCATAATACATTAATATTATATATATATATATATATTTGGAAAATTTCTCTATATGTTATTTTTTTAAAGGTCTTTTAAAAAACCTTACAATTTTTCAATACAATGCATGGTTGACTTTAGCATTTGTATTATCTACATAATCAATGAATTATATATAATAATTTCTTATAAATCAAAAAGAAAAAACATTTTCAAGAGGCAAGAATTAATTATAATATATATAAATATATATAAATATATAAATCTTCAAATTTTAACAAAGGAAAATTCATTATCATGCGGTTGATCTTCATCATCATTTTTTCCAGGAAGATCTTGTTTTAATGATCTTGATTCACGGCCATGGTGAGAGGATCCTTCAGTTTCCGATAGCTCTGAAAGATCAATATCAGATGGGTAAGATCTTGGAGAATTAAGAACACTTTCAATGTCAGCTTGACTTGAACGGTACTTATGGCCTTGAAGCAAATGTATTGGTGATGTACCGTGGCTTGGTGTGGTTTCACCACTCACCAAACCTGTTCCATTTCTTGATCTTCATGATGACGATTTCTTTCTCTGTTTTGCAGCTTTCTGCCATTTTTTAAGAGCTTTTGCTGTTTGTTCTTCAAAGATTGATTGCTTCATGTGTGAACCCATCTGCACAATTCCACAAAGCTTCAATATCAAGTTAATTATGATTAATAAATCGATTATGGACTCATCTTTCGAAAAATATTGTAAGATCATTCTGAATCATTTTTATCCAATTATATATATGTATAATTATTTTAAGAAGTAAAGATTTGTTGTCAAACAGATTAATCAGAGTTTGATTATCACTCACTTGTGTTACCAAAGAATACAGAGGGAAGTTTATACAGCTGCATACGAACTGAAGGGCCACTCCCAGAAAAACCCTCACTAAAATTGCTGCCAGGTTTTCATGGAAGCAAGATTTCAACCCAAATTCATACTGTATACACACTTAAATATTTTGAGGATTTTTCTGATGATTAGGTATTGAAAAATAAGAAAAGAGAAAGACTGAAATGTTTGGAATTACTTACCCAAGTCCACAAGAAAAATGCCATTTGAAATGCATTATGTGAGCATGAATTAGTTTAATAGATTTCAGCAAATTAGAGTACTACATTTATATGTAGATGCCGAATGCCTGGAGGAAGAGTATCATGGTACCCATATATAAAAATAAGGGAGACATTCAATGCTGTACAAATTATCGGGGTATCAAACTTGTGAGCCATACTATGAAATTATGGGAAATGATTATTAAACACAGATTGAGGAAGCTTACAAGAGTTTCGGAGAATCAGTTTGGGTTTATGCCAGGGAGATCTACCATGGAGGCTATTTCTCTTCTAAGAAGACTAATGGAATTGTATCAAGAGAAGAAGAAAGATCTCCACATAGTATTCATTGACTTGGAGAAAGCCTATGATAAAGTACCAAGAGAAGTGCTATGGTGGGTTTTGAAGAGGAAAGGAGTCAGCGGCAAATATATCAATATCATCAAGGACATGTATGAGAATGCATCTACTAGTGTGAAAACACCTGGTGGAGACACTGAGGCTTTCCCCATTACTACCGGATTGCATCAAGGTTCGGCCATGAGTCCATATTTATTTACCCTGGTTATGGACGAGCCAACCAGAAGCATACAAGACGATGTTCCTTGGTGTATGTTGTTTGCTGATGACATTATTTTAATTGATGAGACTAGTGCTGGTGTAAACCGTAAGTTGGAAGTGTGGAGAAAAACCCTCGAGGGTAAGGGTTTTAAGTTAAGTAGGAGTAAAACGGAATATATGCACTGTGAGTTCAGTCTAAGGAAGAAGCAGGAACATGAGGTTAAGTTGGATGGAGTTTTGGTTCCTAAAATCAGGCAGTTCAAATATTTGGGTTCGGTGTTCCAGAATGATGGCCGTATAGATGAAGATGTGGCTCACAGAATACAGGTAGGGTGGTTGAAGTGGAAGGGTGCGACTGGGGTTCTATGTGATAAGAAAATACCTCTGAAAGTGAAAGATAAATTCTATAGGACGGTTGTTAGACCTGCGATACTCTATGGTAGTAAGTGTTGGGCACCAACGGGACAACATTTGCATAAGATGAGTGTGGCAGAAATGAGGATGCTAAGATGGATGTGTGGACATACCAGACTGGACAAAATTAAGAATGTTCATATTCGACAAAAAATCCAAGTAGCGGATGTCGGAGATAAGGTGAGGGAAGGAAGACTTAGATGGTTTGGGTATGTTTTAAGAAGACCTCCTAATGCTGCGGTTCGTAAGTGTGAGAATTTGTTGATTGAGGGGGCTAGAGGTTGTGAAAGACCTAGAACTGTGTGGAAGGAGGTGATAGCAAGAGACTTACGTGCCTTAGATCTTGATGCAGATTTGATTAATGACAGATTTGAATGGAGACGTAAAATCCGTGTCTTGGAAGGGGCCTAAGGCTGGAGTATCTTTTTTTGGTGTCTTTTGAGCTTATTTTGTTGAGGATCCATACAGCCGACCCCAACTTATTTGGGACTAAGGCTTAGTTGTTGTTGTTGTTGTAGAGTACTACATTTATATATATATATATATATATATATAATGTTGACCTGGAATAATGTATAGTGAAGTAAGAAGAGAATCCACGAGGCCGATTAAACCAGAAATACTTATTGTTAGGCTCAACAACTGGAGCTCCTCTGACAACAGTAGTTCTTGCTTGGATTTCTTGGGCCATCTCCATTATAACAAGTTCAAGTTTAGTACCCACCGAAAGAAGGATCTGAACAAGGACAATAAGTCAAGAAATTAAGAACAAAATGGTCCCATTTTGTGCTTGGCCTCTCTCATTTAGTAGGAGAGAGTTGATGTGCATTTTGTCTTACAATGAATGGCACTATTGTCAACCAGGTAAGGGTGTACCATCCTGCAAAATTAATTGATTCAAAATATGGGTGTTAATTTTATGATCATCCATGGAATTTCTGTGCTCATATGGGTGTGTTTCTGAGTGCCAGAGATAAAGAGAAGAAGCTCAGAGATTTACTGTAGACATTTAGCAGCAGAAATAATATGGCAAAAACCCAGAGTGGAATGCTGTAAAAAATCAGAATAAAATGTAAGTGCCAAGCCCAAAATATTACACATGTAAGCTGCAGTAGTTATAATTCATTGTTTTACTAATAAGCTTTTAACTCATTGGCATTGGAGTTCTAAACTGATGTTGCGAGTTTGAACTTTCTTTTAGAGCTTTTATTTCTTTTGAACATTGGAAAGGGATAGTCGATGCTGGGTTTATAGTCAAACGAAATATGCACTTACTATTAGGTTGTAACATCGTATTATGTTTTAGCTTATAACTTTGTTTCAGAGCTTAAAAAAAAGGTTTTTTCTAAGGATCGAGAGAGGGAGAGACAGAGACCTAATACCCACAACCACCTTAAAGTCATCTTCCATGCATCTTTTGGTGTATTTATGGAAGTCTAATTTGCTATTTGAAGCAAAATGTCCCTGAAATAATCACAACAACAACAATGATAATGTTTTATAAAGTTGCAGCTAATGGACTGGTTATTAACAAGTAAGCCGTAAGTAATTAAACACAAACTTACATTAATAAATCAATTTCGCATAGTTAAGTAATCCACCTTTGTTACAGAACCAATGAATTGCCGAAAGAATGCAACCTGCCAAAATACATATATATATAACCAAATAAATGAAGCCAATAACGAAAATGGAACTAAATTCTTGGCTTTTCTTGATGGGTTATATATATATATTCATTAGAACTTTCAACTAATTTGCTGTCTCTTTAATCCAGATGGGCTAAATTCTAAAATTTCTTGAACTTGATAAGTACAAACCAATGCATAAACACACAATCCATCTAATTCCAGGTGCTGTAGAGATGCCAGAGTGACGTTTCACAAAGGAAGTCTGATGGGCTAATCTGAATCTTGAAGGATCTGCAAAAAAAAAAAGCTCCATAAATGTTGGCCTAATCCCACCTCTCATAACCAACATTAGTATAATCTCACCATTAGTGAACTGATACTCCAAAGATGAGGTTTCCGATTCCCAAGTCTTCAATTTTTTTCATCTGATCAACAAACCCAATTCAAGATTATCATTAGTTTGCATGCTACAAGCCTTATAATCTTTGTTTAGATTTGCTAATCGAGATTAAGAAACTTACTTTTGCCTGTGCCAGTGCTATAGTAATGACACTAAAGAACATGAAAGACTGAAAGAACAAATATGAATATATGCAATTGTTACACTCCTGTTTGTGATATCAATGACACTTTAAGCTGTAATTTATTCAACAGAAACAGATGATTTTAAGTAAGCTTTTTCAGATAAAAATTATGTACGATTACTAATCAAATATTCCACCTTTTTGGTGCAATAATCATCAACGCCGCCTGCAGCTGCCAAGACTCGGTGCCATTCTAAATTTTCAGCCAAGGAAAGTAATTTTCTGCAGCGGTCCTTTCCACCTTTATTATAATTGTCTTCCTCCTCGTCATAGCCGGATTTGCAGGGGAGCATGCCATTTTCATATTTAGCAGGGATGAATATTTTTGCAATGTATTTTGTTCCCACAGTAAGTAGTAGAGATATGAAGCCCAATAGCATTAGCTCTGCTTTTATCTTCTCTAAAGCTTCACTCATGGCCTTGTTATGGCGTTTTTGGAACCACTAGAGAAAAGGGATTAATTCAGACAACATAAACAAACATTAATCTTAATTTTGAGACTAAAAGCAGAGAATTAAACACCAAGTTGTGGAATTAATAAAGAAAAACAGAGAATTAAACAAATAATTAACTACTCACCTTTTCTAATGAATGAATTCCATGCTTTATTAGAACTGAAATGATGACAAACACTGCACAAACTAAAGCTGAAGCCCATGTGGGTGTCTCCTGCAAGGACCTTTCTCCAGAAGCAGCAGCAGTCATGGCTGGAACTTGGAACTAAAATTTTTTTAACCCTCTATTAGTTAAAAACTAATCTTAAAGATCAGTATTTATAACGATATTAACTATGCATTTAAAATCAAACATAAATGTCTAAGAAGCGCGTCTTAGAGTCTGTAAACTTGTCATTTACTGGGTGTTGTTTTTTAGCAGCAATAACAACTCTTTCTTATTATAACAATGCAAAGGTGAAAAAGCTAAAACATAGAATTAATGTCATATATAAATCAGCCTTAAGCCGGCTTATATGTCAATTAGCTAGGAAAAAGAATCATTAACGGCATAATATATTAATACTATCACTAAATAGATAGATAAGTTGACAAAAAAACTAATCTAGCTCCGCAGAGATTTTAAATTTAAATTCTGAATATACAATTATCAATAGAAAAATTTTATCGTCCTAATGATTCTAGCAAGCTCAACTCTGAAAAAATAATTTATATTATATTAATACACTTTTTTTTTCTTTAAACTATCACCAAAATCAGGATAAATTACATTTGTCTCTTTTAATAATATACTAATAATACTAATATATTATTATATTATTGAGCCACGACCAACATAATTTTAGATCTTGCTTAAATGCGATGAAGATAGTTCCTATTTTTTTTAATGTGTTATTATTTATTTATTTATTTTTGCGTAGTCTAGTTAGCAATTAATTAATATGGAGCTAGCATTGATACATCATCTTCTTCTTGAAATTCTTTGTTTGTTAATGGGTTGATTCGGTGGCTTTGAAGACATCTAAGCAAATATAATTCTTTTATCTTGTCTTTCATTAAATTTATTTACAAATATACTGTATTTTATTTTTGAAATTAAAAATTAAAAAGTACATATTTTTAAAACAAGAAATTTTTTGAAAATATTTTTATTATTAAGATATTTTTATATAAAGTTCAAAAGAAAGAATATTAAATTATTATTAACTATTGTCTTACATTATTAAATTTACCAGCTCCATATAATATATTCAAAAATTTATTATTAACTAATTAATATAAAATAAGTTTATTATATATTTATTATATATTTTTATAAATAATTAAAATATTTTTTATAAAATTTTTAAAAAAATCTAATAAGAGTCTTAATTTTCTAAAAAATAGAAGAATTATACATTTGAGCCCAACATATATTTTTTAGGACTTTTAATAAAAATGTAAAAAATTAAAATTTTTTTAACATTTTATAAATTATTTATCAAAATATTAAATTTTATAAAATATTTATTAAAATATTATATTTTTATTAGTTTATGAAAAGTTTACGATGAGTTTATTCAAAATTAATTATGAATATATAAATTTTATATAATTTATGATAATTTTATTATGAATTTATTATAAGGTGATTAAAATTTTTTTAATAAATTTTTTTTAAAAAAAATACGGCGAAGGGTTGTAAATTTTATTTTTTTTAACGAACTAGACGACGGCTAGAGGGGATAAAGCCACTGGCCACGAACACGTAAACTGAAAGAAGAAAGGAAAAGATAAGCGGCAAAGATTACGTGAGTCCATTGTAAATATGGGAATGAGTACATCGCGTATCATTCAACCGACTGAAAAAGTGAAGCTTAGATGTCATCGACGTCGATCCTTCTTCTTCCTTCACCTGATTTACATTTCCATTTTTTCATTTCTTCCACCACCAACCGCTTTATTTTTCCCCTACACAAACTCTCTCTCGCTCTTTCTGTTTCTTCGGGTGCTTTACATAAAGGGTGTCCATTTTTAAATTGTGAAAATAAATTTTGAAATGTTTAAAATGTGGACAAATGGGGTGTTTTCGGAAACTAGGTATGAGAGTTCTTAATTTTTCAATTAAGAACTCTCAAATCTGTTATGAGAGTACACGTGTCAACAATTGAAGGCATGCGAGAAACTCTCAAATTCAGTATGAGAGTACTTAGTCTCAAACTTGATATGAGAATAAAGAAACTCTCAAATTATATATGAGAGTTTAGGGTTCAATCTTTCACGTGCTACATTGTCAGGCTACTTTATCTTTTTTCCCACAAAAGTCTCATACCGAGTATGAGAGTAATTTATAAATATTATAAACAATTTATAATATTTTAATTTATAGTAATTTATAATTTTAACAAATAATTTATAATTTATAATTTATAATATTATTATAATTTATTAATTTTATAAATTATAATATTAAAAATATTTTAATATAAGGGAAAATGATTTTTTTATATTAATAATTTATCATATTAATAAACAATTTTTATAATATTGTTAATATTATAAATTAATATTAAAAATAAGAATATAAAAATTAAAGAACATTGCAAACTACATAAATAAATAAAAATACAAATTTTTTATAATATTATTAATATTATAAACTAATATTAGGAAATATAAAATATAAAAATTACAAAAAATTATAAAAAAATACACTAACATATCATACCAATACCGAGTATGAGAGTATATCCCAAATCTGTCAATTTTCATTTTTTAAAAATTTTATGCAAGTAATTTATATTATATCTAACTACTAACAAATAATTCGAATACAAATAAAAGTCATAGATTTAGATTTTTTCAAAATACTAAATATCTAAAAAATAATAATATCTAGTTTGAGAGTACAGACACATGTGAAGCATGCCAGAAACTCTCAAATTCAGTATGAGAGTACTTGGAGAAAAAAGAAACTTCACACGCCATCAACCAAATGACTACAGGACAAAAAAACTCTCATACCTAGTTTGAGAGTACATTGCCCAGAAAAATTTTCACCACCTGCAACAAGCAACATTGACAATCAAGTTCTGACAGTAACAGAAAAAGTACACGGTTGATGGGAAATAAAAAAAGCATCGGGTAGTGTGTTCTCATAATGAGTATGAGATTTCTTAGCCAATATATATCATATACGAGCTACATTTGGAGCACAAAAAATAATAATAATAATAATAAGCTGGCTCCCTCTGTTTTTTCAGTGTTCTTGAGAAATGTCTTATACTACTCCATTTCCGTTAAATTTATATTGGAGCAGTGCATTACCTCTCGTCGACGGTATGGTTGGTTACAACCCTAACGTGGCAGACGCGACAATATGCATTGACTGTCAGCTATCTTTTGAGCAGCTTGTAGATGTGGTATGCAACGAGTGTGGGTTGGGGAGTAATCGAAATATGCTGCGATTTTGTTTTTATTTGGTGTGGACAGAATACAATGGAATGAGAAGGTACATCATTATTCGGGACAACCGGAATATTCAGTTTTTATACATGTATGCGTTGAACTTGCCAGAATTATATATAACAGCGGAACAAATTTCTGACTTTTATCATGCGCCTGAACCGCGTGGGGCTGGCGAAACAAGTGGCATGGTACATGATAGTGAATATCAAGAAGTAGAAACTGGGGCAGGGAACAATACAGATGAAAGAGTAAATGAGGAAATTGGAGCAGCCAACAGTCCAGGTGATGGAGAAAATGAAGAAATCGGAGCAGTCAACAGTCCGGATGAAAGAGAAAACGAGGATAGTGAAGAAGAGATGTCAGATTTTTCAAGTAGTGACGATGAATCCTACGTGCCATCAGAGTATGATTCTGGCAATGAAATCGATGTACCTTCAGGTCATTTTATTTATGGAGACATTGGCGTGGAAGATCCGGAAGAGGAGAATGCAAACTTACCGAATATGTGGGATGGCAATACCGAGAGTATTGGTATCGGTACTTATTTCAAAAACAAGCAGCATGTGATAAATGCTATTACGGCATGGTCCGCAAAAAGAGGGATGACATACCACAAGGTCGAGAGCAAAAAGAAAACTTGGGCAGTCGAATGCGAAACCCGTAGTCCTAAATATCCACAGGAAAGACTGCACGGAGTATATTGCAACTGGAGTATACGGGCATCGGAACAAGCTAGTTCGGGCAAGTGGATAATGGTGAAGTGGGTTGCGGAACACAACTGTGCGGGAGCAAACATCAGCAATCAAGGCAGAAATATGACATCCTCGGATATTGCTGCCTTAATTACCCCAAAAATTAAGGAGGACACAGGCTACAAGGTACGTCTAATTCAGACAGATGTGAAAAAAATATACCGAGTTGATGTCAACTATAAGAAAGCTTGGCACGGGAGAAGAAAAGCAATTGAGGGACTATTTGGGACATGGGAGTCAAATTTTAGGGAGCTGCCCAGATATTTAGCTGCAGTTCAGGCAAAGAATCTGGGCACAGTGATCCAGTACAAGTTCAAAGGCGGTTCAAATGCGAGACGCATTTTTCGGTACGTGTTCTGGGCATTTGGCCCGTCAATTGAAACATTTAAGGCTTGTCGTCCGGTTGTTTCTATTGATGCAACGCACCTCCGAGGGTCTTATAAGGGAAAATTGATAGTAGCAGTGGCCAAGACCTCAAACAATAATATTTTTCCAGTAGCGTTTGCGGTCGTGGACGATGAAACAACACATAGCTGGAAGTGGTTCCTAAAATATTTGAAGTTGAATGTTCTTGGTGACCGGTGGACATGTATTATATCCGATCGTCACAAGGGTATCATTTCTGCTATTGATGCGATTTTAGAAAAATTTCCCGGAATGGGAGTCCACAGGTATTTTTCTTAATTAAGTGTAGTTTTTTTAATGATTTTAATTATGTTTAATAATTATTATAATTACGTTTTATTTTATTTAATTTTAATTTTTTGAAAATTATGTGATTTTAATTTTAATAATGTGTATTTACTTCTAATAATTTTAATTATGTGTCATTTAACTTCTATTATTTTAATTATGTCTTATTTTATTTTTATTATTTTAATTATGTGTTATTTAATTTTTATTATGTTCATAGGTACTGTCTTGAACACGTCAAGGCCAACATGTGTTCAAAATACAGGCGGAAGGGGCTGAAGGACCAGTGTCAGACAGTTGGTACGGAATTGCAAGAGCACAAGTATGAAGCTGCCTGGAAGAAGTTGGGCAAGAATAGCAATGGCGCCAAACGATATTTGGAAAGCATCGATCCCGAGAAATGGACTCTTTTTGGAGATGGATGTCATAGATGGGGGTTGTCGACTACGAACATATCTGAGAGCTTCAACAATGTCCTAAAAGGAGCTCGCTACTTACCGATCAGAGCTTTGGTTGAGTCATCATTAGAGAAAACAGTAGCTATTTTCCAGCGAGACTGGGAAAAGATAGCAAACTGCAACACTGCACTTGCACCGAAGCCTATGAACGTGTTTAACAGCTATAGAATCCGTTCGCAACTCCATCGAGTAAGCTGCTGGAATGAACGTTTATTACTGTACAAAGTGGCAACAGAATACGGCAACGAGCATGAAGTACGATGGAGTTGCAAAGCATGCACATGTGGAAAATGGCAGACGTATAGGATTCCGTGCTCACATGCCATTGCCGTAGCCTTACGCAGACGTGAGGATCCATTGGTGCTTGTTGATAAGTTCTACACTAAGGAAGGCTGGATTGCACAGTTTGCTGGAGCTTTCACCCCTATACTTGGCAGTCAGACGTGGCCTCCTTTGGACTGGATTCTACTTCCAGATGATTCCCTAATGATTCACCATGGAGGGCCGGGCCGAAGAAGGGTAAATAGAATTAAAGGCGCGATGGATCATAGCCGAAGGCAGACTAGGAGAGGTCCGAGATGTAGCCGTTGTGGAAATTCCGATCATAATTCCAGATCATGTCCGCTCTCTCATCCTCCTTCTGATAGAGCTTCAATAGATAGTGTTTATGATAGATATGGGGAGCATGGTTTGTAATTTTTTTTTTTAAATTATGTGAACTTTTTTTAATTATGTGTATTTTTATTTTAATTTGGTTTGTAGTTGAATTATGTATTTTTTTAAATTGTAATTGTAGTTTAATTATGTATATTTAATTATGAATGTTTAGTTTAATTACGTATATTTAATTACGAATGTATATTTAATTATGTATTATTTAAATTATGTGTATTTAATATCTAAATATATATCAAAAATAAAACATATATTTATAAAACAAAGCGTGGTAGAAAATTATAGGTTTCTCGGACAACTTGTGCAAACTGAATTCTAAATAAAATGAAAGTGTAAAATTATTTTATTCTAAAAAATAAACATCAAATATTAAATATATGGAAAATGGAAAATTAAAGCACACAAGACCTGGAAAAATAAAGATAAGAGGAATAAAAAAAATGGAAAAATAAAATATGAAAAAACAAAGCAAATAAAAATAATAATTCACCCAAAATTAAAGGAATGAAAATAAAAGAAAACCAGATATAAATACTCGTGCAAATCATGGTGATGGTGATGGGAGTTCATATAATGATGAATGATGAGGAGAGAAAGAAAGAGCTTACAAATTCCGATGAACATAATGACGAAGCTTAAGCTCCAAAAAATGTCGAATTAGAGAGAAAAAAATTCTAAAGATACAGGCAATTTGAAAATAAGATTTTAATTGTTTTTATTTTTTATTTTTTTAAAAGAAAAAGTGAGAAAACAAATAAAATAATTAAATAATGTGAAAATCAAAACATAGAAGCATACTTTTTTATTTATCTCAAATAGATATATTGAATATCTATTTTTATTTATATTTAACGTATATGTTAAAAATATATAATAAATATATTTTCATATTAAAATAAGAATGTAATAAAAATGTATATATAAATTTATATTTTAATAAAAATAATTAATTTTTATGAAATAAAAAATACATTTACCGATTTAAATGAAAATAATAATTTTTAAACGAATTAATTAATTAAAAAATTATTCATAATTTTAATTTATTATCGATTTTGGTCACACGAGCGGAATACAAAGAAACATGTTCCTGTACAAATAATTTCTCCAGTACAAAGTGAAAGTGGTGTAACATTTTATTAATTTTTTTTCTGCAGGCTACTTTGTCTTTTTTCCCACAAAAGTCTCAAACTTGGTATGAGAGTATAGAAACTCTCAAACTGGATATGAGAGTATAGAAACTTTCACACAGAAGCTTTCACGTTAAATTTAAATCTCATACTGAGTATGAGATTTCTGATGACTAATGACGTGTCACCTTATGGTTGGACCTTTTGTATTTCTCTCTCTGTACTCTCAAATTGAGTATGAGAAACTCTCAAACTGGATATGAGAGTATAGAAACTTTCACACAGAAGCTTTCACGTTAAACTTAAATCTCATACTGAGTATGAGGGTTCTGATGACTAATGACGTGTCACCTTATGGTTGGACCTTTTGTATTTCTCTCTCTGTACTCTCAAATTGAGTATGAGAAACTCTCAAACTGGATATGAGAGTATAGAAACTTTCACACAGAAGCTTTCACGTTAAACTTAAATCTCATACTGAGTATGAGGGTTCTGATGACTAATGACGTGTCACCTTATGGTTGGACCTTTTGTATTTCTCTCTCTGTACTCTCAAATTGAGTATGAGAGTATATTTAATATGTCATTAAATTGTTAGTTAGTGGGTAATTATTCTGATTAATGCTTTGTACTCTCATACTCGGTTTGAGAGTATATTTTTTAATTCAAAAAAATATCAGAACTCTCATATCTAATATGAGACTTTCTTAAACTCTCATAATCAGTTTCCGAAAACACCCTTCCGTGTCCAGAGTTTAAAAATAAACACCCTTTTTGTAAAAACTCCAGTTTCTTCGAACGATAACAATGGCAGCCATTTCAAATTCTCTGGTTCTAACGAAAAATCATGGTAATAATTCAACACTTCATTTGATGACTCTTTTCATATCTGTTTCTTTTGAGTGTTGGATTGATTGTTATGGTAGATTGAGGAGGTTTAGGGAAGAAATTGGAGTATTTGAGTAAGAAATCTTGTTAGCGCCATTAATTTGGTGTAAATATTGTGTTTTTTTTTGTGAATTATACTGGAAGCTTTGCTTTGCAACTTTTTGTTGAGTATTGTGAATTATATGTTCATCCCGTTGCTCATGTTTGCTATATTGTAGTTAAATAGGAGAGAATTTGAATTGTTTTTGCTTGTTACAGTGGTTTAATATGTAAGCCTTTTCTTTAGAATGGTCACAGTGATATTTGGGAATTTTTCATCTTTGAAGTGTTGAATTCAGAATGTCTATTTGATTGCTTATATGCATCTCTACTGCTGTAAATTGGTCTTCACTCTTTATGTCAATTTTAAGCATCTTATTTCCTACTTTTGTTAGGCTCACTGGAAAAAGGTCTCCAGAGTGTTGCTCCTACCAAGTCGTCGTTCAGTTTGAATTGCCCAGCAAGAGTGCAATTTGCTATCACCAGAAGACCACTCACAGTCAAAGCTGCGAGGTACCATTTTTTTTTTTTTTGCTATTTTATCATACCAAGATGCTTTTTCAATTGTGGTAAGGCAAGGGGAGAAAATTTTAAAAATGGAAACGAAAAATTACAATGTCACTGCTTGTTATACCCTTTTCTTGTGCAATTTTTTGAATCAATTTTGAATTCATTGGCAGTGTCTGCTTAATATTCACCTGAAACCAACTGGGCTATTAGTATTCATATGACACGTATAAGTTTAACATGGACAGAAACATTTAAGGTGTTCTCACATGAATTGCTAGTTATTCATCCAATTTGGACAAGTAAAGAAATGAATAATGTTTTGGGCAGAAAAGGAAATTGTAAATCTGATCAAGACTTGTTAAATTCTGTTAGATGCTTTTGATTTGTTCTCTTTGAGTATACCAATATGTGGGTTTAAAGTTTTCTGATCATTTTTTTATTGTACTCTCTCCTTTTTGATTTTTATAGTGACGGTGGAAGGCCCAGCGGCCCCGGTATCTTTGTTGGTGGCTTTGTTCTGGGAGGAGTTATAGTTGGCGCACTTGGATGTGTATATGCACCTCAGGTCTAATTTATTTTCCTATTATATATTTTGCAATGATTATTTGCAGTGTCTTGTCTGACCTCAACTCATGGTTTTATTTATCATCAGTTGAGGTTTGTCTGACATCAATTCATGGTGTATCAATAGTTGAGGTGGTTTGTAAAATAAATGGATGGTTGGCAAGATACTGCTGATAAGCTAATTCATGCCACCAAAATATCTATTTCTAGAATTAACTATAAGTGCACCACCACTTCATCGCAAGTGAATCTTAATTCTTATCTGTACAGATTAGCAAGGCATTAGCTGGTACTGACAGAAAAGATTTTATGAGGAAACTCCCTAAATTTATCTATGATGAAGAAAAAGTTCTAGAGGTGAGCTTTTTTGGTCTTGGTTTGTGTATGTAATCAATTATTGGCAGTTTAATATGGTGAAGTTGCCCAAGTTTTTTTTTATCTTTTCATATTTTCTTCTAATTTAGCTTTCAATTTTTACCCTTTGCTTAAAAATAGCCTTTATTTGGTCCAGATGCATTTATAAAGTCATGCAACACCTTGCTGAATTCTGATCTTGTACTTCCTATATTTACAAGTTTCTTGATTTCTGCTTAGTGTTTCTCATTTAAAAGCCAATGCTTAACTTGTCTTAGCTGCCATTCTTTATAATTTGCTAGGTGGTGTTATATTCTCAGCACCTCTGCTTCTGACAAGCAATGCTTGGATTTTATTTGATTTACAGAAAACCAGAAAGGTACTAACCGAGAAGATTGCACAGCTGAACTCTGCCATTGATGATGTTTCTGCTCAGCTCCGATCAGAAGATGCCCCAAATGGAGTGACAGTTAACTCTGATGAAATTGAAGCTGCTATATAAAACAAACACTTGTTATGTTACAGTATACCACACCTCACCCGCTAGTAATTTCATGCCAAAAATAATAGCCAAACTCATTACGATATTTTCTCTTCTTAAAGAGCAAAGCTAATTTTTGCTCAGGTGTTTGTAGTGGCTGAAGTGGGTACCTAAGGCTAATTTTTGGATTACCAAACGCTGGATTATTAACAATGTGAAACTGTGTGAAACAGGAAACTTTTTCATTTTTTTAGCCTTATGATAAGATTATAGTTACAATAGCCAAATGACTTTCAGCTTGGGTGCCACACATATCAAGTCATAAATGATTGAATGAGAGGTGCACTGTAGAATTTTTTTTAGAACTTTTCAGTCATTTCCCTTTTTATTTCCATTTTGGTGAAATGCACGTAGCAAATGAAAGGCCTAGCCCCTCCCTCATAAAACTCCTAACAACTCCATGCATCCAAAATCCAATAAATTTTCCACCAGCCTGAATTGACATTGATATTCTCCGTTTTGAGTGACCTCCGCCATTCACTCACACACATCAGCCAGAAAAATAAAGCAGAAAAATCTAACTGTGTGGGACATATTGGTTGCGGGCCGGTGGGGCACTAACATAGTTCATAAACTACCCATGAGAGACCCTTGACAACTGCGGCAAATAGGAAGACCTTTATTTCACACGCAAAGGAGAATTCAACAAAATACAAAGTAGTGAAAAATTTGTGGTTCAGAATCTGAAATTGGTGAGGCCTCAAGCTTCACCTTATCCCATATATATCTTCATGTATAATTCTCGCCACACAATCTTATTAAGTTACTTGCAACCATAATTAATTAATTTTAAAGGAGCACTAACAAGGTTAATGTGAGAATAACTGAAAAACCAAGTTGAAACTGTATTATATATATCAAGGAAGTTGAAGTTGCTCTGTTAGCTAGCTTTAGTTGCAGCCATGGCCACCCACTCAGCTCTTGCTCATTCAAGAATCCCAGCCAGCACCAGGCTTCCATCCAAGACCATTCACTCTTTCCCCACTCAATGCTCCACTAAGGTCTTTCTTTTATCTCAATGCTTTTACTGTAGTTTTTGAAATATTTCTAACCTGTCTGACTCTTGCAGAGGCTGGAAGTTGCTGAGTTTTCTGGGCTTCGAGCCAGTTCTTGTGTGACTTATGCCAAGAATGCTAATGAAGGAGCCTTCTTTGATACGGTGGCTGCTCAGATGACTCCCAAGGTTTCTCCTAAACTATCTTTCTTTGATAGCTACTTAAGCCATGACGATTCACCAAATAATTTGCAAATTAGCATCAGACACCAAAATGATTTTGAATAAAAAAAACACTCTTGTAATTACCATGCACATGAGATCACATTGGATGTTAATAGTCCAAAACTCAAGTTATTTGGATGCAGCCATCAATGATCATGGGTTTATATATTATGTTATAAGGTGGAATAAATGATCTTTTGTTGTCTTAAATGGTTTATAAGAATTAAGAAATTTGAGATTTGTGATTATTTTTAAATCAGGTTGCAGCATCAACTCCTAGAGCAGAAACAGTAGCCAAACTGAAGGTGGCAATCAATGGATTTGGACGCATTGGCAGGAACTTCCTTAGATGCTGGCATGGCCGCAAGGACTCTCCCCTTGATGTGATTGTTGTCAATGACGGTGCTGGTGTCAAGAATGTAAGGAAACTATATATAAGAATTAGTTAATTAGTTGAGAAATTAGCCAGTTCTAATCAAATGAACAATGAACCGTACATATACAGGCTGCCCACTTGCTGAAATATGATTCAATGCTTGGAACTTTCAAAGCAGACGTGAAAATTGTGGATGACAGCACCATTAGTGTGGATGGCAAACCCATCAAGGTTGTCTCCAACAGAGACCCTCTTAAGCTTCCCTGGGCTGAGCTTGGAATAGACATGGTCATTGAGGTATATACACGTACTTTCAATCAAAATCACATTCTCTTTTTTCTTTTTACTGATTTGACATATACATATGCTACAAAAAATTTGCAGGGAACAGGAGTATTCGTAGATGGCCCTGGTGCTGGGAAACATATTCAAGCTGGTGCCAAGAAAGTCATTATCACTGCTCCAGCCAAAGGTGCTGATATTCCAACTTATGTTGTTGGCGTTAATGAAAAGGATTACAGTCATGAGGTTTCCAACATTGTAAGGTTGGTTTCTTAAGAAATAAAGTCAATTTATAAGTAAATTTGGCTCTGACTGGAGGTGGGAAGGTCATAAATAATCTTTCTTTTAATGGTTTGCAGCAATGCTTCTTGTACCACAAACTGTTTGGCTCCTTTTGTGAAGGTCATGGAAGAGGAATTTGGTACGAATTTCATTGAAATTTAATAGAAAGAAAATGCAGATTTTACAGGAAAGTTCATCACTTTGTTTCGTTAATTTGCAGGCATTGTCAAGGGAACAATGACAACAACCCACTCCTACACTGGAGATCAGGTAGTGTAGCTTTCACTTTCAGCTAGTATAAGTATAGCCTGATTTTAGAATTATAATGTAATTGAATTGGCATGAAAGTTTTTGATTTCGATTTTTCCAGAGACTATTGGATGCTTCCCACCGCGACTTGAGGCGAGCCAGGGCGGCGGCATTGAACATTGTACCAACAAGCACAGGTGCAGCCAAGGCTGTGTCACTTGTGCTGCCCCAGCTGAAAGGAAAGCTCAATGGCATAGCACTTCGTGTCCCAACACCTAATGTATCAGTTGTGGACTTAGTTGTGAATGTTGAAAAGAAAGGTATTACAGCAGAAGATGTGAATGCAGCTTTCAGAAAAGCAGCAGATGGGCCATTGAAAGGCATATTGGATGTGTGTGATGTTCCTCTTGTCTCTGTCGACTTCAGATGCACAGATGTTTCTTCCACCATTGATTCTTCATTAACTATGGTTATGGGAGATGATATGGTCAAGGTTGTAGCTTGGTATGACAATGAATGGGGATACAGGTAAGAATTTTACTGAACTAATCTCATTTAATTTCTAAATATTATATTCCAAACAGAGTGAAGTGTCTGTGTTGGATTTTTTTTCGATATAGACAAGCGTCCGACACGTATCGGACACAGTTTTATATGCATTTTATTTTCTTATTTTTTATATTTTAGACTTGGGAATAACACAAATAAAACACATTTTAAAAATTACCGTATTGATGTGCCCATATTATATTTGTGCTTGTGTTTCATGTTCGTATCGGTGCTTCATTGGGTTTTACTTAACAGATATCTAAATGGTTGTTGTTTTTCAGCCAAAGGGTTGTTGATTTGGCACATTTAGTGGCCTACAAGTGGCCTGGTGTGTCTGCAAAAGGAAATGGAGACCCATTGGAGGACTTCTGTGAGACAAACCCCTCAGATGAGGAATGCAAAGTTTATGAAGCTTAGTTTATGATTACAATTATTTCTTCTTCCTTTTTTTTGTAGTTAATTTTTATTGGGATTAAGGGTTTTCAGTTCTTGTAATAATCAAATGCTTATCTTGCAATGACAATGAGAAAAAAGAATACATTTTTCAAATTAATGGTAATGTTAATGCACTTCGCAATTCAATATAACGCTTGTTATCAATTAACTGTTTTAAGAGCAAGGAATGAACTTCATGCACTTGAATTTCGACAATAGTATCATCTTGATAGCAACTTGTCACAGCAGAAGGTAGAGGTTTACAAGAGATACACTCATGAAAAACAGAAGAAGAAAGTGCAGGTTGACTAAGGAAGCTGGAACTGGTCAATTGTTATCTGTTTTGTTATTCTTGATTTTTGGGAATATCATATTCTGTTATCTTTTATTTTCTAGTTGTTGGAGAATATTTTCGATATTGTTGCTTCAGTATTTTTAGGAGGTTATTGTTATACCTCACTTGTATTTAAACTCTTTCCATTGAATAAAAAAGCAGCAAATTATTCTCCAGTTTTTGAGTACTTTAAACTCAAGAGATTTCAGATTCTCTCAAAGTCTGCAAACATAGGCAGAAGAAAGAACAACCCCTCTTCTTCTCCTACTCCATATAAACCAGACCCAATAAATCAAAGACCCATAACCAGATCTCAGTCAAGGGCCTGTATCAATTTGGTATCAGAGCCTAACGTTATGGGGGATTCTACTCAGCAACAGCTTGAGAAAATGATGAAGATGTTCCTTGATGAACAGGCTGCTAATAAGGCACGTCAAGAGGAACTAAACAGAAAGCTTGAAGCTCTTACACTTGATTTAGCCAGCGTGAAGGACGCTACTACAACAACTGGAAGTAGCTCACATGTTCGTGCATCAAAGGCCAAGGGAACAGCCATTCCTACTGGTTCAGAATCATTATCTGGAAATTTCATTATTCCCAAATTCACTAAATTGGACTTCCCTAGGTTCGATGGCCTTGAAGACCCTATTGGGTGGATTAATCATTGTGAGCATTTCTTCCGCCATCAGCAAACCCCGGAAGAAGAAAAAGTCCAACTCGCGTCATACCATTTGATAGGAGTGGCGCAACCTTGGTACATGCAATTCCTGGATGATTATCCAGAACCAACATGGACAGAATTTAAAGATCAATGCAACATAAGATTTGGCCCTTCAATTCGATCCAACAAACTAGGAGAATTGGCCAAATTGAAGCAAACTGGTTCGGTGGCAGATTACCAGAATAAATTTGAAATCCTTGTTGCTAGAGCTGGAAGCTTGACATGGATGCAAAAAGTTCAATTTTATATGAGTGGACTGCAGGAATATATTGCAGTGGAGGTAGAACTTCATCATCCTACAAATTTAGCAACTGCTATGAGCATGTCCCGACTGTATGAACGAAAGCAGGCAGCTATGAAAGGCATTGGTTCTTATGAGAATAGACGAACTGGCGCACCACCAGGATCAACTTCAATACCTGCAAGAACGGTGAAACGGCTAACACGGGCTGAGATGGAAGAAAGGCGACAAAAGGGACTTTACTTCAATTGTGAAGAGCCATTTGTTCGGGGTCATCAATGTAAAAGGCTATTTTGGCTTGATTTAGTGGAAGAGGATGATGACATGGATCTTAGCAATGATTCACCCAAGATTTCGCACCATAAATTTCACTTAATGCTATTACAGGAATTGGAGCGCCACAATCTATGAAATTGGGGGTCAATTTAAATGGGAAGAAAATACTGATTTTGGTAGATTCAGGAAGCACTCATAGCTTTATCAATTCTCGGACAGCGGCACATTAAAGACAAAGTAGATCACAAAGCTAAATTGAGGGTAATAGTGGCTAATGGAGAACAAATAACTAGCCCAGGTACTTGTCGAAATGTTTCTCTAGTACTGGGTCAATATTCCTTTTCTATTGATTTATTAATTCTACCCTTAACTGGATTTGATGTGGTTCTTGGAGTAAATTGGTTAAGAACTTTGGGACCAATTTTATGGGATTTCTCTCACATGACAATGATATTTTTTGAACAATAGCAGAAGATTCTATTGCAGGGAATTCAACCTTCTTCAATTAATCTGTGTTCCATTCAGGGTGGGCAAGAATCGAATGAAACTCTACTTAAATTACTGGCTGAATACTCACATCTCTTTGAGGAACCCATAACGCTGCCCCCTAGTCGACATTGCGACCACCACATTGTTTTGGAGCCAAATACAAGGCCAATTGTGGTGCTGCCATATCGATATCCCCATATTCAGAAAGAAGAAATTGAAAAGCAGTGTTCAAAAATGCTACAGCAAGGAATCATTCGACCAAGTAGATCACCGTTATCTTCACCAGTAATTCTGGTTCCAAAGGGAGATGGAACTTGGCGACTTTGTGTTGATTACCGAAAATTAAACTCCAAGACTATCAAAGACAAATTTCCCATTCCTGTGATTGATGAATTGTTAGAGGAATTAGGAGGGGCAAAATTTTTCACAAAGCTGGACTTGCAATCCGGGCATTTTCAAGTTCGAATGTATCCTATGGATATTAAAAAGATGGCCTTTCGCACTCACCACGGTCATTTTGAATTTTTAATGATGTCATTCGGCCTCACCAATGCTCCTTCAACTTTTCAATCACTTATGAACGAGGTATTTGAGCCTTACATGCGGAAATTTATCTTGGTATTTTTTGACGATATCTTGATTTTTTAGCAGGACCTGGAATGAGCATTTACTACATTTAAAAACAGTATTTCAGCTCCTTGCTCAACATCAACTATTCCTTAAAAAATCCAAGTGCTCTTTTTCTCAAACCCAGATTGCATATTTGGGTCATGTCATTTCAGCAGTGGGTGTACTGGCGGATCGCACAAAAATTTCAACAATGTTGGATTGGCCACAACCTTCATCTATTAAAGGCCTTCGTGGTTTTCTCGGTCTCACCGGGTACTACCGCAAATTTGTTCCGCACTATGGAATAATTGCAGCCCCATTAACAGCCATGCTGAAGAAAAATTCCTTCCAATGGACTGAAAATCCACGCACAGCCTTTGAAGCTTTGAAGAGGGCAATGACTACAACACCGGTATTGGTTTTACTTGATTTTTCTCAACCTTTTGCAGTTGAATGTGATGCATCTGATGCAGGATTTGGGGTTGTTCTCCTGCAAAACAATAGACAAGTGGCTTATTTCAGTCAAGCTGTGGCAGTGAAACACCGAAACCTGCCTGCGTATGAGAAAGAGTTGATTGGGCTAGTCAAAGCAGTCAAACATTGGAAATCATATCTATGGGGGTGCAAGTTTAACATTCGTACTGATCATTATAGTTCGAAATTTCTGTTGGAGCAAAAGGTACTCTCTCCCTTCCAACAACGTTGGTTTAGTAAACTAATGGGTTTCTTCTTTTCAGTAGAGTACAAGGCTGGCAAGAATAATATAGTTGCTGATTCACTCTCTCGTCGCAATGAAGATGTTGCTACTTTCATGGCAATTTCAATGCCTCAGCTGAGTTTATTTGATGAAATTCGATGAGAGCAGCAGCAAAACTCTGAAATTCAGCAACTAATCACTTCAATAAATGACGAAACAGCAGTCTTATCATGGACTTTTAAACAAGGACTTTTGCTCTATAAGGGACTAGTTTTATTGCCTAAGAACTCTCCTTCAATTCCATCAATCATCTCTGTTTTGCATAATCACGGACATGAAGGCTATCAGAAAACCTTGTATCGCATCACTCGTGATTTCCATTGGGTAGGCATCAAACGAGATGTTCGTGATTTTGTCCGCACTTGCTCTATTTGCCAACTGCACAAGTCCGAAACACTTCATCCAGCGGGACTTATGCAACCCTTGCCTATTCCCTCTCAAATATGGGCCGATGTCTCTTTGGACTTCGTAGAAGGGTTACCTACATCTAGAGGAAAAAATGTTTTATTGGTGGTGGTGGACAGATTTTCTAAATAGGCTCATTTTTTGCCTCTTTCTCACCCTTACACGGCTGTAAGTGTTGTCCGCCTTTTCTTTGATTGCATTTTTAAATTGCATGGGTTGCCAGAAAGTATAGTCAGTGATCGTGACGTGACTTTTACAAGTACATTCTGGACTGAATTATTCAAGTTGTGCAACCCTAAGCTATCCTTTAGTTCGGCCTATCATCCTCAATCGGATGGTCAAACTGAGGTAGTTAACCGTACTATTGAAATGTATCTTCCTTGTTTCACAAGTGATCGACCTACCAGATGGATGGATTGGCTAGCTTGGGCTGAATATTGTTATAATACAAGTTACCATTCTTCATTGAAGGCTACACCATTTGAGGTAGTGTATGGCAGATCGCCTCCCCGTTTGCTTTCTTATTCACCAGGGAGTGCTAGTTTGGATGACTTAGATCTTGCTCTCCAATCTCGTGATGAATTACTTTCTGCTTTGCGTAAAAATTTGTTAAGTTCTCAGCAGAAAATGAAGGCTAACTATGATGCTCGGCATCGGGATGTTCAGTACAATGAAGGAGACAAGGTTTTGCTTAAACTTCAGCCATATCGCCAAAAATCTCTTGTTGTTCGAAAAAATCAAGAGCTTCTACCTAAATATTATGGTCCATTTACTGTTCTCAAGCGCATTGGAACAATGGCATATAAATTGGATCTTCCTCCTGATTCTCATATTCATCCAGTTTTTCATGTCTCAATGCTCAAACCATTTCATGAGAGCATTTCTGGAAACCTTGCTGAATTTCCTGTTTCAGTACCTATTGAGGTGCTTGAGGACAAGCACGTGAAATTGGGGGGGGGGGGGGGGGGGGGGGGGGGAGTAATGATAGCAACTTATCACAGCAGAAGGTACAAGAGATACACTCATGGAAAACAGAAGAAGAAAGTGCAGGTTGACTAAGGAAGCTGGAACTGGTCAATTGTTATATGTTTTGTTATTCCTGATTTTTGGGAATATCATATTCTGTTATCTTTTATTTTTTAGTTGTTGGAGAATATTTTTGATATTGTTGCTTCAGTATTTTTAGGAGGTTATTGTTATACCTCACTTGTATTTAAACTCTTTCCATTGAATAAAAAGGCAGCAAATTATTCTCCAGTTTTTGAGTACTTTAAACTCAAGAGATTTCATATTCTCTCAAAGTCTACAAACATAGGCAGAAGAAAGAACAACCCCTCTTCTTCTCCTACTCCATATAAACCAGACCCAATAAATCAAAGACCCATAACCAGATCTCAGTCAAGGGCCTGTATCACATCTTTTCACCCATTCGATCTAAATAACGAGCTAATGAATTTTTTTCATTCTACACTGAGCTTTTCATCCAAACTCAGCGTTTATAATGATTTCTAAATAATAAGAGAAGTTCATAGCTACAAACGCATGACCGTTAAATAAAAAATTTCACTTAATTAAGCACGTCTAAAATTATTATGAGGTAACAACTTATAAATTAAAATTTTCACTAAATTAAACACGTCTAACATATAATTTTTTATAGTAGCACGTTTGTTATAACTTATTATGGTGCTATATTATACTAGTGGAATACTCACTTTCAATAATTAAATTTATTATAAATAAAACTACCAACGAGAACTCTACCAATTAAATTTTTTTATACAAAATATTTATGATGCTTTTTTTTAGAATGGAAATGTAATTTCTCAAGATGAGCATGTATTTCTATTTTTTTTTTAAACCAATTTTGTAGGGTTTGCAATTCTTGAAATTGTGATCACTACAAATCTATTCTATAATTTAAAACTCAAGGAAAAAAATACTATTCATCACACACTGTTTTCCAATTATACCCTTTACAATCTATTTTATAATTTAAAGTTGAAGCAATATTATCTATGCATGCTACAATATATTTACGTGAAATATCAAATATAGCCTAACTTATATTATGTTATTTCATGAAATAATATATTTCATGTGAAATGTCAAATATACCCTTTTTTTTTTGTCGAAATTAAGAAATTTCATTAGAACGTTAGTAGAGTTACAACCCAGAAGGAGATTAAACTCCAAAAATAACAGCAAAAGCAAACCCATTTATGCCTAATGTGCCATAAAAAGCAAATACAAAGGTCATCAAGAAAAGATACAAATAAAAACATCATAACATAACCGAGAAGTAGAATAAAGAACTGACATATACTGCTGCAAATAAACTTAGAGGACACTAAACCTCCGATTGTAGTTTGGAGAAAAGGAGCTCATAAACGTCATAAAAGATAACTGAGCTAAAATAACCATGGTAGTCACACAGATTTGGCCTCTCGATGATGATGTGTGACTTCTAACAAGAGTAAAATACTCTGTCGAACCAGAGAACTGAGAGTGAATAGTGAAGTGCATAGCTGGTTGTGGTCGACGTCCTGAGTGAAACCAAAAACCAAAGTTTCCCAGGAATATCTTCATAAAGAGTCCCTGACTGATTAACTGGAGATGAGACCTTTGTATAATATGGAGTGAACAAAAAATATCATAGGTAGAGATGGGGTTACTTCTGGCCCTATACATGAGATGCAGAAAGATTTTAAAGGTGAACAAACCAAGCCATAAGAGATTATTAAACAAATTAAAAATACGAAAACTAGATTCTGGGTTGTAGTCACATAGCCAAGCAGCACAAGAATGAGAACCTAGGCTAAAATCAAATAGCCATACATTCCAAATGACATAATCTCTCTTGGACCTGGCAAAGCCAAGATCTCTACAAAAACCAACAAAAAACCTCATGGAAAACCCTAACAAGAGGACATACCAAAAACTAAACAAATCTGAGATGGAAGAACTCAAAAAAGGAGGAAAAATATTATCAAGCAGCTGAAAATAGTTGTACAGTGATCGAACCGTTGCTAGAAGTGGGTATTGGCGGATGGGGTTTGAGTATGAGGGTAGATTGGTCTTTTAAAATGAGGGTTTGTAACTGCAAAGGAAAGAAGGTCGAGATTAAGGGAATGATGGCTCGGTTGAGATATAATGGTGATCGAAAGAATTTCGAATGGCAAAACCACAACTGGGTTAGGAAGCTCTACTTTTCGAGGGATGGTGGCTCTTCAAATATACCCTCGTGCTGCAGCGTGTTTACGTTAAATGTCAAATACTGACTTATTTATATTAAGTTATTTCATAAAATAATATATTTTATGTGAAATATTAAATGCAACCTTATTTATATTAAATTATCCATAAAATAGCTTAGTTTTTTTTTTCTGTTTTATTTATTTATCTCTATTAATAAATATAGTAATTAATAACTTTACATGATATTTTTATTAATAATTTTACATTATTTTTTTTCATTGTCCAACTAATAAAATAAAAATTTACTTTAATCTAAACAACTTCATATTATATTTTTATTAAAAAAATAATAATAATAATATATAAAAATATATATAGACATCGAAACAATGTGCAGAGTTTTTTCACAGTTAACTAAAAAACAAACAAAAAATAATTTTTATTTTTTTCTCCAGACAATCTTGCCAAATTTTGTGTTCTTGCATCTTGCATCCATCCCTGCTTCTAATTGTAAGTAAGGATAAGCTATTTTGAACTCATTCCTCTAGTGAGAATCTCACAATAAAATCGGCTTACATGCAAATCCTAAATGGCCAGAACAAAAACAATGACTGTATATGAAAAGTTATATGGCAGTGGGAGGGCCCGGAAAAAATTCAGACTTTCATGTGGTTACCATATAAAAACAAGCTGTTAACTAACAGAGAAAGAGTTAGAAGACACCTGACAAATTCTGACACTTGTTTTTGGTGTGCCAATGGCTGCAAATTAGTCATGCATGTGCTTCGCGATTGTCCTTGTGCAAGACTCATCTGGAACATGCTAGTTCCAGCCGAGGTAAGACAAATCTTTTTTTCGTTAGATACTAATGACTGATTTTATGTTAATCTCTCGAACAGGCTGAATATCAATGATGAAAAGAATTGGTAAGTCACCTTTGGAGTAACAATCTGGTGTCTTTGGACCTGGAGAAACGACGATCTATTTGGGCAAGGAAGAAATGGAAAGGGGAGCCATGTTGCTAAGATTAGGCGTCGAATAAAAGAAATTGTTGCTGCGTGGAAGTTAAAGAACCAATGCGTAAGCACGAAGCACCCTATAGATGAAATGGCAGTCTGCTGGAGCTCTCCTGCGCAAGGAAAATATAAAATAAACACAGTTGGATCCTTCATTCAAGCAACCGGTTGGGCTAGTGCAGGTAGAGTTATTAGAGACAACAATGGTGCTTGGGTGGGTGGTTTTGCCATGAGCATTGGAAAGTGTTCTATTATGAGAGTAGAATTGTGGGGTATTTATCAGGGGCTGTCTCTTATTTAGGACTTGGGGATTAAACATGCAACTCTTGAAACATATAGTATGAGCACCTAAACCTTGATTGATAGCTCCAATCAGGAGACACATGCCCATTCAGGGTTAATAGTAGACATTAGAGAGCTTCTCTTGTGGAATTGGCAGGTTGAAATCAAATATGTGTTCAGGGAGAGCAACTTTGTAGCTGACCATCTAGCAAAGATAGCCTTGCGATACCCAGTTGGAGCTCACAGACTTGTTTGGAGTAACATACTTCCGCCAGGTCGTTGCTTAACTTCTTGTACTCTTTCATCCTATAAAAAAACAAACAATTAATTAGAGACAACAAAAATTATCTGGGCCCTATTTTTTCCTATACCCTAATAAGGCAACATACGGTACAAGCAAGCCACGTGGGAGAATCGCTCGATCAGATTGGTTCTTGCACTATAAGATGTAGTCGCTTCTACACTAGATAATTTACTCAAAGCGCCAACCATAAACGGTAAAACCACTGCGAGGTGGATCAAGAACTGAACACAGATTGAAATCAAATCAGCTTTCCTACTATCGTACCCTAACTTTCCATTTGATCATTTCCTCACATCCCTAAATTAGCAAAACCCTAATCCATTTTCAAAGCTAAAAGCCAAGCTCTTTGAATTTTTTAGCAAGTTGTTGTATCGAAATCTTAGAGATGAGACGATCTCTCATATTTCTCCTGCTCTTAAAGATTATACTTTTACCATTAGTAAGAGATATTTCGGGCTCAGAGATATTTCAGACCTCCATTTTCAATGAGAGCAACTAGGTCTCCAAGCTATACAACTCCTTTTTGCCACCAAAAACGTGAGTTTCTATTAAATTATAATACCTCGATTTTTAATGTACTTTAGAATAGTAGTTACGAGAGAGTATGTTGGTAAAATAGGTAAAAAAAATATAATAAAAAATAGATGTGTACGAAGGAAGTTATATATATATTGTATTTAAAATATATGAAAAACATAAATACAATATATAAGACATATACATATATCAACATATACATCATATATACATGATATATATATTGGTGTAGGAAAAGTAAATTTTAAATAATTAATTGATAATGATAATAATAATAATGATAATAATGACAAGAGAAAGGAGAAATAAAAGTCAAAAGAAGAACAAATATTATTGGTAAAAAATTTAGGTAGAAATAATTATATTATTTTATATATATAAGATAAGGATGAAAGTTGAAAGGAGAGCATTCTCACTTTCTTTCTTTCTTTTTTCTTCTTCCTCTTTGAACGTGGGAATAGAGAGAGAAAAAAAAGTTTGATTTTGTTCATATACATACCAAATTCATAAGAGTCTTAAGAGAATTAAAGGTGGATATTAAAGATTTGGCAAAGAATTCAAGTAAGTGCTCTTTTTCTTGAGTTGATTTTTATAGATTTTGAATTTATATGTGATATGGTTAGTGAGAGAAAGTGATGATTAATTGAATATTATGATAATAATGAAATATTAAAGTATATATATATATATATATATATATATATATATGTTGAATTGGTGCTTAGATGATGAAAATATAATTATTTGTGAGGATGATGATGAGTAGTTGAAATTGAGGAATAAGGGTGATAAGAAAAAGAGTGAGGATTTAGTATAAATGAGTTGGGAATTGAGTAAATTGATACATGGATGATTCTATAAATGAATTATATAATGATTATTATTATGATATGTTGGAGTTATATAAGTGTTGAATTGATAGATGAATTATGAATATAAACTAAGATGATGATTAAGGGTGTTGTAGTATTGATTTTGGAATAATTGTGTTCATATGGATGGGAGTTTGAAATGCAGAACTTTTGCCTGACTCAACCAGTGACACGGCCATGTCGTTAGGCGTGTCAACGATACTGAGTTTAATGTTAATAACAAGACCACTAACACGCCCGTGTCATTGGACGTGTCGTGGCTACTGTGAGATAAGATAATTGACATGGCCATGAATATGTCCGTATTGTTGGGTGTGTCAATATTTCTGTAAGGCAGAATGAATGACACGGGCAGTGACACGCCCATGTCATTGGACGTGCCAATGCTTCTGCATGAATGAGTTAATAACACGGTCATTAACAAGTCCGTGTTGTTTGGCATGTCACTTAAGAATAACTCTTTTTGTTATTTTTCATTTGTAATTCCTATTTAAATGATTTGAATGTTAAAAATGCCTTAGAATGTGATACTAAATGGTTGTTTATGATCACATTTGGTATAGGTATTAAGAAAGAGTAGTTTGCCCAATCTTAGTGTTGAAGGGTAATATGGAAGAGAATGTTAGAGGAAGTTTTAAAGCTTATTTTGGGGTGTTTCATAAGGTAAGTACAATTTTGGAATAATTACTTATATTTGCATTACATTTGAACTTAACACATTCACATTTGGTTGAAAAATGTATTAAATTACTTACTATATTGTTGATGCATAAGTAATATGCTATGATTTGTATGATGTCACAAATGCATTATATGTAATGTGAACTATGTGCAAAATATGAAAATGACCCAAAATGTATGGGTAATGTAATTTATTATGTATACATTAAAAATAGTATGTAAAGATATTGGTGATGATTATATTGATATAAATGAGAAAATTGAGGCATTATACCTAGCTTGATCTTGAGAAAATAAGAAAGATATTGATAATGGAATTATGAAAGAATTGTGTGCTTAGTATGTTATTCAATTTTCAGAGTTTTGTATTTGGCGGCATGGCTAAAACGTAACAGTCCCTTGAAGCTGGGTTGGGCTTGGTCTTTAAAGCCTAGTTGGGTGTTACATGATGTAGCAGACTCTTGAAGCTGGGTTGGGCCTAGTCCTTGAAACCTAGTTGGGATGTTACATATGAGGTAATTCTCATTATGATTATAATTTGCCTTCGGGCTAGACACATGGTGTCATCTTGGACTAAAGCAGTAACTCTAGAATTTGAATAGCATATTAGATTCTTTTGGGCCTATGCTTGTGTTTATTTTTATGTGAATTATGAATTGTGAAATAATTGAGAAATACATTAAGATATAATGTTATGAGATATATGATGGTGATCACGGAATGATATGATCACAATACATAAATAAATTACTGAAAAGGAATGTGACTTAAGAAAATATGCTTAATGATGAGAAATGAATTATTGAAAGACTTGAGCAGAGCTAAGTCTTGATATTGAAAATAAGATTATGGAAATATAATGTGATGTGTAATATGTATATGAGTGTGAAAATTGTATGTATTATTTCATGAATATTATGCTAAGCCATCGAATTATGACTAATGTTAAAGATATATATAAATTATGAAATTAGTGAAAAGATATGAAAAGTGCATTGAAAATGAAAAATATGATAAGAATATGATGATAAATGATATTAGTATGTGAGTATGAATTTATGTAATGTATGTATATAATATTTATTTGTACTACTAAGCTTTCGAGCTTAGCGCGGTTGTGTAAATCGCTCAGGTGAGTAGATGATTGATCTGGGAGTCAAACAGTTGTGCCACGAGAAGAGTAAGAGTATTTCGAGATCAACTAGAAGGTGGTGCATATATGTACAATTTTATTATGCTGTATTTTGATAAAAATATATATGTACATAAGTGAATTTAGGAAAAGACAATGTAATTTATATATATGTATTATAATCAAAAGTATAATGGTTTTGTAAATATTCTTTAATTAAAAATGTATCATTGTTATGGAACTAAGGTAAGATATTTAAATAATACTAAAACGTGACATACTTATTTTTGATATACGTATTGTATGTATACATATTATATGTATAGTACTTATATAGAGTATATGGGTGTTACATAAATTCTATTGAACTTTGTCGCTCGTTTGATCCAGCGGCGAAACCAGGCGGTTGTGGAAGGGGTGCAAAATTTTTACCTTTCGTCGTCGCCGGTGATGGCTCTGTCTCTGTTGTGGTCGTTGCCGGCGAGTCCTTCAATTGTCCGCCATCCAGCCCATCCCCTTCCCTCTTCCTCGCTCTCTCTCTCTTCTTTCTTTCTTCTTCAACCTCACACTCTCTCTCTCCGCCTTTGTAACTCGAGCTAAGAAGCTCGTCCCTGCTGACCATCACCGGCGACAAGAAGCATCTCATGTATGTGTTTTCTGGCCACAAGTGAGGGGATCATTTGCCCCACGCCCAGATCCGTCCCTGGTTTGATCCATTTTTAGATCCTCAGAGAAATGAGAAATGGGTGGTTATAAATTTAAATGCTTAACGTGTTTTTTAATTACTAGTTTAATATCAATGCGCTATGTATTGTTCCTAAAATGCCTGTGTATTGATCGTTGCTTCCTTTTTTTTTTGTTTGGCTTTTAATGAAGTAAACAAGATGTAGCACTAGTGGCCGCATTGGATGGAACTCTATATTTAATCGACACTAACTCAAGGAAAATTCGTTGGTCTTTCTCAACTGGGCCGCCGATTTATTCTTCTTATCAGGCTACTCTTAACGGTGATGATGATAGGCATAATGCCTCTGAACTGAGCAATGACTTGTATTACATAGATTGTGGGGATGATTAGGAACTCTATGTGCATAGCAAACTCATTGGGAAAATGGTATGCAAGCTTCCTTTTATACTTCTTTCGTGCATTTCTTAGACTTGTACGCCTATGATCATATCTTAGACCTTTTTTTTATAATTAATTTACTTATCATATTTTATTGGGTCTTTACTCTTATTCTTGTCTTCTAGGCCTTCTGTTTGCAATGTGTTTGTGTTAAGATATAGTATGCTCTTTTGGCCATTACGGTTAATTTTTTTTAATGTATCATAGTTGTTTTTGCACGGCAAAAACTTTCACTGAGTGCTGAAGAATATATTAAAATGACACCACATATTTCTGAGGATGGAGAAATTACACTGGGATTAAAAAAGACAACTGCTTTTCTTGTTGATGCCAAGACTGGACAAGTGGTTCACACTTATGGGTCGGAGAATTCTCCTTCGATTTTTGGGCCAAAGGCTTCTGAAGAAAATGCTCTTCTGTTGGCAAAAAATAATGAATTGATAGAGTCTCCCGCTGCTGACTTGCGAACACATCAGTATCTGGTTTATATCACAAGGACAGATTATGTGCTGCAACATGACTCTCCAAACTCCACTGAAGTTTTGTGGAATGTCGCATTTTCTGATATTGAGGCTGAATTTCGCTGTCAGGGGTTTAGAGGTTCTTTAGGTGGAGTTTCTCCAAGTGCAGATGAGGTTATAGATAAAATTGAATTTCCTTGTCAAATGAGGACTCCTGTTCTCAGAATTCGTAATTACAACTCGTTGGAATTGATAAAGTAGCAATTGCTCATCTTGGAAGTGGACCTCGTTTTCTGCCTGCTCCAATGCGCATTCCTGGCTTGGGACCTGTTCATGGATTTCCACTGGCTCTACCCACTCATGAAGACAAGCGTATGCTTGCCTTGCCTGAGCCAAGAAATGCTGAGAATTTAGGTGTGATCAGTGGAAGTACTGGCATAATGAATGGCACAAGTTTATCTTCTGAAATTATAGCAAAATCTCATATGTGGTCTCTTTTTGCTGCCATTTTGTCCATTATAGGTTCCATCTTTTATAGTTATTTAACATTTAGAAAGCAAAGTAAGTTGAATAAGCCAATAGAGGAACCTAAAACACAAGCTGGGATGACCAGAAAGAAGAAAAGTAAGAGAACTGGAAACTGTTGGTGGTAGCACACCAAAATTGAAAAATAAAAATAAAGAAAGTCAAAAATGCAAGGTGCCTAACAATGAAGAAATTGTCAAAAATGTGAGGTGAAAATGGGAGGTGCCTAATTTAGCCTAATTTTCACCTAATTTAGTTTGACAATTTATTTGCATTTGAAGCCTATAAATAGGCTCATTCTCTCCATTTGTAAATACACCAAGAAAACACAAAATGTAGCTTAAGGAGAGCTATAGGTTAAACACCAAGTAGTTTATATTAGGAATTAGAGAATCAATCTCTTGGAGTTCCTTGGAGTATAAATATTTTGGGGTTGTTTTGTGGGTGTCGGTTAGAAAAATATTTTGTAATTTGTGGTTGTAACAATTTGCCGCATAGTGAATATTTTTCTTGGTTGTCGTTAGACAACGACCGTGGTTTTTCTCCATTCGGGAGTTTTCCACGTTAAATCATTGTGTTTTATTCTCTTTAATTTCACAGTCATTATTTTATTTTCTCATTTGTTCCTGCTTAAAGACGGTCCGAAGGGCGGGAAAATAGCGATTTTCCCAACAGAAACAACAGGAACAGCTCTAATAATGAAGGTAGGCTAAAATCTCTTTCTCTTGAGGACAAGGCTGGAAACAGTGTTGGGTTTCACACATTGAAGAAAATGAAAGAAGATTGTTGTTGACCTTTGCTAATGTTGATGATGGTCGTGTAGATGGGCGCAGGATTGGTAAGTTGCTTTTTTCTAACAAAGAAATTGTTAAAGGAAGTAACGGTACAGTTGTGCTTGAGGGACTTTATGATGGCCGTCCTGTAGCTGTTAAACGCCTTGTACAAACCCATCATGATGTTGCCTTGAAAGAGATTCAGAACCTTATTGCTTCTGATCAGCATCCAAATATTGTTAGATTGTATGGAGTGGAATATGATCAAGATTTTGTCTATCTTGCTTGGAGCGTTGCACTTGCAGCTTAAATGACTTCGTCTATGTGTATTCTGAAGCTTTTCAAAGTCGAGTAGATTCCAGCTGCTCGCCTGACTATTCTGTTAGGTTAAATTCAATGTTGGAACATAACAGAAATGTTGAACTGTGGGAGGCAAATGGACATCCTTCAACACAGTTATTAAAATTGATGAGGTCAGTTTAATAATTCCTATTTTCATTATACTACTAAGTGGAATCCCCCCATCCCTCCCCCTTTTTCTACAAGAGGTTTATAATGCTAACCAGTTTTTTTGCATTGCACATCTCGAGATTTCCTCGTTTCTTTCTTTTTCATGGGAGGAAGGGAAAACTCTGAAGTCATTATATTTTGAATCCACTTTGAAGTTATACACAGCCTTCTTGTGAACTTTTTTCTGACTTATTGACATCTAGAACTTCTACAATAATCAAGATATATAGGTTTCCTTTTAAATATCTTCTTTAGTCCTTGCAAGAACTTTTATAAGGGCTCTGATGCTTTTTCTTTTTCAACGAATTATTGAGTTAACCTCATCTAAAACTCAGATGGGGTGTCTCTTACAGTGAGACTTTCATGTTTTATTTACTTAACTCCATAAAAGCTGCTCTGGAGCCTGGACTTTATTGAGTATTATTTGAACTTAGAGAAGTGGGATAACTTGCATTTTTTTTTTAAATTTTAGTATGGTATTACTGCTTTTCTCTTGAAACAAATGAACAGTCAAAGAAATTACTTAAGAAACTGAATAGAACTTGAAAAGGCCTTTACTTTTGCAGGGATGTGGTTTCTGGACTTGCTCATCTGCATGAACTTGGAATTATACATAGGGACTTAAAGCCTCATAATGTCTTGATAATCAATGAGAGATCTTTTTGTGCGAAAATTTCGGATATGGGCATTAGCAAGCGCCTTGTAGGGGACATGTCTTCTTTGACCCAACATGCAACTGGTGAGTAGGTCTTTTTTTATGGTAAAGTAAAACAGATCTGCTTCCATGCTCTACTGTTGCTGGCTAAAAATCGTATCCTAAATTCTTTTCTCCTGGTTCTTCTTCTTAATGTAGGTTATGGGACTTCAGGCTGGCAATCACCTGAACAACTCCTCACAGACGTCAAACACGTGCAGTAGACTTATTTAGTTTAGGCTGCATTCTATTTTTCTGCATCACAGGGCGAAAGCACCCCTTTGGTGACAATATTGAACGTGATATAAATATTGTGAATGACCGGAAAGACCTGTTCTTGGTGGAGAACATAACTGAAGCTGTGGATCTTTTCTCTTGCCTCTTGGATCCCAACCCAGATAAGAGGTAAGACAGTTCTACAGTTTCAAATCATCAAGGACCTTGTAAGATCCTTTAATAATCGAAAATTTGAGTAGCTTCCCATAATAGCATATTCCATATTCTAGTCCTCACTTCTTGATTTATTTTCACATTTGTAGGCCAAAAGCTCAAGAGGTATTGAACCATCCTTTGTTCTGGACTTACGAGAAAAGACTCTCGTTTCTTCAGGACATCAGTGATAGGGTTGAACTGGAAGATAGGGAGAATGAATCAGAAGTATTAACTGAATTAGAAAGCATTGGAACAGTTGCATTGAATGAGAAATGGGATGAAAAGATGGAAGCTGCCTTCATTAACAACATCGGACGCTACAGTCGTTATAAGTATGACAGTGTCGGTGATTTGTTGGGGTCATTCGCAATAAGTCACATCCAGGTCCGGCTCAAGGGGGGAGCAACCTGAGCAACCGCTCAGGCCCCCCCTTGAGCCTGGCCTGTATAAGAGGTAGATATATTAAATTTTTGTTGCTTCAAATTTACTATTTTATCATTTACTCTATTTTGAATCAACGGGCCTGCATAATCAATTTATCAAAATACTATGCAGGTAAATGAGATTCAGTTTATAACGGGCCCATTCAACCATTATGTTAAGTAGCATTATAACGGGCCTTCCAAATAAGAATCAGTTTATAACGGGCCTGCATAATGTTACTCTATTTTATCAAAACACAAATTTGCAAATTCTTATTGTTGTGAAAAATAATCAAAATCAAGATATAAGTATGAACTTTAATTATATTATTCGTTATACAATAAAATTTGGGCCCAACGTTCATCATATAATAAAATTTGAGCCCATCAAGTTTTACATTGTTATTTTTAGGCCCTTAAGTCCTAAATATTTATTTTTGGGCGGCTCTTCAAATCTAAAATTTTCTCTCCGACACTGTTTTTTAGGGGCCCATATCTTAATTTCTGCTCGGGACCCATAAAATGTCCGAGACGGCTCTGGTCACATCACTACAGGGAACTGCCTCAAGAGATCAAGGAAATATTAGGATCTCATCCAAAAGGATTTGAGAACTATTTTTCTTGCCGATTTTCAAAGCTTTTGATTGAGGTTTACAAAGTGATGTACATGTACTGCAAAGAAGAGGAATTCTTTCTTAGATACATAGAAAGCAGTCTAATCTAGAAAACACCAGGCCAGTGTTCTTCTTTTGCTTCACTTAGGTGTTCTCTAACCAGAGTATTTAAAAATGTTGTACACAGAGATTAGACTAACATTCCAACAGAAATTGTATCATCTTACTATGCAACCTTCTGTTCATATCAATTATATAACTAATTTACATTATTGTGAAACTACTCATTTGCCAATGCTTTGCTGTTAAGTAGTGTAATTAGCTCAGAGGAAATTCCTTGATATAATATTTGGAAATGAATACTGCTCATAATTGAATCAGTTCGGTCCTGTCCGTTCACCCAATTCTTGTGTTTAGTTTCTAAGACTTAAAATTCAAGAATAAGTCTATTTTTCAAGTTCAAAGAGTGCCAGAGAAAAAGGAGTGGGCACTCTTTTGGCAGGTGTGCTGACAACTGACCAAGCGCAGAACCAGAGCAACTAAGCCGGTCAGTTCCCTTTCTCCTTTTCTTGATGCATATTTTTCTTCTCTTTATTATTTCATTTCCAGCAGTGTATATTTGGGAGTTTGTGAGCACTTGAGCAGGTCGTTACTTGTGTATACGCATTTATGCAGAAGACTTTTTCAGTGCAGTAGGCCCCAGACTGAGGTGAAGCTTTCAATTTCATTCATATTTTGAAATGTGCCAATTTGGATACAGTTTTCAGATGCTCAATGATTCAATATGCCTTCTGGGATCTATCAAAGTATTATTTCACTGGTCCGCCACGCTAGTGCATGACTGGTTGTTATGCATCCTTTAGCTACTGACAATTTTAAGCTCCTCTGTGTAAAGAAAACTTGATAAATTTACGTGTATTTTCTTATTTATGGAGTGAAGGTTTCTGTGACAGTATCACAGGCTTTTAATTCTTCTGAGATATTAAAGATTCTTGCTCTTGGCCATCATTTAGGCTGAGATAATAATTCTGCTGGCTTCTAAACGCCTTCCTGAGACTCTGTCTTCCCTTTGATCTTCCATCATTTTAACCACTAAACATCTTACAAAGGCTCAGAATTTATTGGATTTTTTTCATTGAATTTAGAGCTAAAAACAATGGGGTAGATATGTAAGTCAGATCTCAGATTAAATCAAAAACTTTCAACTCTCAAGTCGTCACTGAAACTTTATAAAAATACTCTCTACCTCTTATTTTTATACTCACTTTATTTTTAACTCTTATTTTTATACTCTCTCCCTCTTATTTTTATACTCACTTTATAAAACTTTCAACTCTTATTTTTTTTTTTATAAAAATACTCTCTCCCACTTTCATTTTTTATGTGTTTCAAAATATAATTCTATTATTTTATTTAAATTATAGCTATATTATAAATTAATTATTATATCCTTATTTAATATTTTATAATTAACAATATTTATATTTAATTATTTATATTTTCTAAATTATAATTATCTTTGATCTAATCAATAATTTTTTTTATTTTTTATTTTTACAATAATTAATAATTATTTAATATAAATAAAGGGTAAAATAAGTATTTTATAATAAAAATTTTGTCTATTAACTAAATTTTTCTTAATATATATGAAATAAGAAATATCTCTATTATTTTAGGGTAAAAATAATAATTTTATAGTTTTTTATATAGATATTAAAAAAATATGGTTAATTTATTTTGAAATTAGTTTTTTTAATATATTTTCGTGAAAAAAATAAAAAAAATGTATTAAATAAAGATATAATAGTATAAAATAATGACTTTAACTAGTAGGTGGACTATCATTTAGAACTTTCAAAAATAATATACTGAATTATGGAAATGGGACATAACAAGGGAGAATTAACCACAAAGAGACGCATTCAAACCTGGAACAGAAAAGTGTGCTTGCTTACATTATTACAGTTGGATCCCAATCATGAACTCAACAAATCAAAAATCAAATCCACCATTTTTACCATGTAAATAAACATAAATGGCCCGCACTTCACCTTTTCATGAGGAGCTTTGAATTTTTTTGGCATCAGACACAAGATAACCTGTTTTCCTTACCCATTACTCATAAAGATTTACCCAAATCTCTCTCTTATTCAAGGAAAAGTAATTCTTGCAAAAGTTAGTGGCATTTTCCATTATAGACGCTTTAGATTTCTGGCATTTCAGTTCCAGCATACTGTTAATATTCTTCTATTATTTTAATTTTCTGTTTTTTACAGCACCAGATGGTGGGATAAGTGGCTTAAGTTAGTGGCTATTTTTCAGCTATTAGTTGCAGTTCTTATTCAGTTTTTTATCCACTTTATGAGTGGCATCTAAATAGGAAGTTTGTTATTTCCATTCTTGTATAAATTTTGCAGTATTCTTCAATGAAATTTATGCTGGAATTCTCAATCAATTTCTAAAGATCATTTCTATAACATCATCTTTATATTATTGTTTGTATTAACAGTGGTATCAGAGCATTACTTGATCTTATGGGACCAAACTACAACAAAAGATTTTAATCCAAAATTCCAAATGGCATCCAGCAGCCAATCTTTAAACCCGCCCATCATCTTAACTGGTCAAAATTATCACATTTGGTCAGTAAAGATGCAAGCTTTTTTGGAAGCCTATGACCTCTGGGAAACTGTAACAGAAGATAAACCAATCCCAGCTCTACCAGCAAACCCCACCTTAGCACAAATCAAATTCAACAGTGAAGAAAAAGCAAAGAAATCTAGAGCCAAGTCACTTATTCAAAATTCAGTAGCAGATTCTGTGTTCTACCGAATTATGGCTTGCAAAACTGCAAAGGAGGCTTGGGAGAGGTTGCAGGAAGAATACCAAGGCAGTGATAGAACACGTCAAATGCAAGTGTTGAACTTGAAAAGGGAATTTGAGTCCTTGAACATGCAGGAGGATGAAACAATCAGTAAGTATGCTGATCGAATTTCCTTAATTGTTAATAACATAAGATTGCTTGGTGAAGATTTCGCAGAGACAAGAATTGTGGAGAAAGTTCTTGTAACTCTTCCTGAGAGGTTTGAATCCAAGATTTCATCTCTTGAAGAGTCCAAGGACCTAAGTAAGATCTCATTAGGTGAACTAATGAGTGCTCTTCAAGCACAAGAGCAAAGGAGGAATATGAGGCAGGAGAGATTCACCGAAGGAGCTTTCTCTATGCAAAAGCAAAACTCTGGTAAGGGAAAACAGCACCCTAACCAGAAAAATAAGGGCAAGCACGATGGTGGAAATAGCAGTGAAAGTTCAAAGAAATCATTTCCTCCTTGCAAATATTGCAAAAAAGCAACACATTTAGAGAAATACTGCTGGTGGAGGCCTGATGCTGTATGCGGCAATTGTAAGCAGATTGGGCATGTATCCAAAGTCTGCAAGTCCAAAAACAAAGGCTCAAAACCTTCTCAAGCGCAAGTGGCAGAAGAAAATGATGTCCAGGAGGAGCAATTTTTTGCAGTTTCTTGCTTCTTAACGAATGAATCCTCTGATGAATGGCTTATCGACAGCGGCTGCACTCATCACTTGTGCAATGATGCAGAGATGTTCAAGACTCTTGATGATACCTACAAATCCAAAGTAAAGGTGGGAAATGGAGAGTTCCTAGAAGTCAAAGGAAGAGGATCAGTGGCTGTCTTAACAAAATCAGGTACCAAAACCATTCCTAATGTTTTGTACATACCTGAAATTAGCCAAAATTTGTTGAGTGTTGGGCAAATGCTTGAAAAAAATTATTCACTTCTTTTTAAGGATCACAAATGCACTATTTTTGATCCTTCTGGAGTTGAATTATTTTGTGTGAACATGAAAAATAGAAGTTTTGTGGTAAATTGGGAGAAAGCATCTGAGCAAGCTTACACGAGTGTTTCACTATCAATTACAAACTTGTGGCATAAAAGGCTTGGACATTTCAATCAAAGAACAATTGTTGAAATGAACAAGAAGGGTCTAGTGGAAGATATGCCTGATATTTCCTGTGATACTCAAGTTTGTGAAATCTGTCAGCAAGGGAAGCAATCCAAGCTGCCATTTCAAACAAATCAGGCATGGAGAGCAAATCAGAAACTTCAACTCATCCACACTGATGTTTGTGGTCCGATGAAAACCAAGTCCTTGAGTGGTAACAATTATTTTCTCCTGTTTATTGATGACTGCACTAGGATGTGTTGGGTTTATTTCATTAAACTCAAAAGTGAAGTCTTTGATGTGTTTAAACAATTTAAAGCTTTAATAGAGAATCAATGTAATCTTAAAATTAAAGCTTTAAGATCTGATAATGGCGGAGAATATACTTCTCGTCAATTTGCTGAATTTTGTAAAAGTGCAGGCATTAAACATCAATTGACCGTACCTTACACTCCACAACAAAATGGGGTGTCTGAAAGGAAGAATAGGACAGTAATGGAGATGGCCAGGTGTCTTTTAATTGAGAAACAAATGCCAAACCAATTTTGGGCAGAGGCAGTCAATACTTCTGTCTATTTATTAAATAGACTTCCCACAAAAGTTTTGCAAGACAAGACTCCATATGAAGCTTGGTATGACCATAAGCCAACAGTACACCATATCAGAATCTTTGGGTGTATATGTTATTATCGAGTGCCTGAATCAAAAAGAAGCAAGCTAGACAACGTGGCTGAAAAAGGCATTTTCATGGGTTATAGTTCATCGTGTAAAGGGTACAGAATTTTCTGCTTGAAAACTGAAAAAATAATTTTGAGCAGAGATGTAAAGTTTGATGAGGCTGCTGTTTGGTGTTGGGAGAATCAAAAAGATACTCATGCTAATCTCTATCCAAAAGAGCATCCTCAACTTGTAGAAGATGATTTGGTGGATGACTTACCGGTGAGAGGTACAAAGTCCTTAGAGGACATTTATGGAAGGTGCAGCTTGGTTGTCAATGAACCAACAAGCTACGCTGAAGCGCAAGAATCTCAAGCATGGAGGAGAGCTATGCAAACTGAACTAGAAATGATCAACAAGAATGAGACATGGCAGCTGGTTGATAGGCCAGAAAATCGCAAGGTGATTGGTGTAAAGTGGATTTTCAAGACCAAATTCAATTCTGATGGTTCAATTTGCAAGCATAAAGCCAGATTGGTGGTGAAGGGATATGCACAACAATATGGTGTGGATTACCAAGAAACTTTTGCTCCAGTAGCAAGGTATGATACAATCAAACTCCTCCTTGCTTTTGTTGTTCACAATTCATGGCAGATTCACCAGCTTGATGTCAAATCAGCATTTCTAAATGGGTTTCTCAATGAAGAGATTTTTGTAGAGCAACCTGATGGTTTTTTAATTCCTGGTAAAGAGGATCAAGTTTATCTTCTAAAGAAAGCTTTGTATGGCTTAAAACAAGCTCCGAGAGCTTGGTATGAAAGGATGGACAATCATCTCATGCAACTTGGCTTTGGTAGAAGTCAGAGTGAAGCTACCTTATATGTAAGAAATACAGATGAAGAGTTTTTAGTGGTTTCAATTTATGTTGATGACATGCTTGTGACAGGTAGCAAACTTGAACTTATTCAAAAGTTCAAGAATGAAATGGAGAAAGTCTTTGAGATGACTGATCTTGGAATCATGAAATACTTTCTTGGGATGGAGGTGCTGCAAACTAATGATGGTTTTTTTATAAGTCAGCAAAAATACATTTCTGATATTTTACACAGGTTCAAAATGCAAGATTGCAAACCTGTAAGCACTCCAATTTCTACTGGTTTAAAGCTTGGTAAGGATGAAAATGCTGAAAAAGTAGATGCAAGCCTCTATAGAAGTTTAATTGGTAGTCTTCTGTATCTTACAGCTAGCAGACCTGACATTCTATTTGCTGTAAGTTTGCTCTCTAGGTTCATGCATTCACCTAGGGAAACTCATTTTACAGCTGCCAAAAGGGTGTTAAGGTATATAAAAGGAACGAGCACATTTGGGATGTTCTTTGCAGTAGTTGCACGGCAGAGTTTGGAGCTGGTTGGTTACTGTGACAGCGATTGGGGTGGCTGTATTGAAGATTCAAGAAGCACTTCTGGATACTTATTTTCATTGGGCACAATTTTTTTCAGTTGGAGCTCAAAAAAACAAGAAACTACAGCTCAATCAACAGCAGAAGCAGAGTACATTGCTGCTGCCTCTGCTGTAAACCAGGCTATTTGGCTAAGGAAGATGCTAAAAGATTTGGGGTGTGAGCAGACAGAAGCTACAAAGATCATGTGTGATAATATTTCAGCAGTTTCGATCTCCAAAAATCTGGTGTTTCATGGTCGAACTAAGCATATCAAAATCAAGTTTCATTTTATCAGAGAAGTTCAACAATCTAACGAGGTGTTACTTGTCCATTGCTCATCTGAGAATCAGCTAGCAGACATCTTTACCAAGCCCATTCCTAAGGAAAGATTTGAAGACTTGAGACAAAGAATTGGTGTTTGTCACCGAAATGCCAAGGATGAGTGTTAGATTTCTGGCATTTCAGTTCCAGCATACTGTTAATATTCTTCTGTTATTTTAATTTTCTGTTTTTTACAGCACCAGATGGTGGGATAAGTGGCTTAAGTTAGTGGCTATTTTTCAGCTATTAGTTGCAGTTCTTATTCAGTTTTTTATCCACTTTATGAGTGGCATCTAAATAGGAAGTTTGTTATTTCCATTCTTGTATAAATTTTGCAGTATTCTTCAATGAAATTTATGCTGGAATTCTCAATCAATTTCTAAAGATCATTTCTGTAACATCATCTTTATATTATTGTTTGTATTAACAGACGCCCGGAATTTTCACCTTTTCACATCATTAAATATTGATATATTAGAAATTATTCCACTGGGGGAAAATTATAGCTCACAAATGTCTACTATATACTAGCTAGTAAAGTTCTTGCTCTAGTTGCCCAATATCCCAGTGGAAAGTGGTAACAATAATGGCTCCTCCCCATCTCCTCCTCCTCCTCCTCCCCCTTGTTCTCAGTTCTTTCCAAAAAGCTTCCAGTGTTGGAGTAAACTATGGCACTCTTGGAAACAACCTCCCATCGCCAAAGAAAGTCGCTCAGCTTCTCCAATCTACACTCATTGACAAGGTCAAAATCTATGACACCAATCCTGAAATCCTTGAGGCCTTCTCCAATACTGGAATAGATCTCATTGTTGCTGTAGAGAACTACCATGCAGCAAATATAAGCTCTGATGTATCAGCAGCTGATGAGTGGTTTGCTAGCCGTGTAGTGCCCTTCATTCCAGCTACTTCCATTGTTGCTATAGCAGTAGGGAATGAGTATTTAACCACAGATTCTGACCATTTACGCCCGAATAATCTTGTCCAAGCTATGCAGAACTTACATGCTGTGCTAGTAGCCCGTGGACTCGACCGTAAAATCAAGGTCACAACCCCACATAGCATGGCTGTTCTTGCTTCTTCATTTCCTCCTTCAGCTTCCACGTTTGCCACTACTCTTATGCCAACCATGACTTCCATAGTTGGATTTTTAGCTGACAATGGTGCTCCTTTCATGGTCAATGCTTATCCATATTTTGCTTATAGAGACAATCCTACTTCGGTTAGTCTCCAATATGCATTACTGGGGAATGCTACTGGAGTCAGAGATCCTGCAGGGTATATCTACAACAATATGTTAGATGCACAAATTGATGCTGTTAGATCAGCCATTAATGCTCTTGGTTATGGAAACCAGACAGTTCAGATTACAGTATCAGAATCTGGTTGGCCATCTAAGGGTGATCCTGGCGAAAATGCTGCCAACCCAGATAACGCAAGGACTTATAATACAAGATTGATTGAACGTGCAGAGTCTAATAAAGGGACCCCAATGAAGCCCAAAGATAAAGTAGAGATCTTTGTGTTTGCTTTGTTCAATGAGAACAAAAAGGATGGTGGTGTTAGTGAAAGAAATTTTGGGATTTTTAATGGGGATGGATCTACAGTATATGATGTGGATTTGAGCTGCAAGTTTTGCAGCAATGGAGGGACAATCGAGTTCACTGAGAAAATGTCAGGTGGAGCAAGAGGTCCTTCAGTTTGGTGTGTAGCAAAGCCACATTCAGATGAGAAGGTGCTTCAAGCTGTTTTGGATTTCTGTTGTGGACCAGGTGGAGTAGATTGCAGAGAGATCTATGAAAGTGGTGATTGTTTTGCACCAGACAAGCTCCATGCACATGCGTCATATGCCATGAATGCTTATTATCAAATGCATGGGAGAAACTACTGGAACTGTGACTTTAAAGGCACTGGACTTGTCACCTTCAGCGATCCAAGTAAGTTCATATGCATATATGTGCAACATTTTTTTGACTAATTAAATGTGGGGATGCGGGGGAGCAATGACACCCATAACTCAAATTCGAGGTTTATGCGGAAACAGTACTTCCCTGGCCACTAAGTTACAGTTTGATGATTCATATACGTGTATAACATACTGATTTCTATATTTAGTTATTTGTATTTTTTTCTTTTAATTAATTTGCTTTTCTGTTAATCAGGCTATGGCAAATGCCGGTACTCTCAACAGTGACAGCAGCAAGGAGAGTGGAGAAGTACTATGGCTTTAACTTGGTTTGCAGCTAACATTGTAATATTTAGGAGTATTGTTATTGGAGGAAAACATTATATGTTTGATTAATTTGTTTAATGCCAAAACTTTATATATATAAAAGAAAATGGTGGGTTTGTTTTCATTACAGATTTTGAATGTTTTGTTCTGTTGTCTGAAAAAAGAACCTTACAAAAAGTGTAATTTTTTGGGTGGTATGAAGAAGATAAAGATGAGCACATGTTGAAGCAGATGATGTCTCCAAAATCTAAGGCTTTTTCTGTTTTTGGGTTGAAAAATTTGTTGCCCTCTGTTGGGGAGGGGAATCTTTCTTGGCTAGGCCTTTTCATGTTTCTACTTTCTCACCTTGGGGCTAGTTTCTGTAGGGACATTCAAAAAGATTGGGCCCCGAGAACATAAATGTTAAAATTAAGTTCATCAAACTTTTTAAAATTTTTACAGATTTTTATCAGGATAATAAATTCATAATAAATTATATATATATTATATGAATTTAGTAAATTTATAAATTATAAAAATTTCCGATGAATTTAAAAATGTTTATAAATTTTGTAATTTTTTATTTTTTTTTTCTCGCAATTCTATAAAAGATCCATAATAGACCAAATACTGGTATCAAAGTTCAAAATTGATGATGGTACTGGATTCACATATAAAAAAAAAGCAACAAAAACTAAGACTCCATTGACATGAAAATAGTTTCTGTATTAGCTCTGGTGTTAACTATACAATTTTATCGCTTTATAAAGTATATTTCTTTATAAGAATAATGACAATTCTGTGTGCTTAAATTCCTCAAAATGATTTTTATGGACATATACATATTACAAACATTTTTAGAGCGTTATAACGACACATAACAATGGCTTGTCCATAGTAGTAAAACAAACAGAATTAACTGCTGAGGTTGAAGTTACTCCCTCAAGTCATTTGTATTCCTTTTATCTTGGGATTTCTTTCCAACTCTTCATCCATGTCATTCTCAGATAATGATCTATCCGTCTTTCTTTTCTTGTTCTTGCTCCTTGACTGGTCTTCTCTCTCATCCATTAACGATAATAGCCTGTGAAGACGCCTAGAGTGCGAGCTACCTTGACGATGGGAAGCAGATTCTGCAGGGGGAGCGTTAGATAACTGGCGTGTAATTTGGCAGAAATAAATTAAAAGAGACAAGAAGCAGGCTATCCCGCAAATTAGAAAGAGGCCCCAGAAGCTTTTCAGCTGAAGTCTATCTGATTCAAGTTCAGATGTATCTGAACTGCAACTACTATGCATTAGCCACTTGTCATGTATCCTTTGAAGATCACCATTCTCTGATAGTGCAAGAATTGCAGTTGACAGATCAACAGCTAAGGGAGAATCCCGTGGAAATGCCTGGTACATCATAAAATACAAATGAGAAGGAAAAAAGAACGGAAAATGGAGACACCTTCGATAAGACCATGCTACCAAAAATTTGTTCCAATATCTTGAGTGGTGATTATGCATGACATGTTAGATATATGCTTCTGATTTCAGATCAAAAAAGGACAGAACAACCAAAGAATAGGTACTCACAAAACCCCAGCCACTTTTTGTAAATTCTTGACCTATAATCCTAAATGTGCACTGGGTTGAAAGGAAAATTTCGACATAAGGAAGTTCGTCAACCACAGCAGCAACACCCCCCTCCTGTTTAGGACCAAATTGGAGAGCTTTCGCATATTCTTCAGGTGATCCAAGAGCAACAAGCCTAGATTTAGGTATTCCAAGTTCCTCACTCAAATAATACTCAGCAAAAGAACCCACTTGGTATCCTATGGGTTCATCACTTTCCTTCAAGCTTTCAATCCCTTTGATAGGAGAAGATAACTGCTGCACTGTGAGTATCGATGTCAGACTTGCAGTGTAGCTTGAGTTTATTATTAAAACCACAAAGAGCCATATAATTAGCACAAAGCGGCCCAGGGTGCTCACAGTGTTTTCTCCTGCAAAAGGAAAACAGGAATCAATTCTATCAAATTAATGATGCGGCCTTGCGTCCCAGCAGTGAGCATAATACCTGGAAAAAGTTATGACTTTTGACTTACTATGGGCAAAAAATAGAGTTGATAGGCTGAACCTGCAGCATTACCAAACAAGAGATGGATCAGATGATATTAGGGATACCGTGGCGATTATCTTAGTAATAACTTGAAGAATGTCTTCAGCAAATGGTTCATGCTACTGCCAGTACACAAATCCAGAAACTTAGCAACATGTGATCCATACAGCAACTTATCACAAGTTAGCAAATTTCATAATGAGATATTAACTTAAAGAGCTTACCATAAGATGGTAATAACTTGTTTTTTAGGTGGACCCCTGAACTCATCATTTATCCTATGCTCCAGAATCCATACAACTGTGCCAACCACGAGAAAGAAACCAGCAGTGATGATCCACATAAGTGGACTAAATGGCCGTAGGAAAGCCCATGCCCCTGAATTCAACTTCCTAAATGGAGCCAGGACAACCAATCCAGATGCTACATATGGTTGAGTAAAATCCAGGATTTTCGTTCGGTTTGTGACTATAGCAATATCACCAACAACACCATCAAGGGACTATAACAAGAATATGAGATATTCAGCCAATGGATAAAAAAGAAAAAGGAGGATTCCACACAAATTCAAATTTCAAACAAAAAGTTAATCAATGTAGTACTCACACCCGCAGTGATCAAATTCACAAGCTCCGTGTAGCTTGGGTTTGCTTTACCATCTCCAAAAGGGACAAACTGATATGGAACAGCATAAGGTAACAAACTTACTGCAGCTGTAAAGACATCTATACAAAAACCCTTGAACATGTTAGTCCCTTTCACTTGTGATACAAATTCCTTAAAACTGACCCGAATGGGTACACCAATTCTCAATTGCTTCCCATTGTTGGGGAAAACCCATCCACGGGGCCTTGTTAATGTCTCTCCAGGCCAAATAACACTGTATAATTTCTGGTTTGCACTTGATCGGTTTGGTGGTTTCGTATAGAGTGTCTCAGGAGGCACAATTGATAAACCTGAATGATTGGACCAGTAACCAATCTGTCTAAACCCAGTTCCAATCACATTAATAACATCATATGCAGGAAGAATCCGAGATCTGTCTGAATTGAACTTTATATGACCTGTTAAACCAACAAGATCACTCTCCAATATGTTCTTCAACAAGAGTTTTCCATCATTAAAAATGCTCATTGCGTCAAGATGAAGATTACTACCTTCTGCGGAAGGCAACCTGGAATCATTAGAAAATGAGATAATCCCTCCCTGATCAAAAAATGCATCAATAGCATGAGCAACCAGCCAGACAGTATCATAAGCATAAAGGCCATAAGAACTTAGTCCCGGAGAACTAGCGGTCAACTTGCTCCACCTAGAGGAAAAAAATCTCTTTCTATCTGAATCTGGTGTGTGTTGACGTAAAGAAATAACTCCTTGCATTGTATTCATGGTCTCAAAAGATAGAGGAGAAGAAGAATCTAAAACAGATGAGAGCCAATCTGTGGCTATCCATACATACCCATTACCCATCATCCCAAGATATTTTGCCACAGAAAATACTTGAAAACCCAACTTTGGAATGACATGAAGAACAATAATTCGAGATTCCATTAATGCAACCTTAACAAGAATATCCATTATGTCTCCCCGATTGACTGCAGAATCTGGGGGAATCCCTGCCTTGTAAGAGATTTTACATTGCCTCTCAGCAAGTTTATCACTTAGAGCTAATATGCCGTTTCGTCCGCAGTCATCATCAATAAATATGGCAATTACCTGTTTCCAAGCATAATAATCAACTATCTCAGCTATTGCAGCCATTTGGTATAAATCACTTTGTGCTGTCCTAACAAAAAAGGGGAATTGGAGTGAATTAAGAGTGGGGTCTGTTGCTGCAAATGATAATAGAGGAACTTGGAGTTCATTTACAACATGGGATATGATATGAGCAACTGTGGAAGATTGCGGGCCTATAATGGCAACGATATCAGTCTCCATGTATCGCAAAGCTGCCACAAACACAATATATCCAAGCATGAAATTAAAATTCATTCTAACCAATGATATGCAATTAATTATGCAAGTTAAGCAATATAAGGTGAAGAAGCAGGCAGACACACACCTTCAACCATGCCTGTAAAGCCACTGCAGTTGGAGTTGTGCAGTATGATAGAGAGTCTGGTTCCATGCAGGATGCTAGAATTCGCATTTACATCTTTAACAGCTTCCTCAATGGCATTCTTGGCCACTCTCCCAATGGTAGAATCAAACGTAAATATGGCTCCAATATTCACAACAGCAGGTCTTGAAGTGGCATTCTTACTGTAACCACTTGCAAACAGTACGAGGAAAACAGAGAGAAATGAAACAAACACTACAGCGTTCATTTCAGATTAACAGTAAAGTTATCCTTGCGTGTCTCCAGTGAATTTGCTCACTGATATTGCCAGAGAATTTGAACTCGATTGAGTCATTGGTTCTAAAGAGAAGAAAACCAGAAAAACTCCATCAGCAATTTTGGCAACAGAAATTTGCAGAGATACCAATTTGTATGAATATAGCTTTGCAAACACTCAATTTAAATAATTAATCAATCACCAAATTACAGCCTTCATTGCTGAATAAAACTAGTGAGAAGAAGCAGAAAACCAGAATTCATCAATCGTAGAAACAAAATTATAAGCTCAAACTTACAAAGTATAATACTAATGTTAACTTTGTGCTTCATCTTTGGTAACTAAGACAAAGCTGACCATGTCTCATCAACCAATCAAGCAATGAAGAAGAAAATAAAGGGCATAAGGGAAGGGGAAGGGGAAAAGAGATAAACACAGAGGAATTAAAAAATTTAGCACTCGAATATGATAGGTAGCAAAAATGAGAATCATATTCTCCATTCAAGTTAAAACCCTAAAGCCATGTTTAAAATATGAGGAAAAATACAAAATGACACCGACAATTACCAGGAAAAAAGAATGTTAATGAAACCAATTATCGTTCTTTACAAATAACAGCCCAATCCCATTTGCACTTTAATGCAATTAAGATACCCAGTTTCGTTAAATAAGTAGAGGAAAAAAAAGAAAGCAGCTTTGAAGAGCAAAGATCCAAACTAAATACCTTATCTAAAAATTAAAAATATAACATGGAGTAGAGCATCAAACAGCAACCTTTCACCCTGGGAAAAGACAAATAAGCTGCTGTCATTTTACAAATTATATTCAGAATTTCAACTAAACAATGAAAAAAAAAGAGCCTAAAAAATTACTGGGTTAAGGGACATGTACTTTACACTTACTGAAATTTTTCATTTTGCAAGAAACAAATAGAAACAATTACAGTTCATATTGATTATGACAAAAAATTACCACCAAGTTACCATTAAAAAAAAAAGAGAGGCTCAATCCAAGCAAAAGTTTTGCTCTTTAAACACTGGCGATGTGCTCTTTCATGAAAACAAAGGCAAGCAGCTGTATTACTATAAAATATGAAAAGATTGAAGACCCAGAAAATGAAAACCCAAAAATGGCTACATGAGAAAGATGGCAGCTTTATATAGTCTAATCTAATTGGTAGAGTACAAGTCTATGCAAGTTCAACCAAAGAAAAAGACGAACACCCAAAAACAAAATAAACAAATTGAAAGCTAATGCAAATCAGGAGAGAAAGGAACTTTACTTGGAGGAGAGACATACACTTTGCTTCTTTTGAGTTTTCAGAATATATTGTTGATCTTTGTGATGCTCTTTGTTCTTGACATTTCACTCTTTCGGTCCTCTGCTCAAAGAGAAAGTTAGTCAAGTAGTAATTGTTGTTAAATTCAAATTCATATTCTCAATCCATTCTTGACACAGTTAATTCACTTGTATTGTCACCTTGAATTTCATCACAATATATGAATTCGAATAATAATAAATTAAACAATGTTATCTTTCCTGAACTTAATTGTGATATTTCTTTGTTATATTATATTCTAATTTTTCTATATAATTTTTTTTAAATTATTTATTTTTAAGAAATTAATGTATTGATTACATAATTATTATATAATTAAAATTAATAAATTTTCTAAAATAAACTAAAAAATAAATTTTTTTCAAATTTTCATTTTTTTAAATATCACTTTTCAAGTTTTAATTTTAAAAATGTACTTTTTAAATATTATTTTTCAGAAGTATACGTAAAATATATATTTAATATTTAAAAATATATTTTATTTTCAGAGTTATATATTTAATATATATTTAATATGTTAAAAATATATTAAAATGGTTGAGTATTTAAAAAAAATAAAAGTAACATATAGTATAAATTTTCTCTAATATTAACACCTATGTAATATAATGAATATACTCCCTAGCCCCTCTTTCTGAGTTTATAGATACATGTTTTATTTTATACAAATTTTAAAAAAATAATTATTTCATTGAGAATGTAAATTTACGTGTATTTTTATTAGATTCTTAATTAAGTATGAAATATATTTATTAAATATTATTAATTAATAATAGTAAATATGGATATAACAATAATTTAATATTAATTAATTTATTAAATTGATAAGTACATTATAATTTGAAATAAATTAAAAAAAATGTGCCTATTAATTTAATAGACAAAAATATTAAAATACACACTAAATTTTCTAATTTTTTTAAAGCAAGAATGGCATAAAGAATAGAGGCAAAGGAGAATAATAAAACTTGGACATAGTGGTAAGATAAAATAAAATAAAAAAAAAAAAAAAAAAAAACTTGGACATAGTGGTTGATTGGTTATGATGTTTTTGGAATAAATTTCCACCACCATTATTTTTAAATGAATGGACATGCATGTTAAAAGCAATAACCATGTTTTTCAATTTATAATAATAGACCATTTACAATTAATCATGATTTGCTATTGTTACAATTAAAGAGAAAAGTCATAATTTTCATAACTTAAAAAATTATTAATACTTTGTTTAGTCAACTTGTATTTTTTAATTTAAAAATAAAAATACTTATTTTCATAACTATTTTTTTCCTTTTTTATAGCAAAGTTTATGAATTTATAAAATATATATTTTATATATTGTTATTTATATTTGTTGCATATTAAAATTACATTTGTAGAGAAAATATAATTAAAATAAACTAAATAAAACTTATTGTGATATGATGCTAATTTTTTTATTACATATTTATGTGATAGAATTCGATTGAATTAAATTATGCTCATCATTATATAATATTTAAAATCAATCATTAAAATAATAGAAATTCAATTAACTTTTTTAATAATAAATTAAATTAAATTATAAATTTTAAACTAATTGAAAAAAATAAATAGAATTTGTTTGTTCATGTTTGTAATAAGGTAAAAATTATTTGATGGCAAAATTCCATTTTAAATTTAGAGGTATTTTTAAGTTTTAGAAAATATCTAATCTTAATTCTTAAAAATTGAATTTCCTTGATTATAAAAGTCCAAAAACATTAAAAATTAAATTGAAATTGTTTGAAAAAAAGTTTATAAAATATAAAAATTCAAAAGAATATGGGTTTCAACACCCAATTATTTATTTTTTTTATGATTAATAACAACAAAGCCAAAATGAGAAAAAAGACAAGCACGTGGTAATTTATAATCAATATATCTTAAATATAAATATCGAAATTAATTTTTCTAAAAAAGAAAAAGAAAAACCAACAAGCAATGAAGCCAAGAAAATAATTTGAGGAGTTGGAAAGTTGAAAACAACCGTAATTCTCATTCCCATGAAAAGCAAACACAAAAAAAATATTGAATAATACGAAAGCAACGTGGCACGAGCAAATCACGTGCGAAATATTGGACACATATAAGAATAGAAAAAAAGAATACACTTATTTGATAGAGAAGGAAAGAATATAATAAAGTATATTATTATTATATTTTATGATTTATTGATGTGAAATGGAATAAAACCCAACTCACACGCATCCCACCTTTTTTTATCCCAATTTCTTCATATTTATCTAGTTTTTATAGATATTTTCATATTTTAAAAAATAAGATAACCATGAAAAAATTGTTCATCTAAATCAACTCTTTATATATAACAAAAAAAAAACTTTATTTACATTTTAGTTAATTTTATTTTTATTGTGCTTTTTTTAATAATTTTATATTTTTAAATTTACAAAAATATTATATTTTTATATTTTTAGGGCATATATCAGATATATTAGAAACACATTGAACATATACTCACTCTATAATAAAACTAAACTGTATTTTTATAAAAAAATTTATTTTATAATTTTTTTATTTTCACTATATATTTATAATATTTTTTATTTTAAAATTATTTTTATAATTTAATATTTTTTAAATTCAGATTCAATTATGAACAACTCTACTACATGTGTTAAGGATATTTATAAAACTATCTAAAAAATAATTTTTATTTTAAAAGTACTGCAAAAAATAAAAATATTTGTACTTTTAAAAAAATTAGAATAAATTTTTAAAAAAATTTCACTTATTGCTAAAATAATTTTTTTATAAATATATTTCTCTCTCTATAATTAATAATTTAATTTAATTTTTATCTTTTTTTAAATTTTACTATTAAATAAAAATATCATAATAAAATAATAAAAATTAATATTTTACTTCAATTTTTATCTTTTTTTTATATAATTATCAAACAACAAAGTGGTAAGACACTAATGTCACCACAGTCTATTCATCAATCAAACTCACCAACATACACAACATATATAAAATAAAAAAATAGTGACATATTTACAATATATATAATATATCTATAATATATCCACAATATATATACTACAATTAACTAATATATAAAGACTAAAAGACACATGTCTATAATATACATACTATAATTAAGTAAAATATAAATATTATATAATAAATAAAAACTAAAAGACAATATATAAATAATATATATATAATATATTTACAACATATTTATAACATATATGGAATATATAAAATTATATTATTTTTTCTTAAAAGTATTATTTTATAAAATAATATTTAAAATAAATTCAATTTATATTTTTTAAAGAATTTACGAACATAATATATCTATAACATATGCATAATAGATATAAATTTTATAGAATGATAATGTATAATATTTTTAGAATTTTATATTTTTTTTATATATTTTTTAAAACTTTTTATAACAACTATATTTTTTTAAAAAAGCTTTTGATTTTGTAAATTGTTTTGTAAAAAGCCCTATCGTTAATATATTAACTACTAATTTCTGGGGCTTAATCAAGCCCTAAGTCTTATTCAAGCCCATAATCCAAAGCCCAAAGCCCGCAACAACCAGTATTAATATTAAATTAATTTTCTTTCCAAATACACCCAGCTTCTAAGCAAAGTATTTCATTTGAACTTGGAAATTTTTTTTTTTTTTGGGAGTCCTTTTCAGGTGTTCAAGTGGACGTATGCCTTAATCAAGTTGGATGCCTCATTCGTTCATGCCTAAGCTTGAGCCTTTGCATTGCATGTAAATTTGATCACAACTATACTACTCCACTTTGAAATTTTATTCTGTATTAGTTTCGCTTATCGTTGATCTACTTTTTCAGTTATATCACTAATATTTTTGAATTTTAATTTTATTCTTATTAACATCTTTGTCTTAATTTTAATTAATGAATGACTCTCATTTATAAAAAATAAAATTGATTTTGAATTTATTATGAGATAAATATGTACTTATCATATTCAGTGTATACCAACAAAATATTTTTCTTTTTTTAGATTTGGTGATCGTGATATAATATATATGTATATAGAGAATGATTTGATGGTCATGATAATACTCGTGGTTGTAGGTAAGTAATAATAATAATAATAATAATAATAATAAAATCCGATCCTCCGCCTGCCAAACCAATCATTGAAAACGTCGCCAATTCCCACGATTGCCCAAAAAATCCATGCAACTACCGTGATGGACTCACAGCACCACCACCTCCTCCTCCTCCTATTATTCTCCATTCATTTCACCTAAATTAACGCAATTTTTTTAAATAAATAGCACACACGTGTATAAAAAATAATTGAATATGTCTTATAATAAAATAATTACAATATTGTTATGATGTGCCAATTAATATGTTTCATATCTCATAAACTCTTTTATCAACATAGAAGATAAAAAATTTCTTTCAGACTTCCCCCATAAGCTTATATTAGATCCATCGTACCAAATCAAATTTGAAAATGTTTTAAATTAATTAAAGTTTTATTGAATGAAATTGTTCATCATATGTATGCTTCCTTCATCCTAAATTAATAATCATACTTTCTATTTCATACTAATTAAAAAATAATGATTTTTAACACACACATATATAAATATATATTTTAATTACATATGTAATATACAAATAAAATTATATAATTTAAAACATACAATATAAAAATAACTAATAAAGTTATTCAATCTTTTTAAACTCCATGAACTTATTCAATACAAATAGTGAATAATGATAATATATCAAGAATAATTTAATTTTTAGTGAGATATTTATTCCATCTGTTATCTATAATTAATCACATTTTATATAAAAATGATATATCTAGTTGAGAAGAACATACAATCTCTATTAAAAAATAATAAATATCAATTGAAAGATGATATAAAAATTTTAAATAAAGAAGGATAAAATTTTATAATAAAACTTAATTTGTATTTAATTTCATTGTAAACTATAAATTAATACAAAATAATAATAAATATTAAATTTCAGATATATATTGATCCAAAAAATATTTTAAAGATAAAATACAAAATAAAATATACAGAACTAAATAAAAATAAGAATATAAAAATCAAGTGATAAATTATGAAGAAATTAAGATGAAGAAAAATAAACAAGACCGTTGTCTGTAAAAAAACTGACAGCAGCTCAACTCTCAAATTAAAAACTTAGAAAAAACTTTTGAATTTTTTTTGAATTAATATGTATATTTTTATTTTATTTTTATTTTAGTATGTGATATATTTATTAAATATTTATAATAAACAATATTAAATATTTATTAAATTACAATAGATAAATTATTTTTGATATTTGATGACCATTATTTATTATTATTATTATTATTTCAAATTAAACTTTAATTTAAATTTATAAAATCTCATAATTTTACAAATAACTTTAATCTTAAATTTTTAAATGATTTTAATATAGAATTGCTATATTATATATTTTTTATAGAAATGGATGAATAATGATCAATTCAATTGTTAATTGATCAGTTTCAACTTATATATTAATTAGTAAAATAATTAAATTTGATAAAATTGATTAAATTTAATTAATAATAATTAAATTTTAAAAATAAATTTTTTAACTGATTGATAATAATGAAATTAACATAATTCTAAAAGCCAACTAATATGACCCATGCTATCCTAATTTTTGAGCAAATTTGGCGCCTTCAAATTTTGAGTACATTTTTCCACTAACTGCTTGCCTTAGTCGAAATTTTTAATTTTTATCAAAAGTTTATACCAATTAAACAGCGACTCGTGTGCCGCGGGAATCCAGGCTTCCCCATTTAACGGCCGCTAACCAAACCTAACCTCTCTCTCAAGGTAAACCAACGTGCACCGTCGATATAGTGGTTCAGAGATCCAACGGTTCGAACTTATTGGCGGCATTTAATCCGCGAACCAACAAAATGAGCATCCGGTCAACCAAACATTCACCAATCTTATATCACCACGTGTCGGTAGCCTATCTTCACTGCAAAAAGTTAGTCTCTCTCTCTCTGCAAAATGCATCAGCCTTGGTTTTTTCTTTTTTCTTCCTTTCTTTCTGAACTTTTGATTCTCTACCTCTCTCTCTCTCAAAGACGTCTCCTTTTTGGGTTTTATTTTTTGGGTTTTTCGAGAATCTGATAAAGAAATAAAAGGGCAAACCTTTAAACAATCATCATCATCATCTGTGAGAATTATCTCTGGTTGTTTGTTTGTTCTTTTTATAGACTAGAAGACCTCCTCTGTCTTTCCAATTTCTCTATATCTTTTTACCCTTTTTACCTTACGGTCTTGCTCGTTCTCTGGCATACTTTTGATATTTATTGGGTTAATTCCTGGGTCTGTGTTTTATTCGGAATTGGGTACCCTGTAACGGTGAATTGACTGCAGATTTCAAAGAATTTGGTGTGTTTTTGAAGAATTTGAATGGTTAATTATTGATTACGTGATCTGGGTGTTGCAGAAGATTTGAGAATTGGTTCCGTAAAGCCTCGACTTGGCTTGTTTAGTTGTCTGATATCTGAAGGAATTCCGCTTCTTAAATTTGTGATTCGTGAATTTTTAGCTGATTTTTTTAAGCTTATAGTTCGGGTTTTTTTTAATAGATCACAGGATTTAAGTGGTTTGATAAAGTTGTTTTCTTTAAGGGGTTTGCTTAGAAATCACTTGATTTATGATTCGGAAGTGGAAATGGCCGCTGGTATGGATTTTTCACCTCCGCTTACTGTATTAGAAGGTGGGTATAGCAGGGACAATGTATCATCGACTGAAAATCAGAACTCGGAGAATTTGGATAATCTGAAACAAATCGCAAATGGTAAACCTCCTCGGCACCTCTCCGCTATGCGGCCTATGAAGGTGCTGGGTGCTGCTGATCTGGTAAGTTTGTTTCGCTTGTTCTCTTCTTCTTCCTTATTCTTTGGGGGTTGTTAGTAGTTCTGCCTCTGAGCCATTGAATTTGATTGAACTGGTCGATGCCATAGCAGTCATATACGAAGTTGTAGAAAGTTAATCTTTGAGAGTTTTAGCCTCTTGTATCTTGCTATGATGATCTTCAGCCAATTTCTAGGATTCATATTTAAAAACTTTTAGTTACAAGTAGTGACTAAGTTCAAGATGATTTTTTTTGTCCTTGTCAATAATCAAAAGGAAATTTAAAAGTTCTCCTTTTTGTTCACTTGGTCGTATGATTTATTGGAAGTCCTTTGATTAACTGTTTAACTTAATCTTCTCCAGGCAATGGATGTTGGGATTGTTTTTGATAAGTCGCATTCTGATGAAAAATCAAATTTTCTACCAGTGTTCCGATCAGGGAGCTGTGCTGAAGGGGGCCCTAAACTGTATATGGAAGATGAACATTTGTGCATAGATAGTCTTATTGGACATCTAGGTGCGGCTGCCAACTTACCCACACCTGGAGCTTTCTATGGGGTGAGTATGTTTTGTTCTTACCAATTACCTTCTAGATCCTAGTTAATCAGTAAATGAATAACAGGACAGTCTCTTTGATCAAAAGCTATTGAAAGGAGAGAACAAAATTACAATTCATTTGGCATTTTTGGTTTCATATAACTATCAAAAGCACTATCATTCTTTTGCTTCATTGCCAATAGCAAAACCAGTGGCTTTGCTAAGTTGTTAAGAATCTGTTGCCTTAGCTGGCCATTTTCATTAACATGTACTCATTGACACTTGTGCACAGGTATTTGACGGGCATGGTGGCACAGATGCAGCATCATTTGTTAGGAATAATATACTTAGGTTTATAGCTGAGGATTCTCATTTTCCAATTTGCATGGAGAAGGCAATTAAGAGTGCTTTTGTGAAGGCTGATTATGCATTTGCAGATGATAGCGAACTTGATATCTCCTCTGGCACCACTGCACTAACTGCCTTTATCCTCGGAAGGTAGGTTAATGACAGAGTTGCTTTTGATTTTGAATTTTGACTTTGAATTATTATGATACCAGATAAGATTGTTAACCAAATTGTTTTAGGCTTGTGGTTTCATGATCCATTTCTCTCAAAACTAACTTTGCTCTTCACAGGACCTTGATAATTGCCAATGCTGGGGACTGCCGAGCTGTACTGGGGAGGCGAGGTAGAGGCATTGAGATGTCCAAAGATCACAAACCTAATTGCACTTCCGAAAGACTGAGAATTGAGAAACTTGGCGGAGTCATATATGATGGCTACCTTAATGGCCAGTTATCTGTTGCACGTGCCATAGGAGACTGGCACATGAAAGGGCCGAAGGGTTCTGTATGCCCTTTGAGCGCAGAGCCAGAACTGCAGGAGACAAGTCTAACTGAGGATGACGAGTTCTTGATCCTGGGCTGCGATGGCCTCTGGGATGTCATGAGCAGCCAGTGTGCAGTGACAATTGCACGGAAAGAATTGATGCTCCATAATGATCCTGAAAGATGTTCAAGAGAGTTGGTCAGGGAGGCTTTGAAGCGCAACACATGCGACAATGTTACAGTGGTGGTGGTTTGTTTCTCCCTAGATCCACCCCCTCAGATAGAGATCCCACAATCCGGAGTTCGAAGGAGCATATCAGCAGAAGGTCTGGACTTACTAAAGGGTGTTCTAGACAGTAATTCATGAAATAAAAAGGGATGATGGTTTAGAGATGTACTTTTTTAACCCTCTTTGCCATGGCTGGTTTTCACAGCCTTGTTCAGGGAAAATAAATATATTGCGTAGATTCTTTTTTAGTTTCAAAACCGTGTACACACCCTGACCCTGAGATCATTAATTGCTGTACCATTTGGATGAGTTCATTGTTTAACTGTCTAGTTGCATGGGCCATTCTCTTTCGTTTTTTCATTTCTTTTTTGTAAATAAATTCGGAAATGGAAAAACTGAGAGATCTCTGTTCTTACTTTGCCAATTCAGTTTATTAATTTTTTACGATGATAGTTTTCACTCTTCTTCATGGCATGCCCTGATCAATTAATTGCTCTAACATCAGTTTATAGTTTTGTTATTATGATGCTCGCGAAATTGGGAGGATGTTTAATCGTAAAAAATGTTTTTCATTTTTATTTTCTTTTTTTCAATTTTTTATATTTTCATTTTTAACTAATTTTCAAATAAAAGATAAAAATTAAAATTAAAAAGTGAAAAAGAATTTATAAGAATCGAAGTGGGTTCTCACTGCTATGTTTTTTCAAGAGCAAAAATTCTTCAAAAATTTTTTTGAAAAATAAGATTTGTTGTCCGCCACTAAACAGTCCCGGAGTGTTCTTCCATCTCTGTAATAATGTAGTACGTGCACAGCATAATATCAAACTTGAAATTCCATATCAATGGTCCCCATTATCATGTTCTTCAGGTGAAATGAGCAGAATTTAATAAAGGATGGAGATAATATGCAGTCAACAAAACCGTAATTCTTGACTAAAAAGCAATTAGAGGACAAAAAGCAGGGATTGGTATTTCTTTGATGACCCATGACCAACAATTTATCCTTGACCTGCTCGAAGTTGTAAACAGACTGAATATGACGCCATTGAAATAAACCACACATCATGCCATTGAAACAAAATTTGTAGGTTTTCATAACAGGTAACAAATTTAATAATGGAAACCTTTTTTCCCCCATTTCTAATTAATGCTTTGCATCATCTCCTCTTAAATAGGGGTGGGTCAGAGTTCTCCATCTGATTCCTCATCCGCATTTTCCTGATAAGAAGCACTGCATATAAAATAAATTTTATGTTAAATTTAAACCTAGCAATTTAAGAAAGAACCACAACTTTGTTGTATAACAACTGAAAGATATCCTAGGATGAATATAATTTCCTAGTTTCTATTGGTGTATGTGTCCATGCAATGTGGCTTTAAGTGGAAACCTGAAGTTTTTCTTGGAGTAAGAAGATATATAATACAATCATGGGATGGAGTCTGTTCCTTTTTGTCTCGTGTTTATTTATTTATTCTTTTTGTAACTTTTAATCACATATTATGAGTGCCAAAATCAACAAGTGGGCACTATTCTTCCAAGTTAGGTTACCAAGCATCATAGCTTGTTAGGTAAACCCTTAAAGCTAGGTCCCTGCTAATAAAAGCAAATGCTAAGATTGTCCCTTTTTCAAGCACCACAAATAGCAAGTAACTGCTGAAATTGTCCCAACCAAGGTAAATCTTGGATTTGGATTCAACATTACCTTGACTGGGTGCAGTGCTTGCTCAAATCTTGACATAAAACCTTACTCGCATCTCGAACTTTAACAGATCCTTTCTTAATCAATTCAGCTAACTGCAATATCAATTAATATCAGTAGAAGCACATTTTTAGACTTCTATACATTACAAACAAAAGGGTCTTTAAACACATAAATGGCTAATTAGGATTAAAAAAAATAAACTCACCTCATCTTCTGTTTCCTCCAGTAACCTAACCCATTTTAAACACGAGGGGTTAGTAAGCTATGATTATAACACCTTTTACAAATCACACCCTTGTAACAGTAAACAAATTTCAAAATTCTAAAGTATGTTCCATAATGACTTGAAATAAGAATAATTGAAAAATATTCGACATTTCACCTCCCACAATAAGAAGATATATCTTTTGAATATGCTCGAGCTTCTTGCTTATCTATTATAAAAGATAATGGTCAAAGAAATTGATAGTTGAGAAAATCTCATTTAAAAGGTTCAAAGAGCTAAGAAAAGGAAACTGCAAAACTTATTCAGATAAAACATCAAGTTCAACATAAAGAGAAAGACTGGCTGCCTACGCACTGATTTCCTAAAGGCTTTTACACACTATACAACATACAAGGAAGAGATGACAGAGTGCATTTTCCAAGAAAGTACGCACTTATTGTAAGATTATCCCAGTCATCAACTTTGATCCACAAGCTTCTAGTTGAATCTATCTGCAAAAATGTGATGATGAAAATTGAATGTGCTCGTTGAAGAATATTTAGTGAATAGGTTATATTTTACCCATATGTCAAAAAAAAGATGCAAGAGAGATGCATATATCATATACGGTACACAGAATAGGCTCCAGTATTGATATAAAAGCAGCTAATAGCTGAGTGCCAATTTCTGCAAGATACTGTTAAATGTCTAAAACATTTGTCTAATTCATAATAAGAAGATGCAGTGTAATAGAGTATGAATCTTCCAAACATGCCCTGCCTCAAATATGAAAGAAAATAACATGATTGACAAAGGAAACAAATTAAACTGAAAAATTACCTTTTGAAGAGTGTAATCCTGCATCTTTTCACAAAGCCCATCCAGGAGTTCTACAACTCTCAGCTCACTGACTCTGTTTGAAGCATTTGCACACTTATAATAACATCAAATATTTAAAGGAACTCTACTCAAAGGTGATATTTTATTTTAGTGGAAAGAATATAATGTTATATCCAGCATATAAGTAAACACAAGCTGTCTTAGAAGTCACATCTATACATAAACTTGAAAACGGAAAGGATTTTTCTTAGTTATTCAGTTTGCATCAACAGATACTACCTTGTCCCACCATCCATCACAAATGAAATGTGAAGTTGACCTATCGCTGATCTGATTGCTCTTTACTAATTCCAGTCCCTAGTTGCGGCCCATATTAAACTCTAGTCATTTCCCATATTAAACTGTCTTTTATAGTAAAGATAGCCTAAGAAAAGTGTAACTTGACCAGGAAGTGTACCCCTTCGCATGTATAATACAACAGAAAACAAGTTGAAACTAGTGCATTCAGTTTAGTTGCTTTTTCCTCCAACCAATTTGAGAGGTATTTTAGTTTCACCATGCTCTTCTCCATTCCCATTATCCTTTGTAATTTACCATCTCATAGACTCTTCATATTCTCATAATAAAATTTGCATCCTCAGATGGATCTGATTTATTGTCCCAGAGGCCAAAGCATAATATATATATATATCCTACAATGCTGCATATTTGCATATGCCTATTTCAAAATTTGCCTCCCATGTTAAGCACATTGGTAATATACATCAGTACCCTAGAAGCATGGCCACTAACTCTGCTGGTCATTTTACATTGTTTTAAACCTCTGTTTTATTTTTCTCTCCCCGAGCTGAAAGAAGATATTGAAGCAATACCTGTAATCAATTACCTTTCCTTCACGCTGACCTTTAGAATTCAAGCGGTTTCTCATGTCCAAATGATTTCTTGGTTTTTCCTATAAAAGTACCAAATCATCACAAAGCAATCAAAACAAGTTTGCTAAATCAGCATTGTTCAATCCAACAAAAACCACTCACAATCACACTATAAAATTAAAAAGGACATATAACATTACGAGCAAGAGTATTCATACATTTGAAAGCCCGCGCTCTAATTCATCCTGCAAAGCATTTGCAATTGCAAATCAGAATTCATATCTTAATTTAAACATCTCGCAATTAACACTAATTTTTTCCCTGATGATCATAATTAACTATCAATTTCAAAATCACGGATCATAGAAACTAAATCATGAAAACAAGGAGAAATAAAAAGATCTGAGCAGTCCAAAATGCAATGTGATTACAGAGACAAAAATAGAAGGTCTGAGACGAGAAAGTACCGCAACGGCATAACAAGCAGCGCACTTGTCTTCAACGCCTGAAACAACTGTAAACGGTGGTGAAAATGGTGATAAGCCACACCACCGCCATTGACTCCGCCATTTTTTTTTCTCCTCCTCCTCTACGAAGCGTGCGCCTCCTTGCTACGTGCTACAGCCAGGTCTTGCTTTAATGTTGGTCCTACTTGAACTTCGGCCTGGACAAGTTTTCATTATAAAGATTAAGATATTGTGGCCCAATGAGCCCATCATAAACTTATTTAAGAAAATTACACAATATGTCTCATTTTTTTTTTAAATATCTCACTATTTTAATATATTAAATATATGGTAAACATATATTTTTAAAAAATAAAATATATTTTTAACATATTAAAACTATACATATAATTATGAATCGTAGTGTTAAACTATCTTATAACTATTCATTGTAAAAAAAAATATAATGAAATTACTTTTTTTTTTATTTTATCTTCGCATCTCACCACTAAAAAATATGTTTATTTTTTAAAATATTTCATATATGTAGGCGGAAATAGAAGAAGGGGATCCATTTCTCTGGCGAAATACGATTGGGTGGGGTTAATTCAAATTTGGGCATTCTTTTATTATTTCGTCCAAACAAACGAGTTTCTCTAATTAGATTTATGAATTATTTCATTTTTCAACCATTCATTCATCTATAAATTCAATTATTATATTTATTATTTTGTACATAAGTAAAACATTCAAAAAAAAACTCCACCACTAAAAAAGATATTCACTTTTAAAAATATTTCATATATTTAAGCAGAAACAGAAGAAAGATGTTCATTTCTTTGAAATCGTAGTGTTAAACTATTTTATAACAATGTAAAATAAAATTTTAATATACTAAAAATATACTTATAAATATGAGTTATAGCTTCAAACAAACAATATAAATACGAGTAATCCGAAATCTATTAAAAAAAATCATAGATTTGTAGGTGATTTGAAAGATGTCTATTAAAATATAATATTGTATTTTTAAAAGCCTCCGGCAATAATTGCTATATAGTTATCAAGTGTTAAAGGAAGTATTTTTTTTTTTTTTATAATGAAAGAGATTAATCTTCATTAATTAATAAGTCAGCATGAACAAGATCCTCAATACAAGAAGGAGATAAACTCCATAACTGGTAACAAGAGAAAGTACAAGTTTGCCGAGCTAACTCGTGCACAACCTTGTTAGCTTGTCGCCGAACCCATGCCAATTTCACAGATGGCATATCTTGAAGCAGCTTAATATCGAAAAAAAAATAATAATATTAATTAAACAAAAAAAAATATGATTCAATTGATATAAATAAATTTTGTTTATTATTAATAGTTAGTTTTTAAGATCCGTGCTTCTAAATTTATATTAAAATAAGAATTTAACATGTAATTTGAGACTATAGTTTGAGTATGTGGTGCAATACCACTTGTAGGAAACAATCAAATACACCAAACTTGCAATATTGTTTATGTGATAGTTATAGACCTCTATTTTTATATGTATTTTTTCCAAACTCAATGAAGTCCCATGTGGTCCAAATACAACTCCTCCATCATTTTTTGCTAAATTTCTAAGTTACGATGGATGCATATTAATATTCCACTTTTTTTATTTATTATTTGATTTCTTCATTTCTTTACAATACTGTTCATCACTTCAAACAAGGCACGTGTATGTTAATTCATTAATTAATACACTTCTGCCCATCCCCCACTATCCATTTTATAAATTATATTATTATTACAAATATTAATTACCACTGGAATTTTTTTTAAAAATAAAAATTTTGTATTAAAAAATCTCATTTATCATTTTTTTTAAATAATAGACAATTTGTTTATAAATTTACTTGAATTTGATAACATTATAAAATCTCCATACCCGTAAGTTAATTACTTATTTTGATGATTTTTGTATAATGTATAGTTTAAATCATTATAAATTACATCTTAATATATTATTTAAAATTTTATTTTACTCGTATACAATTAAAATGTTTGAAATTTGCTATTTTTTTACTTAAATTATTTCAGTGATACTAAAATTATTTTCAAAATTAAAATTTAAATTCATTAAAATTAAATTTGTAAAATGTTAAACACATCATTATTATTTGTAGGGCTGAACGCGAATTATAGAAATGTCCAAACCGATTCAAATATATAGATTAAAATATTCAGAATCAAAAAAATTTATTAATTTTTTAAATTTTTTCTAATTGAATTGTACTAGTTTTTTTAATAATATAGGACGGTTATAGATATTAAGTTATATCCAGACTGATAATCGAGCTAAATCAAATCATACTGTACCAAATTGAAATAATAATTTTTTTTACATTTTTTAAATTAGTTTTATTAATATAGATGATATAATATATGAAATAACTCTTAAAGATTAGTATGTTAAAAATGACTTAATTAATATTAATTATATATAATTTATAAAGTATAATTAAATTTATTATATATTCAATAATTAATATAAAAATAGTATTAATTCATAGATAAAAATATTTCTATTATGGTCTAATTCTTAAAAGTCAAAAAACACATAGATAAAATTATTTTAAAAAATAAATAAACAAATATAGCTTATATAAATTTAAATTTAAAATTTCAATTTATATTAAAAGTTGCATCATCATACTTTTATATTAGCATTTGACTACATATAAATATATTTTTTTCTATGAAAACTAATTAATTTTATTATTAATTTAAAAAATATAAAAAATCTAAATATTTTATAAATTAAATTTTTATTTTTTATAATATACTTTTATTGTATACAAATTTTAGTTGTTAAAAATTTTATTTTAAAAATATTTTGATTAATAAAATTTAGTATAAAAATACAGAATTGTCCATTGTGAAATAATATAATATAAAAATTTTTATATATAAAACGATTATATATCTTGTGTTTTTTAAATCTCTAAATTTTAAAATAGTTTTTGAGATATTTAAATATTCAGATTGAATTAAATTTTGTTTACCCCTAGTATTTGTACTATTTTTTTTTCACCAAATGTCTATTTGCATCATTTTTTTTTACTAAGTTGCTTATTTATAGAAAAAATATATTGAAATGGTAAAAAAAACATTCGGCTAAATAATTATAAAGTCTCCGAAATTTTTCATATTACACTAATCAGTTCTTGTATTTTCAGTATCTAATTTTTACATCTCTCTGTTTTTAAAAATTAAACTATTTAGTCATTCTATTAATATTTTCATCCTAAAAATATTGGTCAACTACTTTGATATTATAAAATAATTTCTTTGCTCTTTCTTTATATATTTTTTTATTTGTTATTTTTTTAGTCATATTTATTTTTAATTTTATTTATATTTATTGCACATAATTTATTTTAATTTTATAAATATTATTAAAAAATAATTTTAAACAATACGAATAATATATTTTATTTTTTTTGCAGAAATTCATATATCATTTATTTTAATTTTATAAATATTACTAAAAAAATAATTTTAAATAATACGAATAATGTCTTTTATTATTTTACAGACGATCTATATATAAAATAAAATTAAACATGAAATAAACTTAATAAATAACAAAAATAAATATATAAAAATGAAGTGTAAAAAAGTTATTTTATAATATTAAAGTAGTTGACTAATTATTTTATGATGAAAATATTAATAAAAAGACTAAACAGTTTAATTTTTAAAAATAAAAAATATAAATATTAAATATTAAAAATACAAAATTAATTAATATAATATGTAAAAGTTTAAAAATTTCATAATTATTTAGCTAAAATATTATTATTAGTTTAAAAAATATCTTCGACAATGATTTATGGCAATAAGAAGAAATTTTTTAGAAGTAGATGATATCCGGGGGTGTCCATGCTCACAGAGGGTTATGGTGATCAAACTTCTGTAAGTATAAAGTAACTCTATACAGGATCAGAGTTGATCAGAGCATACTGACTCTATGAACACAGATGAAGGATCTGCATAATCGCAAAAACACGGACAATGACGAATCTTATGCATAGTCCACAACACAACCTCTCCTTATTTAAAAACAACACTGATCAGTCAAGAAAAATACATTTCTTCATTATTTAAAATATTAAAATAATATATAGAATACATATGTTTGATATTTTTATAATTTCATATCAAAGCATATTAAACTATATCAAGACATATCATTAAAGATCAATGCTCATCAGTCAAAAAAAATATTTTTTCACTATTTAAAATATCTAAATATCATATATAACACAAATGATTCATGTTTTTGCAATCTCATATCAAAGCATATTAACCCAAGTCAACCCAAAATCAATATATATAAATCCATATTAGCATAAAAATTAACATATATCAATTAAATTCCTTAATTTTAAAACATATAAACAACATAAGAAAATTCTTTACTTATTCATATCAAAATATATCAAAACATATCAAGAAAGACATATATAGATCAGTCCACAAAATTATATATTTTTTTACTATTTAAAACATCTAAACAACACACATAATATAAATGGTTCATATTTTAGTAGTCTCATATCAAAACATATCAACCCAAATCGATATATATCAATTCATCTCAATATACATAGAATACACTAATTCTAGAAAACATCATGAATCTCTTTTATTTTATTACAAGAAAGGAAATAAATATCAAAACATTTCAAATCCTCAATTAATTTAAGGATGAGAAATAACAAAAAGGGATGTACGTTTTAATACTAATTTTCATCCAGAATAAGATAACAATATTAGATTTTAAAAACAAATCTCATCTAAATTAAGATAACAATAACATATTGAATCATTTACATATTATGTCAAATTATATCTACTCATATCAACATAGATTAGTTAACAGATTGATAAAAAAATATAATTCTTCACTATTTAAAATATCTAAATAACATATAGAAAAATAAAATGATTTGTTCTTTGATAATCTCATATGAAACCATATCATCACATATCAAACCATATGGGGCAATGTTAACACAAATCAATCCATATCAGTCTACAAAAATACACATTGTAACTATATTCAACAACTAAACAACATAGAATATAAAATTATTTGAACACAAATAATTCATGCTTTAATCCTTTAATACTGAATAACAATCCATATCAATCACATCAATTCATATCATCCTATTGCAACACATATCATTAAAACTAACAATTTATATTATACTATATTATACATTATATTGCATGCTACATGTCATTTATAAAAACATATTAACTCAAAATCAATTAATATTATAATCTAACCGCCAATGACAATCCGTGATCATTCGATATAAATCAAAATCACAACAATGAATGACTATAAATAAAAATTCAAAAAAAAATCTAATTAAAATTTCAGCATTAACAGTGAATAACAAATCACTGTAACTCAATAAAAATTCAACTATGATAGTCACTCACAACATATATTTCTTCAAAAAATTTCAAAAGATGGCTTTCAAACATCAAGAATCAATCTTTTATAAAGAATAAACATTCTCTCTAAAAAAATAAATCATATAAAATACCCATTAAAATAGCGTCAGTAAGATCAATAATATATTATTCATATACACATATCAAATGATTTTAAAATAACACTGTACAAATTGAGCATCAAAAATTAGTATTATTATTATCATTCTCTTAAAAAAATCGAATATGCAAAAAAAAATCTACTGAACACAAGTTGAAAATTAAATTTCTTAATAGAGATGAAAGAGAGAAAGATGCTTATATTTTGGCCGCCATTTGAATAGGAAAAAAAAGAGAGAGAGTTGTTTGGCTATAGATTTACTTCGCCAAAGAGAAATAAAGTTTTGAACTAATTTTTTAAAGATTTGAGAGAAATTAAGATTTTGAAATAGAGGAAGAAGATGAGAAAAAGAGAGTTTTGAAATAATATAGTAACAGAGATGTGCTTTTAGGAATATAAATTGATGTGCTTTTAGAAATATAAATGGGTGTACTATTTTTAATAAAGGGTAAATTTATTAAAATAGGCATAATTAAAGTGATTAAAGTCTAAAATTTAATGACTTGTGTAGTCTGTGTGGGAGTTTTCCGGAATCAATCATGCACACCCTGCGAGATTGTCCAGGAACGAGGGACCTATGGAATCTTCTTGGAGCAGTTAACGTCTGCAGTAATTTTGAGATTGTCCAGGAACGAGGGACCTATGGAATCTTCTTGGAGCAGTTAACGTCTGCAGTAATTTTTTCTCAGCTGCTAATCCTCATGATTGGGTCTTGCAAAATATTCGAATATCATCTTGTAATGTTGCTGGTATTCCTTGGATGTTCTTTTCTCTTTTACTATTTGGTATGTGTGGAAGAGCCGAAATGCATTTGTATTTAAGGGTCAATCTTTTGCTTCAGAGGTGACACTCAAGGTGGTGCTTCAGCAGGTGAAGGCAAATAAATCTGCTTGGGATTCAGTTGCTTGTAGTGAGGGTAATGCTAATAAAGGTATCATTTTGGTTTCATAGGAACCTGCTGAGGAGGACTTCATTACTGTAAACACAGATGGAAGTGCCTCGGAATTAGGGGCTTCGGGTTATGCTGGTGTCTTTCGGAATAGAGAAGGAAGATGGTTAGGTGGGTTCTGGCAAGCGTTAGGAAGAAGTTCAGCACTTGAAGCTGAAGTGTGGGGTATCTATAATGCTTTACTTAGGGCATGGAATATGGGGTGGAGGAAATTAGAAGTATAAACTGATTCTGCTTTGGCTATTCAGCTTCTATAATCACATCAAGCGCTACCTTTTCGTGTGAGGAATTTAATCTTGCGGTGTAGGGAGCTTCTTCACAGAGATTGGATTGTGAGATTAAAGAAGATTTATAGAGAGGGGAACTCTGTGGCGGATTCTTTGGCTAAATTGGCTTTGAATAGGGCTGTTGGTTTTGTCTGGTTGAATGACCCTCCACCAGAAGCTTCTTTGTGCTTATTAGCAGATTCTACATGTGTGATTTATACTAGATAGTGATATTGTAATTGGGCTGCATCCCTCCTCATGAAGTAAAAAAAAAGTCTAAAATTTTATATTGATGTTTGAAAAGGGTATTTATTTGATTATTTTTCAACTGTAAGAAAGAAAAAAGGAAAAAAAAATAGTAAAAACAAAAGAGAGAGAGAGAATGACAAATGGGAAAGAAAAAGAGAGCTGATAGGTCGCTTTTTTATTAATCAGTGGTGTGTCGCTTTTATGCCTTTTACTAATTCCATTTTCCATTCTCACCTTACCACTCTCGTCTCTTCTTTCTCCTCTTAAATTTTTTATTTATTTTCCTAATTTAATCTCCGATTGGGATTTTTCCTTTTTTTAAACAAATGTCGGTGGATTTGGTTTAACATTTTGGATTTTCTGTAGATTTCTTCGAGCGAATTTGGGTCAAATCTGAGCAAATGTAAGTAAAATTTATGTTTTTATCTTTTCTATTTCATTCATTGGCGTTGAATATAACGTTTTCGTTTCTAAGAAATTAGAGGATGAAAATGATTGCTTCAAGATTTTCCCAGATTTTGTAATTTTTTTTGTTTTTATTTATTTTTAATTTTTTTTTTTATCATTTGACGGTGAAAATGTTGCTAGAAGAACCAATTTTCACAAGTATATATATGTATTTTTGTCATGGTTCTTGAAAATTTTTTTTGGGTTTTTAATTTCTCTGTGGGGTTTAATAAAATTTGCTTGATAGTGTTTTTTTTCCTTCTCATTTTTGGAGAAGATCTGAGCTGAAGGAATGCTCTTTTTTCCAAAACTTAATGTTTTGGATCTGTCATTTTATGGTTTCTTTTGTGTTGTTAAAATTTTTCTGTGTGGAGGCTTCAGCATAATATTTATTTATTTATTTATTTGTATATAATAGAAGTTGAGCTTGGAAATGATAACTAATGCTTTCCGCGAGATGGGCATGGCTTATAAGGTATTTGTGGGGAAATGTCAATGAACGGAATGTTTTCTGAGAGAATAAGTGGAGAAGCATCTCTTAATCGGGATTTTGAGTCTTTGAGCCTTTCGCAGCGGCTTGTGAGAAGTGTTAGCCAGAAGTTGAGGAAGAAGAAGAACAGATGTGATGCAGAGGAAGAGGATAATGTGAGGGGAATTTCTATAAAGTGTCTTACTTTATATGGTAGAGGTGGTGGTTGCAAAGTTGGGGCTGATACTGGTGAGGAATATGGGGACCCAAGTAGTAGGTGGAAGTCGTCGAGTGCTAGTGAAGAAGGAAAGGTATACAAACTAACATGTGGCAATGATGAACCAGGAGTTGATTGCTTCTCACATGGGTTCAGAGAGAAGTTCTGGAAGAAAAATAACAGAAAAGATTTAGAACTTGAAGATCCAATGCAGAATAGCGGGTTGCACATCTTTCTTCCAGATGACATATTGGAAATGTGTTTGGTGAGACTCCCATTGACCAGTCTCATGAATGCCCGCCTCGTGTGTAAGAAATGGAGATACTTGACTACCACTCCTCGGTTCTTGCAGATGAGAAGAGACAGCTTGTATCAGAATCCATGGTTATTTCTGTTTGGGTTCGTTAAAGATGGTTGTTGTTCTGGGGAGATACATGCATTGGATGTATCACAAGATCAATGGCATAGGATCGATTCTGATATTCTAAAAGGAAGGTTCATGTTCTCTGTTGCCAGTATTCAGGATGATATTTATATTGTCGGTGGTTGTTCTAGTTTGAGCCACTTTGGGAGAGTGGATAGGAGCTCAGTCAAAACTCACAAAGGGGTGCTGGTGTTTAGCCCTTTAACCAAATCTTGGCGCAAAGTTCCTTCCATGAGGTATGCGAGATCAATGCCCATTTTGGGGGTTTCTGAGGTTAGTTCCGATTTTTCAGTTGTTCATAGTCATCAGCATCGGCAAGAAAGGCGATTTCCCAGGTCTCGAATTGGTGGGGTTTCTGATGTCTATGAGGATCCTCTCAGACTTTCATTAAGACGTCAGTACAGAAATGTTTTGAATGAAAATGAGGCCTCATTGTTTCATAGCAGAAAGTCACACAAGTTCACTAGACAAAAAAGTGATCAGTCAAATGCCAAGGGTTGTAAAAAATTTGTATTGATTGCTGTTGGAGGTCTCGGATCTTGGGATGATCATCTAGATTCTGGAGAAATTTATGATCCCATATCAAATAAATGGACTGAAATCCAGAAGTTGCCTATGGATTTTGGGATGGTATGCTCCGGGGTTATATGTAATGGGATTTTTTATGTTTATTCAGAGACAGACAAGCTCATGGGATTTGACATAGAGAGGGGCTTCTGGATAGCGATTCAAACCTTTCCATTCCCCCGTCGTGTTCATGAGTATTACCCTAAACTTGTATCTTGTAATGGTCGATTGTTCATGCTTTCAGTCTCCTGGTGCGAAGGAGATGGCCAAATAGGCCAGAGAAACAAGGCTGTTAGAAAATTGTGGGAGCTAGATCTTATGTATCTTACATGGACCGAAGCGTCAATACATCCTGATGCCCCAATGGATTGGAATGCTGCATTTGTTGCTGACAAACATCTTATATTTGGGGTGGAAATGTTCAAAATATTTGGTCAAGTATTGGACTTTCTGACTGTATGTGGTGTGTCGGACACAGGAACAAACTGGGGCCATGTTTCGAGAAGTCACATGACTCATGAATTGGATGCTGCTTCTTGTATTACTAAATCACTGGCTGTGCTACATCTGTGAAGTCCTTGGTGAACATTCTGTTTTGTGCAGAAAATTTTGGACTTATTATTTATCCACACAAGGATCTTTTGATCACACATTGTGACTTCTTTGAATTCTCTGGACATAATCAGCTTGTACCTTGGGGGTTTATTCTGTTTTTCTTCACAGCTGTTCATAAATTTATCCTGTATTTCTGATCTTGCTTTTGTTCTTATTGTTGCATTAATAATAAATTCATCTGTTGTTCATTCTCTTTGGTGATTAATATCTTTAAATGGACCTTCATATTTTTTCTTTTTTAGTTTTCCTTTGGTTCGGGGCTGTTATTGACTACTTGAAGAAGCAGATTGGTTTCCATGTAAACGGGAGATCCCAATTGCACACTCATTTGAGTAGATAATTTCATACTTTCTGGGACAATTAATCACAATATATTCAGGAAATCCCAATCGATTGTTCTTCTCAAAGATCCTTCTCAAAATACATTAAATATTAAAAAAAGTCATGATAATTTTAAAAACGAATTCCGGTATAAATTAAAGTGAAAAAATCATAAAAACTTGACATGAAATCAAGCTGAAATATTCAATAATTTTTAAATGAATATTCAAATGACTATTATACACCAGTCAGCGTACAAAAGCTGGCTTCAGATACAAAAGATGGTGCTCGTAAGTCCCTAATTACACCCCCACACACTGCAAAGATATTCATCTCCAACTTCATTTCTGGGTGGAATTTGTCTTTCATATAGCAAATATGACAATGGATCTCTTTAGAATAAGATGTCCCAGTTATTAATGCTGGGTGCTTGAGAAGCATCACAGAAACCAATATTTCACTCCCTACACAAACGTACAATATATCCAACCACATTGACAACAAATGAACAAAATCTGTTTACAACTATATCTACCTATTTTGCAAAAGGTAGCCACAGCAAAACGGCACAAGACCAAGGATGACTTGCATTCATGTCCTTGCAACTAATCATCTTGCACACAGATTGACCCGGAAGTGGCCTATGCCATGTTCGGAAATATACCAGAGAAATTTGGTATCTTGTCTACATGTTTCAGGGCACGCTCAGCAATCTGCCGAGTCCGGTAGTCAGCATCCTGGAAGGCATCAACAAGTGCAGTAATGACATTTGGTTCTCCAGAAACTTCAGATGCTATATCATTAGTTCGTAAAAGCCTCTCAACTGCCCACACTGCCCTCCTCCTCAGATTCTCTGTCCGTTTCTCAAGTAACACGTCAAGCATAGGCTTAACTCCCTCTGCTTCACACAATATCAGCACTCCCTGTTCAATGTCAACGCCATCATCCAACAATGTAGATATCGCTGCAAGTGCAGCCTCAACTACCTTCTCGTTTGTGTGGTCTAGAAGTGCAACCAATTTCTCAACAGCCTGTCCCTCCCAAAGGCAAAATGTGTCTTTTAATGAACATGTTCCACGATGAAGCCGGCACAATCCAGTTATGACAAGCTGATTGCTAAAACAAGGAAAGATTGAAGCACAAAATCCAGCTGGGGGCAATTCAGGCAATTTTGTTAAATTTTTAGATTCTTGAGACAAGTTCTCCAATGCCATGGCTGAAACCATTTGCACATTGTCAAGTCCATTGGACTGAAGCAGTTCGATAAACACAGCAGCAAGATTATTCTCGCGGCAGAACGCAATGGCATCAAGCTCTTCAGCCAAAACAAATGTAACTCTTGCAAGAACCCTTACAAGCCCTTCTAGATATGGTGTCACAAAGCGGATACCCCTAGTTTCCCCTTGACGGATCTGAACAACTCTAGAGAAGATTAGCTGAAAGGCCCCTTCATCCAGCATCTGCCGCGTAAGACCCAAATCTCTCTCTGGAAGATCAGCTAAGAGGCTAACAGCAGCTGCCTGCTCTTCTGTAATTCCTATATTTTCTGATATAACTTTAATTAGGCTCCCAAGTTGGCCAACCGTGCCACGAAGGGAATTAGCTAGTTCCTGACCCATGTATGGAGAGAGGGTCAGGAGAAGCTTTATTGAAGAAAAGCGCAAATCTCTCTGAGGGGCCTCAATAAACTGAACCAAACTGGTAGTAGCACCAGAACTTTTAATGGCAGTAACAACATTCATAACAGTATCAGGAGAACTAGTTAGTCCAACAAGAACCTGCAGAAGTTTGCATTCAATAGCTGGACCCGTGTTGCTAATTAAATGTAGTAGATTATGTACAACTTCTTCTGACACTAGAGTCTGATTGTCAGGTCCAACAGGAATAGACTCAAATTCATAGTCTGAACTCACGATGTTGGCAAGGATTGTTGCTGATACCTCTTTCAGCCGCATGAGATTGGTGCCAACAATAAAAAGGTCCTTAATGAGCGGAGGAAGAATTCCTGCTTCAATTAACACCTTGGCACTTGGCACACAAGATGATATTTGGTTCAAAGCTTTCAAAGCAGCTTCTCTTGACTGTGTGTTACCACTTCTCATAATATCTATTAGGGATGAACCAACAGTTCGAGCCACAAAGACTTTCACATCATTGTTCAAAACCAGTTCACCAAGATATGAAGCCATGGACAATTTGGTTTCTGGTGGGCCTGCAGTATCACCATTCTGGTTATTTTACCCAGATGAATTGAATGTTCATACAATTTAAACATATAAAAGTTGGTTGACTAGAATGACAAATAAAGGAGTACAACAAGCATATAAGACTAATCCTTTTTCTCCTTCCATTGAGCTCAAGAAAGGAGAAAATCTTTTTTATCCCTCCATTGAGCTGAAGATAGGAATTGAATTTAATAAAAATCCCCCTTGAACTACAGTTGTTAAGGGATGGAAGATACATCACTGTACAAGTCCTAAAAAGAGAGGCCCCTGGCAAAGAAAGCTCTACGAGCTATTAAGGTAATCACACATTGATTTGGGATGAAAAACTATATGGATTAATATATGATGAGGGACTACCATCTAAGTGTTTAGTACTAGATATTTTAGTTATAATAGTATCCAATATATCAATATGTGTGTGTTTGTGATGTTAATACTCTCATATAATTGCCAATCTCCCTCAATTCAATAATAATAATAATAAAAAAAAATTAATATGGTATCAAAGCAGATTTGTGTTAGATGTCTAGTACCAACTGCTGCATTTATTTTCTGATTTCCCGAGTTAGATGTTCAGTCCTAGGCGGACCTGTGTTTTAGGGGGAGTGTTTAAATTTCTTTTTTGGTTTCCCAAGCCAAATGTCCAACCCCAGCCAGTCCAGACTGTCCAATGTCTAGTCCAAGTGACAACTGGATATATCTGAGGACTATCACCTCTTGGGCAAGATCGATGAGAAGAGCGTTAGCTTCAAATAACAAATTAGGTTTTGTTAATGGTTCAATGCATATGCCTGTCACTATTGATGATCTTTATGGAGCTTGGAATAGGTGTAACACAATAGTAACTTCATGGATTATTAATTCACTTTCTCCCTCGATTGCTCAGAGTGTGAATTGGATTGAAAATACCAGTGAACTCTGGAAAGATTTGAAGCTCAGATTTTCGCAGAAAGATGTAATTAGTATTGCTAAATTACAAGAATAAATTTACGACTTTAATCATGGAGATTTGATTATCAATGATTGTTTTACTCAGCTGAGAATCTTATGGGATGAGTATATAGCTTTTAGACCTATTCATAATTGTGTTTGCAATACAAACTTGCAATTGTGAGTCTTTAAAGACAGTGAGAAGTTATCAAGATGCTGCTTATATTGTTAGATTTTTTTGAGGATTAAATGAAAATTTTGGTACAGTCTGGTCACAAGTAATGCTCATGGATTCAACATGAGAGGCGGATTGAATCTACAAAAGTTGATGTATCAGCAATAGACATTTCAAAAGTTCTGTCACAGATAGACTTTTCATTTCTTATTAGCAAACTCATTCATCTAATCCAAGAGCCTATACTCAGAGTCACTATGCATGTAGAAAATCTATTTGCACCTTTTGTGGCTACAGTGGACATATTGAGGATACTTGCTACAAAAAACATGGCTATCTACAAGGATTTCGATCAAGATTCAAGTCACAAGAGTTTAAACCAAGAGATTTTAAACCAGATGACACTATTGTAAATCAAGTTAGCACTTCTCCTGTAGATAGAAAAAATTCTCAATTTAACAGAAATGCTCCTAATAAAGATGAAGGTGTTTACACTGTCACAAGAGATCAGTACAATCAGTTGCTGAGCCCATGGCTAACTCTCACAAACTAGTTGCTCCATTGCAGCCTCATCACGACACTATTGCACATGCTAGTACTTTAATTGTTGCATCAATTTTTTTGTCTTCGAATCAATGGATACTTTATACAAGTGCTACTGACCATATTACTTGTGATTTTCATTATCTTACCAATTGGAGACAAGTTGGTAATTTCACTGTGAAGCTTCCTAACAACTACAGCTTAGTAGTTACTCATATTGGTCATGTGGTACAAAATAAACAGCTTACTCTTTATAATATTCTCTTTGTGTCTGATTTCATATTCAACCTAGTTGCTGTGAGCAAATTGACAAAGTATTCTGGTTGTCGTTAGATTTTCTCTGATTCTGATTGTGTGTCACATGATTTGAGCAACAGGAAGATGACAGGTATGGCTAAACACAGCGATGGTCTTTCTCTCAACCTTTAGCAGCCTCCATTACTAAGACTTTTTCTACCAGCACCTTCAATAATGACAATAATCACAACTTGTGGCAACTTGTTATGGGTGCGGGTGTAATGTATGTTGATTGGTGCTTTTACTATGTGTATGTTAAAAATAATACTCCAAATGCACGGTATCGTAACACATAATAGAGTGAGAGTACGAGTGTTGTATCTACAAGAAATATTTATTTTGAGTAACTCAATTAAACTATTATCTAGAAATTTTAAGATTCAACAATTTAGTTACCTATTTGATCTCAATCAATTAATAACTTTAAACTAAATGTTTAACAATCAAGATTAACAGAGATTAGGATTATGTTTCATTGGAGTTTTTTTAATGGGTTTAATCGTTTTTTACAATTAAGTTCAACATTTAGATCTTAGATATCTAGATATCATAAAATTCATCCACTTTTTTTTTCAAGTGAGTGGAATATAATTGATAAAGCTTAAATCACTATTTCTCATGAGAGTTAAACAATATCCAATTCATAAAAAAGTTATAGTTCGTAGATCTTCAAGAAATAATCTTATCTCTAAGACATATAGCTCTACTTCAAGTAGTGAAAAGCGAGGGAGGGGTTGGGTACACATGGCATATTGAATAACATGTAATCAGAATATATTTAAGCATAGAAATGTGTAACTTCTTTTCCACATCAACGAAGTAAAAAAACACACATTTGTGAAACTGACCAGCAAAGGACTGCACAAAATTTGCGTGAAATTGATAAAAGCACAGAAATGTTAAGGTAAGAAGAAACACCTTCAAGAAGCTGATTCAGAAGAGGCTGCAATCTACCAATTTCAGCCATCTGCCGCACATTGTTCTCACACTTCTCCAGATTTTCAAGCGTTTTTTCAGCCATTTCAACAGTTAAAATATTTTCTGATTTGCTGCTTGTCATGCCAACCAATATAAGAATTGCTCCATTGATTGAACCAATCTTTTCACACAAGGCTTCAGATTTTGAGAGCTCGTGCAGCAATGAGACAGCTTTCTCCCTTTCTTTGGATTGCTCACGAGACAATAATTTAACTATTGTACGCACAGTGTCACCCTCAGCTAATATTGCCTGCAAAACCAGTAAAACCCATTAACATGAGACAATTCACCCACAATGGTGACGTGACAGCTATATTCAAAATCAGCAAGTCTGGAACAACCTTATTATCAACATCATCCTCTACTACAGTTTTAAGTGTTTCCAATGCTTTACACCTCACTTTATGGCTGCTACTCATCAACATGCCAACAACCATAGGTATCAGCTCAGCATTGCGCACAATATGCTTATTTGATCGGCTCCTTCGGCAGATATACTCGACATACTTCAAAGACTGCAAAATATCACTTTCAGGACTGGTCTGATTTAATGCTCTCCGAGCCATATCTAGCTGAACAACTTCATTCCTAGCAGTCCACTCTTCAATGGTGTTCCGCAAAGCTATGCTGGGATTTAGGTCTGTGCTTTTTAATTCTTTTTGTGTCAAGGGGCAAACTAATTTCCTCCCATTCTCCCTGCATTCTTTGAACCACCTTTCTATCGCTTCACGTTCAAAAGTTTGTCCATTTTCTAAGGTGACAGGATCACGCATGACTTGCTTTGTCAAAGGGCAAAGAAATGTCTCATAAATAGGTTCGATATGCAATCTCTCAAAATGATAACTGTCCTCTGACTGGCTACCAGGGTCACAACTTGAATCCCAACTTTCAGCCATCTGATTCAAATAACCCTCTGCAACAAAGTCACGTGCAAAACAGGATTAAATAAGTGCGAGTTCATATTTACCAAGACAGTATCAAAACCCAACAATTTTGGCTATTTTTTGAGAAGAAGTAAAGCAGTCGAGCCAACATAGACAAAACAACACAAAAAGAAAAAAAAAGGCTAAAAATGGAAATGGAATAATTATCTAAAAAAAAACAATTATCTAAAAAAAAACAATCTTCAGTCTTTTATTGAAGAATTACTTTCTAAATTTTCATTTCCTATGCTCCAATATTGAGCTACCAGCCTGCCATATCGAAAAAAAAAGAGATAATCCAATCACATGAAAGGACTGCTTGACAAATTGGTGAATTGGAATTGGAAAACTATTGTTGCAAATTAAGATTTGAGTTGATAACACAAAAACAAATTACAGAACGGACTGAATTAACAAATTAGGACACATAATATCATTCCCATAAAAAAAGGCTCTCCTTTGACAACATAAGTAATAAACCAACATCGCTGACAATGAAAACCCAATTAAGAACAGAGAATTTTTAAAAGAAAACAAACCTGTCTATCAGTTATCAAAAAGACCTTGAAATGGAAGCGATGGCCAACAAAAACCCTAAATTCTATTTGGAGGGTTGGAAAAAGAATTCTTGAAGAAGAACAACTAGAAGTAGTTTCTCGTCCATAAAATTAAATAACCAATCTTTAGTGTGCGCGTTCAGAGAAAGAATTTGAATTTGAATTGGGGTTGTTTTATTTTGTTTCTGATAATTGGAGAAGAAAGAAGAAGAAGAAGGAGAAAAGGTCCTCTGTTTTTGGGGTTTGAACAGTGAAAGAAAGCAACAAGAAGGAATCAAAAAGAAAAACCAAGTAAAAATCATCACAAAACTATAATTCTTTCCATTCCACCCGTTGATTTGTTGAACAGCAAAAGAGAGAGAGAGATGGTTGACCAAAATGCAAATGGTCATTCTAGTTTTTTTACAAGAGGGAAATGCCATTTTATTCACTGTTGAAATGTTGATAATTTGTGGACCCCGTCACCGTCTTCTTTTCAACTTCCGGCTGACCCCACTCCCTCCTCCCCTGACAGCCTGGCTCTACTGCTACACTTTTTAAAATGGGACCGGACCGGCCGATCGAACCGAATTAACCAAGAAGGCAAATAACTGGAAAATAGTTGAGGAAATTATACTGCATACTTACTTTTGGCTTTTATTTTTTAAAAAAAGTTTGTCGGGCCAAAAGTTTTTTCACTTCTACAAAAAAAAAAAAAAAGGCATTTTTTTGGTCATTTTTACGTTGTTTTTCATTTTTTTAATTTAATTTAATTTATATTTATAATTTTTTATATCATACATATAAAAAATATATATATATATGTACATAATTCATAATAATCTAAATTTTGAATTATTTTAATATGATATTTAAATGATATTATTATTAATTAAATAATATTTACGACTTAAAAAATAAAAAGAGAAAAATAAAAATTTAAAAATACATATATAATTGTATTTATAAGAAAAATGTGAAGAAAATTAAAAAAAAAGAAGGAGAAGAAAAGAAGAGAGAGAGAGTAACAGAAAAAGAGAGAAAAATAGTATATTAATCGGTTTTTTCAGATTTATTGACGTCCGGTGACTAACTATTGACATCTCTAACACCATTGAAAAGCCTATCATCCGATGAGTTCAACGCCATCAAAATCGTTGTCGTACGATGTTGAAATTATTCTCACTCGCCGATCGAAGTCAATCGGAGATGCAATATTACAGTGACATTTCGATCAATTTTAGGTCATTTTTTTACCTCCATCCAAGGTAAAAATTGATATTTTTAAAATATTTTCTTTTCAAACTTCATTTTAATATATTATTTATAAATTTTAAAATACATTTTAGGTTGGTCGAAATCTGACACGGTTCTTAATTTTAATTGATTATTAATTTATAATAATAAATATGTATAATTAATTATTGATAGTAAATAGATTGAAATTTAAATATTTTGAAGGTGTTAATTTAAAATTAATTAAATATAAAGATTTATAATTTAAAGATTTTGAAGGTGTTAATTTAAAATTAATTAAATATAAAGATTTATAATTTAAAGATTATAATTTTAATTGATTATTTAAAATAATAATTATTTATTTTGTTAATTAATTTAGATTAATTTAATCATTAAATAATATTGTTATCAATATAGATAATAATATTATTATTATTAAACTAAAGATATTTGAGTAATTATTTTATAATAAAAATTAAACAAATAATTATTTTATAATAAAAACCTATTAAATAATACCAACAATTTATTGAATAATATTCTTATTATTAATTTTATTAAAATACATATATTAATTAAATTTAATTAAAGGTCAATTATGAAATTATTGTCTTGAAGATATTTAAAATTATTTTGAAGTATATTTTAAAATTTTAAATAATTGTATTGAAAATCTAATAAATAAATAAATAATTAAATTAAATTAATTAACATTGATTTAATAAATTATTATTATTTTATTGTATTTGTAAGATGTTATAGGGGGTATATTGATTTGGAATTGGAAATCTAGATGGGGCAGTTGATTGGAGGATTATTATGATCTATTTTTGAGTGTTATTCAATTGTTTTGTTTAAAGAAAAATGTCTTAGTTATAGGGGAGTTCTTACTCAAATTTTGACAAAATATTTGTAATCATTCAACCGTCCATATCCTAATGGTTTTTGTTGTCCCAAGATGGTAACCAAGAGGGGGTGAATTGATTTTCTTGAGGAATGATGGCAAATAAAAATAAAGAATTCAAAAAACTCAACAGCAAGAAATGTAGAAAAAATAAATAGTTGAGTAGTGAGTAGAAGAAATAACACACAAGATTTATAGTGGTTCGAATTTACTCCAATCCTACATCCACTTCTTTAATAACTTGTTAAGGTTCCACTAATTTTGAGTTTTTTCCTTACAAGCTTAACTCTAACTTTACAATTGGTTTGAGATCATATACCTCACAACCCTTACAAGAGTTTTTTCCAGGTCCACTCTCACAACCTAAGTATTTTCAAGCTCACACTCAAACTTTTACAATGGTGTTTTTTAATGCTTACACTCAATACAATTCAAATGTTAATTGTAATAATAAAAGAAAATATGTTGTTTGGCTATTAAATTAAGAATCTCTTCTTTCTTAACAGAATAATAATGTATTTATAGCCAATATGGTCTAACTACGGGTTATGAAAGCCATGTGCCTTTTCCATTCCTTAGTGCAGGTCACGTACCCTGGGGTTGAGTCGTGACAATGTTGGTATCAAAGCAAAGATTTTGTGGCCTATAGCATGTCTATGGTTGAAAGAGTTCTATTTTGTCTATGTTTATATATCGTGCGGAATGTAGATTTTCTTTTCGTCTTGATTGAGTTTCATTTGCTTCAAATTCAACATTATCCGTGGGTGATAATTTAATTATTGTTATATGTGTGTGTGAATGTTATATGTGTTTATTAATGCGATATATGAGTTATGTTATTTTTGTGACTTCAAAGTGTTATCGTAATGTTATATATTTCTGTTGAATGCATAAAACAATAGACTCTGATTAGTTTTTTAAGCAGACCTAGTAAGTTAAGAAATAAAATAATTAATGTAAGATAAATTTAAATTCTTACGATAAATTTAAATTCTTACTTGAAAGATGATTGGATGAGAAAATATAATTTAAGTGAAGGAAAATCAAATGTGAAGTATAATATACGAGATGATTATATTATGAATGATACATTCATTTGCTATATATTTGATTTTACTTGTGGAGCCTAAATGGTTGAGTATAATGAAAGATTTACAATATAGGAGTTGGTTCAACGGATTGAAATCCGTAATTAAAATCTTATGGAGAGTTTACCACACTTCTAGTACTAAAGGATAGCTAGGCATATATAGATTAATAAGTAATAATAATTGTGACATGCATGAGTAGTAGTTTTAGATATGTAAATCAAGGTTAATATTAATACTTGACATTAGATAAAATAATAGATAATAATTTATAAATTATAAAAAGAGAGTAAATTTAAATTTCAATAATGGATAATATATGATAAACTTGACTATAGAAATATTTGTGATATGAGAATATAAAAATATTAGTTGATATAAAATATTTTGGATGAATAATTAATGTAAGTTATAATGTTATTAGGGTTATACTTACGATTTTGAAAATAGCATAGAGTACACTAGTGAGTTGAAGTGGTGAAGAATGATTGAACATTATGAGCCTTTGTGTTTTGTTAGACAAATATATAGAATAATATTATCAAACAGGGATATCTTTAGTAGGAATAACTAATTTCTATCATAAGGTTTAAATGAATTAATTGAGGAATTAAAATTTTAAATTTTGACTTTGATGAATTGATGATAAGGAATTTGATTTGATATTTGAATTGATTGAATAGAAAATATGTGTATAATAATTTATAATTTATGAGTAACTATGATATTGGTATTTGGAAAGTGTGCAAGAGACGATAATTATAAAATTGTAAGAATAAGGAATATCGAGGTAAACATATGAGAGTGAGGTCTAAAATGGCTATTCAAACATGTAGAGATAAATTATGGTAATACCTAAGTAAAATCTCAAAGTGATAGAATAGTCTATCCAAGAGTATTAATTATAGTTTTTAGGATAATATATATCAAAGTGCACAGGGAACCATGAAGAGTTTGGTTTTTCACTTGAGTATTTATTTTAGTTTGAAAATTCGAGGATGAATTTTTTATAAACGGAGAAAGATTGTAATAACCCAAAATTTTAATTATTTTAATATGGTATTTAAATAATAATATTATTAATTAAATAAATAAATATTTAAGATTTAAAAATAAAAAGATAAAAATAAAAATAAAAATTTAAATATATATATATATATAATTGTATTTATATGAAAAAGAAGAAGAAAAGAAACAAAAAAAGAAGAAGAAAAGAAGAGAGAGAAAGTGATAGTAAAGAAGAGAGAAATAGTGTACCGATTGATTTTTTTTAGATTTCTCGTCGTCCGGTGATCAACTATCAACACCTCCCCCAAAGTCTATCGTCCAATGAGTCCAATGCTACTAAAATCGCCGCCGCCCGAGACCAAAATTTTTCTCACTCGTCGGTTGAAGTCAATCGGAGGTGTACCGCTACATTGACATTTCGATCAATTTTTCAGCTACTTTTCGATCTCATTTCAAGGTGAAATTGATATTTTTGAAATTCACTCTTTTCAAACTTTATTTTGGTATATTATTTATAAATTTTAGAGTATGTTTTAGGTTGGCCAAAATTCGATCACAGTTCCGTTGACGGTGATACTATTCTGGCGATGAAAATACTATTTTGGGAGAAAAATAATATAAAATAATAAATAAATAATTAAAAATAAGAATAAATAATTATTAATAAATAATTAATGTAGAATAAATTAGTTAAAAATTTTAAATTTAAATAAATTTAGAAAATATAATTTTAATTAGATGATTAATTAAATGTATTTAAAAAAAAGTATGAGTAAAATAAAATGAATAATTGATTAAAATTAATTATTATAATTTTTTTAGTATTTAATTGATAGAAATTTATAATTAGATAGTAAAATGAATTATAAGTTATGATTCGTAATTTTAGATATAATTAAAGGAATAAATAAAATAATAATAAATATGTATAATTAATGATTGATAGTAAATAGATTAAAATTTGAATATTTTGAAGGTGTTAATTTAAAACTAATTAAATGTAAAGATTTATAATTTAAGGATTATAATTTTATTTGATTATTTAAAATAATAATTATTTACTTTGTTAATTAATTTAGATTAATTTAACCATTAAATAATATTATTATCAATATGGATAATAATATTATTATTATGGAACTAAAGATATTTGAGTAATTATTTTATAATAAAAATTAATCAAATAATTATTTTATAATGAAAACCTATTAAATAATACTAATAATTTGTTGAATATTATTATTATTCTTAATTTTATTAAAATACAAATCTTAAATATATTTAGTTAAAGGTCAATTATGAAATTATTTTCTTGAAGCTATTTGAAATTATTTTGATGTATATTTTAAAATTTTAAGTAATTGTGTTGTAAACCTAATAAATAAATAAATAAGAAAATTAAATTAATTAACGTTGATTTAATAAATTACTATCATTATATTGTATTTGTAAGATGTGTGTTAAGGTATATTGAGTTGAACTTGGAAACTCAAATGGGGCAGTTGATTTGAGGATTATTGTGATCTATTTTGGAATATTATTTGATTATTTTATTTCAGGAGAAAATGTCCTAGTTATAAGAGAAACTCTGTCCAAAATTTGGCAGAATTTTTGGAGTCATCCAATCGTTCATATTCTAATGGTTTTTATTGTCATTTAAAAATAATTTTCAGGTATTCTTTCACCTTCAGTTTGTACTTCGAAGAGAGTTATCGAATTTTATCTACTGTGAGTTATATATCGTAATATAATTCTTCGTTTTCCTAATTTTTTGTTCATAATTGCATTTGCATAATACATTAACTGTTTGTGCAACATATGTACAGTTATTATCATTATAAGCATAATGTATGTTGTGTAAGAGTTGGTTGTGTTTGATGCAACATGTGATGCCCATAGAATTAGGATGATGTGAAACCACACATGATAGGGAATACGAGTTATGATATGATGATATTATATGATGATAAGATTATGACTAGTGTGACGGCGATGACATTTTCATGTTCAGCGCTGCTTGTCAGTCGGGTAGCGCTGCTTGGCTACGGCTGACCATATGTATTGGAATCTAAGAGAAATGTGTGGACGAAAAAAGCCAAATAAGAGGATCGGCTCTCCAAATTTGAGGTTTAATGTAGCCCCATTAACTTACTTATATCCTTATTTGTTTATGTGATTTACTAGTTAATTGCATTTGTATGAGCACATTATGCATGAGATAATTATATTATATTAATTATTATATATCTCATTGAGTCGAACGCTCATTCTTGTTCGTTATTTTTTCAGATTGTAGGTTGAGCATAGAAGTATTGTTATTCAGGTTATTCAGCCTTTTTTATTTATCGGTATGAGTGTTAATTGTATATATTTTATTGTATAATTATGTTATAATTATTTTATAGAACTCCTTATGGTATTCTTTTCTTGACTATCTTCTTATTTATTTAGTTCTATGGTTTAGTTAAATATATTTGTTAATAGATGTCTGATTATGATAATGTGATATATATTAAAGTATAATATTAGTAGGTTTATGGGCCCGATTCGAGATAGTAACTGTTCTCACCATCTATATTTATTGAAAAAAGAATTGTCAGACTTACTACGAATTCTGAAAGTCACGTATTTTTTTCGTTCTTTAGTGTCAGTCACATGCCCTCATGTTGACTCGTGACATAATATATATAAAATACACATATAATAAAATAAATAACATCTAACACATCTATCAAATATTCACAAAATATCTACTAAACATTTATATAATATTTTTAATGTTTGTTTACTTTTATTTTTTTAATTTTTATTCTCACAATATTCACACAATTTTTATATAAAATACATACAGCTTCGATAACAAATACGTAACATATATCAGATATCTGCAACATCTATTAAACATACACATAACATCTATTAAATATTTATGTAATATTTATATAATAAAATTAATATTGTTAACTTTATATTTTATCTGTATAATATTTAAAGTTTATTTAAAAATAAATTTAATGATTTTATTAATATATTTTCATAATTTTTTTATATTTTTTATGAGTTTTTTTATTTGTAATCAAATTGAAATTTTTTTTATAAAAAATTAATAAATTTTATATACTGAAAAAATAATTTAAAATCTTAATTTTATTATTTTATTAGAATATTTGTATTTAATATTGAAGTTTAAAAAATAAAATAAAATAAAATTTGAAGTCAAATAATAATTATAGTGAGAGAAGATGTATTTTAAAAAATTAATATTTTAGTAAAGAATGAGATATTTTTAAAATTTTACTTTTATAATTTTTTATAAAAATATAAATAATTTTTTATAATATTTTTAAAATAAAAATTATATTTTTTAGTAGTTTTGTAAATGTCTCAAAATAATTTATTCCAAAGTATCTAAAACACTCAGTGCACATAGAATAGTCAAAATCCAGGAAACAAATGAACTAAGTTAAACAAAAAATCACTCAACCGGATTGGATTATCTGAAAATCGAGAGTTAGTCTAGTTAAATTTTAAAATACTAGATTTACAAAAAATCTATCTAGAAATGCTAAGTCGTTTTTATATAAAAATTATATAAAAAAAAAAAAAGCATTGCCTAACCTAATAAAAAAATTTAAATTATTGAAATTCACAATAAATTTTAAAATTTTAAATATATTTATTATATTTATTAGATTTAATACGTGATATTTTTGAATTAATAATTTATTTTTTTATTATTTTTTAAATTTTATTTTAAAATGTTTATAATTTTTTATAAATATTTATAAATAAAAATATATTTATAATATTATTATATTATGAACATGAATCAATCTTATTAAATCGATTAGATAGTAAATAAAACATCAATTACGAATCCAGATTAAAGAAAAAACTAAAAGCTACCGTTTACCAACTTATCGATATACTCCTGTGTTTAACTTAACTCTCAGAGGGTGTTTCTCAAAACTTAAAAGCTGGTCAAAACTGATTATAAGCAGTTTTTAGATTATAAGTTGTTTATTTAAGTGTTTCTGAAAACTTAAATAGTAGATTATAATATGATTTTAATCAGTTTTTTAAAAGTTGAGTTTTACTATTTTTTTTAAACACTTATTTTTTAAACAGTTTTGACCAAGTAAAAGACTATACTATCCCTATCTAATCTTCAATATTCCAAATTTGCCCACCCTATACACTTTAGTTCCAATCAAATAAATTTTTTTATTATTATTAAATAAATTTTATTATTATTATTATTATTATTATTATTATTATTATTACAAAATAAATTTTGAATTGACATTTAAAAAATTATTTTTATACAATAAATAAACTCAAGGACAGTTTGGTCATTTTGACAGTTTCTGCAATTAAAAACTGATTATAAGCTGATTTTACAGAAACACTTAACTGATTATAAACTGATTATCAGCTGATTATTAACTAGTTTACAGAAACACTTAACTGCTTATTTTTAATCTGATTATAATATAAAAATCACTTATTCACAATAAGCTGAAAAGCTCTAGTTTTGAGAAACACCCTCTCAATATAGTTTAGGCAGCAACATATTCAATAAGAACATCGAGAAAAAAAAAACATATTTAATAAGAAATAGAGATGGAAAAAAACATATTTAATAAGAAATAGAGATGGTTCTTTTCAATTATAAATAACTCTGGTGATTTAAGATTTAAGAGTAATATGTCCTGTGTCTGAGAATAATAAGCATACAAGAAGCAAAAAACTGCTATTTTACACTTAAATATGTCAATACAGGATAATAAATGAAATAAAACCAAGTTTTAGAAGAGGAATTGGAATTAACAAACCCATCTGGCAATGAGGAATTCATGCAATCTTGATGCTGAATATATGGAAAATCACTTTGCTCAGCAGCTTAAAAGATGTCGGTATCATCAATAATTTTGCTGGTTTGAAGAACTTTTCTACTCTGTGATCAGTTTTCAGAATAAAAGTTTGATTCTTCGAGATACCCAATGCAAAATCCTTACACAAATAGTTCAAGTTGTTAGCATAGTCTCCAGAATGCCAAAGAGTTTTCTGCTTCCATGATGCAATATCACTTTGCTGAGTCGGTATCATCAATAATTTTGCTGGTTTGAATAAATTTTCTACCCTGTGATAAGTTCTCTGAAAAAAGTTTGATTCTTCAAGGTGCTCGATGCAATCCTTAGACAAGGAGTTCATGTTGTTAGAATAGGGTCCAGAATGCTAGTTTTCTGCTTCCATGGTGCGATTAAAGCATAACGACATAGAAACTAACAGATCTCTTCTGCAAAGATGATATCAAAGATGAGTTGCACTGCATCGACGAATTAGCCATAAGTTAGAAAAAGTAGTGAGAGTAGAAGTTAGCACGTGGCTACAATAAAAGTTTGATAATGCTAAATAATAGATAATGGGGTTTAAATAAACACGTTGGTGAGGCAAAAACATTACAACTGGAGGATCTATTCAACCAAAAGAAAATGGTTGGTCAATAAACTTTATCAATCTAACAAATTAGACCATAGATTTTCAAGCAGGGAATCGACAACGTTTAAACATCATAATATAGAACAGCGTCTGTCATGCATTTGTTAATCCAAAAACAGATTAAACATTCACCAGTAAATTCAAATTAATCAGATGGATAGGAAGTCCATAACTCGACTCAATTCATTTTGTCAAAGAAAAAAAGGATATTTCAAATAGGATAGCACCTTAAATGTTCTCAGAATTGCTAAAATATAAGGATCTTAACGCGAACGTTGTCTCGAAGAACAAAATATTTTGCCTAGGAAATCCCATGGGATATCTCAACTACTTATCAATATCTCAATTTCTCCACTATGAAAAGGAGGCCAGAGACATATATTGAACCAAACTTACACTAATAGACATCAACACATGAATACAATTGCATTTTCTTTAAGGTGAATATGCACATGAAAAAAATGCACAAAGATTTTGACATGAGAACATGAAGGCGCTCCAGGATGAAAACACCTGCCAAACTCACTCGCATGCTAAAATAGAATAAACTTCCAAACACACTTCATTATCTATTATCTACCTTCTTCTTTGGGGATGTTAGGTTGGTCAACCATGAGTTGCTGGAGTGCAGCTAGATCACTGGAACTGCAATGTAGTCCAAAATACATTAAAAACTTCATCGAATAGACTACAGAATATAGCAACTATAATTTGATCAAATTTCAGCATCAACAAAAAACCGAAAAAAAAAGGACTGCAAATATACTGTGGATCTAGCTTTAACCATAACATTGGGTGATAGAATGATATAATGAAAAGTTCACTTATGCTAATAAACATCATAGCGGTCAAAAGAGAGAAGTTTCTGAGAGGATTTTAGTTTCCAAATTGAGATGAAATGAACAATGTCTTCTTCATGTGCTCTTCGTGAAAACAAAAGTGTAACTAAGTCTTTCAGGTTTAATGAAGTCTAATAAAAACTACATATCACAGCTCAGATTTTGAAGCTTAAAAGATCAAAAATGCAAATGAAAGTTTGAAATAAGATCAATAATCTTACCTTATAAAATTCCGAAAACAAATAAAGAAAACCATAACATTTGCAAATATACTGTGGATCTAGCTTTAACCATAACATTGGGTGATAGAATGATATAATGAAAAGTTCACTTATGCTAATAAACATCATAGCGGTCAAAAGAGAGAAGTTTCTGAGAGGATTTTAGTTTCCAAATTGAGATGAAATGAACAATGTCTTCTTCATGTGCTCTTCGTGAAAACAAAAGTGTAACTAAGTCTTTCAGGTTTAATGAAGTCTAATAAAAACTACATATCACAGCTCAGATTTTGAAGCTTAAAAGATCAAAAATGCAAATGAAAGTTTGAAATAAGATCAATAATCTTACCTTATAAAATTCCGAAAACAAATAAAGAAACCGAGATATTTTCCCAATTTGATTTAAAGAAAGCAAGCTTAGTGTACCTGGGTTTCAAGGTAAGTGCTGGAAGTGCTGAAACAGCAGATGATTTAAGTTGATACCTGCTCCAAAATTAGATTAGCCATTAAATTCTAAAGAACAAGATTTAGCAGCCTGAAGGTTGACAACAATGGAAGAAAAAAGGAGAAAAAAGCATTCTTTAAACTTTGAAGCTCATAAACTAATCCAACTCTGTTAAGAAACACAAAAAATATAAAGTTTTCATACTCTGAGCGATGCATATCATGAAGAATCATAAGCCCATCCAAGCAATCAGCTATACATGGCTTAATGCCAACTCTTTGTTGCAATGTTTTTGTGGTTATCTGATTACTACCACCTTTAACTAATTGCCTACCGTCTCTATGCATTCTCTCAAGAAAAAAAACGATACCCAGAAACTCTTCCCTGAAAAATTAATCAAAATTGAATTGATTTCTCAGTAATTAAATAAAAATCAAGATCAAAAATGAAAATGCAAAGAAGGGGAAGAAACTTACAGTGTTTTGTTCATGGAAAGCAAAAGGGTCTGTAAAGAATCCATTTGTTTTCTCAACACTGCATCTACTATGCCATTTACAGTATTCAAAGACCCATAATTGCTAGAATCTCGAATCATCTGATAACAAAGTTTGCTTTGTTAAATCAATTCAATTAAATATTCAAATAATTAAGGGAATAATTAAAGAAAATTATCTGAATTACAAAAAGAAAAAAGAAAGAACCTGTAATCTCTCTATTATGGAAGAAGCGTTTCTGAATTGTGAAAGGAAGCGAGATTGAAGATGGGTCCATTTTTCCATTTCTTCTCTGACTTTTCTGAATTTCTGCTGATATTTTCTCACTATTGACTCCATAGCTAAAATCTCCAAGCAAAACCCTCACTGGGTCATATCTGAGTCGCAACCATTCCTTTTATAGCCTCGTATTAAACGACACCGTTTAAATTGACAATATCTCCCCTGAATTTTTGATAATTACAGTAAGTCCCACAGGAAGTCTATTGAGATCCCCAAAGTCTGCAGCTCTGAAACTGTGAGGTTCCATGGAAGAGGAAAAAGAAGAAATTGGGTTTGAAATTGGAGTGGAGAAGCAAATCCAAGAGCTAAAACTTGATGAAGATGAACAAGAACAGCAACAGAAGCTAGTAGGAGACGATAAAGTTTTGCTCTTTTTGGATTCGATGGACAGTTATTTGACCCTTTTCGATTCTTTATCTTCTACACTTCGCCAGGTAAATATTATTTATTTTTCTCTTTAAAGTTTCAATCTTTATATTAAAAATTTCCAAATTTCAGGGATGGCTTGAATTGGCTAGTTCTCGACACTCCATGGGCGCTTCCCGCATTAATAGCGCTTTATTGAACCTTCAATTCCGCTCTGCTGCTACTTCATTACAAGTAACACAAGATCATGGTGAATCCCATTATTCTTTTTTTCTCTCTGTTTCTCTTCCTCATTTCTCTTTTTTGGATTCTTGGTACTGAATGGAATTAGTTTTGATATCTATGATCTGTTGTAGTCGATTCCATTGATGAGCAACCGCACTTTATATTGCGTAAATGGGGATCCTTGGATTGTCCTGGCAATAAGAATTCCAAAGAGAATGAGTTGCAGCAGAAATCTAGAAGTCCACAGCTAAGACACCGGAATCCCCAGCTTTCTGGTATTTTATTTTCCTTATTCTTTGAATTTTCTTGTGTTTTCTTTCAGAAATTCATTTTTATGTATTTGGGTTATTTCAATATGCGGTAACAAATTATACTATTTGCAATTTGTTTGAAGAAGAGGCAACCTCTCCAAAGCAGGCTCCACTGAAGGTTGATGAACAAGTAAGGATCCCTCTCAAATTTCACATTTTTAATTGCTGTGCTTGCTGCACCTTCTTATTGAAGGTAGACACCCATATCTGTCTTAACTGTAAATATAGATGAACACAAGACACTAATATGAAACGAGACTAGACAAATGTTGGGAAAATCGCTATTTTCCCGCCCCTCGGACCGTCTTTAAGCAGGAATAAATGAGAAAATAAAATAACAATTGAGAAATTAAAGAGAATAAAACACAATGATTTAACGTGGAAAACTCCCGAATGGAGAAAAACCACGGTCGTTGTCTAACGACAACCAAGAAAAATATTCACTATGCGGCAAATTGTTACAACCACAAATCACAAAATATTTTTCTAACCGACACCCACAAAACAACCCCAAATATTTATACTCCAAGGAACTCCAAGAGATTGATTCTCTGATTCCTAATATAAACTACTTGGTGTTTAACCTATAGCTCTCCTTAAGCTATATTTTGTGTTTGCTTGGTGTATTTACAAATGGAGAGAATGAGCCTATTTATAGGCTTCAAATGCAAATAAATTGTCAAACTAAATTAGGTGAAAATTAGGCTAAATTAGGCATCTCCCATTTTCACCTCACATTTTTGACAATTTCTTCATTGTTAGGCACCTTGCATTTTTGACTTTCTTTATTTTTATTTTTCAATTTTGGTGTGCTACCACCAACAATCTCCACCTTGAAAAATAAAAACACAACATTGTCTGTTACCGACAATTATAATTCTTAACGTCAAGAATTAACATACTCCACCATAAAAGAGTATCGACACTTGGAATTATTTCGCCAACTCCAAGAATTTTTCATCGGCCATGTCGGATCCCGCTAATAGTTTATGGTGCAACCCTCCTGTTGACTTTCTGAGAGTTCATTAGCCATCGACATAATTTTTCCACCACGCACCTTGCATCAACTGTCAACCAATGCAGCGCGCATTTCCGTGGACCAGCTACCAATAATCAGTCCTCTTCCATGGCATCTCAACGGGTAGCAATCATGCCATGAGGACACACTTCTCTCAACTACAGAGACAACTCATCATCTCCTTCGCCACAGGAGATCACATTGGCAGCAACAACGTTAGAGCTTCTAGCCGAATCAGCTCCACCGTTCGGGCAATCCTTCCTCACGTGTCCAGTTTGACCACACCCCCAGCAGACAACCTTCCTCTTTCCGGAGCCTTTATTCTTTTTCCTGATACCGACAGATAAAGCTGAATTCTCATAAGATTTATTTTCCATTTCATTCAGTCTTCTCTCCTCAGTAATGAGCTTACTAACCACATCCGCATACACCACTTCCTTACTACCATATTTCAGAACAGGCTTCATGTGCTCATATGTTGAAGGAAGTGACAGGATGAGCCGGAGAGCTTTATCTTCATCTTCGGTTTTCACTCCAAGAGTTTCTAATTCAGAGATAATACCATTGAGAACACTCAGGTGATCGGACAGCTTTGTACCTTCCGCCATTTTCAACGTATGAAATTGCTCTTTCAAATATAACCTGTTGGATATATTTTTTCCCTGATACAATTCTTCCAGTTTCTCCCACAGCTCCTTTGTCGTGGACAATCCAAGCACATTAGCAAGAACATTTTTTGCTAGACACATGCGAATTTGACTTGCCGCCTTGATATCCAGCTCCTCCCATTCTTCGTCACTAATCTTGGATTTTTCTGAGTCTCCACTGCCACCGCCTTTTTCTGAATTTCTTCCGCTGACTGGTTTACCCTGCAAAACCTTATGTAGTCCAGACTGTATCAACACGTCTTTGACTTGCACTTGCCACAGTGCAAAATTCATTCTCCCATCAAATTTCTCAATCTCGCATCTCATTGCCGACATGCTTACTTTGTGCTTAATAAAGGACCAGAAATAAATATTACACCAGGTAAATTCCCAGGTAAGAGGAGGAGTCACAAAGGTCTCACTTAAAATCCACTTGCCTTAGACTAAATTCGTGTCGTTTGACAGAATTTGCCTCGACATGTAATTATTTATCTCACCACCAATACTCAAGCACACCAAAGCAAAACGGCTCCACCTTTTCCAAAGCTCCACCAGCTTAAAAACAAAAATAATTTTTAACAAAAATCTTTTCTGATGTAGAAGATCAGACCAAACTGCAACCACAGAGCATACTAAGATTTTTGACAAAAAATTATAACACCTAAGCTCTGATACCACTTGTTGGGAAAATCGCTATTTTCCCGCCCCTCGGACCGTCTTTAAGCAGGAATAAATGAGAAAATAAAATAACAATTGAGAAATTAAAGAGAATAAAACACAATGATTTAACGTGGAAAACTCCCGAATGGAGAAAAATCACGGTCGTTGTCTAACGACAACCAAGAAAAATATTCACTATGCGGCAAATTGTTACAACCACAAATCACAAAATATTTTTCTAACCGACACCCACAAAACAACCCCAAATATTTATACTCCAAGGAACTCCAAGAGATTGATTCTCTGATTCCTAATATAAACTACTTGGTGTTTAACCTATAGCTCTCCTTAAGCTATATTTTGTGTTTGCTTGGTGTATTTACAAATGGAGAGAATGAGCCTATTTATAGGCTTCAAATGCAAATAAATTGTCAAACTAAATTAGGTGAAAATTAGGCTAAATTAGGCACCTCCCATTTTCACCTCACATTTTTGACAATTTCTTCATTGTTAGGCACCTTGCATTTTTGACTTTCTTTATTTTTATTTTTCAATTTTGGTGTGCTACCACCAACAACAAAGACTGATTAGAAAAGTTCCATGGCTATTTAATTGATTAAAGTTATTGAATTTGAAGTGGGTCACAGAAATTTAACTTTTTCTGGTCTGTTGTAGGTTCAAAAGGAGCGATCAAAATCACTATCTGTATTTGGTACTCTGGTTTCCCCAAAGCTTAGAGCTGCCCAGTTATCATTTGAGACAGGTGCATATCTCAACACAAATACCCAGTGAAAATAGCCAAAACATAATATGACTTCTTTTGATATGAAATACATTTTGGGGGAGGAGAAATCGATTATGAATTTATTGTTTATACATTTATCGCTGGGCAATATTTCAGTGGACAAAACCCAATATGACTTGTTTTAAAAAAAAATTGTGATGTTTTGCAGCATTGGAGACACTTGTAGAAATAGCAAACATGCGTTCCATAATACTTTCTGCATATCATGAACTCCAAGGGCTAATTCAGAGTCACCAAAGAGATGACGAGATAGCCGCTGTTCCTTCAGCCATATAGAACTACCTTCACTTCTAAATGTTCACACATTTAGTTTTCTCAGACCCCGTTTTCTATTCAAGCTCTTTCTATTGTCTGATCAACTGTTAGCATCATCAAGTTGTGGCTTATGATACCTATTCTGTTAGTTTATAATTGTATTTGCAATATTTTGTCTATCATTGTTCGTTTCTGCAGATTGAGTAATTTATTTGCATGCAACCTTGTGTATCTCGTCTCTATATTAGCAATCTTTTGTTTCTCATTGTTCATTTCTGAAAGTTGAACGATTGGTTGTTTCACTCGATGAAAAAAAAAAGACATTTTCTCAAACTGACAAAATGTTTTTCTTAAATCAATAAAAAAAAATTCTGGTCAATTTTCAATGCAAATTGCATAAAGGACAGAAAACATATACTTCACTCGATCGTTTTCACATCCTTACAAGATATCATTAGTTTTTCAGAATTTGTTGCTTGCAAAACAAGCATTATATTTTTGAACCTTAGCATGCTACAAAAATTAATGTTATCGGCCAAAAAAAAAAACACAGCCACACCAAATAACTTTACAACCCTTCAAATCTTAACCCAATCTATACAGCACAGACATAAATATATAGCAACAACAACAACAAAGCCTTAATCCCAAGTCAGTTTAGGCGTACTTCTGCCCCTCTTAGTTATATCTACTCTAACTTGTTCGGTTTTTCTAACTGGCGCATCGCTAGGTCTTCGTTTCACATGACCAAACCACCTCAATCTATGTTCTTTTATCTTATCTTCAATAGGTGTTATCCCACTTTTTCACTAATACACTCATTGCCGATTCTATCCATCCTATTATGACCACACATCCATCTTATCATTCTCATTTCCGTAACATGCATTTTACTCGTGTTGTCCTTTTACTGTCCAACACTCACTACCATATATCATAGCAGACCGTATTACAGTGCATTAGAGAAAAAACCAAAACAGTATGGGAGAGGGGAAATAGAAGAAAAGAGAAAAATAGCGAACAATTTGGACTGCTAACTAGAAAGCATTCCAATTTTCAGAACTTTTTTTTGGAGTCTGATTGTCAGATGAAACCTTAAATGGTCCACTGGAGCCAAATGGATCTGCATCGTCGAATGAAGAGAAAGCACGACTGCCACGGTCAAAGTCTTTTGTGCTGTTAATGGAATCAAACCTTGTAAGCCTTTCTCCTGGAGAAAGTCCGCCCTCGTTCATGCTGAAAGAATCAAATCTTGAAAAATTATTGAAGTGATCCCCTGCTTCACTGTATCTCGGGGAGTTGGCAAACCTCGACATTGGAGAATTGCCAAACCTGGACATTGGTGAGCCAGCAACAGAATCTTCAAAAAATGGACTCTTTTTGTGAAAATTACTCTCTGAAAATTATTGAAGTGGAATGATAGTACCAAATGAATAAGCAACAATCCTTGATAGTGGTCAAACAAAGAATAATAACAGCATATCATGAGACCACTAATCTTTAATGGTATAATCATCTTTTACTAGCAGTTCAACTCCTATGTCAAACACATCAAACCTTCACACAAGTCAAAAGAGTCCAGAAGAATATGCCTAAATTTGTCAAGGCTATCCTCGTCTTTTTCTATATGACTAAATGGTTTCTTAACTTTAAATTGAAAAATTAATGTAATATTGAATACTTATGCAAAGCAAATTTAGATGTTCAATATCCTTATTTCAGAAGAGAAGATAAGATTCACCTTAGCAGGATTGAATCCCCAGACTGAGTCTGTATCATCATTAGTATCGAACGCACCCCATGCTGATTCATCAAAACTTCTGTTCAAGGGTGAATTTGGACTTGTTTACACTGTCTCAACATAATGATTTATTGGAGAAATTATTTGGTATTAACTAGGTCTGAGTATAATTGAACATGACAATAGCTTTGTGTGAATTCATGCAGGATGCTGTATACGAAATAGATTTGACTATGGGGCCATCATTCTGTTAGGTAAATTTTTTTTCCTGACTTGTCATATTTGTATCCTTTTATTTAATTCAAAGAGTTTGAATTATCCTTTATGAAAATGCGGCTTGCAATTAACTGGCCAGATTTATTTAGCCATATCTAACTTTGCAGTGCCCAAGTTTACTGATTAATAACTAATAGGTGCCCTTTTATTTACTGAAGTGAGAATCCATTGTGCCATTATATTTGGCCTGAAAATTGTATGACTAATCATTTCAAAGTCCTTTGTTAAGTTGAACATATTAGTTTGCGATTTTCATTTTTTTATTTTTACTTCTAATCTTGTTTTGTTTCAGATAAAGTATTTTCCTCAAGAAAAGATTCTTAATTTTGCTGCATTTATAATGTCAGCTTTGTGTTAATATTTGTGATCTGTTCAGTTAGCTTCGTTGAAAATTATTATTGCATCACTTCTGTATTATTAATTTCAGAAGCGCAACATCTAGATTTGTTTCCCTTAGAAATCAAGGTGTTTTACAAAATCAATATTAGGTGCAAATAATCATTATGATTAGACTAAAGAATTTGATTGTGGTGAAGTGTGCTGTCATATGAATTCACTGAAGTAAGATTGATGTGAAGATTCTGTGAGCAGTTTTGGAGGCACTGGTCTTGGATATTCACAACAACAGATTCAAAATGTTGCAATTAACTTGAACATAGTTGCCGTTTGATCATTTGGATTTTTTTTCCCTATCTAGTCGTTAATGGTTTATTTGATGTAATTTTGACAAGCAGATGAACGTTACAAGAAAGAGCAGAACAGAATATACATTTTAAAGTGGCTAAGGAAATCTATTCTCCGGTATGACAGCTACCACATGTCACTAGAGGGATTAAAATCTTTTTTCAGGGATGCCAAGGTCCTCTATACATCATGTGTTTTTCATTTACTTGGCAATTTCTTGCTCCATATGGTAAAAATGAGTAAACAAATGAATGATAGTAGTTATATGGTTTCTATGCCTGAATATACTTACAGGAGAATATTGGCAAGAAGATGGTGGATCTCTTGCCAAATTCTGATACTAATGAGGAGAAGAACATCCCTCCCAGGGATCTAGTCGAAGGGTGTAAAAGAAACAAAATTCATAAATTAAATAAACCTGATCTTTGTGGTGGAAAACTAGCCCCTTTGACAAAGTGTGATTCCACTTCTCCTAAACTTGAGTTCCATGACAATGTTGGAGGACAGGCAGCTAAGCAAATCAATGGGGATATTGATACTCGGAGAGAAATCATTGACATAGGATGTGATTTTCAGTAGGATTCAAGTTCAAGGTAATAGCACTTATGACTTTTAGTACCTTTCCTGGTAGTTCAACTATCTACTTTTATTGTGGTATAGTGGTCTTTAGGATCTAGTTTTCAGTTGCACTAGCAACTTACAAGATAAAATTTTACAATAAATATTTCTTACCTATAGCATTGAACAAGTTCTATTGCTCATGAATGTCTTGACTATATGATGGTGAATAGAATGCATAACTAAAATGCAAATATCAATAAGCTTCAGCTAGGATTTTACTTGTTAGAAGCTACAACTAAGAGACCTAATAAAGTGACTAATTATTTTTTATTCGGCTGTAAACCGAAGACTAAGAGCATATTTGATTTTGGATTGAAAAGAAACAAAAGTTCAGTGCAATACTAAATTACACATTCCTTTCTTTTAAATCTGTTGTGGCTGCTAATTCAAGCAGATTAATGCTTTCATCATCTAAATGCATCATTCATTTATATGTATATGTAAATATTATCACATTCATTCATTCATATAGCGTAAATAATTGATTATAGTAGAAGTCTATATTCTTCTGATGAAATATCTAAGTGGTGCGTCTCTTGCAAGATTGAAAATAAGGTATATTTTTTTAGATGCTCTGAGTCATCCTTCCAGGAAGATCAAGAAGTAACCCTTGTCGGGGAAACCCCTGGTATGGCCTGCAATGAACCTGCAGCTATCTCTAAGGACAGGAATTCTAGCTTAACCATGATTCAGGCCTCTGCTGAGTTTAGAGAACAAGTGTCATCCCATTCAGTGTATCTAACAAACGCAAGCAAAATTCTTAGCAAGGCCCAGCGTTCAAAGGTAATGACTCCATGAAAAGATTCCACTGAAAACACCGGCAGCTTGATACCAGAAGTAGAGTCAACTCTTAATTTGAGTGTTAATTCTCATACCCAGAGAAAAAGGAAAATTGTGGGCTTGCCACTAATTGGTCTTGATGATGAGCAATCTGATTCTCCCAATGTTCAAACTCCTGGCTGTGTTAGTTTCATAGATAACACAATTAGCATTAAAGATACAAGTCGCAGAATTGAATTTGATTTTGCAACTAACTCTGCAGAACCCCAATCCATCAAGTTTGAAGCACCTCAGTTGCTCACTGAAGATAATTGTGCTGTACAATATATCTCTTCTGATCTTGTCATGGACCAGAAATTACAAATTTCTTGTTCACTCTGCAAAAGCCCCTTAGGTCTTCCTGAAAATCAGTTGTATGTTAGGTGCTTATTGACTTCATCATCAAAAGTTCACTTGACGTCCCTTGTGAAAGAAAGACTGGAGCATTGCACTGACAATACCTGTTCTCATGATTGATATCACATCAGTAGATCAGCGTCTATACAATAGTACTCTTGAAGATAAGCCAGGGCGAGGAGTCTGGCGTGAAGAAGATGGGTATGTTTTCAATTCTATCTTCTGCCCCTTCTGCAGTACCAAACTGTCTTGGGAGTGCAAATAATGGCAACTGATGCGTCCAATGTTCGATTACTTAACAAGGTTCATTTAATGGGATAATGTGTTTTTAACACTACAAACTCAGAGGAGTTTGTCTTTACTTTCTGACTGGTCCTGCTCAGTTTGTATTTGTGCTTACTACTTTTTTTGACTGCTGTACTGCTTAATGTGCAGATACTAATTTGTTTGATCGTCTAGAAGTTCAGACTCCTAAAGCATCTTTGGATAGGGGGCAAATGGAAATTCAGACTCCTAAAGCATCCTTGGATAAGGGGGAAAAGGTAACTTTATACCATATGGTCTGCAAGTTCTTTTATAGTTCCAAAAATTCATTTTTTTTATTGTTTATGCAAATGGTGTGGGGAACACGAGGTTGTGAGGAAATTCACATCATAGTCTTTAGACAGCTGAAATGTTACTAACGACTTTCTTTGGACGGCTAAAATGTTACTTATGACTCTTTTTTTGGTTCTTAGATTATCAAATCCATTTAATTCACATGCACATAATTAGAAATGGCATTCAAAAAATTATTTCAGCTAAAATGTGCATACAAGTATAATGGAGAAATTAAAAGTCTTAAAAGTTTTTCTGAGGCATGCATGATTCAGCATCTGCATTCAATCTCCTGTGTGTGTTTTGGAGAATTTTGGGTGCTAAAAGACGGACAACAATTTGAGAAAGTGAAATGAATCAAAATACGATCCTATTCAAATGGATCTTGGGTTCATTTTATTAAATATTCAATATGTTCAAGAGTAGCCTGGGAACATAACAAAGGAGAAAGGTGACAAGCCTAGGGACACCTTGCTGGTTCTCAAAGGAGAAGTTGAAATAATTTTGACCACCTACTTTTTCTGTATTTTCTTTGTACGCACTGTGGTGGTTTCAATGTTCGCTGAATAGACTCAAGGATTAGCTATGCATTCATATGCCTTAATAAGAAATTTGATAAAGGTTCCAAGTCACATTAGATGTTTTGGTCCTTTTGCTTCTGTTTCTGTATCACTATTAATAGTTCAATTACTTTTCGCTCTGCAATTGCAGGTTTTGCTAGATCACAGCCCGAGCATGAATAAAATTGCAGCTTTGAACTACATTGATAGATTCTCATAATCCGCCCAGCAGAATTCTGGTGGCTGGAGGACCACAAGGTCAAAGGTCAGAAATTTACACGTGCATAATAAGTTAAAACTTGTTGATTGCAAGGAAAAATTATATGATAAAATCGGATTCCAACTACGCATCTTAGTTGGAATGATAAATTAATTTAAATCATGGTTGTATTATATAATTTTTCGATGTGAAAATATCTCACATTTATTTGTCCTGTACTGCAGCTGAGACTGCCAAAGAGAGGCCAATTCTCAAATGGACAAAGTCGACATTGATGCAGGGCAAAACACCTTTTTGTACATTGCAAATGACCAGCTTAGAAGCATGCTGGCCTGCTTTTTTCTTCACAGGGTATAATAATTTATTATTGTAAAATCTGGAATCAGGTCTGCATTTTCTCAAAAGTGCATATAAGAAAAGACTGTAAATAAAATAATTAGTCTCTACCATAATTGATTGGCAGCATAGGCAATTTTGGCATTTGGCATTTTGGATACGTTGAGATGTTCTTTCTGCAAAAACTGTTTGCTTTGTTATGAGCGTTTAGATGTTATATTTCTGGTGAATGAAGATTTAGTCGCAGAACTTGCTATGTCTATTTATGCAGTTGTGATTTTGAACAATGAATATATATATATATATATATATAATTAATTTCTAATGTGTTAATCGAATTTATTTTTTTTTCAGTATTTGACTAAACGAAACTTAATAATTGCTTTTAGTTGGATCATCATATCACCTAATTTCTAATTTTGAAAATTTCTAAAAAACTGATACTAAAACAAATATACATATACTCTTAATCAACTAAATGAAACTAATTCTAAAACAAATATACATATAATCTTAATCAACTAAATAAAACTAATTCTAATTTTTAAGAAACTGAGTCTAATTGGAATTAGAATATATATAAAAAATGATACATTGAAAGCGCAATCAAGTGTGTGTGCTTCTAACCAAAACCCAAAAACAAAAAAACAATTCCATACCTAATGTAAATATCTATCTCTGTTTCAAATTTTCCAAATGGGTAATATATTATATAAGTTTGATGATCTAACTCAAATAACACCATCATCATCTCAAAGAGTCCCCCCATTGAGTATTGTAGCTCACTGCAATTTCCGATTGGCCCATCAGTTGATCAATTCCTGCACACACACGGCACTGAGCAGATTATTTGGATTATTCAGAGATCTTGCAAAGCAACTCAACTAAGGGGGGTGTATTCAATAGAGACTCTATAAGATTTTTTTGTATTTTAAAAATCTATGGGTATTCAATTAGGATTTTAAAAAGTCATTTAAAATCTCGGGGTATTCAATTAGGATTTTAAAATATCCTTCTAAATCCAATGGTATTGAAAATTCTATGGATTTTCAAAGAATTCATTGAATAATGGATTGTGATGGATTCTAGAATATTTGGTATAAATAGAAATCCATCTACAAATCTTCTCACAAACCTAAAGAATTCATAAAGTTTATGTAGAATTAAAACAATCCATGGATTTTACATAATCCATGGATTATAAAAAATCTGACATAATCTTTTAAAATCTGAATTGAATACACCCCCCTAAGTCTCATTTGAGTCGATTATATAAATTCTCTTTTGCATCCTAAAAGAATTAGGGCCATATTTTAAAAGACATCTTATAAGAAAAAAAAATCAGAAATCTCACAAAGCAACTCAACTCAACTAAGTTCCATTGGGGTTGGTTACATAAATTCACTTTTCCACTGTAAGTGGTTAGAAGCCACATTTTGGGAGACATCTTATAAAGCAAAAAAAAAAAAAAAGAACAAGCATTTCAGTACCTTCAATTTGGGGACTCTGGAAGTACATTGGGTTGATCATATATTCTAAATTTTCATCCAACTGGGTTTCATCATCATGATTAGTTTCCTTGTTTCTATCAGGAGATTTCTCTTTTCCATTGATTGGCAGAGGTGGTGGTGGTATTGGTGGCAGAGGTGATTGCTGCAGTTTCCTTTTAGAACGAGCTTTCCTATTCTGAAACCAATTATAAACATTAGTTTCAGAAACAGGGCCATGTTGTGCAAGTTGAGCAGCAATTTCTCTGATCTTCTGCCTATCAGGAGTGGCATTACATTCCCCAAAAATACTTTCCAGGATTTGAAGCTGTTCTGGTTTTGGAGCCCATCTCTGCCTACAAGGGATTTTTGGAAAATCATAATATGGGTTTGTTACAGGCTGCATCATCATCATCATCATCCCTGAAAGTTTTACAAATCATAAACTTTCCAATTACTAATTGCTATGACAAGACAACTTATCTGTAAGTGTATATTTCTCTTGACAATATATTCAAGATCGATTACTCTAATACGAAAAAAAATACTAATTTGAAACCCAAAAAACAAGAAAAGAAAAGAAATAATTTACCAGTAAAATCTTGTTGAGAAGAGATGGCCTTATGCAACTGAACAAGATTCTCAGAAATTGTAGCATAAACAGAGATTTGTTTTCTTAACATCTCCATTTGCTCATCAGTCATCACTTTCATCCCAAAACTACCACTTTCCCCCATTAATTTCCCAATTCTTATTCTTCTTCTTTTACTAACAGTAGAATAAAATACAACAGATTATTATATATATATATATATAAGGATAAATTAAGAAAAGGCAAGTCCGGGCGCATTTTAATTTAAAATTGTTTACTTTTGTGTCATAAGTTTTTTTAGTGATTTTATGAAAGTATTAATATTCATAATAATTTAATAATAAAATTACATTAATTATAATGTATACAGTAAATTTATAACAGATTTTGTATATACTATATCAACTTAATAAAAAAAATTCAGTAAAATTTAAAAATTATACTACATAATTGTGATTTTTTTTATATTATAGTTAAAATAATAAATTAATTAGATAATTATAGGTAGTTATATTTTAAAAAATATATATTATATAATTTTTAAAATGAATCATTTAATTTTTTAATTATAAAATATAAAAATTTATCTTTATATAACTGATTTAACATTTAAATAGAAGATACAAACGATTGTATTATATAATTTTTTATAAATATACAGTAATTTTATTAGTTTTATAAAAAATCTTAGTAGTTAATGGAGTGGCGCATTTAATTGCGCCGGTTTCCCGCGGTCGTCCGATGATGACTAAATGAATCTGCGTTTATCTACTCGAAAATCTCCCCAAAATCTCTCTTAAGCATATTTGCTTCTGCCTTTTAGTATTTAATTTTTTTAAATATTAAATATTAATTATTATTATAAAATATATTTATTAAATCTGAATTTGATATAATTTCGCCTATAAAATCGGAAATTATTATTATTAGTTCATAAATAAATGAATTAATTTCAACTTTCCTATCCCATTCTTCTTCACCAATCACAAAACGACCTTGCCGTTAGGTTATATTTATTGCTCAATTATTTCAAAATAACATATTTACTTATTTATTTATTTAAATTACTAAAAATCTAAAAAAAATCCCTTTCATCCAACTCCCTTAATTAAACTAGAAATTGATGTATATTATACATAATTATTTGTTTTCAATTGTTAAATAATTTGTATAATTAATATATATGTTAATGCTTATATCTAAGGTTATTAGTAAAAAAAGACTAATTTTTTATTATTTTAAAATTTTAAAAATTGAGTATTGATGAAATATATAATATATATTCAAAAGCAATTTGTTTCCTTTTTTTTTAATACAATTTAATAAATTATCATTCATTTTGAATTACAAATTCTATTTTTTTAAATAATTATAAATTCTAATTTTTTTTAAAAGACTTTCTAATGAGAAAGTGTAATATATATATAACTTAATTAACATAATTAATTGATTAATAATAGAATATTATAAATGATTGAATTGAGTGAAATGACCTATTTTAATTTTGATTTAAGAATATTTTAATTTAGAGAGCTAACATTACTTTCTAAATTTATTCGTAATTTTTATTTTGATAGTGTTACTTAAGTCTTTTAAGAATTATGTAGAATTCAATTTTGATAGAATATTAAAATCTCAATTTTATTAATTATGTAATTCAACACTCTTCCCTATTTTGTGAGGAAGCAAAGAAAAACATATTCACCAATGAGTCTTTATCAGGACCACTCAATAAAATCCGAAAAATTCGCCTTTATCAAGACCCACTCAATAAAATTCCAACTAAGTCTATCATAAGCCTTATTCAAATCAATTTTTAAAGCCATATAACCCGTAGAACCCTTCAACCGTCTCATAGTATGAAGAATTTCCTGATACACAACCACATTGTCAACAATCTGTCTCCCCGAAACAAAATTACACTGCTACGGACTAATAATTGATGGCAGAACATTCTTCAATCTATTCACCAAAACCTTCGAAACAAGCTTATAAAGAACATTACATAAACTAATTGGACGAAATTGTGACATTCTTTCAGGAGTCTCCACTTTAGGAATCAACGTCAACACAGTTTCATTCATATTATCCGGAATTGGATTTCCTTGCAAACAGAATCTCACCCATTGCACCACCTGATGGCCAACTACATCCCAAGACTGCTGATAAAAAGCCGCTAAAAATCCATCCGGCCCCGAAGCTTTAAAAGGAGCCATCTGGAAAAGAGCTTGTTTAACCTCCTCCTCCTCAAAATTCACATCAATCTTCTGCCTTTGCTCCTCAGTCAACGTAAGACCTCTCAAATTAAATTGATTAAAATCAAGACTTTGATCATTCTTAGAGAAGAGCTTAAGAAAATAATCACGAGCCAATACTTTAAGGGCAGCAGAATCCTCTTCCCAAGAACCATCCTCCCTTAAAATTTTATTAACCCGACATCTTTTCTTTCGAACTTTCGCAGCCAAATGATAAAATTTAGTATTCCGCTCACCAGAAACAATCCACTCTTCATGAGACTTTTGAAACCAATAAAGCTCCTCCTGCTCAAGAATATTATCTAGCTTTTTTTTCAAATTAAACTCAAGTTTAACCAATCCACGAGAGTACCTTCTAGCCAAGCTACGCTGCACCCCTTCAATACGACGAGTCAGCCTTCTTTTATTATAGAAAATATTCCCAAACACAGTAGTATTCCAAGTATTAAGAGAAACTTGTAAACCCTTCAAGTTCTCCTGCAACGACACCTCAGATTTCCAATCCATCCTAATTTTTTCTCTAAACTGCGAATGAGCTAACCAAGCAGCTTGAAAGAAAAAAGAACGCAGCCGAGGAGAAGAAACATTGCAACTATGTAAAATAAGAGGATAATGGTCAGAATGAATCTTAACCGGATGTTTAACCACTGCCTCTTCATACTCCAACCTCCAATCTATAGAGCCAAAACATCTATCAAGCCTGGCCGCTTTGAACTGGGAATTCACACCACCCTTAGTCCAGGTAAAAGGAACTCCATCAAAGCCAAGATCAATTAAAGAATTTTCAAAAACCCAGCTCCTAAAGTGACTCACACCTGCAGAATTAAAAGAACTATAGCCAACTTGTTCCGAGGAATCTAAAACTGAATTGAAATCCCCCAGAACAACCCATTTAGAACTACTAGAACTTTTCAGACCATTCCAAAGTTTTTCCCGCAAATAACAATCAGGGCTGGCATAGACAAAAGAAATACGCCAACAATGTCCATTATTAATCTCTTAAGCATATTTGCTTCTGCCTTTTAGTATTTAATTTTTTTAAATATTAAATATTAATTATTATTATAAAATATATTTATTAAATCTGAATTTGATATAATTTCGCCTATAAAATCGGAAATTATTATTATTAGTTCATAAATAAATGAATTAATTTCAACTTTCCTATCCCATTCTTCTTCACCAATCACAAAACGACCTTGCCGTTGGGTTATATTTATTGCTCAATTATTTCAAAATAACATATTTACTTATTTATTTATTTAAATTACTAAAAATCTAAAAAAAATCCCTTTCATCCAACTCCCTTAATTAAACTAGAAATTGATGTATATTATACATAATTATTTGTTTTCAATTGTTAAATAATTTGTATAATTAATATATATGTTAATGCTTATATCTAAGGTTATTAGTAAAAAAAGACTATTTTTTTATTATTTTAAAATTTTAAAAATTGAGTAGTGATGAAATATATAATATATATTCAAAAGCAATTTGTTTCCTTTTTTTTAATACAATTTAATAAATTATCATTCATTTTGAATTACAAATTCTATTTTTTTAAATAATTATAAATTCTAATTTTTTTTAAAAGACTTTCTAATGAGAAAGTGTAATATATATATAACTTAATTAACATAATTAATTGATTAATAATAGAATATTATAAATGATTGAATTGAGTGAAATGACCTATTTTAATTTTGATTTAAGAATATTTTAATTTAGAGAGCTAACATTACTTTCTAAATTTATTCGTAATTTTTATTTTGATAGTGTTACTTAAGTCTTTTAAGAATTATGTAGAATTCAATTTTGATAGAATATTAAAATCTCAATTTTATTAATTATGTAATTCAACACTCTTCCTTATTTTTTGAGGAAGCAAAGAAAAATATATTCACCAATGAGTCTTTATCAACGGCAGCTTCTACTACTAGAAAAGGTTGGCCAAAAAGCAAGTGTTAACCAATCACTATTAAATATTGGTCCTTTTTTTGACCTATTAAGACTTCCACTTCTTTAGTTTTATTAAAAGACTTTCATAGTGTTTGGAGAAAAGGAAAATAAAAGGAAAAAAAAAAAAGGAAAAACATTCAGTGAAAAGAGAAAAGTTTGATACCCTAATTGGGTTTTTAAGAAAAGAGGAAAATTTGAGGGGAAAATTCCATGGATGAGACAACGTAGATGAAGAAAAATATGAGCAATACTTAAAAATATAAAACTATTTACTTGTAATAAAACATACCAATGTGACTTCAAATTTTGATACACATTTACTTGTGGAAATGTTCTCCCATTGCCAAAAGAAAGTTTCAATTTTTACATTAAAAATATTCACTTTTAAACTGTTAATTTTAAAAACATTCCATTTCAAGCATATATATCTAGTATATTCAATGTATTCACACTTGTGGAAATATATAAATATTTATTTATTATATTAAAAATATATCAAAATAGTTTTTCTTTTAGAAAAAAAAAAGGTTAAAAAAGGTGACTAATTTTCCCTTCATTATTGGCATGAACATAAGGAATTTGGTGCACCTAATAACGCCAACAAAGAAGAGACAAACATATTTTTCTTTGTCGGCAACACAAGCCAAAGCTTCTTCCAACTTTGAATTGACATTCCCACCATAATTTCAACTTCATGGTGGCCCTAAACCCTAAAAAGGAAGATCTTATAGAACCCACATTGGCCCCTCTGTATGATTTGGTCTTTATGTTTACTCTCTTTTTGCCTACATAACATTACTCAATCTTTTTTTTTTCAAGAAAATATTGATCTTATTATAAATCATCGAATCAAAGTATTAACAATAAAAGAAAAAAAAATAAACTTCTAAACTCTTAGAAACCGTAAAATCTGAACTAATAAATGAGTTGTACGATTTTAAAATTCTTCTAATAAATATTTTCTTTTTAATTACATACATTTCAAATCAAACTAATTTCCGTTGCCAAACAAAGGGAAAGAAGGAATATATTTAAATTTTTTTTGTGTGGCATAACAAATTTAAAAAAGAAAGAAAGAAAGAAAGAAAATTTAATTATATTCCAAAATATAAAATTCAAAAAAAGATTGAAATGGTTTCACTATAAAAAGCCCAAATAATTCAATGGGCCTCACTGTCATAAATCAATTTGAAAATTTAAATGGACATTTATGGATCTAAAAAATGAAGTTATTTTCAATTGGCCCATTACTTAATTTTTCTTCTTCTCTTTCGTGTTGGACTGAAAAACAAGGAAAAAGATATCCACAAAAATGAAAATGATAAAGGAAGACTAAACAAATGGTAGAAATTGAAAAGGCTCTCTTTTCTTCCTCTAAAAACGACGTATGACATGATAGAAATTTTTTCTCTATTGATTAAAAATATTTTTTTCTCAATTAAAAATTTTAAATTAGACACTAAAAATAAAACATCTTCGACCCTAAAAATGAAATATCTTTAAAATTTTAAAAGGAAGCTTTTTATTTTTTTAATATAATATACTTACTCCACGCGAACTCATATTAATATGTAATTTTTAAATTATATATACTAAATAATTAAAATAAAAAATAAAAAACAAGTCAATGTCAAGAGTATTCTTGAATTTTGAAAAATAAACTTGAGTTGGCAGTAATGTTCAAAGTCCAAAATTACCGGCTTTGCTTGTATATTTATATAAATATGACTTTAGGCCATTTGTGTAGTGGTGGTTAGAGAAAAGCGAAGATAGAAAAGGATATATAATGTGTTGAGCAGTGAGTTAGCTTAAAAAATAGAAAAATTGTGAGGGAGTGCAATAATTTTAATTAGACTGTGAATTTTTATCTTCTAAATTTGTAATTTATATTTTTTAATTAATAAAATTTTTCTAGTGTTTATTATCAATTTGGCTATATTCTTAGGCAATTATAACCAAAAATATTTTTTCATAAATATCACTGTATTATTAACATTTATCATCATCAAAAGGAAATACCATGGAGGAAGAAAATAGCTGCAATCTCTTGACTACCTACAAAATGGGAAAATTTGATCTTTCTCATAAGTTTGTATCATCCTGTTTATGATCTTATTATTATTATCAGAATGAAATGAATTTATTGATCTTGTTATTTGAGGTTGAAAGGTTGATTTGAATTATTATATTTTGCAGGATAGTCTTGGCACCTCTTACAAGAATGAGATCATACAATTTCACAGCTCAACCACATGCCATTTTGTATTACTCCCAAAGAACAACAAAAGGTGGTTTTTCTTGATTGCAGAAGCTTCTCCAATTTCTGAAACTGCTTTAGGGTAAGATCTTCAAGACTATCTATCTATATCATATATATATAAATATATATTGCCGAAGTTAAAAAATTAATTCAAAATGATTTTATAATCCTACTGCTGGAGTTGATAAAATTTTTGTTAGAAAGATAATGAAATATGTATTTTCTGTCAACTGTGTTATGTATACTTATTAATGTTTTCAAGTGAAAAAAGGAATGGTGATTCTTATTTTAAGGGTACAACCATTGTGTTAGGTTGTAGTGTTTTGATAAAGTAAAGATAACCTTTCCTTATAAAAGGAAGGTTGCTGGAACATTTATATTAAAAAAGAAAAGAAAAAAAAAACAGAAATAGACAAGAAGAGAGGAAAAATCGTGTAGATGAACTAGTGACAGAAAGGGAGGAAAGTTTATGTAATTTTGATGTTAAAAATGAAGAAGAAGAAGAAGGAATGTTATTTTAAGAGTTAAAATCTTTTGTTCTTATTTCCTTATCTTTCATACTCTATGTTTCTTCACTTGTATGTGTTTTGTTGTGTTTATAAGTTTCTTTCCTCCCAAAATTCTAGTATGGTATCAGAGCATTAATGGTCTTATAGGGCCTGTTTTTATTAAAAACTATTCTCAAATTTGCAGAAATTTTATTGAAAATAGGAGTCAAAAGTTGTTTTTCAGATGTAGTTTTTGGTTAAGCATGAACGTCTCATGTTTTGAATTTGTTGGGGGCATATTCATATTGTCTTGAAATAATTTTTTTAATGTTAAAAGTAGTTTTCTTTGAGCTGAAAATGGAAAAAGAAGAGTGTTTTTAGAAGGACCCAATGCATGTCCATAAACTGCAAATTATGTTGAAGGACAAGTAAGTCCAAAAACTACAAAGATTTGAGGGACCTTCAAGTCCATAAACTGAAATATCTATGAAGGGACCATCAAGTCCATAAACTGAAATGTTGTTGAAGAGACCAGCATGTCCAAAAAAGGCAAAAATGATGGAAGAGACCATCAAGTCTACAAACTGAAAATTTTGAAAAAAGGGACCTGTGCATGTCCAAAACTGCTTGTTGAAAGGGCAAGAGATGTAGTTTGTGTGATTCTCTTGTTCAATGTGAACAACAAATGAAGAGAAAATATTTGAAGATACCTTAATGTTTTAAGGAGGAGCATCTTGTTGGTGAGAGGCCACCAATGAAAAGAAAAGAAAACAGAATTAAGTGAAAGTTGTTGACAACAGCAGATCTTCCAAGTGTTTTAAAACCTCCAACAAAAATATCATCAAGGAGTGTTGGAGTTGATAAGATTTTTGTTAGAAAGATAATGAAATATATATTTTCTGTCAATTGTGTTAGGTATGTTTATTGATGTTTTGAAGTGAAAAAAGGAATGGTGATCCTTATTTTAAAGATACAACCATAGTGTTAGGTCGTAGTGGTTTGATAAAGTAAACATAACCTTTCCTTATAAAAGGAAGACCGCTGGAACATTTATGTTAAAAAAGAAAAGAAAAAAAAAAACAGAGAGAGAGAAAAAGAGAGGAAAAATCATGTACATGAACTAGTGACAGAAAGGGAGGAAAGTTTATGTAATTTTGATGTTAAAAATGAAGAAGAAGAAGAAGGAATATTATTTTAGGAGTTAAAATCTTTTGTTCTTGTTTCCTTATAGTTCATACTATGTTTTTTTCACTTGTATGTGTTTTGCTGTGTTTATAAGTTTCTTTCCTTCCAAAATTCCAACACCTACATCTCTTCGAAGATGTAATCGATAATTGTCTAAATGATAAAAAAAAAGATTTCATATTCTCGACTCTGATTAAAGTTTTAGTTGAGTTGAGTTTTGTATGTCGTAATTGTAATAATTTACCCATTTTCAAATTTATTAATTTATATATTTTAAGAAATGGAAGTGCCCCGAATTGCCCTGGAATTTGGAGGAGAGAACAAGTAGAAGCTTGGAAACCAATTGTGGATGTTGTTCATGAGAAAGGAGGCACATTTTTCTGTCAACTTTGGCATGCAGGTAGAGCCTCCTATAATAGTAAGTAAAGGATTTGTAAAAGAGTGTTTTGATTTGAGAAATTATATTATATAACTGTGATTCCAATTAAAAGTTTTAGTTTAAATGATAAATCGGTTGAATCATGGACATGAGTTAGGCTATTGTTTTGCAAAAATATATATATAAAAAAATTTATATAAGATGAATATGTTTTAACTGGTTTGTCAGCTCAATTAGGATTTTAATTAGAATTACTGTAATATTATATAATAAGATTGTGTCTAAAAGCTTAATAAGTGAATGTGTTTGATTAATTCTTATTAGCACCAAAGTTCAATTACAGATTGAATATTTGATTCCATGTATATTTTTTACAGGTTTACAGCCTAATGGGCAATCCCCAGTCTCTAGTACTGACAAGCGAATAACAGCTAAGTTTCACATTGATGGTACCACTCCTGCAAATTTTCCTCCTCGTTGGAGGTTCACAATCGAGGAGATATCTCAAATTGTGAATGACTTCCAGAATTGCTGCCAGAAGTGCTATAGAAGCAGGTGATGCTTAATAAACTACAATATCAATTATGGTTATTGTTAAAATATAGGAATTAATAAAAATTTGGATTGAATACATACACTTTGATGATTTCACAATAATTTTGATTGAATTCTTCATTAAATCAAATGCAAATCACGAGTTATAATTTATAATTTATTTAATCTAATATGTTATAATTTTTATTACTGAAAGTTTTAGGAGAATGTTGTCTTATTTTCTCTACCTTCTTTCTTACCTTTCAACTTCTTTTGTTAGTATAAATATAGATGTCAGAAGTCACTTAACCATTAGATCCGGCCACGGGCCGGATTTTAACTTAAAAAAATGCTAGATTTTTTAAAAATCTAACGTACTCGCCCACCATTTCGTTCACTAATTGATGCTCGAAGTTCAGTCAATGACCAAATCTAATAACCATTACGCTTACATTGGTAAAACTGGATGCATGACGAGTATCCGAATCAACCCTTCATAAAAAAACCCCATTCATCAAATAATTTCAACAGATATCTTGTAAAGTTTTATTTTTTGTTTGATTTAAGTGAAATGCAGCAGGTTTTGATGGAGTGGAGATTCTTGGAGGCAATGGTTATCTAATTGATCAATTCATGAAGGACAAAGTGAATGATTGAACAGATGAATATGGAGGAAGCTTAGAAAACCGATGCAGATTCCCATTACAAGTAGTTAAAGCAGTGGCAGATGAAATTGGAGCAGAAAGAGTTGGGATTAGATTATCAACATTTGCTGATTACAACGACTGTGGCGATTCGAACCCACAAGCTCTTGGGCTTTACATGGTTGAGTCACTTAACAAATATGGAATTTTATACTGCCATGTGATAGAGCCAAGGATGATCACACAATTTGATTCTCGACACACTAAACAGAGTCTCTTGCCCATGAGGAAAGCTTTTAAAGGGCCTTTCATTGTTGCTGGAGGATACACGAGAGAGCGGTAACCAAGTGATTGAATGTGGAGGAGCGTATTTAGTCGCATTTGGAAGATTGTTTTTGGCTAATCCTGATTTACCAACAAGATTTCAAGTTAATTTGCCTCTCAGTAAGTACGATAGAAGCACTTTTTACACAACCGATCCTGTCTGCACTCGGATGTACAGATTACCCATTTCTCCAAATTAATAAAACTAACCAGCAGCTTAATTTTTTTTATCGGATAAACTGAGCTTACAAGAATACACATTAACTGATCTAACCAGATTACAAACATAGCCAAGAATTCCTCCACAATACCATTGACAAACTAAATCATGTCTCGAGTGTTCTTAAACAAAAACACATTAGAACATGGATAATGACAGTCTCGGAAGGGTAAAATGTCGTATAACATATAATATATATGTAAGTATACACATTTTATCATCAAAATATACTGTGCAAAATGTTTTACTTCGCTGAGATTTCATAGCTCAATAGTTAGCAATCAAACTGAAGAATACAGCAGTTGAGCGATAAATTTACGTTGTAGGCTCATTTCGAGAATAACAAAATACGACTGAAACACAATGCCAGAAAATTGGTCAACCTTGACCAAAACCAACAAATTGCTTTCATTTAACGCCATGGCAATCATTAGCTGGCAATCCGTTGATAGATCCCACAACCGACTGATTCACGCATCAAGTGATCAACTCAAAAGTTGAAAAACAAAAAAAAGCAAACATTTCAATCAACTATAATCGAGTATGTACCTCTGTGATAAAAGAATGGAGTATGGACCGGCATCTTACAAATCAATCAACGGCATCCAAAATCAGAAACCCCATATTGAATAACAGCACAATCAAATTGAAAATTTCCAAACCACCCCATATCATAAACTCAATAGAATAAAAACAAAAGCACAATATTTAATGATTCGTGGCGCCTTTTGTGAACATAAATCCTGGCAGTCTCGGAACAATAATTGCAGGGGGAAACACAGTTTAAAGAAAGATGAAATGAACACCATCTGAAAACCCAACATTATAAAAGAAAACAGGACCTATAGCGTGCGCACACAAATCTAAACTAATCAATCACTAAGAAATTATCATCCATTTTACATTTCATACATTTTTTTTTTGTGCGGATGACATTTGTAGATTTCATGTGATGTCAATATGATTGGTCAAACACACATCATCATATAAGCTCATCAAAGCAACCACATTCTCTACAAAAGATAACCACTTGGCTAATTCATTAATTTGAGTGCAAAGTACGCATAAACAATCTCCCTCCTACAACTATCAATTTCATTTTCCCATGAAGGAGAGGGGCAAAATAAGAGGGAGGTATCCTTCTCTTACAAGACAAAGGCAACAAAAAAATTAACATGCAAATATCCCGTTAACATGAGTCGTTCAAACACTGTCACAGACTACATTACTATGCTATCCTTCTCGACCCAATCTCTAATCATCTTCCTCCTCCTGAGCCAAATTGAACAAAAAGTAAAAGTGAGCAAAAATGAATCAAATATATAACCACACAGTTGCTAATAACCAAATTAACTACACCCAACTAACCTCTGCACTGCCCTCTTCTTCCTCATCGTCCTCATCATTCACCTCAGACATTGACTTTTCAGATTCTTCTTCTTCCTTAGGCCCTTCAGCCTGGTATTTTAAATTGGTTAATAATGAATCAAAATCCATAGTCCCATTATAATAAAACAGTAAAGACCTAGTCAGTACAAATACCTGTCCCTTATTGTAGGCTTTCAATTTCTTCTCATATTCAACCTTCCTCTTTTCAGCTTTTGACACATAAGGTGCTTTCTCCTGTATAAATTCAATTACACAAGTAACAAAACATTATACAAAACATTCAATATGAAACGTTACAACCACAATGAAACAAAATACTTACAGCTTCAGACAATGATTTCCATTTATCTCCACCAGCTTTACCAACCTACAAAAATAATAATAAAGCAATTAATCAAGATGAACACCTTAAAATTGCAAACACTTCAAAAATAAGCGTTAATTCAAACTTACAGCAGCAACAGATTTGTTTTTAGGGTGTTCCTTCTTGTACTGCTCTCTGAACTCTTCCCTGCAGGAATCAAATATTGCGAACAGATACAGTTAACATATAATCATACACAAATTCACAGAACTCTAATTATACATGTATTTTTTACCAAAAATAATTAATTCTACAGAGATATTCTATTCTAAAATCTTAAATTTAATTTCAAGAAGGTAAAAATCATAAATATTTTGCTTATTTTTTGTTTGTTTTCATTTTCATAAATGACAACAGGCATAATGAAAAAATAGAATAGTAATTAAATTTACATGAAGACGAAGAAGGCACTGGCCGGTCTCTTTGGTTTGTTGGGGTCCTTTGCAGCCTTACCCACCTTCTTCCCTGCTTTAGCAGGTTTCTTGTTCACGGAAAGCCTATCGCCGGACAAAGAACCACATCACTAAAAGAGAGACAGAGACATGTCTATATTTGCAGATACATCTACATGATAACAGTAGTAGTTTGGTTGCCAAAATTTTCAGATCTAAGATCTGCGAAACCGTGATTTTCAGATTTTATAGGTCAAAACGCTTGAGAATACAATAAAGCCAGCGAAAAACAAAACAAGTTATAATAAAAAAAACTTACTTAGCGTTCCTCGCATCTGACTTCGATTTACCTCCTTTCATAGTGAATTCTGCAAATTGAACACCAGATCAGCTAAAACCAAGGCGTAAATCGACCAAAACACCTGAAAATCGTCGGAAAATCGATAAAACTTACCGGTTAGGGTTTGAAAAAGGGAGAGAGAAAGAGCGAAAACTTAAATAAAATACAAATAAATAAACAGATAGAGAGAGAGAGAGAATTGTGAGGAGAAAAGGCTTTGAGAAAGGGCTGTGAAAGGCGGAGATATCAAGCCTTCGAGGGAGTAAATTGAAATTCAATTGCGCACGAAATGAAAATTTAGGGGTTTAGGCGGGATTTGGAAATTTTGTGCCACGTCAGCGATCCGTGTGAGTTTTAGTTATTGGATGTTTGAGCTTGAGTGTTAAGCTTTAAAATAAAGTGTTGATTATTTGTGCTTTCTATGTGCTTCTTCGCTCTCGCAAATCAGTCTGTTTATTATAGTGCCTTTGTGTTGTGATTTTATTTTTATTTTTATAATAATAATAATAATAATGCATATATTTGGTTGGATCTGAACTTGTCACCAAGCCCATGTCAGCTTATTCAATGGGCTCTCCCCCAACTCAATTTCTATTTTTTAGAGAAAAAAAAATTACTTTGAAATATTATTTTTTTCAAAAATTTATTTTTATTATACTTTATTTTTTATCATTTTACACATTTAAATTTATAAAAATAATTTTTTTATATTTTTATAATATATATCAATAATATATTAAAAATTTATATTTTTATAATTTTTTTATTTATATAATATATTTATAAATTTTTTATTTACAAGATATATTCATAATTTTTCTTTTTCATTTTTTTAAATAACAGAATGTGATAATACATGCACGAATTTATATTGACAAAACATATTTTATAATAAAATTATTATAATTTTATTGTGGCGTACTAATTAACATATTAATAATATATTAAAATATAAAATATTATTGAGAATGAGTATTAAAAAACTATATGTTATACTAATAAATTTACTTTATTTATTATTCATAATAAATAATTTATCAACCAAATAATATACTAATCCATTAAAGCAATTTATTATAATTAAAATATGAAAAACTTTTATTTAATTATTTCAAAATTAATATTTTTAATGTGTATGTCATCATTCATCACAGTATAAAAAGCTGTGAATGTAAATTTTCTAAAATTTGAAACTTTAAATATTACAATGCAATTGAGCAGGGGTGGAACCACTATGGGATCGTGTGGGGTCACACGACCCCCCTCACCGCCACCGGCGCTCAAAATGAAAGGTGCCGGTGGAAGAGGCGTTAAACTCGGCCCCCCCTTGATTGAGTTTAGCAGATTCTGCAGCGAGGGGTAGACGAACCCCTCGCTACAAATAACTTTTAATTTTTTTTATAAATTAGTCCCTGGCGAAATGGCGTCGTTTCGCCATGGACTAATTTTTTTTTATAAAATGACCCGTTTCGCCAGGGGTCGGTTTCTCCTTCTTCCCTCTCCCCTTTCCCTCCCCAAGTCAAGCCAGCAGCCTCACCACCGCCGGCCCACCGATAACCACCACCGGCCACCGCTCGGAGTAGCCGTCTCAGTAAATTTTGACCCCCCTCAGTCATTTCCTGGTTCCGCCGCTGCAATTGAGTAATGAAATATTAATAATGAAATTACAACCTAATATAATATAAGATGATGAGTTTCAAAATATACATTTAGGTTTGAAAGATTTGAGTTATTAATATATTTTGTTATTTTAAGTTAAAAATCATTAGTTTTAAGACCATGTAAATAAAAAAAACATGCATCAAGAAAAACTCACTTGATTTCATGTTTGTGATGTTACTTGAAGAGTTTTTCAGCACATACAGTTTTTGTTAAATAGATTTTTTGTTTTAGGTATTATTGGTGGATATGACAAAAAATAACCGTAACCATAACTCAGGCTTGTATATATATGACGGTGATTGATATTTTCAACACCAATTTTTGTTTTTTAGTATCAGAATGTTATATATATATAATGATTTCCTCCTATCAGTTGTGGCTTTTATGTTCCTTTGGTAAATTGACCAAATAATAGTGACCCATTGCCCAACTTGGCACTTCGCATAATATAAGAAGAAATTATAGTTCATACTCGCCCTCTTTTCGCCCTGAACCCCGCAAGCACAAAGATAAGTAAAATCAGTATGGGTGTTAGCATCGCTCTCCTGGGTGTTTAAGAGTTGGATTTTCTTTTGTGAGCTACAAAAATCAGCTTTCTATTAGTAAAGAGATGTTCTTTATGGTTTATTCCATACATGATTCTCCCAATTCCAGACATTTGTCAAGAGATAAAAAAGCAAGCCAGCGAAGTTGGGATATTAGAACAGGCCAAAAGATGAGTGGTTAAAATAGATGGTACACCAAGTATTCGACAAAATGTCTGCTAGTTCTTGCCATGCCTAAGAACTATAAAAGTTTCAAACTTTCACTGCAATGCCTAAGAACTAGAAGTTTCAATCTTGTTGATTTATATTGAATGGGCTACAAATGTTCATCCATGGGCCTGTATCCTGTCTTGCGCTGGGAAAGTAAGTTATGAAAATAAGTAGGATTAGTTTAACTATGCCGGCTCATTCCAAGAGAAAAACACACTACAGAAAACAACTACGCAAAAACCTTCGTTCTCCACGACGGTCCAAGCTTCCTCCTGACCTCGGAGTTAATTTGTTCCTGAAAAAGCCAACCACTGGCACTGACCCTTTGCAAGTGGATATGATTCTAGATGATGACAGTGGAGGAGAAGAAGAAGAGGAGGAGGAGGAGGAGGAGGAACTAGAAGATGAAAAACAGGAAAAAAGTGGCGATATTGTTTGGGAATCAGATGAAATTGAAGCAATATCTTCTCTTTTTCAAGGGAGGATCCCTCAGAAGCCTGGGAAGTTGAATAGAGAAAGAACTCTTCCACTTCCACTTCCTTACAAACTTAGACCCCTGGGACTTCCTACCCCAAAGAAACACATTAAAAGTGTTTCTCCATGGATAGCTTCTTCTCGGGCATCTATGTGCAAGCAAGTTTATAAAAATCCAAGCTTTCTCGTCAATTTAGCCAAGAAGATTAAATGCCTCAATCCAGATGAAGATGTGTCTGTAGTTTTAGATGATTGTGCTCTTTTCTTGCGTAAGGGGACCTTATCTTTAACAATTCGAGAGCTGGATCAGATGGGTCTTCCTGACCGAGCTTTGCAGACGTTTTGTTGGGCTAAGAAAATGATCTGATTTTGGCTTCCACTGTTGAGGTCTTGGCAAGGCATCAAGACTTGAAAATGTCACTAGAATTTCAGAAATTCACTGGTTTGGCAAGTCGAAGTGTGATTGAAGCCACGGTCAGAGGCTTCATTGGAGGTGGAAGCTTACAGCTTGCTTCGAAACTTCTCTTGTCCGCCGAGCAAGACAATAGGATGTTAGACCCTGGCATTTATGCAAAGTTGATACTGGAGCTTGGAAAGAACCCAGATAAGTACATGCGTATAGCACCATTGTTGGATGATCTTGGTGAAAGAGAAGATTTGAATTTGAGCCATCAAGATTGTACTGCTGTAATGAAAGTTTGCATTAGAATTCAAAATTTTGAGTTAGTGAAGAGTATGTTCGAATGGTTTAAACAATCTGGGCGTGAGCTAAGTATGGTTCTGTACACTACTCTCATTCACGGCTGTTGACACATATATATATATATATAATATTTTTAATATTTATTTATTTAATTTTTTATTTTCATAAATATTTTTTAATTTTTATTAATAGATACTTGTATTAACAAATATTGATCAATTAATCTTTTGTATTTATATATTTTATATTAAATAGATATATCGGTGATTCGGTATAACTTAGTGTGGCTGAGTAAGTTTGTATTTATAAATTAAAAAAATGCGAGTTTATGAAATTATATGATTAAATTAAAAATTTAAAAAGTAAAATAATTAAATACTATAAATTTGAGATGCTGCATATAAATTTGGCCATTAATTTTATTAACTTAGTTTAAAACAAGCTTAAAGTAAAATTAATTATTCTAAATTGATTCTTTATATTTAAATACGTATAAGATTTCAAAAGATTAAAATTATTTGAAATCAAATTGGAAAATATGCATTAGCCGTTTAGTTAAACTTTAAATATATGTCAAATTGATTATTATTTATCGAATTAAATAATTTATTTTTTAAAATTGACCATTCAAAATAATAAAAATTTACAAAACTAAATACTATTAGTTTGGTTCCATCGATTTTTGTTAGTTTCATTGGATTATATCAATTTTGATAATTAAAATATATAAAGCGATATCAAATTAATAATATCGATTTATTAAAATTTTAATTCAAAATCGATCCATTCAATTATATTAAACTGATATAATCAATCGAATTAGTTGAAATAATAACCAAATTGAATTAATTCGGCTCATTTGCTCACTTGCTCATCCCTAATTCAATTCCTTATATCATACATTATTATATAAATACTTGACCATTCAACAAATAATATAATCACTTTAAATATTTGTAGGGTTGTTTTAATATTGAATTTTTCAAAACAACGCCAATTATAAATCTGAATAAAAATACTAGATTAAATAATACTTTGAATTTTAATTTTTTCTTAAAATAACTATATTTTTACTCAATTCATAATTTATTTTTTAAAACACTTCAAAAATTCAAAATGTCTTTTAAAAAAACTACAATAACACAAATACCACTTCAAAAAACAAATCATAACAAATAAATTTATAGTATATTTTTTCAATAATTACGTATTCATACAACGACTAAACGAAACAACAATAAAGTTAATCAAGTTACTAGTTTTGGCCATCAAAAATTGTAATAAATAAAAAAATACCTATAATAAATTATATATAATAAATAAAAAATACATATAAACATGTTATTTTCTAAATTCCAAATTTATGGACTGATGGAAGGTACCTTTTGCTGGTGTCACGAAAAGAATAAAGTTAAATGTTTATATTAATTATTTAGTATTATTATTACATTTCCATTTTTTTAAAGTTAAAAAATCTTACCCTATTTATTTTTTAATATTTAATTATAAAAAATAATTTAATAATATATGATGTAATATAATTAAATAAAATATTTTTATTTAATTTGATAATATTTAAAAATTTTAAAAATGTTGTATAAATAAAATATCGATTGTAAGTATATATTTGATATTTTAAAATATTATATTGAAAATATTTATAAAATACAATATTATAAAATCATGAAAATTTATTAAATTATTAATTTAAAAAGTAATAAAATTTATAATTTTTAAAATTATAATAAAAAATTATACTACAAAAATGATAATTAAAAAAATAAAAAATAAATTAAATTCCAATAATATTTGAAAATGTAATTTCAAACTAGATCAAATTACCTTCTTTTTTTTTTGTCATGAGATCAAATTAAACTTTACTAGTTTAGTAGTTCTTAGGATTGTAATAGAGTCATAATTTAAAAAATTTAAACTCAGCTCGTTATAAAATAATCGAATTTAAATTCGAATTCGAATTCAAACTAAGTTCGAACAGAGCCGAGTCCGAATTTATATCGAGCCAGCTCATATATCACGTATTTGAAATTTGAATTAACTTGATCTAAATAAGTATAATGAGTTCAATGAATTTATTTCAGTTTTTATTTTTTATTTATTTTATTTATATTTTTATAAAAAATATATTAACAGTAATATTTTAATGAAAGATAAATAATATTATTATATGTTAATAAAAATAAAATATTATATTATTATAATTTTATTATAAATTATTATATTATTTTATATATTATATTATTTAATTTATTTATTATATATATTATATATTAATAAATTATATAAATTAAATTAGTTAAAAAATTAATATATTCATATATATAATTTAATATATATAAATTAAATTATATATATTTTTAATACAACATAATAAAAAAAATTAATTTATAAATTTTTTTAAATGAGTCAATTTAAAAATTAATGGATCTAATATTTTTTAATTTAAATTTAATTTATTTAATAAATAAATAATTTCAGCACGAACCGAATGAACTTTAATTAAACTGAAATCTAAATCGAACTTTACAGCGCCAGTAGTTGTCAAAATATAAAACTATATTATTTATAAAATTAGATTTTTTTAATTAATGAGAATTCAATATCTGAAATGGAAAATAAAATAATTTATACAAAGTAAAAGTATAATTACGTGAGTTTATCTCCGTGTTAGCAGGCGGTCCGTACGAGTCACACGTACCAAATTATTTATAAAAGACAAATTAAATAATTAAATAATAAGAAGACGTAAAAAAATAGAATAAAAAATAACGCATGTTTGGGAAGAGATAGAAAAAAAGGGAAAATTTAGGAGAGGCCATAAGAAGAAGAAGAAGAAGAAAATGGGAGAAATTGCAGCGACAATGGCTAAGAAGAAGAAAAAGGGACGGCCTTCTCTATTAGACCTTCAAAAACGCTCTCTCAAACAACAATGCCAACAACAAAACCCTAATTCCCTCAATGCCTCAAGTAGTATAACTTCTTACAGCCGATCCACTCGGCGGAACCCTAATTTCGATTTGCCTGACTGGATTAACGACGACAGCGTTGACGATGACGATGACGAGCGTAAACAGAAGAAACACAAGCTTTTGCTTGGATTGAATTCCCAACAAAACAACAACAACAAGGGCAATGATCGCCCAACCTTCTTTGATGGTGATAATAATCCTAAGGCGGCTCTTAAGAAGCCTGGAATCAGCGCCACCCATCTTGGATCTGATGAAATGGTGATTAGCTGACAATAAATTTATATTCTTTGTCGTGGATTTGTTTAAAAGCTGAGGTTTTTGGTGTTTTTTGTTTCGCTTTTTGGGGATTTTTTTTGGTGGGGGATTGTATTTATTACATGGGATTTGAATTATTTTTAGATTTTGCGCGTTGGTTGTGGACCGGGTGACTCGGTGTTGGATCCAAGTGGAGTGAGTGATGAGTTTTGACTCGGTCGAGTTTAATTATAACAATTTATTGTTTTTGGGAAATCTAGGAATTGGGTTTTCAGCTTATTTAATTTGATTACTTTATGTTTTCCATAAATAAATATTTTATTACTGATTTTTCTTCTTTTTTTTTTGTAGTATTTAATCTGGCCTTGATGTGCCCAAAATAATAGAAGCACAGACCTTCTTGTCTGTAAAAGCTTAAATTTGTCTTTTCTTTAATAATTCTCAGTTTTTTTTGCCGATAGTACTTGCTCGACTTTTACTGTGACTTTTCTCTTTGTTTCTTCAATAATCACTGAAGATACCAACAATTCTTTTTTCTTTTCTTTTTTTATTTGGTGGTAATTTGTGTAATTTGCGATGGACAAATTCTCTTGCAGGGTGAAAAGGGTTCGAAAGCGACCGATACTCTTCATGGTATTGATCAAGTTGAAAAATTTTATGAAAGGCGTTTTCTGGGGATTTTTTTAAAAAGTTCTGTAGTAATAAATTAAAACTGTTCCATTTATATGTTTACAGAGTCACAGGTGGAGCCTGGCCCCATAACTCCTTTACCTGACAAAAAGTTGTTGGTCTTCATTCTTGACAGGCTTCAAAAGTGGGTGATGTTTCAGCTTAGATTTTTATTGAAAAACTTATTTGCTTCTAGTCTTCTTTCAACTGACTTGTGATTGATTACTTTCAACTGGGTTTTGATTGACTTGTTTCAACCAACTCCTTACAGAAAGGATTCTTATGGAGTGTTCTCTGAACCTGTGGATCCTGAAGAGGTGCATTTTATTCCTTTGCACAGCTGCATTTGTGTTTTAGTTATTCTCATGCCTATTTAATGTCATATTGAACTGATTTTGATACAGCTTCCTGATTACCATGATATCATCGAGCATCCTATGGACTTTTTTACTGTCAGAAAGAAGCTAGATGGGGGAGTTTATACTAACTTGGAACAGTTTGAGGTTGGTTCAAGATATATTCTCCGCTAATTTGGATATACATGAAGTAGACTTTCTTCAAGTGAATTCCTTCAGAACTGCTTGAGCTTGAACAGAAGCGTGGAGAGATAGACAGCCTGAGAATTTCTTTGCTTTCTTTATCTTATAATATTTTTATCACAGTCTAGCTCTTCTGATATTGATGGAAATTATTCAGTTGGTTTGTTTTTTGCTCTCAGGAATTTCACACTCTAAATACCTATCCGTGTAAAATTTTTAAAATTAAAAATTCGAATTGGGCTGATTTCTTACGGAATATTAGGCAATAGAGAAGTGAAAGAGTTCCACTTTTTGATACAAGGTTTATTGATCTCCTATTAATTGCTGTAACAGCTTTGACATTAACACCCAATCCATGTTTACATCTCTGAAAACATATAAAAACTCTTTGTTTTAATGCAATTGCTTTTGAGGATGAATTTTTATTTGCTTCTGTTTCAATTGCATTGAAGGCAGGAGTTCTCAAATTTGCCTTGGAATACTATGCGTAGTTATATGTATAATGGTTTTCTACAGCATGTCCAAGTGTGGTTCCCTGTAGGCTACCAATTTTTGAGTGGGGTTTACTTAATATGCAATAACCCCAGAGCAGAAAACTCACTTGGTTTTTTCTGTATCAACTGCTCCATGTGTAATGAGTATCTCAATTCAGCTTTACAGTGGACTATCAGGTAGATGCTGTTTAAAGGCCTATGCTTATTTCAGGATGGACAGCTTGTAGATGCATGGACATAATTGCATAAATCATGGTGTATTTTGTGCATGAACTAGGTCTACAAGTGTGTGGCTAATAATTTGTTTGATTGTGTATTTTTTTTTTTGTTTCAGAACTATCTGAAGTAAATGTAAAGCAGCATGAATCAGTAATAGAATGCCATCAATAGATCGCTAACTTTTATGGAATAATTGAGTATATACAGCAATTTAATATGTCATTTTCACTAAATTGATTCATCCTTCTCTCTCTCTCTCTAAATAATATTTTTTTTTTGTACTGGAGGTTGTACAGTGTAATCTAATTTGCTATATTCTTGGTTCACTTTTTGTGAAAACAAATATTTGACCTAACTGGGAATTAAAAGTTGTGACAATTTTTTTGGATGCAGAAAGATGTTTTCCTGATATGTTCAAATGCGATGCAGTATAATTCTCCGGATACTATTTATTTTCGACAGGTTTGGCTAGCTACCAAAATTTCTGTTTTTCTTCCTCCAAGGGTTCTGTTTGCCAAATCTTTTAAAGTAAGCATTCCTCTCTTAGGCACGATCCATGCAAGAACTTGCAAAGAAGGACTTTGAAAACTTGAGGCAAGATAGTGATGATGGTGAGCCACAACCCAAAATTGTGAGGAGAGGCAGACCACCAGGAAAGGTGAAAAAATTGCTTGAGAGGTCTCCTTTGGATCGTGTTGGTCCTGAATCATCAGATACAACTCTTGCCACTGGAGGAGATAACACTAACTCTTCGTCTGGTTACAATCTCAGAAGTTCACATTCATACAAGTATCAGCCTGCTGATGTTTTGGTCAGAACCTCTCACGGGTCTCACAACAATGAAACTTATGCTTCTTGGATATCTGAATGGGAAAATGAATTTCCAGGTTTGGGATATGAGTTGAGTTATTGACTTAGAAATTTTTTTCCTTTATATTCACTTTGATTTACTTATCAATTAAATTGTAAACATTATTTAATGAATTCTAAGATATTTACTCTTGAGTTGCAGCTTCTGTTCTGAAGGCCATGCTCAAGTATGGGAAGAAACCATCTGCTTTAGATGAGAATAGACGCAACACCTATAAGCAATCATTGGCTTCCACCCAAGGGTCGTCCAACTTGAATATCTTTGAAGGAGAACTGAAGCAACTGATGACGGTATGTAAATAGAAACATTTTTGTCTTTTTTCTAGTCTGTATCAAATGGGAAGATGATACTATCCGTATTTCTCAACCATCATTATTTTTTCCATCTTATTGGCGGGGAATGATATATTGCAGAATGTTGCCTTTGATACTAAAATAATATTTTTGGATATAAAAACAGAGTTGTTGAAAATTGTTAAAAGAAATCCAAATATGCTTTGCATTCCACTTGGGTCTGTTGTATCATTGAGATGGTCCAACTTCATCGCTAATGACCATTTATTGGTAACCTGATTTTCTTTCTCTTTAATATACACCAGGTAGGTTTAAACTCAGATCACGGGTATGCAAGAAGTCTAGCTCGTTTCGCTGCAAACCTTGGGCCCTATGTTTGGAAAATTGCTTCAAAGAAAATTGAAAGAGTGTTGCCGACAGGACTTGAATTTGGTCCTGGGTGGGTAGGGGAAGATAGGGTGGTTGAGGGGTTGCAGCAGCAGTTTTTGTTGTCTGATAGGCTGAAAGTTCCTAATGATTCTACATCTAATGACCATTTAGGCAGGCTTAAGACTGCTACTAGCGCAAACTTGGCATGGAGCAGATTAAACATGATGAAAAATATAGGTGGTGGATCAAGTTCCCAAAGCGAGTTAAGTTTGCTAAACAGCAGTATTGGTGGAGTAAATCCAGTGTCTTCTATAGTGGTTCAGCAGAAACCAAATGGTCATAATGGTGGGCTTGGATATAATAATTGTTCATCTCTAATGGAGACAGCAAGACTCGGAATACCACTGGGAAACGCTGGTTCAGATCACCCTGCAGTTCCTTCCCACAGGTTTGGCATGGTTAGCAACACTACCTTCTGCCCGATACGAGGCAATGATTTTAGTTCAAGTAAAGTCAAATTGCCAGAAACTTCAAGCGGGTTATTACATTCTGGAAATTCATCAGCTATCGGTTCTAGCCCTGACTCGCAGACGTTATTTAATGCTGAGACCAGTGGGAAATCATCTTGGCAGGGATTAGCACCATACAATCAACAAGAATTTTTCCAATTTCCACCTGACCTAAATGTCGGATTCTTGGCACCAAATTCACCTAGTTCCAGCGTGCCAATTGGTTCACCACAGCAGCCAGATTTAGCATTACAGCTGTGATGATGGGTTAATTCAATTTTCTTAACTGGGGTGTCTTCTTTTCAAGTTAGGGTGGTTTGCTGAGTAGTACTTCAGTGATTCATAACATCAGAATTATTAGTTCATTTTGTACAGATTAGCGATCAATTTTTTTCAGGTAAAAAAGGAAAACCACAGCTTTATACTATGCTATATTTGAATTCCTAATTTGCTGATACTTGGAAGAATTCTCATTTAGACTCATGACATCAACATGGTAGACTGTAAAATAAAGGGGATGACTGGATTAGAAATTTGGAATACATAACCATTGCCTTGCTGCCATCATCTTTGGTGTATATCGTATTGTTTGAATATATTTATTTGTTCAATGTAAAGGTTATGCAGGAACCTGGAATAATAGACAGCTGCCTTATGAGCCAGAAGACAATATTGCGAAGTGTAATGGATCAAAGGGAACAATTATTTACAGAGACTGGGCCAGTTCTGGTTTCAGCTTATTACCATTGGATGCCCTTAAAGCTTATTTTTATTTTTATCGAGGAAATAGCATGAAAATACGAAATACTACTTTTTTTTTCCAATTTTCATTTTTATTATTATTTCTTATCGAGTATATAAAAAACACTTTTCTTTTAAAATTTGTTTACATTTTTACGATATGTATAAAAATATATTCTAACATATATTCAATATCTATTAAAAATAATATTGTATTTTTATAATTTTGTTGTTTATACATTATTTTTATAATTTTTTTATGTTTTTTCCTTTTCAATTTAAATATCGTTTTAAAATTTTAATTTTATTTTAAAATATTTTACTTTTAACAATATTAAAACAAAATTTTAAAATTTAAATGTCGTTTTAAAATTTTAATTTTATTTTAAAATTTTAAAATATTTTACCTTTAACAATATTAAAATAAAATTTTAATATTATTTATTAATTTACTCTTTATGTTTAACCTTGTTATTAATAAGTGAAAATTTTAATATTGTTTATTAATTTACTCTTTATGTCTAACCTTATTATTAATGAGTAAAAAAATTAATATGGCGTAGATTTTAGAGAGAAGCTATTAATTAAGGATAAATTAATAACTTTATATAGTTTTTTAATGAGTAAAATATTTTAAAATCACATTTAAATTTTTTTCCGTTAATGAGATTCAAAAAACCAATCGAATTACACTGACACTTGTTATATTAATGACCTCCCTCTCGTTGGCTTAGTCAATGCAGAGATTGTGAAAATTACATGTCAAGCAAATTAAGCAGAATTTCAGGTACAAGAAAGAACGTGGAAATCAAAACCTTTCTAGTGCCCATACCCATCAACTTTGTTCTTCATGCCCCCTTTAATTACCATTTTCTTACAAGTATGTCATGCTGAAACTTGTGTTGAAGTATCACTTTAATTTCCATTATCCATGTTGTATGCCACTCCATCAAAAGCTTAATTTGTCACCTAAGGCCACCATCATATAGGTATTTGAATAATAAATCCATTCAAAATAAAATAATTATTAGCCCTAATATTATTATATTATTAAGAAGAGAATAAATTCTAAATCTATTATTTACTTCAAGTCTAGAATATATTGTTATATAATATTGGAGGGAGAAATAATCGATTTTGAATTTATTTTTCATATCTCTATACTTAAATATATTATTATATGGAATCTAATAATTTCCTATACCTCCTGAGAACTCTTACATAATTACAGCATGATAATTAAAAAGAAAAAAATAATAATAACAAAATATCAAAATTCTCTTCTCATTTCAAGAAATTCTTTTCTTATACATGTAATGAACTAAAAGTTATCACCCCAACTTCACAAAATCTTAAAATTATACAAATACAAGAAAAATTAAAGACAAAATAAGAGTCAAATTTTAGTGCTCAACTTTTGCCATACCATTCTATATTGATCTGTATCAATTTGTAGACTAAACCATCTCTGCATCAGCAACTTTAATCTATCATCTCTAACTTCACAGAACTTATTTTCCCAACCTGGTGGCTTTTTAGCTTCAAATCCTAACCCAGGTGTTCTATCTTTAGATAATGGGTTCATTTCTTTCATCCAATCCACCACATAAGCTGAGACTCTTCTTCTAAACTTTGCTTTGAATTCAGACCAAGCTTGATACTTGTAATGATTCACAGCTGCTTCTTCTAAACTCAAATGCTTCCACCCATAATTCTCCTTTACTGTAAAATGGTGAACCACATTGAGCAATGAATTATCAATTGCTTGTAATAAAACTATTGATTTGTGCCGATTCTGCAACTTTCTTCTGCAATTGTAACCTTGCGTCACCCCTTCTACTGGGTTTGATCTTTGATTTGATGGTCCAAACTCATTGCACATAATTGAAACTTCACCAATCAAACCATCATTATATGATGGTAGTAATGATTTTAGCATTTGATCAGAAGGTTTTGATGAATTTTCCCATGATGGGGAGAACACAAATTCATCAACATCAACATACATCATCCAATTGCAGGACTTGTTAGCATATAAAGCTGCATGGGAAAACCCAGATTCTTGAGTCTTTGGCCATATCCATAACACTGTTTCAATGTTGAAACCTTCATGATTAAGATCTTTAACCACAGAAATCAAATCATCATCACTATCATTATCATATAATATGAATTTTTCTACCCCAATTTTTGAATGGTAAATGATCCATTCTCTTAAGAACTTGCCCACATTGTAAACCATTGTAGAGGCGCAGAGTTGAAATTTTGGGTTTTTTTTTGCTATCTTGCTCAATGGAGTGTAGTACGCCACAGATGGAACCACCCTTTTTTCTTCCAAGATTTGGAGAGAGACTTTGATGAGTTTGATCGAGTTGTCTTCGTCGTCTTGGAAACCGACCGCCGTTAAATCCGGATGATTACACCTGAAAACCTCTTGCGTTGAGCTCCTCACGGCGGTTATAACGGTGTTGTTGTTATTAGCTTCGTCGATAAACACGCACTTGAACTCGTGAGGAGACCTGTTTATCCCTTGCCGATTGTTAAGGCCTTTAGCGAATAAAACGACGTCGTTCTCGGTGGAGAACGACTCGTACACTAAATAATTCCACCTCAACATCTCCACCGGCAGTGAATTCCGCCAATGAGAAACCGATTCCTCCTCTACCTCCTCCATTACCACCGGTAATCTCGTCAAAATCGGAGCCAAAAAGGGATACCGACGGCGAGCTCCTTTAGGAAGAAAACACTTGAACGTAATCTGATTCAAAGAACGCAAGAATCCAGAAAATTTTGCCGGAGCAGTCGACTTGCTGGGATAAAGACAGGTTAAATTCTGACCAAAAAGCATTTGGGAATCCGTATCCGGCAACACAATCAAAAGCACCTGCCAATCCGGCAACAAAACCGATACAGAATTAAGAAAACCAGAATCTTGAACAGACGAGACACGCCGACTCCGGTGGTTATTATTATTACTATGAAGCTCTTCTTGAATAACACGATTGGCATTGTGAGGCCTGACGGCAAGACTTCCGGTAGTCGGATACAAAACCTCCGAGATAGAAATCGGATTCCGAGAGTAATAAACAGAGAAAGAAACGAAGAGGAAAACGGAGAGCAAAGCAATTGAAAGCAATGCAGAAGCTCTACGACGCATCGTTTCGGTAAGAGTTTTACAGACAACTCCTTTTTTAGGGCTCATATTATTTTTTTTTTTTAAACTGACTTTTTGGACTTAGTAATATCAAAAGGCTGCTACATATATATATATATATATGGTATTTGGTACACGTGGCAAGATAGGAAGAATTTGTAACACCTTTGACACGTGGCGAATATTTAATTAAAGAATTTTGCATGGGGATGGACGTAGAGCATCAACTTTGATAGCGACAGGCCGTTCTGTTAATGAAATTTGGAAACCGCACAACCAGCGCATGAAATGGAATCGAAAAATCATGAAAATTAATCGACCGTAAATAAGACTCTTTTTGACAACTTTTTAATTCAAATTTTGAAATTTCTTCAAACGTGTAAAAAAATAAATTATTTTTGAAAACACACATTTTTCTTTTTTTCTTTTCAAAATATCATTTTTTAAATTTTAATTTCAAAAATACATCTTTTTTTGAATATACCTGTCTAGTATATATTAATATAACAAAGATATACTTCAAACTTAATATACATTTAATATATTAAAAGTAAACTAAAACTATGAAAAATTTTAAAAAAATAACATGCGGTCAAACAATGTGATTTTCTCTAAATTTTTTAATTAATATATTATTATACGTGTTTTTTTTAAAGCACATATGTATATATACATATATAAACTAAACATATCTCATATAATAAAATCATGATAATAATAATGGAAATATTATTTATTAACAGTTAACTGAAATGGAAATAATATTATGTATACTTAATATAGAATATTAATCAAGCAATTGATATTTATGATTTAATTACCCAATTTGATAAATATATATATCATATCAAAAACAATATTTGACATACATTCCCTATTTTGAGCACATTATAATTTGAAAGAATTAAATATAATTTTATCAAAAAAAAGGGAAAAGAATAATAAAAAAAAATTAGAGGGTGGAGATTCTTTCCTGAAGAAGCAGTGCATGTATTAAGAATTACCTGAATGAGGAGCAAAGTAGCGTTTGGCTTCAGCTTTTTTACAGACTTATTTATTTATTTATTATAATTATTTATTTATTTTTCTTTTAACATTTAGAATATGAAAAGAGGAGAAAATCAATCTAGATGCACTAAAATTTTTGAATCCATAACTTTCTTCAATGATTAAGGCTTGCAATCTGGCCTATGAACAAGTTTCTGTTACATCAAATTGGCCCAATCTTGTTAGCAGGCTGGAGGAGACAGGACACCAGCCAGCCTGCCCAACTCAACTTGTGATTTGATGGGCCTATTTTTTGGCCCACGTTGAGCACATGAGAACAACAACAATGAATCATCATAGCCAATTTCATAAGTCATACGGTTGGAGGATGGAATCTAGTTTTTCTTTAAGTGATTGTTTATTTTAATAAATATGCATATAATATATTAGAGGTGAGTAGACCGATCAAATTTCACTTCCATCGATAGAATTCTACTTTGACCTAAATTTTAAATAACTAAATTTATTAACCGAATCAACCGATTTTTTTTATAGATTTAATTAATTAACTAAATTAAATCGGTTGACCGAATCGATCGATTTTTTTTATTTTATAATAAAAAATATATTTATAAAAAAATATTTATATAATTAAAAACTATATATTTAGTTATTTAATTGTAAATATTTTGAAATATATATAAATTTCAACTCGATTACTCGATTGAAATTTAAATTATTTTTAAATATAAATCTGATTTCATATTAATATGTACCATAAATTGACAGTGTCTGGCCAAAATTCATTTAATTCAGTCCAATTTAAAAAATTTATACATCCTTAGATTTTAGTTTATTGTCAAAGAAAATATATGACCATCGCTCATTTGTGTCTCATTGTGCTATATAAAATATATTTTTTATTTTAATTTTTTCAAAGCAACATATCTAAATTTCATTCAATGTGGTCCAAGATGAAATGAAGGGTTGCCAATTGAAGAAGGTGGGTGGGCTGTGGCCTTTGTGGGCTATTGAGAAGTGATGCAGTGAAGTATCAATGTCATGATGGTCAACGCCTTGCACGATTTTGGTCCCACCATCGGCCCCATCTTTCTTTCTTTCTTAATTCTCTCATATAGTGGACCTGTTCATGTCGAGCTGGTCAGCAGTTATCATAACAAGTTTATTTAACATTACCTTTGACTGGAAAGTGAAGCCCTTTCTGTTGGGGATTTCATTTGCTTTCCGTTTTACACTGTCTCATGCTCAACATAAATTATTAAAACCTTTAAAAATTTGATGCAATTCACTTGTATTTTAAAAAAAATTAAAATTTTTACTACAAATGATCCATAATATTGTTTTTTGTCTTAAAAAAATTATCATTTTCTTTCTAAAAATTAAGAATATAATGAATAAAATTATTTTTTTCTATATCCTTATCATATATTATTTTCGTCTCACTTCAATTTGTCAATATTTTTTTTTATAAAAATAATAATTTCAGATGATAATAAATATACTTAATATAAAATTATAGAATTTATTAATTATTATCTTAACTTGTAAAATTGATTTTCTACTTAATTTTATTTTTTTATTTTATTATTGAACTTAGATGTTTATTGAGTTTGCTGAAAATATAATAATCTAATTAGAATATTCAATTGCATTTTTTGTTTTTTATTTTTTAATTGTCCACTTTAAAAATACTTAATTTCATTTGTTTTAAACATCAAAAGCATTTAAAAAAATAAATATTAATAAAGGGTAAAAATTTAAAAAAAATGAAGATAATTGTTATTATTTTATAAATATCAAGCTTCGGAGAGTTGATTATTATTTTTTTTTTTCTTATAGTTAGGGAGGCTTTTTTGCCGTTTGTGTTTAATGATGTTGGTGGTGGTCAAAAAGGCAAACAAAAGGTATTAATCATTTGCTTCAAGGAGAAAAAGGAGGAGACTTTAGATATTTACCTGTTGTGGAATGGAATGCACATAAATTAAAATTAAAAAAGGGCAAAATTCAAGGAGTTAGTACATAATATCTTAATTAAAAAAATATAAACTTAATAAGAAAAATATATACTTATTTTTGAATTGCGTTTTAATGCACCAAAATCTCATCTTTATAGTAATAAAATAAGATAAATAGACAATATCCAATTAAATACTTTAAAACATAATATTTTAACACTAATGGATGAGAACTTCTTTTAATTAAAATTAGAATGATAAATTAATTAAATAATATTATATAATATATTATTATTTAATTAATTTATGTTACAAATAGAATCTAGTTGAAATCATAATTTTATTGGGTACTGCTATTTGTATAAATTATACGTGTACAAAATGTACAAACCAAAAATACAATTACTTAAATATCCTTTTCAAAAATTTATAATTATCGAAATTATTTTTTTAATATTTTGAAAATTGAAAATTTGAAACTAACTTAAATATTTCTTTCATTCTCAATAATCAATAATAATGAGCAACGCACAAAGCATTTATTTAATGTGACTCATTTAACTCTTTTTTTCATATTACCTTTTTTTATTGTTAACATTACTTTAATTAGTTTAAATTATAATTATTACTCTTGGAGTATGTTATATATTTGCATATGTATTTTTTATTTGAGTTCTTATAATTATGAAATTTATTCTATAATTTTTAAGATAATTATATTTGATTTATTTTTTACAAATAAAAAAATGTAGCAGTTTTTAATAGAAAGTTACATCTATTATTGCTTAATTTTCTTATATTTGTTTTATTTTTCTTTGACTAATTTCAAAACTTTCAATATTTTTCTCTAATTTTTTTTGCCCTTTTATCATTTATAGAATATATATATAACTCCTCCTCCTCCTCCTATTATTATTATTCATTTTTTTATAACTATGAGTAGCCGTAATAATTTTATTTTAAAAATAATTTTAATTTACTTTTAATCATTAAATTTATTTATTAAATATTAACATTTTTATACACTCGTCAAAATATAAAATTTAATTTATATAAAATACGGGTATAAAACTAGTAAGATATATAATTTCACTAATAAATTAACATATTGATAGTGGTAAAATTAAAATTAAAGTTTAGTAATAAATAAAATGAAACAATTTATTGTTATTTTTAGGATTGATAAAAAATCAATTAAATTGAAAATCAAACTAAAATCTTATTAAATCGAATGAATAATTATAATTAATCGAATCGAGTTTAAGTTTAGATTTTTTATTTTTAATATTTTTAGTTTTCAATTTTGATTTTAGTTTTTATTGGTAAAAAAAAATATTTGGTTTGATTATTATAAATTCATAATTTTTATAAATTATATATAATAAATTATTTTAATAGATTTCATTTGTATTTAAAATATGCATATTGTATTTTAATTATGTGTTTATACTAAGATTTACTGTTATAATTATGAGTAATATTAAATTTTTTTTTGTTATGTATATATAAAATTTATTAATTTTGAGATATATATATATATATATATTGAAAGGGTTAAAATTTAAAAGTTAATAATCTATTTTACACAGTTAATTAATAATCGATTAATCATTCACTTAGTTATAATTTAATTTTAGTTTATTTTTTTAATTTGATTCGATAATTTATTTTTTTTCTCTTTCATAATTTGATTAATCTAGCCATAAAAATACTAGTTATTTTCATAACTTATTACTTAAAACGTGGTTAGAAAAATTCACAATTTATTAAATGAACTACAAATATACTAATTATCTTCTTATTATTTATATTTTTCTGATTAAATATTTATTTTAAATTACTTAAATATATTAACTTTTATTTTTATTATTGCTCTCGTTATTATCGTTATATTTATTCATCTATAATTTTAAGGTTAACAATGCTATAATATAATTAATTTTTTTATTCTCATGAACCATACTTTTGAACTAATATGCAATCTAAATGTGATTATTGAATTTAATTATTGAATCAAAACGCTAAAATTTAAACTTTTAAAAGTTTTAGATAAAATTACTAAAATAAGATTAGACTGAACAAATTCAATTGATTCAATTAGTTTTTTATCTCTTCTTATTTTTCTATTTTTTCAAGTTAAAAATATTTCTTTTTTATTGTTATTCTTGTTATTATTATTGCTATTATTATTATTACTATATTGAGTTACCTATAATAATTTATGAGAATGACATTTTTAATTCTCTTATTACATTTCTCTTAATTATTATATAACCGATTGAAACTTAAAAAAAAAAAACTCAAAATCAAAATTTTCTTAAATTAGCCGCCACAATCATCATTTACGATTTGCGTAGATCCATTTGAATTTTAATTAAATTAGCCATCACAATCATAATAATCAAAGTATTGGAAAATATCAAACTTCATTAATAGCAAAATTGGAGAAAAAGATGGATAAAAAAATAAAAATACTTCATGAATTAAATAGATTCGATCAAAAATATTTTATGCATTAATTATATTAGAGAAATGATTATTCTAATCTTACATTTATTATTAAAGATAATAATAAATATAAGGTTAGAATAATTATTATAGTCAATATATAAGATATAACTCAACTCAATTAATTTTGATTATATGAATTTTTAAAGAGACAACTTGGTCTTTTCTCAATAATGGTATCATTTCTATATCTATTAAGATTTTAAAGCAAAGTGACCTAACTAATAAATAGAAGTGGGAGGGCCAATGTTTGTAGAAAAAAAATATATATTAATACACGAAAGAGACTTTATTTTGGAAAGATTCTTTGGATTTCCTCTATTTAGATTATAAAATTTCTAATGCATTTTTAGTCCATTATTTATTAATTATTAAGAGGTAAGATTGGGGCTTAAATGTCCTCACTACGGTCATTTTTTTATTTTATTTATTTACTAAACCAAGTCAAATTTTTGTTTTAAATTACCAAACCAAGTCAAATTCTTTAAAAAAAGAAGAAATAAAAAAAGATTTTTAATTAATTAAATTAATTTTTGGCGGCCTTGGTTGAATATTAATTAATTAATTGAAAATTGTTGCGTCACACATCAATAAGCTTAGTGTCATTCTTCGTTCAAATAAATTGACTATTAACTCTTTATGGACAATTAATTATTTCCATTTCCCATTAAAAAAATCAATTTTTTTATAAAATATAGTTTTTGGTTTCCTTTTTTTTTCAGTCATTACAATAATTAAATAAGCAATTAAGAATGTTTTTCCTCTGTAAATAAAATTAGTGAATATAGCTCAGTTATAGCACTTAACAATCTTGATTAGTATTTATTTTGCGTTAAACAAAAAAAAATTATAACTGATGTGATTTATTATATTCATTTCAATATGAAAATATACTATAAAATTACAGCGCTATTCATTTTAAAAGTGTAGATCTAATTATGAATCGATCTACAATTTTACAAATTTCAATTGGTGAATAAAATTATGAATCAACGAATAAGAATTTTTAGAAAATTTAGTAGTTTTTGAATTCGGAATGAGATCTCTACTAATGAAAATTAATAAAAGCAAAATTTTATTAAAACTTAAATTAATTAATCATCCACGTGATTAATTAATAGACTTTGGCGCAGTTTATTGGGAGACGGGGTCTTTTTATTTGTCAACTATTCATTTTAGTTCAACTGGCAGTTTAAATAATTTTTTTTTTCTAAAGGCACAAATATTATTATTTTTTGATAAAAAATTTAGTAAATATTAATATGCGTACATGTGAAAATTAATTGATGTTACGCACAAAACTAAAGTCTTTTTATTTTCGTAATTTTATGAGAATACTAAAACCATGTTGACTTGCATTTATAGTTCCCACGGGCACAAGTTCGCTCATTTACTCCTATAATAATAATAATAATAATAGTATTACTTTTCTTCCCGAAGTATAAATATATTTTTTTTACTTTCTACAAATAAAAAAAATTAATTACTTATATTAAAAATGTAAATTTATATATTTATTACATTCTAATATATAAAAATTTAATAAATTTATTAATTTATTAAAATATAAAGTGAATTATAATTTAAAATAAAAAATATACTCCTTCGATTTCGCATTAATAGGTTCATTTATTATTTCACAAAAATTTTAAAAAATTAATTATTTTTATTAATAATATAAATTTATTTATTATATCTTCAATGAGATATATTTAATAAATAACATTTAATAGAAATACAATAGAGATTTAATAAGTTAATTAACTTATTAAAATTAAAAATGAACTATAATTTATGAGGAATAAAAAAATGAATTTATCAATTAGAGACGGATAGCATACTTATTAATTTAAATTAAAAAATAGATAAAATAATAATTGATACTAAATGTAAATGATAAAATATGATGTTATTTGTTTGCCTCATAATTTCGATAACTTTTTCTAATTGGGAAATTATTTAACTGTGATCTATAGGTAGTGGTAAAAATTTTCCACTCATTATTTATTTATTTATTTTGTCGATATTCTGCATCATAATATAGTGTTAATTTATTCCAATTTTATAGAAAGTTCATAAATGGGATTTTCACTTTTTATAATGAACCGCACAAAGAAACATTCAAAGAACTTATGTTTTTTTCACTTCTAATTTGTTTTTCCATTTGCAAAAAGTACTTTGGCTAAAATAAGGTTTTGACTTTGGCTAAAATAAGGTTTTGGTTACAATGTTTTCAGTGTGAAAATATCTCATTTTCCGGTTTGACTTCTTCAATTTTTTTTTGTTATTTAACTTTTGTAATTATTTAGACTATTTATTATTTCAGATATGATATGAAATTTCAGAGCAGGAATTTGGTCGGAGGGAAATGTTCCCATTGACTTTTTTACTCTTTATTGTTTAATTTTTTCTACAAAACAAAACATTGTGATTCATTAGAAACATAGACTATGAGTTTTGTTACAAAATATTGTAATGCCAAATAATAAAAAAAATCTGCAGTTATTTTTATTTTTTTTTAATTGCTTGTAGCTTAATAGATAGATTTTTATATTTTTAATAATAATATTTTCAAATAAATTTGAAGAGTGAAAATAAAATTAATTTTGAGATTAATAGTATAATAATATCAATTCAATCTTTAAATTTTGCTAAAAAAATTAGTTTTTTTAAAGATTTATCAATATTATAAATTAATCAAATGTTTACAAAATTAAAAAGTTTAATTAATTCCAGTCACATAAAAATTAAATTGGTGATATGATAGAATAATTTTAAGAATTCGAACTTTTAAATTATTATTTTTTATAATTATATGATAGAAACAGTATATATGTATCATTATCCTCAGAACTAAGCCAAGCTCTGATTCGTTTAATTATCTATCATATATAGTAGAAGAAGATTAATTATTAATTTGACATAGAGAGAGGAGGGCAAAATTTTTAGAACCGTAGCAAAAGGGAAAGAAAAAATAGTACAATAAAAAATTAAAGAACCAAAGTCTGCGACATACCCAAGAAAAAGTCCAAATTATTAAATTACAAATAAAAATAACAACAATATTACTGTTAATTTCTTGACTCTTTCTTATATCTTTCCAGGAAACTTACTTGCTTTGTCTGCAAAACCCATTTCACGTTTTCCTTATTATTACTTTAAATTTATATTGTAACTCTTCAATTGAAAACAACGAAATTATCAAGTATTGGATCAACATGGGAAATTGTTTTGGAACTTCTGTGAGAAATCATAATAGTACTCAAACATGTACTTCTTCAGGTATTTTTCTATATACAAATTTTCTTTCTTTCTTCTTGTTTCTTTGCTTTTGAATCCTCTGTAATTCTTTAAAAGAAACGAAGATGTCAAGAAAATTATGGGAAAAGATTGGTTTTCAAGTAGAGGGGAAGTTTATATTATTGCTGAAATAGTTCTAGGAGAGGTTCTTTAGAGAAAGAATGGATTATCGAGAATATACACTTACTGTTAAAATATATCGGGTTTTTTAAAAGAAGAATCGATTATGTAGAAGGAAAATAGATCATGGAGAATATACACTTGTTGATAAACTGTGTTTTTTTTTTCCTTTTATAATGTTGCAGATACTGATGAAAAGAACAAACAGCTGCAACATGGAAATGGACTAATAGTTCCAAGAAGCAGTGGCAGCAGCACAGAAAACGATGAGAAGGAGACGAAAAGATGTATTCTGGCAAGTGGAAATATTATTACTCCGGCGAATCTTAAGGTATTTACTTTGCCGGAGTTGAAGAGTGCTACCAGAAACTTTAGACCTGACACCATACTAGGAGAAGGTGGATTTGGACGTGTTTTTAAAGGTTGGATCGACAACAAAACTTTTGCGCCGTCTAGAGTCGGTGTTGGCATGGCCGTCGCAGTCAAAAAATCTAATCCAGATAGCAATCGAGGTCTAGAAGAATGGCAGGTGATGATCATTAAGCATTAAACTATTATATAACAGTATAATAATATAATATTGTAATGAATTACGAAGTCAAAGAACAGCATGACTGTCATTATTCAAGATTGACCAAGTTTATACATCTCAGTAAAGTAAACCCTTAAAAAATAAGGCCAAAATAAAATTAAAAAAAAAAACTTAAATTTTATCAATCTTCAATTCTATCTCGAATTTTTTATTGACAAATCATACATCAATTTTTTTTTAATTCAATTTTATCATATTATCAGTTGAAATTATACACATGATAAAATATGAACTTATCAATCATTTTTTAATATTTTATTCTAAAAAAATAATTGATGAACATTATTTTCATAAAATATAAAAATAACACCTGTTTTTTTTTAGAATAAAATATGAACACTGACAAATAATTAAGTGTTACTGACTTTGATTTTTTTTGGGTTTTGCAAATGCAGTCAGAAGTGAAATTTCTTGGGAAATTTTCTCACCCAAATCTTGTGAAACTCTTGGGCTATTGTTGGGAAGATAAAGATTTTCTTCTTGTATACGAGTACATGCAAAAGGGAAGCTTGGAAAATCATTTATTCAGAAGTAAGGAAATTAAATTAATTATTAGTAAAAAAATTAATTAAAAATTCCTTAATCAAGACTTTCATTTTTACTAATTACACTTTCTACATTTGTGGATATTATTAATTGCAGAGGGTGCAGAGCCACTTGAATGGGATGTTAGACTTAAAATAGCCATTGCAGCAGCTAAAGGCCTTGCTTTTTTGCATACATCTGAAAAGAGCGTCATTTACAGAGACTTTAAGACCTCTAATATTTTGTTGGATGGGGTAAAATTTTTATTTATTTAGGGTTGTTTCTTTCTTTTTAGCAAATATTCTCTCTTTAATTTATAAAAAAAAAATTATATTATATGTCGCTTTTTTATTTTTTTTTAAAAAGACATATGACTATTGATATAATTTTAATATATCAAATATATACTATGTTTATATATTTGAAATTGAAATATATATTAGATGTATACCTTTGAAAAAATGATTATTTTTGAAACTAAAAGTTCAAAAGTGATATTTTAAAAAAAAAGAGAAGAAAATTTTGAAAATAATTTTAATTTTTGAGTTTTTTTTTTTAAAAACCTTTAATTTTAACTTCATTTTTACTAATTTTCCAGGATTATAATGCCAAACTTTCAGATTTTGGGCTGGCTAAATTGGGTCCAATTAATGGTGAATCTCATCTTACGACCAGGGTCATGGGCACATATGGCTATGCAGCTCCTGAATATGTAGCCACTGGTAAATTTCTATTTCTTTTTTCTTTGATTTTTTTAAAAAATACTTCAAAAAATAAAATTATTTTTTTTTAAGTATCAATCTTTATTTTTTATTTTAATACCCACTTGTCAATCTTGAATTGCAAAAATATCCCACTTTCAAGGTATATTATATTAAAAATATATTATATTTCCAAATGTATAGATTTAATATATACGTAATGTATTAAAAATATACAAAAGCTCTAGAATATTTTTTTTAAAAAAAGTTAAAAGTGACATATAATATAATTTAGACTTTTCATTGGAATTTTGATCTTTAAATTATTGGGAAAACTTCTCTCATCGAATTTTTTCAAATTTTTTATATTTTTCTACCAAAAGTTTCTTAGTCATTTATAAAATCATATAATAAACTCTTAATAAATTTACAAAAATTATCATAAATATAATAAACTCATATTAAATTTCATATGGGGTATACGAACATGATAAATTTCTAAATTGATTAAAAAGTTTTGGCAAAATTTGAGAATATGTTGAGAATCCAATAAATTTGTAAATTTTGATTTTTTTTTGACAATTTTGTAAAAAACCCAAATTTTATAATTTTAAAAATGAAGAGTAGTGTTAGTAATAGTGTAATTTTACAGGTCATTTGTATGTGAAGAGTGATGTTTATGGCTTTGGAGTAGTCCTCCTGGAAATGTTAACAGGTCTCAGAGCACTAGACACAAACAGACCCAGTGGCCAACACAATTTAGTGGATTGGGCAAGACCATCACTTACAGAAAAAAAGAAGATAAGAAAGATAATGGAGCCAAAGCTTGAAGGACAGTACCCAATAAATGGAGCAATGCAAGCAGCTGAGCTTATAATACAATGCTTAGATTCTGATCCTAAAAACAGACCTTCAATGGAAAAAGTTTTGGACACGTTAGAAAAAATAAATGCCATCAAAGAAAAGCCTAAGGAGAGTAAAGTTAAGAATAAAAAACAGAGTTATAAATGCCATCGGTGTTCTTGTCACTCCAAGCACGGTGGTGGTTGTGGTGGTAGTAAAGGTAATAGAACTCCAGCGGCTTACTAGTCCTCTGTTACTTGTGTTTGATTCTTCTAATGTATACTCAAAGATTGTATGTTTTAACTTAGAACAAACCAAAACAAGAAAAGGGTTTTTTAATCATTGTGTTAAATAATTAGGGGTAACATCACTTTGAGCATTGTTAAGGAATACAAATTTCCTTTTACAGGAACATAGGGCCATGCTGTAAGTCTTAATTAGTGAAAAAAATTAGGGGCTTAATATTGAAAAATTTTATATAAATTCAAGGGAATGACATGTCATGCACCAGGCCAATGAAATTGCTCATTTTTTCTATTATAAATTTTTGGTAATTTTTCATTGGCGGGATGTACGTACATCTAATTTAAATATAAATTTTTTTAAATTCAGACCGGCTCATGAACAAATTTAATCATAGAAAACTATTCTTAATAGACAGATTAGTTGAATAGTAGAATAGTCAAATGGTCTTTGTAACTTAGCCCCAATTACTGTGAATTTTATTGAGAAAATGATACTATTTACTATATTTTTAAAAAAAATTTGCATATTTATTAAGAATTTATTAGTTATTCATTTTATGAAAGTGTTTAATACACTCATAATATAAATTTACAATAAACTTATAAAAATTATCATATATATATAATAAAATTATAATAATATTTCTGTTTACTATACCAATATAGTAAATTTGTAATTAGATAAAAAATTTTGATAAATTTAAAAATATTTATAAATTATATATATATATATATATATTTTGAGACTTTTAGAAAAACCCAAAATTTCTTGTTTAATCTGGCCTATCTTAACTTTGGAGTCCAAGTTGTTGAAACTCTTGAAAATATGCATTTCTTTTTCAAATTATTAATAAACAAGTATTCTGATCTTAAGGGGGGGAAAAAAGAAAAGAAAAGAAAACAATGATTCTGATTTCTGAGCTATGATGAAAGGGATGGTGATGAGTTTCACGTACAGTATGAACTATGAAGAATATGAACATTCTGTTAAAAAAAATGAAGAATATGAACAGGTTGAGTTGAAAAGTATTTATCAATACTGTTTCAATAGAGTTGTTGACAATTATGCCATGATGCCCATCACCATCATTACTCTCTCTCTCTCTCTCTCTCTCTCTCTCTCTCTCTCTCAGTTACCATGGTTTTGAAAACTGGATCGGACTGGCCGGTCGGACTGGAAAAACTAAAAACCGGCAGCTTGTCCGGTCCAGTTTATATGTCAGCTCGGTTTGAGGATAAAAATCCGGTTGGACCAAAAAATCAGTTTGACCTAGTAATTCGGACCGGGCCGGTCATGGAAAAACTTTTGAATTTTTTTTTTATTTTGAAGAAACCTTTAAAATTCTTTCTTTTCTGCAAACCTAAAGTAATACAACATCCTACTTACGTATCCTAAACCTAAACCACTGTCGCCGATTTAGAGTTCCAACCGACGGCAATACAGCTGCCTTCATGGTGTCACCAGTGCAATAGGTCAATCTAGATAGCAATATCAATTATCAAACATTCCCTGTTGCAGTGCTTTTTTTTTTGGGTCTCTGTATGTTATGTATTCATGGAGTTTTGTATAGTTTATGGATTCTATATTCTAACTAATATATTTCTTATATTATGAACGTCTATTGCCTTTCTCCATAAAGAACAATATTCCCCTTTTCCATAAAGAACAATATTCCAATTTTTAATCAAAATTGAAAGCATAAAATCAATTTTAAAACTAAACAGAGCATGAAAGTATATTAATGCAATTAACAGTTTATTAATGGTATTTATTTTTTCCACTCTAAGAAACATAGCAAAAAAGTAAGAGACAGAGAAAAAAATAGATTGCTCGTTAACCAATTCAATAAAAAGTAAAAAACAAAGGCAATTTCTCTTAGTCTTAAGCAAGCAAAGAAACAGAGCACACACAGGAAAAGAAGATAAAGTAAAAGAAGATAGTTGTTTATGCTATGGTACATGACATGATAGGAAAAAGACAAAAGAGCAATAAAAAACACCATGCACACACAGTTCAATATGTGTCCATAATAAAGCCAAAACAACATGCATTTTTTATTTATATTTTATATTGGCTATATAGTATTGCTTGTAATATATATATATATATATGAATTATGTATTGTCTATAATTCTATATATGTTTTGATATGCTATTTAAAATTAAATATTAACTCTGTTTAATTTCAAAAGAAAATGACTTTGCTTACTATATAAATGTGCTTGTTTAATTTAAATAGTCTTATCCTCATATTAATTATGATTTTTAATATTTTAGGTGGAAGGGATACTTCATCAACAAGGAACAGATTGAATAATACATCTTCAAATGATGTACAATCAACAGAAGTTTTGGAGCGTTCAATTCTACAAAAAAAGGACATAACATGGAAGTACATCATAGATGGAAGAAATGATGAAGGGAAAAAGAAATTAATATGCAATTTTTGTCAAAAAAAACAGCACAAGGTGGAGGGATTAATCGAATGAAACAACATTTAGCTGGGATTAAAGGCAATATTGATCCATGCAAAAAAGTGTCAGTCGATGTTCGTTGCCAAATGAAAGAATCTCTAGATGAGCTTGCTAAAAAAAGCAAAGAGAAGAAAATTTTAATTGATGAGTCAGAAGGTGATGAAATTCAAGAAGTTTCACCTCAGGTTCAAATGCTTTCAAAGGGAAAGAGAAAAGCTAGCGGTGTGATTGATTCATTCTTCAAAAGAGGTGTAAGTGATCTATCACAACCTAGTATTAAAGCATCTATGCAAAGCAAAGAAAGATGGCATGATACTGATATGGCACTTGCACTGTGTTTTTATGATGCTTGTATCCCATTTAATGTTGTAAACTCACCATATTTTGAAGTTGCTATTAGTAAAGTAGCTAGTATGGGTCATGGGTACAAAGGTCCATCGTATCATGCATTGAGAGATCTTTTGAATGATGCTAAGTTGCATGTTAAACTTGTTATTGATTCATTAAGAAGTTCTTGGATTGATTGTGGTTGCACTATAATGGGCGATGGTTGGACTGATACTAAACAAAGATCATTGATAAACTTTCTTGTCTATTGTCCAAAAGGGATCACATTTGTGAAATCAGTAGATGCTTCTAGTATTGTGACAAATGCTGAAAATATATGCAACCTTTTTAGTGAAATAGTTGAGTTTGTTGGGCCAAAAAATGTTGTTCATTTAGTGACAGATAATGCAGCCAATTACAAAGCTGCAGTAGGTAGACTTGTTGAGAGATATTCTCATATAAGTTGGTCACCATGTGTTGCTCATTGTGTGAATTTAATAATGAAAGATATAGGAGCTATCAAGCTAGTAGATGATGTCACAATTTTAGAATCTAAAGTGACTGTTTTTGTTTATAACCATAAAGCTACTTTGAATTGGTTGAGAAAAAGACCAAAATGGCAAGAAATTATTCGTCCTGGAGCTACTCGATTTGCAACTGTATTTATTTCACTACAAAGTTTACATGCTCACAAAGATCATTTGCAAGCTTTAGTAGTAAGTGATGAATTTAAGAAATTTATGAAGTTGCAAAAAGGTAGAGAAGTGAAACAAATTATACTCGATGAGATTTTTTGGAATAATTGCTTGATCATTGTGAAGATTATGACTCATTTAATTCGGTTATTACGTATTTGTGATTCGGATGAGAAACCGGCTTTGGGATTTATTTATGAGGACATGCATAGGGCTCGTTTGGGGATTAAAAAGTTGTTCAAATATAAGAAAAAACATTACAAGCCCTACACTACTATTATCAAGAATAGGTGGGATAACATGTTGAGGAGAAAACTTCATGCTGCAGCTTACTATTTGAATCCATCTTTTCAATATGATCAAGAAAACTTTTGTCAAAAGCGTGAGATCAAGGATGGTATTTTGAATATGATTGACAAGTATACAGATGATCATGAGTTGAGAAGAAAAATGGTGGATGAGACAAGAATTTTTCGAGAGCGTGAGCTGAGTTTTTCTCGGGCTACTGCACTTTCCTGTAGCAAAACCACATCACCTGGTAATATTTAATCAATTTATTTCACATTTTAATTTATTCATTAATATTAGTATGGTAAATTTTAATGTTTGATCTAAAATTTTCTTTTTTTTTTGTATGATATATATATAAATATGTAAAAGCTGATTGGTGGAAGACATTTGGTTATGATGTTCCGAATTTACAAGCTATGGCAGTGAGGATTCTAAGTCAAACAGCTTCTGCTTCTGGATGTGAGCGCAATTGGAGTATGTTCGAGAGAATACATACCAAGAAAAGAAATAGACTAGAGCATAAAAGGCTAAACGATCTTGTTTGTGTTCATTATAACTTGCGATTACAAAATCGGTAAGATTTCATTTCAATATAGGTTGCATTCTAATATAATGTTTGCTCAAAATTTGAAGGTTTTCCAAGTCAAAAAGGGAATATGATCCAATTGATTATGAATCAATTGATAAGACAGAATTTTGGGTTGTGGAAGATGATGAAGAAGCTGAACTTGATTATAATGAATTGGAAAATTTACTTCAAGAAGAATATCCAAGGAATGGTGATGAACCTCTTAATGAAGTCTCTCATGGTTTGTAATTGTTGAGTTTTTTTTATTATATTTAAATTAGTGTAATCAATTAAATAATGCATAATAATATATGTATTATTCAAATTATTTTTTAGATGAAGGAGAGAGTCCAGCTCAAGTTGGAGAAGAAGAAGAAGATGATGATGATATTGATCAAGATGAAAATTTCGGTGTTAATTTAGATGATATTGATATTGATATTAATGTTTAAGTCATTAAGTATTTTAATTTTTTTACCTTATTTAGGTTTTTTTTAAAAAAAAAATGAACTTAAACTTTCTTATTCCAAGTATTTTGAACAATAGAATATTATGTGACAATATTAATTTTGAAGTGTCATTTATTTATGTACTTGATAAGTTGTTGACTTACAACTAGAATATTTACTAGTAAAAAATTCGGTTTCGAAAAAAGTCAAAAACCCGGTCGAACCGATCCGACCAAGTTGAACCATGACCTAGTCATGGAGCCGGTTCGATCTCCGGTCCGGTTATAAAAACATTGTCAGTTACACACATACACACACATATATATATATCGACTGGATCACCATCAGTTAGCAAGTTTTCAGGGTTTAATATGAAAAGTCCAGTTTTCATATTAAATTGTGAAAATGAAGATAGCTTATAGATGGATCTTGTCCATAATAAATAATGTTGTGGGAACAAAACTCAAACCTCTATTATAATCAAATGAATGTCGATAATATTTATTGTTTCAATTGTTGTGAAAATTGGGCTTTTTTCACCGAATTTAAAAAAATAATTTGTGAATTACTGTGATAAAAAAACTACACCAGGTAAATTCCCAGGAAAGTGGAGGAGTCACAAGCGGTCTCACTTAAAACCCACTTTCCTTAGACTTACACGTCGTTTGACAGAATTTACCTAGACATGTAATCCCTGTTCACAATAACCACCAAAACAGAGTTTTGCCCAACAAATAGCTATTAAATAAATAAAAGAGAGAGACACCAAAATTTAACGAGATTCGGCCAATTATGCCTACGTCCTCGGACACTACCAAATTATATTTCACTAAAGAAATATTACAAAAGAGGGAGAAGAGAAAACTTGTTGAATATACAAATTCAGGACAAGTTGGGACGGATTGAAACTAAAAGAGCTGAGCTCCTTTTATAATAAAAAATCCTAACACTTTCTTCATAAAATCCCGATGTGGGATTTGTACAAATGCATTATATATATATATATATTATTCAACATTTGGCATTTGAGCCACCTACCAGCCACCTATTTTGACAATCTCCACCTTGGCGAAAATTCCACAAATGCAAACTTCTGTTCTCCCTCGCAAAGTTATAGTGTCTTCAAATGCGCTTTACAGCGCAAGTTTCAACTTTTAACAATATTGATCAAGTCCATACAATGTTTGAACTTGACAGTTGTCACCACTTTTGTCAACATATCAGCAGGATTCTCAGCAGTCTGAATCTTCTGGAGTTGAATCTGACCTTCCTCCAGAATTTCTCTAACAAAATGAAAGCGAACGTCGATATGCTTCGTCCTTGCGTGATAAACTTGGTTCTTTGCCAAATGGATAGCACTTTGGCTATCACAATGCACAACAATGTTGTCCTGCCTAATTCTCAATTCACCAAGCAATCCTTAAAGCCAATTTGCCTCCTTAACAGCCTCTGTAACTGCCATATACTCTGCCTCCGTTGTAGACAAAGCCACTGTAGACTGTAAAGTAGACTTCCAACTAACTGGTGCTTTCGCAAGTATGAACAAATAACCAGTAGTTGATCGACGTTTATCCACATAACCAGCATAATCAGAATCACAAATATCCGACTACGCTTTGACCACTTTTCTTATCCTGCTAAAAAACTAATCCAACATCCACAGTGTTCAAAAGGTACCGTAGAATCCATTTCACAGCTTGCCAATGCTCCTTGCCAGGATCATGCATGTACCTGCTCACAACTCCAACTGCCCGTGAAATGTCAGGCCTCGTACACACCATAGCATACATCAAGTTACCAACAGCATTTGCATAAGGAACCTTTGACATGTATTCCCATTCTGTATCATTCTTTAGTGACTGAGCTGCACTGAGTTTGAAATGAGGAACAAGAGGTGTACTAACAGGTTTGGTCTTGTCATCCATACCAAAACACTTTAGTACCTTTCTCAGATATTGCTTATGAGACAGACAAAGTCTCCCCAATTTCCTATCTCTGAATATCTCCATGCCGAGAATCTTCTTTGCTTCGCCCAGATCTTTCATTTCAAATTCTTGATTCAATTGATTCTTCAACTTCTCAATTTCTCCTTTATTCTTTAAAGCTATCAGCATATCATCAACATAAAGAAGAAGATAAATGAAAGAGCCATCTTGTAGCTTGCGTAAATACACACAATGATCATATTTGCTCCTTGTGTACTTCTGCCCTTGCATAAACTTATCAAATCACTTGTACCACTGTCTCGGAGACTACTTCAATCCATAAAGCGATTTTTTAAGTTTACATACCATATTTTCCTTTCCAACAACTTTGAATCCCTCCGGCTGAGTCATATAGATTTCCTCTTCCAGATCTCCATGTAAAAACACAGTTTTTACATCTAATTGAACTAGTTCCAAATCAAACTGTGCTACCAAGGCTAACAAAATTCGAATGGAGGAATGTTTTACAACTGGAGAAAACACTTCATTATAGTCAATTCCCTCAGTCTGAGCGTAGCCCTTAGCTACCAACCTTGCTCTGTAGTGAACAGTATCTCTATCAGGAAATTCATCTTTCTTTGTATATACCTATTTGCATCCAATCGCCTTCTTTCCCTTCGGCAGAATTGCTAGCTTCCATGTTTGATTCTTATGAAGGGACTGCATTTCATTATCCATAGCTTTCCTCCACTTTACTTCTTCTGAACTTTGGACAACTTCTTTAAAAGTGGACAGAATGCTATCATATGCAATTGAGAATGCATAGGCCACCATATAATCATAACGAGCAGGTTTTCTTATAGCTCTTCGTGGCCTATCAACTGCAATTGATTCATGTTGTTGTGGAGGTTCTTGGATTTGAACCTCATCTTCATCTGACTCTCCTTCTACCTCAGAAGTGTCTGCAGTTTTAACATCTGCTACTGGGATTTTTCTGTCAAACTCCACCTGTTTTGGAGTATTCTCCACCTGTTGTGGAGTACCATCTGACTGCTCCATTGTCACCTTTTTCAATAAGGTAGATTCATCAAAAGTGACATCTCTGCTAAAGATTATTTTCTTCGTTTCTGGACACCATAGCCGATATCCTTTAACACCTGAGCTTATCCCCATGAAAATGGCTTCCTTAGCTCTTGGATCTAGCTTTGATTCTTTAACGTGATAATATGCAGTGGAACCAAATACACGTAAGGAATCATAATCTTTAGCAGGTTTTCCCGACCATGCTTCCATAGGCGTTTTACCACCAATAGCAGTTGATGGAAGTCGATTAATGAGATGACATGCATATGTCAAAGCCTCAGCCTAAAATCGCTTGTCCAACCCATCATTGGACAACATACACCGAACTTTCTCCAGTAATGTTTGGTTCATGCGTTCTGCCACCCCATTCTGCTGTGGTGTATGTCTAACTGTGAAGTGTCGAACAATGCCTTCATCTTCGCAGACTTTCATAAATGGATCATTCTTATATTCTCCTCCATTGTCTGTTCTGAGACATTTGATTCGTCTGCCAGTTTGAGTTTTCACCAATTTCTTCCATTTGAGGAAAACTCCTAACACTTCATCTTTTGACTTCAAAGTATACACCCATACCCTTCTAGAGAAATCGTCAACAAAGGTTACATAATAGTGCTTGCCTCCTAAAGAAGGAGTTTTAGAAGGCCCCCACACATCTGAGTGAACATAGTCCAGAATACCCTTGGTATTATGGATTGCAGTACCAAATTTCACTCTTGTTTGCTTCCCTTTGATGCAATGCTCACAGAAATCCATCTTGCAGGTTTTCACATTCTTTAATAATCCTTGATCAACCAAACTTTTTAAGAATTTTTCACCTGCATGTCCCAAGAGCATGTGCCATAATCTGGTTGCTTCCAGATCTTTGTCATCACCAGAAACTGCTGCTGCTGTTGTTTCTATAATTGCATTACCTTCATAGTAATACAAATTATTCCTTCTCCGTAATCCTTTCATCATCACAAGTGCACCAGAGATGACCCTCATAACCCCATTTTCTGCAATAATTTTGAGCCCTTTTGATTCAAGGACTCCGACTGAAATGAGGTTCTTCGTCAAACAAGGTACATACCGAACATCAGTCAGGATCCTGATTGACCCATCATGATTCCTTAAGCGGATTGAACTAATCCATTAAGTGAAACAAGGATTGTCATTTGCTGTATAGACAACTTCATGATCAAGTTCTTTGAAATCAAAAAAACATTCCCGAGTGGGACTCATATGATGGCTGCATCTGGAATCTAACAGCCATGCATTAGAAGAACTTGTCGAACATGCTGCAGGAGTGTCTACGGATGTCATGATTGCTAATGAGAAGGTTGATTCTGAATCATCACACTCAGCTACATTTGAATCAACAACAGCTTTGCCATTGCCTTTAAGCTTTGGACAATCTTTCTTCCAGTGACCTTTTTCATGACAAAAGGCACACTCATCTTTTTCTACTCTGGCTTTTGAACGGGATTTGCTTTTCTTCCCTCCTTTCTTTCGGACTTGTGTACGGCCTCTAACCACCGGAACTTCTGCTTCACTTGTCCTCTCTTTTTCTTTCTTTCTCAATTCATGACTATATAGATCAGCACATACATCACTTAAAGTCACTTCCTTATTCCCGTGGAGTAGAGTCGTTGTAAGAAACTCAAACTCGTCAGGAAGAGATGCCAACAACAGCAGTGCCAAATCTTCGTCTTCAAAGACCACATCCAAATTAAACAGATCAGTCACCAACTGATTAAAATTTGTGATGTGTTCATTCATCGTGGTACCGGGAGCATAATTGAAGCGAAACAGTCTCTTCTTCATAAAGAGTTTGTTCTGATTATTTTTCTTCAAAAATTTCTCCTCCAATGCCTTCCACAATTTGTTTGCCGAAGTTTCTTTCGAGAAAGCATATTTTTGCTCTCTAGAAAGACAAGAACGAATTGTACCACATGCCGGACGATTGACAATTTTCCACTCTGTCTCCTCCATTTCTTGGGGTTTCTCCTCTTCAATAGCAACATCTAGACCTTGCTGAAAAAGAGCATCTAGAAGTTCGCTTTGCCACATGCCGAAATGACCAGTGCCATCGAAAATCTCCACTGTAAATCTTGCATTTGTAACAACATTCCTTATTAAAGTTGACGAGGACGATGCTGCAGTACATGTGTGGTATTTTTCTTGTTGTCTGTCATTTCTGCTATAAATCTTTATTTAATAGCTACCAAAAAAAATTTCAAAAAATGCGGAAACAAAACCAAGGATCCTTTTTTTTTATGTGGAAGATCAGACTTAGCCGCAACCACAGTGAATAGTTCAAACTATCGGCTCTGATACCAATTGTTGTGGAAATTGGGCTTTTTCCACCGAATTAAAAAAAATAATTTGTGAATTACTGTGATAAAAAAACTACACCAGGTAAATTCCCAGGAAAGTGGAGGAGTCACAAGCGGTCTCATTTAAAACCCACTTTCTTTAGACTTACACGTCGTTTGACAGAATTTACCTAGACATGTAATCCCTGTTCACAATAACCACCAAAACAGAGTTTTGCCAACAAATAACTATTAAATAAATAAAAGAGAGAGACACCAAAATTTAACGAGGTTCGGCCAATTATGCCTACGTCCTCGGACACTACCAAATTATATTTCACTAAAGAAATATTACAAAAGAGGGAGAAGAGAAAACTTGTCGAATATACAAATTCAGGACAAGTTGGGACGGATTGAAACTAAAGGAGCTGAGCTCCTTTTATAATAAAAAATCCTAACACTTTCTTCATAAAATTCCGATGTGGGATTTGTACAAATACATTATATATATATATATATATATATATATATATTCAACATGTGGCATTTGAGCCACCTACCAGCCACCTATTTTGACATCAATTGCTTCTACGTTTGAACATAATTGCATTTGCTTCTCAATATCAACACACTAAATATTTGATTCATTATAGGGCCACAACTTACATCATGTATAGAGCCAATAAGATGACTGCCCCCTTTTTTCTAATAATTTTTTTTGGAGTTATTTGATTTCTTATAACATTATAAAACAAAATTAAATTATTAGTCTAATAATTTTAAATTTTATTTTTTTGAACTAATTAAACTCACCAAAGCATAAAATTTTTAAGGAAAAAATTATATTGTTTGTGTCTATAAATTTTTCATTTTTGTTTTTGGTGTTTTAAACCTTTTTTTTTTTGCTCAATTTAATGTCTGAATTTTAGTTTTTAATTTTTAATGTTAATTTACTCGAGATTTATTTTTATATATTCTTAATAAGATCGATGAAGAGAGCGATCAACTAAGTACGAAAGCCCATCCTTAAAGCCTTGAACTTTGAACACGTGAGTGTTCAAATTGATTATATTCAACGACCTAAGTATAATTAAAATAAAAAAAATCACTAATCACAATTTAGAAATATGATTTCATATGCTGCACGCTCCCCCACCCCCATTGCTCACAAAACTTTTCAACCAACCAAAAAAATTAAAAAAAAAAAAGGAAAAAAGAAAAGAAAGAAAGAAAAAAGAGTGCTCTTTTCATGTGATGCCTTGCTAAGTTAAAAAAAAAAAGGGTCTTGATTATATTCTTAAGTGGTGGGGCCTGGCTTAAAATTGTGGGCCCAAAAACATGGGCCGTAAATAGCTCACCATCAGTCGGCGCGTTCTATTCTAATCATGACAATATGATGAAGAATATATCACTATAATCATCATTAGAAGAACTCCTAATTACCTTTCCTTTTTTTTAATTAGGATGATAGCACATATAACCCGAATTCGAAATCTAAATGAGAGTGATTTATGTTTTTGTCCCAACTAATTACTTATTTAATTAACTATATCAATCATTTTTATAGATTTTTTAAAAATAATATGTAAAAATATATGCACATAAAAAATAATAATTGACCATATTCTTTTAATAGATTAATTAGCAAGAGCTTTCACAATTCCTTTGACCACTGCACAATTGATCTTGTAAGAGGAGTTGATTAGGTTCAAACTTTAAAGAAGAGTTGAAAAAGAAAAAAAATCAATATTATTTTCTTTTTATGAGTATTGAGTTGTGGTAAGAGTAAAAGAAAATGTAATTTTATGTTTCAATTATTTGAAAGGTAAATAAATAAAAATGCCCTTTGTTAGGGCATCATGATTAGATTTGATCATAAATGAGATCAATGTTAAATTTTCAAACGTTCGTATTTGTCAACCTCTAATGTTATTGAGTTTTTTTTATAAAATATTTAAAAATATAATATTATAAATTTATTAATTCAGAAAAATATTATTAAATTTATTAAAATTTCTTGAACAGTTTGTAAATTTATCAATATTTTATAATAGATATAAAATTTATTATGAATTTATTATATATATATAATAATTTTTATAAATTTAGTATTACATTATTATGAATTTATCATATATTTATATAAAATATTTAAAAAAAACAAATTTTTTAAAAATTAATAAGAAGAGTAATTTTTAAAATTTTTTTTTACTAATTAAAATTCTAAATCCAGTTATGATAAAGTTTGTCAATGATAGAGAAGGCAGCCAGTTGTCTCCGTTAAATAGTCAAAATGTCACAATCATATGATGGAGTATAAGAAATTGTTTAAAATGGTAAAAATTATTGAGTCCAACATAATTAAATTTTTAAAACATGCTGCTCCTCTAAACGGAAGGCAAATATTTAGCATTAGGACAAATATTTAGCATTTGGACAATGTGATTTTTTTTATTAATTATTTTTTTAAATTGGAATCAAATAGAACCATGATAAAATTATCTCTCAAATTTTAACGTAATTATAAATTTAAGAATTTAAAGAAATTTTTTTTATATAAATTCGATTTATGTCTACTAGATTAATTATAAATTATAATTTAAATTATAATATTTTAAAAAAATAATTTAAATTAATTTTTTTAAAATTACAGTTTATAATTGACATAATTTGTAGAGATACGAATTAGGTTCATCTTAAAATTTTAAAGACTCAAATTTTAAATCTTTAATTAAACTATAATAATGTATTATTAATTGATCTACAAGTTTAGCCTTGTGGGACAATGTAATGTTTTACAAATGGGTGGTTTTCTCTTCCTCGAGTAAAAGTCCTGTTTAAGACACTGACTTATTCTGACAAATACAACAATGGTTTTTTTCAAGGCTCGAGATATGTAAAATTTTGTCCTAAAAAGCACAAAATCCCCGTCCTTGGATCTCCACAAATTGCATTTCTCTGAATTGCAAACTGTATAACTAATTAGGACCATTTTGAACGAAGCAATATCCACTCTCCATTTATCCAGAATATTCAGCAGCTGATGTCCCTCGAATGGCAAGTACACCTTTCACATATCTATCGAGAAGCCAACTTTGTGGCAGATAGGCTAGCTCTTAGGCAACATGCTCCCTTTGGTTTCCTTAATTTGAACGAAGTACCTGCAGATTTGGGTGTTTGGCTTCAAAATGATTCAGCAGGAGTCTCCTATTCAAGGATGGTCCCAATGATACAATAGCCTTGTATGGCTCCCTTTGCATTAAAAAAAAAAATAAAAAAAATTAAGACCATTTTCCATTCTCACCGATTATTATATATTTAAGAAAATGTTACCTTTATACAAATTCCAAATTAAATTTAGCAATAAATATATTTTCAACTAAATAATAAATTTATAATTAATTTTTCTTTTCATACTCATATCAAGACAAAGTTTAATAAAAAATAAAAAATATATTTATATAAATAGTATATTCAAGATTGATTCATTTTTTCATATTCATGCTAAAATAAAAAAAATAAAAATAACTCATCTCATAAGTTAATTTTTGAAGTTGAGTTAGACCCAAATTTATTTTCTCAATAATTATAATTTTTTTTAAATTGTTCACTGGTGTTTTAAGGATATTTGTGAGAAAAATCATATGTGACATAAATCTTTTTTAATATTTTTAATATATGAAAAACTAATAAAATAAATTAATCTGATTTATTCATTAACGTATCTGAAGTATTTCATGATAAAAAAATCTGTAGACTTTATTAATTTATTTGATACAATTTTTTTTATTTCATTTAAGTTTTAAATAAAATTTTAATTTCACTATTATAAATTCAGCTTTATAAACTTTAATTTTATTGCATTAAATTTAATTTTGTGGCAGATAGGCTAGCTCTTGGGCAACATGCTCCCTTTGGTCTCCATATTCTGGACGAAATACCTGCAGATTTGGGTGTTAGGCTTCAACATAATTCAGCAGGAGTCTCCTATCCAAGGATGCCCAATGATACAATAGCCTTGTATGGCTCCCTTCAGGGGTGGACAAAAAAACCATAAAAACCGAATCGACCGAAAAATCAATTAATCAACTGGTCGGTTCGGTTTTCGGTTCTAAATTACATCAAACCAAAAATATTCGGTCGGCCAGCGGTTTCATTGTTTAGAAAATCGAACCGACCGAATATTTTTTGTCTAAACTAAAACCGCTGGTTTATAATGAAATCGACCTAATTTTTTTGTCTAAACCGAAACCGATATAATTTTTTTGGTCTAAATCAATTTTTTTGTCTGAACCAAAACCGACCGAAAACCGACCGAAAATTATAGGTTCGGTTTTTCTCAATTTCTACTTCTGTCGGTTTCGGTTACTAATATATTTGATCGATTTTTATTCGGTTTTTACAATTCGATTCGGTTCGGCCAACCGAACCGAAAATGTCTACCCTTAGCTCCCTTTGCATTCAAAAAAAAAAACCATTTTCCATTCCCACCGATTATTATATATTTAAGAAAATGTTACCTTTATACACAATCCAAATTAAATTTAGCAATAAATATATTTTCGACTAAATAATAAATTTAGAATTAATTTTTCTTTTTATACTCATAACAAAATAAAGTTTAATAAAAAATAAAATATATATTTATATAAATAGTATATTCAAGATTGATTCATTTTTTCATATTCGTACTAAAATTAAAAAAAAAGAAAAAAAATATTGCCTTCCCGACTATTAAAATTGAGCATCTGTTGCTTAATTAATCCTTGAAATCATATAGTAACAATTAAGAAGATAATTAAATTTATAAAAATGCTATAAGATAAGATAAAATTAAATAAAACTAGCATACTAATTAACTAACATGCTTAATTAATCCTCTAATTTTTATTGGAAATTTTTGTAATTATAATTAAGCAATGTTAAGTACCTCACATTGATAAAATATAATAAATATATTAAGTTTGAGTAATTCTTATTTCATAAACTAAATTTTAGAGTTTAGTTAGGTCCAAGTCTATTTTCTCAACATGGTATTAAAGTTACGATCTAATATCTCAATGTTGAACTATCCGCAGACAGTCTTACAAACTTCGCACTTTAAATTTTTTACATGTGCTCGAATCTGGCCGTGAGTGAGTGTGTTAAATATTCCATATTGATAAAATATAATAAATATGTGCTTATTATAATAGTTTGGATAATACTTATTTTATGAGCTAGCTTTTAAAATTAAGTTAGGCTCAGATTTATTTTCTTAACAGTTTTAAATTTTTTAAAATTGTTCAATGGTGTTTTAAGGATATTTGCGAGAAAAATCATATATAACATTAATCTTTTTTAAATATGAAAAACTAATAAAATAAATTAATCTGATTTATTCATTAACGTATCTAAAGTATTTTATGATAAAAAATATGTAGACTTTATTAATTTATTATGATACAAATAAAAAAATTTATTTCATTTAAGTTTTAAATAAAATTTTAATTTCACTATTATAAATTCAGCTTTATAGACTTTAATTTTTTTGCATTAAATTTATATTTGTAAATAGATATTTTCAATTTAAAAATATATTTAAACTGCATAAAAAATATAATTTTAATTATTGTGATAATAGTTGAAAAAGGAAATTACTGTATTAGCTTAATTCTAATATTTTATAGTGATAAAATTATAATATAAACCAATTTTTACATTTTAGTGTACAAATATTTCTTCACAAAATGTGTACTACCAAAGAAATTCTGTTGAATGGATATGTATAGCAATCAATAGTATTCAATACTTGAAATACAAGCAATGGCTTCACATGCTATGATTGAATTTACTGCAAATGTTTCAGTCAAACCAGCTGGTAGGGCCAATTAAAATTAAATTTTAAATTACTTTAATCATTTTTTCATGCTTGAAAATTAAATATTGCACTAATTTAACTAAAATTAAATTTTACTTTCTTAATTTATATTATTTTTTATATAAATATATATATTTTAAATAAATATGGGGTTAATTATAAAAAAATTAATTTTAATGATTTTTTTAATTTTATCATGAATTTTTTAAAGTATTAAAAGAATAAATAAATTATATTTTTTTAAAAATACTAATTATATTTATTTTGAACAGAAATTATTGAATAAATTTTTAATTAAAAAATATTTATTATAATATATCTCTTAATAAATAAATTTATAATAAATATTTTTTAATTAATAAAAAATTATCTAATAATTATTTTTTAAAATAATTATAATTAATATTTATTTATATTTTATTTTAATTTTATTATATCTATTAAGATAATTAATTTAATATGTAAAATTATTAATTTGTCGATAATTGCTAATTGGTGTCAATGCCATAGATTGTTGAAATGGATAAAAAATATTTTAAAAATGTAAAAATTAAGAAATAGTTTATAATTATTATTTTTATATACTTTCCTTATAAATTTTTTTATAAATCTAAATGTTTTTTATAGTCTTAAAAATCAAAATTTGCATTAGTTTATTATAATTAATTTTTAATATCAGTGCCTACCTTAGCCTGTTGACCTTCCGTACTGATTATATTTATTACTATGTTGATAGAGTTATTGCGCACAGCCCACCTGTTTTGACATTGCATGTTAATATAATATAATACTGTGGAATTATTGGTCTTCTAGTTATTAATTAATGGATAATAAAAGGACATTGAATATTTAAAACTTAAGGAAAAAAAAGATATCAATAATTAAAATTAAGATAATATTATTTAAAATTATTTTTTGCAATGAGAGATATTTTTATATTGTTAATTTTGAACGAAAAGAAATAAATAATTTCTTTTATTTTCTTATTTCAACTTTTAAGTTGTAATTAACTTATATTTATTTATTTACCCTTACTCAAAATTATAAATATTACCAAAATTTTATTAATTACTTTTTTAGGCTTAATTTGTATGGAGCAAAATTTAATTTATTTTTCGGTGCTTTGATTGTTTTGAAAAAATTAATAAAAATCCTAAATTAAAATTCTTTTAAAACAAGTCAATTTCCTTAATTATAGTAAATTTAATATATATATATATAATAAAAAATTACAATACATGCATTTATTAAATACCGACAGATTATAATAATTTTTCTAACATATTTAAAAAATTTTCTAATTATTATTTTTTAATATTAAAACCAAATAACAAATAAAAAGTTATTTGAAAAATAATTCTTCTTGAAAAATATTTCCTAAAAATAAATAAAATTTCTTAAAATAAATAGAGACTTGAAATAACTATATATTTTTGTAAGTTTTTATTTTTAATTATAAGGGCATAAATTGTTTGCGTAAGAACTTTGTCACGTGCAAAGCTTCTCTTTACATGTGGCTTTTAGGAATGTAAAGCTGCAAATGAAAATGAAAGCGAAAACTAAAAATAGCAAAAAATAAAATAAAATAAAATAAAATAAAAACCATTACGTTACGTACAAAAGCCATTTGTCATTTTGACCTTTTTTTTTTTTTTTCACTTTTGCCATGAGAAAGTAGGCCCTCTTTTCATTTTTATCGTTACTTTTTCATATATACATCTAAAATATTCTTTTTAATAAAGAAAATTACTTTTTATAAATTTATTATGATTAATATTTTAATTTTTATTATTTTAAAATTTTATATTTTAATTTCTAAATTAATTTAATAAAACTAGTAAAATTTAGAGTTTTAAATTATTTTATAGTACAATAATTTAAAAATTAAAATGTCTTATTATATTTTTAAGTTTTAAGAACTAAAATATTATATATAATAAAAAATAATGAATCGTTTGAGTATTTATAAATTCTAAGAATTTAAAAATATAATCTTAAAATAGTATAAACAAAAATATTAATCGATTAAAATAAATTTTAAATTATTAACTGGTTTAGAAAGAGTTTCACCTTAAAAAATTAAGTTAAAATTTGTTTATATTAACTTGTAATGTTGTATATCCTAATAACTTCCCAAATAATATTATTAAAATATGATAAATCACACTTTTTATGAATCTTTTTTCGTTGTCATTCTTAGTCTATTTCTTATCTATTTGTCTAAAAAAATTAATGTAGGATTATTATAAAATTTTTAAAAATTTATTTTATATCAAACACGATATATGATATTGCTGATTAACTGTCAATATATAAAATAAAAATAAGATTATAGATTAATCTATCTAAATCAACATCAAATTTTATAGATAAAAATGTTTTATTAATTTTTAGTATTATAATATAAGAGGAAGAATCAAATCTAAACTAATTTAAAATGAATACACGTACTATTAAATTATATATATCTATAAAATATTTTATTATTTAAACTATATTTTGCTTTGAATAACAATTTTTATTAATATATAACGAATATTTTTGAGGAAATAAATATGAAATCTAATTTATCCTTATTAGTACTACTACTATTTTTATTTTTATTTGGGGGATAAATGAAGAATGCAGCGTGTGGCAGTTCTGCATGATCGAGGCGTGGCGCCGAGAGATATAATCACGTCAGACTTGCGGCAATCATCACATTTCATGGGAATTCTACTTTTTTCTTTTTTTTATTTAATATTTAAAAAAAGAGCCCACGACAAAAATAAATAAAAACTAAAAAAAAATAATTATAAAATTTTTAAAATTTTAAACGTTACAGTAATAAATATTTATATTTTTAATATTTAATTTTAATATCATTTTATTTTTAAAAATTAAATTATTTTAATATTTTAAAATAATTTATTTACTCTTTTTTATATATATTTATCTTTATTATTTATTAAATTTATTTTATTTTTAATTTTATTATATATATATCATTTATAAAATAATAAAAAAATATTACTTATATTATTTTAAATTATTTTTTAGTAATATTTATAAAATTAAAATAAATAATATATATAGAACGTATGTAAAATAATAAAAAATATTATTTATATTATTTAAAATTATTTTTTAATAATATTTATAAAATTAAAATAAATTATATGTAAAAAATATAAATAAATTTAAAAATAAATATAATTTAATAAATAATATATATATATATAAATAAATTATTTTATAATATTAAATTAATTGATTAATATTTTTAAGATAAAAATATTAATAAAAAATTAAATAATTTAATTTTTTAAAATAAAAAAATTAAATATTAAAATTATAAAAATTAATTATTGTAATATGTAAAAAATTTATATATTTTATAATTATTTAGGAAAAAAAAAAATGCCGCTTAAAGCGAGAGCGTTACTGAAAGTTTGTACAAACCCCTATTCTCTGCCAGGAAGTTGTGCTGTGTTTCTAATTTTTGGGGCCCGCATTCTCTAGAATCTGTGTGTTTTGGGTGGACCACTCTGTCATCATTAATCCCACCCACAATCATCTTATTATATTATTAATTAATTAATTATTAATTTAATAATAATAATATTATTATTATTAATTATTAATTTAATTCAATATACGTTGGCAGCAGTCGTTTTGTGAGGAAACTAGTCAGACTGCATTTACTAACTGGCATTTAGTATCCCAACTTCCGACTACGGCTCCTCATAGTCAAGTCAATTAGTCGTAAATATTGAATTTACCATTCTCTCCTTCCTTTTGTTTTTTCTTTATAATTTTGTTAATACCCAAAATGAAAATTTGGGTTATTTATTGATTTTGATTCTTTTAGAATAGACAAAAATAAATTCATAAATTACAAATTAAAAAAAAAATAGCTTAGCCCCGTTCATCTTCCATACAAGAGCATTCGATGGGCAGGGGCGAAGCTAAAAATAAAAAAAAAATGAGTAATTTTTTTTTTTGTAAAATCCTAATATCATTTTTATTAGAGAAAAAATATTGAATAATATGTTTAATTTCTTAAGAAATGGTTGAATAAAAAATTATATCATAATATTAGAAATATAAATAATAAAATAAAAATAAATAAATAAAAATTATAACCTTTTATTTTTTATAATATTTTTTATTGTGCTTTTAATTTTTTTCTTAGATATTTAATTTATGGAATGAGTTCAAATTAAGTTAGTTTTTGCATTTAAAGAGTATTAATTTTTCTAGAAAAAAAAATATATTTAATTATGAAATAAATAATTTATTGATTTTTTTCTTGCATAAACTAAATAATAGGAGGCAATTTAAAATTTTAAAAGAGAGCAAATAAATAATTTTAATAATTTTTACAACTATATACATATAATTTTTTTTTCACAAAAAAAAGAGGGCAGTTGTCCTCTTACCCTCAACGTGGCTTCGCCACCGTCGACCGACAAGTTATTATGCTACAATAATCAAAATATGCAACAAATAATCATTGTTGCCATGCAAATATCATGTTAATCAATTTATTTATTATCATATTCGTCTCTCAACATATGTGAACTACTTGATTAATTATTGATTTTAATTTAACTTAAGAATTATTAAATATTGAACATATTTTTTATTTATATTATAATTTTATAATTACTATTTTCAAAACTAGTATAACCTTGTAATTTTTTTTAATTATTTAAAATGTTCGAGTGAATTATATGTTTCTAAAAATTTAATAGCACTTTGTAGGACATTATCTAGCCTTACAGCGAATGAAGAAGGAAATGCTTGTTATTTCTATATAATTCGGACAAAACATTATTTGAGACTTTATAAGACAAGAATACTAAAAATAATTAATAAAGCCATTTTCAAAACATTAATCTTTCCCCATAATATGACAATAATTGTACCATTAAATGGTTCATGTATCTTAAGAAAATATAACTAATTTTCATCCGCCCAAGCAAAGGGAAAAAAGGGTAAAAATTGTATAAATAATAGACATAATTAAAGAGATTAATAAATTAAACTAAACAAGTAGGTATTTATAGTTTGGAGCTAAGCATATGCATTTTCCCATTTGCTAACATCAATCCAATAACGTAATCCATAGAGTTTTTTTTTTTTAAATTATTGGTTTAAAGTTAAAAAATCAATCTATAATTTTTTGCATAGAAAAATATGCATTTAATACTGAATTATAAAGGTTTTCAATTTAACTAATAAATTAATTAAATTATCTTATAAGTTCTAAATTTAAATCATCACATTTATTTTAACTATTTTATAAATATATAAGCTCGGTTTATAAACTCAAAAAAATTAAGAGACTAGTTTATTATTTTTATACTTATAATTATTTTACTTATAAATATAGTTTGATCAAATAATTTATTATATTATATTTATTTATTTCAATAAATATTTTTAATTTTAATAATATAATTTTATATAATTTTTAGTCATTTTAATATTAAATACGTTTATAAACTATTTTTTTACTAAAATTATTAATATAATATGTATTTATCACTCATTTATAAATACTCAAAATAAATACATAGTTAATTATAATTAATATTAATTTATAAGCAATTTATATTTATAAACCCATATTTATAAGTTAGGTGAAACACTTTCGAAGTCTCACTATATTAATGCATAGAGTTAGTAGTCTTTTTTTTTTTAATAAAATTTTTTGGTCCATTGAAATGTAATTAAGTTTTGTTACATCCAACACATAGATGAATTGGGGAAATTGCAAAAATGGTAAGGGTTGCCAAAACCGTTGGAAAGTGAGGAATAATAAATCTATATGTGACATTTAATTAAAGATAATATCTATAATTATAAATATTGCCTTTGCCTGAGGTTTGAGGGTATTATTATTAGTTAATTTAGTGGGAGTGGTTGCACAAGATATTGTGCTCCTTCTTATTATTAATTACATGTTTGTTATATATATTTATATTTATATACCTCATCATTATCTAAAGAATTTTTATATATGTACTCTCAAGATAAGAAACATTAAATATTTTATTTATTATTAAAATATATATTATTTTTATTAAATTCCATTATGCTTATTTTTTTAAAATAATCAATAAGAAAATTGTACACATTATACAGTAATTAATAAATTTTTTAAAAATAACACAATTTCAAAAAAAAATATTTAATGCTTTTTATTATATGCCTTCATAGCATATATTATAAAATTTTTTAAATATATATATATTAATTAAATACAATTAAGTTTGTATATTGAAAAATAATTAAGTTTTGTCACATCCAACACATTGATGAATTGGGGAAATTGCAAAAATGGTAATGGTTGCCAAAACCATTGGAAAGTGAGGAATAATAAATCTATATGTGACATTTAATTAAAGAGAATATCTGGAGTTATAAATATTGCCTTTGCCTGAGGTTTGAGGGTATTATTATTAGTTAATTTAGTGAGAGTAGTTGCACAAGATATTGTGCTTATTCTTATTATTAATTATATGTTTGTTATATATATTTATATTTATATACCTCGTCATTATCTAAAGAATTTTTATAATATGTACTCTCAAGATAAGAAACATTAAATATTTTATTTATTATTAAAATATATATTATTTTTATTAAATTTCATTATGCTTATTTTTTTTAAAATAATCAATAAGAAAATTATACACATTATACAGTAATTAATAAATTTTTTAAAAAATAACACAATTTCAAAAAAAAAAATTTAATGCTTTTTATTATATGCCTTCATAGCATATATTATAAAATTTTTAAAAATATATTTATTAATTAAATACAAAATACATGAATAATTAATATAAAAATTAACTTTTTAATTTTAAAACGCCACTTAAATATAGATGCAAGATAAAATTTCTCCTAATCTGAATTTTATTTATTAGAAAATTAGTCATTATTTATTATCTTCTCATTTTTTATAATAAAATTGGGGTGCAAAGTGTCATTTTTAGAAACCAACTTCACTCCATTGGAAGCTGAAATTGTCAAAGGACAAATGGGAACTGCCAAATCCCTCCTTTTGGCTACTGCAACATTTGCGCTTATCATCCAGCCATTCGGTTGACACGACAGTACGAGCAAATAAGCCAATTCTTGTTTGCTTTAACTTTTTTAATTTACTATTTTAACTATTTTTTTAACCATTTTTAAAATTGTATTTTAACGATTAATAATTATTATAATACAAAAAAAATCTTATCTTTAAATTGAGTAAAATATTACATTTAGATTATGTTTCTCGATACTAAAAAGATAGATAGAAATGGAATGACCCAAAAAATAAAAAAGGAAGGAAATCTAATTTTAATAAATGATATGTATTAACGACTTTAATATTTTTTTAATATTTATATGTAGATTCTGAATTTATCATTTAAAAAAATATATTTATTATATTATATTTTAATATATTAAAATTTTTTATTTAATTTTAAAAAAATTAAACAAATTAAAATAAATATAGTAAGAATATGTAAATATATATCTAAATTAGTTTGAAAAAATGGTTCTAAATAATTTTATAGCTCTAAATCTCTTTAAAAATATAGTTTATAATTACTTCAAGTAAAAAAAAATTATATAGTCTATTAACTTGAGATAAAATATAGTTCACAATTGCTCTCAATAAAAAAAATTTATATAATCGATCATAAATAATTTAAAATTAAGATTGGAGTTCAAAATATAATAAGTAAAGAAAATCCATTGAGTGAATTATAATTAACTTAAAATTAATATTTTATTGAGTTTAACGGTATTATAAGACTACTTATAAAATTTGAGGTTTTTAATTAATCTATATTCAATAGTTCAAATCGTTTTCATTTTGCAACTTGCAAGTGTTTCCAAAATTTTTTGAATTTTCAAATTCTATAAATTTTTTAAAAATAATTTTCAAATTCTGTAATTAATTAGTGATCTCTTCATCTCCACATCACATTTAAAATTCCAATTCCCAACTACTAATTTAACCACACTCCTTCAAATTATATTTTTAACCTAAAAAATTAATTAATTTATTATCTATATAGATATTTTTAAAGATTTTTTTCAATATATGCCATGAATACATATATATTTTTATTAAAATTTATTATTGTATATAGTGTTATTATCAAATATTTTGAAAAAAGTGATGATAACAAATTATAATGAAAATGAAAAATATTTAAATATTTATTAATATTTTAATAAAAAATAATTTATTTATCCTGCTAAAATTATTATTTTTATAAAAAAAATTATCTATATCAAATTATCAATTAATATAGTAAAAAAAATTAACTAGCTTTACTTCATATAATAAAAAAATTAATTAATTTTTTAATTATATATTTATTATTAATGATTTAACTAATAAAGTAATAATATAGTATTAATGAATTAATATAAGGTATTTTAGTTAATTTAAAATAATTTTATATAATATTTAGATAATAATTTTTTAATAAGTGTGAATAAGTTAAAAGAAGATTTTAACATAAAGGATATATTATATTATTAAATTATATTTTAACGACATCTTCGTTTTTAATAATTTATAAATTTAATTTTTAAATATATTTAAAACATATAAAAAATTCAATATAATAATTAAACAGCATACTTTATTATTTATTCTACAAATATCTATTTATCAATTAAATCTAAATTTAAAAATTTTAAAGGGAAATTTACAATTTTTCCTCTACATACATGTCCATTCAACCAAAATAGTTGTTATTATTATTATTATTATTATTACAAAAGAACAAATAAAAGAAAGAAATGGCAAATAAATAAAATAAAATAAGAGAGAATATATATACACTCCTAATATACTGTTCTGTGCTGTGCACAAGTATAAATTGAGGAAACTTTTTTGACTCTCTGACATTTAGTACCCAACTGATTTTCCTTTTTCTTCTCTCTCACTAATTCTCTCTGTCTCTGTTTCTTTTTCGCTTCTATGTACACACACTAATCGCAGCGGAATCTTCGCTTGCAATGGAGTTGTTATGTAGAATTTTCAAGCCTTTCGTCTTCATTTCTATTTTCCAGGTAAGATCTCTGTTGCCATTTGCTTCCTTTTTTTTCGGTGAATTTTGATATCTTATTGTATTTGATTTTATTTTGGTGACGTTGAAAGCTCGGTCTGTTTTTGCTGCCATTTCCTTCGCTTTTTTTTGGTGAATTTTGCTGTTCTTAATGAATTTGATTCGGTTTTTGGTGACACTGAAAGCTCAGACGTTCTTTTTCTTTTTTGGTGAATTTGCTGTTCTTATTGCATTTGATTTGATTTTAGTGAGACTGAGAGCTCAGCGGCTGCCATTTCCTTATTTTTGACGAATTTTACTGTTCTTAATGTATTTGATTTCATTTTGGTGATGTTAAAAGCTCAGCTCTGTTTTTGCTGCCATTTCCGTCGTTTTTTTTGATGAATTTTTCTGTTCCTATCGTTTTTTATTTGATTTCGGTGATGTTAAAAGCTCAGCTCTGTCTTTGCTGCCATTTCCGTTGGTTTTTGGCGAATTTTTCTGTTCTTATTGTATTTGATTCGATTGCGTGACATCCAAAGCTCAGCTCTGTTTTCGCTGCCATTTCCTTCATTTATTGGTGAATTTTGCTGTTCTTAAATATTGATTTGATTTTGGTGACATTGAAAGCTCAGTACTGTTTTTGCTTCCATTTCCTTCATTTTTTTGGGTGATTTTTGCTGTTCTTAATGTCTTTGATTCGATTTCGTTACATTCAAGCTCAGCTTCTGTTTTTGCTACATCTCATCTTCCTTTTTCAGATAATCCTTTTCGAACGCACGTTTTTTATATTTTTATATTTTATTGTTTGTTTGGAAAATGGAGGAAGGTAGAGGAAAAGAAGACTTGCGCGCTTCGACCTTATTGTTTGTTTGGTTTTTTCCCAAAATTTTCTCACTCAAAGTAGTCTGCAATTACCGGAGGCTTGGTCGCCTACTTTTACATTTATAGTATAAATTTAATGGCTCTAACTTGTTTTTAATTGAATAAACTTCATAAAACTATAATTTGTAGTTCTGATTAGTTTGAAAATATAAAAAGAAAAATTATAATTCTAGCTTAAAAAGACAATTCTTGGCTTTTCCTATTCAGGAAAATAGTTTTGCAGTTTCAGCATTGCCACAGGTGTATTTTCATGGAAAAATAAATTGGCTAATGGACATGAAAATTCAATCCGTTTACATTATTTTATTTTTTCAAAAAAGATTTTATGGTCTTCATTTTCTTTCCTTCTTTTTTTTTTGGTCTGTTTGCTCAGCGCAGATGCAACATGCTTACTGAAATCGTTTTCTTTCAGTTTTTATTAGTATCATCTTGAGAATTTAAGAACTAATAGCCTGAATTACTCTTTTTGTTGAATCTTACTATATTTTGAATTTTGTGTTCTAGGTTCTATATATTGCAACTATAATCCGTTCAGAGGGGACTGATACACGATTGCTTTTGACGCCCAATGCCATATCTGGGTGAGGCATTTTTGTTGCAATATTTGTTTATTATTTCTAGTTCTTGGCAGGTTTATGTGAAGACAGAAATAAGTTCTACCACTTTCGCTTCTTTTCTGTGTAATAACTTATCTTATCTGTATAATAATTTGAGGAATTAATACCTTTCTTTTTTTAATTTTTTAGGGAAAGGCATTCTGAAGAATATTGTGCTATGTATGACATCTGTGGAGCACGTGATGATGGAAAAGTATTGAATTGTCCTCATGGTTCCGCATCTGTGAAGGTATATGGAGGAGGATTTGTAGTGGTAGTAATTATAGCATTAATTTTACTCGTAGATGGCCTTAGGGGGTGTTTGGTTTAGCTGTTTGATGCAGCTGATAGAGGTTTGAACCCCAAACAGCAGCTGTTTCGTAAAATTTGATGTTTGGTAAAATTTTAAAACAGCAGCTGATAGCTGTTAGGAACCCCAAACAGCTGCTGTTTCAATAAGCTCCTACTCGAAGCTTTTTCATATCAGCTGATAGCTGATTCATATTAAGACTATATTAACCCTATTAAAATAAAATAAAAATTAATATTTATTAGATAATGATATGCTTATTGGTAATTTTACATTCAAACTGCAACAGCTATTGTATTTTTACCAAACACTAACCCGAATCAGCTACCAGCTATCCGCCACCAGCTATCAGCTATCAGTAACCGCTATCAGCTACCAGCTGCTATGAACAGCTAAACCAAACAGGCCCTTATACTTTTCCACGGCAAAGAGTTCTGTGTTTGCTATATCTGCTGAAGTTCATCAAATTACCTGGCTAATGTTCAATTTACTCTTTTTTTGTATGTTTTTATTTTTATCTTTGTATAATCCATTACAGACTTATGGCACGATATCATTTTCTTTTGTTCATTTCTCTCTGTCATAAGTAGGACGGTGCTTTTGCTTTGTGTTCTGAAAATATAAGGTTTACGGCAGCTGCTATATTCATATGCTCCTAAGTATTTACTTCTTGTTTATCAGCCAAATGACTTGCTATCACAAAAGATACAAAGTTTGTGCCCAACAATCACTGGTAATGTTTGTTGCACGGAAGCACAATTTGAGACGTTACGGTCACAAGTGCAGCAGGTAAGAGCTCTTATGATATTTTGGTACAAATATTCTCTCACCAGAAGATAATATTCTTTATTTTCTTGAAGTTGAAGATTTTGCTTGTGGAGTTGAAGGAATTTACTATTTAGTGGGATTGAATACAATTTTGGGAGTTCATCTGTTTGCTCCTTTTATGGGGAATGATAAAAGGACTTTGTTATCTGATTGCAGTATGCATCTGTTCAGTATCTGCATTGAGGAATTTCAAGTTCCATTTTTCCAGTATCTAGTCATGATGTCCATTATGTTGGGACAACAGATTTTGCTACGTAATCTTTTCATAATATATGGTCTTCAAGGGCATCTCTTTGTGGATGACCAGCTTCATTTCTGCTTTAAATGTTAGATGGAATTTTTTTTCCATATCTCTAGAACTTTTAACCTGATGATGAATAAATTTTTTTAGTCCTTTTCATGTTCTGTATTGAAATTCTCACTTTTTTGTGCCTTATGTTAAGACTCCTTGTCATCTACTTTCGTTCTCTGTTCATTTTGTTATTTTGATGTGCCGAGGAGTTCTTGTATGCTGTTTTCATATAAATATGTAGGACTTGAAAGAGAATCATGAGCTGTGTATAGCTTAAGTTTCATCATCTAAGATTCTTTTGTTGCTATTCTTTTCCATGCTTTTAATCCTCTGTCAAAATTATGCTATGCATGTGCACAACCTTGTAAATATGTATATTTATGAATTTGTGTCTCTTTTGTAGGCAATTCCATTTCTTGTTGGCTGTCCAGCATGCTTAAGAAACTTTTTGAATCTGTTCTGTGAGCTTTCCTGCTCTCCGCGTCAGAGTTTATTTATCAATGTGACTTCTATTTCCAAGGTTAGAAGTTGCGCCAATGAATCCCTCTCATATTTATCTTTTTGTTTGGATATCATTTGATAAGCATCTCATTTAACAAGGTTACATAGCTTAGATCAGTTAGATCATAATATATTTTAGATATATGGTCTAACATGATCCTTAGATTTTGCATTTTTTCAATTCTATTTTTTTAATCCTCAAATTTGATTATTTGTTCAACAGAAATGTGATTTTGCTGCAGTCAATTACAATCTTTGGATCATCGGTTTCATTTGAGTTGTTGATTTTTTGGAGACAGACTCATCATTTCAATTCTATTTTTTTAAGCATCATTTTTTATGCTTAAAAAATGTAAAAGTGTCTTGTTCTTTTTTCAGGTTAAAAACAATTTGACCGTGGATGGAATTGATTTTTATATAACTGATGCTTTTGGTGAAAGGTTATATGACTCTTGCAAGGATGTAAAGTTTGGTACCATGAATACCCGAGCTCTAAACTTTATTGGTGCTGGTGCGCAAAATTTTAAAGGTGAAATTTTATACTTCGAGAACTGTAGCCAGTCTCTCTGGACCTTTCCTGTTTCCGCCTCCCCCTGTCTTCTTATGCCACATTTCACTTAATCTCGTGTCCTTTCTTGTTATGTATGTGAATTGAACTGGTTATATTTGATGCTTATCTATCATAATGATCTTGGTTCTTATGGCATGATATGTTTTGAGGCATTAAGCATGCATTTATAAATAAAAATTCTCCAAAGTTCTTGGATGGTTTTCTTTATTGACAAGCAAAGGCAGTTCATGGTGATTGTGAAATAACTGAAAATGTGCTCATGCAAGAATTTTGTGAAAGGAATAGTTTCTCATTTCTTTTTGTGAATTCTTAGTGATTGAATTGCAGGATGCCAATAATATCTTATAACTTTGTTTGTTGGTCCCTTGCAATATGGATGGTATTAAGGAATAAAATCCTAACAGTTTATCATCTCATTAGTGGAACTGGGTATTTGTTATTGCTGCTTTGTAGAGTAACACGATTCATTATATATTTTACAGTTAACTGATGAAATAAACGTTTTCGTTCTTTTCATTGTCAGTTGCTTGTGTGTTCTGTGTAATTCTCTTCTATTTCTATATAATCGTCAGTATTTATGTCATGATTAACTTTTGGCAGAGTGGTTTTCATTTATTGGTAAACGGGCACTCCCAAATCTACCAGGATCACCATATGCTATTACATTAAAGTCATCTGCTTCCGAGTCATCAGGAATGAAACCTATGAATGTATCTACATATACGTGTGCTGATGTTTCACTGGGCTGTTCTTGTGGTGATTGCCCTTCTTCTTCTGCTTGTGCCAATACAGCTTCTCCTACACAGCACGAGAAATCTTCGTGTTCAGTGAAAATTGGATCTCTTAGGGTGAGAAATCATCCAGTAGACAACTCTAGGCTTGTGTTATATCAATTAACTTGGTCAGGATGAATTCAAAATGTTTAGCGATGAATATGCATTAAATATACTTTTTTTTTTCTTTTTTAGTCCTTAGATGGCAGTGTATATTTTGCTAATTTATTTTTCGCTGCTGAATCTTGCAGGCCAAATGCATTGACTTTGCTCTAACTATCCTTTATATAATGTTGGTTTCCATGTTTTTGGGGTGGGGTTTTGTCCATCGGAAAAGAGAAAGGAACCAAACTTCTGGAATGAAACCAATGCTCAATGCCATGGATGGTGGTGAATTACATTCTGTTATTAGGCGGAAGGATGAGAATCTCCCCATGCAGGTGCTCCAATTTCTTGCATGCTCCTTCAGATTGAAATTCTAATAGTTATTTTTTCCTTATTTTGTTCATCAAAGCAAATGACTTCAATCAAGTCAATTAATTTGAGCTTTATAGAGCTTATGAGCATGTTTATCAAGTGAAAAAAATTTGTAGGTCTGTAGTTCTGCTCTTACTTGCAGGCCAATCACATTTTAAGACTTTCTTTTTTATTATGACATCTTAATTATCAGATGCTTGAAGATTCTCCTCAAACTGGAAACAGGGTTCAGCTTTCAGTCGTGCAAGGATATATGTCAAAGTTTTACAGGTCAATTCCAATCCCATCAATGCTTATATCAGTGTGCTTTCTCAATAAATTTCTTTATATAAAAAATAAAATCAGTTTTGGAGAATGGCATTTTTACCTTGTGGGTTATGTTTGTTCAGGAGATATGGAACATGGGTTGCTAGACATCCCATCCTTGTGTTGAGTGTGTCTGTGGCTGCTGTTCTTCTACTTTGTTTAGGGCTAATCCGTTATAAGGTGGAGACTCGACCTGAGAAGGTATTATTTGGCACCCTCATTGCTTGTCTTTTTTCTGTGAGCCGATATTCTTCCTTTTTGTTATTACATACAAAAAAGCCTTCTTGCTGGTGCTCAACAAAGCTTAAATATTAGCTTTTTGTTTTTTTCTCTTTGTTTGTGATTGTCATAGTTTTCTTGATCACTGTGCTTTGTCCTGTGATTATACATATTAGATTCCTGTCCTAATATAAAACGCACCTGAAAGTATTTACTAATCAACAGGATTATAATCATATTTGTTGTGACAGCAGCATGAATTTGTTCACTGGCTCATTTGCTAGGAAACATGCATGAAAGAGAAGAATTAGGTACAAAACAGAGCCATCTGGGATATAAAATGTACAACTTGTTTCATGATTCCAGAATCAAGAGTGGAAATGGACTATTAGTTACCGTTTCTGTTAAACCATTAAAAATATACATTATCACGTATTAATTTAATTATAGTGTATTTGGACTATTTAGGCTTTTAAATTCTGAGAGATCAGTATATTCACAACTTAGTTATCATACTTTTATTGATGCTTGATTTTCCCGATATAGTTGTCAATTCTAATACATGACTGTTTCAGCTATGGGTAGGGCCTGGGAGTAAAGCTGCAGAAGAGAAAAGATTTTTTGACAGCCGCCTTGCACCTTTTTACAGAATTGAGCAGGTTCTTAATTAATTTACTTTTGTCCTTAATTGATTTATCATCTTTCATTGTATCTAGTTTTACCATTATGTTTTTATTTAATTGTAGGTGAGCGGTAACATCTAGTTGTCTATTCTATAAATCATGTATGGCTTTTGTTGAAAAGATTTGAATACTTCTTTTTACTATGATGTGCAACTATTAGGAGGAAATAGCTTTTTCCTCTTTCTTTTTCATAACCAGTGAACAGCCTGATATATGCTTCTTGTAATGCACTTCTTTAACATAACTAAATCGTTTAGGGCGTGGGGAGATTGCAAGAGAATGACCCCTTTGGTAGTTTGGTCATTATCTGCCCAATAACTGCTATGTCGCTAATTTACCCAGATTATTTTACATCTTTATGCTGATTATTTTACCAGCTTGAAAATTTGTTTTCTACATTTAGTTTATTTTTGCGATTTTCCTTTTTCTTGTGGGTTTAGTTCCTAGATTCATTGAGGACTGCGTTGCAGTTTGTGCCTACTGGTATCAGATCTTTTCTATCTAGCAGTGTCTCGCAAGCTTTAATCTTCAGCTCTTAGCCAAATCAAGATGAAATTAATCCTGATGAATGTAGATTCAGTATATTTATGTTCTTTACACTATTGAATTCCAAGTTGTTGGGTAGAATAACATACCATTGTCTGAATAGCAGTTGCACTTTGGCACAACAGCATTAACTGAGCCACCAAGATAAAACTCTGTAGCAGAATATGGTCTTACTGAATTTTTTTTTTGAAATAACTGATGCTGATGATTTTGTAACTCTCAGCTAATTCTAGCAACTACGCCCAATGCTGAGGATGACAAGTTACCAAGTATTATCTCAGATAACAATATTAAGTTACTGTTCGAAATACAAAAGAAGGTATTCATGTCTAGTGTTACTTTCCTGCATGTATCAGATTGTTGTGTGAATTGTACTGAATTTCAATCCATTTTAATTTGCTGTCTATGCCATTTCTTCCCTTTCCTCATTGGCAAATTGTAAATTTGATTTTATTCCTTGTTCTAACAGGTTGATGGCATTCGTGCAAATTACTCTGGATCGATGATAGCTCTAACTGATATTTGTATGAAACCACTAGACCAAGATTGTGCTACTCAAACTGTTCTGCAGGTTTCTTTCTTGCTTGGCTGTTGTTGGTGGTGTTTATGCAACTGGGGGATTAAATTGTAGAATTGAACTTATGGCTTACTCTGTCATTTGTTTCAACTTACTAATATATTTCCATTAATGACAAATCTTGTTATTATCAGTCTACTTTTGTTTTTATTTATCCACATAATTGTGAGTTCTATATTCTCAGTTTTCCTTTTGTTTTTTTGGCCATGTTGTTACATTCATATTTTTCTTGAACCTGTACTGATTTTGCCATTTTCTACTGCATCCTTTTTTCTTTAACCTATCCTCCCTTCTATCTAAAGTTGTCAACTTGTTTTGCTCTTATCACTGTTTTATATGTCTATGAATTGATACGTGAATCCATGCTTGCTTTTTTCTTGTTCTATTCATGCATCTTTTTTTAGTGAACGACAATGTAATGAGAAGCATTTACATGGTTTACACGTACTGCTATTGTACTTTTTAATTTGTGACTAACAGCCCTCTCTCTGTATGACCAGTATTTCCAAATGGATTTTCAAAATTACGACAACTATGGGGGAGTTGAGCATGTGAAATATTGTTTGCAGGTACTTTGATATACTCCGTTTTGAAATATTTCATTTTACCTTGTCCTCCCGGTGAAACAATCATCTCCTTTTCAATTGTCGTAATGATATCTTTTTCACGACGTGGCCAATTGAATGAGTATCCTATATATTATTTCAGCATTATACCTCTGCAGACAAATGTATGAGTGCCTTCAAAGGCCCTCTTGATCCAAGCACTGCCCTGGGAGGTTTCACAGGGAGCAATTATTCAGAGGTATTTCTTTACCTTGTAAATAGCATATACAACTGTATCTGGATCACTTGGTAATCTCTTTAATTATTTTTCTGAGACAGGCTTCGGCTTTTATAATGACTTATCCCGTAAACAATGCAATTGATAATGAAGGGGATAAAAATGATAGGGCTATTGCTTGGGAGAAGGCCTTTATTCAGTTAGTCAAGGTTTGCCTTTTCTCGTCTCGGTGGTTGTTCTTATGATTTTTTTTATGCAATTCTCTCAGTTCAAGGTCTCCCATGCAGTATTTACATATATTTTCTTCATAACTATGCCTGCTGGTTCTTGGTGACATTATTCAAAATAATTTCACAGTACATATGGCTTGCTCCATATGATGCTCTGAACTGTATTAGCACCAAGAAATCTGGTTTGGCTGGTTGGAACATTTTCATGTCAAAGCATCCAAATGTAAAAAATCCGAAAGAATTATCTAGTGCATTTCCATATTAGACAGAGAATTACAAGGTGACTTCTAAAAGGCAACTTGTAGAAGGTGACTTTTGCCTTGGAGTAATTTTGAATGAAACATGGTTTTATGGTTTGGATTATTTGTGTTTTTGTACGGTCATCCAATCAGATTTCTTTTGGTACGTGAAAAGGACTTGGAGGTATCAGGGAGTTACAAGCATAGTAGTGTAGGTTCTATAGATTCCTACTTTCTACTCCACTTAGTTGTCTTTCTATGTAATGGCAGTTGTAAGGCCAATCATGTTTAACTCAACTCAACTCAACTCAACAAAGCCTTAATCCCAATCACGTTTAACTAAAGTAATAAAATAACTTGGATGCCCCCTTGAGTATATCACATTAAGATTGGAAGTCAGGCTCTATATTTTTTTTAATAAATGGAATTATCAAAATTATGATGAATGATTAGGAAAATGAATTAAAATTAAGATGAATGATAAGGAAACTAAGCCAAAGTTAAGGTGCATGATACTGAGACCTGGTTTTGAAGATAATAAATGGACACAATCAGTGGAAATTAATGAGAATGAATGTTGGATCCGACCCGAATAATGTTCTGTTTTCCTGTTTTTCTGCTTCAAGAGGCAAGCTTATCCTGAGTATAATAATGTTTGACTACTAAGTGTGGTAATTCATATGGCGACATCATTCAATTAATTTAGTGTGATGGTGATGGAGCTTCTTTGTTACTTTATTTACCTGAGTATCTTTTATGCTGTGTAATAGGATGAATTGTTGCCAATGGTCCAATTCAAAAATCTTACACTTTCTTTTTCATCGGAAAGCTCTATTGAGGAAGAGCTAAAAAGAGAAAGCACTGCTGATGCCATTACTATATTGGTAAATTTTTCTTTCTTTTTGTTAGAAAGTTTTACATTTTCATTTAAGTTATTGTGCAACGTAAGTCCTGGACCTGCTGACTGCAACCTTGCAGTTGCATGTCGGAGATCGAGTCACTGCATTAGGGTATTTAGTGTAATAGTGTTCATTTATTCATAGGACTGTTCACAGAGTTCCCTTCCTCAGAAGCCTATTTGGTGGGACCATTATTGGGTAATGGCCTTTTTACAGTTAAATAGTGGAAATACATTAGTTGTTCAGTTATGATACTTCTTACCAGTGAATTATATCTGTGACCTGGAATTTTGAAATGGATTAGTTTTATCTTTTAACTCTTATGTATTAAATTAATTTTTAGCTGGCCCTTTTTTTTCAGATAAGTTATCTAGTGATGTTTGCGTACATATCTCTTACTCTAGGAGATACACCTCGCTTGTCTTCTTTTTACATATCATCTAAGGTATGTTTCTGTCAATAGCTTCAAACCTTCTTTCTTGATAGAACTGCCCATTTCAAATCATTGTACCGCATTGCCATTAATACCTGGTTATCAAACATCTAGAACCTTTATATTTTTCAAATTATATGATTGTATGAATTCCAGGTACTGCTTGGTCTTTCTGGAGTTATGCTTGTCATGCTTTCTGTTCTTGGGTCAGTTGGATTTTTCAGTGCCATAGGAGTAAAATCAACACTAATCATCATGGAAGTCATTCCTTTTCTTGTATTGGCTGTAAGTTTCTTCCTTCTACATCTTTTTAGACAATTTGATTTCATCTTGAAGCAATCATTCCCCTTCTCATGATATATTTATCTATTTTTGTTTATACAAACTCATTATTGAGCATGAGGTTTGAATGGGGAACTCCCAATTCTCACTGAGTATTTTCCTCCCCTTAATTACTGAGCAAATGGTTTATCAGTTAAAGAGCAACATCTAGTTGTGCTGCTACCATCTTTCCCCACTGCATATTTTACTCAGGAGATGAGTGGTGTGGGAGTCAAAATAACAACTGTAGCGCTGTTAGGTTGACTGTTATGTTAGTAGATTCAACTCTTGTGAAAACTTATGATACTGGTATATTTTTTTGTTTAGAAAATATACAGTGCTTTAATCTGAATATGCGAAGATAAAATGAACAGCTGTTGTAATATTTGCTATTTCTTTTACCTGAACATTTGACTTATCAGGTAGGGGTGGACAACATGTGTATATTGGTACATGCTGTTAAACGGCAACCACTCGAGTTGCCACTAGAAGGACGGATAAGCAATGCACTTGTGGAAGTTGGACCATCTATAACACTTGCTAGTCTGTCTGAGGTGCTAGCATTTGCAGTTGGGAGTTTTATTCCTATGCCAGCATGTCGTGTGTTTTCTATGTTTGCTGGTCAGATATTTTTATCCATTTCCTACGCTAATCAAAAGTGTTTTATTTTGACCTTAATTTTTGAAGTTGTCACCATGTTATTTTGCGTCTTTACTGCAGCATTGGCTGTTCTTTTGGATTTCCTTCTGCAAGTTACTGCTTTTGTTGCTTTAATAGTTTTTGACTTTTTGCGCGCTGAAGATAAGAGGGTTGATTGTTTTCCATGTCTAAAAATTTCATCATCATACGCTGACTCTGATAAAGGTAAAATTGGGACTTACTTGATGCATTACCTTCTTTCTTTACTTCATTTGTTAACTGCCATTATTTTATTTCTTACTGTATATTTGATATAAATTCTAAGCAACATGTACAAAGTTTAGGCATTGGTGGTAGAAGGCCTGGATTACTGGCTCGATATATGAAGGTAATCTACTTTGACTTTTATGAAAATTTCACGGAAGTTATCTGGAAGTTGTGTCTTTGCCAGCTTGCTTCTATGTTCTCAACCAAATTTTATGAGTTTGTATATTTTCACTTGGATTTGTGGTTTTCATACTTAAAGATATTTAGTGATTGGATTTTTATGTGAGACCATAATGTGCTTGTATTAACTTGATTAAAGAATGTGTTTTCTGCTCACTGATAATTATGACAGAGTTGAGTTTCCTTTTGTTAATTTCTAGGGGGTCCATGCACCAGTTCTCAGTCTCTGGGGAGTTAAGATAGTTGTCATATCCATCTTCATTGGTTTTGCATTGGCTAGTATTGTGAGTTTCAAGAGATTTTCTTTCTTATCTTCCTAATTCTGTGAGTTTTTGGGCTTTTACCTCTGAATTTGATTCACAACATTGCTAAACCTCACAGGCATTATCCACTAGGATTGAACCTGGTTTGGAAAAGAAGATCGTTCTTCCAAGGGATTCATATCTTCAGGTTCAACTTCTTGAGAATGTTTAAGCCAGTGCATGCATCCATCATAAATGACATAGTGTTGGTTGGTTAAACATGAATTTTTTGTTTCCCATAGGGCTATTTTAATAATGTCTCAGAGCATCTTCGAATTGGTCCTCCCCTTTATTTTGTTGTGAAGAACTATAATTATAGGTAATTGGCTGCTTTTACCTTTTTCATATTTTTTCTCTTGGCTTCTGGTTTGATGTTGCTTAATTTTTTCATAATGTATATGCATACTATTTCTGCTTGTACTCTAGAAGAACTGGCACAAAATGCTTCCTAGTCCAAGTTTCCACTTGCGCTTTTGAAAAATGTATTTAAATCCTGATGCCTCTTGTGGAAAATATTGAAGCTTTAATTGTTATTTTGACTGTCAAAATTAAGTATTAATGCTTTCGTACCTTAAGATCTGCAAACTGATGGTACTCTGCTCCTCAGCTCAGAATCAAGACATACAGATAAGTTGTGCTCCATCAGCCAGTGTGATTCGGACTCTCTTTTAAATGAAGTAAAGCTTTCTTTCTTTGTTTATTTTTTTCACTTTTCTGATTATCTGTCTTCTGCATCTTAGATGTCTTCCCATTGACAAGAATCTTTTATCTTCTTTATTCTGTAGATTGCCAGAGCATCCTTGACACCTGAGTCCAGCTATATTGCTAAACCAGCTGCTTCGTGGCTCGACGATTTTCTTGTATGGATATCTCCAGAAGCTTTTGGTTGCTGCCGGAAGTTCACAAATGGAAGTTATTGCCCGCCTAATGATCAGGTCATCATTTATTAATTTCTGAAGTTTATTTTTAGTCCTGCTCTGGATATGTTATACTTGTGCGTTGCCTGAGCTATTGCTTCCCTGATGATTGGATCATGTAGCTGCTAGGTAGTTTATAATCATCATCATAATCAAGAATCTTGTAACTGAAAAGTTTGAATTATCTTGGAACTTTGAACACAACACAATGACATTGAAATGCATTCAACTTTCATTAGGTAAAATTTCTTATCATATAATGGCTTGCAGAAAATAACTACATGATTATTAATCAATTATGGGGTCATTGTGATGATGATTGGATATTTTTATTTTCTGGACATATTTACTACTTTCACGTATAATGATTTTTATGACTGAATGTACTGAAGTTGATCTTTTCCCCAGCCTCCTTGCTGTTCCTCTGATACAGGTTCTTGTGATCTCAGCGGAGTTTGCAAAGATTGTACCACAGTAAGTTATATAATATATTCTAGGGAAATGTTATATATATATGTGTCTGTGTGCGCATGTCTCTTACTTCTGAACGAATTGTGCTTTTCTTAATTTTTTGAATCAGAATGCGCCATTTTTAGGTGAAAGTTCATTTAGTAATAATTTTTGGAATTTTTCAGTGTTTTCGTCATTCAGATTTGCATGATAATCGTCCATCTACAGCACAATTTAGGGATAAACTCCCATGGTTCCTTAATGCTCTGCCTTCTGCTGATTGTGCAAAAGGGGGCCATGGTGCTTACACTAGCAGTGTGGAGCTGGAAGGTTTGTCAAACTGGATATTTCAATTAAATATATGGAAACTTTTGCATTGATTATATTTCGAAATTTTAGTTTATGTTAATTGTCTTATGGTAACCTGTTATGTGGATGCCATTTAATTTCTCAACATTTCGTGAGTTCAGGCTATGAGAATGGTGTTATTCTGGCATCATCCTTCCGCACATATCATATGCCTCTCAACAAACAGGTGATGTGTTTTTACTGATGTTAGAATGTGTATGATACTGGCTATTTTTCTTGGGTTCCATAGAAAGTCTTACTATTTGTCCGAATTTCATTTTAGGTTGACTATGTCAATTCAATGAGCGCTGCTCGAGAGTTCAGTTCAAGGATGTCTGATTCTTTAAAGGTATGAAATCAATACTAGCTTGCTCCTGGGTGCATAGTTTTCCTGATATCCTTCCTTTTGAAATAAATTTGGTTTCCCTGGTTAGGTTTTTGCCTTCTTTTCTTTTTTCCTGCAACAAAGTAGAAATATTGCTTCTTTTGTATGATGCAATCACTAGGTCCTTATCATACTACTGACAACAAATAAAAAGCAATAAAAATATTTTACTTGTTTATTAATGCTTATTAGCATTTTGGAAAATGGTTGTTTGCGCTTTGCACTACTGGCTGTCTGTATTAAGGGTGTGATTCCAGTAACATTGGTTGTTTGGTGCAGCTGGAGGTGTTTCCATATTCTGTATTTTATATGTTCTTTGAACAATACCTTGATATATGGAGGACAGCTTTGATCAACCTGGCTATTGCAATTGGTTAGTAACCTTAAGAAGTCTGGCAATAAAAAATTAATGTGTTCATATTTTCTTATGACATTGTTGATCTGGAATGTTCTACTTGCTTTTATTTTGTTTTGTCAATGAGCATTATTAATAATAATGCCATAATCTTTATTGTGAAAGTGGAAGCTAAGCATTACTTCTATATATTCTTGCTACACGTGGAATTGCAAAATATTTGGTTAAGTTTTTTAGTAGCTCATTAGGTAATAAATGTATTTTGTGTTCATTCAAATTTTTGGTATGAAACCAAAATAAATAGTCTTCTGGAATTCTGTACTAATATTTCTATATAATTTGCTGTCGATGGATGGACTGCACCAAATTTTAGTCATTTCTCCTTGTATATAATTCATTAATTGGATTTCTTTGGTGATGTACCAGGTGCGGTGTTTATTGTTTGTTTAGTTATCACATGCAGGTCAGTACTCTCTTTAGCGCTTGTGCACTTTTTCCTTGAGAAAATATAGCGGAGTTTGGGGTTTGGTTCTCTTTCTGAATGAATTATAGTATTGAAAGAAAAGGTGGAAAGAACTGGTACTTATTTTGTTCCTTTTGTTTTTTCAAATGTAGTTTATGGAGTTCAGCAATAATTTTACTGGTTTTGGCGATGATTGTTGTGGATATCATGGTACATCTTCTTGCTTGATAAGGAAAACAATTTTGCTTATTTGTTATAAATTACTTGTTATCTCCATATTTATAATTTCTGCTTACAAGATGAAATTACGCAGGGGGTCATGGCAATTCTGGATATTCAATTGAATGCACTCTCTGTTGTTAACCTTGTCATGTCAGTGGGGATTTCTGCTGAATTCTGTGTACATATAACACATGCTTTCTCAGTAAGCATCACTCTATTCTCCCTTTTGCCCCTTGTCTGCCTTTGTGAGGCAGGGCCTGTGATGTCCTGATGAAAACTCATTCCAATTACATGTTTCTTTTTTTGGAACTTATAAAATTGTCTATTTTTTCCAAGTTAAAATTTAGATACGGTTTGCACATCCAACAAAATATTGTGATTTAGAGTTGTCGGATGTTCTATGACCTTGATGGTTCTTTAAATGCATCTTGGAATTTGTCTGCTTTTGAATGTCAGAAACTTGATATTTTCTGATCTAAAGTTCTGATTAGTCTTATGCTTTATTTGTTGCTTTGGCAATTCTTATATAGGTATGTAGTGGAGATAGAGACCAAAGAGTGAAGGAGGCTCTAGGTACAATGGGGGCTTCAGTCTTCAGGTTCTTATTCTTCTCCCGTGTTACTTGCATGATAATTAGAATTACAAATGGGCTAGAATACTTTCTAAGATTTATATTATGGTGGCATGATTAAACTTTTTGATTCATGTAAATATATTCTCCTTATCTACTTTATCTAACTGGCAAATGTTATGGTTTTGTGCTGTAATTTTGCAGTGGTATCACGCTAACAAAGCTAGTTGGTGTGCTCGTTCTTTGCTTCTCAAGGACAGAAGTTTTTGTGGTATCTGTTCATATACTCAATTATGACACACACACACACTAACCCAATAATTCTCCAGTATATATGTCTATTTAATATTTCTGCTTCTTATGTTCTGCAGGTTTATTACTTCCAAATGTACTTAGCACTTGTCCTTCTTGGTTTCTTGCATGGGCTAGTATTTTTGCCAGTAAGTTTATTTGTTAACTTTTCTTCAGAATCTTCACCCCATATTTACATCAATATAGCCCCTTTTTTTGTGTTCTTTATCTATTAATGTAGAATTGTGTTTCTAAATGATCTGGACAATGATAATTAAAATGTAACACGAAAACGTAGGGGTATTTAATCAGATTTCTCTGCGTTTTGTTAATGTATGTATGCTCAGTGGACAGGGATTCACAATGTAGAAGTCATATCTAATACTGAGTCTTGGCTCAACCATTTGCAGGTAGTTTTAAGCATGTTCGGTCCACCTTCGAGATGTAAACTTGTTGAAAAGCCAGAAGATCGGCCGTCAGTTTCATTGCAGCCATGAGAAGCTTTTCATTTTTTTTCCTTTCCTTTTAGATTAAAGAATATCCTTTCTTCAAGGTGCTATAAAGTTACATGTACATTAAGTGCGGAAAAAAAACACTTCAAATGGCTTGTAACATTGTATACAGTGTTTTTTTACCAAGAGGAGAAAAAAAAGGGTCATTTTTGTCTATATTTTCTTTCTTCAAAGCAATGTAAGCTGTTTATTTTCAATTGATTTTGAGCTTTCTATTAATTTACTCTGCTAAAAAGAAAAGGAACTAATTGATTAATGCATGAGTTTATCTAACGTAGTTTATTGTTTTCCTAAGAATTTATTTTGGTGGCCTTATGTATTTATTCTTAGTATTTCGATTTTATTAATTCCTTTATTTTCATTTTTGTAATGAATGTAAAAAAAAAATTGATAATTATCATTAATAATTATCATTCACAATTTAAATATTTAATGGCCATAATTAATTCCTTTGACTACACTTGCAAATTTGATCAACTTCTCATTTTTTTGACCTGAACAGAAGATCAAGAATTGAATAGCTCCTCCAATGCTTAAAAAGAGCAAGTTGAAATTGTACATTAAACCAGTAACCAGCACCGTTTCTATGTAAGCCATGAGCATGGAGAACACAGTAGAGAGCAGAACTAAATTTGCAAAAGATGAACAAAGCAAAAGAAAGAATAGGTAGAGAAAGAGTACACCAAATTCATTATTCAAAATTTTACTTCCATTTCATTTCAGTTTGATTAGGACATTTTACACCTGAGAAGGAATGTTTATTGCACTTTTCCACATAAAAAATATATATATACAGGCAAAATACCCTCTTTAACAGAAGCAAATTCATCAACTCATCCAAGATCACAATAGTGAACTTGTAATTCCCTGTTTGTAGCAGCATTTCCACTGCAATCAATGAACATCACATCTGGTTTATGAAACTTCCATGTTCACTGTTCAGCACTCTGCAGCAAGGCTTCAACATTCCAATACTATAACACAATTGATTCAATGGAGAACTTTATTGCCCCCAGAAAGTGGAACCCATTTCCAACCTCACTGATAACTTAAAACCAACAAAATGATAATCAAGAAAGGCCTCGGCTTCTCAACGAGCTGTTGAAAAGATGAGAAATTTGGAGTGAGAGTTTAATTGTGTGGCTCTGAGATGATTGGCATACATCAATACACTCTTCCAAATCATCATCACATGTTAATAAGACCCACTCAGAGTCATCATCCAAGTACTTCAAATCATATCTATTTATGTCATCTATATTAAACCGTCTTGCGATTTCTTGCAATAAGTCTTTAAACTCCCAATTGTTTGGCATGCGAAACCGGATTTTCTCATTTCCATATGTGACTGTGATTCTCGGAGCATCAACCTGTTGAAATATCTGGCTAGAATTTTTAGGTAATGGTGGAAGTTTCCCCCAATTAGGTTGTTCCCTACGAGATTTATGGCTTTGAGATCTTGGCAGCAGATTGTGCTCTTCTTGACTCGAGTCACACAGTTCTGCTTTACTTCGTACCCTCTTTAACACACCAATTTCCGAGCTTTCTCCAATGATAGGATCTTCACTAGTGGGAATGGTAAATAGAGAAGGATGTTGCTGTGATCCACTGGAGCAGCTATGGCTTGAACTGGAACTCTGACTGCATGAGGAGGAGGAGGATTTTGGTGCAGCCACTTGGGAGCTGAATCCCTCAGACTGTATGCTCGATGGCTCTGGATGATCATTCTGCTTTGAGGTTGAAAAAGGGTTGCTTCTTGATAACTTAGGAGAGGCCAGTTCAGGGAAGTTTGTATAAAAGGAACCAATCTGAATAGCACCAGAGGCACCTTGGACTGAATCAATCACAAGTTGAAGTTTTTGTAAGGAGTGGCCAACCTTCTTGATTTTTCGAGAAGGCCATCGTTTTATTCCATGTTGCCTACATATTCTTTTCAAGGTTGTAGGGCAAACTGAAATTGATGAAAGAGATAGGCAAGCCATTAAAATTTATAACAAACAATGATCACTGAAGAATAGCATAATACACAAATCCAAAAGAATCAAGAACTTTATGGAACCTACTTCCCCCAGTTATCATCACGTGAAATTAATGAAGAATTTAGAGAACGCCAACTCTTTTGACGCCTCTGTATAAAATGGCTTCTCTTTGGGTTGTGTTATGGAAAGTGAATATTGTAAATATAGGAAGTCAATATTTAGATTTCTTCTTCCTATTTAGTCTCTAGTTTCTTGTATATATATAGGGTTGTATATTGAGCTAATAGAAAATACATAAGAGTTTTTCTCTGAATATCAATCTACATGGTATCAGAGCCTTAAATTCCTCTGTTTTTCTTCTCCTTCTGTGCTGGGTTTGAATTTTTCTGGAGGGTTTTCTACTGCTTCAGGAGCAGTCTGTCTAGGTCACATACTTAGACAGTTTGGTCTGCGTCACAGCCAGCACAGGGAGGAGCCTCAGCCGCCGACCGGCCAGTTCCTGGAGTCCGGTAGCCTGGAAGTCCGCGCGTGACCCTCACGCGCCGCCTGAAGATCTGTGCTCCGTTCCACGCGCCGGCGCGTGTGGGAGCGTGAGGCGTTTCCGGTGACCGTGCTTCCTTTTCTGGTGTCGTTTTGCTCTCTACTCTTCATTCCAGCAGTCCTTTTCTGGTTTTTCAGAGGTCAGTGGGTTGGCTCCCTTTCGTTTTGTTCCCTGTTCTGCATTCCAGCAGTCCGAAGGTCAGTTTGTGTCAGTTTGTTGGCTCACTTTTATTTGACAGTTTATTCATATTGGTTTATTAATCATGCCTGATACTAAGACCATTGTTAGTGATATTATTCCGGTGGTTAATAGAATTACAGAACATAAGTTGAATGAAAATAATTTTTTAGATTGGAGCAAGACTATTAGAATTTATTTGAGGAGTGTTGATAAAGATGATCATTTGACTAATGATCCACCTACCGGTGAAGCTGGAAAGCTTTGGGTAAGAGAAGATGCAAGGTTATTCTTGCAAATAAAAAACTTTATTGGTAGTGATGTGGTTGGTTTCATAGGTCATTGTGAGTTTGTCAAAGATTTAATGGAATATCTTGAATTTTTGTATTCGGGCAAAGAAAATTTAAACAGGGTGTATGGTGCGTGTAAGGCATTATATCGTGTTGAGCAGCAAGATAGGCCTCTTAAAGTGTATTTCTCGGAGGTAAAAAAGATTTATGAAGAACTTAATGTCCTTATGCCTTTCAGTTCTGACATTAAGGTTCAACAGACCCAACGGGAACAGATGGTGGTCATGAGTTTTCTTGCAGGATTATCCCCTGTTTTTGACACTGCAAAATCCCAAATTCTTTCTGATAGTGAATTTCCTAATCTGACAGAGGCTTTCTCTCGAGTACTACGCAATGAAGGTTCTAGTTTAAGCACCTCCCTACCTTCTGTTCAGAGTGCTCTTGTCAGTCGTGATTCGGGACAACAAGGAAACCACCAGGGTAAAGGAGGCAATAATCGTGGTAGTACCAACCGGGATTCAGGTATTGTTTGCTATTACTGTCATGAACCAGGTCATACTAAACGATTCTGCAAGAAGCTATTGAACAAACAACAGAGAGCAAATATGGCTAGTCAGGAGCCAGTGATCGCTCCTTCAGATAATAGAGTGACTATTTCTGCTGCAGAATATGCTGAACTTTCTCAATACCGTTCATCTAAGTCTGTTGATTCTTCTGTTGTGGCTGCTGCTGCCAATACAGGTACATCTAACACATGTCTTATGTCTGCCTCTTCAAAATGGGTCATTGATTCAGGTTGCACAGATCACATGACAGGTACTCCTAGTCTCTTATCCTCTTTAAAAGAACCTAATAAGTTTCGTAGGGATGTTACATTAGCTGATGGTTCTAAAACTATTGTCACTAGTATTGGTATCGCTAATCTCACTCCTTCCCTTCCTTTAGATAAAGTCTTATGCTTGCCTAAATTTTCATTTAATCTTTTATCTGTCAGTAAAATCACTCGAACATTAAATTGTTGTCTCATTCTTCCCTTCTCATTGTATATTTCAGGATCTTTTGACGAAGCAGATTATTGGTAGAGGACGTGAGTCAAATGGACTATATCTCTTGGATGACCAGATCTCCACATCTCTAGCATGTGCTGGTGTTATTTCTCCTTTTGAAGTCCATTGTCGCCTTGGTAACCCCTCCTTATCTTCCTTAAAGAAGCTATATCCACAATTTCAATCTTTGTCTGTTTTAAATTGTGAGTCATGTCAGTTTGCTAAACATCATCGTTCGCATTTAGTTTCTCGAGTCAATAAACGGGCTTCTTCCCCTTTTGAGATAGTTCACTCAGATGTTTGGGGTCCTTGTCCTGTTACTTCTCAAACTGGTTTTAAATATTTTGTTACTTTTGTGGATGATTATTCTCGTGTTACTTGGCTTTTCTTAATGAAAAATCGTTCTGAGATATATTCTATATTTTGTTCTTTTTGTGCTGAAATTAAAACTCAGTTTCAAAAGTCTATTCGTATTTTACAAAGTGACAATGCAAAGGAATATTTGTCTGGCCTATTTCAATCCTATATGTCACAAAATGGTATCATTCATCAAACCTCTTGTGTCGATACACCCTCTCAAAATGGGGTTGCAGAACGGAAAAATAGACATCTCCTTGAAGTTTCTAGAGCACTACTTTTTCAAATGAAGGTACCTAAACAATTTTGGGCTGATGCTGTTTCTACTGCATGTTTTCTTATTAATCGTATGCCTTCCGCTGTTCTTAATGGTGCAATCCCATATCATTGTTTGTTTCCTTCTAAAGCTTTGTTTCCCATTAGTCCTCGTATTTTCAGGTGCACTTGTTTTGTGCGAGATGTTCGTCCCCAGGTTACCAAATTAGATCCCAAATCTCTTCGTTGTGTATTTCTTGGATATTCTCGTCAACAAAAAGGATACCGGTGCTTCTCTCCTGATTTGAACCGTTACCTTGTCTCTATAGATGTTACCTTCTTTGAACAAACTCCATTCTTTTCTTCTCCTTCTATGTATGCAGGTAAAGGGGAGGAAGATGATCTTTTAGTTTATACTGTGCATCAGCATCTTGAGTCTACTCCTACACCTGCTCAAGTTTCAGATTCTGCTCCTACTTTTGTTCCATCCCCAATCCCTTCTCGTCCTCGTTTTGATCAGGTTTATTCTAGAAGATTGGTTGTTACTAACTCTCATCCTCCACCAGTTGCTTCGGCAGAAGTTCCGACACCTTCACTAGTGTCTACTGAGTCCAATCTTGATATCTTGGAAAAGTAAGAAGCAAAGTGTAGTATCTCGTTCTAGTGCTGAAGCTGAATATCGAGCTATGGCTCAATGCACTTGTGAAATTATTTGGGTCCGTCAGTTATTAGAAGAGATCGGTTTCAAGACATCCTCTCCGGCAAGGTTATGGTGCGATAATCGAGCTGCTCTCCATATCGCTTCAAATCCGGTGTTCCATGAGCGCACTAAACATATTGAGATAGATTGCCATTTTATTCAAGAAAAATTACAACATGGTGTTATATCTACCGAGTATGTCAAGACAGGCAAGCAACTTGGGGATATTTTCACCAAACCTCTTAATAGTTCTCGGGTTGATTATCTATGTAACAAGTTGGGCATGATAGATATATATGCTCCAACTTGAGGGGGAGTGTTATGGAAAGTGAATATTGTAAATATAGGAAGTCAATATTTAGATTTCTTCTTCCTATTTAGTCTCTAGTTTCTTGTATATATATAGGGTTGTATATTGAGCTAATAGAAAATACATAAGAGTTTTTCTCTGAATATCAATCTACAGGTTGCAAGCCTAAGATGCTTGATACTATAACAAACAATGGCTAGTATTCTCTCGTCTTATTTACTGCTGCCTTTAGATAACTTGTTCTCAAATGTTTTGATATGCATGTTTGTGAAAATGATTACATTTTGCCACAAACTCACAAAATTGACAGGCGCTCTGTATAATTTTTTTGAAAAGTTGTTCCTGTAAATAGCATTACCTGTTTTACGACAACAAGAATCTAATGTAACAAGAAATATATTGGCTGAACTACATCTCTCAGCCAATATTTTTGCAGAGAGAAAAATGTTGTCCATCTACTCCCATCCCCGAAGATCTAGCAATTAGTAAAATAAAAAGTAAATTCAACATAGAATGATGCTTACCGCCAATATTCTTTGCAGCATCTTTTAAGCTTCCAGTAAAATGTTGCCGGAGAACTTCCAAGGTGATTGCTTTCTCTGCCTTGGTGCGTCTTTTCTCTCCTGTTTTACCCATAAAGACACTTGAAAAGCTACCTTCAGCAGCTGCAGAATCTACACCATATTCAATACTTCCCTCTAGAATGTAATTTTCCTGACTTTTACTGTGTTCAATGGATTTTTCATCTGTTGGTACCTTTTGATTCTCTTTTTGACATGATGAGACAACACTTCCACTTTCCCTGAGAGGGGCAGTCCAGGACGAATTATCCCCCGCATAACTTTCAGAATAAGGCTGTGCCACCCTTAATGTCTTTTCTCCACTAGGTCTACCATTTGAAGGGGCTACCACCTCACTTACTGGCAAGTCAGTTCCTTCCTCCAGTTCTTTGTCTGTTACTACCCGCAAGGACTGGCAGACCTGTTGTATAATGATGGACAATGAAGTAAGCATGTTCTTTTGTCTTTCAGGATCTGTGCAATCCACAGGTAGAAAAAACTCCAGCACAAAGTCGGTTGTACCAGTGTGCAAGCTTCGCAGGCGAATTGCAACAGCAGCATGCAATCCAAACATCCTTGCATGGTGAGATAGAGGATACTCGGTTTTGCTATATGAAGTTATATCACTAGAGAAACAAGGTTGGTTAGTTAAAAATGCTTCCCCAGCAACTCCTTGACCTTTTAACAAGTGATGCTCAGAGCAAGCCTCATGAAAAGCGTGGACACCACTGTCACATATATAGCAAGCACGATCCACAGTAGAAATGCAATGATAATAGTTCTCGTAAGAATGTCGGCGTCCTTCCTTGCCCTGTTGGGCGCATGGGACCCAAATTTGAGCTAAAGGCAATTTATGTGTCAGACATGCAGATCTCAGAACCTCATGAATCTCTGGTAACACAACTTGGTAGGACATGTCGCATGCCTGATGGAAAAAAAGGGTTCCATTCATGAAATGGAAAAAGAAAGTTATTGGTTTGAAGGCATCAATTTTGTTTTGCTAATTTTCTTCAATTACCTTTACATGCCACGCGTTTGGAACTTCAGAACTCTGAAGATCAACCGCCTGCAAGTACAAAACTTTTCTTCTATCAAAAAAGCACATTTAAATGAATTATCATTGCACTCTCATGTTTGATCTATGTCCAACTTGGTTTGCACTCTCATGTTTGATCTATGTCCAACTTGGTTTGGATAAGAAGTTCTAATCTCTTAATCTAATCTAAAATGAAGTATATATCAACGTGTCTTATAGAAGCTAAACTGTAGCTAATTTCTGCTGATGTGTGTCAACCATATGGAAAATAGATAGATAATGTAGTGACAAACACTTTAGATATGAAAGGTTGGTGGAAGACTGATACTAAATGAGAACTTCCATTAATTAATTTGACTTCACAGGGGTGTTAGTTTGTCAGTCTGTTAATGAAGTTTCCAATGCTGTGCACACCCTACAATGAGCTGAAGAAATAAAAGCAATCTGAAAACAGGAAATATACCTTCAGTGCCCTGCAAACAGTTTCGAGCTCAGGATGGTACTCGATCTTCTGAGTAGTTGTTACTACCTCAATAACACCCAAGCAATTCCTGCTACCTTGTTCAAAAACAGGAAGGGCAAGAGTTCCGCATACATCATACTGTTGAGCATGATTTACCCGTGGGTATTCGTCACTTCTAAAGAATCGAACATCAGGAGTCCACTCAGGAACCTTATCCAAGAAAACCCGACCAGGTAACCCCACATTGTCCACTGAATCTTTCTCAGCTGAAAATTGGTAGTTGACAGATATGTCTCTGTAATTCGCAAGCCTTTGACAGTTTGGCACAAGTGCAAACCGTCGGTCTTGAGTTGTTAGAACACGTCTACCTCCTTTATTTACAGGGACCCATACTTGTATGAGGATATCTTTATCTTTTGAGAAATCTTTAATGTATCCAAGTGCTCTAATTAATCTATCTCTTACAGAAGTTTTGGGGCCTGAATCTGTTCTTGGTCCAATCCATAACCTTCTGCTTACTTCAGAACCTTCAGTTGCACCATTTCCCCATCTGGCGACACTAGCCATGTCCTGGCCAAGAGCCCGAGTATCAAGTAGACTACTGCCTTGGGTTTCATTCAGGGGTAAATTCCTGGGCAAAAATGATGCTTGTTCTTTTTCCTGGCTGTTCTTTTGAGATCGAATACAGGCCAAATCATCAATATTGTTCTCAGAAGTAGGCCATAGAAATGAAGAATCAATGAAGGCAGCAGAACTAGAGGGGCTATAATTAAAGAACTCAGATCCGTCGAATGTTTCCAACCAGCATCCTTCTAACAACAAATTATCCATGAAGGCACAGTCCATAGCTGAATCAGCATGAGCACTCAACAAGGTAAATGGAGATAAAAGACTGTCTTCCATGAACATATATCCTCCAAATACCCCTTATAAGTCACTATTATTCTGTATGGCAATAAGCTCAAATATCTTTCCACCTGAAGTTTTCGAAACAAATGACTATAACCCTCTAGAGAGAACTCAGATCTTCAATCCTCAAATCTGATCTGTCCAAATCATTGAAACACCCTCAATAACCAACAAGAACAACATAGATTACATAAAGAATTGTAAATAGGAAAAAGAGATTATATTTTCCAGTTGACTGGCCTGGGGGGTTGATGAACAGGAAACTTCATAGATTAAGAGCTTAACACAGATTAATGAGGTTAGATTAAGGAATAGCATATGAAGATTATGTTTCTCTTCTTTTTTTTCCACACATCATGCAGCATATAGGATAGCAAAAATGAACAACAACATCAGCAGCAACCACGAAAGTGAATCAAGGAATAAAAACTCAATTTGAAAACCAGCATATCCATCAAAGTTGTAGCTATTCACCATTAGACTAAGAAAAAAAAAACAGAGTAGAAAATGAAAACCCACTTTCCACCTATCCTCACTTTTGATTCAAGATTCCAATTTTACCAAGAATAAAAAAATTACCCAAACCAATTTTCATCAACACAATATATATCCTCATTAAGGAGAACATATTGATTCATAATCTCAAACTAATCCCATTCACAACCCAAAAATGGCCCCCACAAAAAACATCAAATTAAAGCAGGAAAAAAAGAAAGAATGAATAACTATAACCATAACCATGACTCAGTCTCAACATGCAAAGGTTCTTGAATACACCTTTTATTATTGTACTCATATTTTTGGTTGAGCAAAACCCAAAACAGAAAAACAAAAATATATTGTCTATCTGTCTGTGGAGAAGAAACAGAAGCACTGAACCAATAACAAAAAGGGCGGTGACTTTTACGAGGTTGTCCCTCTGAAAATCACCTCCACAAGAAGAAAAGAAGAAACTTTCTGTTTCTCATAGTAATTATCTGCACCTCTGGTTTTAAAGCTTTTGTCTTTGTGTGATTCCAAATCATTTGTGCTAGTGGAAAAAACGATTCTGCCACGAGCCTAATGACCCCACAAAAACCAGCTCACCAATCTTTTAGTGGGTCTTGGAATTGTCGCCAATCAAGTCAACTTGCCCAAAGCCGCAACTTCCTAAGCTTTGATAGAGAAGAGAGAAGAGAGAGAGAGAGGGAGAGCTGCAGAACTGATCCCTTTGCTGATGCCATTGATGATTATTGCAGTTTTTGACTTCAAAATCAAATGGGTCAATAGAAAAATAGAACAATAAATAAAGAAATAAAAGTGGGAAGAGAGACACCATTTTTAATCCACTATAAGAAGTTTAACCCACTAGAAGACAAAAAAAATCATATTCCACTTTTGCTTCCTTTTTACAATAATCTCCTCCTCCATTTTCCTCTCTTCCAACCATTTTCCAAAATGAATATTCTAATCAGTTTCTACTGTAAGGCTTTCTGTTTAGAATTTTGAATATTAATAATTATAATTTTCACCATATTAATAATTATATATATATAATTTAACAAAAAAAATATTTTTCAGAACAATAATTTTAAGATTAATTTGGTATATATATAGAATAATAAATTTAAAATTAATTTTTAATAAGTTCAAAATCAATTTTTTTTCATAGTTATATTTATAAATATTATTGTATTCTTTAATTTTTTTAAAATTAATTATATAAACAAAATAATTATAAATTCAAATGACCACATTTATTTTATAAAAATTTCATGATAAAATATACAAATAATTTTAATTAAAAAAAAAACTGATTTGTCTAGGTACAAGTATTATTATAAAATTAATTCTAAAAAGATATTATAAAAATTCTCTTCTTTTTACTTGTCTCAAGGTGAATTATTTCACTTATTTTAAAAAGATATTTTATTACTATATTATTTCTAGGAATAGATTTTTTAAGGAATAATTTTTCTTAAAAAAAAAGAATCAAATCAAAACTTGGGGAATTGAATATTAAGGTAAAAATGGATTTCAATAAGCACAGGATACTATGCTTTAATTTATCTATAAAATATTTATTAATAAAAGGCTAATTAATTAATTAAATTTTTGATTAATAATTAATTAATTAATTACGTGTGAGTATAGACAAAGGCAAAGGGCGAGGCCAACTACTTTTTTTTTATCTTAAAATAATAATTTTTAAATTATTTTTTTAGGGAACAACTTGTAATTTTTTTATGGCCAAACAGTGGAAAGGACTGTGATGTTTATTGAGATTTTATTTTTTTTTAATTCATCGGAGGGATTTAATTCATGGACTACATAATAGAGGTAGTTCTCCCCTATCAACACTCATCACAAGGACAATCAACACTCACCACAAAGGTGACGGAATGGAAAATCAAACTCGTGACCAACTGGACACATCACAGTGCACTAACCAACTAGACTACGCCCTCAACCCCTTATCGAGGTTCTATTTGATTCCATGCACTTGGCCAAATTAATTATTTCTTATTTTTTTAATCTTAAAAAATCTTAATGGTTATCGTGGAGGAGAGATGATTATGACCTTCCGATTAAGAATAAAAATATTTTTCATCAATCTTCATCTTCCTAACCAACACAACCCAACCTCCCATTCAACCTTCTTTCCAAGTTGATGAATGTTAATAATGGCTCATGTCCCTTATTTTTTATAAAAGAAATTCTTATTTAATAATTTTCATAAAAGACTCAATAATATTATAAATTCATTAATAAAAAATATTAATCAATTTATAAATTTACCAATTTTATATTATAAATATATTATACACAATAACTACATAATTTTCTCACTAAAATTCAAATTGTAAAATAATAATTATATTCTCTCAAATTTATTTAAAAAATTATAAATAAAAATTAATTAATTTTCCTTTAATTTCACAAAATTACAATTTAAATGGAATAAATTTTTTTTCTCAAAAATGATCATTTCAGAGAAATAAAAAATTTATTAAAATTATTACAAAGTTATTATACATTTTTGTAAAAACAACTAAACAATTCATAGTAAAAATGTCTAAAATTTTGAAAAATCTAATAAAAGGGGTAATTTCTCCTATTTAGGATTTTTTTTTTTATAAAATCTCCGGAAAATTCTTATTTCGAGCATGGGATGGTAATCCAACAAACCTGGAATAGAGTAATGTAGGAGACTCCCATAAAACAGACAAATTATGACTGAGCACATAATAAGCTTTCCAATGAATCTAACATATGAATCCAACAAACTACATGTCATACCATCTTAGACACACAACAATAAGTCTGTCTAAATGAAGAGAGCATTACCAACAAGTCGCATTTATTGGACCAGAACATCTGCTCAAAAGATAAGGAACATAATAACAAAGCAAAAGCATTCTGATATTTGACATTGATTTTGCGCTTCTATACGAGCATTCTCTCTCTGCAACTTGACATATATGGTGGCATCATCTTCAAATGCTCGGCTTCAAGTTGAGTCGTGACGCTAGCTTCTGACCCAGAGATCTATCACTCTGCATCCGATATGAACGCAATATAGCACATTAGAACATTATCACTTTCTTCATTCCACGAAATGCCACCTCATAGTTTGAAAATGCATGGAACTGGAAGGAAATCTGACCTGAGTGAAGTAGGAGATCCAGATACTGCAGATCTCGTGGGTGATACGAGGGTCGGATAAGCCATCAACCAGCCGGTGGAGGAATCTCTCTTGCCTGGAAAAAACTTGGATTAAGAAGGTAGATAAAGGAGATGATGCTATAATTTATAAAATATTCTGTCATTTCAAAGCAACAGCAGAAGCTTGTGTTTACCTGTCGGGTGCCCAGGATCGATATCTCTCTCCAGGTTGCTTGAAATTGTTCTCCTTTGGTATCACACACTGCATTAATAAGAAAACAGAAAATTTATGTGCCCAGATACCTTTCTATTTGAGATACCACGGAAACTCTATAGAATTCATAAGCTTCCCAATTCCATTAGTATTTTTCTTATCCTCAGAAATAAGGTACCCCCTCACCGACACCACAAGAGGAGGAGCGGAGATGGGGAACAACTCTCAGCTGCCCAGTAAATGACAGGCACATATGACACACATATTAAGTTTCCATTTTAACATAAGACCCCTATAAGGAAACTAACCTTTTCACGCTTTCCACCGCAGATGGCAGGAGGAATAAGAAATCTCTCAGAATGGCGAACTGGATCATACCTGGATGGGAAGTAATTGACCTGAGAAAGAGTATCACGACACCTGATCAGAACTACAACTAGCAAAAATAGAAATGTCAAGGCAAGCCAATAATCTGAAGATTACTTCCCCAAACTCTGGATGATATAAAAATGTCATTAGTGAATTTTTTTATGACAGTGAAAGGCATTTTTGATATTAAAAGGCATATTTAGATGTTAACTTAGTGGCAATGGTGATATCTGATTTTAGAGGAGATATTTCCAGATGCACACACAGAAGCTAAACAATACCTCCTCATCCCTGTGCATGAAATTCATGAAACCATCATGGTGATTGTTGTGATGAGTACACTTGGGAGCATTAACAGGGATCTGTAGATAGTTCGGTCCAAGTCGGTGCCTCTGAGTATCCGAATAGGAAAAGATTCTAGTCTGAAGTAATTTGTCATCTGAGTATGATATACCGGGAACAATAACACCAGGGCAGAACGCAAGCTGCTCATTCTCAGCAAAGAAATTATCAATGTTCTTATTCAAGACCATGCGACCAACTGGCTGCAGGGGCAGGATATCCTCGGGCCAGGTCTTGGTTACATCAAGAGGATCAAAGTCAAATCTGTCTTCAATATCTGGATCCATGGTCTGGATGTATAGTTTCCACTCTGGAAAGTTTCCAGCCGCTATAGAGTCGTATAGATCCTGAGTAGCATGGCTATGATTGGATCCCCCAACCCTACCTGCCTCTTCATCCATCAAACACTTCACGCCACAAGTAGGTTTCCAGTGAAATTTCACATAGTTTACTTTACCAGCCTTGTTGATTAGAGTGTAGGTGTTAACACCAGAGCCTTCCATATGCCTGTAATCTTGTGGAATGCCCAAATCATCCAAGAGGAAGGTGAGCATGTGCACGCTCTCAGGAAGGTGGGATAAGAAGTCAAAGATCCTCCAATTCTCCTGAATGTGAGACTTAGGGTTGGGTTTAAAAGCATGTATCACATCTGGGAATTTTATTCCATCACGGATGAAAAACACAGGAAAATTGTTTCCAACGAGATCAAAGTTACCCTGAGTTAAGAAAGAGAGGATAATAAGTACATGAACAACATTGAAAACTTAATCCAGTAAGCTTCATATGGTTATAATGAACTCATGTCTATGCAAATGAATACTAAATCATGCACAAGATTATGTTATTTCAACATGTACAGAAAAAAAAAAAAATCTTACTCATGCAGGGGACAGATGCAGGAACAAACCAAAATGAGTCACATTTTCTTATTCAAACCTAGTACCTACTTTCATCAAATTAAGCAGATAAATTAGAAGATGCTTACATATGTAGAAGCATTGCAAAATTTATCATGGCCAAAAGTTTGTAAAATGGGTATCCAACCACACAAAGAATATCTCCATCATAACTAGCATCATAGACATCAGCTACCCTCTAATATTATTGAAACAGGATGACAGAGACTTATAAACCCTCACCTCTCTGGTGTAAAACTTCACCGCAAAACCTCGAGGATCCCTCAGTGTTTCTGGACTGCCACGCTCATGAATAACAGTGGAGAAACGGACAATGACAGGCGTCTGAACTCCAGGAGCTCGAAGGAAATCAGCACAAGTAAGGTGAGAGACATCATGGGTAACCTCAAAGAACCCCTTTGCACTTGCTCCCCTAGCATGAACAACACGCTCTGGAACACGTTCCCTGTCGAACTGCGCAAGTTTCTCTATCAGATGATAGTCCTCAAGAAGGATTGGACCTGTCCAAAGGAGGGAAGAAAGCACAGCTCAAATCTCTGGAGGCTGTTTTGCAACTCTATAGGCAAACAAAACACATTGCCTAAACAACTAAAACTTAGTCTCTAAATCATATAGTTACTAAATGATCATAACATTCAAGCAAAAGAAGAACGGAGTAGAAAACAAAAAGCCACAAATTTCCCCGTCCAAATTTCACATGATTATGATGCTAATAGAGTTCTCCATAAGAATAATTGTCAACAAAGTATCCAGATAAGAAGTTAAAAGGAATATGAATAATCAAGAATGAACCAAGTTCATATATAGATAATCTGGATGCAAGTTAAAAACGTTCGCCCAATGTTCTACAATCTTGCAACTGTAACAAATCTCTGCTACCTAAAAAGCGAAGGGCATCTGATGCTTCTGTCGCTAAGAACTATCTGAAAATGCCATCAATTTAGTCATTTTAGCTTTTCAAGCTGTGGGAGGAAAGGCTCGTCATGGAACTGATCAGGAGAAAATTTGAGAAAAAATATCCGGAAACAAATATGAATATATAATTATTCTTGATATTTGAACGAATAAGTGAAGAACTTGGCATCAAAAGATTCAAGTCGTGTTCAAACATCAAACCCCAGCAATTTTAAGTAAAAAATAGTAATCAGTTTTTACAACTAAGTTTGTCAAGTGCTCCAAGCGAACATATTTCACTGGGCTACCAACCAAACATAATAAGTTTCTAAATTCTATAATAATTAAGATGAAAACTGCAACAATAAATAAGGAGATAAAAGTGATTAACATACATATTACTTGTTCAAAACTCAAGAAGTAAATCAATTGAATATAATACCTCTGGGTCCAACTGTCATGGAAGAGTTATTGTTCCATACAGGAGCACCGGAATTGGTAGTCCAAAAGGACGTATTTAAAGCACTTGAAGGACGGTTCTGTACATTCATCATCAAAATAATGGAGAAAAGAATCAATCTTTGTCCAATACAATAATACTGATATCTTCAAGCTAAACTAGATTAACAAACAACAGAAGTAAAATTAATACAACATCACCAAAACTCATTAAAGAAAATACAAAACAGAATTGAAATTAACAAAAAAAAAAGCGAAATCTAAAATTACAAAAAAAAGGAAAAAATCAAATTAGGCGATTGAAATCAATAAATTGATTGAAAGAGAGAGTAGAAGATACCTTGTAAGGATCCATAGCAAGAGAAGGTTGTGATCTTGATGATATGGGGAGACCTCAAAACAAGTGATAAATAGAAATATAGGAACCAAATCGAAGAAGATGTGGTTAGTTTTTGGGTATTTATAGGAGCTCGTGGCTCACACAGCCATTTTCTTGCAATGGCTATCGTTATCCAAAACAAAAGTTTCACAGTCGCGGTAAATTTTGTAAATGAAGCGGTTAATATTACTCTATGGTAATTTCACATCTAGCCATGTTTCACGGTTTTTGTATGCTTATCGTTATAAATATATAAATATTAAAATTAAACATTTTTCTTTTAAAGTAATAACATACAAGAATACTTTAAGAAAAACATAAAAAAATAACCACACAAAGAAAACAGTAATTATATCTATCTTATAATAAAATTAATAAAATTATGATAATTTTATAATAATATATTAATATATTTTTTAAATATATATTTTTTTGACATAAAATATTGAAATCTCTGTTCATATTTATTAACGCAATTAAAAATAAGTCAATCGTATTAAAATAAAATTTAAAAGTTTGGAAGACAAAAATGAAATATTATATATATATATTAGAATCTAAATGAATTATTTTTATGGTTACTTCTTAAATAGAGAGGTCTTTTTTATATATAGGAGCTCTTTCGTTCATTTAATTATATAATCAATATTATTTATTAATATGTACACTTCACACTATTTTTTTTTTGCTCTACCTATAAATTACTCATCCAGTAATAGATCTTTTATAATAAAATCTATCGCGATATGGGGGCTAAAAAAAAATTCTATCAACTTATTTCAACCTAAGATAATAAGTTCATGAATTTTATCTTATTTTATCGTCGAAAAAGAAGACTTAAGACTAACTGAGGCATTAATCATTGTATAAAAGATATTTTAGAAGCTCATAAAGGTGCATTTACAGATCAGGGCCATAAGGGTCTATATAAGATCCTAACAATGTTATGACATGATCAATTATTTCTTAAAATCTAAGGGAGTTTATGGTCAAAATAAGAGTTATTTTAGAATATACCGGATCCAATAATCTAATAAAAAAAATACATTAATTCATCTTTCATTTTTTCTTTTCTATGAAATGGGACAACTAATACAATTACAACCGTAGAAATTAATACTATCAAAATAAAAGTAAGTGAATCAATTAAATTTCCAAACTCTATAGAAAATTTATTATTGATGGTCCATGATCAACTCATAATTTTGTTCTAAAAAACACTATATAAATATATGATTTCATGCATTATGATATTAGAATCTCTTGAATTAAAACAATTTTATATTTTAAACATATTTCTTATTAAATATAATCATTGTCACTAAAGTTGATTTTTATTTGATAAAATCAAATATTGATACAATTTATGACATTTTCGTCATAATATATTATGCTACATTTTGTATATTATGATATTCATAGCAGTTTATATAAGTTATTTTAGACTATAATATTGTGTACTCATTACTCAAAAAACTGATTTAATTTATATTTCATTAAAAAAATAATTTTAATTAAATAAAATTTAAACTTAAATAATAATTAAAATAAATATCAATATCGTAATATTTAATTTAAACAGTTCATAAATTTTTAATCGAATATTTACATTTAGTAATACATTCTAAATATAGTTAATATACCAACATCTGAATTTATTGATCTAAGTACTAAATTAAACTAATAAAAAATTTTCTTAATTGTTATTTTAATCAAATAAAATTAAGTATAGATATCTCAATGTTCCACATTCAATAAAAATTTAATATTAAAATTTAATATTATTTTTTTATATTTAATAAATTCTCAAAAAATCAAATTTGAAAAATTTTAATTATCGATTTTAAACTTAGACATCGATTAATAATTTATTTTTTATTTTTTTGAAAATTTTGCTTTAAATTGATAGTACGAAGAAATTTATGCAATGGTAAAAAACAAAAGAGGAGGGACCCGCGAGTCGCGAGAGCCGAGATGGCTTGATTAATGACGGCGAGAAAGTCAAGGTTGAGAATTTTAATAATAAAAAAATAATTAAATTCGTCATCAAGAAATGGTTCCTTATCTGACTTTTGGAGTTTTTGCTAAAACCAACTTTGACAACCGCTTACGATGGATGACATGGACCACTATTTTTATGACACGCAAGCTTAAGTGCATAGAAAAGTGTGCTATAGGAGTGCTCACCGCTTGATGATGACATGGACCACTATTTATATGACACGCAAGCTTAAGTGCATAGAAAAGTGTGCTATAGGAAGTTGCTCAACTCAAGAATCAAGATAAATTTTGCCGGGTGCAATTTTGGAATTTTATAAAGTGTAGTGCCAATGCTGCACAAAATTTGATAATTTTGATGAAATGAAAGTCCAAAGAGATTAGAATGGGCTTTGGCCTGTGGTATGGGGCAACCATAGCCCCAAATGTTATACGTTTTCAGGAAATTATGTAAAATACTACTTTTTTTTTCTTTGAAATTTTATTTTTATGACATTTTTTTTAATTTACAAAAATATTAATTTTTTTTACATATATCAAAAATATATTCTTAACAGAAAATATATCAAAAAATATATCATATTTCTGTAAATTTTGACATATACATAGCATTTTTGTAAATTTATTATTTCATAATATTTTTGTAAAATTTCTTAAGTTATTTTTGTAAAATTTCTATATTTTTTAAATTTTATAATATATTTTTCTTGCCCATTTATTTACATGCAAATTTTTACCTATATATATATTAATAAACTTATAAAATCATGAGAAAATAAGATTTTAATTTGGTGAGATATTTTTCTTTTTCTATATCAAAAAAATACCCTTTTTGCGGGCGGAGGCACATCACGGGTCCAATGCGGGTCGTGGCCCTGCACATCGGTGGAGTGAGGCCTGCTCTGATACCATAAAGAAGTACTAGGCCTAACTCACCTTAAAAACCCGGATTAATAAGAAGAGGATTGCCCAGCCTTATATTTGACTGAATCTCCTCACTCCATTCCGATGTGGGATCGCAATAGTTGTATAATGATCCAATTCAATGAAATTTGTTTATCTATAATATTTAAAACCTAGTAATTTGTCTAGTTGATGAATTTAGTAAATCAATAACAAATCTAAGTTTTGATCATCACAAATATCAAATTAACACGAGAATGAATGATGAAACTTACCGGGTTAAATCCATTCCTGCTTATCAAGAAGAGTGATCAAACCAAGAACCGAGCCCATCTCCTAGCAACAGTAATCAAAATCAAACGAAATTAACCTCAGTTTCAGTCAAAATTGAGACTTTATAATCTCACAATATCAACATAAGAAGGAAACGTACCTGCGCAGATTGGGCATTGGATTCGTATTTTGGTGTATAAGTTTGCAATGGAGTTGGTGCCATTTCCCATATTGCGCAGCACCCAATGATTAAACAAAAAAACAAGAATAAACAATCACATCCCAAAGCTTAAAATCCGAGCTCAAGTGATAATTCAAAATCGAAAAAGTAAACTTCACTTTACCCACGCTCATCCAAACCAGCCTCAACAGCTTAACAGAAAAATCTGAAAATAGCTGATATCGAGTAAGACTTTTAGTCTACCAGCTCATCTTCTACCTACCGAGTTTGGGTTTAGGGAGCTCCGACTTCTCCTTGTCGTATTGAGAGTCTGACAATACATTTTTTTTTAATATTTTTCTAATACAGAACCAATTTCTACCATACTCGAAAAGCAAAAAAAAAAAGTTTCAATGGATGGCGTTACTCATACAGAAACCTGATAGATTGAGCTGTCTTTGATTGTAGGGATTGGATTGCTAATTAAGTAGCCAAATTACATAAATAAAATTAAAAAAAAAAAGGATTCAACAGACCATATATTATATATAGCAGTACAGCATACAAAGATCTGATATGATATATTTATTTGCATAGCTAAACGCTCTTGTAATTATTCTTCAGTATTTATACAACATAGTTGACAATGATTTTTGTCTCTGTCTCTGAGTCTTCATCATGTTGCAGTCAGCTTCAGATTTTATTTCAGATGCTAGCCCTCACGTTGAGACGAGAAGCAAGCTTCTGCCCCAGAATTTTATCACACTGCAGTACAGCCAATTATAGAAAAATATTTATTTATTATGTTGATTAAAAGTTTGCTTTATCAATTGGAAAAGAATAAAATTAAGAATTCAATGGAATTGGAGTTAAAATTAATTAACCTGAGACCAGTATGAGACCCAGATACTGCGAATCTCATAGGTAATTCTGGGATCAGACAAGGCATTAACCAGTCGGACGAGGAATCTTTCTTGCCTGAAGTCAATAAACAAAATCATCAGTAAATTAAGAAACTTTAAATTACATCTTTTTACTGCGCAGAAGTTTTAGATTTTAATTACCTGTCAGGTGCCCAGGATCTATACCGGTCCCCAGGTTGTTTGAAATTGCTCTCTTTTGGTATCACAACCTGCAGCCATTAAATAACCAGCGAAGTTACAAGATCTTGCATTTTTCATTACTTTAATTTGCATATTTTTCTTCTTTGTCTTTTAGATTAGGCTCCGAACTAATGAAATTGACTATAAGCACGTCAAAACACAATCTAGCGATAAGTACTAGCAGAACAATATGATCACCTTTTCACGCCTTCCACTAATGATAGCATTAGGAATGGGGACTCTCTCTGCATTTTGAACTGGATCATATCTAGATTGGAAGTAATCAATCTGAAAAATATACAAAAATCTAAAATTAGAACAGAAACTAAGAAATATTGTTTTTTTCTTAAAAGAAAATCTTTTTTCTGTTAATACCTCTTCATCTCTATGCATGAAATTCATGTAGCCATCATAATGATTGTTGTGATGAGGATTTTTAGGAGCATTAACAGGCAGCAATCTATAGTTGGGTCCAAGACGGTGTCTCTGAGTATCGGCATAAGCAAAGGTCCTAAGCTGAAGCAATTTATCATTGGAAAAGTGAATTCCAGGAACAATATTAGCAGGATCAAATGCAAGCATTTCATTTTCAGCAAACCAGTTATCAATGTTCCTGTTCAAAACCAATCTCCCAATTGGCTGCAAAGGGAAAATATCCTCAGGCCAGATCTTGGTCATATCAAGTGGATCAAAATCAAACTTGTCCTCATCAGCAGGATCCATTGTTTGAATATAAAGAATCCACTCAGGAAAGTTACCAGCAGCAATGGAATCATATAAATCTTTTGTAGCATGACTATGATTGGCTCCTCCAATTTTAAAAGCTTCATCATCCATCAAACACTTAACACCAAGAGTGGGTTTCCAGTGAAATTTCACATAAGTTACTTTACCAGCCTTGTTCAAGAAACAGAATGTGTGAACACCAAAACCTTCCATGTGTCTGTAATCTTGTGGGATTCCAACATCATCAAAGAACCAAGCGAAAGTGCTCAAGCTTTCAGGATGGAATGATAAGAAGTCGAAAATTCTCCAATATTCCTGGATGTGAGACTTGGGATTTGGCTTAAATGCATGAATTACATCTGGGAATTTGATTCCATCTCTGACAAAGAACACAGGAAAATTGTTCCCCACAATATCAAAGATACCCTGAACAAAACAAATTAAGTAATCAGATCTATCTCGTAGTGCAGATATCAAATGAATATAAGAGATGACAGCGTAAAATTTTATAATATCTCATGATTATGGATCAAATGGTATAAACGTTTTACCTCTCTAGTGTAAAACTTGGTAGCGAAACCTCGAGGATCTCTGAGAGTTTCAGGACTGCCACGCTCATGAATGACAGTAGAGAAACGAACAATAACAGGAGTCTGAACACCAGGAGCTCGGAGGAAATCGGCACAGGTAAGGTGGGAAATATCATGGGTGACTTCAAAGAAACCTTTAGCACTCATACCCCTGGCATGGACAACACGTTCTGGAATTCTTTCCCTGGTAAAGTTTGCAAGTTTCTCTATCATATGATAATCTTCAAGAAGGATTGGACCTCTGGATCCAACAGTCATGACAGAGTTGTTGTTCCATACCGGTGCACCAGAGTTTGAAGTCCAGAATGGTGTATTTTCACTGGTTGATGGACGAAACTGCACAGAAAAATATTCAGCTTTTTCATTAGCAAAAGCTCGGCCGCCTAGATCCGAAATTGACAACAATAAGTGTGTTTACAAAATATATTGATCAGCATATCACAATAAAATCATAAAATAAGAAAATAACTAATAATGACCATACCCTGCAAGGATCCATTGGGGTTCAGCAACTAAGAAGAAGAAAAAGGGGATTTACAATTTATGTGTTTCCTTTAGTGGAAGAGTGTGCGTGAGATGGAAGATCAAATGCAGCTGTTGTTTATATAAAGTTCATGGAACTGTTGGTGGTGCCTCGGTCACAATTCACCGTATTTTTCTTTCTTGCAATTTGGCTTGTGCTTATCACAAGCACCGTAAAGTTTTAGATTTTTAACAGTTGGTAAGCTTTTAAAATCTCGCTTATTTATGTTTTCATGAGTTTTTGTAATTTCTTATCGCGAGATACATGCATGGTTTGAGATTGCAATATATAAAAGTATAATATTAATAATTGTAAGAATTAAAATAATTATTTTTAAAAAATAATATTACTTATGAGTTGTATAACACAATAATTCTTTTTTTTAATTATTCTTAATTATATTATATGCTCAATTTCAAAAGCCACCTCTTTTCTCTTTTATCATTTTATTCATTTTAATGATATGATTATAAAAAATTAAATCAAATATTATAACTTAATTTAATAAAATCTTAATATTAAATTAATTATAATAGATTATATAAATTTTATTTTTTTACTCAATGTAATTTAATATAACATCTTTCAATAAATATTATACAAAATAGAATTTTCTATTCATAAGTAAATTTGAGAGAAAATAAAAAAAATAAAAATTTATTTAAAGTATTATTTAAGTCAAAGCATGTTAAAATCTTATAAGACTTGAAAATATAGATATTTTTAATTTTTCGATAAAAATTTTATAAACTAATTTTTTAAATGTTATAATAATATATTACTAAATATATTTTAATAACTTTAATTTCGATTAAAATTTAATTTTTTGTATTTAATATATTCTGAAGAGATATATATGTTTCTATATACAATTTAAAATTTAATTTTATAATTTTATAATCTTTAAAATAAATTTTCTAAAATTCAATTAATCAATATGTACATCAAAACATGAAGGTGCTATAAATATATACTTGTTATTAATTATATATATAATAAAAAGGACCCCATTTTCTAAATTCAAGCACTCTAAAATTGATATGTTTGTAGATATGGATAATGTGGGGTATATGGATAATGTGGGGTAGTTTAGTTCATAATGATTGATCCACAAAGGTATCTATGGTCTATCTACCTATCCCATGCATGCTATTAAAAAATTAAATGTAGATCTACCATATTCACTTTTATTTTTATTTCTTTTGTTTATTTTCACAATTTATTATGGTAATGTGTGTAAGAAATTAAATAAATGTTATTTTATTTGTTTATTTTGTTATAGTATTAATTATATAAATGTATGTATACATATTTATTCACATAATACTTTATTTTTTTTGAAGAATATTCTAGTAAGTGAAATAATATCTCATTAAAATGAAATAATATTTACAATTGAAATGCCAATTATAAATGTAATACATTTAATTATTTAATATCCCTCTTACAATTGAAATATCAAGTCAAGATTTAAAATAGGAAAAATTATACTGTGTTTGTACTTTTTAAGATTTATTATTTTAGTATCCATATAATTAATTTTTTGCCTACTAAATTTTTTAATTTTTAAAAATAATCTCATGTAAGTATATTTAATCCTTTTTTGATCACTAAAATATTAATTTATAATTCTTAAATTTCTTAAATTGCAATCCTCCAATAACTAAAGCCAACTATATGCCTAAAATTTAGTAAATTTTTTATATACTTAAAATTTTTTATAATAAAGAGGTATTATTTATTATTTAAAATTGAATTTTGTTTTTTAAAAATAAAAATATAAATTTAGACTCGGGAGAAATTGAAAATACCGTCTAATGATTTTTAGATATATGGTAAGAGTAAAAAAAAGGGGACCCACCACTTTCCGTAAATTTATTATTAACAGCAATGAAGAAAAAAAGAAAAGCAAATGTTATAACAATTGAGACAATGTCTCTTTTTCAAAGTTTTGTTGTTTTGCTAAAAGAGAAATATTCTCTACGTACAAATTCAAATACCCAAAATAATCACTTAGATTTCATGAAGAAATATTAAAATACGCGAAATTAATCAAAAATTACAATTAAATACATGTTTTTTATGATTTGATAATAATTTTTAAATGAATTTTTAACTGAATCAAATATAAATTACTAAATTGAAAATATATCATATTTTTTTATTAAAAGGCTGAATTTAGAATTGACGACCGATAAAATATTTTTAAATATCTAATATATAAATAAGTTTTGACAAGTATGGTTAGTATTTTTGTTATCAATGACAATTTGAGTAGAATATGAGCATATATCCTTGAATATTCTTTATTCAATTTTATTTATGTAATAAATTTTTATTACTTATATTTTTATTAAATTTTTAATTATTGATTTATTATATTGTATTTTAATTATATAATTTATAGCATAAAATTATTTTAATAAAATTATATAAATATTATATTTTTATTTAAATTATTTTATTAAAAAATATAATTATATAATTTAAATTTTATTATATTTTTTAATTTTTTAATTTTAAAAAAATTAAATAAATTTAAATAATATATAAATAATATTAAATAGGTTTAAAATAAATACGAATTTTAAAAAAAATTATAAATAAATTTGAGATGGGTGCAAATAATTAAAAATTAAATAAATTTATATTTAAATGTAGTTATTTTTGCATATATTCTACATGTTGTTATCGCTAATTAAAGAATATGTCACGAATGACCCATTAAATATTAAAAAAAAATCTAGCAATTAGACGGGGAAAGTACTATAATAACAACCATTAATTGAAAGAGAGTGACAACACTTGCACAATATTACAAATTTTCACCATGAAATGCAAAGAAAAATCTAACCATGTGCTTTGAACAATGGAAATGAGGTACACTTCGAAAGAGTTATCAAGAAAGATATATAGATAAGATTTTGTGCAAGCTCTAATAACTTTCAATCTACTAATTTTCAACCATGAATTATCGAAGAAGATTGGAAAAATATATTTGGAATTTTATGACAAGTTGCTATGATTTTTTTAATTGAAAAATAGTTTTAATCACTAATCCAATAATGCCTTGTAGACAATTATAGTTTGAAATATTTTCTACAACTTACTATATCACTCTTTACAAAATCATATTAATAATTACTGCCGAAATCAAGTTAATACTATAAATTGTCATGAGTTAATACTACAAAGTTTAAATCTTATATCTTTAGCACTGAAATCCAATATGATGAGATCAAGTTGATCAAATTGCCATGAATGCAATGATAAACACTAAAATTAAAATGTTGGATTTGATATTTTTATTTTTTTTAAAAATTATATTATTGGGTCTAAATTTTTCAATATTTTCTATTTTTTTTATATGTTCAATATTTCAATTTTAACATGCACCTATAAATAAATTATTTTGATTATAATCAGAATAATAACAAATACTGATTGAAATAATTTTATTATTTACGGCTTCAATGTATTAATTTTATAATGTACACTTATAAATAAATTATTTTAATTACAGTAGAAATATTAATGAATGCCGATTAAAACAATTTATTTGTAAGTATTTATTAAGCATAAAAATAGAAAAAAATTAAAAAATTCATACAAGAATAGCTGTAATTTTTTTTTCTTAAAATGGCCAAAAAGCTTGGGGACAAAAGTTTCAATCTTTATGCAGTGTCCAAGGCATAATTGAGGGAATTGTAAGGTGCCATGTCGTATCAAAGACAGGTAAACAAACAAGACACGAGGACAAGTTAATGGATGGGGACCCCATACATCAATCATCACCATCATCGTCAACCAGACAACCACTAAAGAAATTTTTTTAATAAAAACTCACTAATAATTATCATGATGATCCATGATCTATTCTTGTTTTACCACAGTTCCATTGATGAATTCTGATATATATATATATATATACTAATTATATCTAGATAAATAAATATACTTAAAACTCCACTCTAAACCCTTAAATTCGAGATATAAATGATAATAACAATATTTCTAAACATTAAATCAAGACTCGTGTAGATATTGATGCTTATGTATATACAAAGGAGGAAGACAAGTGGTTGAGAGAAGACGGTGACCAATTTTTTGGCCGTTGCACTTGGTCAAATGCAGGTGCTCGACTTTCTGGCCACTGACGGCAGCTGTAACAATATGATCTGCCACCTGTGGTGGGTGGGGTGTGTCCTCTTCCGTTATAGTATATATTAATAAGATTTTCTCTAGATACGTGAAAGAAAATTAATCTATACTACAAACGGCAAATTACGTCAATTTAATCTTAGAAATTCATTAATACATGTCATTATTTTTCATTATCAATCTATGATGTAGATGTAATCAGGGGTGAAGTTAGATTTTTAATAGAAGGGGACAAAATTTTACTTATAATTTTGACTTTATTTTTTATTTTTTCTTCGTATTGTTATCTTAATGCTCACTAAATTAATAAAAAATTATATATATACATACACTTACAAATTTATTTGATACATAAAAAAATAAAGAAAAAATAATATTATTTCACGAAGATAATCTTTTAAGAAAAAAGTTGAATAAAAAAATTACCACATAATATTAAAAGTAAAAATAATAAAATCAAAAAGAAGAAAATTAAAAGAATTTTTTAAAAAAAATATTAAAGATTCTAACCTATGTTATTTTTCAATTTCTTTATTTTTTATTCTGCTTTCAATTTCTTCCTAATCTCTTAATTTATTGGATGAGTTTAAGTTAATTTAGTTGAAAAAATTTGTAATTTTTCTTTTTTTTCCTCCATGAAGAGTATATATTTTTTTTAATTTTTTTAGAAAAATATATTTATTTGGTAAAAAAATAATTTACTTAGATTTTTTTTTACTTAATCGAAAGAAGAGACAGAAAATAATTTAAATTTTAAAGGGAAGTAAATAAAAAATTTAAAATTTTTACTATATATATATATATATATATTTTTTTTGAAAATAGAAGGGCCAACTTTCTTTATCCTTCGCCATTGGATGTAATAAGGATTCAAACGGTTGAACCCCATTTTAGTTAATAATAAATAGGAGCTCACGTGGTACTTCATTATATTCTAAAACTTATAATAGATGAGGCATCACATTATATTTGACATTAGCTTTTCATTAAGAGATTAAGAGAAAAATAAATAGAAGGTTTATCAAAGTTTTTTCTCTATTAACTAAAATTTTGAATTTAAATTTTAGATATGAATCATTTTTAAAATTAAAAAAAATTATTTTTTAATGTATTTATGTGATGTGAATTTAGATTAATCGGTACCTTATAAATTATAGGATTCTGAATCGTTGTAATATATATAAAAAAACTATAAAATATTAACAAATTTGACCGTGTTATTTACTCTATTTGCAAAACTGATTTTGACAAATCCATTCTTATAGCGAATGGGCGTGGCATTATGGTGTGGTAGGGTACCAGTTTTATCCAATGAATGCAATAGATCAATTAGATACATATAATAAATGCTTATATATCATTTATCTTTCAAGCTTATCTAAATGGCTGGCTCCATTTCAATTATATTTTGGAAAAGATGCAAAAAAAAAAAAAAAATCAAGCTAAGGCTAGTTAGCGTAATAAATTGGCTGGCTACTGGCTAGCTACTTGATATTTTCTAGTTTTAAAGATGGCGATTGATTAGTAATTTTGACCTCATTTGTATATTTACTAACAATGTTCATCCTAATTACAGACACTAAAGAGTTTGAATATTGAAAGATAATGGTTACCTAAGAAGACAAAAGGAAATATGATTTTTTAAGATTTTGGATTGGACTGGTAACAGTGGAGAGAACGGAACAAGTCCTGGACCAGATGAATTATTATGGTAGTGGAGTTTCTTTTATGTATTCACATCTTTAAGATTAACCAAAATATAATCACCACAAGAGAAAAGAAAATATCTATAAATATATATTTATACTCATGTCTTTTTTTTAAATATAATAAATATATTTATGATTTAAACATTAATTTATTTAAAAACTCAAAATATTGTGTGAATAAATTCAGAATCAATTCACCTTATCAATGTTTCTTGCAGTAGCTCTCAGCACTTGAGTATTTTTTTTTCTGTTGTGTCAATGAAACACATTTTCTTGAAGTTTTGAGTGAAAGCTGGAATGTATAGAGTTTTTCCTGTTGAACTACGTTAAGGGTCCATTTAAAAGAAATTAGAAATGATGTTCAAAGGACTTAAGAATTGAATTGATCAAGACATTATTGAGGGTCAATACGTTATACGGTGGCTTAAAGATCTTGAAATTAGTGCCTCCCTCATTATAAAAAAAAAAAAGAAAGAAAAGAAACTGGAAAATGACATTTTGCTTTATTAAAGTAACTGCAAGAGAGTGAAGGTAATCAAGTATCAAAAGACTCAAAACAAACCACTTTTTATGTTAAAGTAGAACTAGTCCCACTAACAGATGCAAAAAGTCAATAAATGAGTCCACTGCGACAGTGTTCAGGTTCCCTGCAGTCAAAATTATACAAGACATAATCATCATGAAATTGGGTGGTAACATGTTCATTGTTCATGTTAGTCAATATATATCTCATGAACATTAGCAAGGTCATATCAGAATACCTGTTGCTTTAGTTGCATAATGCTGTCCCTTACAGTAAATCAGTGCGACAATCAAACTATATAAAGAATCAATCAACATGATACAAAAACAAAGAAAAAGAAATGGGGTTTTCTACCCAAGAATGAAGACAGCAGATATGAAGCATGGAATAGAAACTTACAGGGTTTATTGCTGTTCAGCAAGCAGAGATGAAACATCAAACATCTGCTGCAATTTATGAAGTAAACCAGGCAAAAGCAGTAGCTGTTTCTTCAAATTTCAACAAAACTGCAGGTTTGATAGACTTTAATCAATGAGTCTGCCAATCATGAATAGATGGTAAGAGTTTAAGGAAAGTTTGTGCCAAGGATAACAAAAGTTAAAGCTTTTACTGGCCACAGCTAAGGTTTTTTCCATTTCTGCTGGAAACCTTTTCCCACCTCTTCAATCTCATAGTTCTATCTTCAACTTCCCAGATTCTTAGCATTATCCACTTTACCAACACATAATCAAGTATGAATAAATAGAAGGTTTATCAAAGTTTTTTCTCTATTAACTAAAATTTTGAATTTAAATTTTAGATATGAATCATTTGTAAAATTTAAAAAAAAATTATTTTTTAATGTATTTATGTGATGTGAATTTAGATTGATCGGTACCTTATAAATTATAGGATTCTGAATCATTGTAATATATATAAAAAAAACTATAAAATATTAATAAATTTGACCGTGTTATTTACTCTATTTGCAAAACTGATTTTGACAAATCCATTCTTATAGCGAATGGGCGTGGCATTATGGTGTGGTAGGGTACCAGTTTTATCCAATGAATGCAATAGATCAATTAGATACATATAATAAATGCTTATATATCATTTCCCTTTCAAGCTTATCTAAATGGCTGGCTCCATTTCAATTATATTTTGGAAAAGATGCAAAAAAAAAAAAAAAAAACAATCAAGCTAAGGCTAGTTAGCGTAATAAATTGGCTGGCTACTGGCTAGCTACTTGACATTTTCTAGTTTTAAAGATGGCGATTTGTTGAAGATCTCGAAATATAACAGGAAACAGATTATACCGAAACAAATAAAATAAACCATAACACCAAATTTACTTACTTCACCTTACACAGAGTAAGGCTACATCCAAGGAGGAGGAGATCCTCAGTCTTTCCACTAACAAAAAAATCAAGCGTACAGATTACACACTCCGCTTCAAGAAGAAAACAGTTTCTTCTTAAATAGCACTCTCACAGTATCTTGAATACACCAAGAACTAACCAAACCTCTCACTATCTTTCGGTAATCTCACATACACAGAGAGCTCAAAATCGAAAACCAAAAGGTCAGAAAAACAGAGAGCTGAAGAAAACAGATCGAAGAAAGAACGGCAGAAGTCTCTAGAAGACATTCAACCCTTATCTCTTCCTTTATATAATAAAACCATACATCAAAACGCGCAACATCAATTAAAACGCACAGCATTAACTATTTGATAGAGCAACAGAATGAACAGCGGCTGAGCTAGAGAATAGAGGCACATAACCCACAAATCTCCACCTTGACTCTAATTCACTAGCAGGAAAAACATTTGGAACTCCTCCTCGGGTAATCACCATAACAGCTCAAGTATTCACAATTCCAAGCATGCTCAGAGCATCCTGAAATTTTACAACAGAAACACATTTAGTCAGAATATCAGCAGGATTATCAAGTGTAGAAATTTTCTCTACATTAACTACATTTTTAGAGATAATATCTCTTACAAAATGTAATTTTACATCAATGTGCTTTGTTCTCTCGTGGAATACACTGTTTTTACCCAAGTGTATAGCACTTTGAGAATCACAATACACACTAACCTTACCTGGTGAAAAACCTAATTCTGTAACAATACCTTTTAACCATATTGCCTCTTTAATTGCTTCTGTCAAGGCAATGTATTCAGCTTCTGTTGTAGAGAGAGCTACAATATGCTGCAAACTGGACTTCCAGCTTACAACATTACCACCAAATGTAAAACAAAAACCAGTTATGGACCTTCTTCTATCCAAATCAGCAGCAAAATCAGAGTCACAGTAACCAACAACATCATATACAGCAGACTGTTTAAACATTAAACATGCAGACCTAGACTCCTTTAAGTACCTAGCTAACCATTTTACTGCTTCCCAATGACTCTTGTTAGGATTACTCATGTATCTACTAACTAAGCTCACACCATACGCAACATCAGGCCTAGTACAGACCATTGTATACATCATGCTTCCTACAACATTTTGATATGAAATTTTGTTCATGTAATTAGATTCAGCTAAGGTAAGTGGTTTCTCAGTAGAACTTAATTTGAAATGAGCTCCTATTGGTGTTGACACTACCTTAGCTTTATCTAAGCCATAAAAATCAAGAAATTTATCTACATAATCTTTCTGAGTTAATAGTAAAATGCCTTTTTTTCTATCTCTTTCTATGTTCATACCTAAAATTCTTTTAGCAGGACCTAGATCTTTCATTTCAAATTCCTTGCTAAGTTTGAATTTTAGGTTATTTATTTCTTTCATGCTTTTACATGCAATCAACATATCATCAACATATAATAGCAAATAGATGAATATTCCACTAGACATCTCAGAAAAATACACACATGGATCATATTCACTTCTCTTAAATCTATTACTAACCATGAACTCATCAAATCTTTTATACCATTGCCTAGGAGCCTGTTTAAGACCATATAAAGATTTTTTTAACAAACAGACATAATTTTCTTTCCAGACTCAACAAAACCATGTGGCTGTGTCATATACAGCTCTTCTTCAAGATTACCATGAAGAACGGCTGTCTTGACATCAAGTTGTTCAAGTTCCAGGTTTAACAGGGCAGTAATAGACAATATAATCCTAATAGAAACATGCTTAACCACATGAGAAAAAATTTCATGAAAATCTATACCCTCAATTTGAGAGAAACCCTTTGCAACAACCCTGGCTTTAAACCTTTCTTTTCCAATGCCAGGTATTGCAAGTTTCCTCTTAAAAATCCATTTACACCCAATTATTTTCTTACCTGAGGGTTTTGGCACCAATACCCAGGTGTCATTTTTCCTTAAAGAAGACATTTCTTCTTTCATTGCTAACTTCCAATGTTTCCAGTAACAGTTGTTCTTGGCTTCCTCATAACTCATAGGATCTCCATTTTCAATAGATGCTGCAGAGACTAGGGCAAATGCTGTTAATTCAGAGTTAATAGTACTAAAAGAATAATCAGCAAACCTTGATGGTCTTCTGATTTCCCTTCTTTGCCTATCCCTGGTTAGCATATAATCAGTGAGAATTTGTTCTTCAGGTTCTGTTTCCTGATCAGAACCTTCTGCCAATTCCTGAAATCCTTCAATATCTGCATCTGGAACATTTATTTGAGGTGGTATCTGATCAGATTTTTCATATCTGTCAAGCTCCACCTCAAACATAGACAAGTCTGATTGTGATTCAGACTTAGATACCTGCAAGTCAGACTTGGCAAACTCATATTCATTAAAAATAACATCTCTACTTACAAGTACCTTGTTATCATTTGGAGACCATACTTTATAACCTTTAATACCATTAGGATAGCCAATGAAATAACATTTTTGAGCCCTAGGATCTAGCTTACTCTGCCTTTTATGTATGTATGCAGCACACCCAAATATCCTAAGATGAGAATAAGTGATAGGTTTATCATTCCATATTTCATTAGGACATTTAAACTTAATAGCAGAACTAGGTGTCCTATTAATCAAGTAGCATGCTGTACTAGCAGCTTCAGCCCAAAGATTATTACTCAAACCAGACTCAAACAGCATACATCTAACCTTATTGAGTATAGTTCTATTGTACCTTTCTGCCACACCATTCTGTTGTGGTGTGTAGGTACAAGTTCTATGTCTCATAATACCATTTTTTGCACAGAAATTTTCAAACTGATTGTTCACAAACTCAAGACCATTATCAGTTCTCAAAACTTTAATCTTCCTATCCTTTTGATTTTCAACTAAAGTTTTCCATTCACAAAACTTATTAAAAACATCACTTTTATTTTTAAGAAAATAAATCCAAATTTTCCTAGAATAATCATCAATAAAAGTGACAAAGTATTGTGATACAGATAAGGACATAGGTATATGAGAAGATCCCCATAAGTCACTGTGCACATAATCCAAACAATTATGAGATATATGTAAGGCAGATTTAAAGCTATGTCTATGAGCTTTGCCCATAATACAGCTTTCACATGAGTTTGGTTTCTCAAATTCAGTCATGTCTAGATTTCCCCTTTTGTACAGCATCTCAAGCCCTTTGAAACCAATGTGTCCCAATCTCCTATGCCACAGAGATGTGGACTGACTAGAGGAAACAACACTCTCAACTTCTCCAGTTATAATGGACCCAACCAAATGATACAATCTGTGTATCCTATGACCCTTAAGTACACATCTATTACCCTTGTATACATTCAGTACACCCTCTCTGGCAATATGATAAAGACCCAATTCATCTAAGTAACCTAAGGATATTAGGTTTCTTTTAAGTTCAGGTATATATCTAACTTGATTTAGCTCTACAAGCTTCCCATCCCACATTTTCAGTCTAACAGTACCAATGCCTAGTACTCTACAAGATGTTTCATTACCCGTCAAAACATTTGTTCCAGTTAATTCTTGATATTTACTGAACCAATGTCTATTAGGTGTCATGTGATAGGAACACGCAGAATCAAGAATCCACACATCAGTATTTCTGCTGGTGCTCACAGTCAGTGCTTCAATATCATCAACAGTTGATGAATTTACAGCTCCAGAATCAGTGTTGTTTTGTTCTTGTTTCTTTAATCTTTCCCTACAAAACCTCCTAATATGACCTTTCTTTTTACAGTAATAACATATTCTATCAGATTTATTTGAAATGTTATTATTCAGATTATTTGACTTATCATTGTGGGATGTACTGCTAGATTGATGTGACTGATTATTATTATTGAACTTAGTTTTAATCTTCTTCTTTTGTTTCTTAAATCTTTCTTTGATATACAACCCTTCTGCATTTGCATTTGTCTTACCGGAATTTTTAATTTCCATTTCTCTTAATCTCAATGCATTGATCACATCATCTAACTGTAAGCTATCTCTACCATATTTCAAAGCATCTTTAACATTTTGATAATTTTCAGGTATAGAATTAAGCAAGATTATTGTCTGATTATCATCACTTAATTTTTCTCCAGTATCTAACAGTTCTAAAACTAACTTTTGAAAATTATCACAGTTACCATCAACAGATTTGGTAGGATCCATTTTAAAACCAAATATCTGTTCCTTAAGATATGCAATTCTTGAAACAGATTTAATCATGTATAACGAGTTCAATTTAGACTAAAGTTCAGGAGCAGTATTGTTACCTCTCACCTTTCGGAGCACAGTATCCGAAAGGTTTAAAATGATTGTACTGTAGGCAAGATCCATTAGATCTTGCTTTTCTTCGTCTTTGAGACTTTCTGGAAAGGCATGAGGACCATCAAGTGAACGACTACACTTCTGTTGTACCAAAATCGCTGTCATTTTTTCTTTCCAGATGGTAAAATCTCCTTTACCATCGAATTTCTCGACACTGATCTTGGCGATCGACATTTGCTTCTGATTAGAGTTTCTTCGAAGAAGTTACTGTTTCTCTGATATTCTTTTCCTTTCACGATCTGATCTATCAAACAAAAAACACCGTTTGACAGTACCAAAACCAGAAACAAATAACAAAAGAAAAGAAGGAAAGACGAAAACCTAAAAGAAAAACAAACAAGAAACTAAAACAGAAACAAGCAGAAAACAAAGAACAGTTACCACCTGGATTTTGACGAGATCTGGATGCTCTGATACCAACTGTTGAAGATCTCGAAATATAACAGGAAACAGATTATACCGAAACAAATAAAACAAGCCACAACACTAGATTTACTTGGTTCACCTTACACAGAGTAAGGCTACATCCAAGGAGGAGGAGATCCTCAGTCTTTCCACTAACAAAAGAATCAAGCGTACAGATTACACACTTCGCTTCAAGAAGAAAACAGTTTCTTCTTAAACAGCACTCTCACAGTATCTTGAATACATCAAGAACTAACCAAACCTCTCACTATCTTTCGGTAATCTCACATACACAGAGAGCTCAAAACCGAAAACCAAAAGGTCAGAAAAACAGAGAGCTGAAGAAAACAGATCGAAGAAAGAACGGCAGAAGTCTCTAGAAGACATTCAACCCTTATCTCTTCCTTTATATACTAAAACCCTACATCAAAACGCACAACATCAATTAAAATGCACAGCATTAACTAATTGATAGAGCAACAGAATGAACAGCGGCTGGGCTAGAAAATAGAGGCACATAACCCACACGATTGATTAGTAATTTTGACCTCATTTGTATATTTACTAACAATGTTCATCCTAATTACAGACACTAAAGAGTTTGAATATTGAAAGATAATGGTTACCTAAGAAGACAAAAGGAAATATGATTTTTTAAGATTTTGGATTGGACTGGTAACAGTGGAGAGAACGGAACAAGTCCTGGACCAGATGAATTATTAGGGTAGTGGAGTTTTTTTTTTATGTATTCACATCTTTAAGATTAACCAAAATATAATCACCACAAGAGAAAAGAAAATATCTATAAATATATATTTATACTCATGTCTTTTTTTTAAATATAATAAATATATTTATGATTTAAATATTAATTTATTTAAAAACTCAAAATATTGTGTGAATAAATTCAGAATCAATTCACCTTATCAATGTTTCTTGCAGTAGCTCTCAGCACTTGAGTATTTTTTTTTTCTGTTGTGTCAATGAAACACATTTTCTTGAACTTTTGAGTGAAAGCTGGAATGTATAGAGTTTTTCCTGTTGAACTACGTTAAGGGTCCATTTAAAAGAAATTAGAAATGATGTTCAAAGGACTTAAGAATTGAATTGATCAAGACATTATTGAGGGTCAATACCGTTATACGGTGGCTTAAAGATCTTGAAATTAGTGCCTCCCTCATTATAAAAAAAAAAAAGAAAGAAAAGAAACTGGAAAATGACATTTTGCTTTATTAAAGTAACTGCAAGAGAGTGAAGGTAATCAAGTATCAAAAGACTCAAAACAAACCACTTTTTATGTTAAAGTAGAACTACAGATGCAAAAAGTCAATAAATGAGTCCACTGCGACAGTGTTCAGATTCCCTGCAGTCAAAAATTATACAAGACATAATCATCATGAAATTGGGCGGTAACATGTTCATTGTTCATGTTAGTCAATATATATCTCAGGAACATTAGCAAGGTCATATCAGAATACCTGTTGCTTTAGTTGCATAATGCTGTCCCTTACAGTAAATCAGTGCGACAATCAAACTATATAAAGAATCAATCAACATGATACAAAATCAAAGAAAAAGAAATGGGGTTTTCTACCCAAGAATGAAGACAGCAGATATGAAGAATGGAATAGAAACTTACAGGGTTTATTGCTGTTCAGCAAGCAGAGATGAAACATCAAACATCTGCTGCAATTTATGAAGTAAACCAGGCAAAAGCAGTAGCTGTTTCTTCAAATTTCAACAAAACTGCAGGTTTGATAGACTTTAATCAATGAGTCTGCCAATCATGAATAGATGGTAAGAGTTTAAGGAAAGTTTGTGAAAAGGATAACAAAAGTTAAAGCTTTTACTGGCCACAGCTAAGGTTTTTTCCATTTCTGCTGGAAACCTTTTCCCACCTCTTCAATCTCATAGTTCTATCTTCAACTTCCCAGATTCTTAGCATTATCCACTTTACCAACACATAATCAAGTATGATCTTGACAGGGAACCTGAACCTGAACCGACTGAAAAGGGAACCTGAACCTGCTGTTTTCATGGTATGTCTGGGAAAATAAAGAGAAGAGCCAAAGAAACAGGTTACTGGGAACTTAAAAATTAGAATTAATTTAAATCCTTACAAGAGCTTTTGCTTATATTGACAGAATAGTGTACAAAAGAATGAATAATTAGCCTGTGCTATATCATTTAAAGTAAAGAAAATTGAGCACAGAATCAATGTACGTAGTGTGAAAAATACAAGAAAAGACAGATATACAAATCTTTACAATTTCATTTTAATTAACAAGATCAGAAAAGATTACAGGTTAAAGATTGAATTTCGGTAATCAAATTTGTTCAGTCTTGGTCATAAGTTGTAAAAGAGCATTTGCCTTTCTCCGAGCTCTATTTGTTCCACTATTTTTAACCTGAACTAAATGCTCATATACACCATATTGAAGTGCTGCAAGTATGAAATTTGAGTTATTTGATCCCAGTTCAAGTAGGACTGATGTTGAACATTCTTTGTTCTTCGGGGTGCCATCTTTGATAAATTCTAAAGGATTTCAATGAATCCTAGTTGCCCGAACTCGTTTCGGCCTTCTGGGTGTGATACAAGAAGTAAAAAGATGGAAAGGGCTTCATCAACCATACCCAAGTTCTTATCATTGAGCAATTGCAGTAATGGTGGAACAATCCCAGCATCTATGGCTCTGGCCTTGTTTGAATGGTTAAGAAATAAGTTAAACAATGCAGTTGCAGCATCTCTTTTACCTCTTACTGTCCCATTCTTTAACAAGAATACTAATGGTGGAATGCCATTAGATAGGCCTACAGTTACTTTGTTCTCATCGAGCATCGATAAACTGAACAAAGTTGCTGCAGAGTTCTCTCTAGCCTCAGTATTTCCATTCTGCTCCTTCTTCAGCTATGGATCTCTTATTATTCTCATCAATTGATAAATTCAACAATGCTGTTACAGCATGTTCTTGAATTTTAGAGTCAGGATAGGACAGAATCCGAACTAATGGGGTTATTCCTCCATTTTTGGCAATCAAAATTCTGTTCTCAGGATTCTCTTTCGAAAGCATACGTATTTTCTTCACAGCATTTCTTTGCTGTTCCAGATGACAAGATGATAAGTCCTTAACCAAGGAGCAAATATCCTGAGTTGCTCCAGAGGGGTTCTCAGAGGAAGCACCGTCATCTTTTTCAGGGAGCTTAAATTTGTTCTCTTCACACCAATGCAAGATAAGGTTTTTAAGGGCGTAATTTGGTGCAACTGATAGATGAGCCAGAGTTTGCCTTGTCTTTGGACATGTCCTATGATTGGAATCAAACCACTTCTGTATGCTGTCCTTCTCATATGTCTGAAGAAAATCATAAACAAATTAGTCCCACAATATAACTTGTACTTGCCATAGATTCCCATTTGGAATGCGAGTAAAATTACCTGTCCAGATGCAATAATGACAGGATCTGTCATTATTTCTAGTGTGATTGGGCAGAGAAATTCATGGGGAATGACTAAAGAAGCAGACTTGTGCAATTTAGGCATAACATGATTATCTAAAAGATCAGTTATTTCCATTCCTATAACTTGTTTGAATTTTTTTCAGAAGATCAATGGTTTGCTCAACATTTTCTCCATTAGGCCCTCTTTCTTCGATCAGATTCCTGATGGCTACAGTTTCAATATTCAGGTCTTCAACAGTGTGAAGCTCCAGCTTTTTGGCCAGCCTTTCAAGAATAGCACGATCAGAATTACGATTATCCTCTTTTGACAGTACCACCATCCTGTCCATTGCAAGTTCTATATCCTGGGTATCTGTTCTTCCTTTTGCTCGTTTAAGTTGCACTCTCATGAGCTCTACCTGATCAACAATGTGCATTTGTCTTGGAGCAATTTCATCATACTAACAAAAAGAACTTGCAAGAATATGAAATTAACCAGCCTATGAAGCACGAAAATGGAGACGAGACACGGACAAGATATGAAGATACGGTATAGATATGTCGACAAGATAATTTTAAAAGATACGGATACAACATGGTGGGATACGTGAGTGTATATGTGTGTGTGTCTAACTATATATGTGTGTTTGTGTCTAACAAGCAACCAATAAATTTTCTGATAAAATATTTTATAAAATGTCCTAAAATATGTCCACACTATGTTCTTTGTGTGACCTATTTGTATCTTTTCTGAGACCAGCCGTGTCCAACACACATGAGATGTGTGTCAAGCGTGTAGCCATATTGGAAAAATGTTTGACATATGTACTTTATTCTGTTTGAAGTACCAATGCTTCATATTAACTAGCTAAAACAAGCCATTTTAATTGGATTTTGAAGGAGAAATTTTGAGAAACCATGCATGTGATATAAAATCAAAGAAGCCTTGTTTTGAAATGACATGTTACATATACCTGTTCTTTAACCTCATCGGAAATTCCAAGTTCTTCAAAAGGCAAACCTTCAAGAGCATGGCATAATTTTTCATTCACTTTGCGAAATCTAAGCATAGTCCCCTCGCTCTCTATAGACTGAGATAAAAATAGGTCAGAACACAAAAAAAAATAATAAGTTCAGAAAGAAAAGAAAAAGAAAGAAAAAAGACAGAAGTTCTTAAAGAATTCATCAAAATCCTGACCAGATTAATCTTGCTACCCTCATTACAGACTTTTAGCAACTTCTTTGCCATAACAAAAGCCTTCTTCAAATCACTCAAACAAGTAATACCCTGATCACAAATTGGCCCATTTACATCTCTGATTTCCTCCAGAAATGGCAACAGAAGTTTCATACGCCTAACTAAGCAATAACAATCTTTCCTATGTAATTTTCGATAATCTCCAAGCTGCTATTCAATCAGATTAGAAATTTCTTGAATAACATCAGTTTCTTCTCTTGGGCTTAATGCATTAAATTCAATCTCCTGATCTCCTCCTCTTCCTTCCAAGTTTCCTTCTTCACCATCCATTAATTATCAATAATTACTCTGTTAATTATCAAAACTGAAAAAAACAAGCCGGCCCACTTTCTGGGTTTTGGATTTTTTGGTTTTGAGAAGAGAAAGTTCCAATTTTTCACCCTAATCCTCCATGAATTCTCTACTATTGCATGGTTCTTTGACGCCACTGAAGCTCATCGCGAGCTTCCCGGACTGGTTCTTAAATTTAGTTAGAAACTATTTTGTAAGTTGGTTGCTTGGTAACGGATATATTGGATTTTGTTATTACACCATTTGTTTTTTTTTTCTTCTTTTTGTATCTCCTCCTTTAGAAAAAATTGTCCGCCATCACAATTTTTTTTTACAATTTGTTGGATTACAAATAAGTTTTTTAATTAAATTATAAACATCAAATGTTCTTGCAAAATTATTTTTAACTTTTTTTTACAATCACAAATATGCATATTACGATCATAGCTCATATATGTGCATATATATTATTATATATATATATATTTTTTTTTTTCACTTATTATATCATATTGTTAATTTAAGTTTTTAATTTTGATTGAAATTAGTTTAATTTTAACTTTACAAATTTGATTAATCAAAATTTGATAAGTAGTTGTTTATCAAATTTACAAAATTAAAGAATTCAATTAACTTTATCGAAATTAAAAATTATTTTTTAAAACTAATTTATTTTTTCTTCAAATTATAGTATAAAATATTAATATTTTTAGCTAAATCTAGCATAAAATTGTAATTAAAATTTTAAATTAAAATAGCATTAACATTCAAAATTTTTTACATGTTATAATTATAAAATCATGTAATATTTATAAAAAAATTATTTACCAAATACCAAGTTATCAATTTTTTTATTGATATATAATTAAATTACTGGGGTTCAATTAATTTTTAAGTAGAGTTCATTCATCATTGTATATAATATATGTATATATATATTATTAAGAAATTTTTATAGAGAAATTATATATTTATATATAATATATTTCATGGCTCTCACTATATATATCCATGTTTGAACTTGCAGATTCTTAAATATTCTCTTAAATACGGTTTTTTATTTTTTTGAAACTTAATTACCATTTTCTTATTCAACAGAATATTCCAATATTAATTTGTTTAACAAAATATTTAAAAATCATTGTTTAGCTAAAAAGTTCAGAGCTTCAGTGTAATTAATTAACAGCGTCATTGGCATAAAAAATATATATATATATTAAAAAAAAAACAAGTTTGAATTGACTGGAGACTTTGTTCAAACGACAAAGCCATTGGTAATATAAAATGACCAATAACTAATTACATTTAAAGCAATTTTAATTAATTCAAATTAAAAAAAAAACTTTATTATCTTTTTATTTCTTATCTTAAACTGATAGATATACTTTATAGTTCATAAAAATTAAAAATTAATTAAAAATTTATATATAATCTTTCTATTATATTATTATTTAAATATAAAAAATATTTATTAAATTTTTTAATAAATAATATTAAATATGGACATAATAGGTTTTTAATATACTAATTAACTTATTAAAATAATAAATGATCTAATAAATAAAAAAGAAAAATATGTTTATTACTTTAATAATATATATTTTAAATATTAATACATACAATCATAAATTTATTATTCAGATAAATATAATTTATGGTCAAATGTGTTTTAATAAATAAATATTTTATAAATTTAGTTATAAATAGGAAAGTGTTCCACGCGATGACGCGGGTATTTTTAATCGATTTATACACTAATTTTAAATTTTAAATAATTTAAAAAATAAAATAAAAATTTAATTACAAAAATTATAAAATAAAATTTAAATAATAATAATTAAAAAATATAATAAAAAAATAAATAAACTTAACATAAAATTAAAAAATAACATAAAAATAAATAAATAAATAATTTAAAATTAAAATCAATAATAAAAAAATTAAAATCAAATAACACAATAAATTAATCAATAAATAAATAAATAAATAAATAAATATTACTAAAATAAATTATATTAAATAGTAATAAAAATGGAGAAAATATAAGGAGGAGATCAAAAAATGACCATAAGAGAAAGAAAGATAATATTTTTCATCATAATTGCAAACATAAATATCAAATAAAAATAAATAAATAATAAATCAAATAAAATATGAAAAAATAAAAAATATGATATATTACCCACATATCAATTTAATAATATTATTATAATTTTAAAACTAAATAATCTCATAAAAGAGAGGGTAATAATACATGAGTTATAGTTTTTTTTATATATTTTTATATATGTATAGATATAACTAATTATTATCAATATCAAATATGATATCATATTTTTATTTGAACTCTTTAAATAAATATAATTATTATTAATATCAAATAAGATATATTAATTATATTTGAACTCTATAAATATAAATTATTATCAAATATAATATTCTAATTTTATTTAAACTCCTTAAATAAATATCAAATAAATATTTATTATATAATAAATAATAAATTTAATTTTAACTATTAAAAAATTATGACAACCGCAATGTTGAAATGTTGATATATAACATAATATTATATCAATATTAACTATTTTAATAGAATATACATATATTATTATTACAAATACAAGCGGTGACAAGATCTAGCCCTCGAAAAAAAAATTAAGGAAAAGGAAAAAAAAGAGAGTAGCCTCTCTGCATTGCACCTTCATTGTTAATTTGATATTTTCACGAATATGAATGGTTGGAGATGTTCGTCGGTTGGACTTTAATTCTATATAAGGTAATTAAATTTATGGTATATAAAAAATATTTATTCATCTTAAAAAATATAAACTAATGTTATTGATGACGAAGAGAATCTCATCACTTTTGGTGGTTCAGATTTAACTGTTGTTAGCTCTTCTATCTGCAAGATAATGAGAGAGATTGAATTTCAGTGATATCTAAATCAGTAATCGTGTTAAAAGTAGGAATTACTAAAAGATTCTTCAAGAAAGAAGACCCCTACCTTAAGGGAGCTTGTCCCTATTTATAACTGATACATGAGGGACAAACTCTGCATGCGACAATGAATATTTGGATTGCTGGGATGGTACGTCTATCATGTCGGATGCATCGCCTGCCATTGTCAGTGTGATGTGCCTGCCATATTAGTGTGTTGCGCCTGTTGTGTCAATTAATATCTACAGGGATCGATCAAATAGAAGTGTTCGGAACTATAATGAGGTTCAATATATTCTAAGAATTGGATCTTTGTATTCATGATGTGAAAGTCCATTAGGAAGCTCAGTAATTATGGACAGTATCAATTATAATTAATTTATTCTCACTATCTCAAATTTTTAAATTATATTATGATTAATAAAATAGATGTATCTTTTAAATTTAAAAGTCAAATACAGGATGAAAAAGAATATAATATGAATATAAAATAAATTAGTTAAAATATAAATTTGTGTTGATTTTAACCATGCATAATTAGACTTTTGAACTTAATTTTACATAACAAAAGTCATATAAATTTTAATTATTTCTTACTAATATTATTTTTTTAAAAAATAGTGTATGATTTTGTCATATAAAACAAATTAAAGAAAAAGAGTCACAATTGGTAATCAAAATCATCATAAATTTGTATTACAACTAATTTATTTTATGTTCATATTATATTCAACCAACTTAACTAAATATTTAAAATATTCTATTAATTTATAATATATTAGGAAGGTTTTATTTATTAACTTTAAAAATATATTTATTTTTATTAATTATGAGATAATTTGAATACTTTAAATTAATTTAATAATATATTATATTTTATTAAAATAAATTTATTTTGGTTTATGATTCTACTCAACCAACTCAGGCCCCTTCAACGCCTCTACCAGCCGTCCGTCCCATTCATCCGCAAGCTTGCAGTGATCCTTCAGGACGAACAGCTCCTGCGGTCCCACTGCAGAATATAAAAATTATATAGTCATGATACAATTACGCGACTGTCATTGAACAAATTTTGAATTCGATAGGAGAATGCCACGTATCACACGTGAAGGTGATGAAGATAAGTAAATACTTTATTTAGGAATTTTGCCAAAAGAGTTAATATAAAATCTTATAAAATAAAAATTGAAAACAATAAATATAAAGAAATATTTATAAAATCTTATAAATAAAAACTCATAGACCTTTTTTATATTGTATTTGATAAATATTTTGTTTTGCAAGATTTTATAGTAAAAAACATTGAAATTCAAATTAAAAAAATAAATTGTTTATATCTCTTAGTATTAAATGGTAGTCCATAAGTTAATTTTTTCCTTATATTGTTTAAATTGATATTTAAAATTACTAAGAAACATTACTATTATTATTATTATTATTATTATTATTATTATTTGGTGTTTTAAGAAACATTATTATTAATGGAGAGTAAACAATAAAATAAGAAATCTCAATTAGCATTATAATATGGGGATCACTTGCCAATATATTTCGGCATACTTAAATCATCTTAATTGATTTGACCAATTAAAATTTTTAATTTTTTTAAATTTTAACATAATGTCACACGTTAATTTTGAGATTTGTTAATTATATATTAAATAAAAATATGATAACGTATTATCCAAAATAATTTAATACAACATATCCTCAAAAGGATAATCCTTATAATTTATTTATTTATTATTCATAATAATAATAATAATAATAATAATAATAATAATAATAATAATAATAATAATAATAATAATAATAATAATAATAATAATACTGAGAAGTGTTGGCAAATTTTTTAAAAAAGCACATGCTGGGTAACCGTTAAGAGCAACGCAAGAGAATGCAACTTTTTTTTTTCTTTATTTTAATCTGAGAGATCGGACGGTCGTATTTTACTAGCCGTTAATTTTAAAAATTGAGAAAGGGCATGTGCAGACATATATCCGCCGTTTGCGTCTCAATTTCGCTTATACAGTTCGTCTTTTTTCTCTCCCTTTCTCCTTTTTTGGTATAAGCCCCCAAACCTAGAGAGAAAATCAGAGAGAGAGAATGTTACTCCTCCATTGCTGGCCTTTAATGGAGTTCTTTTGACTTGCCTCTCTCTCTATCTCTCTTTGATTTTCATTTGAAAAATTAAAGGCACGGTCTTGAAAAGGAAAAATCTTTCTTTGAATTTTTGAACATCTTCATCGAAATAGATAGAAAAACTTGAGTGGGTTTTTGAATTCTAAGGTGGGATTTTTATTTTTGATCTGGGTTTTAAGTTCATGTCTTAGTTCTTGATCGTGGGTTTCATGTTTCCTTCAATTGGTACTTGATTCAATTAGACATATTTGTGTTTTTCTTTATAGATATCGGGTTATTTTGATGCATTTTTTTGCATTATACTTTGATAGACAATAATGGCTGGATCCGACGAGAACAATCAAGGTGTGATCGGACCCGCTAATGTCCAAGGTAATTGAAACCGAATTCGCATTATTACCAAGAAAACTGTTTAGCTATTAAGCCCTAATACAAGAAACTATTTTTTCAATTAAGAAATTTTGTATTGTTCTAGGTGGTTTACATGCCGGAGTTGGGAAGTTTTCGGCGGTGACTGGAAATAATCGTACGGCGTTGAGCAACATCAACAGGAATATAATTGGAGCTCCACCTTATCCTTGTGCAGTTAACAAAAGAGGCTTATCAGAGTAAGCTTCTTAGAACTTAAAGTGCCCTCCCCTTTTTGCTTGCTGACAGAATAGATGAAATGACAGAAAAAATAGAATAGTAGCAAATTTTAAGGAAATACATCACTTCTTACATTAGATGTCTATAGATGAATTGAATGTTCTTTCTAATCCATTTTCCTCGATGTTCTTGGTCTTAAATAGTGAAAATTTCAAATTCAGATCACCATTTTCCTTTCTGTTCTTGCGTATACCAAGAAAGAGTTTCATTTACCATTTTCTAACCATTTTTTTCTTCTTTTTTCCTTATTAAATTAGAAGACAAACTTTATGTGGCAAAAACCCATCCATTCCTGTACACCGACCAATTACCAGGTCAGTACCATACCTTTTTTTTTTTCTTTTTAACTGTGGATATGAATCTTGAAATTTAGTTTAATATTTTCCCCCCATGTCTTTTTTATTGTTCCTAGGAAATTTGCTGCCCATTTAGCTAACAAGCAGCCAGAGGTATCTTCCTCTTTTCTATAATAAAAAATCTTTAGTTTGTCACTGAGACTTGGGATTTGGCTTGATATCTATATTCAGATTAGCAGGAAGAATGATTATTGAATTTAACTGATTTGTTAGCAGGAACCCAAGAAACCAGCTATTTCTGTCCCAATTCCAAGTGAGTCAGAAGATTGCACTATCATAGATGTTGAACACTATAAGGCCACTGATGACTTTTCTGTGCCTATGTTTGTGCAACATACAGAAGCAATGCTGGATGAGATTGATCGCATGGTATTCAATCATGGATTTTTTGTTGTTGTTTATATTACTGTTTCATGGAGGAGAGAAAACCATCATATTTTGGTTTGATGCAGGACGGGATTGAAATGGAAGATGTAGATGACGAACCTTTTATTGACATAGACAGTTGTGACAAGAAAAATTCACTTGCTGTGGTTGAGTACATTGATGAATTGTACAGTTTCTATAAGAAATCAGAGGTAATGTCGAATCTCTTCATCTTGGAAAGAACTTGATCTTTCGTTTAAAGAACTTGATCTTTCTTTAACTGGAAGAGATTTAATTTAATTTGGAAAACTTTGGTGAGGGAAAGATCTAGTGTACAAAATATGTGCAATTGCTGACTAAAGTGATATATCATCATTTCTTGAAGCTTAATTTGTAAAGCTTGGGGTTACTGGTGATAAAGAATTTTATCAGCTAATGGGAAATTAGGGGGGAAAAACAGCAGCAGCAAGAAAACTTGCATTTTCAGTTCATTTACTGAACTTTTTTTTTTTCAATATTTACATGCAGGGATCCTCCTGTGTCCCACTAAGCTATATGGCACAGCAACCTGATATTAATGAGAGGATGAGAGGTATCTTAATTGACTGGTTGATTGAGGTATGTATTGTGGCTTTAATTACTGTGGCTTTAACACTTTGCCAATGAATAGCCTTATATGGGATGGATATCTGAATTGCTAACAAAGTCATTTGAACTAACAGGTGCACTACAAGTTTGAATTGATGGAGGAGACCTTATATCTTACTGTCAATCTCATTGATAGATTTTTAGCAGTTCATTCAATAGTGAGAAAGAAACTCCAGCTTGTTGGGGTGACAGCCATGCTTCTTGCATGCAAATATGAAGAAGTATCAGTTCCAGTCGTGGAGGATCTCATTCTGATTTCTGACAGGGCCTACAGCAGAAAAGAAGTGCTTGACATGGTACATTTTAATTAAAGCAATTCATGATGTTTCATCATATGATATTTTTTTAGTGATTGGGGCTAAAATTCAGATATATATGATAAGGTTTCTAATGTCCTACAGGAGAAGTTGATGGTTAATACCTTGCAGTTTAATATATCTGTTGCAACTCCATATGTGTTTATGAGGAGGTTTCTCAAAGCTGCCCAATCTGACAAGAAGCTTGAGCTTCTATCATTCTTTTTGATCGAGCTTTGCCTAGTTGACTATACCATGCTCAAGTTTCCACCATCTCTTTTAGCTGCTGCTGCAATTTATACTGCTCAGTGTACTATTAATGGATTTAGGCTATGGAGCAAGACTAATGAATGGTACACAAGCTACTCAGAAGAGCAGCTGCTGTAAGTGATTATTGTCATATTTTTCATACCATTGGCCTTGAAAGATATCAAGTTCTTTACTGATTGACTTCCTGGGATTTTGTAGGGAATGCTCAAGGCTTATGGTTACATTTCATCAGAATGCCAGAACAGGGAAGCTAACAGGAGTACACCGGAAGTATAGTACATCCAAATTTGGCTATGCTGCAAAAACCGAACCTGCTGACTTTCTACTGGATTCTAGATTCTAAATCAGAAGCAGGAATGATGAAGATGAAAACTTGCTGAATTAACATGAAAGAAACTAACTTTTTGTTCAAGAAAATGGGTTGGGGTATTTGACAGCAACTTAAGTTGCCATAGGGAAGAGAAGTTTCATTTATCCATGAAATGATGATGAAAATGGTGTTTAGTTCTTTGAATTAAGATTTTCTTTTATTATTATTGTATTTGAAGTTTGAACATAGCTAGTTGCTGCTGTGCACAGGATGTTGTTGTTTCTCTTTTCTCCAAGAGTAAAATAATCTTCAACTTGGGTCTGTAAAAAATCATTTCTAATTGTTGATTTTTAGTAGGATTAGTATTATTGTATTTGATGTTTAATTTTTAATTAAAACAAGTAGAGGAAGAACAAGACAATAAAAAAAGGAAAAACTTGAAACAGAAAGCTTTCATTTTTATTTCCTTATTTCACTAAAGCCCTGACCTTTTCTCTTTTCTCAAAGAGTAAAATAATCTTCAACTTGGGTTTGTAAAAATCATTTCTAATTGTTGATTTTTTAGTATTTTTGTATTTGATGTTTAATTATTAATTAAAACAAGTAGAGGAAGAACAAAGAAAAAAATAAAACTTGAGAGCTTTCATTTTTATTCTGTAAAAATCACTCTGTAAAAAATCATTTCTAATTGTTGATTTTTAGTAGTGTTATTATTATTGTGATGTTTAATTATTAATTAAAACAAGTAGAGGAAGATTAAGAAAAAAATTAAAGCTTCGAAAAATAATTTTATTTTTATTCCTTTTTCACAAAAGCCCTGACCTTTCTCTTTTCTCCAAGAGTACATAATCTTCAACTTAGGTCTGTAAAAATCATTTCAAAATTGTTGATTTGAGTAGTATTATTGTTGTATTTGATGTTTAATTTATTAATTAAAACAAGGAAAGGAAGAAATAAGCAAAAAATAAATACTTGAAACAGAAAGCTTTCATTTTTATTTCTTTTTTTCACTAAAGCTCTGAACCTTTTCTTTTAATGTGATTTAATTGGTATTTTTTAAGTAATCAAAGCTAAATTAAAATTTCAGATCAGAAAAAAACTAAATTAAAATTATTAAACCATTTAATTAATTTTGTTAATCATAGACACGGATAGATCATAGATCATCTCATGATTGACTTTGTCAGAGGTAAAGACAAGCCAAAATAATTTCTGTTAACTATAATTTGTCCAGATAAGCACGAAATTTGCTACGTTTTAGCCTCTATACAACCCAGCCATGACCCATTTTAAGTTGCAATTTCAAGTAAAAATCTCTCTATCTCTATAATTACAAACATTTTTTTTTTTTGTAAAACCCATTAACGTTCCGTACAAAACCCTTATAAGATGGGGAAGGAACTATCTAAATCTCAAATAAGGAGTTCCTAAACAATCGGATAGAACAATGCCTTTCAACATCTTAGGCAAAGAAGCAAAAGTAAAGAAAGAAGAAGAGTGAGAATGAAATCTGCAACTAGTGGCAAGATAATTAGCAGCACTGTTAGCCTCCCGAAATATATGAGTGATCGAGGAAGTAGTATCTAGAAGGAGCCTCTTGACAGAATCTGCCGCGTGACCAACACTGGAAGATGAATCAATCTGCTGAACTGCCCACGCAGAGTCAGTTTCAACAATTAACGGGTAAAACCGCTGCTGAAGACACCATTGGAGGCTGACCCGAATAGCTTGAAGCTCCGCCATCTCCGATGAGCGAGCATCCAACCCAAAACTACAAGCCGCCACAAAATGACCTCGGGAATCTCTAACAATCGCACCTCCAGCTGAAGCCGAAGTGGTAAATGAGGCATCGACATTGAGCTTAAAGTGATGACACGGAGGGAACCAACGAACAAGCATGGGTTTGAGACCACGCCCACAGCCGAAGTTTGAAGGAAGAAAATCACAGAATTCCGGCAAAGGTTTAGCCTTCTTATCTGCAGCATGACAACAACCCCAATTGTAGATGGTTTTCCGTATAGCCTGAATGATATTAGGAGCATAGAAACCTCCCTCTCCCCAAGCGAGATTGCAGTAGGCCAGCCAAACATTATAAATAATAATTAAAGGAATAAGATTCATAAGCTTTCCAACACCAGTATGAGGAGATTTGTCCAGCCACCAAAGCATTAATTCTTGCTTCAAACCTGGTTGAGGATTCAAGCAAGACAATAAAGCTGACCTGAAAAACATCCAAATTTTGTTAACTTCCCGACAAGAATAAAAAATATGAGAAGCAGAAGCTGAGTCGGAGCGGCAGAAGGGACAACAAGAGGCAAGGGAAAAACCCATCTGCTGCAATCTAGAGGGCAGAGGCAAAGCTTTGTGTAAAATACGCCATGCTAGAACCGAAAACTTAATTGGGATAGTCGAATCCCAAATCATGGAAAAGGAAAGTAGCTTCGACTTTTTTTGTCTCATCTCATCATAGGCAACAGAAAGGACAAATTTTTCCCCTTGAGAATGATTCCAGACCGGCGGCCCCTCACAATCAATCAAATCCGTAGCCGTAGCAGCAATCTTACAAACCCTTTTCCAAATGTTAGAATCAATAATCTGAAATTGGAAGAGGCCTTTGCGATGATATTTTTGGTGCATAAGTCTCGACCATAAGGAATTATTTTCTTGAAACTTCCACCAAAGCTTCAACGAGTAGGCTTTCTGAAGAGATCCAAGAGATCGAATACCTACTCCGCCTTCAGAGACAGGAAAGCAGAATTTATTATAAGCTACCCAGTGATACCGCTTATCCATACCGTGATCCCAAAAGAAATCACTAAATTTCCTCTCTAGAATATTAATGACTTGCTTCGGCAGATTCATTGCACCCATAATATGTATGGGGATGGAATTCAGAACATGTTTAATCAACAGAAGTCTTCCTCCAGAAGTCAGAAGCTTCTTAGTCCACCCAAGCATCTTGGAATCAATTTTGTGAATTAAAGATTGACAATACTCCAACCGATTAATACCCTGATAAATTGGGGCTCCAAGATATGTAAAAGGCAATGAGAGGCGCTTAATTGAGAGCAAATGGCTGATTTTATCCACAAAGCTCGCAGGAGCTTTCTTAGAGCAGAAGAAAGCACATTTGTCAAAATTTATGGATTGACCCGAACCCTGTTGATACATAGAAAGAAAAGCCTTGAAACTTTTAACACTTTTCACATCACCATTAATGAAAATCAAGAGATCATCTGCAAAGGCAAGATGAGACACCACGTCACATCCCCTTTTTGTTTTAAAAGGACGAATTTTACCCTGAATAATCATTCTATTCAGCCCTCTTGAAAAACCTTCAGAAACAATGATGAATAACAAAGGAGATAGAGGGTCTCCCTGCTTGACCCCTCTAGTAGGCTTAAAATAACCATAGCTCAAGCCATTAACAATGACTGAAAACCGAGTAGCCTTTAAATGGGAGCTAATTAACGCCACAAACCTATCCGAAAACCCGAACTTACACAACACTGCCTCAAGGTATCGCCAAGATACCCTATCAAAAGCCTTTGCCATGTCTAATTTAATTGCCAAATTATAGCCTCTCGTTTTCTTGTCAATATCATGAATTAATTCATTGGCTATAAGAATTTGATCATGAACTGACCTGCCATTCAAAAAACCCGCCTGTTCACCAGAAATAATCATGTCCAGGATGGGATTTAGCCTGTTGGCAACTATACGAGTGCATACCTTACTGATAAACGTAGCAAGGCAAATAGGTCTAAACTGACCAAAAGAAGATGGATTCGCCACCTTAGGTAAAAGAATGATATGAGCCGCACCAAAAGAGTTGGGAATAGGCACACCCAAGAAAAATTCTTTTACAGCACTGCAGACATCCCAAGCAACAATATCCCAGCAAACCTGAAAAAACTTCCCATCGAACCCATCCGGACCAGGAGCACTGGAAGCATCTAACTGCCATACAGCGGCTTTAATTTCTGTATCATCAGGAATCTTGACTAATTCAGCATTATGATGACTATCTACTAAATGAGGTATAGGCTCCAATAAAACATCGTAATTAACCTCCTCCTCAGAACAAAAAAGGGACTGGTAAAAACGCTCAGCTTCTTGACCAATTTCTTGCTGAGAAGAAAGTATAACATCATCAGAATTTTTGATAGCAGAAATACGGTTAATTTTCCTTCTAGCCTTAACATAATGATGGAAGAATTTGGTGTTAGATTCCCCTTCCCCTAGCCATTTTATGTGAGCCTTCTGTCTCCAGAAAGTTTTCTCAATCTTATATTTATGCACCAAATTGGCTTGCTTAACCTGCCAAGAAGAATAATTCTCTTCCGTAGAATCAGACAAATATAAACTTTCAGCCTCCATAGCCTCTTTCTCAGCCTCCTTAATCCCATAAAAAATGTTCCCAAATGTGGATTTATTCCATGAACAAATGACACGTTTCAAAGAACTCAATTTACGGAAAAGGCCATGCATGCCACCACCAAAAAACATGGACTCCCAATGTTGTTCAATCATAGGAAGAAAAGTATCGTTTTCAATCCACATGTGCTGAAATTTGAAAGTATTGACAAAAGAAATAGCTTCCTGCTTACAAGTAAGAAGAAGGGGAGAGTGATCGGATGTAGACTTACCCAAGTGTTGAACCAAAACATCAGAAAATAAATCCAGAAAATCCACATTGGCGATAAGTCTGTCAAGCCGCTCCCAAACTCTACCCGAAGACCTAACTCCAGTCCAAGTAAATTCACAACCCTGAAAAGGGATGTCAATCAAACCGCAGTCATTAACGCAATCCACAAAGTCCTGCATGCTAAGAAGACATGGTTGCGAATTCCCTTTGTACTCAGAGGGATATTTTATGACATTGAAATCTCCCCCTACTAACCAGGGGCCAGATAAATTCTCAAACACATGCAGCATATTACCCCACAAAGTCTGTCTGTTACTTCTGGAATGCTTACCATAAACAGCCGAGTAAACGAAAACCAAATTCAAAGAATGAACAGAAACATTGCAAGTCAGAAGCTGAGAAGCATCACGAAAATCGGATAAAGATAAAACATGATCTTTCCACATTAACCATATTTTGTTGTCCTCCGAACAAAAAACATTCGAAAACCCCAACTTATTCATAAAAAAGAAACTTTTATTACTAGTTACCATGGGCTCTATGATTGTAAGAAAAGATATATGATAATCAGTGCACAATTTAAATAACCGAGAGGAAGAAGAATCTAACCCCCGAAGATTCCATTGTAACAAATTCATTGAGATGGAGAAGAGAGAAAATCTGGTGGAATGAACCCCTGTTTTCGGGCTCTTTTTTTGCGCACATTTTTCCTCTTGACAACAGTAAATTGAGGATCCCCAACATCCACATTGCCAGTTTGAGAAACAGTCTTTAGCTTGCTATTAATTATAGAGATGGAATTTCGAAGTGCATCTGAAGATAATTGCTCTGGCGCATGAGGAAGATTAGAATCAGAATTGTGCTGCATAGCATCCTCATCAGAATTGTGCCCCTTATCCGGATCAGAATTAAAGCCAGAAGCCAAAGGAACTTTAGAATCCCGATTTATAGTAAGAACATAGGAGTCATCAGCCTGGACAGTTTCATCAGTTCCAGCATTCACTTGAGGCTGCTGCAAAGTAATAGAAGAGGGACCCGAAATCTCAACCATTATTTCTTTCAAATGACCACCAACATTAGGCTGTTCTGTCGTATTAATGTCATCATTTAATAAGTCATCATTAACATCCCTATCAGGAAGCTGTGAAAGGACATTCACTTTAGGAGCCCAAACTTTCGTCTCCTCTTTTTTACCCGCATCAGCTTTGGGCAAAGGAACATGTTCCGTAGGAGCAGTAGCAGATAAAGGACATGTGGAATTTTTATGTCCAAGTTTCGAGCACCCAGAGCAATAGAACGGTAAATCTTCGTAAGTAACATTCTGGAAAAAGCCCCTGCCATCATCATCGATCCAAACCTTTGAAGGAAGCTCTTTGGAAACATCTAACTCAATACAGACCCGAGCAACCGACGGTCGAGTAAGCAAAGCTGTTGCAGCATCAACTTTTAATGGGGTGCCAACCAAATTAGCTACAGAAAATAATGCAGACTTATCAAACAGATGCACTGGTAAACCTTCAAAAGCAATCCAAACAGGCACAATCGGACTATCCACATCGGCACGAAAATATTTCGACCACTTTGAAACTCTCATCGAGAATCCATCAAAGTACCATGTTTGCTTGAGCCAACAGCGATGGAAATCCACTTCCAAATCAAAACGAAGTAATACATGAGAATTGTCTAACAAACCCAAAGAGAAGTTCCCATTAAATCCAACTTGGTCAAGCATCTTCTTTAAGGATTTAATAGATGGTCTGCCCGAATTAAAAGTACCAATCAAAGTGTATTTAAAAGGAAGGGCAAGTTGATCGGATTCACTTTTGGAGAATGAAACAGCCGGCACTCCCTTGAATGTGCATGGCGGCTTAAAAGCCATATTTGGAGCCTTGGCAATAGCTGATGCGAACGAACGATTAACCGCAGGAGCCACATTCCCTTTCAAAATATCAGCAAAGGAACGAACTGTCACAGAGGCAGGCTCCATAGGAGCCGCCGCCGGCGGAATTTCAGCCGTGATAAACGCGACTGTGCGGCCTCCAATGAAGATAATAACAAGTTTATCACAGGTCACCTTTGAAAGGGCTTCTGCTGATTTCTTGAAAACTGCTCACTTCTTGAGGTTTTCTTCTCTCATAGGCAATTTATCGAACACTTAGTATGCATTGATCAATTCTCCAAGGAAGCACACAAACTCACAGCATTGGACAAAGAGATAATATATTCAGCAATTACTCACCAAAAATAACGCAAATAATGATTTTGCTGCTGCATATCAAGCTCTAACATATGAAAAGCATAATAACAGCATCTGTAAAACCAAGGAGAGAGTAGAGAAACTGACTCCAGAATGGTGATGCCGGTGATGTTGATTCCAGAGCGACGATGGCGATGAAGTTGATTCCAAAACAAATCTGGCGATCCCAACAGAAAGTGAAACACCAAATTGCAAAGAACAAAATCAGCAAAATCACGCTCTGGGGGTAAATCCTTGAATTCCTTGTTTCTTTGATCACGCTGAGCATCTGAAAATTGAACTTGATATTGCAATTGCCAGTTGTTCTCCAGTGATAGCAGCAGAAGCAAAACCAGCAGCAGCAGCAGCCTACGCTTCTACTGAGCTATAATTACAAACATATATATATATATATATTATCGTTTTCAAATAATATTAGTTTGCTGTCTTCACGTCAAGCCCATATTTCGTGTTCAAGTTGTTGATCGATGTAGAGATGGAGATTGGGATGGACTCGTGGACCTTCTGAATATTCTATCAGGTAAAAGGAAAATAAACACCCACCATATAGTTCCTCAAAAAAAGAAAAAAAAAAAGGCCCACCATATAGATTTTCATTTCATTTGTAGTGTTTTATTGAGCTTTGATATTTTTCATTTTTGATTGACATCCCTCGTTTAGGTCTCTTTGTTTGTCATTCTCTGGGATTTTTTTGGGGTTCGGTTTTATTCATTTATTTATTTTTTGTTTACATAGAGATATTTTGTACTGTTATTGTCCTTGGATAAGGATGTGGTGTAGGATCGATTAGAGCTTCAGATTGATTCGAAAAGTTGTTTGTGGTGTGGGCTTATATTTTTTGTCAAGTTGGGGGCGTGTAACAGTTTCTGGGTTCTTCTCAGATAGCGATATTTCACTTGCAATTTGGCTTTATTCAACTTGTTGCTGTTTTGCAAATCAGCTTCTGATTCTTAAGATTCTGGTTAGGTGTTTTCCTTTAATTGATGTTGATGGGTTTTTTTTATCTGACCCCAGAAAATTTCAGAACTGGTAAATTGGGTTAAAAATCGCAAAGGTTTTCAAGTCTATTTTGTGTTTTTCCTTTTCCGTTTTATTGACAAACCTGTCTATTTTTTCCAGGCAGATAAGGTGGTGCCTTTGGTATCTTAGGCTTCTATAAGTATTTGCTAATTTTGTGGTGTGAGTGTCAAGTGAACAAAAAAGATTTTATTTTCCCGCTTCATTGGGATTGAGGATTATGATTGAAGAAAAGGAGAAAATCACAGTAGTACCATTTCAGTGTGCTTGGAGGAAGGATTTGAAGTTCCGGGAAGCAGGCAGAGGTTGTGTTGCTTTTGATGCTTTCGCTCATAACGATGTCACTTTAGTATTTAGGGCGAATGCGGGGAGCCAACACTGCCACTGCAAGAGGGATAATATTCCTTGTTATACTGTGATTCTTGGGAGTCATAGGAATCGGAGATTGAAAATTGAGGTAGATGGGAAAACTGTGGTTGATGCAGAAGGTATTGGACTTTGCTGCTCTTCTGCTTTTCAGAGTCACTGGATCTGTGTTTATGATGGGTTGATTAGTATTGGCAAGGGAAGATACCCTTTTCAGAATCTGGTATTTCAGTGGCTAGATTCTAATCCAAATTGCAGTGTTCAGTATGTTGGACTTAGTAACTGGGATAAACATGTTGGTTATAGAAATGTCGATGTGTTGCCATTGCCTCATAATCATATGTTACTGTGGAAGCAAGTTGATTCTGGAGAATATGGGGGCAAAGAGGAGGGTGAACAGGATTTCGAAGATGAGGAAACGGACTATGAGAAGTGGGGGCTCCAAAATTTCCTGGAGAGCTGGGAATTATCTGACACGTTCTTTGTTGTTGGTGAAGATGAAAGGCCTGTACCTGCTCACAAGGTTATCTTGCAAGTATCTGGTAATTTCCCTTTGAGTTCGTCAAAAGAAGATGTTATCCAGCTACCGCATATAACCTATCCAATTCTCCATGCATTTCTTCAATTTATCTATACAGGCTGTGCGCAGGTATCATTTTCATTTTCTATTTCCAGTTATCAACATTCTCAGCTGTAATCATTTTGCTTTTATTTTTCTTGTCTTTGTTTCTTGTGTGAATGCTTCCTGCAAGATTCACTTCAACTGTCTTTTGACCCCTTTATCTCATCATCTTTTTTCCTTCCAACTTCAATTTAGATTTCAGTCTCTCAACTTGGTTCCTTACGGGCTTTGAGCCTACAGTTTGAAGTTATGCCATTGGCAAAGCAGTGTGAAGAAGCTGTTGGACGGTTTAAACTGAATAAGAAGTTGTTTGATTCTGGTAAGAATGTGGAATTATCATATCCAAACTCTCGGCCCCATAGTTGTACAACTTTCCCATTTGGACTTCCCATCAATGTGCAAAAGCTACGGAAATTGCATTCAGCTGGGGAGTACAGTGATCTGAACATTTATATTGAGGGTCATGGTCTTGTTGCTTAGCCTCATAAAGTCATTCTAAGTTTATGGAGTGTCCCATTTGCAAAGGTGAGTCGTATTTATCTACTTCCTGGTGTTGTGTCTCCCTCACATCCTTAATGCTTAAGGAGGCATGCTTCCGAGTTTAAGTATGTTACTAACTTATGAAGAACTAGATAAGTGTCTTGTCAAAAAATAGGTGAGTTTGGCTATTTTTTTATATTGATACCAAAAAGAACTTCACAAGATAATCTTTGATTTTTAAACGGTTGACCTTAGACAAAATTGTATGCGTTGTTATCGGCTAATCTTCTTTATCTGTATTCTAGCTCTGCTGCTAAGGTTTTCTTCTGAATTGGCAATGTATTTGGTATATTTTCTTTTGCAAATCAAATGGGTCATTAGTAATGATAATGGTTATAATGCAGATGTTCACAAATAGAATGAGTGAGAGCAGTTCCTCAGAAGTCTATTTAAGTGATGTCTCACCAGTAGCATTCAAGATTATGCTTGACTTCATGTACAGTGGGGATATCAGTCTGGAAGATACCGTGGATTTTAGAAATTTGTTACTTCAGCTTCTTTTATTAGCTGACAAGTTTGGGGTTACTTCTCTTTATCAGGAATGCTGCAAAATGCTTTTAGAGTGCCTCTGGGAGGTAGTAAACCTTGATCTTACCAAATTACTTAATCAAGCAATATTTGTTAGAATGATAATTGTACTTGCTGTTATGATATGCTTTTGTCTGACTAGAATTAAAAGAACGGAGAAGTGACTTGCGGTTTGGACTTCTGAAAACAAAAGAAGAGATCCCTTTTTTGATATCGAATCATAAGATATTGATACCTTTCATGTACATATTATATGCAGGGTTGGTGTTCTCCTATTGGAAGGTCGTTCAACGAGTTTTTCTATTATGCACAAGTTTAATGGACGACGAAGCAGACAAATTTCGGAAGTTAAATGAGCTATTGATTTAGAAGCTACCTCTTGAACTTTGTTGCAGGACTCGGTATGTCCAATTCTGCTTGCGCTTTCATCAATTCCATCGTGTAAACTCATTGAAGAAACCTGCAAGAGAAAATTTGCAATGCACTTTTAGATGAGACTACCCAAGTTAACACTGCTGCAAGCCTTGACTTCACCTTGTTAGATGAGACTACTTTTTGCAGTATCATTCAGGTGGGTTCTTACACCTTCAAAGTGTTAACTTGGGTATTGAGGGTTAAAATGAGGACTAAATTAGATGCATGGAAGTGCATATGCTCCCTCTAAATTTCCTGCTTAAAGAGTTGGGTCAATGGTGGGAAATGATTTGCTGCTCTGTTGTTGATCAATGAGTTCAGCATGCCATATAAAAGTAGATTGTTGCTGGAATGGATGTATGGGTATTGAATTGTCAAGCTTTTGAGGCTACCTGCATTTTTCACTTAAGGAGTTGGACCAGTCATATGGTCGATTTGAAGCAAATCTACCTGTGCATCACTTGTGTGTTCCATTTGTAAAACCTCTATTTGAGGATATAGGTTTCTTCCCTTTTTATGCTGATATTTTTAGGTGTTACATGTAAAATATCTGATCTTGATTAGTTCTACTACCTTAGGAGTATTCTTGAGAGATGCTGGTAATATATCAAATCAGTCATAAACTATGTCAAATTGATCATAAATTCAACTATCAGAGCTGTGATTTCGACTTCGAAAGCCATGAACAATAGAATAACATTAATAGAATAAAATTATAACACACAATGGGATTTTGCAGCATCAAGATCTAACAGTAACATCCAAAGAAAGAGTTCTCAGTGCAATTCTGATGTGATCCATGAGAGCTAAGGAGTTTTATGGGTGGGAGATGGTGGATAAGCTAATTGCAATTTCTACTCCTGACCACATTTTCCAAGAGAGGCTTCAATCTCTTAATGACTTATTTCCATTTGTGCGATTTCCATTATTGCCATATCACTTGCTTAAAAAGGTAAGCAGAACCTGGATATGGAGACAACTATTAACTGATACATAAAGAAAATATAGTTACAAGCTTGTGATATTTTTGCAGTTGGAGAAGAGCAATCTTAGGAAGCACATTCAAAATTTTGATAATCTTGTAAGTTGTGCTTCTTTTTGGAGAATATAATCATTGAACAACAAGTGCTATGTGGATTATTTATTTTCTTTATTAACTTTCTTCTATGTTAATGATGCAGGTGAGGGAGGCTATAAATTATGTACAATCTGGATTAGCAATGGCTGAAAGCGACAAAAAGTGTGTAATTAACTATTTTTATTTTCCATATGAGTGATCCAGCCTTCTCAATCTGTATCAAGTACTCTTATTTTTTTCAAATTTTCTTCCACCTTCTATATGGAAGTGAAATTTTGCTAAGAATGACATTTGACCAGGAAAAATTTCACTTGAGCATGCATATGATGCTGGATGTCATCTTTTCATGCAAATAGTTATGGATATTCTATGAATGATTTAACCCATTCTTCAAGTTGGCGACTGATTATCTTCTCAGAAATCTGTTGCAGCCATAGTTGAGAAAATTTCTGTAACAGTGTAGAATTTGCTTGAACCAATCGTCAGACATGAAGGGAAAAAAATTTACAGTTATTGAAACTTAATTTTTATGTTAGCTTAATGAAGGACTGCTTTCATAGGAGAAAGTGAGCATCTTAAACAATTATGTTGTAATCATATTTTACTTGAATTATACTGTTCTCTCTATGCTGCTGTGGTGTTCATATCAAGACAGTGACTTGAAGATGTCATAGCTAATCATTCTGTCTTTTTCAGCGTAAGATTTCAACATAGGCGATCTAGTTACAAGGAGCTGCAATATATATGTGATGGTGACAGCAATGGAGTTCTGTACTTTGCTGGTACATCTTATGGGGAACATCAGTGGGTTAATCCTGTTCTGGCTAAGGTGAATGTTTATCATTCTTCTATAATAGATAGATGAATGGCACATTCTTGATGCACTGCCTCATCTTTTTAATTGCATTTCCAGAAAATCACTACTACAGTTAGCAGTCCCACTTCAAGATTCACTGACCCCAAGGCTTTGGTATCTAGAACTTTCCAGGTAGTTTAGCTTGTGCATCTGTAACTATTACGTGTCTCGTGTCTCAAGTTTCATTATAGTTAAACAAATACTTTTTTTATGCATTAGGGAACTTTGTCTGCTGGGCCGCGAATGGAAGATGGGAATAAATGTGCATGGTGGATGATTGGCATTGGTCAGGATCATCAGGTTTGTTCTTATTTTCGTTTAGCTTGTTACGACTCTTTTATCAGCTATAACAATTCTTGGAATGATAAACTTCACAAGTTTTTTCTATTTTCTACTTGTTAATAGTGAAAGAGAAGAAATATGATATGCAACCATGGCACGAACTTTTTCCTTTTCCGGATTGAGCAATCAGAAAATACTCATTTTCATGAAACCCTACTTTCATATATATCATGAAACCCTACTTTCATTTATATTGTGTGTGTGTGTGTGTGTCTATATATATATAATACCTTTGTTATGAATCACATGTTCAGTAACACAAGAGAAGTTGGATGATGGCTAATGCAGCTTATGTGCAACTATTACACCCTAAGACAAGATGGATCAAGAGCCTATACAAGATTTTGGAATTTCCAGGTAAAAATTGATCTTATCGCTGGTATGCTTATAGGATTTTCTGTGAATGCTTCTTTAAGTCTATTGTCCTGCTAAATTTGCACTTACCGTCAAGCTAAATTGTACTCGCAGGGTTCACTTGATGGGAAAACTTGGACAAACTTGAGAGTACATGAGGACGACCAAACAATATGCAAGCCCGGTCAGTTTGCATCACGGCCTATCACAGGGCCTAATTCCCTTCTTCCATTCAGATTCTTTAGGGTTGTTTTGAGTGGGCCTACAGCTGATGCCTCTGATCCCTGGAACTTGTGCATCTGCTATTTGGAACTCTATGGCTACTTTCGTTAATTTCATGGATTTCCATGGGATTTCTTCTTCTTCTTCTTTTCTTGTTTGTTTGTTTCAATACTTTGTGCTCACAAAGTCACAATAATTCCATCATGTACAGTCCTATAGCATGCTTTTACAGTAATTTTTCAATAATGGAGTTTATGTACCTTTTCAATACTAATAAATAAATAAATAAAAAGGAGAAATTTTGTAGTGTAGCAGTAGACTTTTAACTTTCTTTGAATGATAATCTTGAACATGAAATTTATATAGTTTTCTGACTCTTTTAAAGATTTTAAGTTTTTGAGATTCGTAATTAATATAACATACTTGAATCAGCAAGTTTATTTTCATAAGATAATTTACAAAATTTTAAACTTTTCGTTAAAATTAACATAACTTTGAAAAAAAGAAATTTAATATAACTGAGCGTGCTAATTTAAATTTATAGATATTCAAATTCAATACACGCATAGAAGAGTCACTTACAGCACAGGCACTAAAAGAACCCATTTTTCCCCATATAAAAATTACACTAATTTTAGGATACCAAGAACAGGGACCATAATTACTCCAGCCGCCCAGAGATAAAAAAGAAGCTCTAGATCAGATCACGACGAGCGCATCACCTCCTAACAGGTGGTGCAGCGCCTCTACCAGGTGCTGCTCGGCCAGCAGCTTGAGCCTGCACAGTAAGATGAGATCATGTCAAGTAAATTCCAATCACACAACAGAACGTGTGTGGGAACATTTTTCTCCTAAATGTTCCCATTATAATAATCTGCATCAGTGCAAGCGGCCATTTCAAGTGTGATATTTCTTATACATGTGGATCAGATAATTATGCACTGAATTTTCTCAGAATATAAAGGGGATCTGGTGACAAAAGATTAAAGAAGCAAGTGGACTAATCCTAAAACAAAATTATCTAACAGAAAAATAACTTACTTTAGCCCGCATCGCAACAGATCTACCCCTGCCAACTCCGAGTGATGTGCTCTTGCCCTTGAAGAAGATGAAATATTTCATGAATCAGAGATCATTGAATACCATTTTTTTCAAAAAAAAAAACTTGCAAGTAGAAGCACACCTTGATTCTAGCATCCAGACGCTTGAACATAGGAGCATTCTTTAGCATATCTGGTATGACCATAAACCTGTTGAAATTTCACATTGTTTTCAAATCTTAAGTGTCATGCTGCGAATAGTCAACAACACGTAACCATCACAACTGTATAAGATTTTTCAAATTAAAAGACAAGTGAGTGAGATACCTGACTTTGCTGCCTCTAATAAAAACATGCTCAAGCTGTGACACCTTCCCATCCTTTGGAAAAGCACAGCACAAACATAAATAATTGGCAATAAGGATAAAGATGAAGATAAGCTAATTAATGAAGCTGAAACCCACAGCATCCAAAAACAGACATTTTGGATAGTTTTCTTTTATTTGTACTTATTTATGCAATGAGTACGTTTTACTCGTGTCAAAAACCCACAATCATAAATTCAAGGTTAGATTCAATATGGTTTACGAATAATATCACAGTACAGAATTATAAGCGCATTGCAGCTCTTTTAAACATCTGCTTGCATATTTTTCATGTCAAATCAGGAATTGTCATTTAAATCTTGACTACCAACCAAAACCACCAGCAGCTAAAGACGTTCAAGGAATTCTTAGGTCTCTGTGATACAACCATTGTTATGGCATGTAGTCAATTTCATCTAAATTTCTTTTTTTACTTTTCATGGATAAAAGAGCAAGTCAGATTTCAGTCAACAAGTCAATTGGAAGTTCAGGCGTCTTCTGATGTTGACTTTCCTGTGTGATTTCATGACCAAAAATGACAGACTATATGAAGACCAGTCGAGAAAATAAATCAAATAATCCTGCCCTACGTTGTGTGTAAATGCTTTAAAACAAAAAGAATAAGAAGGAAAAAAATTCAGACAGCTGCCAAAATAACACGAGATTGAAAACTTTGAACAGGTTCAAAGGCCTGATATCATCAGTAGAGGATAGTATGGTTTTCAAATAGAGATAAGAAGCAGCAAGTACGTTTTTTAATTAAAAGCAAGCAAACTTCAACCAACTTTAAAACTATATTCAATTAAAAAGCAATTTGCAAAATTTGACAGTCAATCACAAATTTCACAGTAATCTGTTCAATTTCTTCACAAACAAATAACAAACTGCTAAATTTCGGAAGCTTACCAAAATTCACAGGCTGACAAGCAAAGCCCACCAAATATCATCACACATTCAACTCTAAACAAGTTGACGTCTCAAAGAATGAAAAAAATCAATACGTGAATTTCAACAATATTCAGTTTATAAAAAGAAATTGCCGGTGGTAATGAATCAGAATACAGTCGACTGCGAAGTCAGTTTCTTAATTAGGGTTTTTAAGATCATATTCTCTTCTATTCTCGCTAACCAAGTATCAGGGTTCACTAACGCTTAAAAGTGATGAGAAATTAAAATTCATCAACGTAATAACTAAATGCACCAGATCCACTGACAAATAAAATAGAAATTCAAACTTATTTCACCTAATAGCCACAAATCTATCGTACTAACAAGATGAAAAATAACAGAGCAAAAGAAGAAGAAGAAGAACAAAGAAAAAAAAATAATGAATACCTTAGCAGTGTAAGTGATGCTCTCGAGCTGGCAGTTCCAATTATCCTCGCACTCGACCATGCTTCCTCTGTAAAGCTCTCCACTTTTCAGCTCCACCGTGACAACATGGCCTGAAGCCTCGTGTAGTAGCTTCACCGGTATCCCTAAGCTCCTGCTCATTATAACTTCTCTTTAATCTTCTCAATCTCGCTCGCTCTCTGCAAAACCCTAGTTAACCCCAAACTTGGCTGGTTTTTCTCGGTCGCCAGCTTTATATTTGTGAAGAGCAGAAGAGCTGAAACGCCGTCGTTTAAATGTCGCGGGTGATTTTGTATTTTCAATAAATATCAGGGCCCTTTTAGTAAGAAATTGTTCAACATGTCGTTCAGACAGTAAATCTAGCCGTTAGATGAGTAGACTTTCAGTCAAAGACACATCCATAACCGTCAGATTACAATTATTAAAATCTTGTTTGAAAGCGAAATTAGTAACGAAATCAGAAGATTTCATGGCTAATTAATTGTCACGTGGAAGTATATACTTTGCCTCCTCAGTGAACCATTCCAAAACAAATAAAATCAGAGGAAGCAGAGAAAGAGAAGAAAGTGGAAAACATAAAATAATTTTGTAATCAATCGACGGCTTAGATTTCTCTGATTTGATTTCCGCCGTGTTTATGTGTCCGCTGCAAGAAGAGTTTCAGTAAATTTAATAAAGGCTTTTGGTTTTTTTGGTGGGGGGAGAGAAGAGATGAGCTCATGAGCAAGTGAAGTTGGACAAGATGTTTGTTTCTTTGGGTCTATTTCCAACACCTTCTTTAGCCAGCAATTTCAAAAGGGTAAGTTAATTTTTTGCACATTTTTAAATAAAGTTGATTTTTTTTTTCGGTTTTTGGCATTTTGTTTCTGTAATTTAAAGTTCTTGTTCTGTTGTCCGTTCACTGGATTAATTGGTTGGTTTCTCTGAGTTACATTTGTGTTGTAACAGTTATTTGATTGTTTTGTTGATTAGAAAGATGGATTCTTTTTAGGTTTAAAGTGAACAAAGCTCTGTTTGATTGTCATAAATATCATAAACCTCCATTAATTTGGATAAGCTGTATGGCATTGCCAATTAATGAAGCACACTTTTGATTATTCCAGGATGGTTTTATATGTCTGCTCAGTACTGTTATGTTTTAGTTTCTAACCTGTTTGATTTCTTACATAATATCCTTGACAGGATGTGGAAAACAATTGTTACAGTGTCAGACATGAACCAATTGGACTGACTTTTGAGTATCGAAAGTTGCCTGGTTATCCCAAATTTCATTTCCTTCCAAGAATCTCAATAAATAAGAGGGTATGTTGTATAATTTTAGCCTGGATTATAAAGACAAGGATTTCTCTTTCTTCCATGGATAGTCCCTATTATTGTTTAAACATGTGTGGTGGTAAATTATAATGCATAGTCTCATAAATATTAAATGGCTTGATCATATTCTTTTGGGTTAATTTACAACATAAGTAAATAAATATATAATGAAATAATGTTGAAATAAGTAATTAAAATATTTGAATGTTACATGCCCCTCTGCTTTGCAAATATTGCAAAGCATAGTTGAAAATATTTCCATAACAGGTAGGAGAATTTAGGTTTTTCATCTTTCTATCTGAGATATTTTTCTGCGAACTTTAGTATGTGACTGTTATTTTCCTGTAAACTTTGATCAGTATCATAAGTAAGCTTGACTTGGTGGGTGCATGATAATTGCTCGGTGCAGCATGGTCTCACAATCTCAGCAGTTGTGGCAGATGACGAGTCAACAATGACAAGCTTTGAGGAAGGCAAAGAAAATATTGGTCTTTTCAGAATTGATCCTGGCTTGGAACCATTTAAAGATCACTTCCTATATAGAGTGAAAAGATATAGAGATCAGAAACAGCAAATTGAAAAATATGAAGGAGGTCTTGAGGAATTCTCAAGAGGTGCTTTTTATAGTATTCCAGCTTAATCCTTCTTCTTTACTTTCTTTGTTTGATAACCGTACATGGTTAACCTTTCCAAATAGTTCAATAATGATTACCTATGCATTGATGAAGTCTGTGCATAAGCTGTAGCGGCTTAGATAATACTTGAAACAAAGTTTTTAATGTCTCTATTTCCCTTGCTGCAACATGCAATTTGTTTGAAAGTCAAAATGAAAAACATTGGATTGTTTCATTTATTTACAATTTTGGCATTCCTATGGATGTCTTGCTTGGATCTTGAGAGTCCCTTCTATATGGCTTAAGGAGCCTTTACATATATACATATACATACATATATATATATTGATAATTCTGCATGTAAAGCTAAACCTTTCTACTACTGTGTAGGTTACCTAAAATTTGGATTTAATAGAGAAGAAGGTGGCATTGTCTATCGTGAGTGGGCCCCTGCAGCTCAGTATGTATTCAAAGTGAAACATTTTAAACTTCTTGATCATTGTTTAATTGTTTAATTAATAAATATGCTCTTTATAATGTAGGGAAGCCCAAGTTATTGGGGATTTCAATGGATGGGATGGTTCCAACCACTGGATGGAAAAAAATGAATTTGGTGTTTGGAGTATCAGAATACCTGATTCTGGTGGAAATCCAGTCATCCCTCATAATTCAAAAGTCAAATTCCGATTCAAACATGGTAATGGAGTTTGGGTTGATCGAATTCCAGCTTGGATTAGATATGCCACCGTGGACCCTACATCCTTTGGAGCACCATATGATGGTGTCTATTGGGAGCCTCCAGCATCAGAAAGGTAAGGAGATTCATAGTTGACATGACTCATTATGTATTCTATGAATATCTGGCTTCTGGCACTGAAAACATAATCAAGTTGCTAAAGGACCATTGCCATAAGGATCCTACATATATAAAGATAGATTTGTTAATTCCAAATTTTATGTTCTATTCTATTTTTACAAAACTGTTCAAATTATAAAAACCTTTTCTAAAATGCCTAGCTATCATAACTCATTTCAACTCATTTCAACGTTCATCAGCCCAAGGAGAGCTTGGTCATTGCTGAAATAAGTCCTTCATTGATTTACTCTTTCATTGATATGCAGGTATCAATTTAAGTATCATCGGCCTCCAAAACCCAGGGCCTCACGTATATATGAGGCTCATGTGGGAATGAGTAGCTCAGAACCCCGTGTTAATACATACAGGGAATTTGCTGATGATGTTTTGCCTCGTATACAGGCAAATAACTATAACATAGTCCAGTTAATGGCTGTGATGGAGCATTCCTATTATGGATCATTTGGATACCATGTTACAAACTTTTTTGCTGTAAGCAGCAGGTCTGGAACTCCAGAGGATCTTAAGTATTTAGTTGATAAAGCTCATAGCTTGGGCTTATGTGTTCTGATGGATATTGTACACAGCCATGCAAGTAACAATGTCACTGATGGTCTTAATGGTTTTGATGTTGGCCAAAGTTCTCAAGACTCCTATTTTCACACAGGCGATCGAGGCTACCATAAGTTATGGGACAGCAGGCTCTTTAATTATGCTAATTGGGAGGTTCTTCGTTTCCTTCTGTCAAACTTAAGATGGTGGCTTGAGGAATACAAATTTGATGGGTTTCGATTTGATGGAGTAACTTCAATGTTATACCATCACCATGGAATTAACTTGGCATTTACTGGGAATTATAATGAGTATTTCAGTGAGGAAACTGATGTTGATGCGGTTGTTTACTTGATGCTGGCCAATTCTCTGATTCACAACATCTTGCCAGATGCTACTGTGATTGCTGAAGATGTTTCTGGCATGCCTGGACTTGGTCATGCTGTTTCTGAGGGGGGAATTGGTTTTGAATATCGCCTAGCAATGGCTATCCCTGACAAATGGATTGATTACTTGAAAAACAAGAATGATGAAGAGTGGTCAATGGAGGAACTCTCATGGAGCTTAACTAATAGGAGATATACTGAGAAATGTATAGCTTATGCTGAGAGTCATGACCAGGTAAGAGAACGGGAATTTCTTGTTTTTCATTTTCATAATTAGTTTTGTTGTGGTTGTGTCACAAATAAGTTGATAACATTTAATTTAAAGATAAAAAAATGAAAGCTATTTGGTAAAATAAGGAGAATATAAATGCAAGAAAAATTAGGAAGAGTTGGACAAAGAAAAGCTACTTTGGCATCCTGCAAAGGGAACTTGGTCATTGTTGTCAATTACAACCTCTAAAATCATTTCTTTCTTAAGGAAATCGTATCTTTTGTTTTCACAGGCTATTGTAGGTGACAAGACAGTTGCCTTTTTACTAATGGATAAAGAAATGTATTCTGGAATGTCTTGTTTGATAGATGCTTCACCTACTATTGACCGAGGCATAGCGCTCCATAAGGTTTGATTCAAACACTCACCAGCACCTACCTCAGTTTAGTGGCTTTTAGCCACTACCATATTTCTGCTTCAAATACTGCACTTTTGTCTGGATCCCATGTATGAATCGCTAATGACTCATGCCTAGCTTTATATGGTGGGATAGAGTTTTTGGCTCCGAAAACAACTGATGCTAGAGTTCTGTTGGTTTCAGATGTGATATTTTTTTCTTCTTATTGATTTGATCTATTTTGCAGATGATACATTTTTTAACAATGGCATTAGGGGGTGAGGGCTATCTTAATTTTATGGGAAATGAGGTAATGACATTAGCTCGATCTGCTAAACTGTGAGACATATTCCCTCACATGCTATATCCAAGAGAATGCAACATTTAAACTGCATGCTTTTCAAAAGTTCAAAATTCTTCATGAAACTGAATTTTATTAGCACATTCTAGGTTGATCACATGTTTCTGTAACAATGCTTTAAGATAAGTGGGAAGTGAAAAGGTCAAAACATGAGATCAACCAGTAACTTTTCATCCGCTAACGAGATATGCTTATTTGTGGAGCCTTAAGATTATGAGTAACTCAATGACTAGGATGAAACTTTTTTTTTCTTCAGGATATACATGCATGCTGTTAATTACTTAACACTAATTTATTTATGATGAATTTTTTTGTAGTTTGGCCATCCTGAATGGATTGACTTCCCAAGAGAAGGCAATGGATGGAGTTATGATAAATGCAGACGCCAATGGAACCTAGTTGACTATGAACACTTGAGATACAAGGTTTGCGAACTCATTTTCATCAATTTGAGTGTCTGCTTTATTAGCAAACCGTCTATGATTTTTGTTCTCTTTGTACAAAAGCAGTACGTGTCAACAACTTTCTTATTGCCAAGTTCCCAAACAAATGTTTTGTAGGTCACAAGTTAATATGTCCTGGGGTGTTTGATCTAGTAAGAATTTTAGAAAATAAAGATTATTTTGTGCTAGCCGATTTAGAGTCCATGTTAGAAGGTGGAAACGGGCCAATGTGGGAGGGACCCAGGACTGTTTGAATAAGTATATGATGAAACTGCTAGATAACTTCGCAGGGAAAGAGAGGATTTTTGTATTGAATTGCATGCACATAGTGTGTGCCGCCAATCTGAGTGACTGTTTTTCTTGTTGATTGTTGTGTAATTGTTATTCTTTTATGGCTTCTGACATTTAAGTTTAATTTCTTTCCTCATTTTCTTGTCTTCTTCAGTTTATGAATGCATTTGACAAAGCTATGAACTCGCTTGATGAAAAATTTTCATTTCTTGCATCAACAAAGCAGATTGTCAGCAGCACAAATGAAGAAGATAAGGTACAGATGCCCCTATCTCATAGATATAAGACACATCCTTTTCTCTCATTCTGGAAATGGGGTCTAAACCCTCATGCATGGAGATTTAGACATGAGCATACAGATCATTGTAGTGAGGGCCAGTTGATGGGCCCGACAGTAAGGACACCATGGGTCACACTGGATCACTAGGTGACAGATAATAGGCGCATAAAATGCTTATTAAAGATACACTATAAAATCTTTGTTTCTTTGGTGATTCAAATATCCTAGAACAGATCTGAGAGTGGAAAAGTTGCCAGCTCTATTTAGTGATCAGGATGTGTAGGAATAATCCACTGGAATCGGTGCTGCTTTTGAAGTTGACATTTTATTCATTGTTGCAGTCCTATTGCACTCCGTTATTTCATTTAGGACAGTAATTGACTTTCACATTACAGGTTATCGTCTTCGAGCGCGGGGATCTGGTTTTTGTGTTCAATTTTCATCCAAAGAATACATATGATGGGTACATGTTTTTTGTTTTTCTTCATTAAGCAAGACATCTTCTTTAGCATGCATGGACTTTGATGTACTTCCATACGTACAGTGAATGTCCGCAAGCTACATGCTACTGAACTAAAAACAATTCTGATGATAATTATTTGTACAGGCCATATTTACTCCTTTGCGTTTTAATCTGAAACGTGCAGATACAAGATCGGGTGCAACTTGCCAGGGAAGTATAGAGTTGCATTGGATAGTGATGCTTGGGAATTTGGCGGACATGGAAGAGTAAGAAATCCATCTGCATAACTTTTTTCTGCAGCTCATAAAAAATAGGATGGGGGCAATGGGGACTGGTTTTGGAACTTCTTATGCTCATTTTTTCTAATCTAACTGCTCTCAAAGAAATGTTTTTTTGAATCCATAATTTCTTTGCTCCCATAAGCGCTGGCAAAACAAAATTGTTTGAAGGGTGCAGATGAAGAAAAGGTTCGGCGAGAGAGCCTGGTGGGACATGAGGAGGATTGCTTTTCTAACGTACATGTTTTCTCCATTAATTGTTTTATTCTCATGGTGAAATGATTCATTAATCTGGTAGGTTGGCCATGATGTAGACCATTTTACATCTCCTGAAGGGATACCTGGGGTGGCCGAAACAAATTTCAACAATCGTCCTAACTCCCTCAAAGTACTCTCTCCAGCTCGTACATGCGTGGTATGTTCCATCCTCATTTATGTTCATCATTCAAAGTTACGATGCTTACTCGTTGACCTGGCAACAAAATTGTGTAGAATCTTGTATGCCATTATAAATTAAACATTTGAATTTCAATGGAATATATTGGTTCTGAATTCTGTGCAATCAGTATAATGATTCTATGCACTACATAAGCATTATGGAAACAATATCTAGCATATTCATTCTGGTTTTTCTTTTTCTTTTTGAAATAACTTATGTTACTTTTCTTTTTCAAAGGCCTACTACAGAGTTGATGAAAGCCAAGAAAGTAACAACAGTAGCAATCCAGGGGCTTCCGTCGAAACATTAACAGAAAATTCTGTAGACAACCTGGAGGATGTTGCAGAAGTTGCCAAGAAGACATTAGCAGCAGATACTGTCACAAAGGAGGACATGGAAGAAATTGTCAATGAGAAACTAGCTACTGATACTACGTGAAAGCGAGACGTCATTAAAGAACATGCTGATTCAAAGACTGATAGTGATGTTGGAGTTGGACCAACCAAGAAAGGAAATATTGAATCAGCAAAAGAGATTGTAGAAGGGCCATCAGATGAGTAGGAAAATCTTTATTTGCTTTTATAATGTGAAACTCAACTTTTGGGTTTCTCTGTCTTAAATGCCTCATTCTGTGAATAATTTAGTCTTAAGGCTAAGCTTAACCACGGCAATATTAGCTTAAATTATGAGGGGATTTTGTATGGCCTTGGCCTGCATGAGGAGTACTCATGCTGTTGTAAATAAGTTGGATTGCTATTGAATCTGCTTTGCATCATAAATATGTGAAATTGCCTTTGTAAAAAAATAAACAAATATAAATAAAATAAATAAATCCGTATAATATATTCTAATAAATAGAGTTCATTGTTTTTGCGGTGCAATGGTGAGGTATTGTCATGATCTTTGTTGAAAATGTAAATTTATTATTTTTTTATTATATTTTTATTTTAATATAGATATTTATTTAAATATGGATAGAGTAAAAATTTAACATCTATTCTATAATTTAAAACTGAAGCAAAAAATATTATTTATGATATAATATTTTTTTAAATATATTCTTTGTATTTTTAACTAAAAGAAAAAATACTATTTATGATACATTGTCTTTTCAAATATGTTCTTTGTATTTTTTTTAACTAAATGTTGTCTGTATTAATTTTTTTTTTACCTAAATTTTACTTATTTTTTATGAAAACATATCCTTCTTATTTTTTAACTAAATTTTGTTTGTATTAAATTTTTTTAAATAAATTTTACTTGTTTTTTGTGAAATTTTTTTACTTTTATGCAAATGAAAATTTTGATGTTATTATACAACTATTATTTTTTATTTTTTTATGCTCATTTATAGTAAATGAAAATTTTGTTTGTACACATTATGAATTTTAAATTTTAAATTTTTACATTGATAATAATTTTGGTGAATATTTGTTATATGTTTTAACAAGTTTTTACTTTTCAAAAATTTTCTTTTTAGAATTTTAATTTATTTTTATTAAGTTTATAATTTTATATTTGACTAAATGATGTCAGAATAACTAAATTTGTAAAAGAAGATGGATAGTTTCTCTCTCAATTCATCGAGAGTTTTCTCTCTTGTTTCCCATAACAAGTTTTCCATTTTCTGATCTATTTAGATATTTCTTCTTCTTTTCTTTTTCTGTTCTTTCTATCTTTTCTTCTTTTTTGATCTTTTGATCATGGGTAGTGAGGAGGATAGGTTGGTGCAGGAGGTTTACAGGCGATTGAATCTGGGTGTTAATGATGGGGTGATCAACTATAATGACCCTGTCCAGGCACAATGTATTGATGAAACGGAGGCTCGGTGGACTAATTGTGTTGTAGGGCGGTTGTTGACGGAGAAAGTAATCAATTTTTCCATTTTTAAAAATATGATTGCTAGTATATGGCAGCCGGGGAAGGGTGTCATGGTGGAGCTAGGAAATAATTGCTTTTTGTTTCAGTTTTTCCATGAACTGGACGTTGAGAAGGTGATGGAGGATGTCCTTGGAATTACCAGCAGATTCCGCTTTTGCTACATGAATTACAACCAAATGAGAATCCTAGAATGGTGGAGCTAACAAAACTATTATTGTGGGTGCAAGTTCATGATGTCCCTAGTGGTTATCAATCTGAACAAGTTATGAAGGATACTAGTAATTACCTTGCAGAATATGTGGCTTCGGATCCTCGAAATTATCTGATGATATGGCGGGATTTTATGAGGATTAGGGTTTACATGGATGTGCGTGTTCCTGTTAAACGTGATCTGCTTATCCAAAAACCTAATAGTCCTGATGTGTGTTTCCGGTTTGTCTATGAAAGATTAAATACTTTTTGTTTCTTTTGTGGCATTATTGGACATGGAGATCGTCATTGTAAATTGTTGTACGATATGCCAAGGATCCCACGAGACCGATATCCTTATGGTTCACATATGATAGCGAAAGCAAGGGGAGTGAGACATACTGGTGCAAGGTGGCTGCGATCGGAGAGGGATATTTTGAAGGATGTGAATCAGGAAATGGCGGCGAACAATGCCGGAAATAATTCTCAGGCCGGTCAGGGTTCTGGAGGGCAGAGGGTGGATAAGGAAAATCAAATTCCGGTTCCTAATAATCAGGGATTTAATTCCTTTAATTCAACTGAACCGCATTTTCAAAATCAATTTAGAGGGATAAGGAATCCACTTAATATTCAAACTGATTCTATACAGATTCTGGACCCAAAACGGCGTAGGGTTGACGCGTTGAATGGGGAGGAAAATATGGAAACTCAGTCAATGGAAGATGACGAAGTTATACCAGAATCTATTGACGAAGGTCAAAAAAACTTGCAACAGGTGGGCTCCGAGGGGAGGGTCCACCCAGAAATATGAGTACTTTGTCATGGAATTGTCGAGGGCTTGGGAACCAAGAGACAATAAGAGAGCTTGAAGAGTTAGTTCAATCAAAGAGACCCAATTTTATTTTTCTTATAGAAACAAAAATAAAAAAGGAACGTGTTTTTGCAATTAGGAGGTCGTTGGGTTTTGCAGGCGATTTTGCGGTTGATCCAGTTGGTATTGGAGGGGGTATAACTTTATTCTGGAAGGTCGAACGATGCTAAGTTGTTGAGTTATTCAAGGAACCATATCGATATAGAAGTTATGCTTGAAGGGTGTTAAGGTTGGAGGTTGACGGGTTTTTATGGTTTCTCACGAAGACCTCAACGTTATTTGGGATGGAACCTGCTTCGCACTTTAAAAACAAGATCAACACTTCCTTGGTGTTTGATTGGAGACTTTAATGATATTTGTTTTGCCTCAGAGAAACAAAGTGCAACGCCACATCCTCTGTGGTTATTAAGGGGTTTTCGACAAGCTTTACAAGACTGTGAAGTGTTTGATTTGGGATTTGATGGAGTTAAGTTCACGTGGGATAATGGTAGGGAGGATTTAACACGTGAAAGACTTGATAGAGCAGTAGCAACAAATTTATGGAAGAGTAAATTTCCCATGGCAAAGGTGCAGATTTTGCAGAGCACAGAATCAGATCATTTACCACTTTTTTTGGCGTTGGGTATTACTATTCAGCGTTATATGGTAAAGCGGTTTCGTTATGAAAATGCATGGACCCTTGAGCATGATTGTAAACAAGTGGTTCATGATAGCTGGAGTGATGGATGTAATATGCGGTTGGAGACTCGAATTGCCACTCTTACAAGAAAGATTAAGTCTTGGTCTCAGAATTTTCATAATCAATTTCGTTTGGAAATTGCTGAGACAAAAAGACAGATGGCTATGTTGAGAGGGAGGAGGTATTTAGACAGAGAGGAGTTAAAAAGGGTGGAGGATAAATATAATAGTTTGTTGCTATAAAAGGAAAGGTATTGGAAACAAAGATCGAAGCAGTTTTTGCTTGCTAATGGTGATGCTAATACAAAGTACTTTCACGTTATTGCTACTTCTCGACGGAAAAAGAGCATGTTTACAAAGTTGAAGGATGATACTGGTCGTTGGGTGGAATGGGATGCAGGACCGCCGGCTTTGATTATTGATTTTTTAAAAAAGTTGTTTACTACTTGTGGGGGAGATACTGAGCCGGTACTGAAATTTGTACAGCCAAAAGTAACAAATGACCATAATCATAGACTGATGGGAGTGTTTACCGCAGAAGAGGTGAAACAAGCAGCATTCTCAATGCATCCGGACAAATCTCCAGGTCCAGATGGGTTAAATCCGGGTTTTTTTCAAGCTTTTTGGGATATAGTGGGTGCTGAGGTTACGAAGGCATGTTTACAGTGTTTGAATGAAGGAGCACCGATGCCGGGTAATAATGTGACCAATGTGATTTTAATTCCGAAGAAGAAAGCTCCAGAAACGGTGGCTGATCTTCGCCCAATTTCTTTGAGTAATGTGACAGACAGAATTGTATGTAAAACGTTGGCAAATAGATTGAAGTATATTTTACCTAAAGTTGTTTCAGAATCTCAAAGTGCATTTATTTCTAACAGATTGTATTATCGTAGCATATGAATTGTTTCATTCTTTGAAGCGGAAGACACAGGGTCAAGTAGGCTTTCTTTCTCTCAAAACAGATATGAGTAAAGCTTAAGACCGAATTGAGTGGAAATATTTAAAGCTGGTAATGCTACGGTTGGGATTTTGTCAGCAATGGGTGGAGCGAATTATGAGAGTGGTCACTACAGTCTCTTACAATTTTGTCCGAGGTTCGGAGGAATATGGTCCACTTTATCCGGAGAGGGGCCTCAGGCAAGGCGATCCATTGTCGCCATATTTGTTTATATTATGTGCGGAGGGTTTGTCACAGATGCTTACTAAAGTGCAGTCCCAAGGAAAGATTCATGGCTCACAGGTATGTAGAGGGGCTCCTTCGGTTTCGCATATTTTTATGCCTTATTTTTTACTAAAGCAACGGAACAGGAAGCAAGGCAGTTGAAAGTGTGTTTGAATGATTATGAAGTTGCTTCTGGTCAACAAATAAATTTGGCAAAATATGCAGTGAGTTTTACTCCTTGTATTTCTCAGGAACGAAGAATGGTGATTTGTAATATATTAGGAGTGCAGGCGGTGGACTTACATGGGACTTATTTGGGGATGCCCTCGGTTGTAGGTCGGGATAAGAGGCAAATATTTCAGTATGTTACTGAAAAGCTTACGAAGAGGGTGCAAGGGTGGAAGTCGAAGTTACTCTCTAAAGCGGGTAAGGATATTTTATTGCGCACTGTTGCCCAAGCTATGTCGAATTACTTGATGTCTCTGTTTCTACTTCCTCTTGAAACATGTAAGGATCTAGAAACAGTTATGAATAGTTTCTTTTGGGACAATGGTAGTAGTGGATCAATGAATTGGCTACGGTGGAAGAAGATGGTGGTACCTAAGGCAAATGGAGGTTTAGGGTATCGTGACTTGAGACAGTTTAACTTAGACAGGGGTGGAGGATCTTAAGTCAGCCAAATTCTTTTGTGGCAAGAATATTAAAGCAGAGATATTTTCTTGATACAGATTTTTTCTCTGCAGAATTGGGCAACAACCCGAGCAAAATTTGACGGGGTATCCTTGCAAGTAGATCATTATTAATGCGAGGGTGTAGAAGAAGAATTGGTAATGGTCTCCATACGAGAATTAAGGAGGATCCATGGTTAATTAACGAGGATCCATTTGTGTAGACAGAAAATTTTGCAGATGAACATATTGCTATGGTTTCGAATTTGTTATATGAGGGAAGGTGGAATATTGATTTGATAACTCACAATTTCCAACAACGTGATGCTAATCTTATTCAGCAAATCCCATTACCCTTAAATCCCAAAGATGATGTGTGGGTTTGGAATCGAAATCATATGGGAATTTACAGAGTTAAGGAGGGTTATCAATTGGCTATGGAAGCTGAAGATCATCAGTTTTATATGTAGGGGGATGTGTGGGAGTAGTTGTGGAAGATTAAAATCCCAGCGAAAGTGAAGTTGTTTGCTTGGCGTGTTCTGCAGGCTTGTCTTCCTTGTAATGCAAATCTACATAGGAGGCGAGTAGATGTACTGAATTTGTGTGTTCTTTGTAATCAACATGTTGAGACAGAGATTCATTTGTTGCATGATTGTGTTGTGGCACAGGCAGTTTGGATTAACACAAGTCTTGGTTGGGAACTAGTACCTAGCATTACAATCTGGTTTCTCAACGTTTTTATGACAGGGACTGCAGTGCAGAAACAAGAATTTTTGATGACTTTATGGAGTTTATGGACTAGTCGAAATCAAAAATTATGGCAGCAGAAGTTTGAAGAGCCAGCGGTAGTTATTCATCGAGCAATTTCAACTTTACAGCAGTGGTTATTTGCACAGGATAAGGAGCAGCAGCCGAAGGTAAAGAAACAACAAGATGAGAAGTGGACAGCTCCTCCTTTACACAATTATAAGTGTAACACATATGTAGCACTTTTAGCTGATGGAAGCTTCGGTTTGGGAATGATTGCACGTGACTCTAATGGCTATTGTATAGCTGGCAAGATTTTGAATTTCCCAAGTAATGGAGACCCTCTTATTAGTGAAGCAATATGTTTTAGGGAGGCATTAAGTTGGTTAAAATCTTTGCATTTTCAACATGTTCAATTGGAAACAGATTGCCAAATTTTGACTACAGCACTTGACTCTTTTGATATGGTAGGTGTTTCTTATTTTAATATTCTTGTTGAAGATTGTAAAGCTCTTTTAAATGAGCTCCATTTTGGTTACAGATATGTTCATCGATCAGCGAATCCTGTTGCGTATAGATGTGCTCGAACAGCTGATTCCATGTCTGGTCTAGAATGGGGGTATACCCTCCTCAATTTCTGTATGAATTTCTTATGGCTGATTTTAATAATATGCGCTGAGAGTGCCGGGCCAATATTTTAAAAAATGATGTCAGAATATTTAAATTAATTTAAAAATATTATAAAATTATGCAAGAAAAAATATTTGCAGTGGTAAGATAAAATTTGAAAAAAATAATGTCCGAAACAAATAAATAAATATGTATACTAACTACACTAAATATATAAATAAATACACTTTTTAGTCGATTTCAACTAAAAATTATTAATAAAAAATTATAAAATTAATAATGGCTAAAGCTTTTTTTACCATTTAAATCTATTAGAAGATGAAAAATATATAAATTAGATTTATTTTAAATGAGCCATTTTTATAATACAATTATAAACTTAAGGTTTTATTTATCTGCTATAATTATTTTTCTATCTTATATTTTATAATTTATTTTCTAACTAAATTGTATTTATATATTTTCTCTCTTTAACATAAGTTGGGAGAACTCAGCTTTTAATATATATAATTAATAACTTCTAAATGATTTTTTTATTATATATAAATATATAACTATTTTATCTAATAATGTTTTTAAAAAATATAATAAAGTTTAGCTTAATTTATATATTTAAGTATTTGTCTATATATTTTATAGTATTTATAGACATTTTAAAATAACTCGAGAGTTTTTCTCTAGTATTAACTAATTTAATAAAACATGTGTGTGCTAATTTGGAATTAAGAGAATATAATTTGGAACGAAGAGACTATTTCTTATAAAAAATTTACAAATATCTGCCCTTTAAAGGAAAAGGAAAACTTGTATATCATTTTATTTTATATATATTTAAATTAAGAATATAATTTGGAATGAAGAGAATATTTCTTATAAAAAAATTTACAAATATCAGCTCTTTAAAGGAAAAGAAAATTTTGCATATGATTTTATTTTATATATATTTAAATTAATAAGTGTTAGAAAATATTTTTTTTATTCAGTAAAAAATTAAAATTTTCTCCATTGGAAATAATAAAATTATAAAAATATTATGTACCAAAAAAATTAATAAAAATACTGTGTATATATCAATATTTATAAAAATATAGTATTAAAAATATAGTATATTTTTAATATATACTGAATATATTTTTGATACGTGCCATAAAAATATAAAAAGAAAATTAAAAAAATATTTTTATAAATTGAATATATATATAATAACAAAAAATATTTCATCTAATTTTTTCAATAAAATATTTATCAATTTATTTCGAAAAGTATAAGTTTTCTTTTAAGGAAATTTAACTCTCTCCTATTTTTTTATAAAAAAATTTAACGATTATAAGTGATTTTTTAGTCATTTTATAAAAATATAAAAATAAACTCAAAATAAATATTTAATAAATTTATAAAAATTATTATTTATAAAATAAATTCATAATAACTCATAATAAATTATATAGATTTAGTAAATTTATATAAATTTTTATGAATTTGAATATATTTTAAAAGATTTGATAAATTTAAAAAAAATTATTTTTTCATAAAAATTTTTTTTGGGACATTCACATAACTACCTAAAAAATAATTTTATTAGAAAAATACTAAAAAAATTAAAAATATTTATACTTTTATAAAAGCTGGTATAAAATTTTAAAAATATTTCATTTCTTAATAAAATAATTTTTTTCAAAAATACATATTTCCTCGCTACAATCAATATTTTACTTTAAATTTTTTATTTTTTTAAACTTCAATATTAAAATAAAAATATTATAATAAAATAATAAAAAAATATATTTTAAATTATTTTTCATCATATCAAAATCACATGTTTTTATAAAAAGAGAAAATTTTAATTTTATTTATAAAAATAAGTAACTCAAAAAAATAAAAATAAAATAAAACATGCAAAAATATGTTAATAAAAATTATTAAATTTATTTTTAAATAAATTTTATATATTATACATATGAAAAATAAAAAAATACATATAATTTTATTATGTAGATATATTGTAGATGGATTGTAGATGTGTTGTAAATATTGTGTGTATATTATGTTTTTGTTATTTAAATTGTATGTATTTTATATAAAAATTATTAAATATTATGTGAATATTTTAAAAATAAAAAATTAAATAAATTAAATAAATATTAAAAATATTATATAGATGTGTATATGCAGTTTGTATTGTTGAGTGTATATTTTATATATGTTGTGCATATGTTATATATATTAATTTTTTATGTATATATTAAAAATATGATATTTTTTAAAAAATAAAAAATAAAAAATAAAACAAAATGATAAAAAAAATAAAAAAATAAAAATAAAAAAATAGAAAACCATATATATGTAAATAAAGTTAGCAAGTCGTGTATAGTAAAAAGTTGAAAGTTTTCGAGTGTGTATAGTGTAAATTTCTTTTTTTTCCGTACACCGTTGTACAGGAGGAATTTACACGTATTACGATTTTTCCATAATCCACTTTCAAAAAATATAAATAAAAAGCATAAGAATGAAAAAAAAAAGACATAGATTTGAAAAAACAAAACTTTGTCGTATTTTACACATAAACATAATAAACAGTAAATATATACAATATATACTAAATATATATACATCATCTATATAATATTCACACAGTTTATTTAATACTTTTAAATTTTATATATACACAATATTCATAATATATGAACACAATATATGCATAATATATACCTAAAGTAACTAATAAATACATAAACATAAACATAATATTTACACCATATCTATAACATTTACATAACATACATATAACGTATATCTAATATCTACACAATAAATTAATATTTTTTACATGAATAATATATAAAAATTATTTAAAAATAAATTTAATAATTTTTATTAATATATTTTATTTTTAAAATATTTTTTAATTTTTTATTATTTGTAATTAAAATTAAAATTTTTCTTTATAAAAATAATATACTTTATTGGTTAAAAATATTTTTTAAAATATTAATTTTTATTATTTTATCATAATATATTTATTTAATAGTAAAATTTGAAAAAAATAAAATTTGCAGTAAAATATTACTTGAAAGGAAAGAAAAAATATTTTTAAAAAAAAATATTTAAATAAAAAGAGATATTTTTAAAAATTTGACCTAAATTTTTGTAAAAATATAAATATTTTCTTTTGGTGTAGTTTTTTTGAAAAGAGTTATTTTTAGGACTTTTGACAAAAATACAATAAAAATTAAAAATAATTTTAAATATATTATATTTATAAAATATTTATCAAAATATCAGAATTTATAAAAAAATTTATCAAAATATCATATTTTTATTAATTTATAATAAATTTATAATTAGTTTATAATGAATTTATTATAAATTTATAATAAAATAACTAAAATATTTAGTATTAAAAAGAAAAAAAGTTTTCAAAGGTGGCATTTTTTTTATTTTTAAGATTAGTTTTGTAAAAAGCCCGTTGTACAGATCTCAAAGCCCAATCTGCAAAAGCATCTTGAAAATACAATAAAAGCCAGTCAAAGCCGAACTGTCAAGCCCACTGCAAGCCCAATCTTGGACTTGGCTGGACCAGATTGAACGAGAATAGCAGAGCTCTGCATCTCCGACTACACCATTTCTGAATCCTGATCCCGTCGCCTAAAACGAAGATAACTAGGGTTTCGAGATCAAGAAAATAATAACATGGAGGAGGAGAAAAACAAATATAGTATTATAATCCCAACCTACAACGAGCGTCTCAACATTGCTCTCATCGTCTACCTCGTCTTTAAGCATCTCAAGTACCTATAATCTTTGCATTTTCTTTTAATTTAATTATTATATTCTTCTTCATGGATTGATTTGACCTACTTTTTTTTATTTGTGGTTAGTCCAATTTCCTGAATTTTGAACTCTGGAAAATTTGGTGCTTTTATAGCTTTAGAAATGAAATTTTTGTACTTTGTTTAGGGATGTTTATTTTGAAATCATTGTTGTGGATGATGGGAGTCCTGATGGTACTCAAGAAGTAGTAAAGCAGTTGCAGCAAGTTTATGGCGCAGATCACATTGTAAGTACTGTAATGTGAAACGATAACGTTTGAAATTATTAACTTTTTGGTGTTCTATTGATTTTGCTTGTCCTAATTGGCTTTGTTTTACTCCTCTTGATGATGCAGTTGTTAAGACCTAGACCTAAGAAGCTTGGTTTAGGTAGGTTGTTATGTTTTGTATTTGATAACAATCAGAAACCGGATTTTAATGCATTTTTATTCTCAGGAACGGCTTACATTCATGGCTTGAAGCATGCAACTGGAAATTTTGTTGTAATTATGGATGCTGACTTATCCCACCATGTAAGTACTGTCATGTGTTGAACTCTTGTGGGTGTTCAGCATTTAGAATCTATCTCTGGTGCATGAAAATCCCCTAGAGCTATAATATATTTGCATCACTTTTCTTGTATGTCTTTCGATTTCTGCTCAAAAGTAATTGAAAAAGAAACTGGAATGCGGAAAAATGTTTCTAAGCTTACATGATATAGCTGGGATTCAAAACAGTATTGATTAATAGTATGCTGGTTATCTAGGTTCAAGTTCATTGATCTGTTTCTAAAACTCATATTTTGCAGCCGAAGTACTTGCTAAACTTTATCAAGTAAGACTTTCCATTCTACATGTGTATGTTATTGTATTGTCCCTTAAATGCCTAATCTCTTGAAGTTTTCTTGCATTATTCTTTATGATATGCTTGTCAGAAAACAGTTGGAGACTGGTGCAAGCATAGTCACTGGAACCCGGTATGTTAAAGGTGGTGGTGTACATGGGTGGAATCTTATGCGCAAGCTAACAAGTAGGGGAGCAAATGTTCTTGCACAGACACTTCTATGGCCTGGTGTATCTGATTTGACAGGGTCTTTCCGGTATATGAATAAGTTTATGGAATTCATCCATTCTTTTCTCATACCTTGAGGATTTAAACTGAGATATTCTTTTCCTTTCTTGAAGTCTCTATAAAAAATCAGTGCTTGAAGATATCATAAGCTCTGTCGTTAGCAAGGGATATGTCTTTCAAATGGAGATGATTGTTCGGGCTTCTAGAAAAGGATACCATATTGAGGAGGTATTATTATATGTTTGTTTTAGTTTGGTGTTTGAATAAAATTGAAATCAAACTTGAGTATCTTACCCATGCTGAACACATGTCTTTCATAATCATGGTGTACTTATATTCAGTTCTGTATCTATCGATTAAAGGTGATGGTCTCTTCCATTTTAAGTTCTTGTTTAACCATCAAGTTCTGCATAACTCGAGAACTTTAACTGATAATATATGAGAATGACTTGCACAGCCGCTTTGAAGGAGAGAATACTTAACGGCCTAATACATCTATAGCCCTTTGCATTTGTCTATTTTGGTCATTTTGTCACATGTATTTATCCATTTTCGTGCTAAATATAATTGTATATATAGATATTGATCACTTTGCCCATTGTATTTGTCTATTTTATACTCAACAAATACCCAGTTAAAGATAGTGCTACATATGCATTTAGGTTGATACAAAATATATAAATATAAGAGGCAAATTGACTAATATGTGATTATATAAGTGTCTATTGGAACAAAACAAACTAGTACAAGGGATAATCTGGCAAATGCATAAATACAAAGGCAAAATAACCAAAATGAACATATGAGAGGCTACAAATGTATTGTACCATACTTCAAATGCCTCTCATCTTTTACCCCTCGCCCTAATGATATCATCATTGGACATTGAAATGAACCAAAGAAGGAAAAAAGATGTATTCAATTATATTGCTCGATGTACTTTTTTCTTGTCTTCATGCTCAATGTACTTTGGACATTCCCATTTCAGCTACTGTTTATGCTATTTTTTGGTGTATATCAAGTATCTATTGCTATTGACTACTTGGTAGCATTGTTCAGATCCTAAGCTTTTGGTTGATTTTGACTCTGATATTTGTCACAGGTTCCAATTACTTTTGTTGACAGAGTTTTTGGAAGTTCAAAGCTTGGAGGATCTGAAATTGTTGAATATCTGAAAGGCCTGGCATATCTTCTGGTTACAACATAATTGGCAATGCCAATCATAACGCACCATATTTTTTTACCCCTTTTGCACTTTTTAACTTTACTTGACCTTGTATTCCATAATTTTTTTTCTCTAGTCAAATAGGCTTGCTCATAATCATCATTTTAGTATTCTAGTTATGATGCTATATATATACAAGTTTTTTGACACAGGCCTTGCATGTGCATGTGGTAGAGTTTTTTTTTCTCAGTTTATAGATATTCTATATTATAATATATAGGTTATATGTATAGCATTTATTAAATATATGGAGAAAAAAATAATATAAAAACTATTTATATATCAATAATATTATTTCTCTTTTCTACTGGCTATTCAATAATGATCTGAGAGGACATTGACTAACATTTCTAGGTGATGTAACTCTTCACCTTTGGCTGTTGAATTCGCTTAACTCTGGCCTATGTTTAGGAACAAACAAGTGGAATGAAAATTGTTTTGAATAATTGAAAATGTGCTGATCACTTGTTCGGATTGAAGGAAAATTTTGTTAAAAAAATTAATATTTTGCTAACTTGTTTGGATTCAATCTAAAATTGTTGCGGAGTTGAACTTGAACGAAAAGAAACTGATGGATTATTGCAGTAATAGCATTTGCAAGGGAATATTATGTGTTTAGTTAGCAAAAATTACAATTTCTGAACGCATTTCTGTGACTTTGCAGGAGAAAAATACAAACCCCCTTGATGATCTTCTCAACATCTCACATGCACTAAGAATTTTTAAAAAACAGAGGCCTAAACTATTTATCACAGATGCACATAGATATACACCCATACATGATCTAACAATAAATTCATATTTCCCGTAAAACTTTGATTAATCTAGCAATTAATGCAGGATTGATTTTTCCCCAACTGTAATGTCAAAAATTATTTACCATAGATCATCAAAGTTCGTTCAAACACTACTTTTTTTTTTTAAATTATTACTTGAAACCATAAATAAAGCAAAAAAATCATTTAAACCACAGAAGAAACAGAACCCAGTTTTTCCTCAAATCCAAAAGAAAAATGACAAATTCCATAAATAAAATCCTAAAAAAATAAAATAAAACTCAATTTCTCTAATCTTTAGATTTTTCTAATCCTTCGAACCCCAACTTTCCTTTCACTTGGTAACACAGATTTCTCATAATTGACAGCCAGAGGGGGTTTCTTGTTCTCTTTGCTCAAGCTTCTCAATGAATACCTTGGATTCGCACTTCTCTCCACAGAGTAATAAGCAGCAGACACAGATTTTCTCAAGCTTTCAAGTTTCTTTGAATCCCTTTTCTTCGAAGAATCAATTGTTACTCCAAGATTGTATGGAGTCTTTCCCTCTTCTCCTGTTTCTCCTTTCTTTTTTTTCAGCCTTTCGTTTCTCCTAGCAGAGTATACCTCATAAAACCTTCCTCTCTGAAACAGGTGGCTTGAATTAGCACTCAAATTTTTACTCACCCTGGCATTTGTTGATTTCCCATTTCCAAATTCGTCATGAACCATCCTTGCTAAAGCCCGTAACTCACAGGATATGGAGCGGTACTCGGGTCGCAGTTCCAATTCTTCTTCGATGTTGGGATTTGGTTTCTGGGATTTTGTTAAAGAACCTGAAAATTTGAAAAAAGTTTCAATTCAATTACAAAATCAAAATCCCAGAAAAAAAAACACTAAAAGAAAACAAGATAAACTGCAAAGAACTCTTGATGACTAACCCACCTGGAGGGGTTTGTACAGAGCTTGAATTGGATCGCATAACTCTGCGAGGTCGGAGCCGAATCGGCGATTTAGCCAGTGGAGGTCTCCGATCAGACTTCATCTTGTACATGGGTGTAAGACAAAAACACAAAACTTAAAGAAGAAAATAAGAAGAAGAAGAAGAAAAGAAAGATTGAAATGATTAATCTTTTGTGATTTGATTTGTGTAAGCTCCTCTGTTTTTCGTTTTTTACTTCATTCTCCCTGTCTTTTGAACGGTTGCTTTGCTTTTTGAGGTTTTTATTTCGAGATGGTTTGAATTTAGATAGAGAAGGAGTGCCTCAACGGTCATATTTTTTAATCTGACGGTCTTAATTTTTTTTTAAAAAAATCAATGAAATTAAATTAAATTAAAAAGTTTTAAAATATATGGTTAGGTGATATTAATGTTAAATGATTTATGTTACTTAAAATCAGCCACCAAGTTTTCTTAATATATTTTTATTTTCAATTAATTATTACTTAATGCAAAATAAGGAAATTGACTACCAAACCTATGAAAAAAAAACAAAGGAAAATCTTCCAAATTTTTTATTAAAATAAATTTACCAAACCCATTACTATTTTGAATATTTAATTATATTGCTAAAAATATACTTCTTTTTTTTAGATAATTGATTAGAACGATATAAGTAAAGAGTATAAGTTTAAATGCATATATCAATATTAGGATTTTCATTTTATGTATGTTTAAGACAATTTTAATTTGTATATTTAATAATTATTATTTTAGAATGTTATTTAATTATATAAAAACTTAACTTATTCACATTGAGAGTGAAAAAAAAAATCTAAAGAGGCTAATTCTAACTCGAATTGACAAAAAAAAAACGTAGAAATTAGTGAAGAACCTTAAGTATTACTGATTTTAATTAACTTTAAATATTAGTATAAAAATATATACGAGCCAAGTTTGTTATATATGGACTAATTAAAAAATTATTAATATATTTTTGTATAAATTTTTATACTATTTGAAAAAATTATTAAATGATTTTAAATAATTTTAATTAATTGTTTAAAAAATTATTTCACACTTATTTAGAAATTCTAAATAAATATTGAACTTAACTTATATTATATATTAATTAGTACATATATATAGGTGATGGTTTTCTTATCCGCAAATCATTGAATATTCAGTTTAAAAACATAATTCTGTCAATAATATCATATCATACTTAATTAACCATATAAAGTACATCCTTTCTTCATATAATAATGATAGGAATAAAATTAAAAAATAATTAAATTTTTTATTTTATAAAATGATATTTTATGTGGATTATTTTTTTTTAAATAATTCTTACCATGAGACTAATGGAGAAGATATTATTATTAATATTATTATGAATCTGTGTTTCTAGCTAGAATATTGTTAAATCTTAAAATTATTAAAAATTGTGTTGGATTTTTAAATTCTAGGTTCATTTATTGTTTTTATTAAATTATTAATATATAATATTTTGAATTAATTATGAATATTTTTATAATTTATAATTTATAATTTAAATTTTTTATTTTCTAAAATTATTTATAAATAAAAATATATTTAAAATATTATTATATTATCAAATCTAAATTTATCTAAATTTAAAAAAAATCTAAATTTATCTAATTGAATCAGTTAGAGAATATATTCGGACGGGGCTGAACCAAATTTATTCCTAGCCTACAGCTCAATGCAAGATTTTTTGCTGGACGAGAAATGCTACCCGTGGCCCGACCTACTAGTTAAACCGTTAACCAAATTCGTCAACCAAGTACTAATTGGGCTCGGTGTTCAATTCGGATTTAAAAATACTGTTAATAGAAAAATCTGGCGCATGGACTAAAGTGTCTTGTTTTGCGTCTGTAAATATACAGCGCATCTGATCACTTCACCATCAAATGGCTGGCATAGCGACTGCATGTTATATCTATATCTCATAAATGGATAAACATTAAGCAAATAGAGCCATCCAGTTACAAAGCACAGGGCAGTAGCAGTACTGGTGAGAAGAGATGGAAGGTATGCTCAAGTGCTCCGCAAACTACGTCCCTCTTACTCCGATTAGCTTCCTGGTGCGATCGGCGATTGTTTATAGAGACAATATCTCCGTCGTCTCCGGCGACGTCAAATACACCTGGAGAGGAACGCACCAGAGATGCATCAAACTCGCTTCTGCTCTCGCCCAGCTCGGAATTTCCCGTGGCGACGTGGTAACTAAGTCAATTGGAGCTATTTTAAACTATTGAATGTTGGTGGAAAATTTTGATTGATGAGTTATTTAAGGCATCTTTAAATGGCATGAGAGTAGCAATTGCCTTTGTCTATTCATATTTGATATTTTCATGGAGAATTTGTTGTAATTTTTCCATTATTATGCCTTAATCTTTAGTTTTAAATTCCAATAACATAATTTCGTAATTACTATTGGCAATGGAGTTCTGGGAAATTTTGGAAATATGAAGTTGAGATATTGTCTTGAAACAATTATAGTATACCACCAATCAAGGAACATTATTTCAAATTTCAACTGAAATAAGGATGTTTTTGTTTCACTGGCATGATGATGTTTTTTGCAAATGATATTTTATTACTACTTGTTTGCTTCTTAGTTCATCCATGTTTCTTTTTGACCAATTACATACTATTAGCATTTACGAAAACAAGATTATCAACTCTATGAACTTTATCACAGTTGATTGGTGTATTGGATCATTTTACTGTTAAATGAAATGCTTCAGGATGCTATAAAATTTTAATAAATTGATTTCTATTCATTTTCTGATTTTATAATAAAATAGTTGCTTACGGATTCTTAGACAATCAATTATTCAACTTGTATGTGTTGAATATAAAACAATGTTTTATTCTAATAAATAGGTTTGCTTGTTGGCCAAACTCTACTATTATTTTGTTAATTGGCTTCATTTTTTTTTAACTATGCCTTCAGATTTTGAAGATCTTTTTATCTACTTATGTGGATATTAATGTTCACCAATAAATTACCTTCTGCTTTGGAAGTTCTCTCTCTAATAGGTAATATAGTTCCCAGGGTTTGAACCCAGGATTCTTCGGGTTCAATGCGTGGTCACATTGTGGTGCATGTGAATGAATGGTGTACTTTCTGCACCTTAATCTTCATTTAAGCTAAATGTTAACCTTTGCTAATTTAAACAGGTTGCTGCATTGGCCCGTAATATTCCAGCAATGATGAGCTCCATTTCGGTGTTCCAACGGCAGGGGCAGTTCTTTGTGCACTTAACATACGCCATGATTCAACAATGGTGTCTGTGTTACTGAGACATTCAGAGGCCAAACTGTTCTTTGTGGACTACCAGCTTCTCCAAATTGCACGGGGAGCAATTGATATTCTATCCAAGATGGGAACCAAGCCGCCTCTTCTTGTCTTAATCCAGGAATGTGATCAACCAGCTCCTATCTGTTCTTCTGGAAACTTGGAATATGAGAGTCTTGTAACAATGGAAAAACCAGATTTTGAGGTAAGACAACCAAAGGATGAATCAGATCCAATCTCACTCAATTATACGTCAGGAACCGCATCAAGTTCGAAAGGGGTGATTTATAGTCATAGAGGTGCCTATCTAAATTCTCTTGGATCCGTTCTTCTAAATGATATGGTCTCAATGCCTATGTATCTATGGTCTGTTCCTATGTTTCATTGCAATGGATGGTGCCTCACCTGGGCTATAGCTGCTCCAGGAGGCACAAATATCTGTCTACAGAGTGTCTCTGCCAAAGGAATATTTGAAAGTATTGTTCAACACAAGGTAACCCACATGGGTGATGCACCAACAGTTCTAAACACAATAATAAATGCATCAGATGGTGACCAAAGGCCCCTTCCAGGAAAAGTAGTAGTGATGACTAGTGGTGCACCACCGCCTCCTCAGGTACTTTTCAAGATGGAAGAATTAGGATTTTATGTGATTCACTCGTATGGTTTAACAGAAACATACGGTCCTGGAACAGTTTGCACTTGGAAACCTGAATGGGCTTCCCTCCCTCGTGATGTACAGGCAAAAATCAAGGCTCGTCAAAGGTTGCAGCATCTTTCCATGGAGGAAATTGACATAAAAGATCCAGTTACCATGAAGAGTGTGCCATCTGATGCAAAAACCATGGGTGAAGTGATGTTCAGAGGCAATACTGTGATGAATGGATATTTGAAAAACTTGAAAGCAACAGAAGAGGCATTCAATGGTGGGTGGTTTAGGAGTGGGGATTTGGGGGTAAGACACCTTGATGGTTATATGGAGCTAAAAGACCGGTCCAAGGACATTATAATTTCTGGAGGAGAAAATATTAGCACAATTGAGGTGGAATCTGTACTGTTTAGTCATCCAGCAGTTCTCGAGGCAGCTGTTGTGGGAAGACCTGATGATCACTGGGGGGAAACACCCTGTGCATTTGTGAACTTGAAGGAAAGCTGTAATGCCAGTGCAGAAGAACTCATAAAGTATTGTCGTGATCATTTGCCTCATTACATGGCACCTCGAACTATTGTCTTTGAGGATCTGCCAAAGACTTCGACGGGAAAAGTACAGAAATATGTCTTGAGGAAGAAGGCCAAGGCCATGGGTAGCCTTCCAAAACAGGGCACTGGCAAACTGTAGATCAACATTGATTGAAGGTAATAATTACATCCTGTTGCAAAGTTATTGATTGAAGGTGCAATTACATCTTGTTGGAAAGTTATTTTGGAAACGAATTGTTAATGAAGATTTTGAGCTGTAAACTTTTTGAATATGGTTTGCAGTTACGTTAAAAGCCATGAATAAATTATATTGCTTCTATTAAGGAAAGAAGGGTTATGGAAACAAAATATTATGTATTTATTTAGCCTCACTGTACAGATACATTTTTCCTTATTTGGTGATCATGTACATTCTATATATTATTGAAATTAATACAAAAAGGATATAAGATTTTCCTCTCTTTTTCTTCTTTAATCTTTTCAACATGGTATCAGAGCTACGTTTTATCGATCAAACAGGGATCGAATATTAAGAGCAGTTCATCATTTACCAGTTACCTTTCTCGACAATGGCAGCATCAGAAAGTGAGGTATCCAGTCAGGCAACAGGGGCAACAGAAGTCGACCCCTTAGCCACTCAGCTAGCTTCATTGCTTAGGAACCTGCCACAAACAGATTTGAATCAGTCCAGTATTCCACAACCAGTAAAAATTAGCATAAAACTCAATCAATCTAACTACTCCCTATGGGCGAGGCTCATGAAGATGGCTATTGGAGGCAGAGGAAAGTTGCGCCATCTCACAGGAACTCCTTCACCACCAACCAGTGAACATCCAGAATATCATAAATGGGAACAAAACGATCTCATTGTGTGTTCATGGATCCTAGATAACATGGAACCAGATCTCGTCACTAACTATGCGGAGTACCCCTCTGCCAAACTGTTATGGGAGGGACTGTCTGCAACGTATAGTCAGGGGGGAAATGGCATCCAAATTTTTGAACTCACAGTCAGAGCAAACAGTATGAAACAAGGTAGCAGTAGTATCGAACAATTCTATAGTGATCTCCAACGAGTTTGGAGAGAGATTGAAATCAGACAGCCAAATCCCATGAGGGATGAAGAAGACATTGCAGTATTCAACAAATTAAGATCAGAAATGAAACTGTTTCAATTTCTTAATGGGATTGATGATATCTACGATGGTGAGAGAAGAGATCTTCTCAGAGAAGAACCGTTACCCAAAGTAGAAAGGGCGTACGCCATGATCAGGCGAGAAGGAGCTCGAAGGGGCATCATGGGTCCAGAACGGAAAAATGAATCCACGGCTGCCGGCGTGGGGACTGGTTTGACAGTTAGGCCTCAGAATGATCTCATCACCGGCCAAGGATACGCCACCAGGCCAAGCTCAGAAATGGCTAAGGGAGGCCACCGATCATCACAGCGTGGCGGCGGCGAGAAGCTCGATCGGACAAGGCTCAAGTGTAGCCACTGTGGTATGCCGAGACATACTAAGGAGGAGTGTTTCGAGCTAGTTGGGTTTCCAGAAGGGTGGAAGAGCCGGCGACAGAGGAACTACCAACAAGGGACCGCCGCCGCCAGCCTCAACAGTGAACAGAACCCTAACGCAGTCGAAGGCAGAGAACAAGGGAGAGTAGAGGTTTTTGGACAAGCAGCGGCGGTGGCTGCGTTTGAAGAAGGAGAGGTTTTTAAAGGTAGGGTTGGCTCGTTTTTGCATTTTGCTCCCCAGGAAAATAAAAATTTCCAGTTTGACCCCAGGAAAGTTGGAACTTCTTATTTGGACCCAGAAAATTGTAGAAATTTACAGATTGGGCCCAGAAATTATAAATCCACCCAAACTAAAAATAATTGCACTGGTAAGAATTATTTTTTACAGGAACAAGGCTTTGGAGGACAGGTTACTGGAAAAAATAATTCAGAATGGCTAGTAGACTGCGGAGCCACAGATACAATGACGTTTGATCACCGTGATTTAATTACGTCATCAGTGCCTACAAAAAGATCTATACAAAGTGCCAATGGCAACTTATCTCCAGTTCATGGGGCAGGAACTATTGAAATTTCTCCAAATCTAAGGCTAAAGAATTGCCTTTATGTGCCAAGTCTTTCTTGCAAATTATTGTCAGTTAGTCATGTTACTCGGGAATTGAATTGTATTGTGCTAATTTTTCCTACTTTCTGCCTTTTACAGGATATTCAGTCGGGGAAAGTGATTGGACGTGGCACTGAGCGTGGGGGATTATACTATGTGGATGAGGTGGTTCAACAAGGGACTGCAGCGCTGGTTCGCGGAACTGTAGAAAGACAACAATGGTTGTGGCACCGGCGATTGGGACATCCTTCTATTGGCTATCTCCGGGTTCTATTTCCTAGTTTATTTTCTCAGAATAAAAGTTTGTCTTGTGAAACTTGTCTGTTGTCAAAAAGTCACAAACATTCCTATAAACCTTCTAATACTCGTGTTCAATCAGTTTTTTCTTTAGTTCATTCTGATGTTTGGGGACCAGCCCCACAGTCTGGGTCAGATATTCATCATCATGAGTTTAAATATTTTGTCTTGTTTATTGATGATTGCTCCCGAATGACATGGATTTATTTTTTGAAACATAAGTCTGAAGTAGCATCTAAGTTTATTGAATTTTATATAATGATTGAAACTCAATTCCAGAAAAAAATTCAAATTCTTAGATCAGATAATGGAGGGGAGTATGTTAATTCTACTCTTAAACAGTTCTTCCATGACCGAGGGATAATTCATCAGACCTCATGCCCACACACACCAGAACAAAACGGGGTAGCAGAACGTAAAAATCGCCTTATCCTTGAAATGACTAGAGCAGTCATGATTGAGTCTCATGTGCCTGTGTTTCTTTGGCCAGAAGCTATTGCTACCTCTGTTTATCTTATTAACCGGCTTCCTACTAAGATTTTAAGTCTTCAGACTCCTCTTAAGGAATTAGCTCATCAGGTTAGTATTCCATCTACTCTCACTCTTCAACCTCAAGTATTTGGTTGTTCAGTTTTTGTTCATATACCCAAAACAGAACGAACTAAGTTTGAAGCTTGTTCCCTTAAATGTGTGTTTGTGGGCTATGGGCGTCATCAGAAAGGGTATCGTTGTTATCATCCAGCCACACGAAGAGTTTATATCACAATGAATTGTGACTTTATTGAAACATAATTCTTTTACCAAAACTAACTCATTGGTCAGGAGGAGAGTCAGAGTAGTCAAATTGATCCATTGTGTTGGTTTTCTGGTCCCAGTTTGTCTAGTTCACCAGAGCCTACTACTACTGTGTCTAATACAGTTCCAAAAGAGCCAGTACGTGGTTCCACCGAATCACCTTCCCGCACAGGACAGAATTCTCCACCAGAGCCTGAGTCTGAATCCTCACTGAATATCCATGAGGTAAGCACTAATACAGATATTATGGTCACTAACCTGAACAGTGCAGTCACAGAAGAAGCAGATTTCAGGTCTGAAGAGCCAGAGATAGTAGAGTCAAGCAGATATGTGCTGCCTCCCAGAAGTACAAGAGGAGTGCCCCCGAAGAGATATGAGCCAGAATATGAACCTAGACAATCCAGATACCCTGTAGCCAACTTTGTAAGAGGGAGTGGGAGTATATCCCCAACAGCCAGAGTTTTTTCTACGGCAGTCTACTCTGAAGTTCTTCCTAAAGATGCAAAGGAAGCTTTAGAACAAAAAGAATGGCGTCAGGCCATGGAAATTGAAATGACAGCACTTGAGAAAAATGAAACATGGGAAAAGTGTGTTCTTCCTCCGGGAAAAAAATCAATTGGGTGTCGATGGGTATTTACAATTAAATACAAAGCAGATGGATCCATAGAGAGATACAAGGCAAGACTGGTGGCTAAAGGTTATACCCAGACTTATGGGATTGATTACTCTGAGACTTTTTCTCCAGTTGCAAAAATTGACACCATCAGAGTATTGTTCTCTGTAGCTGCTAATCAAGACTGGCCACTTCTGCAGTTTGATGTCAAGAATGCATTTCTTCATGGGGAGTTGGAAGAAGAAGTGTATATGGAACCTCCTCCAGGTTTTTCTGAGTGTTTCCAGAATAAAGAAGTGTGTAGGCTTAAAAAGGCATTGTATGGTCTTAAGCAGTCTCCACGAGCATGGTTTGGAAGATTCACCTTGGCAATGAGGAAATATGGATATCAACAGAGTAATTCCGATCATACGTTGTTCATTAGAAAAAAAGAAGATCGGATTACCTGTTTGATTATCTATGTAGATGATATGATAATTACTGAAAACGATACAGAAGAAATTAAGCAACTCAGAAAAAATTTGTTCAGAGAATTTGAGATGAAAGACTTAGGAAATCTGAAATACTTTCTTGGAATTGAGGTTTTGAGATCCAAGGAAGGAATCTTCATTTCTCAAAGAAAGTATATTCTAGATTTATTGGCAGAGACAGACATGATCGATTGTAAGCCAGCAGATACTCCTATAATTTTTAATCATGGTTTAAAGATTATTGATGGAGCCAAGATAGCAGATCAGAGACAGTATCAGCATCTTGTGGGAAAAATTGATTTATTTGTCTCATACGAGACCAGACATTGCCTATGCAGTTGGAATCTTGAGTCAGTTTATGCATTCCCCTCAGAGTGACCACATGGAGGCTGCACTAAGAGTTGTTCGTTACCTAAAAGGGTCTTCAGGGAGAAGAGTTTTCTTCAGAAGAAATGGGCATTTAGAAATTCAAGCTTATACTGATGCTGATTGGGCAGGAAACTCAGTGGATAGAAGATCTACTTCTGGGTACTTCAATTTTGTAGGAGGAAACCTAGTCACATGGAAGAGTAAGAAACAGAAAGTTGTTGCTCTTTCCAGTGCAGAGGCAGAATTTCGAGGAATAGCCCGTGGCCTCACTGAGATTCTCTGGTTAAGAAAACTATTGGCAGAGGTTGGTTTTCCAGTTTAAAAGACATGTACTTTGATGTGTGACAACCGAGCTGCGATCAGTATCTCCGAAAATCCAGTTCAGCATGACAGGACAAAACATGTTGAGATTGACCGACATTTCATTAAAGAAAAACTGGATAACAGAATCATCTCACTTCCTTATGTTCGTTCAGAGGATCAGTTAGCTGATATTCTTACAAAGGCAGTTACCGGGCGAATTTTTCAGAAAGTACTAAGCAAGTTGAATGTGTGTGACCCCACCGTCCAACTTGAGGGGGAGTATTAAAGAAAGAAGGGTTATGGAAACAAAATATTATGTATTTATTTAGCCTCACTGTACAGATACATTTTTCCTTATTTGGTGATCATGTACATTCTATATATTATTGAAATTAATACAAAAAGGATATAAGATTTTCCTCTCTTTTTCTTCTTTAATCTTTTCAACAGCTTCTAGGAGATGAATACTCGATGATACTTTTATGGACTATTTAGCAACTTGGACTTCTTGATTTGAAGTGTTGAGCTCGACGTTGGCTTTCCCTTGTCTTGGCTTGCCCCCACAACTGAATTGATAAACCATTTTTGTCTTTGGAATCTCTCATATACATGTCACTTTCTTCTACTGTACTTGCCTGTTGTGGGATTTGTTTCCAACATCAGCATTCCAATGCTCCTCTTCAAGTCTTCGACGTGGAATTTGTTTCCAACATCAACAATACCTCACTTTTATTAAAATATTTTTTTTAAAAAATACCTTTTTCTTCACTGTAAATATAATCAATAATTTTATTTAAATTTTATTTTTTTTAAATTTTACTATTAAATAAAAATATTTAAATAAAATAATAAAATTAATATTTTAAATTATTTTTTATCATATAAAAATTATAATTTTTTATAAAAGATAAAATTTTAATTTTAATTTTAAAAAACAAATAACACAAAAAATTAAAAAATAAAATATATAGAAATATATTAATAAAAATTATTAAATTTATATTTAAATAAATTTTACATATTATGGATAAAAAATAAAAAATATACAATTTTATATTATAGTTGTATTATAGATATTGTAGATATAATATAAATATTGTGTGTATGTTTATATTTTTATTATTTAAGTTTCGTGTATTTTATGTAAAAGTTGTTAAATATTATTGAATATTGTGTGAATATTGTAAAAATTAAAAAAAAATTAAATTAAATAAATATTAAAAATATTATGTAGATATATGGTAGATGTGTTATAGATGTATTGTAAAAGTATTTTAGATATATTATAAATATGTTATAAATGTAGTTTGTATTGTTAAATGTGTATTTTATATATATTGTGTATATATTATGTATATATATATTTTAGTGTATATTAAAAATATGATATTAAAAAAATTTTAATAAAAAATAAATAAAATAAATTATAAAAATGAAAATAAAAAAAGAAAAAAACAACATTTTTTAGGTAAAATTGTAAAAAAAGAAGAAGCATGTTTTAACTAAACTGAAAAAAATTGTTGGCCACCGTATTACTGTAACATAAATAGTGACTGCAGTATCCAGTGTAAATATCCATAAAGTGCACAAGTAAATTCTCCAAATACATGGAGAGTCAAAATTCAGTCCAGTTAAAACGAATATATAAGTGACAATTGCACTAAAAAAAAGAAAAAGAGAATCATTAAGTGCAGTTTGATAATTAAAAATATGTGTTATTTTTATTTAAATCTTGATTTTAAATATTTTAAATATTTTCTTTTTATATATAAATAATTAAAAGAGAGAGAGAGAGAGAGAGAAAAATTCAACCGTCTTGCGTTTGAGGGGAGCGTTGAAAGTGGGACAACCCCACATCAAGAAAAAACAAAGAGGCTAGGCAATGTATATAGTTCAAAGGTTAATCAAACAAAAATAGCTTAGGGTATGTTATCAATAAGGAACACAGTTGTTGAAGCAAGCCCATGAAAAAGAAGCCCGATGTTTCCATGATTGATTCCAAAAACATCAGCAGTGTTGCAATTACGTCACCCACATCGCGTTTAATCAAGTTTCTATTTTTTTTTGTAATGATATTATGATTTTCCTTCAAAAAAAAATTAAATGTGTTGTTATTGTATTGTATTGACTGCATGTGTACATCTTCTATAAACAAATTTTCTCAGCCAATAATTTTAAATCTGTCTTGTATATATATAATATATGAAACGCTCATTTGGATTCCGTTGCATGGATTGCAAGAAGAAGCCTATGGAACCGTGCAAGTGAGGTCATGTTTTGTTTTCAAGCAATCGAATCCGGAGCCCAGAAAGCAAAATGTGAATATTGGAGACTGACACCTGTTTATTACAGACACCTACTTGTTTGATTTTTTTGTTTCCAGTAATTGAGACACTTTTTTTTTTTAATTTTCATTAATAGCAGTCCACTGTACACCTTTCTAAGGTTTTTAGGCTTTGGTTTCAACAATTGACACGAAAATTCGTGACATGCATTAATTTTTATGTATGTACATATTTTTTTTATTAATTTTTAAGAGCTAATTCTCTTGCCTGTTGGGTATTTGAGAAAGCCAAGAGTTACAGCTCACTGTCAGATCATCCTATAGTTCTACTTCTAGCCCAAAATGAAGAAGAAAATTGGGATAGTTGGTGCTGGAATCAGTGGCCTATTGGCATGTAAACATGCAATCGAGAAGGGCTTTAATCCGGTGGTATTTGAGGCCAGAAGTGGTATAGGAGGGGTTTGGTCTCAAACAATAGAGTCTACCAGGCTTCAATCACCCAGAAATTTTTATCAGTTCACTGATTTTGCTTGGCCATCTTCAGTTAAAGAGACTTTCCCTGACCACAATCAGGTGATGGATTACCTTGAAGACTATGCTCTTCGCTTCAATATCCTCCCAAGAATCAAGTTTAATTCCAGAGTTACCTGTATTGATTATACTGTACCATCTGATGGGGAGGATATGAATTCTTGGGATTTATGGGGTGGCACTGGTAATGCCATTTCCCCCACTGGGAAATGGGTTGTCACTGTGCAGGATGCTAAGGATTCCTCTGCGCCACTTGAGGTAATCAATCAACTCTTCATATGCAATGTGGTTTGTTTATAACGTATTAGTTTTTACTTAATTTAAAATCCAATGTTAGATTCTATACTAACAAAACTAAATAAGCAAGTATACTTGTTTGCATATGCAGAGTCCTTTTTTATTAATCTTTCTGTGATTTTCCATGTCCACAGGAATATCAAATGGATTTCGTTATCCTTTGCATTGGAAGGTTTAGTGACCTGCCATATGTTCCAGATTTTCCAGTAAACAAAGGACCTGAAGTATTTGGTGGTCAAGTTTTACATTCCATGGATATTGCTGCCATGGTTGATGATCATGCTGCTGAGTTCATAAAAAACAAGCGGGTTACTGTCATCGGCTGTCAGAAATCAGCAACTGATCTTGCAGCACAGATTGCTAAAATAAATGGTTTATATATAGAATATTTTCCATTTCCGAACAAATTAAATTTGGTGCATGTTCTCTATAACTACTCTCCTTGTTTAATGTTCTTATTTAGGGACGCAGCATCCTTGTACAATGCTATTTAGAAAGGCCTACTGGCTTTTTCCTCAGTACTTAGTTTGGTTCATGTTCAAAGGATTAAATCGTTTCGCAGCGTTTATGGTTCACAAGCCTGATGAAGGACTCTTTTCGTGGATCTTAGTAATCCTACTTTCACCTCTGGTAATCTCTTATCATATCTCCATGGTGTAGTAATTTAATCTATACCATCCAATTGTGTAGTAATTTAATCTATACCATCCAATTGATCTTCTGCAAATGTTGGTTTCAGCTTTGGATATTTTCAAGATCAGTTGAATGCTATCTCAAATTGACACAACCATTGAAGAAATACAATATGGTTCCATCCCATAGTCTCAGGAAACAGATCTCTTCGTGTGCACTTACATCTTTGCCAGATAATTTCTATGCCCAAGTCAAAGAAGGAAGTCTAATCCTTAAGAAATCACAGAGCTACAGCTTTTGCAAGAATGGCTTAATTGTAGAAGGCGAGGAAAGCCCTGTAGAAACTGAAATTGTCATCTTCGCAACAGGATACAAAAGTGAAGAGAAGCTCAAGAACATTTTCAAATCCAATTACTTCAAGAAATACATTATGGAGTCATCAGCTCCTCTCTACAGGTACTTAGTGAGACTGATACTCGTATAGTAGTATTTTTTTTTTCTTATTAGCCCAAAATTGCTTAGAATTCATGTAACTAATCCCAATTAACCTGAGATTATGTTTATATAAATATTTCAGGGATTGCATTCATCCCCGAATACCGCAGCTCGCAATACTTGGATATGCATATAGTCATTCAGTTCTATATACTACAGAAATGAGAAGTACTTGGGTGGCACATTTGCTTGCGGGGAAATTCAAATTACCAATCATAAGTGAAATGGAAACTCAATTGAAAAAATGGGAAGAATGTCTGAGGCAGTATAGTAAAGAGAGATACAGAAGTTCTTGTCTAAGTGTTCTGCATCAAATATATAGCAATGATCAAATGTGCAGAGATATGGGGTACAATCCAAGAAGGAAAACCTGGTTTCTTGCTGAGCTTTTTGCTCCTTATTGTCCTGATGATTACAAATACCTGTGCTATCACTGAAAATAGTTTAGATGCAATTACTTGCCTTTCCTTTGCAATGTTGTAATGAACTTTCAAATATAATTTTAGCAAATAAAAAAAAACCACTAAATTGAAGTTTAATTTTTTTTTTTTAAGGAATAAGAAGTAAGAACACGCATAAAAATAATGACTGAATATCATGTGTTTTTTTATTTTTTTTTTGAAAAATAAAAATTAAAGTTTAATTAATTTATTTATTTATAAATAAAATTTTCAAGCTTTTTAATCACTGCTCTTTCAATCGCTCGTGTGATTTACCCCACTCGGATGCTAGTGATGCTTTTGGGTTTTAGCTACGAAGAGATAAGGAAAACTCAATCAGAAAATCACAAGTAAGGGTGTAAAAAAATAAATTTCATAAGTATCATGGAGAAGCTAAAATTAAAAGGCCAAACGGATAGTACTTTAAAACTGTAATTTAAAAAGTAAAATTTTTAGTTTTTTATTTTTTTTGGTCAATCTAAAATTTAAAAAGTAAAATTTTTAGTTTGATCGGCAAGAAAATTAATTGTAAAAATTGCTTTTCCAAATACTGAAATCAAGATATTTTGTCGTTAATTATTAATATGTGGAAATATCATATGCTGGTAATTAATACAGTTCTGAATTTTTTAGCAAATTAAGGAATCCTTTGCCCAAGAAACATAATTTGACTAAAATCTAATCTTATCAGATATGATTGCCTTTGGAAAATTACACTCTTTACATTTTCAAATTGAATATTCGGCAAAAGAAAAATAAAACGTAGTGATTTTTTATATATTTGTATTTTTACAAGAAAAGGCTCTTTTTTCTTTGGATAGCGGTACACATTGATAATTATTAGCGTCCAGAAATTGGTAAAGGCGAATACAAAATTTATACTTTGTTTGATTGCTAATTTATACAACGAAAATTTAATTTATTTCAATGAAAAATAAATTTATTATAATTTTAATAATTTTAATTGAATAATAATAAAAATATTTTTTTTGTAATTTAAATAAATAAATAAATCTGTAAGATATATTTTTATAATATTATATTTATCAATTAAATTAAGATAAAAATATAATATAATATAATATAATATTTTTTTTGTTAAATAGATAAAAAATTATTTTGGCTATTTGAAGAGAATTATTTTTTTAATAAAATTATATTTTTTAATTAAATAACTAAATAATAAAAATTAAAAAAATTATATTTTTTTATTTTTTTAATTCCATTAAAATAAATAATATGTTAAAGTAAGAACTTATTTTTATTGAATTTATGTTTTTTTAAAAAAATTATAAGTTAAAAATCTTGTAAAATGCTTTTTATTCTAAAATATTAAATTTAATATGTATTAAAAAAATAATTGGTTGTATTTTTAATTTTTATTGATTGTGTGTATATATAATGTATTTTCTGATTTTGGAAAATAATAAAAGTCAGTGGGAGGCTGAAGCTTGGACTGGACCGCCCTCGCCGCTGCACATTTTTCAGCAACCGTTTCTGAAACTTCAAAGTGCTTTGTAGAAAGAAGAAAATTTTACGTGTGAGACGGTGAAAGACTGAAAGTGACAGAAAATTGGAAAAAAAAAAGATATTTCTTACTTTATAAATTTTTATGCTTAATTTGTATCGTCTTCAAATTCATCTTATATTCCAATATGACGAGAAGAATCTTAATATAAAAATCAAACGTTAGCTGCCACTACTCTGCACACAGTACAATCTTAGTCTATAAAAGCAGTTGAAAATCACTCTGTTATCTCTACTTTCTTCCAAGAAACCAGAAAAAATGAAAATGGAAGTGCAAATCATTTCCAAAGAAAATGTTAAACCATCTTCTCCAACATCTCCCCGCTTAAAAATTTTCAAAAGATCAGCTTATGCCATCTCCTTATGCTCCAATTATCCTTTTCTACTCCATGAAGAAGAACAGCAAAACCAACCCACTTAATGAAATCTCCAGTAGATTAAAGCTGCTGAAATCATCTTTATCAAATACCTTGATTTCCTTTTACCCATTGGCTGGATTTATCAGAGATGATCTTTGCATTGAGTGCAATGATCAAGGGGCCTGTTTTATTGAAACCTGAGTCAATTGTTCACTCTTTAAATTCCTTACCCAACCTGATCTTCTTTTGTTAAATAAATTCCTTTCTTGTGAGTTTATTGCAAAAGAATCAGTTCATGGAACTTCTGTGACAAATATTCAAGTAAATGTCTTTAATTGTGGTGGAATTGCACTTGGTATTTGTATATCCCACAAGATTTTAGATGGCTCTGCTTTAAGTACTTTTCTCATGGGGTGGAGCTCTGTAGCTAGAGATGGCAATGGAGAAATATATCCTAAATTTATAGCCACTTCCCTTTTTCCTGCTTATGGCTTAAAAACTCAACAATTGCCATCTGGGGTTGTTTATTAAGAAAGGGTAATTGCATCACAAAAAGATTAGTGTTTGATTCTTCAGCCATAGCCAAACTCAAGTGCCAATCAATAATTTCAGGCCTGAAATCTCCAACTCGAGTTGAGACTGTCACAGCTTTCTTGTGGAAATGTATTGTATCTGTTTTCACAAACTTAAGAGGATTTCAAAACCCTTCTTTTCTAACCCACGCAGTGAATCTTAGGAGAAGAATGGAATGGAACCATCTTTGTCAGAAAATTCATTAGGAAACTTGCTGTGGATAGCTGCTGCAGAACACAGAGAAATGGCAGCAGAGCCAAAACTTGGTGGCTTAGTGGGTAAAGTCAGGGAAGCAATATCAAGAATTGATGATGAATTTGTTAAGAAAATTAAACGGGATGAAGGGAAGTTTGTGATGTCCGAGTCCCTTAAGAAAATAGCTGAAATGGCAAGCAAAGATGGAGCAGATTACATTGGATTTTCAAGTTGGTGTAACTTTGGCTACTATGGTGTTGATTTTGGGTGGGGAAAGCCTGTTTGGGTTAGCACTATTGGTTTGGAAGGTTCAGTTTTTATGAATCTGATAATCTTGCGTGATACAAAGTCAGGTGATGGTGTAGAAGCTTGGGTAACCTTGGATGAACAAGAAATGGCAATATTGCAAAGTAACCAAGGCCTCCTCAAATTGGCTTCATTGGATCCAAGTCCTTTGCCAATTGATAACTCAGTAGTTTCTCCTTAATTTTTCCCAGTCTATATTTACTTGATTTAGTGTTAAAATCTTTAATAGTAGTGAACTATCAAGTTGTGGCTTGATATTCAAAAACAATTTTACTCTCCCTTAGCTATAGATATTTTTGCCTCCATATGTAATTAATCAAACAAATCACGACTATATAAAATAATAATAAAAAAAGAAAAGAAAAGAAAATTACTAGCACTAATCGCTGCTCTAAGGTAATTTCTGACATGCATTTTATGGGTATCAGGAATATAACTAATGAGATATATAACTAATTAGAGTAAAAATTGTTTTATTTCTTTTTATTCTGAAATATAACTAATGAGATATATGATGTATCAGGAAAACTTTGATTTTAAATTATGAATTTTCTCTATTATAAGTCAAATTAGCGGTAAACCGAGTTATGAATATCAATTAGTTAAGAAAATTGAAAATTGATAGCTAAATTTTTAAAAAAATTAGCATTTTCTAAAGAAATATTTATATAACTACCTAAAAAAATTATTTTTATTATAAAAATACTACAAAAACTAAAAATATTTATATTTTTATAAAAGTTGATGCAAAATTTTAAAAATATTTTATTTCTCAATAAAATAATTTTTTTTAAAAAATAATTCTTCCCTCGATACAATTAATATTTTACTTTAAATTTTTATTTTTTTATAAACTTCACAATTAAATAAAAAAATTATAATAAAATAATAAAAATTAATATTTTAAATTATTTTTTATTATATAAAAATCACAATTTTTATAAAAAAGAAAAAAATTAATTTTAATAATAAAAAATAAATAACACTAAAAAATAAAAATAAAATATACAAAAATACATTAACAAAAATAATTAAATTTACTTTTAAATAAAATTTTTATATTATACACATAAAAAAAATATACAATTTTGTTATTTAAATATTATTTAGATGTGTTGTAGATGTTATGTATATTATATTTTTATTATTAAAGTTATGTATATTTTATGTAAAAATTATTAAATATTGTGTGAATATTGTATAAATATTTTGTGGATATTTTGAGAATAAAAATTAAAAAATTAAATTAAATAAATATTAAAAACATCATGTAGATGTGTCATAAATTTATTGTAGATGTATTATTGATGTGTTGTAAATATATATTATGTTGTTGAGTGTGTGTTTTATATATATTATGTATATGTTGTGTATATATTTATTTAATTTTTTATGTACATTAAAAATATGACATAAAAGAATTTTTTAAATAAAAAAATAATTAAAATAAAATCATAAAAAAAAAGAAAAAATTGCAAAAATTTAAAAAAGAACAACTAAAAGATTTTTTTTTGAAAAATAAGGAGAACTTTTATTAAGAAAAAACAGAGAAAACAATGCAATGTGGGAGTGACACTCAACTTTAAAGACTAGCATAGGAGATCACTGCCCGGCTAACTGGTGAGCAATCGAATTAACACCTAAAAGTTAATTTTGAAAAACAAAATACAAAGCCATAATCTCAACTCTCAAGTGTGAAGCGTTCTATGATGTGCAGTAATAAGATTAGCAGTGAATCGCTCCTATCACTATTGACCTATTGAAAAAATTTATATTTAAAAATTAATCATTATATATTAATTTAATTGGTTCAATTAAATTTATTAAATTTAATTAATTTATTAATAAATTTAATTAATTAATTAATAAATATTAAAATTTAACAACTCAATCAATTTAAATAAATATGATCAACAGAGTTTGCTCATCCTCAGTTAAAAGTATATTAATACTTTGTAATAGCAGGCCTGAGAAAGGCCAACAACTCAGCCTATAACCTCCACTCCAAGTGGGATATTATGAGTGGCGCCCACATGTACACTATACCAATGTTCAGTGGTGGGCCACGTCATAATTTGAATATGGTTTAGTTTAGGAAATTTAATTTAGTCATAGTCTCATCTAACGCTATGAATTAAAAAAAAACGTCATTCATCACAGTATTTCTAAATTTTTTTATATATTTCATTAGAAATTTTTTAATTATTTCATAAAATAAATAATAAATACATAATAAATTTATAAAAATACTCCTTTTATTTCACTGTTAATAAAATTTATTCTATTTTAAGTATATTTTTTATAAATTTTATATAATACTTATTCTGCTTCATTTTAAGTGTCGTGTAAAAGAAAATTTTTATTTTATTTTAAGTGTTATTTTTAGAAATTCAAGAGAATATTAATTATAAAATTTTAATATTATTTCTATAAATTAATAAAAAAAATAAATGAAGTGAGAACATGAGAAAAAAAATATTTAAATAAATTATAATAAAATTTTTATAAAATTTATAATGATTAATTATTTTTTTAGTTTGTACATACCGTTCTTACACGACGATTAAAATGAAATAAAAGAGAGTATTAATTAAAAAAATTTTAAATTCATTCTTAATATATACGAAAAAAATATTTAAAAAAATAATTAGATAAATTATGATAAACGTACCCGAGTTATTATTATTTTGGAATGTATCTTTATTTTTAAGCTAAATAATTATGAAGTCCATGAAGTTTTACATATTACATTAATCAATCTCTATATTTTCAATATCTAATTTTTTTATTCATATATTTTTAAAAATTAAACTATTTAATTATTTTATTTTCATCCTAAAATCATTAATCAATGACTTTGATATGATAAAATAATTTTTTTACTCTTCTTTTGCATATATTTATATTTATTATTTATTAAATTCATTTTATCTTTAATTTTATTATATATATAGATTACCTGCAAGATAATAATAAAAATTATTTGTATTATTTAAAATTATTTTTTTAATAATATCTATAAAATTAAAATAAATAATGTGTATGAATTATCTGCAGAATAATAAAAAATATTAATCATATTATTTAAAATTATTTTTTAATACTATTTATAAAATTAAAATAAATTAAATGTATTTTATTTTTAATTTTAATTTATATATAAATTGCCTATAAAATAATAAAAGGTATTATTTATATTATTTAAAATTATTTTTTTAGTAATGTCTATAAAATTTAAATAAATGATGCGTATAAATTATCTGCAAAATAATAAAAAAATATTAATAATATTATTTAAAATTATTTTTTTAATAATATTTATAAAATTTAAATAAATTATGTATAAAAAATATAAATAAAATTAAAAATAAATATGACTTAATAAATAATAAAAATAAATATATATAAAAATGATAAAAAAAATTATTTTATATTATTAAAATCGTTGACTAATAATTTTAAGATGAAAATATTGATAAAAAGCCTAAATAATTTAATTTTTAAAAATATAAAGATATAAAAATTTAAATGTTAAAAATTTATAAATCGACTAATATAATATATAAAATTTTAAAAATTTTATAATTATTTAGCTTTTTTTTTATGATATTTGAATTAATGAAAAAATTAATAAATACAAAATATTAATAAATTTTATTTTTTATTTTTTTAATAATTTCGTCAGAAGTTGATTCCCAAAAAAAACCGTCAGAAGCACTAGAAAAAATTTAAAACCCATAATGCCAGTGAAAGCGTTGAACATGTAAAAATCCAAATCACAATTTTCTCTTACTCTTTCTTATTCATCGTCGTCTCCGTAGCCTTCGGTTGAATCGGAAAAATGAAATGAGAAGAAAGAAACAAAAAAACAGAAGACCAGAATAGCAAACATCCTTTGCTTTCTTATGGCTTCTTTGTTCTTCTTCTCCTTCTCCTTTCTCTTTTTCGTTTTTGTTGCTTCTCTTTCACCTGTTGTTCTTGGTAATAATAATAATTATAATAATTTAACTTATTCTTCCACTTTTACCCCCATCAATCGGGATCTCTACCATTCCAGGTACCTATTTTACTGTTTCAATGTCAATTTTATTTGAATCTTTGGTGACAACAGTAAAAATTAGAAGCTTTTTTTTGTTTTCATTTTTGGGTTATTTCAGGATTGTTACTTTTTTCCCTTGGAAATCGGAATTTAATGTCTTTTTTATATTTATTGAACTATAATAATGATGGGATTTCGTAAATTTTGATTCTTTTGCAGTGTTGATTTGTTGGAGCAGATAAAGGCATTGGTTTCTCGCCACCCAGATAAACTCACTGTATGTATGCAGTCTGTGTGCTTCCTTTCTTTTCTTCTTCTTCTTCTTTTATAAAGCCTGAAACTTATAATTTTGCGTCTTTTTTACAGGTTGAAACGATTGAAAGTGAAAGTAAAGGTTATCAATCTGAGATCACAGTAGTTACTTATTGCAGAAGTAGGAGACAGAGTGATGATAGGTCAAAGTTTAGGATCCTTCTGGTAAGTTTTCTGCATATATTGTGTGTTCTGAATTGAATTCTATATTGGGTCCATCAAGTTTTTGCTTATTAGACCCATTTTTGTATTTTTCAAGGATAAAGAAAAGATAAAATAATTGAAATAATATGTGATTCTGCTTGAATAGGGGAGGATGAGATAGGAAAGAGAAGAGCAGTAGATATTCTATTTCAGTTTGATTTGTACGTGTAGTGGATTAGTTTATCTCAGATTGGTAATTGCTGGTTTTCTTGACAGATGATTCCTTGTCTTCCAGAGTTTCGGGCAGCACGGGAGGGAGCTCATTACATCAGAACTTGCATCGCGGATCTTGTCAATCTTAAGTGAAGAACAGTTTCTGCCCAATATAAGTCCAGCTACCTTAAACAGTACTTTAGACAAGCTTGTCATAAAGGTAACCTATCATCACAGTCACACATCAGTAATTTGAATTTTCCCTTAAAGTGCACTGATAAAGCTATAATCTTCCCTAATGAGTGAATTGAAATATTTATCTAGTTTAGCAACTTATGAATAGATTGATATAGTTTCTTTCTTCTCTTTCTCCTTTTCTTGCTTCACTTTCTAGTATTTTCTTTCAACTTAATAGCTACCCTGATTATTGATGTTGGTAGCCTCTGCCAGTAATGCTAGCAGCAATCTGTTTTAGAACATTGGATCTTGAAAATTCTTAGCTGGGGAGGGTTTATCCATCTGTACCTATCACCTTTTTCTTTCTTGCTTAATATACAACTGGTTTGTTGTCTATTAAGCATTGAAAATTCGTTGTGTCATTTCGTGTGCCACAAATAATGTGTAGGAAAGAGGGCTAAAGTCATACCAAACGTTGTATACAACACAACTGGTGCTAAAAGGACAGAAGATTTGCTCCATATCCATCTTTCCTGAAACCTATTTGTTTTTTCATGAATGCTAATTTCCGATAACATACAGGTGGTGCCTATGGAAAATTTGAATGGCCGCAAACTTGTTGAAGAAGGAGATCTTTGCGAGAGGAGAAATGGTTATGCTAGTTGATTTTAGTAATTTGATCTTGCTTTTAGGGAGGAGATAGAAACACTAAACTTTACCTTTTTATTGCAGGAAGAGGAGTAGATCTCAACCGGAATTGGAGTGTTGATTGGGGCAAAAAGGAGAAGGTTTGCTATGCTCATTTACTCTATACTTTTGGAGTTATACTCTGTTTATAACTAGAGATTGCATCTTTTTAAATTCCTACTCCAGATATAATATCTCTGGCAATTTCTAAGTTTAACTTCAAATAAATTCACAATCATCATCACAAAGGCTTTGGGCTAATGATAGGTGTTTTTAGCTTTCCATATTTCTACCACTTGTATTTAAATGCTATAATTTTAAATTAACAGTATGATTTTATGTGATATATATATTTTTCTCATATTTGTTGCCTATTCAATTGTAGGATTATGATCCATATGAAGAGAATCCTGGCACTGCTCCTTTCAGTGAGCCTGAAACTCAAATAATGCGTAAACTAGCCTTATCTTTTGATCCTCACATATGGGTTAACGTGCACTCTGGAATGGAGGTTAGTGATGCTAGCTTCCTCACTGATATTCTTTGTCTTTGGTTGCTGAATGATGTATGTGTAAGAAATATTATTTACATCTCCCAGTGCAATATTTATGGTTCAATAACAAAAACAAATTAGTTGCTTAACAGTTTATTTAGTCCTTTATTAGCTGTGGACCATGGAAGTTGGTTTATGTGTAACTTGAATCTTGTTCTGAAATAGCTTCTAATGCATGAGGTGAAATCCTATGTAAATCTAGAAGTGAGATTGCACTAAATAAGCTTTTGTAGCATGGATTAGGATAAGGATTTCAATTTGATTGGGCTAGGGTGTAGGCCTAGCTTCACTCACACTCAAGATGTGCTTTGCTTTCTCTCCCTCTCTCCTTTTCTATTGTTTTTTTTCTTTTCTTTTATTTTATTTGTCTGGGGGCAGAAATCGACAATTTTCCTGTGAAAGCACTTGAGCAGGTATTCCATTGTCATTTGTCAGTATATTCCTCTCAGTTGAATATCATTGCTTAATGTAAATTTTATGTGCACTTGTATACGGTGCTTCCTTTCTTTGTTTATCTAAGTTTTTGTTTAATGTACACTTTGTGATGCCATACTTCATTTTGTTTGTTTAGGCGTTATTTATGCCATATGACCACAGGAACACAACCCCTGATGGATCACCCTCACGGCAGATGAGATCATTGCTTAGTGAACTGAATCAAGTTCATTGTCACAAGCGTTGCATGATTGGTTCAGGGGGAGGCTCTGTTGGGTTAGTCTTCCTTGCAATGAGAACCTCTTACTGTTTTGGAATATCCCGCTTATTGATGGTCTAAATGCATGCTTAGTAGGGTTGCTGAGCAGTAGATTGTAAATAGAAAGCTTGATGAAGTGTTGTAGGCATTGTGGAGTATTGTTTTTGGTAACAATAAGTATGTTGATCTCTGATTTATTGGAATATGGCGGGCATCTCTTACATCATATAGCTTACAATGGGTAAATTTACTGCATTTCATATACTTGGTAACTTTAATTAGGGCAGAAATTCTTGAAAATTGGAACTGGAAACCTGACTGGTTTATGTAAGTGTGATCATAGTCAATAACAGGACCTGTAGGTTAGGCGGCTATTAGTTTTTTTATTCTAATTCAAGTCCTTACACAGTCTGCGGGGCCTTTGGGAATGAACCGGTCTCTACCAGCATCTTTTTTGCATATTTTAGAGAAGACTTAAATGTGGATTGGGACTTTGTCAACTTCATGTAAATGTGTATTATTTACTGTAAAATGCTGAACACTGGTCTCCAAGCTGGAAAACATGTCATCTATATGATAACACCATTCAGGAATATTACAATTGATAGGCTTATTGTTTTTCAATGCTTTAATTTAGGTATCTTGCTCATGGTACAGCAACAGATTACATGTACGACATTGTAAAAGTGCCCATGGCTTTCACATTTGAGGTATGTGAAATGTGAATACAATCACTTAAAGCTAGTAGTTCTTGTTCATGTTATACTCTAGCTACCGTTTCTTTTTTATGATTTATTTGATGATTGGCAGATATATGGGGATTCAACAGCCTCATCTGGAGACTGCTTTAAAATGTTCAATCCTGTGGACCTCACTAGTTTCAATGTATGTTACATCACTCTTAGAATGTTATTACTATAATTTGCTACTCTCTGAATATAATTGTGCAGCAATATATGAAAACATATCTTTCTGGGTCCAGCGAGTTCTCAACGATTGGTCTGCTGCTTTTTTCACGATATTTAAATTGGGACCACTCCAACAAGATGAAACTCAATCAAAGACTTCCATGTCCAGTTTGGACAAGTGGGTTTCCATAGATGAATATCTTGATGGGTACCTAATGGAAAGAAGAAATAGATATGGTAAAAAGATGGAGGTACTAGATGTTGGGATGCAGGAGATAAGAACATATTTTCGGCTCTTCTTGCTATCCTCAGTTCTGCTATTGTTCATGTTCTGTTCTAGAATTTCAAAGAGCAAGTCTAGTAGAGCTATCGTTCCAGCAATGCCCATCTAACCATATATCTTGACGGACAGTATAGTGTGTGTGACGGACAACAGAAACAGAGATGTATTTTACATTCTTTAGAAAAAAAAAAGGTGGTTCTGATTTGTGTAATTAAACTTTATATAGGACATTTTTTTTCCTGGGTAAGGCTACATTGATTTGTCTTCAATGAATTGCACAGCAATTATTCTTACTTCATTGGAAATATTACTAGAGAGCTAATGTGTTTCATTTCTCTTCATGACGTGGTTAGCAGCCAAGACCGCAAGATTGTTATTTCTTGAACTAAAGAAGCTAAGGTTAAATAATTTTCCAACTATAGTAGGGACCATGCTTCGATTGTTAAAAGAAATGCTACTGTGATATCTCAAATGAAGGGTAAATTAAGCAAATATAAATAAATATCCATTGTATGGCAGATATTGGAAGGCACTGTTTCTGACCTTATGTTACAATGGCTCTGTTTTAACATGGGTGCAATTCAATTAAGAGAGTAACGCTATTTCCTTTACGCTACAACAGAGATTCGAATTGTCAATTCCAAGTTGAAATGATTATGATACATGAGACTAACAACATATTGAATGTCACTGTGTGTTTGTATGAAACAGGTAACTTTACAATCTATATGAGAGAGGATGAATGAAGATGTACCCAAATCTTTGTATTCTGATCATAAAGTGTGGTCTTTATTCCAGAATTCCCTTGTTGCTGGACCAGAATCTCTTCCAAATTATGAATGTCCAAGCGTAAGTCATTCCTGCAAGACCATCTGGGTCCAGATAATAAAAATTATTTCATAGAGAGGAAGAAGAGAAGAATGTATATCATTAGAACATTATGGTAGGGCTTTAAATGTCAAATGTTCAATAATACGGACAGACGCACATCAGAAATGTTGAAGCTGGTACAACAGTACATACCTAACCTAAAAAGAACATGACAACATGCCAAAACTGAAACTGAAGAATTACTTGCATGGTATAGAACTGAAAGGTTTATCAAATATCAGCAAAGGATTGCAGCCACAAACCTCAGATTAGCAAATCAGTATGGATCTTAAACGTGAGTCAGTGAATATTGATCTAGACTTCATCTTGGCATGAACATCCTCACTTAACTATAACTTCAGTGTTTGTTTCATGTATCTCAGAGCAGATCGTAGCATTGCTCTAGCTTTCCTATCTGGATTGCATCCAGCCAAAATCATTTCTTCATACACAGATGGCACCTGAAACCACACAGAGTACTCCATATCATACAAGATCGGTGATTCATAATTATAAATGAGCACAGACATCATATTATCTTTAGCCTAGTAGCTTGAGGTTGGCAATTATAGGCGATCAGCCAGAGAATGGGGAATCAGGACTGCAAATTTGAATTTTTAAAACTAGGAGCAGATCATATTTAACTCTAATAACTAAAACATCTAAAATATTTAGCCAACAAATCCCTCACAGCAACCATTACAAACTCAAGTTGACACATACAAAGCTGAATGCAAAAACTCAACAAAGCATTAAATCCCAAATTAATTAGGACCAGAAATAGGAACCCATTTCCAAATATTCTACTACCTTATGAAACTTGTCAACACGAATCAAAGCTTTCATGAGTGTAGTAAATGTTACTACATCTGGCTTCAAATCCTGCAGTTCCAGGGACCAGTGGTCATGAGATGGCAAAATAAATTATAGTTTCAAGATATGGGGAAACTAGATACTGCTGAACAATCAATTAACAGTTACTTACATTTTCCTTCATGTACTGCAGCACTGCAAATGCTTCAGCATCTCTCCTATCCTCACCAAATGCATTGATCAATGAATTCAGGGCTAAAAGACTAGGCCTTAGGCCATCTGCTCTCATTAACCTAAATGCATTTACTGCCTGCTCAGATAAGCCCTGTGAGGAAATGAGAGAGGAGACAATCAGTGACCTCTAAAGCAAGCAACATAGTGCATTTTTGTCCAACAATGCAGAAGAAAATACCACTGACATGATTGAGTTGAATGCTAAAATATTAGACTATAAGAACTAAAATGACTGGCAATGGTCTATTAAATCCATCGATGCACAAAGAAGAGTAGTCAGACATCATGGATATATTGTTTGTATAGCTTGTAATATGTTTTATGCAAAATTGATTTCTTTGCCTTCATGGAATATAGGCACAATAAAATACCAAATCAATTGCAGTCAGTTACTATAACAAGAAAACTCAAGAGTGAAAAATCACTTAATGGTGGTTACATGGAGTTGGCAAATGATACCCTTCGTGCATAGGCATTTATCAATGCATTGTACATAGTAGAGGATGGTTTCAATCCCGCAGACTTCATGTCCTCTAAGCAATCAATCGCATCATTAAACCTTCCTGATTGCCCATAAATATCAACAAGTGTGGTGTATGTTACAACATTTGGCAACAACCCCAGACTCTGCATTTTTAGCATCAAGCTCTTCACATCGTCCCATCTCTGCTGCTCCCCAAATGAATTAATCATAATGTTAAATGTGGTGGTACATGGTGAATAGCCTTTTTCCATCATTTCCTCAAACAACTCTTCAGCTCTATTATGGTGCCCTGCCTTGCAGTGAGAATCTATAAGTGTATTCCATGTGACTGTATCAGGCTGTATGCCCTCAGATAGCATCCTATCAAAAGTAACCATTGCATGATCAAGGCAATTAAACTTGCCAAAAGTATCAATCATCACATTGTAAAAATGCCTATCCGGGCGCACTCCACTGGCTTTCATTTCTCTCAATACTTGAAATGATTTCTGCCATTCCCCCCTATCGCGGTAACTGGCTAAAATTCTACTGAAAACATAGGAATTAGGCATTACATTGCTGGCTTCCATTTCCTTCAACACAATTCTGGCGCTTTCCCATCTTCCTGCATTAGAATAAGCATCAATTAGCAGACTATAAGAGTGCTCGTCTGGTGAAACCCCCTTTTTCTCCATCTCTGAAACAATAAATTCAGCATCTTTCAGCGAACCAGCTTTGACATACCCTTTAAGAAGTGCATTATAAGCCCTAGTCCTGGGCATCAATCCATTATCTTTCATTTCTTCAAAAATAGCTTCAGCTTCCACAGTCCTACCCGAATCTCCTAATGCCGATATCACTGCCACAAGAGTCGAAGTTCTTGGGCTTAATCCGCTGCCCTGAACCAACCCTAGAAACTCTATAGCACGGCTTGGATCACCAGCTTTTGCAAAGCCGACAATTATATCATTCGACAACTGAACATCAAGCTCAAGCTTATCACACTCGATTTCACTATAAATCTTTTGCAGAATCACAGAATCGATTCTATTTGATCGCGTAAGAGACCGAATTATCAAGCTGTAGTTAACGAAATCAGACGGATAGCCATCTTGGCGCATTCTAGAAATCAAATTGAGTGCCTTTTCAAGATCATTGTTACGAGCACAAGCATTGATCAAAGCATTATAAGTTAAAGGAGACAAAGCCTGTTTCTGAGAAAGCAAAAACGCTTCGTATAGCTTCTCCGATCGACCAAGAGCGTGAATCAAAATCGAATAGAGTAACTCGTAAGAGAAACAGAGATTGTGTTTCTGAAGCCATGAAACGACAGCGTATGCTAAGCCAATTGAAGACGAAGAAGAACAAAGAGATTTAAGAAGAGAGTGCCAAAGTGGACCAGGCACAGCTCTGTATGACTCGGCAAGCTGAAACTCAGCAACATCCAGTGAACTCGGTGAGACAGTATTAGCATTACCAGAGGTTACAGAAGATGCTTGGCTGGATAAGAAGTTAAGAAGTGGAGTAAAGTCATAGCGACGGCTATGAAGGGAAAGAATGTCCTCGACGTCGTCGTTTTGGTTATTAGGAAGCCGTTTAGAAGAAGAGTCCAAATTAGTTGTTACAGCGGTTATGGATGTGGAGGAAGCGAGTGGCGGTTGGAAGATAAGCTGCTGGTGGTGGTGGTGGTGGCGGTGGAATGAAGAATGAAGGCGGGTCAAGGGATGTGGTGGAAAAAGAAGCATGTTATTGCTTTATTCTTATGAGAAGGAGAACTGAGAATATAGAGAGAGAAGACAGGAGCAACAATGGTGGCTCAACGGTTGAGTTTATCGGGTTTGGATCGTTTATGGTGTGTGTTGGGCGAAAGAGACAGGCTGTGGTGCTGTTTCGGAACGGCGTCGTTTTACTGTGGAACGAGTCTCGTTGCTCATAAACGGCGCCGTATGGAAATGGAAAGCTATTTATTTCTTTTGGCACTGGTCCGAACGGCGTCGTTTATAGTGGAGTCTCGTTGATCATAAACGGTGTCGTACTGAACTGGAAAGGATTTTCCTTTTATTATTGGGAAAATTATATCCATTACTGTATTTACATTTTACAATTTCAATTATACGGTGCAAAGTTTTTTCTTTTATTTTTATGTTTTGCTTTTTTTTCAGCATTATTTTTTTTCAATTTTTTTAATTTTTAATTTTTATTTATATTTTTTATTCATAAATAATTTTTTATTATTTTATTTTTATTATATACATAAAAAATAAACATATATATAACATATACATTATATATATAATACATATAAAATAAATTGTAACATATTCATAATATATATAATATATCTGCAATATATCTATAACATATACATTATAATTAATCAATATATAAATCGATAAGACACATATATATAATATATATATTATAATTAAGCAATATATAAAAATTATATAATATATAAAGATTAAAATATAATATATGTGCAATATATACATAACTACATGACATATTTAAAACTTATAAAATTATATAATAAAATAATATTCTTAATATTTTTTGATAAATTTTTATTATTTTTTATTAAATGTATTTTTTTATAAAATAATATATGAAATACATTCAATTTTTATATTTTTTGAAGAATTTTATAATATATATATATATTATAAAAATATAATGGTGTATATTATTTTTGTAAGTTTATAACTTTTTTAGTATTTTTAAAAATATTTTATATTAATGATATTTTTTTAAAAAAATTGATTTTATAACTAATTTTATAGGAAACCCAGGGCCGTCTTAAATATTTAAGGGGCCCTGTTCTTAGAGAAAAACAGAATAAATTAAACACTATTCCTAACTTGAACCAAATTATTTTCAAAAATTAAAAAAAAGAAAAAAATTATAATTTGAGACTGGAGGGAGAGAAAAAAAAAATTTTGTCACTGGAGGGGGAGAAAAAAAATATATATTTAAATAAATATATTTACAAATTTTTGTTTCATCTTGGGGCCCTGTGCAAGCTGGGGTCCCTATGCAGTAGCCCAGTTTGTACAGGGCCTTCACCGGCCCTGAGGAAACCTTTTTATCATTTGAACTCGTAACATGGCAATTTCAAGCTATGCTTTGTGGGAGATTGGGTTGGGCTTCTACTTAATTATTTTGCTATGCACAATATTATGATTTATAATATTTTATATTATTTAAGATAGTAATAATTAATATTATAATATAATTAATATAAAAATTAACTTTAAAATAATTGTTGTATTTTCTTATTTTTTTATAAAAAAATTAGATGGACTAAAACATCATTCATAAATTCATTAATATTAAAATTATTATATTATCACTTTATTAATAATAATAATTGAATTAAAAAAATTAATTATTTTTTCTTGATCATATAAAGTGTAGTTTGGTGGCTTCAAATATGAGTAGCTCATGTTTGAGTTTTGGATTTTTAAATCCTAAATGCTTTCGTTTAGGAGTAGATATCGGTCGCTTCGGTTAATTAATTGATCAAATCAATCTATTAATCGAACTGAATTTTTTAAAAATTTATAATCAAATTGATCGGATTCCTATTTCGACGAGTTTGATTAATTAATTGAATCAAATCGGTCAGTTTAATTAATTAATTAAATTGTCTAATTTTTTAATTTTATAATGAAAGTTTTATTTTAAAAAAAGTAATATAATTAAATAACTAAATAAAATAAAACTTATTAAAAACTAAAAAAGTAACTTTATTTTGTAATAAAATTTTATATTTATAGTAGAAAATTAATATAATTAAAAAATTAAACAAAAAATAATAAATTAATTAATTATTTTTTTAAATGATTATGTTAATGGTTAACCGATCAAATCAAACTGGTTACCCATTAACGATACCAAAAATTAAATTTTTGTAATTTTTTCGACCAAACCGACCGAATTATCTTAAATTCAGTTAACCGAAATAAATGTTTGATCAACAACAACAACAACAACAACTAAGCCTTAATCCCAAACAAGTTGGGGTCGGCTATATGGATTCTCAACAAAATAAGCTCAAAAGATACCATAAAAGATACTCCAGCCTTAGGCCCCTTCCAAGACACGAATTTTACGTCTCCATTCAAGTCTGTCATTAATCAAATCCGCATCAAGATCTAAGGCACGTAAGTCTCTTGCTATCACCTCCTTCCACACAGTTCTAGGTCTGCCACGACCTCTAGCCCCCTCAATCAACAAATTCTCACACTTACGAACCGCAGCATTAGGAGGTCTTCTTAAAACATGCCCATACCATCTAAGTCTTCCTTCCCTCACCTTATCTCCGACGTCCGCTACTTGGATTTTTTGTCGAATATGAACATTCTTAATTTTGTCCAGTCTGGTATGTCCACACATCCATCTTAGCATCCTCATTTCTGCCACACTCATCTTATGCAAATGTTGTCCCGTTGGTGCCCAACACTTACTACCATAGAGCATCGCAGGTCTAACAACCGTCCTATAGAATTTACCTTTCACTTTCAGAGGTATTTTCTTATCACATAAAACCCCAGTCGCACCATTCCACTTCAACCACCCTACCTGTATTCTGTGAGCCACATCTTCATCTATACGGCCATCATTCTGGAACACCGAACCCAAATATTTGAAGTGCTTGGTTTTAGGAACCAAAACTCCATCCAACTTAACCTCATGTTCCTGCTTCTTCCTTAGACTGAACTCACAGTGCATATATTCCGTTTTACTCCTACTTAACTTAAAACCCTTGTCCTCGAGGGTTTTTCTCCACACTTCCAACTTACGGTTTACATCAGCACTAGTCTCATCAATTAAAATAATGTCATCAGCAAACAACATACACCAAGGAACATCGTCTTGTATGCTTCTGGTTAGCTCGTCCATAACCAGGGTAAATAAATATGGACTCATGGCCGAACCTTGATGCAATCCGGTAGTAATAGGGAAAGCCTCAGTGTCTCCACCAGGTGTTTTCACACTAGTGGATGCATTCTCATACATGTCCTTGATGATGTTGATATATTTGCCGTTGACTCCTTTCCTCTTCAAAACCCACCATAACACTTCTCTTAGTACTCTATCATAGGCTTTCTCCAAGTCAATAAATACCATGTGGAGATCTTTTTTCTTCTCTTGATACAATTCCATTAGTATTCTTAGAAGAGAAATAGCCTCCATGGTAGATCTCCCTGGCATAAACCCAAACTGATTCTCCGAAACTCTTGTAAGCTTCATCAATCTGTGTTCAATAATCCTTTCCCATAATTTCATAGTATGGCTCATAAGTTTGATACCCCGATAATTTGTACAGCATTGAATGTCTCCCTTATTTTTATATATGGGTACCATGATACTCTTCCTCCAGGCATTCGGCATCTTACGTCCTTTCACAATAGCATTAAAGAGTTTAGTTAACCAGGCAACTCCTACCTCTCCAAGGTTCTTCCAAACCTCTATAGGAATACCATCCGGGCCACAAGCTTTACCAACTTTCATATACTTCAAGATGGATGCCGAATTTTATTCATCCATACTCTCGCTCCTTTATATGTAATTAATAAAAAAATTAAATTTAGTAATTTAAATATAAAATAATAAGTGAAAACTTATTACTTAATAATTTTTTGAATATAAAAAAAATTATAGATTTACTTGCAAAATAATATGAGTAAAGATAATATAAAAGTAGTAGAAGACCAAATAAATATATTAAAATTAAAATTAAGTTGGTATGAAAAATATATTTAAATGAATAAAAAATTATTAAAAATAATAGTCAAATAATATAAAACTCTAAATATAATAATAGTTAAGAACATGTATATTTTAATATTATTTTTAAGATAATTAAATTTTAATTATCAATTTAAAATTTAAAATAATAATAACAGTAAATTTTAAAAAGAACTATTTTAAAAATAATGACTCACAAATTTTACTAAAAATTAAAATAAAAATAAAAATTCAAACTTGGGAAATAACTCTAAAATAATGTCTTGTAAAATATTTTAATGTGTATATATTATGTATGAATTAAAAAAGAAAGAAAATTAATTAAAAGAGTAAAGTATAATGGCTTAAAAATTAAAAACTACATTTAAGTCATTAAAATTTTTTATTAATAAAAATAAAAATAAATAAAACATACAAAAGCATGAAAATGGGGAAAAACAATAAACAGAAAAATTATAAATATATATATATATATGTGTGTGTGCGCGCGCGCACATATGTATGTATATAATCAAAAGGGATAAAAAAAAAAAGAACATTGTTTTTCTTTGAGAATTCACTATTTATTTAGATGGATGTTTTAGTATATTATATAATATAATAGTTCATTAATTTATATGTTTTAATTCATTAATTTATTGAAATTTGGAAGTATTTATATATGCACGTATGACATGTATCGGATGTAATCCCATAAAAAATAGGGGCACAATAGTAATAAAAAAATGAAAGATAAATTGAAAATATAGAAAAAAGTTAAAAAAAAAAAAAAAAGCAAAAAGGTCTAATCGAAAATTTAACAAAAATACATGATTTTTTTTTGGAAATTCTCTATTTATCTAGGGAGCACTATGTAATATATAACAAGCAAAAAATTACCCGCGATATGCCGCGCATTATAATATTTTATATTATTTTAAATAATTATTAATTGATATATAAAAAATAATAATATACATTTAAATATACATAATATTAACCATTTTAATATTTATTTATTATAAAATATTTATAGTAAAATATATTTAATATATTAAGATTTTTTTAATAAATTTAATATTTTTTTAATTTAAAATGATGATTAAAATATTAATTTTTAATCTTATTATTTTAAGAAAAATAAAAAAAATAATTAAAAGTAGTATTTAAATAAAAAAAGTGAAGATTTATTTATTGCTGATTAAGTTTTCAAAAAGAAAAATATTATAAATTTATTATTAAAATAATAGGAGCAAATAAAAATATAAAAGTGATAAAATAAGTGAAGAACATATAAATATATTAAAAATTAAATTAAATAAAAAATTATATTAAAAATAAAATCAAATAATAGTAATAATAATAATAACTCATAAGTTAAAATTAAAATAAAATCATGGCAAAATAAAAATAAAACACGACTGAAAATAAAAAAGAAAGAAAAGAAAAATTAATGACAAAATAAAAAATAAAATACGGTTTGAAAGGAGATTTGCTATTTATTTGAGTAATTTTAGTATATAATATAATTATAATATAATATGCATAATATGCTTTTCAAATTAAAATATTAAAAACTTGAATTTGATATATTTATAATGAAGAATCATAATTAAACATAATAAAATACTTATTCATGTTATTTTTTTGAAAATTCTATAATTGTTTATGAAATTTATACAAAACCTTTTTAAGTTAAAAAAAATCATTTTTTAATTTAAAAATATAAGTTAAAACGTAGTTAATGATGTCGCACTGAAAATGATAATTGTTTATTAATTTGAAAATTGTCACACTGATTTTTTTGGGATACTTTCCACTATTTTTATTTATATGCTTAAGTGAAGAAACTATATTTAAGTGGTGTTATTATGTAAATAACTAATAATTTTACATGTGATAATTATTGTTTTTGGCTATTTATTTATCATGAAAATTTGATTAATCAATTTTAGAGTCAAAATAGGAGGTGTCTAATTTATAAATTGGAAGTAAAAAATAAAATGTGCATAACTTAGTTAAATGAAAGTAAAAAAATGGAGGTGCATAATTTTCACCAACTATTTTTGAAGCCTATATAAATCCCTTAGCTCTCATTTGAAAATCATCATAAAATTAAATTTTCTCTCTTTCCTTTGTAATTCTTATTTGATATTAGTAGAATTATTTTGGTAGTGTCCGACGACGTAAGCAAAATTGGACGAACCTCGTTAAAGTTTGGTGTTCTCTTTATTAATTTATTAATAGTTATTTTTGGTATAGTTGTGGTGGTATTTTGTGTTAGTGATTATATGCCTAAGAAAATCTTATCTAAGGAAAGACTTGATATTTAAGAGTGTCCATTGTAACCCACCTCTCTTTCCTGGGAATAATTATTGGTGCAATTATTCACATACTATACATATTATTAGTGAAAAATTAATCCAATTTTCACAACAATTGGTGTCAGAGTCAAGATTTTCTGAGTATGCTTTGTGGTTGCAGCCTAGTCTGATATTTCACATCAGAAAAGATTCTCTTATATTATTTATATTCCGCATTTATTAGCTATTAAATAATTTTTTGAAGCTGAAATGACAGACGACTCAGGCAAATCATCCACTTCAAAAAAGACAACATCTACTTCGTCAATTTGGTCAATGACTGCTGTGTCAAATGCTATATTTGCAGTGGAGATTTTTGATGGTACATGTCATTTTGGTATGTGGCAAAGTGAGGTTCTAGACGCTCTCTTTCAGCAAGGTCTAGACATTGCCATTGAAGAAGAAAAATCAGAAGACATTGATAAAAAAAATTGAAAAGCCATCAATCGTGTGGCTTGTGGTTAAATTCGATCGTGCCTTTCTAGAGAACAGAAGTATGCGTTCTCTAAGGAAGTTTCGCAAGTAAACTGTGGAAGGCATTGAAGAATTTTTTTTTTGAATAAAAGCAATAAGAACAAGCTTCATATGAAGAAGAGAATGTTTCACTTCACTTATGTTCCTGGTACCACTATGAATGAGCACATCACCAATTTTAATCAGCTGGTAGCTGATTTGATGAATTTGGATGTGACTTTCAAAGATGAAGATTTGGCTTTGATGCTGTTGGGGTCCCTTCCAGAGGAGTTTGAGTTTCTTGAAACAACTCTACTCCATGGGAAGACTGAAGTGACTCTCTCCGAAATAACTGCTGCACTATACAGTTACGAACTATGAAAAAAAGACAAGAAAGAGAGTTCAAGTGGAACAACGGAAGCATTGATAGTGAGAGGTCGCTCTCAAAGCAGGAAGAGAGAAAAGAAAGGGAGATCAAAATCCAGACCAATTAAAGATGAATGTGCCTTTTGCCTGGAGAAAGGGCATTGGAAGGTAAATTGTCCCAAGCCGAGTAATAAAATCAAATTTGATAAAGGAAAAGTTGTCGTGAATTCAAATGTAGCTGAGTGTGACGGTGAAGACTCAGACATTTCATTAGCCGTTGTGTCATCAACAAGTTCTTTTAGTGTATGGCTACTTGATTCTAGTTGTAGTCATCATATGTGTCCCAATCGGGATTGGTTTTTTGACCATAGAGGACTAGAAGGAGCAACTATTTACATAGCAAATGACGGTCCATGTATGATTAAAGGATTTGGTTCAATCTAATTGAGGAATCATGATGGATCAATTAGAATATTGTCAAATGTCCGAAATGTACCGAGTTTGAAGAAGAATCTCATCTTTGTGGGAGTCCTAGAATCAAAGGGTTTCATTATAAATGCAGCAGATGGAGTAATAAAAATTATCTCCGGTGCACTAGTGATAATGAAAGGATTAAGAAAGGCCAATAACTTGTATTACTATCAGGGTAATGCAATTATTGGGACAACAACAATAGCTTCCAGTAATGATCAAGAGTTGGAAGCAACCGGATTATGGCATATGCGTTTGGGACATGCTGGTGACAAATCCTTGAAACTGTTGTCAGATCAAGGATTACTGAAAGGAGTGCAACCCCAAAAGTTAGATTTCTGTGAGCATTGTATCAAAGGCAAGCAGACTAGAATGAAGTTTGGTACTGCAATCCATGATACCAAGGGTATTTTGGACTATATTCACTCAGATGTGTGAGGTCCTTCCAAGACAGCTTCAATGGGAGAAAAGCACTACTTTGTAATATTTATTGATGATTTCTCTCGGATAGTATATGTGTATACTATGAATGGAAAGGATGAAGTATTGAGAGTTTTCCTCATATGTAAAAAGATGGTGGAAACTAAGACGGACAGAAAAGTCAAATGTCTCCGCACAGATAATGATGGAGAGTATAAAAGTGATCCATTTTTAAAATTCTGCCAAGATGAAGGCATTGTTAGATACTTCACAATTGGAGATACACCACAACAGAATGTGGTGGTAGAACGCATGAACCGGACATTGGTGGAGAAAGTTCGGTGTATGTTGTCCAATGCTGGGTTGGACAGGCAATTTTAGGCTGAGGCTATTACATATGCATGTCATCTCGTTAATTGCTTACCATCAACTGCTATTGGTGTCAAAACAGCTTTGGTGATGTGGTCTGGAAAACCTGCTACTGATTATGATTCCTTATGTGTGCTTGGTTCCACTGCATACTACCATATTAAGGAATCAGAGTTAGATCCGAGGGCAAATAAAGCTCTCTTTATGGGGATCACCACTCGTGTGAAGGGACTTCACCTTTGGTGTTCAGAAACAAAGAAGATAGTCTTTAGCAGAGATGTTATCTTTAATGAGTCTACCATGTTGAAAAAAGTAACAAATGAAATTGTTCAGCAAACAGATAGTACTCCGCAGCAGGTAGAGTTTGAAAGAAGAATTGTTGACCCAGTAACAAATAAAACATATGAAAATACTCCTATGGTAGAGGTGGAGTCAGATGAAGAAGGGTTCCAACCCAAGAACCCCACGGCAATAAGAATCTATTGCAAAAAATAGGCCACGACGAGAGATTCGCAAACCTGCTCGATTTGATGATATGGTGGCTTATGTATCTCTAATTGTAAATGATGGCATTCATAGCACTTATAATGAAGCTGTCCAACGTTAAAAAAAGGAAAAGTGGAGGAAGGCCATGGATGATGAAATGCAGTCTCTTGGAAAGAATCAGACATGGAAACTAGCTAATCTTCCAAAGGGAAATAAAGCAATTGGATGCAAATGAGCATATACAAAGAAAGAAATATTTTCTGATACGAATGATGTTCGCTACAAGACAATATTGGTAGCTAAAGGCTATGCTCAGATGGAGATAATTGATTATAATGAAGTATTTTCTCCAGTTGTAAAATATTTCTTCATTAGAATTTTATTGGCCTTGGTAGCACAATTGAATTTGAAACTCATTCAACTTGATGTAAAAACTGCATTTCTACACGGATACTTAGAAGAGAAAATTTATATGACTCAGCCAGAAGGGTTCAAGGTTGCTAGAGAAGAAAAACGGGTATGTAAATTGAAAAAATCATTGTACGGATTGAAATAATTTCTGAGGCAGTGGTACAAACTATTTGATAATTTTATGATGAGGCAGAAGTAGACAAGGAGCAAATACGACCATTGTGTGTATTTGTGCAAGCTACAAGATGGATCTTTCATATATCTTCTTTTGTATGTTGATGATATGCTGATAACTTCAAAGAATCTAGAAGAAATTGAGAAGTTGAAGACTCAGCTGAATCAGGAGTTTGAAATGAAAGACTTGGGAGAAGCAAAAAAAATTTTAAGCATGGAGATATGCAGAGATATGAATAGAGGGAAGCTTTGTTTGAATCAGAAACATTATCTAAAGAAGGTACTACAACATTTTGGACTGAATGAAAAGTCAAAACATGTAAGTACACCGCTTGTACCTCATATGAAGCTCAGCTCATCTTCATCTCCTAAAAATGAAGCGGAACGGGAGCACATGTCAAAGGTTCCATATGCAAATGTTGTTGGTAGCTTGATGTATGTTATGGTATGTACAAGGACAAATATTTCACAAGCAGTTGGAATTGTGAGCAGGTACGTGCATGATTCTGGCAAAGAACATTGACAAGTTGTGAAATGAATTCTACGGTATATTCTGAACACTGTAGATGTTGGATTGAAGATGAGCGCGCAATTTGGAGACACTACTGAAAATATTTTCTTTTGAGAGAAGATTTATAGATTGTAAATAGAAAAATAGACAAGGTGGAAAATTATTATTTTTGGCTATTTATCTATCATGAAAATTTGATTAACCAATTTTATAGTCAAAATAGGAGGTGCCTAATTTAAAAAATTGGAAGTAAAAAATATGATGTGCCTAACTTAGGTAAATGGAAGTAAAAAATGGAGGTGCCTAATTTTCGCCAATCATTTTTGAAGCCTATATAAACCGCTTAGTTCTCATTTGAAAATAATCCAAAAATTAAGTCTTCTCTCTTTCTTTTGTAATTCTTCTTTGATATTAGTAGAATTATTTTGGTGGTGTCCGAGGACGTAAGTAAAATTGGCCGAACCTCGTTAAAGTTTGGTGTTCTCTTTATTAATTTCTTAATAGCTATTTTTGGTATAGTTGCGGTGGCATTTTGTGCTAGTAATTATATGCCTAGGAAAATTCTGTCTGAGGAAAGAGTTGGTATTTAAGAGTGTCTACTGTGACTCACCCCTCTTTTCTGAAAATTTTTATAATATAATTATTGTTGTAATTATTCACACACTATACATATTATTGGTGAAAAATTAATCTAATTTTCACAATAATAATAATATTATTCGCTAAAAGATAATTTTGATAAAACATATATAAAAAATAAAACATAAAATTAAATAAATAATTTTTAATTTTTTTTTCAATTTTCAACTAGAAAAATGAAAGATTAGAAAACTAAATATCTGGGGAAAAACTAGAAAAAATGTATTTTCACAATTAAATAACATTATATATTTGATATTTTAATAGTATATTATAATTAGAGTAAATATAGTTAGATTTCTTTTTCATTTATATTATTCATAATAGTTATAATAATATAAAATTTTAAAATAATAGTAATAAATTATATAGCACATAAATTTTATTATTTTATTTTTATTAAATTCCCATATTTATTTTTAAAATTATTTTAAATTTATTTAATAATTAAATTCGGAAAAAAAATGCAAAAGTGTGGGCTGAATTTGATTAAACATTTAACATTTTGGGCTGGATTTCGAGCTTGCCCTAAGCCGTTCCAATTTCCAAAGTTCTGAACAACCCGATCTGTAGTCCCAACTACAAATAACAAGCAAACGACAAGCAATGTGCTGTAGAGATTAGGACAATTTAACAATTTTACTGTCGTTAGGGGGGGGGGGGGGGTTATTTCACCGTACGACATGCTCAGAACACTAGCCACCTAGGGTGAGGGAAAGATATCGTTTATGTAGTCGATTCACACCACAAAATTGCCGCAGAAACAGAAAAACCCTTGCCGCTATTTCGCAGGGTTTTGCAGAAGTTGAATACTCACTCGGCTTCTAATGAATTTTTAGGGTTTCACTGCATAGTTATTCACATACGATCTTCTCAGTATCCATGGGAGGATCTCGAGTTCAAGTTAATAAGACTCACAAGTCTCGCTTCTCCTCCAAGTCATCTCGTCACCTTCATAAAACATCTCTAAAAGGTTTACTGCACTTCTAAATCGTTAGTTCATCCTTTTTTTTGTTTATATCTACCTTAACTTTGTAGTTCAATCAATACAATGCAAATCACTCCGTGTTATGTTGCTTTAGATAAGAGTAGAATTGCAAAATCGGAGCGCAATGTCGGCAAAGGAGCCAAAACTGCTAGAATTCAGCGTAATAAAATGGTATTTGATGTTTAGATAGCTCTCTCTTATTTGTGTTTCTATATAATTTTTCGAAACTATAATTTTTGCTGTTATTTTATGCTTAACATTCCCAATTTCGTAGTTGCGGGAGCAGAAACGGGCTGCTCTTTTGAAAGAGAAAAGAGCTTCTAGTGGATCATCAAGCCCTCCTCGTATAATAGTGAGTATCATCCATTGTTTACTTAAAGATTGTGTATTGACTAAGCCTGTTGATATGGTTTATACTAGTTACTGTATTTTGGATTCATTCCTTTTGTTTGACCTCAAATGGTAGGTTCTTTTTGGTCTCTCCGCTTCTGTAAACCTGGATTCACTTGCTGAAGATCTTCTGAAGTTATTGTCTACTGGAGGTAATGGAACTAGGTCTGAAACAGCTGTATCCTCCGAGTACAGACTAAGAGCAACGGTAGGTTCCAACACCAGCATTGTCTGACTGAGAAATTTTGCTTTCCATCCTTTGTTTCTTATTTGAATAAAAGTCGTCATTTGCGTGGAGCTGGAGCTGCAATTCTCAAGCCTCACCAAAGTTTGTTAGTTATGAAATTATGACGGCATAGCTAGATTTGCTCTTCACTGTCCTGGAAATATGTTTCTTTGACGCCTAGAATTTGGGCAACTTAATTGTCTTTGTGACTGGAAATTGCTTTAAGAAAGTGGATTTTCAGCTTGAGCTACCTTTGGCTTTGCCTGATCATGTCTTGATTCTGTCATCTAAATTCGAATGTTGACTTATTGTGGAATTTTTGAATATCTTACTGATGCCATGCAATTTAGGTATTAAAAGCACCTCATGGGGATTTGTTATCTTGCATGGAAATGGCCAAGGTATGAAAGTTTTTGGCAACCTTGTTTCTTTTTGATGTTTTGGTGGCTTATAGGCTCCTCAAGTTTACTTCAATGTTTTCTTGTCTTTTGACCTTTTGAAAATTGTCTGGATTTTAGGTTGCTGATCTGATTGCTTTTGTGGCATCAGCCAGTGAAGAAAGTGATCCAGACTGTGTTGATTCATTTGGAAGTACATGTTTGTCTGTGTTTAGGTCACTTGGTTTGCCAAGCACTGTTGTCTTTATTCGTGTAAGTTCTTTGGCATCGTGTTTTTCTTTGCATTCCAAAATGAAGAGTTGAATGAGGTTTGGGTTAAAAATTCTCCTCCTTTGTTTGTAGGATCTACCTACTGAGATGAAAAAAAGAAATGACTTAAAGAAGATGTGCACTTCCAGGCTTGCTAGTGAATTTCCTGAGGATTGTAAGTTCCATCCGGCAGATACAAAAGATGATTTGCACAAGGTAATTTATCTACATTTGAAAAAGTTATTCTGCATCACTTTATTGAGTAATGAAGTTTTGACTATCACTGGGCATTTGGGGCAATATATGTTATGCTTGTCTCCTGTATATTGACATGTCCCAGAACTCATCATATTCCTATTTACATGGTTATTGCAGTTCTTTTGGCTATTTAAGGAACAAAGGCTAACATTACCTCACTGGAGAAAACAAAGGCCTTATCTCATGTCCCAAAAGGTGCTTATTTTTTTTATTTAGTTTCTAGTAAGGGTTTATGTCACTTTGGAGTTGCCTAATGACAAACATCTCTACTTAGAAGAGCAATTATTACAGACTATAGGTGTTTTTCACTTGATAAATCACCTCAATTACACAACTTTCTGCTGCCAAGGGACACTTACAAATATAGTAAATTTGAATAAAAAAAACAAGTCCTTAACCCAAAAGAAAAAAAGATTGAGCCCTCTGGTCTATGGTTTTTCAGGACACTATAATGAATTTAGAACAAGTTCTAGAATGATTTTGTCAATGGAATTCTCTTCACATGTCACCTGTTATGTACTCATATGAATTCATGGGTCTCTATATTGCTGCTTTCTGAGGAATTCCTATTGATTTCAGATGTTTTCTAACACCCTGATGAAAGCTAAACTCTTAATTACTTGGTGCTTGATCTGTTAATGTGTTATAGGTTGATATGGTATCTGATGACTGGAATTCTGGAAAATGTACTCTTCTCCTCACTGGCTATCTGTATGGTCGCAGTCTCTCGGTGAACCAGTTGGTAATAAATTCTGCCTTTAGCCTGCTTTTTTAGGATCTGTGTTGTATTTGATGGTTCTTTCTGTTGTGGTATCGGTTTTATCTTGGCTTCACAGGTGCATGTTTCTGGTGCGGGGGATTTTCACCTGCAGAAGATAGAAATTTTGAAGGATCCATTTCCTATGAATCCAAGAAAAGAACTAGATGCAATGGATTCAGATGATCTGCTTGGCGCAGAGGTAATGTTGTAAAGTTAAACTGAAAGCAAAGGCAGGTTTATATTGGATTCATTACCATTGAGCTTAATTCTTTCATTTCCTCACACTTACTGCACCTTCTGGAAATCACGTGCATTAAAGGCATCATAGTATGGCATTTTTATGTTTTCTTATCATGTGATTCTCATATTCACAGTCTATCTTTTAAATAGTCAGGCAACAAATTTCCCTGTCAATTATTATACTACATATTAATAGAGTCAATTTTTTCAAATTTCCTACCTTCGTTTTAAATGTTTAACAGTTAGATCCAATTACATGATTTTCATGTCAGTTTATAACATCTGTATGCTTAATGTAGTTAACTTTCCTATTGCTTCTTTTTCTTTATTATTCCAGGTTGTTTGTTCGATAGTCCCTGATTCTTTGACGCAAGAACCCTTACTTGTTGAGAACGTGCCAGATCCTCTTGCAGGCGAACAAGTAAGTTAGACCAACATGAAAAGCTCAGGCTCTTAATTATTCATTACAAGTAGGCTATTAATACTAGTCTTTTCATAAGTGGATAGTTTGAATTGATATGTTATTTTACTTATTCTTCAATTTTCAATAGCAAATTTATTTTAAAAAATTACTATATATACAGTTGGGTTCAAGAATTGTAACAAGCCTTTCCTAGACTATTTCCAATCCCACTATATTGGTTGCTTTTGCAATTCTAATTCTGTTATGCATCCTAATGGCAACCCACATCCAATTCTAGGTGTGACTAATGATGCCTTACGAACAATGGCCAAGAACTTCAACATTGGTGGCAATTATAACTGCTTATCTAGTTTTAATCTATATACCTTTGTGACATACTATACTTATGTGATTCATTTAATTAAGCTCAGTAAAACAGACCAAGGTAACCAGGACTACAAACATGTTGCTCATTTAATTAAGCCAAGTAAAACAGACTAAGGTAGACTGGGACCACAAACATGTTCACTGTTTCTTTGTTTTCTTGATATGCCTCTGGAATAATTAGCGCTCATGACATTGTTATTCCTTACAGACATGGCCAACAGAGGCAGAGATGGGCGAGGCTGATGAAAATCAGAAACAAAAAAGGGTAAAAAGGAGGGCTCTTCCTCGAGGTACTTCAGAGTACCAGGTCTGTGTTCATGTATTCGAATTGCCTAATATCTTACTCTGTAATTTTCCTTTTTGCTTCTTCATTCAGTCATCTTGGACAGCATTAAATTTTCAACACAAATTCTCGCAGGCTGCTTGGATCGTGGATGATACAGATGAGGAGGGTTCAGATAGTGGCAGTGATACTGACAACGGCATGGTACTGGATGAAACAGAGAGTTATGGTCCAGTTGCAGAGGGTGTTAATAAGTCAGAATTTGAGGATGATCAAAGTTTCCTAGATCTCAGGAACTCTGATGAAGAAACTGAAAATGATTCAGTGATGATGGTGAGTTGTAAACTGTCATATTAATTATCTGTTGCAGGTGTAACGGGCATTTCTTTGGCATGCAGGAAGGTGAAAACTTAACGAGACAACAGATAGAAGATGAGATCAAAAAAATTAAAGAAGCACATGCTGAAGATGAGGGTAAGTATTCTTCTCATATTCTAAAGATGATCTAGTTAAATGTGATAATAAATTTTATAGTTTCTACCAGTATATTTTTCCCTCTTTTCCAGAATTTCCAGATGAAGTGGAAACTCCATTAGATATTCCTGCTAGAAAGCGATTTGCGAAATATAGAGGTCTCAAGTCCTTTAGGACCTCTTCATGGGATCCCAAAGTAATATAATTGTGATTGTATTTGTTGTCTCAGTCTTTGGAGAATGCCATTCATGTTACTTTTGAATTTCAGGAGTCTTTACCCCCAGAATATGCCAGAATATTTGCATTTGATAATTTTGCAAAAACACAAAAACATGTTTTTGCAAAGGCCCTAGCAGCGGACCAAGATAACAGGGACGGCTGTATACCAGCTGGTCAGTATGCAAGGCTTCACATCAAGGAAGTACCCACTACTGTTGCTTCCAGATTATGTGAACTTGCAAGGACAGTGCCCATAAATGCATGTGGCCTTTTGCAGCATGAGTCTAAAATGTCCGTTCTTCATTTCAGGTATATTATATCAGAACTCTCTGTTCATTGCTAATTTCTCTCTCTCTCTCTCTCCCCTTTTTTTTTCTGAAACAGAGATTTGATTGATCCTGTTTGTTTCAATATATGAGCCTTTTGATTTTCCTGCAGCATTAGGAAGCATGACACATATGATGCTCCTATCAAAGCCAAAGAAGAACTAATATTCCATTGTGGTTTTCGGCATTTTGTTGCAAGGTAACATATGAAACATAACTCTCGCACTTGTTGGCATTCTGGAAGTTTTTGTCACCATTTTTTCCTTTCAGGCCAATATTTTCCACTGACAACATTAATTCGGACAAGCACAAGATGGAGAGATTTCTTCATGCAGATCAGTTCTGCATAGCATCGATTTATGCTCCGATTTCTTTTCCTCCTCTTCCTTTGATAGTCTTGAAGCGTGGAGAAGGAGGTGGTGCCCCCACTGTTGCTGCTGTTGGTTCCTTGAGAAGTGTTGATCCAGACAGGATAATACTTAAAAAGATTATATTAACTGGGTATGCTATTTCTTGATAATCCTCTCCCATTCATGTTTTTCAGAATTTTTTCTTAGCTGCCAGTTTATTGAAATAGAATAAAACAGCAGCTTAACAATTAAAAAAAAAATTCCTAACCATTTTGCACATTTGTAATTTTACACAAACTTCTGTACTTTTGTTATTTTACCCTAAACTTAAAAGCCAGTTGCAGTTCTGTCCAAGTCAAAGTTGAAATGAAAATAATATCGTTTTATTGTTAATTAGAAAGTGGAAAGTTCAATTTGGTCTTTGAAATTATGTCAGATTATGCATTTGGCCTTTAAAATTTGGCTGGAGTCAATTTTGCACAATTGACTTTGTTTTGAGTAAATAAGTTGTTTTTTTTGTAATAAAACAGTGGTGTTTTCTGCGATGCAGAGCAAGTCCATAAACAGATGCAAAGTCATTTATGATTCTCTATTAGGTTGCTCAATCCTTATATATTAGGCTTATTCAAATATTAGGAAAAAACATGTATGTTGGGTTCAATTATTGATAAACTATGGAGAGAAAAGAATAAAGAAGAAAAAATAGAATCTTTAAGAGAAAATAAAAGGTTGGTTTCAAGAGGTTATGATTTCCTCTCCATTGGTGTGTTTGTCTTCAGTAGATGCTATGAATTTATTCTCTGCTTGCACATGAAACTAGGCTACTAAAATTTGAAGTGAACCTTATGATTCAGAGTTGAATATTTCAGAATGTTCTCATTTATTGAACTCTCTGATGCAGTTATCCTCAACGAGTGTCAAAATTGAAAGCCTCAGTGCGATACATGTTCCATAACCCGGACGATGTGAGATGGTTCAAGGTAAGAGAGGCAATCTCCATGGAAGACGTCATTTTCATTTTTTTTTCTCCTGCATGAATGGCAGGTGAGGCTTTTCCGAGAGTTATCTGGAAGTGATTGGAATTTCACTTGTGCTTGCAGCCTGTGGAAGTGTGGACCAAATGCGGTCGCCGTGGTCGCATCAAGGAACCTGTTGGAACACATGGTATGGTGCTTCTTGCTTTTTATTCTGTAGGGTAAAAAATTAGGTCTGTATGATATCAATGTTTAGCTTTCTGGGTCTACCATTCAATTTACCCTAATTTGTTGTTTCATGCTATTGAAATATAATATCCTATGGAACCTGTAGTAGAAAGTAGAAACATTTAAAAACATTCATGAGAAGCTAATGAAGTGGATATTGTAGAGTATCAGAAATTGTAATGTTTATTTTTGTTATCTATCATCGTTCAAGTAGGCATTCAGTGTGTTTCCTAACTAAAAAAAATGAAGAGGCTTGAAGAAATTAAACTCCAATTGGTCATAAGCCCTGTTCATTGAGTAAACCAGATTTGATGGATCAATTCCTTGAAAATTGTTGCACCTATGATGGGTAGATGTAAATGTTTCTTATTTTTATCTATTTATGTCTTGATGGTGATTCAGGAGCTAATTATTAATGTGCTTTCTATTCAGGGGTGATGAAGTGCACCTTCAATGGAGTTCTTCAGCAGCATGATACAGTTTGCATGAGCCTATATAAACGTGCATATCCCAAGTGGCCGGAACATCGGTTCCCAATTCTTGATGCTTGATCAGGCAGTAGCTGGTCTTTCATTCTATACTGATTGTGAAACACACAAGGCACAAGCTAGCTGTGGCTGTTGTTTGTGGGAATGAAGCTTTGGTTCAGATTGTCAATTCCAATTTGGTATTTATTTACTAGGAAAATTAGAAGCATTGATATTTAATGAACTTGTTGTACCTTCCCTATCCTTTTTATATTGCTAACAGTGAAAAGTTTTCCCCTGTAGTTGAAAAAGCAAGAATTGAAAAGACAGAAAAAACAAGCATCTTCTTTTTATTATTTATTCTGCAACAAAGGCCAAATTTATTTATGTATTTGTTTATTTTTAACATCAGGATTCCTTGGAGAAGTAGGGGACTAACAAGATCTGAACACTTATTCTTTAATTTTCTTATTCAATGAAATAAGCACTTAATGATTGGGCTGCTAGTTTAATCATCAGCATAGTGTAAGTCAATGGACTGGGTATCAATGCTTATCAAATAGAATAATTTCATTCAGGTGCGCTCAAATTTCAGGCATTATAAATTTACTAGTTTAAAAAAAATTATCAAATTTATATAAGTTAAACGGTCTAAAATAATTTACGAGATACATATGGTATGTAAAGTTTTAGGAAAATCATGAACGATTATACTTATTTCAAGCAAACCATAAATTCTGATTCTTATTCTGCTGCTTTTGGCGTGCAAAGTGCAGGTGTCACAGCAAAAGAAGTTCCCCACTGAACAATCTGGGAAAATGGTGGCACAACTCTTGTACCTATATTCACAGAATATGTGCTTGCTAGTGGCTTATCAACCCCTGATCTAGCTTTAATAATTATCTTAAAAAAATAAAATTATTTTTAAAAATACATAATTTTTAAAAGTACCCTTTTTAGAAATACATATATATATATATCTAATAAAATATACTAAAAATATATTTTAATTGTAAAAGTATGTATAAATATACTAAAAGAGTAAAGATATGTAAAAGTTTGCTAAGCGATTCTTCATTACATATAATACACATATACACTATATTATACTGTATACACAAGATAGTAGAACAGAACAGGAACAGCAGTTGTCATATTTCGAACATCAACCAGCAGCTGCTTCCACTTCCAATTTGCAATCATACTATAATTCAGTAAAAGCAGAACCCACTCCGTTAATGATTTTGCAGGTAGTGGTTAGTGCGTTCTGCTTAATAAATTATTATAGCAAATTATGATTGAAACAACTGGTTTGGTGATCAATTTGTGAAAGCTACTTTTTTTTAAAAAAAAAAATTCCACTACTTTCCTGCCATCCAAACAGAACTTTCTTTCGTTATGCTGACAATGAAAGAATATTTTTTTTTTCTGAAAAGAAGTAGAAAAAGAAGAAAATAGAGGAAACTAAACAGAAGCCTCTTCTTTTTCAATTATTGATGTGGTAGTAAAATCAACAAGATCAAGTAATCATATTAATGGAGCTGAGGATCAATGCTTATTATAGTTCCAAGGACTTGGATTAACAGAGGCATATTGCAGAAGTTCTTTATGTTTCTCTAATTGAAGCATGTCATGTTCATCCAAATACACCCATACTTCAATTCCCCTGTTCTTCGTATCCAAGAAAATCATTGTATTGATGAACAAAGTTTCAGAATTATCTGATGAACCACCACTAGCACTCCACACAGGCTTTCCCCATCGAAAATCGATGTCATAGAAACCAAAGTTACACCACCCACTAGCTAAAACTATGTCCAACCCACCAGAGAGCCCAATGATCTCTTTCATAATCTCTGCAATCTTCAGATACCCTTCATCACCTTGTAATCGTTTCACAAAGTCACCATTGATTTTCCTTATTGCTTCCCTCATATGTCTGACTAAACGAGTCAAGAATTCTGATTCTGAATCTGCTTCTCCTCTCTGTTTGCAAATTGCAGATACCATAGCTACACAATTCCCCACTGAGAATACCCATAAGACATTTGCTAAGAATTGCGGAAACAACCTCAATAAACTATAAATAATGGCACATATAATTACACAAAAAACATATATTTTTAAATTATTTTAACCATAATAATTTTTAATATATACTGTTAAAATTACATAAACTATAAAAGCATGAAAATTTTTTTTAAAAAATATATTTAAGACACTTGCAATATAAATAATAAATGATTAAATTATTTTCTACGAAATATAAATATTATAAATTATAAATATACAATAATAACTTTATTTTACCTTTAGTAAATTAAGTTAAATTTAATTTTTTATTATTTTTATCAAAGGGTAATGGATATTTCTTGTATGATAAAATAATATTTAAAAAAGATGTTTAATAAAAATAATACTCCCTTTATGCAATAATTAGTATAATTTTTTTTTTCATTATATTTTGAACCGTTGTTATATTTAGCTTATCAGTATAATACCTCACAATAATTATGCTCATGCTCTGGAATGTCTAAACCTGATTTTTAAAGGTGAGTTTATAGTAAATTATAATTAAAAATTAATTTTAAAATATGAATTCATTTATTTATAAATATATAAATAAATAAGTAATTATTTTATACTTTTATTTCTTGAGGAAGAAATATTTTGGCTTTAGAAAGAAGAAGCAGCATTTGTAATATGTCTTATTTTATTTTATCTTTTGAAAGTAAATGATAAAAGATGATCATATGGTATAAATGTTAAAAAAATTATTTATTTAATATGAAAACTATTATATAAAATATATTATTAAATTATATACCTGAATATTATTAAATTGTATAAATGAAAAAATTACCATTAATATTAAAATCAATTAAATTTCGTTCTACACCCAAATTGAATGTTGAATAATAGATAATTTCAAAAATTCTCATAATATTATTAAGTAAATGATGCCAATTATCTAATATAAAAAATTTTAATTTTTTTTATTTAGCTGTAAAATTTAAATTAATCTAATTATAAAATTGAGAAATTGCACAAATAATACTTTAAGTGATTTTAAATTACTTAGTTATATTGGAACATCAATAAAGTTTTCATCTTTTAGTATATTACCATGAAAGAATTCTATATTTTAATCTAAAGAAACGAAAAACTATAAATAAAGAAAAATAAATATAATATGTAATTAAAATAATCTCATGTAATAATTTAAAGAAAAAAAACAAATAATTTAAAATAAATAATTTAAAATTTTATATTAAAATGCATACCATATTAGTAAAAAAAATTTCTTGACAATTATTCTAAGGAAAAAAATAAAAGCCAAAATTATATAATTATGATTTTAAAAAGCAAAAGAAAAATAAAAATAAATAAAAAATTACAATCCAATAACAATTGAAAATAATATAATATGTAATAATTTAATGAAATTAAACAATAAATGATTGTTATTTTTTTAAAAGAAATTAATATTTTTTAATAGAATACATATAAAATTTCCAAAAAAAATATTTATTCTACTGTCACAAAAAAAAAAGAAGTAAAAATGAGTGATAATAATGTTTAATAAAATTCAACTCTAACTAATGATTTAAAAAACATTAAGTTAATAGTTTAATAAAAATTTGATTAGTATGCCTTTCTTTTCGGTTTTTACTCACTTTCTAAGTTTCTATTTCAATAATTTGGCATTTTATAAAGCAATTATTATAAATCCACTTCACACTTACTGAAATTTAAAAAAAAAAATAGAATACAAATTATTATATTTTTTTATTAATAGTTTTCTTCACATATCCTAATTGTAGCTAACAAAATTAATTATCATGCATATAAGTTAACCCATTATGAAGAATGCAAATTTTAACAGAAGATTTGATTAGAAATTATTATTAATGTTTATACTCACATTCTAATTGTAACTAACATGTTAATTATAGGGAAAATAATTAATATCCCTTACCAAATATTTAAAATTCTATTTTTTTATCAGGAATTTTTTTTATCATTTTATAAAATATATAATCATAAACTTACAATAATTTAATAATAAGGGTGTAGATTTTGAACTTGTTTGCTAGAGTTACTTGAACATGTTGCAGCCCAATCTTTTATAACGAAGCCATACTTGTTGCATCACAGAACAAATGACAAACAAGAAGACAAATAGCAAACCCACCACATAAAAATGTAGTTTCTTGAATCATAACAAAATAAGATGCAGAAGCAGCTTCATTCATCAAAATTCCTACATAACATCAGTTTATGCATTGAGTAAATCTAGCTGTTTCAGATACAGAAATAGAGAAATGTTAGTTTTTGCCTCTACAAAGAACACTCCTTGATCATTACAATCAATGGAAAGATTGTCTTTAACCTTACCAACAAGTGGGTAAAAACGAGACAATGTTTCTGATAAAGAACTCTTCAAAAGTTCTGATCTTTTTGCAAGGTTTGTGTTATTTGGATAGAAAAAGATCACTGGGAAATAAATGGATGGTGAAAGCTGATCAAGAAAAGAAAGTTTGTAGGTTTTGAGGTGAGGCGGTGTTGGTGAAGAGGGTAAAATGCATTCTTTGGAAATTATTTCAACTTCCATTATTGCTACGGCAGTAAATCATCCAAGCTGCTCAAGCTCGGCTTAAATCTAACTTGGCAAAAACTCGTTTAGGTTTGAGCTCTTGTAGAAACAGCCTATGAGATAATCATCAGTAATCAGTTTTGCTTATATACATATACACACACACACACAAATGTAGAGTTCAGGCCATGAAAGTACTTGAAGATCAAGAAACTTACTTGGTCAAGAGACATTTGAGCTTTGAACATCAAGAAATTTAGTCAACAAAGCATTTTTTTTTTTATCAATTAAAAACAGGACGACAGAGTACTTGAAGATCAAGAAACTTGGTCAAGAGACATTTGAGCTTTGAACATCAAGAAATTTAGTCAACAAAGCTTTTTTTATCAATTAAAAACAGGACGGCAGGTTAGACCGATTAAAGGGAACCGGCCATCGATCCGGTCAGAAAAGGTGTAATTTAAAACAGGATAGTAACAAAAAAAAAATCCGGCACAACCAGAAAAATTAAAAAAAAAAACGGTTTTAACGAAACTAAAAGGGAAAATATTATTAAAGAAACAAAAGATTTAAAAAAAAAATTGAATGAAAACGGTTACAATGATTTTATGTGTGTTTTTTCCTGAAAAATTAAGAAAAATTTTAATTTTTTTTTAAAAAATAATTCCTTATGGAGAGGAGCATTAAGAGAAAATGGTAAGGCGGCACAAACCTGAATTCCTGAATAGAGAAAGGAACGACGAGAAATCTGTGGCTTAAATTTCGGTAATGGTGAGTTGGTGACTAAATGAAAGAGAGATTGAGAATGAGAGGTGGCTGAGTTAAAAATCTTAGGGTTTTGATTTGTTTGGCTATTAAAAAATAAAAACTGAGTTTTTTTTTTATTTATTGTTTTTGGCGGAGCAGATGTAGAAGGAATAGACATTAGAGAGAAGGACAACCAGGTGATAGAGAGACTGACAGCGAAGGGCGGCTGAGTTAAATATTTTAGGAAAAATTGAGCTCATCACCATTTTTTTTAAATTTTTTATATGTTTTATTAGAATTTTGTATCTTCTTATAAAAGTATTAGAATTTTTTATCTTCTTATAGAAGTATATAGTATATTAAATAGATATATTTATGGTAAACTATATAGTAAACTATATAAGTAATAGAATTTTTTTTATCTTCTTATAAAAGTATAAAGTATATTAAATTGATATATTTATGGTAAACTATATAAAACTTCTAATAAAACATATAATATATTTATAGTAAATTATATGAGTGTGATAAATATATAAATTGATATAAAATTCTAATACATTTTGAAATTTTTATTATATATTTTGTTGATAATTTTATAAAAGTACTTATATTTTAAGATTTTACTTATGATAAAATTACAATATATAGCATATTTTTAACTTTTTCTTTAAATATTTTATTCTTTATATATACATTTAATATGTCAAATATATACTCTATGTAGTATATATATTAAAAATATATCTCTAAAACTTGATATTTTTTAAATTAAAAATTTAAAGGGACATTTTTGAAATAACAAAAAAGAATATTTTTGAAAATATTTTATTTTTTAGGGTTTTTTGTAGAAATGCCTTTAATTTATTTGGTCATTGAATTTATTTTAAAAAAATTAAAATTTTAACTAAATAAGAATTTTGAATTAAATATGATAAATTTGACCGTTTTAGTTTTTGAAATATTTCTAGTTTACTTGATTTTTTTGTTCGCACTCTCATTGTTCAGGTTGTCATTAAAGGAGCATTTACATTAGCATTCTAAAGGACTTGGATTAACAGAAGCATATTGAAGGAGTTGCTGATATTTTTCTTTAAAAAAAAAAACAAATTAACAATTTCTATTCCCATGAAATGCACACCAAATTCAGGACTAATTAATAAGTAGATTCAAGACTCAATAAAAACTAACTGCATAATTGAAGAGGACTTGGATCCATAGTAGCAAATGTGAGGATTTGAGTGTTATTTTCCAAAATAGCCATCTCTTCTTCATCCAAAGTCAGCCATGCTTCTATTCCATCACCAGCGCTTGTTTCACACAAAAACACTAGATTTTGAAAAACAGGTCCAGTTCTTGCACCAGGACTCACCCAAATTGGCTTTCCCCATCCAAAATCAGTTTCATAAATCCCAACCTTACATAAACTGCTAAATGTCAAGTAATCAGCTTCTGGATTAGAATATATTTCACTAAACTCTTGCAAACACTCACAAATCTTAGAAAACCCATCTTCACCGCTCAAGTTTTGAACAAAATTACCATCAATTTTCAATATTGATTCTCTTAGAAGACCTACCAATGGCTGCAACTCTTTCTCTGCCTCTGCTCTGCATTCTGCAATTGCATCCAAATAAGATTCCCAACTGAATTTTCAGGCAAATGGGTATTCTTTTTTCCTCTCAAATTCACTGTATGAGACAAAATAGATGGTTTATATGAACCATGTCTTGCTTTAGCAGCAATCATCTTGCACTGCCAAATAAAGGCTGAGATAGCCTCTACTCGAGTTGGGTACTGCACAAATTTGGAGCTAGCTCCTCTGGCCTTGATTGTGGCTATAGCTGAAGAACCAAACACAAATCTTTTCGTTACACCTTTGCCAAATTTTATCAATGAAGGCCAAATAGCCAACATTGTGTCTTTTGGTAAAGAATGATTTTGTGGGAACAGAGAAGATGCAGTAAAAGTACGCTTCACAAGTTCTTCCCCTGAACCTCGAGCTATGGCCGCCCATGTTTTCAGAAAAGAAGTTGACGTAGGACCATCAATGATCTTGTGTGAAGTTCTAGTCCCAATAGCAACCCCACCACACTTAAAAACATTAACTTGAATCAGTGCCACAAGAATTCCAATTCCTGAATTATATGATTCCAGGCAGGAATCACAAGGAAGTAACTTCAGTAACGTTTCCCCATCAGGATTTCCAAGAATGTCTGATACACAGCAACTGACCTTGGCCTCAGTGTAAGAAACACCATCATCATTGCAATCTATGAACAGATCATCCTTGACTTTTCCAGCAAATGGGTAAAACGAAGTTAAGGCTTGTGATAGAGAGTGCTTTAGCCTTTGTAATCTTACAGGAATATTGTCAGGTCGATCGATTGGCTTATAGAAAAAGATGATGGGAACATGCGCAGAAGGCATAAGCTGATCCAGAAGGGAAAGTTTATAGGTTCTCAAGTGAAGTGGGGTTGAAGAAGATGGTTTAACATTTTCTCTAGAAATGATTTCAATCTCCATTTTCGTTCTTTTTTTTCTTTTGGGAACTGCCCTCAAATCATTTCAAGTATCTGGAGGTTGTCAGTGCGTTGTTGTTGTTATGCTAGTTGATGGGTGCTATTTAAAACCTAAAAGCGTGAACATTGTAGCACTGCGTTGATAACTATGGATGTGAGACAATAAGAGGATTCTTAGTTTTGGTATTCTCTACAACATTTTATATGTTATGTCGTGGTTAATAACTAGAAATCCAGTGGTTAACATCGATACCCAACGTCTTACCAATAGCTCCTCAGGGAACATCCAAGAAGATTAAAAGGTAAAGAAAAAAATATTCTAAAAAAAAGGTTCTACTCGACATAGGGGCAGTTCTTTTTCTTGTCTAGGCCGCCACATTATGATTGAGATTTGGTGTGCACATTCCTCTCACTTTTCTCAAATGATTAAAATAATGGCACCACAAGGCAGACATCGTCCTTCCCAATAAATGTGGCATCCACAATGAAAAACTGCAATTAACTGCTAGACTGGTCAGGATCTGTTGGCTGTTGGAAGCCAAAATTCCTAAGGAGAGGAAGGGGGCCTTGACTGATTCCAGCCAATTGAGAGGGCATTGTCCATTTGGCTTTTCTTATCCTGAAAAAACCTAGTATACTTTTTGGATAACAAGTTTCATAACAAATTAGTACAAAGATTAATTCATCATCTAGCTCAAACCATAAGGAAAAAAGTAATTTAATTCATCAAGTTCCCAAACTTAAATGTTTTCATTAGTGACAAATTTGAGATAGAATATGTCAAGAATTTTCACTTTTTTCAGATATCAGAATATGCTACTCTACCAGAAATCCTCAATAAATTTTGCTATGCTAAAGAAAGAGTAGCATCCAAAAATACGTACTTCAGGAAGTTTATCCTGCAATTAGCCTTTTGCGGCTTCCATGTGAGAACAAAACTGCACACTAGCTTTATCACATAGTAAATCCAGCACTAAGTTATTGGGCTTGACCTTTATTGTAACATGTATTATTGGTACTTCCACGGAAGTGATTAAATGTTTTCTCCAGGAGGTAGCTCTGCAAGCTTTGGACGTGTACTAAGTACTCGTTCCATATCAAAACGAACTTCAATGTTGCGAATGCTGTACCCAACCACCATTAGCCAATAAAGTAGTTTGGCAAGTTCCGGCGCACTAGTCTCTGTAATACTGGTCTGTGCCCAGGAACAAAGTTTAAGAAATTAAAAACTGAATCTTGTTTTAACTTTTAACAAAAATTCTAAGGTAAAAACAAAACAAAAACAAATGTCAATTGATTATGAAGATCCTAAGACCAGCATAAGTGAATTTACTTCATCAACCTTCTTTTTTTGTGAAAGATTCAATGCAAAAAGCTTCCTATCAACATCCAGGTATAGCAGAATTTTTAAATGATAAACTAATTGTTAATTCAGAGGGGGGAGAGAGGCACAAAGAATAAGGAAAGGCAAAAAAGATTTAAGAACTGAAGTTCTCAAAAAGAGATTGTTTTAAAGGTTCAACATAATCCACCTTATTACTCCATCTAAATTGGGAAGACATCCTAAGCATGGAAAACACCTCTTCTTTAAATCAAACCAAAGGGATACGTTGAAAGTCCCATACTGTCTAATTTGCATAAGCCATCTTAGCCATATTTTGAAACTTCCAATGAACTGTGGCAGTGACCAATTCATTCTTTGGTATGTTGTTCTGCAATAGTATCAAACAGTTTTCTGTACTGAAATTAAATCATATCATGCTCTTAGTAGTGTAAAAGAGAGAAGTGAATAAAGCACTAAGCAAAAAGATTTTGAAAATTCAGAGAGTCTGGCTGGATTAAACATGTCCAATAAATTTAGCTATTTTATCAATTATATAGGATTAACAATCCATCAAACAGGAAATAAAGCCAATTTGATTCAATACAAAAGCAAACCTTCATCTGTTCTTGATCTGCAACAGCTAAAAGTCGCTTAATAAAGGTGTTCACTGCAAGCACCACATCCTCTCCAGCACTACTTGTCAACTCCTAGAGAACCATAAACATTTACTTTGAAGTTAGATCGAACAAATAAAGCCAATTGTTACCTCATTCATGAATGCAAAGCAGGAAGCAAAGAGGTGACTGAAAGTAATCGTTATAGTAGAGACCTATCCCCTCAAATTTTGTCTTGGCAAGTGAACTATATTTCAAAAAATTGGAGTTTGATGCTTTGAGAATTGATCAATGAACGAATAGGAGTTCTAATTCATGCAATCACAAGGACTAACAACAGTGACCCAGAATGATTACTTTGTTAACAATGGTAACCCAGAATGATCAACTTCGTTAACACCATCTCAGCTGCATATTGGGGCATCTGTGAATTGTACTTGGCAACAAAGGCAATCAAAAAAGGTTATAACCAGCTTTACCTTCAGATTTTGGGGCTCAAGAGACTTGAGGTACTCCAACAACTCATTCTGTCCAGTTACAGATTGTCTGCCAACTTGACGATTGAGTTCCTCAATCTCAGCTTCAAGTAATTCAATATACTTTTTAGCATCTATTTTCTCAGGACCAGAAACATTATTCCACCTGATAACTTCACCAGACACATTCTTCTGTGTACCTGGAGCATAATCTGGCACATCCTGTAACAGTAATAGCATCTAGTTATATACTGCAAATGAAGTTAAAAACCAGACCCCCTAAACCTCCTGCAACAAAATAAAATTACAAGGAAGCAATTCAGAATGCAATTTAAAAGTAGCCTAGTAAATGAATAAAATATCAATATTTTCATAGACGCCACTAGCGTAAGTAGCATATAGTTGTCAACTATACGCCAATCATCTTAGTATTAAATTCAAGCTTTAACAGCATACTTCAAAAGAAAAGAAGTGACCTTTTTATCTTGTGCCGCAGGCTCAGGGAGAGCAACTTGCTCTAAGCTTTGCTGCAATTCCAAGCGGTATTGTGCATTCTTAAACATATAACCAGTCATCATAACACTATACATGAGCTTTGCAAGATTTTCAGCTACCTAAAACAAATATCAAACTGATTCTTGTTAACTGAAGAGTATAAACAAACTGATTTTCAGCTATCAAACTGATTCTCCATATCATCAAGTCCACAAAAATCCAATAATCCAATACACTTACAGTGGTAACTGTTACGGCAAAGAATTGAAGGGGTAGTGTTCCAATCATATTTGTCACAGTCTGTCGCATTGCTTCAACCACCTAAACAAGTGTTTAGAAGATAGATGATTCATATCCAATTGTCCACATACAGCACCATAGCATGGAAAATTATAGGCCTCCTTCTACCATTTAAAGTAACTGGAAGGTAGTAATTTGTGACAGCAAATCAAACGGAGGGGGAAATTTCAAAACCTGTTGTGGCGCCCTTTTCACAAATAGCTCCATAAACTCTGGCTGCACATTTTTGACATACTCCAATAGAATTTCTCTCCTTGACTGCGGCTGCAAATTCATCAAATAGATGATTGAAAATATGAATTAAAGCTTATCAATAGAAAAGCAAGCAATGAACTGTTATTGATTATAGTTTCTCCAATTAAAATGACCCAACACTTTAATAGAAACCTTATACTGTTCAATTATATCAAGAAAAATAAAAACTAGAAATCTTCTCCGCCTTTTTTTTTTTTTCAAAATTGCTCTCCACTTGACCATAGGGCATGGTTAGTAATTCAATATTGTTTGTCATTCAAAAATTCAAAATTTTCATGATATTTCACTCACTTGAATTTAGTGAAAAAAGAAAAAAGCATTCTTTCTCAAATCATCATTAAAATATGTGCAGGTACCGAAAAATGAGACTGGAAAAAGATGTCTTGATTGCAATCAATTTCAACTCCATTCATTTTTCAAAGCCAATTCTGCCCTTTTTATCTCATAATTTCCATTGACCATTACACAGTGGCTGGCCAATCGAATTCACCAAACAAAACACATAATTCACACAAGCACGAAATCATAAAGGTTACTAACATAACCAACCATAAATTAAATGAAAAATATGCATAACCTGAGAAAATAAGAAAGAAAATTTTTTTTCTTAAGTAACAAGTACCAGAGTGCCGTCTGGGGGCTTGGAATCACCAGAATCACTTGCAGCATCACCCTTGGAAGAAGAATCATAAGCTCTAATTCTCAAAGCTAACCTTCCTTTAATAATATTCTTCGTCTTCCTTGGAAAAATCAATGAAGGTCGGCCAGGTGAGCAAATCGTAGAACTAGACGAAGAAGAAGAAGAAGATAATTTAGATACAAAAATTGAGGGTTTCACAGCCAAAGAATTCATCTGAGCTAACATAGTTTACTTTCCAGTAAAGCTAATGTTAATTTAAAATATCGCCATTAACCCTAGTGAAGTGAGCTTCTTCAGGTGTTCTTCTGTTAATAATTTTCCATGGATGAGGCTCGTTTTGGGGGAAAAGAGTGAGTGCAGTTCCATTCTACAATCGTGGGGTGGTTCGCAGATGATTGAGGTATTTTCTTTATCGGACGGTTGAGATTGTTTCGTTTGTTGTATATCGAGTTTTGTTGCAGCCGTTGACTATATTAGTGGATTGGAGACCATTAAAAGAGCAGCAGTTTAAATGATCCGTGAAACGAAATAAAATAATCTTTTCCCATTTCTCTATTTATATTTATTCCAATATGATTCAAATTTTCTTCGTAAAAATTAGATGCTTTTTCATAAAAATGTTTTTTTTGTTGGAGTTTTTCATAAAAATGTTAATTATATGTATTTTTAGTGATTTTATTTTTTTTAAATGAAGGTTTTATTTTCAAGTTTTCTCAATGAATAAATTTTTTATTCATTTAAAAATATTTTATGAAAAAATAAATAAATAATCAAATGAATTTAAAAAAAACTCTTTCACAAAATCAAATTTAAATGATAGTTCAATTTTAATATTGTTTTTAATGATTATGAAATTTTTTTTTTCTGATATTGTATTGAAAAAGAGAAAAATTAATCACGATTTTATTGTCTAAAAAATATATATCTTATCAGAAAACTACACATCAATATATATAAAATTTTATTATTCATGCAAAATAATATTTCTTTAATTTGATCTAAGAGACAAATAAATTTGATATTTCTTAAATATCTTAAATTTTTATGCTAGTTTATAATATTAAAATTTATCCCTTGATTTATTACTATATTACTAAATTTTACATATAATAAGGTTGCTTTTGATACATCCAAATTATTATTATCATTTTATTATGATTAAATATTACATTTTGATAATTTTAAATATTAATGCAAATAAAATATATATGGGTCAACCTATAAAGAATACTAACATTAAAAAACGATAAAATTATTTTTTTATAAACTTAAATTTGGTAAAATGAATTTATACAAATTTAAATTTTAAAAGAATTACTTAAAAAAAACTGAACTCCAATTATTTTTTATTTTATAGATAAATTAGAACTCATTTTGGTTTTGGACTAGTTGAGCAGTTGTTGAGACTCAATGCAATATGTTTCAATTTTCTACTGTTAATTTGACATATTTAACAATCACGATAGTTGAAAATAATAAAGATCCAATTCATTAGCCAACTAATTAGATTTAAAAATTCAATTTCAATAGTACTCTACTTATACATATATATATATATATATATTTTTTTTTTTTCATTTTCAATCCCTAGTTGTTGTTGTTTGAAGTACATGCTTATGCTAGTCGAGGTGTACCACGTCTCATTAATTGCAGCTGGGTTTTTAGTTATTTAAATGCTCTAATTATTAATTAGAGATAGCAAAAAACTCAAAATCCTACAAACTTAATCTCCACCTACCGACCTAATTAATTATTTCGATTTAAACTAACTATTTTACTCTATTTTAGTTTATATATGTATTAATAAAATTGATAAAATCGGATAAAAAATTAATAAATAATGATCAATTTTTAAAAATAATTTTTTAAATCACTATTAAATGGTTGGATTAGTGAAGCCATAAAATTCGACCTATATTCATGTTTATTATTAACATCGGTCGAGCTTTTTATAGAAGTTTTAAAGAAATTACAAAAACACATATTTTGAGATGTGAATGGAAATTTTTTGCGGGAGTTTTTTCAGTTCATTTGAGCAGTTGCAATATTTTTCAACCAGAACTGTGCAGTGTTTTTTTTTTTAATTTGTGTCAAAGAAGCTTGGTGCATAAATTGGCAAAATATTACACTTCAAATTAAAAACCAAAATGTTGCACGCCTATTAACAGATGATATTTGTTTTCAACTATCTTATAGTTCTTTAGTTCTTAGTATTAAAGAGTTTTTGAATCGCAACTGAAATTTTTAGACTTGTCGTATTTATCGGAAGACTAATTCGATTGCTAATTTTTCGGTCATTTGGATTCTTAATTATCATAAATTATTTTATTGGCATGATGCAATTTTTCCTTGTCTAAGTTTGATTTTGTTTGGCGATGTCCCTTGGCTTCATTTATGAGGGAAGTCACTGAATAGTATTTTTAATTTTTTTAATAAAAATTTATAAAAAATTATGGAATATTTTAAAAATCTGGGGTCCGAGCCAAGTAGCACGTTTCTACTTACGTTAGTAGACTAATCCAAAATTCAGATCATTAAAAAAGAAAAACGTCAGTTCCCAAAAGAATAAAAAAGCATAAAAAAGAGTCGTCTCATGGCGCCCATGGTCTCTGCAACTGAATGAGCTTTCAGTCCGCACTAGGCCTCATCACATCGGTCCTAGCAAATAGAGGAAAATTACACCTTTTTTTTTTTTTTTTTCATTTTGCCCTTATCTCTTATGATATAAGTTTTTCTAAATTTGGTATTGTTATACAAGATTCCAAGGAAATTGGAAAGTTTATTGTTGGTTTATCCAAGGGCAAAATGATTATGGGTTGTATTGGGTTACAGGATCTCCTTTCTCCGGCATCCAAAAGGAGATGTGTTTATTTTGACTGTCGGTGGAGCTAAACTCAGCCCCTCTTGAAGGGGCTGAGTTGCAGATATGTACAGCGAGAGGTAGATGAATCCCTCGCTGTAAATATTTTATTTTATTTTTATAAATTAATTATTGGCGAAACGACGTTATTTCACCAGAGGTTTAAAAATAAAAAAGATACTGTATTTTTTAAGCAGCCCCTCTTCATCTCTCCTTCTTTCCTCTACCTCTTCCCCCAAGCCACCAACAGGCAGCCCTCATCCTCACCCTTAGCCGGCCTACCGACAGCCACCGTCGATCACGGCTTGATAAATTTTAACCCTCCCTCAATAAATTTTTAATTTCTTTATTTTTTCGTTTAGTTGAACGTCAAGCTAATTGTGCTACTTATGCAGTTGCTAGGGTAGCCGAATCTTTCGCTGGTCGTCTTGTTTGGTATTATATTCTTGATTTCCTGATTTCTATTGTTTGTAATGAAGTAAATGCAGAGACAAATAGGCTCAGTGTAAGGGGAAGAGCTGTCAGTCTATATTTTTTTTTTGAACTGTGTCAGTCTAGGTTTGTAGTTTTGCCTTGTGCTTCTTGCTTATATGTTTTTTGATTATTAATCTATTTCTTTCATAAAAATAAGGGAAACTTACACATTTTCCATTTTTTATAATTTTTTTTTATTTTTTTCAAAATATATTACTTTATCCATTTTATTTTAAATATCATATAATACATAAATTAAAAAAATTATTAACTATTATAAAATTTATAAAAATTTTATTATAATTTATCTAAATACTCTTTTTATATTTTTTATTCTATTTATTCTATTTTATTAAATAATAATTTAATTAAAGACAATATTAAAATTTTTTAATTAATAATCTTTTAAATTTCTAAAAGTGATACTTAGAATTTCAATAAATAATTACTAAATATCAAAATAAATTTATAATAAACTATATAAATATGCTATTTTAATAAACTAATTATAAATTATTGTAAATATTAATATATTTTTAAAATATGATAAATTTATTTTTTTGATATTTTTATCAAAATTTCAATGAATAACTATCTCCATTTGGGGAAAAATATTATAAAAAATGTGAATATCTTCAAAATATTTATCTTATTAATATAATTTTAATTAACATAAAAAATTCTTTTATTTTTTCCAAAAATTATAAAACTTTAATAAAAAATTAAAGTAACACGTCATATTTTTAGAAAATCTAATGAAATAATTCAATTAGTTTTCTTAAACTCACAAAACAAATTAAAATTATTAACACAATTAAAATTTTTATGCAATTTATTTTAATTATAATATAAATTAACACATGTTAATGAAAAAATAATCATAATAAAGCTCTATAAAATTAAAAGAATATTTATGTAAATAATTTTAATTGAAATAAATAAATATTATATTAATAATATACATTTTCAAACATATACATTGATAAAAAAACACTAAACTAAATTATACTTGTCAACGCAGTTAAAAGTGGAAAATATTAACTAAAAATGAAACTCCTACGAATTCCAAACAAGAGCGTATAAAATTCCATGTTCAAGTCATTTTCTTAATAAAATTAAATCAATATTAATGACAAATTTAAAGAAAAAAAAATTAATAGCAAAACATGTTAATTTACCACTAAATAATTAAGAATAATAAGAATACAGCATTCACGTGCTATTGACGTGATTTTTTTTAAGTTTTTTGTTTGGCTCACCGCACACAGGCTACAGCCAAACATAACCCGGAAAGGACATTCCGACATTCCGACGGAATCTAATCTAATTAAAGTTCAAAAAAAAAAAATAATAAATCCTTTTTTAAACGTGTGTCCTATGTTTATCTTAATAATTTAATAAATATACATTAAAATTTATTATAATTACTTTTAAAAATAATTAATAAAAAAATTATACAAATTACAAAATCATTATATAAATTTTTATTTAAAACATATTTTTATAAAAAGTACAGTTTTCATTTTTTGAACTTTAAATACAGTTTTCATTATTAGAATAGAATATGAGCTAGATTTAATCGATTTAATATTTTTATTTTTATTATTAAATCTGATAAAAACACTAAAAGCACTAAATTAATATGTACTAAATCTCTTATATTTTTTGTAGATTTAAATTAATTTAGATTTAATTTTAAATAAATTAAATTTTAATATCAAATATTTATATTTACATTTATTTTAATATTTTTGATAAGTCAGATTTAACCATATTAAAAAGATAAAATATAAGAAAAATGCCGTTCATATAACATATATAATTATAAAATAGTTCACAAGTTTGAATTAAATAAACAGATTATTCAAATTTAATAAAAATATATATTTAATATTTTTTATTATTAAAATCAAATTGGTTTATGACTTATTTTTAGCTTGACCGAACCGGTCTCAACTAAAATAAATTGGTTAAATTGAATTGAATTTTAAAAATTTATTTGTGTATGAAAAGTGTAGACGTGGCATCGCTTAATATATTCCAAAAAAAATTAATGATGAAAAAATGGGAATTAATTACATCGGCTGTGCATAAGCCAGCTCAGAGTTGCAGGCTCCTTTTTTTTTATTATTATTTTTTTTATGATTAGGCGGTCCACAATATCTTTCGTTTCTTCTCTCTGCTGCTAATTCGCCGACGCACCGTACTTGTCGTTTATCTATTTTTTAAAAAACTACGCCGGTTCTCACCTTTCTCCCTCCCTCCCTCCACCCAACGATGGAGGAGCATTAGCTGAAACATATCCATGTTTTGGTTCTAAACTCTCCTCTCCCTCGCCGGACGTAATTTTTTAGAGGGAGAAAAGCGTGCAACCACGGCAAATGGCTTCTCATCGGCGGCGCCACCACTATTACAACCGTCTTCGTTCTCTGCTTCCTTTGATATCTTCTGTTTCTGGAGTTCTTCTCATTCTCTTTGGTCTCCTCTCCATTCTCATCCCGTCTCCTATCGATGAATCGGACAGCTTTCACCACCTTCGCCAAGACTATTATTCGGTACTCACATTTACTATTTATCAATATCGCTCTTTGCTTACATTTGAATAATCGGTAAATACATATCTGTTTCACACGCGAATTGTGATTCTAGATGATTTCCTGTTTACTTATTTTATTTATTTGTCTCTTTTTTTTTTGTTCAGTCAAGTATTGGTGGTTCTGATGTTGCGATTGGAAAATCAGTTTTTCGTGTTCCGGTTAGGGTTTCATTTCCTACAATTTTCTTTTGAATTTTAATTTGTTGTTGTACGAGTATTTTTTCTGGAGCTAATTTTAGGTTTTTGTTTGAGATCGTGACTTGCTTGATCTGATGTATAATTTTTTTTTATATTTTTACTATTTTTTGATGCATTAGAGAGGTGGAGGGAGATTGGATCATGATATTTGGACCTCGAGAAATTCCAAATTCTACCATGGATGCAGTAATGCCAGCAAGAGTTTTGCAAGTGTGTATATCATCTCTCTTCATATTTGTTTTTTGTATATTTATCCTCTATCCGAACTTGATACTTGCTTGAAGAAGTGGTAACAGAAACTTGAAGCTAACAGTTAAAAACGCATTAATGTAGCGGGCTGTTGTATTTGTTGTTTTTTATTGTTTGGTTTTGCAGTTTGTAAGCTTCGTATATAAGAATTAAACACTTTAAGCTGAACTTGGTCAATTGTGCCGCAGATGCTGACACCATTACCCAACGTGATAGATATTTGCTGATTGCTACAAGTGGAGGCTTAAATCAACAAAGGACGGGGGTATCTTTCTGAGCTACCATTTTGTACTGTTGCTTTACTAGTGTTTTTTCCCTCTTGCCAGGTTTTTCTGTGCGCCAAAACCTTGAATACACACAAAACAATTCAGTTTTGAGAAACTACATGAATTTATTTATTGTCTTATAAGTCATTGAAGAACAGAACAAAAGAGTAGCTTACATGCATTAATAAAAGTGGGCACATATGATTGACTTGGATTTTACTTTACAGCGAATGTATTGCTTGATTTATTAGCTGAATTACACTTTTTGCCTAGTGTGTATGTGATCCCCACCCAGTCCCTCTTTCAGTTACAGTGCCCATTCATTTGGTTGATTTAGTAATAAATACACTCTTAATACTGTAAAAACTACACAAGCATATTGAGTTTTCTTTACATAGCCAGAAAACAAACAGGGAAACTCTTTTGCTAATGGAGGCTGCGAGACCTCTCTAAAATTGAGCTATTGTTGTTAAGAGATTGATTTCAGCTCTCTAGTAATGCCTATGTTGGATATTTGTTTTCTTTATGATTTAAATAAGCACATCTGGTTATGGTGATTACATGTGTGATACTAATGATTAGTAACCTATTTTGTTGGTCTGGCGTTAAAAGTCCCCTAATAATTTTAGTGGCTCTATCTGCTCTTTAATAGCAAATCAGTTTTGGTTGCCGGGACTTTTTAAAGCAATCATTTCAATGATGGTAGCTGTAACATCGAGTCCAGTGGTGTTCATACCTAAAGATTTATTTTTAACTATGGTGTTTGGACCATATTTTGCAGTCGCTACTGCATCCTGGCCATAGCTTATTTTATGAAATTGCTGTTTGATATAAGGTTTTATTGCACACTTTGCAGATTACTGATGCTGTTGTTGCTGCCCGTATTCTGAATGCTACTCTTATTGTTCCAAAGCTGGACCAGAAATCCTTTTGGAAGGATGCAAGGTTGGTTGTGAAATGAATATAGTTGCCACCTTTTTTAGCAAGTTGATGTTCTAGGATCTTGGTTAATTGCTCAAATCTTTGAAAAGAACCAAGTATTTGACAGGAAGTAACTCTTGCAACATGAAATAACATTATTACACTTTGTTTTGTGCAGTAATTTTGCAGAAATTTTTGATGTTGATAGGTTCATATCTTCTCTATCAAATGATGTCAAAATCATAAAAAGTCTTCCAAAAAAGGGAGGGAAAATTTGGGTTCCACGAAACATGCGTGTTCCGAGGAAGTGTAGTGAGAAATGTTATCAAACTCGTATTTTACCTGTTCTCTTGAAAAGGCATGTAAGTTCTCAGTTCTCCACTACTTTTTTTAATTTACTTTCATATGCTATAAATCGATTATGCTTGTCCTGTTTGTTTTTGTATATGTCCTACTATCATCATTTGTACCTAAAGCGGATTATACCTAGTTGTCGGCATTAACAGAGTTTCTCAGTTTATCTTTGAGCTTCAACTTTATTAAGTTTTTTTGTCTTCTCTCACCTATTAGACCATTAGGTTATTTGGTCAGATAAATCAGGAGATACATGAATGGTCGAGTGTTAAACTGGAATCAGTTCTATGAATGGATTTAACTGCTTCCAATTATGGAAATGCTTATGAAATGGTGGAAAGTTGTTTGAAATGGTTGATGAAATGTTTAATAAGTTTGATTTATTATCTATTGATAAGCCTTGCTTTTTATTAACTTGCAATTTTCTGAATTAATGTATCATAAGGAATATTTATGTGAAAACCTTCATATTTGAAATGTTAATACTGTTTTCGTTGGAATTCAATGGACCTTTTTTATTTGATTGTTTTATGATTCTTTTGGTGGGGTTTTAAAATTACATCCTCAATCATGCATTCTTAATCAGATGTACTGAAACCAAAATACAGGCAATTCTCTTGTTTTTTAATGCTATTTTTTACTTTTATGCACCTTGAAATTAGGTATATGGGCATTTCAAAATCATGGATTAATTTTGTTAATTTCCTAATTGATTAGACTAGTGTATTATTTAAAAAAAATGACATTGCTAATATTGATGGTGTTGCAGGCAATTCAGCTCACCAAGTTTGATTACAGGCTTGCAAACAAGTTGGATACACAATTGCAAAAGTTGAGATGTAGAGTTAATTACCACGCTTTGAAGTTTACTGATTCTATTCTTGAAATGGGGAAGACATTAGTCCAGAGGATGAGAGCTAAAAGCAAACAGTATGTTGCCTTGCACCTGAGGTATTCTGATCGAGTTTCATTAGGGCTGTCAGATTCTTAATTACCTTTGTCTACTTGTAATGATTTCTTCACTGTATATTGCTTTCATTTAATTTTAACTCGTCGATTAAACCTGCAGAGCATGCTTTTAGTCCATAGGCTTAGCCATCTAGTTGACTTTTGCAACCTGAATTCATCAAGAAAACCTGTCAACTGATATCCCCATATTTTAAACCTTTTTTTCTCACAGATAGGGACTCTTGCTTGTCAGTGTGTTATCATTGGCACAAAATAATTTAAGATACATGTAAAATCATGTTGATATGCGCATAAAAGCCTCCAGTTGATTTATAGACATGTGCCTGCATGACTGTTTCAGAGGAAAATGGACAAATAAAACCCAATAATTCTTCCATGCATATTCAAGTGTTAATTGCATCATTTATTATTCAAACTCCAATGATAGGATGATGGCATAAGAGGCAAAGCATAGTATCTAGAAATATCTTGATTGGTAGCATGCACAATGTTGAAGCTTATGTTCATTGCATTGTAATTGCCTACTGTTCTACATTCAAGAAGCTCTCATTTGCTTTGTAAAATCATTATATGGTTTCTTAATGCAAATAAATGTTTCTTACTACAGGTTTGAACCTGATATGTTGGCATTCTCAGGATGCTATTATGGTGGCGGTGATCAGGAGAGAGAAGAACTGGGTGCAATACGAAGGAGGTGGAAGACTTTACATGTAAGGTTCAATTCAAGTGACTTGATTCTCTGAAATTAATCTAATGTAAAATAAATTTAAATTTTTTAGAGAGAAGAGAAGGAGAAAGTGATCCATGTAGTAGACCCCATCTAGCTTGGGATTAAGGGTGTAGTTGTTGTTGTTGAGAAAGAGGAATGAAAACCTAAATGTTAAGAATTCACTGCAAGTTTAGTGTTCAAATCTTTAGAAACCTTTCTTTGATATCCATGTGCTAGCATCCCTGGTCACCAAGCCCTTATGGAGTGTTTAGTTGATAAGAATTTCCGAGAAAGAGTGGAATTCAAGGAAAGAGAGAAAAAAGAGGAAAGAGGGAACTAATTACAGAGAATGAGACTACAGAGAGACAAGAGAGAATAGTGGAACCTTTCTGGATATTCTCTATCAGTCGTCAAAAATTGGCAGCAAAGGACAGCTCATGTGCTATTTGTGTTGCTGCCTAATTAATTGTCAAAAAGAATAACATAGAAGAAAATAAACAATGTGATAACTAATTAACATACTGATAACTATTTTTTAACTTTTGACCAAGTATTTTGTAGCCAAATTATGTAATCAATAATACAACTAAATTAATTCAAACTGCAAGTAATATGATTTTTTGACTTTTGACCAAGTATTTTCTAGCCAAATTATGTAATGCAAATATACAACTAAATTAATTCTAACTGTAAGTAATATGTAAAGTTGCAGATATTTATTTATCGCAAGTTCTTGCAGTTAAGTTTTAGATATTTATTCATTTTTTTTAATATTAAAATGCTGAGACCCTTGTAGTAAAGAGCATTATTGATATCTTATATTGAATTTGAGCCCAAGTAATTTTAGATGCTGTTAATTTGATTTGAACATTTTTTTTGTTGCACTCTGGAAAGCAAATGAAGTATATGTTAGATTTATGTTTTATTTTATTTATTCGTTGCAGATGAAAAACCCTGAAAAGGAAAGAAGGCATGGAAAATGCCCACTCACTCCAAAGGAAGTTGGTCTCATGTTGAGGGCATTGGGCTATGGCAGCGATGTTCATATTTATGTGGCCTCTGGAGAAGTATACAGAAGCCAAGAATCATTAGCTCCCTTGAAAGCACTCTTCCCAAACTTCTATACTAAAGAGACTATAGCCAGCAAGGAGGAGTTGAAACAATTTTCTTTATTTTCTTCCAGAATGGCTGCACTCGACTTTATTGTTTGTGATGAGAGTGATGTATTTGTTACCAACAACAATGGTAATATGGCTAGAATTTTAACTGGACGTAGGTAAGTGATTGAAACTGTTGTCTTCTTTATTCTTCATTTCTCTTTTCCTGCCACCAGTGACTAATTTTCAATGTTTGCTTGAAACTGTAGGAAATACTTTGGACATAAACCAACTATTCGTCCAAATGCTAAAAATCTATATAGATTGTTCTTGAACAATGAAACTAACATGACATGGGAAGTGTTTGCATCTAAAGTTCGCACTTATCAACGGGGTTTCATGGGGGAGCCAAAGGAGGTTAGGCCAGGCCGGGGAGAATTTCATGAGAACCCACATACCTGCATCTGTGAAGATTCTGAGGTCAAGACAAAGAAAGATTCAGCACCTAGAAAGTTTGGGAAGGGGTATAACGTAACTGGAGAAGATAACACCAGTGAGGATACAAACTTTGATGATGAGCTAGAATTGCCTGATCCTGATAATGATGGAGATCAAGAAGGTCCTCTAGAGGAAGATCCATTTAATGGCACAGGCTTAGATTACGAGGGATTCGACTCTGCGGAGCCTGAATTGGAAGAAATTGTCTCTGACTAACTGTGGTGCATTGCATTCTGCCTTGTCAACCGATTTCTTCCAAATTTCCATTCCTTGTATCGGGTCATGCAGCTGCACATTGCCAATGTTGTTAACCTTCTATATATAGCACTGCTAGGATAGATGGGGAAAAACATCCTCTTTCGATCAATGGAGCATCGATGCATTGCCCTGTTAATCAGTAGAGGTATGGACCTTGATTTGAAGGTGTGATCTTTAATTGAGCCATCTGTCTTTTTTGCTATGAAATACAGGAAATGGATATGAGACGGGGATAAATTTTTGGAGTTGACCTTTATGTACAATTTTGCTTGTTCATCTACTGGAGGGAGCATTTATTAAAGCCTCTTTGTAAAAATAGAAAACATAGAAAAGCAGATTAAAAACAAGAATTGATAGAGAAGTGAAAAAGAGACGGGAAGAGCTATTGTGCCGAAGTAATTTTTTATTCACCTGTGTTGTTTTTTTTTTTAATCTGGTGGGGAGGGGCACTGTCAATTTTCTTTTACAGCGAAGCTGGTGTCCCTAGGATAACGTCAATGTATTATATATGCTGAATCTTTATAGTGTATTGATATATCTATGCTAGGTCTGTCTTGGAAAATTGTGAAATTTAATTCTGTAAAAAAAAAAGTCCAAAAATTATTCCTCGAGGAGGAATCATTGATGCTTACTCATTACTGAGTGGGCTTCATTTGTCTATCTAAATCAACATTGTGCGTTTCTTTTAATGTGTATGCTATAAAATATTAAGATCAGAAACAATTTGACGCTTACTTATGGAAAATAAGGCTTTGATTTTGACTCAATTATGAACTATTCACCACCGCCGAGAAAAAAAAAATAATCCAACCATATTGAATTATTATTTTTACAGTTTACAGTTAATGCACATTATATCTCAATATTTTTTTTAATAGATTGCAAAATTGCATTAATGCAAATCAATGCATGTCGCCTAAATATTAATTTTCGACCAATTCAAAACCTTTATATTATAATTTTTTTAATGGATTATTGCAAATAATCATAATTTTCTTGGAAGATTACGAGTCTTATCAGATTCTATAAATGTTTTATCAAGGATATTTTAATATTTTTATAAAAATATACAATAAATTTATAATAAATTATATTTATTTTTTAAAAAATTCTGCCCCTCATCAGATTTTGTATAATTTTTCTTATTTTATCAAGGATATTTTAATATTTTATAAAATATAAAATAAATTTATAATAAACTTACATAAATTATCACGTAAATAATAAATTTATAATAAATTATATAAATTTGATAAATTTATAAAGTAATTATAAATTTTGAGGAATTTAAATAGATGAGAAATGCTAACCGCAGTTATTTTGGAGATTGATTCTTGGACAATCTTTATTCTCTTGGCTAAAATTTATTTATTATAATATCTCTTTTCATAAATAAATTTATAATAATTTTTTTTAACTAATAGAATGGAGATTATCCAACAATCACTCTCTCAAGTGACTGCAATTAGCATTTCTCTAAAAATATTTTAAAATTTTAATAAACTTTTCTTAATTATTTTTTATTTTTCTAATAATTTAATAAAATATTTATTTTTTAAAAAAATGACTCTCTTTATTATATATTTTTTAATTTTTATATTTTTATCATAGTATTTTAGTCATTTTATTATAAACTCGTAATAAATTTATAATAAACTTATTATAAAATTTATAAACTCATAATAATCTTATTGTGAATTAATAAAAATTTAGTATTTTAGTAAATATTTTATAAATTTTAGTATTTTAATAAATAATTTATAAAAATGATAAATTTAAAATTGTTTAAATTTGTTTTACAGTTTTATGAAAAGCCCAATTTGTTTTATGTTTGAGATCCAAAGTCCGATCCTTGTATGCACGGTCTTCTCCTTCCCTCGATGCAGGCCTACTAATGGGGGCATAATGAAATTCTCGAAACTCACGGCTCGCTTCAAACAGCCCATAACCATTGATAAGAAGTAAAATCAGTCAAAATAAAATAAAATAAAATTCTTAACAACTCAAAGAAAGGCGTTAGGCGTTCAAGTCTGTTTGGCAATGGAGATTTTAAGCTAATTTTAGTTTGAATTTGGTATCAGTGTTGATCAAGAAAAGGAAAAAAGAAATGCAAGGAGGATCATCAGGCATTGGATATGGTCTAAAATATCAGGTCAAATCAAAATGCAGAAAAAAAAATTAATTCTCAATTTATTTCGGTACTATCATAACCCTAATTTCGATTTTCTAAATATCCATTTCAGGCTAGATGCATTTCAGATGTCAAAGCAGACACAGATCACACCAGCTTCATCACTGGCACTCTCAGTCTTCGAGAAGAAAATGAGGTCTTTCTCTCTCTCTCTCTCTCTCTTTTTAAATTTTTTTAATTAATTGGAATAGGAAATTATAGCTTAATTTGTTGAATGTTTGGTCTAATGAGTTGGAATTTTAAATGGTGACTGTTAACTCTCAGGTGCATTTGATTCGATTATCTTCAGGTGGAACTGAACTGATTTGCGAAGGTTTGTTTTCACATCCTAATGAGATCTGGGACCTCTCTTCTTGCCCCTTCGATCAACGTATCTTCTCCACTGTCTTCTTTACTGGTATACCTCATTGATCCTGATCTCTGCTTATATTTGTATTATTATTAGTATTATTATATCTAATTGTTTCAATTACGTTTTTGTAATTTGTTCGTTGTTGTAGCTTTTGAGCTTGAGTTGCTTGTTATGTTAAGTTGCATTAATAGTACAGTTTAAAAAATGATATTTTACATTTTTTTCGGGTGTCATATGATGTTTGGAGCATTATTGAAAGTTTGATCCATGAAATCTCATCATTGGTTATTGATTTTCAGTGATTCAATTGCTTAAAAGAAAAATTAAAAGACCTGGTTGAGAATATTAGCTTGTTTGCCTCACCATTTTATGCAAGCATTAAGAATGCTACAACTGTTGAATTTTTATGTTAACTTTGAAGGTGAGTCATATGGAGCAGCAGTTTGGCAGATCCCTGAGTTATATGGCCAGTTAAACTCTCCTCAATTGGAAAAAATTGCCTTCCTAGATGCACACTCTGCAAAGATTAATTGGTGAGTCTATATGTACTTCTATTACTAGTCAATGCTTGAGATCACTTTAGAACAAGAATTGAAAACTATATCTCGCACCTATTCTGGAGGTCTGGAATGGTTCACTTGCAATCTTGTCTGATAATCTTGTTTTCTGCAGTTTTTTGTGTTCAATTTTGCTTTTAATTTTTTCAGTTTACTGAATTTTTGTATTTCACATTTAATTTGTGCAGCCTTGCATATTTTCCTTTGGCTCACTTGCCTTATTTGTGTATCAAACAGCATTTTGTGGTGGCCATCTGGAAGAAATGATAAACTGATTAGCATTGATGAGGAAAATCTTTTCTTGTGGAGTTTAGATTGTTCTAAAAAAACAGCCCAGGTAGAGGTTCACAATGATAATCTGACTCTTTGATGTTTTCTGGTGCTTATTTGTGGAATGATATATAGATTGCTCATTGCTTGCTGGAAACAGATTCTTGGAAGCCACTAGTTTGCATTAGATGACCTAAATGAAGTTCGCTTCACTTGCGAAAAAAATGCGTATGCATTTAGCAGTACCTTGAATTCTATGCTGATGCTTATTCAGATATTACTGCAAAATCTAGGTACAATCTAAGGAGTCAGCTGGTATGTTACATTATTTATCTGGTGGAGCCTGGGACCCACATGATATGAATGCTGTTGCAGCAACTTGTGAATCCTCAATCCAGTTTTGGGATCTACGAACTATGAAGTATGATATCTTTACATACTTTCTCCTCCTCCTCCTCCTCCTTCTTTTGTGTTAATTTTTTGTGCCATTATTGTTTTACTTACAGGAAAACAACTTCAATTGACTGTGCTCATGTCCGCAATGTTGACTATGACACCAATAAGAAGCATGTGCTTGTAAGAGTGTTACTGAACCACTGCATGTTTGAGCTGCTGAATTAGTCAGCAGTGGTAGTCTCCTTTCTGTTTTGAATTTCTGTTTTATTTCCAGTTATGTAGGAGGGAGTTCCTCCATTTTCTTATTCATGCTGTTAGTGGGAGGTTATTCTTCCACATAGGTTACTGCTCCTTGTTTGTAGGAGGAGTTAGTTCTGCTCTTGTGTATATATATTCAGCAGTACTTGATGAATAAAGGATATGATTAAAAACCCAATTCAAGTGTTCTCTTTGAGGTAGCAGTCTCCCTCTAACGAGTTTGATCTTCCCTGACATCCACCATAGGTCGTTCAAGGAAGCACACCACCCCAAACACCCAAACACCAACCCCCCATAGACCCATAACTCGATCCGTAAGTAGGGACTCTAACATTTTGGTATCAGAGCCTGCCGTTATGGGCGAGTCTGTTCAAGACCAACTATCTAAATTATTTGACTTGCTTCTGGCTGAACAGCAATCTAACAGAGAGTTACATGCCAAATTTGATGCTCTCACACAAGAATGGGAATCGACCAAACAGAATTTCCAATCCAGCAGCGCCGGCAGTCCTCTAAGCTCGCGAAAGGACAAGGGAATTTCAGGAAATTCTGCTTCTGATAAGTCGGGAGGTAGTACGTTTGTTCCCAAATTTACAAAATTAGATTTCCCTCGCTACGACTGGAAAGATGACCCCTTGGGATGGCTCAATCGCTGCAAACATTTATTTCGGCATCAGTAAACACCGGAAGAGGAGATGGTAAGCTTGGCGTCCTATCATCTAGAAGGGATTGCCCAGCTATGGTACTTGCAACTGCTGGACGATATTCCGAATCCAACTTGGGAAGAATTCTCTCATCAATGCAACCTCAGATTTGGGCCGCCAATCCGCAGCAACAAATTGGGCGAACTAGCCAAATTAAAGCAAACCGGTTCTGTTGCAGATTACCAGAATCAGTTTGAAGCCTTGATCTCTCGCGCTGGTTCACTCACTCAGTCTCAGAAAGTACAGCTGTACCTTAGTGGGTTGCAAGACTCAATCGCCGTCGAGGTTGAACTCCATCACCCTGCTGATCTGGTAACAGCGATGAGCATGTCGAGGCTGTATGAACGGAAACTTTTTTCTCATTCTTCAGCTGCAAGAGATACACGTCTCGCTGCACTTCCACCAGAACCCCGCGCCAATCGGGTAGTGAGGAGGCTGTCCCATGACGAAATGGAGGAGAGGCGGAAAAAGGGACTATGCTTTAATTGTGATGAGCAGTTTGTTCGAGGCCATCAATGTAAGCATTTATTCTGGATCGATTTGGAAGAAACGGAGGACGTAGATGACTTTAATGCAGTTCCAGAAATTTCTTTGAATGCTATTACTGGAATTCGAAATCCTCAGTCCATGCTTCAAGCTTGCGGACAAGCTTCCATTGGGAGCGGGAAGTAATGTTACTGAACCACTGCATGTTTGAGCTGCTGAATTAGTCAGCAGTGGTAGTCTCCTTTCTGTTTTGAATTTCTGTTTTATTTCCAGTTCTGTAGGAGGGAGTTCCTCCATTTTCTTATTCATGCTGTTAGTGGGAGGTTATTCTTCCACATAGGTTACTGCTCCTTGTTTGTAGGAGGAGTTAGTTCTGCTCTTGTGTATATATATTCAGCAGTACTTGATGAATAAAGGATATGATTAAAAACCCAATTCAAGTGTTCTCTTTGAGGTAGCAGTCTCCCTCTAACGAGTCTAATCTTCCCTGACATCCACCATAGGTCGTTCAAGGAAGCACACCACCCCAAACACCCAAACACCAACCCCCCATAGACCCATAACTCGATCCGTAAGTAGGGACTCTAACAAAGAGTTTAGCTTTGTTTACCCATATGTATTATTGTTGAACTGATATTTAAATTCATCTATCTTGTGATTTTTTTCTCTCAAACCAGAGCTAATGATGGTATTTTCTTTTATTTATATATGGCTATATTCTATCTGTGAAAAAATGAATGCTTCCATTGTCATAGAATTGTGAACTTTATATCATAGATGAGAAAGCATATATATATATATATATATATATATATTTGAGTGCTTTTAAGATGTTTGATCATATTAGAAGAAAACTACCTGAAAGATAGTGGGAGTGTGCTTCCCTATTGTTAACGGGAACATTTGAATGCCAATGATGTAAATATATGGCAGTGTGCTTCTCTATTGTGAACGGGAACATTTGAATGCAAATGATGTAAATGTATTTTAAAGTTCCTTGCCTCAGAAGTTCTCTTGTATAGGTTGTGGAATTTGTCCTTCAGAATTACTCGTATTGGATGTTTTTTTGTGCTTTGACTATGGTAATGGTACCACTATTGTTCCTGCCTTTTAGCATTATGAAATTAATATTGCAGGTTACTGCAGAGGAGGAATCTGGGATACACATATGGGATCTTAGAATGCCAAAGGTTCCTATCAAAGAGCTTCCTGGACATGCACACTGGTACGTGCTCCATTAGAATTCTGCATCTGTAATCACTTCCCCCATGTTCCCAGTTGATGAACCATTTTATCATATTCTTCTGTGTTTTATTATATCATTCTTGTTCATGTATGTTTGATATTTTCAATTGGTTCATGTTTGGCATTTACTTATAGTTGTCACATTGTGTTTGTGACTGTTGGCAGGACGTGGGCTATTGCATGTAATCCTGAGTACGATGGGCTGATTCTGGTCTCTTTCTTCTCTCTCTCTTTCAGATGCACAAATACATGCACAGTTGTACACACACACGCAAAATGCACGGAAGCATCTTTACATATGCTTATATATATGTCCAGAGGTCTGTATTTTCTTTTATCATATTTGCAGTTTCCTGACCAGATGTAAGCTTTTGCAGAGTGGAGGTACAGATTCTATCGTTAACTTGTGGCTGGCTTCAATATCAACTGGTGATGAGATGACATCTGAAAGGTCTTTTTCTTGGCTGTATCCCAGAATTTTGTTTTGGCCTCCTATTTTCATTTGCTAATGTGTTTTATTTTTGTTTTTGCCAGCCTGTTTGAGTCAACAACTCTGCAAGTTGATCCATTGCTTAACTCATACAGTGATTATGAAGATAGTGTTTATGGTAATGGTATAGCCATCTAGTATCTTGTTGACTGCAAATTTTTAATTAGATCTGATGAGTTTTAGCTGCAATTGTAGGTCTTGCTTGGAGTTCTCGTGAGCCTTGGATTTTTGCATCATTATCGTATGATGGAAGGGTAAGGCCAATTAACATTCATCATCAATAGAACTAAATAGAACTGTTATTTTTTCTTGTGTGAAAACTCATCTTTGCAGTGATTTTTTATTGAGAAGATTAGCCCTTATGGTCGGCTGTTTAATGATTATTGTGCTGCCAAGCGTTTTTCTAAATCTCCGTTCAACACTTTTTTTGGAATTGCATCTATTTAGGTATATCTTTTCTTTCAAGCAAGGGTGTGAATAGGCAAGCATCGTCTACAGTATATAATTGGGACACACATTGCACAAGTTTCACTTAAAGAAACTGCGCACAACAAATACCAAACATATACTAGTTCTTGATATCTTGTTCCTGGCCATTATATATAGGATTTCGTCAACAACCCAACCACTAACCCTTCTTTTTGGAAGTGAGATTACATTAACTGATTTGGCACATGTTAACACTCATCAATGATTTACTTATCTGTTGCAGGTAGTTGTAGAATCAGTGAAGCCTTTCCTCTCAAAAAAATGAAGTCAATCTATATTTAGCTCCTGGGCAACTCTCACTTGCTATTTACAGCGAACAACCGTGGGAAATCTATTCCGGCTCAACGCAGTCGGAGTGACATGTTAATGCAGAGCTTCAAGTAGACGAAGCCATGTCCGAAACAGGGCTGATAGTATTTTTCCTTCGCATTTCAAGCTTTATTTTTTGGAAGTGGATCTCAAGTCGTAAATTAATGAGTAGCTGCATGAAACAATATTCTTTTGATTGTAGGTGAGCTAGAAACCATTGTGCATTTACAGTTGCAGATGTCTGAGTGTTGTAGTTGAATTTTGTCTCTGTTATTGTTTTGGACAAATGAAGATGCTAGAACTCTTTGTTGGTTAAAAAACAAAAACTGTGCTAAAGATTCGCATCTAATTCTATATCGAGTTGATCAACTTCTATGTGAATCCAAGAGAGTGAAATTTCATGGTAAAATTATACAAGATGTGTTGTAAGAGGTTTAATTCTTTGATTACTGGTCTTGTGCGCATCACTATGTCACTAATAGTGTTTGGAGAATTACCAAACTGGGTTTGGCGGCTAAGAATGTGTTGCTTATTTTTTGATATCGGTCTCTGAGTTTGAGCCGTAAATATCTTTTTTTATTTATTTGTAATTAATGAAAAAATAGTGTTTTAAGGATAAACCATTATCTCTGGGGATAATGATGACTATGATGATGTATATAAAATCTCAATTGTGATGTGAGAATTAGTTCAAAAATATGTTGAATTTAATATTAACACAAGTTAAATTTAATTTTAATCCTATTAGGGAAAATCGGATTAAATTTATTATTTAAAAAAATATTTATTTATTGTTTGATTATTTTTCAATGTATATGTTGATAAATTAATTTAGATAAAGGTATTTAATTACAATTACACATTTTATCTAATAATTTGTACAATTATAACTGAAGGGTTTACGTTTTTGAGGATATGATAAGACAATGTATCAAATTACCATCTTAAACAAACCAAATGAGCCCATATGGCTATAAGCTACTTTTATAAGTTAATCTTCGTTTTCTCTCCTATGGTTTCTGTCGGCAACAACTCTAGACCCTCTGATTTTCTTAGTTCTTATTGAGTTTTAGTCCCTTCTGTTACTGTCTTATTATTATAAAGTGGTGTTTTGCTAGATCGAGCCTTTTTGGCTCTTTTGATTCTTCACGCATGGGAGATCTGAGGATTCCAACAGCTTTTCTCTGGCGGAATAGAGATTTGGACTCTCCTTCCTATCGATGGAGCCGTCGATTCATCTATGGACTACTTTTGGTGTGTATTTTGATCTCAGCATAACTTTCCTCCTGCTCTGGTGCTATACAAGCTGTCCTAATATACTCCTTGCCACTTCAGTTCGTGTGGCCCACTTCTTTGCATGTCTATTGGTCTTTGGAGATCTGATTTGTCTCCCATCAGCTCCCTCTCTGTTTCTTATCTGAGCTACCTCAATTTGAGCTCCAGATTTTGTTGTTTTGATTCTCTATTCTCTCATCTATTTTTATATCTGAGGCTGTATGGAGCTTGTGTTTGTGGATTGTAGTTAATTTGGGCAGTCGCCCTCGTCTTGTTTGTAGGCCTTTTTCTTATGTAGGCCGTTGTTTACTAGGGGTTCATTGTTTCTGGGTTGCAGTTTGTATTATGGGGGTCGATATTTGTTTTTGCTGTTGTGTATATGCTTCATCTGGCCTCTCACAACCAGATGAAGCTCGGATTGCATGGTGAATTTACTTGATGATAATTTCATTTCCGGCAAAAAAAAAAACTAAAGGGTTTACTTTTTACCAAATTAAGTTGCAGAAAGAGAGGTTATAAACGTGCTTTCTATTTCCATATATTAGTTGTTGGTATTAATCCAATTCAATTTTCTGTATTTTCAAAAGAACTTGTAGAACGCTTGTTACAATGACAAATAAGCTTTAATATGATTGGAGAGATTCACACTCTATATATATGAAGTGACGTTAAACTTATCCAAACACAAATGGATAAAATGTTTCTGGTTTCCTCGTCCACCAACAACTGAGATCCCAAGTTTCTCCCTCTTATTGTCGTAATGACACGTACACGCCAGCCACCACGTTTCCAGCTTATCTGCAATTAAAAAATTTCATGGTCAACAGGTGTCCTTTTATGTCATCAAGCCACCATGCACTGACACGTGGCTTAAAAATACAAATGCTTGAATTTTAAAACATTGAAAAAGACCGTGCGTTTGCATACGTGGCAAATAGCAAGTTGTTATTTGGATAAGTTAACAAAGACAGATTTTTGGGTTACCTTCCAGCAGAGATTTGGATCCAACTTCTTCCACCGTGTTATTATCAGCAAAGATTTTGGTTGTTCTTTTAATAATCCTTGTCTTGAGGGATGACTTTGGACATTTGCCTCTTTTTTTTTAAATGATATAAAATTTATTAAAAATATTATTTATTGATAGTGTAAAATAAAGATTTAATAATACATCTGTTAGAAAATTATAAATCTATACTAATTTAAATAAAATTTAATTCAAAATAATCTTATATCTTTTAGAAGATGTAAAAAGAAAATTTATATATACAATTCTGAATAATTTAGGATTAAAATTATCAAATTGCTTTAAGTTATATTGATTTATATGCTTACAGAAATAATTTTACATAATAAATTATCAAAAGATTTTTTATCATTTTACAAAAATATTTAACAAATCTACAAAAAACTATCAAAAATTATGATGAATTTATTTTTTTAAAAAGTTTTCATTGAAATATTTATAATAAATGGAGTTGAAACACACCCCCATAACTATAATCTAAATTTTTTTGAAAGTTTGATAAACTTATAACACTTTGATTTTTTGGTAATTTTATAAAAAGCTCTTTTACATTAATCTTAATTCGAATTTAATATTTAAATTTTAAATATTTTCAAATCACATTTTAAATATTAGATAATTTCATTAAAGATTCATTATATTTTTCAAAAAAATTAAAAAAGGTTTATAAAACAAAAAGTTTTAAAACTATTCATAAATCATGATTTCATGTACATGATCCAATCCAACATTCAATCTTATAAATAAAATTGATGATAAAAAAAATATTATAAATGAAATTTAAAAAAATCCAATATTCTGTTAAGAAAATCTTGTAAATGAAATAAAAATAAATAAATGCTAAATTACAGACACGTGGCAAAACCAGAAAACAATAACGGATACAACACCCCAAGGAAGTGGGGTCCTCATTGCTCACGTGTATGATTAAATCCCGGATTCGCAGCCATGGCCGAAATCTCCAAACCGATCTGATCTTCGCACAGTCTCTCTTCTTCTTCTTCTTCTCTTCTCTCGCTGGCTCACTGTAAATTCTTCTAAATCTCTAATGTCTAAACTCTTCTTCTTATTCTCCAGATACTCTGTCTCATCTTCAATCTCCATTTTCATTTTTTTTCTCTTAAATAAATAAAAATTTTATTTTATTTTATTTTATTCAAATTTTGAATTGAAAAACTCGAAGTCTCCTTCTCTCTTTCCACTTCGAAACCACTTATTCCCTCACCTCTTCTTCTTCTTCATAGTCTTATTGGGGTTTTTCTATGGCATTTTCGTAATTTTGTTATGGCGGCGAGTTCCAGTGGTTTGTCGACTCAGCTTCATTTCAAGCTCACTCGTCTCCACATTTCTTCTCCTGTTTATTATGGTTTGCAGATGAGGAAGAAGAAGAGGAGGCTCATTTTTGTCGACCGAGTCGGTCTGAGTCGAATCAGTTGTTGTTGCTCCGATTCTTCTTTGGTTCTGATTCGAAGGAGGACGACCGCGTCGGGTAAGTGTTCGGAGAAAATTGATGATAAGGCTTCTCATAGAGGCCGTGTTCAAGCTATTCCGGCATTGCCTTTTGCTTCTTCTCAGTACGTTTTCTGTTTTTTTTTTAAAAAAACTTGTTCTGGTTCTATTTTAATAATTTTTCTCTTTTCATTTCTTTACTAGTGGTGACTGGTGAGTTGATCTTCTATTGGCTTTGTGGAGTTCATTCTAAATTTTGCTTAATTGGCAGTTCTGTACTTCTGTTCAACATGTCTTGAGCTGAGCTATACTCATCATATTAGCTATTAAAGTATTTATTATTCTGTTCGATTCCATCAGTATTTGTAAAATTTCAGTACCAGTTCTCAGCTATATAATTGACAGGCATTCATTTAAACAAAACTGTCTCTATCGAGATGAAAAAGGCTACTTCCAATAGCTAATTAACCAAATTACATTGCTTAATTCAGTGTGTACAGAGTACTAGTAAGGATTCGTATTCCCAGTACATGTTTAGGAAATAATTTTAAGAAGATTCTGTAGGCTTCTAGAGGAGATCTCTACTGATTATATATTGGTAGATTTGTTTGTGTGTGTGTGTGTTCTATACCATGGTGAAGATGCTGATGAGTCTTATATCTATGGATTGTTCCCTTATATTAACTCTCTATCATCTGGTGAGACTAGGGGAGCTTATTTCAATCTATTACTGAAGTGGCATGACCTCTCAAAGTATATCATATTGCTTTATCTAATGCTATTGTAGGTCTCGTTTTGTTTCAAAGCAAGAAAAGTTTTCTCCCCGTTGTACCCCAAGAAATTCTGGCCCACAGTCACGAGACACCCCACCAAAAAGAGGTAATCTACATTATTTTTCCTTATTATTTTCTTATTCAGATATATCTTGGTCCTGCAAAACCTATGATGATGGCCTACAATGCTGATCTTTCTTTTATAAGTAGACGGTTCAATGTCACATGCTTAAATGATGTTGTGCATTTGGTGTGTAGACACTGGTATTGCAAATGAAAAGGACTGGGGCATCAGCTTGTTGAATGAAAACGTTAATGAATCTGGCACAAATGAAGATGGTAGCACATGGTACCGGGAAAGCGGAGAAGATTTGGGTGAAAATGGGTACAGATGTAGATGGACAATAATGGGGGGACGATCGCATGATGGTAGCTCAGAATGGAAAGAAACGGTATAAAATCATTTTGGTCGTATTATTTGGATGTTTGAGTATTATTGATGCAGGAATGAAGCAAACTCAAGTTTGTAAATTGATGTATATAATGGAAAATGCTAGTCAATTGGCGAAATAACCTTTTATATGATTGATGAATTCTGTGATTGCCTCAAATTCTAACCACTATTTTTGTTTATGTTATTGACCAATGTATTGCCCTTACTCCCCTTCTATACATCAATCAGTTGCAGTACACTGTAGTTTTCAGGAGGATTCCCTTCTTGATTCCATCTGTCCACGCTAATATCCCTTAGTGATACCTGAAATCTTTGAGACATGTTGACGTATTTATATAGTCCCTACTCCCTTTTATCCATTCGTAGGTTGTTTTTATCTGTCTGTTAGTTGGAATGCACTGTAATGTTTAGGAGGATTTGGACTCTGATTCAATATTAGTGTCCCTTATTCATACATGAAATTCTTAGATGCATGCTAATAGATTTATGAAGACTTGGCATTGGATAGTAGGGGGTTCCAAAGTTAAAAAAAAAATGGAACAGAAAAAGGTAAGATGCCATCTTCCATCTTTGCTTGTTGTAGTGATTATAAAGGCTATGCCTGGCAACTTTCTGAAGATAACATGATGTCATGAATTTTCAAACTACGCTACATCGGCATTGTTTTATAACCCTATTAAGTACCATCCCAGGTGGATGCATTAATTGGATTTATTGATCTCCTTGACAGTGGTGGGAGAAAAGTGACTGGACCGGATACAAAGAACTAGGTATATTGCTTACCTTTATGTTGACTAGACATCATAATTATTTTATTAAGCATTTTAATTGGATTTGTTAATCTCCTTGATTCTATTGAAGTATACGCCTTCAGTCTGAGTTTATATTTCTTAGGTGTGGAGAAATCTGGAAAGAATGCTGAAGGGGATTCATGGTGGGAAATATGGCAAGAGGTGCTCCATCAAGATGAATGGAGGTCTGCTATGTACCAATGGCTATCTATTTCAATGAAATTGAAAGCTTAACATGAAATGAATTTCATTTTACCATGGATTACACTTTGCATTCTTAAATTACTGCTTTATTGTATCATGGATTGTCTTGGCATTTGTAAATTACTGTTGTTGTTTTACCTTGGACTATAATTTGCATTTATAATTCACTGTTTTATTTTGTTATTGCAGTAATCTAGCAAGGATAGAAAGGAGTGCTCAGAAACAAGCGAAATCAGGGACTGAAAATGCTGGATGGTATGAGAAATGGTAAGCTGATAGTAAAAATGTGCAATGGCATGATGCATGTAGTTTTCTATTATTTAAGCCAAAAAAAAAGATACCTACTAATCACTTTATATTACCAATTTTGGACTTAGGTGGGAGAAATATGATGCTAAAGGCTGGACGGAGAAGGGGGCGCACAAGTATGGCAGACTAAATGAGCAGTCATGGTGGGAGAAGTGGGGAGAGCATTATGATGGAAGAGGATCTGTTCTCAAATGGTTTTCTCAAATTATCGATTTATATCTTTTATTGGATTTCTAGCTTTTATTGTTCTTGATTTGACATTCATTGATATGATTATGACTGTAGAAATAGATGCATATGTCTAATCCAAATTGAGATTTTGCATTCAATAATATACATCTTGCACGGCAGTAACACCGGCAATTGGCTATCATGAATATGAAAGCATCAGGATTTTTCAGAAGCTAAAGTATGCCTCAGTAGATATAGGAACATAGCTTCTGATGAGTAAACCTGTTTTATATCCTTGGCAATTATATAATAAAAGACCTTGTAAAATACATGAAATTCTGGGGAAATCTTAAATAGTTTAAATTCTCAATGTTACTACTGTTTTGTCTCCTAGTGTGCTTTGGCAATCATCTAAGTATTCCACCAAGTTTTGCTTCCTGTCTTTTTCGTCAATACTTCCCAATTGGAAGAACTTTTCAAGTATTTTTCACTGGCTTTTCTTTTTTCACTTATCAGGACAGATAAATGGGCTGAAACTGAATTGGGAACCAAATGGGGTGACAAGTGGGAAGAGAAGTTCTTTGCTGGTATAGGTTCTCGCCAGGGTGAGACATGGCATGTTTCCCCACGTGGTGAACGTAAGTGTAACCTGGGTGCTGCATATCTGCCAATATTTACGCACAACTTTTCTGGTTATTGAACTTAATTGGAATTATTAGGATTTTCTGGGGTATCTGTGTCGCTAATTATTAATACACTATTTTGTGTCCATTTGGCATTGCAATCGAATTTGCATTTATAAAGCTTGGCTAAATGTTTCTTTAAGAATAGTTTGAGGTTATTTTTTGAATTATCATAACCAAATCTTGTTGGATCCACCTTAAAAAATAATTTTAGAATTATTTACAATCAATATATTTATAATGATGCCTTTATGATTCAAAATACCTGATCCTATATCTCCAGCTCGCGAAATAATTTTATGAGTTCCAGCCGTTTTAATTCAAATGTCTTGGACATGATGCAGTTCTTTGTTTTACTGATTTACTATTTTGTTGAATGCCAGACTTATTGCCCAGAGTTTCATTTTCTGGGTAGGTAAGTGAACACTGAGATTTGTTCTTCCCTAAGAGATGAATTCCCTTACCTAGTCTCCTGTTAAAATGTTCATTTTTTGCCTTCATGTCGTTGAATTATGTACTAAACTTTTTAATTTTTTCTTGTTTATGTACTGAACTCTTTAATTTTTCTTGTACCAGGTTGGTCAAGAACATGGGGAGAGGAACATTTTGGAAATGGGTATGAAACTTTATCTATTAAAGGAATTTGTGTTCATTTTAAAAATTAGTTTTCCATTCTTTATGTACTTGTGAAATCAAAAGTCTGAAATAGGCATGTTGATGTGATATTCTATATACTGTATTAACATAGGCCTTCTTTATCTGTCCAGCAAAGTTCACAAATATGGGAAGAGCACAACAAGCGAATGCTGGGATATTGTTGTGGACGAGGAGACATATTATGAGTAAGACATGCCTCTCTCTTAGTCGCTAACATATGCAAAATTCTTTCTTGGAATAGTAATTAGATCGATTTAAACTGACATGGTTTGCACGTCGACGAAGGGCCGAACCTCATTATGGATGGGCTGATGTTGTGGGTGATTCAACTCAGTTGCTATCAATTAAACCTCGGGAGAGACCACCTGGAGTGTTTCCAAATCTTGATTTTGGGTCATCTCCACCATCTTCGACCGACAATGACTCCTCGGATTTGCCTCCCCCATCTTCACAATGAAGAGAGCTGATTGATTTGTAGGCTCTTCTATATTTTGCTTTAGGTGATTTTATTATATATCTTTTGTCAAAATCCAATCTCATTTTAAGAACTACTACAACACTATTGTAATTGAATATTGCTTTAGTTACTTTCCATTTGTTCATTCTTTGGATGGTAAATTGCATCCGTTTCATGCTGTGGTAAAATATTTGAACATTGTCTCAGATTATTTATCAAGTTACTGGCTGCAGATGTAGATTGGCTGGTTAGAGGTTGAAGTTTGTGCTATGACTAGTCTTCATTAAATTTAAAAATTTATTAGTCGTGGAACTTGATTTGATGATGATTTAATTATATTAAAAAATAATTAAAGAATTTTCTTTAAAAAATTTTACTCAAAAATTTTATTAAATTTTTTTGTTAGATTTAGTTAATCTAATTTTAGTTGATCGAACTACATGTACCATACAAAGGCTTTATAGTTTTGGGTTTTTTACAAAACTAACTACAAAAATAAAAGTTTTTCAAAAATGACTGTTGATATAAAAAATTTTCAAAAATACTAAAAAAAAAATTATAAAATTATAAAAATATTTCACATCATATTTTTACATATTTTTATAAATTATATATGTTATAGATATGTTATGTATATATTATAAAATTTTTTTAAAAAAATATAAAAATTAAGTTTATTTTTAATATTAATTTGTAAAATAAAAATAATATAATTTTATAATTTTTTTTAAAAAAATTAAAAAATATCATTTTATAATATATGTTATAGATATATTATATATATGTTGTGTATATATTGTGTTTTAACCTTTATATATTATAAAATATTTAATTATTATTTAATTATAGTATATGTATAATAAATATGTGTCTTTTAATTTTTATATGTTAATTAATTATAGCATATATGTTGTGGATATATTACAGATATATTATAGATATGTTACAGATATATTATTGTTTATTTTATTTGTATTATAGATATATTGTAGATAAATTATGTATATATATATTTATATATATAATGAGAGTATAAAAATAAAAAATTATTTATGGATAAGAAAATATATATACAACTAAAAATAAAAAATACGAAAAACAAAGAAAAAAAAAACTAGCATTGAAAAGTATAAAAAAAAAAAACACTTTCGTATAATTAAAAAAAAAATCTTCCCACCGTATATTTAAAAAAATCAAACTTCTTCATCGTGTTTTCCGCAATTTTCTCTTTAGTTTTTACACAAATATGGAGTTAGTCTTTAGTTGAAAACTTCCCAAAGCCTTTTTTTTGGACAAAAATATAAAAAAAATAAACATAATTTTAAACTTATTATATTTATAATTTATTTATCAAAATATTAGAATTTATAATATATTTATCAAAATATCAAAATTTAATATTTTAATAAATATTTCTAATAAAAAAGTAAAAATTTAAAAACAACACGACGGTGAGTATTTTTTTTTCTTTTTTTTCCTTTTCTAGGCTGAGTTGTTTTGAATCTTAAATACTTAATAATAATACTTAATATATATATGTATATATATATATATATTGCATTGCAAAAGACTAATCTGCTCTTCAGAAGGATTTATTATTATTATTATTATTATTATTATTATTTAAGGAAGGAAACGTGGGCGCAATATAAACTTTTGACTATTGATCACATAATTTAAGCATTTAAACCCATTTAATTTTTGTTGAGCGGTTGAACTTTTGAGCTAATTTATACCCGTCCAATAGATATCTTTATGAATTTTTTTTTTATAAAAAAATTTAATATATATTTTAAATAATGAGGAATGTATCTACTTTAACAATGAAAATAAAATGAAGAAATATTTGTAAAGATGAAATTAATCTAGTACATATAGTCCTAGCATACCAAGTTGTTTCTAAATTGTTATTGGGCTTTAAAAAGTAATAAAATTAGGAAAAGTTACACAATTCTTCTTATTATGAACATTTTAATTATTTATAAAGTTTATATTGAATTTATAATAATTTTATAAAAATTATTTTATGTATAATAAATTAAAAATAAAATATATAAATATGATAAATTTATAAACTAATCATAAATTTAGATAAATTTAAAAATATTTAAAATTTTGGTATAATTTATATTTATATTTTTATTTTATGGCAGTTTTATAAAAAAATCCATAAATTTAAGATTTCTTCAAAACTATTGAAAAATAAAATTATTATAAAATATATTTTTTTTTCTTTTAAAAATATCATTTTTAATCTTCCAAAATATATATACTTGGTATACAATTAGTATATTAAAAAAATGAAATATTTTTGAAAAAATAAATTTTAATGACTATAATAATTAATAAGGTGTTTAAAAAAATGATGTACTATAATGTAACTTTTTTTTTGAATGCATGTAGCTTTCTTTTTTTAACATCAAGTGAAAATGTTAAAAAGGAAACGTAACAAAAAATCAAGTGAAATTTGCCAAAGCGTTGTTCGGTTAAAAGTAAGAAGTAATAAAAGAAAGCTAAAAAAAGAAACGTAATAAAATTGCAAAAAAAAAAAAGTTGACTTTGTTGGCTCCAATAATACGGTGGCGGCCAGCGTCTCTGTTGCTAAAAAATAAAACTTGATGATAGCATATATATTATATATATGTATATTTATTTATTGAAAAAAAAAAAGATCTCTCTCAAAAAAATGGCTAAAAATTCTCAGCAATTTCACATGATCTGCTTCACGCCAAAAGCCACTCTTCTTCTCCGTTTGGTGATCTAACAATTACAAGAAGAAGAAGAAGAAGAAGAGATGTTCAGTACTCAACAAGAAACGTCCTCCATGTGTATTCTGAAACGTTTCTCAGATCTCGACTGGAGATTTCTCTTCTTAATTGTTCCTCCTCTTTCACTCTTTATTTTCATTTCTCTATCTGTTACACCTATTTCCACTTTCGCCCCTCTGGCTTCTTTTTTCTTCAACAGGACTACCAATTCAACTCCGTTGCTGGAGAATAATCTGACCACCGAATCAGTTAAGGTAAGGTCATGGAAGGAGGAGTTAGAGCAGTCGAGAATGGCGGTGTGTTTGGTTGGTGGAGCTAGAAGATTCGAGCTCACTGGACCGTCGATTGTGGAGAATATTCTCGAAGTTTATCCAAATTCCGACCTCTTTTTGCACAGTCCATTAGACCAAAATGCTTACAAGTTCTCGCTCTTGAATATCGCTCCGAGAATCGCCGCCCTTCGCATCTTCAAGCCTAGACCTATACCGGAAACCGAATCTGAACAACGTGTCCTCACCGCCGCTAATTCTCCGAACGGAATTCAGGTTTTCACCTACTTTTAATTATTTTATTATATTATTATTAATTAATTAATTTTTTGAAGGTGAAATTTCAGCTGTTGATTTTGACTGTGTTTTTTTGGTTTTAAGGCTGAAAACAGATGGATAAAGATAGCAGTATATAACTTTATTTCGTTTCGTTCTATCAAATTTCAAATTACTAATAGTGAATTAAAAAAAATTAATTTTCTGCAATTCTGTAGAAAAATTTATGATTTTTTTTCTTTAATTGAAATCTTTTTTTATTGGTTCTTTAATTGAAACTTAATTCTGCTAAATTAAGATTTATATTATAATTTTCGAATTCTTAAGACTTCTAAATAAATAGAAAAAAAAAAGGAAAATAACAAGATTCGTTACTGCCGTTTTTGAACTGTTTATATTAATTTAAGCCATTTTGACCTTTCTCTGGGTCGTTCGATCCATGGACTTTTCCAACTAAAACTGTATCTGACCATTCATTGCAGCTACTTTCTTGACAGTTTTAATGCAAATTTTTAGTAGTAATATGAAAAGAAAAAATCGATTTTGTCTGTTAATCTGTACATGGAAATCATAATTTAAGTTTTGAGTTTTAATTAACAAGAAAACTGTGAATAGATAAATTGAAGCTTTGAAAAATACTAGTATATTTTTTAAATCTAAATTTGTATATAACCAAAGTAGATATAAAAGAGGTAGATGAACAGTAGAGATTCAAAATGATATTACGGTGAGGTTTTATAATTTCTTTGAGTAAAAAAAAATTATATAATCTACTCTAATTAGTTTGAATTTAAAATTTATTAAATTAAATTAAGTAAATTAGAGCATTATCTTATTCAATTATGATAAAAATATATATTTATAATTAAATTGTATTTTTTCGGTGCTTTAAATGCGAGCTTAAATTATATATATATATATATATATATATATTTAAATTGTAGGGTCTGTTGCAGTACTTTACCCTTGTAGAGGGATGTCTCACAATGATCGAAGAGTACCAAAACCAAAATATTTTCCAATATGACTGGATAATCCGTACCCGAGTTGATGGCTACTGGAACGCCCCACTGGACCCACATAACTTTATCCCTGGTAAGTACTTGGTCCCACCGGGCTCTACCTACGGCGGCCTCAATGATCGTCTCGGTATCGGAGATTTAAACTCTTCCACGGTGGCTCTCTCTCGTCTCTCTCTTATCCCTAGCCTTGACTCATCTGGGTTTCGTTCACTTAACTCAGAAACCTCCTTCAAAGCACAACTCACCACACATGGCGTGTCTTTTGTCACTAAAAGACTCCCCTTCTGCATTGTGACTGATCGACAATATGGGTTTCCGCCGAGTCGGTATGGTGTGCCGGTTGCGGCGTTGTCGAGCCCGGGACCGTTAAGTGGAGCCAAGTGTAGGCCGTGCAAGCCAGTTTGTGAAGGGAGTTGTGTTGCAGGTGTAATGCAATGGCTTGATAAAGGATGGAGCTGGACTAATTGGGAAAATGGGACGTTGAAGCTATGTGATGCTCATGGTGAATGGGAAGAAGGTTGGGAGAAGATATTTGACAAAGTAGCTGGGAAAAAACGCGCCGCCGCGAGGAAGCGGATTTGGGGTTTGAAATTTAAGCAATGCGTGAATGATTTTAATGAAATGAAGAGTCAGACTGCCAAGTGGGACAGTCCACCGCCGGAGGAAATTTGCAGATTGGGCCTTGGAGAGCATGAATAAGTGGGTGGTTTTGTAACGTTAGAGAGACCACTGTAAAAAGAAAATATATTTATTTCATCATACTCTTGTAATTCTTTTAAAAAGAGAATAGTTATTGAGATTAACAGAAGAAGCAGTTGTATAGTAGTATTGCGTTTTTTAGGTTATCCTGAAAGTCCACACTTATTAGATTTAAACCAATAAAATTGAAATTCAAAATTTGCTTATAGCAGTTAAGGTGATTTCTAAAATACTTTTTGCTTTCCAAAGGAAATTGTTATTTTTAAGTTATATATATTTATTTAAAAAATTATTAAATTATTTAAATATATATTTTTTGTTTTAAATGTCATTTTAAAAATAATTATGCATGCTAAGATAAAAATTAGTTATTATAATTTTTTAAAAAAATTATATTCTTTTCGTTTTATTTTAAATGTTGTATAAGATTTTTTTTTTCATTTCAAATGTCCAAATGTCGTTTTTTGAAATTTAATAAAATATTAAATAAATTTTTTTAATATTATTTATATTTAATAAAAAATAAATAATATAAAAAATATAAAAAATAGTATTTAAATAAATTATAATAAATTTTTTATAAAATTTAGAATGACTAATTATTTTATTAAATTGTATTATACGACACTTAAAATAAAATAAAAAAATAATATTTTATTTAATTATCTTTTTTAATTATTTTTTTATTATTAATTACTAATTCTAGAAGTATTTAATATTCAAGAATAAATTTAAAATTTTATAATTAATATTATATTAAATTATAAAAATAATAATTAAAATAAAAAAAATTTATATGACATTTGAAGTGAAACTGAAAAATATTATATAAAATTATTTTAAATAAATTAAAATATGTTTAATTAACTTATTAATATTAAAATAAAAGAAATAATTAAGTTAAGCATTGAAATAGATTATTCTAAAAATATTTAAACACTCGAAAAAAAAAATTCATTATTTTATTATGATATGGTCCTCTTTTACTTTTTAATGTACTTTACAAATGAACGTATTCATATTCTTGTGAAATAATTGATGTAGGAAGACATATAGGGATGCATAGTCGCATATTTATATATTTTATGAATATCAAAAATAATACTCATTACAAAGAAAAGCAAGCCTTTTTTTTAATTTTTTTCCCTTTTGCAATTTAAAGAAATGAAATATTTTCTAGTACATGAAATGAATGCTTTTCAGCAATATTTCAAAATTGCTTGGACCACAAAGATGATAAAAGAAGTTGGAACATTCTATAGCCAAAATATACTGCAACAAATTCAAATATTAATAGTAACTATGGCAAGCTCTCATGTGGGTACAACGTTTTGACTGTTGTCGTCTAAGCACGTTTAATTTTAAAACTCTAATGAAATTTGGTGAATTAGTACTGTTATAATCGTAATCCAACTCACATGTTCATATAATGAATATAACACATTTTTTTTCGTTGTTTAAATGAAAATTGTACTTACGTATGCTTCTACACGTATTTATATAAAATTAATTGATTAATATATATTTGAGAATATTATATTATGATAATTTATTGTAGTTATTGATTTAATGAAGGTTGCATTCAACAACATAATCATTTCATGATGTTGTTATGATTAGGATTTCATATAGAAATTTCAGTGTAATAATATTCGCTCCAGTAGGCAGAGCTGCTTGCTTTTATTTTTATTTATTTTTTGGTTACAGCAGAGTTGCTTGCTTTAATTTCGCTTGAATAACACTGCCAACTCTCTCTCTCTCTCTCTTGTTTGCCCTTTTTACAGAACATATAAAAGCTATAAGTACTTAAAGCAAATGGGCAAAATGGGCATTTCCTATTAGCCATTTCAAATCAGACCGTTGCCAATAGGTACTCGAGTTCATCTTTAGTTTTCTTTCATACATGAAATAACTGAACTTTATTTTTTTTTCTTTAATCAATATAAGCAAATATTAAATAAACCCCATCTATATTTTACTAATTATAGATAATTAAGCCAAATTAACAACATAATCAACTACTTAATCTATTATCTTCCCTAAAGATACGCTTGATTTTAATAGTTTATATCTTTTCAATTAACGCTTTGATTTTGAAAATGATATTTCTATTTATCATATGACTCGAATTGAAGTTTACAATTCTCATACCCACATGAACTAGCTAATAGATTTTCAAACAAACACTTTAAACTCCAAAGCATAAACAATCACTCTAAGAAATATGAGAGATGGCATTAATCGTCTCTTTTTTTATCTCCGCATTCTCTGCAGTAATACTATGCAGTAACATGGAGTAAGAGTTATCTTTGGCATGCCCTAGCTAGGTGGAGGAACGCTAAAATGCTAATTTCCCTTCTCAAAAATCAAAATTTCTTACCATCAACCAATCTAAAAAGCTTATATATATATGGTCTTTTCCTAGGAATTTGGATACATATACAGTCTCAGAATGGGGAAACATGCCTTGCTCAATATTCTTGCTTTCTACCATCTCAAAAACAAAAGCCAAAAAGCAAAAACACAATACAGACAATTCTTTTATGTGTATATATATATATAATGAGTTGGAAGTCCACTCCAATCTCCTTTTAAGATAGGCTTCACTTTCAAAATCTCCATCATGACATTAATGGTTACTCTTAATTTGCTTGTCCTCTTCAATCTTTAATATTACTTTAATTTTGTTATTGCTTACTTTATTACACATAGTAACTTTACATGTTTAATTATCTCATATTTTTTTTATATTTTATAAAAAATATCTTATTTACTAATAAAGTGATAACATAATTTTTATTATATTAAGTTCAAAAAAAAAAAGAGAAATGATTTTAATTATATAGTAGCATTAAGAGAAAAAGCCTACAATATAATAATATCTAGCTAGGTCAATAAGATCATAATAGGTCCTTTCTCGACTTTTTAATATTATGTCTTTTCATTTAGTTTATTAATATCACGCGTTATTTCGATGTGCAAATGTAAGGTAGTTTAATCGAAATGCATTCCCTTCTTAGATTGACTACTTTTAATCAAAATATATTTTATTTCTAAACCAGAGAGCAAACCACTACTTTGGGTTCAATCATTATGATTAAAGAGTTGAAATTTCGTTATACCCATCATTCATGCATATATTAAAAAGCAAACAAACAAAACTACCAAATTATGATAAATATTGAAAGTATAAATCCTCTTTTTGGCTTTGTCAAATTTACTATGATATGGCTTTTCAACGCCATATATATAAGCAATGGATTTAAAGTTTTATTTGAGATTCATTGAACGTTCTATTGCATACAAATTATAATGATAAAAAGATATTATTTGCATATAACGGTAATAATATAGGCCTAATTAAGATTAATTCGGACAGAAATTAGAATGTAATTAGATATATATATATAGCTGATTACATTCTAATAACCATTTGCTTAATTTTTCATGAGAATAAAAAAGAATTATCATAATTTTATTATGAGATGTGTTTAATTATTTTTTTATGCACGTTTTTTCTTTAAAAAAAGGATTATATAGCTAAAATCTTATTAGTATTTAAATATTTCTCCCCAGTGCTTTGAAAACGGAATCAAAATGGAAAATAAAATATAAATATTTTATTTCAATTTTATAAGTTAAAAATTGTAATCCGAATAATGTTTCATTATATCTAAAAATAAAATGAATTAGAAATAAATTATTATATAAATTAGAAACAATTATTATAAGATAAAACAAATAAATAAATAATTAGTAATAATTGGTCACTTTTTTTAAGTGACTTGTCCTCAAAATTTATATAATTGACCTACAAATTAATGAACTAAAAATTATGAATCTCAACCTTTAGAGTAGAGTTTTTGAAAGGACGACCATTCATTCATAAATAAAATAAATGAATAAAAAACAGCAAATAAGTTAGCACATTTTATTAGTAAAGCATATTTTTTGGTAATAAATTGAGGATCATTTTTCTTCCTGATTTTTTTTAAAAATAATATATTTTGAGAAGCAAAAATCAATTTTAAATTTATTATAAAAAATATATTTATTATTTGGTTATATGTCGATGTGTCCTGCATATTTATATATAATATAAAAAAAATCTATACAGGTGGCAAAAATGTAAAATAGAGGAAAAAAATTAATAATAAATGCAAATTAAACCTTAAAAAAAATACAAGAGAGCCGTTATTATATGCCAATCCCGCCACCCTTACTTAGCAGCAGTTAGTACCATTCCATAAAAGCTTTCCTTCTGTACTTCACTCTCTGCTTTCTGTCCCTCTTTCTCCTTTCCTTAATTCCCTAATTTCTGTAACTCTTTCATTCGAATTAAATGCTCAAAAACATTCATTTCTTTCTTTTTTGTTGTCTCCTCCAACAAAGTTCGATTTCTTGATTCAAAACGTTACTTCATTAATATGGGTTGCTCCACCTCCAGAATTGACCATCTTCCGGCGGTGTCACTCTGTCACGACCGCTGCAAATACCTTGATGAAGCGCTTTACCAAAGTTATGCTCTTGCCGATGCTCATGTTGCTTATATGAACTCTCTCAAGGCTATTGGCCCTTCACTCCGCCGTTTCTTTGATCAGAATCTTGATAATTCTCAATCTCACTATGGTTCCCATGGTGGGTCTGTTGCAACTGTACTAAATAATCCTCCAAAGTCTTCTTCTTCACCTGATAATTGTCCTTCCAGTTCAAATTCAAATTCCCATCTCGATTTCCCTTCTGATTCATCAGAAGATGAAGAGTCTAGAGACGCTGATTTTGATATTCTTCACCCAATCCACCCCAATTATTTTGACCACCAAACTCCGGCGCCTTCTAGATCAGATAATTCTTATTCTTATTACGAAAATAATGGTGGGTTGTTTCGTTCTCACATTACTTCTTACGGTGCTTCCTCCCCAGACGGTGGTTCTACCTGGAAAACTCCTTCGCCGCCTCCTCCTTCTGGCTCCACTTGGGAGTTCTTAAATTTCTTTGACACATTTGACAGATATGAATTACCGAGTAAAGAAAAGGAAGATATTCATGAGCTTAAGAACAAATTTGAGAATGAAATTCATGGAGATTCTGTCAATTTGGCTGGAGAGGAGAAGCAGAGTAAATCAAATTTGACAGTGGAACAGCGTAGTGCTGTGAAGAAACTTGAGGTTAATGTCGTTTCAGAGAAAGAGAAGATCAAAGAAAATAAAGATTCAGCGGAGTCTAATCATCGAAATTCGAAAGAGATTATGATAGAATTGGAGACTTTCTTTGAGAAAGCTTCAAAGTCTGGAAATGAAGTGTTAAAAATTCTTGATACAGGAAAATTTCGTTATTATGATAAAAATTCTATCTATCAAGGTGAAAATTTCTCAAATTTTATTGGTTCCTTGATTTTTTTTTCCTGGTTTAATCTGTGTTTTTGAATAATGTTAAAGGTAATTAAATATATTGTTCTTTGTTTCTTCAGGAGTTTCTTCCATGGTGTTGCATGTGGTTACCCCATCTTTTCTAGTGATACCCACAAAAAATACAGAAAAGATTGGTTCCGTTCAATTGGGGTTTGATGAAGATTTTGCTGTAATTTCAGAAAATTTGTCTTCGATTCTCAAGAAGTTGTGCATGTGGGAGAAGAAATTATATGATGAAGTTAAGGTATACTTTACTCTTTTCCAAGAATCTTTAATCTCACCGTCTCATTATAATGGTTTATGATATACTCCCCGTTTTATTTTAAGTACCGTATAAAAAAATTATTTTATTTTAAATGTCTTTTTTAAAAAATTAAAGAAGTATTAATTAAAAAATTTAAATATTATCCCATAAATTAATAAAATAAAATAATTAAAATGAGAAAGATGGGAAATATTACTTAAATAAATTATAATAAAATTTATAATTGGTAATTATTTTTTAATTTATATACATTATTTTTGTATGATATTTAAAATAAAATAGAGAGAATAATATTTTTATTTTCTTTCTTAGAATCCATGCTACTTTATATGATATTTAAAATAAAATAGAATAAATAATATTTTTCTTTTCTTTCTTGGAATCCATGCTACTTCACTGGGAAAAATACATGGTAGTTGTAATACTTTAATTTGCATTTCTTTTCACAACTAAAGTAATTGGTCCGATTGTGTGGAAGAGTCTGAACAAGGGCATGTGTGATGTGTCCAGTAACCGTTCTCTAGGTGCGTGCATTCTTCTCTTTTCTTTTTTCTTAAAAAAAGTAATTGATACTTTCCCTTTGTTCTTTATCATGTCACTTTCTTTCGTGCTCTGCTTAGCTTTAATGCAAACTGCATGTTTGACCTAGAGTAGAAAAATTTTCAGTTTAAGTACTGAATTTGCTGATGGACTTGATTGTTCTGATTAGGCAGAGGAAAAATTGAGAATTTTGTTTGCGAGGAACTACAGGCAGATGAAAAACATGGGTGAGAAAGCTGCAGAAGCCAATAAAATTGATTCTGCTAGAACTTTACTCAAGGCATTGTCTACTAAAATCAAAGTTTCAATTCAAGTGATTGACAGAACCTCCATTACTATCAATAAGCTGAGAAATGAAGAGCTATGGCCACTAACTAGTGAACTGACTCAAAAGTATGTCTGTTGTTATTTATCTTCTTGCAACTTAAACTAAACTTGGAAGTTATACTTAATCTATTTGTTATCGTAGGTTACTTAGAATGTGGAAAGCCATGGCAGAGTGCCATAAATGTCAATCTCAAGCAGTTGATGAAGCCAGAGGGTTAGATGCAATTGTATCTAATGGGGAGTTTAATGAAACTCATTTAGAAGCAGCAATACAACTCAAGATTGAGCTTCAGAATTGGAATCTGAGCTTTTGTAATTGGATCACAGCTCAAAGAAGCTATGTTAAGGCCTTGAATGGTTGGCTTCTGAAATGTCTTCCATATGAACCTGGAGAAAATACAGAAGAAACAGAAACACCACCAGTCACTCCTACAGGGGAACCCCATTTGTTTTCTTTCAGCAACAAATGGTCACATGCCGTGGAAATAGCTTCAGAGACTGAAGTGATTGAAGCCATGAATGGATTTTTCATGAATGTTAAACAACTAGTGGAAAGGCATTACACATATTTACAGCAGAGGCTGGCTGCAGATAAAGATTTGGAGAAAAGGATGAAAATTTTGGAGAGAAAAGAGAAAAGATTGCAAAAGATAATGCAAGCTCGAGGAAAGAAAATGTGTCCAGGCACTGTGTATCAGAATGAAATGACTTATAATAGTCTTCATTTGGGTCTGAAACAGATTTTCACTGCTATAGAGAAATTCTCAGCCAAAAGTTTGCAATTTTATGAAGAAATTCATGTCCATGTTGAAGAAGGCAGCCTTGCTTGATTAATTTGTTATGGGTTGGAGGGCACGATTGGTGTTGAAAACTTGAGGGATGACGAGTGTAAAATGAAAATATAACAATGATAGAGTGCATTAGTAAATTTTTTAAGACACAACGAGTGCAGTTTACTCGAATTCTTATATTAAAAGTCACCATCTTTTGCCAATTTCAGTACATCTTGACAATCGATTGAATGTAAATCTATCTAAAGTAAAATCAGTGCATAGAGCCACTTGGGAATGCTTCACATATACCTTTTTCCTTCTACATTTTGATGGTTTACTATCATTAGCTGCAGTTTAATTTCTCAGGTGAGGATATCCTTTTTTTTTTCTTTTTCTTTCTTGACAAATAGAATTTTTTTTTTAATCCTATGCTTGCAGCAAGTGTTTTTCTGATGCAAAACTGCATCTGCAGTGGGCTAATATTTTGCATTAGAATGTTATCAAAACTTTTACTATCAAAATGTTCTCAAAATTTTAAATTTTAAGCATTCCCAATTATAAAAAAAAATGCAAGTCCTCTTTCATCCTTTTACCCTATTTCTAGATTTAACAATATGGTATTCTTATATTTACCGGTGGTCAGGGATGTGCATCTGGCTCATCAGTCTAGATAGTCCAGTCCAGCCCAATTAAATTAGACCAAGTTTAAAAAAAGACGGACTGAGTTTTGTTACAATGAGATACAATCTAACAATACAGCGAGACACGACCTAATAGTAAATATATATTCCGTCAATTTTCATACATATCAAAAAATTAAAAAAAAAATGGAAGAGCAAAGAAATACCTGAAAAAAAACCCATGTGAACATGTAGGGTATACACATCAAAGTTAAATAATAGCTTCAAATAAGGTAAGTTGAAAAGGATTATTGGAGAGTGATTAGAGCTTGATGACTTTCTAAGTTTAGCTCAAAATATTGATTTTTTGACATTTTTTTTTTTTGAGGTTCAGCCACCTTGGACCAACTCTAGTCACTTTCTATGAGATTTGAAAAATGCTTATGTTTATTGCCCATTTATTTCAAATGTCGGGCTGCAAATATACTTTGTCTATGATAATGACATTTCATTTCACATTATTTTTTTTTTCTGATTTTGTATTTAATTGGAACAAAATCCAGAGATATTTTATTTTTATTGGCTTAAAACATTAAAAATTAAATACTTTCTCTGTAAAATTATCATTTTTATAAAAAAAAATAACCTAATAAAATTATAACTTTATATAATAAAATAAATAAACTAATCTTATTATTAATAGACTAATTGATGAAATAAAAATAAAATAATGTTAATATTAACAAATAGATAATATTTTTATTCATTTAAAATAATTTTATATAATATTTAAATAATTTAATGATATTTTTAATATATGTACGAAATGAAAAAGTAATAATTTTAATTAGTCTGATAGAGTAATTTGTGAAAAAATATATATTATGTTTTTTTCAAAAAAACAAAAATATACATTATGATTGCGTAATGTTAATAAAAGCATTAATGATGTCACTGCTAACACCTAAAATTGCAATCAGCTTCAGCTTATATTAATTTTTAAAAAACTCGTTAATGCTCTAGCGTGAAATCGAAAGCAGAACAGACAAAAACCCTAAACCCGCGACATTATTGATAAATTATGGCAAATTCACTCATAAAAGAAGAGGGAATTTAGTGGATTGCCTTGACAAGCACCGGTGATGGTAGTTGCAGCAGCGGCATCGGAAGTATTGGAGGAAAAGCTCGTATCTTGAAAATGATGGTTCATAATCATAATTGTTTTACTCCTGCTCTGAGCTTGATCGGCGTCCATTGTTGTCTTATTTATGCTCCGTCATTGGATCAATTGGTTGTTTTTTCACATCAGACGTAAAAGGCAGTGTTGCTGTCAGGGCAAAGACACATGTATTAGAAAAGGGTAACTGCACCCTTCTATTTTTAAAAATATATATATATACGCTAAAATTTTAATTTTTTTTATTTTGCTCCCTTAAATTTTGAATTATTTTTTTATCTCTTCTTTAAATTAAGTAAAAAAAAATTAATAAATTATTTTTTTACCAAATAAATATATATTTTTAAAAAAATTAAAAAAATATACTCTTCAATAAAAAAAATAGAAAAATGATAAACTCTTCAACTATATAAGAGATTAGAAAGAAATTGAACGTAAAATAAAAAATAAAGAAATTAAAAATTAATATAAGGTTAGAGTCTTCAATTTTTTTTAAAAAAAATTCTTTTAATTTTTTTCTTTTTAGTTATTTTTTTTTATTTTATTATTTATACCTTTAATATTGTATGATAATTTTTTTATTCAATTTTTTTAAAAAAAATATCTCCGTGATATAATATTTTTTCTCTTTATTTTTTTATGCATTATCAAATAAATTTACAAGTGTATGTATATACATATATGCATTTTGATTAATTTAGTGAGTATTGAGACAATAATATAGAAAAAAAATTAGATACAACAACAACAACTAAGCCTTAGTCCCAAACAAATTGGGGTCGGCTGTATGAATTCTCAACAAAATAAGCTCAAAAGACACCAAAAAAGATACTCCAGCCTTAGGCCCCTTCCAAGACACGGATTTTACGTCTCCATTCAAGTCTGTCATTAATCAAATCCGCATCAAGATCTAAGGCACGTAAGTCTCTTGCTATCACCTCATTCTACACAGTTCTAGGACTTCCACGACCTCTAGCCCCCTCAAACAACAAATTCTCACACTTACGAACCGCAGCATTAGGAGGTCTTCTTAAAACATGTCCATACCATCTAAGTCTTCCTTCCCTCACCTTATCTCCGACATTCTCTACTTGAATTTTTTGTCGAATATGAACATTCTTAATTTTGTCCAGTCTGGTATGTCCACACATCCATCTTAGCATCCTCATTTATGCCACACTCATCTTATGCAAATGTTGTCCCGTTGGTGCCCAACACTCACTACCATAGAGCATCGCAGGTCTAACAACCGTCCTATAGAATTTACCTTTCACTTTCAGAGGTATTTTCTTATTACATAGAATCTCAGTCGCACCCTTCCACTTCAACCACCCTACCTGTATTCTGTGAGCCACATCTTCATCTATATGGCCATCATTCTGGAACACCGAACCCAAATATTTGAACTGCTTGGTTTTAGGAACCAAAACTCCATCCAACTTACCTCATGTTCCTACTTCTTCCTTAGACTGAACTCGCAGTGCATATATTTCGTTTTACTCCTACTTAACTTAAAAACCTTGTCCTCGAGGGTTTTTCTCCACACTTCCAACTTACGGTTTACACCAGCACTAGTCTCATCAATTAAAATAATGTCATCAGCAAACAACATACACCAAGGAACATCGTCTTATATGCTTCTGGTTAGCTCGTCCATAACCAGGGTAAATAAATATAGACTCATGGCCGAACCTTGATGCAATCCGGTAGTAATGGGGAAAGCCTCAGTGTCTCCACCAGGTGTTTTCACACTAGTGGAAGCATTCTCATACATGTCATTGATGATGTTGATATATTTGTCGCTGACTCCTTTCCTTTTCAAAACCCACCATAACACTTCTCTTGGTACTCTATCATAGGCTTTCTCCAAGTCAATAAATACCATGTGGAGATCTTTCTTCTTCTCTTGATACAATTCCATTAGTCTTCTTAGAAGAGAAATAACCTCCATGGTAGATCTCCCTGGCATAAACCCAAACTGATTCTCCAAAACTCTTGTAAGCTTCCTCAATTATTGTTCAATAATCTTTTCCCATAATTTCATAGTATGGCTCATAAGTTTGATACCCCGATAATTTGTACAACATTTAATGTCTCCCTTATTTTTATAAATGGGTACCAGGATACTCTTCCTCCAGGCATTCGGCATCTTACGTCCTTTCACAATAGCATTAAAGAGTTTAGTTAATCAAAAAACTCCTACCTCTCCAAGGTTCTTCCAAACCTCTATAGGAATACCATCCGGGCCACAAGCTTTACCAACTTTCATATACTTCAAGGCTTCTCTTACTTCACTATGCAAGATTCTCCTAGACCAGCTGATATAACCATTTGTTGCAAGAAGACCTTGAAAATCTTGTTCATGTTCAGGGTTGAATAACTGCTCAAAATAAGCCTTCCACCTCTCCTTAATCTCAACATCTCCTGTCAACACCCGTTGATCTTCATCCTTTATACATTTGACTTGGCTTAAATCTCTGCTTTTCCTTTATCTCATCCTTGCAATCTTATAAATGCCCATTTCTCCCTCTTTAGTACCTAACTTTTGATAAATCTCTTCTAAGGCTCTGCCACGAGCTACACTAACAACATTCTTTGCTTCTTTCTTAGCCCTTTATATTCCTCAAAGGCCTCACTATTAACCGCATTCGGTAACTTTTTATACCATTCCCTCCTAGCCTTAATAGCCTTCTGAACCTCCTCATCCCACCACCATGCATCGTGCGGTCGAGGCCCTACCCCTTTAGAGATCCCAAGCAATTTACTACCTGCTTTCTTGATGCCACCTTCTATTTTTGTCCACAAGTCCTCTGCACTAGCCTCAAGGTTCCAAATGTCTTCCTTTAGTAACTCCTCCTTAAAGGTACCTTGAGCTAGGTCTTTCAATTTCTACCATCTTATCCTTGGTTCCAATAATTTCTTATCATTCCTCCAGCTACTTTTATTCTTAACATCTAAAACCATAATACGATGTTGCGCCGTCAATGCTTCACCCGGAATGACCTTGCAATCCTTACACTTACTTTTGTCCCGTCTTCGAGTAAGTATGAAGTCTATTTGACTTTGGGTTCGTCCACTCTTAAAGGTAATTAAGTGTGACCCCCTCTTTTCAAAGCAGGTATTTGCCAGCACTAGATCATAAGCCACCGCAAAATCCAAAATGCTCTTTCCCTCCTCATTCCTGTTGCCAAAACTATAACCCCCATGGACCCTATCATAACCATTACTGTCCTTACCAACATGCCCGTTAAGGTCCCCACCAATGAAAATTTGCTGATTATCCGAAATACCTTGCATGATTTCATCCATATCTTCCCAGAACTGAACCTCGGATGCTCCGTCCAAACCTACTTGGGGAGCATAAGCACTAATAACATTAATAGTGTCATCTCCCAAAACAAGCCTCAAAGAGATAATCTTGTCTCCCTTTCTCTTCACTTCCACCACCTTGTCTTTAAGCGTAGGCTCAATAATAATGCCCACACCATTCCTATTGTTACCCAAGCCACAATACCACAGCTTATATCCTGAGTTACCAATCTCTTTTGCTTTATTTCCCTTCCACCTGGTTTCCTGCAAACAAGTAATACTAACCTTCCTTCTTTTCAAAGTATCCACAAACTCTATAGACTTCCCAGTCAGAGTGCCAATATTCCAACTACCTAATCTTAATCGGCTCCCTTGGACTTGCTTCTTTAGCCGCATTCGTCCATAATGCGGTAGTCCTTTCCTCTCTGACACCACATCCGGGCTCTGATATGGCGGGACTAACTTTTTTATCCATACCCGTTCATGGCATGGGAACCTTTGCTCATACTCCACCACACCCAGGCGTCGATGTGATGGAACCCCTTGCTCATTTAACACTACACCTGGGTGCCGATGTAGCCCGTGCCTAGGTAAGCACGTCCCAACGGTATAATGATAGCTATGAGGATCCATAAAAAGTTTGGCAAAATTTTTATACTGGCCGCCAACCTACCGCAACCCTCCTCCTTTATCCGGGCTTGGGACCGGCTACGATACTCGCAGGCGGAGTTAGAAAAAAAAATCAAATATAAAGTCAAAATTATAAGAGAAATTTTATCTTTCTTCTATTAAAAATTTGGCTTCGCCCCTGATTGCGACGATGACGACGAAGATGATAATGGGGTAATTTAGGTATTACATATTATTATTATTATTATTAATTTTTTTAATAAAATTTTTAAATTTATTCCTTAAATGAATGTCAAAAATTTTAATAAAAAAAATTAAGGTTAAAAGAATTTATTGAAATAAATTCAAATTTGAAAAATGTTAATAATTCAAATAAAAATAAAATCTATACTAAACTAAAAACTAAAATTAATAGTAACCTTTTGGTTATTAGCAAATGCAAAATTTAAAATTATAGAAAAAAGACGTTTTGATAATCTATGTTTTATAGAAAAATTAAATTAAATGAAGAGTATAAAAGAAGCCCAGTTGCAAAAGTTGAATGGTGGCTGTGACTTCTAGAAGATCTCAAATGGCTAAGCTGGCAAACTAACTTATTTAGATATCAGAAGTTGGTTAGCATCTCTGTAACAAACTTAGCTGAGCTGGACAAATTAGTTTTAGATGTTTTTCAAATAATTTGTTAAGATTAACAGCTGTATATATTGTTACTTCACTCATCTCTGTAATTCATGTTTTTCATACTAAGAAGATTATTTTTTCTTCTTCTTTGATTCATTACTTGATTGTTCATTTCTTTTGTTTGTTATCTCTTTTATTTCTAATAATTCTCATATTTTTCATGGTATTAGAGCATAAAATCCATAAAGTTTTTCTTTTGATTGTTTGTTAAAGCTACTGTAATTGTTTTTCTTCTTTACTTTGTGATCAAGAAAAAATGGAGGATGCTACAAAAAGTGTAACCATACATAATGTGGAGCTAAAAGGATCGAAGAACAATTATTATATCTGCATCCTTTTGATTCTCCTAGTATGCAATTAGTTTTGAATCCTTTGAATGGTGAAAATTTAATGTTGTGGAATGGATCTATTAAGATTGCATTAAAGGCTAAAAACAAATTAGGATTTGTTGATGACACATTAGCGAAACCTGCTGAGAAGTCTGAATCATTTGATGAATGGAGTAGAGTTGACTCCATGGTTATATCCCGGATATTAAATGCAATTTCTAAAGAAATAGTTGAGTCCTTTATGTACATAGCTACATCCAAGGAATTATGGGATCAAATTCAACAGAGGTATGGAGAACCTGATGGGCCACAAATCTATCATATTAAAAGAGATATTTCTTCAATCATTCAGGATAATGAATCTTTGGCTGTTTATTTCAACAAAATTAAGAAGTTATGGGATGAGCTTGACTGCCTTGAACCAATACAACAATGTACTTGCAATTGTTCATGTGGTGCAGCAACTAATCTTAAGAAGATTAATCTTTCTAATAGAGTTATGCAGTTCCGTATGGGACTAAATGACTCTTATGATCAGATCAAGAATTAAGTACTTGTGATGGATCCATTACCTAGTTTGAATAAGGTGTATGGAATTGTTCGAAGGATTGAAAGGCAAAGACAAATTCAGACTACTTTTGGAGATAATCTTAAAGGAAATGCGATGTTAGCCAGAGTTACAAACCAGCCAAGGTTTTTTAATAATTACAGAAATCAAGGAAGGAAAAGTGAGAGATTCTGCACTTATTGCAATAATAATGGACATATGACATATATGTGCTTTAAGAAGAATGGTTATCCAGATTGGTACAAACAGAATTATAGAACTGGACAATCTTCATATGCAAATAGACAAAATCCTTCATTTGCAAATCTTGTAAATACTCCTATTGATGAAGTAATTGAGCCCCTAGCTGCTCCAAAGCTAGATATGAATTCATTATCTGATATTATTCAGCAGGAACTCAAGAAGTTGATCACTGGAAAAGGCATAGTGGAAGAAGATGTACAATATGTTAACGCAACACATTTTGGATATTTTGTTCAGCATGTTGATACAACTCATTTTGCAGATTTTGCTGGTAATATTACTCACTTTACACTTAGTTTTCTTGATTGTATGATGCAGGTGCTTCAAGTCATATGTGTGCTAATTTACATGCTTCTGGAAACATTGATACACTAGACAAAACAAACACAATTTACTTACCTAATGCTACTACCAAAGTTGTTCGTCAATATGGACAAGTTTATTTGCATCCCAAATTGATATTGGAAGATGTGTTATATACCCCAAACTTTAAATATAACCTACCGTCAGTTAATAAAGATTCTATTTCTGAAAATACAGCCTTCATATTCTATCCTACATACTGTATTTTGCAGGACTAGGAGAGCAACAAGGTGATTGCAATTGGAAAAGTAATCAAAGGCCTTTATCTGTTAGACTAGACTTTGTTTCAGACCAAAACTATTGAATCTCTTACTACCAATTCCCTTACTACCATAACAGTTGTACAAAGTTCTTTTTCTTGTAATAATGTTTCTCTTAACAATAATGATAGAACATATAGTACTCTACAGTACATGAGGTTGGGGCATCCTTCTTCAAATGTAATCCCATGTACCATTCTTGGTGAATAAAAATGACTCTTGTTCAATTTGTCCCTTAGCTAAACAAACAAGATTATCTTTTTTCCAATCAGTTCCATTAAGACTAAATCTACCTTCGAATTGATACATGTTCATATATGGGAAGCCTATAGAATCTGCTCATTATCTAGTGCTAAAATACATGGTAACTATTGTGGATGATCACACAAGAGCTACTTGGACTTACTTAATGCAACACAAGTCACAAGCTGTGCATATTTTGAGAGTATTTTTTTAAATTGGTGCAAAATCAATTCAATGTTACAGTAAATAATGTCAGAACAGATAATGGATGTGAATTTTTGAGTTTAGAATGTAGAAGATTGTTTGAAGAATTTGGTATTTTGCATCTAAAGTCTTGTGTTCACACACCACAACAAAATGGTATGGTGGAACGTAAACATAGACATTTAGTTCAAGTAGCTAGGGCACTACTTTTTCAGTCTAAACTTCCAGCTCAATTTTAGGGGGATGCAATATTGACAGCTACTTATCTCATAAACAAACTACCTACATAAACACTTTCTTGGAAATCACCTTATGAGCTGTTATTTCATAAATCACCAAATTATTCTATTTTAAAAGTTTTTGGATCATACAAATGTACAGCCTAAGAAATCAAAGTTTGATGTTAGAACAAGCAAATGCATATTCATTAGTTATGCATAGGGGTTTAAAGCTTATAAATTGTATGATTTGGATACAAAATCTGTTCTGACCTCCAGAGATATTTTTCAGGAGAGTGTGTTTCCCTTTGCCTCTGTTAATTCAACCACTTTCTCTGTGCCATTACCAAATACAAACATTTTATATGATATTGATTTATCTCTTAATATTGATCCCATACAGAACTCATCACCAAATCCAAATGTGAATCCTTCAACACCAGTACCTTTATCTTCCAGTAACATAAACTCTTCACCATCTCACATCATTTCTGTACCTCTTCATTCTACAAACATAAATTCTTTTCCCATACTAGTTGTACATATTCCTCAAACAACTTATAATAGTTAGCTACAATCAGAAAATATTTCTTCTCATGGCCAGCCACTTGCAACATGGAAAAGCCAAAGGCAAAAAACTAAACCAGATTGGCTTAGAGATTATGTATCCAATGTAACTCATTCTTCACCCCCACACACCACCGGCCTTTCCATTCATTCAGCCTACATGTTATTCATCAGCATACATAGATTTTTTAGCTAATGTGTCTAAAATTTTAGAACCAACTTCTTACAGTCAGGCAAAGCTACATGTTGAGTGGGTGCAGGCTATGAAAGACGAATTAAAGGCCTTAGAGGATAACCAGACATGGGACCTTGTTGATTTACCTAAGGATAAGAAGCCAATTGGTTTGTCGATGTGTGTATAAAGTTAAATTGAATTCATATGGCACTGTACAGAGATTCAAAGCCAGACTAGTGGCTAAAGGATATAATCAAATTCAAGGCATTGATTACTTTGATAGCTTCAGTCTAGTTGCTAAAACTGTAACTGTCAGACACCTTTCTAGCAATTGCAGCCTCTAATTGCTGGCCATTACATCAAATGGATGTAAACAATGCCTTTTTACATGGCTGCTTGGTTGAAGATGTTTACATGATTCCACCTGAAAGGCTGTGATAAAGCAAACAAAGGACAAGTTTGTAGGTTGAAAAGATCCTTATATGGGCTGAAACAACCCTCATGCCAATGGAAGAGTGATACAGAGTTTTCGTTTTAAACAAAGTCAACATGATAATTGACACAAAGTCAACAGAGTTTTGGAAGAGTGATCCTTAATTGATACAAAGGTTGCAGAGTTTTGGTTTTAAACAAAGTCAACATGATAATTGTTTGTTTGTCAAGAAGAGTGATACATGCCTAGTTATTTTACTGGTTTATGTTGATGATATATTAGTAACCAATAATTCAGAGCAAAAAATTTCTTCAATTAAGAAATTTCTCCATAATGAATTCACAATAAAAAATATTGGTCTAGCAAAGTACTTTTTTGGTTTAGAAATCTCAAGATCCAGAAGTGACACTTTTGCTAATCATTGAAAGTATATTTTAAATTTAATCAAGGAGGCAAGGTTGTTGGGTGCTAAACCAGCTAGCACACCTATGGTTAAATTAGTTGAGGATGATGGGCCACCACTTGAACATCCAGAAGAATATAGGAGTTTGATTGATATATTGCTATATCTCAATTTCACAAGACCTGATATTAGTTATGCTACTCAGCAACTAAGTTAGTTTGTTCAAAATCCATCTACTTCCCATTGGCATGCTGCATTACATGTGCTTAAATATCTTAAAGGGTCTCCTTCAAAAGGCTTGTACTTTCCGGCAAATACTACGATGAAACTTGCTTCTGTCACTTGTGAGCTTCAGTGGATGGCTTACATTTTGCGTGATATTCATGTTCAAATTCCTTTGCCAATCAAAGTGTGTTGTGATAACAGAGCTATAGAGAGAGAAGGGGGGGGGGGGGGGGGGGGGGGGATGAAGAGTATAAAAGAAGCTCAGTTGCAAAAGCTAAATGGTGGTTGTGACTTCTAGAAGATCTCAGATGATCGAGCTGACAAACTAATTTATTTAGACGTCACAAGTTGGTTAGCATCTCTGTAATAAATTTAGCTGAGCTTGACAAATTAGTTTTAGATATTTTTCAAATAATTTGTTGAGAGTGATAGTTGTATATATTGTTACTTCACTCATTTTTGTAATTCACGCTTTTCATACTAAGAAGATCATTTTTTCTTCTTTCTTTGATTCATTACTTGATTAATTATTTCTTTTATTTATGATAATTCTCATATTTTTGGTTAAAATGCAAATATGATTCGAATGTGGCCAATCAACAATCATTTTGATATTGAAGATATATGATTGGTTTCCAGTCGCTCACCGCAACTGATTGAGGCATCAAAATCAATTTATATATGCCACTCAGCTTCTATGCAATGGAAGTTCGCATGGCATCTAATTGATTTTAAGGTTTTTATTAATATTATTAATTATATAAAGAATAAAACATTTATAACTCAAATTTAAAATTTAAATAAAATAATATATATTTTTTGCTATCAGATCATGATTTGATGATTCTCTGATTTTAAATTTTATTAGTTAGAGAAAATTATGAACAATCAAATTAAATCTTAGAAAAATTTTACATTTTTTAAATTCAAACTTGATCTACGAATAAATATCTCATATAAAATTACTTGAGTTGTGAATTCCAATTAATAAAAAAAATATAGATTGATGGATTAAATTTTTAGACAATTAAATTTTTTAAAATGTTGATTTGAGTCATAATCAAGTTTAAAAATTACTTATACAGATTTGCATTTATGTGAGAAAAATAATTGCAAATTTTAAAAATATTTATCAATTTAAAAAATTGGTTTTATATCAATTTTTATTATATGTCAGTTAAAAATATTATTGTTTTATATTTAATATATTTTAGAGAGATAAAAATTGATTATGAATTTATTGTTTAAAAAAATATATTTATCTCTAAAATATGTTTATTACATACTTAAAATTATTATTTCTTTATTTTTTGTTTGTGAAAACGGGTGTATGTATTTTTTGATCAGAAACAAGGAAGGAAATATATTAAAGAGATGTCATTACAAAATAAGTTAAACTTAAATAAGGATAGGGAAGTCTTACTGAGCAAAAAAAACCTCGGGATAAGCAGAGAATTAGTAAACCAACCATCTACATTGAATGCTAATACAACACTTTGAGCTACAACAATAATAATCTGAGGCAATATAGCGAACGGAAGCCAGTCATGGCCGAGGCCCTGGCTTGCTAGCGACAGAAGAGCTGACAGCTGTACCTGCAGTAAAAAGAAAAAGATGAGTTAAAGACCGAGGTCCTGGCTTGCCGGCAGCAGAGACCCTGACTTGTCCGATTTTCTAGATCCGTCCCTTCTTGCCTGTAGAGATTCAATGGACTAAACCAAATGATGGCTATTACAATACTTGATACATGATTGATCAATGCAGATAAGTAGTAAAGTCCAACATTCCATTTTGAGCCATGAATAACATACGGATGTTAATCTACGGAAACAAGTATAATTGAATTAACTTTGAAACAGGAGACACAAGCTTCTTGAATAGAAATCACCACAGAAGTATTAATAGACTGTGGAAAGAAGCTCCAGTTGGTAAAAAGTCTGTATTAGTTGACATTTTGTGAGAGATTGAGTCAAAAGAGAAAATAAATATACTGGCTGGATCAACCACCACAGCCACCATCACCTCCAGGACAAAAGAAGAGCGTCGCTGTAAAGGATAGAAAGAGCATAAAAAGACAAAATGAACAAAAAAATCAAGGCGATAAAAAATAAAAAGACAAATTAAATTCGAAATACAAAAAAACAAATCAAGAAACAAAAACTAAACGGATAAAATTAAACTAATAACAATAATAATAATGGATAAATAAAACGAAAATTCCGAACCAGATAAATAATTAATTAATAATAAAAATTGAAAAATAGGAAAATTTTGGTTTGAAAAGATAAAAGTACCCTTCAGGACAACTCAATAGATCTTGTCTTTTTTTCTTTCTCTCTCTTTCTTTCCACTCAACCAAACAGGCAGGTCCACTGTGGAAATAGAAAAAAAAATTAAAAAAAGGTTTCTCTGCCTTTCTGTCTGTCGACGCGGCCTTTTTTTTTCAATGTTTTTTATCTGAAACGGAGGAGGTTTGGTGGAGCGGCGGCCGACTCGGTTAACTCCGACCGAGTTATGGGTTGTTGCCAATCTTCCTTCTTTGAAGTACAGGTTCCGGAGGAAAAAGATGCTAACAATAACATTAATAGCCACCACCACCGCCATCAGAATCACCACCCTCATCAGCCGCCCAATGGTACCGAACCTAGCACTGCCACCTCCGGTGGCGGCAGCACCCCTTCTTTCGTTGAGTTTTCCCTGTCTGACCTAAAATCTGCTACCAATAACTTTAGCCCTGAGTTTATCGTTTCTGAAAGTGGTGAGAAGGCTCCCAATTTCGTCTATAAAGGCCGCTTACAGAATCAGGACAATCGCACGTGGATCGCTGTTAAGAAATTCACAAAACTTGCTTGGCCAGATCCCAAACAGTTTACTGTAAATTCCGGTTAACGATTATTTTGTCTATTTTTTGTTTTTTATTGTTTACGTCCATTTCTAGGGTTTTTTAAGAATTATTTATTTATTTATTTTTGTTCTGCTAATTAATTTCTTCAAGGACGAGGCGCGGGGTGTTGGGAAGTTGAGGCACAGGAGGCTAGCTAATTTGATAGGGTATTGTTGTGATGGGGATGAAAGGTTGCTGGTGGCGGAGTATATGCCCAATGATACCCTTGCAAAACATCTATTTCACTGTATGTTTTGCATAACTTTTCATTTCTATGTAGCTCTCTTGACTCATTTTAAGATTATATTGAGATATTTGAAATTTCTTTCAAATTGAACTTCAATTTTTGTTATTAGCTAGTTTTGTTTTGTTTATTTTATTTATGAGAGAGGCTTTAGGCTTTTTTAGATGCATTTAAGCTGCAATTTACAAGGAAGAACGTTAAAAAATATAATGTTCTCTGCTCTGCTGTAATGCCCATTTGAATTTTTCTGTTGGTTCAATTGAATAATTCCACAATTGGTCTGCAAATTGATCACTAGTTCTTTATACTTGTCTCTGGGTATAATTTAATTTCTACACTTCCTTAACAGGGGAGAATCAAACCATTGAGTGGGTGATGCGATTAAGAGTTGCTCTATACATTGCTGAAGCTTTAGATTATTGTAGTTCTGAAGGTCGTCCATTATACCATGATTTAAATGCTTATAGGGTTCTTTTTGATGAGGTACCTAAACTTTCTTTTTTTATTAACCTGAATGTTTCATTTTATCTGGATTCAGATAAAGTGGTAATTTAGTGGATGGTTTTGGCAGAATGGAGATCCTCGGCTTTCATGTTTCGGCTTGATGAAAAATAGTCGGGATGGAAAAAGTTACAGCACAAATCTTGCTTATACACCCCCGGAGTATCTAAGAAATGGTATTTCTTATACATGATTTCAGATCTGATTCATAATGTGCAGATTTCTATTTAATATGATTTGGGAATGTTAGTAGTCAGTTAAAAATTACATTGTTTTTGTCATTTAGTTTTCTTTCTTGAGTTTTAATTAGACTGTATGTATTCAAGATTTTGCAGTTGCCTTGTAACTTTTCCATTTCTCTTATGTGTTGAAATACACTGGATATCTTTATGCTATTGTTTCTTGATATCATTAAGATTTTTCTGTGGGAAGAAGCAATCCGATTTTTCTTTTGTGATCATTCTTGATTCGTAGATATATTCATTTTTCTGAAAAAATATGCAGCTTCTTAACTTGTATATTTGCAATATTACTGAACTATATGTTTGTTGTAGGAAGGGTCACTCCTGAAAGTGCCATCTTCAGTTTTGGGACTGTCCTCTTGGATCTTCTCAGTGGAAAGCACATCCCTCCTAGTCATGTAAGTATTTCAGATTCCACCTCTAGTTAGTAATATTTAAAAATAAGTGAAGGTCCAAATGTCAGCCTTAGTGGAAATGTCTTTTGGTGGTGTTTCTTATCCAAAATTTCAGATATGTCAAGCATTGGCTGCATGTTCTTATAGCCTGGTCAAATATTGCTCAAGTGTTTTGGCCTGATTTTCAATTTTTCTCTAATCTTCAATTCTTAGACTTTATGATTTTATTGTGGTTTTTATCCCGGCTTTGAAAATAAAGGTTGACTGGTATCTTTTCTATATGAGAATAGCTGTTTCCCCACATGCCTAAACCGGCATTTCCATGCTTGTCAATGGTAATTTCCTTCTTATTTTCGCTAGCTTTTGGCTATATATTACCCTGACTTAGTATGTGTTGGATACCTTTTGTATTTATTTGTTTTTTAAAAAAATTGAGGAACTTCATGGAATTGAAATTTTTGACGAAATGGGCTTAAGATTACACAAGAATTATTATCCCAGACTGTTGGGCCCCATTGCCAAAGGCCAAAAAAACTGCCCTGCTTGTAACTTTCATAAATAGGGGAAATATGGCAAACTAGATCTATTCAATTCATTTTCCATGTACGATTTGTGTATGTGGTTGACCGAGATGTTATTTGATCATCTTTTATTGCATGGTCTCTATATCCATCAGGGAACATGGTGAACATGTGATTGATGTTCCATAGTTGTCTATAAATTTTTCTTGAAGATAGCTGACTAGATCAGTAACAGCTGATCACATTTTACACCATGTCAATATTCCAGTGTCCAACCTGACCATGATCACATTTTACTACTTGCTTTGTGTTATAGCTATTTGATTGGGTTATAACTAAACTGATTGGCTGAATGAAGCAAGGGTTAATGCTTCATGAAATGATAGAATGCGTAATTGGCAGCCAACTATGGTTTCTGACGAGCAAATTATGTTTACTTTTTTCTATTTGAAATGGCTTTAGGTTATTGAGATAACCAATATTCAAAATCATGGGCCATAGCCATATGCAGACTGATATAATTGCTGGTGCAATGTTTTGTGTTGGAAGTGTGATTTTTAAGCTTTCATGTAGCATCAACTTGAGGACTTTGATGTACCGTAGTTATATATATTTCATGCAGGCTCTTGATATGATACGGGGTAAAAACATCCTTCACTTAATGGATTCACATTTGGAGGGGAACTTTTCAACAGAAGAGGCAACGATAGTCTTTGATCTTGCTTCGCAATGTTTACAGTATGAACCTAGAGAGCGGCCAAACACCAAGGATCTTGTTGCGACCCTTGCACCACTGCAAAATAAACCTGATGTAAGCTACTGTCTTTGGTTCACATAATGATTTTTTTAGTGCAAGTCATATTAAATGAATGATGAGCAAATGCATAGTTAAGTTCATGGACCACCAATCACTAGATTGCTTATCATGATAGTGAGATGCGTGTCTAATTCATATCTGGCCATTGATACAGTAATTACTATGGTCATCTACTATCTATTCTGCCAGATATGGTTGCTGGGAAGGTGGGTGGGTTTTGATTAATGGCACCTTTTTGATATTTAGGAGTTCGTCTCTGCCTAATGGATTCAATTCTCTGATAGATCTTCTTTTGCAGGTTCCATCTCATGTAATGCTTGGAATTTCAAAACATGAGGAAGCCCCGCCTACTCCACAACACCCTCTTTCTCCAATGGGTGATGCATGTTCACGGATCGATCTCACAGCCATCCATCAGATTTTGGTCACAACACACTACAAGGATGATGAAGGAACAAATGAGGTAATTGAACTGTAAGATACTTTCTTTGATGCCTATTTCTGATGCTGTGCTAATATCTGTATTTGATATGGATCTGCAGTTATCCTTCCAAGAGTGGACACAACAAATGAGAGATATGTTGGAGGCAAGAAAGCGGGGAGATGTAGCATTTCGTGACAAAGATTTTAAAACTGCTATAGAATGTTATTCTCAGGTGTGTTTTTCATTTTTGTGGGAATGTGAAAAAGACATTGCAATACCAAAATTCTATTGGTCCAAGGTATATTAGGCCTACCTACTTGTTGATATTTATTACCCTGCTCTTCTGCTTCACGATTCCTGTGAATTTAACATGCGGAGACATTGATGTAGTAATAAAACGTGGTATGCGGATGATGCATGTGGGTTTTATATTTGAATCTTAACCTAGCTGAAAAAACAGAGTTCTTAACTTGGAATCCTGATATTACCAAATCTGTTGCTAATGCGTGATTATTGTTATTAAAATAAAACATGCATTAATTGATTCAACACACATTCATACAGTTAATAGTCGTACATCTTAAGAAAAAAAAATACATCATGGTTGTTTGTGCAGTTCATAGATGTGGGAACAATGGTTTCTCCTACTGTTTATGCACGTCGAAGTCTTTGCTATCTTCTATGCGATCAACCGGATGCTGCCCTCCGAGATGCAATGCAAGCACAATGTGTTTACCCTGAATGGTCTACAGCATTTTATATGCAAGCTGTCGCCCTTGCCAAGCTGGACATGCTCAAAGATGCAGCTGACATGTTGAATGAGGCTGCTGCATTAGAAGAAAAAAGGCAACGAGGCGTACGAGGGTGCTGAGAAGCGTCTTTGTAATATTCTTTTGAACTTGTAGGTGATCAAATTGTTGTGGTTGTAGCAAAAAAAATGTGAGGTTAGTGTAATTGGAAGTAGAAATGTCATTTTCATCCAAATGTAACATAATAGCGGAGAGAGGAATGGATTTTCTGTATTATCCTTGCAATATTTTTTCCTCTGATATCGGATGAAATAATTGTTTCCATATCAATGTGCTTGCAGATATAGAAAACATACAACTTTTAATTTAAACTACTGCAAACTTGGGAACAACAGATGCTATCTTGCAGCTTTAGTGTATTCATTCAGTGCAGATAAATGAAAAAGAAAAATTGAAAGGGTTATCTTAAAATCCATGCATTTACACAGCTCTTTTAAATTCCTAATGATCAAGTTACTAATTGATTTTGTATATGCTTAATGTTAACATATGATACAGCTTTGTTTTGATGCCTAGAAAGTGAAATCAGGCAACAAACAGTTCAGCTTTTCCATCAATGAAGAGACTCATGAACTCTTCTCCGTCAACGGTCTCTTTCTCTATGAGGAGTTGAGCAAGCTTGTGGAGAATGTCAATGTGAGTTGTGATGATATGATTGGCCCTTGAATATGCCACCTCCACTAGTTCCCTGACCTCTGCGTCAACTACATCTGCAGTAGCCATGGAGTAGTCTTTTTGGGACGACATCTGATATCGAAACAGAAACGAGTCATGTCTTAAAAGATATTAACTAAGATATATCTGTCTAACAATCTTACCTGTTGACCCAAGAAGGGATTTCCACCAGGTCCTCCAATGGCAACTTGTCCAATCTTTTTGCTGAAACCAAATCTCTCTACCATCTGCCTTGCCACCCTTGAAACTTGCATGAAGTCATTTGAAGCTCCTGTTGTCACATTTTCTGGACCGAAGATTACCTCCTCGGCAACCCTGCATTTGCATTTGCACTCATCATCAGCCTTGAGATGTTTCCTAGGTATTAACTAAGATAAGTTTCTGTAACTAACCTTCCACCTAAGGCAACAGCCATCTGATTCTCCAAGTAACTTCTGCTGTAAAGTCCAGACTCGAGCCGCTCCTCACTTGGAGCGAAAAATGTAAGACCACCAGCTTGACCACGTGGAATAATGGATATCTTAGCAACAGGATCATATTCAGGCATGAGTGCACCAACCAAAGCATGCCCAGCCTCTAAAAATTGGATTGCAACAGACACAATTAGCTTTAAAATTAAGTCCTAGGAAATGACAATGGACTAGATAGAAACAGGATATTGGCATTTGTCTACCATGGTAGGCCACTAATTTCTTCTTCTCATCTGAGACAACTGCATTTTTCTTCTCTGGTCCAGCAATGATCCTCTCAAGAGCATCAGAGATCTCATCTTTGCTTATTTCTTTCAGGTCACGCCTGGCTGCAAGTATGGCAGCTTCATTCATCAGATTCTGTAAATCAGCTCCGGTAAATCCTGGGGTTCGCCGGGCAATCTTTTCAAAGTCCACATCCTTTGCAAGTGCCTTTCCTCTTGAGTGAACCTGTTATTTACAGAAGTAACGAGTTGAACATGCAGAGGTTCAATCAGACAATTTCTCCAAAACATAGATCAAATAAGTTAAACATATACATAGCTTTGTGCACAGAAAAACATGTCAAATGCAGCAAACTAACTGGTATAAATTATCAAGCCAAGCACTACGCCAGATCAACCATGGCGAATATTCATTACACAGGTTATAAATGAGTAAATGCTGGCTCAAACTGCATCTAAAACAAAAGGTACTCTTTAGTCTCACTTGCAAAACTAAGACCAAAAAAACCTGATATGTGTGCATGAACCAGTAATACTAAACATTATCATTTCTGCTTCTAATTCTCCTTCTCTTCTTCTACATTAGCATTTAATAGCTTGGTTATATTAATGAATCCAAATTGGTAATTTATAACTGAAGAGGAAATAATAAAAACAATGGAAAGAAAATAACCTGAAGTATCTTGACTCTACCAGCAACATCAGGCCTATCCACTGTAACCTGTCTATCAAACCTTCCAGGTCTTAACAAAGCTGCATCAAGAACATCAGGTCTATTAGTGGCAGCCAACACTATGACACCCGAATTACCCGAAAAACCATCCATTTCAGTCAACAACTGATTAATAGTCTGCTCCCTTTCATCATTTCCACCTCCAAGCCCAGCTCCTCTCTGCCGTCCTACAGCGTCAATCTCATCAATAAATACAATGCAAGGAGCCTTTGACTTGGCTTTCTCAAACAAATCTCTCACTCTTGATGCTCCTACTCCTACAAACAACTCCACAAACTCTGATGCTGCACATGAGAAAAATGGCACTCCGGCCTCTCCAGCAACTGCTCTAGCCAACAAAGTTTTTCCTGTTCCAGGTGGCCCAACTAACAGACACCCTTTTGGAATTTTAGCTCCTAAAGCTGTATACTTATCTGGGTTCTTCAAGAAATCTACAACCTCTTGAAGTTCCAATTTAGCTTGGTCTGCTCCTGCTACATCAGCAAAAGTTACTCCAGTCTCCGGCACTTCTTGGAATTTCGATTTCGATCTTCCAAAATCCATGGGCCCGCCCAATCCGCCAGGTCCTCCAGGACCGCCCTGTGCCCGCCGGAAGAGGAAGAACAATCCAGCGAAAGCCAGGAATGGGAATAAAAGATTCCCAATAAAATTGAAAAGCCCGTTGCCGGAATCCCCCTCAGAGACGGAGATATCAACGCCATTCATAGCTAGAATGTCAATAAGATCAGGGTCATTAGGAACAATAACAGTAGCGCGGCGGCCGTCTACCGCAGTGAGCTGGAGGGCAGAACCATCTTTGCTGAAACGAACTCTCTCGACTTTGCCTGCCTTGACAGCATTGAGGAACTCGCTGTATCGCCATTGGCTACCTTCAGGGAGGCCAGAGGAGGATTGGGATTGAGGTTTTGGGGCAGTAAGGAGAAGATTTTGAGAGAAAGGAGAAGAATTGAAGGGGCTAGGATTGGTGGGTTGGGCTTCAATTACAGGAGGAGGCGTTGGTGGAGTGGCGTTATCAACAGCTAAAGCTTGTGGGGTTAACGAACAGAAGAGCAGAGCAGCCAAAGTGGCTTGTGAATGAATTGATTTCAGAGAATCTGAAATGGGTTGTTTTCTATTAAGAATAGCTTTAGCTATTCGAGTCTTTCTAGCAGAAAAGAAAGGGAAAGGAACTGATAATTTAGTGGTTTTGGGAGTTGGAGGAGAAAATTGGAATCTTGAACCAAAGAAATTTGAAGAAAGCAATGGATTTGTGATAGCTGCCATGGAAATGTTTCCTTCTTTTCCAATTCACTTGCTCTTCCTTCTTATCTTCTTCTTCTCTATATTATCTCTTAGTTGCAGCTTCTGGGCTTCGAATATCCAATCCTGGAATGGCGGATTGCTAGCTCGGAGATAGTAAAAAAAAAACAAATTAATCCTCTGATTCTGATTATGCAATTCTCTTTACCATATAGTGTGAAAATTGAAGTAATTCTCTTTTACTTTGAAAATTGTTTACTTGTTTAAGCTGAATTTAATTTAGACTTGAGAGAAGCTGATTTAATGCAAGCCATAAGTTAAGCGTTGTTTGGGTTGCCTGTACGTGTACTAAGCAACCTCCACTCATCTTTTAAGTTCTATTGATATTTTCTTGGGTTTTTTACAAAATTATAAAAAATATATATATAATTAGAAAATTACCGGTTGAGAAAAATATTGTTAAATTTACTAAAAAAATTTATGATCAATCTACAAATTTATTATAATATATATTACTATGAATCTATTGTAAATTATATATAATAATAATTTTTATGAATTTATTAAATACTTTTATGAAATTACCAAAAATTTTCTAATAAATTAAAATTTTTAAAAAATAGGTAAGTGCGATAATTTTCTCTATTTTCAATAATTTTCTCTATTTTCTTTTTCTTTTTATGCTAACGATTGACAAATATAAATCGCATAAACTTTTTTTCCTTTTTAAATGTTAAGTGAGGGACGGCAAAGAGAGAGTCGTGATTGAAGAGATAGCTGAATGGGCCTGGCTCAAAATGAAGAAGCCTTTATGAAATCCACGAGGGATATTTACAAAACTACCAACAAAAATAAATCTCCTTTCAAAAATACTGTAAAAAGAGAAAGTATTTATATTTTTTTAAAAAAATTTAAATTAAAATTTTAAAAATAGCTTACTGATTACATAAATAAATTTTTTTTATAAAAATACCCCATTCATTGTGTAAATAAGATATTTTTAAATAATTTTTTTTTATAAAAATCCTCCATTCATTGTGTAAATAAGATTTTTTTTTTCAAAAATATATCCTTTCTCATTTTAAACAATGTTTTAGTACAATTTTTACTTTTTTTTCAAATTTTACTATTAAAATAAATATATTTTAATAAAATAAAAAATTAATATTTTAAAATATATTTTAAATCAATAAAATATATTAATATTTTATAAATAAAATTTTAAATTTTGATTACAAGTAATAAATAACACTGAAAAATTTTAAAAAAAAAGAAAAACATATAAAAATATATTAATAAAAATTATTAAATTTATTTTTAAATAAATTTTATAAATTATAAATATAAAAAAATTAAAAAAAGTTAATTTTATTATCTAAATATTATGTATATATTATATATATATTATATAGATATTATAAATATTATACAGACGTTATCTTTACATTATATATTTATTGTATATATTATGTGTATGTTTAGTGTACGACGTGTAGATATTTTGTATATATAAAATTTAAAAATAAATAAAGTTAAAAAAAATATTAAATTAATTATATAAATATTATATAGATAATGTGTGTATATTTTATATATTTATGTATATGCTACTATTTATTGTATTTATATTATGTATATATTATATATATTTATTTTTTATTGTGTACAATGAGAATATAATAATAAATAAATTATTTATGAATAAATAAATATAAATAAAAATGAGAAAACAAAAAAATAAAATAAAATAGAAAAAACAAGAAAAAAAATAACGTGGAAAAGTCGTGGAAATGAAAAAACAGTAGAGCTAAACAAAAATAATTGAAAAGTAGCTAAAGATTTGCCATACATTGTGTAAATTCCTCAATCCATAACACATCCAGCCGAAGTCTCAGACTGGCAATTAAACAACAACAATTTATGTAAGAAATCAAACCAAACCTTTTTTTTTTTTCCATCTTTATCTTGGAAGAACTATATTATACAATAGAATCATAATTCCAATTAGACATTTTATTTATAACAATAAATCAATTAAATAATAATATTTTTTTTTACATTTTATATACTATAAAATAAAATATATAATCAAATGATAAATACATCTCTTTAAATCATAGATTTAAAATCGATTCTCAATTCATCTTACAAAGAGAAAAAAGAATCAAAATATTTTACTATTTGATGTTTTACCATTATGTGATTTGATCACAATTAGAGAAAGATCTTCATTTTTCATTTTTTTTAAATGTCAATGCTTAAATTAAATTCTTATTTTGATTTTAATTTTCTTTGTACTCCAATCAATTTTTTATTTTTATTTTTCTCATCAAATGGTGGGTTTTACAGTGTTAGCTGGGTGTTGATATTGGCCCAAACTTGAGCCCATTTATATTATTATAGTTTAGGCTACTAATCATCATTATTAGACTTTTGAAGCCCATTTGTGGATAGAGTTCTCTAAATGGATCAATATTTGAGAAATAACATTGTATAGCATTTTTTTTTATTTTTTTAAATACCATATATTTTTATATATTTTTAATATATTAAATATATATTTTTAAAAATTAAATATATTTTTAATATATTAAATGTATATTAAAGATAGATATATGAAAAATGATATTTTAAAAATTAAAAATTGAAAAAATAATATTTTTAAAATTAAAAATTAAAATGGATATTTTTAAAAAAAATTTATTTTTTAGAATATTTTAAAAAAAAACCCCTTCATACTCTGTAGCTTAGTGCTATGGTTAAATCATTTATTACATCACTCACCAAAATTTTTATAGAAACATTTTACTCATTTATAAAATATATAATAAACTTGTAAAAATTATTATATAAATAATAAACTCATAATAAATTATATATATATTATATAAATTTTCTAAATTTATAAACAGATAAATTGATAAAAAAAATTATGATAAATATAAAAATATTTTAAAATTTTGATAAAATTTTAATTTTATGATAATTTTACAAACATGATTTTTTTTAGCGACATAGTTAAACACAATTTTATGTCTTTAAATCACCAAAGTAATCCTTAACCCAATCTTGAAGTTAATAGATAAATCTTAATTCGTAATCCTAATTTCAATTTCATGGTCAGCACTAGGTAAAATTTTAAATTCAACTAAAAGGATAAAAAAAAAAGTAAAATGTGGGAATTATTATTATTATTATTATTATTATTATTATTATTATTATTATTATTATTATATAAAATTTGAAATAAAAAAAATTACACATTACATGTGGTGGGTCCATTTCAATCCCCTATAGTTTCAAAGGTAACCAATAGAATTAATGTTAGTCCATAAACAACCAAACAAAGAATTATAAAACTCATTTGCCTTTTTTTTTCTGATCGATAAGTCACCGTCGGGCATTACAATTGGGCCATTGTCCCTCTGTCACGGTGGACCATTGCAGTCCATTTCCCAATAGCTGGTTCTCATTCTACCCTTTGTACCATCCAAATTTCAGGTTCCGTATTGAGAAAGAAGGCTAAGGCCAAGCGGGGGACCAATTTCTAATGGTCCAAAAACCCTTTGAAGAAAGCTAAAGCTTGTATTGTTTGTTATTAAGTTACTTGTCATTTCTTAATGAACCTCCCTTTCAACACCGACTTATGACCAACCCAATCAAAATTCAAAACCTAAATATTCATAACTTTATTTAACAATATATTTATCTATTTATTAAGATTGTGCATGGATCAAATTTGGTTGAAATTAAAATATATTTCAACTCTATCAAATTTGATTAAATACTTAAAAACTAAATTAAATTCATTCAGTCTTATATATAATTGGAATTGATCTGCATATTTTTTGTTCGATCAATATTTCAAAAAATGATATTATAAGTTTATCAATCGAAATGTTTCACTAACCAAATTGATTTTTAATAAAAAAATTTAAACTAATTTTTATTTGAATATGTATTTTAATACGATCAAATTCGTTTAAAGCTATTTAATCATATAGGATTCAGAAAATCTATGTAGCCCTACTATTTATTAATGGAATTTACGTTTTGTGTGTTTTTTTTTGGAAGTTTTTTAACTTTGTATTTCTTCTTTATATGTAGACTAATATAGAGATAAAGCTAAATGCATTTCTCCAAGTAGCCTCTTGTATGACGGTGCAATGACTGTGAAAGCGGGACCAGCCATCATGTTCATATACGTACACAGAAAAATGAACACCGACTTCTAAGCATTTATTTCCATTTATTTATTTATTTATTTTCCATTTTAATATGATAGAGACTAAACTTTATTATTATTATTATTATTAGTATTATATGTATTTAATAACTAAACTAGAAGATTGTAAATATTTTTGAATATTTGGCATATAAATAATTTTTTTTAAATAGTATGTATAGACTATAGTGATAGAAGTATGTGTAAGCATTTTTTTTTGTACTGCCCAGAAATTGCCTGATTTGATAGAGTGATTTTGATGTTCAAGGTTTATATATTTTATAATAATGCCTTTTTATACTTCCTATTTATTTTAATTTTACCCAATGCAACTTGCAACCATTATCTTTTTTCACTTTATTTCTTTTAAAATATTACTCGCAATCAGATTTTTTAAATTTTTTATTTTAAATTTGTTTTTTTATTATTTATAAAAATATATAATAATCTAATATACCACTTTATTTCTTTGGAAAAAATAAACTTAATCAAAGGTTCAAATTTTTATTTTTATTTAATTTTTTATTATTTTAAAAAATATATAATAAACTTATAATAAATTTACATAAATTATTATATTTAATTTTAGTGTATAATAAATTCACAATAATATAATATTAAACTTTTGTATATATTATATGAAACTCATAAATTTATAATATTATAGATTTTTCTAGATGGAAATTGTTATTGGTTTTATTAGAACTTCATAGTTTTATGTAATCCATTATTAAAATTGCTCCATATACATATAAATATATATTTATTAAATTTAATATTTTTATATATTAATATATATGATGTGGTTCATGGGGATAGATGAGGAGTCGTGGTAGATTATAATATCAAAGAATTGATGGACCACCACCAAAGCAAGTGGGCCCCACTTACAGAAAAACACATGACGTCATTTGTACTGGGCCATGTCACTTGCTTAAATTGGATATTACATACCCAATAACAAAATAACAAAATCTATGCTCCAAATTTTATTTTAATCATATAATATTTTTTTAAAGAAACAGTATAAGAACTTTATTCATAGTTTTAAAAATATGTAGCTAATACTGTCCACATGCATTCGAAATAAGGCATGAACATGGAAGAGCTCTAATTTTTTTTAATTTTTTAATATAAATTTGAGAGCATCAAATTTAAAAATTTTGCTATTAAAATTAGAGAGTTTATTTTTTTATTAATTATTTTAAATATTTATATTTTTTTTTACCAAATTATCATAAAAATAAAAAATTATAAAATTTATCAAAATTTTTTATTAATTTATAAATTTACCATTATAGTACATATAAAAGTTATTATAAATTTTTTAATAAATATGATAATTTTTATAAATTTATTATGAACTTATTATGAATTTGTTATATAATTTTATAAAATACGCTTGATAAAATATATAAAAAAATTGATGGAAAAATGTAATTTTTCTTATATTTATTAGGTGTAAAATTTAACAAAGAGAAAACAAGGGTTAAGCCGTTTCGGGTTTGTATGCTATTTACATAGTCCATTTATTATTGCTATTGTCAGTTATATATGCATAGGGTTTGCTAAAGTTGTATATAATATAATGGATCGCTCTTTTTATAATATATATTGTATATATTTGAAAAAATAAAGAAAAAAATACGAGGAGAAATTAATATAAATCAACACAACAATAAAAATAAGTAATAATAATAGATTCTCTCCTTCAATGATCGTACATATATATGTAATATGTGTCAATATGGGTCCAAACACCTTGAAGGGTGCACGACAAATGGGATCATATAATATATATATATATATATATACATATACATATATATATGTACCAAAAAATATAGCATATAGCACAGAGCTGGACAAGCAGAAGGCATGCAAGAGGGAATAAAAACTCCTAATTTTGTTTTTCTTCCTTGTTCTTATTCTTTTAAACTCATTGCACTAATAAGAAGAAGAAGAAGAAGAAGAAGAAGAAAGAAAGAAAATAGTAGTTTGTGATTTTCTTTCATAATCAATCCATGAAATAGATTTAATAATTAGCAGAAATTAATTGATTAATTAATTTTCTCCTTTTCCATTTATAGACCAATATATACAAAATTAATTATAAAAAAGAAGAAAATAATTTTCCTAACTAGTTACGTACATTATCTATTTGAAGAAAACCCTAAACCGATAGAAAAAAAAAAGATATATATTTATATTAATATATATGGTCCTTGTATATATCTAGCTAACGAACAATTTCAGCCTGTAAACTTGCATTGAGCTCCACTTGTTCAGCCTCCCACTTTGCCTTAGCAACAACTCCATCATGCAATGGCACGTAATCCTGATAATATAACAAAATATAATCTATCGATAAATATGTATTTTTTTTAACGGTAAATATATAATTGATCAGTTTCTTCTTTCCCGTATTATATAAATATTAAACGACCCAATTTGGTATTCTTAAAAAAAAAAAAAAGAAAAATCAAAATCAAATCAAAATGATACATAATAAGAACCCACCTCGAGTTTCTGAACGAGTTCTTTGGCATTAGGTGCAGAAACAATAATGCTACGTTGCGAAGGCATAATGAAGCCATCATCCACTGCTTTGTCTATGAAAGTTAGCAGAAGATTGTAGTATCCATCCACATTAAGCAAACCCACCTGTTAAATATAATTAATTAAGAGTTGACTTTTGCTAATTATATATATAAATAATATATATATATATATATAATAAGTAATAATAATCTAATTAATTTTCAAGATTGGAGACTTATGATGTTGGCTTTACAGGCTTGTCGTGGATGCCAAGCTGGGCCCATGTAATGACTTCCAATAACTCTTCCAAAGTTCCATACCCACCTATATTATCATAAAATAAATACAAACATAACCATCAAATACTCAATTAGATTACATAGTAATAAAATATAAGCTTGACCAACTGCCGGACTTGAATTTAGAAAATATTAAAATTTTTAAAAAAATTTGTTAGCTTATCTGTAATTTTTTTCATTAATTGAGATTCAAAATATATATAACAAAGAGAGAGGTGAGAGAGAGAGACCTGGTAAGGCAATGAAACAGTCAGAATGGCGGGCCATCTCAGCTTTCCTTTGGTGCATGTCGGCTACTGGTCTGACTTCCCCGACTGTTTCCCCAGTTATCTGCTTAATAATAATAAACAAAAGAAAAAAAAAACCAGTTGTGACGTACATACATATAATAACTAATAAACCTATATATCCCAACCAACCCATACAAAGAAACAACACTATAATTCTATTTCTGGATATTCAATATTATATTATTATTGTAATATATTTATAATTCAATAATAATTTAATATATATCAAATTATTATTACCTCTTTGCTCATCAGAGTTTTGGGGATGATTCTAAAACAAAACAAGAACAAATGGAAAAAAAAGAATCAGATTTTTTTTTTGTAATTTTTTATACTGTATCTCTGAAAATAATTAATATATATATGCATAAAGATTACATAAATTAATATTAATTAGTAGATATACTATACATATAATTATAATTAATTTACTTACCCTATTACATGTCTTCCACCACGATGAACTTCTTGAGATACTAAACCCATTAACCCAACACTTCCTCCTCCATAAACAAGATCTAACCTTCTTGAGACCTTTATACAAAGAAATTTATATGAATATATACATATATGGGTTCAAAAAAATTAAATTAAACTAACATATATAGTTTAACGTCAAGAAATAAAATTAATAATAATAATCAAAAAATTATATATACCAGTTCTTGGGCTAGTTCAAGAGCAGCATCTCTATAACAATCTCTTTTACCAGTACTGCTTCCACAGAAAACACAGACTCTTTGAAACCTTGACTTCACTTCTGCTTTTTTCTCCTCCATATCTCTTTAATTTCTAGTTAGTGAAAAATCAGAAATTCTTCTTTTTAAAATAAAAAAAAATTAATCTTAATTTTATGTTTTTTGCTAAAAGGAAGAGCCAATACCAGAAGAAATAGGTGGATCCATTCATTTTATATATAGAAGATCCCCCTCAACAAAGAAAGAAAAGCAGAAAAGCAGAAGGATAATTTGTCACACGTGGAATCAATCCTTTTTCGCCACGTGTACTTGTAACCCGATGAGTTTCGCTTTACCAACTTCGTCGACACGATACGCGATCCTCTTCCTCGCGAGCTCTCTGGTTGATCCTTTTTTTTTTTTTTTCTAGTTCTCTAGTTCAATCTGTCCACGTCATTGCCAGCTCAGCTAGTCTACAGTACAACACAAATAGGACTTTTTTGAGAAATTATATGATATAACTTTGATTTCAATTAGGGTGTGACAAACTAATTTAAAAATGACATACGATAATATTTTTAAAAAAAATATATTTTAAAATATTTTTAGGTGAATATTTTAATTTCTCTAATAATAAAATATATAAAAAATATATTATTATCAAATTAACTTGCCATTCTAAATAATATGCCTGATTAAAATTTCAAGTACATTATATAATTTATACTTTTGAATTTAGAATTATATGTTAGAAAGTGCTACTAGTAATCAACGTAATCATCTTTTAACTATTTTAATTATTGATAATTATTTTTTTTAATCGAGTGTATAAACATTCGGGCAATAAAAAATTATAAAAAGAATAATAATAGAAAAAATGAGTAATTTCATTAGCTAGATATCATTTCCTAGATAAGTCATTCCTTAATATTTAAGCTAATTTGTTATTAGCACAGAATTATATATTATTCAAATAATTAAAACTTTGTGAATAATTAAATCTTTGTGAATAGTACGAAGGACAAAAATACAAACATCAACTTTGATTCTTCGTGATCTGACATAGAATCATATAGTTTAATAAGTATGCGAGCACACTCTAGTTCGCATACCAACGTTATAATTTAATCACCTAATAACGAGTTAGGACAAACAAGAAAAAAGAAAAATGTGTACAAAATTGGAAATTAATATAGTTATACAAAGTGCAACAGTTTTTAGCTGAGCAAACAACTAATAATATAAAGCAGGAAAACATCACATAATGCAATTATTAAATATCCATTATTTATTAGAGCAGCAAAAGGACAATGGTACAATATGCAACCTAATAAATTCATCAATTATTATTATTATTAGTATTATCTTCAAAACGACACGCTCTGTTGTGTCTCACTGGTTTAGTGAGACCAATGTATGTATTAGACTTGAGCAACAGCTATCACTTACACAGTCCATGAAAAACCATACACCTCGACTCTCATAGCCATGGTTAATACTTCCAACCTAAAATTATTAGTACGAAAAAGAAGAAATTAATTTTAAATTTAATTATATTCCAAAAATATATATTCTGTTCTGAATTTCTAATTTAAAAAAATATACAACTATCGATAGATCATGTATGTTGAGCAAAAAGTTTTCTTTATCTCTTTCCATGGTGTTTTGTAGAATACAATTGTTAAGCTTAGTCAATTGATTAAATAGAAGAGCCGATCGAGAATATATATATATATATATATATATATGTTATGTATACATGCATTTTTTCTTTTTCCATTATATTTTATAGAATGTGTTTGTCAAGTGGAGCTAAGTGATTAAATTAATATATAGAAGGGTCAATCCAGAGAGAAAAATATATTCGATTTATAATTTATAATTTAAAAAATATACAATTATCACTAAATTATGTATTAATATATGAAAAAAAAACTTTTTATCCCTTTCTATAATATTTTATAGAATGTGGTTGTCAAGTGGAGCTAACTAATTGAATAGAAAAATCAACCTAAAGAAAAAATATATTCTATTTTGAATTTATAATTCAGAAAAATGTACAGTTATAGCTTGCCTTGTTATATATTCGTGTGTAAAAAGTTTTTTATTTTTTATTTTTCATAATAATTTATAAAATGTGGTTGTCAAAGTGGAGCCACTCGATGAATAAAAGAGCCAACCGAGAAAGAAAAATATATACTTTGATTTTGAATTGATAACTTAAAAAAACATATAATTATCGCTACGATATGACTCAATGTAGAAAAAGCATTTTTATCTCTTTCCATATTTGTAGAATGTGGTTGTGACTTGTGAAGTGGAGTCAAGTGATTAAATAGAGTGGCCGCCAAGGGGAATTGCTTAATGCGGTGGGATAAGGGAAAATTCTTTGATGTTTGCTAATCAATGCACGTGACAATCATCTTTCTTGGTGAGCACATCACACGTGCAAGGAATTATAAAGCAACTTGATGCGTGGACGTTGCTCAAGTGTAAAGTTGCCATAACTAAACACATGGTGTATAGACATCCTAATTATATGAAAATTTTTTGGCACGAGAAATCATATTATACAATGATGAATTTAATTAAGTATTTTAATTTAAATGATAAATTAATTAGAAAATAATATATGATGATGATATTTTTTAAAAAATAAATATCTTAAAATTTATTTAGGTGAATTTTTTAATTTTTAATAATAAAATATGGAAAATATATTATTATTCTATTATTTTTTTATTCCAAATAAAATATTTAGTTGAAATAACCATTATATTATATATAGATGCTAGAGCTTCCTCCATCAATTATGAAATATATATATAATTTTTTATTATACAGATGATCAATAAATTCAGAAATTTAATATATATATATATATATATATGTATAGATTGTGAGGAGCCATCATATTAAATATTTAAAGTGTAAACAAAATAATGAATTTTAATACAAATAATTAAAGGGTGATTTACTTACGTGAATCTTGAACAATATTTATCTTTGTTTTTTATTGATATAAATGATAAATTATATTAGATTATTACAAAGTTATTTATAGAGTTCTTATAAAAAAAAAATTAGAATTTACAGTATAAGAAAGCTACGGAAAAAAAAAAACTAATCTTATCCGACAGAAAAAAAAAACTTGAACTGTTCAGTCACATTAATATAATATTGAATTTTTATTCAAAATTTGTCAAAAACATTGATTATAAAATTTCTACAAAATTGGCCAATGGTTGGTACTCAATCATTCTCCGTTTCTTTTTGAAATGACAGTTGCACCTAACATTTCCAATAATATGCAAACGAATTAGTCTCTTCGGTCAGTGAAAAGAGGCTTTGCTGGAATTTTAATTACATATAATTAAATAACTTTCATTATAATAGAAATTATTATGCGATGGAAAATATAATCAGGATAAATATAAATTAATAATTTTTTTGAACATCCTTTTTGGCATGGAAGAGTCGAAGACAAAACCAATCTGTTTGGAGCTTTTTAAGTATTAATTTGTTTTGAGAAATAGATAGGAAAAAATAGAAATTTTATTTTTTAAAATTTTTTTATTTGCACAATAATAAAAGAAAAAAAAAGAAGAAAATATATCCTACAAAACTTTTTTTAAAAAAAAACTGTTTCATCAATTTAGGGAAAGAAAAATAAAAACCAAAAAATTTAAAAAATAATCTAAAAAGTTACTAATTTATCTTTTATCAATTTAAAAAAACAAAATATAATAACAAAAATTGCTGTAAATTGTATTTTTTATATTTTAATTATAATTATATAATTAAACAAGGATATGATAATATAATGTTTTTCCTTTTTTCTTCTATGTCCCGCATACTGTGCTTGACACTAGCTAGAATTCCATCCATACAAGTAAAAAACTCAACACCTCTTGCCCCCTTAGTTACTAACATATTTGGAACAAGGGAAAAAACAGCAAAAAAATATTTAATAATTCAATTCTTTTTTTAATTAGTCAAAAATTAGAAAAAAAAATAGATTATTGATTGATTAATTAGTTGAGATTAATACATACTAATCTTCCATGAAATTTCCCACTTCCCATGAAAAGAATCTCACCTTATTTCTCATTTCTCTTTAGAAATGGAATTTTATCGAACTCTTCCCAGAGGTGAAGTCAGGCTTTGGAATAAAGGGGGACGAATTTTTTTTTATAAATTTTAGCTTCCTCGTAATTATTTATCTTTCATTTTATTTTAATAGTATTTTATAAATTTATTAATTTATTAATAATATATTTTTATTATTAAAAAATTAATTAATAAAAAAATATTAATATATATGAGTTTAATTATAAAAAAAATATTCATAATAAAAATAAAATAAAGAGAAAAAAATTAAATAATAAATATAATTTTTTAAAAAATAATTAAAATAAATGAGTTCTTTAATTCATTAAATGTGTTCAAATTAATTTAGTTGAAAAATTTATAAATGTGTTCAAATTAATTTAGTTAAAAAATTTATCCTTTTCTTTATTTTTTTTTGTGTATTTGTATATTATTAATATTTTGTCAATTTTTTAAATGAGAACTATTGCTGTAGAATAAATAATTTATTATATATTTTTTTTACTTTTTATAAAATTAAAAAAAAGAGGGGGGCAATTTAAATTTTTTTAAAAAAATTAATAAATAATTTTAAAAATTTTAAAAAAATATTATATATATATATATTAAAAAAGGGAAGGGGGGCAACTGCCCCCTTTCCCTTTCACGTCCCTTCGCCCCTGACTCTTCCCACTTTTCTGCGATGCAGAAAACTCTATATTTCTCTAGCCAATCATTATATTTGGTGATATAAATGAATAAATAAAAATAATTATCACTAATTAAACTAAAGATATATTATTTAAAATTGTAAAATTCATGAATTAAAATTTAAATTTAAGAAAAAAACAAAGAAAAAAAGTGATAAGATGGCGATCTATGTTGACAAAATTAATATTTTAATTTCCTGCATATATTTCTCCATCCTATACATTAAAAATATCGCTTTTAATATTTTTAAAGGTATTAAATTAATTATCAAAAAATTTTAATTGTATAAAATAATATTTTTAATAGACTAAAATATTAACATATTGTTGGTTGGCTGGTCGAAGAGGGAAGTTTTTACGTGTACAACTTTGTCTATGTTTAATTACTATTTGAAAAATAAAAAATTGACGTATATAGTTGAAGTTTGAATATGTTGTTATTAAAGAGTTTAAAGGTAGGTGGTGGTGGTGGGTGGTGGGTGGATTTTGATTTTGATGATGATCCAAAAATGACAAATCATAGACAATTTGGTGCATAAAGTTGCTTGACTGCCACCTCTTTATGGTAGACCAAGCTATTAGATAGGTGCCTCATCATGCTTCTAGTTTTATTTTTGTTTTTTTAGTGTTATTTTTTTTTGTATTTTAACAAACATATTATATATAGATATATATATATATATATATATATAATAAACTTGCATTTGTAATTTTATCTATATCAAAATTTAGGTAAATCTGTTTTTTTTCCCAAAAATTTTGAAATCAAAATACTAAACATTAGCTTGATGATATAAGTCACTCCATATAAATATTACAGAAACTAATATTAAATAATTTGAAAAAAATTTATAAGACGATAGATATAATAAGAACATAAAAGAGTAAACTTAGTTAAATAATCAATAATAATAAAATTAATCTTATATATAAAAAAAGATTTACATATAAGATTAATAGAAAAAAAATTTACTTATAAAATTAATCAGATAAATTTTGAAAGATTAATTTTATTTTATAAATATATGTATATTATATATATCATGCATTTTATATTTTGTGTAATAATGATTTTAGGTATATTACTAAAGTTTTATTTTATAAATATGAAGTTTAGAGAAATGATAATGTGAAAAAATAAAATTACTTTTTAGCACTTTAAATAAAACTAATTTCATGCATCATTTGAAAAGGCAAAAAGAGGATTTGAATCTAAACTTTTCTAAGCCAGCAAAATGTTGCTATCATGATCACTTTCCCACAATTCCCAAAAATTTCAAAGGATAGCAACAATCCCAAAACTTCTTTTACATTTATTGGCTATATATATAATTAGAAAAGTAAAAAGTTCTATGATAATGATACATTCAATAGTCAATATACTTAGTATTTGAACCATTTTCGTTTATTCTTTTATAATGTTCTTTTCATCAATTTTAAACTGTATTAGAATTAATTATTTTGTTTTTAATAACGCCTTAGAATTTCAAACACTAGGGGCCATGTTGAATTCAATGCTAGACTTGTTCTCAATCACCATGAATAAATTAAGATTAATTAATCATCACTTTTAATTTATAATATATTCCATTCTCTTAAATCTTGATTTTGAATATTAATTAGTGATACGAGTTTGAAACTTATATACACAAATTTTTATCTATGTTAAGTAAAATAAATATTTTAATTTTTATTAAAATATTTTTTTATTAAAATTTATTATAATCACTTTATAAAATATAATTATTTTTTTCCAATTATTTTTAAAAAATTATTATAAAAAATGCAATAAAAATGACACACGTCACAATAAAAATTAAAATATTTATTACTGAGAGTATATATTAAATAAATTTATAAAAATTAAAATGATTCAAATATAAAAATTATAATATTTATCACTTAGAATATATATTAAATAAATTTATAAAAATAAAAATGATTCAAACATATATAAAAATTAGAATATTTATTTATGTGATTATATATTAAAAAAATTTATAAAAATTAAAATGATTCAACATATATACTATTCTAGGTTGACTAATTAGGTTGGAAAAATGGATATCTAATCTAAAGAAATTAATTGACAAGTAGTTAGGTAGATAATATTCGGATAGAAAGTGAATTAATAATTCCTCAGCTGTGTACACACATGATGACTTTATTAATTTAAATTAATTAATATGGTCTAAATCTATAGCTATAATTACTTTAGACTTTTAATTTATACCGTATATAATATGTATTTACACATGACTTATAAGAATGTAATGATGCTGTTTTTCTATTTTCAGACTGAATATTAGCCTGCTTTTATCATAAAAAAAGGATGCTACTTGTTATCAATAATTAATTATTCCCCATGCTCATAGCTTATGTGAAAATTTATTTTCTAATAATTTAAAAATCTTGTTAGAGAAAATAGAAAATAAAAATAATGTGTTATATTTCACATAATAAAAATATTTTAAAAACCAAAATTTATTTTTTTTTTTAAAAATTAAACTAATACTTTGAAAACTATTCATGTTGTTTTCTTTTTTTTTTCCTCTTATTTATTTTCATTTCTGAAAAATCTTGTTTTTGGGCCTTTAGTTTTGAATTGTGCCCAACATGGATATTATGTTTCCATTCCAATTTTTTTTTTTAAAAAATAACATAATTTTCGTCTTTTTTCTTATTTCTATATTAACTAGTTAATTAACCTTTTTTTTCCATTATTTTTTCTAATCTTTATAACCCATAAATACACTCATCAAAGTTCACATAATCTTAATAACTAATGGGAAATTTTATTTTAGACGGGGTCTATAAACCAACCATTTATACATCCAATTAATAACAATATGTGGTTTAAAAAATTAAAATTTATTTTTTAATATTATAATTAATTTTATAAATTATTATTAGTAGGGTGCATTGGTGAAGTCATAAACCCGATTTATAGTTAATATAGAAGTCATCCAATTCATGCTTTTATAGAAAAAAATTGCCATTTTTAAAAACCTTCTAATTTTCTATATATATATATATATATATAAATATATATATATTCAGCAACTGTATTTTGTCTTGTCTGTAATAATTAAACACAAAGCAGCTGGCACCTCCACTCCCATGCATGCATTCATTCTTTACAATATCAGTCAAAATCCTCAACAACTTCAATCTCTAAAATGGAACCTTCCTCCCAACATTTTGGTCCTCTTAAACCTCGCATCCGTACACACAATAAAGGGGATACTTTAGAAAGAGATCTAAGATCTAATTTACAATAACTTATTATGAAATATGTCATGTTTTTTTAATCTTTTTTCTAAAATTTTAAGACCTGATTTAAAATTATTTATCGTGGAATATATCCGATTACTGTCTCTGTGTGCATATGTTTTTCAACCTTTTCCTAAAGCTTTAAGATCTGATTTAAAATAATTTATTGTAGAATATGTCTCCATGTGCGCCTATATTCTTCAACCTTTTTCTAAAGTTTTAAGATCTGATTCAAAAAAAATGATTTATCGTGGAATATGTCCAATTATTGTGTGCGTGTTCTTTTTTTTTTTTTTAAAAAAAATGTAAGATCTGATTCAAGAAAATTTGTTCCATTTATTCTTCCTATAAAACCCACCATCTATCATTCATACCCTTATCGATGCTAATTCACTGATCTTCATAATATCAATTTCTTTTTTGATAAAATCACATACCCAAAACCAAGAAAATGGCATTCCCTAACTTCACAGCTCTCAGAGATTTGCACAAATCTGCGAACGATCTTCTCCACTCACCTGAAATTCAACAAGCTGTAACACACCAAAACCAAGAAAAATGGGTTCATGAAATTTCAGAAGCATCGTTAACAATGTTAGATATTTGTGGGATTTCTAGAGATGTTCTTTTACTTGTTAAAGAACATCTTCTAAACTTACAATTCACTTTTGCGGAGAAAATTTTCTAGCGGGCCAAACATAAATGCCAAGATATCAATCAGCTTATAATAACTACAGAAAGAAGCTGAAAAAAGATACATTGAAATTAAATGTCTTAAATGACTCAAAGGAACATTGAAGAACAAATCATCAGTTTTGATGATCACTTCATCATCAGAATTATCAAGAATTTATCAGAATAAGCTTATAATTGTGGCTGCAGTATTAAGAGAATAGTTAGTAACTACAATCTCCACTGTTAAGTCTTTATTATCTCTGATTTGTATACCTTGGTTTGATCAGAAATCAAGTAAAGGGTCTTTCAGATCAAAGTATTTTAGCTCAAATTGCCAGAAATTGTATGAATTTTGTGACCAAACTGCTCTTCAAAGTGCAAATAAGAGACTAGAAGCTATGGAGATTGCCATTGAAGATCTTGAAATGGAATTAGAGTGCATGTTTAGACGTTTGATCCAATCTAGGGCTTCGCTTCTTAATTTACTTACTAATTAGCCAAAAAAAATTAAAAATTTCCTTATTATTATTTTTAGGATTTATCCAAAAAAAATGCTAGCTATAAACTAATTTGGATATAAAACAATTTAATTACTTTCATTAATTGGTATAATCTGTAACACAATATATTGTATTTATTCTTTTTATTGTTTAATAAAATATCCCACACCGACTGTTTGATTTTATTAGAGTTCTTTATATATTATGTGTTTTGAGTTGTACAAAGAAGCTTCCAGTTAGTCAACCACATTTCACATTTATAAGCTTTAATCTTATAAAATAAAAATAAAAAAAAAATTCTCACAGCTAGATATACATCCAAACCTGAATCTTGTGCTTGTATGAGTCTAATTATTTGGGTTTTAACAAAATTATCAGAAAAAAAAGTTTAGTTTATTTTGAATTTATTATTTATATGATAATTTTTATAAGTTTGTTATTAGATTATTATGAGTTTACATACACTTTTATAAAAGAACTAAAAAACTTCTTCTAAAAAATTAAAAATAAGATAAGGTACATAATTTTCTCTAATTACTTGAATTACATAATTTTCTCTAATTACTCGAATAGTTGGCTTCGCCGTCCAACAACGAGTTCATTTGATAACCGACAATTGAAAAAAAAAAGTTGAAATTCTGTAAAATATTATATGTAAGGCAAGTTGAGAAAAAACAGAAGTTAAAGAACAAGGCAAAACAAAGTGTGTGTTCTTATGCCTGGTTTATAGGGAAATTAATTAATTTAATTTTGATCGTGTTTTAATTTTTAATTTTGTTCTAATTGCGTAATGTTAATACCAAATACAGACATGCCAACTTAATACTTGTTTAGATTACATTTGTTTCTCTTGTGCTGCTCTATTAGACAAAAAAGTATATTTCAATCCTTTGCATGAAGATTTCCATTTCAAACGCTAATTTGTCTCAATTGAAAAATTTTAGCAGCCACCAAGAAATGAAGCATCTTGAAAGTTTTAAAGAGAAAATTACACTATATATATATATATATATTTTTATAATTATTGTATTATTGATATATTAAATATATAAAAATACAACCTTCTGAAACTGGAGTATATTTCATATACTAAATATATATTAAATATATATCTTTAAAAGAAATATTTTTGAAATAAAAAATTGAAAAGTTATACCTTTAAAAGAAAATAAAATGTAAATATTTTTAAAAATAATTTTATTTTTGGATATTTTTTGAATAAATCTCCACCTTAAATTCTAACACTCCAATAAAGCAAGTTTCGTAAAGGCCTTGGGCTGCAGCTAAAGCCTAGAGGCTTTGCTTTCATAATAGGCTTTAACACAAGCCCCGTATGCAATAAAATCCAGCATAATTATTGGTGGACTTCAGTCCCAACTTCCAACACAACACTTAACAGGCTGGACTCATCAGCAACAGCCAGTAAAGATTGCCCTTTATGCAGCACAATTTGTCTAAGCATGTTTTTCCTTCGTTTTGCTTAATTGTTTAGCCTCAATGGGTTATTTGAATTATAGCATGAAAGAGAAGCACTATGAATACAATGAGTTCCATAATGAGAAAATTTTGAAGTTCAAGTGCAAATACAAATGCATAATGAAAGTCAAATACATGTTCGCAATCTAACATTTTCAAACACAGTTATCTTCATCACATAACGACAATCTCTTGTTGACAACCATTTTATTGCATCCAAGAAACTAAAGAAAGCTGTTCACATTACATTTGGTACCTATGATCAATCAGCAAAACATTTATGCTTTTCATCTTTGGCCCTTCTGTGCAGTGTCTGCAATAAAAAAAAATAAAAGCATGACGATACTATTTTCTTGCAATTAGAAAAATAATCGCTGAAAGAAAATTCTAAGCTGGTAAGTAAAGGTGGAACATTTGTACACATATAAGTGTAAAAGAAAAAGCCATTACAAGCGTAACTGTTGGCAAACGACCAAAAGCAGACCCTGGCATTCTACTGCAATCTGCAAGAACTAGTATTTTATCTTCATCCATTTTCTCCCGGCTCCAGTCCTCATTCTTTTGTTCCATTCATCAAGCGAATATCATAGCAGTTATCAACCACAATGACCAACGCAGTCATCAGCCAACTCTAAGCAGGGACATAAACCTCTATTTTAAACTAGGTTCTGTCTTTCCTACATGGTAATAAATTTTGAAAGACAAGAGAAAGAAGAACTAGAAATGAACATGAAGAAGTAAATGAACTGTCTAATTAATGTCGTTTACGACTAAGTTCCATTTCATAAACCCTAAATAGCTTAAGCTTCAATAGAATGAGATAGCAAGACAGAAATGCTCTTCCTCTCTAATAAATACCATGGAAACATTAATGGTCATGTCTAAAAGCATATATATAGGGGGGCTTAAAAACCTCTTTCAATTTCCCCAGAAGCGCAGCAGTAATCTTTTTTCCTTTTCACACAACTTACATGTTTATCATATGCATAATAATCAATATGTAAAACCTGATAAATATCACACTCGCGCACACACACAAAAGTAATTGGAAGAACTAACTAGGTCATTCATTCTCATCCACAGTACCTACATTTATGAAAAAGGTGGCTAAAGTAATGCATAATGTAATTTATCTAAATAGCAGCAAGAAAAAGTACCTAGTGTCCATGCCCATGGCCATGGTCGTCATGGCCTTCCCATGGATGCCTCCAACCCTAGAAGACAGAGATAAAACGTGAATTTATAATGTAGAAACAAATCATTTATAACAAGGCTCAGCTATGGAATCAACTCTTACCAATACTACAGGACCATCTTGCTTAGCTCTGTATAGGATCCAAAACCTGAAATAAAAGATAATAGCAAACTTCATCAAGCATATCGACAATGTAAGAAATTAAGCAAATTCCATTGCCAAGACCACTAAAAATCTATAACAAGTAGAAGTAGAACACAGATACACGATTATGAAAATATCAATAGAGACCCTACGCAATCCAATTTCGATTTTATCAAATTCATTTAGCATTCTGAGCCTCTTGGCTACTTTCTTTGGATGCAATCCAAGTTAGAAGCTTTTTTTTTTCTTTTCTAATTATTTTCTTCAATCTAATAAAAATAAAATCAAGAGCTTAACTGATTTCCCATGCTAAATAATCATGAAAAAACTTCTTAAAAACTATCTTCAATAGAACCCCAAGTTCTCTACCAATCAATGTCACTCTTTCAAATCAAACTCGCATTTTCCGACAGCAGTAGTATACAAATAACTCTTGGTATATCCACAATTTGAAATTTAGAGGTTTAAACTCTTGTTACTATTATTATTAAAATTTAGGGTTTGAAAGAAAGATAGAAATTATTAGGCAGAACTTACCACATGACGGCGCACAAGCCTTTTCCCGTGACTGTATGCCATCGCTTTGGCTGATGCACAGTGATGCCCTTGTAAGTGTAGCCATTTCCATGACTACCTGCCATATCCTCTTTCGTCTCTCTCTCTCTCTCTCTCGGCGATAATCCCCAATTCAGAAATGGTCGATCGGCCTGTGAAGCAGATCTTGTTTGATTCACTAGACGTGCCGCACCTGATCCTGTCCTCGATTCTATTCTAGGCCAGGCGGTTATCAAAATTTTCAAGCATGGCCCAATTGACCATTGACTGGCCCTCTTGATATGGTTAAAATATCAAATTAAAATATTATATTTAATTGAATGCCGAATTATAATTCATCTAATTTGGTAATTGGATAAATTAATTTTTAATTAGAAATTAAAATATAATTAATGATGATTTTATTAAGGGTCTTATTGACGGTGCTATATATTTACACTCCTTAAACAATAATAAATAATATAATTTTTTTAAAATATTTTTTATAATTAAAATTTATTATAATTATTTTTTAAAATAATTTAATAAAAAAATACACATATCATAAAATTATTATGTAAATAATTTATTATAATTATTCAGTTTCTCTCCATCTATATGACTAATTGACCATGTTTATATACGGATTTTCATGTAGTCTGCAAAAGTTAGTAGCTGATCTTCCAGTTCCAGACTGAGAACAATGGCAAATAACAGCAGCAGCTTCGAAATCGATCCAAGAAGTGGGTTTTGTAGATCTACTTATACTTTTTACAGCAAACGCAAGCCTATCCCTCAGCCATGCAATCAATTCATTGACGTCACCACCTTTATTTCATCTCAGGCTCACCATGGCAAAACAGCCTTCATTGATGCCACCACTGGCCGCCATCTCACCTTTTTTCAGCTATGGAGCGCCATCGATGCCGTCGCTGCTTGTCTTTCTCAGATGGGTGTCCGAAAAGGCCATGTAATTCTTCTTCTTTCTCCAAACTCCATCTTCTTCCCTGTTATTTGCCTCTCTGTTATGTCTCTTGGTGCTATAATCACCACTACCAACCCTCTCAATACTCCCCGTGAAATCGCTAAGCAAATCGCCGATTCCAAACCCTTATTCGCTTTCACTATTCCAGAACTCATAACTAAACTCACTGAGTCGAACCCGAATCTCCCCATCATACTCATAAACGACGACGATCGCAATTATTCCACCAAACACGATCCCAAAATTGTTACAACTTTAAGCGAGATAATGAAGAAGGAACCGAGTGGGAGCCGAGTCAAGGAGCGAGTGAACATCAACGACACGGCAACTCTGCTTTACTCGTCTGGTACAACCGGAGCAAGCAAAGGCGTGGTTACCTCGCACCGCAGCTTAATCGCGATGGTTCAAACCATCGTAGGACGATTCAACGAAGACAGAGAGCACAAGTTTATTTGTACTGTGCCTATGTTTCATATCTACGGATTAGCAGCGTTCGCGACGGGATTACTTGCGTCAGGATCAACGATCATCGTGCTCTCGAAATTCGAGATTCACGAGATGTTCTCCACGATCGAGAGGTATAGCGCGACGGATCTTCCACTGGTGCCACCGATACTAGTGGCGATGATCAACGGCGCCGATCAGATAAGACAAAAGTATGATTTGAGTTCTCTGAAAACAGTTTTGTCCGGAGGAGCTCCACTTAGCAAGGAGGTAATAGAAGGGTTCGTGGAGAAATATCCAACGGTGAGAATCCTTCAAGGTTACGGGTTAACTGAATCGACGGGAATTGGTGCGTCTACTGATACATTAGAAGAGAGTCGGAAATACGGTACGGCGGGGCTGCTATCGCCGAGCATGGAGGCAAAGATTGTAGACCCAGAGAGCGGAAAAGCTTCACCCCCGAACCAGACCGGTGAGCTTTGGCTGAGAGGTCCCTCCATTATGAAAGGTGAGCATAAATTTTGTTTTTTATGTTTGTCGTTTCGGTTATGCTCGAATAAATATGATTGACTGTCACTTTCATGGCCAAAAAGAAATGGAAAAGGTTATTAATTTAATGTAAATTCTTATCTATTATAGATATCTTTACTGGAAATTTCTTAAACACTATAAAGATTAAAAATATTACAAATTAGTCTGTTTAATATTACACTATAATATTACAAATTTATCTGTTTAAAAAATATTCTAAGTGTAGTATTGTCTCGCATGAGTCTTTAAGAATCTATTAGTCTGTTCAGAGCCAATTTCATTGAAAAAGCTTAAAATCTTTCTCAGGACCCAGAAAGTTTCTCTGCTGGAAGTCATGAAGTTGAATTTTCCAGTTGATGGTTTATGGGATTAATAAGACAATCTAATACAATTTCTGAGGACATTTACAGATTGCAACTTGCATAAAATAGACTAGAAAAGTAGTAAAATTAGCATACTAGCTAGTGCAATTTATTGTCACAATTGAATCGGTGTCTATACTATTGTGTTTTGCGGGGACAAAAGTACATAGCTGTAGTTACACGTATCATGAACATCTGATCATCCAACGATCTGTATTCTTTCATGTTCATATTTGAGCAAAAGCCGAGCTACGTAAAATTTGCTTGTGAGACTTGCAGGAAAGTGATAAGTAGGAGTGTTTGTGTGAGTGCAGTTACTAGACTTATTAGTAGACCTGAATTCATACAAAAAGCCAGAGCAATACACGGTTTGGAATAAAAAGTTGTTAGTGGAGCATATCAACTTGGAATAATAGCTGAGCCCAATTGACTTGGGATTAAGGCTTCGTTGAGTTGAGTTGAGTTGTAGTGGAGCATATCAACTTCCCACTACTATTTTGTCATTAATCAACACCATTGATACATGAAGAGGGTGAAATAAGGGCTGAACATGCACTTGTTTTTCCTTAAAAGTAGGGGGTCAATCCAAGATAATGATTCTGTTGCAAGAAATTGAAAGAAAAGGTGTAAACGCATTCTTGATTGTCATTTGTTTCCAGATAGAAGAGGGAGTGGTCAGTACAGTTACCATTATTTCACTAGTTTGTTTTTTCTTTCTATCTCAATGTTAAATCATTCCGCTGGGCTCATATGAGCTAAAAATCAGATGTACTAATTTTGTCATTTGAAAACAAAGCTTTGTTAGTGCCTAAAGTGATCTAGCCATGTGTATCTTGCATCTATGGTTCAAGTTTACCTGTAAATTGAAAGTTCACCTTATAGGGATCCATAATGCTGTTGTAGATTAGAAAATTTCATACATGAGGAAGTTTTGACAGTAAACCTTATGAAATCGCTTTAGAGTTCACTATTAAAATAGTGAAATTCAGCATCTCATCGGTTTATGGCATGCAAGGATCAATCTGCTACCAACTGCTTATATGTGGGTGTTTATGACTTAACTTGTTGAGGTTTTTTTTGCAGGTTATTTCAGTAATGCTGAAGCTACATCATCAACTCTTGACTCTGAGGGATGGCTAAGAACTGGAGATCTATGCTATATTGATGACGATGGCTTTATTTTTGTGGTTGATCGGTTGAAGGAGTTGATTAAATACAAGGGATATCAGGTGAACAGGGCATTGAATTTTCAGTTCTTTCAAGTTGACATTCTTGTGGAATTACTTTGTTTTAAGTCTTAACCCTGTAAATTATGCAATAGAAGTCAGTCTTGCTTGCAAAATTGACTTATTACATTCCACGTATTCTTTGATGGGAACTGCAATTTACCATTAATTCGCTGATGGTATCATCTCTTCACTCTTTAGGTACCTCCAGCAGAACTAGAGGCTTTGTTGCTTACTCATGCGGAAATTTCTGATGCTGCTGTAATACCGTAAGCATTCTTCCATTTTTTTTTTATGTTAGAGCTTGGAAATCACTCTGTACATTTTCCATATCCTTTTTCAGCAAATAAAACCTCACCTGACCTGTGATCACTGGAATTCTAGCAAAATCATCTTCATGTGAAAAACAATGTACTTTTCATTGGTTCTTTTTTCTTATAGAAAAACTTACCCTGATTGCCATGTTGTATCAGATTTCCTGACAAGGAGGCAGGGCAGATTCCTATGGCATATGTGGTAAGAAAGGCAGGAAGTAGTTTATCTGAGGCTGCTGTCATGGATTTCGTGGCAAGACAGGTGTGTCCGAAGTACCAAACATTATGAGTTCTATAAAATTTTTCAGAACAAATCTACTTTTTCAGTATATTTTTTTCTTATTACCATGGATTCATACTACATATATAGGTAGCCCCATACAAGAGAATCCGAAGAGTGACATTTATTGCTGCCATACCCAAGAATGCATCAGGCAAGATTCTCCGGAAGGATCTAATACAGCTTGCTACCTCTAAACTTTGAGTGATTTGGACTCTTCCAATGACATGTGTCCCTGAACCAAAGCACAACCTTATCTATCTCCATTTTTGAGCTTGAATACGACTTCTTAGCTTTGTTCGTTTGCATTTGTATCATCCTTTTCAGTGAATTAATTTTGCAAAAGGGTAAGTTCTGTTAGTTCTAGCCAAGGCATTTGGGTGTTGAATATGTAACTATAAAACTGTTATTATCCTTCTGAAAAACAAAGTAATGTTTGGGATCTTAATCCTTTTCAGCCTCTACATTATATAATTATGCAGTATCAAAATAAATCACTAGATCATCTGAGGGAACTCTATCCCATTATATAATCTTTAAGACGTGGAATAAGATCATTCAGGATCTGTGCCAAAGAATGAACATTTAAACGGTAACTTTGAACATAATTAGCTAATCAATCTGCTGAAAAACTCGACTTTTTATAGATATGGGAGACTTTCACCTGCCAATTCAAGTGAAGGTCTGCTCTATGATAATTAACTAATTAAACTTTGCAATGTACAAGAACAAGGCTGAATTACCAAGAATTTTGATGTAAACAACAATGGATCCACGAGGAAGATTAGTCTAATGAGAAGGAAGAAGAAGAGGTAAAAAAGAAGAAATTGAAATCCTCTCACAAATATTAATGGAGATTAGAGCGGTTCCCACATCCACAGAAGGATTCTTTCTGAGCAGAGTGAAAATGTATTCCAAGAATTCTTCTTCACAAGGAACTTGAAGAGGTCCATTAACAGATGTTCCAAACAACTCTTCAGCCATTTCCGGAAGAACACTGAAGATAGGGTGATTCAAATAGTACCGAGGCACAACAAATCTCGTCTTCTTTGGTGTAAATAGCAAAATGACCTTTCTTTCTTTTACTCCATTTCTGCACTATATCACTTGGTGACCTGGAAGATGTCTTCATGGGCTAAATTAATATTCTGGGTTTTGATGAGAAGCTAATTGCCTTGGAATTTTTTATATTTGTTTTTATAAGGCAGTTGGTGGATGATAAAGAAGGCAATTGGGCATTATTGTATGGAGAGAATGTTGGTGACCGTTTTATGATAGTGAAATGTTAGAAAATCACGTCTTAAATGAACAAAAATGAAAAGACTTGAATGGTGTTTGATTCAAATTTCAAAATTATAATCGGAATTAAAATTGAAATTATCATTTATTCTTTTTTATTTGATTCAATTTAGAATTGAAATTGGATTCCAAGCTGTTTGAATTATAATAATGCTTCGTAGATTGTGGTGAAAAGTTGAAGGATACAAGATTTATGAACTTGCCTTCTTGCTATCAAGTGATTGAGAATTTTACATACATAATGGACGGCGATGTAGATGTGATGTTTCCCTCTTGAACATGCAACCATGCCAAATTGCAGAGAAATTCTTATATAGACTGTTTACCATATAATACTAATTAATGATATTCATCTCGTAAAATAAATAGTTAATTATCGTATTTATTATAATATAGTATATATATTTTCGTTAATTCATATACTTATGTACTGGACTCCATATATGAGACAAGACACCAACCCAGCCCAAAATGAGCCCAAACCAGGCCATGCCGTGAATTCTTTTGCTTAGTTGTAAGCTTTTAAATTTAGAAAATTATGTAATTTTTCAAAAAAAATTTATTTTTTTATCAATAAATTTTTAGTCAAATTTATGATAAAATCATAATTTTTAATAATAAATTTAAAAAAATTATCATATTTGAATTTAGTGTATAATAAAAACTCTCTATACACATGCGAGCTGATAAATTTAAAAGTTGATAAAAAAAATTCTATAAATTTGATAAATTTTGAATTGATAATTTTATAATATTATAATTTTTTTTATATAAAAATTTATATAAAAAAAACTTTTAAATTTTGGAAGGAATAGGTTTTTATTGGCACCTTTCTATCTTAATTTTTTTTATTATAACGTTATAGAGATAAAAAAAAAAGTGCATTTATTAGTTTGATAGATTTTTAGAAGTCGGCAAATGAATCATTATGAATCGAGTTAAAAAATTTATCTTTAAAATTTAATTATTCAAAATAAGAAAAATTTAAATTTTTTTTATTATTATTGATTGTGATTGGATTGATTGAGTTTAATTAATTTTATTATATTTAATCGGTTTAAATTTACAAAATATACAAAATGAATTGAACTAATAATATAAGTTGACTAAAATTTGAAATAAACTGATCAATGTATTCGAATTAAATTAATATAGTCAGATGGAGTCATGATTCAATTCATTTGCTCATCTCGAGGCTAATGGGCTGGGTTGTCAGTAATCTGTATTCAACACCTAAAAGCCCATTGTTCAAAAAAAAAAAAACTAAATAGGGTTGATGTCTTGATGTCAAGCCTAAGACCAATTGCCTGTTTCTGATATTTGGACCAGAGTGTGGTGTTTCTTAAAGACAGTGAAACATCAAACATGTCGACCTCCCTAACTTTGCATGCACGTGGTGTTGCATTCGCTCACCTCAGCAATAGAGCTCTTAATTTTTCTTTTGTTTTTTTTTTTTTTGCATCATAGCGTATAATTATTATATTTATATGTCCCCTCATTTAATTAATTATTATACGTAAAGTTATATCTCCTTCGGATAATTGAGAAATCAATTTTTTTATATATAAATTTAAACGATAATCGTATTTTCAATATAAAAAATATTATTATTTTTTAAATTATAGTATTCAATAATTTCCCAAAATATGCATACTTTCAGAAAATCTGTCCTGTCTATGTACTGTTCATATGGCACCGGGTCCTGAAAGCACCTTCAATGGTCTCTCTATTGGATCCTACTTATGTAATTAATTAATAACGTTCGCTACACCATTTTTGGGATCTATAAAATTATCACAAACAAAATATTATTATTATTTAAATATTTTTAAATTTATTAGATTTTTATCAATTTATATATTTATTAAATTTATATAATATAAATAAAATTTATTATAAATTTATTGTACGTATTGTAACTTCTAAAAATTTATTATATATTTTTATAAAATAATCAAAAAGCTTTAATAAAAATATAAAAGTTTTAAAAATCTAAATCAGACCGTAATTTTCTTTCATTTTCCAGAAACTGCAATGCGCAAATCTTTTCATGCCTCCGGATCTGGGCTTTTGCCAGATAGGTTGGGCCCATATAAATTATCCATTCAAATTATAAAGGATATATTTTTTCTTTTTGTGATTTTTTCTTCAAAAAGTTGAATCTTATGATATTTAATAAAAATATATCAGATACTTATTATATTAAGTATAGCAATCAATGAGGATAGTTAAATTATAAACTCAGATAATTTTCATTTTAGTTTTTAGAATTTTAGCAAGGTCATTAAAGTTTTTTATTAATTTTATTAAAAAGATAGCATGCCTTATATTTAAATTTCACTTTAAACAACTCAAATAATTACTGCCTTTGGCTACCAATATATTATTAGGAAAAAAAATATAGATATCAATTTCAATTTAAAAAAAAATCTATTCATCCATTTATATATATATATACAAAGTAGGTTCAAAATGATGTTAATAACTATTACTTGAAAAGTCATAATTTACTATTTTTTCCCTATTCCCTTAGGAAAATTTTTAAAAAATTAAAAAAAAACTTGATATATATTAATAAAAGAATTTTTTTATTATTCATTTAAATTTTTATATTTTGATGGGCGAATGCATTAGGTGACTCGATGTAATAGAATTTTTTATAAATTCGATTTTAACATTACTTTAATAAGTTCCTTTAACATCACTTTTCTATTTTCTCTTTTTCTAATATCGAACAAATTTCATAAAAAGGAATCTCTTTTTTTTTTTTCCATTTAATTCTAATAACCTATTTGATATCTCAGCTTTTTAAATGGCTCGAGCAATACTTAGGCAAAAATTGAATTCATAAAAAATCTATATTTGTCTACACATATATGTATTAACCAACACAATATTAATAATTAAGGAGTTGGAATATAGATATCGTTTGGTAGAAGATAAGTAGATTTATGAAAAAGTTTAAGAGCAGCGTGCTTTAGAAATTTTTTTATTCACACAATACTACTGCACTATGGGAAATTATATGATACAATCGAGTTTACATTTCAAATAATATATCTAATTGAAATAATGGTTATATGGTTTTAATAAAAAAGTCTATCTCCTCTCGTTTTTTCTCTAAAACTCTCATCTGTCTCTCTAGTTCTAGATTTTTGGATTTTTTTTTTTACTTTTTTCTTTAGGTTTTTTTACATTTCTCTATAGATTGGATAATTTTTCTCTTTTCTTGTATTTTTCAGTATTTTTTTTGTATTTTTTAGTTGTTTTCTTCTAGATATAGTCCTTTAGGGTCTTTTGCTTTGTCGCCCATGATAAATTTGTGTTTTCCAACGGCTTTTTCTACTGGTAAAGCATGAAACTAAGGCTAGTTTCGATGATTATTTTGGTTGCAAAAGAAAATCAATCCTCCTCCAAGACTTTACATGTTTTTTCAAGTTTTTTTTTTCCCAATGTCCTTTTTAAGTTGATCAGCCCATCTTTGCTTTTATGTCTAGTGGGTTTTAATTGTCTTTTTGGCAAAAGACATGGGTTTGGCCAGCTATTTTGTTTTGTTTATATAACCTCAGCTGCTTGTTTAACTTTTGTAGTACAGCATTGATAAACTTCCCCACCCATTCAATAAAATTTGTTTCTTAATTTTTTTTTTTAAAAAAAAGAGCAAAAATTGAGAGCTTTGGTGTGAAATTAAGATGTAGCCTATGATTGCATAATAATATCAGACAAGTTATCCCTAAAACTTTCTTCCACCTACAAAATATCACATGGTTTTGTTTCACAAAAATATTCATAAAAATCCATTATTATTTCTATATAACACATGATATAAACACCTATTATATATATATATATATATATATATCTCCTTTAGTTTAAAACCCAATAAGCTATACTACTCAAAGATACAAAATACTATGATAAATCCTAAAAAGGCTATTGAATTAGCAAGTAAATGGCAAAATGCAACATCTCTCAAGAAGAGGCCAAGAAGCGACGAAAACTCAGGCTCAGGCTCAGATTCAGGTTCTGAGAAACGCAAGTGTAAATTTAAAGTAGCACAAAAGGGGCATTTTGTTGGGTACAGCATTGATAAGAAGCATTTTGTGGTGCCATTGCACTATCTTAATCACAACATCTTCAAAGAACTCTTTAAAATGTCAGAGGAGGAATTTGGATTGCCGGCTGCGGGTCCTATAATATTGCCATGCGACTCCGTTTCAATGGAATATATTTTTTCTTTGGTGAAACTTGATGCTAATTCATCACATCATGATGATGAGTCTTTTATGATCACCATGGTTGCTCATGGAAGCTCTTTGATCAATCAAAACGATTTAATGATGAGTAATCAACAAATTCTTCTTCCTATCTTCTGAAACTATTAATTAATATTTTTCAGTTCTCAATTAGGGTTAGTTAATTAGTCTGCTTAATGGCTAGTTAATAACTTATAATTATAGTCAGCTAAGGCATGCAATTCAGTTAATTAGTAGGGTTTATTAGCTGAAAAGAATCAAATTATTATGAGGTTGGATTTCATCAGAATTAATTTGAATTAAACTTCATTATCACTGGTCTCAATCTATAATTATAACTTGTAAAAAACAGAGAATCATCCCATTAATATAAAGATTTTGTGGATATTCAAAGTATATATTAATTGTGTATATTTTTTGAACAGGATAATTGTGTATATTTAGCTCTCATATTACAGTAATTTTCTTTTCTTCTTTTTTCATTTCTGAAAAATTCTATCCTGAATCGGATTTCTTTTTTCCTTTTTGAATTGGAGATGAATTATGTTATAGTAATCTTTTGAATTTCGAAATTTCAATAATAACGATATATGTCACTTTCAAATTTCTAATAATTATAAGATAATTAATTTCACATGAATTCAATAATAATTCAACTACCTCTCAAAAAAAAAATAATTCAACTATTTTTTTAATTTCAATCTCATTTATATTAAAATTTTATCTTATTTTTCTAATAAAGTTTTAATCACTGTAATGTTCTGTGTGTTTATAATTAAACCTGAACCAACTAAAATTCGTATTTAAATACTACAAGAAAAATAATTTATTTTCATATTAAGTTGAAGAAATTATAAAGACAAATATATATATATATATATATATATTTTAAAGAAAGATTCAAATTGAAAATTTTATGTAAATTTGCAGTGATTAAAACAAGAGATGATGGAAATCCAAGAACTGGAAATAAGACAAAATTAAGGAAAAATGCTTGCGCATAGAGACTAAAAGCCATAAACAAAATTATATTTAACTCAAGTGGCTTTGGCCATTATTAATTTGCTCACATGGTTTCAGAGCTGCTGCAAGTCTAGCTTCTTATTAGAATTAATCAATTACAACCCTAAACAAAATATAAATTAGCCAATTCAACTTTCTACATGCTAAATTAATAATTGGAATCATAAGCTAATTAATTTAATATATATATATATATATTAAATTAATTCGCAAAAATAAAATTTCAACATTAATTTTGCGCAGTTAATCAGTCGTATAATTCATATATACATATAACATTGTACATGTACATTAAATTTATACTGGAACATCAAATTAATAAAACGATTATTTTGAAATTCAATTCAAACAAGAAGAAATTAATCACTTATTTTGTAATTCATATAATCTTTAATAATGTTATAGAATTTTCTTGATAAAATATAAGAAATGAATATAAAAATTGTAGCTTAACAATTTTTTTTTTTAAAATTGCTGTATGTATTGTAAACATTAAACGGCTTCATATATACCACTTGCAATTAAAAATACTAAATTTCACAATTATGCACAATGACAATTTATTATTATAAGCAAATCAATATAATTTATTCTAAATTTTACAATTAAAGAATTAAGTTTGTCAAACAATATCTTAAGCAATTTAGATTACTATAGATTATTATATAATTATAAATATAACTATCAAAATTTATTACAAATATATAATTTAGTTAAGTTATTTTATACTGTATACTAATTTTTATAAAAAATTTCTATATATATTAATTGCTTATATTGAATTTTTTAGGAGGTTGTGATGAAAAAGGAACCGGGATAAGTTATTTCCTATTTGAATAAATCTATGAAAAGTGACTAAGTAAAATTTAGAAAGCATATATCACAAACTCTGTCCCAAGATTCATAAAATTAATTACACATAAGCAAAAAAAATTTTAACTTGAAAAATTCCTTCAATGTGAAGGATAAAAATCATAAGATCTCTCTTGGTCCAAGTAAAAGAGTTTCACTATTAAAATTAATTTTTACAGTAACTACAAACTAGTACAACAACCCTCAAGTAAAATAACAACACCAAATCAACCAAATAGCCAGAAATAAATAAGAGAATGGAAAAAAATTACCCAAGATAGTTACTATTCATGCAAATGAATGAACTCTGATTGTTTATATTCGATCTCCACCATCCAGATTAAAGAACAATATATTCTAAATGTGCTCACTGAATTTCAGCCAAATCCAACCACAAATGACAGTCCGAACATCGAAGAAAGGCAAACTGGTCGTTGTTATAGAAATGCATGTGAATAGTAAACTTTAAGCTACAAATGTCAAAAATTCAACCGTCTAAAATAGATCTCACCGTTCATAATGAAGAACAATGAGTCCTCTAACTTTTATCTAAATTTCAGCCTGATCGGAGTAAGGATGTCAAAAAATCAAGACTGGTTTGATGAGTTATTTTTTTTAAAAAAAATTCTCTTTCTTTTCTCTCTCTCTCTCTCTCTTTTCTCTTTTGGTAGCTGATACAAAAATAACACTCGCACACAACTTAGGGCTATAATGGTATGCTTATATATTAAAAACATTAATGACCCTAAATGGGCTAAAATAAGTGGAAGGAATCCAAAAAAACCTAACAATTCTCCCTCTTCCCAACTATGTGGAGAAGTTTGCTAAACCGGAAACTCTACAACATATCTCAAACTTCTCTTTTAGTAAAGCCTTTATACACATATCATAACCAATATCATCAGTATGTATCTTCTTAAGTTCAAGTTACTTAGAATCCAAAACAGCACGAATTCAATGATGCCTCATATCTATGTGTTTGGATCTACCGTGAAAAATAGGAGTCTTACCGAAATGAATAGCACTCTGACTTTCACAAAATAAGATATATCTCTTCTGTATGAAGTCAAGCTCATTCACAAACTTCTTCATCCAAAGCAATTCTTTACATGTTTCAGTTGCCGCAATGAATTCGGCTTCTGCAGTAGACAATGCAATGCATTTATGTAACCTGGATTGTCATGCCACAGCTCCCCTTGCAAAAGTGATCTGATACTCAGAAGTGGACTTTCTTAAATCTGTATTCCTTGCCAAATCAGAATCTGTATAAACACTGAAAATAGATTTTTCAGTCCTAAAACACAACTTCAAACTAGCAGTGCACAGAGATATCTCAAAATCCACTTCACAACTTCCTAATACTCTTTTTCTAGATTAGACAAAAATCTACTAACAATACTAACTGCATGAGTTATGTCTGGCCTAATGCAAACCATAGCATACATCAACCTACCCACTGCAGATGCATAGAAAATTTTATGCATGTATTCTTTCTCTTGCTCACTAGAAGGATCTATCTGATACTCAATTTGAAAGACATTATAAGAGGTGTACTTACAGATTTAGCTTTAGCCATATTAAATTGTTGCAGTACCTTCTCAATATATTTTTCTTGAGATAGCCACAACTTCTTGCGTTTTCTATCACGAATGATCCTCAAGCCAAAAATCTGCTTTGTTGACCCTAAATCTTTTATTGTAAAGGACTTGCTCAACTATTTCTTCAAGCTATTAATTCTGAAAGAACTAGAATCCACAATGGAAATATCATCAACATATAACAATAGGATGATAAAATCACTATGAGAAATATTTTAATAATTTTATTTTAAACTCATAATAAATCGATAATAAATTTATTATAAATTACATAAAATTTATAAACTTATAATAAACTATTATAAACTCATTATAAACTAATAAAAATTTAATGTTTTGATAAATATTTTATAAATTTTAGTATTTTAATAAATAATTTATAAATATAAAGTAAATTTAAAATTATTTTTATTATTTTTATATTTTTATCAAAAATCCATAAAAGTTTTGGCGCACATTTTAAGGTTCTCTTTTTTTAAAAAAAAAAAAAGCTAAAATACACTCAATTTTGATAATTTTGATACAGAAAGATGCGCGTGAAAAATAAATAAATAAAAAGCTCCAAGGCTACTTTAACAAAGTAAACCTAATAGACTTTCTTTTATAGCACATGCCACTATCAAAATGTGACAACAATATCACCTTCTTCTCTTCTTCCTTTTCCTTTCTATTTTTAAAATTATAATTAAACCCTTAAAGATATAATTATGTCGAATTTTGTGGTACTAAATCTATTATAAATGCCTATCTAAATCTATTATAAATGCCTATCCATCAGTGATTAAGAATATATTTAACGATTTTTATTAAAAAAAAGAATATATTTAAAGATAATTAAATAGTATTATAATAATAAATCTTAAAGTCATCAATAATATATCAACGGGGTTGATCCGAGTGGTAAGCTGCTCAAATTCGCTTAAGCTGATCTTATATTCGAGTCTCAGCGTATGCAACTATTTTCATTGGGAGACTCAACTACTGTGGCCAGGTGCGTAACCCAAGTCAGATTGGAATTAGTCGGGGCGAAGTCCCGAATACCAGGCGGACAACTAAAAAAAAGTCATCTATAATATTAATCAAGGACCATATGTTATTTAAACATATTAAAACTAATGTTATTGAATATTTAATTTGAGTGAATAATTTTTAAGAATTTCTTCAAAAATTATCTAAAAAATAAAATTATTTTTAAAAATACACACTTTTTAACTTTCAATTTCAAAAAATATGCTTTTTTTCATAGATATACCTCTAATATATATCTAGCTATATTAAAAATATATTATACTTTTAGAGATATATACTTATTATACATTCGATAATTAAAAATATGATAAAAATATATAGTAGAGCATTTTTTTTAAAAAAAAATAAATAACACATAATATAATTTTCTCTAATTTTTATGGCTTACGACAAAAGATTTCAAATTGGAGTATAATAAAATTGAGAAATATTAGAAAAAACATTCACCAACTTCCTTAATTTACTATAAACATGAAAAAAATAATAATAAAAAGCACATTTCAAACAAGATATTGTTAATGAGACAATTATACAACAACCATGCAACTTTGAAGGGAAAGTAGAATGCATGCATGTGCATGCCTTTAAAATTCTTCCTTAAAAAAGTAGAAAACAGACGGTCTGAGACCTTCATAGAAGATGGCCTAATTTGTTTGAAATTGATTGGTATGGTTTTATTTATATATATAATAATTATTTCCACATATTCATGTTGATTGGTCTATTTAATTATTAGTAAAAAGGAGAGGCCCTTGCCAGCTGACAACATGGAAAACATTATTACTATTATATATTATTATTGAAGCCAAAGTAATTTGAAATATAATCAAAAAGCCAAATTAATAATATTAAAAGGAAAGCTAATTGGGTTCTTCTTTATTTGCTTTAAACAGTCCAATGAGGTTGCAATGATGACCTAAGCCTTCATATATAATCTTGCTATCGCCATCCCTTGTTCCTCAATTATCAACCCTTGTTTTAGTCGAAAAATAGGATGGGAGATTTTACTGTAACGAAAATTATCAATTTGAAAAATTTTATTGCTATAAATTAAATTATAAAGAATATAAAATGTATTATTATATTTTATTTTTAGAAATAGTGAGTATAATTTAGTCGTTATTTTTATTAATTTGATTACTTGCTGTTAATTACTGTGACTGTTTTGGGGATTATTGAAGTTTACTTGGCATTCTCTATTTTCCCTCGCTTTTACTGAAGTATTGTTAAAAGGAAATAGGGACCTGATTTGCTACATAAACTATTGTGGCTGCTGAGCTGGAAAAGTGTCCCTCACTGATTGGTTGAACGACCTTTAGCACCCATGGTCGCAGCCACACAGAACCACTGGTCATGAGTGGGGTCAGTCGTTCAATGACTCCAAACTTTTAATATCATTAATTTATAGTAAATTTCAAGTTTCTATTATTGGGCCATGCAATTACAAGATCACCAACTGAGCAACCACATCAGTATATATTAAACCCCCACTTCCCAAACCATATGTATAGCATTCTCAGCGCTCCAAACGTTCAAAACAAACACAAATTTCTCTTCTACTTTATTAAGATAAGCTCATTACTTATTGAGAAATATTAATCTTTATCGATCAATTTTGACTAGTGACTGATATTTTGTTTCTAAATTTTCAAAAATTAATTTTTCTTGTTCTTTTAATATTCTATCAGTATTTAGTAACGAATTGTTGTCTGTTGGTAAATTTTATCTATAATTCAGTGTTCTGGTGTGTGTTAAAGTTTAATAATTAACGATAACAATGGAAGAATCAGTACTTGATGTTGATAACAAGTTAAGCCCTAAAATCCCACCAATAATCTCGGCTCCTCCATCTCAACTTAACTGCCCTTCAATGGCAAGATCACCTTTATTAGGTAACATAGTGCCAAAGAGACCATTAACTACACGTCTAATGAGTCCTCTAACCAGTAGCCCATGGTGAAGAAAGCGATTGCTTACTTGGAAGATGTTAGTCAGTTCACCAAACTTGACCCACAAGAAGCTTGGCTTCCTATAACTGAATCTAGGAGTGGCAACGCTTATTACTCTACATTTCACACTCTTTCGTCTGGTATCGGAGTTAAAGCCCTTCTTCTTCCTCTAGCTTTCACTGTTCTTAGATGGTAAGCTTGTTACATTAATTACTCAATAATCCCATATTTAATAAGTATCCATATTGTGAAATTGGATGGTAGAGGTCCCTTCTTCTTTAACTAAAAGTCTTGAGTTCGAGTACCGGATATAGATCATTTTTAAAACTTAAAAAGAGGGATTTATTTTTTAATGAGTTTACTCGGCGTGAATCCAATAATCTGCAAACTTGTAGTTATAGGATATTGGATGGTTAGAAAAAAAAATGATTTGAGTTCTTAATTGATTGTGTTTTGGTTGTGGGTGAATGCAGGATTTGGGGACTTGCCTGTCTGTCTTTAATGTTTATGTGGCAGCTATACACTTTATGGCTACTGATTCAGCTACATGAATCTGAATCTGGGATACGCCACAGCAGATACCTTAGACTATCAATGGCTGCTTTTGGTGAGCATGATATGATATCATAATGTGTTTGTGTGTGTTTATATATATATATATATATATATATATAGAACTGTATATAATGCTTTGCACAAGATGCATTATTTCATGGACATGGCAAGTTCTTGATAATAAAAAGTGGATTGTCTCGTCATAATATTTATCTAAAATCTCATAATTAAATAAGTAACTCTTTATTTTGTTGAAAAAAAAACACAGTGCTCGAATTTATAGTATTCTCACTTATAATTATTTATAATTGAATAATTAAATCCTCTTAACATAATGATGATTTTTTTTTGAGTAATTATATACAAGGAAGAAGAATTGATTTTGAATTTTTTAGTAAGAAGAATATATATTTATTATTAAATTGTGTCTTGATGGAATTTATGAACAAAGGTTATTCTTTTATAGAGTAAACTTTTGCAGTTTGTCTAGTAATTTGCATGATAAAAGAAAAGAAGTGCTGATGATTTATTAGTTGATTTATTTAAATTCACAACTTCTAAAGTTTTAAGTATTTTATTTAGACCTGATAAAAAAAAGTATTTTTTTTAGAAAAATATGCATTTATGATAAAACTGTATCTCAATGTCTTAATAATTTTTTAGTTGGTTCAACTAAAATTGCAATTTCTAATTGTTTTTTCTTTTTTTTTTATCATCAGGTGAGAAGAGAGGGAAATTGCTAGCTCTGTTTCCAATAATGTATCTATCAGGAGGGACGTGTGACATAGATAGTGATTGGAGGTGGAACAAAGAAAATACTATTCCAAATTATGTGTCAAGACACTTGTAACATGAAGCCATTGTCAATGATAGAGTGGTACTTGTTGTTCACTTGCTCTGCTATCATTCTAGCTCAGCTTCCCAACTTGAATTCAATAGCTGGAGTTTCACTAACTGGGGCAATAACTGCTGTTAGTTACTGCACGTTAATATGGGTTGTGTCCATTATTAAAGGCAGACCTGTTGATGTTTCTTATAATCCACCAGAGGCCAAGTCTGACATTGCTAGACTTTTTAGCATCCTTAATTCACTTGGGATAATTGCCTTTGCTTTCAGAGGTCATAATCTTGTACTAGAAATACAGGTGAGATTATAATCTTCTGTGATGCTTAATTAAGAATTTTATTTTTTGATTATTTATATATTGGGAATGGATAATCGCTGAAAAATATATACTTATTGTTAAACTGTGAGCCGATGTGCGCTTAAATAAGACTTTAATTAGAAATTTTTTGTGTTTTTTCCCATGTTTAACTGGCTGTGTTTATTTTATTTGAAGGGTACTATGCCTTCAAGTTCGAAGCAACCATCCCCCCTCTACCCATGTGGAGAGGACTGAAGTTCGCATATTTAATTAGAGCAATGTGTTTGTTTCCATTTGCAATTGGTGGATATTGGGCTTATGGAAATTCGGTAAGCACGATTTCAAGTTTTTTAAAATTGATTTGGGGGATTTCTTTAAAAATACCCAAAAATAAGACAATTTTTAAAAATATCTACTTTTTTTTAAATCACTTTTTTAACTTTCAATTTCAAAAAAATCCATTTTTTAAGAAATATACATTTAATATACATCTAATATACTAAAGGTATATTTCAATTTCAAAATTATACACTTAGTATATATTTAACATATTCAATAACTCTCCACTCAAGCACTAACAATAAGGTGTTTTAATGGCAGATACCAGGAAATGGAGGGATGTTAAACGATTTATACAGTACCATGGACATCACACATCCAGGGTAGTACTTGGATTAACAAGCTCACTAGTTGTGATCAATTGCCTCAGCTCAATTCAGATATATGCAATGCCAGTGTTTGATAATTTGGAGATTAGATACACAAGCAAAATGAACAAACCATGCCCACGGTGGCTACGCTCAGGGATCAGAGTTCTCTTTGGATGCTTGGCATTCTTTATAGCTGTGGCGTTGCCATTCTTGCCAAGTTTGGCAGGCTTGATTGTAGGGATTGCATTACCAGTCACCTTAGCATATCCATGTTTCATGTGGATAATGATTAAGAAACCCCAGAAATATGGTGCAATTTGGTGGCTCAACTTGATGCTAGGGCTCTTGGGTATGGTACTAAGTGTTTTGGTGGTCACCGGAGCTATATGGACTATTGTGACTATAGGAATAGAAATTCACTTCTTCAAGCCCCAATAAGCACTAGACTTTGCCATGAGCTGAGTTTCGAATCTCAGTTGGTGAATAAAATTACAGACTAACGGAGTGTGTTTTGGTGTCTCAACTTGATGCTAGGGCTCTCGGGTATTGTGCTAAGTGAATTTCAATTCCCATCGTCACAATAGTTCATAAAGAAAGAACGGACTAATGAAGAGTTTTGGTGTCTCAACTTGATGCTAAGACATGGGTATTCTAAGTGTTTTGATGCCACTGGCGCTATATGGACTATTGTGACTATAGGAATCGAAATTCGCTTCCTCAAGCCCCAGTAAGCATTAGATCTGGCCATAAACTGAATTTAAACTTGAAAAATACTTAATTTTTTAAAGACTCAATCCGCCAGCGTGCACTTTCCTTCACTAATTGAAACCTAAAGCTCGGTCATGACAACAGTCACCAAGTAGAATTAGCCTGTACCGTAACGTGCGCTGTTATAGCTGACTATTAAGTTGCTCTTTGTAAAACAAGACGACAAAAAGAGAGAGATGCACTCTACTCAGTCTCAATCTTAACTGTAGTTTCCAAAGTATAGATATTTAATTTCCAAAGTTTCTTGCACAATTCAACGTCCCAAATCCCAAACAGGTAAAATCTATTACCCAAAAAAAAAATACATTTTATTAATAAAACTAAGGATGGAAAACTATTTTCTATTATATCAGGACTAATCAGGATTCAAGTTTGTACAAATCAGCTGTTTTCATTGAAGAAATTTCAATATTGTGTATACCATTAACACAAAAACAAGGATGCTCTAGGAAGCACAGTGACAAAAACACAAGTCAATAACCAACTTATCTTTTATGTACCTTAAAATGCATGTCATGTCATCAAGAAAACTGAAGACTGTTGCACATTATATCATCAGGAAAATCATTCAACTCATCATTTGCTCTTCAAATTGTATTGAGGTCTGGATATGGCTAATTGAAGCCAAAATTCATGCTACATGTATGTGGTGAGATAAAAAACTATACCTTTAGCAATTGCACCCAATAAAGCCAGCGCAGTGACCATTACCCCCACTGAAAGAAGATAACTCAGCTTTCGTACTTGAATGTTTAGAAGTGTCCACTTCAATCGGCCTTTGTCAAAAGCGATCACCTCAAATCATAATCTTTAATCAACTTGATGTTAGTGAAATTAAATATTCCAATAAGCAATAGAGGAAGGCCCCACTATGGTCAACAGTTCTCACAGTTTACACAACAATGTTGTGTCACTCAAGAAGATCCATTACCTACATAGTATTACATAGATAAAGGTAGAAGCATCCTTCGTTTCTTTTTCCTGGCCAGTCTCACTTGCTTTGTAATTTTCATGCATAAAAGCAATATCAATGTGATGCACACAAAGATAAAAGCAAGTCGCATGTGCCGAAAATATAAAGAAACTGCTGAAAAAACCAGAAAAGCTAGAATAACGAGTTCCCATATTACAAATACCACAACATCCACCCTGCAAGCATGACAAGGGAAAAAAGGCATGAATGAATTCAGAATCAACGCCATAAACTCGTAATACAAAAGAGAACGAATCTTAAATAACAACCATCCAAGGAACTTTTAGCATTATGGAAACAGTGAGTATCAAACTTATCAAATTCAATAAGCAAGACATGTTCAAATGAGCAAGTGGCATGATATGAACAGTAGCACACTCGTCAGAATATAAAGCATGATGAAAGCATGATGATAATAAGTATCAGAATTCAATGCTTGAGGTAACTCCATCAGGAAATAAAAGCTGGAAAAAAAAATCAATATACAAGGAATTCCCAGCAAAAATAATGCAGTATGAACCCTGACCTACACAAGTGATGACTGAAACAAAGTACCTAAATCCAAGCTTGGATCACTTCAATCAAGTTAGCATCAAATCAACTAATTCCTTCTTTTTTTTTTTCCTTCTTTTCACACTTACTGCAGGAAACCATAGAAATCAAACAAGATGACAATGTGGTCTCTGCTATTTCTCATGTTCGAATACACCCGTCACCATAAATGCCTTTCCTATGCACCACTTTCCTTCAAATTTATACCTATGCAAGTAGAATGCCATTAACTGTAGAGCTCCATGCGATCACCGTCCATGATACCCAAGATCCATTACATCATTAAACCCAAACTTACAGTTTACCATGCCATCCCAAAGCTCATGTCCAATCAAACTGTATTAATACGTCAAAACCACCCACTTGTAATTGACATCCTAACCTAAGGCAAGAAACATCATTCCTTGTATCTTCTTCCCTCTTGGTTACCTCCAGAAATCATGATCTTAGCAAACTTAACTTCTTCCTGTTGCTAGAGAAATAATATCAGGAAAGCATTTTATCACTTTTTGCTCTCACTCCTTCTGCGTCAACATGTAACAAATAAAAACAGAAAAAAAAAATCTTATTTAAAAACAGATTGGTCAACCAATCTTCATACGATTTCCAAACATGCCCTTACTGCAGAATAATTAGCTTGCACTTATTTGAAGTTCTAAGTATCTATCTAGCACTAGCTTGTGATACCAACACCTATACTTCAGGAATAGTAAATGATACTAATAAAGAACTTAAGATCACAAGAATTTATAGCCATTAAAAAATGATTCTAATTCACCTGCTTGATGAACCATCATGCTGCTATGCAATTGAAGGTTCATAACTCTTGTTCCCTCTTGAAATTTATTTTTGGGTCTAAACTTAGCTATAACAAATATCATATTCAATATTAGCTTGATTAATTGAATTAATGTTCATCTTCTAAATTTTGATTGAATTTTTGCCAATTCACTTAAATTTTAAATTCCATTCTGTCTTATTCCCCATTCCACGAATAACCATGTTCACTGTACGATAAAGAAATTAATTATTAGCACAGAGGAAATCTCAAACCATAAACGCAAACAATGAACAAAAGCCGATACCGCAAACAATTTTTTCAACCAGACCGACTAACCATGTGCAAATCAATAACTCAAAAGCTGATTTGATTGATAAAAAAAATCCTCTAAGCTTCAATAACAGCTTTTTACATTCCAAAATCCATTCAAAAGATTTCCCAAAAAAAGGGAAAGTCAAAATTGAGAATTCATTCAAAACCCTAGGTGATTGATCTATTTTAATCCCAATTACAGTCAACTTCCAAATCATATTATTCGAACGTAGAGATCCAGCAATCAATCACGACAAAAAAAATAAAAAACCAAAATTCCTGAAAGCCGATAATAAGTATAAGAAATGGAAATGGAGAAAAAGGGAAAGGAGAAGGTAATTAATTAATTAGGCGCTACCTTGAAGAAGTTAAGTTAGAAGTTGAAGAGAAGAAAGAGAAAGATGCCCAGTCATGCTTAGATCGAATCTGATACTCTCTCAACTGCTCTGCTAGATTGGATCGCGTTATCATCTCTAACCCACTTTCGAATTTCGTCTTCCTTCCTTCAATTCCTTTACTTTATCTCGAGAGCTCAAATGAAATCAAGAATGGAGATTTTGCAGAACTTAGAGAAGATTTCAACGATCAACAGATTAAAGATGAACAGAAGAAGAAATTGAAGGTTCAATTTTGCACAAGCTGGGTTCGTTTTGCTTCTCTCTCCCTCTCTCTCTTTCTAATATTTTCTGCTATTTTTTATTTTATTAATTATTGAAAAAACAATTTAAAATATTTTTAAAACATGCCGGCGGGTTTGACGCCGTAAAACAACTCTGGGTCAACAGATGGGCTTATGTTGGTTACAAGCAAGTAGCGGTTAGCTTATAGCTAAACTATTACTAGTCCGGCTAGTTTGGGCTCAGACCTCTTAGACTACAAATTGGGACTGCCGGACTCGGCCCAGCTCAATTAGAGCTGCACATCAGGCCCTAATGGCCCTGCCCCACCGAGTTGGACAGAATTAAAAAAAAATAGACTGAGCTTTGGTCTTTATAGGGAGCCAGTGCTATATCGGGTTAGGCTTCAGCCCGAGAAAAAATATATTTGGATCGGGTCTAACGATATTTAAAAAATAAAATTAATTAATTTTTAATTAATTATATTAATATTTATAAATAATTATATTATTTTTACGTATAATTCTTTAATATAATAAAAATTATAATATTAATAACTTAAAAATAAATTTAAAAAATAAGAAAAATTATAATATTAATAATTAAAATATATATAGATATAATATTTTAGGCTCGAATAACTCAGCTCATTAATATGAGTGGCTTAAGCAGCCTGGGCACTAGGCCTAGAATCGGGCTTCAAGATTTCAACCTGAGCTGTGAGCAATGGCCAAATCTAATCCAATTCGGCCCGTTAAACAGTACTACAATTTGTTACAAGGGTTCCTTCAAAAATATCTAAAAAAATAAAATTATTTTTAAAATAATCATTTTATTTTTTAAATATTCAATTTTCAACTTTTAAATTTAAAAATAATTCATTTTAAAAGTATAGGCATAATATATATTTAAGGTATTAAATATACACTCAATTTTTAGAAATATAAATTTAGGATGTAATTTAATAGGTTAAAATTATATTAAATTAATGAGATTTTTTTAAAACCATATATTTATGATATAATTTTATCTTTCTTATTAGCTAAGTGATTAACTATTATTCTCTTTCATGATAAGTAGTATATTTGATATTTTATTACAAGTAATAAACAAAAATCTTTTTAGTAGTCATCGAGTCCCATTATAAATCAGTTGTTGATTTGTTAATGCATTTTTTGAAACAAAAATGTTTATATCACAATTAGAAAAATGGGGAGCGCAATATTATTATATTATTAATTATATTTTTAATAAAATTTCTAAAAATAAAAGTTTAGGAACAATAACATTATAATTTGTGTACATTATAAAATAATAATTCATAATAAAATTCAAAAAAATTAAAGAAAAATGAACTTGTAAACAATGATATAGAAAGACTATAATAGCATAAAATTTTTATTTTTTAAATATTTGAAGTTGAGTTTTAATTCTAATAATAATAACGACAATTGAATAATAACGTTGAAATTATCTAGCAATTTAAATTAATTAATTGAGAGAAATAAATTTATAGTATATTTTGTTGCACTATATTTTTTAAAAATTTGATTACATAATACTTTTTAATTAATAATATTATATTTATTTATAAATAAATCATATAAAATAAGATATTAGTCATTTTAAACTTTATTAATAAGTTGTTAAGATATTTTACATAGAGAAAATAAAAAAATATATTTTACCGTAAAAAGAAATTGAGATGTCTTATTTCAAAAAATATCATATTCTATTCTAATTATCTAATTTTATGCATGAATTATTCATAAAAGTAATTTAAGTATTGCTCAATTTAAATTTTTTTAGTAAAGTTATATCGTAATAAAAAAAAAGTTAATATTTTTTAATATATTTTTTAAGTATTTTATTGTATATTTTAAATATAGTAATATAATATTTTTTTAATAAAATATAATATAAATAATAAATATTTATAAAATATATTTAAAATAATAAAAATTTTCAATAATTTATTAAACACGCTATTAATCAATAAGAAAAATTAATAATAATAATTGGCACATAATATATAGGGTGGACATTCAAATTAACAAGCAGAATCCAATTTTAATCGATTATTTCAAATTTTTTAACCAAATCAAATAGGTTGATTATGTTAATTTCACATTTAACTATTTTTTTATTTTATAATAAAAAATGTATTGGCAATAGAAAATTAATATAATTAAAAAATAAATAAATAACTTTATTTTGCAAAAAATATTTAAAATAAAAATTAATATAATTAATTAATAATTAAATAAAAAATATTTTTTTAATTTTTGATTAATAATTAACCTCCCAAACTAATTAACTATTAACTAAATAAAAAATCAAACTAATTCAAAATTTTTAATTACCGAACCTTTCATAATTTAATATGATCAATTTTTTTTTTTTTATAGACAATTGGAATAAATGACGTAGCATTCGCACGTGCACATGTGCCAATTGAAATAGATCACAGGAAATGGATTAGTATGAAATTCAAGAAAAAATATTATATTGGGAAAAGTATTTAGTTAGCAAAGCACTAAACCGACCAACTCTAAACAAGTGTGATATTTAATCCATCCAAGTAACGCATCTCATGGAAACGACATACTCTAAGTGCATTAATCTCCTTATTAAAATTATTAAGTATTTTTCCAACAAGTACACACAGAAACGAACTCAGACTTTAAAATAAAGACAGATGAATTTTTTTTTATAAATTTTAATTTTTTTATAATTATTTATTTCTCATTTTATTTTAATAATATTTTATAAATTTATTAATAATATATTTTTATTATTAAAAATTAATTAATAAAAAATATTAATATATATAATTTTAAATTTATAAGATTTTTTATAATAAAAATAAAATAAAAAAATTAAATAATAAATATAATTTCTTAAAAAATAATTAAAATAAATGAGTTTTTAATTCATTAAATGTGTTCAAATTAATTTAGTTGAAAAATTTATCAATTTCTTTATTTTTTTTTATATTTATATATTATTAATATTTTGTCAATTTTTTAAAAGAAAACTATTACATATAGAATAAATAATTTATTGTAATTTTTTTCTTCTTGTAATATTTTTAAAAAAAATGGAGGTAATTTAAAATTTTTTAAAAAATTAATAAATAATTTAAAATTTTTTTAAAAATATTATATATATATATAAATTTTCAAAAAAAGAAGGGACAGTCAACATACTTTTGCCTCTGACACACATATTAAATAATAATTATTTTATTTTATTTTTTAAAAAAATACATCTTATTTTTATTAAAACATATTACAAATATTTTTTCAGTTATTACAATTATTTTGCAATGTGTATTTTTTTATCAATCATTTGTTTACAATAAATCATAATAAAAATAAAAATATATTTTAATAAAAATAAAAGTATTTATTATTATTTAATAATTATTTCATTTTATTTTAAATGTCATTTTAAGAAAATTTTATTTAATTTTTACAAATTTAAGATAGTATTAATAAAAAAATTTTAAAGTTTCTATTATTTATTAATAATTAAGGAAAGATAGTTTATGAATAATAATTAATGAGAAAAAATTGAAAAAATGTAATTAGATAAATTATTTTCAATTACTTATAGAATTTATAATTATTATTTATTATTTTAATTTATATACTTCATTCACATATGATATCAGTCCTACTAAAATTATTATTTTAAAAAAATAAAATATCTTATTAAGATTATCATTTAGAAATTTAATTAGTTTTTGAGTATATTTTTATTATTAATAGATTAATTAATAAAATAAAAATATAATAATTTTAATATTAATAAATTAACAAAGATACGTTAATTTATTTATAATAATTTTTTATAAAATTAAGAGAATGTAAAGATTATTCTAATAATTGTGAATGGGTTAAATGTCAATATTTTAGTGAAAAATATAAATTTTATAAAAAATTTATATTAATAATTTATCTAATTATTATTTTTTAAAATTTTTATTATTGTCTTTAAAAAAATTTTATTATTAATTATTAACATTAGAAAAATATAATAAATAAAAATAAATTTAAAAGTTTATAGTTAATAGTATTATTTTAAATTTATAAAAGCAATATTATAAAATATATATTTTTTATTAAAGCGATATTTGAAGTGGAACCCTTAATTTAATCAAGTTGTTGAACTCTCTTACCCAAACCATGCTCTCATGTACTGGAAACCTGCAACTCGCAAATCTCGATACAATCTTTCTTCCTACCGACATTACCGCCACGTGGCAGTTTTAAAACATAAGTGGGGTCTTTCACCGCCCTTCCACATTAATCCACTCGAAACCCACAGTTACGGTTCCCAATTTTTCTTCTTTATCCTTTTGCCCTTTTTACTGTTAATTTTCCCCATTCGCTTCAGTACCAAAAAAAGAAACATTCGCTAATTAGGCAATGGCAGGTGTATAATATGACACGTGGAGATAAAATAAAGCGAGTACATTAATTTAAATACTTGTTGTTGGTACAGTTTCTGAATTGCCTTTTTTCATATGTGTAACGCACAGCACACGTCAGTTACAGAAATAAATAGAGGAGAGGCTTTTCATAAAATCCATTGTTTTTAAAACCGGCTCCAATGTCGAACCAAATTATTAATTGGTCGTAGTCTAATTTGTTTAACCCGATTTAACTTTAATAATATTTTTTAAAATATAAAATAAATTTTTACTAATAAATTAAAAAATATATTTATAAAACATAAATAAAAAATATATAACTAATTAAATTATTAAATTATTTTATAATAAATAATAAATAATAATAATACATCACAAATAATTTAACTTTAAACACAATACTTATTTTATCTGTGAAAAAAATATCTTTATAATAAAATTTTAAATTTTATTTTAAAAGATAAAAAAATATAAAAAATATTAGAATAAATATTAAATTTCAAATCAATATAAATTTAAAAAATTATTTTAAAAATTATAAAAAAATTTAAACTAAAAAGAGAGCAATACAAAAATTAAGGATAAAAAATATGAAAACAAAAAGTAATTACTAAATTTAAAATTTATATTAATATAAAAATTATTTTGAGAATAAATAAAAATACAAAATTAAAAAGAGAATAAATAGATAAATAAAATAATAAAAATTAGACAAAAATAATTAATAAATTGACGATTTTCTCGCTTTTAAATTAAAAAAAAACATGAAAATTCAGAAAAAAGAGAGTCAATTTTATGATTTTTTCATTCAAATTTAATAATATTATAATAAATTTTTAATTATAAATATTTATAAAAATATAAAATTTTAAATTTTAAAATTTAAATAATAAAAATATTCATAAATTAAAAAAATACGACATATTAAAAAGAATAAAACAAACCAACCTAATATTTAAAAATAATAATTTTTTAGATTATTATTATATATCGCTTGATTTTTCTCTGATTTTTATTCAAAAATAATTTAGTATATATAAAATTAGATTTATTCAGTTTAAACTGGTTCATTCAATTCCATCTGTTTTGATAATTGTGGGTGAATTTTTATATACATTTGATTTTTTAATATTTCAAACCGTATTAATTTCCAATTTTCGTTAATTTGGTCCAACAAAGTGGTCTGACCCGATGGCTAAATGGGTAAAATAAAAGCTTTTATCATATGATTTTCTTAATCGCGTCAGTTCCGCGTGGCGTGATAGCTATAAAAGCCACTACTGTCACGGAGAGAGAACCATCAATTACACAAAGCAAAGCAATTTCACAAAGCGCTATTAAGTTGTTTCCTAAGCTTATTCATTTGTTTGTTTTAAAGTTACGCACAGTGTTTTTTGATCAGTTATGGCTGAGGATCACAAGCACAAGAGCCATGAGTACCAGACCGGAGCTGTTGATGAAGGGGCAGCAGTTGAGGCTAAGGATCGTGGGCTTTTTGATTTCATGAGGAAGAAAGAAGAAGAGAAGCCACAAGAGGAGGTGATCGTTACTGAGTTTGAAGAGAAAGTTCAAGTTTCTGAACAACCTAAAGAAGAGGAGAAGAAGCCTAGCCTTTTGGAAAAGCTTCATCGATCACATAGTAGCAGCTCTAGCTCTGTAAGTTTAACTTGTGAATAACCAACATTAATGGGTATTTTTAAGAGTTGATGACATTTTTTAATTTGAAGTTTCTTAACATCTGAGAATTATTGAATATGCAGTCTGGCGATGAAGAGGAAGGAGAAGGAGAGGAAAAGAAGAAGAAAAAGAAGGAAAAGAAAGGATTAAAAGAGAAGATCAAGGAGAAAATATCAGGAGATCAGAAAGAAGAAGAGAAATATGAGGACACCACTGTCCCTGTTGAGAAATACGAAGAAGTTGCAGTTCAGGCAGAAGTGACTGCTCAACAACAAAACCCAGAAGAAAAGAAAGGTTTTCTTGAGAAAATTAAGGAGAAACTCCCAGGTCAGCACAAAAAGGAAGAAGAAGTTGCAGCTCCAGCTCCTCCTCCTCCACCACCACCTTCAGCTGAGTATCATCATCACGAGGCAGCAGCAAGCCATGAGGAACAGCCTAAGGAGAAGAAGGGCATTTTGGAGAAAATCAAGGAAAAGCTTCCTGGGTATCATTCAAAAACAGAAGAAGAGAAGGAGAAAGAAAAAGAAAGTGAGTCTGGTTCTCACTAAAATGATAATATAATTAATTATGTGCTTGAACCGGGTTTGTTTGGTTATTAATTCCCTTGTTTTCTTTTCCAGCTTTTGTGTGCTTGTATTTTCAATTAATCGAGAGTTTATATTATTATTATTATATGCTTAAGAAAAATTTTCTATAATTTTGTTTATGTTGTTGTTTTGAACAATTTTAATGAATGATTTCCTTTTCTTGTATACATTTTGATAATCTCTTTTTTTTTCTTTTTATTATATTAATAGCAGATTGAGATACAATTTGCTTTAAAGGGAAAAGAGGCGAATTCGATTTCAAAACTTATCTTTCAATTTTTTGGAATAATAGATTCATAATCTATTCGTTAGTGGTATCAATACATAATGTATGATAGGTGAATTGAATACACTGCAACGTGTCATGACCTAAATTGGGACCCAACGCAATTGGATAATTTGCTGATATTACGCATGAATTATTAAGCTATATAATTTGTGGACCGTTGATGTGGGGTAATGTTGAAGATGCGTGGCAACTAATATAATATAAGCGTTTAGTCATTACTGAACGGAAGTATAAATATATAATTAATGATGTTCGTTCAATTTTTTGATCAAGACATGTGAACCAATTAACATAGAAATGGTAGAGAATTTCTTTGCTGGCGATGGAAATTGAAGGACAATTGTCTTTTGTAATCAACCGATGGGTTGGCCAAGTCTAGCAACTTTATTTCAAATTCGAATTTAAGTAATTTCAATCGTAATCAAATTGATTAAAAAAAATGTCACCTCACATATACTTTTTTTAAAGTCTAAAATAATTTTATTAAACAGAATAAGAAAACTACGTCCCAAATTAAGAAAACGATCATAAAATTTGAAAAATCGATCTTAAAAATCTCAATATATACTTAAAAAATTAAATGTGCATGACGAAATATTTTTTGTTTTCTCATTCCAATGGGTTTTAACTTTATAAAAACATCCAAAAGATTGGTATATAAATGGCGCTATTTATTTTATCACTTTTCCTTTTGTTTTTTTATATATTTTATCACTTTTCCTATTGTTTTTTTTTTCTTCTTTCGGTTTCTTTATTAATCTTTTACATAACAAAAGAGAATGGTGGTCACATTCAATTGCCTAGGGAAAAAATGGCCTTGATGAGGGGGTGGAAAATTGAATGATAAGAGTTAATTTAGATTTAAAACTCGGGAAAATGATTTCCTTTTGGACTACTTCAACAACTTAGATTGATGATCCATTGCATTACTTTCAAAATTGTCTAGCGTTTAATGCTTTTTAGCAGTCTTTTATATTTGTCAAAATTGCTACATGCAGATTAATTGTGGTTTTGGGATAAATTTCTAAACAAAAATCAACCTATTAGCCAAATCAAATCATTACATTTGGATTTTTTTTTAAAAAAAAATAGTTTAGATAAATAGAATAAAATTATCTTATAGGATACTATGACTAACTATAAGGTAATTCAAGAGATAGCAATACATAGAGCATATATATATTTGATTCTCTTGTTTCCAATGGTAAAAAAAATCAACACACACTTATGTTAAAATTGCACGCCTAAATATGCCTTAATCAATATGCTGAGATATAATTCTGCGGTCAAAACATATCTCCTACACAATATATTCAAAATCGATTATACCCTCCCCATAATAATCATAAATGCATCCGTGCTGTTGAAGCTGCAAAATAGGGAGGACAAGAGACAAAAGCAACGCCTTGACAACCTCCCCATTTACGAGTAACCCAAGAAGAGAGATGCTTTTTTGCCAACTCAAGGTCCCTTCGGCTGCTAGACAAAACAAGTCCAGCATCCTACGTTTGATGATGACTAGCTAGAAATCTACTTACTGATGAATACTAAGAAACAAGCCCTATTTATAGCAAAACATGTTCTCAAGTTGTCTGTGATTTGTGATTACAAAAGAAATGATGATGATGAGTAGTAGAAGTAATAAGGAGCAACTAGACCCACATTTTCTTTTTCTGGTATTTGCTATTGTTATTCCTTTTACTTTTATAGGAGCCACTAATGGTGAATACTTGATTGGTGTGGGAAGTTATGACATGACTGGTCCTGCTGCTGAGGTTAACATGATGGGCTATGCCAATATGGAGCAGAATGCCGCCGGTATCCATTTCCGGCTAAGGGCTCGGACATTTGTAGTTGCTGAGATTGCAGAAGGTGCAAGATTTGCTTTTGTTAATCTTGATGCCGGCATGGCTTCACAACTTGTCACTGTCAGAGTGCTTGAGAAACTAAGATCAAGGTAGAACAAGACCAACAAACTATCAAGATAGCAAAATTGCTTTGTTGAATTACATGGTGCAATAGTCAATCCAAATAGGAATATCCTAGTTGGGACGTAGATAAACCAATATAATATTAACACATTACATTTTTTTAATAATTAAAAAATAAAACTTTCAGAAATATAGGACTCATTTTCTCCGGAGAAGGACCTTGCCTATAAAAATGACCAAAAAAAATTTCAAAGAACAAATCACTGAGAAAATCAAAAAAATTATTATTAGACTTTAAATATAAATACCCAATTAGCTCGCAATGAATTTTCAATTTATTTTTTTTAATTATTATAAAAAAATATCATGTATTAATGTCATATTGTTTTTTTATTTCAACTAGGAATTCTAGTAGAAACAATGGCAAACTATTTAATGAATAATTAAATGATCTAATTATTTTTGTTAATTGGGTGATTTGAAGGTTCGGGAACTTGTACACAGAAGAAAATCTGGCAATCAGTGGCATTCATACTCATGCAGGTCCCGGAGGATACCTGCAGTATCTACTTTACCATGTTACTTCTCTAGGCTTTGTCCAGCAATCATTTGATGCTATTGTCAATGCAATTGTGCAAAGCATAGTTCAGGCTCACCAAAACCTAAAGCCCGGATCAATTTTCATCAATAAAGGTTAACTTTTTAGTTCAAGTCACTACTTTCAACTTCTGCTTTGACACTAACTAAATATAGTCTTAATTTGCTTTATTTTGCAGGAAATGTAGAGAATGCAGGAATAAACAGAAGTCCAAGTGCATACCTGCTAAATCCAGCAGAGGAGAGAGCTCGCTACCCATCTAATGTTGATAAAGAAATGAGTCTTCTGAAGTTTGTAGATAGTGCAACCAAAAAAAATATAGGAGCATTCAGCTGGTATGCTACTCATGGAACTTCCATGAGCAGAGACAATAAGCTAATCAGCGGTGACAACAAGGGCGCTGCTGCTCGGCTCTTTGAAGACTGGTTCACATCTACCACCAAATCGAACTCGACAGCAGTAAAAAACTTATCTGCTATATCAGGTAAGAAGAAAATCATCCAACTATAAGAACAGTGTAACTTACAGCCAGGAATTCAGAGCATGATTAGCTCACTTCTTATTGATGTAGATGTTAATAAATTGATTGAGAAAGCGCAACAAATCAAGGCTACAGGAGGACAATCATGTGGTAAAACAACCAGCCAGGCATTCAAGGTGAGGAAGAACAATGGCTCTATGTTTGTAGGAGCATTCTGCCAATCAAATGTTGGTGATGTTACCCCAAATGTGCTTGGAGCCTTCTGTACTGATAGTGGAAAGCCCTGCGACTTCAACCACTCTTCATGCCACGGCGATGTCCGGCTCTGCTTAGGCCATGGACCTGGGTAATTAAAACTTTCACTCTGAAAACTATTATTTGTCTTATGCTCTATCTACAATGGCTTCTGGTTTTGTTTAATAGGTACCCAGATGAAATATTGAGCACCAAGATCATAGGAGAGAGACAATTCAACAAGGCCGTTGATCTTTTCATGTCTGCAACTGAAGAACTGAGTGGGAAAATTGATCATCGGCATTTGTACCTAAACTTTACAGATCTTGAGGTGGATTTAGATGGAAAGGGTAAAGCCAAGACCTGTCCTGCAGGTCTTGGTCCAGGGTTTGCTGCTGGAACAACTGATGGACCTGGCATGTTTGGATTTGAACAAGGTGATACGGAGGTCAGCAGCTTCTCTTCTTCTACAGATGGTGGATGATTGTACACCATTGTTTCTAGTTTTGGTTTTATTCACCTGAAAAAGGAAATTTACCATCCTCGCAGATCAATGAGCTTTGGAGAAAAGTGAGAGACTTGTTGAAAAAGCCAAGCCAATATCAAGAGGACTGCCAGAAACCCAAAAATGTTTTGCTCTCTACAGGAGAAATGTTTGAACCTTATGCATGGGCGGTAAGACTTGATGAAATTGACCGCTGAAATATTTTTATTGTTTTGGCCAATGGATAGAATTTTGTTAATTAGAATCCTGCAGTAATCTTTGTCAATAAATCTAAAATTTTTGCAATAAAAAATTTAATATTCCACAATGTAGTTTTATGGTTTGCCATGCCAGCATAAGATAGATTTTTAACCTGTATGTTGCTCAATGAATTAACATAGCCTGCAGTTCTTCCAATTCAAATACTGAGGCTGGGAAAATTGATCATACTTTCTGTACCAGGAGGTTTGTTTTCTTTCACGAGTTAACAAATAATTACTATGTAGGCTAAAATCAGGGATTGCAAAAAATTTAAACTGGGTTTTGACATTTTCAGAGTTCACAACAATGGCTGGCCGGAGACTAAGGGAAGCAGTCAAGGAGACATTAGTTAGCAATGGAGGAGGAGAGTTTGATAATGATATTCACGTTGTAATTGCAGGCCTCACTAATACCTACTCGCAGTATGTTGCAACTACTGAAGAGTACGGGCAACAGAGATATGAGGTATGCACTAAGGCGACTTATTTTTCATAAACAAAGAATAATGCATGCTATTCTATGTTCAATATTTCCATATTGATATGAGAAGCAATCACACAATGGAACGAAACAACATTATAACAGGAATATGTTAAATCTCACATCTAGTAAATTATAAATACAAACATATCATCTAATTAATATAGAAATAGGCTCTTAAATTTTTAAGGTTAGCACTTTCCAATCTATATAAAGAAACAGTGGCCACAAATCCTTCTATGACCATGAATCTATAAAGTTCTTTTTCCTTCAAAAAACCACCTCATCCAAGAAACAAAGTTTAGTTAGATTAAGCTTCAAAGTCTAAAACTACACCTCCAAGTCTTATTTCCTTTAAAGGGAAATAGTAACTTCTCACTAATACATAGTGAAACTTGCAGGGTGCTTCGACGCTTTATGGTCCTCATACACTGTCAGCATATATCCAGGAATTCAACAGACTAGCAGAAGCAATGGCAAAGGGAAAACAGGTTCCTAAAGCAAACTTGTTACCACCAGATCTTTCTTCTGAACAACTCAGACTCTTACTGGACCCTTGGATAGACTCACCTCCCAAGGGCATAAAGTTTGGTGATATAAAAGAAGATGTCCGTCAACCAAAAAAGCGCTCATTCAAGAAGGGAGATAGACCAAGTGCCACATTTTGGAGTGGTAACCCAAGGTTTGACCTATTAACAGAGGGCACATTTGCAGTGGTAGAGATGCTACAAGGAGAGCAGTGGATTCCAGTTTATGATGATGATGATTTCAGTTTGTATTTCAAGTGGAAATTGGATAATAGTACCTTGTCTAGCATAGCGACCATTGAATGGGAGGTGCCAAAAGAGGCTAGCTCTGGAGTTTACCGGCTAAGGCATTTCGGGTCCTATAAGAAAACAATAGACTCCCCTGTCAAATATTTCACTGGCAAATCTAGTGCATTTACAGTGTCTTAGAGGCAATCAGTATCCAATACATGTCCTTTTACTTGAAATAATATAAAGATTCCTGGAATTTATTACGTCTTTTCACAAATGCAAAAATACAACGTGTTTTGATTTATTTGAATAGCAAGCAAGCATACATATGGTAAATAATATGGCAGATACTCAAATGAGAATTTTTTTTCACAGTGAAAATACAAGAAAACTTATTCGTTTGTTCATCCAAATCACACATCTGAGACACTTTCCTTCATTGAGCAAATCAAAGGCTCTGTTGATGTCTTCAAAATTTATCTCATGGGTGACAAACTCACCCAATTGCAGTTCCTGCAGAAAAAACACATAGAATCACAAACCTGTAAGGTGTAAAGCCACTTGGATAAGGATTCATATGTAAACATGAAAACACTTGATAATCACTGCTGCTAAAATGTTATTTCAGGGCCTATTAATATAATTATTAAAAAAAAAAAGTTGATGTACATCCATAACATTATTAGATGGATTACAGTGATAAATTTCCTAATTAAGCAGTACTGGCAAGAAAGCCAAAAGAGTGGAGAGTTAAAAGTAGTTGCTTAGTTCACCTTGTCCATGTAACGCTTTAGAAGCAATGGAATATCATATTTAGCTTTGAGCCCTCCAAACAAGGATCCAGTGAGGATTTTCCCTTGATGAAGGACATCAAAAGATCTAAGGTTCAACTGTTCCCCCGGTTTGTCCACTCCTAGAACAATTGTCTTTCCCCAACCCTGAATACACAGAAATTTTTTGCAAATAATAATATATGCAGCCAAATAAACAGTAATATAAACTAAAAACTTATCTTTAAGACCCTTGTACACCATTGATACATTTGGTGATAATACATTCAAATTTATACAATTAAACGGAGCAAAAAAGGCACCATAATATATATTTAATGTCACGCCCTCGACAATATCAACATACCCTTCGAATTTAAACCACATCATATTATCATCATCAGATTATCGTTACTATTATTATTAAGCATAATATATTTGTGGCAACTTCAATTTGAGAGTATTTATCACTCGACTCTATATTTTTTTCAAATAGCCAGTTATTTTTTTTAACTCAACGTTTTAATTAATAATTTAACTCCTATGTATTGAAGTGACGTATCACATTTAGCGTAATTCTTTGCCGCGCGTGAATATAAAAAACTTTACTAATGTATCATAAAATTCTAGCTATACCCTCAATATAATTCCCACTTCTTCCTCTCTTTTATTTTCTTAAAAACCAAACATCAATAATATTGATTTCACCATTAAAAAAGAGTTTTCATAACTTTTTCTGCATTTTCTTATAATACAAAGAGACAAACTTAATTCTATAAACTTAAATAAAAAAAGGCCCAAACCCATAAATAAAAATGAAAAAAACACACATCTTATTTTTTTTTACAGCACATCTTGTTAAATAAACACAACAGAAATCCCAAAATACATATCAATTTTTAGAATCTTATTTTTTTTAAACAACATAAAACACAAGAACTATATAAAACTATTGGTACCCTTTCCGTTCAAGTTTCTCAGTAATCAAGCAAAAATTCAAGAAAAATCAAACCCAACAAAGCTTTTCCATCCAATCCAAGATATTGCAGTGCTCTAGCCTCATCCTTAACAATGATTACTGCTAAAACCCCAATTAAAATCAACTCTCAAAACTAAACAAATCAGGATAGAAGCATTTGAAACCCATATGAATTAAAAAAAGAGTAAAAGATTAAAGTGGATATAACTATAGAGCTTCAATTGCTAATCTAAACCGTCTGACATAAAAATTGGGAGGGAAGAATTTGAAACCCAAACAAATTAGATTACCAAAAAAATTAAAACTAAAATTAAAAGACAAAGAGTTCAAATAAAATTAAAATTTGAAACCCAAATTAAAAAACCCAGGTACAAAGTGGAATGTGAAATTTCAAAGATAAAGAATTCTCTGGAGAGAAATTGAAACTCAGAGAAATAAGTTGGAGTTTGGCTTTCTTAAAAATGAGATAAATTTTCGATCACCATTGTCCGATGAGTGATTGAAATTTTCCATTCCATAGTTGATTGAGATTTTTTCTCACACATAATAATAAACAAATCAAATATACTCTGTAATTTATAGATGAAGAGGGAGAAAAGAAAATATTTAGAAAAGGCTATGAATAAATCAATTTGAGCAACACCAAAGTGAAAATTTTAAAAAAGTTGATAAAGCTTCTGCGATTAGAAAAGAAAGAAAGTAATAGTGAAAGAGAGAGAGACATTTTGAAGGAGGAGAAATTTGATTAGGGTTTTAGTTTTTCTACACAAATGATGTGGTATTTTTTTTTTTTTTTTGATACTGAATGAGGGGTTTACCCCAATCACCTAACAAGAGACAGCTCTAGGAAGAGCAAGTTCCTGCATATCCCAGCAACACAAATCGTGGATCTCCCTTGGAGTTTGCCCAAAGACCTTCCCTCTGTCAGCAGCTGAAACTGCCCAATTTGCCAAGGCATCTGCTACCTGGTTAGCTTCCCTAAAAACATGATGAATATGAACCACCCACTGCCTACTCAACAAGTGCTTGCATTGACTAACCAGCCCAAAATGCTTACGATTGACAACACAAGAATCAAGAAGCATAGAACAACAGGTCAAAGAATCTGTTTCAACAATAAGGTTACGGCACCCCATATTCCAGGCCAATTCAAGGCCAAACCTCAAACCAGATAATTCCGCAACAGTAGCCGAGCAAGAACCCAACTTACGATAAAAGCCTGTCACCCAACGCCCTTTATAGTCCCGAATTACACCACCACAACCCGATAGCCCAGGGTTTCCTTTAGAAGCTCCATCAAAATTTAACTTAAAGGTATTAGCCTTTGGAGCCTGCCACCTTACTTAAATAATTTTCTTTTGCAGAGACAGCGAACCAGGAACAAGCTTAGACCACGCCTCATCATTATACTTAACCATTGTTTGAAGAATATTAAGTTTTGATTGCACCCCAAGAATGGTAGCATTAAATACAACATCATTTCTCCATCTCCAAATCTGCCAAAGAGTCAACACAAAAACAATAATAGGCAGGCTACAATGAAACCGGTTCAGCTGCAACTTAGCTGACCAATCCAGCCATTCATCACATTGCAAAGTTTTGAAAATAAATAAATCCTGTTGGTTTAGAAGCAATTCCCAAAGGGGCCAAACATAACTACAATCTCGAAACAAATGCTCAATGGATTCGGAATTCCCACACCAATGGCAGCAATCATTTTGGACAAAATGACGACGCACACGCTCCACATTAGTCATGAGACGCTTATGGCAAAAAAAACCATAAAAAATACCTGACTTTCTGGCTCACTTTTAACTTCCAAATCCACTTCCACTTAGGATCAATAGAGGGCTCATTGAGATCAGAAGCTAACCTGTATGCAGAAGCCACAGAGAAATTGCCATTAGCAGATCCAGACCAGGCCAAAATATCGTGCCCACCCACCTCCCAGTCCAAGTGAACAGCCTCCAGCTGCTGACATACAGACTGTGGTAGCAGACCTTCAATCACCTCCCATTCCCACGAATCATTGACCCAATACTTAGCCACAAGAGCCTCAACCTCATCAGCAGAAATTGGAGCCACTGCCCATTTAAGCAAAGGGCCATCTCCAAGCCAAGTGTCCCTCCAAAAGCTAGTGTTCATCCCACCACAAACCGAATGAACCACCCCGCTTTTCAGGATCCTTACACCATAAACAATACCACGCCAGATCCAAGATGAAGAGGCTTTGTCAATGAAACTAGAAATGGAGAGCGACCCATCAACATATTTCTGTTTTAAAACCTGACTCCAAAGGGCACCATCTTCATTAAGTAACCTCCATCCAAGCTTTGCCAAAAAAAGCATCATTCATATTCCTAGAAGACTTCACCCCCAAGCCTCCAGAATCAATAGACTTGGTCACAAGCTCCCAATTCACTGTATGAACCGCTTTACCCCAAATAAAATCTCGAATCTTCCTGTCAATAGTATCACAAACAGCTCTAGGAAGATAAAGAACCTGCATTACATGATTGGGGATAGTAGACAAAACAGATTTAGCCAAAGTAACACGACCTGCAAAGCTTAGCATATTCTGCTTCCACCCAGCTAAGTGACTATCAATTCTAGACAATATCGGCTCAAAATTAGCTTTTGTCATATGACCCTGAATCATCGGAACCCCCAGATATTTGCTTAAACCGGTGCTCTCCACAACACCCAAAGAGTTACTAATCATAGTTCTAAGATCCGAAGTTACATTTTTCGAAAAGAGAACTGAAGATTTTTCAAAGTTTACCCTCTCCCCAGAGGCATTACAAAATCGCTGTAAACACTGCTTGATAACTTCAACTTGGCTAACAGAAGCTTCAGCAAAGAGAATTAAATCATCCTCAAAAAAAAGATGCGTAACTGGAGGGCCATTACGCGTAACCATCACAGGCTTCCATATACCCAACGTTGTAGCCTCTTCAATAATATGACTCAATCTCTCCATTGCCAAAACAAACAAGTATGGAGAAATAGGGTCGCCTTGACGAACTCCCCTTGTAGGCTTGAAAGCATCAGAAGGGACACCATTCTATAGAATTCTCATATTACAAGCATTAAGACACTTCGCAATCAAATTTCTCCAGTGGTTGCTAAAACCTGCCAATCCCAGACTCTCATCGAGAAAATGCCAAGAAATTCTATCAAAGGCTTTTTCCATATCAATTTTAATAGCCATCCAGCCTTTACCACTTGATTTCTTGTGCATCATATGAACGATTTCTTCAAAAATCACTACATTATCATGAAGTTGACGACCAGGAATAAAGCTACACTGAACCGGCGAAATCAAACGAGGGAAAACCAATCTCATTCGATTAGTGAGAACCTTGGTGAGAATCTTGAAGCTGACGTTGCATAAAGATATTGGACGAAAATGCTTCATAGAGTCAGGGGCTTCCAATTTCGGCAATAGAGTTACCAAAGTATCACAAATACCATCAGGCAAGAGACCCTGATTCAAGAACTCAAGGGCAAAAACAGTAACCGAAGGACTCACCAGCCCCCACAAGTTTTGATAAAATCCTGCATGCAAACCGTCAGGGCCTGGCGCTTTGTTTGGAGACATACTAAACACTGCCTGTTTAACCTCCTCAGTAACAAAAGGCTTATTAAGAAGAAGCAACTCTTCTGCTGAGAGAATAGGAAAGGAAGTGGAACAAGGACAGGCAGTTTCCCTAGTCCCTTCAGCTGAATAGAGATCCTTGAAGAAATGCATCGCCCATGTACGAAGAGTAGGCTGGTCAAACACCCAGTTCCCTTGATCTGACTTCAACGCACCAATGAACTTCTTGCTGCCTCTAATTGATGTAGCAACATGAAAAAAAGAAGTGTTTCTGTCACCACTCACAATCCAGTCTTCCCTTGATTTTTGAAACCAGAGCAGCTCCTCCTAGTCCAATACTAATTCAAGCTCCTTACGAAGTTTAACTTCCAGCTTGCTTAAACCACTGAAATTCTCCTTATTCATCTTTTGTTGGATACCATGCAATCTAGCTAACAAAGACTTCTTCTTATGGAAAACATTACCAAATTATGTTCTACTCCAGCTACCCAAAGTATTAGTGACCAACCGAATATTGTCAATAAGACACAAATCATTCAACCAAGCCTTATTCATCACCCGGTTAAAATTATTGTGCTTAGTCCATGCCAGCTGAAAAGGAAAAGACTTTGAAGCTGCACGCATAGTCACTTGATTAAGCCTTATGAGAATCGAACAATGATCAGAAATCATTCTGTCCAGATGCACCACAGTCGCTGAATTAAATAACTGAATCCAAGAAGTAGTAGCTAAAGCACGATCAAGCCTAGCCGCTTGGTAGTTTGAAGCAGAAGGGCCCTTCCACCAAGTAAATGCCGAACCCGAAAATCCAAGATCCACAAGACCTAAAGAATCTGCCCATGATTTAAACTGACTGCATCTGTTTCCCACATGACTACCTATACTAGTAGTCTCCTCTGGAAACATATAAGAGTTAAAATCACCAGCAAGCAACCATGGATGAACTAAAGAATTACCAAACATTTTCAAATAATTAAACATTTTCAATCTGAGAGCCTCAGAAGGACTGCCATAAATAGCTGTGAACTCCCAAGCACCCCTCCTCGAATCCTCGACCAAACAATGAATAAATTGAGAGTTTGTGCAACGGATTGAAATACTACCCAAAGAATTATTCCAAAACACCCAAATCCCCCCATTGAACCCAACAGCTTCCACTCTAACCCAACTATCAAAACTCAAACCACAACAAATGAAATCCGTCTTAACACCCCCAATTCTGGGCTCAACCACAACCACCACAGAAGGCTTATAAAGTTTGCAATAATCAATTAAAGCTCGCTGACGCTTCTTAGCCGCGATGCCTTGAATATTCCATACTAAAATAGACATAAAGACAAATTGGAAAATGAGAGAACACTAACTGATAAGCATAGAGCTTCCCATTCCCTTATAGAGCTTCCCATTCCCTTATAAAGTTTGCAATAATCAATTTAATTTTCTTATGTTGTATTTATAGTGTCAGAGCATTTAATGTCTTATTATTATTATTATTATTATTATTATTATTATTATTATTATTATTATTATTATTATTATTATTATTATTATTATTATTATTGTCAATTCGTTGGTGTAATGCCGGCCCAATTTAAATTTAGTGGATTTGTGATTTGTTTGTCGTATCATGCTAGTTTAGAAAAATTTATCCTATGTTGAGCCATCCACAGACTTAATTTTACGGTCAATGCAAACTATTTGATTATCGTCTAATGGTGCTAAATCATCATGCTAGATATAAGCTAATTCAATAATTTTCTAACAAATTACTATAAAAAATAATAATTTTCTAACAAATTTTCCTATTAGTTTCTTAAACAAATTAAATTATAGATAAAAATATATTGATAACAAAAATAAAAATATAAGTAAAACATCTGATTTATTTGATTTAGTATAAAAAACATATATTCAAGAGAAAGAGAGAAAAATATTATTTATTTCAGAAAATATTATTTACTATTTTTTAAAATTTACAGATATTAATATATAAAAAATTATACCCTTCGTCAGATTTTTATATATATTTTACTAAGAGTTTTTAATTATTTTATAAAAATATATAATAAATTCATAATAAATTTATAAAAATTATTATCTATATTATAAATTAATAATAAACTATATAAATTTGATAAATTTATAGATTAACCAAGAATTTTAATAAATTTAAAAATATGATAAATTTATACTTTTTTTAATTTTTCTAGGATTTTGTCAAAAAAAAAGGAAACAAATGGTAAGTAAGGATTATTGTCAAGAAATATTTACAAAATTACCTATAAAAATAAATATTTTTTAAAAATACTATACACAAAAAAAATATTTATACTTTTATAAAAATTTATGTCAGATTTTCAAAAATACTTCATTAAAATATATATTTTTTAAATACATTTTCTCTAATTTCAAGAAATATGTTACTATAATTTTTATTTTATTTCAAATTTTACTTTTATATAGATATATTTCAATAACATAATAAAAATTAATATTTTAAAAAATATTTTTAACCAATAAAAAATATTATTTTTTATAAATAAAAATTTCAATTTTGATTATAAATAAAAAATAAAATAATTTTTTTAGAAAAAGTAAAACATATAAAAATATATTAATAAAAATCATTAAATTTATTTTAAACAAATTTTAAATATCAAACATATAAAAAAGTTTAAAAAAATATCAATTTTATTATGTAAATTTTATATGTATATTATGTAGATATTATAGATGTTATATTTATGATATGTATTTATTGTATATATGGTATATAAATATTATGTATATATAAAATTAAAAAATAAAGTTAAAAAATTAACTAAATTGTGTAAATATTATGTAAATAATATATGTATATATGTTTGGTATATATTATATATATGCTATTGTATATTGTGTGTATATTATATATATTATGTATAAATTATATATATTTATTTTTTTGTGCATAATGAAAATATAATAATAAAAATTATTTATAAATAAAAAATATAAATAAATATTAAATATAAAAAACAAAAGAAAAAAATTAGCGTTCAAAAAAGTATGAAAATGAAAAAATTCACACGGCACGGCGTTGATTTGAAAAAAGAAAAAATGGCCGTAGTTTTGAAAGCGAAAACACAAACCCGTAGCTTACGTCAATTCCCCTATTGTCAATAGCAACAATTAGCAAGAAGGCGAAGAGCTGAGTCGGCGTCATAGGTTAAGTATCATAGCCCAACAAACCCATGATACCTAGAACGTGCCGAAAATAGTTGGCTTTGTCATCAGATAGACATCCATTAGTTCAGTTAATTAATTATTTAAATTAATTATTTTTATTTTTTAATTAAATTAATTAAATTTTTATTTTAATTAATTTAATTAATTAAATTAATCAGTTTAATTAATTAATTAAATCGATTAATTTTTTTAATTTTATAATAAAAATTTTATTTAGACCAAAAAATTAATATAATGAAATAATTAAATAAAATTTATTAAAAAATTAAAAATAATTTTATTTTACAATAAAAATTTATATTTATAGTAAAAAAATTAATATAATTAAAAAATTAAATAAAAAATAATAGCTAAATAGTTTTTTTTTAAGATTTAGTTAACTATTAACCAATCAAACCAATTTGATTAACAGTTAATCGAACTGAAAATCGAATTTATATAAATTATTTGACTGAACCAACCAAATTATTATAAATTTGATTAACCGAATTAAATTTTTAATCTATTGACTGAAAATTTAATCGTTTAACAAAATTTTGCTCACCCCCAAGCACACGCCAAATTTCATATGTATAATATTTTATCATTTTAAATTAAATTTGTAAAGAGAAATTATCCTAGAGGCTTTTTATAAAATTGCCAGAACAATAAAAAATTGTAAAAAAATATTTTAAATATTTTAAATTTATCAAAATTTAAAATTAATTTATAAATTTTTCATATTTATATAATTTATTATACATTTTTATACATTTTTATTATATAATTTTATATAAATAACTAAAATATCTCTAATAAAACCTATAACAATTTTATAAAATTTGATGTGAGATGTAATTTTTCTATTCTTCTATATAAAAGCTAAACAAAAATTTGCATACAAAAATCATCAAAAACTATGTTTAATTATACATAGCATGAAAAATGAAAAAAAAAAAAAGACACGTATTAGTTTTCTACGAGCTAAATAATACCTCGTGCTATGCTTCTGTATATAATATTTTAAGTGAAAAATAATTTTAATAAAATAATTGAAACACATTATTTTTTATATAAAATTTTCTTAAATAACATCATTAGTTAAAATTATATTGAAAAGACATTTAAAAGATTAATTTTTTAACAATATATATTCATGCATGTAAAAAAATTATTGATATTTAGAGAAATTATGTTTTTCATATTTAATAATATTAGTTTTATAAGAATAATAAATGCGATATGTTTTTATTAAAATTTGATCAAAGCCTACACTGAAAAAATTTGTTATTTTTCATAATAGTTGATGCATTTTATATTTTATTTTTTTAAATTAATAAAATATCAAAAATTAAATTAAATTAAAAAATTTTATGGTTATAACTTTAACTTGTAATTAAAAAATGTAAACATTTAGCATATAATAATGATTTAATATTTAAAATTTAGAAAGTTCTGAATAATAATTATATAAAAATAAAAAATAAAAAACAAATGTATTTAAATTTTTTTATAAATAATATTGTGTTTAATAATTTTTTCGATAAATATTACAAAACATTCATTTTTTTAGTTTTAAAAATAAAGTTAATATAAACAGTAATGTCAAATTTTGTTTTTAAAAAATTAAAATTAAAATTAAAATTGAAAGAAAATTAAATTTTTAAATATTAACAATCTTCTATTTTTAAAATTTGCTATGTGCTTAATTTTAGTTTGTCAATATTTAAAACAAAAATGAGTTATTGTTGAGTTAAGAGTTTAATAAATCTTTTATACACTATAAATTTAAAAGAAAGATCAGTTTGCAGCCATGCAACTTGTAGACAGGGACAACTTGAAGATAGGATTAGATACAATTCATTAATCGATTAATTTTTTTTTTTTGTTAAACGAATAAAATTTTAGTTCGATTAATGAATTTAATTTTATTGATTAATAGATTAATCGAAAATTTTAAAAATATTTTTTTATTAATTTTTTTTTAAAAATTTTTAATTATATAATTTTTTATTATAAATATATATTTTATTATAAAATAAAGTTATATTTTATTTATTTTTTAATATATTTTGTTTAGTTATTTAATTATATTAATATTTTTATTAAAAATATAATTTTTTATTATATAATAAAAAATTAATCGGTTCAGCTAATTAACTAAACCATTCAATTTAGTTCGGTTAATTATCTGAACCGACTGAAATTAAAAATCAATCGATTCCGTCAAAATAATTAGTATTCGAAACGATCGGTCAAATTAAAATTCAGTCAGTAATTAATCGACCGACTGAATATTCTAGTTGAAAATAAAAAATAATAAAACTGATTAAATGGAATCTTATTGTTCATGTTGGCGGCTCTCTTTAGTATACATAAGCTGTTAACTAACTCGTTGCAGTTTAAAAAAATTATACTATTTTAAATTAAAAATAATTTATGCACTAATATAATTAGTATATAAAAAACAATATTTTACATATAAATATATATCTTTAAAAATCACTATTTCAATTAGATTGATTTTTTATATTTTTATATTTTATTTTCATTTTAAGTTGGTATAATAATATGTTTACATAGGATAAATGAATTATTTGTTGATATTCATATGGACTAGTCTATTTTATAACTTTTAATTTTTCAGTTAAAAGTGGATAAAAAAATTTTAAAAATAAAGTTAAATAATATAAAACTCTATATCTAAAGATAATTAAAAATATAATTACTTTAAATTATTTTAAAATAATTAAATTTATATTATAAACTTAAAAATTAAAGATAAAAATAAAAATAAAAAATAAAAAATAAAAATTGAGAAGTCACTCATTGAAATAGTAACTTATAGATAATAATAATAATAATAATAATAATAATAATAATAATAATAATAATATGATGATGATTTATGAGTTAAAAAGAAAAATAAAAAAATAATTAAAGATAAAATATAATGGCTCGTCAATTAAAAGAAAAATAAAAATGAAATTAATTAATTAGTTAATTAATTTCAAGATAATTTATTTTTGTAAAGAAAAATTAAAAATAGGGGAAAAAATCATATATCTAAAAGAAAAAAAAACAAGTATTAAAAAAAGAAGCAAGAATAAAAATTAGTATGAGAAACACAGACCACAAAAACTAAAAAAGCAAAAAACAAATAAAAAAAGAATTGACATATATATAAATACAAACATGGATAAAATATAAAAATTATTGTTCATCTTGCTCGTAATTTTAGTACACTATATAATATAATATAATTTTACATGTTTCCCTATTTTATACTACTAATATAAAACATTATTTATGTATATGGAATATGTTAAATAATACATATAATTTTATTAAAAATATATAATGAATATTGGTGCACAAAATATAAGTTATACATATGTTTATATGTTTTTATAATGCAAAATTTAAATTTTATACATTCACTTAACAAGAAATAAAAAAAATAAAGTATATATTTTTGGGGAAATAAATGACAAACAATTAATTATTGGGCAAAAACAACTTTGGTAGCTTTATAATTGATTTATTGGCTAGATAAAATAACAATTGATGAGTGTCATGAAAATTACCGATTAGAGGTGTTTACTGGATTGAGTTTTTGACCCTATACGGGTTATTTAAATCTATAAAACAAAATAAATTTATAATTTTTATTTATTTTAACAAAATACAATATATTGTTACAATTAATTTATCTTTAATATCTTATGTTTTCAAATTATATTATAATTAATAAAATGAATATAGCTTTAAATTTAATGATATAATAAAATTTTTAAAGTATATTATAAATTAATAGAATACTTCAAATACATAATCAATTCTAGTGAATATAATATAAATATAAAATAAATTGGTTGCATTACAAATATAAAATGATTTTAATTATTCACAATTAGTTGTTTCAATTGAATTTCATATGACAAAATCATACAAATATTAGTTAATAATAATATTTATAAGAGAACCAAAATTTATATGACTGGATTATGTAAAATTAAGTTAAAAAATTAATTGTGAATAATTAAAATGTACTCATGTTATGTTCATCTTATTTGATTATATATTTAAAAAATGCATCCATTTTTAATTAATTAAATATAATTTAAAAATTAAAATATTAAAAATAAATTAATTACAATAACATGTTATATTTTATTAAGATGAATAAATATAATATTTAATTTATAGTATATAATAGAGGTGAATATTTCGTCGATGAATTAATTAACTGATTAAATTAATATTTAATTTATTTTTTAATTAAAATTTTATTTTGTTGAACCGAATAAATTTTAAATTTAATTAATTTTATTAATTAATTAAAATTATTTAATTAATTCAGTTAATCAACCAATTAACTAAACTTTCGCCAGCATTCACATTTGTAAACCAATTTATTTTTTTGACAGGCATTGGGCAGTGACTCTACTCATTTACCAAGAAAATCCTTTTCTCGAGAAAATTCAAATTTGACCAACAAAATAAAGAATGTGCCAAATGCTTAAACGAGCTTCACTCTTTTTTTTTTTAGTTAATTTTTAATAAATAATCTCCAGCTTTTTATTTTTTTATTTTTATTAATTAATTACTTGTCATCTTTTCTTTGCTTACCTATCACCTGTCACACGCTAACGCCTCTTCTTTACTTTTTTTTTGTTAGCTCAACATTGCTTACTCACCACTTCTCACAACTTCCTACTCAAGTTTTTACTCCATAAACAACTTTCATTTGCTTCTCTGTTCTCTCACCATTAGAGCACAAGTTTTCACTCTATCTTTTTTCTTTTTTCTCTCTTTATTTTACATTATATCAAAGAAATAATTTAGATTCAGATGTATTAGAAACACTTAATTTTTACAACCATAACAATTTCATCTTTTCAATTTGTGGAGTCCAATAATTTTTAATTTTCACAATCTCCTGAACTATGAAATAAGCAAAAGTGCTCTAAACATTCTCATCATCAACCCACTCAAGAAGAGTGTCTTGCTTTCTAACTAAGTAAAAGAGTATTGTCTTCTACACTTAGAATTAAATTTATAAGAACCGATATTATTTTATTTTGATTAACTTTGATTAACGGTCAACTAACCGATAAATATTAGTTAACTGTTAATTGAAATTAACTAATAATTTTAATCAAAATTGACCGTATATAAATATAGTCTATTAATTAAATTAATAAATCGATCGGTTAACTGACCGTATGATCAGTTAACCGACATATACCCACCTTTAATATGTAAATTCAATTAACTCAATTAGAATTAAAATTATCCATTATTGATGTAAAAATATAAAAAAAATTGATTATTTATGGTAAGCATATTTCACGTAAAATAAAAATCTATCGTAAAATAAAAACCTATATGTTTAATTAATAATTATATTTATTTGTAAAAAAAATTATATAATTTTTGCAAACCTAGATAAAAACAAAAACTACGATTGAATCGAACAACACAAACGCTGTCGTTTGCTTTGACTAACGTCGAGGCATCGTTTCCTCGTCTAGATTATTCTGGAATCTAGCCAGGGCTAACCCGACTAAGCTAGCGCGTCAGTTGGCTGGAACCTCGAACCGAGAGAAAAGTTCTCAGCTAGCTTCCACACAAAGTCATCTTTACAATCTAATATACAGTCCGCTCCTTTACCGATCGAATATAAAAGGCAATCTAGCATCATCTCCCTCTCTAATTTCAGGTTTTCAATACGCAAAAAAAGCAAAAAACAGAAAAAGGTTGAATTATTGCTTGTATTTTTTTGAATTATTGTATTATAATTGTTGTTTTTAATGTTCTGTACTGTAAAACCCTAGGGTAATCTAATCCAAATAGGTCTGTTGTCGTCTTCGATTTAATATATGCTGCCCAAATTAATGTTAACTCGATTGCTTTGGATTTGAAATTATAATAGATCTCTGTCTCTATATCGGTTGTTGGAATTGGTGTTATTTTAGCACTGCATGTTTCGTTTTTTTTTTTTTTTTGACGGGTCTATAGGCATGGGCAAGCGGCTTTTTGATAGAGGGCGGGATTTGTTGGTTTGTTAGCTGGCAAATGCTTGTAACCCTTGTTAACCACAATGGAGAATATAGCTGACTCAGGGTTTTATAGAGATGTGATTGGGGAGTTGGACCGTGTTCAAATGTTGTTTTATTTGCTGGAAATGATGCGATATATGAAAATGTTAGGAGTCACTTTTGTTTTCTTGTTTTTTATTATAAGAAAATTGTAACTACTAAAGTATAAACCCAGAACAGAGATGGATGTTTCTTTTGTATTTCATTAAGTGGTCATATCTGCAGGAGGAGATCGGTATTAATTGGAAACTTTAATTCTCATGGTCGCTTATTAAATGAATAGAAGCTTACGTGATTTGACTATGGAAATCTCAATGAGTATTGAATGGTCTTTGCTGAGAGATTTTTTTGGTGTGTTTTAGACTTTAGTTGCTATTGAGGTACCATGGCAAATCAGTACTCCAATGAAGGTTCCAGTACAAGCAATATACCTGGAGAAGCTTCAGAAGCAACTGTAGAGCTCAAAATCAAGACTCTAGATTCACAGATTTTTAGTTTTCAGGTGGATAAAAATGTAAGCATCAGGTTCTCTCTCTCTTTTTCTTTTAGTTCTCGAAAGTTCTGCCAATGCTGTCATGGTCTGTATTGTTGTGATTTTTAAACTATAGCTTTGTTTCGTTTGATGTTCAACTTGTGGAAAAATCTCCTTGAGTTATTGGCCAAGTGAGTTTTGATTATTGATTATTGACTTTTGATTACTGGTTAAACGATAGCTTTGATTCATCCAGCATGCCATGTTTTGAGTATATCAATGGGAGCACTTTTGAGGATGCATTTATTTGAATAGATATCTTGTTTACGAAATTCTAAGAAAATATCTAACATGGTTAAATTGTTAATATTTTCAGATGTTAGTTTCAGCATTCAAGGAGAAGATTGCAAATGAAATTGGTGTACCAGTTGGACAACAAAGACTGATTTTCCGGGGAAGGGTCTTGAAAGATGAACATTGCCTTTCAGAATATCGTATCCAATCATCTATGTTATTGTAATTTACATGATTGTAAGATTTATGAGACTGCATTTCACTATTTTGTCTGCTTCAGCTTTGGGACGGTTGATTCTTGTTCCTACTACAATATAATATGTTCATCTTAGGTGCAACTTATGTATATGCTGCCATTTATTTTTATCAAGTTCCTTGACTAGTTTTAGAAGTGGAGAATGGGCATACCTTGCACTTGGTTGCAAGACAGCCAACACAGCCCCTACCTTCAGGTGATACAAGTTCTAGCACGACAAATTCAAATAATGGCAATCGAGGTATTAATTTCTCACATAGTTTTGAGTATTCTGTAATTTGGATTTGAGCTGCACTCCTTCCTTCTTTCTTCTTAAAATCAATTGCTATCTCTTGCAAATTTATGAAATGGTGGTTTTTGTTTGAATTGGCAGGAAATGATGCTACTGCTGGCAACCCTGCAAGTCGTGTTGGTCAAATATCTCACAGTGTAGTTCTTGGGACCTTTAATGTTGGGGATCAAGGTGAAGGCATTGTTCCAGACCTCAGTCGGGTGCGCGCTTCTCATTCTTTATTTGATTCTTGAATTGGGGGTTGAGCACATTGAAAACTGCAACCTTGCCAGCATTACTATGTCTGCTAATTTATAGTCTGTTATGTAGGTAATTGGTGCAGTGCTGAACTCTTTTGGCATTGGTGGACAGGCTACAACTAATGGCATTGGAGGCATGCAGTCCTCTACCATGGTAGGTACTAGTCATTTGAAGAGGTTACTACGTATGTGTATTGTTGAAGTCTATTGTAACTATCTCTGTCTTCAATTTTTTATGGTTTTTGTAAATAACTGAGCCATCATTCTAATTGCAATCTTGCTTGGCAATTCTTATGTGATATCGTGACACCCTTTTTAATGATGGTGGCAGTTCTTAATATGTTCTAATAATCTGCACTGACATTACTTATCTTTGTGCTCATGGTTGCTAATTATACCATGTTATAGTTTAATTCGTCTTTTTCGTCTTTTAATTTTGGTTCTTGTTCATGCAACACATTATGGAGAATGTATGGATTAGAAACTTTGGTTGCTCAAAGAAAAAATGATTCTTTTATTATTATTATTATTATGTAAGAGGTTTTTTTGTGTTCTCTGCAGCTAAATGTTAATGGTCAGAGTCAGAATGCTCAAGTAAATGAAACAGCAGATGGGTCACGAAGTAATACTGGTGGTCAGAGTCAAGCGGGAAATCAAACACAGTCTGGGCAGGCTTTTCCTGGCCAACCTTTTCAATCACCACCTCAAGTCATGCAAATTCCTCTGACTGCGGCCATACCTCTTCCTTCCATTCATTCGGTAATTGACCATTCACTTATGTGTGTGATCTTTTATGCCTTATTTTCGTCTCTCTTCCCTTTTTAACACTTTTTTGTCATTTTTGTGTCAGCCAATTCCTGATTCTTTGAGTACACTTTCAGAATTTATGATGCATATGGAGCAGGCACTGGCGCAGAATGGTAATGATAGATATATCATCACCTTATATTTTTTGCACGTGAAAATTGCTAAAAGCATCCCATTTTGCTTCATTTAGGGTATCGATCAAACACATCTTCAAACAGCATGGGAGATGTTCAAAGGCTGGAATTACCTTCTAATGCGCAGGGTTTGCAAGCATTGAGCATAGTCCTGCGACATGCAGAGCGACTTCTTAATGGTCACGCAGTAGCTGCACTATCTGTAAGCTCTATGGATACCTTATTCTTTTTCTTGGACAACCCCCTGCATAGTGGCCTCTTGCTCTTCCCTCTTTTGTCTTCTTTACCACTAGTGTTTTGGCCTCCCATGAGCTGTATCTTTGCCTGAACTGTAATTGTGTGATAATTCTCCTTTCATCCAATATTTTCATGATGGCATTCTGGTAAATTTTTGTTCAGCTTCTGGCGTTTTACTGTTTCTTTGTTCTTGACTCCCCAATAAAAAAAGGGGTAAAGTTGCCAGTGATAGGAGGTTCTTCACGTACTTCATGTAGCTAGCTGGGAGCTATTAACCAAAAGTGATAAGTGATAAGCAGAATGACTTAATCTGCATTATGCTAAGGATTTTAAAGTGAATTTACTATAACAATGTTGTTGAACTTGCCATCTTGTGAACTTTCCATTTGGGTTACTTTGGTAAGGTCGCCTATAGTATCTGATGGCTTATGGTAATTGGATCCCTACTCTAGTGTAGGAACTTTCATCGACATAAAATGGTTTGCTAAATATATGAACTGACATATACTTGAATGAGAAAGTGATACTGATTTTGAAAGTGCCCTTATGGTAAAACATTTTTCAATCTTTGTGGTGCTATAGGTGACTACCATTATGTTGTTCTGAATTTGGGAATATGGTCTATATGTTTCTGCTTTAGCAATGGCTATATTATGCTATTCTGATGGGTATCATACTTGATGAATAGTGAAATGAAAATGTTAGAAAGACTGAATGCTGGTGAACGATTTTATTATGGAATTTATTAAAGTGGACCAATCTGATTGTTTTTGAAAACGTTATTTTCTGATCGTGTTAATTGTAATGTGCTGCAATTGTGTAGCATATTGCAGGTCGTCTGGAACAAGAGGGGGCTTCTAGTGATCCTTCAGTCAGGGGCCAAATTCAGTCAGAATCAGTGCATGTTGGCCTTGCAATGCAGCACCTAGGCGCTCTTCTATTGGAGCTTGGTCGAACAGTCTTGACACTGCGAATGGGACAGTCTCTTGTATGATCTAATGCTTATTCAATGCATTTTTTAACTTTATGATTATATATCATTATAGTCATTTTGTTGTAATTTGCAGGCTGAATCTTCTGCAAATCCTGGACCTGCAGTTTATATATCTCCATCAGGGCCTAACCCTATAATGGTTCAGGTTTGTAAAGGTTCATGAAATTTGCCAATTTGGTTAACTTTGAATACTTCTCTTTCTAATCATTATAGAGGAAACAAGTGTCTATTTACAAGTAGGTACTGGAGAAACTCACCATTAAAAAATATCTTTCATTATTACAGTTGCCCTAGACTAACTCAACTATATTTATTTAGCATATAGATATTCTTTCAATCTGAGCAACTCGCCACAATGTGAGCTTGTAGGCTTAAGAATATTCAATGGAAACAATGCATTGGTTGCCAAATTCTTTGCAAGCAATGGTGTTATGGATAGGGGAAAATGTAACATATTCAACTTTGCTTGAATAGAGTAAACATGGCAGGTATCATAACTTGTGCATGGAAGTTGCTGAACCGTTTGTCTGCTGCTGATGAAAACTATTAAAAAATATACTTATGTTTTCTGATGGAAATCAAGAGATATGCTCAGAAGAAATAACTTTGCAGATTACCTACTGCTACTTTGTGTGCATATAGTCTCCTTGAATGCCATTTTTTGTTGTGCTGGCTTTTGCTGCCGCTTTGCTTATATATAAATTTGTTATTTTTTTTTTCAGCCCTTTCCTCTTCAAACCAATTCTCTTTTTGGTGGTTCTGCTCTACAATCAAATCCCATGACTTTTGGTCCAGCTGGTATTAGCAGTGCTCCGAGGAACATAAATATCCACATACATGCTGGTAAGCAAATCACATTTGATTTCCTATTCACACTTTTCCTTCTAGATATATTTGACACTCTTTATCATCAGGTAATTCGCTGGCACCAGTTGTATCAACCTTAGGTGCCCGGGCAACTAATGGAGAAGGTGTGCAAGGAGAGCAAGGTAATGGTACTGGTTCAGGTCCAGTGCGGGTGCTACCAGTACGAAATGTCATAGCAGCAATGATGCCTTCACGCTCTGGTGTCAATGTTTCAAATGTCACACAACCTGTTCTAGGTGTTTCTATTTCGCAACCCCCATCCGACTCTACTTCACAGTCCACTGAAGCCAATTCACGACTAAGAAGTCTTGGTGGTAGCACACAAGGAGAGAGCCAGCCTATATCAGGTAGCTGTCCTTTTTATGAGAAAAATAGAAAAAGATGTTTACTATTGAAGGGTCACAAAAATATTCTCTCTATGTGCAGGCTCTCATAGTTCTGGTGCAAGTCAGCAGGCAAGAAATGAACAGCCCAGTAGCATGGTGGCCAATGGGGCAGGGGAATCTACTGTGAGCTTACCTAGGTTGATATCTGAAGTTGATGACCAAAAGGTATGTTTTATGCAGAATTTGGTTGTAGTCTGGGCTTATTGATTATCCTGGTGAATGCTAAATTATTGGAAATTATTAGAATCAAGATGATATCATCCAAGGACGTATTGATGATGCTAAGAAGAGTCTTTTGAGCTCAAGTGGTGAAACCTCCCTAATGTCAGAAGAGACTTCTGAGAATTCCTCAAGTCCAAGTGAGAAGAATGATCTTCGAGAAGGTGCTCAAGCTGTTCCACTTGGATTGGGATTGGATGGTTTGGAACGCAAGGTAGTATTTGTCCTTGGATTATTGATTTATTAATTAATTTTACTTCAATTTATTAAATATGTCATTGTTTCTCTTCTATGATCCAATCCTTGAAACATTAGTGGTTTTAGTTTATGTGGACCTTAGTTGGCTATGTTTATTACTCCCCTACCTTCCGAAGTTAATCAAACAGTTCATTTTTATGTGGGAGGGTATTTCTTTTGGTCTTATACAGGATTATTTGTTGTATTTATTTTATTATATCAACTTTTTTGATATTGCAAACTGATGAGTAAGGGGTGTAGGGAGTGCACGATATATTAAACCAATGAATAAATTAAGAAATAAGATTTGAGACTTGGTATTGAAGTGGGATTACATCTTACAAAAGCCAATCTGTACTTTTATTACCTGTTGTGAGCCTTTGTAGCCAGTTGAAAATAGATGATTTATGACACACTAATAGATTTACCTTTCCTCACTTGACTATGAAATTAGTGCTTGGAGTTTTTCTGAAGCAACAATCAGTTCCAATGTGTTTAGTTATCTAAAACTCTGAATGCTGCACGATTCGCGATTTTCCTGTTATAGAGTCCTCTGTTTGGAAGTTTTGAATTTATTTTGTGTACTGTGTAATCTAATTGCTCATGCTCCCGTTTCTTGGGGAAAAATATAGAACCAAAGAAAACTGAGTCTGTATTATTGATATGACCAGAGACAGAGCAGGCAGGCAAAACCATTGGTCCAGACTGGTGATAATGGAGCAAGCTATATCCCGGTCAGTCAGAACCTGAATGCTGGAACCAGTGGTCAGCAGCTTTTACTATCTCTCGCATCTCGTAGCTCTGGTGCCAATAGGGAGAGTACAAATGAGATGCACTCGGGTCAAATACCCCCATCTGTGGATAGAAACCCAGAGAGCAGACCAGCTCCACAAAGTTCCACTGCCCAGCTTGATACTGCGAGTGCTATGTCTCAGGTGATGCATAGCCTGCCCTTGAATGGTTTGTTGGCAGGTGTCTCAGAACAAACTGGAGTTGGTTCTCCCAATGTTTTGAGGAATATGTTGCAGCAACTCACTCAGAATCCCCAAATAATGAGTACAGTCAGCCAAATTGCACAGCAGGTTGACAGCCAAGGTATTGGGGACATGTTCTCAGGCTTAGGAAGTGGTCATGGCGGTGGCATTGATCTTTCAAGGATGGTCCAACAGATGATGCCGGTAGTTTCGCAGGTTCTTGGTGGTGGGTCCACCACTCAGCCATTTTCATCTACAGAAACTGAATCACAGCAGCATGTCAATGAGCAGCAAGTCAATGAAAGGAGATCGAGAGGAAATGAAAAACCTGATGATCAAAATGTTCAGGTTTGTACATTCGCAAAAGAAATGTTGCAGTATGAGATATCAGTAGAAGCTTCATTATGATCTTGAGTCACATGTTCAGGAAATGATTAGGTTTTTTCTTTTCTGGTTTGACTGATTCTCTATCCTCTTCATTTAGATTGACCTCCAGGACGATGCTCAGAGGATTGAACACTTAAATGCACCTAGAGATATTTTCCATGCTGTAGCTGAAAATGCAGGGAGGTTGAGTGGCGGTGAAAGCAGACCCCAGGATATTGTGTATGAGTTGAGCAACAATGAAGATCTAGTCAGTGTAAGTTTTTCTTGGTCTAAAATTTTTGTGACCCTCCTTCTCCACTTTAAGTTGGCACAAGCTTTAAACAAAGCATGGGGATTAAAAATGTTGAAGTACCAATGCACTTTTTATTGTGCCCATATATGGATATTTCTCATGTTGTGCATGGACTCAAGATCGTGGTTTGCTTGTGCAGGATTACATAGAGATGCTCCAGCGGGACATACATCAGCGGCTTCAGAGAGACCCTGGTCAGGATAAGTGCTGATTTCTATTTTTTTCATGAGAGATGGTTTCTGATCAGTTATCAACAGAAACGGTTCGTCAGAAACTATTATTTAAGCCAGGGTCATGTCTAAATTCTTTTCAGCTTGTACAATTCTTGTACAAATCTGTTGTAGTTGATTACTGATATGGCTTTTAGCTTTGATTGTCTATTAATTAATATTTTGTGCTAAAAATTATGAATTTATAGATAGTCATAACATTTGAGTTTTGCTTTTTAAGGAGGGACTAAGGCAAATGTGCCCTTTTGTTACAAGTAATGAATGCGATAGCTTAGCGATAAATGTACGTTGCTCTCTGAACTTGTTAAATGTTAAAAATGGTTGCAGGCGGCAGTGAATTATGTTCCTATATCCCGAAATAGAGAATAGAATAAACTGAACTCGTTATATGTAAAGTGTAATGTGAGTAGATATAAATATTTTTGATGAAATGATTTTTTAAATATTTATTTTTAATAATAAAGTTTTTATAAATTTACAGTTAATTTCATATATATTATTTTCATATGAAATAAAAGAATCGAGAATTTATAGTACATTGTCTTTCAAAAGCAACATCATCGAACTAAGAGGGTGCTTCTTGGCCCAAAAAAAAAAATAAATTGGAGGGTGTTTGACTAATGTAAAGAGATACATTCAGAAAATTTTATGTGTTTGTAAGTCGAAAAAAATTAGCTATTAATTTATTATTTTAATATTTATAAATATATATTTATCTATTAATTTAATTAAATAATTTATTATATGATTATTAATTATTTTAGTAAATACTAATATAATTTTATATTTTTTAAAATATTTTTATATGTTATTTTTTATTAAATATGCTTAACATTTATAACATTTATTTTAACTTAGAAGCACTTACCAATTGTATATGACAACAATAAAGAATTTTTTTTTTATTATTAAACAATAAAGAGATATCTTTAAATTAAAATGTAATGGAAAAAAAATTAACTAATTTTAACTTTAAATTTAAATTGGCTTTTTTAACTTTAATTCGAATAGTAGAAAGTGGTGAAGATCGAAATGCCTTCCTACCGCCCGTTCTGAAAAATTTTATACTGGGGTTATAGTTCACGTAGTTTCTCTTATAACGCGACCAAATAATTTAGAGAAACCCTAAAAACTCGTACCACGTTGATGGAGGAAACCGACACGACGGCCAAGAAGAGTCAGGCTCGCCTTTGTCGTCTCTGTAACCAGAGACGGGCAGCTCTTAAAAGACCCAGAACTCTAGATCAGGTGACTTTGCATCTCTCTGTCAGTTGTTATTACTATTATTATTTTTCACTTAGTTCGATTCTAACAAGCATAATTACACTGTACTGTTATTGTTGTTATTGCTGTTGCGTTGGATGGAGAAAGATATGCAGAGAGTGTTTTTATGAGGTATTTGAGGAAGAGATACACGAGGTGATTGTGGATAATCAACTATTCAAGCCAGGCGAGCGTGTTGCTATTGGTGCCTCCGGCGGAAAAGGTAATTAATTTTCTATATCTCTTCTTTTGCTATTATAACAATCTTTATGATATTTTGTCTAATTTTGTTGTGTTCGCAGACTCCACAGTTCTCGCTTATGTGTTGTCGGAGCTAAATCGCCGGCATAATTATGGCCTGGATCTCTTCTTGTTGTCAGTTGATGAAGGTATCACTGGCTACAGGGATGACTCGCTTGAAACTGTCAAAAGAAATGAAATTCAGGTAGGCATTAGTCTTTTGGTACATAATTTGGCGCGAAATAGGGAAAACTATTTCTAAGTTATTTTTTTTTTTACTTTGTTTTGGGGAAAAATAGTATTCGTTTTTAATTGCCCTTGTTTCGATATGTTCTTTTTAGTATGGCTTGCCATTGAAGATTGTTTCCTATAAGGATTTGTATGGATGGACAATGGATGAAATTGTAAAGATGATTGGATTAAAGAATAATTGCACGTTTTGTGGTGTTTTTCGTCGTCAGGTATATCGTGATAAAACTTATCCTTGTTTCTCCTTCATTTGTAGTACCCTTTACCTCTGTTGTTTCATCATTTCCACCATTTCTCAACATAAAACACTGCCCCTCTTCCCCAATACATTAACAACTTAATTCCAAGAAATAATAGAAATGCATGTGATTCATGAATTCTTCAACTTGATTAAGGCCCTTGATCGAGGTGCTGCGCTGTTGAAAGTAGACAAGCTTGCTACTGGACACAATGCAGATGATATTGCTGAAACAGTTCTTTTGAATATACTGCGAGGTGATATTGCTAGGTAATGCAGTGTTCATTCGGGGTTCTCTTTCAGTTTTTTTTTTTTGGTAGTTATTGGCTGCATTTCACTTTTTAGATTGAGTAGATGTACTTCAATAACAACTGGTGAAGATGGACCTATTCCGAGATGCAAGCCTTTCAAGTACACCTATGAGAAGGAGATTGTTATATATCCTTATAACAGCTGAAACCTTGAAAATGATTTATTGTGTATTCCGTTCTTTCATTATTTGATTATAAATGGAAATAGCTACAGAACCTTAACAATATTTGCACGTATGCGTATTTCAAGAGGCTGGACTACTTCTCCACCGAATGTAATTGTTCAATTGTTCATTTCCTTACTCCATCTTAATGCTGGTGTCGATTTCATGTTATGTAAATATCCTTTTTTCATGTTTTTGTTTGTAACTTCTCTATATTTTGTTCATGGGAGTTAGGCTTGGGGATGAATATTTCCATTTGAATTCTGTATGTGGTAGCAAGTTATTGGTGTTTTTGTTTTATCGTGATGCTCTTCTATCCCGTTTTCTGTTGTCTGCCTCTCTATTTACAGAGTGTGTTGTTGCAGGTATATATTCTCCAAATGCATATCGTGGCTTTGCTCGTGAATTCATTAAAGATTTGGAGAGAATCAGGTTGTTACCTCTCAATTGATTTTTCTGGTGTTAATTGTAGTTTTTGTGGGATGTTCTTTTCTAATTGGTTTGGAATTTCCTCATTTTTCTCTCTCTGAGTGAGTGCAAATCTTCTTTTTTCCTTTGGTCGTTGAATATGAACTTGCCTTTCTGTGATCCTATTTCCCTCATATGCATCAGGATTTACCTATAGGAACATAAACTGTGGCGGAAGATTTGCCATTCCATAACATTTTGTCAATTGTTTACCAATGCAGACCTAGGGCCATACTTGACATCATAAAATCTGGGGAGAATTTCAGAATCTCCACTACTGCAAAAATGCCAGAGCAGGGGACGTGTGAACGTTGTGGGTACATTTCAAGTCAGGTGACTGTTGCTTTTGCTTTTATGTGAGATAAACATGAAATTTATGTTAGATGGTCCACCTAATGCATTTGTTTGAATTATTCTAGTTGTGTCTACTACTAAGCTGGTTTAGAAATGATGTATTTTGTTGTAGAGAGCAATTATTCCATTCTTGTTTCCTAGATTATCAAATAAGTCACTTGCGGTCATATACAAGTTATTGAAAGTCTGTTACAGTTTTCACGATTACACATTTTGTACTTTTTTAACATTGCTTAACCTATAGAAATGGTGTAAAGCCTGTGTGCTGCTCGAGGGACTGAACCGTGGTTTGCCTAAGCTGGGCATTGGTCGAAGTCGAGTCCTTGATAACGATGAGAGGAAGGATGTGAAACACAGTCATGGAGCAAAGAATATCGAAAGCAAACAATGTGGAACTCTGGATTTCTGATACAGAATAGCACCATAAGACTTCTCGTGCAAAAGCATATAACGTGTATGCTAGCAAATCTGCTCTACTCTCTGCTCAACATCGGGAATTTCCCAGCTGTTTCCTGGGGCTAATAGAAAGCTCAGAATACTGGCTTGGTTATGCAGCATTAACTGATCCACAGTGGTCACTGATTATTGTTGAAGGTGCATTAAGAATGAGATAGGTGAGGAGATGGCTGAATGGGTGGCTAAGTAACAATATGTGGATAGCTCTCAGAGGTTGAACAAGAAGAAACAAGCGAGAAATTTCTTTATTGATCTCAGTGTTACAGTTTGGTAATACTAGCTTTTGTATGACATTTTGTCTCATATTTTGAATTCTAATTTATTTCACAAAATTTTGTAGAATTTTTGTCTTCCCATTTTCAATAAGCTTGCCTTCAGTGTAAAATTATTTTATGGTTTCTCTTCTTTAATATTTCTATTTTACTTTTTTTTTTTTCAACCAATTATTGGTTGCCGCATGTTCAATCCGCCTAGAGATGAGAAAGGTCATTTGTGATAGCGGGGGTTTAATTCGTATTAATTTAAAAGTATAGAGTCTAATTTGTAAATAGACTTCGAGATGGGTTAATTTTGTAAATTGCAGGTTATATATTAGCATTAACGAACCCGTGTGCCATACCAAATCAAAAGCCCAAACAACAGTTCACATTCTCAGTTAACTTTCGCCGTCGTAGTTCTCGACGACATGGCATCTTCAGTACCACCTGGCTCAGCGACGGCAGCTCAAAACCCTAAAACGACTTCAGGGTTTATAGCAAACGCAATGAAGCGAAAAGATAGTTTCATTCAGTTATTCGCAGTGACAGGGATACTGCTGCTGAGTATCAGATCCTTGGGCCAAAAGTACCGGATCCACGACCTTGAGGAAGACACTTCAGCTCTTAAGCAAGAACAGCAAACCTTAACTGATAGATTGAACAGCATCAAGCGCGGTCTACTCCACGAAGCTTCTCTTGACCCTACCGGCCTCTTCGCTGCTCGTCTTCGCCTTCTTTTTGGTCAAGATAATTGATGTAGGTGGTTTAATAAATCGTCCATGTGAGTGCTCTTGTTTCCTATTTTTGCTGCGGTCGATTATGATTATGAGGTAGATTAGGTTATTTTGAATAATTTGCACTTCTAGATTGTTTTATAATTGTTCAAATTTTGCTTGTTATTATGAGAGGAGGTTCGATAATGAACCGATATTAAATCAGTGTATTGTTTCCGTAAGACCTATATTGTTAATGAGGCTTTAGAATTTTCCTTCTTCGCTTGTTTGTATGTGATACAGTCCTCTTAAGAAAATAAATAGTAATTCAAAAGCAACCAACTCGCCAATCAGCTGCGGAGATGAATTAAAACGAAACTTAAATCATTTTGAATACTTCAATTTATGCATAAACCTCTATCACTTTCAGTGGTCAGTTATCTTTTTATCACTAGTGGTTTAGGGTTTTAGATTTCTAACTATTTGTATTTTGGGATCGTCGATTTTGGCTATGGGCTTTTTGTTTGCAGTGTTTGGCATATTGGGCTACTAGGATTAAGTATAATATCAAATTGTGTATATAATGCCGACAGAATTAGTGGGAGTCACTATACTGAATGCATCATTACTCTAGTAAGTTACTAAGTTTTGCAATTGCATCATCAACGTTAGCGTCTTTTGAATTATGGAAAAGATGTGTAATGACTTGATTTTTCAGCACTGTATTATATCATGGATGATAGCTGCAATTCTAATATTTGATATATGGGTTGGGATGCCTAGCAGGAGTTGATTGCTAATATGAGTAGTATCAATAGTTCTCTCTTTCTTCATCTAATTTTTTGGCACAAGTTAATGATTGTCATTAAAAAGGAGGCCTCATGAAGTTTCAGGATTTCATTTCAAGGAGAATGTAAGTGGAGAAGGGATTGTTGTTTTGGCTTTAGATATTGAGCAGGTCGTAAGGCGAAAGTAGTTGAGATTTTATTGTGATAGCTTTAACCCTTCAATCTACTTAAAGTATTGATGGTCGATAAGGATGTTTGGACATAGGTTCTACACTTTGGCTCTCTAAGTTAGTAAAATTCTAAAACATCTGGAAAATCAGCCAATATGACTCCTGAACACATGCCTGCATCTAGTACTTGTGCTTGAGACCAAGTATTATTGCTAATGGACCCCATTTTGAATCCTTTAGCAAACAAATTGTGCATCTGCTGTCTGGTATACCTTAAATAGCATTTAGCGAGTTCAATGCAAATTTGCATTATCCCCATGTTGTTCTTGCAGCTTTTTCAGTAATATGAATAGAGCGAATAAATGTTTTCATCCAAGAATGTGTTTGTGGAAAACTTTCTCTTCACTACCTTGGAATAAGTTGTTTCATTTTTTTAAGGTCTGAATTTGATTAAGGGACTTCACATTTGTTTTCTGTCATTACTTTTAAGGCATTAATTGTTCAGGATAGATGACAATTTTTTTAAAAAATTGCGATATATGTACTATTTGATGTTAGTAATGGTTTGACTAGGTTGATTGTTTAATGGAAGCCTAAGAAATCGACTATACATGTACCATCACTTTGGAACACTGGATTTAACGTTTTGAAATAGTGGATGAGAACTTAATGCCATCCCCAATGTTCCAACTTCAAACCAGCATTGCCTCATCCCCTTGCATGACGTTAATAAAGAGAAATAGAAAAGAGAAAAAAACTTTAGAATGTTGAAAAGAAAGAAAAAAGTAGCTGTTTTAATTAAGATGGGATCATTGATTTCCATATCTATTCAGACTAAAGCAGTAAGGAAACCAGTTTCTGATCAAGTTAGCCTTCTTTAATGTGCTAATTTCGTTGTGTAAATGGTGGGTTTTTACTTCAATAAAAAAAAATGATAATTCTGCTTGATAGTGATATCAATTTGTCTTGGCATTGCTTCCCTCCATACAAGGAGACTGCAGATGAGAGAGATGGAGTTTAATTAGTTGTGGTGTTGTATTGCTGCAAATTATTGATTGGAAGTGTCAATTTGATTTACTTGGCGCATCTTGGAATTCCTTCTTTCAAGATTGTGGTGTGGGCGTCCATGTATACATTTTCTTGTTCACCAATCCCATATTAATTCCTCGAGACAGCCGAGTCAACATTCAACATTATTTTGGATGACATACATTGAGTGATTATCCATGATTCTGTTTAATGCGCATGGGGCTGACTGGCAACATAATGGTGTGCGTTGGATAGAAATAGCATTTATTTCAGTGGATTTAGATGGCATAAATACAAGTCTAGAAGAAGCATGAAGTGCTTCATGGAAGAAATTGCGTTGTACAATGACTTGGTCTTATTTAGGACGTGTGCCGTGTGCTACTGTCAAAGCCATTAGTATATTACAAAGCAGTTTCATGAAAGTTGTGGCTGTGTTAGCATGAGGATAATAATCATTCCTCCTGTATTGTGTCTATAGATATTACAAATCAATATCTAATTATGTATCAGCCAAGACTCTTGCCCTCTAATTATGTTTAAATGTCCTATCAGGCGGTTAAGTTTCCTAATGAAACCAAAACATCTTCATCATTAGATTTGTTGGCTTTTATAGGTTGCATTCTAAATAGAATTCTAAACCGCGTAAAGAAAGTAATATTTTATAACTTGGTTATCATTTGAGTTGGTTGCTTATATTTGATGTGACCCTCCATAGTTTGGTGATTTTAAATTAGCACCAAATTAATCATGTAACGTGGTTTGTAATGATGGCATGTGCTACTAAGATGCTATTATTCTTTATGGAGGCATTTGCTTGGAAGCTTACCTTCACCCCCATTTTAATTTTAGCTTTACATTTATTGAACATTGTTGTGGTAATTTTGAAATTTCCAGCAGGTAAAACATCCGCGTTTTCATTATCTGGATACTAGTTTGTACTTTGTATTTATTATTAAACTACATCTGGTGTAAAAATAGCTTATTGTTTCCAGTGAGACTTGAATTTAGTGGTAAAACCAAACTGAAATTTTAGGATTATTAGATCTCAAGTTCAATTTTTTTTTCATAGAGTATTTGTAACATTTATTGCAAATTTATAAATTAATACTTGAAATTTGATTTTGTTTTACATTTTTTGAATTTTTTTTGGCATTTAATGCATCTCCTGAAGGAGAATCCATCTTGAATAAAATTAGGAGAATTTGCATTCATAGTTAGATTATGTCTCTGCGTGACACTTGCATTATTTGAATTTGATATCATGTGTTATGTGAAATTGAAATTAGAATTATTTAAGTGTCAAATAAACTATTGGGTATAGATTCATTTCAAGTATTCTTTTTGATTTTCTTTTTGTGTGTATTTTTTTGAAAGATTTGAAAAAAATGCGGTCAACTCCTTAAGTATTTGGTTATTGGTCTGTCTTGACCAGCGTGATTATTGGTTAATCTAAGATCATGAAAGAAGAGAAAAAGACTGAGCCTCAAATTTGGCGTATAGTTAAAGCATAATGATAAGGTCAGAAAGCAAAAGAAGGAAAATGACATATTTTTATTATATTGGTTGCTTCCAGTTCATCTTTAGCCGAAACAAACTGGAAAAGCCCGCACCATGTTGCGGGAAGTGAATTTTTTATATGATACTTTTTGTTTTTATTATTTTATTTTTATAATTTAAATTAAAAATATATGTTAACGTAAATTAAATTGGAAATGTATATTTAATACACTAAATAAAGTGAGAGGGCTAATTTCATGTATAATGACAAAAAATTAAATAAAAGATAAAATAATTATTCTTAATAATTATAAATAATAAATATTTTAATATAAAACTTTAATAAAATTAAAAAAAAACAAAAAACAAATATTAAATATAATGGTCAAAAGTACATAAAAATAAAAATATATTGATAATTTATTATTAATATTATCTAATATAATATTAAATATTATTAATAAATAATAATAAATTAATACATCATTCAGTTATTTAATTAAAAATTATTAATTTGAGTGTAGGTTTTTCTATTTTATTTATGTTTCTATATATTTATTATTTATAATTTTTATACATTATTTGTTATATATATTAAAAGTTAACGACTATATTAGGCTATTTGAAAATTAAAAATATATCATATAACCATATTAAGTTTTACTATGAATTTTATATAAAAAGTACGTTAATATATATAAAAAAGGGCATAATGATATAAACTTTCTAATTTTTTGGTAAAAAATTATAAATTTATTTTAAAATTATGAATAAAAATAAATATAAAGTGATAGAAAAATAAATATATTGAAATTTAAATCAAATTTGTGTAATAAAAATATCTTTAAATGGGTAAAAAATATATCAAAAATAAAATAAAATAATTTAAAATTATAAATTTAATTATAATTAATAATATTATAATTTTAAATTATTTTTAAGATAATTAAATTTATATTATCAATACAATAATTAAAATAAAATAATAAAAAAATAAAAATTGTAAAAGTCATGGTTTTAAAAATTATAACTCATAATAACTAATAAGAATTAAATAAAAATAAAAGACTACTTTTAAATTATTTAATTATTTTATTTTAGTTAATAAAATAAAGATAAAAAATAAAAATGAATAGAAAGGTAAAAAACATGAAAACCAATAAAAAACAGTAAATAAAAAAACGCATGAAGAAGAAAGTTAAAAAAGGACCATATATTTGTCTTTTATTGAATGTGCAATAAAAAAATGAAGTTTAAAAAAAGAGAGAACAATTCTGAGTTAGAATAAAAAAGAAACAAATCAAACAAAAGACTAAAAGAAATAGAAAAGCTGATATAATTAGAAAATAAAAATAAAGATGATTTAAATGAAAAATTACTATTTATTTTTTGAGCAAATTTAGTATGTAATCCAGATATTTTTTTCAAGCTCATATTTTATTTTCTTTCTTTGAATCTTCATTCTTGAGTTTGGATTTCTTAACTTGCCATCTCAAAAATTAACCACCTTTATATTATGTTGGGTTAGTACTTTTAAGATTATCACTTTTAAGATTTTTCAACCATTAATCAATAGATTTTGCAATTTTTTTTGTGGGATAACAAATAAATAAAAAAACATTATTATTATAACAAACAAATTAAATAAAAAAAATTAAAACAAACAAATCAAAAAATTAGAAACAAATAAAGATCAAAAAGTAAAGAAACAAAATAATTAAAAAAAAAGAGAAAATAAATAGAAAGAAAAAAAAAAGAGTACTTGAACAGAGAAGCTTTGATCAAGTTCTCTCTCTTTCTAAGCTATTTTTTTTCCATTTTTATTTTCATCAAATACGTTTATAAAGAAACAGAGAGAAAGAGAGGCATCTTAATAATTTTTTTGTCTTTTGCTTTTTGCTCCTAGATTTACGTGATTTTATTAATTAATTTCTTCATTTGGATCAAAAATTGACACGCTTTCGTTTAAAAAATAAAAATAAAAACAAAGATGGCAGCTTAATATGAAAACAAAAAGAAATTGAAAGATGATATCTTGACATGAAAAAAAAAAAGAAAAAGAAAATGGCAACAACGAAAATAAAAATAAATAAGATGGTTTTATGGGTATTGCACTGCCACAAAGAACAGTAAAATCAATAGCTCTTTTACTATATATAATAATAATAATTACCAGAGGATCGCATTTGCTTCGTCACAAATCTTCTCTCAAAAGCGAAATGCAATGAGCCCTACACTAATAGTAGCATGGCCTTTTTTCAACGTTTTTGAATTATTGGATTAGGAGATTGAACTTCTGCATGTTTTTAAAATTGAAAATTACATCACTTTCGTACTAGTTCTGTGAGCCTGTCCTACTGGTGCGTGTTGGCTTTGTATTTTTTTGAAAAAATTTACACTATGTTTTTTTTTTTTTAAATCTCATTATTTGTTATATTTTTAATATATTAAATATATATCTCTAATAGTGAAATATATTTTTAATATGCTAGATATATATAATGTATATAATAGAATATTTTTAAAATTAAAAGTTGAAAAATAAAATTTTAAAAAATAGATATTTTTAAAAATAAATTTATTATTAAGAATATTTTTGGATAAAGTTCTATTTTTTTCAATACAAAAGAAATTGCTGCTAAAAGCTTATAACTTTATTTTTTTGTAGTGTATGCAAATACAATTATTATTAAATAAATATAAAATTTTTTTTATATAATTAAATTGAAAATTAAAATTTGCTATTTATAAATAATTGTCTGCTTGAATTTATTGGAGAGGTCAACATTTAAGCCAATACTGTCACACAACCAAATAAACCGCGTGTAATTTTGTAAAAATAAGCGCATGTGAATTTCAGATGTCAGATTCGATTAGTCATAAACCCATGATTTCACTTTATATTATAAATTTATAAGTATTATACAAATTAGTACAATTATACTAAATTCTATCAAACGAGTCTTGTCTTTTTGACATTAATGAGTTCTTCATTTTTCAAGTCTTTTCGACACAATGTACAATTATAAGAACTAAATAATTTATGAAAATATTATGTAGCTCTTCTTTAATATTAATTATATATTTTATTTAGAATGATAAATTAATTAAATAATATTATATTTTTAATATTTTATAATTAAAATTTTATTTATTAAAAAATTATAAAAATATATTTTTAAAATAATATTATTATATATTATTATAAAATTAGTTTACCATTCAAATTAAAATATCTAATTGAATATATCATATTTCTACAGTTTATAAATTAAATAATTATAAAATTAAATTTAATTAAAAAAATTTTTTATATAAGATTTAAAATTATATAAAAAATTAATATACTGAGATATAATTTAACAATTTAAAATTAATTTTTTTAAACAACATATTAAATCTCAGAAAAAAAAATGGTAATATAAAATGCGGTTAGATTACTAAAAGAAGTATTATAACAAATAAGCGCGCGTGGGTGTTTCAAAGTTGTAAGCTTGCAATACAAAAGCACAATGAACACAAAGCAACAAAACAGATACAGGGGGCTCTGCGCGTTAAAAACTCATCACATGCATATCTTTTGTTCATTGCGTCAAAACAAAACAACCACTCGCCCCTCTTAGCCCATGTGGGAGACAATCACTCACACACAAAACACGGTTCAAATTAGCTTTCCATATATATAAACACACACACATATATATATTTACGCCACCACCGACACTCCATTTTTTTCTTTTTTTTAACAGAACAGAATTTCCTCTGTTTTTCAATCTTTAATTTACAGACTATATATATATAAATATATATTTCACACAGTCACACATAATCTGGACCGCACTTAAATATTGATTGCGCCATAGCTCATCTTCATCGTCTTTCGCTATTGCTTCTCTCAACCCAAGAACAACAAATTTTACGCGCGCACACTTTCTCTCTTTTAAACTCCTTTTTCTCTCTGCCTCTTTTTTTCTGTCACATTGGCTGATTCGATTTGATTTCAATTTTTTTTGCTCTTAATAGTAAAAAAGATAAAGAAATGCCGCTAAGCTTAGCGGGAACTTACAGTGCTTTTTGCACCTTCTTGTTATTGGCTCTTCTTTTCGCCATTGTTGGAGCTGAAGATCCGTACAGGTTCTTCAACTGGAATGTTACTTATGGAGATATATATCCACTTGGCGTTCGACAACGGGTTTGTAATTCCAAATTAATCCTTTTTTTTTTTACTATAAGTTTGATCTGATTAATTTTGTTTAAGACAATTTTTCATTTCTGATCTGAGTTTTTGGATTTAAATTTTTTGTTAATTTACAGGGAATACTTATAAATGGGCAATTTCCTGGACCTGATATTCACTCTGTTACAAATGATAATCTTATTATCAATGTGTTCAACAGCTTAGATGAGCCATTTCTACTCTCTTGGTGAGTAACATTGATGATCTCTTTTATTTATTTATTTATTTTGCGCGCCTTCCTCCGTGAAAAGACAGATCTGTCTTCATTTCATGCTGATTTTTGCCTTTGCTGTGTATATATTGGGGTATACAGGTCATTTTACCCTGTTGATTTCATTTAAACTTAATTGAAGTTGGTTTTCAAGACCAACCGTGATTGGTGAAAGTAATTAGATATTCTATCTTTCAAGAAAAATATAATAAATTTAATTATTACGAATGAAGTTATTATTTATTTAAAATATTTTTTATTTTTTAATGTACCGTGTTAATATTATTTTATCTATTAGTAAACCGATATACTGCCATCTAAAAAAAGTAGGTTTTCCAAGATTTACTATCAAGAATGTCTGATGGCTATGGTTTTAATATTAATAATATATTAATGTCCAAAAAAATTAATAATATATTATAAACCTTCTTTTTCTTACAAATACACTCCAGCGATAATTGTGTACATTATCTGGATAATAAAAAATAGATGTAAATTATATCTTTATTGATTTTTTGGCTGGGTATTTTTCCCGCTATTAGTGCTACTTGTTTTAATTTAAAATCGTGGGTTATGGGTTTTTGTCTACCGATCTTTTTGAAGTCAAAAAAAAGTTTCTCAATTTGGTGTCTTGTGATGTGGAGTACTGTACATGTGGACTGAGTTGCATTTGCTTGTTGCCACATGAATGTCCTTATCAATGGATTAATGGAGTTGTATGCTAAGCTTTATGTTAACAAATTAAAGCGATTTTTCATTATTTTTGTGATAACAGCTAATTCAAAATATAAAGATAAGTTTGCTTTTCACACTTTGTCCATTTCAGTTTAGCTGTCTTCCATATGTAGTAGAAAATTCTAATATGAGAATAGCTAGTATTTATTGTTGTTTAACATGCGTTTAAAATTTATTTTTATCTGAATCTTAATTCTCAAAAAATATTTTAGGATGCAAAAAAAATTTCTTAAAAACATTTCATAATTTAATGAACTAGTTTGGTTCTTATAACATTTAGAATTCATTAAAGAAAGCAATAGATAATTAGCTAACCAACCCATTCATCAGCATTTAGCAAATATCAAGATCATAAGGCATAGAAAATGACTTTTTTTTTTTTGGGTACATTTTGTCTGTGAATAAATAGGAATGGAATTCAACAGAGGAGAAATTCATTTGAGGATGGTGTTTATGGAACCACATGCCCAATTCCTCCAGGAAAGAACTTCACATACATTCTCCAAGTGAAAGATCAAATAGGAAGTTTCTATTACTTCCCATCTCTTGCATTCCACAAGGCTGCTGGTGGTTTTGGAGGAATCAGAATCCTCAGTCGCCCAAGAATTCCTGTCCCCTTCCCCGATCCTGATGGCGATTACACCATTCTTATTGGGGACTGGTACAAATCTAATCACACGGTAATCATCAATCCTCTTCTTTTTAATTTGTTTATAGTTTCATTGATTAAAATGACTTCAAATTTGAATGCTTTTTTATTAAAAATTTCAAGTTCGAGTCTTGCTATGAAGGACTTTTAAAAGCTGAGAGGAGCACTATACTTTCACAATAGACTTGCCCGATATGAATTTAAGTTAATCTATAATTTTTGAATTGTAGGACAAGGAATAATTATAACCAAAAAACTGTTTGTGTCGGTAACACTGTGAGGTATGCACTTTGTCTGTATGTTTCCAGCTGCAGGCTGCAGCCATTAACTCTCACGATCTGACAATTGGCCGTCTTTTAAGTGTCAAGTATGCAAGCTCCTGTTTAAGGAGAAATTGTTAGGTGCAAGCTGCAAGGAGTGTAATCAGAAAAGCGGTGGAGAGAATAAAAAGTGAAAATAAAGTAAATAATTAAAATTTTAATTCTAATATTTTTATTAATTTTATAATATAATATTACTTTTTTCCTAAAAATATAAAAATATATTCAATTATTTTAAAATTATACTTATTCAAATAAAATATTTAAAATAATGATTATATTATAGTTATGATTTTTATAATATTTTATATAGAATAATTATGTGATATGTAAAAAAAAAAATATAGATCGATGTAGAGAGAGTGTGTTCTTGGAAAATCAAGTCAAATGAACTCAATTAATTTATTAATTTTTAATTTCAAGTTTATTAGGGTTTATATGAATTTTTTAATTAATAATAATTTCTTTTATATAAATTTAATTTTTCAGCTGATATTTTGAGATCTCTCTTAAATTTTATAAGTAGAGTTTGGTATTTATTTGTATTAAAATTTAATTTACATCATTATAATTATTTATTTTAAGACCTTTACTATGGTCTAGCATACGAGTGACGTGACTAGTTTAAAGACCATGCTAATTGACTTTTGGCCGAGTCTGTTTGTCCAATCAAATCCAACGTGAATCCGATCCCAGTTGTCGACAAAAATTACTTTAGTCTCTTTATAAAAATGTGCACCTGGAAGCTTGAGGTCCCAATTCACACTAAAATTTCTAATCATCCAGTGCTTTCCACGTGTTGCTTTCACTCTGGCCTAGCAAGTGTTTGCTTAGATTCTTTTAATTAGGTTTGGTTCTAATAACATAAAAAAAAATTTGCATGAGATGAGATTAATTAAAAGAACAGATATTTTCAAAAAAAAAAAAAGAAATAACAGATTAAAAAATATATATATATATATTGTTATACTCATCCCAACTCAATAAAATTTTAATCTTATATCAATTAGAATCGGTTATATTAATTTTTTTTCACCAATACAATTTAAGATTATCTTGTTTGATAAATATAATATTATAAAATCATTTTGGATCATCTTTGACCAAATCAGTTTAAGTCTAGCTCTGTCTCTCTTAGCTATATCTATTTTAACTTGTTCAGTTTTTCTAATCGGCGCATCGCTAGATCTTTATTTTACATGGCCAAACTATCTCAATATATGCTCTCTTATCTTATCTTCAATAGTGCTACCCCCACTTTTTCTCTAATGCACTCATTGCGGATTCTATCCATCTTAATGTAACCACGCATCCATCTTATCATTCTTATTTTCGTAACATGTATTTTACTCATGTGTTATCTTTTTATTGTCCAATACTCACTACCATACATCATCACAGGCCGTATTGCAGTGCGGTAAACCTTTTCTTTTAATTTAATTAGCATCTTTCGATCACATAAAACTCCTGTAGCATCCCTCCACTTCATCCAATCAACTTTACTCCTATGATTTACATTTTCTTCACAACCCCCATCTTCTTCAATAATAGAGCTAAGGTATTTAAAATAAGTATTATGAGGTATTGCTATTTCCTAAAATAATTTTGCTTTTTTTTTTATTCTCGCTTTAAATCTACAATGCATATACTCAGTTTTAGTCTTACTTAGCTTAAAACCTTTAGATTTCAAAGTGCTTCTCCATAACTCAAACTTTTGACTTACCTCTATTTGAGTCTTATCTATTAATATAATATAATTTGCAAACATCATACACCAAGGGATGTCATCCTGTATATGTCTTGTATAAGAGCTCAAAGCTGAACCTTAGTGTAATCCAATAGAAACGAGAAAATCTTTAGTATCCCCTCCCACAGTGCAGACACTGGTGATGACTCCATTATACATATCCTTCAAGACTTGAATATATCGTATAAATATTTTTCTACGCACTAGGATCCACCATAAAATTTCTTTAGAGACTTTATCATACGCTTTTTTCAAGTCAATAAAAATCATATGTAAGTCCTTTTTCATCTCTCTATACTTTTTCATCAAATCTTTTATAGGAAAAATGGTTTCCATAGTTGATCGACCAGACATAAAGGCAAACTGATTTGAGGAGATACAAGTATCTAACCGCAAACGGTGTTCCTCAACTCTCTCCATAATTTCATAGTGTGACTCATAAACTTTATATCTCTATATTTTGAGCAATTCTGAATATCTCCATTATTCTTAAAAATTGGTATCAAATTACTTTATCTTCATTCATTAGGTATTTTTTTTGTACTTAATATATTATTGAACAAATATATCAATCATGCAACTCTTGTATTTCCCAAACATTTTCAAACCTCAATAGGTATCCCATCTGGTCTACAGGCTTTACCAACTTTCATCCTCTTTAAAGCTTCTTTAACTTTCGAAAACCTAATCCGTCTAGTGTATTTCACATTTTTCTCTGGCCTAACGTGTAAACCCTCAATGTATCACTATGGTTACCATTAAGAAGATCCTCAAAATAGCTTCTCCATCGTTTCTTAATGCTCTTCTTGAACCAGAACCTTATTCTTTTTATCTTTAATGCACTTAACTTAGTTTAAATCACGACATTTCTTTTCCTTTATCTTAGCCAATTTATAGATAACTTTTCTCTTTCCTTTGTTCCAAGTTTCTCATACAAACTCTCTAAAGATTGTGCTCTTGGTTGACCAATTATCTTTTTAGCATATTTTTTCGCTTGTTTGTACTGCTCAAAAGCATCATTATTATTACACTTGGGAAAACTCTTATACCATTCTCTTTTACTTCTTACCGCTTTTTGTATTTCTTCGTTCCACCACCAAGATTCCTTCGAGGGATGTCCACACCCTTTATATTTTCTAATAATCTTTCTAGCCACTCTTTTAATTGTTGTAGACATACCTATCCGCATATCATTTGATGACATACTCACATCTTCCTTCCACCCTCCAGCTTTGACCAACTCGTCCTTGAACAATAATTATTTTTTACCTTTAAAGTCTACCACCTAATCTTAGAAATATTGTTCCTCCTTGATTTACTAGTCAACCTCTTAAACTTGATATCCAAAATCACTAACCTATGTTGAGTGGTCAAAGCCTCACCTGGAATAATCTTACAATCCTTGCATGGAGTTCGATTGGCTTTTCTTGTGAGTATGAAGTCAATCTGACTTCTATTTTGCCCATTTTTAAAGGTCACTAGATGTGATTCCCTTTTTATAAAATATATTTGCCAAAATCAAACCAAGGCTAAAGCAAAATCAATGATACTCTTACCTTCTTCATTTTTAATTCCAAAACCATACTTTCAATGTACCTCCTCAAAATTTGCTCTGTCTTTTCCTACATGTCCATTTAATTCTCTTCTCATAAAAATACTTTCATCATTTGGAATCCCTTGAATAAGTTCATTCATACATCCTAAAATTTTTACTTCTCCCCATCCAATCCAACTTGAGGGGCATATGCACTAGCTATATTAATGGTCTCATTTTAGAGCACAAGTTTAATTAAAATAATCCTATCGCTTACTCTTTTCACCGTTACAACTGTCTCTTTTAGGTTTCGATCCAAAATTATGCCTACTCCGTTTTTACTTCTATTTGTACCTGTATACCATACTTTATACTCACTATTCCCAACTTCTTTACTTTTTCTTTCAACCCATTTAGTCTCTTGAATACAAGCAATACTAATTTTTTTTCTCTCCATAGTATCAACAAGTTATCTCAATTTACCTGTAAGAGATCTAATATTTCAAGTTTCTATTATGATCTTACTCCATAATTGTTCTTTCTTATGCTCATTTCTATAAATTTTTTTACCATTATCTGAACATGTATATCTCGTATTACTCGTATTTTGAACTAACTTATTTACCCACACCAGTCCATGATGTGAGAACTCTTATTTATTATGCACCACATCCGGACGCCGACATGGCGCGTCGTATTCGGAAAATGCCCTACACTCTTGCTTATTCTTCACTATACTCGGGCTTCGATGTAGCGCGTCGCAAGTAGAGAATGCCCCTAACGATATTATTATTAGAATCCATATCATGAGACGTGACAAAAGTTTTACGCTGGTTGTCATCTACTACAACCCTCATTCTTTACTAGGGCTTGAAACCTTCTATACATAAGAAACTCATATATAAGTAGAGTTATATATATATATATATATTGATAAAAATAATAAGGGCTTTTATAAATTTATCAGGAAAAAAATTCATAATATTATAAATTAATAAATTAAAAATATTATTAAAATAATCATTTTTTAATTAATTTTAAATTTTATTATTTTCATGTAATATATATAAAATTTATTATTAGTTTATTACAAATTTATCATATATTTTGAATTTATTATATTTTTATGAATTTATTTATATTTTTATACAATAATTAAAAAATCTTTAATACAAAATAAAAATTTTAAAAATTTTGAGAAAAAGCATAATTTCTGCTAATAATAATATATTAATAATCTGTGACTGTCCAGGACCTGAAGGGCCATTTGGATCGTGGTAAGAAGCTACCATTCCCTGATGGAATTCTTATCAATGGACGCGGCCCCAATGGATATTGGCTTACTGTTGAACAAGGTAGATCAATTTTAAACCCATAACGATCTAACTGTAATTTTTTTTTAATAAAAAGCGTCATTTCCAAATTACTCTGTGCAGTTCAATTTTAAATGATGCTTTCATATTGTTTGCAGGAAAAACTTACAGACTCAGAATCTCAAATGTTGGGTTACAAAATTCACTCAACTTTCGCATTCAGAACCATAAAATTAAATTAGTAGAAGTGGAGGGAACACATACACTTCAGACTACCTATTCTTCACTGGACGTTCATGTTGGTCAATCTTATTCTGTCCTAGTGACCGCTGACCAGCCTGGGCAGGACTACTACATTGTGGTTTCCTCTAGGTTCACCTCTCAGGTTCTCACCACCACTGGTGTTCTTCATTACAGCAACTCTGCCGGCCAAGTCTCTGGCCCACCCCCTGGTGGACCCACCATTCAGATTGATTGGTCTCTTAACCAGGCCCGCTCCATTAGGTATGTTCTTATCTTTTGGGTACATTTCTACAAATTTTAGTTTCAGCGTTGTAATAATTAGATAAGCTGATATTGAATTTCCACATGTTTCTCTTAGGAATGACCTAATGGGTCCTTGACAAGCTATACCATTTGATGTTTTATGTCACTTTCTAGCTAGTTTGCTTTATACCAAAATTATTTTCATGTTTACAATTATCCAAATTGTATGTTGTAATTTCAGGACCAATCTGACTGCAAGTGGACCAAGACCAAATCCCCAAGGCTCATACCACTATGGTATGATCAACACAAGCAGAACTATCATATTTGCAAATTCTGCTGGGCAAGTAAATGGCAAGCAGAGATATGCAGTGAACAGTGTGTCCTTTATACCAGCAGACACCCCACTAAAGGTTGCAGACTACTTCAAAATTCAGGGAGTTTTCAAAGAGAACAGCATATCCGACAGACCTTATGGCGGAGGAATTTACCTGGACACACCAGTTTTGACTGTTAATTATAGAGAATTTGTTGAAGTTGTATTTCAGAACAATGAAAATATCGTCCAGAGCTGGCATCTTAATGGTTATAGTTTCTTTGTTGTTGGGTGAGTACATAGTAATTCATTTACCTGAGTTTATTAGTGGACTCTTAATATTGTTTAATTAATCAATCATTTTGAAATGCAGAATGGATGGAGGACAATGGACAACTGCTAGCAGGAATCAATACAATCTCCGTGATGCAGTTGCACGATGCACAACTCAGGTGAGATCAAAATCTTCCCTGCATTTTAATTCAAATTTTGATAATGCATCAAGTTCAAATTTTATCGATGATGGAAACTTTTTCTAATTGATCTGTACCATAAACTATTCTCGTTAGATGATATACACTAGCTGACAGCTCACCCCGTATTACATCCTAGGCACAGATAATTGTAACCATATAAATATAGAATGATATCTCATACTTTTACTGGTTGATCTATACCATACTCTTTTTGTAAGATGCTACATCATAGGCACATTGTGAATGCAGATAATTGTAACTGTATACATACAAATCGACAGCAACAGAATATTCCTTCTTCTGATAATTATACATGGGTTTGGTGAGTACAGGTATATCCCAGTTCATGGACTGCCATTTATGTTCCACTTGACAACGTAGGAATGTGGAACTTGAGGTCAGAATTTTGGGCACGTCAATACCTTGGCCAGCAGTTATATTTGAGGGTATATACAGCATCAACTTCACTTAGAGATGAATTCCCCATTCCAAAGAATGCACTTCTTTGCGGAAGGGCAAGCGGTAGGCACACAAGACCGCTCTAAAGCCATCCAAATTAAGCAGCATTTGAAGGCAGGGAAGCCTGTCTAGCTAGCTCCGGCAACTGAAGGCAGGGAAGCCTGTTGAGCTCTGGAAAATTAAGATTGAAGAGTTGAGTTTTTGCTTATTTTCCTCTTGTTGGTTGTTCTATTCTAGGCTAAAAAATCTGAAGTGAGGCGCATATATAAATGCATGATTGTAGAACTATTTATAATGACTTCAGCTCGAAGTCACATTCTTTTCTACTGATTAGTGTATTGTATTTCCTTCTATATATACATTGTTTAAGTTTCTATACATTATTTATTGTTATTGTATAAGAGGTTAGACCAGCTAATTCTCAAGCTGGTTATGGTTATGGTAATCACAGTTTGTATTAATATACGCATTTTATGCAGTTGCTCATTTATCTTCAGTTCTCTCTTCCTTATTTGATTTTTTAATGATTTTCATTAGAATTATTTTTGTGACAATACAAAGGTAGAAAATTAGACATGTTTTGTCATAACGGATAAACTGATAAGTGATGCAACTTGAAAGTTCAATCATACTAATTTTTTTAGAGGAAAGGACACGTGGATATAGAGAACAATGACTGAATAAAATTATGACAATTTTACTGTGGTTGCTAACCGTTATATTTTTTAAATGCCCATCATCTCTTGTCGATGTGAGAAGCTAAAACCCTACCCAAATTCCTCTACAAGCTAGTTTAATTACATATTTATGTGTGAAGGTCTTCAAAGCTTAGTTTTTGATTTTTAAACATGTAAGTCAAAGTCTATCCAATTAATTTGGAGTCCTTAGAATTGAGGTCATAAGAAATTGAACTTTACATAGAAACACTCTAAAAAGCAGGGGCGGACCCATGTTGTAGTTCATGGCCCCCACTATATACATACATACATACATATATATATATATATATAATGTTATTTTTTAAAAAAATTAGTAGATTTTGGCCCCTCTAGTTCTAAAGATTATAAGTGTAATCTGATAAAAAAAAATAAATTGAGATGAAAAAATAAAATAAAATAACAATAATATAACAAACATTTTAGGGTGAAGTGATTCATGTGACAATCACAATCATGGTTATCCGCATTCTTTTATTTTGTTCTTTAGCTTTTTTCTCATTTCTTTTGCCATCCTTTTTTTTTTTAATTTTTCATGATTTTTTTTTATCAAATTTAAAGATATGAATTCTTGAACAAAATAAAATTTTTAGGCATCAAATAGAATTGATAATAATTAAGGTGTTTATATATTCCTTTAAAAGTATTAGTTTCTATCTTATTCTAATCTAAATTTCTCTTAATTTTATTTGTAGAATGAAATTACAATAAAAGCAAATTAGTATCCTAAAATATAATTTTATTAAAATTTTATTATATTATCAATATCCCTAGTTGAAATCCTAAATTTTTAATATAAATTTTTGAATAATTTATTCATTTCTATTATATTTTTTTATTAGACATATCTAACAATTATAGTTAATTATTTGAGTATAAATTTTTAATCAATTATAAAAATTTTATAAAACTGATTAATATTTTTGAATAGAAATAAATATGGATTAGTTGTTGTATAAACTTAAATTTTATATTATTTTTTTTATTAAATAAATAACAAGATAGTCAGATCGTCTTTTTTTCTCAACCGGGAGAAACGCATCTAAGACTCATGTTAGGATTCTTTCCTCTGACCTCCTTTCTAGTATGACGATTGCCCAATTAGAATTTATTTTGTTGGTGAAATTTTTAATAAAATTTTAAAAATATTTTGTTATGAAAATTTATTAAATTTTTTTATGTTATTGGTGCATATTTTGGCGACCTTTATCCTTTAATCATGCGTTCATCCATGCTAATAAGTGAAAATATTTTTAAAAACATATATATTTTTAAAAAAATATTTATTTTCAGGAATATGCTTCTAATATATATCTGGCATGCAAGATATATATACACATAATTTTAAAATATTTTAAAAATTATAGAATATATTTCAAAGAAATTTTTTTAAAAAAATTGCCGCTATAAGAAGTTATCGTATGTTTTTTTTTTATCAAGAAGTTATCATATGTTGGTCAGACCAATTCCTGAATTTTGTTGGACTTGGGCTTTTTCCTGTTCTTGGTCTTGGGCTCTAGAAGTAACTAGAGGCTCGCGAGAGTTCCACGGAGCTCCTGAGATAATAGAGTTATCTGATGCTACGGCGCACTTTGGCCCACTCATATGCCCCAAATCGGTTCTCGACCTGGTCTTACACTTGATGGTCATGTATATCACCAAACCATACCATTTGATAGAAATCAGAGTAATATCTTATAATACAACGATAGACACTGCATCACTCAACGACTCATATAATATATCATAACTATTCGCCCTAACTCATTTTCGGCGGGATCCAATTCTCAAAAATTTACCGTCGATCGTCTCCGTTCAGGTAATCGCTTACTATGTTTTGCCTTTCTAGGGTTAATTTTTCGCTTTCTATTTTTGCTGTGACCTTACTCTTGAATCTGTAATACATTTTTTGTTTCAGTAGCTTGTCATTTTCCTCACTTATATTCTGCTTGTTTCTCGAGAAAATGTTGAAAAGAGTAGGAAATGTGAAATACCAGTCTTGAATCTGTAATACTTTTTTTTTGTTTCAGTAGCTTGTTATTTTCCTCGCTTATATTCTGCTTGGTTCTCGAGAAAATGTTGAAAAGAGTAGGAAATGTGAAATACCACTCTTATATCTCCAATACATTTTTTTTTGTGTTTCAGTAGCTTGTTATTTTCCTCACTTATATTCTGCTTGGTTCCCGACAAAATGTTGAAAGAGTAGGAAATGTGAAATACCTGAAACAGCGCTTATGACTGAGCACTTTTGTTTATTATATATTTATATTGTTACTATTTTTTATTTTTCATGCCCCAAACCTACTGATTAGTTCATTTTTTAGAGGGTACAGAATTGTAGACGATCATTTTGAAAGATTAAGATTCTTTTCGCTGTATAAATTCCTGTTAGGTGTGTTTCATTTGGTTAATATTTTTGTATTACTGATTTTCAGATTCTAATTTTGAGCATCTAGAGTACACTCACCAATGGCGGTATGTCATTCACTGGTTGCTTTTTCAACACACTTTACTCCTTTTCCACCATTTTTATGGGATTCTTTTTTGGAACATTTATTTCTTTTTACATGGTGATATATATACATTGTTTATTTTTTTCATAGGTTGATAAGATATTAAAAGATGAAGCTAGCGAAGAAAAAGGAGAGCGTGCCAGGATGGTGAGTTTTTTTTTTTCAATCATGAAGCACGCTGCTGGTGTCTTATCAAAGAATATCTCATGCTATATAAACTTTGCAGTCTTTGATGTCTAAGTAAATGAAGTTTCAATTAGATTCTGGCCATTGTTGATATGCTTTTGTGTATCAATTCTGCTTGAATATAGCCTTTGGCATGCTCTCGCTTTTTTCACTTATGATATGTGTTAGCGTGAAATTTTACTTTCCCTTCTTAATTTGATGCATACTTTTTTAGGCATCATTTGTTGGTGCAATGGCAATTGCTGACTTGGTCAAAACAACTTTGGGACCGAAAGGAATGGTAAGCATTCTGCATCCTTTAATATATTGTCAATTCAGAGAACCTTGCTAATTACCTTTGTCTTTTTGTTTACTATGTTGCCTGCTTATTGATATATCACATGGCACAGGATAAAATTCTGCAATCAACTGGCAGAGGACGTCAAGTTACTGTTACAAATGATGGGGCCACCATCGTGAAGTCCCTTCACATTGATAACCCAGCTGCTAAAGTTTTAGTTGGTATCCTTATGCTTCAACTTTTTCTTTCCTGTAGTACAGTTCATTTAGTTAACTCTCATGATTTTGAAGCTGAATATGGATGTATTGAAAATCGTGGGAATTTTGTTCAAAAAAATCTCCCTCGCAAGCATTTATGGGCTTTATATAAAAATTGTATTTGCTGAGGCATATTCTAGTACCAGTGTACTTTGCAGAAAAAATTGAAAGTGTCTGCATAATGAAACTGAAAACAGTGCAGCTAGCCATGCAAGCAATTTATTGGATGTCATCATATAGCTAGGTATGGATTGCATGTGCATTTTGATGGCAACATTGGCTTGATGGAAATCCTTTTCTTCATTGGTCAGATATTTCAAAAGTCCAAGATGATGAAGTTGGTGATGGCACCACTTCTGTTGTTGTTTTGGCTGGGGAGCTTTTGAGGGAGGCAGAAAAGCTGGTGGCAGCAAAGATTCATCCAATGACAATAATTGCAGGCTTGTTCCAAAATTTCAGGCTTCATTGCTTCCAATTCATCCTTTTCCTGTTCCTTCTCCCATCTGCACCCCACCCCCGCGAATGAATTTCTGATAAGTCATAATAAATGTAAAAGGTTGTGTTCATAATATGAGATGATATAATAGTACTTGTTTGATTTTTCAGGCTATAGAATGGCAGCAGAATGTGCTCACAATGCTTTGTTGCAAAAAGTAGTGGATAACAAAAAGAATGATGGTATTCATTGTTCCTCAATGTTGACTTTTTCCACACATCTCTCATGGAAGCTGTTGCTTTTGGTGTTATATTGTTTTTAAATTACTAATTTTTTTTTTTGATACATCTAGAGATCTGTATTCTAATTAGCTTGAATCGCTTGATAATGCTCTTAGCTTCTTTCCTTTAGTGACATTGATTGTTTTTCAGTAATTGCCATTATTGAATAATGCAGAGAAATTCAAATCAGACTTGATGAAGATTGCAATGACTACTTTGAGTTCCAAAATTCTATCACAGGATAAGGAACATTTTGCAAAACTTGCTGTAGATGCTGTTTTGAGGCTAAAGGTGAATAATGATTTTATATTCATTAGTTTTTGCTTATTATTGTTGTTAATGTGTCACAGAAATAGCTTCCATAATCTGTCAGAAGTAATTGTTATATGTGATGTAGCAGGTTGAGTAATCCCATTTCTGTCAGTGTGCTTGGTGTGGCTGTGGTCTGTTTTACAAAAATACTAACTGATACTTAAATTTTGTATTCCCCTCCAAATAAGTATTATATTTTTTTTTCCCAATTGCATTGACAATTTCTTCAATAATCACAAATGTTTTTTTGCCTTCCCTCCTCTGTCCTTCCCCTTTTATTGATTTTTTCTGTTTTGCTAATTGAAATGGCAGGGTAGCACAAACCTAGAGTCCATCCAAATTATCAAGAAGCCTGGAGGATCACTGAAGGATTCTTTCTTGGATGAAGGGTGAGTATATGGACTTACAAAGTCCTATTTCATTTTGAAGGTTTATGGCATGGCATGTGAATTTCTTTATTTGAGTACAAACATAGCCTTCTTGCTTGCTTATATGTAACTTCATATATTGAAAGTTGTGTAAGTTCTTTTCTAGCTTCTACAGTTCTTACAGATTAATCTGTTTCTTGTAAATAACTGTATTGTGATAAAGAAAAATGAATTTGAACTTCTTTATCAAGTATACCTAGGCTGTGTGAATCTTATTTGTACTTCAACTAATCTTTTGACTTGTGATAGGTTTTTAGTAACTTCAAATTGTATCTTTTTCTTGTATTTCAGATTTATTCTTGACAAGAAAATTGGTGTTGGACAACCAAAGCGCATAGAGAATGCAAAAATTTTGGTGGCAAATACTGCAATGGACACAGACAAAGTGAAGATCTATGGGGCACGCGTCCGTGTTGATTCAATGTCTAGGGTTGCTGATATTGAAGCAGCTGAGAAGCAGAAAATGAGAGAAAAGGTGGATAAGATAATAGCTCATGGAATTAACTGCTTTGTGAACAGGCAATTGATTTACAATTTCCCGGAGGAACTTTTTGCAAATGCTGGAATACTTGCGATTGAACACGCTGATTTCGATGGTATTGAACGTCTGGCCTTGGTAACTGGTGGTGAAATTACTTCAACCTTTGATAATCCTGAGTCAGTTAAACTTGGACACTGCAAACTTATTGAGGAAATTATGATTGGTGAGGACAAGTTGATCCACTTTTCTGGTGTCGAAATGGGTCAAGCATGTACAATAGTTCTGAGAGGGGCAAGGTATGTTGTCTAAATCTTTTTAATACTTTCCTCTAACTTAGCTAATGATATTGAGGATCAGCCTAGCCTTGGTGGCAATAAAGGGAACAGTTCTTTAAGAAATTGTGCATTAGATGGCTCTCTGCTGACCCTTGTAAAGAAGGAAGCCTCATGCAACCGGAGATGCCTTTTTCTTTGTATGAATTATATATGAATGCTGTCCTCTTTTTTTAACTGCAGTTTCTAGTCCAGAAAGTTTGCCAGGCTCTTCATTTTTTAAGAATTTAGAACATCATTTGGAGTTTAAAAACTAAATTTCTGACTATAAGAGGAGTGCATTTTTCTCCTACTTAGACTTACCGACTTACAGTATGATACTTACCACCAGTACTCGGCAAATATGCTTGGATTGCTGGGAGACACTTGCATGCATGTCCAAGCAAGCGCTAGCTTTCATTAGCTTCACTTTCCTTGTAAGACTTTCATTCAGATGGCAATTCATACATTTATGCATCTTATTGGCAGCCATCATGTGCTCGATGAAGCGGAAAGGTCTCTGCATGATGCCTTGTGTGTGCTGTCTCAGACAGTCAATGACAGCAGGGTATTGCTTGGTGGTGGATGGCCCGAGATGGTAATGGCAAAGGATGTGGATGAGCTGGCCCGAGCAACTCCTGGGAAGAAATCGCATGCTATTGAAGCTTTTTCAAGGGCACTTGTTGCGATCCCAACTACCATTGCAGATAATGCTGGTTTAGACACTGCTGAATTGATAGCACAGCTCCGAGCAGACCACCAGAAAGAGGGATCCAGGGCAGGGATAGATGTCATCACTGGATCTGTAAGTATATTGCAGAAAATTTATGAATATTTAAGTTTGAGTTGTGCTTACCTTTGAAATGCTTTTCATCATTATATTGTGATACTTTGAGTTGCAGAAACCTCTGGTTGCTATTTATGGGACTAGCTATTTACAGGATGTTCGGCTTTCTTTGACATTTTCACTCATGTCATCTTTCAAATCTTGCAGGTGGGAGATATGGCTGAACTTGGAATTTCTGAATCTTTCAAAGTTAAGCAGGCCATACTACTCTCAGCAACTGAGGCTGCCGAGATGATTCTCAGAGTGGACGAGATCATTACTTGTGCCCCACGAAGGAGAGAAGATAGAATGTGAGATCAGGTGGAAAAACTTTTGGTTGGACAAAGACTTCTGTTGTATTTTTTATTCTCTCATTTGTTGTGCTTGAATATGCATTGTTATTAACTCTTGAGTTAGCAACAGCGAGGATTCTTCCACCCAAAATTTTTAAGTTGTTTTCAGAAAATGAAGCGATTTACTGAGTTGCAGAAATTCATATATTTTGGAGTTTGATAGCAATTAAATGTTGAGTGCTTTAATGCTGAATTCTAATTTTCTTCTACTCGAACAAAGTGTTGAATTTTTAGTATAGATTTGGGTGTTAATTTTAAAAAATAGATGTTAAAGTTGAAAAGTTTATTTTTATATTAATTAAACTATATATTTTTATTAATAGATGGGTAATTATTCATTTATATTGTATGTTATAAATGTAAAAATTGGTTGTTGAAGTTGGAAAGTTAATTTTTATATTAATTAAACTATATATTTGTATTAATAGATGGGTAATTATTCATTTATATTGTATGTTAGGATTATATCAGTTGACGCATAAAAAAATATAGGATCATTTTTTTATGGCTTAAAAATATGGTTTACTTTTTTAAAACGAAAAATGTATTTTTTCGCTTCTCAATATTAGGCCAGTTGTGTATTAAATTTTTTAATTTTTATTTGGTAAAATTGAATCTCTAAATTAACTATGATTAAATACGTGTATTTCAATGCTCGTTAAAATTGCATAAAATATTAAAAATGTTAAATAATATGTAGATGACTATTTATTAGATTAATCTTAATATTATCCTATTTAAATTAGAATTTAATTGTAATATTTTTTCTCATCTAAGTTTTATTTATATCACTATAAATACTCCATTATAGATGATTCATTAAAGATAATTTAATAAAATAGAGATTTATCATTTTCTATTTATCTTCTTTATTTTTTTATTTATAACACGTTATCAGAATGAAGTTCTAACCAATTTGTTTATTCTAAATATTCAAGTTTAAAGTAATTATTTTATTTTTTTTATATTTCTATATACGTGTTCATATATTTTTATATTATATGCATAAATTGAAATATTATTAACTAAATATATTATTAATTTAATTGATTTTTATAATGGTCCGATTTTTAAAATATTTTTGGCATAACAAATTTATAAGAATTTTTTTTATTCGATATTATGACTTACCAACAATTTAGAATATGAATATGATTAAAATATAGTGCTTCAGAAAACACTTGGTCTTTATCACGTAAAATATCATGTGCTGATGGTGACAATATGATGATGATGATTTGCTAATGATAATTATATACAAATATAATAATGCTTATTATAAATTCTTTCAAGTTGTTTCTTTATAAAATATTATTATACTATATTTCAAGTTTCATGTCTTTATTGGCTAATATTATATATGTCCATAAAAGACAACTTTGACTTTCTGTTAAGCAATTCAATTCATTCTTTTATATATTAACAAATGCAATATATGCACTATAAAAATTTTGAATTGCATGAATAAAGATTATTTATTTATTTATTTGTGTATGGATTCGGTATAATAGAGTGTATATAAATATATAAAGAAAAGTTGATAGCAACAAATTTTGTATATATATATATATACATAATGTGATTCTTGATTAAATGTATATGTATTATAAATGAAGTTACTGTTTATATGTATATATATATTTATAGATTTATTATATGTTTACAACTATCTAGTTTAAGACTTTTATTTTAAAATATAATGTCTTTGCAATATCAAACCTTACAAAGCTCGAATTTATTGCCCTCGATATTTTAGAAAGAAAATATCTATCATGGGTATATAATGTCGAGATTCATCTCAATGCTATAAATATTAGAGATACTGTTAAGGAAGAAAACAAAGCATCCCTGCAGGATTGCGCAAATGCAATGATTTTTCTTCGACATCATCTACATGATGAATTGAAAACTGAGTACCTTACTATTAAGAATCCATTAGTCTTTTGAAATTCTTTAAAAGAAAGATATGAACACCAAAAAATGGTGATTCTTTCAAAAGCTCGATATGAATGGAGTCACCTAAGATTACAGAATTTTAAAACTATAAGTAAATATAATTCAGTCTTATTTAAGATTAGCTCTCAATTGAAATCATGTGAAGAAAAAATCATTGATGAGGATATGTTAGAAAAAACATATTTGACCTTTCATACCTCGAATATGCTGCTGCAACAGCAATATTGACAGCACCGATTTAAAAAATATTCTGAGTTAATCTCTTGTTTACTTGTGGCTGAACAAAATAATGAGCTTTTGATGAAAATCCATCAAACTCGTCCTACTGGCTCAACACCATTTTCCAAAGTGAATGCAATATTTTTTCAAAACCGTGAGTGGGGTCGTGGTAGAAAAAATTTCTCTACCAATTATGAAAGCAAAGATGCTAAAAAGAATAAAATGAAATGGGTAAAAAATGAAGAACTTTCTGAAAGAAATGTGCAAAATAATGACACTACCTGTTATAGATGTGAAACAAAGAGTCATTGATCAAGAATATGTCGTACTCCAAAATATTTAGTCGATCTTTACAAATCATCACTAAAAGAGAAAGAAAAAAATGTTGAAATTAATTTTTCTGAAGCTTTAGATCCTACTAGTAATAATGTGCATTCTTTAAATATTGATTTTGATGTTTTTGATTTTTTTGAAGATAAGAATGACAAGATTGATCATTTGATAGGAGATGAAAATGTTAATTATTAGAATATATTTTTTATAGTTATGTTATTTTTTATTTTTCTTTTATAAGTCATTATATTTTTATTTCTTAAAAATTATAATAAGGCTAGACTTTATTTATTAATATAATTATTGTGTTTACTAGATAAAACATGATAAACTTGATATTATGGAGGACGACATATACTTGATTGACAGTGGTACAACTCACATAATTTTTCGAGATAAGAAATATTTTTTACAATTAGCATTAGCTGAAATTAATGTTAATACAATATCTGGTACTGCAAATGTAATTGAAGGCTCTGGAAGAGTCAATCTTATATTCTCAAATGGAATAAAGTTATATGTTGATGATATTTTATATTCTAGTAGATCCCAAAAAAATCTACTAAGTTTTAAAGATATACGTCGTAATGGATATCATATTGAAACAAAGAACGGGGATGATATTAAGTTTTTATATATCACTACTACTATTAATTTGAACTAAAAGTTCATATTAGAAAAACTTTTAAGTTTATCAAATGGATTATATTATACAAAAATAAAGATGGTTGAGATGTATTAAATGCACCAGAAGTGCACAAATCCTAAAATTTTTATACTTTGGCACAATCGTTTTGGCTATCCTGGTTCAAATATAATGCGACGTATTATTGAAAATACAAATAGACATCCATTGAAAAATCAAAAAATTCTTTTGCCCGATGATTACTTTTGTGCTTTTTGTGCTCGAGGTAAATTATTTGTAAGACCCTAACCATCTAAATTATACTTGAAGTCTTTTGAATTTCTACAAAGAACACATGGAGATATTTGTGGCCATATTCATCCATCTTGTGGACCATTTAAATACTTTATGGTTTTAATTGATGCTTCAACTCGATGGTTATGTATTTGTCTATTGTCAACACGTAATATTACTTTTACTAAATTTTTTGCTCAAATTATAAAGTTAAGGCCAATATTTTTTTATCATTATATTATGACAGTCCGTCTAGATAATACATACGAGTTCACTTCAAAAGCATTTTACGATTATTGCATGTCAATAGAAATTATTGCTGAATATTCTATTGTGCATGTTCACACTCAAAATGAAATAGCTGAATCTTTTATAAAGCGTTTGTAATTAATGGCTAGACCTATACTTATGAAATCAAAACTTTCAACATCTGCTTGGGGATATGTTATAGTTCATGCTGCATCTTTAATTTGTATTCGACCATCTACATATCATAAGTTTTTACCTTTACAATTTGTGTTTGACCAACAACCAAATATATCTCATCTTAGAATTTTTAATTGTGCGGTATATGTCCCCATATCACCTCCCCAAAGAATAAAAATGGATCCCCAACGTCGTCTTGGTATCTATGTGGATTTTGATTCTCCTTCTATCATTGATATCTTGAACCTTTAACAGGTGATCTTTTTAGAGCAAGATTTTTAGATTATCAATTTGATGAGTCAGTCTTTTCACCATTAGGAAAAGATAAAAGTAAATGGCCGAAAGCACAATAGATTAGTTGGAATATACCAACTTTATCTAATTTTGATACACGTATAAATCAATGTGAACTAGAAGTTTAAAAAATAATTCATTTGCAGAATGTTATAAATCAATTACCAGATATCTTTACAGACACCCAGAAGGTGTGTAAATCATATGTTTCAGCTGTTAATACTCCTGCTCGATTAATTACCTTTGTAGGACATCCTATTAGTATGACAGCCAATGAATCTAATACACGTATGAAGCGTGGTAGACCAATTGGTTCAAAAGATGTTGTTTCCCTAAAAAGAAGGGAAATGAAAATTTTACAAAATAAAACTCCTGAAGAGGTCCAAGCTAACATAGATCAACAATTTTATATTTCTAGAGAAGTAACCTCAGAAGTTATTTCGGTACCTAAAAATTATGAGATCTCATTGAAATATGAAAATATGTGGGAAAGAGATGACATTGATGTTGATTATGTATTTGCATATGCTGTTGCTTATGAAATAATTAATGATGATAAATATGAGTCTAAAATTATTAAAGAATGTCGACATAGAAATGATTGGCCAAAATGAAAAGAGGCTATTCAGACTAAGCTAGATTCATTATCTAAGCGTAAAGTATTTGGGCAAATAGTTTTGATACCAGAAGATGTTAGGCCTATTGGATACAAATGGATATTTTTCCGTAAAAAAATAAATTTAATGATATTGTGAGATACAAGACACGACTCGTGGCACAAGGATTCTCACAAAGACCTGGGGTAGATTATGATGAGACATATTATCTTGTTATGGATACTGTTACTTTTAGATTTTTAATCAGTTTGGAAGCATCTGAAGGGCTTGACATATATTTGATAGATGTCGTGACAACTTACTTATGTAGTTTATTGAATAATGACATATATAAAAATTTTAGAAGGATTTAAGATATTTAAAGCATATAATCCAAAATCTAAATAAATGTACTCTGTTAAACTCTAAAGATCATTGTATGGGCTAAAATATTTTGGGTAAATGTGGTACAATTATCTCAGTGAATACTTAGTAAATAATGGATATAAAAATAACCTTCTTTGTCCCTGTGTTTTTATCAAAAAGATAAATTCAGTATTTGCTATAGTTGCAGTTTTTGTTGACGATTTAAATATAGTGAAAACTCCATAAGAGATCTCAATCACTGCAAACTATTTAAGAAAGGAGTTTGAAATGAAGAATCTTGAAAAAATAAAATTTTGTCTTGGATTTCAAGTTGAGTATCTGTCAAATGAAATTCTTCTCCATCAATCATCATATATTGAAAAAATCTTGAAACAATTTTATATGGATAAATCTTATCCATTAAGCACTCCAATGGTTGTTTATTCTCTAAATGTAAAAAGAGACCTTTTTCACCATCGAGAAGATAATGGAGAGATTCTTGATCCTGAAGTACCCTATCTCAGTGCAATAGGGGCGCTTTAATATCTTACTAACAATACAAAATCATATATTACTTTTGCAGTTAATTTGCTTGCAAGGTTTAGTTCAGCTCATACTAGAAGACATTGGAATGAAGTGAAACATATTCTATGCTACTTACGTGGCACATTCGATATGGATTTATTTTTTTCGAAAGGAATAAAGTCTGAATTGGCAGGATATGCTGATGCTGGATATCTTTCTGATCCTCATAAAGCTCGGTCCCAAACAAGTTATATCTTCACATGTAATAATACTTCTATTTCATGGCGATTTATAAAGCAAATAATCACTGCTACTTCATCAAATCATTCAGAGTTGTTAGCTATTCATGAAGCTAGTCGTGAATGTATATGGTTGAGAAGCTTAATTAAACATATTATAAGAACATGTAGATTATCTATAGAAAGCAACTAACCAATAATATTACATGAAGATAATGCAACATATATTGTACAAATCAAGAAAGGCTATATAAAAGGTGTAGAACTAAACATATATCACCAAAGTTCTTTTATACTCGTGAGCTCATGAAGGAAGGGAAAGTAGATATTTGTAAAATTCGTTCAAGTAATAATCCAACAAATTTGTTTATAAAGGCATTATAGACATCAATTTTCAAAAAATTATGTACACAATATTGGTATACGTTCAGTTTAAAATATGTCTTAGTCAATTATATTTTTGAGGGGAAGTTACCTATGAATATTATACTTTTTTTCCTTCGCTAAGTTTTTATCCTACTGAGTTTTTCTTAGCAAGGTTTTAATGAGACATATTTATAAGGATAGTTATTCAAGGGGAAGTGTTAAATAATATGTGGGTGACTACTTATTAGATTAATCTTATCCTATTAAGATTATGATTAGTGTTATCCTATTCAAATTAGAATTTAATTGTAATATTTCTTCTCATCTAAGTTCTACTTATATCATTATAAATACCCCATTATAGATAGTTTATCAGAGATAATTTAATAATATAGAGATTTTTCATTCTCTATTTATCTTCTCTCTTCTTTTATTTATAACAAAAAATACCATATTGGTGATATTTAATCAAAACGATAAGTTTTAATATGCAGATTAAAAAATAAAGCTTTGTTTTGGCCAAAACGATGTTTTTAATAAATGGGAAATAAAATCCCCAAAAAATATTTCAATCCCTGAATTCTTTTGTCGAAGACCCGCTTGCAAAATTCAATTTCTTCAATATCATTCACTTTGTTTATCTTCTTTAGACTAAGACACCAGAGATATAATATACATAAAGTCAACTAATTCAGGAATTGAAATTTAAGCTTTCAATTCTGGACTCTCAAATAGTATAAATTAGCTTTCAACTTCTATATACTTTGTTTTAAGCAATTAATGACTATCGACGGCTTGATTTCTTATCGAAATTTTAGTTCTCAATTTTAATGTTGTTACTGGCATGAAGTTGAATTATGATTTGATCAGGTAGCCAAGAAAAGTCCACATACAACTCCAATGGAGTGTTGATAAACTTGTAAGATTTTAAAATAACAATTAACATTTTTTCTAACTAGTTGATACTTCCAATTTCATGGAGTGAAAAGAAAAAGAAAAGGACCTCTCTTTCATTATACATTTGACCTCTCTTTATATGAAGAGCATTAAGGACATAATTAAACAAATGACAGTTGAGAGTTTTAATAGAGGAAAAATCAATGGCGCTTTGGTATGATCCCAAATTATTAAAAACCATATTGAAATATTATCTCTAGCACCTTAAAATTTGTTTGGAATGATTGTTGTTATCATTAGTCGATCCATTTTTGTCTATTACAACTTAAAATTATTAGTATTACACTGTTATATTTTGGTAAGAGAAAAAATAGAGCAAAATAAAGGAGAAATAAGAAATGGAGAAGAATATATGATTGTTTATGTGATTTTGATGGTATGTTTCTTTCATGCGTTTAAGTACAGTCAAATAAGAGCTAACTTTAATTATCCCTAATAGTTTAGGGACTTGAGTTCACCAAATTAAAGTTAATAGGCTTAATGTATAATTGACATAAAATTGAAGAGCGGAAAAATACTTTTTCCTCTTTAAAATTAAATTATCATGTTGAATTTATACTAAAAATCAACTGTCCTATATTTTAAGGTTTGGGACTCTTCCCTGCATTCCTCCCCCTATACCCTATTAACGTATACTTGGGGTGCCAAACCTCAAAATCTAAAATAGCTAGACGTTTCTTATTCCATTTCAATTAAAACATTTCGTTTCAATTTACCCCTTATTAGAATGATGGTTTTTGATGGGTTAATATAATATGGTGGTATTTTATTTTGTGTTTATTTTAATTTCTAATTTAGTGGTATTGGTTTTCATAATTTTGCTATTGTTTTAAAATTTTGTTTTTTGGCATTTTTTGAAATCACCGATTTGGTAAATTTTTTTTTTCAAAAATACCTTTTATAAATATTTTAAATTTCAAAATTAACATTTTATTTCTTTGATTGTTATTTTCTTCATCCATTAATTTTATTATAATTTTTCAATTTTAATTATTAGAAAATAATTTGTTATATATCATAAATAATACCTATAATACTATATCATTCAATATCACAGTATATCATATATTAATAAATGATTCTACCAACCATTAACAATCAAAAGTGTTATTAACGCGTCTCCGTCGCCAATTTTCTAGTTCAAATTAATTTTAGCTGCTCTCTTTAATTTTTGACCTTTCTTACCAATTTCACGACTCTAACTCTATGTTTGAATAGGAGAAAATTTAGAGAAAAAATAAATTTATTTTAATGAAGGAAATAATAATTTAATAAGAGAAGAAATTAAATTTATATTGAATTCATTTTTTTTTTAATTTTTTTTTCTTATACCAAATAAGAGAAAGTAAGAAAAATTGAATTTACTTCCTCCGCCTTTACATCCGTTTACTTCCAACCAAACATAGGCTAAAAGAAGGACTATTCTGTAATTTCCTCAACGAACAGCGAGTAAACTGACGAGATTTGCTAACGACAGTCATCGGAGTAATTCACCTTGATTGTGGTTCCGTGCCCAGTTATCCAACAATCATTAACTATTTGGTAATTCTAGCTCTCGGTAGCCAATTCCCCGAGGTCTTTTCTTTTTCTCAATCTCTGTTGTTTCTATTAACAAAACACTTAATTATATTAGTTTTTTGCATTTTTTTTAAACGTTTCTTCTAATTTTGTTGTACTACTTCAACGGGGTTGGAGCAGACAACTTTCTCTTATACTGAAAGGTAAGAGCACTGTCCTTTTATTTGCTTTAGTTGCTTCAATTTTTAAGTTATTTTTTCAGATTAATAATTCTATGTATGAGCTATATATAAGTTTTATTTTTTAATCCTTTTTTTGTGAACAGAGATGCTGCAATTTATGCCTTGGGAATTGGAGCTTGTGGTCGGGATGCCATTGATACTGACGAGCTTAAATATGTTTATCACGAAAATGGCCAGCAATCTATTCAGGTAAGTGTTGCTTATTGTTTCAGTTTGTTTTGCTTAAAATGGTCTATTCACTCTATTGGATCTTAATTATGCATGTTCTGGGTTAATTGTGCTGCTTAATAACTCATTGAGTTCACCAATTTTGCCCTTATTATTGAAGTTTCAACGACTTGTTGTTTTATCTATCGTAAAATGGTGCAGGTTGCTCAGGCTTGTAGATCTTTTGCTCATGTATAAGAAGTTAATTTTTATCATCCTATTTCGGGTTTTGTAGGTCTTGCCAACATTTGCTGCGCTATTTTCAATTGAGTCGGCAGTGAATTATATAAATTTTATTGGATTAGAGTAAGTAGTCTTCCATTTGAGACTATTAAGGTTTCCTCTCCATTATTTAAGTGTAAAGTTCCCTTCTCTCATTTGGTTTTGTTAATGTTAGCAAAATCAATTTTTAGTCTTATACTTTCTCTCCAAAATGAGTTGTTATCTCGGTGACTAAGTGCCAGGCCCGTCTCTTGGGGGGAGCACCATGAGCAGTTGCTCAGGGCCCCCCAAGGCAAGCCATCAAAATTAAGGGCCTAATTAAGGATAAAATGCAAACTAAATTAATTCCTTTATCAAACTAAATTAAGGGTAAAATGTAAACTATATTAATTCAAGAACTAATTTTAAAATTAAGGGTAAAATTAAGTTTAAAAAATTTTAAAGTAATTAAGGGTACAAGTTAAGGGCCTAATTAAGGGTAAAATGCAAACTAAATTAATTCAAGAACTAAATTAATTTTGAAATCCTAATTAAGGGCCCACCCCCGACACATTGCATTTAATACAAGTTGCATTTATCAAAATTAGGGGCCCATATCTTAAATTCTGCTCGGGGCCCCTAAAATGTCCAAGACGGCCCTGCTAAGTGCATGTTCTGGTTTCAATGTATCAGACATGATCCACGTCTTCTGCTGCATGGGCAACAATATATTGAGGTGTACAAGCCTTTTCCTTCAAGTGCATCTGTAAGTATTTTGTGTCGAATTGCCCATTCATGTATAAACCATTATAACTATTTGATTACCGTGGTAAATTGATAATTCATAATGTGCTTTATATTACTTCTTGTTTTGCAATTTTTTCCTTTAAAGTCATTTTTAGTCTTCGTAATTTATTTCTTTCATGATGCAGATGCATAATAAATTCAGTCTTGTTGGATTGCACGACAAAGGTTTGTATTTGTCAGCTGGATCACTCCCAATTGTAAACATTCTTGGTGCACACATTTAGTTTGATAGGAAGCTGATGGAGTTGTGATGGGCCCGGTCCAAGTTGATTAAATTTTATTGTATTAAAGTGTTGGCATTTGATGTGGGTTTGTGTTTGAATTTTAGAGTGTTTGGATTTGAATTTATATTATGGGCTTGTTGAAGAGAGTGGGCCTTTGTCAAAATGCCTTAAGGCATTTGACTTTGGCTCCTTGTTTACATATAAGCCCATCTTTTTTTCTTTCCATTTTCGATGTGAGATTTGTCCCACTTTCTCCTTTTTTCTTCATGTTCCAATATTTCCCTTCAAGTCCAACTGGTCTGGTCCAGTTGTGACTTGGCTTCATCATCCTAGACTTGTGTTCCTTTGAGAAACAGAGGCTTCAGGTCTATCTTTGTTTTTTAGCTCCTTGTTTACATATAAGCCCCATCTTTTTTTCTTTCCATTTTCGATGTGGGATTTGTCCCACTTTCTCCTTTTTTCTTCATGTTCCAATATTCCCCTTCAAGTCCAACTGGTGTGGTCCAGTTGTAACTTAGCTCCATTCATCCTAGACTTGTGTTTTTTTGAGAAACAGAGGCTTCAGGTCTATCTTTGTTTTTTGTCTGAGCTTGTACTCTTCAAGTGGAACCTCAGAGGCCACAGGTTCTCACCTGAATTTTCCTCACTTAGCCTTCATTTTTTCTTAGGGCTTCGGGTCTTGGGCCGCATCATCATCTTTCATTTTGGATCGTTGGGCCGCTAGATCTTTTAGACTCTAATACCATTTGTTGGGGTTGTGATGTGGGATTTGTCCTTGTTTACATATAAGCCCATCTTTTTTTCTTTCCATTTTCGATGTGGGATTTGTCCCACTTTCTCCTTTTTTCTTCATGTTCCAATATTCCCCTTCAAGTCCAACTGGTGTGGTCCAGTTGTGACTTAGCTCCATTCATCCTAGACTTGTGTTTTTTTTGAGAAACAGAGGCTTCGGGTCTATCTTTGTTTTTTGTCTGAGCTTGTACTCTTCAAGTGGAACCTCAGAGGCCACAGGTTCTGACCTGGATTTTCCTCACTTAGCCTTCATTTTTATTTAGGGCTTCGGGTCTTGGGCCGCATCATCATCTTTCATCTTGGATCGTTGGGCCGCTAGGTCTTTTAGACTCTAATACCATTTGTTGGGGTTGTGATGGGCCCGGTCCAAGTCTTTTTGATTTTTAATGGATCTTAGCTTGTTGTTGCCGGCCCAAATTCTCCAGATATTCTTCACCATCATCTTTCATCTTGGATAGTTGGGCCGCTAGATCTTTTAGACTCTAATACCATTTGTTGGGGTTGTGATGGGCCCGGTCCAAGTCTTTTTGATTTTTAATGGATCTTAGCTTGTTGTTGCCGGCCCAAATTCTCCAGATATTCTTCACCATCATCTTGCATCTTGGATCGTTGGGCCGCTAGGTCTTTTAGACTCTAATACCATTTGTTGGGGTTGTGATGGGCATCTTGGATCGTTGGGCCGCTAGGTCTTTTAGACTCTAATACCATTTGTTGGGGTTGTGATGGGCCCGGTCCAAATTGATTAAAATTTATTGTATTAGAGTGTTGGCATTTGATGTCGGTTTGTGTTTAAATTTTAGAGTGTTTGGATTTGAATTTATATTATGGGCTTGTTGAAGAGAGTGGGCCTTTGTCAAAATGCCTTAAGGCATTTGACTTTGGCTCCTTGTTTACATATGTGCCCATCTTTTTTTCTTTCTATTTTCGATGTGGGATTTGTCCCACTTTCTCCCTTTTTCTTCATTTTCCAACAATGTTGTCCAGTACTTGCATGTAGAATTATTGTGAATAAGTGGTTTTGTTGCACGGTTGAATTTCTCTTTTTGGGCAGGTGCAGTTTTTAGGAGCTGGGGGATTATAGACCTAAGTGAAAGTAAAAAATCTCATTGAGCTTAATGTAATCTGTTTCATATATGTGTGGAACAATTAAAGTAGTTCGGAGATTGACATTAAAGTATGATAACTGTTCTTCCTAATAATTCAGGCAAAGCGGCTATTGTTGAGATTGAAACAAAGAGTTATGAAATAGGGTCTGGTGAATTATTATGTATGAACAGGTGGGTTCATTCTTAAAATATCCAATCTGTCACTATCATGGTATTTATCTCGTATGAGATACTATTTTTTTTTCACTCTGCAGATCAACTATTTATCTCCGAGGTGCTGGTGGCTTCTCAAGTTCAACTGATCCTTATTCTTACTCTAATTATCCAACCAACCAGGTTCCAGCTGTGAAAATTCCAAAAAGTCAACCTTTTGCAGTATTTGAAGATCCTATTCAACCATCTCAGGCAAGTAGTACAAATGCCATTACTACCAGAATTGACACTTGCTGGGTTTAAGTTGCTGTTGACGTACATCATTATTTTGTATGGTTAATATGCTATTTTCAGAGGGAAAATAGTGAATTTTTGGAACATGAACTTTGTGGAGAGGGAAAGACGATAAAGTTAATGCTGCCACTTTTTTATATGCCAGAATTGGTTACCAACTGACTACTTCTATGCAATTGTTTCAACACATTTCCTATGTTTTTGTTGTTTTAAATTGTCAGATACTTGATTATGCTATTGGCTATTCACTATGAAGTTTGGCATTCCATGAACAGACTACTATATTTCTGCTTATTTTGAACTCAATTTAGAGTGCATTAAACCAATAACTTGCATCTCTTCAGGTTTAAAAATTTAATCATCATCAGTGATACAGTAAAGCTATATTCATAATTTTGGCATTATAACAATTTCTGAGGCATCAATCTCTGTGTTTTTGTAAGAGTTCACTCTGTTTTTTCATTTTGAAAAGTACATATGGGATGATTAGTCGTGAGTATGTCTTTTCACTTTTTTGTAGGCATTGCTGTATAGGCTATCCGGTGACTATAATCCTCTACATTCAGATCCAGTGATTGCTGAAGTTGCAGGGTAGGTACACATACCAAATAGCCAATCTATATGATTTTACAGCTTCGGTTGACAACATCAAGATTCAGAATTGATGTTTGTGGTCTAAAAGCATGAAATGAAAAAAGCTAGAGAATATGTAGATCGATTTTTATTGATGCTGAATTGGAATCAGTATTCACCAACATCTGTAGTTCTATTCCTACTTTAATTTCATATTATTATAATATTCAATGTGCATTGGTTCTATCCAGATAAGGACTTAGTAAATTTTGGGAATCATATTTCTGAAGTATTGAAATGACTTTCATTTATAACTATCCTACTGAATTTGTGGCTACTTTGCATTGTTCGGGGTCATATTCATCATATGCGTATTGAACTTGATCTAATCTAATGCTCCAACAAACCAAAAAACTTACTCCAGTCTGCTTTTATCTCATGTTCAAGATTCTCGCGTCCAATATTGCACGGGCTATGCACACTTGGATTTGCAGTTAGGGCCATCATCAAACGTATTTGCAGAGGAGACGCGAGTATAGTCAAAAACATCTCTGGCCGATTCCTTTCACATGTCTACCCTGGTGAAACTTTGATTACTGAAAATGTGGCTTGAAGGCTTTAGGTAGAATTGCATTTCCTTTTAATACAGATTATACTTGTTCAGTTTTGATTTTTCTTTGTTGTTTTTGTCCCTTTCAAATATGCACTTATTCACAAGATCATGCTACAATATGCAGGGTTATATATCAAACAAAGGTAAAAGAAAGAAACCGAGCAGTGCTGTCAGGTTTTGTGGACCTTCATTATTTATCATCATCTTTGTAAAATAATTCCATAACTTGCGTTATATTAACTACTTTGTCTTGGGTTCAAGTTTTAAGTGTTCTCCCTCTCTCATATCTAATTAATAAAAAAAAAGATTGTATACTGTTGCCAGAAGGAATGTAATAAAAGCAATTTGAAAAAGCTTCAACTAATGGTGTTTATGGCAAGGTTGAATTGCAGGTTATTACAGGCTTACATGATCCTTCTGTTCATTTTTGGTTAACTTGCTTTTTTCGGTTTTAGCTATTTTAGAAGAATGGAAGCTAATTCTATTGTTACTGTTTTGTGGGAGGGGATATCAAAGAAAATGATTGTAAAATATTTTAATATTTGGTATTTGAGATAATTAAACAGTTCCTAATGTTTAAAAACTAATATTTTTAGTTTTTAAGGTTTGATGATAGTCAATATTTTAGCTTTTATTTATAAAATTATTAATTCTGATCATTAATATTTATTTTATATTTAAAACTTTATCTTTAAATATAATCTATTTTGATTTTTAATTATAATATTATGATACTTTTTTTAACTAATACTGTAAAATAATTTAACCTCTCAAAGTTTAACATTTTTCATTAAAATTATTTAGAAACTGAAAATGATTAAAGTGTTAATAATTTTAATATTTTTCAAAAAAAGAAAGTGTTAATAATTTTAAATTTTAGAAGTGTTATATTATCATGCCAAATAGGGGAAAATGCTTGAGCACCAAGTCGTTTGATGATGTCACAACAAAGTTGTAACAAAACGACGTGCAATCAGATGTCCAAAAATATTTTGCGATTATTAGTAATTCATTTGGACGGTAAAGATTGTGTAAGGACAAAGCCGCTGTGTTAGAAAATTCTAGGATGGACATCCGTCGAACTCGTCGGTTGAGAATATATTTTAACAAGATGAAATCTATTTATACACCATAAAATTAAATTAATTTTAACTAAAATTATATCGACTAATATATATTTTTAATTTTAATCGAATTAAATTAAATTATAATATATATAATATATAATATTATATATTTAAAAATTTATGTTCTATTCATTCGTATCAAATTGAGTTATATAGTATATATTATAATTTCTTAATATATATGCATAATTTATATATGCATTGATCGAGTTCGGATTTAATTTAAAAAATAAATTTTAATTCAATCATCGGATCGAATCTAAAATTTTAAAAAATATAATTTAATTTTATTCGTATATATAATATAAATTGACCAAATCCGATCAAAATGTATTCAATTGAATTTGGTCGAATTTAAAAAATTTGCCACTCTAAAATTCCCATTTTATTTTATTTGGATGGTCAAGGTCGCGCCGGCTATGAGTATGTAAAAAGCTAACTGTGTGCCATACATACACCTAATATTTCTCCCAATCCCGATCCCTGAGCAGTTGTATTAGGAGCTTAGGACTCCGCGAGAAAGAGGAGCGACATTGCCGGCAACTGGCTCAGTAGTTTAAGGATAACTAGTTTAAAATGCCTAGCGAGACTGAAGCTGGGAATGTTAGCTCGCCAGTTGCAGACACCTACATGGCCATCGGCGACGAGGATATGCAACTTCTCAATGAAGCTATTCGTTCTTTGCCTTCTCACGCCGTGAAAGACTTGATGTCTTTTGGAGTTCGTTCTCGTGCTATTCTCTGATCATCTTCTTACTTCAGTGTGATGCTTAATTAGGGTTTTATACCTTTTGCAATTAGCTTATTCAGTTTCGTTAATTCTGTTTCAGCTTCCTATCTTACTGAAAAATTAATGTCGTTTTTGATAAAGGAGCTTACAAGTAAACAATCTTGTACTCTCTCAATGTGAAGGCAATTTCTGGCTTGTTTGGTTGCTGAGAAAACATAATTGAATTAGTTACGTCTCTTATTTTATGTAAGTTTAAAGCATGCTTGTTATTTTAAGATGTTGCAAGCAGGCAGCTCCTTCTTCTAGGCACTGAATTGGAGAACTAGTGTTCCCAAAGCGTCCATTAATCACTTCATTACTCTTCATAATTCCTCTTAATAAGTGACTTGATATGTTGATATAAGATAGGCAGCATTGCTACTAATACATTTATTCCTGTGGTAGACTTGGAATTAAGGGTGATTAATTCTGTAGCTCTACATTGTTGATCTTGAAGTCCTAACTTATTATAATACTTCTGTTTTAGGTATGCACAAGATGTATCTTTCGGCTATTTGGGATTCATGGACGTATTTATTCTCTCTCTTGTCTATCGCCATCAGTGAAGTGTAGTATTCCTGGAGAGCAAACACGTATAGACAAGCATGTTATTGACTCCAGTTTCATTGTGGACGAAGATGTGAAGAATTCTTCTTTATCTAAGGAACCAAAGGTTGAGCCAGAAATATGCCCCATTTGTTTAGGCATCTTGCAGTTCATTTACTGTGATGGTAAAGGAATGCTGGTGAAAAAGAAGAGTGCTATTAACTTAGCTGCATCAATTGTGGAATTGATAAAGCAAGAGGGTCATCAGATTGATAGTTTTTCTCTTGAAGTCTCCATACCACCAATTATCCTAGAAAATGAACAAATCATTCAGTAAGGGTTATTCTATTAAGTTTTTTTTTCACATGTTCTGTGAAATTCTAGGGTGATAATAACGAGGTTGGTTTGTAAAACCACCACTGTTGTGAATAATTCTGAAATTATAACTGCTAAATACTGATGATAGTCATTTCCATTTCTGCATTTTATATTTTGCATATGGAAAGGAAATACGGGTCAGAGCAATGGTTCGAAGAAAGACTTTCTAAATGCATTTCTGTAAAGGATGCCTTAAAGTTCTCGATAGCAGATCCCCTTGAAAAATTGTTGGTAAGTAACTGTAATGTCTTATTGTTAATTCTCTATGCTCTGGAGCCTCTCCATTTAATCAAATTAATTTCTGAGTTGTATAGTTCCCACTCTTTTACTATGAACTTTACAGTGATACACAAATCATAGTCCTTATCCATATAGCAACAACATTTAATTATGAGGATTAACAGTAGTTGTGCCTTTTAAATAATCTTTCCCGTGCTTAACTGACAATCACAGGTTACTGATAGGATATCATAATTCATTATAAGCTTAGAAATGGAGGGGTATGCTGTGGAAACAAAAGTCGTTGGGTTTCTTACCTTTATATTCTAAATTCTTAATTAAGGTTCTTTTGGCAATGAGGAATACGTATACAAAATTTTAGTTTTGACCAACTAGAAACAGAAATAAACAGGTCTTTTGAAAAGAGAAGGATTTTTTTTAACTGTAGATTGAAAATTCAAATGCAGTGACAGTAGAAAATGCACTGAAGTTATTCTCCAATTAATTCTGCATTGAATTGAAGTTTTGCAGGATGTAAAATCTGGTCCGAGCACTTGCCGAATTCGTTTGAGATACACCCAAACTAAGCCATCAGGTACTACTACAAATTTAGTGGAGGGAGATGAAGGTTGCAAGAGAAGAAAAATAGGTATCTAAAGTTGTTGATATGCTGTTTATTTCTGAAAGTTCATAATTATTTTTCAGTTCTTTATTTTGATAATGTAATTTTAACTGTTGTTTCTTTCTTGCATAATTATCACATCTCATACAAACTTGTTTTAGGTTTGTTGCCTTTCATTCAGTTTCATTCAGGCACATCTCATACAAACTTGTTTTAGGTTTGTTGTCTTTCATTCAGTTTCATTCAGGTCTCTATTTTTTTCTTATTAGAGATTTTATTGTGGATGACTTGATCATGTATTTTTTTAGCTGTTGTTTCTTTCTTGCATAATTGTCACATCTCATACGAACTTGTTTTAGGTTTGTTTTCTCCATACATTTGAAAGCGCTGTTGTTTTTTGTTCACTTGACATCGTCTGAGTTTTGGATGCTTATGTCGCTTCATCACTTTATGCAGGCACAGATGTTGATGTGGACTCTGTGAGTGATAAGCTAGTGGGTAATGGCAATGAATGTGTCAGTTCATCCAAGGCTAAAGAAAATTCTTTTTCTGGGAGTTCTTTTAATCGATTGGAAGATCATGAATCTTCTGAGTGTGTTCTCTTCCACAAGGACAAGGTAATTCTCTAAATTGTTTCTGCAGCCTCTTTCCTGGGATTGGGTTTGGTGTGGTTGCTATATGCCATTGATTTAATGATCCTAGAACTTCTACATTTTGGATATTCACCGTTTTCAAATATCATAAGTTCAAAATCAAAAGAAATGTTGGAATGCAATACTCTATACAAGCAAGTTATGCTAAGTGCTTGCTATTTGTTGCCTTAGGTTATGCCATTATGGTGTTCCTTACTAGGTTTGAGTTTATGCCTTTGCAGATCATTGAACCCTTCTGCTTGGCATTTCTTTGCTACAGGATGCCTATCTACTTTGGTGGAAGATACCTGAAGGTAAGCTGATTGTTATGTGGAAAAGTTCTTTTTTACAGAGATGCAATAGTGGTTCTCAAATCTCAGAATATGAGATACTTTAGAAGGTTTTTTAATTTTTCTTCTCAGAAACAATCTTTAAAACCAGTTATATTGGCATCATCACCCATGTGCCTTTTTCTGATTCCTGTGCAGCACATGAAGATAATAAAGGAAACTATCTTTTATTGTCATGGTTTTCAGATTCATAATTCTATCATGCAGATTTGTCTATTTATGACCTAAATTTACCAAGGAAAGATCCCATATAGAATACAAATTTCAAGTTGCATAATATGTTTTTATATATAGCTGTTAACTTGGATAGCATTTATTAAAAATTTCCTTTTGTTTCGCTTATTGCTGAAATCATAGTTTTATCGATGCATTTTGCTATGCCAATATCGTTGTAAACAATTAACTTCCTTGAAATTGTAGCTTACCATACAAACAGTTTACATACGTGTGGTGCTTCATTTAAAATGAAATTCGTTATTTATGTTGGTTATGTATGTTGATTTATCACTATATTGTGCAATTTCCAATAAATTTTCTTTCTTTGTATGTTGCAGTTCTCAAGGAATGTGAGTCAAACACGTTGGATCATTGATGATGAAAGAATGGGAGAAGCATCCATAGAGGTACTTCCTGATGCTGCTGATTATCATTATCTTCCTAACTGAAAGTTGTTCTTACGTAAAGATGAATGAAAAGCTAACAGGTTTTCTGCCAATTTTACATAGGAGATAATTGGTGGCAACATCCTTCCAGCGTGTCAAGGTGACAGTTACAAGTTTCATGCTGCTGGCAGAGAGGATATTGATGTATGGAAGATTGGTTCTTGATTGTTCACTTCGATTCAGTGAATTTTATTGTGATATATGCAAATACTATTTTCAGGTTCGGATGCTGGGTTCAGGTAGGCCTTTCCTGGTGGAGATACAAAATGCCCGCATGCTTCCATCTGAGGCTCTTGTAAAAGAAATAGAAACAAAGATAAATAACTTAAATACTAAATTGGTGAGTTGCTTGGAAAAATCAAGGTTGTGTTTTCTTTCTTCCTATTTTTAAGCATTGGAACTAATTGCAAAGGAAATTCTTCTGGATGCAGGTTGCAGTTAAAAATCTTAAAATGGTAGCCAATCAAGGCTGGACTCTGATGCATGAGGGGGAAGCAGAAAAGCAGGTTTTATTTTAAATATATAGTTCCCTTTTTTGCTCATATTTGAGTATGGTGATTCATCCTTTCATCATTTGAGATAAAACTGTTTTATGCATTGAGGAAATTAGACCCATATACAATTGTTGTACTTTCTTGCAGAAGCAATACTGTGCACTTGTGTGGATTTCACGCCCACTTGAAGATAAAGACTTGCATTCTGTTGCTTCCCTCAAGGACTTGGTTAGTTTTTCTCTCAGCTTCATTTCCTATTTTTCTTTCTAGCCAACTAGCAGCAACTAATATAACTCAAAACCTTAAACTTCTTATGGGTTTCCCTGAATCTTGCAGACTTGCATCAAGCAGATTCAGTGAAAATTTTGTAGTTTAGCTGTATTGGCTATTTGTTTTTTATCGTGTTGAGTGCTAACTATTTTTGCTCTTTATTCTTTTGCAGCCAATTTTGCAGAGAACACCAATAAGGGTGCTTCATCGTCGGAGTCCATTAGAACGTGAAAGGATTGTACATTGGTTAGAATGTTTTTTATCATGTTGAGTGCTAACTATTTTTGCTCTTTATTCTTTTGCATCCTACATTGTGTTAGTTTGGCTCAACTGTTGATCTATGTTTACATCGTCTAAGAGTCTCTTCCCCTTTTCCCAATTGTAGGATGAAAATAGAAACTATTGCTGAGGGCTCTCAATATTTTCTTTTACATCTATGTACCCAGGTAACCTCTCCTCTTAATTCTAACTATATTTTCAGATATTCTTCTTTTCACAGATTATTCTGAAGGTCCTATTTAAAATTAGACTTCAGAATAATGTTAATCGTCTGGATACACGACATAAACTGAAAATTATGGAGCGAGGGGGACTGATGAAAATTTAGAATTGAAATGGAATGCAATTTTTGAAATAAGATTCTATTTTTTGTCTTTTGATTCACAAGGAATTGAAACTTGTTTTTTTTATATTTTAATGTTTTAATAACTCTTAATATAACGATATGTATTTTTTTGTATAATTTTTAACCCAATCAATAAACTTTATTTAGTTACCTAGAAAATAAACTTGGAATATGATTTTCTTGAGCTTAAACAAGTACAAAGTGATGGTCCACACTGACTAATTATTAGATTTCCCATTTCTATGCTGTTTGCTCATTGGTATGCTTATGAACAGTTTAAATAATGTTCGTATCTAACAAAATGTGGAAGTACTAATGATAATAGTTGCAATGTAGGCTGGGACGTATATTAAAGAATTTGTTCACGGAGATCTAGGGCGTACTCATCCAAGGTAAGCAACAAAGGCTTGAGTCAGCTTTGTATCAGAGTCTCTCTCACAATCCCCCTTCCATCTATAATTATTTGCCTCATTCAAAAAAAATTCTCTCACTTTGGCAGCATTGGATCAATTCTAGGATGCAGAGCGGAGATCCTGCAACTTGATGTTACAGAAGTTAAAATGGACTGTTTTCTTGGTGAATGAGTTAGCTTTTTGGTCTAGAATTAACATGTTTTTCATACTTGCACTCAATAACATGTTTTTGGCTGAATGAGTTTGTTGCTTGTTTGTCTAGACTTAACCATCCATTTGTCACCTCAAAACACCCAATTTATTTATTTAAATCTAAGAACGGTTTGTTTATTGTTGGTATTGTTCCATGGCATAGCGAAATCGTATATCTAAACTTGAAACGTTCAGTAAATAATTTATTCTATTTCCTTCAAAAAAAAAAAAAAGGGAGGCATTATGGGGGTGGCAAACATCAAAGTTTTCTAGACTTGCGTATTTTTACATATAAGTTGGCTATTAATCATTCCAAGCAGCACCCAACATATTTGCCATGAAACCATACTGATCAGCAGCTTCATCAATCCTGGTGTGGTGGTGAAACTAGAAAAGGAAACTAAAAGTTTAGCCCATTACCATTTTTTGTGTTGGACGTCCAGCCCCGTGTCCAGCCTTAGACTCAATGTGGCCTATTATTGGGTTGGTCTGAGGGCTATTCTCCAGGCTTGTGCACAAAACATATTGCATGGTCTTAAAACAAGTACAACACAAAAAAGGACACGAGTTGATGCATTAAATACATGAACTAATTAACAAGGAAACAGAGGCGTATGACCAAATTTCCAATAGTTTTACATAGCATACGGCAATGCTACTAATCTATTGATCCTAGAAGTAAAACATCAACCTTGTTATTACTCTTTATATAGAACTAACGAAATATCAATGATTGAGAACTCTTGCCATCGTGATCTATTAGCAAATGCAAAATGGTGTATGATAGCAAAACTTTGACAACTAGCCGCCAATAACTTGAGCGAGTGTAATGTTACAACTCGATCATCATGATCAGCTGTCAGTAGCATGGTAAAGCGACGAGTGGTAATAAGAGGCGGAGAGAGAAAGAAGGGGAAGTGACGAGCGTATGAGAGCATATGGAATAATTTTAATATGAAAGTGGTGAACTAATAGAAATATGATATATAGTGATATCTTTTTAAAAATTATATCATAATTTTTTTAAGTGAAGCTTATGATTTTTATAATTATAAAATATAAAAGATATATTATCATCTAATTATATTATTATTTTAAGAAAGATGTCTAACTAAAACAAGCATAATATTATATAATTTTCTCTTGTACTTCATTCAAGAGTAATGCTAATCCATTCATTTTACATAATTTGATGTTTGTCATTTTTTTTAGCAAAAATGATGTAGCATCATAATATCATTAGAATTTGACAAAAAAAAAGAACAGCAAGCCTTAAAACTCCATGACAGACAAACAAGTGAAAGGCAACCAAACTTCCCCATGACGATAGAATTTTAAAACAAGAAAAAGCCAGCCCTAAATAATAAAACGGTCTAAATGAGAAAATATAAAGGGGGTATAAATAGAACAAAGACTACAACCTTATTATAGATATTTAACATGAGTCAATAAACCTGAAATAAGGTCAAATACTCTCCACATCATGAGGCCCACACATTCTCAAGTATTAAAGCAATGAAAAATTAGGGAAAAGAATGATAAAATATATTTCAGAGCAACTCCAACGAATAGCGCAGTAAATTCACTTTTAATCTTTTCAACGTTGCGCCATTTTGAATATTTACTACTGTGGTGCGCCACACGCTATTTTTTTTTTTAAATTGTTTTGATTAAGTTTCAATTTCTTTCAATTAAGTTCTTTATTATTAATTTAGTTATTAAAAATTTTCAATTAGATTCTAATTTTTTTAATTTATATAATATATTGTATTATTAATTTATTTTATATTTTTAATAATTATAAAAATTTAATTTGTATTAATATAATATTAAATATATGTAGCATTTTTATTATTAATGTTTAATTAATATATTTTTATATTTAATGTATTATTATTTATGTCCAATATATGTATTTATTTTATTTATTAATTAAATATATAATTAATTAAATTACTTAATATTTAATGTTGGATGAAAACGTAAAATATATAAAGATATGGGGTTAATATATAAAATGATAGGAAATTTTTGTAGTGAAATGAATAAATAAAGTTAAAGATAAAAATTAATATAATATTGATGAGAGAGAAGAATATGAAAAAAATATTTTTTTTGTGTTAAAAATGGTGTAAATAGTTGGAGATGATATTACGTTATTTTAGTGTTTTGTAAAAAATGGTACAAATCGTTGGAGATGGCCTTATGAGATATAAGCTCTAATAATACAATGATAATACAATGATAATGAGATAAAGAAGAATGAATTGTAACTTCACAAAAAGGTTAATGAACTTAAGCAAAAGCCGAGAAAACACTTCAAAGGATAACAATGGCCTCGAGAGAGCATGCGGACCATCGAAAGAAGATTGATTATGAGTTTATTATTCAGAAAAAATGTATTTTGTTAACTGAATAATAAATGTATTTTATCACTAGGTCATTTCTCGTTTTGTATATTTAATTTTGCCTGGGGTAAAAGTTTTTTTTTTTTTTGGACTAACTTCATATATTTATTAAATACATTTCTTTTGTATTTTGACTAATTAACTCAAATTCTAGAAGGAAAAGGAAAACTAGAATTAGACTTCAATTAAAAACATCCATCAAAAAGTAATTGATAAAAAGCTACAATTTCCATCTCCCATCATCGGAGAAATTATATAATATAATAATAATTTTAATTATATATCTAATTTGTGGATATAAAATAATTAAATAATAATATGTAGTGATATTTATTTAATTATGTATTTTAAAATTTTTCAAAACAAATCTTATAGTTTCTCTAACTATAAGATATGAAAATTATATTATTATATTTAACTGGCTTGCTAATTTAAATAAAATATTTAATTAAAATCAAAATTATATTATATAATTTTTCCCATTTAGACAAAAGAAAAGGGGAATTAATATTGATTTCAAAAAAAAAATAGTATTAATCAATTCAGTAGGTACAAATTTATGTCAAAAAACCAAAACTAAACTAGACTTGCGCTATAGCCAGACCGCGAAATTAAATTGAAATCAAAACAAAGAATCTCCATGCGCGCGTGTACACAGAACCCCAAGACAAAAATATTAACAACGGGACCGTGCAATCCACGTTCATATGTGCTCGTGAGGACATCGATTATCCGGAATTGAAAAAGTAACAGCTTTGTGTACTTTTTGGTGGGAAGTGGGGACTGCTGTTAACAAAGCCAACGGCCACATGAATGAGAGGCGGAGACTTGAGCGGCGACTGGAATAAGCTTTTATGGTAACACAAAGCCTCCTTTCCCTTTTCACTCCCTCAATCACTACTCTACTTCCACTCTGTTTTCCGAAAACCGGTCACCGGAGAGGAATGTATTGCTGTGATCTCTAGCTATCTCTAGAGAATTCCTACTGTTTCTTCTTTTTTTTTTGTTTATCAATGGGGAGTCTTTCTTCAGAGGACGAGTTGGATCAACTGAGTGAGAGGTTAGAATTCGATAGCTATAGTTTGAGTGCAGATGTGAGTGAATCGGAAAGTTCGAGTAGCTTCTCGTCCCGGCTTTACGATCATCAGGGTGCTTCTACTTATTTTTCTTCTTCGCCGCAGCTCGCTGGACCTCAATTCTCTGCTGCCGGTTCCATTTCTCCACCGCGGCTTCCTATAATGCTGCCAGTAGTTGGTGGTAGACACGTTAAGATCCCTACGAATGTGGCAGAGAAATCGGAAATTGATTTATCCGGTCAGTTTTTTACTTTTTATTTTCTCCTTTTCTTTGACTAAATTGAGAATTTGTTTCGATTAGAAGATTTTTTGTTGCTGGTGGATTTTGAACAATTGATGAAATTCTTTTACCAATAGGCTGTAGTTACTAAGTATAGGCTTAGGAATGGACACAAGTGCTAAGAATAAGTTTCTTGTTACTGCATGCTTAGAAACATTAGGATTTAGGAGCAATATTTTTGCTAAATCAGTGGTTTTTGGAATTTCCTGGTCAAGCGGATAACTGAACTTAACTCTTGCAGAATAACTATAGAATGCTTTTCAGCTAGTCATTTCTTTTTTACCATCAGAAGAGCTAAAGGCTTATGGTTGCATAACGATCTATCAACTGAATTGAAGCATAAATTGAGAACAAATCGTTGATTGAGGATTGTTGTAATTTTACTGGTTTTGTTCAATGCTTTTTTTGGGGGTTGCAGAGGTTGAAATGATGAAAGAGAGGTTTGCTAAGCTTCTGCTTGGAGAAGACATGTCAGGCGGAGGGAATGGAGTTAGTACTGCTCTGGCCATCTCTAATGCCATCACAAATCTCTCTGGTCAGTTATTGTACCTTCCTTTTTATTTTAGTTTTGATTTAATTATATCTACATCAGAGAATTTTATAGCTTTCACTTCATTTTTTGGCTGGATTCATTTGGCTGCTTAAGAAATTTTTATTATTTGTGGTGTTCAAATCCTCCACAGAAGCAAAAAGGGTTGCTATGATCTCATTTTTCTATGTATATTGACAGCTTCTGTGTTTGGGGAGCTATGGAAGTTAGAGCAACTAGCACAGCCAAAAAAGTTGATGTGGCACCGGGAGATGGAATGGCTTTTATGCATGAGTGATTCCATAATAGAGCTTGTTCCATCAATGCAGGAATTCCCGGATGGTGCAACCTTTGAAGTTATGGTGCCTCGGCCTCGCTCAGATCTACATGTGAACCTTCCAGCACTTAGGAAGCTTGATGCCATGTTGCTTAGCATTCTTGATGGGTTCTGCAGTTCAGAGTTTTATTATATTGATCGTGGGGTAATAGTTTCTGGTAATGATGAAACTAAAGCGTTTCATCTGTCTTCGTCTTCTTCAAGACTGTCAATTAATCAGCCAGAGAAGTGGTGGCTTCCCTTTCCAAAGGTTCCCCAGAATGGTTTGTCTGAAGATGCAAGAAAGAGACTGCAGCAGTGCAGGGAATGCACAAATCAGATTCTTAAGGCTGCCATGGCAATTAATAACAGCGTGTTATCTGAGATGGAAATTCCAAAAGCTTACTTAGAGAGCTTGTCCAAGGTACGGAAACACCGTCCTGCGATGTCAAATTCTAATTGGGAAGACTATGTTGTGAACGTTATTATGCTAGACAAGTATTTGAAATGAATTAAATGTTTTTTATGTTTTTTTTTTTTGCTTAATTTGATTGGGATATTAACTCTTTCAGGGTGGAAAGGCTTGTTTGGGTGAGAACATTTATCGTCATGTAACTGCCTATCATTTCTCTCCAGATTGTCTTTTGGATTACTTGGATCTGTCATCAGAATACTCAACTTTGGAAATAGCAAACAGGATTGAAGCTGCTGCACACATTTGGAGGAAAAAATACCTTAAAAAGCAGAGAGTTCATTCAAGGGCTGGGAAGAGGTCATCATGGGGAGGCAGGGTCAAAAGCTTTGTTGGTGAAGAGACAAGATGTAAGATTCTAGCAAGACGGGCTGAGAGCCTCTTAAATAGCCTAAGGCTGCGTTTCCCTGCCCTTCCACAGACTACTTTGGACATGACCAAGATTCAATGTAACAAGGTATAGACTACATATCATCATCCTAACCTTCTAGTTCTCTGGCTACTGCTTGTTGAGAGCCATAATCGCCCAAATGTTCACATGAATAGAAATACTATAGCTAAATAGAACAAGTAAAATAAAACATTCCTTCATTGCAGGATGTAGGACATGCTATCATTGAGAGCTATTCAAGGGTGATGGAAAGCTTAGCCTTCAATATAATGGCAAGGATCGATGATCTCCTATATGTGGATGATGCAACGAAGCGACGTGCAGCAACAGAGTCAATATCTCTTTTTGATCAGGGAAGGCTAGAGAGAACACTTCCTAAACAAAAGAAGAACAAAAACCCTTAGTGGAAGAACGCATCATTTTGAAAAGAAGAGCAGGCTAAAGGACTCACCAATTCAGACACTGCAGAAACTAACCTTCTAAGCTGAAAGAATAAAAGATATTCTTCTTTTAATTACCTCAGTAGCTCAAGAATCAAGTAATGCTTTGGAATCAAGTTTCGATATCTTGATCCAGTCAGGGCAGAAGAAAGCTAGTTTCATAGTTCAGATAGGTAGACAAATAGTGCTGTATTAGTTACTCTGCAAGCATTGAACATACCCAGGTAATCTAAATATACCTTTTTTTCACTGTATTCTAGTTTGTAGAAATACATTTGGGTATTGTATTTATAATTCAGTAGCAAATGCATCTTCTGTTGCAATAGATCTCTTGGGAAGTCCATAATTTCGCAAATGAATTCAGTTCTTTTCTAGTCTCCTTAAACTTCAAGGTTAGAATGCAGCTGAGGAACAGGAGAAACACTGCTTCTAAGCTTTGAATCTGATTTCTGGACAATATTGTCTCCAATTCTTTTCTTTTGGTTGCTCTTGCTCGTTTTGAATTGCCTCATCGTCTACTTCGTTCACTTCATATAGATTTTCATTTTCACAAAAAATATCAATGGATGAATCGAATGGCTTAGTTCTTGGCCTCAGACGCTACAATTTTTAATAATATCCGCAGCATGACTAGGTTCTTTTCTAGTTTTATTCTCGTTGTATAACCACATATTTTTATGTTGTCATATAAACAGTGAATCAAATAAAATTAAAATATCAAGTTTCATTTATTAATTTTGATATGTATAGTATATAGATTTTTTTTTATATTTCCTATGTTCTGAATTCATAAATTTTAAATTATAATTTTTTAATATGAATAAATCATATTAATAAATAAATAAATATCTATTTACCAATGTGCCTATACCTTAATGTTTTATAGTTATTTCAAAATTATGATACTGCGGGATTAAATTCCTAATCCGGGTTAAATTAATAAATCTAATTAAACTAAATTTAAAATAAAGATGAATGTATTTAAAGATTTTAGAATATATTTAATCACTCAAAAAAAATAATTTATTTTGCTAACACTAATCAATAATAACAATCAAGGCTTTCATCATTTATTTTACGTAATAGGAAAAGAGATAGTAATATTTATTTTTCTTTCGGGACTGTGAAGAGGGATTCCACTCAAATTTAACTACAATGATTAAATTTAATAGTATTAATTTAACACATATGATATTTTATATTAAAATTAATAAATAACAAATTACATGTTTAATAATATATTAATAGTATTATTAAATATTAATAATATATATTTACCCAGTCAATTTTTAAACAAATCAAATAATGAATTTAATATAATATGAAAATACTCTAAATGCAAATAAAATTAAAAAAGATTGTTCCAAGGAGTATAAATCTATTATCTTGATGCTAAATTAAAATATCATGGGATTCAATTAATTAACTATAACTTAATTATTTCACACCAATATAATCTAAATCTTTTTACACCAATACTTAAAAAATAATTTATTGCATCAATATTACGAAATTAAATAATTATTTTTTTTATCATTTGTTAAGAAAATTAAAATATATATATATAAAAAAAAAAACTGAATCCTGTCAATAATTGCAGAGTTAATGAACCGGTAATTAGTACTGTTAAATTCACCTTATATACTGAGATAGTGAAATTTCGATACGTTAAAAATCAAGTAGAGGCGGTAAAATGGTTGAAGACAGACAGGTCATTTAAGCTTCCATGTTAGGTTAGGCTGGAATCGACTTCAAGGGTTTTAGAAAATTTTAAACGTTCGATTCGTAAGGATTAAAGCTTTTTTATGAAGAAATTTCGGAGTTTTGGCCAAATTTATGATTTATCGCTAACGGATTAAGTTTTTCTTAAGGCTTTTCACTGAAGTCAGTATCAAGAGTTGCAGTGAAGAAAGGTACCGCCATTATTGCTTTATGAATTATAGATTGTCCTTCACTTCAAATGCATTAATTATCGATGAAATTATAGATTTCTTGATTTGTTTCGTTTTGTTTTTAGGACCTTATATTTCCTTCCCCTTTTCATATCAATTTTATACATTCACTTCCTCGATCATTTAAACCTTTCATTATAACGCCTGATTAAATGCCCTTTTAATGCTAGCGGCAAGTACAAGTTTACTTGACAATAATTCTAAAATCGATACCTTCTGTCCCAATGTAATATACTCTCTCCATACACATCTAATACGAACATCTATTAAAAAAATAATTAAAATTTTTAAATATTATATAAATTTATTTTAAATAAATTAAAATATTTTTTATTAATTCATTAATATTATTATACTCTCAATTTATTAATTAATTTATTAATGATAAAATAAGAGAACAACTAAATAAAAATTAATTAATTTTTTATTATATAAAATAAATAATTTAAAATAAATAATTTTTTTTATAAAAATGATAAGTACAACAGAATAAAAAATTAATATTAAAAAAATTCCTTTTAAATTAATAAGTATAATATCACATGTAACTCGATTACGTTTTTTCTCCATACTATTTTCATCCTATTTAAATTATATTCTTTTTTTGAGGTACATGTGATAATATAATTTAAATTATATTTAAATTATATTCTTCAATTCATATAAATTTATCAAGAAAATAATTAATTTTTTCAACATTATATAAAATTATTTTAAATGAATTAAAATGCCATCTAATAATTTATTCTCTCACTTCATCAATTAACTAATTAATAATAAAAATATAATTAAAAAAAATACTACTTCTATAACATTTAAAATATATCACTTTTACAAAAAAAAATTATCTCACTTATATTACCATTTCATAAAATTAATAAAAATTAATTATTTTTTATTATACCCTTATTATTAATAAATTAATTAATAAAATAAAAATAAAATATTTTTAATATTAATAAGTTTATAAAATATTTTAATCTATTTTAAATAATTTTTTATAATATTTAAAAAATATAATGATTATCTTAATATGTATATATAAATTAAACGCGACATTATAAATAAGACGAAAATAATAATTAATTTTTATTAGTTTTATAAAATAATAATATAAATAAAATATTTTTTTTTACAAAAAAATCATTTTAAACGAGAAGAAAATACTAATAATTAAGTATTGCAGTGAATGTATATTTTGCATAATTATTTTTCATCTTCTTCATATCAATATTTAAAAGTTAACTCTAAAAAAAAATTACAATATCCATGAAATATAATTCTGCTTTTTTAATATTTAAAATTTTAAGAAAAATAATTCACAAAATGCGAAGGACATCATTGCTTAAAATGAATTCATCTTGTATGATATTCAAATTTCAAATCTCATTGATAATGGAATTCAAACATTCAAATATCATTAATGACAAAATTGATGGTAAACCTTTTAGAATGTAAATATAAATCAAAAGTGCATATCAAAATACTAGTACAATTTAGCAACAAATAGACATTTTTAAACAATGAATCCTTATTTTAATCTCTCAAAAATTATACACTGTTGATTCTAATTAAATACTCTAATCGAAATAACTCAATATCAATACTATTTTAGACTGAGTTGAAACACATAAACTAAAGAAACTAACCAATAAAAGTCGAAAAACTTACTATACATGGCAAAGATTTTGAAAAGAAAAAGAAGATACAAACGTCTCTCTCTCTAGTCTTAAGTTACCCAAACCAAAATTCTTTAATAATCCATATCAAGGTCCCCTCCATTATATTCAAGAATAAGACAAAAGGTGATTTGGTTATGTAAAATGAAAATCTAGCGATGCGTCTGTTAAAAAAACCGAACAAATTAGAATACTGTTAGAAAAATCGAACAAATTAGAATAGATATAGCTAAGAGAGACAGATGTAGACTTAAACTGACTTGATAAAAAATATTCTAGAATAATATTATGATGTTACATCTATCAAAAGAGATAACGTCTTAAATCATATTGAAGGAAAAAAAAAGAATCAATATAACCGATACCATAATTAAGGCTTTGTTGTTATTGTATTATTTTGGATAGAACTATATATATATATATATATATAAAGACAAAGCTTTCTCTGCCGCTGCATATATTTGGTTACAACTTCTTCATCAACTCTACACACTCGGTGATATAATTAATTAATCCAACTGTAATTATTTACCATTTTTACTCTGTCGTACACTCAAAAATTCAAAAACCCATTTTGACCCAAAAGGAATAGAAGGATCATAATATTCATCTTTGCTAGAAAATTGAAATTTTTATGACCAGAGAGAAAAGCCTTAAAAAGCAATCTCTCCTTAATCTCCATAATCTTCTTTCCAAGAAAGTGATTTTTGAGATGGAGAGCCACCACCATGGCTTACTAAATCTCCAACCGCCTTTCATTGTTCGTGCAAAACACGCACCAATGAGATTCGAAATTCCAGTCAACACCTGCTACTGTTAATGACGTGGAGGGCACCGATTGGATGTTACATCCACGATTTAGAAAACATATCGGTGATTGTTTTTTTTATATAATAACAATTCAAAAGCAGTGCCAGTCTTCAATCATGAGCCTACGTATATTGGACCCTTGGCGACTGTTGAAAACGTATACAGTAATAGGTCTGCCCTAAAAATAAAGGGGCCCCTGCCCTACAATAATTAGTTAATTTGTAAAATAAATTTAATTAATTAATTTATAAGAATTAAGTAAAAAAATGAACAACGGCGGCAAACATGCATGAAGCCAATTAACAATGAAATCTCCACCTTCGATTGTGATGATCTTATAAAATTAAATCTCTTATCATTTTTTACATATATTCTAATATAAAATATACACAGAAGATAATTGCCGATTAGCAGCTTTTTTTTATTTAATAAAACTGAATAAATAGACCTTTTAATGGAGCCACCGTTTACTGAACGCTTCCAAGCTTTGAGCCCTAGTTTCCGGGCTTAGATCAAGAGAAAAAAGAACTGAAAACCCTAGATCAGAAGCGTTATAAACGAAGAAGGAAAAAGAAAAAAAAAACCCACTATTCTATCAACAAATTAATGGGGAAAACAGGAAATAAAGATCTGAATAAAAGTGAAAATTAATTAACTAATCAGAGCAAACCAAATCAAATGATTTAAGCTATGTGAATAAAATCTCCCATAATAAACATCTGAAAACTTGGGCATAATGTTTTCTTTTAAGTTATAACATCTGTATTAATCATATTCTGCAGAAACTTGAAAAACCCACTTGATTATGGATTATGAAATTAAAGAGATACTATCTATTATATGCATATGTATTTATATGTATATATATAAATATACCCTAATGTTGTAGAAACTATGAGGGTATGGAACCATGAGCATCTGACCATAAAAATCAAGAAAAACTAACATAAAATTATAAGAAGAAACTGTAAATCAAGTTGTTTACATATATATATATATATATATATATATATATTACCTTTGAAGATCGATCTTTCTCATATAAGATAAGAGAAGAAGAGAGAGAAGTGAGAGATAAAGATCACGAGAGTTTCACAAAGAGAGACCAACAGAGCTCAGTTGGCAGTATGCCCACCTCCATATATACATATAAATATTACTATACAAGAAAGTATTGAATTGTATAGAAAGGAGGAGGTGGACAGAATGCCAATAAACTCTGTAAGAAACCCTTTGTTAAACCCACATGAAAAGCTTTAAAACAAATCCTCATCATTGATTGATTCATTCACCATCAAAGAGAACACAAACAAAGAAAACCAAGTAAGCAACTTTGGAGGAATATAGAGAGGCAGATGGTATTATTTAAGATAGGTGATGAAGACTGAAGAAGAGGATGGTTCCACAGTAAATAAGAGAGAGAGAGAGAGTGATGGCCTCATGTGTGTAATTAATTGAAAAGGGTCAAGCAAAGCAAAGCAAAGAATTAAGATAGAGATGGTTTCAGACCCATAATAATAAATTATATATATATAAGCAAATTGGGCATATACTACATATATATATTTATAATATAATATATTATATTATATTATATATATACTTATGAGTTAGAGAAGAAGAATTAGGGGAAGGCTTAAAAGGATCATCATAGTTATTATTGCCCTCTTTACCAACTCTCTCTTTCCCTCGTTCTTGATAAAACCAAACCCCTTTTATTTAGCTACTCTCTTCAGTCTTTTCTAAGCTTTGGCTAAGGCTTCGCTCTCTTCTATAATGCTCTTCCTTTTTTTACATCACAGGCCCCCTCGTTTCTGATGCCAAAAATTTTTTTCGCACGCACGTATCTTATCTGAATAAACTGATGAGAAAAAATATATTTTGGTCTTTGTTTAATTAATTAATTTACTGCAACCAAATTATGACAAAACAAGTGCAAAAATTCATCAGTTTCGGGTTATTAAGAACTTTAATGCAGCTTTCTCTTTTGTTTTATAACAGTCTCTCTGCTCTTCACCTCCTGTTTTTAAGCTACCACTTCTTTTTTTTTTTTTCCTTTTCTTAATTGCTAGTACTGTAAATTTGTTTACTACTATTACTTGCTACCGCTCTACACATCTACTATGACCCATACAAGAAACGGGGATGGGTTTTATTTTACCGTTTGGTCATAAGTTCATAACAGTCAAATGCCTGTAAAAAACAGTTATAGTAAAAAGTTAAAGTAAAATATAGGAAAAAATACAGTTAATAATAATTTGTGCCCCGAATAATAATAGAAAAAATAAATTATTTTTATTAATTAAGTGTATATACACTTGATCTGTAATATTTTTTTCATAGAACTATTAACATTTTTAATTTTAAAAATATTTTTTTGTTTAAATCGTTCAGTATTATACAATTTAAAATGACTACAGTTTAATCTAAATTCACACCAACATGACTATTAAAAAGTAAAAAAAAAATGTTTAATTCTATTTGATATATACATACGATTTGTTAATATATATAGGTCTAAAATTATTAATATGTTCATGCTAAATAAAATAATTAATAAGCATATTTATAATAAATGCTTAGTTTGAATTATAAAAGAATAATTATATTAAAAGTAATTAAAATAAATTAAGATATAAATTGGCAGTTTCATAATCTCATTACTTTATTTACATTATAGTTACATTATAAATTAATTATTATATTATTATTTAAATATTTTATAATCAATAATATTATATTTAATTATTTATATTTTTTAAATTATAATTATTTTTGACTTAATTAATAATTTTTTTAATTTTTAATTTTTATAATAATTAATAATTATTTAATATAGATAAAAAGTAAATAAATAATTTATAAAAAATATATTTTTTATTAATTAAATAATTAAACTTTTTTTAAATATATGCTAGAAGAGAAATATCTCTATTAGAATGAAATGAGTAATAGATTTAGAATTTTTTTAATTATATCAATATAAAAATAAACTAAAATTTGTGTTTTGCTCGGAGAAAAGGAGGTTACCATTTGATCAAAATTTAAAATTACACTCATTTACTTACAAATGCCATAATTTTATTTTTATTTTTATTTTTATTTTATTTTTATTTTTTTATTACTATTAATCAACTTTTTATTTTTTTATGAATTTTTTTTTACTGTGGTTAAGTGGATAGAATGAGCGTTATTGAAATGATGAAGGGAAATCTACTGTTGCCACACCATTTATTGTTGGTATTCATAAAAAGGTATTAATGGAGTTTGTCACCTTGCTAGCTAACATCAACGTACCTCATTATGCCAGCGTGGAAATAGCTTTGGCCCTTGTTGACTTGAAACACACATTATCAATGAATTTTAAGTGAAGAAACTAATGCATCATCAATTGCTAATAGACTTTTGTTAACTTTGTTTAGCTAGCCCTAATCTAAAACATCAAAGTTCTCATTATATCACCATGGAAAATAGTTATTAATTATAAATTTGATTATTTATTTTTATGTTTTCCATTTATTTTGTTAGACTTTTAATCTTAAATATCTCAGTATTAATTTGATTTTTAAGATAATCAATACTCTCAATTTTTATTTATTGAAAAATTTTTCTAATGTAAAATTATCAAATTATTAAAATTTCTATTTAACATTTAAATCATTGCAGTATAAAATATAATAAATTTATAAAATTTATCATAATTTTTTTAATTTGTAAATTTATCAAATTCATAAATATATAAAATTTAATGTGATTTTATTATAAATTTATTATATATGTAATAATCTTTGTAAATTTATTATATATTTTTATAAAATGGTTAAAAAATTTTATAAAATATTAAAAAAATTAAAAATAAGGTAAAAATGATGATTTTCTCATAATCTATATCTTTATAGTATAATTTTAATTAATTTTTATGACGATTAAGATGAGTTATGTACCCATAATCACCGAGTACATAAAAAAAAAAGAAATTTATATTTATATTAAAATTTAGTGTTATATAATTGATGGTTAGTGTTTCTTTAATATAAAAAAGAAAGTCATATAACTCTTGCAAGTTTTCTTATGTTTCAATCAATATATTCTCGAAGTTGGAGGTTTTGCTTAATTTCGCTGTCCGATCGATGTGATGGTCACACTTATCGCTATGAATTTAGTGTTACGGTCCAAAACAAGCACTTTCATATATCATCTAAAATTAGATGTTAGAAATTATATTTAAAAAAATACTTTTAATAGGTGTTATATCGGCAACATTTAAATAATAATACATATTTTTATTTTTTATTAAAATTAATTTTATTTTTATTTAAATTGAATGTAATAATAACCTTTTCAAAATAATTAATAAAAATACTCCATAAATTACAAAATTATTATGATAAATACCAATAAAAATAAAGCACGTCAATATAAAATACTTCTTTAATTTCAAATTTTAATATTAATAAAATAATAATTTTTTATTATGCTTATTTTTTTAATATTATAATATGCAAAGAGAAGAATTTAAATTTTGTGCATTTAGTCTTAATATATAATTATACTCATATTTAATAATATTTATTAAATTTATTTTATGTTAAAATAAGTATATAATATAAAAATATATATATTTATATTTTTAATAAAAATAATTATGTTTTTAATTTTTCTAAAATAAAAATATATTTATTAATTAAAGAAAAATTATTCCATTAACATATAAAAAAATTTAAGTGACGAACCAAGTTTTTATGGAGAGGACCCACTCACCCTCCATTGTTAGGTCCTACAATGCCACCACTAAGTTAATGAGTGTGGAATCCTAGGTGTGTATATTCTTTCTTCCGCCACTACAGGTTCTTCCCTTAAAATTCAAACATCCTCTTTTGACCTATATTAGACAAAGTTTAAAAATGTGATTAAAAGGTTAAGCATAGGTCAATTTTATATATTCATTAAGTCTAAAAAATTATTAACATGAATATTCAATCATAATCCCACTTTATTTTAAGAATTTTTTTTATTGAAATTCTCTCTTAATATTAGTTAACTTTGCCCATTTTTATAATCACAAGCAATTAATTTAAATCAATATTGTTTTATGATTAATAAAATGAATTGAATAATGAAGTTTTATAATAATTGAGAAGAAAGAAACTTCAAGCCTTGATCATGGCATGAGCCTTCAATTAAAATATAATTGTATTACAGGATAATTATATAATTTTTTATAATATAATATAATCTAATAATTATACAAAATGATGATCAAATATAAAAGAATTCCAATTTAAAACAATTAAAATTAAAATAATATCTTCCGTTGGCATAATAAATTATTAACATAAGTTATTAGTTATTAGAAAAGTGTTTATATTTATTAATATATTTTCTTTTTATCAAATATTTAGAAAGATTTGTTGGAATATTTACCTGTAATATTATTTTATTATTATATGTAAAAAAATCATATAATTGTTACGAATTAATCTAATATAATTGGTATTTTCATTATTATTTAAAAAAATATGAAAAATTATCTTAATATTTTATTAATTCAATAAAAAATTATTAATTAAATTCATTTGACATTGTCATTAATTAATTAACTAAAAATAAAATAAAATTATAGATTATCACGTGTAACACTCTTCCCAAAAGGAAATGTCACATACAAAAGATATAAAAAAGAAAGAAAAAGATACAAAATCTTCCCTTCTGTCGATTGATACGTCTTTGCGATGGCTGTCTGTGTTTGCTTTTTTGTTTTTAATCTCACGAGAGGCTTAAATACATACTAATAAAATAAAATAAAATAAAACATAAATGTCTATTTATGACACCAAAACTTTCTTTTATACTCCAACCATTAAATTCCTTCGACTCTAGTCATCTGCACCTGCCAATATCAAACTACCCATTTTAATTTTTATTTTAAAATTTTCAATATTCTTTAAACTACGCCAATATTCATTAATCCAATCGATTTTAAATTATTTATATATTTTTTTACACACTTTTTTATTTTGCATTCATTTTACAGTATACTTTAGTTTTTATAAATTAATTAATATATTTAATTTTTATTATATTCTTATTTAGCACTATATTTTTTAATATTTATTCTCATAATACATATTAAATAATAATATATACTTTAATTTTTATTAAAATTTATTTAATTTTTATTTAAATTTATTATAATTATTTTTATATTTTGTAAAAAGTGATTATAATAAATTTAAATAAAAATAAAATATATCTCAATAAAAAATAAAGTATTTATTGTTGCTTAATGTGTGTTATCACGATGCATCTTAAAAAAATTTTAAAAATATTTAATAAATATATTTTTATATTAAAATAATATTGTAATAAAATATATATATAAATTTATATTTTTAATAAAAATAATTATTTTTTTAATTTGTATGAAATAAAAAATATTTGCATCAATTTGAGATAAAAAAAATAATATTTTTTTAAATAAGTTTTTTAATAGGAAGAAAATTTATTTATGTTTTATATGAATTATTACTACTTTATGTTAGAAAAACCTTACGCTTTCAGAACTTATAAAATAAAAATTAAATCTATAAACAGAAAAATTAAGGAGAAGAATAAGAGAAGTAATCACACAATACATAAAGATTTACGTGGCTCGATAATTTGCTTACGTCCACGGGAGGTTTCTCACTTTATATTATAGAGAGAATACATCTGGGTTTTTTCTTTTCTCACAATTTAAAATTATTTAACATCTAAAGTGCTCTATATATAGTGTTTACTTTACCCTAAATACATAAGAAAATATTTTTCCTTAAGAAATTTTTTTTTCTTATTCTAACATATTTTTCTTATTTAAACTCTATTATAAAATTTATAATCATCCTATTTATTGGAGATCTTAGTACAAAACTGATTTGATTTATGAGTCATTATTTAACAACCTCCACCTTGGCGAATAATCAACCCTTTATAAGATTTGCTCAATTTTAAAATTTGTACCTCCACCTAAAGTTCCAACATCTTCACAAATTTTCAATTTGTGACTTGGAGCAAGTCCAAACAATGTTTGAACTTCTCCAAAAGTAGCATCTTTGTCAATATATTTGCTGCATTTTTCTTTGTATGTACCTTCATCAATAGAATCTCACCCGAAGAATTAACTCTCTTATTTTATGATATCTCACATCAATATGCTTTATTCTAGCATGGTACACTTGATTCTTGGATAACTCTATGGCACTTTAACTATAGCAATATATACCAAGAGTTTGCTGCTTGAAGCCTAATTCTGAGACAAGCCCTTTTAACTATAATGCTTCCTTAGCTGATTCTGTTATTGTCATATATTTTGCCTCTATGGTAGATAAAGCAATCACACTTTATAAAGTTGACCTCCAACTTATTTGACCATTTATAAGTGTGAAAATATAGCTTGTAGTAGATTTTCTATCATCCACATCTCCAACATAGTTTGAATCAATATATCCAATAACGGAGACCAAATCATTTATTGCACTATAGCAAATCCCATAATCAAAGGTACCTCTCAAGTATCAGATAATCTATTTTATAACCTGCCAGTGTTCCTTGTCTGGATTAGCCATAAACATGCTAACCATACTAATTGTCTGGACTTGTACACACCATTGCATACATTAAACTCCCTATTATACTAGCATACAAAATCTTTACCATGTACTGCAGTTCTTCTTCTATTATGAGATACTGATGGCTAGACAATTTGAGGTGACTAGCAAGAGGAGTAGTAACTAATTTTGCCTTGTCCATACTGAATCTCTCTAATACTCTTTTAATATAATTCTTTTGTGAGAGCCATAGTTTTCTATTTTTCTTCTCCCTATTGATCTCCATGCCAAGAATTTTCTTTGCAGCACATAAGTCATTCATATCAAACTCTTGACTTAACAAGGATTTAAGGTCACATATATCTTTCATGTCTCTTGCAGCAATTAACAAATCATCAATATAAATCAATAAGTATATGAAAAATCCATTATTCAAAGACTTAATATATAAACAACAATCATACTCACAACGGGTAAAGTCAATACTTATCATGTAAGAATCGAATCGCTTGTACCATTACCTTGGGGATTGCTTCAACCTATAAAGAGATTTCTTGAGTTTACATATTGGATGCTATTTACCTCGCTCCTCAAACTCTTATGGTTGTTCTATGTAAATTTTTTCTTCTAATTCACCATGAAGAAAAACTATTTTGACATCTAACTGCTCCAACTCTAAGTTTAATTGAGCTGTTAATGTCAACAATGTTCTGATAGTTGTATGTCTAATTACCGGTAAGAACACTTCATTGTAGCCAATTCTCTTTTTCTGTGAGTATCCTTTTGTAACTAACTGTGCCTTATATTTTACATTTTCTTTCTCTGAAGCTCCTTCCTTATTTTTATAGACCCATTTGCATCCAACTACCTCCTTCCCCTTAGGTAGTTTTGCTAACTCCCATGTATAATTCTTATGCAGTGACTCAATTTCTTCAGCCATAGCTTTTAACTATCTTTCTTTTTTTGGAATTGATGCTGCTTCTTGAAAAGAACTTGGTTCTCTTTCACTTGTTAGTAAAGCAAAGGAGGCTGAATCATCGTTTTTGCGATATCTAGCTGGGGGTCTAATTATGCGTCTAGGTCTATCTATGGTAATATTGTGCTCATGTTGATGATGTTGCACTTCTGTACTATCTGAATCATCATCCTTGCTTTCAGATTCATTTACTGGTAGAATTGGTTTTGAAAGACTGTCCAACCCAAACTCCACATTTATCTTAGAGGTTGATTCTACAACTTTTTTAGATGATTCATGCTTGCTTAATATAGCCCGCTCATCAAAGACTATATCTCTACGAACTATCACCTTTTTCGTCTTATGATCCCAAAGTCTATATCCTTTTACCCCTTTTTATATTTGACAAAGATGTATTTTCTTGACTTTGAATTCAATTTTGATATTTCATCACTAAGGATTAATGTGTAGGTTGGACATCCAAATATTTTGAGTACAAAGTAGTTGGCGTCTTTACCTGTCCAAGCATGTTATGCAGACTTTTCCTCTAATTTACTTGAAGGTCACTTGTTTATGATGAAACAAGTAGTATTTACTGCTTCTGTCAAAAATTGTTTGGGTAACCCTACTTGTAATCTCATTGCTCTGGCTCTTTCTAGTAATGTCCTGTTCATCATTTTTGCTACCCTATTATGCTTAGGTGTCTTAGGAACTGTGAAGTGTCGCTCAATTCCTTTTTTCTTGCAGGAATCTATGAACTCCTTAGATGTGTACTCACCTCCATTGTCAGACCTTAAACACTTCACGTTTTTTCCTGTCTATTTCTCAACATTGATTTTTCACTCATTGAACCTTGAGAATACTTCACCTTTCTCCTTCATGAAATATACCCAAATTTTTCAGGAGAAGTCATCAATGAATGTTATAAAATATCTGGCTCCACCTTTTACTATAACTTGTGCTGGACCCCAAATATCTGAATGAATATACTTTAATAATTGCTTGCTTTTCTATGAGAATGTCTTGAATTGAACTCTTTTTTATTTTTCATAGACACAAAACTCACAGAATCCAACTTCATACCGTGTTATTTCATTCAATAATTTTCTTTTATGAAGTTATTGCAAATCTTGCTCACTTATATGTCCTAATCGCATATGCCAGAGTTTGATGCATCCAAACTATCTTCTGTTGATGAATATGCAGAATTATTATTTACAACTGTACTATCTTCTAACCTGTACAAATTATTTTCTATTCACTTTTTCTTCATCATAGTCATAGCCCTTATGGATACCTTAAAAACTCTACTATTTGGAGCTGCTGAAAATCCATATAATTTCTTCTCTAATAAGCCCAAAAAAATTAGACTCTTCTTCAATTCATGAACATATTTGACATTCTCCAATGGTCTGACTATGTCGTCAAACATTTTAATTTTAATAGTTCCAATCCCCACTACTTTGCAAGTATAATTATCACCCAAAGTTACACTGCCGGCATCATATGCCTTATAACTGTGGAACCAATCTTTGTGAGAAGTATAATGTGATGAGCATGATGAATCCAAAATTCATGTATCCGATTTTAAATCATTGTTTGTCGTTGAGGCTACTAAGAGATTTTCCTCTTCTAAAGTATTAGCAGCTATATTGGCCGAATTTGAAGTTGCTTCTTTCTTATAAGCCCCTGTTTTTTCAATAATGGACAATTTTTCTTCCAGTGGCTCTTTTGACAACACTTGAAACATTCTTCCTTTGACATTTTTAACTTTAATTTTTCTCTCTTATGCTCCTTGTTCCTTACACTACTTTTTTCGCATTCTGAACTGACTAACAAACCCTCAGCTTGCACATTTTTCATCTACAACTTCTACATTGAAATATGAGACTTTAGAGCTGTCACCATTTTCTCGTAGTCTAGCATCTCATTCCCATTTAACAATACCATATTGAATTGATTGAAAGATAGTGGCAATGAACATAAGAGCATCAACGCCTTATCCTCATCATTCAACTTAACGTTCACACGCAATAAATCACTAACCTTTTAATTGAACTGAGCTATATGATTTTCTAGGTCTCCACCTTATTCTATTTTAAACCAGAATAGATAGCGCTTCATGAATAATTTGTTGGTGACGTTATTGGACATAAACAAACTCTCCAATTTTGTCCATAAACCTTTAGCTATCTTCTCGTTGATTACGTCATACACTACTGAATTCGCCAAACACATTCGGATTGTATTGAAGGCGATTGACTCAATATCTTGCCAATCATCTTCATCCATGTTTGCTGGCTTCGTTCCTCTTAATGCCTTATGAACCTTTATTTGTGTTAATAGATCATTCACTTTCATCTGCCATAGAAAGAAATTTTTCTTTCCATCAAACTTGTCGAACTTAGTATGTGTTTTAAATTTACTCATCCTAACTAGAAGCTCTCATACCAATTATTAGAAAAACCTTGCACTTTTATAACTTGCAAAATAATGGATTAATCTATGAACATAAAAACTAATGAGAATAATAAGAGAAGTAATCATACAAAATACAAAGATTTACTTGATTCGGTAATTTATCTACGTCCACGGGAGGTTTCTCACTTTATTTTTTAGAGAGAAAATACAATTGATATTTTTTTCTCGCAATTTAAAATTATTTAATATCCAGGGTGATCTATATATAGTATTTACTTTACCCTAAATATATAAAAAAAATTAATTTTTTTTAATTTTTTTTTTAATTTTATTATAAAATTAATAATTTTTAGTACAAAATTAATATAGCTTACGAGTCATTATTTAATATTTTATTGTATTCAAGAATGATGAGGAAAGGGAAGAGAGGGGTTAGGGTAACATAGTGAAGAATTGACTTTGTTCCCATGTAGTGTGCGTTAGTACGCACCCAGTTGAGTCATCAGAGCTATGATTAAATCATTGGGACAGTCAACAATTTAAGAATAGTAACTCTTGCCAGTTGTTTTTTCCATTAATTATCAATATTGCCTTAACTTTTAACTTCCTAATTACTTTCATATTTATTATTATTATTATTATTATTATTATTATTATGTAATTACTAATAATAATCACAATCTTCTTCAATTTTTTAATTTTTCATCCAATTAAATAATGATAATTGAGGATTTTTTTTAGTTTTTAACATGATTTTTTTGGTATAATAAAAAAATAAAAAAATAAAATTTGAGTCTATTATTAAATAAAAATTAAAATTTTTATAAAAATATTAAAAAATAAAAAATTTTAAAATTTTAAAAGAATTTATAATTAATTTATAAATTTATCGATTTGATATAATTCAATATGAATTTTATTTTATGTATGATAATAAATTTATTATAAGTATTTTATATATTTTTATAAAATAATAAAAAATTCTAATAAAACATTTAAAATTTTTTAAGAATATGTTGAATGAATTTTTTTTTCCTAAGATATATATATTTATCAGATGTGCAATCAGTAAATATTCTTAATAAATATATTATCATAATAAATAATAGTTTGGTATAGTTTAATAGTAATTTTTACAGTCAGAGTGAGTTGGGATATTGTATCAGACCTAAATTTTAAAATTTGACAATCACAGCACAGAACACAAATAGTAAATGAAAATTCACATCCAATCAATGATTCGACAGCTTAACATTATGAGCATGAGCTTATCCAAACACAATAAATCCATTTAAATGAGTTGCGCCCAATTTGGATAAAATGGAACTTATAAAAGGAAAATTTCTCTCATAAATTTGAAACTCACCTACCAAAATTTATATTAGGATTATTCATAAAATTAATATTATTTAAGCAATTTTAAAATTTTTCATTTTTGTTTCAAGGAATATTATATTATTTAATTAAATATTTATGAAGAACTTCAACAACAAAAATACGAACATCAATCCCTTATTCATAGGATCAGATAACCAAATAAGTATTTGGACACACTGATTTCCATACCTACTCCTAAATTTATATTTATATTAGAATTATTCATATTTGGCTTTTCAAATCTCAATTGATACATTGTATATAAATATATATTATCAATGAATGTGTAGATTAATTGACAAAGAGATTGTTATAGTTTAACTAAATATTTTGAGTTTGAGTATTTAAAAATATAACTACATTAAAGTTGCATAGCAAAAGATTTATCCATATTCGGCTTGACTCTAAAATAATAGTTATATAAAAAAAATATAAATATATATTTTATATTTTTTTGACATCTAATATCAATTTTGAATATATTAATTAAAATATATATCTACTCTTAAGTTATATTCCAACGTGTAAATTTTGTTTAGATATGATGAGATTGAGTTTAGAATTATATATATCGTAATGTTAGTAAAATTTTAGATAGAAAACAAAGTTATTGGTTTTCTCTTCCTTGTCATTGGATCAAATAATCAAGAGCATAAAATCTAGAGAGTTAGATAAAAGTTGATGCGCTTTGTATTTCAGGTGCAGCTTTTATCTTCTCTATCTGTATATGACTTTTGTTTCCTTTTCAGAAAGCTCAAAGGATCAGTGAATGCATTTGCGGGGACTATTATTATTATTATTATTATTATTATTATTATTATTATTATTATTATTATTATTATTATATATAATAGTATATATATATACATATAGTAATAATTAGTGGATGTATACATGAAGGATAATCAAAGCACAAGCTAAACATAAAAGTTCAAAATAAAACCTTATAATAAATAGTTTCACCAATTTAATTTAGGAAAATTACACTTCTCATCAAAATTTTTATATGTTTTATCAGATTTTTTTATTATTATATAAAAATATATATTAAATTCATAATAAATTTTATATATATCATACGAACTCGTATATTTATAAATTAATAAAAAATTCTAATAAATTTAAAAAGTTTTTTAATTTACTTCAATTAAAAATTAATCTTAACAAATTACTCATTAAATAATTTATTTTTTATTTTATTAAAAAGTTGTTTATGTTGATTATTTGGTTGACTAGTTGTTAAAATTTAAAACTATATATATATTGCAAAGCTCGATGCATGAAAATCCTTTTAATGATTGTGCGTTATGGGGGTAGAAGTAAGGGAGAAAATGCTTGAAAAAAGTAAACCAATTGAATTGTATTGGATTTTCTGCTTTATGTAAAAAGAAACTCAATTCCAATCATTCAATCCTCTTGGTGCTGCTCAGATAATATATAATATACAATTTAATTACTTTCATTCTTTTAACTTTAGTATATTTCGAGTTCTATACATTTTTTTTTCATTTCTTATATAATCTTTAATTGAAAAACTATATAATATATTTTATTATATTATTTATATATAAATGGTATAGTTGTTAGCTTTTGAACTATAGTAATTATAATTGCATGCTTGCTAGCTAGGTCTGTTTGGGTTGACATATGACTAGTAGGGAGAATTGTAAAAAGTCTTTGCTTGAAGAAGGATCGATCTTTATCCATTGAAGGCGTAGAAGGGAAAGATTAATCTGCTTCTTACTTCATAACAAAAAAAAAAAAACAAAAAAAGAGAAGGCTGTAGAACTAAATAAAGAGAAAATAAAAGATTTAAAATTATCAACCCTCAAAATATCAGCAACAGCTCTAAATTTATGATAGAAAATATATATATATATATAGAAAGAGAAAACTTCACAAAAAAAAAAGAGGAAAAATTTCACAAGAAAAAAAATTAAAATTTAATTGAGTTAAGCATTAATATAAAGAATGACAAATCAATTATAAACCTTTTTTTTTTCTGAAAAAAATCAATTATAAACCTATTAATCATAAAAATATGCTTTTATATTATATGTCATCACGCCGTATTCCGGCGAGCTCATAAAAAATAGTTTGATCAAGTATATATATATATATATATATATTATACAAATTACAAGATTTTATTTTTTTTTGAATGGAGATTTTAATTTAAAAGATAATCTCTTAAACAAAAATCATGTAGAATATGTAATTAGATAAGCATATAAACAAAACACACACTTAATTAAGAGTTACTATTGTAGAAAAGATTGATGTTGATTATCGGAGATAAGATTGATTTCTTTCTTTCTTTCTTTTTTTTTTCCCCGTACGTGGAAATAAATTTTTTACCAGTAAAGATATGAGAATTTTCTAACATTTGACTTCTTATATGTAATAATTTATAAGCGTTATTGACATTGTCTTGTAATATGTAGAATAATTTATAAGCATTATTGGCAATTTGGCTGTCGCTTGAAAATGAATTGCCATTCCTAGCAAGTAATTATTATATATGTTCTCTCAACAGAATAATTACACACAATTTTTTATCTTATAAAAATTTAAAAAAATTAATTATTTTTTTTAAAAAATAATTTATATGTATTTTTTATAACACTTTTATTTTAATATGAAATATATTCACTAAATATTTTTAAATAATAATAATATTTTTAAATATTATATTTATAATGAAAAAATTAATTATGAATCTATTTTTTAATTAAGGTGAATTTAGTATTAAATTATATTTCGGCATATTAATAAATAATATTAAGTATAAATAAAATAAAATTTTAATATATTAATAATTTATTAAAATAATAAATTACAATGTGAGATTAAAAAAAACTGTCTATTAATAATTTATTATTATTATATATAATGCGAAACATATATAATTGGCGCAAATTATTGGAATTTTCCCTCGCTGGGACACTGTCAACTGATGACTCTATATATGCCCCTATGTATGTTTGTGGCGTCGTACTGCCTAAGTTAGAGTTATAATTTATTTTAAAATATTTGATGTTTAATAATATTAAAATAAAATTTAATACTATTTATTAATTTATTTTTTATATTTAATATTATTATTAATAAGTAAGAAAATTAATAGAAATTAAAAATAAATTGATAACTTTAGTTAAATTTTTAAAATTTAAAAGAGTATTTAAATTAAAACTGATGGGGTATTTAATATTTATATATATATAATTTGGTTCATTAATTAAGTTATTTACGAGTAGTATTTAAGTAGTAATTTTCTTTCTTAGATCAAAGAGTAAATTATAAAGGAGTAGCTAAAGAGCATTATATATATGAAATGGCATGCATCAATGATAATGAGTTCTCTAATTAAGTATGGGACACTTTTTTTAATGCATGTGGGCTGCCTGCCTCGCATGCAATTATGATTTCCTCACTCATATATTTAATACTATTATTTAATTCTCAACTATCCTTCTTAATTATTTACTATTTTTTTATTAAGTAACAGTGTATTGATATATTCTTTCAGTGATTAAAGAATGGAATAATAGTAAAAGAAAGATGTAATTAATGCTTTGAGACTTTGGTTTTCAAGATAGTATTATATGTATTTGACTTGTGTTTTATTTTTTTTTATTTTATATCAATAATTGTATAATTTTTTTATTTTACTTTAAATATTAATTAAAAAATTTTAATATTATTTTTATTAATTATTAAAAAAATATATACAATGATTTAATGGATCTAATTTTTTCTCGCATCATATTTATTACGAGAGCATTCATATACCGAACTATCCTTATTATAAAAAATATATAAGGTGAAAAATAAAAAAAAAATATTTAGATAAATTATAATAAAATTTTTATAAAATTTATAATGACTAATTATTTTTTTATTTATGTGCATTATTTTTATACAATACTTTAAAAAAATGGATGGAATAATTATTTTTTTTACAAAAAAAAAAAGCAAACGTAAAACTTGTTCATTTTATAATTTCAAGCATAATCAACACAATTAATCACGAGGATCAGATAGAGTTTAATAACATATATATACATATATTTAGAATTGATTTATTTTTCTCTATGCTAATACCAAAAAATAATCAAATATATTATTTACAAAAAGATAAGCACTTTACACTTAATAATCTTGGAACATACTGGATGTAAAGCCTAAGAAGACTATTGAGGATTGGGGATTGAATGGTTTTATTTATTTATTTATTATAATTTTAAGAAGAATTAATTATGAATTTTTTTATCTAAAAAATATATATTTTTATTTTATTTTAAGTGTTGTATAAAAATACTGCATATAAATTAAAAAAATAATTAGTTATTATAAATTTTATAAAAATTTTATTATAATTTACTTAAATACCATTTTTAATATTTATTATTTTACTTATTTTCTTTTATTAAATAAAGTGTTTAATTAGGGTTAATATTAAAATTTTTAATTAATTTTTTTTAAAAATTTTAAAAATAATATTTAAAAGTAAAATAAAATTTTTTTATTACACCACATTTAAAATAAAAGGAAAAAATAATATTTATTGATAAATTTTATAATTAATATGTGATTGTCAATTATTTAATAGACTGTGCATGTCACATGAGAGAAAATTGCCTAGTATTGGTATTAATATATTAAGCAGTGAGCACTATAATCCAATTGAAAATTAAAAAATAAAGAGAGAAAATCAATGTCTTTTTGTGTTGTGTTTGGTTGAGTTTCAAAACACAAATGATGATGCCGATGACGATGCTTATGATGCTGATAGGCTGAAAGCATCTTTCCAGCTCCTGTCATGTGGCCTCTCTCTCTCTCTATTCTCTCTTTCTCTCTCAAATTTCAACAACAGGACTTGTGCTTAAATGTTCTCATGCAACCTATTACTTATTTGCCAATTTAAATTTGCTCCTTGTAATGTAAACACTACCATATATTTCATATAGGAAGAAGAAAAATTAACACTGAATTTATTACTCAGAATATATATTTATCACTAAATTATAAAAAAAAAATTTAACATTAAATTTATTACTGATAAAAATATATATTTATTATTAAATTACGAAAGAAAAATTAATTTTAAACCTATTACTCAAAAAAAAAAAAACACTGAGCACTAAATTGCAAAAAAAAATTAAATATATTACTCAAAAGAATAAACACTAAATACTAAACTGCGAAAGGAAAATTAATTTTAAATATATTACTAAAAAAAAAAACACTAAGCACTAAACTGCAAAAAGAAAATTAATTTTAAATATATTACTCAAAAAATTATGTGTACTTATCAGTAAACTATATTTCTTCCATACTAAAAAAAATATCCTTTATTTTATTTTAAGTGTTCAATTTTATTGTTCAATCAGTATTAAGAAAACCATTTATTAGCATCAAATTTTACTAAAATATTCTTTCACAAATATTGAAGATACATTTAATAAGTAGTTCAGATTAATAAATAAGTATAATATTGAAATAAAATGAATAATTATGTCTTGTTTTTTTAAAAGAACAATTTTTCAGAAACAAAAGAAAAGTTTTAAATTAACACGTAAAAAAGGAATGGAAGGAGCAGATATATTACATTCTACTTTTGATATACTAGCTATATGGGGTTTTTTTTTATTTAAAGAAAATTGGTTTTGGATGGAAATTGAAACTCACCATTGTTTTAGTCTTACAAGAAACAATTTCAATGCATCACAAATGATTTCAAATTATAGTTCAGATACTTCGGCCTGCAGCAGAGTATTTTATCTGAAGCAGTAGTGTTTTCAAGGGCCATTCAGTGCCAGATTATTTGTGCCAATGTTCAATAATAGACAAAAAGAAAACTGGCCGTGAGCAGATGAAGTACCAAATATTCCTATTATTAACGCAAAAACCACGTGTCTTGGCTTGCCTGTCAACAGGCTTCCCAATTCCCTCAAGATTCTTCCACGGAAGTCCAAAACTTCAAAATGGAAAATTAACAAGATAGCATTTTTTCACTATACTAATCAAAGAATCAGCAGCAACATTCTTGGAGTTTTATTCTTAGATTATTTTCAAATTTCAAGGATAATAATCCATACAATGTTTTCTAATACAAAATTGGAGATAAAAGCCTTATTCAAACAAAAGCAAATACCATTCTAGTAGCTACCAATTATTGAGGTCATCACTTTTGCCATACGACATATCGGTGGCCGCAGGTGGCCAGTGTCCATTCCCTGCCAGCTGGACACCAGGAACCATCCCCCATCTTCATGCACACTTTCTCCCCAATAATTGCAGAATAGAGGTTTGGCTGTGCTTCAAGAATCCGGATGGATGATCTACTGTGGAGCTCTTGGCTCTTTCTAATGTCAATCTGTACAGGTAGTAGAAGCTTTTTAAGGAGCTTTTCATCGAGTAATGGAGTTTTAATAGATAGAAACAGAAATTTAGCATACCAGTTTCACAATTTGATCACGAATGGAGTTGCCCCAGTCATAGAAATGGTCATAGAAAACTGTTGGAATCCCTGGATGTGTAAGTATGTATGCATAACCCTGCACGGAATAAGATGTCAAAGCTAATGTTTGAAGAATGATATGAAAATTATGAAGGCTTTCTAACATTAGTTTTAATGATCAAGTATAAACTAGGACTAGACAAAGCTGCAACCAATACCATGTCAAATTAGATGCCTAAATTAGTTTGTAAATCCTAGAAAAATTTTACGGTTTCCATTAGAAATCAACACCCTTTAGTTGTAGGCACCCTAAGTGAAAAATAAGGACAAATCAAACACAGATCAAACCAAACGAAGCAGGGTCAAACAAGCTTCAAATAGACAATAACTTGAAATATCTCCATGATGTGATTTGAAGGGAAAGGCCAATGAGCCTGCAAGAATGCAAATTATCATAGAGGCAGTTAGTTCCAACGCAATACACATAACAATGTTAACATTCGTTGAAGGAAAATTCAGTTCAGTCATAATAATGTTATGATATGCCGCAAGTTACTAAAATTATAAAGAACAGCAAACTCGGCTAAATTCATGGACAATACTTGTGTGTGAGTGTGAATGTGATACATGATTCAACCAAATCTTCATTTTCACTAGGAATTAGCAACATGAAACTCTTTTCATGAAATAGAAAATGATATCCAACCAAATTAATAAATGTTACAGCCCAGTTGCAGTTAGAATCCCAATACTGAATCTTGAATAAAAAACCAAGGCCTAAATTGGGACCATATTTTGCTATCTCTACCCAAATAAAAACACTGGAGAAGAAAACTGAAACCATCAAATGGACAAGACATCAATACCTACAAGAGATCAATTCTAGGCCATTGGCACCTCAAACATTAATTCAAAAGGATATTTCTGAATATTTATGCTTACAGTTTCTCTTAGATTGCCGATTCATTGTATTCTAATACGGTGAGAATTATATGAATAAACACATTTTTCTCATAAAATTTAAAAAAATGGGAATAGAATCACCAAGTCGTGACCAAATTCTCGCTTAGGCTAATAGCCTATACTAAAAAATATAGCAGAAGGGAAGACCATAGAAATGTTCATCAGAAGCAAAGTTTTCTTGTTCCAAAAAAAAGAGCAGCCGCCTAAATTCTCCCATGACCATACAAGTCCATTAGTTAGAACAATGAGAAACATCTTTGGTACCTGTGTTGAGCTGGTGTCATGGTTATCAATGAATGTGACAACCCTTGAAGGCCACCATCTCATTACACCTGGTGGCTTTCCTTGAGAATCACGCAAACGCCAGTGTTGTCCCTTAACAGCTTCCTGAATGATAAATGATGAACAAATACCAGAAAGTTGATATTACATAAGTATGATGTAACTTTGTGAACCAGTGAAAAATTCACATGTATAATATATATGATTCAGCTTTCATTTACCTCCTCAAGAAAGAGTTCAACTAACTCATCAAAATGCATTGAACCTAATAATTTCTAGATGCTAATATGGTGAATCAGGCTATCATTTGCACCAAGTCAAAGAAATTATTCAGCAGGAAAAAATCAAGTCGTAATCCTTGGCAGATTTCAAGGTCCTTCACAAGAATAGATCACCATTTAGTAGCAAATACCCTTCAAAGTACCTGAAGGATTCCCTTTGTTGTGAAGTCAAATGCAGTTGAGAGCTATCCCGTGCCATCGATCCAATTGACAATTCGTTGTCGGTGGCTATCTGGAGGAGGCATTAACAAGAAAGTATAAACAGCATTAGTATTTAATAGACATGCTCCATATAAAGCAATATTATTAAATCTATCTAAGGATTTCTAAATATAGAAAGCAAAACAGCTGGAAAAAAAAACATAATAAAAAGGAAAAGGAAAAATAAAAGAAGAGGGGATAATACATCATAACCATTTCTAGAAAAACACCAAACATATTACACCAAACGATTAAGGGTGGTTCCATGTCATAAATCAAATCTTCCACAGATAGAAGCATTCCAAGAAGCATGATTTGAATTAGCACAAGCAGTTTTTGAGAGCTAAATATGCCAAGGAACTTTCCCCTTTTAATAGTAATTTAGTCAAAACACCATACGTTTTTCAAGAAAGGTTCTCCTGTTTTAAGTCATAAGCTCCTCTATCCATAGGAAAACTATTAACAAGAAACATACAGTGCCAGAGCACCCAACCTTATCCATCAGAGTATTTTGACCTAATGCAGAAAAGAACTTGCCACAGCCCATAATTTCGGAAAGTACTCAATCAAGGATATCAAGGAAGTGTGCTATCATGTATCAATTGAAATTTAGCTCATTTGTTGCCCCAGAAAAGGTGTAATATTGACACAGGATAAGTACAAAAGGAAAATGATACCTTGGTTGTATTCCAAATGACAGCCATTGTAGTTACAAGAATCCCAGTACTCCCCGACAGAAAATATTGGCTTTGCTTCTTCAATGTATCCCTTCACATATTTTGCAGAGTAACTGAAGATGTAGCATCACAGGGACACAAGTAATGTACATAAAAAAAATACTAATGAAGTATAAGACAGTAATTTGCAGGGGCAGAATTGCTTGCCCTCTGGCAAAATCAAAACGGAAATCTTGAAAGCCAACTGTTTTATGTAGCCATTGCAGCCATGCTGTAATATCTTTCTGTACGAAATGTTGAGTATGATCAATATTGGGAACCCCATTGAAGTTATCCCCTGTGCTTGGATTACCCTGGAATATGACATTAACAGTTAAGAACCATTATTTTTAGAACTTGCATCCATATTATTTTTTCTTACTAAAATCAATGGTCAAGTCATGTTAATGTATCTGCCAGTGTGTCCCATGCACAATAATTCCCTGATCCCTCCCCACAGCCGCAGATACTCAACAGAAGCCCCTCCCATCAACCCAAACTTTGTTCTTTAATCACATAACAGAACAAAGTTTAGCATATCTAAAGAAACAAATGAATAGTTCTTGGCCGAGTATAAACACTACTTTGTCTGCACTTAGAAAAGTTCAGCTATTATTAGTTTAGTTACCAGGCCACCAGTACAAGAAGTAACAGCACGTTCATCCCATGGTAATGGAATCCCATCAAAACGATTGTACATTCCTCCATGCCCTTTGGTAGTCCCAACATGGTGATTAATAACGATATCAGCCATTGCTCTGACTTTATGCTGCTTCATTTTTTGAAGTAAAGCTTTCAAAAAGTGCTAAGAACCATATGAAGAGTTGAGATAATAAAGGTTCTGTGGAAGGTAACCTGTAATTACAAAATTGACAGATAAAAGACAAAATTATTTCTTCTTTAGGTGTTGATAAAATAGGAAATCAATCTAAACTTAAAAGAGATTATCCTTCTAACCTTCAGGTGAGCAAGACTGAGTAGGTGGCGGCAACCATGCTGTGGTAAACCCTGATTTAGCAATGTCAGGCACTTTCTTTTCTAAATTTCTCCACCAGTCATACTTGTGAGATTCCCAGTTATAAGTGTTGTGGAAATTGAGCTTTTTCCACCGAATTAAAAAATAATTTGTGAATTACTGTGATAAAAAACTACACCAGGTAAATTCCCAGGAAAGTAGAGGAGTCACAAGCGGTCTCACTTAAAACCCACTTTCCTTAGACTTACGCGTCGTTTGACATAATTTACCTAGACATGTAATCCCTTTTCACAATAACCACCAAAAACAGAGTTTTGCCCAACAAATAGCTATTAAATAAATAAAAGAGAGAACACCAAAATTTAACGAGGTTCGGCCAAACTTTTGCCTACGTCCTCGGACACTACCAAAATATATTTCAATAGAGAAATATTACAAAGGGAGAGAGAAGAGAGAAACTTGCTCCAAATTGATGAGAGGAAACAAGCTTGGGACAATTTCAAACCTAAAGAATTGGCTTCCTTATATAGCCAATTCTCCCTTCACATTTTCTATAAAATCCCGATGTGGGATTTGTAACAAAACAAATAAATTAATTTTTAATTGAGCCACCATCTTTGACAATCTCCACCTTGGCGAAAATTTCATAAATGCAAACTTCTGTTCTCCCTCGCAAAGTTATAGTGTCTTCAAATGCGCTTTACAGCGCAATTTTCAACTTTTAACAATATTAATCAAGTCCAAACAATGTTTGAACTTGACAGCTGTCACCACTTTTATCAACATATCAGCAGGATTCTCAGCAGTCTGAATCTTCTGGAGTTGAATTTGACCTTCCTCTAGAATTTCTCTAACAAAATGAAAGCGAACGTCGATATGCTTCGTCCTTGCGTGATAAACTTGGTTCTTTGCCAAATGGATAGCACTTTGGCTATCACAATGCACAACAATGTTGTTCTGCCTAATTCCCAATTCACCAAGCAATCCTTGAAGCCAAATTGTCTCCTTAACAGCCTCTGTAACTGCCATATACTCTGCCTCCGTTGTAGACAAAGCCACTGTAGACTGTAAAGTAGACTTCCAACTAACTGGTGCTTTCGTAAGTGTGAACAAATAACCAGTAGTTGATCGACGTTTATCCAAATCACCAGCATAATCAGAATCACAATATCCGACTACGCTTTGACCACTTTTCTTATCCTGCTCAAAAACTAATCCAACATCCACAGTGTTCAGAAGGTACCGTAGAATCCATTTCACAGCTTGCCAATGCTCCTTGCCAGGATCATGCATGTACCTGCTCACAACTCCAACTGCCTGTGAAATGTCAGGCCTTGTACACACCATAGCATACATCAAGCTACCAACAGCATTTGCATAAGGAACCTTTGACATGTATTCCCGTTCTGTATCATTCTTTGGTGACTGAGCTGCACTGAGTTTGAAATGAGGAGCAAGAGGTGTACTAACAGGTTTGGTCTTGTCATCCATACCAAAACGCTTTAGTACCTTTCTCAGATATTGCTTCTGAGACAGACAAAGTCTCCCCAATTTCCTATCTCTGAATATCTCCATGCCGAGAATCTTCTTTGCTTCGCCCAGATCTTTCATTTCAAATTCTTGATTCAATTGATTCTTCAATTTCTCAATTTCTCCTTTATTCTTTGAAGCTATCAGCATATCATCAACATAAAGAAGAAGATAAATGAAAGAGCCATTTTGTAGCTTGCGTAAATACACACAATGATCATATTTGCTCATTGTGTACTTCCGCCCTTGCATAAACTTATCAAATCGCTTGTACCACTGTCTCGAAGACTGCTTCAATCCATAAAGCGATTTTTTAAGTTTGCATACCATATTTTCCTTTCCAGCAACTTTGAATCCCTCCGGCTGAGTCATATAGATTTCCTCTTCCAAATCTCCATGTAAAAATGCAGTTTTTACATCTAATTGAACTAGTTCCAAATCAAACCGTGCTACCAAGGCTAACAAAATTCGAATGGAGGAATGTTTTACAACTGGAGAAAACACTTCATTATAGTCAATTCCCTCCGTCTGAGCGTAGCCCTTAGCTACCAACCTTGCTTTGTAGTGAACAATATCTCTATCAGGAAATCCATCTTTCTTTGTATATACCCATTTGCATCCAATCGCCTTCTTTCCCTTTGGCAGAATTGCTAGCTTCCATGTTTGATTCTTGTGAAGGGACTGCATTTCATTATCCATAGCTTTCCTCCACTTTACTTCTTCTGAACTTTGGATAGCTTCTTTAAAAGTGGACGGAATGCTATCATCTGCAATTGAGAATGCATAGGCCACCATATCATCATAACGAGCAGGTTTTCTTATAGCTCTTCGTGGCCTATCAACTGCAATTGATTCATGTTGCTGTGGAGGTTCTTGGATTTGAACCTCATCTTCATCTGACTCTCCTTCTACCTCAGGAGTGTCTGCAGTTTTAACATCTGCTGCTGGGATTTTTCTGTCAAACTCCACCTGTTTTGGAGTATTCTCCACCTGTTGTGGAGTACCATCTGACTGCTCTATTGTCACCTTTTTCAATAAGGTAGATTCATCAAAAGTGACATCTCTGCTAAAGATTATTTTCTTCGTTTCTGGACACCATAGCCGATATCCTTTAACACCTGAGCTTATCCCCATGAAAATGGCTTCCTTAGCTCTTGGATATAGCTTTGATTCCTTAACGTGATAATATGTAGTGGAACCAAATACACGTAAGGAATCATAATCTTTAGCAGGTTTTCCCGACCATGCTTCCATAGGCGTTTTACCACCAATAGCAGTTGATGGAAGTCGATTAATGAGATAACACGCATATGTCAAAGCCTTAGCCCAAAATCGCTTGTCCAACCCAGCATTGGACAACATACACCGAACTTTCTCCAGTAACGTTCGGTTTATGCGTTCTGCCACCCCATTCTGCTGTGGTGTATGTCTAACTGTGAAGTGTCGAACAATGCCTTCGTCTTCGCAGACTTTCATAAATGGATCATTCTTATATTCTCCTCCATTGTCTGTTCTGAGACATTTGATTCGTCTGCCAGTTTGAGTTTCCACCAATTTCTTCCATTTGAGGAAAACTCCTAACACTTCATCTTTTGACTTCAAAGTATACACCCATACCCTTCTAGAGAAATCGTCAACAAAGGTTACATAATAGTGCTTGTCTCCTAAAAGAGTTTTAGAAGGCCCCCGCACATCTGAGTGAACATAGTCCAGAATACCCTTGGTATCATGGATTGCAGTACCGAATTTCACTCTTGTCTGCTTCCCTTTGATGCAATGCTCACAAAAAACTAACTTGCAGGTTTTCACATTCTTCAATAATCCTTGATCGGCCAAACTTTTCAAGGATTTTTCACCTGCATGTCCCAAGCGCATGTGCCATAATCTGATTGCTTCCAGATCTTTGTCATCACTAGAAACTGATGCTGCTGTTGTTTCTATAATTGCATTACCTTCATAGTAATACAAATTATTCCTTCTCTGTAATCCTTTCATCATCACAAGTGCACCAGAGATGACCCTCATAACCCCATTTTCTGCAATAATTTTGAGCCCTTTTGATTCAAGGACTCCGACTGAAATGAGGTTCTTCGTCAAACAAGGTACATACCCATCATGATTCCTCAAGCGGATTGAACCAATCCCTTCAGTGAAACAAGGATTGTCATTTGTTGTATAGACAACTTCATGATCAAGTTCTTTGAAATCAAAAAACCATTTCCGAGTGGGACTCATATGATGGCTGCATCCAGAATCTAACAGCCATGCATTAGAAGAACTTGTCGAACACGTTGCAGGAGTGTCTACGGATGTCATGACTGCTAATGAGAAGGTTGATTCTGAATCATCACACTCAGCTACTTTTGAATCAACAACAGCTTTGCCCTTGCCTTTAAGCTTTGGACAATCTTTCTTCCAGTGACCTTTTTCATGACAAAAGGCACACTCATCTTTTTCTACTCTGGCTTTTGAACGGGATTTGCTTTTCTTCCCTCCTTTCTTTCGGCCTTGTGTACGGCCTCTAACCACCAGAGCTTCTGCTTCACTTGTCCTCTCTTTTTCTTTCTTTCTCAATTCATGACTATATAGATCAGCACATACATCACTTAAAGTCACTTCTTTATTCCCGTGGAGTAGAGTCGTTGTAAGAAACTCAAACTCGTCAGGAAGAGATGCCAACAACAGCAGTGCCAAATCTTCGTCTTCAAAGACCACATCCAAATTAAACAGATCAGCCACCAACTGATTAAAATTTGTGATGTGTTCATTCATCGTGGTACTAGGAACATAATTGAAGCGAAACAGTCTCTTCTTCATAAAGAGTTTGTTCTGATTGTTTTTCTTCAAAAATTTCTCCTCCAATGCCTTCCACAATTTGTTTGCTGAAGTTTCTTTCGAGAAAGCATATTTTTGCTCTCTAGAAAGACAAGAACGAATTGTACCACATGCCAGACGATTGACAGTTTTCCACTCCGTCTCCTCCATTTCTTGGGGTTTCTCCTCTTCAATAGCAACATCTAGACCTTGCTGAAAAAAAGCATCTAGAAGTTCGCTTTGCCACATGCCGAAATGACCAGTGCCATCGAAAATCTCCACTGCAAATCTTGCATTTGTAACAACATTCCTTACTAAAGTTGACGAGGACGATGCTGCAGTAACAGGTGTGGTATTTTTCTTGTTGTCTGTCATTTCTGCTACAATATTTATTTAATAGCTACCAAATTTTTTTTTTCAAAAAATGCGGAAACAAAACCAAGGATTCTTTTTTTATGTGGAAGATCAGACTTAGCCGCAACCACAGTGAATACTTCAAACCCTCGGCTCTGATACCAATCGTTGTGGAAATTGGGCTTTTTCCACGGAATTAAAAAATAATTTGTGAATTACTGTGCTAAAAAACTACACCAGGTAAATTCCCAGGAAAGTAGAGGAGTCACAAGCGGTCTCACTTAAAACCCACTTTCCTTAGACTTACGCGTCGTTTGACAGAATTTACCTAGACATGTAATCCTTTTTCACAATAATCATCAAAAACAGAGTTTTGCCAAACAAATAGCTATTAAATAAATAAAAGAGAGAACACCAAAATTTAACGAGGTTTGGCCAAACTTTTGCCTACGTCCTCGGACACTACCAAAATATATTTCACTAGAGAAATATTACAAAGGGAGAGAGAAGAGAGAAACTTGCTCCAAATTGATGAGAGGAAACAAGCTTGGGACAATTTCAAACCTAAAGAATTGGCTTCCTTATATAGCCAATTCTCCCTTCACATTTTCTATAAAATCCCGATGTGGGATTTGTAACAAAACAACAACAACAACAACTAAGCCTTAGTCCCAAATAAGTTGGGGTCGGCTGTATGGATCATCAACAAAATAAGCTCAAAAGACACAAAAAAAAAAGATACTCCAGCCTTAGGCCCCTTCCAAGACACGGATTTTACGTCTCCATTCAAGTCTGTCATTAATCAAATCCGCATCAAGATCTAAGGCACGTAGGTCTCTTGCTATCACCTCATTCCACACAGTTCTAGGTCTTCCACGACCTCTAGCCCCCTCAATCAATAAATTCTCACACTTACGAACCGCAGCATTATGAGGTCTTCTTAAAACATGCCCATACCATCTAAGTCTTCCTTCCCTCACCTTATCTCCGACATCCGCTACTTGGACTTTTTGTCGAATATGAACATTTTTAATTTTGTCCAGTCTGGTATGTCCACACATCCATCTTAGCATCCTCATTTCTGCCACACTCATCTTATGCAAATGTCGTCCCGTTGGTGCCCAACACTCACTACCATAGAGCATCGCAGGTCTAACAACCGTCCTATAGAATTTACCTTTCACTTTCAGAGGTATTTTCTTATCACATAGAACCCCAGTCGCACCCTTCCACTTCAACCACCCTACTTGTATTCTGTGAGTCACATCTTCATCTATACGGCCATCATTCTGGAACACCGAACCCAAATATTTGAACTGCTTGGTTTTAGGAACCAAAACTCCATCTAACTTAACCTCATGTTCCTGCTTCTTCCTTAGACTGAACTCACAGTGCATATATTCCGTTTTACTCCTACTTAACTTAAAACCCTTGTCCTCGAGGGTTTTTCTCCACACTTCCAACTTACGGTTTACACCAGCACTAGTCTCATCAATTAAAATAATGTCATCAGCAAACAACATACACCAAGGAACATCGTCTTGTATGCTTCTGGTTAGCTCGTCCATAACCAGGGTAAATAAATATGAACTCATGGCCGAACCTTGATGCAATCCGGTAGTAATGGGGAAAGCCTCAGTGTCTCCACCAGGTGTTTTCACACTAGTGGATGCATTCTCATACATGTCCTTGATGATGTTGATATATTTGCCGCTGACTCCTTTCCTCATCAAAACCCACCATAACACTTCTCTTGGTACTCTATCATAGGCTTTCTCCAAGTCAATAAATACCATGTGGAGATCTTTCTTCTTCTCTTGATACAATTTCATTAGTCTTCTTAGAAGAGAAATAGCCTCCATGGTAGATCTCCCTGGCATAAACCCAAACTGATTCTCCGAAACTCTTGTAAGCTTCCTCAATCTGTGTTCAATAATCCTTTCCCATAATTTCATAGTATGACTCATAAGTTTGATACCCCGATAATTTGTACAACATTGAATGTCTCCCTTATTTTTATATATGGGTATCAGGATACTCTTCCTCCAGGCATTCGGCATCTTACGTCCTTTCACAATAGCATTAAAGAGTTTAGTTAACCAGACAACTCCTACCTCTCCAAGGTTCTTCCAAACCTCTATAGGAATACCATCCGGGCCACAAGCTTTACCAACTTTCATATACTTCAAAGCTTCTCTTACTTCACTATGCAAGATCCTCCTAGACCAGCTGATATAACCATTTGTTGCATGCAGACCTTGAAAATCTTGTTCAAGTTAATTTTTAAATTAACTTTTAATTGAGCCACCATCTTTGACAATAAGCCTGTTGAGCAAAGTTTCAGTAGGATCTACAAATACACAACTTCACAGGTTTTGGCATTCAAATTTTGAGATCTGGCAAAATTGTCTAACAATAACCTTCTACTAGCTCTCTGCTTTTCATTTTGATCAATTTAAAATTTCAAAATATAAATGCCAACTGCTATAAGATTCAGATGGTAAAACCCAGTTTCAGGTAAACAATCATATGCTGATGTTTTATTTTTGAGGATTTCTTTTAATAAAAGAAAATAGGCAGCTAGGAACCTATGAAAATATCCAAATGCTTAAATAATGCCAAGAGAGATGGAAACCTTTTTATTCCACTTTACCTGCAAAAGTATTTCCTTCCATTACGGATAGCTGCACCTGAAGACAAATAAGTACACTTTAGAAGACAAGCAACTGACCATTAGACATTAGAACCAGATTGAAACCAAACACAACAAACATTGGGAAGAATAGAAGCAGCATACCGATATCAGTCTGCTGATAATTTTCATCACATCCCTGCTTCATTTTCAGAAAGTACAAAAAAAAAAAACACAAAATTAAAAAGGGGTAAAATTACTGACACAAATGTGGCCAATTACTAGCTGATAGACTCGATAGATTTTGGAATAACATGCATGGAACTAGCTTAAAATAATGAAATAACATCCATAAAGAAATAACTATCTGAACAACAAAAATTATAATAGAAAGTATGGAAAAAAAATGGAAAAGTTGAAGTTAGATGCATACCAAGTAACCCATTTCAAGTCAATCTGTAGCTGCCCACAATTTGACGCTGGATCGTATAAGTTGACCCAAAGAAAACCCTGCACCCCAATTTGACCATCAATGTAATGATTTTCAATTTCACTTGATATAAAATAAGCAACAAAAGAAAAAAAAAATGAAAGAACAGAGAAGAGCATGCTTGTGATCATTAATATTTTTTATCAATTATTTTAAAAAACTCAGCTTCAAGCAACAGGCAAGTTCAAGAACTATTAACATCAGTGTATACGCATTCAAGAGACAGGGAAAGTTGCAATAATAAGGAGAAGAAAAGGGGGAAATTTACAGAGTTAAAGGTAGTGATCGCAGCGCGGGTATGTTCTCTCGCCCTCTGGCCTTAAATAGAAAAGAAAACTAAAAAAGTTAGAGAATTCGGCTTACAGAGAACAGTGAATTTGTGCAAGAAAAGGATGCTATTGCGCAATAGCACCTTCCGATATAGAATATTCCAGATTTTACGTGTGAAAGAGATGAAAAATAGAGAATTTAGGAAAAGCGAATCAGCTTTTTGAAATAGGAGAATAAGAGAAAGACTCTTCGTGTTTCAATGATTAATAGCTGCAGATCGTTCGAATTGTGACTCAGAACATTTGATGGTGAGGATTTGAAAATAAGGGTTAGAGAAGACGCGTGGCTTTTTTGAGTTGGGAGAGACTTGTAATTTATGGTGGTCTTGTCTTACTCTATAGAGAAGCTTAGCAACTACGCGATTGCGCGGGACCGTTAACTGTGTTTCGGCTGGTTGAGATGCTTCTTCAATGGTGCTTGTCGTTTGTGAATGTGGGTTAGAATAAAGGCGCGCTCTTTTTGAGAAGGAGCGGCTCAAATAACTGCTTTTTGAAAAGCTCTTCTTTGCCGCCATAGAACTGTAACTAGACAGAGTTGATGCCTCTACCTGCTAAAGTTAGCTCCTCCTTCAATTCGCTTCTTCAATTAACCTAGCAAAAAAGCCTCCAAAAAGGAAAGGCTCTGCACGCTCAGATTATAAAAACCATTGCTTCTACATGTGTACACCTCACAAATAGTCTAGTCAATTTCTACGCCAAGTGCGGGAATTTACCAAAAGCTAAGCTTGTATTTGAACAAATTCGCGACAAAGACGTAGTCTCATGGAATTCCCTTATCAATGGCTATTCCCAACAGGGCCCTGTAGACTCCTCCTCTGCAATAGGACTGTTGCAGCGCCTGAGAACAGAGAATGCCCTTCCAAATGCGCACACTTTTTCTGGTGTTTTCACTGCTGCTTCCAACTTGTCCAGCACTGTGGGTGGCCAGCAGGCTCTTGCAATCAAAATGGCGAGTTTTTATGATGTTTTTGTTGGGAGTTCTCTCCTCAACATGTACTGCAAAGCTGGTCTGCATTTGGAGGCTCGCAACGTATTTGATAGAATGCCTGAGAGGAATTCGGTTACATGGGCTACTGTGATTTCTGGATATGCGATTCAACGGCTGGCTTCGAAGGCTTTAGAAATTTTTGAATTAATGCGTAGAGAAGATAAGTATTTGAATGAGTTTGTGTTTACTAGTGTTCTTAGTGCTTTGGCCATTCCCGAGTTCATTGATGGTGGCAAGCAGATACACTGCCTCGCAGTTAAAAATGGGCTGTTAGTATATGTTTCTGTTTTAAACGCAATTGTTACCATGTATGCTAAATGTGGGTGCTTAGATGATTCTCTTCAAGTGTTTGAGATGTCAAATGATAAGAATTCTATCACATGGTCAGCTATGATCACTGGTTATGCTCAAAATGGGGATTCTCGTAAGGCTTTGAAGCTCTTCTCTAAGATGCATTTTGCTGGGATCAATCCTAGTGAGTTTACTCTCGTTGGCGTTCTTAATGTTTGCGCTGATGTAGGTGCTATTGAAGAAGGAAAGCAGGTGCATAGCTTTGTAGTGAAGTTGGGATTTGAGTTCCAAATGTACATATTGACTGCTTTGGTTGACATGTATGCAAAATGTGGTTGTACAGCAGCTGCTTGGAAAGGGTTTAATTATATTCAAGAACCTGATATTATTCTCTGGACATCCATGTTTGCAGGATATGTGCAAAATGGGGAGAATGAAGATGCTCTGAGCTTGTATGGTAGGATGCAGATGAAAGGGATTTTGCCTAATGAGCTAACGATGGCCTGTGTCTTAAAAGCTTGTGCAAACCTTGCTGCTTTGGATCAAGGAAGGCAAATTCATGCCCGTACAATCAAGTATGGACTGAGTCTGGAAGTTCCAATTGGAAGCTCTCTTGCAACCATGTATGCAAAATGTGGAAGTCTAGAAGAGGAAAACCTTGTCTTTACAAGGATGCCTGAGAGAGATGCAGTCTCATGGAATGCAATGATATCTGGACTTTCTCAAAATGGATACGGTAAAGAAGCTCTGGAAATCTTCGAGGAAATGTGAGTAGAGGGCCCAAAGCCTGACTATGTCACATTTGTAAATGTTCTCTCTGCTTGCAGTCACATGGGATTGGTGGAGAGGAGCTGGGTGTATTTCAAAATGATGTTTGATGAATTTGATATAGTCCCAAAAGTAGAACACTTTGCCTGCATGGTGGATGTCCTGAGTCGTGCCAGGAAGCTCTATGAAGCAAAAGAGTTTATCGAGTCAACAACCATACACCATGGATTGTGTTTATGGCACATTTTATTAAGTGCGCGTCGAAACCATCGAAACTATGAATTGAGAGCCTATGCAGGTGAGAAACTAATGGAGCTAGGCTCACAAGAATCATCTACTTATGTGTTATTGTCAAGTATCTACACTGCCTTGGACAGGCCAGAAGATGTAGAACGGGTAAGAAGCATGATGAGAGTTCAAGGGGTGAATAAGGAACCCGGGTGTAGCTGGATTGAACTAAAGAGTCTTGTTCATGTATTTGTTGTTGGTGATCAGATGCATCCACATATTGGAGAAATACGAGCAGAAATTCGTAAATTAGGCAAACAAATGAAGGATGAAGGCTACCAACCTACTTCTGATTATGCTTCTGTAACTTTATGAATTAGACTCAGTATGAATTCACTTCATTCTTTGGCTGCAAACCAATGGCCTCTTTTTGCAGCAACCCTACTCTGTTGAGTTCCTTTGTCAATGAACAACAAAATCTTTACCCTCAGATACATTTCTAGGTAAGTAGGAAATAAATGAGTTACACTCGTCGTGTCTCATAAATTTACTAACCCATTATCAATAATAAACATTCAAAGAGGTAATTCACCCAGAAAATAAAATCATGATCTTTCTATTTTCTTTTCAATACTTAATATCTATTTTCAATTATATAATTTTTATTATTAATTGAATTAAAATTTATTGATATTCAACTAAATTAAATTTTTTACTGAATATTTGCAATGTTCTTCTAAGTTCTTAGAAAATGAATCCAATGTTAAAAGTAAATTACCTGCCATTTGATCGTTTGACCCAAGTCATGAGCTGCTCTATGCGCTACTTGCTAGCTTCTTTCTTTAAAAGATTTCTGTGGACATGCGTGTCAGCAAACTGCTGGTTAGCAGATTCGAAAATGTTGACTTCTTGATCCAACGGTCATCAACTTGGGAACAAGGTGTTTTTGCCTAATGCTTACCGCATAGTAATGTTACTTTGTAAATAGAGTGAAGATCCAATTTTTTTTTCTAGGATTGCAGTAGGGACATCTGAGAGAAAAGTTAATGGAGAAAAATAAAAAATTGATCCTTTTTTATCACTGAAAAATGGAAAATCCAGGCTCAAAACCGTCACATCGCCGCCGCTGCCACCACCACAAGAGGAACCAGAACTTAAAAAGCCTAGAATGTCTACTACCACCTCTGACGATGAAGAAACCGCCACAACCTCACTTGGAAATGACACCACCACGACCAAAAAGCAAAGATACAAACGCCGCAAAATCGCGATATTCTTTGCCTATTGCGGCGTTGGCTACCAAGGAATGCAGAAGAACCCTGGCGCCAAAACTATCGAAGGTGACCTCGAAGAAGCCCTCTTTCACTCTGCTGCCGTTCCCGAGCAGGACCGTGGCAACTCCAAGCGGTATGACTGGGCACGCTCGGCTCGCACTGATAAAGGCGTGAGCGCCGTGGGACAGGTTGTCTCGGGCCGCTTCTACATCGACGTGCCAGGGCTTGTTGAACGCTTAAATTGGAATCTTCCGTCTCAAATTAGGATCTTCGGTTATAAGCGAGTGACGGCGTCGTTTATTGCCAAGAAGTTCTGCGATCGGAGAAGGTACGTATATCTGATTCCGGTTTTTGCTCTTGATCCATGTTCGCATCGTGATAGGGAGAGTGTGTTGGCTAGTATAGGGTCTGGTAATGAGCTTGTTAAGTGTTTGGAGTGTTCAGAGAGGGCGTAAGGTAATTGGCGCAGTGGGGAAGCGCATTTTTGAATCAAAATCTGTTGTTTCTCACACGGACATTTCATCGAACAATGGAGATGCCGTTTTGAAATCTGATATTAAAGAGGATATTAGTGTGCCTGCAGACAATGCTGATAGTGATAATAGAAATACTGAATTCATAGAGGAAGCTAAGGTATCTGAAGATGAGAGCGCCAAAACACATTATGTGGAACCTCAATCAGGCGTTTTATCGAACAGTTCAGATGCCAACACCAAAACTGATAGTAGAGAGGAGCTTATGGTGCCTATGGACTTTGCCAATGATGGGAACACAAAATCAGAAAGCTTCGAGAGCAATTCAAAGGTAGATGATGAGTTTAAGGTTGGAGAAGAACAAGTAAATGGAGAGGAGCAAGTGATGAAAGGAAGTGGATTCTGTTATGGAGAAAAGGAGAAGGAAAGGTTCAATCGAATATTGAGTTACTACGTGGGGAGTCACAACTTCCATAATTTTACGACTAGAACTAAGGCCGAAGACCCTGCTGCTCGGTGCTTCATTGTTTCCTTTGATGCAAAGACCATTGTTACTGTTGAAGGCATTGGATTCGTCAAGTGTGAGGTTGTAGGGCAGAGTTTTATGCTTCATCAGATACGCAAAATGATCGGTCTTGCTGTGGCAATCATGAGGAACTGCACCCCTGAGTCATTGATATCAACTGCCCTGCAAAAGTAAAGCTCTTCTTGTTTTTTTTCAAACATGTTTCTCTGTGATAAATTGTGTTTTTCTCTAATATTAGATTGAAAAATTTGCAGGGATGTGAATATTAATGTGCCTACATCCCCTGAAGTTGGCTTATACTTGGATGAGTGCCTCTTCACATCATATAATCAGAAATGGAAAGATAGCCATGAAGAACTCTCCATGAAAGCTTATGAAGAAGAAGCTGCAGAGGACTTCAAAATGAAATATATATTCTCTCATATTGCATCAACAGAACATAAGGAAGGAGCAGCAGCTCTGTGGTTGCATTCTTTGAACTACCGAAACTATCCTGATCTTCAGGTCAACAACTGTGAAGATACTAATGGTGAGAAAAGTACTGAGGTGGATAATATAGCTGAGTGAATTTAGAACACTGTTATACTATCTTTGAGCTGCTTATTCACCTATAAAATTTTCACTTGTTTTGGATTTCATTACGAACAATTGATTAATTTTTTTATTTAGGATTTAGTTGATGCTTTTGCTTGGGATTTTTTTCTTATCTTTTAGCAAGTTGGTCTCTAATTGATGCTTTTATTTCAGACAGTGTGAAAGATGGATAATGTGAAAGAGTTGTAAGTTAGACACGACAACGTTACAAAATAAAAGTGAAGGATGACAACTGTTATTAATGTATTTATCAAGGATTATGGGTGTTTTACTCAATAAAAAAATTAGAGGGAAGGTGTAAATAAACCTCTTATATTTTTATATAGTTACACATTAGCCCTTAAAATTTTTTTTTGCTAAATTATGCATAAATTTTACAAAAAGTAGCCTTTTAAGCTCCTCATCTAACGTTTAACTAACTGGCATTAGTGTTCCATTTTTTTATAGTTGACTTGGCATTAATCAACAAATGATTAATTTGATAGGGCCTACATATTCTTCTTCATGGAGGAACAATAAGAAGAATAATAGTACAGAGAACCAATCACAAAACAATAATTTTCCTAGTTTACTGGAACCATTGCTTTGGAATGAATTATTTTTTTTTATTCAAACTTAACTGGTGTGAATGAGCTTTTTAAAGCATGCAGATTTTAAAATCTAGTTCAAAATCAAATAAAACTTCTTTCCTGTAACATTTTGTGTTGATGGTTGGGGTTAAGTTTCTAGTTGGATTAAAATCAAAGTATAACATAGATTATAACTGAAAAGATGCGTGCTAATAGTAGAATATATTTAAACTATAAAATTTGGTAAAAGTACATAAATCGGTAGCCTCCCATGAAGTTATTGATGAAATGAAATAAAAAAAAAATTAACTGCAATTTTGAAAATTTTGGTCTCACGAATGAAAGGAAAATACCCTATATTTTGAGAAGCAATCAACCTGTTTGATAATGATTATTGATCTTGCTCTCTGCATATTCTATCATATGAATTTATATATTTTGATCTGATGATAAATTCATCTTCTAGAGTCCTTGCATCATAAAATATATAGATACTTCTCACTGGAAGTTCTCCAAAAAAAAATCCAAGAATTGCAAGAATTTTCTAAAAAAGCAGCACACAAATTACTAAAACAACAATATGCTAATAACAGCAAAATTTTCACAACCTATTTAAAATTATAGCTGATTGTTGATAAAAATGAACTGACCGACTTCAAAGGATTTTTATGAAGCTGGAATGATAGCGAATATGGAGTTCATTTTGGTGGATGTGCAGTAATAAAGTGTGTACAAGGGCAAGTTATTGTTATCCAAATTTCTTGGAGGGAACTTGCTGATAGAATTTCTGAAAAGATTGGTTAGCTCCCTTTGCTCAAGTTTTCTTCTTCAATCCTTAGGGTTCGTGAAATTGGTGAAATTGGCAGAAAAGGAGTGTTGAAGTTGGGGATTTTGAGAAAAAGACGGTGATTATTATTATTTTTTATTTATAAAACAAATAATAAATAATTTTCATTAATTCTAAATATTGCCACATCATTTAAAAGAAAACATAATTGAACAAGTTAATTAAACTTTAGATGAGGGGCTTCAGACCCTGCTAGTAAGGGGAACACCCTGAACGGTTGCTCAGCCCCTCAAATCAATGAGAGCAATAACTTTGTCATAAATTACATTGGCCGTTTCAAAGTCATTGCTTTCAGTTCCTGTCAATGGGCTCCTCATTGTCTCTATCATGGAAGATTTTTCTTATTATTAATTGTGATTTGGATTTGAAAGTGAAACTTTGCAATAACTAGCTGTGGACATAGCAATAAATAATTTTGGCATTCTTCACATATATTGAGGGCTAAATCAGTTGTCTATTCATATGTCCACCACACATAATATAACATGCGGATCCCGTTTATATGGGATAATATTGGAATATTTAATTGTAGAAAATAATTTTAATTTTTAAAATAAAATTTTAAAATAAAAAAAATTATTATTTAGTTAAAAATATTTTGTACCCAATAAAATATAGCTTGGTGATAAAAAAATATGTTCCTTCCTTTATTTTCATGTTGTGAAAATTTTCACTTTCAGACTATTTTTTAGGGGTCCATATCTTAATTTCTGCTTGGGGTTTCTAAAATATCCAAGATGGTACTCAGGAGCTTAAAAGACTATTTCTTGTAAAATTTGTGTATAATTGAGCCAAAATTTTTTTTTTAATGCTAATGTGTATCTACACAAAAATATGAAGGACTTATTTATATCTTCTCCCTAAAAATTATAATATAATAAATTTAATTTTTTTTTCAAATTGTAATAATTGTAATAATATATGATGCAATATGACATGATATTGTAATATGTTTAGAAGGATGGTATAATATAATACAATTAAATAAATTTTTATTATTTTATTTAATTATATTTTTTGAGATTTTAATAGATTGTAGAAATAAAAAAAATATTTTGTCAGTGTATATATGATATTTATAAATTTTATTAAAAAAAATTTAAAAGATAAAATTTTTAAATCATGAAAAATTAGAGTTTCAAAATTATATTTTTTAAATTATAAGATTATTATATAATATTATATTATGAAAATCAAAATATATAAAAAATTAAATTATATTATGTCTCATGAGATTATGACAAATCAGAGTTAAGAGCTGCAAATTTCTATGATGTACACGCCGGCCACTTCCCTGCGAATCAGTTACCAGCTCCATTGACAGCTTGACTCATTAGATTGGTCGTCTCTAAATGAGAAGAGATGGCGGTGGACTGGACTCAACTCCCACCGGAACTCGTAGAAACAATCTCTAAAAGCCTCACAATCTACGCCGATTACCTCAATATACGAGCCGTCTGTCGCACGTGGCAATCTTCCATCCCTAAACACCCTAACCACCTCACTCCTCAGCTTCCATGGCTCATGTTCGCTCATTCCAAATCCAACCAACCTCACCGCGCCTTCTTCAATCTATCAGCCAATAAATTTCACTTCCTCAATCTCCCCGAAGCCTCCCATCGCAAGCGCCACTGCGGCTCTTCTAACGGCTGGCTCATAATCCTCGAAGATTATCCGCTATTTCTTCTCATAAACCCCCTCACTCGAGCCAAGTTCTCTTTGCCTCCGCTCTCCAGTTTCCCTAATGTTGTTAGCTTCAATTACTCTGACATCGGTCGAGAATACGCAATTCAAAATTCGTTGGGGCATCGTTTAACCCGTAGCCTTAGGCAAATGCGAGATTGGTTCATCAAGAAAGTGGTTATGTCGTGCAGTCCGTTGAAGGAGAGTAATTTCGTGGCCATGGCTATTAATGAAACTGGCGATTTAGCTTATTGTAAAAGAGGAGACCAATCTTGGACAATCATAAGCAACGCACGCTTGTTTTGTGAAGATGTTGTATGTTTTAATGGATTGTTTTACGCAGTCAATAAGGCTGGCCAAATTGCAGTTTGTGATGTTAGTGATGATCTTCCCAAGGTTTCATTCATCGAAACGCCGAGCCAATTTGGTGGTGATATGTTTTATTTGGTTAGTTCTGAAGATGAATTGCTACTGATCACCAGGTACTTGAATCTTGAATTGGAACTTGATCATCCATATATGCAGCCACATTAAGTATATAAAACCATAAAATTTGAAGTTTTTAAGCTGGATTGGAACAGACCTATGTGGGTAAGGCTGAGAAGCTTGGGAGATCAGATGTTTTTCATCGGTGAAAATGCCTCATTATCACTGTCAGCTACTGATTTCTCTGGTTGTATGGGAAATTGCATTTACTACACCGATGATTACTCTGATACTAATTATGATGGTCATTTTGGAGAATATGATTTGGGCATTTTCAAGCTATGTGATGGTAGCTTTAAACCTTTGCCTTGTTATACCCGGAATTTCCATTCTCGGTCCCGATGGCCTCCGCCGATCTGGGTTTCTCCCAATCTATGCTAATTTAATTTCAGATTTCTTTGGATTTAACTTGCAATTACATGGGTTTGTCTTTCATTTGTATATATGTATTTATATGCACAATTGTTTAGTTGCATACAAATGTGATTCCTCTGTCGTATATTCTGTATCTGCTTGTTTATGCATACTTGTTCATAAGTTATGATATTAATAATATGGCTTTATACATCTCATTGGTGATCTAAAACTTTTGAACTTTGGGCTCAATTCTATTGAGGCTTTTCGTCCAAATAAAGTAATAGTAATACCATTGTTTTTCTTTTTCCACAAAACTCTCCTGCTTCTTTGCACAACAACTACCACGTAAACAAAATTCTACCAAACTTGAAACTCCTAACCTGATAATGAAAAGGTTATATATTTCCATTTCCCTCGAATGCACAACAAAAGTTTGAGAATGGAAAAGAGTATTAATCCTATGCGATACATCTCATTGAGTACGAGGAAACTGGATTATCTATAGAAAGCCCATAGTAAACTCTTGGATGATCACTTTCTAATCCGTAATCCATCATCGGACTGTACTCAAGCTCTTCATCATTATCAAAAGCAAACCCTGGTATTTCAATCTCATTCCTCCTCACATGGTCCCATAAAAACTCCAGCCTGTTCACATACTTGAGTTTATTGTATAACCTGTTTGGCAATCAACAGAACCTGATTCAGCCCAAGGTTTAGATAATAATTGTCAAATTAAACTCATAATTGAATTAAAAAATACGCGAGGCAGGCGGAGAAAAGGCTTTTTGGCACTATTTTACAAATCATAATAAAGAGAAGCTTACCCTCCACTAAACAGAAGACGACCAAAAGTTGCAAGGAAAAGCCTGGCTTGTAAGCCAGGATGAACAAAATAAACAGCCTCTAGATTATTCTTGATATTGCGAAGGGCTGAGAATCCAGGAAAATTATCACTCCTTTGAACATCTGTATGTAAATATACTACAGAGAAAGGCCCTCCTTCCAATTTAGGGAAGATTTTCTCCAAGTAATTGTTCAACACGTCACTGCTCAACAGCCGAGCTGATTCAATCAAAGAATAAATCAAACTTTAAATTTCAATCCAAAAACATAATATAATATAAAATAATTATAAATAAAACGCCATGAAACTGAATCAACAACGAACCTTTTTGAAAAATCTGTAAAATTCACATATCAAACAGAGAAAAATGCAAGACATGTAAATACTCTGTGATATTACATTAAGTAATTAATACCAGGGAACAACTTGCCGATGCATCGGAGAACTTTACGGCCACGCTTATCTCGGCCCTGGATCTTAAAGATCTCGAGTTTCTCTATGAGATTTTGTTGGTCAGATTCAGAGAGAACACTAGCAGAAGAAGAAGAAGAAGAAGAGCTTATGATTTTCAGTTTTTTTAGGTGTTTTTAGAGGTAATCTGGAAATAAAGAGAGGGAATTTGAAAGTTGAATTGAAAGGCGAGAAACAGTTTGGATGAAGATGGTGGGCTTTTATAGGGAAATTTTTCAGGATAGGGACTTATCCGTACTTTTGATAATATAATCCGCTGATGGTATTGTATCGCAATATAGGATTTAGTTTAACCCAGAAAAAGAGAAAGAAAAAAAGAGAATATTCTAAAGAATCTTCCGTTTTTGGATTGAGCTTAACCGTGTCTGATTCAACTCAGACAAGTGTTATTTACACGTATGGAGTATGGACGGTCTTTGGTTGCATCTGGGTTTGGCGTTGTGCAGATTTTCTGAATCTTATTGAATTCCATTGAATTGAATAGTTTGAGGCGAATTTATTATATTCGAAACGAACAATTAATCGAAATCAGTTTGAGTTCTTAAAATGAATTTTAATATTATTAGTCGATTGACTTTAATTTTTTTTTTTAAATTTAAACACAACTCCAACCTACAGAATTACATATATATATACATATGGATGTGTAAAGGACATTGATTTTCTAAATGTTTCACCCTTCGAGCTCGAGGGATAATTAGAGTGAAGTGAATTTATTAGATTCGAAATGAATAATTGATCAAAAGCAATTTAAGTTTTTTTTTTATTCAAATTCAAATTCAACATGCAAAATTATATATGTATAGGACATCATTTTTCTTTAAGATTTCACCCCTCTGAATTTGACATAAATTTTTCGTAATTTAAAAATATGTAAATCGATTAAAAATATATTTAGTTTTGGTTAAATTTGATTTGATATTTTCAATGTTACGAATGCATTCGATCATATTGAATATTCTCAGTTCTATCTGCTTTCTAATCTTGGATCTTAAATCTTAATTGGACTCGATTAAAGAAGGTTTATTAGGGAATGAACATTTCATATAAATTTAAAGCAAATAGGAATTTTTAAGTTTTTGTAAGTATGTTAAGAAACTTAAAAAGTCTTCAACCTTTAATATATCTTTGTGATAAACGTACCATCTATAATGAAGAAATCACGCGTTTTGGGAAGCAATTGTTTAAAATATGGTTATTTTGCACATTATTGATTTTTGTATTGCCGTATTAATATTTTCATTTTCATTTTTATTAATAAGACATGATGCTCATGTAACGTTTTATGTCCCGAACACTCGTCGGAGATATACTCTCTGTGGTTTTAGTGGCATTTACGATTTTTTTTAATTAAATTAAATGATTTTAATTTACAAAAATACTATATCAATTAAATTAATTAAAATTAAAAATATTTTATATATTAATTATATTACATAAATGATAATTCTAATTTTATATTTATTATTGAGATAATTATAAATATAAAATTAAAATAATTATTTTTTAATATAATTAATACATAAAATATTTTTAATTTTAAATAATTTAATTTATTTAATATTACTCCTTAATTTAAAGTGGTAAAATAATAATAATTGCTTGAGACAATTTCTATCACGTCCATGTCATTGTTTTCAATATGTATGCATTTATTTCGCTTAGAAAAAAAAAAGACACAAGGTAGTAATATGATATTATGTTTTTTTTTTACACCGCTTGTCCTAAATAAATAAATTTTTTTTCCGTTAATTACAACTCATTTATTATTATAATTAATTAATTAATATTATATTAAAATTTTTTCATAATACCTTTATTTAATATTTGATATTAAATATATTTTCCTGTTAAAATAATAATATAGTAATATAAGAGAAGAAATATATATATAATATTTTTAATAAAAATAATTAATTTTTTTAAAATTTTTATGATATAAAGAGTGAGTTTATTTATTTAGAATAAAGAAAATAATTATTTGGCTTTTATAAATTTCAAATTGAGAATAGTTTTCAACCTTATCTCATGTGACAAAAACAAGAAGAAATATCAATTTGGGATTTCAATCTTCAATCTTGAATATAGTGTATTTTTAATTATATATCCCATTTGAACCAATGAATATTAACGGATAATGTATCCCATTTTATATTTTAAAAAGAAAAATTAGTAAATTAAAAAATATATATATATTTGAACAGTAAAAAATATTAATATTTAAAACTTAAAATAATAATAAAAATTATTAAAATGCTTTCGAGCACGGTTTTATGAGGCCTGCAATTCGTCTGTTAATATCATGTGAATTGATGTCAACTGGCAACTCCTTAATTGATGTCTCTATTCTATAATTTAAAGTGAAGAAAAAATAACTGTAGATTAGCAATAGATTTTTTCTTATCTTTTCCATTTTATCTCTCTATATATATACCCCTGTATCTATTATATATATATATATATATGTTAAATAGTTAATAGTAATAGAAGGTAAAGTAAGCTGACAATAATTTATAGAGAGTAAAGTGAGCATAGTTTTATGAGGTCTACAAATCGTTTGTTAATATTTTAATATATATTAAAAATTAGCTTAAATTTTTCAAAAATAATTTTAACTCATTACTTTTTAAACAAAATATTTTATTACCATCCCATTAACACTATAAAATTTGATCTGACAAATGTATTTTACTAGCAGAGACAAAATTAAAATAAAATAGTAAGGATCATTCGATTAAGACAAATAGTTATAATATTTTAAAAAAATAAAATTATAAATTTGATATATTATATATTTATTATTAAAATAAGTTCAAATAAATAGGTTGAAAAAAATAAAATATTATTATTTTTCTATCATGTCTTAGAGTTATTTTAATTTTTTTTTTAAAATTACTAATAATAATTGATAAGCAACCAACAATGAGTATTCGTAATTCATAAAATAAGGGTAAAATTATAACTTTTTTATTTTAATAATTTTAAGTAAATATAAATTAAAATTTGACACCTTTTATTAATAATTAAATTAAAAATTAAAAATAAAATATAATTAATCTTCAACTTTGATTTTAAGAAAATTATCGATAATATTACCTCATTTTAATTAATTGAGAACTATATAAAATAATTTTAAATAATTATAGCAGAAAAAAATGAAATAAAGACAACCAAATTTATAAAAAACTTAAAAAAATTTAAAAATAATAAACTTATCTTATAAGTTTTCCCTCTTTTTTTATTTTTATAAAATTAAAATTTAATGTTGGGTTAATATATATTTATTTTTGAGCCAAATAAATATATTTGGGTTAAAATTTTAAATTTAAACTAAATTTATATAAAATGAGTTTATTTAATTGGATGAGCTATTTTTAAAATTTTATAATATATATATAATAAAAAAATGGTTCACTGTAAACATAGTTACGTCCCTATTAACTAGATGACGCTATCGAATTACTTCAATGATATGTATATATAATTTTTTAAAAAGTAAATTTGATAATTTAGTTATACAAAACAAATATTGAAAATATATTACAACAATTAAATGTAAAATCAAATAGCAAATAAACTATATAATAAAAAAATTAATTTAGAAAATTATGAAACAATTACATAATTTATCTATTTATACTCAATTAATAATATATTATAATAATTATATCAATATTTTATATTTTTTTACTCAATAGATAATATTTAATATTTAATTTTTTAATTTATTTTTTATTTTTATATTATTTATATAAAAACTATGACACATATATTCTGAAGCAACGCAGGACTATTATTCTAGTATAAAATTAAATATGAAAGGCAATTAGACCATTTTAAAGATAAACCTTACATTATATATTTTTTTCCATAAAATTCAAACTTCAAAATTAGCAAGTATTTATCAAACAGAAAATAAAACCTTATCCCTATTAACCATTAACCCATTTGAAGAATTTCAAATTTATGTTTTTTTAACCTTGTAATTTATTAAACACGTTATATAGAAAGTTAATTAATGTAATTAATTTATTTATAAAAAAAATTAAATTTATTCTTTTAACATACTGCTCCGTTAAACACTTTCATATATAAATTTTAAAAAATACAATGTATTCTAAGAATTTAAAAATATTTTAAATTAAAATCATTAATATAAAATACTTTCATCTCTCAACATTTTATATTTTACATTTTAGTAAATTATCATATTATAAAATATCCTTATATCTCAAAATTCAGCACTTCAATTTAGGTATTAAAGTTATTAATCTTATTAATGGAAATTAAAATACTATTTTTTAAATATAAGAACATGGAGCAAGAAAATCAATATTAATTTGAAAATATACACTTATTACTAGCTTATTTTTGAATGTATAAACTTAAATATTAATTATGATAAATATTAAAATTATTAATATTAAAATATTATTATTTTTATCTCAATAAAATTTTATTCTTTAATTTATACATAATTATTAAATTAATTATTTTATTTATAAATTTTATAAAAAATTAGAATGAACTAAAATATTTTTAATAAATTATTAATATTAAAATTATTATATTTTTATTTTATTAATTAATTTATATAATTAAAAAATTATTATTTATTAAACAATTTATAAAACTATCTAATTTAATGAGATAAAGTGATATATAACAAATGAAATAATAATAGAAGAAATCACATATCATATTATGATTATTTATTAAAAAATTTTAAAAAATTCAATAATTTTATTAATTATATATATTTTATTTATTAAATTATATAATTTTATTAATATTTTAAAATTTTATTTTTTATTCATTAATTCGAATTTATTCTTTTAATTTATTAATGTGAATTTATTTATTTATCGACAAAAATAATAAGAGAAAGACGTATATCCTCAAAACTTCAATAGATTCACCCATTGATGAAGCTAAACTGTAGGGAAAATATCGTCAATCACGCCATTAAAGTGATAGTCATAGCGTAGCAGCGGGCCAGCATTGGAGAATGATTTTATTTTTCTGTTAGTATAATTTTTTCATTATTATTATTTTCAATTTATGAAATGAAATAATTATGAGCGTGGACTTCAAAAATTATTCAACAGCAGAGCAGAGCAGAGCAAGCGGAATAGGCCTGATCCACCGGCTTTATTAATATACTCCAAAACATAAATTTTTTTTTTTATCTTTTATATAAAAAATATATTATTTTAGATAAATTTTAGGGAGTCAAATGAGATAAAATATTATTTATATTCTTATTTTAAAAGTTTAATTTAAAAAATATTTTTTTAAGAGTATTTAAGTCAATAAAAATAGAAAAAGTAAAATTGTTTTAATTTTCGTGTCAATCTTATTTTTTTATGTTAATGAAACGGAGGTAGTATATTAAATTAAATGCCCCGTCACCTACCTCAGACTATTGAACGATAATACTAATAATAATAATAATATACATATATTAATTAATTTATTAAAATAATAATTAAATTATAAAAACTATATGTTCCTATAGATTTATCCATTTTTCTGCTAAAAAAATTTATCAATTTAAAAACGTGAGGGCAGAGTTCGATCCTCAAAAATGTATTTTCGAGGATCGAATTTTAAAAAAAAAAGATTTATCAATTTTCGTGGGAAGTATAATTAGGTTGTAGTTGAAACATTTGATATAAATTCATTCAATTTGTAAATAAAAATTATATTTAAAAAAGCAAGGCAAAACCCTATTATTTATATAAAAAAAATTTATGTAATTTAAAATTTTATATAATTTTATTTAAAAAAATATGTTAAATCTACCATGTAAACAAATAAATAAATTAAACGTATGAAATATCATATTTAATAAAAATAAATAATTAATTAAATTAATATAAAATAATTTTTTTAATTTTAATAATTAATTTTTAAAGTCAGTATCATCAAATTTATATTGAAAAAAAAAATCTAATTCAAATCAAGAAAACTAACAGATTATCTAAAATTTGTTTTGAACAATTTATTATTTAAGCTGGGTTTTGCAAAATAGAACTTTTTTACTCTTTAGTGTCTAAAATAAAATAAATAGTAATACTAAATGAATTAAATTAATACGAATTAAAAATATTTATATATTAATTATATTAAAAAAATAATTATTCTAAATTTATATTTATAATAAATATAAATTTAGAATAATTATTTTTTTAATATAATTAATATATAAATATTTTAATTTAGATTAATTTAATATATATAATATTTTTAAATACATACAAACATATTATTTTAATAAATTGCATATTTTATATTTACTGCCAATTATTTTAAGAATTTTTATAAAAATATTAGAAAAAATAAAAAAAATTCAAATTCATCATATTTTTAAAAATATATTTAAATTTATAAAAATTTATGATTAGTTTATCAAAATACCAAATCTACATAATAATTTATTATGAGTTATAAATTTACATAATTTATTATAAGTTTATAAATTTACATAATTTATTATGAATTTATTATAAATTTATTATAAAATGACTAAAATTCATCAAATAAAAAAATTATAAAAAATAAAAAAATATATAATTTTTTTAAAAAATAACACCCTCTAATATATTTTTTAAAATTTTTATTTTCTTATAAAAAATATTTTAGTTATTTTATTATAAACTCATAATAAACTATATAAAATTTATAAACTTATAATAAATTTATTATAAATTCATAATAAATTTATAAAAATATAATATTTTAGTAAATATTTTATAAATTATAATATTTTAATAAATAATTTATACATATAACAGATTACAAATTTTATTTAATTTTTTTATATTTTTATCAAAAACTCTAATTTTTTCTTCTTTTAATAAAGACAGGCCTAGTCTAGCTTAGCCCAAATGTTAAAAAAAGTGAGTTTCAAATCACTACACATAGCCCTATAGTTGGGCCTATTAATGCAAGACAGGGCAAGGCCAAAACTTATTTCTCAATACCAAAATATAATGCAACTATAAATACATATTCTTCTGGATAATAAATTTAAAATTAAAAAATATATATATAGCTTGCTTGTGCTTACTAGCTTTACATACTTGGGTTATCGACCATCTTAATTTTTCTTCCTTAACCGGATCACACTTGGTAATCAGTACTCGCCAAATTTGAGATTTCAATGGCTCTTGCATAGGATCTAGTAGTAAAAACTATACTCAAGAACGAGGTGTTGACCTCTCAATTTATTCTAATTATCCTAATCTATTACGTAACTAAACACCTAATTTTCTTGTCTCATTTCAAAGTACATACAACTCCAATTAAAACAAATGTCAGAGAAAAATAAATTAAAGCTTAATAGCTACATCTTGACTTCAACACAGGAAAAGAAAACCAAGCAGAGTCAATGAAGCTGGGGCGTGGATGGATTCTTCCGGGTATCTTTTGCTTTATTAGCTTCAGTTTAATGCCTCGCAATGTAACTGCAGGGAAAGCTGCATGCCATGACCCATTATTTCGGGAATGTTATGGGATCCTTCATACTTGTCCTGCTGGTTGTCCTAGACTTTGTGAGATAGATTGCAAGCATCGTAAACCTTATTGTGGTAAGTTTTTTCTTCTTTTTTGTTTATCAAAATTGAAAGCCAACTTGGCATGATCAACTTTCTTCATTTCTCTGATCAATAGACAGTTATTTGGCTGCAAATCAGCTTGTGATAAGCCAGGAGCTGTATGCCAAGACCCGCGATTCATTGGTGGTGATTGTTAGAATTAATTTTAAATTGTTAAAATTAATCCTCTAATTAATCATAAGTGTGAGCTAAATATATTTAAATATTAAATATGTATTGCAGTCAAATTAAAATAGTCAAATTAAAGTTATGATCAAATAATGATTGTTGACTATTGAGGTGTCCTACTCGTAATAGGATTATAAGTGTAGAGACCGATAAGAATTTCTGTTTTGTTGAAGGACCAAAATAGAAATCATCATCATCAGTTATAAATAAGGGGTCGTGGTCTCCAGGGGAACATAACAATTTTGAGAGAACATTACGTTCCTTCAGTAGTGCTTCCGCTAAACTTAAAGTGTGTATCTCCTGGAAGGCGACAAACCCCAAAATCGTCTTCAGCTTCAACATACGATGATGTCAGGTACGCAATTCTGCCCTTTGCAATTTAATTTGAATAATCTAGTGATCTACGCATATTTTATATTTTATGGGAATAAGGTTTTCTCCCCATTTCAATTGGTATCAGAGCCCTATGCTAGGTTGTTAGATTTTTCGATTAAATCGCGGTATTGATTATTGTTTTAATTCTAGAAAATTAATTCGGTGATTGTAATTTTCGAGAATTAATTTGAAATCGAAATTATTAATCTGAAATCAATTTTAATTTGATTTGTTTTTGGATTAAATTACTGTTATTATTTAATTGATTCTGGAAAAATCAATTTCTGAACTTGAATTTGTGCTTGTGATTTTTTCTGGAATTAATTAATTTTTGGGTTAATTAATTATGTAATTAATTAATTAAAAAAAATCTGTTTTGAAACTGTTTCGTGAACAGTGTTTCGTGGTTCTTCGCTTTGGTTTAGAAGAACACAGTTAAGGATTTTAATTAATTGATTAAATCTTTATGAAATTTTGATTTGATCTTCGATTAAATCGTAAAAAAAAATTCATTTAATTTTAAAATTTCAATTTAAAATTTAATTCAATTGAGTTTGAATTTTGGTATTTTAGTCCTGATTGTGTCTAATATTTTTAATAATAAATTAATTGAAGCAATAAGTCACCAAAGTGGCCTCTATTGTTTTAATTAATTTATTTAGGATATTAGACAGGTGTATTAAAATTCGTTGCGGGTAGTATGCCGGCCCAAAGGAAGGCTGCTATCTGGTTGAGTTTTGAATACATGTGTTGCAATAAATATGTGACAATTATTTGGGTTTATCCATGTGGATAATATATCGGCCCAAAGGAAGGCTATTATCTGACGGGACTAATTGTCAATATTTTGATTGCTGCGTGAGATATCAATTACAGTTAATATTTTATGTCCAAAGATGATAATATTAACGTTGTGCCTGATATCTTGTTTCCATTATTTAAACTCAAAATCAAGTTTATAATTTGTGGATCGTGAGCGTACAATTTTTTATTTTTCTTTTTCTCTGAATTTAGCTAATATGCTATATAAACTCCTAGTGTACCTTTTCTTTAGAGGTTAAACTTAGATTTAGAAATTCAAACATGTTGATTTATCTGGGACGCTTGTATTTGGACTTAGCATTTAGGAAGGATGAACCTATTTCTCCTACTGAAGAGAGCAAAGATGTTCAGAGGGTTCAGTATGAGAAGTGGGAGATTTTTTATCTTGCTTGGGTCCAGTGATCATGCATCAAAGAATCCCAGAAATATTTGAGGAGCCACTCTGCTAAAGCTATAATGCTATGAACTACCTTGCCCAACTGGAAAGCGACTATGTCAAGTGTGATGAAGTCGAAGTGGGGACATTTTCAGCAATCTAATTTTCGTTAGGTATACTGGCAATGGTAGTATTAGGGAGCATATTCTGAGCATGTCCTAAATAGCCAAGAGGCTAAAGGCTCTGGATTTGGTTTTACCAGATGACCTTTTAATCTATCTAGTTGATGGCTAATAAAGGGGAGAATGCTCGTTTGGTTGCTTCAGCAGATAAGGACAAAGGTGAAAAGAAGAATAAGACTGCTAATAGAAGGACTGTCCCAATTACACCACGCGACGTATAAAGAAGGGTAGTACCTTGTTTGGTTTATTATGAGGTTAATTCAACTTTAGTATCTAGAAACACTTATTGAATGGATTACAGTGCTACTATTCATATAAATGTTTCATTGTAGAGTTACTTGAACTACTGAAAACCAATTGACGGTGAAAGATACGTCTATATAGTAAATGGCAAACTGGTAGAAGTAGAGACATAAAAACATTTTAGATTGTGTTTAAGAATTGAATATTATTTGAATCTTATAGATACTTTTGTTATACTATCTTTTAGATAGAATTTGGTCTCTGTTTCTTATTTGGACAAATTTGTTTTTTACTTGTTCATTTAGAAACAGATAATTTACTTTATCTATAGATTCAAATATTTGATACTAGTTTCTTAAATGTTTATGATAATCTATATACGCTTCTTATAATGAAACTCTGCATGTGAGTACTAGAAATATCAAAGGAAAGCTGGATATGGATAACTCAGCTGAACTTTGACACAGATGTTTGGATTACACATCCAAATCTAGAATAGAACATCTTGTGTCAAATGGTATCCTAGATACATTTGATTACACAGATTTGGATTTCTATGTTAAGAATACTAAGTTAAAATAGACCAAACATAGAGATTAGGTGCTATTAAGTCTTCAGTCATCTTAGAGTTGATATATATGGATATCTGTGGTTTATTCTCTATAGCATCATGAATGATCAAAGATAATTCATATCATTCATAAGATGATTACTCACGTTAAAGGTACCTATATCTCATTCATGGAAAATCTAAGTCTGTGGATGCTTTATTTTAATTTTATAAGGCTGAAGTTGAAAATCAACTCGGAAAGAAGATTAAATCTATTACATCTGACTGTGGTTGTGAGTACTGTGGCAGATTTAATAGCTCAGGTGCGTAGCGTTCTGGACCAATTGTTATTTTCCTACAGAAATGTGGTATAGTCCATCAGTACACAATGATTGGTATAACCAGTATGAATGGTGATGCTGAGAGACATTACAAGACTCTTTTGGATTTGATGAGGAGTATGATTAGTCATTCATCCTTATCAGAGTCTTTTCTAAGAAAAAGCATTAAATATAGCAGTCTATCTTTCTAATTAAATACCAATCAAAGTAGTCTAAGTACTTTCATACTTACGGGTATCCAGCTAAGGCTAGGCCTTATAGGCCTAATAAGGGTAAAATTGGACTCCAAATATGTTAACTGCTACTTTATTGGTTATTCTGAGTGAGAATAGGGTCTAAATTTTATATTCCTACTACCATATTAGTGTATTGAGATGTGTATTATGACATTCTTTAGGATGTTGAGCTTGAGGGGGGGAAATAAGGTTATAAACATTGTCTTTGAGGAGAGATCAAGTTAGGAAATTTTGATTCTCATCATTGTTTTCTGGAGTGGTAGTGTCACTCTTATTCTAGAAGCAATTATAGATCCAATATAAGACAATGTTAAAGAACTTCCCATCAGTTTGAAGATCCGTTCTTCATTAGGATCAAGCTCATCAACCTTAAGAATTTGAGCCAGAACATGTGCCTTTAAATAGGTCCATTAGAGAGAAAAGAAGTGCTATTCTAGATGTTTATGTAGTATTTCTATAAGATTCTAACTCTCATAAGTGGATTGAGGCAATGAGTGAAGAATTTAAGTTTATGCAAGACAATAAAGTTTGGAATCTTATCCCATTACCTGAAGGAAAGAAACCTATTGGTTTTAAATGAATATTTAAGACCAAAAGGAATTCTAAAGGTAATATGGAGAGATATAAAGCATGTCTTGCAGTTAAAGGCTTTACTCAGAAGGAATGGATTGACTATAAAGAGATCTTCTCTTTGGTTTTATTGAAGGACTCTTTTAGGACAATTATGGCTCTCGTTGCACAATTATTCTTGAGTTTCATCAAATGGATATTGAGATTGTGTTTATCTATGGAGACATTGATAAAACAATCTATTTGGTGCAGTCAGATTGCTTTGAATAAGGAAACTCAAAGCTACTGATATGCAAATTAAGAAAATCCATTTATAGGCTCAAGCAAACATCTCGTTTGTGGTACTTTAGTTCCATCAAGTAGTTGTCTCATTTGGTATTGAGACAAATGCTATTGAGGACTGTGTATATCACTGTGTGTTTCACTAATTCAATGGGAGTAGGTTTATTTTCCTGGTTTTATGTGTAGATAGCATAATTTTTGTCACCAGCTGTAAGGTCTTGTTGCATGAAAGGTTTAGATAAAGTTTCTTTTGTATTAGGGATCCAGATACTTCGAGATTACTCTCGATGTATTCTTGAATTATTACAAAAGAGCTACATTTAGAATATGCTCAAGAGATTTGGTATGCAAGAATATAAACCAATTTATACCTATGATCATCATAGGTGATAAGTTTAGTCTCATACAGTGTTTTAAGGATGAACTTGAGGTTCAGTAGATGTAGCAGTTTCCTATGCATCGGCAGTTGGGATTCCGGTGTATACTCAAGTTAATACTTATCTGAATATTGTGTTTATAATTGGCATGTTAGGTTGATATCTTAGTGATCCAAAAATGGATCATTGGAAGGCAGCCAATAAGGTTTTAAGATATATTCAGAGAATAAAGGAACGTATGCTCACATACAGAAAGTCAGATTAGTATGAGATCATTTGGTATACTGATTCTGACTTTATCGAATGTCTTGAGTAGCAAAAGATCCACATTAGACTACATTCCATGGTTTTGGAATTTGTAGTATGCTATGAGACATTTGATCATGATTTTTTTTTTGACTTTGCTGAATGTCACAGGGCTGCACATTATGGCTAGCATTTAAAATGCTAATAAAGTTTTAAGTGTGACATTAATTCAGCAGTTTGATTCTCCAATGATAGTAGGAGCTATTTGGTATTTAGTTTCTGGCTGTAAATGGAGAAAATACAGAGTGGGCAGATATCCATAGAGCATGTTAGAACGAACTCCATAATTATAGATCCTCTTACTAAGGCATTGATACCGAAAGTCTTTCATGAGCACACTGCTCATGTGAGTGTCATATTGTTTGAGGATGTTTAGTTTCAGTGGGAGTTTTGTTCATTATGTTTTGAATGCTCTATTTGATTTTGGATATGTTAATTCAGTTTCTGCAGAAAATGAAGTATTCACTTTTGTTTATTACACTCTGTGTTATTTTTGTGGTTGATCTCAATTAAGTGTGACCAGTTGGAAACAGGCATGATTAGATCATATTACATGTAGTTTCCATGCTACACTCCTATTATTGATCTATGTCATTTGAGAGTATTGGTAATGTGATTGATGGTGGTTTGAGTCACGATGAATGTGGCGACTGGCCCTTCAGTCCTTTATCGATATAATCAATGGACGAGATTATTTGAGGCACCTTCAGTATGACTGCTTTTATGAGCTCATTAAGGTATATACATTTATATTTAATATATGTTAGCCCAAGTGGGAGATTGTTAGAATTAATTTTAAATTGTTAAAATTAATCCTCTAATTAATCATAAGTGTGGGCTAAATATATTTAAATATTAAATATGTATTGCAGTCAAATTAAAATAGTCAAATTAAAGTTATGATCAAATAAGGATTGTTGACTATTGAGGTGTCCTACTCGTAATAGGATTATAAGTGTAGAGACCGATAAGAATTTCTGTTTTGTTGAAGGACCAAAATAGAAATCATCATCATCAGTTATAAATAAGGGGTCGTGGTCTCCAGGGGAACATAACAATTTTGAGAGAACATTACGTTCCTTCAGTAGTGCTTCCGCTAAACTTAAAGTGTGTATCTCCTGGAAGGCGACAAACCCCAAAATCGTCTTCAGCTTCAACATACGATGATGTCAAGTACGCAATTCTGCCCTTTGCAATTTAATTTGAATAATCTAGTGATCTACGCATATTTTATATTTTAGGGGAATAAGATTTTCTCCCCCTTTCAATGAGATTATATTTTACTTCCATGGCAAGAAGGACAAGGACTTCTGCTTGGTTTCTGATCCTCTAGTTCACATAAAAGCTCATTTCATTGGCAAGAAAAGCAACAAAGGAAGAGATTTGACCTGGGTTCAATCCATTGGAGTCTTGTTTGGATCTTATCAACTCTATATTGGTGCACAGAGAGTAGCAAAATGGGAAGAATCAGTAGATAATATTCTGATACGAGCCAATGATGAACATGTTATCATACCAACTGGTAAGGGCCAAACATGGTGCTCAGGAGAGAATGGGGTGATGATTCAACGCCAAGCAGAGATGAATAAGGTGAGCGTCAAAGTGGACGAGTTGTTTGAAATAGCTGCACATGTGGTCCCAATTACAATAGAGGAATCAAGGATTCATGGATATGATGTGATGGAGGATGATTGCTTTGCTCACTTGGAGCTTAATTTCAAGTTTCACAGTCTAAGAAAGAAGGTAGATGCGGTTCTTGGACAAACTTACCGACCTGGTTATCAAAGCAGAGTCAAAATGGCTGCAGATATGCCGATCATGGGAGGAACAGATAGGTTGGCATCTTCTCATCTATTTGCTACAGATTGTGCAGTTTCAAACTTTGGATTGAACCAAAGCAACTGAGGGTGGAGAACCATTTGAGCATTGAATGTGCAATCGGATTTCAAGGGAATGGACTGTGTAGAGGGTCAAGTGGAGAATGAAGAGGAATATTATCTGATTACAGCAATAAAAAGTCATGCACTTCTCACATTTGAAGAATGCTTATGCTTGAAGGCTCTTCAGCACAATCTGTATAATTTCTAGCTGATCTTTGCTCATAATTTAAAGGAATTAGATTTTCATTTCAAATAAAAAATTGAGTGCTATTCATATTACAACAACAGCTCTATCTACATTTTTTCTCCTATTCCTACGGACTAACAAATTGTTCGTCCCTAACATTAGCATACAAACTGACCAAAGTGTACTCATGCAATTAGATTGCCTATACCAAGTTACAAACAGCAGTTATTTGAGCTGAAATGTTTAGTGTTTAGACAAAAAGAATGCCTTCGAATGGGTTAATATGCAGCAGTTAATGCAAAGTTTGTTTCTCAATATCATAAGGGTGTTAAGTGTGTGTGTGTGAATAGAACTTAAATATCAGAGCTGAGGTAGAGAATTACCAGTAATCCCCACAAGAACATAATCCATTGGCAAAAATGGTGAAAACGCTTTGTATCTCGAATTATTATTGTGCGGTTCTCAATTAGTGATATGTATTTTGCAGCGCTGTGACAATCCCCATATATTCTAAGGTTCTTTGTTATAATCAGTGGCATGTTAGCATTAGTCACCAGAAGTCCAAATGCAATGGCTAACTTGTCACTGTGCTTTTTGATCAGATCCTCTTTCACGTCCTCGCTAACATCATGCAGAACAAATTCTGTTTTTGATGTATATCCAGCTTTTCGAATCCTCTCTATAAGTTCCTCCAACTTCTTATATATTTGCTTTGTCTCAGGGTGAGATTGATCACCCACTACAAAGCGATGAATTATATTTCCAAGTTCAATATAGCTGCATCCAGGATTTCTGATAGGATTTCTCTCTTTCATTAATGCCCTTACCTTTGAGACATCCCTCCATTGACCAGCTGCAGAGTACATATTTGATAACATAATATAATTTCTAGAGTCTGATGGGTCTAAAGCAAATAATTGCTCTGCAACTTCCTTCCCTAGTTCAATGTTACCATAGGCCCTACAAGCACCAATAAGAGCTCCCCATACACCAGAATTTTGGCTCTACTGGCATGCTTTTGATAAGTTTATCAGCATCATCTAGAAGTCCAGAGCGACCCAGTAGGTCAACCATACATGAATCCACCCTTTGCTCAACTCCATAAACTTCAGATATAATCTGGAAGTAATATTTTCCCTCTTTCACTAGTCCTGAATGGTTACAAGCACTTAACAAATGAGTGAATGTAACATGATCAGGGACCATATCACCCTTGACCATGAGTTCAAATGTTCTATTGCTTCTTTCCCACAACCATGCACAGCATAGCCCGCAAGCATGGCAGTCCATGCCACTGCATCCGGATTAATCATCTCTCTGAAGACCTGGAGAGAACCACTTAATATACCCAAGTCGGCATACAACTTCAACAATGCAGTTGTTATAGCTAAGTACATATCAAGACCACAGCTGAAGATGTAACCATGAATAGCGCCGACTATTTTTCTTAAGCCAAGATTTTCACAGGCTTGAAGCAAAGTTATTAGAGTTGCCTGATCAGAGGCAATCCCAGTCCTTCTCATCATAGTAAAATATTTCATTCCTTCCACAGCCAATCCCATTTGAACATGAACTGCAATGATTGAATTCCATGATACTGAACTCTGCACTGGCATGTCCTCAAATAACCGACAAGCTGCATCCAAATATCCTGACTTTCCATACAAGTTAATAAGAGAAATAGCAACTTTAACCCCCAAAAGCATATTAAATTTCATTGCAAACCCATGAATAAACTTGCCCACACCAAGAGCTCTCATACCCGTACAAGCTGAAATTACCGGTATAAGTGTAGCTCCATTAGGTTTCATATCCGTTTCAAGTTTCATCCTGGAAAAAGCATTCAAGCAGTTAAAAAAATCCCCTTTACGTGAAATAGCAGAAATGAGAGAATTCCACTTCTGTAACTGATTTGATTGTACCATCTGGAAAGTAAACTGATGCTACTGTAGATATATTGTAAAGTGCAGAAAACAAGTTGTAATTAGCACAATCATGGTTTGATGCACCAGTGTCAACTATCCAATGGTCAACTGTGTTACTTTTATGTATTTGAATGGTTGCCATACCTGCAAAATCCACCATTTGTGCAAAATTCACAAAATGATCAGTTGCAATCTCCTTCCCTTTCACCAACTTGCTCATCTCTTGCTTGATAAACTGTCATCCATAACTGTTGTTTCTCATCTGGTTTCACTTCCATATCAGTAGCTACTGCCAAATTTACCTGATTTTTGCCAGATTCTCTTTCTCTCTTAACCCTTAACTCCTTGTACCAATCTGGAAAACCAACCAGCTTGAAACATGAATCCTTTGTATGCCCACTAGCCTTGCAGTAATCACAATATTTTAGCTCCTTCTTCTCTGGATAACCATTTAATTTGTAACAAGTTTCTTTAACATGGCCAGTATTCCTACAATGTAAGCAAAACCTATCTTCTCTCCTTGTACTACCCTTTTTGGCCACTAAAGACCTATCAGTTCCCTTAACCACCATAACACTGCTATCCAAATTATCTTCAAAACTTCTCTGAACTTGCCTTTGTGATTCAACAGTTTGTAGCATAGAAAAAGCTTTATTGACAGTAGGCAATGGCTCTAACATGAGTATTTGATTTTCACAACCTCATAAGAATCATTGAGTCCCACAAGAAACTGTGTAAGCTTATTTGATGCTTCTAATTCTGTCATCTTCTTATTAACTCAACAAATGCATTTTCCACACTCACAGTATGGTAAAGGCCTCAATCTATTCAAATCATCCCATAATTTTGAGATCTTGTTGAAAAAAGTAGTCAAATCACAATTTCCTTGATCAATTGAATTAATCTCTCTCTGTAATTGAAAAGCCCTAGGTCCATTAGTTACCCCAAACCTCTCCTTTAACTGATCCCATAGAACTTTAGCAGTTGAACAATACAAAAAAGTCTCTGCTAATTCTCTCGACAAAGAACCTAGGACCTTCAGAACTATCTTCAGAAGGTTTGCCTATAGATCCATCTTTATAACCTAACTTGTTTTTTGCTCCAAGAGAAATCTGAATTGCTGTAAGTAATTATTACATGTAAGTGGAGCTGTAACCAATGAAAAACCAGGATTATCGAAGTTCTGAACAATTGTGATCTCCTCTGCTGAAGTAGCAGCTCTTTCAGTACTTGTTTCTTGCATTTCTGCCATCTAATATCGCTTCAAAATAGGAAAAAAATTTATAAATCCAGGAAGAAACACGATTTATTGTTTAGCAATTTGATTACTTGTAAACAAGAAACAAAAAAAAATCAAGAACTCAAGAAAACTCCATGATCGTCGCCATGGTGCTCTGATACCATGAAAACAAACTGATTAGTATTAAAACCAAGGAGTAATCTGTGAGGAAGAACTGAAAAATGAATTCACGTGTATTGTGAGTTAGTTACAGAAGTTATATACAGTCATACTAACAGCTGTACAAGTGCCAGCTCATCTAACAGACTACTAACCAACTAACTATGTATTTATAAATATCTGGTACAGTCTTCTGCGCAATCCAATCGAACGTATGCAGATACCAACTGATCACCAAGAAAGCCATGATTGTAACTTAAGAATTTGATTGCTCTGCAATGAAGCGCTCCACAATAAGAAATCGAAGAGCAAGAGCTTATAGAAACAATTAAATCTGACAGAAAGGAGTCTTCATTTGAAAATGTATAAAACTTTGGGGAGGATTGGGAAGGAAATGTGTTGCAGAAAATTCTTCTTGAGCTGATAAACTTGCATGAAAGCAAAGGGTGTAAAGCTTTTTGAGAAATTCTCATTATTATCTTCCATTGCTAGAATTCAAATACCCATAAGGAGAACTGATAATGAAAAAATTAATTGAATAAAATCAGATGGTGTGAATTGAAGTAGGCAACTGTTTTCGAGCAAAGCTAAACTGAGCACTTGAGCAGCACAAGTTCTCAAAAGTGGGCGATTTGGATGGGCTTTAGTCCCAACTTCACAGCATTACTGACCCTAAACCAGGCCTCTTTTTGCATGGGCCTAAACTCTTTTAATCTCTTTGCTAAAACGCAAGAAAGTTGTTATTATATTTATTTATTTTTAGAAATATTAATATTATTGGATGGAATTTGAAATGTTAAAAATAAAAGGGGTTTCTTTAAAAATGTCTAAAAAATGATTTTTTTAATATGTTTTTTATTCTTTTTTAAAATACTTATTTTTAATTTTTAATTTCAAAAATATTACTTTAAAATAACAAGATTTTTTTTATAAAAGAAATAATATGCATAGAAATGGACGTTATTCCCAATCAGATATTTTAATTGAAATTATGTGATATATAGTTTTTCAAGATGGAGGCCAGAGCTAGAGGTGGCCAAATTTTTAAACTTCGCTGTATATCTTTGATAAAAGTGGAGTCGAGCTTTTATATAATTTGGAAGGCCGAAACAGTTTTCATTTGGATAATGGGATAATATGATATACCTATTGACTATGTGACTAACATTAATTAAAAATTTAAAATAACAACTACAAAGTTCTTTAAAAAATAATAATTAATTATAAATACATTAATTTTGTATGAAAATCCAAGCGTATGATTCTTATAACAGCTTCTGAAAACAGTAACAATCTCCATGCACTGGACTGCACTAGATACCAATTCCAAAAGCCCTATATCTTCTTACAGATGTACTCTAAGATATGGTCAGGAAAGTGAATTGGAAGAAGAAGAAAGAGCAAGCAAATTCATGTCAACGTTAGTAGAAAAGAAAGAGAGGGACAAAAAAAAAAGCAAAGAAAAGAAAGAGAAGGCCAAATCAAAGATCTTGCAGCAGCTGCTCTTCAAAGTTGTCAGGCTTCGAATGACACGAGAGAGAGAGAGAGAGAGTTTTAAAAGTAAGCAAAGCCATTGTAGAGTGTAATAATAAACATAGCCCTTATTAGTTATTAACCAGCCTGTGTAAAAATTGATACCCCTTTAAGGACTTTGCCTAGAGACTCTGTTTTGTTTGCCCATTCAAAATCCCAGAAAGAAAAAAGCCAATTTTTTGCTAAACCGTTACTTCAGACTTGTCATTTCTCTTCTTTAATTCTCTATTAATTAATTTCTTATCTTTTCAACAATCATTTATTTAATTTTTGTTTCTCTCTCTCTCTCTTTTCTGTTCTTGTTTTTCGGCGACTTATACAAAATGTCGCCGCCGGCGAAGAAAGATACTCAAGATGGAGAGGAAAAGAAGCATTATCCTGTACCTCTTGCTTCTCATGAAGAAGTTGTTAAAGACCCTATTAGTTTCTGGGATACTCTCAGGCGCTTTCATTCTGTAATGGGGACTAAGTTTATGTAAGCCTTCTTTCTTCCTCTGTTTTCCCCCCTGTTAAAGGCCTCTCCTCTGTTTTTCTCCTTTTTAAGAAACGAATAAAATGCAAGTTCTAATGTGTTTTGTAATTTTCTTTTATGTTTCTGTTTTCAAGGATACCTGTGATTGGAGGGCGGGAGCTAGATTTGCATGTTTTATATGTAGAGGCAACTAAAAGAGGTGGCTATGAGAAGGTTCAGCTCTGCTCTGTTTTTAATCTTTTTATTATGCTCTACAAGCTTGCAAGTTTTGATCTTTTAACTGAAAATTTTTAAAAAATAATGTGTAGGTTGTTACAGAAAAGAAATGGAGGGAAGTGGGTTCTGTGTTTAACTTCTCTCCAACAACAACTAGTGCTTCTTTTGTATTGAGAAAACACTATTTTGGCCTTCTTTACCATTATGAACAAGTTCATTTCTTCAAGGTCCAAGGTCCAATGTGTTCTCCAACGGGTAATTAATTTAACTGATTATTAATATGCTCTCTGCTCTTGGGTTTGTTTCTTTTCAACCCATTTTTAATCTTATTTGTGCCTATCAATTTCATTGCTCTGCAGCTGCATTTCCTGTTAGCAGACCTGAATTGGCTATTGTGGAATATTCCCCTGAATCGATAAGAGCATGTCGTGATATGCCTACTAGAGGTGAGGCGTTGTTGCTAATCTCTCCATTTTATTGCTTTTAGTGGATAAAAAGAGTTTTCAGGTAACCGCCACAAATGTTTTTTGTCTAATGTTAGCCCCATAATCTTCTATTCCCTTGAGTTAGTTAAATGTAGTCTGCTGTGAGATGTTTGGAATTACAGTTATAGGCAACATGTATGATTGCGAAACTTACATAATTTGATTTTGATGGTAGTGGATACTTTGGTGATTTGCAAAATCTCTCTTTTCTTGTGGTCCCATTTATCTAATAATTATTAGATAAGATGGCAGGAGTTTCTTCTTCTTCTTCTTCTTTAATAAGAGGTCTTTAGTTAGAGTTCGAGTTTAAACTCGCGGAACATCTTTGAAATTTAGGAAGGCATTACCTCCTTGATGGACCTATCAGATTGTACGATGCTACTGGATGGTTTAAAAAAAAGCAAAATTCTAATAAGCTGATTCATTAGCATGTTAATATATTGCTTTGACATCGTGTACTAAATGATATTATGTAAATTTTCTGTGCAGGATCATCATCATCTTTTACAGCTCTTGGAACTATTGATGGGAAATTTGATTGTGGTTATCTTGTGTCTGTGCGAGTAGGTTCAGAGGTTCTAAGTGGAGTACTTTACCATCCAGACCATAATACAGACTCTTATTCTTCTTCATCTATTACCCATTACTGTAACGCCCTTGTTCCATATTCTGGCAACCGGAAACCAAGACCCTCTGTTCGGAGGAGAAGAAGCAGACGAGCCGGAGATCCCAGTTACCCAAAACCGAATAGAAGTGGTTACAACTTTTTCTTTGCTGAAAAATACTACAAGCTCAAATCTTTGTACCCAAATAGAGAAAGAGAATTCACGAAGATTATTGGCCAGTCATGGAGCAATCTCAGTGCAGAGGAGAGGATGGTAAAAGAAATTAGTAAAGCTGCCAGTTCTTTGTATTTTGATCATTTGGGTTCGAACATCAAGCACTGTTAATGCTGTGAGTTATTTGTTTTTTGTAGGTTTACCAGAACATTGGGCTGAAAGACAAAGAAAGATACAAGAGAGAGTTGAAAGAGTACAAAGAGAGACTGAAGCTGAAGGAAGCCATGCAAGTTGTTGGGAGGCCATGATTGAACGTCGCCTGAGAAATTTAAATGTCTCTGATACTTAACAAAGATATGTATATATGAATCAGACCTGGGACTGTTAAATCGAAGCTAATTAGTCGCGTTTTATCCTTGAGGTCGTCCACTGGCACCAACCAACGGCGGAAACGATCAATCGTTTTTCTTAAATTATCATTTTCTTGTTTAGTTTTTGGGCAAATTAAACAAAGCCGTAAGAAATTTTGTATTTCTAGGCGGAAACTTTTAACAAAAAAGAAGGAATAAAACTTGCAACTAAGTATATTCTCTTATATGGGCCCATAAAAAGAATGTCAAATAGATTTACAGAAGATTCCATCAAATACGGCGCTCAATCATTTGGCCCAAGCAGAGGTCCAAATTTTCTAGAATTGCACTCTCATTTAACGAATTATTACCCTAAAAAATTATTTTAAAAAGTATAAATATTTTTAAAAATATTTATGTTTTTTTTAAATATTAATATTTATATTTAATAAAGGCACATATAGGAAGTTATTATAAGAGGTTTAACCTAGCTTATGACGTAGTTTGATTAGATTATAAATTCTAAATTTAAGACTTATTATTTTAATACTTAAATTGTTTATAAGTTAGTTAATCTAATAATTTAATATATTATTTCTATTTATTTTTGGAAGATTTATTATATTAATATCTTCATTATAATTCATTAAATGTTATTTTTAATTAATTTAATAAGAATGTGATTATAAATTATTTTGTATTACATATATTGACTGCTTATTTATCATTCATAAATTATCAAAATAAATTCATAATAATTACTTAAAATTTAAATGCCTTATAGATAATGGATATAAACACCATGTACTAATATGGTTTATCAAACATACAGTAAAATAGACGGACAAAAAAGCAGAATTAAAAAACCTCTAATTATCTGTTGAAGTATCAATAAGAAAAGCCAATTTCAACGGCTTCTCTGCATCTCAACAACCTTCTTCCACGATTCCCTGTTCGAAATCTCACCCCACAATCTTCCCACGTTTTTTCTTGAAGTGAAGAGAGCTCCTCTATCAGTCGAACACACCAAGTACTGGGTGTTTAGCAGATGTGAAAGATCAGCCAAAGAAAATTCATCTCCAGCCAAGAACCGACTCTCTTCACGCCTTTTCTCGTAAATGTCCAGCACTTTTCCAAGCTTATCTCCGTTCTGCTTTATAATGCCTTCATCTTGTGGGATTTTAATCACTGGCGCTAATGCAAGTTGAAAAAACAGAGCTCCACTCGGAGCATTAAAGCTCTGTCCTTCAGCCTCTATCCATTGATCTATTGAAGCTTTTGCTAATGGGGTTGTCCCGTACAACCCCTTGTTTCCTTTTCTGGGTACTTCTCACAAATGTAGCGACATACAGCTCTTGACACAGAAAATCCATTAAAAACAAACAATCGATAACGTATAATTTAAGGGATAATATTAATCAAAGAAGGGTTTGAATTTGATCAGCAAGAAGAAATTAATACCAAAAAGAGTGATGCTTTCATCTTGAAAAGCTGGTACTTGGCCAAATGACTTTTACAGGGAGAAAATTAAAAATTTGTTAGCTCAAGAGACAAGTAAATGGCAAGAAATTAAATGGGTAAAACCTAAAAAAGAGAACCTGAAGCTTGAGAAACTCAGGCTTCTTGTGCTCGCCTTTGGACATGTTAATAGGGATAAGCTGGAAATCCACATATTTCTCAATGAGACAAGCTAAGACTCTGCAAACGGCGGTTGGACAATGTTTGTCCATAAACCTTCACCGTAGTTGCCATTTGGGGTCTCTTTGGTGGGTTCAGACTTCAGAGTTCGATAATGGCGAGTTTGCGACTCTTCGAACCTTTTGTTCTCAACCACACAAAAGGAAGCCTCTGCAACTGCCGCTTTTCACTTTATCCTTTGCTTATTATGGTAGTTTGTTAAAAGATTCTGGAAAATTCCAACAACCGGCTGCAAAGCTACGTCATAGTTGGTGTTTTGGGCATTATCAGTATTCTAACAATGAGCTGCAAATCTCCGTCGTGATAGAAATTTTGGGCTCTATAAAGCGCCCATCCTAGTTCAAAATACCATTATAGCAAGGGAAATTTAAAAAAATTACTGAAAAAAGTAAAAAAATTATAAAAATATTTTGTAAATAAAAAATGTAAAAAAAAAAAACTGTACAAACAAAAAAAATTTAGGAAACAAATATATTTTTGGTAGATGTTAAATATATATTGAGTAGATTTCGACTATATATCATAAAAAAGTATAATTTTTTTTAAAAAAAACCAGTATTTTTTGTAAACTCATAATAATAATAAAATAATACTAATGAAATTAAAAAAAAAGGGGTAGTATTTTATGTAATTTCCACTTCTAACAATGGCGGTCTAAAACCATAAACTCATTCATTCTAAATTGAGCTAACGAAGCAGGAGCTCCAACTTCATAATTTCATATTTATTTCTCATTATTTACAAATAAATTATATATACATATATATATAATTTCATAATTCATTTATACCAAATAAAATTTTAGATGAAACTACATTCCATCACAGAGATTTAAAACATTAGAAAAAGGAAACTGATGTGGTATCTATCTTGCATTGTCCTCTCTTATTAAAGAAAAACAAAGTACTCATCAAAATTAAGTATTGTTTTTTAAATATTATAATGAGGGAGGAATAATCGAATAAGAAAGATATATTTATTGTTAGAATATGGGCCTGTTTGGTTTAGCGGTTCATAGCAGCTGGTAGCTGATAGCGGTTGCTGATAGCTGGTAGCTGATTCGGGTTAGTGTTTGGTAAAAATACAATAGCTGTTGCAGTTTGAATGTAAAATTACCAATAAGCATATCATTATCTAATAAATATTAATTTTTATTTTATTTTAATAGGGTTAATATAGTCTTAATATGAATCAGCTATCAGCTGATATGAAAAAGCTCTGAATAGGAGCTTATTGAAACAGCAGCTGTTTGGGGTTCCTAACAGCTATCAGCTGCTGTTTTAAAATTTTACCAAACATCAAATTTTACCAAACAGCTGCTGTTTGGGGTTCAAACCTCTATCAGCTGCATCAAACAGCTAAACCAAACACCCCCTATATCTCGTCTTGTATCAAAATTCAATACTTAATTGCCATAAGTAGTCCAAGTTGAAGGAAGCCTATTTGAAACCAAAGGTGGCAAATTTTGTACATTAACATCTAAAGGCAGCAAGCGATATTCAATCTGAAGCTCTTTAAAAATCTTTAACATTTCTTCTATAAGAAGTGTTCTTCTTGCCCATCTCTCTGCAACCCTTTGATAGTTCAGATTATGAGTAACTGATAATGACATGTTGATTTTGTTCATGTTCTCTACATCCTTCACTATCACCATTGCATTTTGATGCCAGTGCTCACTATTGGCTCCGACTATCCTGCAAATTTGGATTATAATATTCGTTTTGTATTAGTTTTTAGATTTTTTTTTAAAATACATAATGTAACTTTTTTTATTTTTTTAAAAAATATTTTATATATTTTTTCAAAAATCACATATATCCATTTTTTAAATATCTCTAGCTATAGTATTCAGTATATTATGTAATTGTACACTAGATTTATTTGATATATTAATTATTGTAAATATGTACACTAGATTTATTTGATATATTAATTATTGCAATTGTAATTATTTATAGATATTTTTCAAAATTTTAAATTTTGTGTAAATATGAGAGCAAAAAAAAAAGAATACTTTCTGAGAAAAATTATGCTATTTGCTAGATTTTATAAAAAAAAATTACATATTTTACCAAGTATTTTAGTTTTTTTGTAAAAGTATATATTAAACTCATAATTAACTTACAAAATTTATCATGTGTACAATAATAAATTATAGAGCTTTTGATAAAAATACAAAAAATAAAATAAAAATAATTTTAAATTTACCATATTTATAAGTTATTTATCAAAATACTATATTTTTATTAGTTTACAATGAATTTATAACGAGCTTATAATGAGTTTATTATAGATTTATTATTAGTTTATAAATTTTATATAGTTTATAATGAATTTATAATGTGCCATTTTTTCTAAATTATAAGAATATGATAAATTTATAAATTAATCACAAATTCTAGTAAATTTATAAATATTTTAAAAATCTGATAAATTTTTTAATTTGTTTAATTTTTTTTGACAGTTTCATAATCTAATATTTTCTTTGAAAAAAATTATAAATGAGGATATTTTTAAAAATATTTTCTCATTTTGGGTAATTTAGGACAAATTCATAAAAGAAATTGAAAAAAATATTCGTAACTAATAACAGAATGAAAATATGGGTTAAGTAATACATACTTTTTAATTCTGTCTTTCATGATAGTAATCTTCTCAGCTGGAGTGGAAATGTGAATACAGAAATCAATTACTTCATCCATGTCAGGGCTCCGATAAAATTACCAATAGGTTTAGTAGCTAAAACACTGTTGGGATATATAATTTTCTGCTTATCATGTTTAAGAAATACTGTAGTTAATATGTTCATTTCTTCAACAATCATCTGAATACAAATAAAATATGAATTAGGACTTTGAAAATCATAAATATATATATAAAAAAAATAATTAAACTAATGAGTTTGTGCACTGAGGTATAGCCCTAAATTAAAATTCAGGATCAAATTTCCCCAGAAAATCATAAATATATACAAAATATAAACATTAAACTAATCAGTTTGCTTGCTGTGATAGCGGCAAGTGTATCTTCCGGGGAAAAAAAAGTGCATCTCCCCTAACGATTTTCCTCTTTCCTACTATAATACTACAAAAAACTAATAGGTTTTACTCGCAATCAAAAGCTAATTAACAAAAGAAGGAAAAAAAAATTGCTTTTAATATCATTATATACCTGAACTCCATCAACTTCACAGCGATCACCCACATCATATGGATGCATTACAAATAAGAAAATGATTGCTTCAAATGTTGTCTTGCAGCTATTCCCAAAGATGAAAGCTACTAGGAGAAGTTGAGAGCTTATGAAGACTAGGAAGTGAGCGATATTAACTCCAAGTATCAATAGCCAGATTATTGTGACAATAATGGCTACCAGTATGTTCAACATATTGTGAAGTTCATCTACTGCAGTTTTTGTATCATTGAGAGATAATGCAAGTGCTCTTCGTTCTCTAAATGCATTAACCTATACCAGGACATTAATCAGTTACAGCTTAAGAACACAATTCTCAAAACACGTAAAATTAACGGGTTAGAATGGACTCTCTATGAGTTAGTGTCAGAAAAGAGTTGACGAGAATCAGTACAAAGAAAATTACCAGCCAACTGTTAAGAGATGACTTGCTTATTCCTACATTTCACATGCTGCCCCGAAGTGATGCATTGCTCTCAAAGCTTCTTCTTTAGCCATAAAGCGCATCATGTCATCAAGAAAAATGAATCTGATGGGGATACAGAAATTTACATTAACTTTGTTTGAATGAACTTGTAAGATTGACAACTAGGAAATGTAAGAAACATAAACTTACTGCGAATCTGTCTTTGCCACCTTCAAGAATATCTTTTTAGCTGCCTCTTTTTCCTGGTGTTCACTTCTGATATGAAATAAAGACTCGTCTTCAATGTTCGAGTTGAGTATTTGTTCATCCTAAGTAGACAAGGTACCGTGGTGAACAATATTAATCATCCTTCTAATGTTCCAAGCTGATATGTTCTTCTGATTTAGCTTTTGCAGGAAATCAATTGGGATCTCTTCATCATTCTTCTTAGGCATTCTCCTCAAAAATCTGTGCCTCTTTCCAGCTGTAGGACACTTGTTGAGTTTTGGACTCCCATTTCTGGCAAGAAAAGGTTCTTTTATGACATCAGGACCTGCAGCTTCTTTCTCCTCTTCTTCTATGCTTGGCCTCTCAAACAATGGCGGACCACAGAGTGTTTCTATTACATATTGATTGAATAGAGCCTCCTGGATTCTATCAAAGAATGTGTTGACATGGAAAGATGAAGCCAAAACCTTGACAACAAGTGTTTTCAAGAGCCAAATAAACGTTCCTACCAATAAACAAATCAGAATCTTAGTCACATACTGCAAGATCCTGCTCTTAGTCTGCTCAATCCTTTTGTTGAAAGCGAATGCCAAACAAGCAAAATTAAACCTAACCAGAGGCAATTCTGAACAGCTTTCCTTAACCCATAAACAAAATACAATACCCTTTTTTGCAGAAGAAAATTGCTTTCAAAAGATCACAACAATCTTAATCCCTCATCCAGACACTAAATGGCCAAAAATTAATGCCAAAACCATTATTTCCCATTTCCATAGTTGAAGATCCCTCAATTTTTGCCTCCTTATTATTGGAATTGTAAGGCTAGACATTAAGGCTACTGTGACTAAAACAAGAACCACCCTTTGAAGCATTGTTAATGCGCTGAAAGTCATTTTCTTATACTCTTCTGGGATGTCTTCAATGTCGTCGTCTTCACCATGATGATGATCTTTCTCTTCATCAAAATCTCCACCATAGTCTACTGTATCGGTTGTTTGATATTGGTCCTTATCAGGTGGGTCTATCAATCTAGATTTAGTCTTGTTCATGATTGACTTCCATGAGTTTCGCCTAAATGAAGAATTTGAAGACAAAATATTGTTTTCTTGGTTTGGTGAGTTCTGGATTCTTGGCCAAACAGCTTGATTTAATACGTCTTCAAACGAGACTTTGAGTTTCTTGGAAGAATCAGTTTCTTTTTCAGAAGCATTATCAGTGTCAATCTTGACAACTATGTCTTGTTTCTTGGCATTAGAATCAGAAGACTCTGCCATTTGATGATTGTTATGGTCATTCAGAAGAGCTTGCTTTTCTTCTTCTGGGTGATTTTGTTGTTGCTTAGTTTGAGAATGATAAGCTTTCAGGGACTTTTTCAGAGACTCCATTACATGAACTTTGATGTAATGTTCAATGCTTCATTGAAGAATAACTATCCACCCATATAAAGAATGTAAAGCAAGCTACAGAAAAATTAAAAAAAAAATAAAGCCTCAATAGACGGTGGAGGACATTAGACACTTAATAGTGTGATTTATTGGAGAATAAAGGTATGATTTATTTTTTGGGCGAACATGTTCTAAATCTTCTTGGAGTACCATTTGGTTCTTTTGAATAAATTCTAATCAATTGGCCGAAGGTTAAGCTTCAAAATAATTGACCCAATACCTCGAATAATTGGATTTCGAACGTGCTTTTGATAAGGGAAGAAGAAGAGCATTTAACGACAGGGATGACTTTGGATTTCGCTTAAACGCAACGCATTTCTCCTAAAACATTCTTGAAATGAAATTTTGTTTCAAGCATATTTAATCATGTGGCCATGGTATATAAATTACTCGGAAGTTGAGAATTTCCTTCGCTGCTGATTGCCCATGGTATATAAATTACCAATTTAAACATGTGCAACAGAATATTGGAGTTTTCAGGTAATTATATTGGAATTTCTTTAAAAAAATAGCTAAAAAATAAATGCATTTTCAAAAATACTCCTTTTTTTTATTTTCAAAAAGATACACTTTCGAATTTTCAATTTTAAAAATACTCTAAACATAGATCTATATAAAACCTGTGGACTTTTTTTGAAAAAAAAAATTAAAAAGTGATATAATGAATAACAGCGCATAGCTTTATCTACTTCTATAACAAAAAGACAATTGGGAACCAAAATTTCTTGATGAGAACAGGGGACCAATTTTAAGTCGAAGACTATCTGCTTCATTCACTTAAATAATTCAAGTGACCAAAACCAGTGTAAAATCTTAAATTAGTGAATTATACACAGATTACACCTGAATAAAACGAACACACTAAGCTGTCTATTTGGTCGGCGATTGTGTTATTAACAATTCAATTCCAACATTAGCTAGCTAGCATATGCACATAGTTCAGATCTATATCATATTCTAACATTTGTATTTGCTCGACTAACAGGCTTCTAAATGGACCAAATCAAAATGTAAAAGTAAAGTGACTCGTGGAAAGCTTTGTAGCGATATATTCAATATTCTTACTTCTCATGATCTCTCTGTCTGCCCCGCCTGATTGCTTTTACAGCTCTTCTAGATAATTTATTCTCCTGCCTGTCCTCCCTTTCCTCTGCTACCTGTTATAAAATCAGAGAAGTTTTCTAAATACATAATCTGGCAATATAAATATATACAGAAATTTTTCAGAAATTTTATCCTACCGTCCTGGCAAACTGCTGGAGCAGTTCTAAAATTTCAGAAAACTCAGGTCTTAAAGATGGCTCTTGCTGCCAGCATCTCTCCAGAATTTCAACGAATTTGGGATGAATATGCTTTGGGATTGAAGGCCTCATACCCTGAAATTCATGTCAATAAGACCATTTTTATAGGTAAGTTCATTTCTTGCTTTGATTACAAGTTGTGCGGCAAACAACACAGATACTATGATTACCGATTAGTCTAAAAAAATGTGTAGATAGGAAAGAAGCATCCTAACTTTATCTTTTATCAATGATAAAGTCGCAATTTTGACCAAAAACTACAAGCATCTTAGAAATGAGATACAGCATGATTGGCAGCAAAAGATCAAAAATGCGTCCATAAGGTTTAGATCAATTAACAAGCCATTCAAATGCCTTGTATACACCAGTAAGCTGCCTTGGTCAAGGTGAAGTTTGGCAATTCACACGTAATGCCAAAGCCACCCTGAATTTCTCTGAACAGAATGGAAAAAGAAAAACAAAAGCAGATCCCACTAGGAAAAGGGTAAAAAATGCTGTGAAGGAATACCTGCTGTGCCACACCGACCGCGGCTTGTAATGGCGTTAAGTGCTCATATGGAAGCTGCCATATCAATCAAAAAAATATAGATGATTATAATGACATCTGAGCAAGAATATGTTAGAACTTGAAAACAGATTTTTTAAAAAAATGGAGAAAACATCTCTCTCCATGGAAAAACCATTATTTCCATTAAAACACAGTATTATGGTAATACCTTTCCTGTAAGCAGCTCCCACAACACGATGCTGAAGCTGAAAACATCAACTTTATGATCATAAGGCCTATGCTCAATAACCTTTTTATGCATCAAACACCAAATAAAAGATATTAGAGAGCCGGGATGAAAGAACCTAAAGCACAAAACATTCATTCATCATCATGGGATTCATCAAGCCATTTATTCATAATAGCATGTAAGTTACGAAGCTTTCTAATGTAAGTTTTGAAAATTATATTTAGTGGTCATGATTTGGAGGCGTCCTATACACAAAATAATCCATTGAGAAGAACCATGCGCCTTAAGAAACTTCCATGAAAAAATCACTCTTTAATCAACTACCAAGCAATACCCTAATTGCATCCCAATGAATGCCTCCCACCCCCTATTAAATCACAAAATCAAATGTTCGCTACCCACATCCAACACATGCTGAACTATCTTACTGTAACATTCTTCCTGTTTGCACCATGCCCAATTGAGATTTCTCTAATTCCTATGTGGTCAGTCATTCATTAAAATTTATAGTGTGGTTCAGTGGTCCTCAAATCATTTGGTAGAAGCTCAGGATTATTGTTTCTTGCATGTTCCCCTTTAATTTTCCTTTTTGAGAGTTCTTGTCAATTTTAATCACAGAAATCATTTCCTGAGGACCATTGGCAATCCAATCCGCATCATAGTTACTGCAAAAGAGATTTTATGACAGGATCTGGGAGGTCATGTTTGCGTTTTATAGCTAAATTTATATGACAATTTGATACTTAGTAATAAGCTTGCAATCAACGAAACATGATGCCCTCCCCTCAAAAAGAAAAAAAAAATACTAATAATAATGGTTGACATCCATAAATCAGTACTTGCAGAACACCAACCTCTGGGGCCATCCAGCGATAGGTTCCAGTTTCTGCTGTCATCACGCCAGACTGATCTTGAACTCTGGCAATGCCAAAATCAGAAACCTTAACAACCTGTCAGCCAAAACTTTTGGAAGTTTAAGATGGATTAAAATTCAGGGCGGAAAGTCAATTATAGCTAAATTAAAGAGCTAGACTATACTCATATATTTATAGCAATGCAAAGATAACTAAAATACTGCTCAATTTATTAGTTACCCCTTACAAATAAACGTGGAAGGTATTATTACTTCTACAGTCAGGTTGATGACACTGATCACTTTATATGTATGGTTCCAGGACTCAGGAGAGAGAGAGAATTAGAACAAGAAAACAAAACCAGACATCAAAGTAAATGCTGTAAAATAGAATAAATGCTGTAAAATAGAATCTCTTACTCCATTTTCATCCATCAGAAGATTGGCAGCTTTCAGGTCTCTATGTACTATATATTATTTTGGTGCAAGTAGTTCATTCCCTTGGAAATATCAATTGCAACTCTGAGTAAGGACTGGAGATTAAAACTTTGCTTCTGTTTATGCATAAAGTCAAATATGCTTCCACCACACATAAATTCTGAGGAGAAACACATACAAACAGAAAAACAGTGCTTGGATTTGAGCATTCATGCTTTCAGGACAAAATTTGTAGAATGAGCCAAAATTAGTACACAATTATCATAAAAAAAAATGTAGTTTTGTCAAATTTGATGGCTTTGGTTGGTGTGGCTTAATTTGTTGCAATCCCACATCGGAAGTTTTAAAGATAGGGGTGAGTTAGTTGCCTTATAAATAACTCATCCCTTCCAAATTATTTGTATCCCAAAATTAGTATACATTTTCGAAAATTTGTATATTGTAAATTTTGGTCTTCTCTTCCCAAATTAATAAGAGCAGGCTGCCTCAAGTGGTGCTCGGAGACGTAGGCATATTTAGCCGAACTCCGTTATCAAATTTCCAGGTGTGTTCTTTCCTTGTCTCTTTTATTTATTCCGCATTTATTTTGTTTCTTTTCTGTATTAGTATAGTATTCAATATTTATTTGTCGGGTTTATTTGTAGTGTATTGTACTATTCATTTGGGTATATTTTACTATTCACGTGTACGGTACTATTCATATATACACGAGTTTAGGTTGTGATAATATACTGTGCAAGTAAGTTCTGTCTAGGAGACTGGGTTTTAAGAGGGACCATTTGTGACTCCTCCAGCCTTTCCTGGGAATTTATTTGGAATGGTAATTTTGTCTAAGGAGACTATTCAGTAGTCTTTCCTGGAAATTACCGAATCAGTGCAATTCACTAGTTGTAGTTTGAGGGAAAATTACCCGATTTTCCCAACAAGTGGTATCAGAGCCTAAGGTTCGTCCTAGGTCTGTTTGTAATATTATTTATATTGAATACTATCATTTGAGTCTGTAATGGCATCAGTAAATCCACCAACTAATAGTGCTACATCAGATATGGCACAAGGGACATCAGCTTCCTCGTCCACATGGCCAAGGATTCCAATGTCAAGTTTGAAGTTGGCGGTAGAGATATTTGACGGTACTGGCCATTTTGGCATGTGGCAAGGCGAGGTCATGGACTCCCTTTTCCAACAGGGCCTTGACATCGCCATTGAAGAAAAGAAACCAGAATACGTAGAAGATAAGGATTGGAGTATCATAAATCGGTTGGCATGCGGAACAATTCGATCGTGCTTATCCAGAGAGCAGAAGTATGCATTCAAGAACGAGACTTCTGCACATAAATTGTGGAAGGCGTTGGAGGAAAAATTTTTGAAAAAGAGTGGTCAGAATAAGCTCCTTATGAAGAAGAGGTTGTTCCGGTTTGATTACCAACCAGGTACTACTATGAACGAACACATCACTTTGTTTCAACAATTAGTAGCAGACCTGTTAAACTTAGATGTAAAATTTGAAGATGAAGATTTGGCTTTGATGTTATTGTCATCCCTTCCCGATGAATTTGAACACTTAGAAACTACTTTACTTCATGGGAAGGAGAATGTATCTTTAGATGCTGTATGTTCTGCCTTGTATAGTCATGAATTGAGAAAACAATATAAAAGGAAAAACAAAGTAGCTACAGCAGATGAAGCATTAGTGGCGAGAGGTCGTCAGCAGAGCCAGTTGAAGGGAAGAAGAGGAAGATCAAAGTCAAAAAGCAGAGTTGCCAAAGATGAGTGTGCTTTCTGTCATGAGAAAGGGCACTGGAAGAAAGACTGTCCAAAGTTGAAGAATAAAGGGAAGGCTCAGCAAGATGCAAATGTTGCAGAATGCAAAAGTGATGCAGAGTCAGATGTCTCTTTGGTGGTATCACCTTCAACATCCCATCCAGATGAGTGGATTTTGGATTCCGGTTGCACCTACCATATGTCTCCCATTCGGCAGTGGTTCTTTGATTTTGAAGAATGTGATGGTGGAGTTGTTTATATGGGAAATGACAATCCATGTAAAACAGCTGGGATAGGTTCAATCAAGCTGCGGAATCACGATGGATCCACAAGAATTCTGAAAGATGTACGGTATGTTCCGAATTTGAAGAAGAATCTCATCTCTTTGGGGGCCTTAGAGTCAAAAGGCCTAGTTGTGATGATGCGAGATGGAATTCTTAAAGCAACTTCGGGAGCACTTGTGATGTTGAAAGGCGTGAGGAAGAATAATCTGTATTACTACCAAGGTAGTACAGTGGTTGGGACAGTAGCGACTGCAACGTCTAGTAGCAAGAAGGATTTAGAGGCAACAAAGCTGTGGCATATGCGTTTGGGACATGCTGGTGAAAAATCCTTGCAAATTCTTGCCAAGCAAGGACTGTTGAAAGGTACGAAGACTTGCAAATTAGAATTTTGTGAGCATTGTGTTTTGGGAAAACAAAGAAGAGTGAAATTTGGCACTGCCATTCATGATACCAAGGGTATTTTGGATTATGTGCACTCAGATGTGTGGGGACCTGCCAAGACTCCATCTCTTGGAGGTAGGCATTACTTTGTCACTTTTATTGATGATTTTTCCAGAAGAGTATGGGTGTTTACTATGAAGAAGAAAGATGAAGTGCTTGGAGTTTTTCTTAAATGGAAAGCTCAGGTTGAGAACCAGACTGGTAGAAAGATCAAAGTTCTCCGAACAGACAATGGTGGAGAATACAAGAGTGATCCATTCCTGGAGGCATGCCAAGAATTTGGCATAGTTCGGCACTTTACAGTCAGAAAAACACCACAACAAAATGGGGTGTCAGAGCGTATGAACAAGACATTGGTGGAGAAAGTTCGTTGCATGCTGTCTAATGCTGGGTTAGGCAGAAAGTTTTGGGCTGAGGCTGTGACATATGCTCAACATCTCGTCAATCGCTTGCCGTCATCTGCAATAGATTGCAAGACTCCTTTAGAGGTATGGTCAGGGAAACCTGCAACAGATTATGATTCTTTGCATGTTTTTGGTTCTACTGCATATTATCATGTAAATGAATCAAAGTTGGATCCACGAGCAAAGAAGGCTCTCTTTATGGGCTTCAATGCTGGAGTTAAGGGATATCGTCTTTGGTGTCTAGAGGCAAAGAAGACCATCATCAGCAGGGACGTTACCTTTGATGAATCTGCCATGTTGCATAAGGTAACTCAAGAAGGAACTGATGGTACTCCGCAGCAGGTGGAGTGTACGCCGAAGCAGGTGGAGTTTGAACAGATAATGGTGAGCCCAACAAAAAGTACTATGAGTGACTCTCCTATGGCAGAAGCAGAGGCAGATGAGGAAGAGATTTCGACCCAAGAATCTCAACAGCAGTCAGAGTCAATTGCTGTTAGAAGGACAAGACGAGAAATTCAGAAACCTGCTCGTTTTGTTGACATGGTAGCCTATGCACTTCCAGTTGTTGATGAAGTTCCATCCACCTTTCCTGAAGCCATCCGAAGTTCAGAAAATGGTAGATGGAAAGATGCAATGGAAGAAGAGATGCAATCTCTTGAGAAGAACAAGACGTGGAAGTTGACACAGTTACCAAAAGGCAAGAAAGCAATTGGATGCAAATGGGTATTTGCAAAGAAAGAAGGATTTCCTATCAAGAATGATGTTCGCTACAAGGCAAGATTGGTAGCTAAAGGCTATGCTCAGAAGGAGGGAGTTGATTATAATAAGGTATTTTCTCCAGTTGTTAAACATTCCTCAATTAGAATTTTGTTGGCCTTGGTAGCACAGTTGAATTTGGAGCTAGCTCAACTTGATGTGAAGACCGCGTTTCTACACGGTGACTTGAAGGAGGAAATCTATATGTCTCAGCCAGATGGATTCAAAGTTGCTGGTAAAGAAAATTGGGTTTGTAAACTGAACAAATCATTGTACGGATTGAAACAATCACCGAGGCAATGGTACAAACGATTTGATAAGTTTATGATGGGTCAGAAGTACACAAGAAGCAAATACGATCACTGTGTGTATTTGCGCAGGCTTCAAGATGGGTCCTACATCTATCTACTCTTGTATGTTGATGATATGTTAATAGCATTCAAGAGCCAAATTGAAATTGATAAAATGAAGGCTCAGTTGAGTGAAGAGTTTGAGATGAAGGATTTGGGAGAAGCCAAGAAGATTCTCGGCATGGAGATAAGCAGGGATAGACAGAGAGGCAAGTTTTGGCTGACACAGAAGCAGTATTTGAAGAAGGTATTACAACGTTTTGGTATGAATGAAGATACAAAACCTGTAAGTACTCCGCTTGCTCCTCATTTGAAGCTTAGCAGCCAGTTATCTCCAAAGACAGATGAAGAACGAGAATACATGGCGAAAGTCCCGTATGCTAATGCAGTTGGAAGCTTGATGTATGCAATGGTGTGTACGAGACCCGATATTTCACAGGCAGTCAGTGTTGTGAGTAGATATATGCATGATCCTGGCAAAGTTCATTGGCAAGCTGTGAAATGGATTCTACAGTATATTCAAGGTACTGTAGATGTTGGCTTAGTGTTTGAGCGGGATGAATCACTTGGTCAATGCGTAGTTGGATATTGTGATTCTGACTATGCAGGTGACTTGGATAAGCGACGATCTACAACTGGCTACTTATTCACTTTAGCTAAGGCGCCAGTAAGTTGGAAGTCTACTTTGCAGTCAACAGTGGCTTTGTCTACAACAGAGGCAGAGTATATGGCAATTACAGAGGCTGTAAAAGAGGCAATTTGGCTTCAAGGATTGCTAAGAGACTTGGGAGTTGGTCAGAAACACCTTGAGGTGTATTGTGACAGTCAGAGTGCTATTCACTTAGCAAAAAATCAAGTTTTTCATGCAAGAACGAAGCACATTGATGTTCGCTATCACTTTGTGCGGGAAATTCTCGAAGAAGAGGAGATACTTCTCCAGAAGATTCGGACTACGGAGAATCCTGCAGATATGATGACTAAGGTGGTGGCAAAAGCCAAGTTTAAACATTGTTTAGACTTGGTCAATATCCTGCACATTTGAGTTGGCGCCTGAAGGCGCAAATTGGAAGCACTACGAAGACTGTTTTGTTTGATTGGGAAGATGAAGAATGTTTGCATTTGGTGGGATTAGAAATTATGCCAAGGTGGAGATTTGTCAAATTTGATGGCTTTGGTTGGTGTGGCTTAATTTGTTGCAATCCCACATCGGAAGTTTTAAAGATAGGGGTGAGTTAGTTGCCTTATAAATAACTCATCCCTTCCAAATTATTTGTATCCCAAAATTAGTATACATTTTCGAAAATTTGTATATTGTAAATTTTGGTCTTCTCTTCCCAAATTAATAAGAGCAGGCTGCCTCAAGTGGTGCTCGGAGACGTAGGCATATTTAGCCGAACTCCGTTATCAAATTTCCGGGTGTGTTCTTTCCTTGTCTCTTTTATTTATTCCGCATTTATTTTGTTTCTTTTCTGTATTAGTATAGTATTCAATATTTATTTGTCGGGTTTATTTGTAGTGTATTGTACTATTCATTTGGGTATATTTTACTATTCACGTGTACGGTACTATTCATATATACACGGGTTTAGGTTGTGATAATATACTGTGCAAGTAAGTTCTGTCTAGGAGACTGGGTTTTAAGAGGGACCATTTGTGACCCCTCCAGCCTTTCCTGGGAATTTATTTGGAATGGTAATTTTGTCTAAGGAGACTATTCAGTAGTCTTTCCTGGAAATTACCGAATCAGTGCAATTCACTAGTTGCAGTTTGAGGGAAAATTACCCGATTTTCCCAACAAGTTTCACCTGTCACAATACACAGGCTTGGAGGTCTAGTGCATGCACCAACAAATTGAACAACATTCTTGTGCCGAACTCTCTTGCAAAACCCAAATAACTATAAAGCAGCAGTAAATGAAATTGTTGTTTTTAACATATAACAATATGATGAATGTAGGAAAAGAAACTTGCATATATTTTATTCATAAAACCTTACATATTTATACTAAAAACATAACAACCAAAATCACAATCAAATTATAAAATGACAATAAAATCATAAAATCAAATCATACTTAAATCATAAAATCATAATCAAAGTTTAAATATAAAAAATCCAAAAAAAATCTTAACTATTATTATTTTGAATTTGATTTATTTCTTTAATTGTAGCATTTGATTCACTTCTCAACACACCCCCATGAGTCAAATGCCGCAAAATTTTTTTTTTAATGTTTATAGGGATAAAGACATGGCATATTTATTTTGGTTGTAATCATAGGCATGTCTTTTTTTTTTTTTGTAGGCATGACATTTACTTTAATAGACATAGGCATGCCATATTTTTTTTGTATTCGTAGGCATATCATATTTTTTGTTGGTCATAGGCAAAGTTATATGTTTGAAAGATTTAGAATAAATCTTCCTCCTCTTGTTTTTCAATCACAGCCATTTTGACTTCTTATTGTTGTTTATTTTTGTATATCTTGTTTATATGACTCATTTGGCCACATTTGATATATTTGATATCTGGCCTCTACCAACATTTGTACTGTGCGTGATTTGTTTTCTTGCAACGAGGACATGGTGGATAGTTTCATTACAAAGTATTTATTTTATTCATTGATTTTGCTAGAAGAGCTCTTTCCACAATGTGTTCTTCCTCAATAGACATCCTTTGTTCTTGAGCCTGCAATGTATTTTACAATTCTGCCAAGGTAATACTTGATAAATCTCTTGAGTTTTCCAGAGCAGTAATTGTAGTTTCAAATTTCTTAGTAGTTTTAACAAGAATTTTTTAGACAAGAATCGGAAAAATTAGTAAAAAGAAGTCTTACTTTATCAGCAATACCAAGAAGCTTGTTTGCATAATCTTTGACAGAATCCGATTCTTTCATCCTTTGCATCTCAAATTCGCGAACTAAATTCAGCACTTGCATTCCTTTGATTCTTTCACTTCCTTCATACTCTTGTTTTAAGAAATCTCAAATCTCTTTCGCTATTTTCTATTAAGTGGAAGTTTGCTTTAAGGTATTCATTTCCCGTTCTGAGCAATATCTCCCTCCCCCCCCACACACACACACACACATTAGCAGTAACAGTAGTAAGAGTTTCAGTCGGCAGTTAAGTCTCATCCCATATATATGTCGTGTTGCTATTGGAAAAAGGATTACAAATCGTGTGTGCCTAATGTAATGAATTTGTTGTAAGATTTCTCTGCTTGCAAGTCCTGATTTTCATTTATTTTTTTCCGAGTGAGGTGCTCCATTAGTTATGGTTCCCGAACGATCGTCATCTTATATCTTCTTGTCTTGACTTTTTCCTAGTCATTATTCTATTGAAAATGATAGAAGAAACTATTGTAAATAAAACTAGCCTTACTTTTGATTTTTGTAACTTCATTTCTTTGTGAGTTTTTATTTGTGCAACAGTTGGATTATTTGATAATTTTGAAACTTCGTAATCTTGCTCCACAACTTTCCACAGGTTATTGGTATCAAGATAGGCTTCCATTTTAACAGCCCATATTTGATAATTTGTTCCATCAAATATTGAGAGTGAAATTGAAGAGAAAGAAGCTCCAATTTCCATCTTGAGTTGTTTGTGGTTGAGTTTTGCAAAGATAAAGGAAAGATTATTTTGTGGGTTTGTAGGACTTTATTTTGTGTTTGTGTTTTTTGATTTTTAGAAACTCATAAGCCCCTCAAGATAAATAGCTCTGATATCATTGTTGTTGTTTTTAACATATAACAATATAATGAATGTAGAAAAAAAAAACTTGCATATATTTTATTCATAAAACCTTACAGATTTATACTAAAAACATAACAACCAAAATCGCAATCAAATTATAAAATAACTATAAAATCATAATCAAAATTTAAATATAAAAAATCTAAAAAAAATCTTGACTATTATTATTTTGAATTTGATTTATTTCCTTAATTGTAGCATTTGATTCACTTCTCAACAGAAATTCCTAAATTAACAATAGGATGCAAATAGCAGGATATATTTTCTAAAAGTCCCCAAAGGGAATAAATCTATTACATTAAAAGCAAATGGCATCACAAAGTGCAAAAGGAACAATGTAAAACTTTTGGCCTTCAGTTGTGATTGCATAAAATAATTGCAATCATATTACCAAGATAGAAGGACTAAGGATTGTTATACATCCAGATAATATGGTTTTGTGAGTAATTATTTAACTTGATACTATGTAAACATATGAGCATTTGTTAACTTGATACTATGTAAACATTGTTTAACTTGATAACTACGTAAACATTGCATGTGATGTATTTGTGTCTGATAAGGCTCGAAGTTCTCCCTCAGATAACATGAGGATTCAGTTAAATGCTAGTCTACTTCCCTTCAGTTCCAGGAAGTGAAACATCATTTTAAGTTTGGAAATATCTCAGTAAAAAAAATTCATATCAATCAAGTTTATGAAAAGAATACACATGATATCATTTTTGGAGGTTGAAATCACAATATTTAAGAATATCCTCGAATATTTAAAAATCTGCAACAAATACTGATGAGAAAATGTGACTCATGTAACAAACAAATACATCCAAATTGTTGCTATTATTAGACTGGACCTTTTATGCATACACCTAAAGAAGGTGCAGGTATATGATAATTCAACAGTAACATTATTAAATTCCTGGTCACAATGCAAATACACTTTCACCTGGAAAACCAACAGTATGCGAGCAAATTATATTAAAGCAATTCAGAGCAAATGGACATTGATACAAGCCAAAACCTTAAAAAATTCAGAACGAGAGAGAGCATCTTTACAAGCAATGTCCTGGTATAGAAGCATAGACAAAGAAGAAGCAGAAAACGGAGGTTACATTGATGAAACCAGAGACAATAGACTAAAATTTTATATTTGACTAACCTCATGATGAAGATTTCTTGAGCAAATTCCCTCCTTAATTTATCATTTAGATGTTCAGTCCTAAGAACTTTAATAGCTACGTCTTGACTACAGAATGTACCTTTATACCTGTTTCAGTCAAATCATCCTATTCAATGAACATTGGTACAAAATCTGTGAAAAAATATAAGAGATTATGAGAGCTCACAGATCACCATAGGATCCTGATGCAATTTTGTTTTCATATTTCAAGAGGCTTGCATCAATTTCCCAGAAATCTGTTTGGTCAGCGGGTACAAGGACATGATTAGGTATAAGATTGATCGCCCCTTTTTGCTCTTGCTCCAAAACTTGATAGATGACATTGGTTTTCAACCGAGTATTCTTCTGCATTACCCTTAAACTTATCAAGTATAACCAGATGTGCCACTAAAAGGTTGATAATAGTTATAGTTACTTAATTGCCATAGTTTAACATTGCAATTTTAAAAGAACAGTGAACATGACATGCCAGTATTCCATATACAGTCTTTCCAGTTTTTATCTGAATAAAATCAGAGTCATTCAATGAGAAGGCCTAAAATGAAAGAGGAACTTGGGAAATAACTTGGTCGTTTAATGATAAAGGATCGCAACAGGGACAAGTTTGCAATAGCTTATATTCAGTTCCCCAATGATAAGTACATCTTTATTTGTTTCTAGTGTAGTCATTTTACTCTGGCAATCATTATGGGGAAAATGAGTTCCACCAAAGAATGACCTCCTATAAAACATTTGAAAATAAACATATTTAGATGAATGAGCATTATTCTCTATCACAAGCTCTCTTAAAATCAAATCACCATTATAAGCTGCAATTGACAAAAAGCATGTAGAATGACTACCTCGAATTTTATTATTTGCTTTAGCAGCACATTCCTAAGCTGCTCAGTCTCCTGTCATCATAGATATGAATGTAAGTCAAGAAGTAAATATTTGAAAGAGAAAGATGCTAATTAAGGATTTTGCTTTAGAAATTTTGAATTATCTTTGAAATTAAGAGATTAAATATGTCAAATCTATAAAGCAAATGATATCTGTTCTTTGCTGATTTTCTGAAATGCATTCATAGAACATTTACTGCTAAACACCATAACAATATATCATGAATTTAGTGAACCATGTGAATAACTCCAAAGACTAGTAGTGGGAATAAAACAAACGAGGAGGGAACGAAACCTCGTGTGCCCAGTTATCGACAACAAACACGTCCAAGGAGTAACCATCTATTGTGGAAAAAGCATGTGCTTCTGTAATATTTAGACCAATCTCAGACAGCAAGGAAGTCAACTGAAAATACAATACAGGAAAAAAAAAAAAAAACTAAGATACCACCAAGTTACTTTGAAGCATTTGACATATATGTATAAAATGATTAAGAAACCAGCTAAAATATAACTATAAAAGGCAGCGTCGTCTACCTGGCTTAGAAGTTTTGGTTTATCGTTAGTTGAAATTGTTATTTCATGCATCAGCCTTCAAAAGCACGGAAACATAAAAGTATTATTTTATTAAGAATATTAGCAACTTCCAGAATTTGTAGCAATTTTACTGCTAAACAGCTAACCCTATTTTTATCCTAATTAAAAAAAGAACATGGTTATCAATAAATTATAGTTGACAAAATATCACATATTTGTGCAAGAACGTCAAAATAAATAGTCACTTTTGTTCATAACTTCACATTTACCTCAAACAAGCATGTCAATCTCATAACAAATTAAGAGACAAAACATGTCGATCGCTCTATGCAGCATGCTGACAACTTTCATGTTCTACCAGTTAACCCTTATTGAACAATATGAAAAATCATTATGATGAAGCTGCAAATCCCCTTCTTTTTCTAGCAGGGGAAAAAAAATCAAACTCGGAAAATATTTCATGCTTTTACTCAGATTTTAGAAAGACATTAACTGATCATTTATATTCCCACCTCTTTTCTTTACTTTTGAGGGGATATAAAACTTTTTGCACGCATCTAAAACTCAAAGACTTCTAATTCTTATAGAAAGTCAATGTGCATGGAAGCATAAGGATTAAATAGCAAACAAGTTCACAATCAGAGAAGAACCTTTCAGACTATTACCGAGAGTAAAGTGGAAAGGCAATCATAGTGGTATCTTTATCTTGGGCTTCACATACATGTTCAAGCTCAGGCAATGAACCAAAGGCTGGTGGTGGAAGAATGCTATGAATGAGAGGAAGAGACAAATGATATTTGTAAATTATTCGACAATTAAACATCTTCACTAAGAAACTGAAATCCCAAAGAATATTTTTATATCCCTGCCTTTGCTTGTTCACATTATCAGAATATTGAAGTTCTATATTTCCTGGAGAATGTGAATGAATTGAGTAACCAGAATATCCATCACAGATAGAACGAACCTGCATAAAAAATAAACGCCAAGATGCATTTTGCTGAGTAAAGAATTTCCAAAGTTCAAATCAAAATGCGAAAAATTGCAGTAGAAATATAATGTAAAATTAGAATTTAAGGGAACTAGGCAAAAGGAAAAGAGATGTTGACAAGAAATAGCAAATCCTAATTTATCATCCTTATCAGCCAGAAATATAAATTAAAAAAAGTAATCAATATACATATATATCTCCTCCTGCAAATACCACCAAGTTTGAGGTCAATAAGTCGGTAATTTTAACGGTTGTTAGACTTAGCAAAATTCTTATAACATGAAAAGAAGTTTTAAAGAGAGACAGAAACTACAGACTACTGTGTCAAGCAACAGACAGCTTTATTAAGTTGACATAGCTTTGCCTTGGCAATCACGAATAAGCTTGGCACTCAATTGCAAGTTCTTGCTATCATGAGATAACATTCTAGCATTGGCTTAATTTTTTTTTATATTTAAAATCTGTGCAAAGAATCTATTTTCTTGGTAAGTTGATTCAACCTTCCGTACAGTTTGGTAATAATTAAAGATATGGTATATAAATATGTTATACTCATTCCAATCCCCATCCTCCACCAACTTATGATGGGAAAAAAACTGGTTGGACGTCCGATTTCCAACAACGGCTCATCCTCAAGAACTTCATCTTCAAAATTTTGAAGAAATTCAAAATAAATCTAATATTATTGTTAATAATACAAGGCAACTTGTTCACAATATTTTATAACAGAATTTACAGTATAAGGCACAACTACCCTACCAATAATTGAGTATAAAATAATTAATAAATAATAAATAAACTGAAGTGGAATCTAGAAAAATATGGCATAAACCAGAAGGAAAATATCAAAAGTCAAGATACCTAACACCCTAAGGAATCAATGTCTGAAAATTTTGCATTCACACCTGCACAAGGCGGACTTCAATAGCAGGCCTAGTAACAGGATCATGTGCTAGTTTAATTAATCTTTTATGCATAAGAACATCTTGCGCCCTCTCTGCATTGACATCCAGTGCATACCTGAAAAATTGATAAAAATAAGCAATTGTATCAGTATACACACCACATCACCGTGAAAGAACCTAAAAATTTTAAAACTAACATGAACAGCTTCTTGACCAATCAGGTGTCGATATTAACTAAAATAATAAAATGACGATTAAATAAAAACAAAAGCTCGATCCACTCTGCCTATTGGACCAAGAGAAAAAAAAATCCAAATAGTAAGACTTACTGAGTGAAAACAAAGCTTAACGTCCTTTTTAACAAGGTTTATTCTATCAAATACCAATTCTAGTCCTATTATCTCGAGAAAATCAAAGAATCAAGGAACGGAATATGCAATACTGCCTTGTTTGTTTTACATGTTAACCAAACACTAAAAATTTTCTGAATCAAGCAACGAAATACGCAAATCTACTCTTTTAATCAAGTATCTTAGAATTTCCTATGTTGTGTTACAACTTCAAATTCAAATTCATTCCATTATCTCTTCTTGAAAACTAGAATTACTTAATATTATTACTTTGTTTTCCTTTTCTCTCTCCTAATGATCAAAACCAAAACAGAATCAAATCACTTAAAGGCTTAAGGTTTGGATTGGATTACCTGTTAGGAAGTCTACAAAAATGAGCCCAGAGATCATCTTCAAAGCCAGGAAGCCTTGCCTCTTCTTCATTCGAGTCCTTGAGTCGACAAAGGACTTCGTTGTATACATCAACCTTTTGCCTCTGCTTTTGATTCTGACTACTTGATACAAAATCCACTGCTCTACTACTGCAACTCTCTGAATCTCCCATCCAAAAAATCCACATAAAAAAACAAGAGAAAAAAAGAATCAAGTTCGGGTTTGTGAGCAAATGCTTGAAGAAGAAGAACAGCAGAGATCACTCTCTAGAAGCACACACAGTTCACGTGAATCAGCTAGTGTTCAACTACTAAACGACACAGAAAACTCAGAGTTTTGAGTATCGTTGCATAGAAAAGAATATGTTAGAATATACATTTACATTTCTGTACTTTGTGCTTAGTGTTGGGTTGTTTTAGGGATAAGGGTAGTTAATATAATTTGATTGTATATAAATAGTATATTATCAGTTTTTTTTGTAATGTGATATATAGAAATATTTTTTGCTGTTTTAGTATATTGAAAGTTCTTCTTCATTCAGATTACTCTACTTTCCTGTGAATGATTTTGTTCAGATTTTAGTTCTTAACATAGTATCTGAATGATTTTGTTCAGATTTTAGTTCTTAACATAGTATCATAGCAGAGTCTGTAATAATCTTGTTCTTGTACTTCTGTTCTTTTTTTTTTCATACAAATAGAGTGTTTCTGTACATAGTCTCAATCAATTTTTTTTGAAACCATAAGTTCTCCGATCGAGCTTGTTTTTGCTTGAATCCTTATATTTTAGGGTTCTAGTGACTTTATCAGAGTTTTTTTAACCGATTCAAGTGTCCTTTCTTTCAATCTGAGATCTGTTTTTAGATTTGATTTTGTTCTTTATTTACAGATCAAAACCCTAGTTTTTGTCTATCGATTTTCTAGATCTAATATATGATGACTGAAATACCAGGCACATCTAAGCTTACTCCTCGATCGGTTCTTCATACACAGTTACAAGGTCATACAGATCATGATTTGGTAGATCCTTTATATTTACAGAGTTCGAATCATCCTGGTATGATTTTGGTGAGTTCTTTCATGACTGAAACTAATTATTTTTCTTGGAGTAGAGCGATGAAGATAGCTCTCGGTGCTAAAACAAAACTCTGTTTTATTGATGGTACTTGTGTCCAACCAGAGGATGGTTCTCCTCAGTTTGTTTTATGGAAAAAGGTTGATTACATGGTCACCTCTTGGATTCTCAATAAAAAGTTTGTTCGGACTTTTGTATATTTAGACATTGCTAAGCAGTTATGGGATGAGTTAAAGAGTAGATTTGGTGATAGTAATGGTCCTATGATTTATAGGATTCAGAGAGAAGTTTCGTCTATTACTCAGGAACATATGTCTGTTACAGCTTATTATACTAAGCTATAGACATTGTGGGATGAGCTTGCTTATCTAATTCGTATGCCTGTTTGTGTTTGTGCTACTACGAGAGAGTCTGTTGATTTGAATAATTTGTTCAAACTCATGCAATTTTTGATGGGGCTCAATGATCAGTCTGATCATGTGAGAAGCCAGATATTGCTTCTTGAGTCATTGCCTTTGGTTAATAAGGCTTATTCCATGGTGCTTCGAGTTGAGAAGCAAAGAGAAGTTCACGCTGTGTTTATAGATGGTTCTGAAGCCAATGCTATGGCAGTGAGAGGTTCCTTTTCTGGTAAAGAAAATTTTAAGGGATATGGTTGGGATAATAATCGAAGAGCTGGTACTGGGAGAGGTGATAGGTAATGTTTTTATTGCATTTGAAATGGGCATGAGAGGGAGTCTTGTTTTAAATTGATTGGTTATCCAGATGGTGGCCTGATCCTAAAAAATAAAAGGATAAAGGTCCTGGTAAGTTTGTTGCTCAAGTCGCATATGTTGAAAAGGAGAATGCTTCTAACTCAGAGGATTCCTCTTCTGTTCAAGCAGCTTAGGCTGCTAATATTGCTTCACTTGTTGAAAAAGAAGTGCAAAAGTGTCTTAAAGGGAGAAATATGGCTGAGACTGCTTGTATATCTTATACTAGTTATGCAGGTACTGTTCCTGTACTTCAGTCAAATAGTTTACCTGTTGTTACTGACAAGTTTTGGATAATAGATTCGAGTGCTACAAATCATATGAGTTTTAGTTCTGAGATCATGCATCATATGTTTATTCTTCATCCTCCTAGTCTTGTCCATTTACCTGATAAGTTTGTTGTTTTTGTGAGTCATCTAGGTTCCATTTCTTTTAATTCAAAATTTATCCTTCATAAAGTGATGCTTATGCCTAGTTTCAAATGTAATTTGTTGTCTGTTAGTAGGTTGGCTATTGATCTCAACATTAGAGTAATTTTTTTCCATTCACATTACTTGTTTCAGGATCACTTGACTAAGGAGGTTCTTGTTGTGGACAAGTCTTGTGCTGGACTATACATATTAGATAAGTCTAGTTTTCTTCATTACACTATTCATTCTTTTGCTAATGACTGTAATGTTGCTTGCACTGTATCAGATTCTTCTAATGTTCTTGATACAGATGTTTCTCATTCTTGTAATGTTGCTTTTAATAAATCCTTGTCTTTTAATTTGCTACATCAAAGACTTGGTCATACATCCAAAAATAAAATACTATATTTACTTATTTCTTCTTATGTTATAGCAGTTGAAAATCATCATTGTAGTATATGTCCTTTGAGTAAGCAACATAGGTTTCCTTTTTCACTTAGTGCTTCACATGAGTCTGTATTGTTTGCTCTTATTCATGTGGATCTTTGGGGTCCTTATCATTTGGCTTCTGTCACTGGAGCTCATTACATCCTTACTATTGTGGATAATTTCTCTAGAGCTACATGGACATTTCTTCTTAAAATAAAACATAGACTTTTTCTTCTCTTAAACCTTTATGTCTTATGGTTCAAACCCAATTTGATACTGTTGTCAAACAAATTCGAAGTAACATTAGTACTGAGTTTACCAATTCTCAATGCCAAGAATTTTTTAGAAGTCTTGGTATAATTCATCAAAGGTCTACTCCATATACTCCACAGCAGAATGGTATAGTTGAAAGAAAATATAAACATTTGCTTAAAATTGCTACGGCTCTTATGTTTCAGTCTCATTTACCTAGAAAGTTTTAGGGTGAGGCTATACTTACTGCTACTCACATTATTAATAAATTTCCTTATTCTGTTCTTCAATGGAAAACTCCATTTGAAGTTCTTCATAGTAAATTGCCCGATTATTCATTCTTAAGGGTCTTTGGTTGTCTATGTTATGCATCTAATGTTCATCCTCATAAAGATAAGTTTTCCCCTAAAGCTTTTAAATTTATGTTTGTTGGCTATGTTCCTGGTCAAAAAGCATATAAATTGTACAATTTAGAAACACATATTTTCTTAGTCTCTAGGGATGTTTAATTTTTTGAACATATATTTCCTTTCCAATATCTCCCGTTTCTTCATATTCTTCTTCTGTTTTACCTCTTGTTTCACCTTCTTTAGCTTCTGATTATAATGTGCATTCTACTGATAATGTATGTTCTTCTGATTCTACTTTAGCTTCTTCTTCTTCTTCTTCTTCTCCTCCTGTTGATTTACCTCTGGTTCCTAGACAAAGTTCTAGGATTAGAGTCAAACCTAAATAGATGGAATAGTATGTTACTTCAGTTTCTTCTTATCCTTTTTCTTATTTTCCTTCTTTTGTTTTTCCATACTTAGACTATGCTCATATGAATTTTCTAGCTAATATATCTGTTATTAAGGAACATGTTAGCTATAATCAGGCTAAACTTGATCCTAATTGGGTGGAGGCTATGCATAAAGAGTTAACTGCTCTTGAACAGAATAATACCTAAAAATTAACTTTTTTACCTCCTGGTAAGAAACTTATTGGCTGAAAATGGGTTTATAAAGTTAAATTCAAGCCAAATGGGTCTGTAGAAAGGTATAAAGCTAGATTGGTTACTAAAGGATACAATCAAATTGAGGGAATTGACGTTTATGATAGCTTTTCCCATGTGGCCAAACTAGTTATAGTAAGATTGTTTTGGCTATTGCTTCTGCTAAGCATTGGCCAATACATCAGCTGGATATTAATAATGATTTTCTTCATGGTTACTTGGATGAAGAAATTTATATGGTTCCTCCTGCTGGTTATGTTGTTTCAGATACTGCCTTGGTTTATAAGTTAAAAAGGTCTTTATATAGGTTAAAACAGGCTTCCAGACAATGGAACATTGAACTGTCTACTAAATTGCATGCTTTGAGATTTAAACAGTCAGCCAATGATCATTGTTTATTTTTTAAGCAATCTGACATTGATTTTTTTGGCTTTATTGGTCTATATGGATGATTTATTGTTTATTGGTACTATTGAGGAAGGTATTTCTTCTGTGAAGTTGGCTTTAGACTAGGCTTTTATTATTAAAGACATTGGTCTTGCTAAATACTTACTGAGTATTGAAATCCATAGATCAAAGGCAGGTTTGTATCTTAACCAGCGAAAATATGTGCTGGATCTTGTTAAGGATGCTGGTCTTTTTAAACTGTAAACCTGCTAAAGTACCTTTGTCTGCTGGTTTAGCTGTAAATGATGAGTCTTTTGAGATTTTGATGGATCCTGATAAGTATAGAAGGTTAATTGTCAAATTACTATACTTGAATCTCACTAGACCTGATATAACATTTTTCACTCAACAATTAAGTTAATTTATGAGTAGCCCTAGGAAATACCATTGGGAGGCAGCTTTGCACATTGTTAAGTATCTTAAAGATACTGCTTCTACTCGTTTATTTTTTCCTATTGGTTGCTCTTTCTAACTGTATGCTTATTGTGATGCTGATTGGGGCTCTTGTCCTATTTCTAGAAAGTCAGTGAGTGATTATTGTGTCTTTCTTGATTCTTCTGTCATATCTTGGAAGACTAAAAAGCATGCTACAATTGCTAGAAGCTCAACTGAAGCTGAGTATCGCAGCATGGCTACTAAGTTTGTGAATTACAGTTTTTAACTTATTTATTGCAGTATTTTTCTATTCTTTACTGCTGCCTATTGATCTTTATCGTGACAATCAAGCAGTTTTGCACATTGCTGCTAATTCTGTATTTCAAGAGAGAACAAAGGATGTTAAAATTAATTGTCATTTGTTAAGAAATAAATTGAATGAAGGTTTTATTGTTACTAATCATATTCTTTCAAAGATGCCGTTGGCATATATTTTCACCAAAGCTTTGGCTGCTAGATCTTATTTTTTACTTTTGTTCAAGTTAGAATTGGTTTTTTACCAATCTCCACGGGGATGTTAGAATATACATTTACATTTCTGTCCTTTGTGTTTAGTGTTGGTTATTTTAAGGTTAAGGGTAGTTAATGTAATTTAGTTGTATATAAATAGCATATTATCAGTGTTTTTTGTAATATGATATATAAAAATATTTTTTGCATATTAAAAATTTTTCTTTCTGTTTGTTTTTCTTTATTCATATTGCTCTACTTTATTGTGAATGATTTTGTTCAGATTTTAGTTCTTAGCAGAATAAATTAGAGAAGATGAAATTTTTAGTTTTAGAAAGGCGTCCATTTTGTTTTTCCCTCTCTCTCTTCTCTTGCATTCTGCTGCCTTTTCAATATATAATAATAATAAAAATATAAAAACGTGATTTAATTTTAATTTTTAATATAAAGACGTTAAATAATGCCGTAATGCGCAACCAGAAGAAGCGCGAACCTACGTGGATTCTACCAATGCTTTCTTCCTTTGCTGCTCTCAACGCTTTATATGTATTTTTATATGTGATGAGGCAATATTTTAAATTTAAATTTGGGACTTAAATAAAAATAATATATTCTCTTAATTATTATATTATATTTTAATAGTTAATTTATATATTTTCAATTAAACATAAAAATATAAAATTTTTTATTAAAATTTTAATTGATTTGGTTATATATTTGGTGCATATAAGATTTTTCCATGATTAAATAATAAAAACTCTCTATGTGCCATTATAAAAAGGAAACTTATCCAATAGATTATAGATAGTCCATGGTTGATACAAGAACAAGGGCACCTCCACTCTTGACCAATAGTCTTCCTGTGTTGTCTCATTTTTCACTTTTATTTAAACACGTCAATGATCCACATGTTGGATCAAAATGGATATTTTAAAAAATACACTTATTTATCTATATATTTAATAATAATAATAATAATAATAAATATTTTATTTTTATCAAAATATATTATATTTTCATTATTCAATAAATTCTAATAAAAATAAAAATGTTTCAATAATAAAAATTAGAGAAATTATTACTATTTTATTTAATATCATGTGATATTATGCTTAGATAAATCTAATCCTTTGAAAGCAACGCTATCCTTTTTTTTTAGTGAAATAATGGTGTATAAACATAATGTAATTTGATTAAATGGAGTATATTTCACATGTTTTCAATATATGTGAAAAGGTTTATGTCTTATTTTTTTATCGCGAATATTTTGTTAAAAAATATCTATTTCATTAATAACCATATATACAAAAAATGCAATTATCCAGTGATAATGACCCATTGAAATAAAATAAAAGAAAAGAAAAACTAGGGATGTCAATTTTGTTTTTAGTTTTTGACAGTCTTCGTTTTACAATTGTAATGAAATATTATATTATTAAACTATGTTTAATTTTTTTTTTCTGCAATTTCATAAAAAATAAAAACACATTGACAGAAAAAGAAATTCAATTTTATAATAACAAAAGTGGTTTTTTTTCTTGTTCTGTCAATTCAATTATAATTTTCAAATTAATTATATTTTTGAATGTTAAACAATAATAATTAAAATATAAAAATGGAATTGGCACCAACCAAACCATGAAATAGAAATAATTATACTACAATATTTAACAAAATAAAAAAGATATAATAAATACAATTAGATTGAATTGGAGTTAAATTATGATATTATTTAAATCATAATCAGAGAGGAATTTTAAAAATAAAAATTCAATTCACAAAATTTACAATCGAATTAGTTATTTGCTAACTACCCAATTTGAATCTAATCATGAATTCAGTCGATTTTTCTTCAAAAAAAAAAGAGTGAATTCAGTCGATTAATTAAACTTTATATTTTTACAGTGATTAGAAAAAAAATAAAAATATATATATATTTTACTAAATTTTTAGTATATTTCTTAATTTTTTAAATTTGTTTATCATATTATAAATTTACCAAATTATAATACATATAAAATTTATTATAAATTAATTATATATACAATAAATTAAATTTATTATAAATTTTATAAAATAATTAAAAAAAAGCATATGATAGAATATATAAAAATTTAAAAAAATCGAGTGAGGAGTTTAATGTTTGTGAAATTTGCCGTATCAAAAAGAAGTGGAGCATGGCGTTGAATTGGATTCGTTGGGGAGCACCAATTGTACTTTCACTTGCGTGATGAGAAGACAAAGTTAAGCATGATGGATAAGAAAGGATGCTTGACCCCACTCCCTCACTACTAAAGTTTACCAATAAGGAAATCAGATTGTGACTCGTCTCTGTTACACGTATGTCCCACTGGCCCACTCTCTTTTGCTACGGATTCTTTGGACCCATCCATCAGCAGGCTTTTCGGACGGTCCAAAAAGAATTATTTATGTAATTTTCCTTCCTTTCTCTTGTTTGGGTGAGACTAAATAGGGCTAGCGGAGGAGAAAATAAGTATAGTTTTTCTTTCTTTTCTTGTTTGGTGTAATAAATAGTGGGATAAAAGAGAGTCAAATGGAATAAAACTAATTTTTCAATTTTCTATCTAATCTCCAAAATATTTTTTCTCAAAATTAAGAGAAATAAAAGTAAGCGGGAGTAACTAATTATTCAAGCAAGTAAAATAATAGTTTTAACCATTATTTTTTTATTAAAAGTAAAAGAAAGTTTTAAATTATTTTCTCTTTTATTTAAACTATTAAATAATAAAAAAAATAATTTAAAATAATTTTTTTATTACTCTCATTTCTTTCATTAAAATGACTTCAATATCACCTCTAACTTGCCTCGGTCCAAACATAGGCTTAGAGTAGACCTCATAATACTATGATGTAAATTTATTCCCTATCCAAGTTTTTTATTAGACATAGTCGTAGATCGGACTTTAGATTTTAATTAGTGAGAAAAAATAAAGACAAACAAGTTAAATTTTTTAAAAAAATTAATATTTTTTAAATTCAAGTTCGGCTCATAAACTCTGTATTTTTATTTTAGCTTGTTTTGTCTCCTACAAACTCAAGATTTTCTATTAAATTAGAATATTCTATTAATTTATGTATTCAATAATTAGTATTTAATTTAATTATAATTAATTGAATTCTCAAGTGAAGCCATATACTCTATTCATGTTAAAATTTTGTATAAGTCATTATAAATAATGAAAGAATTAGCAAATTAAAAAGTAATTTAATATTAAATTTAGAATTGATTTTTTAGAATATATTAAATGTTAAAGAATAAAATTTTTTTGAAGAATCACTATAACGTAGATCATTACCTCATTTACTGTTGATGGATGCATGGATTTCGATCATCTTCATCTCACATCAATAAATTAAGTATGCATACATTGAAATATATAAATTAGCACGTTATTATAAAATCGTCATGATTTTATGGTGAAGTGTATCATATTTTTATCTCTTTATAATGTTAAAAAAAAATTAACCATATATATGGAATGCGACTATCTTGATCTGTTAGGCTTAGTATTTAGCTGAGCTCAATAAGTCTGGCTTATGTGTGGTGATCGATGAGAGGATTAGAGCTTCGGCCCTCCTTATTTTATATCGATAAATTAAGTGCGCTTGTGTATGGATATATAAATTAACACGTCGCTATAAAATCGTCATAATTTTGTGATGAAGTCTATAACATTAAAAAAAAAAACTGTTGATGGGTGCAAAATATATAAAATGGTTATAGGTGTACCCAATAATTGCTCTAGCTTTGTGTGTGTGTGTGTGTGTTTTGTTCGGTTACGAAAAGGAGGAAAATGATCTGTGATAATAAAAACGGTGGGCCTTTCAGTTTAGGATTTCACGGAAAAGGGTTAAAGGCCAAAATTGAAAGTTTTATATCGAAGGCATATATCAACCCTTTTTTTTTTTTTCACCCAAGAGTTTGATTGGAAGAAAATTGGGAGGAAATTGGGGTTTTTTTCAAAAATATCCTAAAAAATAAAAATATTTTTAAAAATATCTTTTTTTTTAAATTTCAAAAATATCTTTTATTATTTTTAATTTTAAAAATATCCCTTTTTTGATGTATATTATATATATATATTTTTTGTATACTAAAAATATATTCAATTTTTAAAGATATACATTGAGTCTACATTTGATATATCAAAATATATAAAAAATATAAGATATTTAAAAAAATTAAAAAAATATGCTATACAGTGTAATTTTTTTAAAAAAATATTAGAAAACCCGTTGCGCCCAAAACTAAAATGGAAACAATTTTGAGCTCCATATGACCATTACCATCACAATTTATAATGTTGTGAAATCTTCAAGCAGAAGCCTACACTCATGAAACAAATAAGGCACTAAATTGCCAAGGGATGAATGGTGAATATGTAGAGAAATTATTCAGTGCATTTTGATATCAATTTAGTATATTATATACTCTTGAAAATATAAGGTTCATGCAAAGGCAATCTCAGGTTGAGTTTAGTCAAATTTTCAACTAATTCTGATCCAAGAATTACTCGAGTTATCATATTAGTTTTTATGGTTTGGTTCATGGTCTAAGTTCTTAGAGTATATTCTCTCTTTGTTTTGATTTAGAGTGAATAAGAGAGATTGTAGAATGTGTAACTTAATCGATATATTTTTTTGTTATAATTATTAGCTAATCATTTACAGATAACATTGTGACAACTTAATTAGTTATTATCTCTATCATGTTTAAATTATTATTAATTTTTTAAAAAAATTATTCTACTTATATTATTACAGTATAAAAATTAATAAAAAATTAATTAATTTTTTTAACTATATTCTTATTGTTAATGAGTTAATTAATGAAGTGAAAGTATAATATTTTTAATATTAATAAATTAACAGTAGATATTTTAGTCAATTTAAAATAATTTTATATAATATTGAGATAATTAATTATTTTTTTAATAATTATATATGAACTAAAAACGACAATTTAAATAGAACGAAGATAATACTAATTTATTTAGCTACACATGTGTATATATATTTTATCCATCATAAATAGATATATTTACTTCTCATTTCATATTTATTAAGAAAAATTAATTATTTTATTAAAAATATATTTTTCATATTATATTTTTATTTTAATATAAGATATATTTAATAAGTAATGTTAAATAAATGTATTATTGTAAAAATTTAACATGTCAACTAATCTATTAAAATAATAAATAATTATTAAAATGATAAATGAGCTATAATTTAAAATAAATAAGGAAAGTGAGTTTATCTATTTTTTTTTTAAATTAGTGAGTCTATATATTTAAGAAAAGTAATTCTTATGTTACTTGAGTGCACTTAATCATCAATTAAATGTTGCATTCTTTTATAGTTCTAATTATGTGAGAATTATTGAAGAAAAAATTATGTGAGATTTTTCATTTTTTTATTTAGATTATTATATGGTTTCTCAACAAGAAAATAATAAATGAAACTATATTTAGATTTAACTTTAATAATCTTTCCACGAGGCTTTCATCTTCTTTTTCTTTTCCCAAAAAAAATTGCCATATTTTTATATATTTTTTTCACAATATACAGTTTGTTTAACGTCTGTGAAACAAGGGTGTGTAACAAAATTTAATAAAGACTTTATATGCGTTTTTGCCTTAGAAATATGGAATTTCTCCGAAAATATCTTTAAAAATAAAATTACTTTTAAAAATACCTGTTTTTTTCAAATATAACTTTATAATTTTTAATTTAAAAATATCTCAATTTCAGAGAATCTAATATCTATATACATATATATATATATATATATAATATACTCTATTTTTCGAGATACACACTTAATATTAATATACCAAAATAATGGAATATTTTTAAAATATATATAACGTAAATTTTCCTCGAAAATATTCTATTATTATTCTAGTAACATATATATTAGGATTTTTGACAAAAATGCTAGAAAAAATAAAAAAAATTAAATTTATCATATTTTTAATATATATTTAGATCTATAAAAATTTATAATTAATTTATTAAAATATTATATTTATAGAGTTTATTATGAATTTATTATGAATTTATATAATTTATTATAAATTTATTATTAAATAATTAAAATACTTTTAATAAAATTTATAAAAAATGACTTGTGCCTACACACAAAAGCCCAAAGATTTTACCATAGCAAAATTTGCAAAGGATCTCGAAATAATTAAAAAAGTATAGCTAAATGGATCAAATTAATACAGAATAAAAATATTTTGTACATTAATTATAATAAAAAAATGATTATTTCAACTTTATATAATTTACAGAAAAAAAATGAGTGGTGACTTTTAATGACTAATTAATCAACTCTTATTTTTTAAATATAGTTTATTAAATTAGCTATTCACTGCATTTATCAATTTCCAACCATCTTAAACAATTAATTAGAAACATAAATATCAGAATAATTCAAATTGGTCATTTTAATGCAAATTAATTAAGATAGTTGAAAAATAATTAAAATGATGAATGTATTAAAATTATTATTGTGTTTAAATTATTAGAATTTTTTCTTTTAACTGAATTAAAAAATTAAAAAATATTAGTTAAAAGACAATATTATTAAATTAATTTTATCATTCTTTTTAATTTTTCATACTAATAATATTTTCCAACTTTATTTTATCCAAATAAAATCTTTAATTTTTATTTTCTTTCATTAAAATCACTTGGAAAAAATAATCATATGAACTCTCCGTGGCATTTTGCAAAAATATATATATAAAAAATTATAATTTCCTCATACTTCATTCAAAATTAGTGAAAATACTTTAATACTTTGGAGTGTGGAAAAAAATATATTTTTTTGGACTTTACGTGGCATCATCATCTTAAAAAAATTATGATATAAAACAATTTTTATTTTTTTTAAACATTTTTATTTATCTATTATCTATTTGATGTTCTTTTTCAAGTGTTAGCATATACAGCAAAGACGAAATCAAATTCAAGATAAGAAAATAACAAAAAAAAAAAAATTCAAAGGTATATATTGTGTTCAATAAATATTTAACTCCTTTTTTATTTTACAATATTTTTCTTAGATTATCTTATAATTTTTTTTAATTTCTCTAACTACAACTTGAAAATATGTAAATCTTATAATAAATGATTTCACTATTAGTCTATTACTAAACCAAAAGTTAATCGAATGTGTCTAATCAATTTTCAATTTTTTATTAGATGTAATTTTATTATTTTTATTTTCATTCTCATCTCATTGTTATTCTAACTTCAATGACGTAAAAATATGTATCAATTTATTTAAAAAATCATATTAAAATTAAGACATAAAATGACTTAAACTAAATTATATTTTTGATTTTTTAATGAAAAATTTCTCATGATGAGATTAGAGATAATTATTTGCTAGTCTCATAAAATCTTATCAATAACAAAACAGGTAAAATTTGTATAACAAGACAAATGAACATTTATGACTTTATCTCATACGTGGGCATGGCAACAACTCAGATATTTTTGGATATTCAATCCATCTTGATCATTTTATATAGAATATGAATAATTTATAAATAAATCTGAACAAATTTACTACTCATCATGAGTTCGAATCCAATTCGAGTGTATATCTTTATGTACTTACTATCTAAGCTCGATTATGTATATAGTTATATTTAATTAAATTTTAATTATATATTTATCATATTTTGCTTATTTATAGAATTATATAATATAAATTTATTTTAATAAAATTATATCAGTATTAAATTTTTATTTAAAATTACTTAATTGAGAAATTTGTAATTTTATAATTTTAATTTTATAATATTTTTGAATGTTTGTTTAAATGGGTATGAGATAATAAACAAGTAGTATTAAATGAGTTTGAAATAGATGCAAATAGTGAAATTAAAACTATAAATAGGTTTAAGATGGATACAGATAGTTTAAATTTAAACATATTTGAATTCAAATATAGAAAATTTTGCGAGTATCACATCCATTGTCATTCCAACACATATGTTAGTTTATATGTTTTAAGAGATTTTTTTTAAATATCTAAAAAAATAAAAATATTTTTAAATATATATATTTTTAGGTGATATATATTACGTCTACCTTGGCTATTTTTTTTCGTCATTGTAGATATAATATTAAGAGATAAGAAAATCAATTAACAAATTAATTGAAGTTTAGAGTGTTAATAAATTAATAACTTATCTATTATACTATATTGCCAAAAAATATTGGGTTAATTTCACTAGCCTTAAATTCTTTTTTATACCATAAATATTTTCAAATTTTAATTTTTTTCAATAAAATCTCTAAACTTTAACCTCCTTCCATTGAAATTTTTTTATTATGATTATTCGCCAAAGATGATTATGTAAACTCTATGTGATGTTATGTAAAACTACGAATCAAAAAAAAAAAATCTTGTTATTTTTTCCAAATGCACATGGGAGAAAAGTATTTGAATATGGAAAAATTATATGAGATTTAGTATTTTTTATATATAGTTTCAAGTAGCGTCATGTAAAGTCTATATAATTATTTTTAACAGTAAAATGGTGCTAATAATTTTAATGAAAGGAAATTAAAATTGAAAATATTATCAAGATAAAATAAAGTTTAAAAATATTAATGATATAAATAGAAAATTTTAGGGGAAATTAATAAAGTTAATGTAATAATATTGTCCATTAATTAATACTTTTTTAAGTGTTCCCTTTTTTTTTTCTTTATAATTGAGTTAAAATAAAAAATTATAATAATTTAAACATAATATTACGTGTACTATTTTAATTATGCTTCTAATTAATTATTAAAGTTGCTTGAAAATTGATAAATGTAATAATTAATTTAATAAATTATTTTAAATAAATAAGAGTTGATTAGTCATTAAAAACCTAAATTAGTGTATTTATTATTTTTTAAAAATTTTAATATTAAAATAATAATTTTTTTAATATAATTAATATTTAAAATATTTTTAATGTAGATCAATTTAATACATCAATTTAATACATGAAAGATTTTTGTACCTAAAAATTCCATTTGCGTGTTAAAAGAAATTAGAAATGGAGTAGGAGTAGAGCTTAATTAATTAGAAGCTCTCTCTCTCTCTCTATATACATATATATATATATATATATATATATATAGTGGAATAAGAAAAGGACAAAAAAGTGCCGTTAAGGAGATGAGATTCCGCAAGTAGTAGTAATTAAGATGAAGTAGTTGAGGATGCGAGAGAAGAAGAAGAAGAGAGTATTAATGGCGGCCCTTATGGGATTCCCCTCATTAAAAATTTTGCAGTACTCTGTTTTACTCTGGTTTGTTCGTCTGCGTCCAAAAGAAAAGCATATACACGCAGAATGGGAAGAGGGCCCCCCATGCACACAGAGCGAAATTAAGGTAGAGAATATTATGGTGATATATATATATATATATATATATATTTATATATAGCTCTCGTGGGTTCTCATTCAATGCTCTGGTCCTTGTTTTGCTGGTCTTGGTACCTTTTAATGCTCACCTGCAAATTTAAACTCTAGCTCTCTTTACTTTCTTAAATTTGAATCCAAACATTCCCCAATTTCTTCTCACTTAAAAAACACCCACCTTCTTCTTCTTCTTCTTCTTCTCCAAATCGATCGCTGCTTAGACTCTGCTTGAAAGTGTCATTGTGATGTTGGCTCGGTTCACTCAGGCAATTAAACACTACTGCTTTATATATATGTATATATAACCATGGTGGCGTCTTTGATTGAGCCGCGCCAATATCTTAGTGTTCTTTCATTGATTTCTGTCTCTACTGTGCATAACCAGACCCGTCCAGAAGGTGAGATTTTATGCATATGCTGATAATATCGTTGTTTGTGTTTGGTTGCAAAGAAAATTCAGAAAAATAAGTAGTTTTACAGGGCTTTTATCGTATTTTCAGTGGAGCATTTTCTGTATTCTGTTTCAGTTCCCATATTTCTCGCTAACTGAAACGCCATGCACGTCACCGTTTTAATTCGTCTCTGAGTTTTATGTAACGTACGGTTCTTTATTTCGGTTGGTTAATTTTCGTCCGTTATTTTCATTTTTTCAGGTCTAACCATGTTTATTAATAAAATTATTTATGTTTTTATTTATTTATACGATTATTTTTCACTGTAATTGATTCATTTTCATTTTTCCTCTACTAATTAATTAAATTCAAAATAAATTATTTTTGTTAGATTCAATTTAGTGGAAAATTTAATTAATTTTAAATTATTTAATATTGAAATCGAATATTGATTAGCAGAAGATGATATTGTTCTTAATTTTTTTTATGAAAGATCACTCTTATATTTGCCATCAACGTTAATGTAACGTGGATATGTCAGCATTTTTCAACACTATAATAAATCACAGTTATATAATTAAAAAATTATTTACATAATTATCAAACGCTAATTTTCAAGAAAATAACTCTTGAATTTTTTTATGTTTTTCTATTTTTTTTTATGTCTAATTAACCAAGTTGTTTTATGACAGATATTACTAAACTATGCACCAAAGCACACGTAATCACAAAAAGAAAATATTTAAAGCAACCACATTACTATATAAACTATCAAGTAGACAATAATTTTTATTTATTAAATATACTAACTCAATATAGTTAATTAAATATTACTATTCTTATGTTGTCCCTATCGATCAAAAGTCAGAATTAAAATATAAGTAGTTAGTTAAAATTTAGTCCTAAATTGGGATGGCAAGGATTTAGTCTTATATATTATTAAATTGAATCAAAGCACATTAAAAAAATAAAAAATTTAAATTGTGATTTAAAGTTTCAATTACGAATAATAATTATTCCTTATATTCTGAATTAATAGAAATATTTTTTACTTCATAATAATTAACAAAAATTAATTATTTTTATGAAAAATATAATTTTACATATATTTTTCTTATTATATTGTCATTTGAATTTGAAATAATATCTAATATATAACATTAATTAAATATGCATATAATAAAATTTCACATAAACTTATTAATTAATTTACATAATTGATAAATAATTTAAAATAAAAAAAATATTAATTCGAGATGAATAAAATATTAAATTAAAAAAAATATTTTAAATTTGAAATTTATAATATAACCGTATTGCTCAAAAATCGACATGAGTGGACCCATATATATATAATTAGGCCAAGTTTGCCATGGCTTTACCAAATTAATAACCTCTTCATTTTTGGTCATTAATATACTTGTACATGCCTTAATTTTCTATATTTCTCTTGTCGGTAGCAAAATAAAGACAAGTCTATACATTTTAAAAAAATAAGATTATGTTTATTTTTGGGCATGAAAGTTTAAATAAATAAATAAATTCTATCAAAAAAATAAATAACTGGAAGTTTGTTCAGAGGAGTAAATGTGAGAAGATGGAAGGTGAGACAAAGCATTAATAAGAAAGGAGTGAGTTAAGTGAGAAAAGAAGTTAGACATTTATTTACAAAGAATGACTGCTAGCTATCACTTGAGCTACTCAGACAAAGATTCCCTCATTTAATTCTCCTATTTAGCGTGCATTGCTCTATCTATTTAGTATTTACTGCCATTCGTACGACTCTTTCTTTCTTACATTTTTTCTTTTTAAAATTCTATTATCCGATGATAGTGTTTTTAAAATCGAACAAGACTAGTTGTCCATCGGGTAAAATTAATTATAAAGTAAAACTGATTCTATCTAGAATATCTAAAATTAAATATACAAAAAATTCATCTAGAATTATCAAAATTTGGTAGATCTAGACGAATAAGATTAAATTGGACGAACACAATTTTGTAAAAATCAGGAAAAAAAAAATCAAACAACGTCTAAGTTAATTTGAATATTTAGATTATTGAGAAATTTATGATGAATTTTGAAATCTTAGGTTCGTTTTTTACATTTATTATATTTAATACGTGATGTTTTTAATTGATGTTGAATGTTTTTATTTTTTTTAAATTATATATTAAAATCTTTATGATTTTTATATTTTTTATAAATATTGATATATTTATAATATTATTATATTATAATCCGATTGAATTATAAATTATTCATCAATTTAGTTCGGTGTCGAATATATTTTTAAAAAAACTTTCCATGGGAGAGATTTGTTAATATGCAATTATCATTCATTCCACCGTTCAATTCCATTATTCATTCATTTTGGTCACCTACTTAGACGTTCTAGACGTTTAACTATAAAATATAGATATAATACTATATGAACATACCGATGCGATAATTCTTAAGAAATAAGAATAAGACATGGATAGAATATGTTTATATATATACATACATATATATATATTAAGTTATAAAAATACAATAAAAAGATAAACATAAAATAAAAACAAATATATAATAGTTGATTATATATCAATATAATTTTTTTTTGAAAGGCTATATATCAATATAATTATACGCACATATATATGTTTTAACTTATAAAATAATAATGAAAAATATATATATTCAAAATAAATATATATTAGTTCATTTATATATAAGTATAGTTATATAAGTAAAATTATATTTTTTTTATGATAAAAAAAATTTTATAAAAAAAATTAATTATAATTATTTAGTTAATAATTTATTAATATTATATAAATAAAATTTTATAATAAAATATATTTTAAATATGCTAAAAGTATCTTAAAAAGTTAAAATATATTTTTACCGTATTTTATATATATATTCTAATCATGTCATTCGAAATTTTTAAAAAATAAAAAATAATAAAAAAATATGTATAAAGCCATATTCGATATGTATCGAGCATACGTGGGGCGCATGTCTTTGTTGAAAAAATATTGAACATCAATGCTTTACTTCATTCAAAATCCCAGTGTTTCATAGTATTTAATATATAATTTCGACAAAATATCTTGCTAATATAAAAATGAATCAAATAAAAAAAATACAATATTAATAGAGTTTTATTTATTTATTTTTTGCCATAATAGAGTTTTATTTCGTTACTAACATATTAAATAATAGATTAAAATTTTTTACTCAATTTTTAACCAATATGCAATACCCTAAGAACATTCGTTAGAGAAGCGGTAAAATTATAGCTCGAAAGTCTTTAAATTAATTAAGCTTTTGACGTAAGAAACATCTTTCTTAAATAACTTAGCATCATGACAAGGCAACTTAACTCTCAGATAATGTCATAACAGTGATATAAAAATAAATAAATAACAGAAATCTTTCAAATCAATATGATTCAATAATATATTAAAATATTTTCAAAATTATATTTTTTTAAATAAAATTCATCAAAGTCAAATTTTGAAAAAAAAATATTTGAGAAAAAACTTGGGAGGATTTCCAATTCATACACCAATTACACAAATTCTTTAGGAAATATAAATGTAAGATTTAGATATACGAAGCATAATATAGAGATAAATTTATACTCTGTTCTCCAGTAAATTTTAGTATCAATTTTTTCCCTCTTCTCCAATACTAAAAAAATAAATGCCGAATTTAATGAACAAAATTAAATTATATATATATTTGAAAAAATGAATTGAAAAAAAAAATAGAGCAAGCATAGACCATAGAAATGACAATATATGCATGTGGGTACAAGACAGAAATTAAAAAATTGACATTAGGTGTTTAAATATTTGATGTTGACATAGGCATATTTACAGGGCATCTCTGTAGTCCTTTTGTTGACTGCCCTTGCAGGCAAGCTGATGCTAAAAAAATAATGTCACTGCACATAAACATTTGAGAAGAATAATGCTAGAGTCAAACTCTTCAGTTCATACATAAACACACACTAAATGTCATCTTCCTTTCTTAATTTTATTTTTTTTCTGCTTGTTTGATTTGGCAATGGCGGTTGAGAAAATTACAACTTTCAAAATATTAATAGTTTAAGTTATTCTTACAATGAAATTGAACAAAACTATAAGTGAAAAATCAAAAACGTTTCAAACTGCTTTTTCGATTATATTTTAAAGGCCTGACCTTTAAAAAACATTTTTAAAATATCACGATTTTATCAGTTTAATTTCAACTTATAATTTTGGTTAACTGAACACTAAAATTAAATTAATTTTTCAATGTCAACTCTATTCAAAATATGCTAGTGAGTAAACTTACACGTCCGACACACATACTGACATGGCATGTATTAATTTTTTTGACTCTAATTTTATCCAGCATATTACGTAATATCATAATTTCTTAGTCTATGTTGGATGAGTTTGATGTCGAAAAATTGACTTTAGGATTTAATTGATAAAAATTTTAGAATTGAATTAAATTGACAAAACAGGGTAGTTTAAATATTTTTCTCACCATTGTGCCTATTTTAAATAATATTTATAAAAAATCAATATTTTTTGAAAAAAAAAAAAAAGGGAATACATTGAAGTCCTCAAAAGCCCGGCTGCCTGAGGCAGGACATTCTCCAAGCAAATCGACTCGAAGAAGTCGAAGAAATAAAACCAGATAAACAAGAAACATACACACAGTTAATAATGTCTATCTGGGCTCAATTGCCGCCGGAATTGCTTCAAGAAATAGCCGGAAAACATACCAACTATGTCGATTACTTAGAACTCGAGCTGTCGGCAAATCATGGCAAGCAGCAATTTCAAAAAGACCTCACAATCTTCTCTGTCAACTCCCATTTCTATTGCTCCCTTACCACCAACAAAACCCAGATCACCGCGGCTTTTACAACATCCCAACAACAAAACTTATTTTCTTAAATTGCCTGAAGCTTTTGGCAAGTTCCGCCACTGTTGGGTGGCAATATTTCACTATTGATTTGAGCTCGAAATTACACCAATTGCAAAGGGAATGTATTTATTTTACAGATGATTATATCAGTTTGTAAAGATTTTTTATGGGAAGGTCATGATTATGGAGTTTTTCAGTTTGAAATGGGGAAATTCGAAGCTTAGAGTTGCTTTCATATCCGGTTAACCCTTTTTTTGGATGATGATATGCCATGGTTTGGTATGGTGCGGTATTCATCAATAACTTGTTTGTTTTACTCGTAGTATGGTTTAGTATGGTTTTTTTTTTTTATTTCTATTCCAAAACTACCCTCGCTACTTATATTATATTACAAAATTCTGCACCTTTTTTTTTATGTTTCCCTGCCACCCCTTTCCACTGCAGCAATTGGTTTTCCATTTTTCTTTGCAAGCACAAAGGTTATTATTTGTTTTTTTTTGTTTATTTATTTTGCTTTTGCTTTTTATTTTACTTTGTTAAATTCACCATAATTTGCAAATTAATATTTTAGATTGATATTTTCACTAATTAAGAATATAATTTTTTTAATATTTTATTATAATTTTTGCAATTTAAATTATTAGAAAATAATTTGTTATATATTTTATTGATTTTAATATTTATTTTTTATTCCTTTAATTAAAATCAGTTATTGATTATAAAAAACAAAAAATAAAATTAATTATTGATTATAAAAAATAAATATTAATTATAAAAATTAAAATTATATATGAATTTTAATTAAAATTAATATCAATTTCAATTTAAGAATATTCTGGTTATTTTATTATTTTTACAACCATACTATATCATCAAACAAAATAAAAATAGTTTACAGCACCATACTGTACCATACTATCTATATAAACATGATAAATATTATTTATAATATTATACTATATGATATCATAACTCCGTTTATATATGAATTTCTTGTGTATAGCTAGTCCTAAGCTCGGGTAAAGGAGGAGGGTTGCGGTAGGTGATAGTCAGCGTAAAACTTTTATCATATCTCATAATATGGATTCTAATAATAATATCGTTGGGGCGTTCCCTACATGCAACGCGCTACATCGGAGCCCGGAAGTAGTGAAGAATAAGCAAGGTGTAAGACGTTCCCCGAATGTGATGAGCTATGTTGGTGCCCGGATGTGGTGCATAATAAACAAGGGTTCTCACGTCATGAACGGATATGGGTAAAGAAGTTAATCCAAAATACGAGTAATACGAGAGATACATGTTCAGATAATGGTAAATGATTCTATAGGAAGAAGCATAAGAAATAACAAGTAGGGAGTAAAATCAAAATAAGAACTTAAAATATTGGATCTCTTACAGATAAACTGCGAGAACTTGTTGATACTATGGAGAGAAGAAAAATTAGTATTACTTGTATTTAAGAGACTAAATGGGTTGGAGAAAAAAGTAAAGAAGTTGAGAATACTGGGTATAAAGTGTAATATACGGGTACATATAGAAGTAAAAACAGAGTAGGTATAATTTTAAATTGGAACCTAGAGAAGATGGTTGTAGCGGTGAAAAGAGTAAGCGATAGGATTATCAATTAAACTTGTGCTCCAGAATGAGACCATCAACATAGTTAGTGCATATGCCCCTCAAGTTGGATTGGATGGGAGAGCAAGTAAAAATTTTAGGATGATATGGATGAACTTATGCGAGAAATTTCAAATGAAGAAAATATTTTTATAAGAGGAGACTTAAATGAACATGTGAGAAAAGACAGAGTAAGTTTTGAGGAGGTACATGGAGGGTATGATTTTAGAATTAGAAATGAAGAAGGTAAGAGTATCATTGATTTTGCTTTTACCTATGGTTTGATTATGGAAAACATGTATTTTATAAAAAAAGAATCCCATTTAGTGACCTTTAAAAGTGGACAAAATAGAAGTCAGATTGACTTCATACTCGTAAGAAAAGCCAATCTAACTCGAAGCAAGGATTGTAAGGTTATTCTATGCGAGACTTTGACCACTCAATATAGGTTAGTGATTTTGGATATCAAATTTAAGAGGTTGACTAGTAGGCCAAGGAAGAACAACATTTCTAAGATTAGGTGGTAGACTTTAAAAGGTGAAAAATAATTATTATTCAATGATGAGTTGGTCAAAGCTGGAGGGTGAGAAAAAAATATAAGTATGTCATCAAATGATATGTGGATAGACATGTTTATAACAATTAAAAGAGTAACTAGAAAGATTCTTGGAGAATCTAAAGAGTGTGAACATCCCTCGAAGGAGTTTCGGTAGTGGAATGAGAAAATACAAAAAGTAGTAAGAAGTAAAAGGAAATGGTATAAGAGTTTTCCCAAGTTAATAACAATGATGCTTTTGAACAATACAAATAATAAAAAAAAGATACTAAAAATGCAGTTAGTCAAGCAATAGCATAAGCTTTAGAGAGTTTGTATGAGAAACTTGGAATAAAGGAAGAAAAAAAACTATCTATAAATTGGCTAAGATAATGAAAAGAAATGTCCTTATTTAAACCAAGTTAAGTGCATTAAAGACAAAGAGAATAAGATTCTGGTTCAAGAAGAGGATATTAAGGAATGGTGGAGAAGTTATTTTGAGAAACTTATTAATGGTAACCATAGTGGTAACATTGAAGGTTTAGACGTTAGGCCGGAGAAAAATATAAAATACACTAGACGGATTAGATTTTTGAAAGTTAAGGAAGCTTTAAAGAGGATGAAAGTTGGTAAAGCCTGTGAACTAGATGAGATACCTATTGAGGTTTGGAAATGTTTGTGAGATATAGAAGTTGCATGGTTGATATCTTTGCTCAATAAGATCTTAAGTACAAAGAAAATGCCTAATGAATGAGACAAAGTAATTTGATACCTATTTTTAAGAATAAAGAAGATATTCATAATTGCTCAAATTATAGAGGTATAAACCTTATGAGCCATACTATGAAATTATAGGAGAGAGTTGTGGAGCACTGTTTACGGTTTGATACTTGTATCTTCTCAGATCAGTTTGACTTTATGCCTGGTCGATCAACTATGGAAGTTATTTTTCTTATAAGAGATTTGATGAAAAAATATAGAGAGATGAAAAAGGACTTACATATGATTTTTATTGATTTGGAAAAGGCGTATGATAGAGTTTTTAAAGAAGTTTTATGGTGGTGGGTCCTAGAGTGTAGAAAAATATTTATACGATATATCCAAGTCTTGAAGGATATGTATGAGGGAGCCATCACCAGTGTCCGTACTGTAGGAGGGGACACTAAGAATTTTTTCGTTTCTATTGGATTGCACTAAGGTTCAGCTTTGAGCCTTTATCTTTTTGCCTTGGTCATGAATGAGCTAACAAGATATATATAAGATAACATCCCTTGGTGTATGATGTTTGCAGATGATATTGTATTAATAGATGAGACTCAAGCATGGGTAAGTCAAAAGTTAGAGTTATGGAGAAGCACTTTAAAATTTAAGGGTTTTAAGCTAAGTAGGACTAAAACTGAGTATATGCATTGTAGATTTAATAGCGAGAATAGAGAAAGAGGCAAAATTATTTTAGATGAAATAGTAGTACCTCATAGTACTTATTTTAAATACTTTGGCTTTTTTCTTCAAGAAGATGGGGGTTGTGAAGAAGATGTAAATCATAGGATTAAAGCTGGTTGGATGAAGTGGAGGGGTACTACAGGAGTTCTATGTGACCGAAAGATGCCAATTAAATTAAAAAAAGTTTTATTGCACTGTAATATGGCCTGCGATGATGTATGATAGTGAGTGTTGGGCAGTAAAAAGACAACACATTAGTAAAATGCATGTTACAAAAATGAGAATGATAAGATGGATGCGTAGTCACACTCGGATGGATAGAATCTGCAATGAGTATATTAGAGAAAAAGTAGAGATAATACCTATTGAGGATAAGATAAGATATCATAAATTGAGATGGTTTGACTATGTGAAATGAAGACCTAGCGATGCGCCGGTTAGAAAAATCGAATAAGTTAGAGTAGATAAAGTGATTTGGTCAAAGGTGGTCCAAAATAATTTTATGATGTTACATCTATCAGAAGAGATATCCCTAAATCGTATTAAGTGAAAAAAAAAGAATTCATATAGCCGACCCCAATTAACTTAGAATTAAGACTTAATTGAGTTGAGTTGAGTATACTATGTGATATGATATGATATCATATATTAATAAGTCATAATGTTAGTCATCCAAATAGAGTGTAAGCAGTAATGATTTGAAAATATCTTCTGCTTTAAACAAAGTCTGTACCGTGATAGGTCTTTGCTCATTTTGTCACCCCCAATTTGGGTTACAATCAGTCCATGAACTAAGACCCAAGGTGGCCGAGAAATAAAATGGTTTCTCGAATGATAATATTCTTGGCCCAATAGTATGGCCTAGAAAGAACTTGATTATCGGTTAATTTTATACCAATATATATCCATATATGATATTCTGAATAATAAAATATATATATATATATTTTAGTGTTTCTTGTATATATATATTAAAGATATATATATATATATATATTTGTGTAATACAAACTTCGAATTTTTTTTATTAAACAGAAAAATACTAGTTTCTTCATATTACTACTATTAAGAGTATAAATAACACTAATATACCATTTGGTTTGAATTGTCAAAAAAAAAAAAGGTTTGAAAGATTAGATATGGGATATTTTAAAAAATTTATTGCTAGCTTTTATATGGATATTTTTTAGCTTAAGAAAAAAAAAATCCATGAATTATAAAAAAAAAGTCCATGAATTATTTGATATTCTTTGCTCACGTGCCTCTTTTTTTTTTTTGAAATTTGATATAAGATATGAGTTCTTTTTCAAATCTCTCATTTTGAAGAATTATTATTATTTTTTACAATACAAAAATATATATCTTATCCCGACTATATATAGTTGATTAAGGTATATATATATATATATATAATATTACTATGTTCTCAGTTCTAAAACAAAGAAAAAAAATGTTTGGTTTAAAAGATTTGATAAATATTTTGTGCGCCACAAAATGAATTCTTTAAAATTTAAAATAATATCCCATATCAAATATTTCATCCAAGATAAGTTAAAATAATGGCTTCAAAAAAAAAAACAAACAAGATAAGATAAGGGATTGCAGGTGCACTAATAGCCAATCGCAACCAATCCATTATTTTCTTTCACTTTTTTTGCAAGAAAACGATAGATGTGTATTTTATATATTGTTTAAATCAGTTTGCTTGTATTCTTTCTGACAACTTGTCATGTTCCATGTCGTATTTTAAAGCCAGATTCGTAAGTTGTATACCTTCTGTGCATAGAGAAGGAATCAAATTAGATGTCTCAGTTTACATAAAATCTTGAGAGGTACTGTATAATAGTAGCTTAATTCGATTAGTTATTGATTAACTGATAATAAACTTGAACATAATTCTATAATTTAATGATGCACCTCCACTATATATATAGAAATGAAGGATAGAAGTATTTATGCTCACAAAACATTGAGAATCTTCAATAATATCATCAAAGCTATATAGCATGGCACAAAGAAGCTGTAAAACCTTGGAGCATATTCGGAATTCCTTGAAAATTCCTGGTAAGATAATCACAACCTTAAACAATGATTTTCATTTGACTGATTTTATGCAGTCTATAGTTGCAGAGAGACAGGAAACAAAAGAATCATTTTATATATTAGATTTGATAGCTTTGGCTGCCTTAATAGACAGGTGGAGTCGAGCTCTGCCTATGGTTAAACCATTCTATGCAGTCAAGTGCAATCCTGACGCAACTCTTCTTGGTGCATTAGCCACAGTTGGCTATGACTTTGACTGTTCAAGTAAAGTTGAGATTCAATCTGTTTTATCTCTTGGAGTTTCTCCAGACAGAATTATCTATGCAAATCCTTGTAAATCTGAGTCACATATTAAATATGCTACTACTGTTGGTGTCAACTTAACGACTTTTGATTCAAAAGGTGAGCTTGATAAGATAAAGAAATGGCATCCGAAATGTGATTTACTGATCAGAATTAAAGCTCCAGATGAAACTGGAGCAAGCTTTCCATTAGGTTCAAAATATGGTGCATTTATTGAAGAAGTTGAACCCCTTTTAAAAGCTGCTCAAACTATGCAACTTAATGTTGTTGGTGCTTGTTTCCACATTGGAAGTGGATCTACAAATGTTCTTGCATATGAAGCAGCCATTGTTGCAGTTAAAAATATATTTGAAACTGCAACTAAGGTTGGCATGACCGAAATGAATGTTCTGAACATTGGTGGTGGCTTTACTGCTAGCTCATACTTTGATAAAGCAGCTACAACAATAAAATCTGCTGTCAAATGTCATTTTGCAGACCAGCCAAGTTTGAAAATCATGGCAGAGCCAGGAAGGTTTTTTACTGAGACTACATTTACATTGGCTACTAACATCATTGGGAAGCGAGTTAGAGGTGAATCAAGAGAATATTGGATTAGCGAAGGGCTTTATGGATCTTTCAATTGTGTCTATTTTGATGTAACTCTCACTTGTATTCCTTTTGCATACATTTCAAATCCTGCAAATCCTACATGCAACGGATCACCAATGTATAGCTCCACCATTTTTGGACCTACAAGTGATGCAGTTGATGTAATTATGAAAAACTGTATGTTACCAGAATTGGAAGTTGATGATTGGCTGATTTTTCCTGATATGGGTGCTTATACAATATGTTGCGGCACTAATTTCAATGGGTTTAGCCCTGCATCCGTTTTTGCGTATGTTGCTCAGTAGATATATTAATGTTATTATGAATTTTTTAATATAATTTGAAATACGGTTTCCTCTCGATCATTACTCGCTCTGTTCCACCAATTCAAATCTATTTTTTTTTTCGTTTCACATCAATTTTTTTTATAAATTCAAAATAGCATTGGTTAAAAGTTTCAAATTTGATTTTATGTATTAATAATTAATAAATAAGAAGAAAATGAGGAGCGAATGCTTGAAAATGATAAAATTAGGTAAGTTACTATAAATATTTTATAAAATTTACAATCATTAACTATTATTTTGAAATGAATGCTTTATTTTTAAATAATACTTACAAGTGGAATGGATGGAGTATAAAATAATATCCATAATAACTCCTGAGTACAAAATACCATCAATGTATAAAAAAATTTAAAGTATTTATTAAAATGTTGGATTGAGTTTCATTTTTATCAGGATTTATTATAATAATTTTATAATATTATAAAATTATCGCACTGAATGTATCACGTGGGACTATCCTTCCACAAGTTCATATAGAAATGAAAGGCTCTAGCGGTGAATTGCTGGAATAACTCTTTTAAAGTTTAACCTACTTAGTGGTTGATATTCTGCCAAATAGAGGTTTCTCCTTACCATAATGAATTTTAATAAAAATGAAATATATTATAATAAAAAAATTAAACTATTTATTGTTACTTAAAAGATGTCAATATAGCACTTGTTAAAAATGCCATTATTTATTTAAATATACTAATTTAGTCATTATAAATATGCTATTTTATTTTATTAATTTTTTATTGGGTTTGTAGGATTATCACTTCCATCTCAAAAAAACAAAAATAATAAAAAGAAAAAATTGATCCTTCCTATGCATAGAACTGTAATAGAAAACGATGTATAATGGATTAAACAGAAGCTCGACAAAAACAACGGACATGACAAACAGAAAAAAAAAAATCTTGGCTTTCTACTCTGCGTAATTTTTAATTTAAGCAACGTTGAATCTAGTCCAAGTGGTGCAGGATCTCCTCCATCTTCAACTGCTTCCCACAGATTTAAAGCTTTTAAATAAGTTTTCATTTTAATTGCTCACATCTGATAGTTCTCTCCATTGAATAATGGAGGACTAGTTCCTAGAAAGTTTGACGAAGCCATCAAGCGATCGCCTTAATAAGTGTTTGATCTCTTACCTTACAAACACTCAAAAATACCTTCTTAGGGCTCTGATATCATTGATAAAAAATAGATAGAATAGAAAAATAGATACAAAAGCATAGTAGAACAAAGGATCATAACAAGGGTGAAGGCAAGATACGTGCATTTCTTTCCTTAGGGGATAATCAAATACAAAATACACACGCATATAGGAAATTTTCTTGCCTTAGTAAACAACTTCCTAAAATTAAGGAATGATTAACCAAATACAAATGCATCATCAGTATTAAGTAAGTGATTTTATCCTAAACTTTTGTTTCTTCACATATTCAAAATAATAAATCTTTTGCAAATCTAAGGAAAGTCTAAACACATCAACACCCCTTAAGAATTTTCTTAGATATGCCTAATTGAGATCTTAGGTAAATTAACACAAGAACACACACACATATATATAAAGCTTTCTTGCAATAGTAAACAATATCCTAAAATTAAGGGATGATTAGGGGTAATAATTAGTCACATAGTTTTAGATATCTGATTCGTTTATACATAGTATGAGTAATTTATAAATGAGTTTACAAAAGTACGAATAGTATTTTTACTACTCGTGGCATGTTCGGATATTTATCTTTGGATACTCTTTTATATTTGTTAAATTTCAATTATATATTTATTATATTATATTTTAATTATGGCATTGTGTGATATAAAATTATTTTAATAAAATTGTGTTAATATTATATATTTATTTATAATTAAATTATATATTTATTATATATTTATTTATATAAAAGAGTACGAATAGTATTTTTACTACTCGTGACATGTTCGGATATTTATCTTTGGATACTCTTTTATATTTGTTAAATTTTAATTATATATTTATTATATTATATTTTAATTATGGCATTGTGTGATATAAAATTATTTTAATAAAATTGTGTTAATATTATATATTTATTTATAATTATTTAATTAAAATAATTTTAATTTTATAATATTTTTGAATTTTATACTTAAATGAGTAATTAAACGAATTCAGATAATAGAAATATAGTATTAAATCAGTTTGAAACAGGTGTGAGTATAATTATAATAAGATTTCAACAGATTCGGATAGTTTAAAAATTAAATAAGTTTAAGTTCAAATAGAGTAATTTTTATGGATATCTTATTCATTGTCACCCCTACGAATGATTAACCTAATACAAATATACAATCAGTGTTAGGTAAGTGATTTTATCTTAAAATTCTACTTCTTCACATATTCAACATAACAAAATCTTTAGCATATTTAGGAAAAGTCTTAAAGCACTAACAGTTCTCCCCACAAATTTTCTTAGAATTGCCTAATTGAGATCTTAGATAACCTAATACAAGTACACCATAAGTGGACTTTTATATATATATATATATATATATATATATATATATAAGAAGTTTTCTTGCTTTAGGTAAGTGATTTTATCCTAAAATTTTATACTTTTTATAAATTTAAAATAATAAAATCTTTTGTATATCTAAGGAAAGTCTTACATCAACATTCATCCGCATGCATTTTCTCATGTATGCCTAATTGAGGAGAAATTATGGTATAAAACTACGATACTAACTAGGACTATTAGTTAATGCAACAAGCCAATGCCATATCATTATGTGACAATATTTTACAATAACTAAAAAATAATTAAAAAAAAAACTAACTTCAAATTTTCATAAAATATAAAAAGTAGATAAATCTCGTCCCACCATTGGAACACGGATCCAGCGCTTTTGGTATCCTCCCTAACCATCTAATTCAAATCGACACTGCTCTTTTTTCAGCTTGATCACAGTTCGCATGATTCTTCTTCTGATTTCCAATCTTAGTGGTCACCCCCACCAGCCAAACGCATACTGAGGGATTGATGGAGAGAATCTGAAAGGAGATCTGAACTCCGAAGAATTTAAATGGTTATAGAAACAAACAATTGTTAATTTTTTTTTATGTTGTTTCATATTCGAGTACATAATCGAAAACCTGTGATATTGGTATATTAATTTCATTTACTTTTTATATATGTAGAAGAATTATATTTAGATTTCAGATAATAGGTTCATTTCAATTAGATCAATTTACTACATATTTCTATAATTCCATTTGAAGCAGCCAAGCTCCATGTGAATCTATTTGTTTTTAATAAAAATTTTGTTCCATTCTTTTTTTCGTTTGCTTTCTCTTTTAGTTTAGTTTTCTTTTTGTTTGCTATATTTATTTGTTTTCAATAAGAAAATAGGGAATATTAAGGATGGGGTGGTGTTCAAGTTAATTTCCTTCCATCGTAATTTATCACTGGATTTTATCCAGTCAAATTGAGTCATTTGTTTTTCTGTGAAATTGGAATAAGTCAAGCTTAAAGACTTTTTTTTTTTTTTATTATTGTTGTAACTGCAATCACTTCCACAAAACATTAAAAAAGAATACAACAGTTGATGATTTCTATTTAATTTTCAAACCTTGCACCATCCAAGGTACCTTAGCCTTATGGTGTGATATCAGATGTAAAATTGGCTGACATATGATTAATGATTTGAAGATTTGGGTTTTATTGTTTTGAATAAGCATTTATTGATAATAAAAAAAAAGGATGCGGTGGTTTTAAAATAATAAAATGCTTTGTATATCAAAGGAAAGTCTTAACACACGAACATAGGGGTGTAACTTGGTTTGGAATATTACCGATTTAAACCGAAATCCAAACCGAAATTATTATTTAGATTGGAATTTTGGAATGTGGAATATGGAATGGAATGTATTTTTTAAAATTTTGGAATATGGAATATGGAATGGAATGTTATAATGAAATTTCAAATTCCATTCCATATACCGAAATTTTATTATAAGATTTTTAATAATATAATTAATAATACATATTTAAATAAAATCAGTAAATATTAATATTAAATTATGTAATTCAATTTTATATAATATTTTATTAACCCTACCCTATTAGGTTTAATATATATTCGTTTAATATATATTCATTGCCTGCTTTGGCAACTTTGCTTTGTGAATACCGATAACAAATAAAAAACACAGGAAAGCTGCTAGTCTGCTACAAATCCTAAATGTTAGAATACTGACTCTTTCTTCTTGGCTTTTCATCCTACCTATTGGCACAATCTATGATAATTATTATTTTATTTGCTTTACAACTAATGGTGGCTTAGGGATTATATTTATATAGGTTAGGGTTCTTGACACAATCATCAACTTTTATTGCTAGCGTCAGTTTATATATGTATAGTATATTATTTAGAATCATTAGATCCATATATATATAGGATTATATTATGCTTTTCCTCCAAAGTTGTAACAACCATTATGATATTGTAATAAAAACTGTTTTTACGTTACTAGTAATAGTTTTTTTTTTCTTTTATGTTATTAAATGTTTTGTGAGTATTACTGAATATATATATGTATATATATTTTTCAATATCAGATGACTGAAAATAGCGAACCAATTCTCATAGATGGAGAAGGTGCGAACCCTCAACCCACTAATGAAGCAAATGCTCCTTCTAAAGAGATTACTATAAAAAGAAAAAAGATGGCCCCTCGATCTATAGCTTGGAACCACTTTGTTCGAAAAAATGATCCTAAAAAAGGTATGGTAGCTCAATGCAAACATTGTAATTTACAATATGGATATAACACCTCCTTATTAGGCACAAGCGGTTTGTTGGCACATTTAGACAGATGTCCTAAATATCCATATACTAGGCCTAAGGATCGTAAGCAAACCCAACTTAACTTTCCTTGTGTCACAAAAGAAAATGATGGTGTGAGTAATCTAAAGTTTCAAGCATGCTTAGACCCAATTGCTTTGAGAAAGGCTATATCATACATGGTAATTGTGGATGAACTTCCTTTTAAATGTGTTGAGGGACAAGGTTTTAAATATCTTTTTAGTGTTGTGGATCCTTCTTTTCGTGTTCCTTCACGAATAACAGTTGCTAAATATTGCTACCAAGTTTATTGTGATTCAAGGATAGAACTTAAAAAAGTCTTACCCTAAAGGAGGATATGTCTCACAACTGATACATGGACTTCTATACAACAAATCAATTATATGTGTCTCACAGCACATTATATTGATGACAATTGGAAATTACAAAAGCGAATTATAAATTTTTGTCCGATTACTAGTCATAAGAGTGAGCAAATTGGAAAAACAATTGAGAGATGCTTATTAAATTGGGGCATTGAAAAAGTTTTTACTATCACAGTTGATAATGCAAGTTCGAATGATACAACAATCAATTATATGAGAACTAGACTTAATACTTGGGGTAGTAGTGTCTTGAAAGGTGATTTTCTTCACATGAGATGTGTGGCTCATATAATTAATTTAGTGGTTGGGGATGGATTGAATGAGGCAAAAGAATCAATTCTCCGTGTTCGACAAGCTGTAAAATATATGAAATAATCTCCATCTAGATTGGAAAAGTTCAAAAAATGTGAATTAGAGGAGAAAATTCAAAGTAAAAAATTATTGTGTCTTGATGTTTCTACTAGATGGAATTCTACCTATATGATGTTGGATGCTGCTTACAAGTTTAAAAAGGCATTTGATAGGTATGACTTAGAGGATACTCATTATGAAAGTGAGTTAAAAGATAGAGATGGGGGTGGAAAGCCTTCTGATGATGATTGGGTTAATGTTGGTAGGTTGGTGACTTTCTTAGAAAATTTTTATGAGTTGACTTTGCGTGTTTCTGGCTCTTTATATGTCACATCTAATAATTTTTTTCATGAGATGGTTGCTGTAGATGCTCTTTTGAATGAGTTGAATAATAGCTCTGATTTGAACATGAGTTTTATGGCTGAAAAAATGAAAGATAAGTACTACAAGTATTGGGAAAAGCCTGAAAAAATAAACATGATGATTTTTATTTCAGTTGTACTTGATCCTCGCTTCAAAATGAGCTTATTAGAATGGGGTCTTAATCAATTGTTTGATTGTTATACCTCATCTAGTATTCTTAAAAAAGTGAGAGAGACAATTAATTGCATGTTTAAAGAGTATAAGGGTGCTGGTGGTTCACCTACAAATGAGGTTGGGGCACAAGTTACTGAAATAAATCTGCATTCTAATGATATGGTGGATAGTTTTCAACCTTCTCAAAAAATAAAACAAATAATGAAAGAAAAATACAATAAGCATAAATGCGAGAAAAATACAGGGTATATCAAATCTGAGTTAGATAGATATCTTGAAGAAGATTGCATTGAGGATGTAAATAAATTTGATATTTTACTTTGGTGGAAGCACAATGGTTCTAGATTTCCAATAATTGCAGAGATGGCACGTGATGTATTAGCCATTCCTGTTTCTACTGTTGCTTCTGAAGCTGCTTTTAGTGCTGGAGGTCGTATACTTGATAATTTTAGAAGTTCTTTGAGTCCTAAAGTCGTGAAGGCTCTTATATGTGCACAAGATTGGCTTCGTGTTTCTCCATTTCCAATCAATTATGAAGAATCACAACAAGATATTCAACAACTTGAGGAAGGTACATATAATAATTTTCATAATTTTAATTTAAATATTTTATTTAATACAAATTTTAACAACCTTTTATTTATTTTTTTTTCAATATTAAGATTTGTCAAGACTACATGATGCGGTGAAGAAATTTTTTGGAAAAATATAGAGGTTCAAAGGATTACTTGAGATGAAAAGCTTTTCTTAAATTATTAAGTGCATTTGTTTTTAAAAAGAATATTATTAAGTACTTATTTAGTAATTTAACTTGAATGATATAATTTTATGAATTTATTTAGCTACTTTGAAATTTAAACTTATATAATGTTTCCATTTTCAGATTTATTTTAAATCTATTCTAATTTTAGTTTTGATGAAAAAATTTTGAAATTACCGAATACCATACCGAATTTTAATGGAATGGTATGGAACGAAATTTTTAAGTCCGAATAATATTTGGATTCGTATGGAATAAAATTCTAAATACCGAAATATTTTGGAATGGAATTGGAATAGAGGCGATTCCATTCCATACCGACCGAATTACACCCTTACATGAACACTCCTTGACACAAATAACCTAACACAAGTAACATCAATGCACTTGCATGTATATATATATATAATATAGTAAGTTTTCTTGCTTTAGTAAACAATTTTCTAAAATTAAGGGTAATTAACCTAACACAAGCGCATCATCAATGTACTTACATATATGTATAATATATAGGAAGTTTTTTTTGCTTTAGTAAATAACTTTTTAAAATTAAGGGGTGATTAATCTAACACAAGTGCACTATCAGCGTTAAGTGATCTTATTCTAAAATTCTACTTCTTCACATGTTTAAAATAATAAAATCTTTTATACATATTAGGAAAATCTTAACACATCGACACTTTTTAAGAATTTTCTTAGATATGTCTGATTGAAATCTCAGGTAACCTAACACAAATACGCCATCAGTGTATTTACAAATATGTATAATATATATGAAGTTTTCTTGCCTTAGTAAACAACTTCCTAAAATTAAGGAAAAATTAACCTAACAGAAGTGCACCATCAATATTGAATAAGTGATTTTATCCTAAAGTTCTACTTTATCACATATTCAAAATAATAAAATCTTTTACATTTTTAAAGAAAGTCTTAAACATCAACACTCCTTAAGAATTTTCTTACATATGCCTAATTGAGATCTTAGGTAACCTAACACAAGTAACATCAATACACTTACATATATATATATATATAATATATATGTAGTAAGTTTTCTTGGCTTAGTAAACAACTTTCTAAAAATAAGAGATGATTAACCTAAAATAAGTACACCATCAGTATTAGGTAAATGATTTTATCCTAAAATTCTACTTCTTCACATATTCAAAATAATAAAATCTTTAGTATATTTAGGAAAAGTGTCACGACCAAATCCATGGATACATGACAAGCACTAGAAAATAGAAAAATACGTCGCTTCAGGAATATGTAGTCAGCATGACCATTTTAAAAAAAAAAAAAACTGGATTGAGACATCAATCACTATCTCAAACCAGCCCACAAGCTTACTAATATTAAACTATTAATATGACATCACATCATCATCATATATTTATTAACAAATACATGCAGAGTTCTAAGATACAACAAGTATATTAAAAAAATAAAGTAACATTCATGCCGGAAAAAGAAAGGCAGGTTAACTCGATGAATTATTTCTTCCACGCTCAATATGCAACCTAGGAAAATGATGAATATGAATGGGTGTTCGACTCAATGAGCTATATAGTATTTAATATAATACAACGATTCTATGCAATTAATGTTCATGCGAATGACAACTAGATAACCAAAATCACATAATCAAACAATGATAAGAATAAGCCAATGGAGTCATATTAAATCTCAAATTAGGGAGCCAATTCCCTAGCTGACTCTATTAATCTACATGTTTCTCTTAGATGCCGATATATAGGATCCGCCGTCATAGCCATAGCCAAGCAGCTCGACCCGACTGACAAACAGCGTTGAGCATGAGAATGTCCCCGCATTCACACTAGTCCTAATCTCATTATCATATAATGTTGTCATATCATAATCCGTATCTCAGATCATGGAAGGTCCCATATCCTCTTAATTCTATCCAATAAACACGGAGAATATGCACTAAGTAAAATCAACTCATATTCAACACGCATTATGCTTATAATAATAAATGTGCAAATATCGCACAAGCAGTCGATATATTATATAAATTTAGCTATGAACGTAAATTACAAGAGCAGAGTATTATATTAATTTATATAACTCACTGTAGATGAAATTCGATAACTCTTCTCAAAGCGTGGACTGGAGGTGAAGGAAGATCTGAAAATTATTTTCATGCAATAACAAGATCTATTAGAATATAAATGGATAAATGATTCTAATTTTCTGCCAAAATTTTGATAGAATCTTTCTATAACTAGGACATTCTCCCCTGAAACAAAATAAGAAATAACACTTCTAAGGATCTCACAACCATTAACATCAACTCAACTGTCTCATCTGGGCCACTATCAATATTTTCAATCTAACATTATAGTTTATTAAACTGTCATAATATATTCTTTAGATAATATTAATTATAATGATAATAACTTAATTATTTTAATTATAATAATACTAATTTTAATCAAGTAATTAATTTTCATTAATTTTAAACATAATACTATAACTATTTATTTTAATTACTTAATAATCTATTAACTTATTTAATATTTAATAATTAACTCAATTAGTTGATAAATAATAATCTCAATTAATTAATTAATTTCATACGTACTTATATATAAATATAATTAATTAATTCTATATATTGATAAATAATAATTATAATTAAAGTAATTGTTAAATTAATCTAAATTAATCAGCAAAGCAAATAATTATTATTTTAAATAATTAATTAAAATTATAATTTTTAAATTACGAATCTTTACATAAAATCATAATCTAATTTAATTTAACTCATTAAATTTTTATCTATAATTAATAAACAATAATTTTATCTTATCAATTTATTTTAATCAATTTCTCATTTAATTTATACTAATTAATAACATTTTTTATTTAATTATAACTAATTAAAATATTTATATATTCTAAATATATTTTAATTCTATAAATTATTACTTAACAAATAATTAGTTTTAAATTAACACACTCTAAATTTTTTGAAAAAAATTCGCCAGAGTTTTATCTGTAATTTCAACATTTTCAAAAAAAATCAAATTCGCAACCTGCACAAAAATTTGAAATACTCCCAAATTAAAACTTTCACTCATTCTCTGTGAAGTCACCTCATCAATGTACTATCAATTTTATAACTCAAAATAATATTTATCATGATTAAATACATGTATACATATATGCCACCTCCCACATCATTGGAAAACAAACATAAGTTTTACAATAAAATATACATATTTCAAAATGCATAAAACTCTAACTATATATATATATATATATATATATATATGCAAATGACACTGTTGGTCTTGAGGCAGTACTGAATTCCAACTCTCACCCACAATTCAATTTTTTTTTACTAGCAAATCTTTCACTTGCACGACTCAAACAACCGCGCTAAGTCCGAAAGTTTAATGGTATATACTAAAACTATATGACATTTTAAATAACACACATGCATACTTTTCAACTCATATTTGATTATCATACCACAACATTCATTTGGCCCAAATGATCCAATATAATATTCAAGTTCTCGAGATATTACTTTAGACTAATATTTGTCGCTCAGTGTCTGGCCCGAAGATAAATATATTGACGTCCAGCGTCTAACATGAAAGCAAATAAAAGTGACGCCCAGCATCTGACCCGAAGATAAATAATCAGTATATCGTATAACACCAAACACAATACTCTGAAAATTTATATTACATAAAGCTTCACACATAACACAAATGATTCTACATTTTTCTCATACTTTGACAATTATGTCAATTTTTATTCTTTTTAGATTTTTTTCATTTTTTTCTCATTATTTCTACACATTTTCATCAATTTCAATCACATACTCAATTATATATGAAGTCACTTTAAAAAATTTCTTCATTCTTTAAAGAATGTCATCATGTATAATACCATGCATAAACAATTAAATTAAATATGATTAAAGTATGTACTAACCTTAATTTGTTAATTTCTAAGCCAATTTCACCCTCTAATTCAAACTTCATCAATGCTCTTCTTTATTTTGATTTTACAACCACACATTACACAATTCTAAACAATATTATAAGTTCCAACATAGCATTAATAATTCATTTAAATACACTTTAGCCATGCAAATACATTTTACACATTCCACCTAAAATTTTACCAAAACATTATTTTCACCATTACTACCTTTTTTTACTTCAACATTTCAAATTCATTTCCATCGTTTTACCATAGAATCATTATTTATTTATCAACATAACATTATTACAAATCATTTTAGCAATTATTAAAATCTCCTACAAAAACTTAAATTTTGCATAATATGTCTATAATCCTAAATTTATCACTTTTTGTGCAAATTTGCAGATAATCAATTTCTAACATTAAAATTATTATATATATATATATATTAAAACAACACTAAATCCATCTATTACCATAATTATAAACATTTAAATTAAAATCTCAGTTTATGCATATTTATCCCGTAACCCTAAATTATCTATAACCCTAAACCAATTCTTTAATAATTCAAAAGTTATTTTAAGCATAATTTAAAGTTTAAACTCTCGCTAACACACATCATCACAACTACAAATTAATCCATATTCAATTATTGCCTTATTTAACTCCAAATTCAATTTTTTCTCAAATAAATCAAGTAATAAAATCTACCACAATTAATTCAAATATTAAAATTTAATAAATCTTTATGAGCATAAAAAATCAAATAAAATCTAAATAATAATAAATTATTAAAGATACAAGTACTAACCTTTTTTAAAGTAGCTCTTCCTATCCCTTTTTTCAATTCTTTTGGTTCTTTAATGATTTTTTTTGAGAATTCAAGTATAATTTAACTAAATCCTATTAAAATCTTGAATTATTTTTAAAGGGGTCATAGTTTTTCATATAAAAAATGAAGAAAGAAGAAGAAGTAAGATGAAGTGATTGTATTGATGGTGGAACAGGGGTATGGGGAAGAAGATGATGTCTTTTTTTTTTTTAATTTTTTTTCAATTTTATCCCTCATTAATTTAAATATTTACATAATATTTAATTATTTAAATTATTAGATTTTTGTATTCTTCTTTTCCATAATTATATTTAATTTAATTTATTATTTTTTAATTTACTTTCTTTCTTTTCTCTTAACCATATATTTATAATAATATAATTTATTAATTTTCTTTCTTTCTTTTCTCTTAACCATATATTTATAATAATATAATTTATTAATTATTAGAATTTCATAATTTTTCACTATCACTAAAAATTACTTTAATTTTAAAATTTTTTAATTAAATAATTAAATATCTTACTATCTTTAATTTTCACCAATTACTTTATTTCCTTCTTTGACTTTCTTTCCCTCTATTATTATTATTATTATCATTATTATTATTATTATTATCAACTTTTTCAACACCACCTTATACTTAATATATATATATGTGGTATATTTTATGTATATACATGTTATATATAACTAATATATATTTTAAATATATAACATATATATATCTCATATTCACAATATATTCATCTTGTATTTATCTATATCCATCATATCTATTTAATCATTTATATCAATTACTTCAATGTATACTAAAAATGGAGATATTACATTATCAAAGATTGTAAGTTATCAGAATTGGGAGTTGATGATTGGCTAATTTTTCCTGATATGGGTGCCTATACAAGATGTTGTGGGACTAATTTCAATGGTTGTAGCGCTGCATCCGTTTTTGCATACGTTGCTCAGTGAGATATCTCATGAATTATTCAATGTAATTTCTATATTCTCTCTCAATATAAAATAAATTTTACAACATCTAAGTACAAAATACCTCAGATGTATAATAAAAAATTTATTGAAATGATGAGATAGGTTATCTATTTTTTTTTAACTTTCAATTTCTTATTTAAAAAAATTAAATTATTTATGGAATATGATAACGTATGTCAACACTTTTTTTTTTTTGTACATACAAGTGAACAAAGCTCACAAAGAAAAACTGACGGGGATAAGCCACCCCACAAACATCATGAAAAGATAAAATAATAGACTTACAACCTTGATCAAAATGTCTTGCCATACTTGCTCAAGCATCTGCTGTATGATTAGATTCACGAAATATATGATTGAAAATGATATCATCAAAACAAGGCATCAGACAAAAAAAAAATTAAACAGTAATAAATACTCTTTTGTTTTATTATCAATTAATCAATTTAAAAAGTGAGTATAATAAATTTTAACGAAAATAAAATATATTTTAATAAAAATAAAATATTTATTGTTATTTCAAACATGGAAATATATCACCTGTTAAAACCCATTATTTATTTAAATATATTAATCTAGTCAATGTAAATGTATTATTTTGTTTTATTAATTTTTAATGGGTTTGTAGAATTATTGCTTCCATCTCAAAAAAATAAAAATAAAAAAATAAAAAACCAATAAAAGAAAAAAAATGATCCTTCCTATGCATAGAAATTGCAGCAGAAAACAATCTAATAAATTAAATAAGCTCGACACAAACAATGGAAATGGCAAACAAAATAGAAAACGCCATTAAAGACAAGCCAAGAACTTGAGGTTAATTCTAAGGCTATTTCTATTTAAATCATGTGATAATTAATCAAATTAAAACGCTTGAAAACAATTAATTTATAATCATGTCTATGTGGTCGGAACTTCCACCGGAATTGCTCCGGACGATATCCCAAAAACAAATCAATTATGTCGACTACCTTTCCATAAGAGCAGTCTGCAAATCTTGGCGGACAGCAATACCGAAGAAGCCTCACAATCTTCTCTGTTCACTTCCATGGCTGTTGCTTCCTTACCATAAGAACAAACCAAACAACCGTGGCTTTTATAATCTTTCAAACGACAAGACGTATTTCATCGAATTGCCTGAAAACCATGAAAAACGCTGTTGTGGGTCTTCTCATGGTTGGCTAATCATGGTTGACGACACTCCAGCGATTTTTCTATTAAACCCTTTAACTAAAGCTAGAATTGAGCTTCCATCACTCTCCACATTTCCAAATTTCCCTACTGAAGTAGTGTACCAGAATTCCAGGAACATAAATGAGTATTTTATTAGGAATAGCAAGATTCAAATTAGAGAAACTTATATCAGAAAAGCCATACTATCTGAAGATCCTTCAACAGGTGCAAGTTTCATGGTCATGGCAATATTCACAACTTTCTTCAGTAGTGGTCAAAATTTAGCCTTCTGTAAATCAGGAGATAAAGCTTGGTCTACCATTCAAGAAACAACACCGGTTACCCTTTACAGAGATTTAATGTTTTTTGCAGGAAAATTCTATGTAGTTGATGATAATGGCAAGATTTCAATTTGCAATACTGATTGTTCATCAATAACCCATGTTGCTGCCGATCCACCTCCTCTCCCACCAAGATTAGGATACAAGCAATGGTATTTGGGTTTCTTGAATGAAAATTTAATACTAATTGGCCGTTTCAGGAAATATAGAATTCCAGGGTCTGAGTATCAGACTCATAATTTTCTGGTTTATAAGCTAGACATTGATAGATCAATCTGGTCAGAGGTGAATAGTTTAGGTGATAAGATCATCTTCTTGGGATGGAACTCCTTCCATAGCATATCTGCTTCAGATTGTTATAATAATAATAACAACTGCAAAGCAAACTGTATCTATTTCACAGATGATTATTTCAAGATTTTGAGCAGTAATGCATGGGAAGGTCATGATTTTGGTGTATTTCAGTTTGATGACAGAAGTGTTTTGCGACTTGGGGTGCCTTCATATCCAATTAAATTGCCGCATTTAAGAAGCATTCATCGTGATATGTCCATGTTCATTTTGCCACCTCCTGTTTGGGTTACAATATCAGTTCTTGATGAATTTGTATGAAGTTTATTCTACATATATAATTTTAATAGAAAAAAGCATTAATTTTATTTAATTTTGATTGGCCAGGTGTGTAGCTTATGGTCAACTAGTACTTTAATAAAAACAATTGGGGTTTGTTGAATAATTGAAACTTGCCTGGTCATAGCCAACAGGTTGAGGAACGAAGTACGTATGTAAACTGTGAAAGTGTTACGAATTAAACTGCCTCCCTCACCAAAGCAAATAAGTTTTTCAACCCTGGGCAGGTAAAGTTGGCCTTTTTTGAATATCAAGAAGTCATATTTGTGCTGCTGTTGATTTCAAATCAACATATACAAAGTCCACAAAGGACTTGAATATATATATCGTTTTCATTTATCTTTGCAGCTTCAAACAGGACTTGTATTTGGTAAAAACGCAATTCAAAATTAGTTTGGTGGCAGACTTTGCTAAATGATCCACTACATGTGTATATGTATATGTATATATATCCCATGTTAAAATTATTAAAAAAAATTATTTCCGATAAAATAAACTAAAACCAGTTGGAAAATGAGGAGCAAAAGCCTATATGTTTTCTGTATTATTAAGCCTATTTTTTTCAAAGGTTCTTAAAGCTTTAAAAGCGATACGCGGGGAGGACACGAGATACATTATTTGCACAGTCCCATATTCTCTTAGTTTGATCCTGTAATCTTTGCCGTCCTATCAAATTATGCGTACTAAAAGGTAGATGGGATGGGAAGAATCGGATCCCATTAGGCTTGGCCATTTGCGGCTTACATGTAACTCCCGCGCTTAGAATCATACGAAACAATATCACTGTATATCATTTTAAAATTATTTTAGTTAGAAACATTTAAAATTATGTGAAACAATATCACCACATATCTAGCTCAAAAAAATATCACCACATATTATTATTTAATTAATTTGATTTTTTTAACTCTCAAATATTTAGTTAGAATCATAATTATATCATATAATTTTTTTAATGATCCAAAAGCTCAACCTAATACTCTATTAATCAAGGGCTCAAAATTTTCCAAATTAAACTAAACCTCTATTTAATAATTATTAATCAAAATCACAAAAATTTTAATTTGACAGTTTATTTTTTCGAAGAAAAAAAAAGGGCTAATTCTCACTACCTCAAAAGGTAAACAAAATGATTCAACTTTTCCTTGAGAAAAATAATGGTGCAGTGGCAGCTGCTTACCTCTCCATATATTATATATACCAACTCAAACAGGGTGAAGTCAAATTTATTAGTGAAGGGGGCAAAATAAAAATATTATATATGTATTAAAAATAATATAAATAATAATATTTTTATATATTCATAAACTAATACGTAAATATATATTTTTATATTTTTAAATATCTTTTATATATAAAGAATAAAAAAAATTATAATTTCATATATTCTAACCTTGTCTTCTTCTTTCTTCTTCTTCTTTGTTTTTAGAGAATGCCAATTACTTTTTGATTAATTTTTTAAAAAAGATATCTATTGATTTAAAAAAGAGTAATTTATATTGAGTTTGTTGTTTTAACTTTTTATAGAAGTTGAAGGATAGAGTGGTATTTTAAAAATTTAAAGGTGAATAATTAAGTATTTTAAAAATTTTAATAATATATATATATATATAAATTCTAAAACAGAAGGGGGCAGCTGCCCCTTCTTATACAAGTGGCTTCGCCACTGAACCCAAAGCTATCATAAATTTCTACTCTCAAACCCTTTAAACATATATCTCTATTCTCACTTCTTTGAGACGAGTGCTCCCATGGGATCAAAACCCAGGAACTTCCAGACTACTCTTATTGGTGCCACATTTCAAAAGATGGTTTAATTGATCTTATGCAGTCCATTTTCAAGAAACCAGAATGTAGAGAACCCTTTTACGTACTTGATTTAGGAGCAGTCACTTCTCTTATGAACAAATGGAACCGTTCCCTCCCCATGGTTCGTCCCTTTTATGCCGTCAAATGCAACCCCAATCCGGCTCTCCTCGGCACACTTGCATCTCTTGGTTCCAACTTTGATTGTGCCGGTCGGACTGAGATTGAATCCATTTTATCTCTCGGAGTTAGTCCGGATCGAATCGTTTATGCTAATCCTTGCAAAGCAGAGTCCCATATAAAATACGCTGCTACTGTTGGTGTCAATCTAACACTTTTGATTCGCGAGATGAACTTGACAAGATCAGAAAATGCCACCCGCAATGTGCTTTATTGATCAGAGTCAAAGCTCCGGATGATGGCGAAGTTCGTTGCCATTGGGTCCAAAGTATGGCGCACTTCCTGAAGAAGTGGAGCCTCTTCTCCGAGCCGCTCAAGCTGCACGTCTGATAGTCATCGGAGTTTCTTTCCATATAGTCATCGGAGTATCTTATATGACCACGCAACGGTTAGGTGCGTGTCTCTACCTTGCTTATTCGAATCAAAGCTAGCTAGAATTATATATGAAAATGAAAATTATAAATAATATTTAATTTGATTTGTCTTCGCCCACAACTTGGAATATAATTCAAATTTTAGCATTAATTAATATATTTATATTATTAATCCAACTAAATTATGCCCCAATTTTCTCTTCCTATTAGGAATTATCTTAAAAAATCATAAAATAATATTACGGAATGAAAATCTTCCAAATAAAAATGACCCATAATTAATTAATTATTAACTAGATAAAATTATCATTAACAACAATCGATTATTGAATTTAATTTATTATTTAAATTATAAATTGAATGTATTAGAGAAATATGCTGATGAGGGTTTCTTCAGAAATTTTTTTTATCTCATTTAATATATTTTTTTAAAAAAAAGTTAATTATATTTATTTATAAGTTTAATTTGAATTTTGACAAATTAAAATATTATAAAAATTTAAATATATTTAACCTGTATATATTACTAATGAAAGTTGAAATACTAAAATTAAATAAAATAATTTCCAAATATAACTCATATTTAAAAAATTAAAAATGTTGGTGTCAGTAAGGCCCATACATTATATGGGCCGATAATCCAAGCCTTTTGGGCAAATGGGTTAATTTTATAAATCCTCCCAAAGAAAATAAATTTCTCCTTCTTCCAGAATCGCGTTTCTGTTTGTTCTTTCAAAATCGCTATGGAAACTCTAAGCTCCTCTGCTGCAATCGTCTCATCTTCATCTTCTTCTTTATCGTTTTTTTCCCCAAAGAGAAAGGATTCTCCGGCAAGGATTCTCCGATTCTGTACTTCTTCCGAAAGTAAGTTTTTTTCTGCACCTATTGCATCTAATTTATTATTCTCTACTGTTCATTTTGTTTTTAACCTAATTAATTTATGATTTCAGAGAATGAAAACGAATCTGATCTCCGATCTGACTCGAACGACTCAAGCATAGTTCCGTTCTTTAACAATCCTACTTTGTCCAAGGTGAATTTCTAATTTCGTTTCAATTTCCATTTTTCTAATAATTTCTGTGTCAAACTGGTAATGTTTTATTATTTTTGGGGATTTTGGGTAATAATCACGATTAGGACGCGGCGATGGGATTGGTTTTGAGTGCTGCTTCTGTCAGAGGCTGGACTACGGGTTCCGGCATGGAAGGGCCTTCGGTGCCCGCCGGAGCCAATGAATCATCCAACACGGAGAAGGTGTCGACCTTACCATGGTCTCTCTTCACCAAATCGCCTCGCAGGAGAATTCGCGTTGCTTTCACCTGCAATGTTTGCGGTCAAAGGACTACTCGTGCTATTAATCCTCATGCCTATACCGATGGCACTGTTTTCGTTCAGGTGACTCTTATCTCTCTCTAGTTGAGGTTTTGAATTCCTTTTTTTTTCTTAGGCTATGCTTGTTATGGAGTTGGAAGAAAAAAGGTTAAAAATTAAATGAGTAAAATTGAAGGGAAAATTATTAAGGAGGTGAAAAGTTATGAGAAAGCAACAATTAATTGTTAACTGTGTTTGGTTTTAAGTTAAAAAGAATGGAATAAATATATAAAGACAAAATGAAATCTATATTATGATTGATTTTTTCAAAAAAAAAAAGAGAAAAAATATGCAATAAAAATGTATTTTGTTTTTTCAAAGCCAAAAGTTATGGGATTCATTTTATAAGGTAATTATTGACCTTATTTTGGGATGAATTTTCAGCCCTTTAAAATTTTCTTCTCCTTGCAAATGTGCAATAAAAACGATTTAACTTTTTACCCTGTTTATTCCTTACCAAATACACCCATAGTTTTTATTTTTTTTAACTTGGATTTTATGTCTTTGTTTTGTAGTGCTGTGGATGCAATATTTTTCATAAGCTGGTCGATAATTTGAACTTATTTCACGAGATGAAGTGCTATGTGAATCCGAGCTTCAATTATAAAGATGCAAGATGGGATGGTGGATTCAAGTTGTTTGATATGGATGATGATGATGGTGATGATGATGATGCTTTACCAATCTAAAGAGGTGACATGTTGGATTTTACAAATGTAAATTCATTTCTTATACTGGAACTTACTTGTATCGTGATTGTATATAGTCTCATACTTCTCTTTTAGTTGATGGATTAGTGTATTTAGTAATAATGTCTTGATTCACTTCAAACTGAATAATTTTTTTTATATACTTTTTATAGTTGATGTCATAATGGAAACATGGAACAGTGGTTATATGATAACAAGAATTCTGTTTTGATGATGTTGATGGAATTTAGGAAGTAATGAATTAATTTCCCCACTTTTGACATATTTTTGAGTTCTCTTGGAATTGGCTTTAGAATTTACTTGTTACCAACTCTGAAAATGAAATGTAGCCTTTCTTATTGGGTAAAAAATTGGATGAATGCAAGGAAACAGAAGTCTAGTTCAAATGATTATCTTGATACATTTTTGAAAAGTGCATAGGTGTCTCTGAAATTTGCATTTGGTGGAAAAATATATCCTTCTAGCGGATATTAATTTATTTAGACTTATAGAAGTTTGAACAACTTAATCATCTGAACGTACAGGATAGGATTGGTTACCTTAGTGTAGAGGAATTTGTTCATGATCTATGGTTTGCCGTTTTGCAATCTTACCCTTGAATATAATATTTTGAACCTTGTCTCTTTTGATTAATGTATCAGAATGAAATACAGAAGAATATATCTTTTGTAGCCCCGCTTGCTCAATGGGCATTTGAGTGGAAGTCAAATATAGCTGGCATGGTAGTTATAGTTACCATTATTAGTCAAGTGTTTCAGATTAATATTGCTATTTATACAAGTTCAATGTGGATGGAAAATATCGATATGGGAGAAAGTGTTGGATATTCCTCAATGTTAATGCCTGAGTGAATTATTGATCTCGCATTGTGATTTTTTTTTTCCTATGAATAGTCACTTCAACTGGAGGGCGGCTTTGGAACTGGGGTTAGTAGTGGGCCAAAATGTAGGCTTTTGAAGTTTTTATCTTACTGATAGGCTTCTTCTAGACTTATTGGCTTTGTGTATTTAGTGAATGCTCGTACGGACCAGAATTTTCTTTTTAGGAACTGAACATTGTTTTTCGAGATGTCAACTAGATACCCTTTCCTATGTTTAATTATAGCAGTGCATTTGAGTGGCGATGTAATGTATATGCGGATGTTCTAATTTTCGTAACCTTGTTGCTTCTTTAAGTTTTGTGTTATTGGAATTTAGTTTTTTTTTTTTTACATCAATGAATTTAAATTCTGTTTTCTTTGTAGCGATAATTTTCTGTTTAGGATGTGAATGTTCATGTAAATTTGAAAAGGTTAATTAGATGGGCCGTGTGGCTAAATCTGATATTTAGAATTAGACGGAATTTTGTGATCTCTTTGTTTGTGCTGTCTGTAGGCGACACTTGTTAACATGCCAATGGCTTTTGCCGCTGGCGCTCTTACCTGTAGTTGCCATGGCTAAAATATCTAGTAGAGAAATGTCAGCTGGGTTTGATGGAAAATGGTGATTTGGGGGGACAATTAATTGCATTTGTGGAGGGGAAAAGCACACATCTCCAATTTTGATTCCTGCTTATAAGAAAAAAAAAAACTTTTATCTTTCTAATTGGTAATTGTTTTCATTTGTATTTCTTTATTTTTAATATAAGCTAGATTTTAACCTTGATGGGCATTTATCATGAATTGGAAATTGGATTTATAAGCAACAACAACAAGATTCCTAATCACCTTGATGATCTGTGGGCAATATTATCAGCCAATTGCTTGTAAGGATGATATTTATTCCTGAGATAGCAATTTACAAGTCTAAAATTCCACGTGGAATTCTTCCATTTTCATCAATTTATTTTTTCTTAAATTATTTTTTTCCAAATCTCGCCAGATATAAATGCGTTAAAATTTAACATGAAAATTTTTATTGCAGCTATATATTTAGAATTTAATTTCAAATTTTTTTATTAAATTTAAATAGTTTTTTATTAAATAATTATGCATTTGGTGATTTTTCTACTAATTTAATATATTTTTTCACACCATTCACGTTCTCCACCTCTCCTCTCCATGGGGAAAAAACCCAAAGCCACGTCATGAAACAACATCCAAGCTAGCCAATAAGGTCAATCCTTAGGAGATAACCACATTCTCTCTGCCCATTCATTTTCTAATCACATATTGCATCCGAAACCAAAAATTTTAACCACACAAACTTAGCCTTACCCACTATTAAAGTCCCTTCTTTCTCCTTACTACTCCATTTGATTGCTTCAAACAACAACACATACCAGAAATAAAATCTTAAAACCTTCAATTTCGACAATGGCCACTGTCGCCTCTGCTGCTGTTGCCATCCCATCTTTCACTGGTCTTAAGGCAACTGATGGCACCACAGCCAAAGTTAATGCCAATTTTAAGGTCACAGCCTCTGCAATCCCAAGAGTTGGTGTCAAGGCTTCAATGAAAGATGCGCGTGTTGCTGTTGTAGCCACTGCTGCAAGTGCAATTCTTGCTAGCAATGCCATGGCCATTGAGATTTTGCTTGGAAGTGATGATGGTGGATTGGTTTTTGTTCCCAGCAATTTCTCTGTAGCTTCTGGAGAAACTATTGTGTTCAAGAACAATGCTGGGTTCCCACACAATGTTGTCTTCGATGAAGATGAAATTCCAGGCGGAGTTGATCCTTCCAAAATCTCCATGAGTGAAGAAGATCTTCTCAATGGACCTGGAGAGACTTACAAAGTTACTTTGACTGCAAAAGGAAGTTATGGTTTCTATTGTTCACCTCACCAGGGTGCTGGCATGGTCGGAAAAGTGACTGTTAATTAAATTTTTCTACTACATAAAAATGGCTATTTTTCTCATCTCAATCTTATATTCTTCTTGTTTTTTTTTTGGTGAGGTAGAAGAGCAGATTAAATTAAATTTCAATGGTGAGGCTGATGAGATAAAAGATGTATGGAGTTATCCCAATCTGTATAATGCCTTTGTGATTTTCACTTTCATAATTTAAGATTGTAGTTTTGTTGAAATCTTCGTTTTATCTATTTATTGGCTTACTTTTTTATATATAATTATCTTTATGTTTTCCGATTTTTGTTGGCACAGAATGACATAAACTAGGAAAACTTTGGCCACGGATACAACTTTTAACTCAATCCAACTAAATTTGTTCAACTATATGAATTTTCTTTTTCCATTCTTAGCAATTATAGATATAAGATTATAAGATCATCCTTAATCATTTACCCCTCCTAACTACATATCTAACTAAAAATATTCAATCACTTGGTCTTCATTTTATATGGCAAAAAACACCTTAATCTGTGTATATTTTCTCCTGTATACTTATTGCACATTCTACCTACTCTAATATAGACATCCATTTTAACATTTTCATTTCAGCAGCAAAAGGTAAAATGGAAGAAAGGAAGAAAAAATGACAATTTCCTAGCCATATATAGCAGGAAAAAAAAACGAGAGAGAGAGAGAGAGAGAGAGCTTAAACAAAACTTTCTGTTTTTGAAGCTCCTATTCACACACAAAATTTAGATGTTGAACTCATCAATTATGATCTTTGTATTCTTACAGTTCCTGAAACTCAATATGAGAAGTAAAACAATGGCATTATATTTTGTACAACAGATTGGCAATGTCGGTAGCAGCTCCGAGTAAAGTTCATTTCATTCGAGACTTCCAAAAAGGCTCGTTGTAGTCTCTAGCCAAGAGTAAGAAATGCCAAGTGAAACTGAAAACAGAAGCCTGGACTTGTTATGTAGTTAATGCATCCGGAATGGTTGTTCGCCCTCCCATCACCTTCCCACCAACATCTGGGAAATTCTTTTGTCCAGGCAAGGGGCTTACTTTTCCATCACTATCTACCTCCAAAGGGTACTTAAGAAGATATCCCTGCAATAATGAAAATTCCTCATCAGTGAACCGCCTCCAGTTATCTTCGGCGATCCTGTTAACTGTCTTCACACAATCCAAAGTTGCAGGCTCTTCGAACAATTTATCAACCAATCCCAAGTGTTCTGCCCAGAGTGACATCCTGTATCAATATACCTGAAGATGCATCATATAGTTTAATCGGCTTGCTTTGGTTAAATTCTGAGAAGCAAATATTTGGAAAAAAAAAAAAAAACACTTGCACGTGCAACAATGGGAAGTAACCCCGTCTGCTGTCTGCAACCTCTGGCTTCCCCCAGAATGAAGCAATGAAGCTAAAGCAATCATTGTATCAGATTTAGGGGCACAAACCTGGCCTCGAGGATGTCTCTTCTTGTTGGCCCAAGTGTATGTGGGCCGGTATGCTCCTATTGCTATCTCAGTATCTCTTGAACCAGCCATAGACCGTTGATTAATATTGACAGACCCCAATATTACATATTCATCATCCACAATCATTCTTTGGCATGTACATAAATCATAAAACGCTGATATTTTTGAGAGTCTGAAACCTCAAAAGTTTTATATATTAAAATTATCACCTCTATATTATCATTTCAAAAGAGTGCAACCATGCAATTCTCGTTTTTTGGGACAAAAAACACGCAGAAATAAAACATCCAGCAAGCAGGCTCTAGTATATTCCTTTCCTAAAAGTTCTAAATATCCTTCAGTAAACCTAAATTATGACAAATGGATAAGATACTGACTCTGTAAAACATAAGCCAGAATAACGATCATAATGTGAATCGGAATTCCAATACCAGAATTCACCAACAGATGAATTATTAATGCGCCCTAGATTCCAAAAAGCACACGTACCAGAAGGTAGTGACAATGGCGTAGGCAAATGTGCTTGTGTAGGCAATAATTTTTTTGTTTGCTTAGCCATAATCTTACTGTTTTGCCTGTTCCCTATGTCCCTATGTGATTATATTCATTTCCTTCCCTTTTTCTGGAGAAGTTTATATCTTCTCTAGGGAGTTTATATTGTTTCAAAAACGTCTATCTATTGAATCTAATGAATCTGTACTAAAATTAGAATAAATCGGAAAACCCAATCTCGTTTCTGAGCTCGGAGCTTATTTGGCAAAAAGGAAGTCGTTCCAATCTAAGCAAACAAAAACTAGCTTTGTACGAAGTATTGTGTGGTGCTGGGAGGAGTGAATCGAGTGATCATAAATCTAAAAGTGGAAACTGGTAACAAAAACTAGCCTTGGATTTCTTAAGACCAAACTGAAACAACTAAAACAAATTGCATGGACCTAATATTCTAGACTAATAAATATACAAAATCAACATATTATGCAGAAAATAAATTCCATATAGCATGATTACCACTTCTCCGGAGCCAGTAGATTTATCACTTAAATCCAATAATTCTTTTGGAAGTTCTTCTCGATTGCCAAAACAATAAAAATTTAAGTAGTCGTGCGGGTGTGAATTTTCAATATTCATGGATTTCAGTTCCTTTGCTATGAGTTCGTACATCATTCCCTGTAAAAACAAGAAAAAATGGGTCAAATATCATAATTTCTGCAATATGGAAATGAAACCGGGATACCAAAAAGACTCAAGGTTTTGATTGGCTGATGCTGAAGTTAACAAAGAAACAATGGATCAATTATGTATTTTCTTTTTATCAGTGCTGAAACAATGAAGTGCATTTAATCAATATTTTAATGTCCCAAAAGAAATGCAGCTGAAAATCCATGTATCTTCTTCGTCTTCACTTTTTATGACCCTCGATTTATACTTACAGAACTAAACTGTATGCCATTTACCTGCCAAAAGAGAATTTCTTGCACAGAGACAGAAGTGGGAACGCCCTCAGGCCACATTGGTATGACAATATAAACAGCAAATCTCTCTTTTGCTCTGATTTTACTAGCAATCTTCAATGCCAACTCCATAGGAATTAGATTATCAGCCCCTAGTCATACCAAACAAAATAACTTTGAAGGACAAATAAGAGTCAACAGATTTTTTTTTTTCAAAGAAGGAAAAATAAGTATCTAAGCAAGAGAACAGATTATGCTAAAACCTGCATCTTTGTAAGTGGGCCACGCATATGATGAACCAATGAAATATTGATTCTCAATTATATGAAGTGCTGGGCAGATCTGATTGCCTGAATATATGCTGTTTGAATGCTTTTATCAATCACCAGATTTTTAGCACAAACAAGATTCTGCAATAATAGAAAATGTAACAAAATTTATCAAGAGAAACCCAGCAAGGATCATAGTAAAACCAATGGACAAACATTAGTGTATTAATACATTATTCCTAGCATTATTTAACCTGAGCCTCAGCATGAAAAACATCTTTAGGAAACCCTTTCAAAGATCCAGAATCTATAGACCGGAAGACCTGCCAATTTATGAAACTAGTAAGATTATTTAACATCATTGACAAAATGTAAAGAAGATATTCTTAGGAAAAAAGTATACTAATTAACCTGAACATGCCAGTTTTCAGGGTCATCCGAGTCGCAAACCCATAATTTAGGATCATCAGTTGGAACTGATGGGCCGGGACTAAGTATCCAGGAAATTTGTTCCAATTTTATTAAAGAGTCATCATGCCAATGTGTTACCCTTTTAAAACGTCGTCCAAACTCTGACCATTTGGAGGCTTTTTTCCACCTCTGCTCAAAGTTAGTAAGAATATCATAGGCAGCAGGTCCTTCAATTTTGCAATGCCAATCATGCCATGGTTGCCGTGGAGCTTTGGTTCCTGCCTATCATTTAAAAATGAAATGAGAAGAAAGATTTTATTCTGCAAAAGCCAAAGATACAAGAACAACACCATGAATGTAGAAGGAAATTTATCACTGAATAAGACAAGAACTCATACTGAATCATTGCCAATCATGCAGTATTGTCCCTACTACTGAAGGTTATTCTCTGCATCAATCTCAAGGAACAAAAAGATCATGGCTATATTTATTAAAAAAGGGAGTAAAGGTACATTTTATATTTTCTGGCAGAAAACTGAACTGTACTTATTTTCCATGATAACCAATACAGAGCGAGGTGATTTCAAAATCCAAAGTTTAATATTTTTATCTGTGAATCTCAGGTTAAGAAGAAATAGGTTAAGAAGAAATACAGAAGATAGAATAATTAATACTCACAGAAAATGTTGGATTCTGATAATCATCCTGAAATACAGTGTCAAGATTGCGAAACAGCCGATGTTCTGGTGCATCATAGCGGCCATCGCAAAGATCTAGACCTCCTATAAACGCAGATATCTTCCGATTATTACCGGATGCTTGTGAATCCACAAGCACACATTTCTGATGATGAGTAAAGACGGTACCAACAACCTGAAGGGATGCAACAGTGAAAACTGTGAGCAAAACTTCTTTCTGATTAGAAAAGAGGGCTCCAGCTTTTTTCATATAATTTATTGATGATAAAACTAGAAAAGATACTCATATTTGGACTAAAAAACTTATCAAAACTAATTCCATTGAATTTGTAGACATTGAAGACATTAGAGAAATAAATCATCACGCAACATCATGAAACCAATATGAATCATTTATTAGCTAGGATATTAGATTTTAGTTCATGCCATTTTCAAATTAATGTTTTGGTAAGAGACTAATCTTAGATACCGCAAGAAGTATATTTATTTCCAAAGAAACTGCATTTAAGCCAAGAATCGAATGGCCTAAGATGAACTTCAAGCTTTCAGCATTATATCATGACATGTTTTGTCAATTTTATATTTCTTTCATTAATCCACAATGAATTAGTCGGAGAAAGTAAAAAATAATAATAATAATAATAACAACAACAACAACAACAACATGAGTGAATTTGCCTATTCACCTAAGTTTTACACACAAAAGGAAACTTTTTGTATTTTGTTATTACTGAATTCATCTTTCAGTTCCTTCACCTTTGTAACAAGCTTATCACTAACAAGACAAAAGAGCAAGTCACAAAGATGAAAGCAGCAAATACAAAATACATGTTCCAGTCTAAGCCCCAGAAAATACTTAAGCATGCAGCTGTCTTAATCAAAGTACTATTTCGAACTGAAAAAAAAAATTGATACAACAGGAAATGGAACACTGCATAAGCATGCCTGTTGCTTGAAAATGCTAAGCTTACTGCTGGCATATCGCGGCGATAACACGCAGTTAACGGAAGAATGCTTCAAAAACTTGCGCGTTTCTTCATCATGCGTTTGCATCACTCCGGCCTGCGTTCCAGATTCCATTCAAAATTAAAACATTTTATTCAAAATATCTAATCTCAATCAAAAATTAAGGAACTGAAGAGCAAAAAAAGTTACCAAATTGTAACTCGTAATCAAAAAAATTCTTTTCCCAATAGAAAACAAAATTCAAAAGAGAAAAAAAATTGCATTACAGTATTAATGAAGAACTTGCTATGAGAAGTCTTATCATCCCAAACCAGCATCAGAACTCTAACACCTTCTTGCGATTTGTACTTGAGCTAATCCCCCAAATTCAAATTCCCACCGCTTGGCAAACGCCTTGTGGGCTCTCTCACTAATTTCACCTTATGATAAATCGAACAACCCACTATATACACCATATGATGCGCCTCTAGTATTGCGTGACAAATATCGTCCCAACACTTCTCGAGGATAAATACGTCGCCGTTCTCCAATTTAATCTCCGGCGACAGCGAGTCCGGCACATGCGCGTCCTGATAAAGCGTAACGGAGCTGCAGCACCGGACTGGGAAATAACACTTTTGAATACCGAAATTATTGGGATTCGCGGCAATGCCGTATTGATACAATGGATTTTGCTGGCATTGCAGGAATTTCATTTCTATACGAACTGCCGAGTCCGGCTTCGGCGGTTTCCCTTAAGGACTGATTATCGGAAACCATTCACTTACCGTCTCGCCGCAAATGATCTTCTCAACCGGAACAGTTGCGATTCCAATCAAATCAGCACCAAAAACGTCATTATCTTTGACGTGAAACTCGACGTGAGTGGCCGGATGAGCGACCAGGATAGTAAAATGTTCGTTCCAGAATGGATTTTTGAGTATATGAAATGACACGTGTTCGAGCCAACGTGGCACCCGCGAGACAACCCTTAACGTAAGGATCACTGGTGATAATCTTATGTTGATGCTGACTTTTGATATCTTCAATGCAAGGTTTCCGGCACCGGTCGAAGGCTAATAAACACCGGCGAATATGTTCAGTCACCAAATCCATGTTCGGTAACCGGCGAGCTTCAATGATCTTCAAGTCAAGGTCACCGTAAATATAAGCGCTGCCATCGAAAGTCTCTTCCGCCATTAAACAAAGAAGACAAAATGAGTAAGTTGGCTATCAACGGAGCAACCAGAGAAACGACTGCTTATTGAAAAGGAAAAGAGTGATTAATGAAGCGCAGTTAGGATATAGAAGCTTTTACATTTGTTTGGTTTCTCCGGCGAAGCCAACTGCCAAAACTGTAGACGGTGAAGTTATGCAATAATGGGAACGGATAACGGCACTGCTGGGTGTTGTTTTTTTAATTATTATTGTTAACAGCGATGCATATGGCTGTTAATGCAGTTTTCTTTTTTTTTTTTTATGGGTTAAACTCACTAAACTAAATCTTTTTTAGATGCTGTTTAATACTTAATTGGAAGTTACATGTGATTAGTTTTTTTATGCTTAAAGTTTACATATTAGTTTTTAAAACTAAACTGAATTGGATGTATAAAAATCGGAACTAATAACAATTAAATAAAAAATTTTAATAAAAAAATATTTATTTTATTTATTTTTTATTAATCCAATATATATACATTGGATCATTGTAATATTTTTTAAAATCTCAACACAAAATTTGAAAAAATTACATTTATCATCCTTCAAAAAATATTAAAATTATTATATTAATATGATATCACATTGAATCAAATGTAATTTGACTCCCCATAAAACTGTCATGTTAAATTTTTATTATTTTAATGTTATAAATTTAACTTCAGAACTTCTAAAATGCATAAATAGTACATTTATTTTTTAGGGATGATCATTGTAATTTATTTGAAAGTGACAATTTTAAAAGATTTTTTTGTTTTGGAAAATAAAATTATAACCTAATGTGCAATGATTAAATAGATGTTATTAGTTATGATGGCAATTAGATTTGGTCCATTTAAATTTTTTGGAATATTTGATTAAATAAAAAAAGGGAGGGGATTGGATAGGTAATGGGCATAGCAGGAATAATGCGTGAAAAAAGTGGGTGGAGTTCAGACAAAGTTCGTTGGGATATGTGGACAAGTGATGGCAGAGGTTGAGGCGAAGACTTTGACTTCAGGACATAGTGGTGGGGACCTTTCGTGATTTGGATGGTTCAATATATACAGTTTGGATTTGATATTAGAACTTGGAATTTGATCGGGTTTCAATAAAAGTACTCATATTATATAACGTCATTTTTAAATGAATCTAACTAAATTTATAGATATTTCAAAATTTTGTAGAAATGCACATGGCCAATATTTTGCTTAATTGTTGGGGGAAAAAAGTTTCTTAATAGGGAGGAATTGGCAACAGTTTAACGATTGGTTGGTGTATATTCGCCCGAATAGTATAGAAACAGAGTAGATTTCTCTCCCCATAAATACATATACCCAAAAAAAATGGCAAAAATAAGTCAGACAGAAGAAATATACATTCACAAGTTTAGGGGTGCAACTCCTCAGTCCTTACTAGACAGAATTTCCCTTTTCGCTCACCAATAAATCATCACCTTTAACAAGCCATGGATGATTTAGAAAAGGGCGGGATTGAAAAAAAAAATAGTTGTTTCTTACAAGATGATTGCCTAAAGCACAAGCAGAGAGCTTTTCTATTTCTTGTCATACCTGACTAATAAACATGAACTACCCAAAAAAACTTGTAACTAATAAAACATGGATAAACAAACACCATTGGAGTCATTCTTCTGCTGATTGCTCCTTCAATGATTCAAACTCCCTACCTATTGTTGGGAAAATCGCTATTTTCCCGCCCCTCGGACCGTCTTTAAGCAGGAATAAATGAGAAAATAAAATAACAATTGAGAAATTAAAGAGAATAAAACACAATGATTTAACGTGGAAAACTCCCGAATGGAGAAAAACCACGGTCGTTGTCTAACGACAACCAAGAAAAATATTCATAATGCGGCAAATTGTTACAACCACAAATTACAAAATATTTTTCTAACCGACACCCACAAAACAACCCCCAAATATTTATACTCCAAGGAACTCCAAGAGATTGATTCTCTAATTCCTAATATAAACTATTTGGTATTTAACCTATAGCTCTCCTTAAGCTATATTTTGTGTTTGCTTGGTGTTTTTACAAATGGAGAGAATGAGCCTATTTATAGGCTTCAAATGCAAATAAATTGTCAAACTAAATTAGGTGAAAATTAGGCTAAATTAGGCACCTCCCATTTTCACCTCACATTTTTGACAATTTCTTCATTGTTAGGCACCTTGTATTTTTGACCTTTTTTTTTCATTTTTATTTTTCAATTTTGGTGTGCTACCACCAACAATCTCCACCTTGAAAAATAAAAACATAACATTGTCTATTACCGACAATCATAATTCTTAACGTCAAGAATTAACATACTCCACTATAAAAGAGTATCGCCACTTGGAATTATTTCGTCAACTCCAAGAATTTTCCATCGGCCATGTCGGATCCCGCTAATAGTTTATGGTGCAACCCTCCTGTTGACTTTCCGAGAGTTCATTAGCCATCGACATAATTTTTCCACCACGCACCTTGCATCAACTGTCAACCAATGCAGCGCGCATTTCCGTGGACCAGCTACCAATAATCAGTCCTCTTCCATGGCATCTCAACGGGTAGCAATCATGCCATGAGGACACACTTCTCTCAACTACAGAGACAATTCATCATCTCCTTCGCCACAGGAGATCACATTGGCAGCAACAACGTTAGAGCTTCTAGCCGAATCAGCTCCACCGTTCGGGCAATCCTTCCTCACGTGTCCAGTTTGACCACACCCCCAGCAGACAACCTTCCTCTTTCCGGAGCCTTTATTCTTTTTCCTGATACCGACAGATAAAGCTGAATTCTCATAAGATTTATTTTCCATTTCATTCAGTCTTCTCTCCTCAGTAATGAGCTTACTAACCACATCCGCATACACCACTTCCTTACTACCATATTTCAGAACAGGCTTCATGTGCTCATATGTTGAAGGAAGTGACAGGATGAGCCGGAGAGCTTTATCTTCATCTTCGGTTTTCACTCCAAGAGTTTCTAATTCAGAGATAATACCATTGAGGACACTCAGGTGATCGGACAGCTTTGTACCTTCCGCCATTTTCAACGTATGAAATTGCTCTTTCAAATATAACCTGTTGGATATATTTTTTCCCTGATACAATTCTTCCAGTTTCTCCCACAGCTCCTTTGTCGTGGACAATCCAAGCACATTAGCAAGAACATTTTTTGCTAGACACATGCGAATTTGACTTGCCGCCTTGATATCCAGCTCCTCCCATTCTTCGTCACTAATCTTGGATTTTTCTGAGTCTCCACTGCCACCGCCTTTTTCTGAATTTCTTCCGCTGACTGGTTTACCCTGCAAAACCTTATGTAGTCCAGACTGTATCAACACGTCTTTGACTTGCACTTGCCACAGTGCAAAATTCATTCTCCCATCAAATTTCTCAATCTCGCATCTCATTGCCGACATGCTTACTTTGTGCTTAATAAAGGACCAGAAATAAATATTACACCAGGTAAATTCTCAGGTAAGAGGAGGAGTCACAAAGGTCTCACTTAAAATCCACTTGCCTTAGACTAAATTCGTGTCGTTTGACAGAATTTACCTCGACATGTAATTATTTATCTCACCACCAATACTCAAGCACACCAAAGCAAAACGGCTCCACCTTTTCCAAAGCTCCACCAGCTTAAAAACAAAAATAATTTTTAACAAAAATCTTTTCTGATGTGGAAGATCAGACCAAGCTGCAACCACAGATCATACTAAGATTTTTGACAAAAAATTATAACACCTAAGCTCTGATACCACTTGTTGAGAAAATCGCTATTTTCCCGCCCCTTGGACCGTCTTTAAGCAGGAATAAATGAGAAAATAAAATAACAATTGAGAAATTAAAGAGAATAAAACACAATGATTTAACGTGGAAAACTCCCGAATGGAGAAAAACCACGGTCGTTGTCTAACGACAACCAAGAAAAATATTCACTATGCGGCAAATTGTTACAACCACAAATTACAAAATATTTTTCTAACCGACACCCACAAAACAACCCCCAAATATTTATACTCCAAGGAACTCAAAGAGATTGATTCTCTAATTCCTAATATAAACTATTTGGTATTTAACCTATAGCTCTCCTTAAGCTATATTTTGTGTTTGCTTGGTGTTTTTACAAATGGAGAGAATGAGCCTATTTATAGGCTTCAAATGCAAATAAATTGTCAAACTAAATTAGGTGAAAATTAGGCTAAATTAGGCACCTCCCATTTTCACCTCACATTTTTGACAATTTCTTCATTGTTAGGCACCTTGTATTTTTGACTTTTTTTTTCATTTTTATTTTTCAATTTTGGTGTGCTACCACCAACACCTATAGCATCAAAATTATTTAAAACCTTATGGCTAATGCCAGGTTTCGACTTCAAGTCCAGAATTTCTACTAATACCCTTAACAATGTAAGCAACTCTTCTAGTTTGAGCCACACTTATCATGATTAGGCATCCACATAATTGCAATTATTGACCCTCTCATTTGAAATTGGAGGGGCCACCCTTATCATCATACTCTGAATCAAGGCTATCATCTACATAACAAAACAATAGAAGTGTATAGAAGATCATTAAATAATGAAGAAAAGGTATAAAATCTGACAGCAATAAGAACAGATGATAGCCTTGAATTTGATTACAAATTCATGTATTCGTGCAGATAATCAGAACTATATATATTAACAATGTAGACAGGGGAGGGTCATTTACTGCTTTTCGATGGAGAGATTGTTCCTGAGGATTTTAACCTGTTACCTTGTTGTACTAGAGCTAACAAGGGCAACGCCTCTAACTAGAACAAGATGAGTTCCAAGGTTTACAACTTCTTTATTTTATATGATATCCACTGACACTAATATGCAAGTGAAGTGACACAGGTCATTCAAAAACTAAGTTCATAGGACCAAGAGTTTGGTGGTGCCTAGATTTGTGGGTTCATTAACAGAATACCAGTTTGGGCATCTGTCAAATTTATGGCCAGGTTTCTTTTGGCAGGCTGGTCCTAGATGGACCACTACTTCAGACATTTATGTATTATTAGGAAGGTTATTAGGAAAATATATAGCAAGTTACAAAACAAAGGCTGCAACATGTGTCCACAGAATAATGTACAAGTACCTACCGATGTAAATCCAACGCACATGATACTGAAACCAGGAAAATGAAATGGTGCTCTTTCAGATAGAAATAAAGCTGGAAAAAAAAAAAAAAAAAATTCAGCTTTGTCAGTATGATTTTTGCGCCGGATAATAGAAGATCATTCTAAATTTCCAATCACCTGTTAAAGGAGAGAACACCAAGGGAGATAAAACATTTGCAAAGGAACCAATGCCTGAAATGCATCCTTGAGCCTTACCCTGGAAAAAGGAAAGAATTATGTACATTAAAATCATATGACAATGCGACTGCAGAAAAGCGCTGGAGACATGGGAAATTCTTGCGAATAACACAAATCTATATGCTTAAAAAGGGCCCCTTCAAGCATTTGAGATTTTTTTTTTATTTTGCAAGTAAATATATTAATTTCTCTCTCCTCCTAGTCCGTCAGCTTGATCAGAAAATATAATTTAGTTTGTTTTATAAACAAATCTTGTATTGGGATAAAGAGAACTGTTACATTTCTAATCCAAACATACTGTTGAAGCTTAAAACACGACTATCAACCAAAATAATAAAGCCGCTTCAAGAATTTGAATTCTACCTGCTCACATGCCCCAACTTGCCTTGACACAATGGTCCGCATCTGCAAATCTTTTTAAGAAGTTGTTCAGAAATTATTGCTTTAACAACTAATAAGAATTTTTTCCTATGAGAAGTGAGGAAAGAAACTCACACATGGTTGTGAAAATACAAACAAAATGGAAAGCATAGCAGCAACATAAGGGACCTATAAGCTTTTGAAATGTCAGCAACTAAGACATAACAGAAGCTAATTAAAGAAGAACAAAAGGAAGAAACTTGCTGTTGCTAGGTAAGTTGCAAACACATACCCAGACAGCCCATGCAATGCTGTAAAGGAACATCTGCACACAAATCCATAATCAACCAACCAACATACTTTCTGTAATTACATTTATCAGCATTTAAGAAGCTTATAGTGAAACTACTCAAGATTTGAATCTGAAATGGTGATCGCGATATGAATAAATGATAAATAATACAAAACAAGGTACTTACATGTGCACATGTAAAAAAGAGCCCTATTGAAAGCAATTTTCCCTCTCCTAAAGCAGGAACAAGTATGGGCATGAGAAGCAACTGCAAGGCCACTTCAACTTTCAGATGAACAGTAATTGCATGCATAAATATCACTGAATTGAAAGTTATGGAAATGACACCTGTGAAATGGTCCCAGCAATCCCAAGAATTACCATTAAGTCAGCAAACTGATTCTTATCAAAGTGAAATCTTGCCTTTAAGTAGTACTGCAGGGAAGGAAAAACAGAATTTCAAAGCCTTGCACTACATATATATGCAATATTTTGAAACCTGATTCACCACTATCTGTTTAAAGATTTCAAACCTGATTCACCACTATCTTTTAAACAACAAACTAATTTGAATTCTAAAAATATGAAATTAATGCTGAACTATGACCTAATCCTACAAGTGCAGGTCAAGTTAGGGAGGTACCAATAACGAAGCATGAAGGCCAACTTCTGAAAGGTTGATGAAAAATGCAACAGCAGCAGCTTGCGAGAACGTAACACTGCAAATAAACATATTATATGACTATTTGAGACAAAAAATTAAAGATGAGTTAATGTTATGGGGAAATCAGGTGCTAATGGCAGATTAATTTATAAGAATCATTTCATAATATGAGATTAAGAAAGATCCACTAACCTGCTCTTGAGAAAGCAGAGTGTATCGTCCAAGGAAGGTATCGATTTGAAAACAGGAACATTCTTACTTGAATTTTCAATCGCATCACCTTTACTCTTTCCACTAGAGAGTATTGGTGTAGAAAGTCTTTTATCAACGATTGAATCCTGAAGGAAAACCTTCATGTAAACTATGGCCACGATTGCCACTGAAGTCGAAACCTAATTAATACATTGATTATCCATAAATCAAACGATCCTCGACTTCGATTTGTTAAGATAAAACTATAAAATTAACGGAGAGAGAGAGAGAAAAGAGACCTGGAAAGTGGAGGCTGTAGAGAGGAAACGAGTAGAGAGCGTTCCACAAACAAACGCCGATGATCCAATCCCTGAAACAATTCCGAACGCCGACGCTCGCGCCCCCTCCGGAACATTGTCCGCCTGACAAATAATTTCCCGAACAAAATGAATACGGTCCAAGATTTGGAGGGAAAACGACGGCGATTTAAAGAAATTTTTTATTGGGTTTGTTTAACCCATTATACCTTTTTTTTTAAACAAACAAGAAGAAGAAGAAGAAGGTGAGTTTACCACATAGGCGAGAGCAAGGCAATGAACACTTCCATCACAAACCATGGCAGTTAACGTCTTGAGCACATAATATGCGTAGAAGAAGTATCTTGTTCTGTTGTATGCCAATATGGCTGCACCAATCAATCATGTTTTATTATATGCTTTAATTGTAAAAAATAAATATATAAACAAAGAGATAATAAAGTATATTCTTTATAAATTAAAATAAAAAAAGAGATATTCTAACTTAAAATATTTATGTATCTTCAGAAATTGATATAAATTAATTAATGACCAAAGCTCTAATTTTTAATAGAAATAATGCCTTGCATATTTTAAAAATGATGATGAAAATGTTTTTGTCACCGGCTTCAATTTTCAACTAGTGAAGAGAATAAGTATTTGTTTTACTAAAAGTTGGTAATATATATTAGAGGTGGATCGGAATATCGGATATATGATCTGTTTATATAAGATATTAGTAATTTAAAAATAAATTTGGATAAATAAGGATAATATTTTTACTATCCATGTTGGATTTAAATTTAGACTCTCAATTATTCATACCGAATCCGATTATATATTAATTATATTTTATTAAAATTTTAATTATATATTTATTTTATTTTATTTTAATTATAAAATTAAGTGGTATAAAATTATTTTTTATAAAATTATATTAATATTAAATTTTTATTTAATTAAAATTTTGTACTTTATATTTTAAATTTTATAATATTTTAAAATTTTTATATTTAAATTAATAATTAAACGAATTCGAATAATAAACTGATAGCATTATATTAAATGAATTTAGGACGAGTGTCGATATAACTATAATCAAGTTTAAATAGATATAGATAGTTTAAAAATTAAACGAATTTGAATTTGAATATAGCAACTTTGACGAATACTCTATCCGTTACTATCTTAATATAGGTGGGCTAGTTAATTAACTAATCAAACTAAAATTTAATCAATCTTTTGAAAGATATATTTTACTGATTGATCGATCAATTTAAATTTCAATCGATCTAATTAAATGAATTAAACGGGTTAGGTTATATATACTTTCAAGGCCCGACAATGTAATAATAAATGTCAAAAATTTGTTTGTGTAGCAAATATACCTATAAATAAAATAAAAGGCAAGCTAATCCATTTTTATACAATAAAAATTAGTTTGTGACTAAAATATTAATCTTGGTAAAATTAAGCGAGTAATCGTAAATTTTATATAAAAAACAATAGAAGAAAAACTCAATTTGAATCTTAATTTTTGTCCAAAATAGAATTGGAAACCTAATAATTTTGATGCAGTGATTTTTACGTTACTACTTGAATAGCTATTAATTTAAATAAATAAATTCGTTAGTTTTAGGTCAATTTGAACTGATTTTGGGTTAATTTGAATTGATTTAATTAAAAAAAATCTTTAACTTTAAAAAGTATATTATAATAATATCCAATACTGATTTCGAAGCAAAAATCAGGATTAAAATTGAGTTTTTTTTTTCATATCAAAAGTTGGTAAGTAATATACTTCAAGTGACCCCAACACAATAATAACAAATGTAAAAAAATCAGTTTGTTTAGCAAATATACACATATACATAAAGCAAAAGCAAGCTATTTCATTTCTATACATATAATAAAATCAATACTAAACGACCGACTAACTAACAATTCTATTGACTTTCACAGCCTAAAATTGGCAAAAAAAAAAGTATGTATTTGCTATTAATTAAAGTTAAAGCTAAGAAATGTTATAAAAAAAAGTTAAAGATAAGAATGAATTAGTTTGTAAAACTTAATAAATCTAATATAATTAATGGCATAGCTTACCCAATGGTATTATGCCAAGACACATTGGCAAAGCAAGTAAAGCTTTCCTTCCATATTTGTCTGATAAATTCCCTATTAAAGGCATCATCACCAATGTTCCCAGCCCTACAATCTGCAAAAAATCACACCCTATCTCTATTTGATCATCACTTGTATATTTATATTTTGTTTTAGTATCAAAAACTCGACATTATTTAATTAAATTTTAATTTTAAGTTAATTAGAATCAATTATATGAATTTTTTTTATTAGACCATAAATAAAATACAAACATACCAAAGCATACATAAATTATTTCATTAAAAGAAAAAGCTACAAACAAAGTGGGCCAAGAAGACAAAAAAAAATTTGCCAACTTAGTGGTGGTTTTTTTTTTTTTCGTAAGCTCTGCATAGAAAGGTATACATAATGGTCGACATAGAAACACTATTAAAGAAAAAGTGGGTTTGGGTTTTAATTTCCAAATGTAAAGCTCCCATTGCATAAAAAATTTTGTACCAGTCAAAAAAGTGGTCCTCAATGGGGTCCGGTTTTTGCTTATAAATTTAGATACTACTATGAGTCGAGTTTTAAATTTCGATTAGTGAAGAAAATTGAAGACAGACGAACTAAATTTTTAAAAAAATTAACATTTATCGAGCACAAGGCTGGCTTATGACTCATAACTACCATAATATCATCTCTACAACCCAGCAGAAGTTTCTTTCCATGAAAAACAGAGAATTTGAGATTATTAAAGATTGTTAACAAGCGATGGCTTACTTTCCAAAATTTCTTATTTCTCTACATGGGTGCGTACCTCTCTTTAATTCAATTTCAAAAGCTTTAGCTCCAACAAAAGGAGTATATCTAAAGTAAAAAAGGAAAAAAAAAAGAGCTAACCAACAAGGAATTGTCCATTAAAGTATATATGACCTTATAATTCTATACGCATATGCTGTGTATTTGTGTACAACATAAATTTATGCTACGAATTTTGTCAATTAAACTTTATCATTTTGACATTTTTTCATGCCAATTATTGTAATTGGAGATAGTGGCTATCGCCTCTCAATGTTTAACTTTAAAAGGCAAGTCTCATTTTCTAAATCTTCTTGTGTTTTTACCACTTATTTTTAGTATTAATAAAAAAAAGAGAAATCGATATGAGTTTATTGACTAGCAGAATATGCACTTATCCTTAGAAATTTTTTGCTTTTTTGTTCTAAGGATTTTTTTTTAAAAGACAGTCAAAAATAAAATTATTTTCAAAACATCCATTTTTTCTTTTAAAAATACTTATTTTTCAACTTTCAATTTTAAAATACTCTTTTTTGAAGGTACATTTTTAGTATGTATTTGATATACTAATGGCATACTTTATTTTCATATACATATATTAGGTATATATTTAATATATTAAAGATATACTAAAAAATAAAATATTTAAAAAAAGTTAAAAACAGTACTATACAATATGTTAAGAAAATAATTTTTGGATGTAGACCCACTAGATTTACAAGTCGGGTAAAAATTTGGATTGGGTTGGGCTGTGTTTTTAACTGTTTCCAATACAGTAAATACTGAGCTGATTAGTGAGGTGAGTGGGGCCTGTTACAGTTTACCACCTATTGCTAAATGTGGCAGTTGGCAGTTTCTCCATATTGCTGCATAGGCAATAGAAAAAACATGTTTGGTAGAAATTGAAGGAAATTTCCTAGGATTGGACACTGCAAGTTGGACTTTGTAGATCCCCCATTAACTACTGTCAAGTCGGAATCTTGAGTTTCTGTATTCTGTCCAGTAACGGAAGCAATAAATTCCAGATAACCCACTAAAAAAGGAAAGTAAAATTGTCTGAAAAACAGAGCATAGCAAGAAAATTTGTTTGAAAAACAGAGTATATAAAATTAAATTAATCAATGATTTCTGAGTAGAATTTGGAAGTTTTAAAAAGAAACAAAAATGGAAAGTTTAAAGCTTAATTCTTGATTCTAAGCTTCATAATCAAAAGACAACTTGTCGCTTTACTTCAAACATGTTTATATCTTGAAAACAGGGGACTAAACATGGAAGAAAACAGAGGTAAAAATGAAAAAGAAAAAAAACTCTGTAAATTAACTTGATGAGTTAAAATTTGTATATGGGCATAATTTTCTAGGAAAAAAAGGGTAAAAGAAGAAAGAAAATGAGAGAGCTGGAGCTTTACATACCGCTTGTTGGAACCCAGTCAAGTAAATGGCTAATGAACATTGATCTCTGCCGGGACAAATTGCAGACATTGTAACGTCGGTGATGGCAGGAACGACCATAAATGATGAGAAATTGTGCATAAAAATTGTCAAAAAGAAATGGTTTAAACCCGAAAATTTTTCCATTTCTTCTCAGACAATATAAAACTAAAGATTGAAGAGAGAATATATGTATAAGAGAAGCTATGAAGAAAGTGTTTTGGCCACTCAGAACTCCCAAATTAATTGATGAAAAGATCCTCTACAGCTAGACAGAAAATCTTAAAGCCGCAAAGGACACTTGTTTAATCTATAAGCGAAGTATATTTATATATATACATGTATGAAGTACTATGTGCAATTTCACTCTTAATTATCTATCTAAAACCCTGATTTTCCTGTAACAGAGCCTGCTCGGTTTCGAATAGAACTGACCAATCATAATGTTTGAAGTTGTCAAAACACATAGTTCCACCTTATGAAAAACCCTTTAATATTCTAATATTTTCACCTTTCTAGTTCCAAGGGTAAACTGAGAGAATGAATTTGATTTTTTGTATTATTGTATTTTCACATTTCCAGTTACAAAGGTAAATTGACAGTGTCAATGGATCGATGTAGAGGGTGTGCATTGAATTAATCGAGGCGAATTGAAATTCAAACTAACTAAATACCTCTATAATAAAAGAGTTACTGATGGAAGTCAAATTTTTCTTAATTCAGAAACCTATAATTGAGTTCTTATTTTGTATGTGCTGTGATGGTTTATGTAGTTTTTTTTACCATTTTTATTTTATTTTATTGGGTTTTGATAAATTTAGTTTAAGTTTTGATTGGAAATAGCTAAATTGGTTGCATTCTAGTCATAATCTCTTTTTTTTTTTTTTTGGCAATTTCATTTGACTAATTTCTCTCATTTATATATTTATTTTTTGAGAAATTTTTATTCATACCAAACGTATACATCGATCATTTGATAATAATATATAAAAAATAATAATAATTCAAGTGTCTTTTCATCAAGTAAAAAAGTCAAAATAAAAGTATAAGTGGTTAAAGGGAGAATGACAGGATTTATATTTAAATTCATGTCATAATAATTTGATTTAGATAAATTTGATAGAAATTATACGAAAAAGAGTTTTTACTTCGTAATGTATAATTCATAACACTTCATATAAAAATAAAAAAATACTCCATTTACTCTACTTATTTCTTATTATAAAATCTATAAATTAATTAAATCGATCTACAGTATTTAACTATTAAAATAATAATGTGAGTTTCCATTCAGTATTCAGAAGTATAATTAAATAGTTATCATTTTACCCAAAAAAAAAAGTGTTGCAAAATTTGAAAAATATTAATTCAATTATATCCCTCTTTTCTTAAATTATAGTCTCACTTTTTTTTTTGGACTTCCCAAAATAATAGTATATCTTTTATTTTTTATTTTAAATATTATACGTATTTTCAATTTTATCTCTCAATTATTTAGTATGCTTTTTTAATATTGAAAAGCATTTTCTATGAAATTGTTATTTCAATTTCATCACCATTAATAAAAAAAGATGAATAAAATAAATAAAATTTAAATATAACACGTATAAAAAAATTATTTGAAAATTTTATTCTCCATTCTTGATAATTATATTTCTATTAAATTAGTTGTTATTTCTATGATAATATTTTTATCATAATTTTATTTTATTATATAAAATTTATAAATTAATTAGGGGTATATATGAAAAAATATAGTTAAATTAATTTAACTATTTTTTAAAATTATGTAAAATAAAAATGAGATTATAATTTTAGGACGGAAGTAGTAATTTATTAATAATACACTGTCTAAATTTAATATCTTTTTATGTGTGCTTGGGCTCTAAAGGTTGTCCATAGTAAACACGTTTGGAGTTGTTAATTGTTGGGTTGGATTGGGCCTTATTTTCTTATTTTTAAGATAATTGACTCTCTGTTTGGCCCAACTTAAAAAAAAAGATTTTAATTTCCATAAATATTGTTAATTTTTTCTTCCTTAAATTTATATATTAATAAAATTTAAATGTCCATTTTACATAAATTTAATTACACGGGATATAATTTGAAATTTAATGCAAATGAAGGGGAGTTAAAAAAATAAAACAAATAAGAAAAGGCCATATATCCTTTAAATTGTTAAAAAACCTGATAAAATACACCAGTAAAAGAAAGTACACCAGTAAAAGCCTAGGTTCAAACTACAGATTTAACTTAATTTTTTAAAAAATTTAATTTATTTGGAGGTCAGACTCTGCCTTAAATAGATGATTGGGCTTCACTGAATAAGGATTTCTCTTCATCCAAAAAAAAATAATAATAATAGGATATGAGTTTTTGATTGGTATTAAATTTTATTCATCTCTTCCTTTATTTATAATTAATTTTTAAAATCAAATTTTAATTTGAAATTCATATAGTTTAGTGCAATAATACCAATATTAATATACCAGCTCTTATTAAAACTGCGAAGTTAAACATATTTATACGAAAACAGTACTAAAATGGGTAAGTTTTTGAAAAGCTCTCGCATTGCACTCCTATTAATTTTCACTTTCAGTGAAAAAAAACTATATCCTAATTAATTTTGAATTGGATTTTGTTAAATTTTATGATTGTCTTTAATTTTAATGTTGATAGATTATTCATAAATTTCTAATTAGTTTCGTCATAAATAGCTTGTTTTTAATCGAATTATAAATATGAATTGGCTTTTGAGGAAAATTTGGAAAAAATGAACAATGTAGAGATATTAGGTGTCTTGGTGTGGAAGGATAAAAGGTGATAATGTCCATTACCTTAATTACCTTTTAGACTACGAAAATAAGGAAATAACTTAGAAGGTTCATATTCAGATTTTTGTTTCATTATCAACCAGAAAAAAATTAAAGTTTAAAAAACTAAGTCAAATATAGATTTATTATTAAATTTTATTTGGGAAAGTGACAATAAATTCAAAATTAATTAATATTATTTTTAAATTAGTGATTTAATTGTATTTTAAAAATAAAATAGTAGATGAATGAATTATTTGGTATTCTAATGAAAATAATATAGTATATTTAAATATTTAAAGGATAGTTCAATGGTATTCATATAAGTTGTAAATAATTTTTTAATATTATAATAAAAAAATTAATTATAAATTTATTATTTAAAAAAATATATTTATTATTAAATTATATCACAGAATGACTGAAAACTTAATTAAATAATTAGTTATATATTTTCAATTATTAAAGATATAATTACATTTAGAATGAGGGAAAAAAAGAACATTCTTTATTTTCAATAAAGAGGTTATTCAAAAAAAAAAAAAAAGGGGTTATATAGAGGAATATTTTTATTGGGCGAGAAAAGTAGAATGGATATAATTTGACGCTTAAAAGTGGAATTATGTAGAAAAAGGGGGTAAACAAAGCAAAAAAGAGAAAATTTGCCGATCCAAATGCGAAAAGTATCTTTTTTTTTGTGAACAGACAGTGAAGCATTTCGATGGAAGCTTCCTTGCTAGAGCCTTTTTTCAGAAACCCACACTAGCTAGTAGCTATTGGCCAAAAATAAAAAATAAAAAAAAAGGCAAAAACCTACCTAGTGGCTTGGTAGCTACACGCCATAGCATTTAAAATATTACTATTTAAAAAAATGATTAAAATTTATCCGTATTATAAATAATTTAAATAAATAATAATATAAAAATAAAAAATTGCAATTAAATATTAAATATTTAAAAAAATAGTTAAATGTGGGAATGATTTAGAGATGTGAATAAGAATTTTATTTTAAAAGCATATATGTTTTTTTTAGTATTTATATATAAAAGTAATTCATTATTATATTGTTTTGATTCTATCATAATTTTAAAAAAATTAATAAAATAATTTTATTTAACTAATAATATTATTTTTATTTATAAATAATTTATATAAAATAAAATATTAAGCTCATATAATCTCATCAACTGATTATTAAAATATTTAATGTAGAGAATAGTAAAATAATTTGAATTAAATAAAATATTTTTTATTAATTTATTTATATTAAAATTATTATTATCTCATTAATTTATTAATAATAATGATAAAATTAAAAAAATAATAAATTTTTATTTCATAAAATGATCACTTTAATTAAAATTTTTTTCTGTAAAAATAACAATTTGAATAGGATAAAAGGAATATAATATTTTCAGATATTACGTTTAGCAAAGTTGCAGAAATTAAAAAGGCATGCATCTTAAAGTTATTATTTTAAATTATAGTTTTAAATGCTCCATCACAGTAATTTAGGTAAAAAAATATAAAAAGACAAATAAAATATCTGAAAATATCGAATTTGGCTACACGCAATATCCCAAAGGAATATAATATATGATTATTATTTTACATCAATAAGATTATAATAATTTAGGTAAAAAATTCGATATTTTTTTATATTTAAAGAAAAGACAAATAAAAAGGAAACTTTTTTATGATTGCATACCTATTTTGTTATTTTAGCTTGTCCATTTCTCATTGTTGTGATCCGACAGGACACGAGATTAACAAAGGCATATAAACACTAGGAAATTTTGCCTTTTTATCTTATCTAAAGGATCGAGAAAAATACCTTCAAAATAAAAGTTGTTTCTAACTTTCCAAATTATATAGGTTGGTACCTTGCTAGTGCACTGATAAAAAAAATTTTGAATTAAAAAATATAATAAAATTTAAAAAAAAAATGTATAAAAGACAAACAAAAATGTATATAAGACAAAGGCTTCCTTCTCGGGATGATTCTTTGTCGTTCACTTGTGTTGGAATTGATTCAATAAATTAATTCGTCTGCTCGATCTCTTACTAATATTTTAATACGTTTAAATAACTGTTACTACATTTTATACATATTTTAAATCTTATACAGCGATTTTCAAATATAATTTTTATTAAGTAATTTGATCATAAATTAATTTAATTAAATTTTAAATTTTGAAAGCCATTTATAAAAAACTAATTCAAGGAATTCATAAATGATTCAATTTAACAAATATTCCATATATTTTAGTTAGGATAGATCTAGCATGTGGCCAGTTGAAATTTTAAATACATTCATACTTTAATTATAAAATCAAAATTATTTTAAATTATATAAATATCTTTTTTTGAGCTATATATATATATTAATTTATTATGACTAATCTATAATGTATATAAAGCAAAATTAACTTTTTTCAATAGCCATCATATACAGCAATATAATAATGAATAATTCTATTTGCCATATATATAGAGATCTATAATTACATTGGATATTTATTTATTGATGCTGAATGTGAATAAAGTTCTACACAAAATATATATATAGAGCAAGAAAATATTAAAATAAAATAAAAATAAAAAATTATTTAAATAACTATTAATAAAGACAAACTTTTATTCACTTAAAAATATTTCAAATATATATATATATGACAATCGGGGCAGACCCATATATATACTCAATAGTATATATATCCAATTACTTATTCAAATATCTAATTAAATTTTAATTAGAAACAAATATAAGTTTAAGTTTTAACTATTAAGTGGGACATAGCTTTTAATTTACATATTCAATTCAAAAATCTAAATTTTTCTATCTAATTTTTTGTTCAATAAGGCTTAATTTTTATCCAATTATTTATTTAAATATTCAATCTAATTTTAATAAAAAATATATATATAAGTTTAAGTCTCAACTCTTGAATAAGCAAACCAAAGAAACCATAATTTATTGCTACAAAAGAAACCAAAACATTTATTAAAATTATCTCTAAATTTTTATATGAATTTGCCTCCCAAAAAAAAAAACATTTTTTTATGCGTTCATTCCTGTATAAAATTATACAAAATAAAATCAATTCAAAAACTAGATTATCTTATATATAAAAGTTCATATTCATAATTTAAAATTAATAATTTAAATAAAAAAAATAATTTTACGTAATGTGGGAATACTAATATTAAATGTGGAAATACTAAAATTAAAATCTCATTATATTACATATGTGGGTTTCATTATTAAAAAATTAGGAAAAATTTTTAAGGATGGAATGAGATAATAGAAAGTTTTTTTTCTCTTAATTAGAGATTTTAAATTTGAATTTAAAGATATAATATTTTTAAAATTAAAAAAAAATCTTCATTTTTAATAGATCTGTCCAGCAAAAATTGATATTAGTGTATAATTTTTGGATTATAAGATTTAGATAATTTGAAAAAAAAAATTGAAAGATTTTAAAAAAACGCATATATATATATATATATTGGTAATAAATTATATATATATTCATCTAATAAACTGTGAAGCCGACACGCGGTCTAGCATTTTTTTTTTTGAGAAGCTTTTTTTATTTTTTTAAAAGACGTCTCAAAATATTATATTGAGACAACACTGTCTTTTCCTTTGTGCTTGTCTATCCGTACTTCCATGTGGACGGATCGCGAATAAACCGGCATAAGATTATCGTTCGTTGCTTCGATCAATTTCGCAGCCCGTATATATAATTATATTTTTATATATAATTTATTATTAATATAATATAAAATTAATAAATATAAAATATTCACTAGCTCGAATGTTCAATTTTAATCAAATACAAGCATATGCAGAGGGTTTTTTTCATTGATAAATTCTCAATTTATTATTAAAAATATATATATTTATTATTAAATTATATTTATATATTAATGGTGATGTAATTTTTTAATAGTGATATAAAAAAATAATTATAATTTATTATTTAAAAATATATATTTATCATTAAACTAAATTTTTATATATTTAATAATAAATATCAATCAATTTAGTCATATTTTAAAATTTTATTAAATCGATAATCAATTATCAATCAAATTAAAAAATAATATTTTAAAATTAAAAATTTAAAATAATATAAATTTATAAAATTATTAATTATTAATTTATAAAATATAAAAATTAAAATTAAACTAATAATATTAATTTATTAAAATTTTAAACTAAAATTAATTATTTTAAGTCAATTTACCCTAATATTATGGGGTGATTTTGAAAAACTAATTGTAGAAATATTAAAAGTCAAAAGTAGAGACCAAACCGCGCGCGATTGCTAAGCGAATGAACCGTGGACGCATTATAGTTGTCAGTGGAGAGTGATGAGTGAACTACGCTGCATCGCAATTTGCACCTAAGCCAAGCAAAGTTGAGCATGTTATTTAAGGACAGATATTACCCACCACACAGGATCAAAGACCGTGTGATCCATCAGCACCATCTCACAGGGAAAGGGTCCCAATCGGTGTGGTCCACAATGCTAACTAATCTGACAACATTACAAAAGACTTCAGAAAAAAAAAGATATCACTTTATTATTACAAAGGTAAATAAAAATATCTATGAATCCACTATTTGACAAAATCAATTTAGTAATTAAAATCAATGTATAAGAATAACAAAAAATTTATCATAAATTTTTGTTGAAAAACATAAATTTAATTTTTATGTTATTAATTAGGAACGTGCATTATTTAGTTTTAAATGAAAAATTCAACTAAATTAATGAAATTTGGTTATCTTATAATAGAATTAATTGAAATAACTGTTTTTCATTTCTTAATAACTATAATATAGTCCACCTATTATTATATTTTTTATTTGTTTAGGATATTTATTCATAATAACATACTTATTATAGGATTTTTATAAAATGATCAGAAAAATTAAAAATTTATTAAAATTTTTATTAATTTCTAAATTTATCATATTCATATAACATATGTAAAATTTATTATATATTATAATTTTTATAATTTTATTATGTATTTTTATAAAATAATTTAAAAATTGATATTAAAATATGCAAAAAAAATTTTAAAAAATTGGGGGAGCCTAATTTTTCTTTGTTAATAATTAGGAAAGGACATCGGACGATTTAATTAATTAATCGACCGAACTAATCAGTTAACCGAATTAAATTTTTTTAAAATTATTTAATCGAATAAATCGAATTTCTATTTTAATTGATCAGTTTAGTTAATTAACCGAATCGATTGATTTTTTTAAATTTTATAATAAAAATTTTATTTAGAATAAAAAATTAATATAAATAAATAACTAAATAAAATTTATTAAAAAATAAAAAATAAATTTATTTTGCAGTAAAAATTTATATTTATAGTAAAAAAATTAATATAATTAAAGAATTAAATAAAAAATAATAACTAAATCTTAAAAAAAAGATTTTATTAATAGTTAATCGATCAAACAGAATTAGTTAACTGTTAACTTAACTGAAAAATAAATTTATATAAATTTTTTGACCGAAATGATCGAATTATTCAAAATTTAATTATCCAAACCGAATTTTTATTCGGTTAATAAAAAATTTTGTTGATTAATTAAATTTTGACCACTCTTACTTGTTATATCAGTTGTCCGTATTATAATTTTTATAATTTTATTATATATTTTTATAAAAAATTAAAAAATTTACTGTATTAAAATATGTAAAAATAAAAAAAAACGGTGGAGCATAATTTTCCTTTGTTATTATGCATAATATTGATTAAAAAAAGATTTATATACACCATGATATTGGGGGCATAACAGTAAATTGGATCCAATTTGAAATACCAATAAATATTTCCACCTCTTTAATTCCTAATTTCTCCAACGAAGCTCATACAGGATAAAAAAAAGGGAGGCACCCCTGTCCCTCAGTTACTTTTTTATTTTCCCTTCGCGATGGACTCTCTCGCTCTCTTTTGCACCGGAGCTCTTCTCGCCGGCGGGCTCTACTGGTTTGTCTGCATTCTAGGCCCAGCAGAGCAAAAAGGCAAACGCGCAGTGGATCTTTCCGGTGGCTCGATCTCCGCCGAGAAAGTCCAGGACAACTACAAACAGTACTGTTCCTTCTTTCGCCGTCCTAAAGAGATCGAAACAGCCGAAAAAGTCCCCGATTTCGTCGACACATTTTACAACTTAGTCACCGATATATACGAGTGGGGATGGGGTCAGTCTTTCCACTTCTCTCCCTCTGTTCCTGGCAAGTCTCACCGCGACGCCACGCGCTTACATGAAGAGATGGCCGTCGATCTCATCGACGTCAAGCCAGGAGATCGAATCCTGGACGTAGGATGCGGTGTTGGTGGTCCTATGCGTGCCATCGCTGCTCACTCACGCGCTAATGTCGTCGGAATCACCATCAACGAGTACCAAGTGAACCGTGCGCGGTTACACAACAAGAAAGCTGTTTTAGATTCGCTCTGTGAAGTTGTGTGTGGAAATTTCCTTGAGATGCCATTTCCAGACAACAGCTTCGACGGCGCGTACTCGATCGAAGCGACCTGTCACGCGCCGAAGCTTGAAGAAGTCTATGCAGAGATCTTCAGAGTTTTGAAGCCTGGATCTCTCTACGTGTCATATGAATGGGTTACAACTGATAAATACAGAGGTAATGATCGAGAACACGTGGTGATCATTCAAGGCATTGAAAGAGGAGATGCTTTACCGGGACTCAGAAGCTACGCCGATATTGCAGAGACGGCGAGGAAGGTCGGGTTTGAAGTAGTGAAAGAGAAGGATTTAGCAAAACCACCGGCGCAACCATGGTGGACTAGGCTTAAGATGGGTAGAATCGCTTACTGGAGAAATCACATTCTCGTTACTGTATTGGCTGCCTTGGGAATAGCGCCGAAAGGAACCGTCGATGTTCATGAAATGCTTTTCAAAACCGCCGATTATCTAACTAAAGGCGGCGAGACTGGGATTTTCTCTCCGATGCATATGATTCTCTGCAGAAAGCCGGAGGAATCTTCAAATTCTTAACACCCAATAGATAGAGATTTAAAAAGAAGAAAGGTTGAGGTAACAGCTGGTTAAATTTAAATTATGTTGCAGTAACTCTGTTCTAGTTTTCTTTATTTTTAGTTTTTTTTTTTATTTTCCTTCTCCTAAATCTTTGATTTTTGTTATGATCTTTTGTATTTTTGCTTTTGAATTTATTTAAATTGTCTTTGCTGGATATTGGGATTTTTTTTACCTTCTTGTCATAGTGAAGAATTAATTAATTAATTTTGGTTTTATTTTTATATATTTTCCATGGAAGATCTGATGAGTCAAGCGCTGAAGAACAAAAAAACACCACTGTCACTGAAAGAGAAAGTATTATTTATTTATTTATTGATATATAATAATAATTTATGTGAAGAATCTAATTCTGGGATATTCCACCACGTATAGTTTTATATAAAAAAGAGAAAAAAAATCAAAGTTAGCGGTCGAGATCGTTTGAATCATTCGATGAGTGGGTGATGAGTTGGGACGCGCACATGGATTACAAAGGAACTTTTGGGAAAGAACAGGCGTGTGGGGTGGCTATCACCGTAATCTTTACTCTTGCTGGGTTAATATTTTGCTTAACTCTGATCTCTGCTGGAATTCTCCCAAATTTTTAAGGGATGAGTAAAAGTTTTTGAACTTTTCTATCAGACGGACTACTGACTCTCGATCAATTATATTAATTTTAAATTAATTAAATCACTTAATTTTAAATTATATATTTATTATCAAATTTAATTAAATTTGATAAGGCTTGATAAATCTTATCGAATTTAACTGTATTATAATAATTCATTTTTAAATATAAATTTTTAATAGATTATTATTAATTAAATTGATTGATTAGTTAAATTTGATTAATTTAATTATTGCATATTTTTAAAATTTTTTCAGCTTTTCTATTATTAATTTATTTTTTTATGTCTATTGCCTTTTTTTTTAATTTATTATTTATTTCTAAGATTCTGTATTAAATTAGTTAGTGAAAATTTATTTTAATTGAATAAGGGGTTTTGAATTTAACAAGTTGAGTTTGAATTATAAATATATCAGTTGGATGGTAAAAAAAATTGATAAAAAGGATTTTATCATTATTATAGTTTTATTTGATCTGACTCTAAAATTTTTTTTACATAAATCAATTTTGAAAATATTATTTATATAAAAAGAAAGTTTCGATCGTGGTAAATATATATATTTGCCAGATAATATATAGTATAACATAAATTTATTTTTTTAATTGTAAAATAAATTTTCATTAATTAATTGAAAAGTATACCGATAATATATAAATAAAATTATAAAATTTTAAAGTATGTAAGGTGTACATAAATAAAGTTATTAGATCTTTATAAATTTTTATAATTCAAATAATGAATAATAATAATATGTCGTAAATAATCTTAATTTTATTAAGACACTTATTCTATCTGTTAGCATATTAAATTATAATCACATCTTATGCGAAAATGATATTTTTATTTGAGAATGATAAATAATTTTAATTAAAAAAGGGCAAATTTTTATTTGAAGATGACATATAACCTTCAAACAACGAAAGATAAAAATTCTATAATAAAAACTTAAATTGTAATAATTTTATTCTAAAAAATAATGAAATATAAAAATAAAAATAAACACTAATTTTAAATTTATGTTAATCTGAAAATTATTTAGAAAAAATATAAATAAGAATATACAAAATTAAAAAAATAATACAAAATTAAAAAGATAAACAAAGCTATCATTGGCCAATAAATTAATGACAGCTTGACTTTCAAATTAAAAATAAAAGAAACTATAAAACTTAAAAAAAAGAAGACGGTTATTTATTAAAGCAATAAATTTAAAATCGATTTGTTAAATATATTTATGAGATAATAGATAGTATAGCGATAAATTTATATTTATTGGATAATAAATTTAAATAGTTTTGATGGATAATATATAGTATGGCCATAAAATATATATTTATTGAGAATAACTGATTTAGGATCTCTTATTTCTAAGAAAAAGTATTAGATAATTGATTTATGATCTATTCTTCCTAAGAAAAAGTATTGGTGGAGCTGATAGTGGCAAATTGGCAAGGAAACATAGTGTTAAAAAGAAAAATAAATTGGCTAGGAAACATATAAAAGGGTTACCAACCACCATCGATTTTTTTATTAATTAACCAACATTTCTTCCTTCTTTCCTATGCTTATGTTATACTGCTACGTACTGTGTTTATGAGCTCATAACTGTGAACATTCCCCGTTTCAATTCGGAAATTCTATATTTCTACGTAATTTATTAGAAGATGATTAAATCTAGATGGAAGAGTATATATATATATATATATATATATCTATCACTGTGCATTTATATATCAATATTGGATAGTGTTATATTGTAGTATGATATCTCTTTTAGATTCGTGTAGTATTTTTTTGAATTTTTATTTGACTTGGTCCTGTGGATATGGTCTAAGCATATAAAGAAGTTTGGAAATATAAATAATTTTAAATTTTTATTTTTAAATAAGAGATCATAAATTTAATTATTGTGAATTGAATTATTATTTATTAAGAGTATTTTATTTTTTAGTGAGCTAATTCGGTATAAATAAAATTAGTGACAGTTCAATAAATTTAAAAATATTTGTGATTATTAAAAAAAAAATAAACATAGACTTTAATTTTTTTACGTTAGTAAAAAGGTATATATATATAATTTATTAATTAAAATATTATAATAAAAATTATTTCGATTTTAGGGTGAGATGTGTTAAGTTATTGTTCTATTGTCAAGATATTATTCTATGTATGATTTTTTTCATTTTTTTACAATAAGATGGAATGGTTTATATATATGAATTGATTAACGTAGGCAGTCAAATTGTGCAAGTTCAGAAAAAAATCATCACGACTTTGCCGTCAAAACATGTATTTTTTTTTTTAAAAATTATAGATCAGATAATCTTAAAATTCTTTGTTTGCAGGTCATAGTTTTTCTTATTTCCTTTTATTATTGATTAAGATACATAAGAGGGGGTTGCCATTAAATAGAATGAGTAAGGTTATTAATTGGCAGCTATTGATGAACTCCAGAGGTGAATCCCAGTATTTATTTGAAGAATGAAGCAAAGGGCCCAAACCCTCAAGTTCTCAATCTTCTCCCAGGTGCATAATAAATTTTTTTTAGAATATATGTTAATTAATAATAAATATTTTAACTTTTGTTAAAATATATTTTATTTTTATTGAAATTTATTATAAATTTTTTATTATAATTTTTTTAGAGTCAAACCGGATAGAATTACCATGACGATAAAGTTTTTTCCATCAAATTTTAATATATTTACATGCTCGGATAATAGAATTTAAAATATCTGATTGAAGTAGAATAGTTTCTTACAAATAAATTTACATATTTGGTAGTTATTATAATATTTTTTTTATTGATAAGAAAACTTTGCATATTTTAAAGTGATTTTAAAACTTTTAAGTGAACATGAGTATATTTTAATAAAAGTTATTGCCATGAATAAATATGTAGTTTGCCATGAGATCAAGAGATAACAGGATCCATTACCATTTAAAGAGAGATTTTAAAAAAAAATGTAAATCTTTATATATATTTATCTATTTTTAATTATTTGTACTATTTAATATCTATAATAAAAAAATTAAGAAAGAATAATCCATTTGCTAACATATGGTCCACTGGACTTTTATTAATGCTAAATAAATTTAGATATTTTTTTTTTCTGAAAATGGCAAGTAATTTGCCTTTTTTTTTTTTAATCAAATTGAAGCTCGATGTTGGACGTAATTTATGTTCAATGAATTTTTAGTAGTATTAAAAAAATAATAATGTTTTATTTGAATTCCCAAACTCAAATTGCTAAGTTCAGAGCAAAATAATCATCAAAGCGAGTTGGCTTAGGGTAAGAGCTAGTTGAAAGAAATCTCAAGCACAAATTCATATTTTTTAGTTTTTTTTCTTCTTCTTCTTCTTCTTCTTCTTCTTATTATTATTATTATTATTATTACTCTCTACATTCACAAATATAATTCATTTTAAAATAACAAATTTTATTCATAAATAATTATCTCTTTATAAAAATTAAAATTATATATAACTTTTATTTCAAATTTAACCCTCTATAAATTTTTTTTTAATTTTTTAAATTTTTAATTAGTAATAAATCAAAAGAAAAAGGGTAATTTAATAAAACTATTATATAAAATAGATTATTGTATAGGTTTTTTAATTTTTATATAAGACTATTAGAATGACATATATTTATGAACGGGATAAAAGAGAGATTTATATGGTCCACTTTTGGATTTTTGGGTAAGATGAATGATTTGAATTTCCTATTGGCGCCCGCCAAAGCCAAATTATGAAGTTTCAACTCATTTCCTTGAATATCTATTGTAAAGAATCAAAGGAAATTTCCCCTTTCACCTACATTATTTCAAAACTCACAATGTTAGATTAGTTTTTTATATATATATGTCATATCAAAGTTTGTTTATTAAATTAATATAAAATTTTATCTTATTTATAATTCATTTATTTTTTGTCACTTATCTCATACAGTTATAAATTTTATGTATATATACAAACACGTGTATTTTTAAAATTTTCATAAAAATCTCAAAATTACAATAAAAATTATATAAAAAATTTTGTTATTATCAATATAAAAATTGTTACAAAAAATTTTATAATTTTTGAGCGTGTGATAACAAAACAAACAAAAATTGATTGAAATTGTTACAAATAATTTTCTAATTTTTTTTATTTTTTGAGCGTGTGATAACATTAACAAAACAAACATAAATTGATTGCAATCTATCATTTTTCTGTATATGATGCACCAAATAGTTTAAGTTTGTTTTCTAATTTATTTTTTGGAATTTTCAAAAATATTAACTTTTCAACTTTCAGTTTTAAAAATACTCTGGTGCACTCCATTTCTACAGATATTGGAGTACTAAAAAAAGGGATATTTTAGAAAAAAAAAATAAGAAAGTGATTTGTAGTGTAATTTTTCTTATGCATGGAAAGTCTAATTATGGCCCAAGTTAAAGTGGGCTTCAATAAATTCACGATTGGAAGCCTTAGATTAGCATAAAAATGATGGTGTCACCCATTAAGCGAACACAAAAGTCCAGCCCAAGTTTTGTTTTAAAGGCCGAACTTGGTCATAATATTGCTGCTTGTTTTTTGGGCCAAGAAAAGGACTTTACCTGATAATGTCTGAATTGGAAAGAATATCCTCAAAAGTTCAAAAGCTCTGTAATAAAAAAAAAATCTAAGCTTTAACTCAGTTTTTGTGGATAACATCAGCCACAAAGCCAATGAGTGGATAGTATTTTTGGTCACTTAGATTTTGTTCATCAATCACTCAATAGATAACCTTTGCTTTCCCTGTTCTTCAATTCTAACTATTTTGAAACTTCACAAGCATTCTTAATTTCCTCCCATGGTTACAATCACAAATTTCTTGCCAAAACCATCTTCTTCTCTTTATACAATTCCAAGAATTGCTCCCAGTTCTTTCCATGGTTCTTTTCTTATACCGCTTGCCTCTAAAATTAAACCTCTGTCAACAAAGTTAGAATCAAACAGAACCCAGTTCATTAGTAAAGGCCACAGCTGCTCCAGACACCAAGAAAGCTGTTAATGATGAAAGAGTACGGAAAATTTATAGTATTGAAGAGTTCGATGAAGCTTTTAGATTGGCAAAGAATAAACTTGTAGTTATTGAATTTGCTGCTAGTACTAGCTTTCAAAGCAGCAAAATTTACCCTTTTATGGTAGATATTAGCAGAACCTGCAACGATGTAGATTTCCTTCTTGTAATGGGAGATGAATCAGAGAAAACCAGAGAGCTCTGCGTAAGAGAGAAAATTACTAAAGTCCCACATTTTAGCTTCTACAAAGGCACGGAGAAAATTCATGAAGAGGAAGGGATTGGCCCAGATCGGCTGATGGGAGATGTTTTATACTATGGAGATAACCATTCTGCTGTTTTGCAGATGCATTGCAGAGAAGATGTTGAGAAATTGATTGCTGATCATAAACTGATTGTTCTTGATGTTGGATTGAAACACTGTGGCCCATGTGTGAAGGTCTATCCAACGGTGATAAAGCTGTCTAGACAGATGTCTGATACTGTGGTGTTTGCAAGAATGAACGGTGATGAGAATGATAGCTGTATGCAGTTCTTGAAGGACATGGATGTTGTAGAGGTACCCACTTTCTTGTTCATTAGAGATGGTAAGATTTGTGGAAGATATGTGGGTTCTGGTAAAGGCGAGCTTATAGGTGAAATTATTAGATACCAAGGCGTTCGTGTAACTTATTAAGATTATAATCACAAAATTCATGATTATAAAAAATAATTGAAAGTAATGACTAATTATATTTTTGTATCAGATTTGCATACAAAGAAAAAGAAAATGATATATATTTTGTTGTGCAATTGTTAAAGCATTAGTATTTAGTAATGTTCCTGCAATGCTTTCTTTCTGGAAAAATACTTGAATGCTCTGTTTCTGCCTCTGCAATGCCCTGTACATTTTGAAGGCAGAGTTAAATAGGATAAATACTTGAATCTTTGCATTAGATATTTGATTCATTTAAGGTAAAATGTTTACGATCAGGAATTGGTTAAAATGTCGCCAATCAATTAAGTTCAGGAGTCCCATATGGGAAACAGAGTGCACTGTTCCTTGATTAGCAAGGCAGAGTTCCTTGCAACAACTTGGAAATCATTCAGAATTTTTCTTCTGATATTGCTGCATTTTCAATTGTCAGCTATCTACAATTGCGGCTGCTTGTTCTTATCTTATTAAAGGGTACTGCGGAAATATAATTACGGGGCGGAATTGAGTTCCTATAGTGAATCTACCAGGGATTGCAAATTTTCTTGGCGGTATAAACTTGGCGGTGATGACAAACAATAGAAGGAAAAAGAACAACGAAATAATTGTCTTGAAATCAAACGCTTTTTGCATATTAATCTATGTATTTTTTTTACATATTAATTTCACTCTGTTCTTCTACAATCTATGATTCCAAAAACAATTAAAAGAACCCAACATTATATTTATAAAAAAAATGAATAAAATCAAGTCGTTCTGACTGTAGAATTCAATCGAAGAGGCTTAGGTGGATTCATGGTTCTTCTTTTCCACAAATTAATTTCTTTTCTTGGCTGCAACTCATTTCCAGGACAAACTATTATCGGAGCGGAGAAAGGAATAATCATCTCCTCTTCTTCTTCTTCTTCTTGATCACTATAAGTTCTGTCATCATCATCTTCATCATCGAAATAATTATAATTCCGGCAGCGATCTTCTCTAGCAGGCATTACCTGAGTCGTCGTCCAATCAAAATTAGCAAAAGTATCACGACCACTCGCAAACTGCTTCATTTGGCTTAAAGAAGGCGCGGCTCTATCAGCAGAAAGCGGTTGTTTATCATAAACAGAAGCATCAGATCTTCTTCCACCACCTGCAGATACTTTTACATTGCTAAACAGTCTCTTAATCATCTTCGACGATGAAGGTTTTTTATTCTCTACAGAGGCCTTTGTTTCTTTGCAGCTGGTTACCATCTTGATGTTCTTACTATGCTTAATTTTTCCCATACAAGAAACTTTTGGCGATGTGGGTTCTTGAGTTTCAAAACTTCCGTTCTTCGGTTTCCGGCGAACTTCGTCGGGGATAATCGAAACAATCGGACCGGAAAATCCTTTATTACCATTGCAGCTATGGTGGTGTTTAAGCCTGTGAAGGTGATTGTTAATATGATCTGATCTTCTGTCTCTACTTGGACTGAATGGCGGGTTTTGAAAATAAACAACAGAAGCTGCTTTTGGTAAAAACTTGAAGATCTTGTTCTGCTTTGATTTATTAGCTTGTTTCTCCATTTCTGAAGCTGCTTACTATCTGCAAAAAAAAATTGTTGAAATCTCTTCTTTTATATGATGAAGACGAAGAAGAATATAAATATAATATATGTGTGTATGAAGGCGTGTTTGTTGACTATTTCAAGAGAGAAGGGTTTGGTCAAATATAAAGCATGTGACTTAACCAAGCTGATAAGATTTTAATTCTAATGGTAATTAAAGCGATACATACAGAGCTTTGCTGCGTTTTATATGTAATGCAGGCTTCGGTCCGCTTTCTTGGAATTTTGGTTATACCATGCAATATTGTATAGCGATAAATACATAAGTTTTTTTTAATATTAAATTTATATTATAAATTTTTTTGTTAAATTTAAATCTGATTGATTATAATTATAATTCTTTTTGTTAAATTTAAATATGATTGATTCTTTTGTAATTATAATTATATAAATTAAATAATATTATTTTTTATTTCATTTTATTTCTTAACATCATTAAACTCATAATATCAAAAGTGAATTTAAATATAAAAAATCAATATTATAATTTAATTCATTTGAGACTAGTATTGCCTGACTAAATCCAAAAATGAGATTAATAAAAAATATAAACAATTTAATCAGATCGATTTGACATTTTCAGTGTTTAATCTGTTTCGATAAAGAAGAAGAAAAAAAACAACCCCTTCAGATCAACTGAACTCCATCTATGCTTTGTCTAAATGCCAATACTATAAAATAAAAAAGTTAATAATATAAATAAATAATATGAAGGGGAAAATTTATGAATTATAGTTTGAATAAAAGAAAAAACTGACGTGGGGGACCAATCAATTGGGCTTTCCAATTGTCTATTTATGACTTGATCTTCTATCTAATCATCAATTCTCTGTGAAAATAATAATAATAATCTATCTAATCATCTACCGTAATTACACGTGGTTGATAAATAAGGGATTATTAATAAATTTTTTTTATCCTTAATTGTCATTAAAAAAATGTTATAGTTTATTTATACATAAATCATCTATGTATGTTGTAGTGCTATTTTTGAATAGGTGAGCACAATTTTCAAATTTAATTATTACAATCCTTTAGTATATATTATAAGTGGTAGATAGAATTTTTAAAACTTTTCATAATATTAAAATGCTGATTTGGCAAAATTTAAATTTAATTAATATTATTTTTAAAATTGAAGTAAAAAAGATTTATGCATGGTTTCGCCCAGTATATATAAATTAAATTTTAAATTATTAAATTATTTTAAACTATTAAAATTGAAGAGTTTATTTTTTAAAATATTAATTAGATTACAAGTTTGTATTTAAAAAGTATGAGACATTTTTCGATTTATATTCTTAATATAAATCTCAACCTCAAAAATAAAATTTTATTATAAAAATATATCTTTTATCAAAAAATTTTAATATTTGAGATTGTATATACAATTATTTTTTGTTTGTATTTTTAAGTAAATATATAGAAATGAATATGGATAGACAAATTGGAAAATGTATTAACTTGAAATGGTACGCCCCAATTTAATTTAATTAAAGTTATTAGGTAGAGACTATATAAATATAGTAAATTGTATGTTACGATTAATTTCAATGAAGTCAAATATATACTACGCAGCGTTTGGCATTTTGTACATGGCGTGTGCATTTTAAAATAAAAATGTGATTATATTTTTAATTAAGCATAGAAAACTCGTGCTAATTTGGATGATAGCCAGAGAAGGAAAATATATATATATATATATATATATTAGTTTAATATTTATTTCTTTTCTTGATAATTAAAAAATAAACAGCGTAATATTAGAGGAGCAAACGGTACACTTTTTCCTTTAAAACAATTAATTAATTTTAATTGTAGTTGATGGGGTCAATACATTTGTCCAACACGTTGGCTTGTTATTTTTGTTTTGATCTTTCAAAACCGTTTTTAGTGAAAATATAGGAATAAAATTATAAAATAATGGGTCTCGATTTGAAGAATCAAAATTAGATGCACCCATTTGTTCTTATACAATTAATCAAAGACAAACACATATTGGCTTATTTAATTTATATGATTCGTTGATAATTTTAGATGCTAATGAATATATAAATTTTAATTCTTTTTCCTAATCATCCAATATTTTGTAATATAAAAATTATAAATTAATATAAATTTTCTCTGAGTAGACTCATTAAATGAGTAAATATCTCAAGTTTTTTTCTTTTTTAATTTAAGTTATCTTTTTAAAATTGAACCAGTAGAATTAAAATAATGATAAAATTTTTCATATTTAATTTTAATACTGTTATATATTTATGATTCGAATCTGGAATTTATGGATAAATTAAAATAATATTTTATCAAGTGATATATGTATTCGATTATTAAATATCTTGAATTTTTAAATATGTTTCATATTTAGAAATTAAAGTCGGGACTTCTTTCATTTCATCTATCACTGAAATGTGATCTCTCTTCCTCTCTGAATAAGGAAACAACTTGATTAGATTCATTAATCACGACTTTGTGTCCTTATAATTGCCGACTACGACTTTATAATTAATACAAATCCATTGCAATAGATGTCTAAGCGTTCATGCATGCATCCGCTTAATTTATATTATTTATTTTATTTTTAAATATTTTGTATTTTTTTCAAATGTAGCATTCATTTGTTAAATTTTTATTTTATTTTAACATGCAACCATATAATTTTATTTCCAAGAAGTACAAAAAAAAGTGGTGAGTTGAATTATCAATTAAACTAAATGAATTTAATTCATAAATATTCAAAAAGAAAATAGTTAGTATTGTCAATTAAAAAATGAGTATTTTTCTACATAAGAATATGATAAATTTTCTATTATTGATAGTATAAATGTAATTGAATTTCAATGGATAATTTTTTTTTTCATAAAAAATTTAATAATTACAATTCGTTGGTAAATTAAACCAATCTACACTAAGCTTAAATATCACCCAACCTATATAAAAAAAATAAAGGGTTTGTGACAACCACTATACTAATATTGTTCGCTTTGGGCTTTCTACCCTCACCATTTTATTTTTTAGATTTACGGTTTAATTTTTTTACTCCAAAATACGTTAACATAGTTAGAGAAACCTCGCCTTATATATTGTTTTTTAACCATATATTTAACTGATGTAAGATTTGTTTAAGGATGAACAGTATACGTCTTTGGAGCGTAACAATTTTTCCCCCTTTTGGGACTCAGCGTTTTCTCTAAGGTTTACCTCACCATTGGCCAAAGGAACAAAATTTGGCTATGATACCAAGTTGTGACAGTCCAACTGTGCTAATATTGTTAGCTTTGGTCTTTCGGCTCTCACGGTTTTATTTTTAATATTTACGGTCCAGTCTTTTCACCCTAAAATACGTTAACTGTAACACCCCATCTTAGCCTACGTTTATAGACCAAGATGGACTGTTATCTCATGGTGGTTGTGTCTTAATATTTTACTTAGCCAATTTTAAGTGCAGATTTTAAAAAGTTTTGCCATAACCTCCCCTAAAAATGGAGGTCCCAAGTGTCGCCAAAACTGATTTTTTTTATTTTTGAAAATAATTTTGATCTCAATCAAACAATCGCAACACTCCTCAAACACTTCTATATTCATCACCCTTATATCCTCCACCAAATCCTACACTAAAACTTTACACTTCTATACTTGCATACATAAGTGCTAAATCCAAATAAGATTTATTAAATTACTAGCAGTGTACGTGTTCTAGCTTTTCAGTATAATACATTTATTTGCTAGATCATACAAGCTTATGTACATGCCATATTGCTACAATCAATCATATCCAAACTCTTACCCACAGTAGTAGTCAAGGCCAGCTGCGCAGGACATGTTGCAATATCGTCTCCTCGTTTAACCTACGAGTTTAGAAGGAAACTAAACTTGCTAAGCAATTGCTTAGTAGGTACTTAAATCATTGCAATAAATAAATAAAATGAAAGAATGATTTGAACATACATTTATATACTTTAAATAATTGAAAGGAATAAATACAAAACACAGAAGGTAAAAAGGCTTGACTGAATAATTTGAATTTAAATCATTTTTCTTGCTTTTATCATTTTGGTTGCTCTACTGGTTTAACAGAACATCAACGGATAAGGCACGGGTCATGATAAATATATCTCGTCATGGTGAGATATTACAGGATGAGATGCGTCATGGTGCATATTTCATCATCCTTCATCATAATTCTTGCACATGTGCTAATAGCCATTGTTCATTGAATCATTAATCATGTCATTGTAATTATCGGCCTTCAGCCGGAATATCATGTCATGTCATGAGCAGCACTGCAATAATAGTATGATGCATCATACCCTTATCTCAAGGGTTCTGTCATAACCAAGTAGAGCGTAAACAATTTATTAATTAATTTGATCATGATATTCAATAAGCCATGATTTTTTCATAATGCATGTATTGTCGGAATAGCTTGTCATGATGCCTTTCTGATCATTTTCAATTCTCCTTCATGTTATTTTATATGATTTAACATCAATCCATATCATAATATTCAAGTGTTAACACATTTAGAAAAATGACCAAATAAATAGTGGCACGGCGCGTAAAATCGGCAACACAATGGCGCGCGACAACTAAATAGTAAAATCTGTTTTTACTGCTGAAAATCAGTCAACTTTGGCAACAGTTTTGACCAAGTAAACAAACTTATTTTTGGCTGAAATTTTGCAGGAAAATCCTTTTATAAGTTAACTAAATGCATGTAAAATTTCTTCAAAAAATTCCTTCGTTTGCCCCCTCAATGGACTGCCCAAAATGAAAGCTGCAGAATGGTGCCCAAAAGAGACCATTCGGCCCAAGTTTCAAAACTTGAGGGGAATTCATTTTTTTCTTGCAAAATTGAATTTTAGACTCCTTTCGTGATACCATGGAAGGACTAAAGGTCCCTCTTTCAAAAAGCAAACCAAAGAGATGACTAAAAGTTAGTCAAAGTTTATGGACAATTAACACAAATTGGACTAGTTTGTTTTATTTTTTTTTCTTCACCATCAATTAACTACAAATGACTATAAGACACTTTCCCACATATTTACCACACATAATAACATCATTTCAAAGCCATTTCAAAAGTCTCATAATGCAAAATATGTGAATTAATTGAAAAGAGCAATGATTTAAGTACCAAACCTTGTTTATTTGCTTTGTTCCTTGCTTGTCCTATTCTTTCTTCCCTTCTTCTTCTTCTTTATCCCTTTGATTTCCTATAATTTTCATAATTTTCATAATAAGAACATTATAAAAACCATATGTTCAAGCCTTGATTCTTGCTATCTAAAGCTACTAATTACCATTTATTCATCAATTCTATATGTATGGATCATTTAATCTAATTTCTCTTCACTTTCTTAACTTTTCCATATTCTTCCCAATCTTTCTTTTGATGATAACTTAAGAAACATCAACTAAATAAATAAATTGATACTAGAATTGAATTCTTTACCCTAAAATTAAGCTTTTCTCTTTGAAAATCCAAGTTGAAAGTGTGAAAAATTTCCTCTTCTCCTTCTTTGGTGGTTCGGCCTAGCTCTTCTAAAATGGAGGAGTTCTTCTTCTTTTCTTTTTTTTTTTTATAAATGTTCATTCTCTCCCTTTTATACTTATAATTTTTTATTTATTTAATTAATTTCATTTTGGAGGGTTAAAAGTTGACCACCACAAAAGTGTCTTTAACTAGGATGGTGCCATGTGTCCCTCCTTAGAAAATTACCAAAATAGTCCTTAAATTATCATACATGTCCCACTTGATGCTTGGATGAAAGTGAAAAGACTAAAATACCCTTCAATTGAAGGTTTTGCCTTTTCTTCCTAACCGGGTGGTTTTACGACTCGTAAAACGTACTGTTCTCCTCCTTTCAACCTCTAGTTTCCATTTCCGACATTCATTCTTGATTTTGAACTAGTTTATAAAAATTACGCTCATGCCCTTAACTTTTGTAAAAATTCCCTTTAGGTCCTTACGTGATTCAACATCGATTACTGCGGAGTCCTTCCGTTTACTTCAGATACCTTTACGTGTCTTGTTTTTCAGTGTATAAATTATTATCACAAGAATGACGAAAATACCCTTGGTCGAGAATCCACTGTATCTCTCAAACTGTGCGTTTTCGGGAAAAACCGTGGAGTTTCGTTTCGACCCGATTTTTCTCTACTTTTCATCCTTAGAGTCTGTTATGGGCACTATTAAGGACTTTCAGAACAATTTTTGTTAATTACGGCCACCCCCACAAAACTTTACAATCTTTTCAGTTTGGTCCTTTTTGTCTTATAGAGATTCCTTTCACTTTGTGTTCTTTGGTGGTTACTTGGGATGGCTACTCTTACTGTACGCGGATGTACTGTGCATATGTACAAATTGGATCGTGACATTAACACAAATAGAAAAGTTTAGTCTTATATACTGCTTCTCAATCCTGCATTTAATTAATGTGAAATTTGCCTAAAGATAAACATCATACGTTTTGGAGCATAACAAAGTTTGCTTATATCATAATTTTAATTACATCAGCTTGTAAAATACATTTATATTTTTATTAAAATTGACAAATTTATGTTATGGCATCATTACTTTTGTTTTTGTAAGAAGGAAAAGCAAATAAGAATAATTAAGCATTCACAAATATGGGGTAAGAAACCCCTATTAGATCATGATTTAACCAAAAAGTTGCTTCATTTGGCGGGTGGCTCAGTTCGTGTACTCTAATTAGGAAGAGGACTGCCAAATTAGCGAGATAGTCTGCTAGTCGATTAGTCTCACGATAAAATATGTCTGATTTCAATATCCCAGTTCCTTTTGAGTAGGTCTTTAGCCTTGCACGCTAGGCTAGAGCTTCTTCCACTGTTCTCTTGGTCTGACTGTAGCAGTTGCACAATGCTATCATTGTCAATTTCAATTTTCAATCTTCTAATCCCCTTTTGCCAAGCAACTAATAGACCATTGCAAACCCCCCCCATAACTCTGCATGAGTTATCGTACAAAAGCCAATATTCATTGAAAAACCAGCCACTCATATACCTTTGTCGTCTCTAATCACTCCTTCAGCATAAGCTCTCTTAGTTGAAGATTTAAAGGCGCCATCTGAATTTAGTTTAAACTAGCCCATCGGCGGCAAATTTCAGGCGATATATATCAGATATGTGCTGTGGTTTTTAAGGCCAAGGAGATTCCTTTCCTTTTTTTGCATCATTACTTTAATTATAAGATAAGCAAGTAGGTTGACTTAGTACACCAACTGGCCAACATATTCATTTTATGAAACTATTTATGTTCAATTCTTATATGTATATATGCTAATTATTAAATTAATAATTAGATTACTTTTAATATAATAAAATATATCTTCTATTATTTTTCAATAATATGGTTAATTTTTTTTAAAAAAACAATTTTTATTATGGGAGAGATTATTAATTTTCTCATTAAATTATTATAATAACTCTCTAAATTGTCAAATAATTCGTCTTAGAAAATTTTCTCATTAAATTATTATGGGAGTGAGAACTAATTTTCTCATTAAATTATTAATAACTCTCTAAATTGTCAAATAATTCGTCTTAGAAAATTAAATGGAAAAAATATAGATTTTTCTTTTATATTCATTAAAACATACCCACATCCAAAATCAACGACAAGTCATTGGTTCTTAGAAAACCAACGACACGTTCATCCTGGTTTCTCGTAAACCAAATGTTGTTTGGTTGTGATAGCCATTTACATTTCAGTAGTTGAGCCTTTGTTTGGATGAGAGTAAATAGAAGTAAAGAAGGAGAAAAAAAAAATTCAATTTCCCTCAATTTTTCTTATTTGTTATGAGAAATGGTAGGGTAAAGAGGAATAAAGGGAAATAAATTTAACCTAAATTCAATTTCACCTCTCATTTACTCTCATTTTCCTTCATTAAAGTAAATTCAACTTCCCCTCTAATTTACTCTTGTCCAAACATTGGCTACCCTAACATAAATGTTCAGATTTGTCTATCTGCATAAACAAAGGTATGTGAGTTTTAATATCCTCATAACAAAATTGAAAACCCTGGCTTCCATTAACTTAATTGATTTCACTGGTTTAGGGGCATCGGCAATTGAATGATTGTATATTAATCTTAATAGTTGGGGTTTTGCAATTTCGATTCACAGAGCGAGAGAGAGATTTTTGGTGCTCTCGCCTAAAATTTGTCAGTGATTTTTGAATCTTCTGTAAACACGTTCGATTATGATATGCATGTTGCTAAATTAAGTTGGGATTGTGAATGATTTTCTTTTTTTGGTTTGGACATTGTGACATAGAAGCATATTAACAAGGGAAGAAGAACCAGCCAGCAGCCATGGCTCTCTCGATTGATTTGCAGGATTCATTCTCCGGGCTCGAGTTTTGAAGCTATATAGACAAGCGCTAAGGATTCCACAAAGAACCCTTGTTCATGCTAGAGGTGAATCTGTTATAGAAATCATTATATTATCAATACATTTGCTGATATTTTTATTGCTTTGTTTGTTTAATTTTCCTTTATTCAAAACTATGAAATCTAATCATATTCATAAACACATTTGCAACTCTTTTTTTTTGTTTAAATTTGTTGCTATATGCCTATGAATGTTGATGATGGAAATCTCCATTTTTGCTTAATTTTCTTTGCTAAGTTCGTCACTTGAGCTATGATTATGAACCTATTTTTTTTTGCATAAGTTTAAATTTGTTGCTATATGCCTATGCATCTTGATGATGGAAATCGTCCGGTGTTGCCTCTAATGAATTATATTTATAAATTGCAGAAAAAAAAAATCTTGTTTTGTGATTTTTTTTTCTAAAATTTTATAGATTTATTACTATGCAAATCTAGTTGCTTTATCTGAACTTCAATGAATTCTACAGATGAATTGAAACAGACTATTCGACAAGAGATGAAGAATAACCGGAAATACAAGGACAAGCAGAGGATCAGATTTCTTATTAGTGAAGGATTAGAGAGATTAAAAGGCTTGGATGAGTTGCTTGATATGCAGGGCAATTCATAGCAATTCATTATAAAGTATAGTTCATTATTTCAAGGATAAAGTAATGGACTATTAATTGAGAAATACAAAATCTCCATTTTTTTTTAGCAAAGCAAAGGATCTATATTGATTAATGAAGACTAATATGATGTACATCAGCATCCAAGAGCATCTGCAACTCTTGAGGTACATTCACCATCCAATCTACTCTAAGAGTGTTCCTGGAAACAGATGTTGCAAGCCAATCAGCAACTGTTTTTACGTCTACTAACATGCACAAAATAACATTTATCAAAAGAAGAGGACAAAGATTTAATTTTGTCTACAATAGCATCAATCTCCAGAACACAAGAATCTTGAGAATTAATAGCTTAAACAAGTTGTATGTTGTCTGATTCAAAAATGCAAGCTCTGAAATTAAACTGAATTACTCTTTTCACTGTTAGTAATAAAGCATGTGCTTCGTTCTTAAGTGGAGAAAAGGAATGAATCAGGCAAGCAACTCTTTCCTTGATAACTCCTGTATTATTTCTTGCAACAAAAGCGATTCCAACCTGTTGTAAGTTGGGGTGATAAGTGGCATCTACATTAAACTTTAAACAATAAGGTGGAGGAGGCATCCAGCTATGAACAGTTGATATTGTAGCTTCTGAAGTACTATTTTGTGTGCTATATACTGGCTTTAAATCTTGCTGAGCTTTTGAGAAATCTTCAAACATGGACCAAGCTCAGGTGACAGAAAATTGAGGATCAAGTTTGGAGCCTTTAAAACAAAATTCATTTCGAGATTTCCAAAGGCTCCAGCATAAATAGGCAACCTTGGCAAACAAAGTAATTCTATCTGAACATTGAATATTCTCAAGAGGATCAGACCACCAAGTTATAAATGATGTGGTATTGAAACAAATTGGATTAAAGCCAATATTAGACAAGAACCAAAAAGCTCTTGCATGATCACACATAAATAGTAAATAAATTTCAGTCTCCTCCTCCATGTTACATATTGGGCATAATACAAAATCGCCATTGCTTGTTTATTGTCTCCAATGTTTAAATGGTGATGTAAAGTTTGAAACATGTGCTCTCAGGCATATATTAAGCCGTAATAAATGCTCTATTTTTTATAAGTTCAATCCTTAATATAGATAACGTTACAAAAGTAATCCATGCTTATCATCATAATTAATGAACTCTATAGGCTTTACCCGAGTTGGGTTAAGTATGGATGCTTTAATAACAGCAGAGCCTCCTGGTTCGTCCCTTTATATCCAAAATTTAATAAGGTGACTTTTCATGTATTATATATAATAATACAACATAGGCTTAACCATTTTTACAACACTCCATTTTGTTAAGATCTTCTCAAAGCGATCAATAGAAAAAATGGAGTATAATTCATTTGCTAAAATGGATATGGATCAGCACATTTCATCACAAGAAGAGATGGAAGATATAATGGAACTTGATCAATCATTTTTATCAGAAGAAGTGATGGAAGAAGCAGAAGAGCAAGTCCCATTCAAATGCCTTCATGATCGTGAAGAATTTTCTGAACTTGATGAGTTTATTGCACAAAATATGCAGGTCCAGAGAAAGTTGAAGAGAAAATGTAAAGTATGTCACAATGTATTTCGTGACGAGAAGCATATGAAGACACATGTGAAGAAGTTCCATGAAATGAAAATTTTGCATGCATTCATGATGGCCGTTCGTTCGCCAAAGTAAATGGGTTTCACTTACATAACAATGATTGCCATAAGAAGTTTAAGCAAGTCTGCCACATTCCAAGTGTTGCAATGTTTTCAACGGTGATCATAATCTTCAAATCCACTTGATTCAACAACATCCTGAGGGTCGTTTATGTCATAAAGAGCCCCCAAAACAGCATCATTGATGCGTACGAGTTTCATCATCTGTTAAAGGGGAGTTCACTAGGTGAGTAGCATGGCTTGTGACGAAGAAAGCAATGGGGGAATTGCCTGGAGAAATTGATAATAAGCAAGTAATAACTTTATAAGGGTAAAGCGTAACACTGTTGAACATGGCAAAGGAGGTGAAATGCTAGTGTTGTTGGATTTGTCAACTGTGTTTTGTTCTTAGATTGCCATGCAATAGATAAATAAGCTTTTATATATTAAGGGATGATGCTATTTGAAAATAAGAAATGCTAATTATAGTCACTTTGCAAAGTGACTGTTCAATAATCTCCATCTCATTTGTTAGAAAATATTTATTATATATTTATTTATTAGAAGAGATATTATAATAAATATTTTTTAGCCAAGGAGAGCCAGATTAAACAGTCACTTTTCAAAGTGACTGCAATTAACATTCCTCGTTTGAAAATTAAACTTTGTGCTAACATTTCTTGTTTTGAAATAACCACCTTAGGAACAAATCTCGTCAAGATGTTATCCAATATCAGTGGAAGATTGTGGAAATTTTGATGCTTGAAAGTTAAAATCATGAAAGATAATTATAAAAAAAATGTGTTCACAAGATGTCAATTCAATCATAATCTATCACTATGATATCAAAGATAATAGCATTGGTCATTCAACAAACATGTATACCTTAAAAGAAATTGATGTACTAAAAAGTGATGAAGATCACCAAATTTTGCTCATGGGCTCAGAAGGGATGGCTTCTTTTGTGAAGGGCGAATAACAAATCCCCTATCTACCATTTTATCAACTAATTCTTGGTGCTTCTTCAACTACCCTGCCTTGCTCAGCTGCTGCAGAACCATCTCATAAACTGGAAGGCTTGGTTTCAAGGACTTCTCTTGGATCATCTCTCTAAATAATTTATAAGCATTTTTCCAATGCCCCATTTTACAATATATTGAAATTAGAACCTGGTAGGCATTCACATTAAGCTCAACATCACTCTCATCCATTTCCTTCTTCAACTTGAGTACCATATCAATGGATTTCGACTCTGCAAACATTCGCATGAGAATATTGTACGTTACAGTATTAGGCTTACACTTCAACTCCTTCATCTTATCATTCATTCTACGAGCTGCATTCACATCTTGTAACCTCGCAATGCACCCAAATGAAGTATTGAAAGTAGAAGCATCTAGGATACAGCCTTAATTAACCATCAATTTAAGAACTTCAGTAGCACTATCAAGATTCTTATCCTTGCAATGTGTCTCTATAAGAAAATTATAAGTAATGCTATCAGGAGAACAACCAAGCTTCTTCATTTGATTATAGACTTGCAAAACCTTCTCCGTCAAACCAGCTTTAACATGTATTCTCATAAGATTATTAAAAGTTACAGAATTTGGTTCACATCCAACATCAAGCATCTCTGCAAAAACATCATGTGCGCGGGTGATTTGACCACATCTACACAAAGCATCAATGACTATACTGTAAGTATAAACATTTGGCTTAATGTCCACCATTTTCATTTCTCTAAATATCCTCTCCACCTTCGATATGTCTCCGGCCCGGCACCACCCACGAACCAAGTTGGTGTACAAAATAACATCAGGCTCAAACTTATGCTTCAAACTACTGAAAAAAGACTCAGCTTCACTAGCTCTTCTTTTCCTACACAAATAACTAATCAAAATTGAAAACGCAATCTTATCAGGCTTACAATTATAATCCTCCATACGGTTAAACGCATGAACAGCTTCCGCAGCCAATCCAGCCCGGACATAACGGCGAATAAGAATTGAAAACGTCTCGATACTAATTTCAATATTCTTAGTCTTCATTAAATCGATTACATGCCATGCTAAATCGAATTGCCTTGCCTTGCCGGCGAGGTCCACCATATCATTATAAAACTCAAGAGGAGTATACGAAACCGTCTAAACTATTGACCCAGTTGAAAAAGGCTATAGCTTGGACTATGGGGATGCCATGGCGGACAGAACCGCATTTCTTGATTGCGTGGAGCACGAGGAAGGAAGATATGGAGATTGAATGGACAGTGGAGGTTTGGGTAAAATCAAGGGAAAGCGAAGGACTGGTAAAGTCAAAATTTGGATTATTGCGGTGATGGTCTTTGATTAGAGAGTAAAATTTGTCAGCTACTATGGTTTCTTCAGAAGATAAAGCAGCAGTTGAAGTTGATAATGACTTTTCCTTTCCGCCGTCGTTTAGGTTTATATCATCTGTTTCTGTGAAAGGAGAAGAGACAGAGAAGGGTTTAAGAGTAAATTGAGTGAAAGGAAAGGCAGAGTAGGGTAAGCGCAGCTTTGATTTGAGCATGGCCATTGACGGTGGTCGGCTATGGCTTCTGCTTCCAATTGCGCCAGAGAGAAGGCTGAGACAATAAGACCAACTAAAAAAATGTGTTTCTTTTTTTTTTTTTCTCAAAACGATGCCGTTTATTATATAACTAGAAAACACGAAGTTTCAGTTGTAGGGATAGGTTAAATGGTGTCTTTCTTTTTTTTTTTCCGAGGAAAAATATAAACGGTGTCGTTTCATATACATTACTTGGCTAATTTCCTTTTTTTATTCTGACTAAATAATTATGAAATCTTTAATATTTTACATAATATATTAATAAGTCTATGTATTTTTTAATATTTTATTTTTATATTTTTAAAAATTAAATTATTTAATTTTTTTCATAATATTTTTATCTTAAAATTATTAGTCAAATTTAAATATTATAAAATAACTTTTTTATTATTATTTTATATATATTTATCTTTATTATTTATAAAGTTTATTTTATTTATAATTTTATTTTATATATAAATTATTTGTAAACTAATAAAAAATATTATTTACATTATTTAAAATTATTTTTTTATAATATTTATAAAATTAAAATAAAAAATATTTATAAATTATCTGTAAAATAATAAAAAATATTATTTATACTATTTAAAATTATTTTTTAATAATATTTATAAAATTAAAAATTATGTATAAAAAATATAAATAAAATTAAAAATAAGTATTACTTAATAAATAATAAATATAAATATGTATAAAGAAAAAATAAAAAAATATTTTATAATATTAAAGCCGTTTACTAATAATTTTATAATAAAAATATTAATAAAATGACTGAACAGTTTAATTTTTAAAAATACAGAAATATATAAATTAGATATTAAAAATATAAATTAATTAGTATAATATATAAAATTTTATAAATTTTATAATTATTTAGTCTTTTATTTTTTTATTATTTTCTATGCATAGAGAGAGAGCGAAGAAATAATATGATAAAAATATAAAAATTAATTAATATAATATAAAAATTTTATAATTATTTATATGTTAAAAATATAAAAATTAATTAGTATATTGCGTAAAATTAACATATAAAATTGTTTTACTCAGTGTAATACTTAAAATATGACTACTTCTAATTATTTAGTCTTTTATTTCTTTACAGCCTCCGCGCAGAGAGAGCGGAGAAATAGTACGATGAGCTCGAGGTTACGGAAATGGCGAGATCTATCAATCTCTACGAGTCTTATCTCACGGGACGTCGTCGTTTCAAATAAGCGTCTCCTACACAATGGCCCAGACACCATAGACGAATTATTTGACCGACATATAGGGAAGAAGGAGAAATCAATGGATGATGACGAGGAAGAGTTGCTGAATCGACGGCGACTCACCAGTAATCGACGAGAGGCATTACATCTTTATCGGGATATCCAGCGAGCAACCCGATTTTTCATGTGGCCGGATTCGCGAGGCGTATTGTGGAGGGATATATTGAGGGAGAACGCTAGGAAGGAGTTTCAGGAGGCACGGTTTGAGAAAGATCCGGAAATTGTGACCCGATTGATTATCGGTGGCCGAGAAGCATTGCAGTCGGCTCTTGAGAAACTCGTCGAGAAGCAGAGACAGCAGATTGAGAAGGAACGCAGCGGTGGCGGAGATCGCCGGTGATATATATTGGTATGAATATTCATCTTTTCTGTTATTTGCATCAAATCAACTTTGGGTTCTGTAGTTAGATGTAAATCGCCCGGGAAAAAACTGAAGAACCGAATTAGAATTTAGTCTGAAACAAATCACAGAAGCTGAATTCTTATTTGGGCTGAAATTTTAAAATTTTCTCCTTCTTGCAAATGTGCAAATAGACATGGATAAAAATTTATACTTTTAACCCCTTTTACTCTGTACCAAATACACCCTTTTTAGTTTTTAACTTGAATTATATGTTTTTGTTTTATAATGCTGTCAATGCTATACTTTTCATAAGCGGGTTCATAAGCTGCTATGTGAAATGATGATGATGATGATGATAGAATGGTGCTTTCCCAGGTGAAATGTTGGATTTTGACAGTGTAAATTCATTTCTTACACTGGAACTGATCTGTGTTATGATTGTAAATAGTCTTTCACTTCTTTTTTTCTTGATGGGTTGTATTTGATAATAATGTCTTGATTTACTTCAAATTAAACAGTATTTTTAATTAATGATCTGTGTTGTAACTGGTTTGTCTTGATTATTAATGAGTTGATGTTCATAGTGGAAACATGGGACAATGTTTGTATGATAATTAGAGTTCTTGTATGGTGATGTTGATGGAATTTAGGAAGTAGTTTTGCAAGTTATGATGAACAAATTTCCCAATTTCTTTTAAAAAACCAATTTGTGTTTTTGATACTTAGCTGTTTTTCAATCTTATTCTTGAATCTTGAATATAATTATTTTGAACTTTGTTTCTTTTGATTAATGTATTAGAATGAAATGCGGATAGGAATTTTATGTAACTTCAAATAGCAGGATTATCAAGCTTTGAGAATGAAGTATAAACATGTTTTTTCACCTGCTTACTTTTTCCGTGAATAAAGGGGGCGACATTAGACAATAAAAGAATAGAGGAATAACACTTTCTCAGTGTCTATATCAAAGCTGCTTAAAAACCATATCAATGGCCGTTCCGGCTAAAAACTTTCTATGAACAAAGGAGTATGAACCTGTAGTTATACATGGTTATTTATGTTCAACGAGTGCTTGAAAAACTGCACTTTTCCTATTATATAATTCTAATTAAGATTTCTAATTAAAATCACCGTCCTATTATATAATTTTTTACTAGGTGTCTCTCCCGTTATCCATCCCTGAGCATCTATCATTTCTACTGAATAATATTACATTAATAATGAGTTAATAGTTCGCTTGCACATATTAAAAATTTATTTTCAGTGATTATTAAATTAAAATATTATTTATTTGTATTTATTTTTAAAACAATGTAGTTTACACAAATTGTAGTGAATGAAAATGCAAAGATTATAGTGGATTAAATTTATTATTTAGCTTGAAATAAGCCCCGAATTAATTTTTTTGGATGCGGTAAGTGATCCCACTTTTGGTCAGAATAAATGTGCAAATTTCATGAGTAGCAATCTAAGACACTTATCTTGCCATTTAATTTGCGTGAATTTTATTTTATGTTTTTCTAACTATTATAATTTAATAGTGTTGATTTAAAAAAATATTACGAGCTTCGTTTCATTTAATTATTTGACGTTATCGAATATTGTATTAATTTAGTTAAAGATTTTTTTTAATAAAATGATAGAAAAAAAACCTCAATATATTATTGTTTTTAATTAACTCCTATTAGTTGTCATTTCAGTTTTTTTTTATCCCCAATTAAATTTACTGGAAAAAAAACAACTACTAAATGTCAATTGAAGCGGTTAGTTCACTATATTTAGCATATGAGACATTAATTATTGAATTAAAAACAATTAATATTGATTTACTCTCTTATTTATTAATTAAGATTTGATTTTCAATTTAAATGCATATGCTAAAAGGGTGAGAATGCATCTTTAAATTCATTTTCAAAAAAATATGATATTTATTGATTAATGTATGAATAATACATAATATTTCATCCATTCATCTATTATAAATTGATAAGCACATTTTATATTTTAGATTTAAGAAATTTTATTTTTTATAATTTATATATATTTTTATTTTAGTATAAATTATATTTAATAAGTATCATTAAATATGAATATATTAGATATTTAACACATTATTTAACTTATTAAAATACTCAAATAGGCTGTATATTAAAATTTAAGACAAATAAAAAAATATCCATAATAATTGAGGACCAACATAATAATTTTATAATGTGTATAATTTTTTTATTCATCACTTTTGATAAAAAAATAAAATATATTCAATAAAATTAAAATATTTATTACGGTTTAATATATACTTTTTGGATATATATTAGAAAAATTATAAATTTAAAATTAAATTATATGAAAATTATTTAATTGGTAGTATATTATTATTAATTTTTTTAATGTATTGAATTTTTTTTCTCATAATAAGAAGAAATAATCCACCTCTAGGTAATAGAACAAGCATTGACTTTCCATCATCATATATTTCATCTAAAGGAAATTTTTTTTGAGGAAAAATAACAGGAATATTATTGAAAAAAATCAGGTGAAATTACATCATGAATGGATCTAGGCAAAGCATTAGCCCATTCCATATTCCCAACTGAATTGACAGCAGACCTAGCAAGTGTATGTGATACGGCATTTGCAGTTCTTTTAATAAAACAACAATGACAACCCTGGATTTCATTCATCAATATCCTGCAATCGGTTAACAGCATACCAAAGTACAAAGGATCTGGTGCATTCTTCTTCAAATTCTGGATAACTACCAAAGCATCTGACTCCACAACAACATTTGCAACGTTTAAATTCTTGAGCCAGCTCAGGGCTTTTCTCAAACCAAAAGCTTCAGCTAACTTTGGGTCTGTAGAGCCCATTGTTTTCCCATTCTTTACTGCAAGAACAACCCCCTGATCATCCCTCAAGACAACACCATAACCAATTGAACCTTCTTCCTCAAAAATGGCTGCATCTGTATTGCACTTCAACCAACCTCTGCTTGGTTTTTGCCATGTGTTTGTTGTACTTTTTAGAGTAATATCATTTTGAGATCTCACCATATTCGCTAGCTTCCACTGCTGAAGATAATTTTCCACAAAGGCAAGCATCATTGTTACACTCTAGAATTTATTATTCCAGACCACTTCATTTCTATTTTCCATATAGCCCACAACATTGCACAAAAACAATTCAGCTCATCACTGGTACAACGATCAAAAATTAACATAGCCCAAGAAATGAAATCATCATGCATAGTATGCTGTGTATAATTGTTAATCTTTGATAACCTCCAGGATTCAGATGCAAAGGGACATGCAACAAAGAGATGAAATATACTTTCGTTTGATGTCTTGGCTACCTCACAAATAGGATTGACAGGGACATGCTTTTGAAGCAACAAGTCTTTTGTAGGAATACAATGTCTAAGGATACGCCACACACAATTTTTGACCTTAGAAGGTGCATCCATATTCCACATCCTACCCCATAACTTGTTTGAAGGAATGGTCTCAGCAGGCAATTGAATAAGGGATTGGTATGCACTTTTCACAGTATACACACCCTTGCTGTCATAGCACCAGTACCAACCATCAGTGCATTCCTGCCTACTAAGAGGGATACCTAATATGAGCTGCCTGTCCCTCACATTCAAGACTTCAGTGACCAAAGCTCTGTTCCATGCCTTTTCATTAACAGTCAACAGATCATCTACACAAATAAGCTCCTAATCAGTTGGGTTGTGTTGAAGTGACAAAAGGGTTTTGTAAGTCAGGCAGCCAAGGCTACGTCCATATGTCGATCTTATGACCTCTTCCAACCTTCCACCTGCTACCCTTTAACAATATTTCTTTTGTTGACATGAGAGATCTCCAATTGTAACTAGCGTGGTCACCCAAACAGCAGACTTTTCAAACGTACAACGCAACTGCAAAACCTTGTGCTGCCCACAGCGGCAGCATTACTAATTACAGAAACACAGCCGCGAACTCTGAAATGACAAAAACACCCCCGATTTACTCACCGGCATACGAAAGACGTTTGAATGGAGTCAACAAACATTAGACAGCAGCCAACCAAATACAACTTAAAAAGGAAAATAACGTAAAAAGCTAGGGACAAATTAGTCAAGACAAAAAATTAGTCAGAACCAAATCCGTGTCTTAAATAACCTGCCATAAATTCGAAAGGGCCTAGATATATAATGGACGACTGGACAATTTCATCAGCAAGCTCCGGCTGACCGGTTCTTGAACAGATGCTTAACTATACTTTTATCCAAATCTCACACATTCCTGTACAAATTTAATGAAAGCGTAAATTTAATTTTACGTAGAGATTTGTAATTTTGCTTTTTGCTTTTCTCTTTTGGTATTGTGTCGGTTGATTCGTTAGGGTTTAGTAGCTCATAAGAAATGGCGAAACTGAGACACTCCAGGATACATGCTAAGAAATGGTCGACAATGATGCTTGTGTTGATGATGCTATTTATGCTGACGGTTGTTCTTCTGATGCTTTTGGGTCTCGGGATCTTCTCTCTTCCTATAAACAACGATGATTCCCCTCCTAATGATCTCACTACTTCTTATCGGCGGATGGCTGTTGAAAGGTTTGTTTATTTATTTTACAAATCAATGGCGATTTGATGTTCATATGATATATTTTTTTCTATGTATTTTTTTAGTTCTGTCGTGTTTAAATATTTTGGCGGGGTTTTGACGCAGAAATGATAACGGTTTCGGAAAGAGAGGAGATCAACGGACTGAAATTCTTTCTTGGGAGCCCCGAGCATTTCTCTATCACAATTTTTTGGTTAGTTTTTACTTTGATTTTTTTATTTTTAAATTTTTTTATAAAAAAAAAAATTGTCTGGAAGCTGTTAATTTGATTCTCGAACTGCATATAAATTTTGGGATCTTGCTTTAATTGATTGTCAATAATTCAAGGGCATATTTGAGCCTTTGTGATGATGTTGCTTTATAGAATGTTATTTCGTGTCAGGTTTTAGCTTACGAGAAATTTCTTAGTTATCTGAAAACTGGTATGACGCATAGTTTCTCACATCTCTTGCAATATAATGTTGATGAATTTATAAACTCATTTCAGTGAGAGGTGAAGCAATTTATTTTGGATCTTCCATGGCAAACATTATCAAGATTAATATACTTGTAGATTTTTTAAATTCCTTATCTGGTTGAATTAGTAGGAACATCTGCTTGATAGCTATGTAAGTAGTCTAACAGTATTTGTTTTTCTGTAGCAGTGAGCGGACAAGCTTCACTTTAGTTGGTTTTGTGATTAGTCTTAATAATAAAGTTCTGTTATGATTCAGATGGGTGCTCTCACACGCTTACTTGATGAAGGCATAATATTGATTTTCATATCTTGATCTTTGATGTTAATGTGAACAGTCAAAAGAAGAATGTGAGTATCTGATAGATTTGGCCAAACCTCATTTGGTAAAGTCAGCTGTGGTAGATAGCAAGACTGGTCGAAGTAAAGATAGCAGGTATGCATTCTTATGTTCCCATCTCCACTGTTTTCATAAAATGGGTGAATTATGGGGGTTTGTCCGGTCATCTTAATTTTATGTGTTAAATTAATTTGTATACACTCAATTGCAGGGTGCGAACAAGTTCCGGAATGTTTCTGAGGAGAGAACAAGATAAAATTATTAGGAACATTGAAAAGAGGATAGCAGATTTTGCTTTCATCCCTGTAGGTATGACATTTAAAAATATCAGAACAAAATGTCTAAATTTGGCTTGCAACAATAAACTTAGACAAGCAGTGCCCTTATATGCTCTAATTGGGCGCATGACCATTCAATGCTGACCCAATAGTTCATTTTATCTGCTGCATTTTGAAATGTTTTGCTCCAAGAAGTGTAGACGTCATTTCAGAGATAATAGATTCCTAACTTCTAAAATTTGCCACCAAAAGCTTTACTTGGGGCAGCCAGTAAGCAATCTGTTCTGAATCATCTCAACAGCACACTATCTTAACCTCTCACTATGTATTATATGACCTGCATGACATGACTATGTTGAGTATATGGTTTTATTGTGAAAGTGGTAGTCATTCAAAGCATTTTATTAGACTACGTTGTGGTTTCCTTTTCCTGAATTACAAGTTCCATTTGAGAGACCCAAGCATTCAAATCATTCTTTCAAATCGCTGGCAAATATGACATGGGTGATTCATATGTGTAATGGATCACATGTTCGCATGGTACTGTCCTTTGTTTATACTCTACTTTGGACTACAACTAATTACTTTGATTCTTGAGCTACTGTATGTTTGAACTTTCTTTTTGCATGCAGATCATGGAGAGGGACTCCAAGTTCTTCGTTATGAAGTTGGACAGAAGTATGAGGCTCACTATGATTATTTTCTTGATGAGTTGAATACTAAGAATGGAGGCCAACGAACAGCAACTGTTCTAATGTATCTGTAAGACTGCCTCCCTTGGATGTGATGCATTGTGAATTTGTATTGCCTGTCGTGGAACTTTACTTATATTTCACTCTTCTCCTGTTATTTCTGTTCTGATGCAGGTCAGATGTTGAAGAGGGGGGTGAGACAGTGTTTCCTGCTGTGAAGGCAAACATCAGTTCTGTGCCATGGTGGAATGAGTTGTCAGAATGTGGCAAAAGGGGTCTCTCAGTGAAACCAAAAATGGGTAATGCATTGTTGTTTTGGAGCACAAGGCCTGATGCTACTCTAGATCCTTCAAGTTTGCATGGTTAGTAATCATTCAGTGGAAAAACAGTTAGACTGCTTTAAGCGAGACTCAAATTATACTACAGTTTTTCTTACATGCACAGTAGAAACTTTTGATCTTAGTTATGCTCTTCTGGCAGGATCAAAAGTTATTTCTTAGTAAAAGATTAATGCGTAGAACCAACAGTTACCTCTCATTCATTGGCAGGTTTTAGTCATCCAGTTGTCTAATATTTATCCCATGCTTGTGTCAGGTAGTTGCCCTGTGATTAGAGGGAACAAGTGGTCAGCAACAAAGTGGATGCATCTTGATGAATACAAGGTCTGAGCTGGTATTACTAAAGGTACTTCTCATTACCCAACGAGGTAGCTGACGGTATTTGAATTCATTGTTTGTATTTTTCTAGATCTTTCGTTATTTCACTTATTCAATCTTCTATATCCTAATTTTGTTCAGTGTAAACAACTATGAACTCACCTTTGCATGTTAAAATTAGCACTAGCAACCTAGCTGAAGACTGCATACTTGGTCTGTAGTTGAAATTTGATGTGTTGGACAGTGTAGAAGTGTTCTATTGTCATCATAGAGGGTGTTGGTTAGATGAAGTTGAAATGATGACTGTCGAGAACATTTCAACTGTCGAGAACATTTCAACTGTCGAGAAAAAGATATACTAGCCAAACCTGTACTTAACTGTGTGATTCATGTGAAGTGTCTTGATTGTGTTTCTCTTCAAATATGCTTTCCCTTTGTATACAGATATCCACTGCTTCCTCATAGGGCCATGATGATGCCACCTCCACCTCTCCAATGGAAGCCTGTTGTGCATCTTTACTTTCAGCAATATAATGCTGACCATAATCATACACTAAATACTTCTCTCTTTATCTTTTCCCCACAGCAGGATAGAAGGACATGTACCATGCAGATTATGTGGTGGTTTGAGTGGTAATGACAATAGAGTTCCATACGCAAAATGGTGCATTCCTGTTACCTCAAGATAGCATACGAAAGAGTTTTTACAGCTTCGGTGGACAATTTTTTTTAGTTCCTTGTTTTATTAACCCCTTTTAAATTTTTCTAACCAGGGATTGAGATTGGAAGTTGTTGGACTTTTGAGGTCCTGAAAGTTATGTTCTTGTACTTGCAAATTTGGTTGGGGATAGAAAGAGGGATTGCAGGAGGTAATGCATCACAACAAATTGGCAACTGTAAACAAATAAAATAATTGCCAGTATACGAGTTATCTGACTTCTCGTTAGTTTTGGTGCCTCCATAATTTTTATTTATTGGTTTCTTTCATTTTAAACATATTATATTTTGTAAAAAAAAATTAAGAAATATTTTTTAATTTTCAAAATATTTTTAATTTACTATATGTTTTTGATAAAAAATAAGTAATTTTTGAAAATATATGTATTTTTTTAAGAGTATTTGATAAATCACATAAATATGTCTAGAACTGGATTCAAAAGTTCGAATTGGATTTGAAGGTAGATCAAGGCCATTTTATATAGGGCTTTTGACAAAAATGTAATAAAAATTAAAAATAATTTTAAATTTATTATATTTATAAAATATTTATTAAAATAATAAAATTTATAAAATATTTATTAAAATATTAAATTTTTATTAGTTTATAATGAGTTTATAATAAATTTATAAATTTTATATAATTTATAATGAATTTATTATGAGTTTATAATAAAATAATTAAAATATTTTAATAAAAAATAAAAGTTTTTAAAAATACAATAGAAGTTATTATTTTTTTAAGTAACTGATGGCCCAAATTCAACATATAAGAAAGCTTGGCAAGGGCAAAGAGCTTTCGTCTACATCCTATAACACATCATCTATGGTATTTATTTATTTTGTGTGCGAGATTTGGACGTATACTAATCAAATCGTGTGGCTTTTTCCTCATAAAAGGGGCCATATAATAGTGTTGGGGTATGTATGTAACAAAAATAATGTGGACGTGTATGTGATGTGTTTGCCAAATGGCTCTTATCAATAAGCTTCTTTGCACTTTCTTTTGTGGAGTTCTTCGTTTACTTGCCAAATTTCACGTGCATAATGAATAAAAGTATAAAACCCAAGATTTGCCTTTTTATACAATTGTGACATTAAATGGTGAAACTTGCACACATTTTCGTGCTTGAATTGGGACAAGAAGAAGATGTCATCCTTTGAGATTTATAGTTGTTGAATAAAATAACATTACTTATTGCGTATGCATGAGTGATTTATTTGGTTTCTGATGTTATATTAAATTACAAATAAAAAATTTAAATTAATCAAATGATTTTTTTTGTTACAATAGAAAGCTATAAATAATTAGATCAGTACATTTTTTGAATAGGCTATCCCTACTTGATCATGAAAAATCTAGACACCCACATCGTTAGAAAACTTCAAAAATTCATAAACTTCATTAGGTAAATAAGTTACAACAGATGTCAAATTAAAAATATCAAAATTTGGTTATGATATACAAGTACAACACATAAAATATATAAAATTAGCAAATTAATATTAATTTTAAACAGGTTAATATTATAAATAGATTGACATATTTATGATATAACTTTAAATAAATTGATACGTAACTATAATTTATTTAACTAAAATGATATAATTTTTATAAAACTCAAAATTATATTATTTTATTATTATTTATTATAAAAAAATAAAAATAAAAATTATATATTTATTATATTATTATAATTTTATTATTATATGATATATTATTATTTATTATAAATATTTTATTTAATTTTTAGTTGTTCTTATAAAAAATTTCTTTTCTACATTGCTGCTGCTGTTATAAGTTGTAGAACATAATTATTATCTACTTCAACTTTCAATTTTCTAATTCTTTTCTACCAAACTAGAAGCAGTTTCTGGCAAATGCCCTACAACTCAGCTTGAGTAATAGAATATAGACTTATATTTATAGCAAAACAATCTACCCATCTTCCTTTATCATCTCTTAGCTCTCTTCCAGCTGAGGCATTTTTTATGGACGCTTGGAAAGCTCTATCAAAATTTAGTTTATACCAGTCCATAGGGGTAGTTCTGAGTTGATATGAATAGTCCATGTGTTATGAATTTGTGGTCCTAAAACATCTCTCTCTTGTTTAGCATGATTCACTTGTTGTGTATACCTTCGAATTTCTTATACAGTGGCAGCCAAATGATTTAATTAATAAAAAAGAAATCTTATTTTTAAGGAATAAATTCAAAATAATAATTAACTTAAAAGTTTCTTTTCATCTCGTGCCCACAATCTCTACCACGTCGCCGGTAATTGGGATTCACAGTCTGCATCACCATCACTGATTGCACAAGTCATCACCGAAGCCATTGTTTGCCATTATCCTGTGGCAGAACTAGAGTTCCAATAAAGGGGGATAAATTTTTCAAGTAAAAAATTTATTGGTGAATTAAAAATAAAATTAAATATTTAATAATATAATAAAATTTAAATTTTGTTATAAATTTCTAAAAAAAAATTCTATCCAAATTTTATATTATTTATTATATTCTAAAAATTTATTAAATTTTTTATATATTTTTGTATTTTATTCTTAGATCTAATAATTTATTTATAGAATTTTATGAATATTATTTCAAATGAGATTTTTTTTCAAATGAGAAGTTTTCTCTAATTTATAACTAAATTGTAAAATTCTAGTATTAACCTAAATATTTAATCACAAAACTATAAATATTCACAAATAAATTTAAAATATACATATATGGTGAAAAAATTACAATATATATAAAATATTGTATATATAATTTTTATAAAATACTATAAATTTTATAAAAAATAATATATATATACCTAATCACAAAAATATAAATATAAACTAATTAAAAAATATAAATATATGGTAAAAAAATCAATACATATATAATACTATATATAATATTATGTATATATATTTTTATAAAATATAATATATATATATATTTAATCACGTAACTCTAAATACCCACAAATTAAAAAAAGTCAATATATATAAAATTTTAATAAAATATTATATATAAAAATAACATGTATAGTAAAAAAATTAATATATAAATAAAATACTATATATATAGATTTTAATAAAATACTAAATACATAATTTTAATAAAATACTATATAATTATATATATATACGTATAAATACACACATACGTATAAATATATATCTATATGTAAGTGTGGGTGGAGAGGTGGGTCCATTGCCCCCCTCCCACTTCTCCACCCCCCCCCCCCCCCCCCCCCCCCCCACTGTCCATCTGAACGCAAAATGCAAACTCGTGGCTCACTGCACAAGTTGACGGCTAGTTCTCAGTACAGTCGACCAGCAGTTACCGTGAACGATCGAGGCCAAAGCCTCATTCGCATCGCAAGCCAACATCAATTCACTCCAGCTCAGTCCCAATCGATAATCCATTATCAACCTTCGCGTTTTTGAGCTGCGGTTTCGTGTTTCTGACCGGTCTGCGGTGCTACTTCTTGTGGTCTCCGATTTCAAGTGCTTTGCGATTTCGATTTTCATCAATCAATTAAATAAAACATATTATATTTTTTATTTTCTTTAAAAATTTGGATTTTTAATTTTTTAAAAAAGTTTTATTATTTCTTATCCTTTATTTAATAGTAAATGCATATTCTTCAGAACAATAGATTTGGAATCGATTTTTTTTTCTAAAATATACTAAGAGGGTGTTTCTCAAAACTTAAAAGCCGGTCAAAACTGCTTATAAGCTGTTTTTAGATTATAAGTTGTTTATTTAAGTGTTTCTGAAAACTTAAATAGTAGATTATAATCTGATTTTAATCAGTTTTTTAAAAGTTGGGTTTTGCTACTTTTTTTTAAGCACTTATTTTTTAAGCAGTTTTGACCAAGTAAAAGACCATACTATCCCTACCTAATATTCAATATTCCAAATTTGCCTACCTTATACACTTTAGTTCCCATCAAAGAAATTTTATTATTATTATTATTATTAAATTTTATTATTATTATTATTATTATTGCAAAATAAATTTTGAATTGACATTTAAAAAATTATTTTTATACAATAAATAAACTCATGGACAGTTTAGTCATTTTGACAGTTTCTACAATTAAAAACTGATTATAAGCTGATTTTACAGAAACACTTAACTGATTATAAACTGATTATCAGCTGATTATTAGCTAGTTTACAGAAACGCTTAACTGCTTATTTTTAATCTGATTATAATCTAAAAATCACTTATTCACAATAAGCTGAAAAGCTCCAGTTTTAAGAAACACCCTCTAAATATCATTTGAGTTATCTCAGGACTATGATTTAAATCGAGAAAAAGAATAAATAGAATTACCTAATTCGAAAATTTAATCTAATGAAGGTAATAGCAGAAAACCTTTCAGAAGAAGAAATAAAGGGGTTAAAGCAGATGTTCAATAACATGGACACAGATAGAAGTGGTACAATTACATATGAAGAACTCAAAGAAGGATTGTCAAGACTAGGATCTAAGCTTACTGAAGCAGAAATTAAGCAGTTGATGGAGGCTGTAAGAACTATATTTGATGTTTGCAATTTGATTTTCTTGCTGAATTTCTGGTGTTAATAAACTCCAATTTTTTCTACCGTCAGGCTGATGTTGACAAGAATGGGACTATTGATTATGTTGAATTCATTACAGCAACAATGCATCGGCATAAACTTGAGAAAGAAGAACATTTGTACCAGGCTTTCCAATTCTTTGACAAAGATAATAGTGGGTAAGTATACGGCAGGTCTAGCGAGAAGTATATATTCCCCTTATTAATATATCTATTTCTCCCTTCTCCATACTAATACTAGGTATTACTTGTTAGATTGTATTAAACTGTAATAGGAGGCTGTTATTTAGGGTTTCTGTGTGTTTTTATTGTTGTAATATCAGTTTATATACAAGCATTACATCATAAAATAGGAAATTAAGATCCTACAAATAATCCTGTAATCTCTACTAATAAGGAAAGAATATAAAAGAAATTACTTTAGTCAACACTCCCCCTCAAGTTGTGTAGTGGAATCTCCAATACCCAACTTGTCAAGAACTATTCTGAATATTTTTCCATTTACTGCCTTTGTCAGTATATCTGCTAGTTGATCTTCAGAACGAACAAAAGGTAATTCCATGATCCCTCCTTCAAGTTTTTCTTTGATGAAATGACGATCAACTTCCACATGTTTAGTCCAATCATGCTGTACAGGGTTTTCTGAAATCTGTATTGCTGCCTTATTGTCACATTTAAGCACACATGGTAATGGAGGGGGAAAACCAATTTCTGTCAATAATTTCTTCAGCCATAGAAGTTCTGTAACTCCCTTTGCAATTCCTCGAAACTCAGCCTCTGCACTGGAGAGCGCCACCACTTTCTGTTTTTTGCTTCGCCAAGTTACCAAATTTCCTCCGAGTAAAGCAAAATACCCAGAAGTGGACCTTCTATCATTTGGGTTTCCGGCCCAATCTGCATCCGTATAGATCTCAAGGTCAAGACGCTCATTTTTTCTAAAGATAATTCCTAGCCCATAAGTACCTTTCAGATACCTTATGATTCTTAGAGCTGCCTCCATATGTTCCTTTTGAGGCTGATGCATAAATTGGCTGATTACACTTACTGCATAGGCAATGTCTGGCCTGGTGTGGGAAAGGTAGATGAGCTTGCCAACTAGTCGTTGATATCTATCTTTATCTGCTGGGTTACTTCCTTCTTTGACTTGTAGTCCATGATTAACAGGTAGAGGAGTTTCAGCTGGTTTACAATTTGATAAGCCTGTCTCTGTCAAAAGATCAAGAATGTATTTCTTCTGTGACATAAAGATCCCCATTTTTTATCTAAGGACCTCTATCCCAAGAAAGTATTTGAGTCCTCCAAGATCTTTCATTTCAAATTCTGTGAACAAGTTTCTTCTTAATTCTGCTATTTCTTCATAATCACTCCCTGTTATGATCATATCATCTACATAAATAATCAGACAAGTGATCAAATTTCCTTTCCTCTTTAGAAACAGTGTATGATCTGCATTGCTTTGTTTGTACCCATATTTTATCATAGCCACTGTAAACTTACCAAACCAAGCCCTTGGTGACTGCTTCAAGCCATAAAGAGCCTTTTTTAATCTGCATACTTCATTTTCCTTGAAGTCATTTTTGAACCCAGGTGGAGCTTCCATATACACCTCCTCACTTAAGTCTCCATGTAGAAAGGCGTTTTTTACATCAAACTGATGGAGTGGCCAGTCTCTATTAGCTACAACTGAGAATAGAACCCTGATGGTATCAATTTTAGCTACAGGTGAGAAAGTTTATGAATAGTCAATCTCATATGTTTGTGTATACCCCTTCGCTACTAATCTTACCTTATAGCATTCGATGGACCCATCTGCCTTGTGTTTTATTGTAAACACCCATTTACATCCGACTGGATGCTTCCCTTTTGGTAGTATACTTTTCTCCCAAGTTTCGTTCTTCACAAGAGCTTCCATCTCAACTTTCATGGCTTCCCACCATCTTTTATTATTTTTTGCCTCTTCTGCATTTCTAGGAATCTGTTCAGAGTAGAGAATAGTTGAAAAAGATTTAGCATTATCTGAGATACTCCCCCTGACAACATTACCTAGGGGATATCTGGAGGATCTAGATATATGTTCTGGAGTATACTTCTTAGGAGGAACTCTTCGAGTGGATCTGGGTGGTAACACATATCTATCATCTTCAGGCACTACAGTTTCATAATCAGAGTCAACAATTTCACCCACAGATCTAGTAGGACTAGTAGTACTTACCTCAAGAGGATCATTCATGGGAGGTGTGTCAGGACGTGATTCAGATGCGTCATTCTGCACTATGTCAAGAATTGGCTCGATGGTCTGGGAGCAAGGCTCTGTTGAAACTCCATCAGAGACAAACAAGTTATCTAACCAATCTAAGGAGTCCTTATGATTCTCCCCCTGACGACTAGGTTGGGTAGAGTAAAAAAATTCTGACTCAAGAAAATCACAATCCATAGTCACAAATGTTCGTCTGGTATCAGGATTGTAACATCTATAACCTTTCTGATTTATCTCATACCCGATAAACACACATTTCCTAGCACAATGATCAAGCTTGGAACGTTCATGTTTTGGAATATGGACATAAACTGAACATCCAAAAATTCTTGGTTGTAGGGTTAAAGGTGGAGGTAGGGTAGTTTGGGTTTGAAGGACTTGGATTGGTGTTTTATGGTCAAGGCTTTTGGTAGGTAGTCTGTTGGATAAATAGACTGAAGTAGCAACAGCTTCAGCCCAAAAATGTTTGGGAACTTTTGCTTCAATCAACATGGATCTGGTCATTTCAAGGAGGAACCGATTCTTTCTTTCGGCTACTCCGTTTTGTTGGGGGGTATTGGGACAGGTTGTTTGGTGAATAATTCCTTTTTCATTACAGAAGATTTTCATACTCTGGTTAACAAATTCGCCACCATTATCAGACCTAAGGGTTTGAATTTTCTTGTCAAATTGTGTAAGGATCATATTGTAAAAAACCATAAATTTCTCAGACACTTCGGATTTGTTTTTCAAAAAATATACCCAAGTTATTCGTGAAAAATCATCAATAAACAATAAGAAATACTGAAAAGGACCACTATTAATTGGAGCGGGCCCCCATACATCCGAATGAATTAATGAAAATATAGTCTTAACTCGGGTATTATTCTGGGGAAAAGAAATTCTATGGTTTTTTGCAAATATGCAGGTTTCACAAGTAAAATCAACTTTCTGTCTAAACAAAGATGGAAATAAAAATTTAAGGTAATGAATAGACGGATGACCTAGACGACGATGCCATAACCATAATTGTCTTTCTGAAGTTCCATGAGCCAGCATTCCCTTTCCATTTTGAGCCATCTCATCAACATGATACAGTCCTCCGCGCTCAGTACCACGCCCAATTATCTCCCTTGTATGAATGTCCTGTAAAAGACAGAATCGAGAAAACATTAGTATTACACAATCTAGCTCAGCTGTAACTTGACTTACAGACAAAAGTTTGCATGATAGTGAGGGAACGTAGAGGCATTTTGAGAGTTTCAAATTTGGAGTCACTTCAACTGTTCCTGCCCCTTGCACATTTGATAATTCTCCGTTGGCATTTTGGATATGAGTCAAGTGTGGCTTTCTAATTTCGATAATGTCAGAACGGTCATATGTCATGGTATCGGTGGCTGCACAGTCAAATAGCCAGCCCAATTTCTCACCATTGGGCTTCTGCTTCTGTTTTGAACCTGTAATAGAATATTGGGCCTTTGGGCCTCCTGAAACACTTTGGCCCACATGATAAGCAACCCCACCCATTTTAATTTATACCTCCTTATCCCTTTCTTTTAATTTTTTGTTTTTATTTTTATTATAAACTCCTTCCATAAATACATTAAGAGAGGGTTTAGGGTTACCATTTTTCCCTGCAAACGCCGCCATCCCTCTTTCCTTTTCTTCTTCGTTTTCTTCGTTCACCATTGAGCGGCCACTGCTGGTGCTGCTGGTGACTTCGTTGATGCCCACACCGGCGGCGGCTCGCCCATTGCTTGATCTATTGCTTGTTTTCGTTCGATTTGAGTCGCTCCACCATTCTGGAAAACCGATCAATTTGAAGCATGATTCTTTTGTGTGCGTCTTCATTCCACAGTGGCTGCACACAAGAGAAGCTTTGTCATCGCGCTGTGAAGAACCTCTGTCTGAGCGCCTTGAGTTGCTGGTCTCATCTCGGTTTCTCTCTGGGTTTTTCGCCGCCAGTCCCTGCCCAATACCCAATGATGATGAGTCTTCTAAAAGGTTGGATGCCGGCTTCAAGATCTTGAGCGTGGTGGCCTCCCTTCTGACCTGGGCATAAACGGACTCAACTGAGGGTAAGGGATCCGATTTGAGAACCTCTCGATGGACTCTATCATATTTTTCGTCCAATCCTGCAAGAAATTGGTAAATTCTTTGATCTTGTTGCATCTTGTCATATTTTGAAATCCCGATGGTACAACAGTCCATTGGGTTTTTTTGTTTTCGATCTATGGCCATCCATATGGATTGAATATTCGTCCAATACTCCTCAAGAGTTTGTGATCCTTATGTTTGCCTGTAAGCTTTCATGTCATCTACTCCGCTGCCATATGTCACGGCAAGGCCATCCCAAAGGGCTTTGGCCGTCGGATATTCAGCTATCCTATTTACCAGTCGCTCGTCAACATTTGATATTATCCAGGTAAAAACAAGATTGTCGATTTGTTCCCACACTGGATAATTTGGGTCTTCTTCTGCAGGTGCTGGAGGTCTACCTGTAATGTGGCTCAATTGGCCTCGGCCACCTATACCCTTCCGCATCAATCTTTGCCATAACAGATAGTTATCATCTTCTAGCTTGACAGCAATAGTTAAGTCTTCTGCATTGGTCTGGATTACAGGAGCATTAGAGTTGTTTTTTAGCAGGTTGGCTATCTGCAATGATAATTCTTCTGTGTTTGCCATTTTTGGTTAGGAGAAGAGGTTCTGGTTGGTTTCTGAGTTCTGGTTGGTTTCTAGGAAAGGCTTGGTTTGGTATATGATGAGCTTGGTTTAAACAAAAGAATTGAATTCTTCTGGATCAGATACTTGCTCTGATACCATGTTAGATTGTATTAAACTGTAATAGGAGGCTGTTATTTAGGGTTTATGTGTGTTTTTATTGTTGTAATATCAGTTTATATATAAGCATTACATCATAAAATAGGAAATTAAGATCCTACAAATAATAATCTCTACTAATAACGAAAGAATATAAAAGAAATTACTTTAGTCAACATTACTCATCAAGCTTATCGATTAATTCACAGTTTTAATTTTCACTAGGTTTATCACAAGAGAGGAGCTAAGACAAGCCATGTCTCAATATGGAATGGGAGATGAAGCTACAATTAATGAAATCATTGACGATGTGGATACTGATAAAGTAAAATATTATAATTAATTTATTTCTAATCAGTTCTATATCTTTCTATTATGACAATTAATTTTCTTATGATTGAATAATATTAATATTAATTTAGGATGGAAGAATCAACTATGAAGAGTTTGCAGCCATGATGAGAAAGGGAGCACAAGATAATGCAGAGAAATAGAGAGATTTGCTTGTAACTTGTAAATAATCATAAAAGCAGAACAAGAATGTTCAGTTTTATTTTAGCTCTAAAAATACATCTCAATTTGATCAAATCCCACAGTGTCATTACACTCAATAAAATGAACAGTAAATAATTAACTTGCTGAATTGCATTTTTTTTGTGTTATAAACATGGCATAACTAATTAGCAGAGACCTTTTTTTCATAAATAGAGAGATCTTAAATTCGAATTTTAAGTATGAAAATTTTAAAAGAAATATTTTACCCTTTAATCTATATTCATATGCAATCTTTAAATTATAAAATACTAAATAGTAAAAAAATATATTATTACTAATTTCAACTTAAGACTCGTAATTTCCTCCCACAAGCTCAATAATTCCGCTGAAAGCACCAGAAATTTCTTAGAAATCCAACTTGAAACTTAATTAATATTAGACTTACAAGTGAAATCCAGAGTCTCCAAGGCAAGAACACAAAGTAAAAGTAATCAACACCCAAAAGCTCAATTGGCAAAAGTTAATTAGCATATTAAACAATATATTATATATATAAATATATATGTATAAATGTTCATCTCTCGAGACGAGAGTCACGGTCCACAGCCCTAACACACTTGGGGTGAACTTCATAGCCGCATTCAAGGCATTGGTAAGCCCAACCAGAGCCTTGTTCATCACAATCACAGCAAATAAAAGGTCCTCCACCACTTCCTTCTGATACCAAATTGAGCTCATGTTTGTGCCCTTGATGGTACTCTGTTCTTGGCAAGCTTTGAGCTGCTTCATCCATTTGTTTCTCAAGTAACTCAACTCTTGCATCAGTAAAAGGGTATGCCTTCTCCTGGTACAAGTTCATCAAATTTCTGCCACTTTTGGTAATTGTTTTACCATCAGGACCTAAAATTATCAAACAAGGAATACCCTGCACATCAAAATGCTTAGCTAAGGTTTTAATCATTGGGTCACCAAATGGCAATGCTAGCCATGGCATGGTATTAAAATAAGAAATATATTCTTCTTCTTCACGGTCACAAGACACGAACGCGATTTCGAAATCTTCATCGTCTTTCCGCTTCACAATTTGCTTAATTTTGTGGTAGATTGAAATAAGTTTAGAAGTGAAATTCAAGCCTGGTTGACACCATTTAGCTGAGAAAAAAAGTCCAATTGTTTTGCCTACGAGTGAATCAACTGGCACCTGCAATTAACAGATTACAATAACCATAATAATAAGCAAATTAAATTAACAAAACTTAGACTAATTACAACAATTAGTGGACAATAAAATAAAACCTGATACGACACCGTTTCACAAAAACTTGTTAGTTAAAAAAAGTTAAAAATACCTGCCACCACCAACACAGACAAGTTAACCAAACCAACCAACCGTCCATGAACTCTGGTTAAAAACTCAACTACCCATCCAATACTCTGGTTACTTCCTTGGATCTTATCCGCCACATCATCAGACGATGAGATGGTACTTCATCACCGGTGAGTGGTAATTGATAAAAGAGAAAGATATTAGAGGGCATAACTGTACTTGGCGTTGACAGAACAAGTGATTGGAAAAAAAAGAAAGAAGGTCAGATTACACAGAACAATATGGTCCCAAGATTGAGACATAGTTCTACTTAGCGGGGTCGAAGGATCAGTGAGCTAGTGGCACATATTTAATATATGCTACCACTAAAAGAAAGTAGGCCTAAAAAATTTTCTATTGCTACAAAACTTATTAATTAATAAAAATAAAATAAAGTGATTTAATTTCACTAAATTAATAATTCAATATTTACCTGTCAATGTGGGAATTTTAAAGATCGAATATGATAATTTCTATCCCTTTTAATAAATTTTCTTGCATATGTAAAATAAAAAATAAAAGAAATATCGAATTTCTAAAAATACCTATTTTTCTTTTTTTTAAAAAAAATAATTTTTAATTTCAAAAATATCATTTTTTTAGTGGTATATATTTAATATATTAAAAATATATCTAATATACCCCACTTTCAAATTTGTACTCTTAATATATATATAATATATTAAAAATATATGAAAACTGAGGCATTTTAAAAAAATAATAATAAATAACATATAATAACATTTTCTCAAGAAATATTTATAAATTATTTAAAATTTTGTAGTACATTGAGAATATTTAAAATTTAAAAATCAACTATAACAAATCTAACCTAATTTCTTTTAGATGTTATAATGAAATGTAAATTTGAAAATTTTGAGGTCATTTAGGATTTTGCCAACAACTTAAAATCAAAACTGAGCCTCAAAGTAATGAGATCAATGTTCAATTTCACGTAGGCAAAAAATTAAGGTAAGACTGACCTGTTTAGGTGGAGAATGAGCGAAAAGAAAGTCTCTATGAAGGTTTGCTAGTAAATTAGAAAGAGTCTGAATGTCATGCTTCTCCTTCTCTTCCATTTCTAATTCCTGCAATCTCTCTTTAGTAAATGGGAAAGCTTTGACTCCAAATCGATAAATGAGTTCAACTACATTGTCGACCAATTTTGCTTCATCATCCTCATCCTTATTATCCTTAGGTTGCAATATAATTAAACAAGGAATACCTTCAACGTTGAACTTATGATCTAAGGCTTTCTTTGTCTCCAAATCCGAAAATGGAATTGACAGCCATGGCATTGAAGCTCTGTAGATGTTGAAAGCCTCCAAGTCCTCATCAGATGACACAAACACTACTTCAAAATTACACCCATCTTTCTCTAGCTGATCATATACACCAATAAGTACTTGGGTGAAGTTTCTGCATGGTGGATACCAATTTGCAGAGAAGTAGAGACCTATCACCTTCCCTTCAAGATCAGATACTTTCACCTGCCACGCACCCACATTAGAAAAATATAGAAATTTAAACTCTAATGTAATGATCCTCCTGTGCTTATAAATTTTATTTTTTTATTTTTATTTTTTTTGGGAAGCGGTGCTTTGTGAATTTGATAATAATGAATTCTCATCACATATGATAATGTTGATAGAAATAAAAGAAGAGATTTCATATGGAACAAATTAATCCCCATTAACAGGAAAAACTAATATGAGAAATTTTATTAACCAGTTATGACCCACGGGAAATTTTTTGTGAGATACTCCCAGTTCCCAATATTATAGTCCAATTTTTCTGTGTACGTCCCAAAATAATAATTCATTTTTTATTATTTCTTTTCAATATTATTATGTGTTCTTTAATTGTACCCCTCAATTAATTAATGTGTTTTTGATGTTGGAAAACATTTTCTATAAAATAATTAATTTCAATTTTATCATTATTAATTAAGAAAGATGAATGAAGTAAATAAAGTTTAAATATAGTACATATAAAAAAATTCTTTAAAAAAATTCTTTCTATTATAATTATATTTCATTAAATAAAATTTATAAATTAATTAAAGATATATATAGAAGAATATGAAAAAAAATATATAGTTAAATTAACTTTAACTACTTATTTCTTAAATTGTGTAAAATACAAATAAAATTATAATTTTAAAACGGAAAGGGTATTATTTTTTTTTTTACCAATGGGCCAAATCAACCCAATCCAATCACCATTTCGATCAATATAATAATTCTAGCCTCTCCTAGAGATACAGAAAATCATGTTTTAAAAATTTATGTATTAGATATACTTAATTATATCTCTATTGATAATGCTGCAAACCCTTTACCTTGAAAGTTTCTTAAATAATTTAATAATATTTTATGGTGGCAATAATAGTTATTACAGATTATTTATAAGACAATTATGATAAAAATCAAATGAAGAAGTAAAAAATTATTATACCATTTTTATTTTTCATAAATCACTTTTTCAATATCCTCAAACTAAAATTTTTTTTGTTAAGAAATTATTTCGTTCATTATCATATATCGATTTAAACTAAGTTGATCGATTATTTTACAAATTTTCCTCCTTTTGTATAGTTGATTTCAAATAATGAATTCTCCAATTTTGTATAGTTGATTTCAAATAATGAATTCTCCAATTGACTAATAGTGATCAATTTAACACTCCTAAAAGCCGTTCAAACCAATGTATATACAAACATCCTAACAGAAAAGAAACCCTATAATAATAAAATAAAAAAAATAAAAAAAACACGATACCCCATATTTAATGTGTATGGATGGACCACGTGTAATTGATATATACATATATAGGGTTAGTTTTTTTTTTTCTTGATCATTTATACAGGGTTAGTTTATGCAAGGCTAAGCTTGGCGGTTCACGGACGGACAACCACAGTTGGGAAGAATGTGGGAACCCATACTGATTTAAGACTGCAAATTATGTCATGTCTAATGAATTATGTGAGACATTAGATCAGATCAGATAATCAAACACATCATCATCACCAAGTAAATTAAATTATATTTTCTCTCATCTCTCAAAATAATTATTCACTTTTATTTAAAAAATATATTTAATATTTTTTTATTTTATTTTTTAATAAATACATTTTAAACAACAACAACAAAGCTTTAATCCCAAATCAATTGGAGTCGGCTATATGGATTCTTCGTTTCCACTCAATACGATTTAAGATTATCTCTTCTGATAGATGTAACATCATAAAATTATTTTGGACCACCTTTGACCAAGTCAGTTTAAGCCTATCTCTGGCTCTCTTAGTTATATCTACTCTAACTTATTCGATTTTTCTAACTGGCGCATCGCTAAGTTTTCATTTTACATGGCCAAACCACCTCAATCTATGCTCTCTTTTCTTATCCTCAATAGGTGCTACCCCAACTTTTTCTCTAATACACTCATTGCGGATTCTATCCATCCTAGTATGACCACATATCCATCTTATCATTCTCATTTTCGCAACATGCATTTTACTCATGTGTTGTTCTTTTACTGCCCAACACTCACTACCATACATCATAGCAGGCCGTATTACAGTGCGGTAAAATTTTTCTTTTAATTTAATTGGCATCTTTCGATCACATAGTACTCCTGTAGCGCCTCTCCACTTCATCCAACCAGCTTTAATCCTATGATTACATTTTCTTCACAACCCCCATCTTCTTGAAGAATTGAGCCAAGGTATCTAAAATAAATACTATGAGACAATGTTATTCCGTCTAAAATAATTTTGCCTCTTTCTCTATTCTCGCTATTAAATCTGCAATGCATATACTTAGTCTTAGTCCTACTTAGCTTAAAACCCTTAGATTTCAAAGTGCTTCTCCATAACTCCAACTTTTGATTTACCCCTGCTTGAGTCTCATCTATTAATACAATATCATCTGCAAACATCATACACCAAGGGATGTCATCCTGTATATATCTTGTTAGCTCATCCATGACCAAGGCGAAAAGATAAGGGCTCAAAGCTGAACCTTGATGTAATCCAATAGAAACAAAAAAATCCTTAGTATCCCCTCCCACGATGCGGACACTGGTGGTAGCTCCCTCATACATATCCTTCAAGATTTGGATATATCGTATAGATATTCCCCTACGCTCTAGGACTCACCATAAAACTTCTCTAGGGACTCTATCATACGCCTTTTTCAAGTAAATAAAAACTATATGTAAGTCCTTCTTTATCTCTCTATACTTTTCCATCAAATCTCTTATAAGAAAAATAACTTCCATAATTAATCGACCAGGCATAAAGCCAAACTGATTTGAGAAGATACAAGTATCTAACCGCAAACGGTATTCCACAACTCTTTCCCACTATTTCATAGTGTGACTCATAAGTTTTATACCTCTATAATTTGAGCAATTCTGAATATCTTCTTTATTCTTAAAAATAGGTATCAAATTATTTTGTCTCCATTCATTAGGCATTTTCTTTGAACTTAAGATCTTATTGAACAAAGATGTCAACCATGTAACTCCTGTATCTCCCAAACATTTTCAAACCTCAACAGGTATCTCATCTAGTCCACAGGTTTTACCAACTTTCATCCTCTTCAAAGCTTCTTTAACTTCCGAAAATCTAATATGTCTAGTGTATTTCACATTTTTTCTCCGGTCTAACGTCTAAACCCTCAATGTTATCACTATGGTTATCATTAAGAAGTTTCTCAAAATAGCTTTTCCATCGTTCCTTAATATCATCTTCTTGAACCAAAACCTTATTCTTTTTATTTTTAATGCACTTAACTTGGTTTAAATCATGACATTTCTTTTCTCTTATCTTAGCCAATTTATATATAGCTTTTTCTCCTTCATTTGTTCCAAGTTTCTCATACAAACTCTCTAAAGATTGCGCTCTTGCTTGACTAACTGCCTTTTTAATATCTTTTTTTGCTTGTTTAAACTGCTCAAAAGCATCATTGTTATTACACTTTGGGCAAACTCTTATACCATTCCTTTTTATTTCTTACCGCTTTTTGCACTTCCTCATTCCACCACCAAGACTCTTTCGAGGGATTTCCACACTCTTTAGATTCTCTAAGAATCTTTCTAGCTACTCTTCTAATAGTTGTAGACATGCATATCCATATATCATTTGATGACATACTCACATCTTCCTCCCACACTCCAGCTTTGACCAACTCATCCTTGAACAACAATTATTTTTCACTTTTTAAAATCTATCACCTAATCTTAGGACTATTGTTCCTCTTTGGCCTACTAGTCAACATCTTAAACTTGATATTTAAAACTACTAACCTATATTGAGTGGTCAAAGCCTCACCTGGAATAACATTACAATTCTTGCATCGAGTTTGATTGGCTTTTCTTGTGAGTATGAAGTCAATTTGACTTCTATTTTGCCCACTTTTAAAGGTCACTAGATGTGATTCCCTTTTTATAAAACATGTATTTGCCATAATCAAACCATAGGCTAAAGCAAAATCAAAAATACTATTACCTTCTTCATTTCTAATTCCAAAACCATACCCTCCATGTACCTTCTCAAAACCTACTCTATCTTTTCCTACATGTCCATTTAAGTCTCCTCCTATAAAAATATTTTTCATCATTTGGAATCTCTCACATAAATTCATCCATGTCATCCCAAAAATTTTACTTGTTCTCCCCATTCAATCCAACTTGAGGGGCATATGCACTAACTATGTTGATGGTCTCATTCTGGATCACAAGTTTAATTGAAATAATCCCATCGCTTACTCTTTTCACCGATATAACCGTCTTCTTTATATTCCGATCCAAAATTATACCTACTCCGTTTTTACTTCTATCTGTACATGTATACCACACTTTATACCCAGTATTCTCAACGTCTTTACTTTTCCCTCCAACCCATTTAGTCTCTTGGATACAAGCAACATTAATTTTTCTTCTCTCCATAGTATCAACAAGTTCTCTCAGTTTACCTATAGGAGTTTCTTGTGTATAGCCGGTCCCAAGCTCGGATAAAGGAGGAGGGTTGCGGTAGGTGACAACCCGCGTAAAACTTTTGTCATAATATGGATTCTAATAATAAATATATTTTAAATAAAAAATTACATTAATAAATATATTTTAAATAAAAAATTAATAATAATTTAAATTATTTTTAAAATAAAATAAATATATAAATAAAGATAAAAATATATAAATTATTAAAATATTAATTATATTTTTTTAAAATTTATAATAAAAAATTAGACAATTTTTATAGAAGAGTATCTACCGTGAACTTTGATTCTATGCTGTTATGTATGCCCCTGTTGTTGATTGCCGACAATATATATAACAAACAGCTAGCCCAAGATATATATATCAATTCAAGATTTTAGAGGATTAAGAAGACAAGTCTGAATATGCAAGTGCAATTAATTAATAACTGTAACATTGCCATTTTAAATATCACTTTAAGAATGAGAAGATTAATAATCAAAGATAATATGATTATTGCTCTAGAAAGTTCCAATTTAAGATATATGCTTCATGCTAATAAATTAGTCCAATCAATGATGGATTATTCACTATATAATTACTATCTAATAGAAAAGTACTTATCTAATGAAACATAATTTAGCGGTAGATGCATTTCTGCTGGAGAATATACACCCAGATCGATCCCCCTTCTTCCTAATAATACTAAAAAAAAATCTGATACATGAGCAAGATATATATATATATATATATAAGAAAAACCAAAATTTACAGAAAACTGTACTTTGGAAGCCATGACCATGGGCAAAAATTGGGCAAGAAACTGTTAAATTTTATGTTTACAGCAAATTTAAAAGAAGCTAATTTTCGAAATAAATACAGATTAAATCTCTAACTAGAAGCTAAGTATAAAACATGTAGAAATTAAGAAAAGAAAAGAAAAAAGAAGAAAAAGGAGAGAAAATTAAAAAGAACCTGATTTTGATCGGGAGAGAGAAGAAAGTCACGATCTTTGGAAGCCAAAAGAGAAGAGTATATAAAGCTTGATGAAAGATTTTTCTGAGATTTTTCTGCTCCATTTTCTTTGGTTATTTGTTCCGTCTCCAAGCTCATCACCTCCTTGTTTCTCTTTTTCACTGTCTCACGCTCTCTATCTCTCTCTTCTCTCTCTCGGCTTCAATTGTTTTGCTTAATTATATCCTTTTTCCAACACTCGTCACACGCAGCATACTGTAAGAAACTCTAGCCTATTATCGTCCCTATTTTAATTCGCTACACCTTCACTCACCGCTGCCGCTCATTCTGCTTAATTCAACTTGTATAATATTATAATCCAAATTTATCATAATTTCAACTTAATTATATTAAAAATATTAAATTAATTAGGTCAAAATTATAAATATTTTTTATCGATTACTATATTTTGAGATTTTATGGTCAAATTGTATAATATATAAATATATATAATATTTTATATATAATTTTATTTATCAAACTAAATAGAATCAAATCAAGTTATTTGATAAATATTATAAATACATGTGCATAATATAAAATATTATATACTCATATAATTTTATTAGTTGAATTTAAATTTAAATAAAAATAAATAAACAACCAATCGAGCTTGATATTTTTTTAAAATATTAATTCAATTTTACTTCAATATGCATTATAAACAACAAAACTTCGATTAGATTAAATTTAATTTAATTTAGCTGAGGTTGTCTCTTTTTGTGGAAACTCGCCCTCTTTCTTTATGAAATGTTAATCTAAATTTTCATATCTAGATTTAGGGATATCGCTGGCATTCTTATCGACTGTAGCCTTAAATCTTGCGCCCTCTCCCTCTACTCTGCACAGCATATGTGTTTTAACTCATTTTTCTTTTTTCTTTTATTACCTGCTAGGTTTTTTGAAATCAGAACTTTTAATGAAAAACATCATGAGATCTATTATAATTGAGCTTGCTAGAGGCTCCGGTTGGCATTGCCTTTTTTCATTCTGGGCTATGGAGTTCAAAGATTGTATTCTTAGACCTATTTATAGCTCATATCAATTTTTTATCCTTCAATCTTTTTCTTCTTGTGGGCTTTCAAATCTCACCCCTCCCTCTTTTTTAAGTTTCAATTTTTAGGAAGAAGCTCCTGCTGGAGTTATAGTGCATTTTATACTGCTTTTGGAGTCGTCTCTTTCTTCTTATTAAGCTCCTTTATAGGATTCTCGCTCCTTTTTTCCCTCAACAAAATCCAAATTTGAGAATGTTCGGGACAGCAGAATTGGCTATTCTCTCAACTATTTATTATTCTACAAGATTTGATGGACAATTATCATCTTGACTCTGCAAATGTTTTTCTGTTCTCGGCCTTGATATAGGTGTTTTCGATTGTTTGTTGGGAGGTGATCTCGAGTTGATTTATGAGCTTCGCTGCAAAGGGTTTATTGAAGTTGTAAATGATTTTGTTTGTGTTTGCTGTCTTGATTGCCTAAATTCTTTTTATTTTTTATGTTTTTTGGCTTGGGTGTTGCCCTTTTTCATCTAGTGTAATTCTCCGATCGTTTCTCCGTATATTGTTCTGTGTTATATTTTAGTTTCTTGCTTTGTATTTTGGTTGAATTTCGAATGAATCTATATTTAATCGGATCTGAAAAATCTGCATGCCCCTACTACTTTTATATAAATTACACGTGTATGCTTTCGTATGAAATATATTTAGTGTGAGTGTTTATATTGGAAGAATTCTCTTGTGTGATTTCTTTTCAAAAAGAGTTTTGAATTGATGTTATTGATTGGCGAACCATCATAAGGGACACCTGTCTTTCCACAAGATTTATATATATATATATATATTTTATTTTGTTATTTTAATAATTCTTTTTTGAAAATTGAAATGGGGAGTTGACGTACGAGGCTCGTATCTTGGAGAGAAAGCTTTTGATCCAACGGCGTTGACAAAATTGTGTCCTTTAACATTCCTTTGCTATGCATTTTCCTGTTCGCATTAATATCAATTATCAAATTTATCATTCTATATTAGAAAGGTTTTTTTTAGAAAAATTAATAGTTAAATGTTTAAATTTTTAAAAAATATTTAATTTAATTTTTTATTGTAAAAAAATTATTATATAGTTCAAGTAATTTTTTATTTTTTTAACTTGAATTTTTTATGTATTCCTTTTATATATGTGTATAATCAATTTTTAAAAAAAATTTATAATATTATATCCGCATATAAAAAAAATCAAATTAATTAAAATATTACAAGATAAAAGTAAAATTCCATCAAAATTGAAAAACAGAAAATTAACTCTCTTTGCATATACAACAACAACAACAATTAAGCCTTAATTCCAAATAAGTTGAGGTCGGCTGTATGAATCCTCAACAAAATAAGCTCAAAAAATACCAAGAAAGATACAATGATAGCTTTGAGAATTCATAAAAAATTTGGCAAAATTTTACACTGGCCGCCAACCTACCGTAACCCTCCTCCTTTATCCGGGCTTGGGACCGACTACGATACTCGCAGGCGGATTATTCATTTAATACTTCCTCCGTCCTACGAAGATTATTCATTATTCTATTTTAAGATGTTTTAAAATAAATTTTCACTTTTATTTATAGAATATATTTTTTATTTTTTATTTTTTAATAAATAAACACTTTAAATTAAAAATTAATTATAATTTAAGTTATTTTAAGATAAAATAAATATATAAATAAAGGTAAAAAAGAAAAATATATAAATTATTAAAGTATTAATTATATTTTTTTAAAATTATAAAAAATAAATATTTTTTATATGACGGAGAAAGTAGTTAAAAAAATATTTCTCAACGTTTAATGTTTTATGTTGTTTAAGAAAAAAAAAAGATCATGCAAGCGTAAGTTTATTGCAAGGATCAAATAGAGCGTGTTTTAAATTTCTGGACTATATTTATTGGAATTAGGCACTCTCTTTTAATAAATATAAATTAATAAATTATTTTTTATTTATTAGTTAATTATTAAAAATTTAATCTAATTCATAAGTTAAATATCTATTTTGGAAAATCAAAAGTATAATTTCTTAATATTTCATTTCGTGAATATATTTAATTTTTCAATTAAAATTTGTGTTACCTTAGTTCAATTTAATAACTGATATTTATTAAAATACATATACCAACTAATAAATTATGCTCCATAACTCAGTAAGATAATAAGATTCTGGTGTATTCATTTACAAAAATAAAGAAAAAAAAAAGAAGAGAGAGAGAGAGATTTTGACGTGTTCATAAATTGAACAATATACCCATATTTAAATACATTATAATCAAATATTATTTTTAATTATTATATTTTAAAATTTATGATTGTTATTGACTCAATCAATAACTATTTTAATTTTTAATATTTATAATAATTAACAGTTAATTGGTATACATAGTTGATAAAATAGATAGTTTATAGCAAAAATTTCATTCATTAATTAAATAATTAATTTTTTTTATATGTGTGAGATAAAAAATATCTCTATTTTTTTTATACAAAAAAATAATTATTTCAAAGTGAAAAATTATATTTTAAGACTTACATCTACTAAAAGTTCTAAAATGGACAACTGAAAATTAGTAAAAAAAATATGAGTTAGCAAATTCGAACCTTAAAAAATTTAGTATCTGTTATATTGAGACGTGATTTCTGAATAAGTTTGATAAAATAAAAAAATAAGCCTCTCACTAATTATACATTCTAATTTCATTCTTGAATATTACAAAAATTTAATATATTAATTAATTTATTAAAATAATAAGCGAGTTATAGTTTTAAATAAAAAAAAGGAAAATTTATCTATTTAAAACGAGCACAATGTTTTCATAAGCTAATTATAGACAAAATTTTTAATAAATTGCGCCCCCTTCTCTATTGAATGTCCTTGTCCATGAATAGCATTGTTTGCATTTTTAGAATTCATTTCCATACGATACCTTAATCTGATAATTAAATGGAAATTTCATGGTTGTCCCAAAATAATTAATAATTACTTATCTTTGGAAATGTCTTCCATTATCCTCTTTATTCGTTCCTCCATTGAAAATTCCAACCGTTCACTTCCCGTCCTCGCTTTCTTACTGTCTTTTCCCAACACCCAAACAAAGTATTAATAATGACATGGATAATGACAATAAGAAACGAATACTATTATTAAATTTAAAAAAATACTAATTAAATTATTTTAAAAATTTTATTAATATTATTTTTATTTATTAAAAAATATTTATTATAAAAAAATTAAATAATTACTCTTTAAAATGACTATAATTAATATTTTTTAAAAATTTTTCAATACTCCCTTTAGCATCGTAAAATCCTCATTCATCAAAATAAAAATATTATTTAAAATTATTAATTTGTATAATAAAAAATTATTTATTTATTTTTAATTATATTATTATTATTAAATTAATTAATAAAATATTTTAATATTAATTAATTAATAAAAAATTCTATAATCTATTCAAAATAATTTCATATAATATTTAAAAATTTTAATTTTTTAATGAATGTGAACGATCTGAATATTACGATTTCGCTACGAGGAAGAGTATCTAATAGCTTAAACATTTTATTTAGTTAAAAGATAATTTTATTAAGTTAAAATTAGATTATATTTATCAAGTGAAATTGACCATATTTGATGATTTTAGTGCCACATAATTAAGAAAAAAAATGGGCTTTCCAATTTAGAGCAAAGTAAATTTTTACTAATTAGTTCATTTGTTGATATAAAAAATTATTTTGAAACAACATGAGACTGCATTATATATTCTGCTTGTAATGAAGTAATAGATTTTTTTATTTTATAAAAATTAAAAAATTAATGATTTTATTGAAAAATATAAATTTGCGTGTATGATTTTTATTATATTTTTATTTTAGTATCAAATATATTTATTAAATATGTAATATTATTATAATATAAAATTTAATATATTCATTAATTTATTAAAATAATAATTATACTATAATTTTGTTTAAAATAAAAAAATTATGCTATCAATTTAGGAAGAAAAATATAATATTAAAAATCACATGAGGAAAATATTTTTTTTCTAATGTCAACACAAGATAGTAAAATTACTTATTCTATTGATGGTAAAATCACTTATTCTATTCTAAATTAAATTAATAGGCTCATTTTTTATTTTATATTAGTAAAAGGATAGTTATTTTTATTAAAAATATAAATTTATGTATATATTAAATAAAAATATTATAAAATTTAATGTGTTAATTAATTTATTAAAATAATAGGTATATTATAATTTACAACTAATGAAAAAAGAAAAGTAAATTTATCAATCGTATGAGTATTAATTATGGAATGAGATATATCTTGAATCTCAAGAGACGAGAATAAGATTACAAGCAAAGTAAACTAAAATAAAATAACATGAAGGACACGTGTAAAGAAAATAGGTGCAGAGCACAAGATGCCGCATGAAAGTGGTTCGCTTAGATGGTAAAACGTCAATTATTGGAATCTAGAAATGGGTCCCACCTTGTAAGTCCAGAGCTTCAGGATTGATGGCCACGTGTCTTTCTTATTGCCGTGTGTTAACTGACTTTAATGAATTAATTAAACAAAAGAAAGAAAGAAGCCCGCTACAAAGTTGCAAGAGCGTATTATAATCTTCATATTTGGACACGTGTTGCTAGTTGTACATAATTTGGTGACACGCGCGCCACTTTATTTTAATTATTTATTTATTTTTTTAGAAAAATTGTCCAAAAAAAATACTTATAATTAAGGAGATGATTAGGTAAGATGAGAACTCATCATTTAAAAAACAAAAAAAAAGAGTGGTTTTGGTCTCAAATTTCAATTATTTAAGTGAAGAGGCATGATGGGTTTTGCTATTCTCATTCTTACATATTTTGTTTCATATAAATAAAGAATAATAATAATAATAATAATAATAATAATAATAATAAGATAAGTGTTTTAATCTATTGTCAGTATTATCCTTAAATGTCAACGTCAAATTTATTGAGGTGTCATGCCACAAATACTACTCACCGTATCGTGATAAAATAATCTTAATTTATATATACTTATAAAAAATTAAAATTTTTAATATTATATAAAATTATTTAAAATCATTTAAAATATTTTTAATTAATTTATAATATTAAAATTATTATATTCTCACATATTAATTAATTCATTAATAATAAAATTTTAATTGAAAAAATTTAATTAATTTTTATTAATTACATAAAGTGATGAATTTAGTGATATATTTTTTTATTTATAAAAATATCAATTTTGATGAGACGAGTATAATAATAAATAAAAAAGTACTTTAAAATAAAATTTCAATAATAAATATATATTGTTGAATAATAAATTTAAAATTATTTTTTTATTCTCATATTATTATTAAAAAAATTAAATGAAATACTAAATAATGAAATATTTTTATAACCTTTATTATATATAATATAAAAATTATATGTTGGTCGAAGTATAATGTAATAAGTGGCAGAATTAAGAGGGTCGTGAGAAGACTTACAATATCCTTTTGTTGGTAGCCAACAACACTTGTAAGGAGGAGAAGGGTGTTCTTGGCCGCTGGCCATTCTATTCCTGATTAAGGGGAGCCTCCTGTGAAGAAGGAAGGTTTGGCGTGTTGTTGTGCTGGTTTGATGGCTAAGGGCAAGAGTTAAACATAAGTTTTTTTTTTTTTTAAATTGACTTAGCAGAAATGATGTTATTTTAGCCAAAAAAATTTATTTTAATAATTTTGGATGGAACGATATCATTTCAACCAAAAATTATTAAAAATAATAATAATAAAGCTTTGTAAAGTTATATTATTAACATAGTTGATGACCCAATAGGCATCAGCCAAGTCCAAGGACATAACGAGAGAGAGAGAGAGTGATTCGAGGCAACTGGCGAAGAAACGGTGAGCAGCAGTAGCAAGGGAGCATCGATAATTATTATGAAAATTTGTCCCCTTAGTATATGCCTGATTCCGCCACTAAATATAACAAAAATAATTTGGAAATACATGAAAATGTATTTATGTGTTCTCTAAAAGAATTGAACATCAAGTATTTTGTATAAAAATCAAGTTTATAATTAAATAATACCGGCTATTCTTTTCCTTATTAAATGCTCTCTTCATTTTAAATTGTTAAATATATTTTTTATTTTATAATATTTATTTTATTATATTTTACTAAAGTATAATTAATAGGTTAATATTGCTTAGCTTTGAGACTGTAATATTTGTTGAGAAAATTGAATCTAATAAATTTTCTTAAAACATTATTAAATATTAAAAATTTGCAAGAGTCTATTTGATTCAATAATAAAATAGACGAATAGCTAATTCTCAACAGCAAAATAAATGTTAAACAAATGTAATATAAAAATAGAATATAATAATTGGTACAAGTAAAAAAAAAAACTTATAATAATTTTAGTTAATAAATATATTTTAAAATGGATACAGAAGATCATAAAAATTGCGTATTGAAATAGCTTTAGTAAGTTCATTCTAATAGTGAAAAGAAAATAAAATAATAAAAGAGATATTACCTTTTAAAAATTTATATTTATAGTGCGTCCAGAAGATTATTAAAAATATATTTTATAAAGTTATATTCTGAAATTATATTTTACTAGAGAAATTATATTATCATATTTAAAATATATAATAAAATATTAACTCATTTAGTTATAACCCTTACTAAAAAATGTAATTAATATTTAAACTATTTTTATAATATTTTTTTATTATTTTATCATATTATAAAATAGAAGTATAATTATCTTTTAATATTAAAATTTTTAATTCTCATTCTCAATAATTTTTTTTTACTTTTTTTTATGTAAAATATTTTATCAATTAATTAGTAAAGTCTGTTGAACCTAATATTTTATTTTATATAAATTATTTATAAAATAAATATAATATACTTAATCAAAGAAGATTATATAGTTAATTTTTTAAAATTTTAGTGCAAATCAAAAGCACTATTATGCTATTTATTTAGGGTGGATCTTGTTTTTAATAATAAATATCATTGTAAATATTTTTGTAAATATTATATTTTATATATTGTATTTTAAAAAAATAATATTTAAATCATTGCAATTTAAATATTTATACTATTTATTTATAATTTTTATACATATGTATTTTAAAGGAAAATACTCAATCATTTTTCATGCATTGGACCTAATACCCAGCAGAGGCCCACTTCTATAAATAAATTTGAGCCTCATTTGTCTAGGTTGATTTGGGTATATAATGGACAGGTGCCTTTTCAAAACGTCTTGATAAAGGTAAGACAATTACACATTTCACTATATTTTATAAAATTTTTATATATTTTGTCAAAAATATTTTGATTATTTTATAAATATATATAATAAATATATAATAAGTTCTATAAATCTGATAAATTTAAAATTAATTACATATTTTAATAATTTTAAAATATTTTAAAAAATTATTTTTTTACAATTTAATAAATAAGTCCGACTGAAGTTGTATTTAAAAAAAGCTATTTTTTAAAAAAAAAATTGGACTCATCCACTTACAATTTTTCTTATTAATTGAAGTTAGAAGCCCTATGGCCAAGTCTCATCTCATCATTTTAAATTTTGAAAAATTACACCCTTCGTCATTTTCATAAAATTTTCTTATTTTTCAGAATTATTTTAATTATTTTACAATAGACTTATAATAAGTCCATAATAAATATAAATTCATTAACTCATAATAAATTATATAAATCTAGTATTTTTATAAAAAAAATCATTAATTTTGTAAATCTGAAAATACTTTTAAAAATATAATAAATTTAAAATTTTTTAATTTTTTTTATATTTTTGAAAAGAACCCTTTAAATTTTATGATTATTTATGATTTATTTTGTCCAAATCAGTTTAAAGACACCCTACCCTACGCAATGCCAATTTGGTCGATCCATAACCCTTCAGTAATTGGCTATTCCTTTAATATCAGTGTAGATTTTTTCAAATAACAATAACATAAGTTCAATGGCAGAATCAGGATTTTACTGAGATGAGATCGATGGCGTGTACTGACGATGGTGGGGTTGTCCTACTTAGGCTGCTGCTGCTGGTGGCTGGTTCAACTTGGGGAGGGAAGGGGGAGAGGAAAAAAGGAGAAAACGCAGTCCCTTTTTTATTTTTGAACCGGTCCAAGAGAAACGGTGTCGTTTCGCTTGGGCCAATTTTTTTTTTTTAAATTTACCCCTAGCGAAACGGTGTCATTTCGCCAGGAATCAATTTCTAAAAAAAAATTAGCCCATGGCGAAACGAGTCTGTTTCGCCAGGAACTAATTTATAAAAAAAATAAAAGTATTTGCAGCAAGGGATTCATCTATCCCTCGCTGCAAATCATCTGCAACTCAGCTCCCTTCAACGGGGCTGAGTTTAGCTCGAGTTTAGCTCCTCTGTCGGCTTTATTTTTACTGATCGCCGGTGAAAAGATCGTGTGATCTCACACAATCCCATGGTCATTCCGCTGTATAAGCTCTTAATTGAATTTATCAAATTGATTATGATGTTCTTGATAATTTCTAAATATATATAATTGCCAAGTAGACCTCCCAGTCCAAGGGCCCCCTACAAATTCATAAAATTAAATATCAAAAATAATTAATAATTCAGAATAAAAAATAATTTTACTGAAATTACATAAATATAATCTCTATATCTAATTTCATTTTTTACAACTTATAAAAAAAATTAATAGACTTTATAATCAAATCAAATCAAATTAAATTAAATTCACGTTCTGTTATCAATGAAACTAAAGTAGAAAATCAATTAAATTCGACTCATAATCATATTTATTCTCAAATAACTCATTATATTATGCATAACTGTTTATTTATTGGTTATGGTTGTGTCATTTTTTAATTAATTAATTGGTTTATATATTTGTATATTATAAATTAGATTAGTGGCTTAACTCAATTTTACTGTCAATATAATTTGTCTTAATCACTCCCTTTAATAAAGTTATTCACTTTAGAAAAAGGCAAAGGAAAAAAAATTTAACAGCCTTAGTTTTATTGGTTTTGTTATCCTTTTAATTATTATTTTAATTATAATTGTAGGTAGTTGCATCAATCAATTTTAATCATATAATGTTACATGTTATATATATATATATATATGATTAAATTATCATATAAAATTCATTGACAAGAAAACCTTTTTTTATTAAATTATTTTTTTCAAAAAAATAAGAAAAAAATTTAAATAATAACTAGTCTAGATAAGAAAGCTTCAAAAATCATTTCTAAACAAAAACAAAATTAGACCACGAGGGATAACAAGAAGTCGGTGAAATAAGAAATAAAAAAATTAAAATTTAATTATCAAAAAATATCAACTAATTAGTCTCTTGATAAATATAATAAACTTGAATATTCTAATTTACAGCTTATAATATCTATAATACAATGACAGCGGTGAAATATTTAATAATTAATCATTATAATTTAAATCTCACCCCTTTAATTTTGTTCAATACAAAAGGATTAAAATTTATTTTTTAATAAATCAAATCAAACTAATGATGAGTTAGATTAGATCAACACAATCTTTAATTTGCAAACTAAATTTGCAAAAAAATAAAAGAGTTGGAAACGGAGACAACAAGCATTATATAAAATAAAAATATAATACTAAATGGATAAAATTAATCCGAATAAAAAAAAATTATGTATTAATTATAATAAATATAAAATTAAAATAATTATTTTTTTAATATAATCAATACATAAAATTTTTTTAATCTTGAATCAATTTAATTCATACAACATTTATGAAAATAAAAATACTTATACTGTCACATGGATTTTAGCAAAACCGTCCAAAAAAAACATTCCTAAAATTAGCTTTTATTTGATGCACAAAAAGAATCAAGGCATCTATTAGAATTTTTTGGAAAATTTATTTTATATGAATAATAATAATAATAACTAAATATAAATACAGCTGACAATCCTTTTTTCTACACAAAACGACATCATCTTATCAGTCAGTTAAAGAGTAGAATTCTGCAACCATATTTTCCATCTTTACCTGAAGTTTAACTCTACACAAAATTCTTTTGACGTCTGTTAAAGCCTTGTAGCATTTGTCTTATAGCATTAAATATTAAATATGAAAATATGCAAAAATTAATTAAAATTTAAATTGAATAAATATTTTTTTTTGACAATTTTATTATGATTTTGATTATTTTTTTATTAAATTAAATGTAAGTCATTAACTATATTTTCACAATTTATTTATTTTAAAATGCTATATTTTTAATTATTGAAAATTTTAATAAAAATATATATTTTTTGCTTGTAACCATTATTATAATTGTATTATTTGGTATAATTATAAATTCTTTTTAATAACTGAAACTTTTTTAATAATTCTCTATCAATTAATTTATAACGATTTGATATGAGCAATTCAGTTCATCAAATATTTTTAATATTAAATTTAAAATTTAGAAGGATTTAACATGTGCGATTCAGTTCATCAAATATTTTTAATATTAAATTTAAAATTTGAAAGGAAATAGTTTTAGAGTAATAAAATTCTAATAATTATTTTAAAATTATAATATAACTAAATATAAATATATTTATAATTTAATGATAAATATATATTTTTAAACGAATAAATCCAAGGAGCAATTTCCTTCCCTATAATATATTATATATTAAATGTCAAAAAATAAAATACAAAGAGCTCATGCAGAATTACGGGAAAAATATCTGATCGATATGAACTTCAGTCAGGTGGGCAACCGTAATTGAATTAGGTCGAAAACTGTGGGCATCTAAAAAGAGACAGTTACAGGGAGCAGCCAGCCAAGCCAGCACCGGCTTTTTAAGAATCTATGCACCGCCACCCTGCCACCAGTTACCTACATACACACACTGACACACTCTTCATCGAATTGGCGATTTCAATTGCCAAAATTAATTAGTAACTTTCCCATAAATGATTACAATCTCTTAAATTGCTTTCAATTCCCAATTATTGAAAGATTCTCTGACATTCATCTCCATTTTCGAGAATTTAGAACGAAATTTCGACTTTGTATTGCTCGAGGATTCTCTGATGCTGACAAGTGACAACATTTTCACTCCTAATTTCATAATTTTAATTAAAATTACTATCAGATTAATGATGTTCATGGTTCACCCGTGTAATCCGCCATGATATTATGCCTTCTATCGATCTAGCTAAGAACAAACAAAACAAATAATATAATGATTAATTAAGCAACTATGAACAAAAATTCTATATCTATATAATTCATACAATATATTCCTAATAATCCAAATCAGAGGCATTTCAGAGAGTAGCTAATTAAGCTGCTTCTTCTTCTTCTTCTTCTTCTTTTTGTTTGTATTGAATTGGCAAGGATTTTGATCAGAAGCACTGAAAAATTGGGCGTCGAGCTTGGCACGATAAACCGGACAGATAGAATGTTTGCAAAGCCAAGTGTCAAAGCATTCCAAATGGAAGCCATGATTGCAATCAGGAACAAGCCTAGCAGGTTGCTCGCTCTCGATCTCATCTAAACAAACCGCACACTCTGTCCCCATAACCAGCTCCTTTCCAGTCAATTTAGGCAATTTTTCGAGATCCGACGCCGATAATCCTCTCTCCACTTTGGCCTTAACTGTCGCCGGCGGCGGAATTCCTGATTGGTTATTATTCGCAGCGTACCAAAGAAGACAAATATAGACGACGAACACTGCGCTCATGCCAACACAAGATAAAAAAAAGAGCCAAAAAGACTGAGAGAAGCATGTTTTGGTTAGGAACGGCGGCGGTAGTGGCGGTGGTTATGGTGTTATTCACGGAGGTTGTGGCGGAGAGGGAGAAAGGAGGAGTAGCGGTGGTGGTGAGTAGAGCACACCATCGCGCATTATAGGTGGGAGAAATGAGGAAAATAAATATGGAGGAAGGTGGGGGAATGGTGTTGGGTTTTTCAGGTAAATGAATATAGTGATTATTAAGCCGACGTGGAATTTAGTGTTTTAGTGAAAATTAGTAAAAAATAGCAAAAAAAATAGAGTAAAACACTTATTTTTGAACTTTTGGAACGGCACGTTTCGTGGCAGAGAAGGAAAGGGAGCAATTAGCAAAGGATCTTTTAAAACGGCTTTACTTTAGTGCGTTTTGCTTCACTACTGCGGCCATTCATCGTTGTCTCCGTGTAACATCTTTAATTACAGCTGGACTTTCGTTTCTTTTTAGAAATTTTTAACTTTTTTGGCACATAGGGTTTTGTGTTTATTTGCCCATAGAATTTTATTTTATTTTTTTATTTTTTTATTTTTTTAATTTAATACACTTGTTATAAGATGACTTAACTACCTAATTAAAGAGAGGTTGAGCTTTGATTACCCTCATGCACTCTGTGTGTCTCATAGTTTTGAATTGGAAAAAAAAAATGAAAAAAAAGTAGAATATCCTGACTTGGGGCAGAATATTTCACCATTTTCATGGATTTTCACTAAAATTACAGTTAGTTGATGTGGTATGCATCACTATGCAAATGTAATTTGTCGAATTCAATTTTTTTAAAAAAAGCTTAAATGTGTAATTTATTAAAATATATTTAAGAGATGAATATATTAAAAATCATATTAGACAGACAAACTGTTTAATATGGTTTTTAAAAGGCATAATTCAATTTTAACTCGAATTCAAATATATTTTCTTAGTAATTTTGTATGAGCCTACTTTATTTGTTTGTTAATTAGCCGCTTTGCTGTTTATTTCTTCTCTCTTACATTTATTCTGTTGATGATTCACGTTTTAAATTTTTTTTATCTTTTTCAATAAATTGAGGCATATGATTTTTTTCATATTTTCACTTAAAAATTTAATCTCGATACACCTGTCTTAATATAAAAATTTATATAAAAACTGAGAAGATTTGTCTTTAAATTTATAAATTATTTATGGTGAAAACAATGCGTTCATGTTTTATGCGTTAAAATTAAAAAAAAAAACAATAAAAATACAAAATGTATTGAAAAAATATTGAACTAAATAAATTTCAATATGGGCTTTTTAAAGATGTTTTGCGTGATAAGAAAGGGCAAATAATTGAAGCGGTTAAACTATTGATCTATCTATCCATTTCTGATAGACATGAACTTGGGTCGTGGGGAAAGGGAAAAGGTTGAGTTCATGAATCATGTTGGTTGTTTATAATCATTATAGTTTTTTTTTTTTTTTTTAATGTCATTCTTGTCTGCTCATTATCTGGTGCACATGATCTACCCAATAAGGCGTTGCTAATAAGTCAATATATTCATGTTCAAAAAAAAAGAAAAAAAAATGAATCTATGGGGCTCCTTTCATTTCATTTTAAATGACTATTTAATCTTACTTAAAAAACAACTTTTAAATTTATATTTATTTGAAAGTAACAACTAAGACTGCAAATGAGATAAATTACTCGAATTTAATTTAAATTTTAGCTACATAAAAACTCGATCATATTTGAATTTGTTTAAAATAAATCAAATTTAAACTGTTTATTTATTAAATGAGTCAATTCCATACTGGGAGATATTTAACTCGTCAAACTTACGAGCTAGCTCATTTTTAGATCATATTAAAAAATATTATATATATATATATTAGTATATTATTTTTATTAATTTTACTATTAGTCTTATTTTTTAAAAAACTTATATCTCAAATTATATTTACTAGTACTGTGTTTTTTGTATGACATGATTAATTACGTATTATGAGTATAATAATATTATATAATTACATATTAATAGTTACTAATTTTTAATAAATAAATATAAAAAATACTTATATATTATTAAATTTAACATATTTTTACTAATAATAAATATAAAAATATATTTATAAAAATATATTAAATATTAAGAGTTAGATACACATGTTTATGATAAATGATATCAGTATTAATATAGGAATAAATTTGATAATAACTCTCATGATATATTAAAAATTAAAATGATATTATCATCATCATCAACATCGTCAATTAGCCTTCTATCAATAAATATAATAATAAGTTTTTATTCGTATTATTATTATTATTAGTTGATTAAATTTTTATTTAAAATCATGCACATTATATCTTTATTTTTGAATATAATTATGATATATAATATTAATTTAAAAAAATTTACTATGTATAGTTTTTTTTTAATTTTTATTTGTCATATATTCAAATATGTTAACCAAACTCGAATTCAAGCTCAGCTCGTTGAACATGTTAATAAGTCAAACACGAGTTAAATTTGCAATTTTAATATAAATTGAGCTCGAGCTCAAATTTAAAGTGTCAAGCCAAGTATGAGCTTGTCTAAACTCAACTCAACTCGTTTATAGCCCTATCAACAAATATAACAAAATAAAATGAGAACTGCTTTTCTTATTTTTTTTATTTGCACAATAAAAGAAAGAACAAAAATATTTTTTTTATTTTTTCTTAAATTTATTAAAACCCTGTTTCATCAATTTAAAAAAACTGAGAAATACAAAATAAAAGAGTATAAATTGTGAAATTAATAATCTATCCCTCACTAACTTATATAAAAAAAACTTGTGTACCAAATGGTATACCCAAAAAGAATTTTAAATTTATAAAAATAGTCATAAAAATATATTTTATAAATTTTATTTATTTTTTCATGTTAGTTAGATAACTAAACAAAAGAAAATAAATAGAAATACTCTTACCTATGTTTCTTTTATATATATATATTTATTTATTTTCTTTTATATTGCACTACTAAATAACTAAACATAAGCTTAAAGTTAATTTTAATATAAAATACTTAACATTTAATAATATCAAGATAAAAATTTAATAGTATTTACTAATTTATTATTTATATTTAATGTTATTATTAATGTTAATAAGAATAAATACTGAAAAAATAAATTATTAATTTATAATAAACTGATAATTATATTTAATTTCTTTACGAGTGAAACTTTCTAAAATCATTTAAAATGAAATAAATAGGGTATAATTTATTTTTATTAAAATTTATAATAATTTAGTAAAATATATAGTTTTTTATAAATTATAATTATAATAAAAATAAAATATATCCTAACAAAAATAAAAATATTTATATGTGAGCAGTGTTGACACCGTTAACCGGCCTCTGTAATCCAATAGCATGTCTGCACCTGTAAAGTAAGTACTCTATTAATAAAATAAAATAGACGAACATCAACAACTAAATAGAGTGGCACAGCTGAAGCATGGTGGGCCCATAACCCACCCACAGGTCCCACGATCGAAACCTGGCTCTGATCAGAGAAAGGTTTCTTAATTTTTTTTATTTCTTCCCACTAATAGCTGCTCCTTGTTTTTGTTTCCCAAAATATTGCAGAACTAAAATGTCATTGGCATTATGCTAATTTTTTAATTATCCCATTTCCTTTCTCAACTCCATTACCCAACTTTTGAATAATTTATGCCATTTTTGTAGATAAAATTTAACCAATTAATTCAAACAATTTAATCAATTAGATGCAGTCAAATACATATTAATTAATTTAAAAGATAATTGTGTTATTTTTAATATATTTTATACTTTTTTATAAGAAAAAGAAAAATCTTATAAATAATTATCCAAATAAATAGCATTAATAAGGATATTGTGAGAACGATCCATCTATCTGCTGTCCATATTCTGATTCGGAATACATATATAACTCTAATTAATAATTATCCAAATGAAAATCTTTTTTTATTCGAATAATTTAGGCCATTCTGTAGATAAAATTGAACCATTTAATTCAAACAATAGAATTAATTAGATGGAGTAATGTAAGTGCATATTATTTCATTTCAAAGATAATTATGCTATTTAAGTACATATTATTTAATTTAAAAAATAATTATGCTATTTGAAAACATTTTATATTTTTTTAAAAGAAAAATCTTATTAATAACTATCTAAATAAATAATAATAATGATGATATTGAGACAGTGATCAATTATTGACCACATTCTGACTCGGAATATGTAATTTTATCGAATATATGAATTAGATAATTCGTAGAACGCCTTATAAAATTAAGTTTTATCGTAATTAAAACTTGAAGAATGAATGAGAAAATAAAAGGAAAATGTATCAAGCTTATGATACTGGCCAAGTACATTAATTAATGGATATTTTTACACTTTTCTTTATCTCATATGTATTAAGCTCATGCTGAAGACTAAATGCACTTCTTAATCCCCAACTTTTTCTTTATCATTTTTTTATTGCTCTCTTTATTTAAATAAAATGACAGCTTTCTGTTTATATATATTTATTAAAAGAGCAATTTAGTATGTGAATGCTCTCGTAATAAATAGAGTTTGAGAAAGGATTAATAAATAGAGTCTGAGAAAGAATTGGACCCATTGGATATTTGTACGCGATATTCTCTTATAATTAATTATAAAAGGTCATTTTTACGATTCGAACCCGCGACCTCAGATCACACGGCGATAACACTTATCGTTGTGACAAAGTTAAAAAAATTAATTTTTTTTATAATATATTAAAATTATTATATTAATTAATATTAAAATTATTATATTTTTACTTACTTACTTAATTAATAAAAAATATATTTAAAAAATAATTAATTTTTTTTATTATATAAGAGTGTTTTTTTTAATAATTTTTTTTCCAATGATAATTTTACTTGGACGGAAAGAGACTAAATAAAAACATTTTAAAAAAAAGAAAGACTATTAAAAGAATGGCCATTTTTCCAACTTGATAATGACTTGCCATTAATAAAGCTCCCGCAAAATCAGAGGTGAGCAATAGAGAAAAGCAGATAAAATAAAAGAAAATGGGAAGCGCACATCTCTCTGCTGTGATTTCATTCTTTATCTTTGTTATTAATGTGTCTATACAGAACTTGCATGCCCAGAGCTTACTGCCTCCTGCAAGTTACGATGGGTTCCCATATCAGAAGAATCTTGTACGTGACGCTGATACAATCTTGATCGAAGCTTTCTACGATCCTGTTTGTCCCGATAGCAGAGACTCCTGGCCTCCTCTCAAACAAGTTCTTCATAATTATGGCTCTCGCACTTCTCTCGTTGTTCACCTCCTCCCTTTGCCGTCTGTATCTCTCTCTCTCTCTATTGAAAATTGAAGTAAAAAAATTCGATTTTGCTGCTAATACTATGTTTTTTAAAGTTTATTTTTTTTCGCATGAATTTGTCAAGAAATATTCAATTTTAATCTATACCTATGTTATGTTTTGCAATTTATGGAGACAAGAAATGGGAATCGATGCAACTGTTGCAGAATAGCAAGAGATTCATTAGGATTAAGCGGAAAAATAGGGGAAGTCTCAATTGGGTGCAGTTATTGAAAACACTATGCTTGATTATCCTTTGTATGGAGCTGTAATTAGAAATAGATTTTAGATAATTAGTGAGGTTTAAACGGCTTGTCCAAAAAAAAAATTAGGCTGTTAAAATTGAAAAAAATTCAAAATTTTTTGGAGCTTTAAGGGGTTATCAAGTTCTGTGAGATACTATGAAATTTGAACGTGAAGCTACTGGAAATTTGTGTTTCTTTCTCTAGGCACTATTTTGTTGTACCACTATACAATGGCTCCTCTGCTCTTAAGTTAGGAACTTTGAGCTAAATCTGTTCTTTCTCAATCTGTTTTTGCTGTGGCTGTAAGCATTTAGAAATACAATATCTTTAAGAAACTGCGGCCCTAATTCTAACTCAAAATTTTTTTCCCTGCTTATGCGTGATGTGCAACTTTGTATTTGCTTTGAAAATGAAAATGAATTCTCTCAATTCGCAAATGATTTTTACAGTGTCCTTTCTTGAAGCTGCAGATACCATGACAATGCTTTTGTTGCCTCTCGTGCCTTGCACATTGCAAACCTGCTAAACACTTCTTCTACATTTCCCTTGTTAGAGCGTTTCTTTCAGCATCAGGTTAGTATACGTACTATATCTCTCCAGTTATGAATGATGATTTGCATCTGGAACATAAACAATGGGAAATCAACTGAGCAGGATAAGAACATTGCAAGCCTTGTCTTCCACCCTATGCCAAATCTGTTTCTTGTAATGCGGTATGCTTATGCATTGCTATAAGCTAGAATATTAACATAAAGGTGGAAAATATTGCTAGTCTTTTCCATTTGATTAACTGCTATCTTTAAGCTTGGGGCTTTAATCTTTGTTCCATGTAATTGGTGTGGGATGTCACGCTTTCTAAAGCCTTTTTTTGCTTCAGATTGTGTTTATCTGTGTATGTTGTGTGGAACCCTACTTAAGGTTTATGGTGGGATCCTACTTAAGGTGGAGTTGTGATGGGTCATGCCCTTAAATTGATTAATCTTAAAGAGGCTGGTGGGTCTTACGGTATTTACAGCTCAAGTCAATGTTCTTCAACAAATGGAAAGTATAGAATGGTTCTTGGCAATTACTTTACGATTTATGCTGCAAGTCAATAATATTAGCGTATGTTCAGATTCAACTGCCAACTGAAAAAGTATACATCCATTTTATAGAATTAAGACTAACTTTTTGGTACTTTAGCTTTTACATAGAATCGCTCTGTCAAGATTCTTTTGCTTCAAGTTGTAAATTCCAGTCTTTTTCTTCTTCATAAGAAGTCAAGTTTGCACCTTTCAATGGCTCATGTGGAGTCTCAAGTCGTATTAGAACTGTTCACTTTCTATGATGCTTCACAAAAAGACAAATATAATGCTTTTGTTTAGTCCCAAATTCACTTGTTTTGTGCTTAAAATGCGACTGTTTCCTCTTTTATGTATATCTTACTGAATCAGGTCTATGCTTGTGGTGTTTTGTGTTGCATTGCATCTCTTTCTGTTCCATGTCAATTTCTATCCATATGCTGACCTCACTCCATCTCCTTCCTAATAAACAAATGTTTCTTGAGATTGGGTCTGTATGCTTGTCATATCTTCATTTCTTATGTCTGAGCTAGTCTTGTATCCTTCTCCAATTTCTAGTATGTCTTTCCTGGGATCCCACTTGCTAGAAATTGTTTTGCCTACTCCTAATAGCCAGCACCATGCTCAAGGATCCTGCCTAGTTTATGAGATTCTGGGGAAAAAAAATATTAAATGCTGCTGCTGCCTACCAAAATGTATTGGATTAAAGTTGCTTTCCCATCTTTAGGGAAATGTGATCTTTACCTGTTATTTGAATTTTATGTGGACTAACTTCTTTTATATGATAATATCAGGATAGGTTCTATAATGCCGAAACAAGCAACAGACCAAGAGCTTCGATTGTAAAAGAAATAGTGGAATTTGCAACTGTAACAGTTGGAAATTCCTATTATTCTGAAATTGAATCCGGTTTTAATGACCTACAAACTGATCTGAAAACAAGGGTTTCCTTCAAGGTAATGTTTCCTTCATCATATTTACGAGTTGTAATGTTGCCATGCCCTCAAATTCTTTTCGGCTACCAATTATATTATCCATGAAAATTGCCATTCAGGATAGTATTCTTTTAAGGTGCAAGCTGACAACTTATTCTTATCCTGCTTGGTTCTTTTCATTCTATTTTACCTTCATCTCTGTGCATATATTGAAGAACTTTGTGAGCTCAATTTGAAGGGGAGCTTGGCGCAACGGTAAGTGTTGTCGCCGTGTGACCTGAGGTCACGGGTTCGAGTCGTGGAAATGACCTCTTGCAATTAATTGTAAGAGAAGGCCGCGTACAAAGACCCAATGAGTCCGATCTTTCCCCGGACTCCGCTTATTGCGGGAGCATTCGTGCACCGGGCTGCCTTTTTTTGTGAGCTCAATTAGCTTCAGTTGCCAGTTGCCATACTCTATATTGCTTTCATCTCTGTGAAATCCATTGATGTTGAAAATATTGTGTGATGCAGTATAGTACTTCAAGAGGGGTGTTTGGCACGCCTACTTTCTTTGTCAATGGATTTGCATTGCCTGATGCTGGCTCTGCCATAGACTATTTCCACTGGAGAAAAATCATTGATCCATTGATTTAAGCAAAGAAGAGCAAAGGCAAGGATCCTTCACATCTATTATTGTAAATGCCTGGTTTGTGAATTCTCAGAAGAATCAACTATGTACTGTTAGTGTTGAAGTTGTTGTAATGCAATAAAACATTTTCAACATTTGAATACCAATACTACTGTTTCTGGCCAAGTTGGAGGCCACCTCAAACAACTCTGTTTGCTCCCATGTAATTTTTGTGTTCTGTTTTTCTATTTTAATAATATAAATAAGAATCTATTTGAATATTGAAGGTTTTTGTTTGAAATCCAAAGGAAAATTCCTTGCTGCGAATCTGAAATAAGAACATGAAGAATAGGCATGGATGGAATATCGAGCCACGGATATAAAACCAACAATTTGGGCTAGTCTGTGAGCCATCTGGTTCACGGAGTGATTTAACACAAGCCTTTTTTTTTATGTACTATATGCCCATGTTAAACGACTAGAATATCAAACACAAAAAATTAAATTCGGTTGATTAATTCGAACATTAAATTAATTATTAAAAAAATAATAAAAAGAGAAAAAGAGCTTTAAAAAAATCAAAATTTACTGGGACAAAATGCAAAATGACGTTTTTTTTAAAGGAACAAATTTTAATTAATTGAAGTGTTTAAAACGTGGCGGCCTATACCAAACGAAAAGAGCATTGGTTTGGGCGAAGAGAGAAGTGGTTTGATTTGAACCGGATAAAAGGGGTTGGTTAGGGTAGTTTGGGCGGAAGACATCTCAGTAATCGGTTTAGGGCGTGAAAGAAGAAACGAGGCCGTTGAAGAGGGCTCTTTCTTGGCCGAACTAGAAGAGATCTTCATCTCCAAATCTTCAAGGTATATTATAATATTCTCTCTCAGATCCACCGGAAACCTAGTTGCTTTACTCTTATCTCCGATTTTGAGCTTTTGTGTTGCTGGTTTTTCCTAATGTTTTCGAAATTGTTATTTCTAGATGGATCGGTACCAGAGAGTGGAGAAGCCGAAAGCAGATTCACCAATTGACGAGAATGAGATTCGTATTACTAGTCAAGGAAGGATGCGCAGTTATATCTCATATGCTATGAGTCTGCTTCTAGTATTCCCTCTCTTCTCCTTAAGTTTTATTTGTTATTTTTTGTTTTCTAGTTAGGTTTTTCTTTTGCTTTGTATCTGATGCTAATTGCTACCAGTAACTGCATTATTTTTGGTTTAGTACAAATGATAACTACAGTTTGAAATTCGAATCTGTACAGTTGATTAGAGCCAAAACTTTGAATGTCTTTAATTTGCTATGAGTTTGCTAATTTCTTATTGTTCTAAAAATAGATGTTATAATGCTCATTTGTTTTGAATGTGATGACTTTATAGAGGTGCTAATGATGCTTAAAGTGGAGAATGATTAATTAATTCAACCTTCAGTCTGTATTAACTAACAACTCAAATTATGTTTTATGTATGTCTGTGACTATTTATTGTTATTGTTGGTTTAATTGTTTTTATTTGCGTTGGTCCTTTTGTCATAGTTGTTATTTGCCTCCTTTTGTAGGAAAAAGGGTCAAATGAAATTGTATTCAAAGCAATGGGAAGAGCCATCAACAAGACTGTGACTATAGTGGAGTTAATCAAGGTTTTCTCCCTTATATTTACATTTATTTATTTATGGTTTAACTTCTTACATTCCCATTATTGATGGCAATGCACTCTTTTGTACTGATAATGCAGAGAAGAATTGTTGGCCTCCATCAGATCACAGCAATTGGATCCACAGACATAACGGATACGTGGGAGCCCTTGGAGGAAGGCCTCCTCCCGTAAGAACAGTGTGGAAAAGAAATTTTCAATGCTAATATTCTTTTGCAATTCTTTATATGGCTTTTGGTGCTGCAATTTTGTTATCAGCCTTTGTTTTCATTTGCACAGTTTAGAAACCACACGGCATGTGTCCATGATTACAATTACCCTCTCCAAGAAGGAACTGAATACATCTGCTGTTGGGTGAGTTTGTATATTATAAATGTAGAATCGCTTTTGTCCTTTATTCTTTGATGCTGTATTTTTTGGACAAAGGAACCATGTTAGAGTACGTAAGTACATAGGCTCTAAATTCTCAGATGTGATGTCTATTTGTGATTTCAGCAACATAAGGTGTTATAACAAGCTAACAGTGATTTTAAGCTCATGGTATTCATTTTTTTTTGGAGATTTTATGCTACATTTTCTTCCTTATGTATAGTTGGCCTCACAATGATGTGCTAATTATAATACTGGTTTTGACTTTTGGTGCGTGATACAACTTTTTGTGAAAACTTGTAGTTGTTGAGATTTTGATGCAATTTCACTTTTCTTGGTCTTTTTGTTGTTTTATCTTTCTTATTTAAATGACTTAGAGGAACGAGTTACTGCTTATAAGAAGAAATGATTAAGAACACAGTATATGATCTACAACTGAGAAACAGTATTGCAACTTACTTTTTTGAAATGTTTATGGCCTTTTGGATAATACCGTTTCATAAAATTTTTTTTTGCTTTAGTGGATGGAGAAGTTGGTTTATTAGCTAGCATATTGTAAATGTTTATTTGATGTGTTTATTAATATGTTAATTAATACATGGTTTCTTAAGATGTCATGGCATTCTTATTTATGAAGTTTGCATGCTAGCTGAAAGCCTGGATCAGAAATATAATGCCATTTGTACGATTAAACTTTGTAGGCTTGCTATACCCATTTGAATTAATTGTTAATTTCAAAGTTCTGTCATCACTCATTATGAACACTACCCTTTTCAGGTACCAGCCGCCATTAACTGGAGAACTGGTGAAGGGATCTGCAGAATTCGATTACGAAAGAGGTGACACTTGATTATCAAATATGGACTTTCTGAATCATCAAAAGTTGCATTATTTTAATGTTAAATTTCATGCTGCAGAGGGCTCACCAAATGGCCGAGGTAGAGGCAGGAGTGGTAGAGGGAGGGCAAAGGTCAGAGGTATGTTTAAAAATGGGTTTTGATTTCATGATTTCATATTTAATTGGCATGTGTATGGTCTTGTTGCAGTGAAACTACCAATTGGGTGATTCTGCCTTGCACTTGAACCTAGTTCACTCTCTTTTTCTTTTTTTAGATGCATCTTTAGTCATTAATTGGAGTAAAATTCTGCTTAATTCAAATGGCTGTGTTAGAGGATGCTATTATTGGGAGTGTATATTGTATTTAAAAAAACTGCTAAAGAAATGCTTGAATGCTAATCTGGCATTTGAGTCAAGACAAGGCTTTACGTGTCCTAACTTCTTTATTATTGGTGCTGTGTCATATTGACAGTTGTGTTATTCCTTCAGGAAATGGATTGGTTGCCGAGTATGAAGATGGTGGTTGGGATCGCAACAGGGGCCCTGGTAGGGGTAGGGGTCGAGGAAGAGGATATGGTTTCCGTGGCAATGGGAGGGGAGGATACAATGGGCCTCATGCTGAGATGCAGAAAGATGGAGGCTACAATTATGATGTGCCTGCCCCAGGACGTGGTATTTTCCCCATCCTGTCTTATTCTTAACTTTGATCATTTCCAGCTCTAATATTTCTGTACATGTTTCAGTAGGATAGCTTCTAGTGCTCCAGATTTTTCATCCTTCAGTAGCTGATTCATTATTGAATTGGACTGAGGTTGACCTTGATTTCATACTCGAATAGTTAAACTTGAGCAACATTCCTCATTAATCGGATGCCTGTAAAAATTAAATGCCATAATAACTTGGAACTGAAATAGTTGGAATTGATGTGGAGATATCTGGCATTATAGTAGAAGAGGAGCCTTCGAAACTCCCAACTTCTGGGCAAGTGATTAAATAAACTTTTAGTTATAGATTTAATTCCTCTTTTGATTTTATTTGAATTTATTTAATTGTGAATTGTTCAAAATAAGATTCATCATGATACTGGTAACTAATTGAGATGAGATGCATATGCCTTCTACAGCTAGATGTGTCTTTATTGTTAGTTGAGATTTTATGGAGATTTGGTGATTGCTAATTGCCATTTTTTGTTTAGTCAAAATTTTGATACTTTGCGGATGCCACCTTTTGCTGATTGAGGAAGAATATTTGGCTCATGATTCTTCTGTTGTAGGTCGCGGCCGTGGAAGGGGAAATCGTGGAAGGGGCCGAGGATTTAGATCAAATGGGCTGTATCAGGCAGCTGCATGATATAATATTTGTCTTCCCTTCGGTTGCCGAATTGTTGAGTATGTTTGATGTCTTCTCCAACATATTTATCATATCTTGTTCCTTTTTTCATTTGCGCCCACTTTATCTGAACTAGTTTTTAACTTTAGGACAAATTCATGTGTAACCCTGTAGGCTAATCTTTGTAGTAGCTTGAAACTGTTGCCTAAGAGGCGTTGTGCGTTGTAGGTGTAGATGTGGTGCTTGAACAAATTGTAACTGTTTTCATTTCTTTTGATAAGTGCATTCTTTTATTTTTCTATAGCTAATCTGTTTGGGCTTTGTTGTTGTTGTTGTTGTTGTAATCTGTTTGGGCTTGTGCTGGGAAATTAGTGTTCTTTCCTTGTCCTCTTCTGGCTGTATGAAACTGTGAATTAATGTATGTTTCTATTTCTAGAGAAACTGTTAGGGTGATTGTACAATGTGGGCTTGTAATCATGGGCCTGGATACATCTTGACCACAAATTAAAACTAGGCTTGGGCAGAGTTTTAAGTCAAGCTTTTTAGCTCAATACAGTTGAATTGAGGTACGTTGCTGAAGTAAATTGAATTTAAAATTTAATATTTCTAGTACAATTCAATAACTAAAAATATATATTATTACTAATATTATATGCATTTTTATTATGCTGAAGAGAAAGGAGGTCAGAGGCTGCCAAGTTATCCCTGGCTAATTTATCTTCTTGGAGAAGATGAAGAAATTTTATAAATACGCATTTTTAACATGTCATTTTACTTCTCATTCCTCATTCACTTTCACTTGGGTGAAGCAGTTGTAGAGTGGAGGAAGTTAGTTTTTCAGTTTAACTAAAATGAGTTAGTTTTTCAGTTTAACCTAAAATGGGCCACTTGCATTGATTCACATATCTGTTTTGCGGGACCATACATTTGTAGAATTCTCTGAATTTATGCATGTTGCGTGTGCTAGATATTGTTCCTTCCTTTAATATTATTATTTTTGGTCATTCAATTACTAATAGAATTACATTACCTGTAAATGTGATAATGTGAAATGTCATATGATTGCTAGAGTAAATGCAGATTCTTAATAGTTTCCCCTCCACTAAAGGATATGCACACCAACAAGAAACTGAATAGTATAAGAGATGAAACTATCAACATTAAAATTTCCTAGGAAATTTTCCTTTTTGATCGATGTGATGCAACTCCAAACACTAATACCCTAAAAGATATCTTTGATGAAATTTAGCATAATATATCTCCTTGTTAGCTAATAATAACTTGTAAAAATATGAGTTTATTTTACAAGAAATCCAAAATGCCTTTATAAAATTTCAATTTCTAAATTCCATTGAAAGTGAGATGTATAGTTGGTTTGGCATTTGCAATATATGATCCCTGAAAATCCAATTATCTGATTGTGATTATACTGCATAAAATCTCTATAATTGAATTACAATACCAATGGTGATGATTGAAATAATTTTGGAAGATATATACCTAAAAATTGCATTATCAGATAATTGCAGAAGATAATGTAGCAAGAACCCATCACCGTCAAAATTTTTAAAAAAGGACGACAATGTGCTGCAAGAGAAACATAATTAATGGGAATGTGTCAAATGGGTCAAAGCACTGCCTTGTGAAGTAGCAGTGTATATATATATATACATGATCTAATGTAAATATTTAATACCCTGTTAAAAAACAACTGAAAATGGTTTTCTATTAAAAAAAATTGTTATTACATTGGAAGTTTGAAGCAATTAAATCTATGAAGTACCAACACTTGTAAAATTTTGTTTAAATAATATATTGAAAAATTACTGGTTAGATAATTATAATCAATTTAACTATAAAATTTCTCTTTTTGTCATAAAAAAATTATTTTTTTATATTTATATATAAATCAACTAATATATATTTATTTTAAATATATATTTACCTCTTATTGTTTTTTTTATAAAGTATCTCACCTTTATTAGAATTTTATTTATTTTTTAAATTATCGTGTGGATGTATTAGTAGTTTATAGAATTGAACCAAATTTTCAAAGAAAGCCTGAAAATAACAAAAAACAGCAAATTGGGTTTTTTCAAGTTTTCACGCTGTGTCGAGGAAGACCATGTGGGCTATGCAAATGGGTAACGTGGGAGTAATTGCATTTCTTCAGTCTTGCAGAAGAAAATAATTATTATAAAAAATTTTGTTTCATGTTACTCTGTTCTTGCAGAGGCCACATGGATGTGATATTATGATCGGTTCTTGCATTAAGGAACTCTGGAGTCTGATCCCTTTATTTATAGAGCTCCACTTCTTTGCTTGTAAATCCCAATAAAAATTGTAAATACATTTCCTATATATCTTCAACACCTCTCTGTTGTCTCTCTCTCTCTCTCTCTATATACATATACATATTCATCTTCTGAAAGAAAAAAAATGGCAAAACTATGGCTTCAATTGTTAATCTTGCTTGAATTCTTTTGCTTTTTAGCCATAAATGTTAATGCTTTTGCACCTTCTGGCTGGACCAAGGGCCATGCTACATTTTATGGAGGAAGTGATGCTTCAGGAACTATGGGTATACACATATATTTATATATGTTGTACTTTTTTTTTTACTGATTGCATCCGGGAGGCAAAGGATCTAGCACTCGAATTCGAGATCTAAGCTGGAGCAACAATGCTCTTGGCCACCAAGTCTTCTGTTTATATGTTCTATTTCTCTCTCTCTCTCTCTCTCTCTCTCTCTCTCTCTCTATATATATATATATATATATATATATATATATATATATGCAGGGGCGAAGGGACGTGGAAGGGATTTGAATATATATATATAATATTTTTTAAAATTTTTAAAATTATTTATTAATTTTTTAAAAAAATTTAAATTGTCCCCTCTTTTTTTTTAATTTTTATAAAAAGTAAAAAAATATAATAAATTATTTATTTTATAGCAATAGTTCTCATTTAAAAAATTGACAAAATATTAATAATATACAAATACAAAAAAAAAATAAAGAAAATGATAAATTTTTTAACTAAATTAATTTAAACATATTTATAAATTTTTCAACTAAATTAATTTGAACACATTTAATGAATTAAAGAACTCATTTATTTTAATTATTTTTTAAGAAATTATATTTATTATTTAATTTTTTTTCTCTTTATTTTATTTTTATTATGAATATTTTTTTTATAATTAAACTCATATATTAATATTTTTTTATTAATTAATTTTTTAATAATAAAAATATATTATTAATAAATTAATAAATTTATAAAATATTATTAAAATAAAATGAGAGATAAATAATTACGAGGAAGCTAAAATTTATAAAAAAAAATTCGCTCCCCTTTATTTTAAACCCTGACTTCGTCCCTGTATATATGTGAGTATAATAAGCTAATTTTCAGTAACTTGTTTGCATACAGGTGGAGCTTGTGGATATGGTAACTTGTATTCAACTGGGTATGGAACTAGGACTGCTGCTTTGAGCACAGCTTTATTCGATGATGGAGCTTCATGTGGACAATGCTATAAGATCATTTGTGATTATCAAACTGACCCCAGGTGGTGTATTAAAGGTGCCTTTATTACCATTACTGCAACAAATTTCTGCCCTCCTAATTATGCCCTTCCAAACAACAATGGAGGCTGGTGTAACCCTCCCCTCCAACACTTTGATATGGCTCAGCCTGCTTGGGAAAAGATTGGTGTTTATAGAGGTGGAATCGTCCCTGTTCTATTCCAAAGGTAACCATTTCACTACCTCATGGTTCTGTTTGTCATTGTTGTTTTCAACAATAATTGAGAAAAACACGATTATTATACTCCAAAGTGAAGGCATAGCAAAATTTTCGGATCCCACCCACCAATGTGGGCTGAGATGATTTCAGTTGGTTTAAAACTAAATTATGATTTTAATAATACAAAAAGATTAAATATATACAATTTAGATAATTTTTTCATTTGAACTAAACTCAAACAACTCTTTTATTATTATTATTATTTTTTTTTTCATTTGAATTATTATTATTATTGTCATTGTTGTTTTCAACTGTAATTGAAAAAAAAACGATTATGATACTCCAAAGTGAAAGCATAGCAAAATTTTCGGATTCGACCAATGTGGGTTGAGATGAATTCAACTGGTTTAAAAATAAATCATAGGTCATTTCGATTTTAATAATAGAAAAGATTAAATATATACAATTAGTTTGATTTAGATAATTTTTTCATTTGAACTAAACTCAAACAACTCTTTTATTATTATTATTATTATTATTATTATTATTATTATTATTACACCATAATGGAGTTGTTTTATGTGATATTTTATTAACCTAATTGTATCCGATTCAATAACATCAAAATTGAACTCAAATGCAAAAGTTTAATATTAAAGTTCACCTTTGAGATCGACTTCACCCAATTAAATTCGGGATTGACTCGAATTAATAAAAGTATATGAGATTTGATCCGCTTCCGTTTGACATTTCTAGTTCCAATTGAGTGCGATAGAAACCCCCTTAACCCGACTTGTATTCTGCCCTACTCATAATAGAAGCCAACCCAATTAGTGAGATAAATCTAATATGATTTGGGGACTTGGTGGTGCAGGGTACCTTGCAAGAAACATGGTGGAGTTAGATTCACAATCAATGGAAGAGATTATTTTGAGCTAGTACTGATAAGCAATGTGGGAGGAGCTGGATCAATCCAATCAGTATCAATTAAAGGATCAAAAACAGGGTGGATGGCTATGTCAAGAAACTGGGGAGCTAATTGGCAATCTAATTCATATCTGAATGGACAATCTTTGTCATTTAAAGTCACAACTACAGATGGGCAGACCAGTTTGTTTACAAACATTGTTCCATCGAACTGGGGATTTGGCCAAACTTTCTCTAGCTCAGTTAAATTCTAAAAAGAAATATGATTCATGGCTTTGGGGTTCATGGGGTTTGATTTTGGCAGAGGCGTGCTTATAATTTTACTGAAGCAGCCCGCCGCAGTTCTTTTCCTTTTTCTTCCATTACCAGTTCAGATTATCAATGGACAATGAACTCTAAATCAAGAAAGTACAAATATTTTGATGGGGAATTTGCAGATTCGCAATTTCATTCTTTTTTTTTAAATTGCTGTTTCAAATTGTTAAAATATATAATTGCAGTAGCTCAATAAGAAGCTCCATTGAATATGGAGTTGAAGCATATATATAGAATTTATTTTCTCCTTTTGAAAATGGAATTTTATTTTATCTTTGTTTCCATATAAGCTATGTAATGTCAATATTTTTAAGAAATTTACGTTTCATGTGCTTGTAATATGAAAATTTACATTTGTGAGTTAGATTAATTGTGTATGCATCTTTTTTATTTTTGTTTTAGGTTTGAGAGTTATATTTTGGACTAGTTTTCCTGGTCATTCTTCACGTCTTTCTTTCTTTTTTTTTTTTTAAAAAAAAAAGATTATCAATATGAATGGATTACTAGGTTACATTTCATATAATATTTCTTAAAAAAAGTAAAATCTAATATAAAATACAAAAACTAATTGAAACAGCATTTTTTAACTTTGATAATATTGAAGTCAAATTAAAAAAGAACATAATGGTTGCAACCTTCCATTTTGACAAGCCTTAGTGGCTGAATTAACATCACAATGAATATAAGAAAATATATTTCAACTTGAAAAAAAATACTATTAATATAATTTAAATAACAATTTTACTTTTAAATAGTCTCGTGTCTAAGAAAAAATATTTGGACTTGAAAAAAAAATAACCTGGACATAAATTATTCATACAGATTGTAAAAATAAAAAAAATACTGTAAATCACTGCCATTTTTTTATAATTTATTTTTTATATTTTATCATAGATATTTTAATTATTTTTAAAATATATAATAAATTTAAAATAAATTTATAATAAATTTACAAAAATTATAATGTGTGTAATAAATTTACAATAAACTATGTAAATATTATTATGTTAAATTTGTAAATTAATTATAAATTTTTATAAATTTAAATATATTTTTAAAAATATAAAAAAATTATATTTTTAGAAGGAGAGTCTTGGCGTAATGGTAAGTGTTATCGCCGTGTGACCTGAGTTCACGGGTTCGAATGGTGGAAACGGCCTCTTATAATTAATTGTAAGGAAAGTCGGCGTATAAAAATTCAATAGGTCTGATTTTTTTTCGGACTCCACTTATTACGGGAGTATTTATACACCAGGCTGCTTTTTTTTATTTTTGAAAAAATAAAAAAAAATAATGTTTATACAAGCAGTGAATAATTTTTGAGATTATACCATTTGTAGGAGTTCCCAGGCCAGGCTGTTACAGAAAAGATGGATGTGGCTGCCGAAGAAGACAGGCCACTAACTGAAATTTTTGCTGCAGAAGATGAGCAAAGGCTTCAAGTTTCTATGAAATCATTGAAGCTTTAAGTCCATCCTCTTTCACATACACCTAATAAGTTCAGAGTTGAGACCCAAAGGCTTTTTTTTTTTTTAAATGATTTTCATTGGGGTACAATCACATTCTTAAAAAAACTGCAAAAGTAACCAGCTACAAGTCTTCTCTAGAAAGCTCTCAACTCGTGCGGTCTTTCCGGTGGTTTTTATCCAAGACCGGGGCTGCCGCCGGCTTATTTGGCCATCGGCAGCCCTGAGTCTTCTTCTCTTTCTATATATTTTCTTTAGTTTTATCTAGTTTTAATGGTTTTCTTTACTGTTGGTTTAGATATGATCTTACAAGGTCTTTTTTAGTGGTTATTTTGCTAGATCTAGCCTTTTATGGCTTTTTGGACTACCATTTTGATGGTATTTGATGTTTATTTTGTAGATCCAGCAAGTAAAAGTACTCCAATCTTCTCATTTTTCTTTCCAATTGCTAGGATTAGCATTGCCTCCTTTGGACTCTTCTTTTGGCTTTGCCAGGAGAGAGTAGTGTTGAGGTTAATTTATGGTCAGCTCTTTTCATTTATTTTTCTGAGCTGTTTTTTCAAAGATCCCAGCAGAGGAGACTATGGTCTTCATTTCCCTCACTTTCGTCTGCTACAACTGAGGAGCTGTAGGATTTATGGATGGTAGTGTTGTTCTTTCAACTTGTAGGCTTTTCTTCTTATGTAAAGCCGTGGTTGTATGAGGTGCTATTTTGCTTCTTGTGGTCTCTAAGCCATTACCTGTTGTATTACTTGTTTTTTATTAATGATATTTTCTTCTAATTGCTAAAAAAAATCACATTCTTAAAAGATTTTAATAAAAGAATGAATAAAAGGGCATTTGATTTTAATTTTAGCATCACATTCTTATTCCCTTATGTCTTCTGATTTAATAAAAGGGCACTTTGCACAGTTGTTGGCCAGACTCCCATCTCTTTTCTCCTTTGGCCCTTATCATGATATCCATCGTCATCATTATTGTTGCTGCTACTTATTAAACTAAATTTAATTTATATATATATAGCTCATGCATTATATCATTTTTTTTAAAAAAATGCATGGTGAATAATTAATATTTCCAATTTGATTTTGTATACTATTAATGACATCTATTATAAGGAATTAATGAATACCATTGAAGCTGAAAAAGGCAATTGCCAAAATTCGAAGAGGAGTCTTGGCGCAACGGTAAGTGTTATCGCCGTATGATCTAAGATTGCGGATTCGAGTTGTGGAAATGAATTCTTGTAATTGCAAGGGAAGACGGCGTATAAAGACTCAATGGGTCTGATCCTTTTCTGAATTCCGTTTATTGTGAAAGCATTCGTACACCGAACTGCTTTTTTTTTAACCCCATTTACCAAACATGTCCTTTTTAATTTTATATAGCTTTTCTGTAAAAGGTCAATGTGAGCTTCTTTGATGGCTTATTTTGCTTAGTTTTTAATAATGACAAGCTTTATAATTAGACAAATATAATAATTATATATATATTCTGTTACATATTCTTATATAAATATATAATTGATAAAAATTATATATATTGTAAAAGTTCATTCTGTATAACCAAGACATTTTTATAATCATAAGATGCAATTTTCATCGATGAAAAAAAATTTCGTTGTTTGTTTCTAATTGGTAAGAGACTTAATTAATTTGGATGTATATATTATATTATATTATATTATATTGTATTCTTCATATAGTAAAGAAAGAAAAAAAAATGCAAAAGAAAAATTAAGACATGGTTTGTCTTCTTGTTATTATAGGAATGCTTCAATACTACTCCACTAATGGTGTTGATCACCAAATATATTAACAACCATATCCATCAAGTTAACAACTCCACTGCAAAATTCTAATCTTGTTAGTCTCTGATAACTTGTTCTATATATAAATTCCAATCCGTTTTCTCAAGTTCTCACAGATAAGTAGTTAAAAACAGTTATAAGTTGAAAAGTTCAGAAATAATTAAAATGGCAGCAGTCTTACTACTTGTTCTTGCTCTTGCGATTTTTCTGATTTGTTCTTACGACAATACCTGCCCTCAGCTGTAGTCCATTGTTACCAGTGCAGTCAGAAAAGCAATGCTGAATGACAGAACAGTTCTAGCTGCTCTGCTTCGAATGCATTTTTCAAGATTGCTTTATCAGAGTATAAATTATACATATAAATTTATAATTATTTAATCATTTCAACATAAATATATATTTAAATTCTTGCATTTATTGATCAAATAAGAATTTGGGTTTGTTTTGTTTTCAATTTGAAGGGTTGTGATGGGTCTGTCCTGTTGGAATCAAAAGGAAAAAAGACAGCTGAGAAAGATGGACCTCCTAATATTTCATTGCATGCTTTTTATGTTATTGGCAATGCAAAGAAAGCAGTGGAAACTGTGTCCTCGCGTAGTCTCTTGTGCTGATATTTTGGCTCTTGCTGCAAGAGATGCTGTAGCTTTGGTTAGTTTCAATATCTACCTACAACATTAATCATTTTCTGAGAATATTTTCAGATTAAGCTTAAAGCCTGGAAGAAACTTAGCTAAACCCAGTGTTTTTTAAAGCCGGACTGAATTGGCCAGTCAGACCGAGTTAATTAAAAACTATTGATCTAGTCCGAAATATCTAAAAAATCAGATATATTCAAACTATCTAGATCTGTCAAAACCAATAGAATCAGATAAACTGGATCAAATTAGACAGAATTAATTTTTTAAATATTAAATTATTTTTTGGATAAAAATAAGAGAAAAAACAAGTGGCTGTCTAATGTAATATAAATATTTAAATTATTAAAATTTATAATGAACTTTAAAATTTTAAATTTATTGGTTTTATTTATTATATTTAATACGTGATGTTTTTAAATTGATATGTAAATTGTTATTATTTTAAACTTTTATTTTAAAATGTTCATAATTTTTTAGATTTTTTAATAAACATTTATAAATAAAAATATATTTATAATATTACTATATTATTGAATTGGAGTTAACTTAGATAAACCAATTGAATCATGAAACGGTCATAAATTCAATTCAGTATCTGATCAGGTTTTAAAAATACTATCTTCAATCTCCAATGCATTAATGGTTCTTACTTATGTGTGGCAGTCTGGAGGTCCAAGCTGGGTCGTGCCAAAAGGAAGAAAAGATGGAAGAATTTCAAAAGCAAGTGAAACCAGGCAATTGCCAGGACCAACATTCAACATTTCTCGATTACAACAAAGCTTCTCTCAAAGAGGACTTTCCATGGAAGATCTAGTTCTAGTGGCACTTTCAGGGGTCACAAACTTGGATTCTCTCACTGTTCTTCATTTCAGAACAGAATCCATAACTTCAATTCCAGTCTTGACATTGACCCATCACTGAACCCATCTTTTGCAGCCAGTTTAAGGAGTGTTAGTCCAATGCATAACAAGGTTAAAAATGCTGGTGCTACTTTGGATTCTTCACATACTATATTTGATAATGCTTATTATAAACTACTTCTCCATGGCAAGAGCCTTTTCTCTTCTGATCAAGCCTTGCTCACTACCCCAAAAACAAAAGCTTCGGTTTCGAAATTTGCTAGCTCTCAAAAGGAGTTCGGAATGGCTTTTGTCAAGTCCATGATCAAGATGAGTAGTATTGTTGGTGGTGGGCAAGAGATTAGGCAGGACTTTAGTAAGGTGGTTAATTAATTTTTTGAATGTTCGCACGAAAAGTGAATCCATCTTAGATTTATTATATATAAATTTATCGGTAGACTGTGTTGTTTGTGCAAAGCAATGAATTATTTATTGTTTATAATTTAGTGTTTGTTTACGGTGTATGATTTTTTATTTGTATTCTTTAATTTTAATTATGTGGTCAAACCAACAACAAAAGCTACTGATTTGCGAGTTTGCGTGAGAGTTTTTTTCTGGCCGTCGAAGTGGACAGCCACGAGATTGAAACTTTGTTTATATTGTAAACATTGATTTAAGCAAAAAGGAAATTTTTGGTGTGCTTTGTAGTTTACTCAAACTTTAAATTTCTTGTAAAGGTTTTGATTTTATATACTAATAGTAAGCAAGAAAAATTTCAAAATATCGCATTTTCTTAATTTATTCCAAATTTTAAATTTTTCGTCGAGGTTTTAATTTTATATATTAATATTAAGCATAATTATGAGAAAAATTCACAAAATATCACATTTTATAATTAGTTAAAAAAAGAAAAAAAATTAACATTGATAAATTAATTCATAGCCTAAATAAAAAGAAAAAAAAAAGGAAACGTAATATTATTTACTGGAAGGGAAATTATACCTCTTACTATTTTTTTAATTTAATTTTTATATTTTTATTAGATTTTTTTATCATTTCATAAAAGTAGATAATAAACTCGTAATAAATTTATAGAATATATAATAAAATCATAATAAATTATATATATAATATATGAATATAGTAAATTTATACATTGATAAAAAATCTACAATAGAAAATATTTTAAAAATATGAAAAAATTTATAATTTAATTTTGGACTTTTGACATAAATATAAAAAAAATAAAATTATTAAATTTATAAATTTTTATTAAAATATCAAAATTTATAAAATATTTACTAAAATAAGGTATTTTTATTAGTTTATAATAAATTTATAACGAGTTTTCAATAAATTTATAATAATTTATTATGAATTTATAAATTTTATATAGTTTATAATAAATTTATTATTGATTTATTATAAAATTATAATTAAATAATTAAAATAATAATGATAAAAAAGTAAAAATTAAAAAAAATTTGAAGGGTGTCATTTTTTCTGTGATTTTTTTTAAAAATTTTGTAAAGCCCTAATCTGAAGCCCATACAATTTTCCTGAGAAAAAAGCCCATGAGGCTGACATCAAGAACTGAAAGCCCATTTTTTTTATCAGTAAATGATTCAAATGGAAAAGAACTTTTGGCAAAAATTATAAAAATAATTAAAAATAATTCTATATATATTATATTTATGAAATATTTATTAAAATATTAAAATTTATAAAATATTTATTAAAATATTAAATTTTTATTAATTTATATAGTGTTTGTAATAAGTTTATAATTAGTTTATAATAATTTTATAAATTTTATATAGTTTATAATTAGTTTATTAAGAGATTAAAATAAAATAATTAAAATAATTTTAGTAAAATAGTAAAAATAAAAAAAAAATAAAGGTTTTGGTGTCATTTTGCCAATGGAAATTTTCAATATCGACCACGATCACTTAACACCACAGCAGTCGTGGCGGTCGGTAGGACTTTGTCGATCTGAAACCACTAACGAGCATTGATTGTCGTCTCTTCAAATTTCAATTCAATGATCAATCAAAACGTCGACGAATCAAACATTCTTGAAACCAAACTACGAGATAACACAACCGAGAAACGAGTTCGCGGTCGAGAAGAAGACGAAGCTGAAGCGGAAGCTGCTGCTGCTGCTTATGATGAAGAGTTGCATAAGCTTCTTATTCCTGATGTCCACAATCTTCCTCTCACTCCTCCATCTGCAATTGAAACTAACTTCGTCTCTTATTTCGCTCCAGGTCCTTTCTCAATTTATACTTGCTCTGTTTCTTGCTTAATGCTATTGCCATCCTGCTGCATATGTTAATTTTAATGGATTTTTTTATCAGATTTTATAAAGCCAGGACATGACCAGTACGTTTATCGCCATGCCAATGGGTATGTAAATATACCTTCTTTTTTATTTTTTTTTTATTTTTGTGTTTGTTAAATGATTTGGCTTTCGACTAATGTCGCATACTTGTAATCGGAAGTTTATGTGTGATTGGCCTGGCTCCTACCCATTTGGCTTTTAAGGATGAAGGAGGAATCACAGCCGTTGATTTCAATGTTGGCAAGTCTGATCGGAGTAGCATTAAGGTCACCGGAAAGCGCAAAAAGGTTTCCTTTTTTCCCATTCTTCTTTTAAAGTTGTTGTATTATTAGCTTCTAGGTATAGTTTTGGACATGAATTGTATAATCTGAATGCTTAGTAGGGTTTGGGACAGCCTGCTTCAAACTTCAGATATTAGGACTTGAAGATTCTTTGTTGAATTTCTAAATAATATACAGATTTCATTTTATTGCTTTTTGCTATAATGCATAGCTTGTTAATATTTATTAAGAAAGATTATCTTTTACAGAACGCACAACACTTTGAGTCTAACACAGCTTTGTGTAAAGTTTGCACCCAGGATGTTTCCTACATTGTCAGGTAGAACTGTTCCTCAGCTGTCCCTTCTCGGCTTCTCCTGTCTTTAGTAATACAATGTTTATTTGAATTTTATTTTTCGACTGTTTGACAGGTGTTGTGTCAAAGGCTCACTGTTGGAAGTGAATGATAGACTAATCAAACAGCCAGAATTGCTTAATTCTTCGGTAAGAACATTTCCATGGATGCCAAACATGAAACACCATTTATATTATTACAGTATAGGTACTTTATGACTGAATTATTTCTCTATGATAACATTTTTGTAATATGAAGAAAAGCACAATGCCAGCATATTTCTGCTATTGATATGTTGATGCTATAGCAGCTTTTTGGTTGCCTTTTTTTTTGTTTATGAGTACTTTCAATGTCATTTAATGAGTAGTTCTACAAGTATATATGTAGATTCTACATCAATGGCAGTTATCCTTTGTGATTTGTCCATGGGGTTTTTTTATCAGTGACTTTATTATAATGCCGTGGCTGGAAATAGTGTGCATTGGAGTGGGAAGAAATATTGGCTAAACTGTTTTAAAATTAGTTAACATAGTATTGATGGAGCATTGGTTCCTTTGGACAAGCTTTTTGTTGTTTTACTTTCTGCCTTTGATGGAAAAAAGTAAAACAACTTTCAATTAGTGTGGATATAAATGTGAAATTTTGTAATTAATGTGTTAGCTTGAAACCATGTTGTTGGCTTCCACCCCATAGCAAAGTTGGATCATTTCGGAGGTGTAACTATAATGATGGGGGGGGTTTCATATCAAAATCTATTCTGTTTGGTTGTTCAGGGTGTATAGTTTAGATGTTCTTAGTTCTCTTGAAGCACATGTGACAGATGAATGTTCACAAATATATCAGGTTGGATGGTCTATTAGGTCTATTTCTTTTTTTGAAAATGTTGACAATTCATACTTTCAATATAATGGCAGTATAATCAGATAAAGACTTGGAAGGCCGAAGGTGCTGGAAACCTGTGGCTTCTGATACTTAAAAGAACATCCTTATCAGTATTGGATGTTTTGGTAATGGTAGTGATGTAGCTTTGGTCTGATAGTAATATAGGGGGCCTGCAAACGCCTAAGTATATCTCTTCCAAGTGAAATATGTTTCTAGATTTCTTCCAAATGAAATATGTTTCTTGATGGACATAATTATATCAATGTCTGAAATATTTCTATTGGATGTATAGTCATAACCATGTTTAACCAGTTAAATGTTGTTGCCATTTGTGGCATGCATTAGTTATTGGTTACAAACATTCACATAGATGTTCTATTTGCAGGCAAATCGAGAAGGATACATTGCCATTATCATGCCAAAGCCAGCAGATTGGCTAAAGGTCAAGCCTTCTTTAATCAGCCTTGGAGAATACAAGAAACTGAGAGAAGGTGGATGAGTAATACGATATTCAGATCAATTTGTTGGCCTTGGAGAAAGCAAAAAATATAGAATCATGCTGCCTTGCTACTGTGCTTTTGTTGGAAATCTTGCCACCTTGAATTCTTACAATGCCCCATGGACCCTAGACCTCCTCCCAACCCAGATACATCCAAACCAGCACAGGATTTCTATATCCCTATGTGAAGAATGGTGAATTGTAATGCTATCCCATTTTTGTTGTCTTAAATTATTTTTCAATTTTGATTTCCCATGAACAGAATAAAAACAATAATTCAGTGATTTGATTATGCTTTTTTTTTATGTAATTGTTTGCACCAAAAAAGAGAATATAAGAGAGTAACAGACTTCTGGTTGCCAAAAGTTTGAGCAAAAACAGGGCAATGCAGCTGATTTCTGCTTATATTTTATTTACACATGGAGTTTCAGGTTTTTTCTAATTTCTGAAACAGAACATGCAAAGAATCCTATAGTTTGTATGAGTTTTGACACCAGTTGTTATAAACAAGAAAAATCAACAAATAAATAAATGAATTATTGCAGAAGGCCAGCCGAGGCAAAATTTTCTGCCCATTATTTTTCTTATAAGCAATTCCCATCTCCAACTTTGCCATGTAAAGCCCAAGAATCCAAGATCATCATTGCTTATTTATATTTGCAAGAACTCTTGCAGAAATCCCATTATTGTTGTGTAACCATTATCTCTTGTAAAACAAGCCTTCTTGATCTGTTTATGGTATGAAAACAGAGGTAGATATGCTCTTCAAGTTCATCCAGCTGCTCCTGATAGCAAGAATCATGGATTTCAAACTCTTTCATAACTTCTTTCAATAGTTCAGTATTGTTACTCCTAATACACATTTCGGCAAGACCCTTCTTGTGTTCTAATTCATCATATAAACTTCTTACTAACCTACTCATAGTATCAAAATCATTGATCAATATGTAAGTTCCTTTGGCTGCAAGATCAAGCTGTGAACAGAGTTTTTCAAGCAAGCTTGTCTTTAGTCCTCCATTAACTAACTTGATTTTGTTTCTAAACAGATACAATGAGCCACCCACAATTCCCGGTGCTGCCACAAAACCCACAAACCCATGTAATGCAATTACAAGCAGAGCAATTAAAAGTGCTGTATGTGAAATCATAAGGCAATATCCTCCAAATTTCTTGAGATTTCTTTTAAATTTTGCTTTTCTTCTGATCTTTCTTTGCTCTGAAGTCAATTTATGAAACAAAACAAGGCTATTGTCATGAATATTGCTGAATTGCACTGGATTAACAATTGATAAAGGATTTCTAAGCAATGCATAAGCAGAAAGCTCTCCAAATATAACTCTAAATACTTTATAATCTACAGAATCTTGAACCCTTTTGCTTAATTTAATCACCGTTTCAATTCTCTGGTAATTAACTCGAGTTTGATGGATACTTCGAAGCAACAAATCACAAAGATTACATGCTTCTAAACTTGCTTCAAAATAGTCATTCAAAAGGCTATGGAACTTCAAACTCTGTGTCATGTCTGATAATGTTTGTTGCTGCTCTGCTTCAAATAAATAATCAGAAAGATGAACATAAAAAGGAATAGAAGAAGAAGAAGATTTTCTTATCAGTTGTTCTTGAATTTTGCTCCACAATTCTACATAAGATTTAGTCCTGAAAACTTCCTTGTACTCTTCATTTACATTTAACTTTCTGCTCAAGTTGTTCCCACATTCATTTCTTGGTCTTTCTTCTGAGAAAAATTAACAAAAACAACCAAAATTTCTTCAAATGTAAATTATCTTCATAATCAATATATTTATATATATATATATATATGTATGCATTTACAACGCGGGTATTGAAAAAAAATACCTGTTCTTGAAAAGGGAGACTTGAGCTTGGCCCAAACAAGCTTTCTTATACGAGACATGACAATATTTTGAGGAAGAAGAAAATCTTTGCATCTGTAATGGAAAAATAGATCGAATTAAGTGAAAAATTATGAACATATAAAGGCAATATATATATATATATATATGTATATGTTTATATGTGTTTGAGTTGGCTGTTAGCACCGCCTCAAAATTTGGTAAAATTATTAGCTTGAAATCAGACGATAGTTTGTGAATTTCTCTCACACGTTGTGTTTGTATTACGTGTAATAGCCTGAGATTGAGATACAAAGCTTCTATACCACATTAACAGTGTTAGCAATCTTGTTTTGAAGTTGCTCATACGCTATTATATTTATATATTAATCCTAATAATAATAATAATAATTATTATTATTATTATTTTCTTTCTTTGTTTCTTTTTTAATAAAATTTTTCAGAACCTTTTTAATTATGTTTGAAAAACGAAAACAATCTAAAATAGATTTTTTTATATAAAATTAACAGAAAAAGCTTAAAATATTACAAATTTACAAACCAAGAAAAACTTTATTAAATTTATCAAAAAAATTTAATCAATTTAAGATTTTTTTCATAATATTAACAGAAATAGCCTATAATATTATAAATTTAGAAATCGATAAAAATTTTATTAAATTTATCAAAAGTTTTTAATCAATTTATAAATTTATCAATGTTTTATATAATGAATATATAAAATTTATTATATGTATGATAATTTATGTAAATTTATTATAAGATACTTATAAATTTATTATATATTTTTATAAAATAATAAAAAATTAATAAAAAAAAATTTAAATGATAAAGTGCTTAATTTTTCTCTCTAGAATATAGGGTTTTCGTTGAGCATTTAAAGCACATGCCATAAAGCGAGGATGAGTTTGGTCTAACAACCTAAAAGTGCATCATAACAAGCTGAAAGTGCAACAATTCAAATTCTTTTTCTTTATGTTTCTCTTTTAATTTTTATTTCTTAAAACAAAAATAAAATTTTGATTTTTTTAGCTACAATTAAGCATTAAAATTTAAAAATATCTCTTTATTTCCTTCCATTAGGTGAATAGTAAGGGACGAGGCCGGATGAAAATTCAAAATAACTTTTATTTTCGTCGGTGGTGAAACTAGAGTTTAGAGAAAAGGGGGTCAAAATGTTAAAATTACATTAAATATATATGTTGATTGCGAATAAATTTAAAATAAAATTGTATTTATTTAATTTTTAAAGACTTAACTAATTAACCAGCAATATTCTTTATTAATTAAGAACCGTAATTCAACCGCGGATAAGTTTAGCTATGAATTAATTAAATAAACTTAAGGCGTGGCCGGTGGGAATATGAAATTTTATTAAATGAAACTACAAGAAGAAGTCATGAAGTTGATGTGCGTTGCAGAAATAGCAGAGTAATTTTCATGGAGGTTTGATTTTTCTCTATAATAATAAATAGAAAATTATATATTATCCACATTTGGTGGTGTCATACAATTCATGGGTTATAATCAATGAATAGAGCCCTTATTCACTTACCTACCCATCAATACATAAAAATTTGAAAATTGGCTTGATTTCTAGTCCTCAGATTAGCTTCAAAATATCAAATACGGCACTAAATATTAATTGCTTCCACACTTTGGCATCTTCTTTATGGACATTATTCATGAATATCTAACTTCTTGCTTTTAGTTTCCCCTTTTGTTATTATTCTCTTATAATTAATACTCTAATACATATTGTGCTAATTTTATATATAATAAGGCCAATAGTTTCATCTCACTTAAATTGCAGCCGCATTCAGTTTATTTATGTATAACTATTAAGATAATTTTTTAATTATATAAAAAAATATTTTAAATAAATTAAAATATGTTATATTAATTTATTATTAGTATTAAAATTATTATATTTTAATTTTATTAATTAACTCATTAATAATAAGAATATAATAAAAAATTAATTAATTTTTAGATTTTATAAAAAAATAATTTTAATGATATAAAATTTTTAATTATATAATAATGCCAATTGGCAAGTCATGTGGCAATCAGGACCGGCCCAATGACTTGGGTCGCCGTAGTCAAGTTGTCCACCTAATTTTTTTAGATTTTTATTTATTGTCCTAAATTAAAAAAAAATACTCAAATTTGAATTTTTGTAATGGTCCAAAACTATATTTTTATGGCGGCCCATTATATTGTGTATATACTGATAATTTTTGTGATGTTTATATAACTACTCTAAAAAATAATTTTTATTATAAAAATATTATAAAAAGTAAAAATATTTACACTTTTAAAAAAAATTGGTATAAAATTTTAAAAATATCCCATCCCTTAATAAAATAATTTTTTTTAAAAAAAATATTTCTTCTCTCAATACAATCAATATTTTACTTCAAATTTTTATATTTTTATTAAACTTCACTTTTAAATAAAAAACTAATACAATAATAAAATTAATATTTTAAATTATTTTTCTTCGTATAAAAATCATAATTTTTATAAGAAAAAAATTTTAATTTTAATTATAAAAATAAATAACAAAAAAATAAAAAACAATATAAAAATATAAAAATACAGTAATAAAAAAATCATTAAGTTTATTTTTAAATAGATTTTATATGTTATACACATAAAAAAATAAAAAATACATATAATTTTATTATGTAGATATTATGTAGATATATTATATATGTTATGTGTATATTATATTTTTATTATTAAAATTATATATATTGTTATGTAAAAATTATTGAATGTCGTGTGAATATTATAAAATATTATGTGGATATTTTGAAAATAAAAAATTTAAATAAATAAAATTAAATAAATATATAGATATTATGTATATTTATTATAGATGTATTGTTGATGTGTTATAGATATATATATGTGGTTTATATTATTTAGTGTATATTTTATATATATTGTGTATATGTTATATATATATTTATTTTTTTTTTGTGTATATTAAAAATATAATATTAAAAAAATTTAAATAAAAAAATATAAATATTAATAAATTAAAAAAATGAAAATAAAAAAATCAGGAAAAAAAATAACGATTTAAAGTAATTTTGAAAAAAAAAAAAGCGACTTCCGTAACTATGAAGAAAAAAATGATCGGGCCCATACATGTGAAAACAAAATTCAAAATGACGTGCACCATGTAAATTTCTCATTATTTTTTGCCCTTTTCTTTCGTGTTATATATATAAGAAATAACATAATCAGCAGTAATGGCCTACCGAGACAATAAAATAAGTCAACAAAATTATCAATAATTGCCCTAGCTCATTGGCTAGCTGGCCTTACCTAAGAGCCGGGCCTAGTGGCAATCATATAAAATTTTTTATTTGAGAAAATTACATTATATACTATTTTTTAGTTTTATTTTTATTTTTACTGCTTTTATTTTTAATTTGTAATTTTTACTTTTTTTATAAATTGCTTATTCAAATGTACATACTCTTTTATTCATTCTCCTCTTCCTCTTCTCTTTCTTTCTTTTACGTTCTTTTTCTTTTTGTTCCACTATTGCATTTTCATCTCTTTCCTCTTCCTTTGTATTCAATTTGTTTTTATGCCATGATTTTTGCAATAATAATATTCTTGATGTAGAATTAGTTTCAAAGAAACCTATAAATATTTTTACTCTCAACTCCAATCTTCATAACATAAAGATTTTCTATAGTTTTCCCTTTTTTGGCAGCAAATATTTTCCATAGGTAATTATTATAATGGCTGTATTTTTTTGAAAAAAAGTGGCAGCATTTTTAGTAGTGGGACTTTGGGCTTCTCAAGGCTTGTCGCTCATTTTATGAATCTTCCATGGAGGAGAGGCATGAACTGTGGATGGCTAAATATGGATGTGTTAATGAAGACAATATAGAGAATGAGAAACATTTTAAGATTCTCTCTTTGTTTATTTTTGATTTTTTGTGTTTTGGGTTTTGAATTGTAATGTTTAAGGATTTTTTTTGTTTTTTAATTGTAATACATACCACATGTACTATAAAATATTTTAAAGAATTTTTTTTTTATCTTTCTATCAAATTTAAGAGTTTTTCATTATTACATATAAATTCTAAATATTTTTTATTTTTAAAATGTAATAGCAAATATTTTTATTTTTGTTATAATAATAGTTTATAGTTTTTTTTTATTCTTCAACTTAAATGCATACCATATAAATATATGTAGTAATAATTAGCATATACATATATTTACTAAAATATAGCAATTGTATAATAATATTTGTTTCTAAGATAATAGGTATATGTAGATACATATTATATATATCTTCATATACTAAGATATTACAACTATATATTGATATTTTTTTAAAGACAATAAATATATGTAGTTATAGTTAGTATATACTTAAATATAATGAGATAAAATAGCTACATATTGTTATTCTTTCTCAAAGATAATAGATATATATATATAGGTATATGTTACATATACCTTCATATACTAAACTATTACAATTGCATGCATTTTAACATTTTTTTTTAAAAGATAAAAGATATATGTAATTATAGTTATCATATATTTATAATATAAGAGTTGCATACTAAGCTTATAATTCATGTTTTGTTTTTTGAGATGCATAATCAATGAAATATTGAATATACTAGAAAAAGAAAGAAAGAAAAATGAAATGCTAACGATATATACACGTTTATAAGTAGTAATAATTAATTCAAAAACAAAAAATAGATATATATATTATCAAAAAAATATAATTATTTTTTTGTGCAATATATAATATTATTTCAATTTGTTCGAATTTTACATATAAAATAAATTAATTGCATAACAACAACAACAACAACAACAATAATAACTTGCATGATTTTTACAAATGAAAACAAAAAGCTCCTTTTTGGTTATAGCTTGCAGAAAAACAGAACAAATTAATAGCAAAAGTAGTTCATTCTCTTTTATTAGTAATTTAAAAAAAATTATCAAACAATTATAATTTAAAATCTTCTTAATTTTCATATTCAAAAAGAAAATGTAAGACTAATCAAAATACTTTTGCTCCATAACATTAATAAAATTTTCATTAAACTACATTCAATTCATGGAATAATATATCTTAGCACAATAAGCAATTACATAATTTAGTGGATCATTACGGTTCTATTCGTTTTTTGTCCCCCAAATATTAAAACGATTTAATCAAAGTTATCCAAAAAAATCAACAATTACTAAATTAAGGCCCAAATTAAAACTTAAAACAGCTAAAATTCAAAATTAAGGATACAATAAAAAGAAATCAATTCGTTTATTATAAGGCTACCAAACCACATAGCCGTTAATTATTGAATAAGCTAAAAAAATATGAAAAAAAAAAAAAAAGACTAAGTAGATGAAAGTCGAGACTCTAAAGAGCAGAGAGTTGAGTTGGTGAATTATTTGCAGCAATGTCAATGACAAATCGATATCTAACATCATTCCTTGCAAGTCGATCTAATGCTTCATTGATTTTGTGTGGTTTTATAACTTCAATGTCGCAGCTTATGTTGTATTTTCCACAAACATCTAACATTTCTTGTGTTTCTTTCATTCCTCCCGTCATGCTACCCTTCACCTTTCTCTTGCCTGCAACCATTAATTATGCAAAGATTTTTTCTTTTATCATTGATATAGGGAAAAGGGAATGGATAGGGTTGTTTACTCATTACATCAAACCTATTAACCCAGTTCAACCTAATCTGATAAGGTCGGATTGTATTAAAATATTAGAGATTTGAGTTGAGTCTCAGATTTTAATATAAAACCCAAGTATATTTCGAGTTAGATCTTGGATCCAATATGTATAAAGTGGTTGGCTCGATTGGCCCTATCAGCCTAAAGTAATTTGGTCTACTCAAACTTAGAGCGAGATGCAACGTAAATAATAAAGGAAAAATGACATCTTTCACCATTTTTCTTATAAAATTTTTACTTTTTCATTATGATTGTTTTAATCATTTTATTATAAATTAATAGTAAACTAATAATATGTTCTTAATAATCTATATAAAATTTATAAACTTATAATAAATTCATAATAAACTAATAATAAAAACAATAATAAATTAATAAAAATCTAGTATTTTGATAAACTAATTATAAATTTTTATAAATTTAAACATATTTTTAAAATATGGTAAATTTAATTTTTTTTATATTTTTTTTATATTTTTATCAAAAAGCACACTCATCAAATGGGAGCTATACTCGAGTTGGAGCTGCAAACTATGGATTAATCTAGTTCGACTTAGCCCTAATGCACAACTGTCAATTGATCTTAATTTATTATTCAAAAAATATATACTTATTATTAAACTGTAAGCCATTTGTTATGCAAAATTTAATTGTATGACAAAGGGACACGGGGGAAACTTACCAAATATTAAAGGGAAAGAAGGCAGCTCAATAGGCTTTTCTGGTGCACCCACAACCACCAGCGTCCCATTCACTTTGAGCAATTCTAAGATTGGTCCAATGGAGTGATTAGCCGAAACTGTATCCATGATTACATCTAGTGATCTCTTCCCTGCCTGTCATCCAAAAAAGAAAGCAAAAAGCACCATTTTTCATTGAATTTTGTGACAGTAGCTCCATGCTTGTACATAGAGACATGACTGAACCATGTTTCTGAAACAACACCATACCTGCATTTGTTTAGGGTCGGTGCTGACAATGAAATCATCTGCACCTAAGCGTTCTTTGGCTTCTGTTTCTTTAGATGGAGAGGTGCTAATAACAGTCACATGGTGACCGAATGCCTTGCCAAATTTTACTGCTACATGTCCAAGTCCTCCTAGACCCACTATTCCAATCTTTTTACCAGGAGACTCAACCAAATTGTTGTCTTTCATGGGACTATACACAGTAATTCCTGCGCAGAGCAGTGGTGCTACTGCATCCATTGGCAGGTTTTCTGGTATTCTTACCACATATCTTCATCCCCATCATCACCAGAAGTTGCATTCGTCAGTAAAACACATTTCAAAGAATGATCAAAAATCAAAATTTTTCTGGGGTTAGTTAAAAACCTGTGATCTGCCACCAACATTTCAGAGTAGCCACCATAAGTGATGCTGCCATCCCAGAAAATGCCATTGTAAGTAAGCTGAATCTGGTCACAGTAATTTTCTTGGGAGGACTTGCAGAACTCACACTCCAAACATGAAGCTGCCAAGCACCCAACTCCTACTCTGTCTCCAACTTTGAAGTTCTTTACATTGATTCCCACTTTAGTGATTATTCCCGTAATTTCATGCCTAAAAACACATAACCATGTGTGAATTTAGTATAGATTTCTAATATTTTTGATAGAAAATTAGAAATTTATCAGGTAGGAGTTACCCTGGCACCACAGGATACATGGTGATGCCCCAATCATTCTTCACATGGTGGATATCAGTATGGCAAATCCCACAGTACAAGATCTTTATTGTCACATCGTTGATACCATTTTCTCTGTGCAAGTTTAGAACTACTTCTGTGAAATCGTGAATAATGAAATCTTATCTCAGAGCAAAAGAAAATATACATAAAAATAAACTTAATATACCTTCTTTTGAATATGTAAGGGGTGATTTTGCCGGTTGAATCATAAGCTGCCCAGCCTGAAACAGCTTGGGTATGGTTTGGAGTTGTTTGAGCCATTTAGTTGATCAGATTCTGAAATACAATATGAGATAAGAGAAAAACACTGGTTGACTAAGAATTAATAACTTAAATACAATATGGGGTTGGAGTTGTTTAAGCCATTTTATAAACTTAAAAAGGTGAAATGAAGCTAAAAATGACCATTTGACTGAATGAGACTAGTCAAGTTATACTTGTGAACAGGCAGTTGTAGCTTTAAATACTTTTTGAATTAAATGGACTAGTTATACACCGAGTTTTATATAATTTTCTGAATAATTGACTCAAAATTAAATATATTTTTCTTAAGCAATAGATTGAGAATTGATTGGATCCTTGTATTAGAACTAAAAAAAAAATTTAAATGCATCAGTTTGGGGTAGTTGTTGAGTTTAATGTTAGCAAAAGCAGACAGAAAGACCCCAGGAAGTGATTAGCCTTAATTTTTTTTTTTTATTTTAAAAATGAAACTTTGTTAAAATTTTGCCGTTGGCTTCAACTTCTGAGGAATCTGAATGGTCGGTCATCAATGGTAAAAGAAGACCAAAAAAAAATGGATGGAAAGTTCAGAGCTTTTTCTACTGTAATCAAATATCAGTTTGACTTGACTTGGCTAAACGACAAATTTAAGTCTGTTAGAAATTTGTTTAGACCATGTATTATTTTATTGATTTTTATGTAAAGTAATTCGGTGAACCGTCTCTTTCTGTAAATTAGCGGTGTTTAATTGGGTCGACTTTTGATTGTACGTTAGTTGACTAGATCCACCTAAATAATATTGAATAAGAATTCATCTTAGTAAATTATAACATATAATAATAATAATAATTTATTTATTTCCAATTTCTTAATCTTTTAAATTATATTATAACTTTATTAATTATACCAATCCCTTATTAATTTATTTTCGTATTCAGTGGTATAAAATAATTACTATATAATCCTTAGTTTGAATAACTATAAACTTCTAATTCAAAGTCAATATAATTATTTAAAACCATAATTTCTTTTTCATATAAATTGATAATACAATAAATAAAATGAATTTTTTTATATTATTAGCAATATAATAAGTTACGCTTAATTTTGGATGCCACAATGTAATGACCGGGTGGATCACTCTCTCTTTAATATTGGATGCTTTATCTTATGATAATAAAATTACATTTCATTTTTTTTAAAAATATGCTTAATTATTTTTACATTAAATATACATCATAAATAAAAAAATTAATGAAAAATAAATATAAAAAGTAAAATAAAAACTAAACAACTAATAAAAATAAAATAATCTTTTGAAAACATTCAAAACTATTAGAAAAAAAAGAATATTTTGCTACATTGGAAGAGTTATATGACAAACAAATTCTTCAATTATTATACTTAAAAGCAAATTAATTTTCTGAATTTCACGCCTTAGATCTTTCTCTAATTCTACCATTTTCTTTGATTAATAATATGGTTTAATTAAAAATATGGTTTAATTGGCTGGACTTTTTTTATCAGATAATTATCCGCAGATTTTATACGGATTGGCTAGTTTCATGAAGTAAAATAATATTTATTATCTTAATAAAATATAACATATTAATTGTAATTAATTTACCTCCAATATCTTAATTTGTTAAATTCTATTATAATTAATAGAATGGATGTATTTTTACATTTAATCATAACTAATTATAGATTATTAAAATCATAACAAAATTATGTAACTAATTTATTTTATATTCGTGCTATATTAATCATATTTGGCTACATGTTTAAAGTATTGTATTAATTTATAATATACTTTCAAGATTTTACTATGTTATTAAATTTAAATAAAATTTTAAATTGTAAAACTAAAATTTTATATTGTAAATAAAAAATTAATGAAAAATAAATATAAAAAGTAAAATAAAAACTAAACGACTAATAAAAATATAATAATCTTTTGAAAACATTCAAAACATACTAGAAAAAAAAAACTTAATATATACGTGACCCCTCAAATTTGAGGGCATTTGTCACTTAGCCCTTTATAATTTTGGAGTAATCACTTAGCTCCTTCAACTTGCATTTTTATCAACTAATTGATCCCTCCATGAGATGGCACAGCACGTAAAAACACAACCTACATCACGCTTGAAGACATTTTGTTTTTGTAAAATATTTTAATAGACAAATTAAAAATAAGAGTTTTACTTTCGTTGTTTTTCTCTCCCAAATTGAAATCTAAATAAATAACCATCGATGGTGGTTGAACTCAATTTTTTACAGAAAATCAAGAAAAATAGAAAACCTGGCATCAGTCGAAGAGATTTTGACATCATGCATGAAGACGTTTTGTTTTTGTAAAATATTTTAATAGACGAATTAAAAACAAGAGTTTTACTTTTGTTATCTTTCTTCTCCAAATTGAAATCTAAATAAATAACCATCGATGGTGGTAGAATTCGATTTTTTTTGCAGAAAATTGGGAAAAATGAAGAAATTGGCATTAGTCGGAGGGATTCCGACAATGACATTGAATTTAAAATTACTTTGATTTGTAAGAGGAAGTGAAAATAAGAAGAGAATAAGATGTTTGTACTAGAAAAATAAGTTCAATAGCAATTCCACCAGTGCTACTTTGGAGGGAAAAAAGTTACAAAAATTGGGTATGGAAGGGTCAGTGCCTGATTAACTCCTTTATTTCTAATTCTACTCAATAAAACCAGGCTTTCACATCTTCTTGCTGATGTCTATGGCGACTCCATTCCACAATTGAGCAGGTCCATTTCTTGGTATTCAAATTTTGTCCCAGTGCAAAATATTGAACAAATCCTGTTGATAGTTGTGCCACCAATCAACACACAAAGCTTAGTTCCGGCTAAAACCCAATTGAGGGTATTAATTTATCAATGCTTTTTAACTTTTTATTCTATTGTGTTTATGTAAAATCGGAAAAGTGTAAACTTTGGTGTTTCTAGAAAACACATTTTTATAGTTTTTTATTTTCTTGTGAATTTCTCTAGAAGCCTAGATTAGAAAATATATTTGCCTCTGAATGCTTCCTTGTTTAAATTGTATGGATTTTTTTTTTTTTTTTTTTGCAGTGAAGGTTATCATTGGAAGCACTATCATTTGATATTGATGGAACTCTCTATAATTTCGATAGCTATTTACCGTCTGTGAATTTTGAAGGTGAGAATTGAACTAGCATATATCTTTATCACTTTCGAAATGGAATTTAGGATTTGAAATCAATGCTCTTCAATTTGGGGAAAAACAAATTAGGAAAGAAGTTCAACTTGGGGAAATCAATTTAAGAATAGCAAATTAGGGCTTCTGATTTTGTCTCTAGATGACGTGTCCATTATTTTTAATTACATGGCATTAATGTATAGCTTATGTCAAATTGAGTGTGCTTCACGTGCAGTAACATTTCTATTTATATTTTTTTCAGGGATCAATTAGTTAATAAAAAAGGTTAGTTAAAAGAGTTTAGTGATTACTCGAAAAGTAAAGGGAGTTAAGTGATAAATATTGACAAGTTGAAGGGCCACAAATGTATTAAGCAAAAAAAAATAATATTTTGCTACATTAAAAGAGTTACGTGACAAACAAATTCTTCAATTATTAATACTTAAAAGCAAATTAACTTTCTGAATTTTACGCCTTAGATTTTTCTCTAATTTTACCATTTTCTTTGATTAATAATATGGTTTAATTAAAAATATGGTTCAATTGGCTGGACTTTTTTTTATCAGACAATTGTCTAGACATTTTATATAGATTGGCTAGTTTCATGGAGTAAAATAATATTTATTATCTTAATAAAATATAACATATTATTTGTAATTAATTTACTTCCAATATCTTAATTTGTTTAAATTATATTATAATTAATAGAATGGATGTATTTTTTAATTTAATAACATGATAAAAATTTCAAAATATATTATAAATTAATAAAATACTTTAAATATATAGTCAAATATGATGAATATAACATGAATATAAATTTAATTAGGTGGAGCAAAAAGTTGTGGTGAATTTAATTATCCATAATTAGTATGACTTTGTCATGTAAAAATAAGTTTAAAAAAACTAATTATAGATGATTAAAATCATAACAAAATTATATAACTAATTTATTTTATGTTCGTGCTATATTAATCATATTTGACTATATGTTTAAAGTATTGCATTAATTTATAATATACTTTTAAGATTTTACTATGTTATCAAATTTAAAAAAAATATTTATTTTATTAATTATAATATAATTTAAAATTTTGAGATATTGAAAGTAAATTAATCATAATAATATATTATGTCTTGTTAAGATGGGTAAAAATGATAAATATTATTTTGTTCTGGTGTTTTGTCAACAATGTAAGGTCAAAGGCATTGAACATCTGTACAATATTATTTTGTATTAGGGTTTATGTTGTTGTTAAATATTAAGCTCCCTGAAGTTTATTTTTTATTAAATAGCACAAGATTGTGTTTCTTATAGAAAGCTATTTATATTAAATAAAAAATTAAGAAAAACAATTCCTTCCTAGTGGGTAATATCTTATTAGCTATTTAATTTTAAATTTGATTAGAAAGTTTACATGAATTTAAAAATATAATTTAATATTTTATCTCTATAACTAATATATTAAATATTTATTCTTCTTTTAAATTAATTATGTATGACATTTGAATTCAAATTAAGATAAAATTACGATGACAATTAAGATAATTAAGATAAAATTACGATGACAATTGAGATAACATAATAAAACTTTTCAAAAAGAAAAAGATAATATAATATGTAGAATAATATAGCGAAATATTATGAATTCAATTATAAAATTAGACTCGGTAAAAATAATAATCTTATTGACTATATTACAAAATTAACTATAGCTGAAGCAACAAATTATTCTCATCACACCTCACAAATTAATTCTCTCGTTTCTCTCTTTTTTTCTTTTCTTTTCCTGTTTCTTTTTCTTTTTCTTTTTCACTTATATTTTTCCTTACAATTTCAATTGCAATTATATAAGAAAACATTTACTAAAAATAGAAACCTAATTTCTAACACATTTCTTTTAACAAAATTAATAACCAGAAATCATAAACAATTTCTATTTTCTTTTCTAAATTTTATATAACTTAAAATAGATTAATACTAATTTAATATAATTTGTGATATATTTAATACTCCCCCTAATCACAAATTTCTTCATTTATAGTTTTTCTTGAAGCCATACCAAGTAATTATCGAAATTCTTCCAATTTGTTATTTGGAAGTCCTTTGGTGAAGATGTCTGCTAGCTGATCTTCCGTCTTCACCTTCATTACCTTGATTTCATCTTTTAATGCTTTCTCACGTATGAAATGATATTGTACCTCCACGTGTTTAGTTCTTGCATGAAACACTGGGTTCTCAACTAAACTGATTGCGGATAAGTTATCACAATACAACGGTATTGGATAATCAATTGATTGATGTAAGTCCCTCAATAATTGTACCAACCAAGTACTTTCTTGCGCTGCCATTGTTGCTGCTCGATATTCTGCTTCTGCAGTTGATAGCGAAACAGTTGGTTGTCTTTTGCTACACCAAACAACTGCTCCAGAACCCATATTAAATATATATCCAGTAGTAGATCTTCTTGTATCATAGTCACCTGCATAATCAGCATCACAATAACCTTCTAACTTGCAATCAATATTGCTTTTATAAAATAATCCAAAATCAAGCGTCCCTTTAATGTATCTTAAAATTCTTCGAACTGCTTCTAAATGAGGCTTTTTCGGAATTTGCATGAACCGACTTACTACTCCAACTGCAAATGTTATATCTGGTCTAGTTAGCGTCTGATATATTAAACTTCCAACTATTTGTCTGTACATTTTTGAATCTTCTAAATCTTTTCCTTCTGAGATGCTTAGCTTGCTGTTAATTTCAATTGGAAGAGAAAGTGGTTTACAGTTGAACATGCCGTATTTTTGGAGTAAATCTTTTGCATATTTATTCTGATATAAAAACACCCCTTCTTTTGTTCGTTCCACCTCTAGTCCAAGAAAATTATTTAATTCTCCAAGTTCTTTCATCTGAAATCGAATTGATAAATTTTCTTTGGATCTTTGAATTTCTGTCTCGTCATCTCCAGTAATGATGAGATCATCAACATAAACCAATATGATTACTAGTTTTCCTTCTCGAGCTTTGATAAATAAACTAGAATCAGCTGATGCAACTACATAACCATAATGAATAAGAAATTCAGCAATTTTTCCATACCAAGCTCTTGGAGCTTGTTTTAGTCCGTATAATGCTTTCTTCAACTTGCATACATACTGAGGATGGAACTTGTCCTCAAAGCCTTGTGGTTGCTCCATATAAGCTTCATGATCTAGTTCTCCATTTAGAAAAGCATTTTTAACATCCATCTGCCACAGATTCTATGACTTACATGCTGCAAGAGCTAATAAAACACGAACAGTTGTAATCTTAGCTACAGGACTAAATGTCTCATCATAATCTAGTCCATATTATTGTGAAAATCCTCGATTTACATCTTTTGGCTTTGGTACTAAATCCCATGTTTGATTTTCTTCCAAAGCTTTAAATTCTTCCGTCATGGCTTCTACCCATTTAGCTTTTTGTGACGTCTCTTCATAATAATTTGGTTCTTTTCCAATTTCCACATATGCAACATTAGCATATTTAGGATTTTGTTTTCTCTGCCTTTGTGACCTTCTTAATGGTGGTGGCGGTGGTTCCAATGATGATGACTCTTCAATTTGTTTATCTTCTGGAATAATTATTGATTGGTTGTCTTTCTCTGTACCTTGATAAACACCTGTCTGCCACGGCTTTTCTTGTGGTATTAACTGTGGTGCATCTCCGACATTTTGTTTCAATCCTTCTGATGATTCTTCGAATCTTTCTTCTATCTCTTTGGATTGAGGTAATGCCACATACTCTGAACTCCACCAAGATGATGTCTCATCAAACACGACATTGCGTGAGACATAACATTTGTTAGTATTGGGGTCACAACATCGCCAACCTTTTCTATGCTCATCATATCCCACAAAGATACATCTAGTTGCCTTTTTATCAAATTTACTTCGAATAAGATCATGCACAAACACATAACAAACACACTCAAACACTTTAAAGTGACTTACAGTATGTCTCAATTTTCTCAACATTTCAAATGGAGACATGAACCCTAATTTTGGTTGTGGAAGCCTGTTAATTATATGAGTTGTTGTCCTCATACACTCTGCCCAAAATCGACCAGGAACATTTTTAGCATGTAGTATGCTTCGGCAAACCTCTGCAAGATGCCTATTCTTTCTTTTAGCAATTCCATTTTGCTGTGGTGTACCTGGACAAGTCAGTTGTCGTCGAATCTTGCACTGACAAAGATATGAGTTAAACTCGTCAGATATATACTCACCTCCATTATCTGAACGAAGGCATTTGATTATTTTTCCAACTTTACTTTCTACCATTAACTTAAATTCTTTAAATTTTGCTAGAGTTTCAGATTTTTCCTTCATAAAATAAACTCAAACATATCTGGAATAATCATCAATAAATGTAACCATATAGTGCATACCATTTATTGATGACTGTTTTATTTTTTCAAGCACATCTGAGTGAATCAACTCTAGTGGTTCTTTAGCTCTAAATGTTGAATCTTCATATGGTAGTTGATGTGCCTTTCCATACTGACATCCTGCACACACTACATCAGTACGAACATCAAGATTCGGTAGTCCTTTTAGTGAAGACTTATTCATCATTAACTTTAATTTATGATAGTTAACATGTCCAAGTCGAGCATGCCATAAATCCACCGTCTCATTACTTCTTGTTTTGTCAACATAGGCTTCCTCAGCAAACATCACATACATGGAGTCTACTTTTACTCATTCCATTTCCGGTGTATCAATAATTTTTACCTATTGACACACCTTAACATTTTCTGGGCCAAATACAACAAATTTACCAGTTTCTGTCAACTGTGAAACTGATAAAAGATTTTTCTTCATTCCCGATACTCTGTAAACATCTTCTAATTGCACTTGCTTTTTATTGTGATCTGAGTCAATCTTTATATTACCAACATGAGTGATTGGTAATTTTGCATTATTTGCGGTTGTCACAACTCGGTTGCCTTTATATTCTGAAACATTCAGTAGCTTGTTCTTATTTCTTGTCATATGACTAGAACATCCAGAATCAAATATCCAGTCTTTCTCATAATCTACTTTATGAGAATCAATAGCGCTAGAAGCTTGCTCTTCTTCATCTGTTATTGCCATAAGACTTGGCAGTTCAATTACTTCAGAATTGAGATATTCTTTTTGCATCATTTCTGTACTTGTAAATAATGCTTCAAGATCCCATTCTGACTCATTTTGGTGACTGCTACTTGTTGTTGCTGCATTACTCTCTTCATTCTTTTTATTATACCAGCATTCTCTTGCGTAGTGTCCTTTCTTGCCACAGACAAAACACTCGCCATTTTGCCGTCTAATGGATTTAGACTGTTGATTATTCTGAAATTGTCTTTGTTGACTTCCCTTTGATTGAAAATGTCCCCATGTTTGAACCTGTCTCTGTTGAACTCCCCCAAAATTATAATTTCTTTGTGTTCTTTTTCCTATCTGACCACCAGATTGATTTCTCCTTCTGTTTGTGAAGAGTGCCACCTCTTTTGTATTCGATGAGACTCCAGCCATTTGTTTTGCTAGAGTTTCTTGATTTGTTAGCAAATTCTCTAGCTCCTCAATCGAAGGTTGTGTTGGCCAACCTTGAATTGCAGTAATAAATCCTCTATATTGAGGTTTTAATCCATGAATGATTATCCGCCTCATTCTATCATTGCTTATTATGGATGCCTCATCCAATTCAGTAATTTCTCTGCAAAGACCCTTTACTTTTATGAAGTACTGACTAATTGTCATGTCATGTTGTGTGGTTGACATTAATTCACCTTCTAATAGTTGTAGTCTTGCATCATTTTTCTTTATGAAACGAGAAGTAAATCCCAAGCTTCCTTTGGTGTAGTAGCTTGTCTAATGTGTTCCATCAATTCATCTTCTATAGTAGTCTTGATGGCGAACATAGCTTTTCCTACTTTAATTTTCTATCTTTTTAACGTATTATCTTCTGATGGTGATGTGGTCTCTGCCCCAGCAACAATCTTCCAAAGATCTTGACCTTGCAGGTATGATTCCATGCAAGTCTTCCATATATTGTAATTATTGTTATTAAGCTTTTTGATACTGCCAACATTACTTGACTCTGCCATTGTATCTCGATCTTAGCAGCCTCACAAATTACCAAGATAGTTTGGTCCTAACCAATAACTTCCACAATTCCAAACTGTGAATAAAGGCAAAATCTCTATGACAAACCTTTTAGCTCTGATACCAATTGTAGAATAATATAGCGGAATATTATGAATCCAATTATAAAATTAGACTCGGTAAAAATAATAATCTCATTAACTATATTACAAAATTAACTACACCTGAAGAAACAAATTATTCTCACCATACCTCGCAAATTAATTCTCTCGTTTCTCTCTTTTTTTCTTTTCTTTTCCTGTTTCTTTTTCTTTTTCTTTTTCACTTATATTTTTCCTTACAATTTCAATTGCAATTATATAAGAAAACATTTACTAAAAATAGAAACCTAATTTCTAACACATTTCTTTTAACAAAATTAATAACCAGAAATCATAAACAATTTCTGTTTTCTTTTCTAAATTTTATATAACTTAAAATAAATTAATACTAATTTAATATAATTTGTGATATATTTAATATAATAAACTTGAAAATGTAAAAAAAAAGGTTTTTATCACTAAGAATTTTATGAAATATTTTATAACAATTTTCTTAAGCTTGTGAAATTTTACCTCTTGGCTCAAAAGAAAAAGGCGCAAACATTTCCATCGTAGGTATAAATAGTGCACAAATATTCAGCGTTTTAAAATAAGATTTTATACAAAAATGAATTAAAAAAATAAAAATATTTTTAAAAGTATTTATTTTTTTCTTTTTAAAATAATTCAAATTCTAAATTCTAAATTTCAAAAACATCAAGTTCCAATTTGCAACTATTGATGTCTTAAAAATATTTATTTAATGGTATACAATTGTATAATATTTTTTTAATGCAAAATAATTTTTCATTGATGAATCATAGAGTATATATCTAGATATAAATAAAATTTTATAATTTTAAGATATATAAGATATACATAACTAATAAAATTATGAAATTTCTTTAAATTTTTTTAATTCAAACAATGGATAATAATTACATATCATGGATAATCTAACTTTCAACGATACAACGTAGATAATTTGACTTTCATTGATGCAATCTCATATTGATCAAATATAAAATATTGAATGGATTTATATATGATTGAATTTTTCAATCTCAATAGCAAACTTTTGATATTGACTTTTCCATGAGCATATAAACTATATTGAGCTGATTTTTTTAATAGTATATAAGCTTTTAATATTTTTATATGGTATCAGAATAAAAATAATATTTATATTTATTTTTTTTATCATAATTCAAAATGTAATTTCTTTTTTAGTTTTTGATATTTGCCAGGTATACGTTCATAATTCATATTGTGATTTCTTTTTTAATTTCATATATGTGTTTGATATAAATTGTTCCTTAAATTTTCTAATCTTTTAATCTAGTATGAAAAATTTCCAAGATATAAATTCTCTTTTGATTTAGTGTATATTATAAATTTTCAAGTGTCAATTGAGCTTATAAAAAATTATCTTCACCCGACTGTCACTTAAAGGGTTGTTAAATATGATACAATTTTACACTAATCAAATACAGAATATAGAATGTGTTTATATATGATTGAATTCTTCAATTTTAATAGTTAATTTTTAATGTTGATTTTCCAAATAGTATATAAGTTCTCAATATTTTTACAAGTAAAATATTTATTTCATCTGTCAAAATATTAAATCACCATCATTTTTCATATAAGAATGACATTTCTATTTGAGAAGGATAAATAAATTTCATTAAAGAAGAACAAATTTCTATTTGAAGAGGATGTAGAACAATCAAATGACAAAGGATAAAATTTTATAAAAAAAATTTAAATTGTATTCAATTTTATTATAAAAAATAATGGAACATGAAAAAAAAAATAAATACTATATTTTATATTTATATTGATTTAAAAATTATTTAGAGATTAAAAATATTGTAACGGAATTCTCAATGGATCAAAAAAAATTTAAATCCCTAAGTGAAATTTTTACTATAGTTCATAGGTATAATTAGCCATCATCCCATTAAAAAAATAATATAAAATTAAAAGGTAAAAAATATATATGAGAATATTACCTATTAATAAACTGATAACAGTTATAATCTTAAATTAAAAACTTAGATAAAGAGACTATATTCAGTTGATAAGAAATATAAATACTATATTTTTCTGGTTACATTTTAAATAATATGATAATATTGAATATAAAAATAAAAATAAATTTCTAAAAATTATAAGTTATCTTTGCAACTAAAAAGTGACAATTTTTTTAAAAATAATTCAGAAAGTCTCAACTGAATGAGTTAAGCCCATTCAAGCCCACAGGCTAAAAATAGAGAAATGGGAATGGATTGAAGTTAGAGTTCAGCCCAACAATAGAAATTCCTTTTGATATTTCTGCAAAATTAGATAGAATCGAGTGGAGACTGATGATCTTTTTTTATCTGCTGCCAGAGCATTTGTAGGAGAGAATTTTTTTAACCACCAGTGTTTCTCCACTGCATAGCCCCCTCTTGAATAAGGCTTTGTATATAAAAGGAAGGAGGGGGGCTGCCAGTGTGTGTTAAGGGGGTAAAAGAAGACCGGTGTCTCTAACATTATCAACATCGTCTCTAGCGACCGATCGATCAGTAACTCTGAGGATGATTGTGTGAAAATTTTCTCTCTTTTAGTAGAGTCCTAGTTTCGCACTGTATATTTGTATATTATTTTTTAAAAAAAGTGGTAGTATATTAAATATATACTAAATCGCTAAAATAGTTTTAAAAAAGGTTAAAAAAAGTGACATATATTATAAATCTGTACTTATTAAATAATCAAGTAAAAAAAATACCTTAAAAAAAAAGTCAAAAAAAATGATTCACACGCAATAAACAACTTTCGATGTTGTTTTAGAAGGAGCAAAATTAAAAAGGCATGCAAAGACGATATGTCCTTTCTAATTAAGCAGCTAATGCGTGACATTTTCTGCCTTTTATTTCCCCATTGTCAAAACCCTCCTTAAATTATTAAATATTGTTACACAAATTATTAATTTTCACCAACTTAATTTAATAGCCAACTCTTTTTTAATCGTCTCTCATAATTTGTATATATGTAATGTACTATGCTTTAATAAAATTAAAAAAAAACCTTTTATATGAAATTTATAAATTCAAAAATCAAATCATTCTAAATAATTATAAATCACATCTTTAAAAAAATATAGAATTATAAGAACGTATTAATTTAAGTTTATCCATTTATCACTCTTAATTATATCTATATTAAAATATTCAATTTTTTTATGATATATATTATTAGATTTTTATTTTATATCACAATCTTATCTCAATTTATATTACTTTATTTTTTTTATAAATTTATAAATATAACCTCAATTAGAATTACAATCACAATATAAAATGTGATAGCCAAAAATAAAATGAATAAAAAGGAATAGAAAAAAAATTAATAAGAAAAAATTGGAAACCCAGCATCACAATTGACTAATGTCAATTGATGCAACATATTTGTCTATTGTCCAACCCACGATTGATGGATTATTATATGACAAAATTATATAATCATTTGTTGATTTAAATGATTTCATTTTTTGATTAGTTGTTTTTTTATCAAATTTTTTTATTAATTGTATGATACCATACATTGTGTTAAACTTAAATTTTGTACTATTAATAATATAATAAATAATAAATATGCTGAATTTTTTATGTATGTTAAAAATAAAAATTAATGAATAAATATTAATAAAAATTAAATAGAAAAAATAAAAACTAAAGTAATAATAAAAATATAAAAATCTTTTGAAAACTTTTAAAACCTATCATAAAAAGGATATTTTTTAAAAAATTAGAAGAGTTTTATAGCAAAACAAATTCTTAATATTATTAATATTTAAAAAAAAAAAAAACGAAGAAGGAAGGGAAGAGAAAAGAAAAGCACAGAGAGGAGAGGACCATGGCGGCGGCGCCTGATATTCTGTGTTAGATCTTCCTCTAATTTTATCATCTCCGCACATTTGCTTCTCAGAAAAATATTTAATATATATATTAACAGCTAATGTGTTTTTCTTAATTGACCAATTATGTTTTGTTTATTAATGGTTTTTATTATTTCATAGTACTGATTTTCAGAATAATTTGGCTGATTTTTATTTCGAAACCCTAATTTTTGAATGGCGATGACGGCTGATTCAAGTGATCAGCACAGTCTCAGTATTGACAGTGGTGGTTCTGTTTCTGTGTTATCGGTAAATAATAGTCCTCAGAAGCCTAAGAATTTTCCTTCTCCATGGGCTCAAGTCGTGCGAGGAGGAGGAGGTGATGCTGAATCAATTCCGTCGCCATCCTCCGGTGAACAATCTTCTTTTTCTGTTTGCTCGCCTCGTAAGCCGATTTCTTCACAGTCAGGGGACAGTTCTTCGCTAGTTATGGAGAGTTTGGAAAATAATGATAGCACCATCAGTATCAATGCTGTTGTGTCGAAAAAGCCAGCATGGAAGAAGCAGCCGTGCAATGGACTAGATGTCAGTCCTATTATGGGAGCTGTTTCATGGCCTGCATTATCTGAATCTACAAAACCTTCTCCCAAATCATCATCAATAGCAACAAGTAACACTGATTCTTCTCCTCCTGTTTCTCCTGATGGATCAATGCCCACTAATCAGGTTTGTGCTTTGTTTCCATTAAAAAATAAAACCATGTAGTTGGCATGGTAGGTTTTTCCTTCAATACAACTATTGAATTGAATTGAAATATTTTAGTTTCCTTTTAGTTTGTCAATGTCTTCTAACTAATAATGTTGTATGTACATATTGCATGGCTGATAGGCAAGCAAATCAGGCTGTTTGTATGTTTTTTGGACTCATATACTGCAATCTACCATCTGCAAATTGCATATATTCTTGAGTGATTTGTAATCGGGGCTCTAGCCTTGTTAACGTCTTTGATCTTTTTATCATTTGTTTTGTTTGGTTAGTGAAAAATGATTAACTGGAGATTTGTTTATGGTTGTTTTGTTTTAGGGAAATATCACAATTCAAACATCTCACAAGCAAGGGAAACCAATGCCTGCTCGACAAAGGTTGATGAAGCGTGGTGGCAGTAGTGGAGGCAGTAGCTCTGGAGGTGGGCATTCTCAGAGCAGCTTCACCCATCCCCCTCCGCCGCCTCCACCACCTCCTTTTTCTATATTCCCAATGCCTCCCAATGGTTATGGGAATTTGATGCCAGCAATACCTGACCAGTCTCCAAGAGAGCTTCCATATAGGGGCAACAATAACTGGGAACCTAGAACAGTTGGGGGATTTGTGCCTCAACTAGCTGTAGTTAATGATAACAGACATTCTTCTCGGAGAGGCAACTTTGGATCACATGGAGAGAACTCCTACCATAACAATTTTGGAGGCAGGCGTGATCAGGACAGAGGACATTATGGAAATGTCAAAGATGCTCCTGTGCAACCACAGGGATCTCCTAGGGCTTTTGTTAGGTCTTCTCCCCCTAATACTGCTGCATTTGTTCCACCCCAACCTGTGAGACCCTTTGCAAATCCTATGGGTTTTCCTGGTAAGCCTTTTTCTACTAATCCTTCCATCTTGTTCCCTAAATTGATTTGGTATCATATCAAGTCTCTATGGTTTTGTGATTGGCAAAGTGTTAGGCATAACTATCCTTTCTTTTGGATTGATAAACCAACAAATTTAATTGTAATAGTGTTTTTGGTTCTGCTTTTGATCTCCTTTCTTTAACACCACTATACTGGTGGCGGCAGCCCTCTTTGTTCACTAATATGATATTTTGTTTTATGGACAAGAAAATGTGGTTTTGCATTTAATTCCTATGGTCTGTTCAGATTTGGTATATATACCAACTTTGCCGATGGAGCCCTTTAGGGGTGTGCCTTTCATGGCACATGCAGCAGCACCTGCAATGATTGTCCCTGTTCCTGACCCTCCTTTGCCAGCCATGTTAATCCATCAGATAGAATATTATTTCAGGTATATTACATTCCTGACCATCTTTAGGTGATGATTAAGTAACTTAATTTGTCATTGTCTTCTATATGTTTTGTTGATTAACTCGATACTGTTGTTTGCTCTTGCAGTGATGCTAACTTAATTAAAGATGATTTTTTGAAGTCAAACATGGACGATCAGGGCTGGGTATCAATTGCTTTAATAGCAAGCTTTAATCGAGTACGATAAATTTAGGATTAAACTTGTAGATTATGATCTTTAATCTTGGGGCTTAAATGATCAACCTATGCCATATGATTTTGTATATATTGTTGTGCTTCTAATTGAATGCCTGATCTTGGTTTTAAAACTCCATTGGACTTGATCAAATTTTTTGTGCGATGTGTTGGGGGGGGGGGGGGGGGGGCGGCTGTGGGGGGTGTTGGAGAGGGACGGGTTGGGCAGGGTAATAGTTTGTTAAGGCGTTGTTTTCTAAGTAGTGATAAGAAGTTCTTTGTTGTTCATGAAAATAGAAATTGTAGGACTCTTTTTTACCCTCTATTTTTGAGTGTTATTGGTTTCTGATGGGTTAAAGGTAGGATTTTGGGAGGATCAGTGTTTCTAAACCAATAAGGCCATAGGGGGAAGCATTATGAATATAGTAAATTGCTTTCTGGAAAGGCTAATTATTTCTTCTGGGTTGGAAGAATCATTTCCGACATGCTAGATTCTAAATTCTAACAAAAATATTATTTTTGATATTTTTATGAACTCATATTTTCCTTTCTCTTTTTGCATTGTGGTCCTCTCTAACAAACAAACAAACAACAAAGACTTAATCCCAAATTAATTGGGGTCGGCTATATGAATTCTTTTTTTTTTTCACTCCGTTCACTTTTAGGGCTACCTCCTTTGATAAATGTAGAGCAGAAAGATTATTTTGGACACTTATTTTTAAGTCAGTTTAGGCTTACTCCTACATCTTTTAGCTATTTCTACCATGTGGTCCTCTATAATTTAAAAAATTCTGGATGGTATTTTATTCGATAAATATATGTCAGGTATTGGTGTTTGTTTTCCTTGCTCTGTATTGTCAGGAAAATTCTCCCTTTACTTTTTATCTTCTCTTTTCATGTTGCAAGAGATGTATTGTGAAACCAATATTTGTATTATGATATATATTTATCTTCATGGGACTACAATCACTAGTTTTCGCCTATCATATAGAGAGAGCAACCAATCCAGGGAAGATTACTGGCTGTACATTTTATTGAACTACCAGCTAATTTGCATTTTATACTTAGTTCAATTATAATAATCTGTTGTGACGCAACATAACGATGTAACTAGGGGTCTGCTTGATTTGTTTTTTAGTTTTTGTTTCTCAGGTTTTAAAATAGTATCTATTATTAAATTATGTTTATTTTCGTTTTCGATACTCTAAAGGAGAAAAAGAGGTTGTGACAACTTACAAGAACCACAATTTTTTTTCTTCACAACTTAGACTAAAATTTGTTTTTTCTTTGTTTCATCTACTTGTTTTACCAGATGCCACTTCTTATTAAAGAACTACAAAACCAAAAATAAAGTGGTACCAAACATCTTAAGGGTTTGAGTTCTGTTTTGATTGAGGCAACCCTATATTTTTGGCTTCTTTTTGGATTTAGATACTCAACTTTGATCAACTTAAAATCTTGACAGCTCAAAAGCAAAATGAATGTTCGGTTGGTATGAGCCCATTGAATAGCATGTGTTTAAATTTCAGACCAAATGAATTTCAGCTTCTAGCTGTTTGACTTTCTGGAGCCTAAATAGGTTGCTATGTGCTTTATTAAATACAATTGTTCTTAGATGTGGTTGCAAACAAATTTTTTTTTGTGGATATGCTTTTCGCAGGTTAAGAGTATGACCAAGGACACCCAGCTAATTTTGGACTCCTTGAGGAATTCAACTGTCCTAGAAGTGCAGGTACTTTTTATTTGTTGCAACATTAGTCATGAAATCTGATTCCAATCTATATTAGACTTAAAAAGTGTGTATTAAATGATCAAGTTTTGATGTGCAAGAGCTACTTGTATGTTGAATCTGAAATGTAAGGGCTGTTATTTGAACTATTTGATTTGTGACTATAATCTTGAAATTTTGTTTCAGGATGACAAAGTGAGAAGGCGTAATGATTGGATGAAATGGATAGCTCGTTCTAGTCCCCGATCTACCGACTTAGCCCTCCAATCAATTGGTTCATCAAATGCTGACATGTTGACAAATTCATTTCAAAATATGACAGTGGAGGAAGTGACTTCTAACCAAAATAGTATGACCTCTAATTCACAGGATTGATGACTTTCTATCAAGTCTTTAGACAGGAAGGGATCAAAGAATCAAGTTCAAGCTGAAACAATTCACTCTAAGTACAGTCCTTTCAGGATAGTGCATGTGCACTTGGTTTTCGCGGCAAGGACCTTGAATATTGTTGTTCAGGGTCAGCAGTGCACCCTCACTCTTATTGTATCCATTCTGCTGCCTGTTTCCTGACAGAATTTGCTGAGGTTCACGGACAAGAAAAAACAAAAAATAAGAAATAAATAGGTGTTTATCCTTGGAAGAAACTGATTAAAGAAAGAATTTAGGCGATTAAATTGGAAAACTGCAAGTTTTTTGGTTTTTGTATAGCCTGGTTTTGGATTTTGGGTGTGGATAATTATCTTATTTTCTGTTTTCTGGTGTTGTTTCCATGGATGCAAACTCAGTATGTCAGCTGAGTCCATGAAACTCAGAATTTTTAAAATGATTGCACTGATATTTTATCTTCTCAATTTCTTTCATTTTATTTGTTTGTTTGTTTGGAATATAATTTCTTATAAATTGTCAAATTGCATATAATTTTTACAATTAATAGTACTAACAACCGCCATGAACTTTTGAAATTGAAAATTGAAAATCGAGATGTTCACCGATTGGATCAAATATTATATTTATTCATTTTAATAAAATAAAATATATTAATTTTCTTCTAATATTTTAAAGTTTAAAATTATATTGTAATTAATAAAATAAATATTTTTTAAATATATAGTTAAGTATGATGAATATAATATAAATATAAAATAAACTAGTTGCATTACAAATTTCTGTTAATTTTAATCATTCACAATTAATTTTATTTTTTTAATCAAAATTTGTATAATTTTATCATATGAAATTAAATTAAAAAAAAAAAAAACTTGACCATGTCTAAACCATTCTATTAATTTATAATATTTGAGATAGATATAGTCAACTGGCCTCTGCACCGGGCTCCATTTTATCAAGGCATAAGGTTAAAAAATTAAAAATGGAGATTTTTCAAAAATATCTTCAAAAATAAAAATATTTTTAAAACTATTCTTTTTGTTTTTAAATATTTTTCAATTTACAATTTTAAGAATATATTTTTAATTTTTTTTAAAAACATCAATTTTCAACCGTCTCTTTTTTTAAAGGTATAAGTCTAATATATATATTTAGTATATTAAAAATTTAATAAAATAGTGAGATATTTTAAAAAATATAATATAATATAAAATATAATATAATTTTCTTAAAAAAAAGTTCTTGATAAACTTATAAACTATTAAAATAGATTTGATATTCTATTTTTGATTATTTAGTTAAATTGATAATTATTGAAAATGCCTTGGTTATATCTATAAAATAACATTATTATTTTTAACAATCTTATAAATTTTCATCGATTGACAATTATTATAAACTTGCACAGAAAATTAAAAAAAGAAAATTAGATTTATTAGTTTTTTTTTTTTGTGTCCATCTAGTATTTAAAGTTTTATCTCGATTAATTTTAACTTAACTTATATTACACATCTAATAACGAAGGATGAGTATTCCAACGCAAAGTCTCTCTGTGCTAAGGTTTTTAGTTGTACTTTTACATTACGGAGGTAACATTGTAGAATGACATATGTTTAGTTCCTAACCTTAACACTGTGTTTGATTTTTAGAAAAGTGTTTGATACCCTGGAAAAGAAAAAAAAAGCCGAGAAAGAAAGTGTACAAAGCTTAATGATTTAACATTTAAGCACAGTGTCTAACCAAACACAAACCCATCTTGTAATTCGAGTGACCGTTTGTATGGTTGGTTCTTAGTTATCTGAGTCATAAGTGCGGCAGTCAATGTGCGTCTGTGAGAGATTCCTGAGTTATATGTCCAATATCAAGTTTTTGTTTAATTTTGTGAATGACTGAGCTCAGCATTTACACACACGCACATATATACATATATATTTCATTAATATCATTTCTCTTGTGTTATATATATATATATAGTACGATTCGAAAATGATGAATTTATTAGCAGGTAAGGGGGTGAAGTGGGCTTAGGAAATAGAAAAATTCTTCTGTTAAAGTCGTCAGCTGTCTGTATCAGTTATCAGACTTCAAGACTTTTGATAAGACTCTTTCTGACTCCTCCAATCTAATGGATACCCATTTTTGTTTTTTCAATTGTTCTTTACTGATTTTTTGATATCTAACTCCTCGTTATTTTCTTCTTTTTATATTTAATACATTCAAGTGAGGGGAAAAAATTCAAATTTTAAATTATATTTCGATGTGCCATATTAATTTTCTTTTTTGTATAAATTTATGTAATTTAAGGGTGTGAGAAAATTTAAATAATAGTTCAGCCTTCTAGATTAATAAGAAAAAAAATATTTGTTTAAAAATATGTTATAAATAAGTCACGATAAAATTATCATAATTTAATTATATAATATATTTGGTTACTATTATCTGTCTTCGTATGTCTATTTTTAGAAAAGAAAAGCATATAATCAAAGTAGAATTTGTAAAATTTTATAGGTTTTTTTTTATAAATATATATATATATATATATATATTTATGGGTTTCAATCCTATTGGTGTGATATCTATTCAATATTTGATTAAAATTACCCTGCTTTGAAAAAATTTTAAGGTGGATGTGGGGATTAAGTAAAATGCATATCATAAAAAATCACTGTAAGGATTAAAAATAATGTTAACTAACTTTTAAATAGCATGTTATAGTAATTAACTCTAATTAATTATAATTAATCATAACTATATAAATGTCAACAATATTTTTCACCAAATGACCATCCAAAGGTCCAAATTCGTCCCCGAGTACACTACACATGAAGAATTTTGCTGATAATCAACGCTTCGAACATGCTTAACTTTAAAATTTTGAATTATTTGTGATATTCCCCAAATATATTGCACTTTTTTGTTTAGAAGTTCTGATTTTTTTATTTTATTATCATAACTTATTCAATTTTTATAATTACAATTTAAACGAAACGTAAAATTATTGAGTAGTCTTAAGAAATAAGTGATTACCCTTCTTCAAAATAAAATAATAAATTCAGTTTTTCACTAAAATTTTCTCGAATTTTTGTCTCCAATTTAAATTGATTATATCTCCTTCCTCAATAAAAAAAATTATCAAATAATTTCTAATCATAGTCCTTGCAAATCGGATAATTCATATACTTTCAATTAATTGCAAATCATAATTTTTTTAGATAAGATAACTCATATAATATATCATGGTTCTTAGTATGCAAGTTTGATCACTTTATGAGCTTGGAAGTTTCTCCTGCAGTTTTATAATTTGGGATAGTTGTTGTATTAGTTTAGCAACTGCTATTCAAATTTGTTTGTTGTTTGTACCGATTGTGAGCTGTATATTGTATTACAAGGTTTTGAGATTTTTTTTTATATATTTTTTAGATGATTTAGATTAGGAATATTATTCGTTGGCTTTTAAATAGTTTATGTTTCATAAATATGTTTGTCCTTATAATTATGATAATAAAATAATAAATTTTATAAAATATATATATAAGGAAACTTTTGATATTAAACATATTTTTCTTTTAATGAGATTTGAAAAATAATTTAATGACAAATGCATATTTTTTAATAAGATATTTAAAATTGATGATTTTTTTTAAAATTTATTAAATATAAAAAAATAATAAATAACTTCATGCAAATTTACAAGTCATTTTCTGAAAAAAAAAAAAAAAGGAAAGAAGTTGAGAAAAACCCATGTCGTTTTCTTACGTGTAAAATTTAACCAGTAACATTTGTGCATAGACTGACCAGTTTCCACTGAAGAAAACATTACTTTTCCTTTTCTAACGAACGGCAAATGCTATTGCTTTTTTTTTTTTTATGAGCATGGCCAATGCTATTGCTTGTTCTGTGATTGATAATTTCTTTTTAAGTGTTAGTGGCCATCTTATCTAAATACATAAATATTTTGTATATTTTTTTATTTTCACTTTTTTTTTAATAATTATATGTGAAAGAGAAACATACTTAAATATCGCATTCAAAAACTAAGCAGTTGTGTTTCAAACTAAAGAAATTACTAGAGATTGTACAGAAAAATAAGAAAGGAAGACTTATTAAACAAACTATTATATTTGGAAATAAAATAAGATTTGCTAACTCATCTTCTCCAAGCCTACTGTCTGCTATTGACGAGACATATCGCTCTCTCTTTAATTTTTTATATGTTTGTTTATTTTGAGCTGTTTGTTATGCAATTTTTCTAAACTCTGCCATGGCTTTCTGATCAGTCATCAGTTTGAATGTGTGCCGATGTGAGTGGCAGCAGAATGAAGGGTACCTGAAAAGTTAACTGGCCAACAACGTTTGTTCTGCTGAAAGTTCTACTAATTAAAGATTTTTTTATTATCAGTCATGGCAGTCTTATTCTGCTTTCAAATAATTAACCAAATATTTCTTTTTTCTTTTAAAAAATGCACCAAAAAATCTGAACTATCTGAAGCTTATTCAATTTGGATCCAAAAAAAAAATACGATTCAATCTTTAATTTATTATTGATTTTATTATTATTAAGATGATGTTTGATATCATTTTGTATAATTTATTAATTTTTTTACACTTAATTTAATAAGTTTTTGTTTCATCTAATTAATAAGCTAGTGATTTTTGTAGTATATTCTAGTATATAGGATTTTAATTTAAAACTTGAAAGTTTCAAACTTTAATTCACTTTATTATTAATTGGATTATTCTAATAAGAGCACTCTCATTAGTAAGAAAAAAAATAATTATTTTAGATGAAATATAATAAAAAAATGCATCAAAAAATATAATTAAATTAATTTAAATATGATTCGAGTGATAAAAAATGAAGATTGGATGTATTTATATTTCGTTAAAAATAGTTTTGCTGAAGCAAGAATGGATTGTTCAAGTTACTCATATCTATTGGAAAGCCAATTTTGCTGCAGATTAGCTTACTTTCCCTTGCTAAAAACTTTTTCTATTGGTGTGCAAAAGCTTCTGTTGGCGCCGGATGGTATGAGAATATGGCTTGATCAAGCTTTGGTTGGAGTAGGCTTTCCAAGACTCTCTTTGTCCTCTGGTTGAATTGTAATCCTCTTTTGTTATAATATATATATAGTTTTATCACGAGTGACATATCAAAGTACCGCTTTTTAATTATTTATTTTATTTTTATTTTTATTTATTTAGAATTTTTAAATTATTATTATTATGGTTTTAAAGTTTTACAAGAAAATTATAAAAAATTTTGAAATAATTTTGGTATAACTAATTTTTTGTTTATTAAATTAATTATAAATAAAAAATTTTGAAATTTTATTATAAAAATACTAGGAATTTTATAGATGTGCATTCGTTAAATTTTAAAAATCAATAATCTTGACTATTATTGATCAATTAAAAAAAATTATTTTTAAAATTAATTATTATTAGTATATTTAATTAAATTCGGTCAATTTTTATCATGTTAAATTAATTTTATTAATAAATATATAAAATAAAATTAATTAATTTTATCAATTTAAATTAATACAGTATGTCGAGTTAATCACACTATTTCAAACATCTGGAGTAATTTTATTGGATGCATAGAAGCGTGTACTCTCGTAATAACCGCATATGAACGTCTTCAACTTTCGTGCATTAGTCTCTGAATAATGAAACGAATTTTTTTTTTTGGGTTTTGAAAATTGAATCTCTTTTTTTTTTTTCCTTCTAATTTAAAGCGTTGAATAATAAAATAAAAAATGGAATAAAATGACGTTGAAAAGTGGAAGCATATGCCTGTGTTTCAACTACTAGATAAGCTCGCTTTTCCCCTGTTCTCTTATTGCATCAACTCACTATTTTGTAGTTGCTTTTGCCCAGTGTTCATTCTCCTATGTATTTAATTACTTTTAAAGTATAATGGGGATCCGAGTTATATATATATATATATATATATAATATTTTGTTAAATTATTAGATCAACTCCACTTCAATTCAGATCTCAATTGCGAATCAAATTATTAGTTAGATTTTTAATAATTTTAATTTAGTTTAAATAAAGTTTTATATTAGACAAAAAATTCGACCTAATATGATTCGTCTACATCTCATAATAAAATATATTAATTTATTTTTAATAATAAATAAACTATAAAAAAAGAGATATCATTAAAAAATATCCCATAAAATATTATTATCTCTAAAAATATTTATTTTTTAAATATTACTTTCTAATTTTCAGTTCTAAAAATATATACTCCATCTTTAGGATATACATTAAAATAGTAAAATATTAAAAAAAAAAAGATAAAAAAGTCCAATCTTCCATAATACATATAAAATTGCATTAGATAAATGCTAAAAATATATGGATATTCCATCTATTTGTGATTTGGCTTTCCCTTATAATCAAACAAAGTAAAAGTAAATATATAACATTTAATTTTTTTCTTCGAATTGTATTTTATTTCCTTTCTCTCTTTATTATCCGAATAAAGGCTTATAGTATATGTTCATATGCACTCACGAATCTTAGAATTCAATAAGGTATAGAAATTGAACATCAAGTCCTTGGTTGGATAAGGTAAAATAAAATAAGGGAGGAACGAAAATAATTAATTATAAGAAAGTCATTTTCTGTTTGGAACAAGAAATTTTGGAGAGAAAATAAAAGAAATATTAATAAAACCCATCGAAACACACACAAAAAAAAAAAGGAAAAATAATCAAATAAAAAATAGAGAATTTTTTTTTATTTTTTTTTATTTTAATTTAAAGTCACTTTTCCATTTTTAAAACTAATTAAAATGTAAATAATATGGCACAATTTCTATGACACTCCCGCAGACCAGAAGACAGAGACATCTCTTGGTCTCCAGCTCTGTTCCAATTCTCATTTTCTTGTTGGTTCTCTATTTTTTTTTTCTTTCTTTATTTCTCTGAGAATGCGGCCATTTTCAGGAGGAAACAACAACAATAATAGTAATAATAACAATCAAACCAAACACCAAATCTCATGTTCTTCACCTTCATCTCATCATAGTAAAAACCCAAATCTACCACCACCATCCCCATCAGGAGCAAGAAAATCAATGGAAGAGCTTTGGAAAGAAATAAACTTGCCTTGTCTTCAAGACCACCCAAGCTCGAAGGCAACAAACCCCACCAACCGCTCTGCTTTTCCTGGTATGATCCTTCAAGACTTCTTTGGTAGACCTTTTAACAAATACCCAACTACTAATCAACCCTCCTCTGTTACAACTGGTGCTGCTGATGATAATAACAGTAGTGATTTCTTGAATTCTTTAGGACCATCCCCTGCTACTCGATTGACCCTGAATTCTAGCTCTTCTGATTTTCAATTCCTTAAGAAATCAAATCCAAATCCTCAATTACATACCCATGTAAATTTTGGAACGATACCCTGTTTCGATTCTTTGGGTTCTTCTTCGATTTTTCCTTCACTTTGCAAGAAAAGGCCTCAAGAAAATCAAGAAAATTCAACTGAACGGAAACATAAGAGAATGATCAAGAACCGAGAATCAGCTGCTCGGTCCAGGGCTAGAAAGCAGGAATCTCTCTATTTCTATCTCCCAAAAAGAAAAAGAAAGCAAAAAACTTTTCTCTCTTTCTCTCTTTCTCTTTTGCTCTGTTTTTTATCCTTTTCATCAAGCAAGTGCTATGTTGCAGGCTTACACACAAGAGTTAGAACTGGAAATAGATCATTTAGTCGAAGAGAATGCTAGACTTAGAAGTGAGCAAGAAAAGGTACAGAAAAAAAAAAGAAATCTTTCTCATTAATTAGTTACTTTATTTGGAATTTTGGTTTACTTAATTTTACCCAAACGTTATAAAAAAAGAAAAAAAGATGATTGATAGACAAATAATGGGTTTTTTTGTTTTTACAGTTGATGGCAGTTCCTGCTAATCTTTCAAAAAAGTATACTCTCCATAGAACCTCAACTGCTCCATTTTAAGAGGTAAGAGAACAGAGAGCCCTTTTTTCTGTTTAGTTTTTTTCGAGTCTTTTCCTTTTTTTCTTTCTTCTTCCCCCATTTGACTAACCAAAATAAATTTCCTTTAAAAGATAAAAATTCATTTTACTCTCTGTATGTCTACGAGAGTGATATTTCTAATCGTTATTAATATTATTATTAATTTTGTAATGTATTAAAATAGGGCTCTTCGTGTTCTGTTATGATATATCTCTATCGAGCTGTTGGAAAGTTGATGAGAAAAAGAAAGGCTACGACGGAAAAAAATAAAAAAAGAAAAGTCGTTTGGGTGCTAAGCTGCTTGACAAATTATGGGTATTTATATTTTTATTTTTCCAGCAGAAGAGCCTGTAAAAGTCAATTCTGAATCTATTATCATTACCATTACGAAGATTATATATATCTTTATAATTTCGGACTGTATTAATCTTAGATATTTTGATAAAAACATTATTTTATAATTTTTTGAGGAAATATATTTTTTTCTTTTTATGTTGGATTTAGTATCTATTTGTACGTTTAGTTGCTTTCTTTCTCTATTATCTTTTTTCTTAATCCCGGATGGTGGGGAAAGAGAGACTGAGCGCTACTATTCTAATTGCTCTAATGGGAAACTGCATTTGCTACGAGATATTTTTATTTAGTCAATAAGAATATATATTCAGTCAATAAAAATATATTCAGTCAATGTATATATATATATATATGAATATATATTCAGTCAATGAGTATATTTTTTTTAATATCGTTCTTTTGATAGTTTGCTAGATATACATATGTATTGCGTGTTGATAAAATTTTTTTTTATTTAATCTATTATTAATTCAGATTTGATAATTTACTTTGTTTGGTCTTATTTATATGATTGATTCATTTAATTTTTTTATTTACTTGTAGAAAAATTTAAGGAAAATAAGTAAATAATGAAAAATAAATAAAAATAAAATAACATAAAAAGTGATGTAATAAGTTGAAAGTAGACTTTGGTGTTTGGTACACTAATCGTATGACGGCACTGTCACAATGCCACGAGATTCAATTCCAACGCCTACCAGCTTTCAATGTCTTTTTTCCATCCTTGTTTTTCTCTTTTTCTCACAACTTCTTCTGTTTTGTTCAGTTGATCTTAAATATTTTTAGATTAATATATATGTCATAATTTAATGATAAATATATAAATATTTATTTCTAATTCAGTGGTAAATATATAAAATTCATTCATTGCTTTTTTAATGCATGTAATATTAAAAAAATTAATCTTGAATATTTTTTAATTCAAGCAAGCATGGATAAATTTATTAAAAAAATATAAATTTATATATATTTTTATTTTAGTAAGAAATATAATATATTTATTTATTATTTAAAAAAATAATATTATATATAAATATAATTTATTAAAATAATAAATAAATTGTATTTTAAGTTAAATAAAAAAATGTGTTCATTAATTACCAAGTCTTAATTTAATTATAAGAATTGTTATTTCTGTAGATTTTAGATTCGAAGCATAGATATTTTTTATTTTTTATATAATTAATAAAAAATGTGCTCATTAAAATGAAATGAGTAATAAATAAATACAATATGCTCACTGGAAAAATTAATATAGCCATCTTTAAAAATTCGAATAATTATAGAAATACTGAAAATTATTATTACTACTATTATTATTATTATTAATTTAGTAGCCAAACATTTGGATGGTACTATGTTTGGAAATTATTGACGCCCAAAATGAGTATCAATATGAAGAACAGCACGCGCATAGCACAGTAAAAACCAATAATAATAATACACCTCGCCGAGAAACGCCAACCCCAAAAGTTTGGGAAGCACTTGCTTTACTGACCTTGCCACGTGGTCTTCTTCTAGCAAATTTTTGTTGTGCAGTATTTTTTTAAAATTATTTTTTAATTAAATTAAATAGGAATATAAAGATAATAAAATTATATAAATATATTTAAAATTTAAATTTAATATTTTTGATCAAGTTAAAACAGTTTCTAGCAAATCAATTGATGTATTTAATACTATATGACAGTATTTTTATTAGCTGTACTCCCTCCATTCAAGAATATATATTCACTTTACCTTTTTTTTTGTGCATAAATAAATATTCACTTTAGAAAATCAATAAATAATTATTCATTCTTTTTTTAAATTACACCTTATTCTAATTTTTAATAATAGATTAGCAGCAATTGAGTAATTTTGTAAAAATAACACTAATGGATGATGTTCTTAATAACAGTGAAATAGATAAAGTAGACATATGTTTGGAGGGAGTATTTTGTTTAATTTATTTTTCCAATTTTGCTCAAAATTTCTGCTAAAAACAAAACATTCCACAAAGAGAAACTTATGAGTGGGGTCATAATTGATGGGCCTACAATGGGTTCTTCAGGTTTTGTGCTTTAGATTTGGGTCCACTTTCCACGTCATACGATAGCCCACCCATGATATGAATTTATCCATTATTTTCTTCTTCTTTCTTTTTTCCTTTTACTCCTCTCCCCTTCACCAAATTCCCTTCTCCTCTTTTTTCTTTTTCTTTTGTAATCATTCAACTTGTTATTTTCTAAAACATTGCTTAAAAAAATACAAAAATAATTATATACTTCTAATTTTGTGTGACATTTTATATTTTTATTAGATATAAAATTGTAATTACGAAATTTATTATCTGCCTAATCAATTACATATAAAACTTATAGTTTTTTCTTTTAAAATTAGACTAATATGAGAATTAAATTCAAAATTCAATATTTAAAAATATAAACATTCTCCCAAATAAGATTGAAGAGGAAATTACTTAATATTAGGAGAAAAGATAGAAAAAAATGAATACATTAATGAGATGTGTGAAAGTGAAAATTTTAATTTGATTTAGAGCGCACATTAATTTTTCGTTTGAAGAATTACTGAAAAATTATAAAAAGAAACTATCATTATAATATTAATACAAGATTATTGATTTTAATGTTATAATTAAAAAATATATTTTGATATTATTAAGTACAAAGGTTAATGAAATTAATGTTATAAATAAATAAAAAAAAAATCGATCACGGTGTTACAAAGTGTGAATGTGAAGGATGATGGGTCAAATTATCCTTTTGAAACAACAGTCAAGATAGAATTAAAAAAAAAAGGCAATTTCTTTTTTTTTTCTTTTTTTAAAGAAATATTATTTGCATATATATATATAAATTTTTAAAAAATTAAGAGAATTAAGAAAAGTAATCTCTTTTTTTTCAAGAAATTTTATTTGCATCGATAAATAATTTTTTTTTAAAATTTAAAGTAGAATTTATTTTTGCTGCTATGTCAAATATTGATTAGTAAAATAATAGTGTAATCGAAAATATTATATGTAAATTATAACAACCAACCATCAATTCAATGATTCATTATGAAGAAATTCTATCACCGAATAGTATAATTAAAATAATCGTGTAATTAAAAAAAATTATAAATGTTATGGGTAAAATCATGTAAAAAAAGAATAAACTAGAAAAATATATACTTCTATGCTGATTTTATGCTATCTAAGAAGATTATTAATGGGACTATATTATATTTCAATATGAATTCATTAATATATTTGTATGAAATAGTTATTTAATATTTAAATAAAAATGAAAATTGAAGAGTTGAATTTTTTTTAAATAATATCCTTGGTATTGAAGAAATTAAATAAGTATTTGGAGTTATATTTGTTGTATAAAATCTAATATATATATATATAATGTATATGTAATATATATATATATATTTAATATATATTTTATTCATATGTATATATAATGTGTATTCTATATATATATATTAAATATACCTTATATGTACATTATATATATTAAATATAATATATATATCCAACATATATAATAATTATATGCTATGTGTACTTAGCAAATGGATATTGTCACATCAGAGACCAACACAGATGTCAATGCATATGCATGAATTAAAATACAAATTATTTTTTTAAAATTCTCCTTACTCATTTTCAAAATCCACCTAGATTGAGAATCTCAAATCTAGATTCTGATATCAAAATAATTATAACATCTTTATACTATATATACTATAATATATGCATACAGTGTATGTAAAATAAGCATATATAGTATAAAAAATGTCATAACCTGATTTGATAAAAATTTCATATTCCCAATTAAAAATTTTAAATACTTTAAAAGATATATTTAAGCACTGAATAAAATATTATTTATTAATTATAGTTACTCAAAATAAGTATTTTATATAAAATTCTTTGAAAAAAATTCGTCAAAACTTTATCTGTAATTTGGGCATTTCAAAAATTTAATAAAACTCAACCTGCATAAAAACACTCTCCCAAAAATAAAACAATATTTCATCACACTTTTCAATTTCTCCACATTTTTCTTAAAATATTTAAACATATACATATATATTTATAAAGCACATATACAATTCATTATTACAAAATTAGTTCGAAAGTTTTTAATATTTTAAAATACTCTAAAAAATATAAATGTATTATACATAATTATGACATATTCTAATAAATAAAAAATATGCATGACAACAGCTGGCTCTGATCCTGTAGCAGTAAAAACTTAGTTCAAGCACACTATTTCAAGTCTAGACCTGACCAGGCCTAGATGAACTTTCCAGATCTACTGGATCAACCCTGTCACTTGCGCGATAAATTACAATCGCGATAAACTAAAAACTTAGCTGTATAAACTTTGACAATAATAAAATTTTAAATTAATAATAATGTATAATGTTGTTGCATGATATTTCACAATGTAATATGCAATTTTACTTTAAAACATATTCTTTATTCTTTTCATACATCACATTAACACATATACAAACATAGGTCCAAACGAACTAATATATCATTCAAATCTCAGAGTTACCATTTTTGTCCAAATTGATACCAAGTGTCTAGTCCTAAAGGCAAATCATATATTAGTGACGTCTAACGTCTAGCCCGAAGGTAAAATAATGTATTAATAATGAGGATAACCTCACAGACATGCCACCAAATATAAAACTCTGGAAATTAAATGACAGACTAGGTATACAAATAATTCATATTTTCATAATCAACTTTTCTTATCACATTATCTTAATTTCTCACTTTTCTTATCACATTGCATTTTTTTTTCTCATCACATTGTCTTATTTTCTTATTTTTCTCATTAATATTAATGTCAAATCATTATATCCCATTATTTCATCACAATGTATGTCATTTTATATAAAAATTACACTACCCAAATATTTTTGGATCATTATTATATAATACACATAATTTATATTTTATTTATTTTAGCAATTATTAATGGCTTTCCATAATGCATATATTATAATTCATATATTATAGCATAATGTTCATGAATGTTTAAGCTACCAAGTAGCTTAACACATTTTCTATTCAAAATGTGTTAGGTCAAATATAATGCAATTATAATTCATTTATTAAGAGGTTGTACATACCTCAATTATCACTCAAACCCAAGTTAAATATCACTCTCCAACCTTCACTCCAACCAATATCCTAAAATTATGTCTTACCTTACTTTAACATTGAAAATTCATTATAATTGGTGTTATAAGTTTATTTTCAACACTTTTTCATCACTTTATTCAATTTTTCACATTTTATACCCATTTTTCATTCCCAAGTGATCATACCATGCTATAATCACTTTCACTTCACAATTCTAATTATTTCGTAACCATTTCTCATACTCTCAATCACATATCACATTTTTCATCTTATTATTGTATCTCATCAATTTTTTAAATTTTCAAATTTATACAAATATACAATATTAAACAATCATTTCATATATCAAAATCTTATTAAATATTATTTCTAGTCACATTCACAATGTGACCATTTTCCTTATTTCCAATGCATTCTCACATTATTTCATAAACAATCTCCATATCATCAATCACATTACACACTGCATAATCTATTTCATAACTTTAATTACATTTTATCATTTTTTATATTTTTTTACTCACATTATCAATTTATTTTCATAATTTCTACATTTTAGATATTTTTCACATTTTTCTGATATTTAATCATATTTCTCATAATGTATGTCACATTTATAATGTGACCTCATTATCAATATGCTTTGGATATTTTTTCAACTTTATCCAAATATATATATTAATAGTTTTAGTCATCTATAATGGTTGAACATAAGTTTTTAATATATTTTATATCTTTTTATGAATAACAATACACTTATATACAATACTCAATATCAAAGTAGGGTAGCATATCTTTAACATTAAAATGTGCTAAATCACATCATATGCAAATGAATTATACAAAGTCAAAGTATGTACTTACCTTGTTTTCCCTTTTCAAGCCTTAACTTGAAAAAACTTTAAACTCTTCCACTTCTTTCAATATAGCCTATCAATATTAATTGCATTACCTATTTAAATTCACATTACAACCCATTGTATATCAAATCACCATTATCCAACCAATTCTCATTAAAATTTCATTAAAAGTATAAATTCACCATTTACTACTTTATTCAAATTTTAACTAACTCAACTCATATCCAACACTTAACCCAAAAATCATAATTTACATATTAAAATAACATGAAAATAACTTATTACAACAATTCCAAACACCATTTCCAAAAACTTTAATTTCACATAATATAGCTATAAATACTAACCTTCCCAAAATTACTCATATCACATTTTTCAACCATAAATTCGTAATATTTACATTAAAATAACATCAATTCATCTCATTTCAACAATTAAAACCACCCTTAGATGAAACCCTAATTGTCCATAATCTTCCATAACCCTAAACTCATCTAATCTTACCCATATTCAATTTTTAATCATAAAATCATTACATATATATGAAAATTACATAAATTTTATCCATTAAAAAAATTATATCTACCTATAGTAAAATTCCTATTGATACATATATACTAAAAAATCTTACTTCATCATATATTCATCATTTAAACATCATTCCTATCCATTTTAGCAATTGACAATACTTTTTCTCTCTAACTATAGCAAACATATTCATAAAACTAAATAATTAAAGCTTTAAAGAGAGAAAACTTACTTATTTTCTTAATTTCTCTTCAAAATCCCCTTCATTCTCTATAATTTCTTGTAAAATTGAATGGTTTCAAAGCAAGTTCTCTCTCTCTCTCTCTCTCTCTCTCTCTCTCTATACATCCATGGCTATGGAGAAAGAAGAAGAAGACATTGATTTTTAATTCTTTTTTGTTTTCCATCCATAAATATATTTATATTAATTATTTATTTAATTAATTAATAAATTAACTAATTTTACTTTAATTCTCCACCACAAATCCCCTTCTTCCTTTGACTTTTCTTTTTCTTTTTCTTTCTTTTTATTTTTTTAAATTATTATAATTATCTCTTTCTCATCCATAATTATCCACTACCTATTTATACTTCCTTTATATGTTACATATATTTAATGTATACGTATATATCTTATATATATTACTTATATTTTACATATATCATTACGTACATATTTATGTAATATTTATACTATGTATATGTAATATATATTTAATGTATATTTTACTCATATGTGTATATAATGTATATCCTGTGTATACATTAAGTATATCTTATATGTTCATTATATATAATAAATATAATATATATATATTCAACATATATAATAATTATATAGTATGTATATGCTATGTATACACTAGGTATATATTAGATTTTATACAATACATATACCTCCAAATACTTATTTAATTTCTTCAATATCACGAATATTGCAATTCTCTCCCTCTTAAATAATTTCGTCCTCGAAATTACTTACTGTAGTAATCAAACTCCACTGAAATTAATCACTGATGTTCATTTCATGTATAATTAACTATTAAATTATTGTCACAACTTATCATCATTGCTAACTACATGATCTTTTACTTTCCCTCTTACAAACACTCTTAATCATTTTTACATTTACCATTATAAAAAATAATAATAATTATAAATTCCCCACTTATGTCTAAAGTACATATAATTTCTACTTATCTAAAAATACAATTAAATTTTAAATTCATATTTTCCTTCATTAATCAATTACTAGTAAATATTAATCATCAATAATTGAAATCGCATTAAACTAACCATTTATAGTGTAAACCAATTCAGAATTCTATCAAAAAACTCAACCGTGCCAAAATAATATCACGCCCATGCCTTTCCAATTATTTATGTCATTAGCTTTCAACTTCTTTGATTCACACCATTGCTTCTTTATCTTACTCTATTCGCTATCTAAAATCATCAATAATTCTCCATGTATCATACCTTTTATGTCATTTTTTAAATTGTATTATTCTCTTATAATTAAAGTAAAATCCTCTAATCAAGTACTATTATCTTTTATTTATTCTCCAACTATGCACTTGTTTAATTATCAATATACATATGTCAATATTTTCTCATATAAATCTTATTTTTTAACTTATCCGATAAGTTGATCTCATTATTGTCTTTGATAATCTGATATCAATTATAAATACTCCTGAAATTTATTCATTATGTTGTGATTAATTTTATCTACTTAAATCAAATGATTCATATCTTAATTAATCTACCAAATACTATTTATAAACTAAATTAAAATCCATTTATTATGAAATTATTATACATCCCTTATCAAATCTTTACCTCCACCTTAAATATTCAAAAAATATCATATCATCCACTTCCACATAATCCATTAGTAAACACATCCCAATCATGCAACCAAATATAGATTGCATACAAAACTTCAATTCGTTTTAACTTTGTAATCTATTTATATAAATTCACATTTTAATTGCTCATTATAAAGAATTATATTTAAATTATTATTTACACATAGCTAATCTTGACTTAACTAATAGTATATGTCTTTTTAATAAATCCCCAATATACTTCTATAATAAATAATTTGTTGTCATATATCAGTTCTCTCTTTAATTTAATTATGAACTATTTGTTCTAAATTATTAAAAACTTCATATTCCTTCTTCATATCTCTACTAGTCCATATGTAAATTTTCATAGTTTCCTTTATTCATTTGACATATGAAATTAATTTATTACTCACTTACATAAATCTGTATGACTTTTTCATTTTCATGTCAACCTCGCTTTTACATTTTTATTCCTCACCAAATCATCATACAAGATTGTAAAATTTTAACCATGTGCACTTGACATATATATGAACTTATATTTAAAATTTTAAAATTTTATAAGCTAATTTACTATATTTAAAAATTAAGTCTTCCAAAGTTACAGAATCTATCTCTTTAATAATTCCTTTGGCAATACCTGGTTATCCATTTTTTTCAGATAGCAAACTTTAATAAAAATTCATGAAATTTTAACTATATATTCTAGGAATATATATAATATTTTGTGTAAAATTTTAGATTTTTATAGGTTGTTTTGCTATATTTTTTTAAATATGGTTATCAACTTCTACAAATTCTAAGTTGCTGGATTTGCTTCAACAATCAATGTTCTTCTATTTTTCTTAAATAATAATTTATCTTTAAAAATTATGAAATTTTATATATTATATCCTAACATATAAAAAAACTACTAATTAAATTTTCAAGCTCATTTAATATCTCTAGATAAGTCTAAAAATTTAGACTAAATCACTTCACAGCACATATATAAAATTTTCAGCGATGATAATACTCATCTCTCATGTTTTTTTTTTTAAATTTCATATCCTAGACCATTTTTCTTAAATTCACTTATCTATCAATTGGATCGATATAAATCTTAATTTTAAATAGAAGTTCTAAAAATTTATTCTTAATCTATAATCTCCAAAATGACGATTTTACTGTGCTACTATGATATATGCGTCCCATATGCAATCTCAATTTATATATATTATATCAAATAAACATTGCCACATCAGAGACCAACACAGATATCAATGCATATACATGTATTAAAATACAAATTAGTTTTTTAAAATTCTCCTTGCTTATTTTTAAAACCCACCTAAGTTGAGAATCTCAAATCTAGCTTTTGATACCAAAATAAATGTAACACCTTTACACTATATATATGTATACTATATACATTTAGTATATATAAAATATATATATCATATAAGAATATCACAACCTGATTTAATAAAAATTTTATATTCCCAATTTAAAATTCTAAATACTTTAAAAGTTATATTTAAGTACCAAATAAAATATTTTTTTTATTAATTATAGGTATTCAAAATAAATATTTTATATAAAATTCTCTGAAAAAAATTATTCAGAATTTTGTCTGTAATTTAAACATCACAAAAATTTAATAAAACTCAACTTGCATAAAAACACACTTCCAAAAATAAATCAACATTTCATCCCACTTTTTAATTTCTCCGCAATTTTCTTAAAATATTTAAATATATATATATATATTTATAAAGTGTATATATAATCCGTTATTACAAAATTAGTTCAAAAATTCTTAATATTTTACAATACTCCCAAAAATATAAATATATTAGAACAAATATTAATGTGGCATAACACATTCACAAAATCACAATGTGTTATGCCAACTTAAATGTAATCCAAGCATAATTAATTAAAGTATATACTAATCTTAAAAATGCTAACTCCAAGCCCAATTCACTCTTTTAACATCAACTTCACAAATGTCATTCTTCACTTTGATTTTACTATTTCACTTTCCTTAATCCTAAACCATATTATAGGTAAAAATATTCCATTAACAACACATTACTTGTCATTTCAATCAAACAAACATCATTTATATTCATTATACCCAAAATTGCTCCAAACTCTAATTTCTATCACTTACTACCTTATTTAAACTTTAACATTTCAAATTCATTTATATCATTTTACCATAGAATCATCATTTATATATCAATATAACATAATTACAAACCATTTTAGCAATTATTGAAATCTCTTACAAAAACTCAAATTTCACATAATATATTCATAACCCTAATATCATCCCAACTTACCCATATTAAATTTTTACCATAAAATCATCATACATATATTAAAAATACTAAATTTATTCATTACTATAATTATAATTATCCATATTAGAATTTCTATTGACAAATATTTACTACAAAACCCCACTTTTTATATATGGGCTCATTTCAAATAACCAACCAATATTTCATCATATACTCATCATTTAAATATTATTCCTATCCATTTTAGCAAATAACACTACTTCCTCTCTCTAACTATATCAAACATATTCGTAAAACTAAATAATTAAAGCTTTAAAGAGAGAAAAAAATTACTTGTTTTTTTAATTTTTCTTCAAAATTTCCTTAATTTTCTTTAATTTCCTGTAAAATTGGATGGTTCTCTCTCTCTCTCTCTCTCTCTCTCTCTCTCTCTCTCTCTCTCCCTATACGTCCATGGCTATGGAGAAAGAAGAAGAAGACATTGATTTTTAATTCTTTCTTGTTTCACATCCATAAATATAATTATATTAATTATTCATTTAATTAATTAATTTTACTTTAATTCTCCACCACAAATCCTCTTTTTTCTTTGACTTTTCTTTTTCTTTTTTCTTTTTTTTTAAATTATTATAATTATCTTTTTCCATCCATAATTATTCACTACCTACTTATGCTTTCTTTATATGTTACATATATTTAATGTATATGTACATATCTTATATATATTACTTATATTTTACATATATTATTATGTACATATTTATATAATGTATATACTATATATATAATATACTTAATTTATATTTTATTCGTATGTGTATATAATATATATCTTATTTATACACTAAGTATACCTTATATGTACATTGTATATATTAAATATAATATATATATCAAATATATATAATAATTATATGTTATGTATATACTATATATACACTAGATATATATTAGATTTTATACAATATATATACCTTCAAATACTTATTTAATTTCTCTAAGATCACGGATATTACATTTTCTCCCCAAATCCTAAAAATTAAAGGGTGTTTGGCTTAGCTTGTAAACTAGTTTGATCAGTTTATAAATTTTAAATTTAAAATGACTTATTTATTTAGATAATTTTATGAATTTATAAACTAAAAAAAATAAGTTGAGGGATACCAGCATATTATTTTGATGCTTATAAGTATTTGACTTATAAATTAATTTAACAAAATAATTTACTATATTATATCTATTTATTCTAATAAATGCTCTTATTAATATAATTTTATATTTTTTTATCATTTTAATAATTAATGTGCTTATAAGTTATATTTTTACCAAATATTTTAAATATTTATTAGCTACTTATTAGTACTTCAAACAAACACATAATTATTTAAAATTTTAAATATTTATAAACTCTTACTAGGTTATAAACATTTGATACTTATAAACTAAAATTTATAAATTAAGCCAAATATTCTCTTAATCATTATATAATTCAAGTTGAGCTCATGTCTTCATGTATTAAAAATTATAATAATTTTTACAACTTTAGTGATTAATTATTATCTTGCTCTCTCAGTTCACAAAAAAAAGTACCTTTCTTTCTCTTTATATAACTGCTTAAATTTTGCTAAAAAATATAAAAAATTATAAAAAGAAAATAATATCTTAGCACTTTTGTTTTATAAAATTATTACTTTTTTTTAATTCTTTTTGTTAATTAATAAATGAAACCTTCTGTGTTTCTTCTTTTTTTTTTTTAAAAAAAAATTTAATCTAAAAAAAACTGGAAATTTAAAAGAGAACTGGTAGAAATGGAAAAATTCAATTATAAATTACGGGTATTTTAGCGTTTAAAATTATTTTTTAAAGGAAGGACTAATTTTAAGTTTGAGAGACATTTAATATTATAGATACTTTAGTTAAATAAAAATGATAAACCTATAATATTTCTCTAAGCGATGGAGCCCTTAATAATGACGTCAATTAAAATTATTGGTTAAAAAAAAGGAATTTTGTTTTCTTTTGCCTGGAAAATAATAGCTTTTAGGTCCAACTGTTAGTCAGGCTCTTCGATATTTTAATTTAGAGCTTTTTACAAATTTGACGAAAAAATTTATCCCATTATAAATTTATTTGTTTAAAAAATATTATTAAATTTAGCAAAATTTTTTATTCATTTCAAATAAAATATATATTTTATTAAATTATTAATAATTAAATTATTATGTATTAAATTCAGATATGATAATTTTTATAATTTTATTATTATATTATTTTGAATTCATTATAAATTATTATAGATGACAAATAAATTGATAAAAAAAATACTCCATCACTTATAGTATGTTTGATAAATTATTAGTAAAATTTATTACTAGAAATATATTTTATAGAGATATATTATTAATATTATATTTTGCTGAAAAATATTATATCACCGTATTTAAAAAATATAATAAAATATTAAAAAAATGGATTGAAAAATATATTAACTTGTTTAGTTTTAATCTAATTTTATAAGAAAAATTTAAGCAATACATAAATTACTTATAATATTTCTTTTGTATTTTATCATATCATAAAATAAGCGGATAATTATCTTTTGATATATAAACTTTTCAATTCTCTTTCCATATTTTTTTAATTCTTCATAAATAAAATATTTTACTGACTAGTTGATAAAATTTGATGGACCAAATATTTTATTTTACATAGATCATTTGTAAACAAATATAATATTATTGGTCAATTATGATTATATAGTCAACTTTTTTAAAATTTTTGTGTAACTAAACACACTATTATTTTTAAAATTTTAAAAAATCTAATAGAAAATGTAATTTCTTATTTAATTTTAAAAAATATAATAGAAAACTTAATTTTTTTATTTTTTTAATTTAAAAAATATAGCAGAAAATGAAATTTCTTAATTTTTTTTAAAATTTTTAAAAATCTAATAGAAAAAGAGAATTTCTTATTTAATTTAAGGCATATGGATTGTATGAAAATTATAATTATAAAATCTGAATATATTATTTAGAATAATAAAATAATTAAAAAAATACTCTCTCAGTTCTATAATAATAAAAATATTTTTCTTTTTTATTTATCTCAAAATATAATTTTATTATTTTATTTAGATTATAGTTACAATTGAACATTATATCTCTATTTAATATTTTACAATTAATAATATTTGTATTTAATTATTTATATTTTTAAATTATTTATATTTTTATTTAATTAATAATTATTTTTATTTTTTATTTTTATAATAATTAATAGTTATTTAATATAAATAGAGAGTAAAATAGATAGTTTATAGTAAAAATTTTACGTATTAGTTAAATAACTAAATTTTTTTAACACGTGTGAAAGGAGAAGAGACCATGTCATCTTGGAATGGAGGTACATATTGTTTGAAGAAAAGGCATCACTTGATAGTTTTAGGAGGGGTAAAAACAGAGTAGAAGTTTCTGTTACGAAAGGCACCCATCAAAACGGCATGAATGTTCGTTCAGTTGTTCAATTTGTTACTTAATTTTTTCTTTAATTTTTGCCTTAGCCACTGATTAATTTCTGATAATATATTATAAAATACAGCAAAAATTTCATCAAGCAGAGAAATATCTTTCTTAATATATTAATCATCACCACCTCGCCCACCTGTTAATGGCGAAAAGATTAGCAATGGCGCACTATATGTGGATCAGATAATTGACAAGTGTTCAATTACGTATGCCATACCCATTTCACCATTTTTGCAATTATAAATACCACTAACCTGGCTCCATGCAATTGTATCACTGAACCAGAACAGAACAGAATAGAGAATTGGATCAGTTGATGCTATGAAAGGTCTTATCTTTTTGTTTTTTGTCTTTTCTTTGTTTTTCCTGATAGAAACAGAAACAAATAATAAAGATGGGGTTTATATTGTTTACATGGGAGCTGGCAATGGTTACTTGGAGAACGACTATGTCCAACTTCTGAGCTCCGTTTCAAAAGGGTGAATATATTGGCTAATTAATAATTTACATTTCTTTCAGTTGTTGTTTAATTGCTTTTGTCTGGTTTCTAATAAATTTTGGCCCTCTGTCTGTTATTTTTTTTTTCCAAGGAAAAAGGATGCTCTAGTACGTGTCTATAGGCATGGATTCTCTGGTTTTGCAGCTCGTTTATCAGAAACAGAGGCGCATGCAATTGCTCAGAGACCTGGAGTTGCATCTGTGTTTCCTGATCCTATTTTACAACTTCACACAACTCGTTCATGGGATTTTTGGAAGTATCAAACTGATATTGAAATTGACTCAAACCCCACATCAGATTCTAATTCTAGCACAACAACCTCTCATGGATCAGGCACAATTATTGGAATCAGGGATACAGGTTTTTGGCCTGAATCACACAGTTTCAATGACAAAGATATGAGTCCAATTCCATCGCGCTGGAAGGGAACTTATGTGAAAGGTTTCAACTTCAACTCATTCAATTGTAACAAGTAATTATCTCTGTTCTGCTCTGCCAAGTTTTATATCTATTACTAATTGCTAATTGTTTGCTCTTTATTTATTAATCTTATATTTTTGATAGAAAAATAATTGGAGCAAGATTTTATGATGGCCCTGATGATGATGAAGATGAAATCTATCAAACGCCAAGAGATGCGCTTGGACATGGTACTCAAGTAGTTGCAACTGCAGCGGGAGCCTTGGTCTCAGCTGCATCTTACTATGGACTAGCTGAGGGGACTGCGAAAGGCGGTTCGCCCGGGTCAAGGATTGCTGTTTATAGAGTATGTTCAGTGAATGGTTGCCAAGGAAGCAGCATATTAACAGCCTTTGATGATGCAATTGCAGATGGTGTTGATGTTTTATCAATATCACTTGGTAGAGCATCAGCATTACCTACTGAATTGAGCAAGGACCCAATCGCCATTGGAGCATTCCATGCTGTTGAGAATGGGATCATTGCGGTCTGCTCAGCAGGAAATGATGGACCCAGATCAGGATCAGTTGTGAATGATGCACCCTGGATTTTGACTGTGGCCGCTACTACCATTGATAGAGACTTTGGTCAGATATTGTGTTGGGAGGAAATAAAATAATAAAGGTAATTAATCTTTCAATTTCTTGGTGAATTTAGCTATGATAAATGTCATGCTTTATATCAAAGTTTTTGTCAGGATAGACTTCAAATTGAAAAGTGATTAATTTATATCATTCTCTTCAGGGTGAAGGCATAAATTTTGCTAATATTAGCAATAACCCAGTTCAGTCTTTGATATATGCAAAGTCAGCATCAGCGAAGACCGATGAGGCAACTGAATTCCAAGCAAGGTATGAAACATTTTCTGCAGTCCCCAATGAGCTTTATTTATTTATATCAGCTTGAAAAACCCGATAAAACATGTATTGTTTCAGAAACTGTATGCCGGGTTCCATGGCGACCGATAAGATCAAGGGAAAAATTGTACTTTGTCATAATGAAGATGGTGCATACACTAAAGATGAGAAGAAGGATGAAGTGCAGTCTCTGGGAAGAATTGGTCTAATTTTGGTTGATGACAAGGAAAGAGCGGTTGCATCTCTTTTTAAGGAGTTTCCAATGACTGTGATAGGTTGGAAAGAAGCTGCTGAGATCCATTCCTACATAAACTCAACTATGTAAGCCAAAAAAGACTATATAGAGCTGAAGTTAAAGATTAGCTGCAGTGATCTCAAACTACTTTAGGTGTTTGAAGCAATTTTCATGGCTGACAAATATGAAGTTGTAACTACCCCGTTGCAACAATCTTACGTACCAAATCAGTGATAAATCTTAAACCTGCGCCGACTGTCCCCTACTTCTCAGCTAGAGGTCCTTCTTCAGTCTCAAAGAACATCCTCAAGGCGAAGTTTCTTATTCAGACTCTGATTGAATTCATTACTGAACAGTTTCTTAGTAACATCTCATCAAAAAGCACAAGAACGAATAAGTTGTTACCTCGTTTTATGGCTTTGCAGCCTGATATTGCAGAACCTGGAGTAGACATAGTTGCAGCATGGATAGGCAATGATTTAAGTGATGTTCCAGCACATAAAGAACCCCCACTATTCAATGTGCTTTCAGGAACTTCAATGGCATGTCCTCACATTTCTGGGCTCGCTTCTTCGGTCAAATCCCAGAATCCTACATGGAGCCCCTCTGCAAGCAAATCAGCAATTCTAACAACAGGTTCAAACCTAGAACAGAATATGAATTTTATAAGCTTCAAAATTCCTTTCTGTGCATAACTTTTTTTCCCTTCTCTGCCACCAGCTTCTCAAATGAACAACGGTAAGGCCCCCAGAACTACAGATTCAGGTGCCATAGCTACAGCTTACGATTATGGAGCAGGAGAAATAAGCACAACAGGACCAATAAAACCAGGGCTAGTTTATTAAATGACCACCATTGATTATTTAAACTTTCTTTGTTTTTATGGATACAATACATCTACAATCAAAATCATCTCAAGAACTATTCCAGATGGTTTCAGTTGCCCCAAGGATTCAAGCACTGATTTTATATCCAATATCAACTGTCCATCCATTGCAGTTTCTAACCTTAAAGTAAATCAGGTTGCGAATCTAACTAGAACTCTTACTAACGTTGGTGGAGATGGTGAAATAGCATATCATCCAACCATCAAGTTGCTTGGTGGTGGACTAACCGCCGGAGTCTCTCCGGTTAGCCTGAAATTTACGAGTAATGGACAGAAACTGAACTATCATGTTTTATTCAATGCAACTTCAGTTATGGAGGATTTCTTTGTAGATATTACATGGAGTAATGGAAAACTTAAAGTACGAACTCCATTTGTTGTAAGCATTAGAAGCAATAAGAAGTGACATAAAACATTGCGTTACACAGGATGTAATTTACCATCGAATAATGGCTATTGTAGCTCATACAAAAATTTAGCCTAAAATGCAAAATTCAGTTAATGCTGCATTCAAGCTTTTGGCTATCCTCACCTATTACAGCACCAGATACATTAAAAAGTCATTATAACAAGTCATGTCCTAACAGGAAGATTGGATCACAGAAGCCAATCCTAAAATTTAAGCCACATAAATTAACAATTGTTTGCAGAACAGTGATTCCGAACACAATGTCCAGCATCCAAATGAGTTCTAGCTAGGGATACGGACACACTGTTTCTCAGTCTTTCACTCGAACGCCCAATGGTTCTCTCTGCGAACTTCTTCTGCTTCCTCTGGTGTAAAGTCATTCTTGATGTTAAAAGTCTTCCGAATTTCCTCAGGAGTTTTGTCTTTGATCATGTCTGCCACTGTCTGACAAGTGATATCCAGCAAACTCTTTGATATTCAGATAGTTGGCAGCCTAAACACCATGCAATTCAAGTCAATATGAAATCTCTCCTTACAGTGGTTTATCAAATATTAATAGCGGTGCCACAAGTCCACAACGCGATAATAACATAATTTGAAACAAATATGCTATATCAATAAATGCATGTTGCTTTCGATAATGAATAAGCATTGTACTCTTGGGACAAACAACAGCTAATTTCCACCATAACCCAGCTCTTGAAAACAAGAGATTAACTTTAAGAAGCAACAACTGAACTTTCGATAGGTAACATATGGCCATTTGAATCAATTACCATACACATTAAAAACAGCTCATACACAACATCACTGTGAAGCAAGCATGCTTCCAGGATTGAAATTTATTGAGAAAAGATAAAGCACGCGATCAATGCAATTCTTTCGTGTCTAGAATGCTGATGCTTCTTTCTTCATAAATAATCTTGCTAGTCAAAACTTCATTGGGAGAAATAGACGGCACTTGAACAACAGGTATTTTAGCTTCTCTTGCTATGTGTAAATGATGCAGAAATCTCATATACTGCAGTTTATTAAAGAAAGAGCGACAACCAATTGTTGATTCATCCAACGATCAATACTACACAACAAAGAAGCCTACAACCTCAACACGATAGGACACATAAAGTAAACGAGGAATAGAGCTCAAGAACAATGAGGAGACACTACAATATGCACAATCTACCCACTCTTTTCTTCCATCGTCAGCCAAAAAAAGAGAGTCAGGAACAAATGTCCCAGACTGCAATTTCAATCTCAAGTAAAAGAATCTAATTTTCGCATTAGGTATCAATAATATTTAAAAATCCACTGAAATTCTTGTTATTCAACTGCCAAAACAAGTTTAATATTGGCTTTACTAATAAAAAACCTATCAACCAGGAAGCAACAAACCCTACCAAAATGTATAAACATAGAAATTTCATTCTTTTTCCAGCCAAAAGAAATGCAAGAAATTTTAAAAAGGAAAAAAAAAAACTAGGCAATAAATAGCCATCAATATCCCAAAAAACTTTGAAAACCTAAACAAGATGCATGAGTATCAACTAAAATGAAACAAAAGAAGAACCAGAATGAGATCGAAGAGAGTAGTCTGATCAACTTTGACGAACTCAGCATCCCATTCTGACGTGTTGATCAGGCTGTTAACATTAGGCAGAGGGATGAGATCGAAGAGAGAACCGATCGTCGGACTTAGAGGTCTCAACGTGTTTTTTACAGTACTCGATCACCTTAGAGAGATTTTGCGCATAGTAGCGGAATTATCATGAGTTTGTGTGTGGCCACACGATCTTTTTTACCGGTGGCCAGAAGGGGAGGCCATCAGTGGCGAAAATAGCAGGTTGTGGAGGGGGCAAAACTCTTATCTCTGGCCGTCGCTCGTCGCCGGTAATAGTGATTCAGCGGTCGATAGTTCGCCGGTGATGGACTGATGGCTGTTCTCTCTCTTCCTTCGGTCCAATTATCTTTTTCATCTCGATCTGTTTTCTGCTTGCTTGCTGCCACTGCTCTCTGTGAAATCACAGAGGAGGGGGCTAAGATTTCACAATAGCACCGGCAGCCTTGTATCCTCCTTTCTGGCCACCAGTGAGGGGGTTGGACGATCCTTCGTGACTCCGTAGATCCGTCGCTGGAAGCCACCGGTAGTGCAAGGGCTGAGTTTTGCATAGATGCACACAACGAGGAGTTTAGCTGCAAATAAAATTTATTTTTTTAATATCGGTCCCTGATGAAAATGCATAATTTTTTCAGAAATATATTTATTTTTTTTAATTTTATCTCTACTGAAACGATGTTATTTTAAAAAGGCTAAATAAAAAAAAATAAATATATTTATGATGAAACGATATCTTTTAATCAATGACTAATTTTAAAAAAAAATTAATAGACTCAGCTCTTGTCCTTACCTCTCTCTTTCCAGCAGTTTTTATTCCACCTCTAAACAGACAAGCCACAGCTCTACTAGAAATATCGCCGGTCACCCTTTTTTTACCGAATTACCGCTGTATGCTGACTTTTCCTAAATAAAAATATGGTTCCACTACTGTTTACTGGTAACATTAGGCAGAGGGATGCCGTTATCGGCGCAGTCATCCTCTATCATGTGCTTTATCGTCTGCGATTCAAGTGCCACCGACTCGTCCAAATATTATTAATATATTTTTTTTTCTTTCTTAAATAGACAATTAAAAAGAAATGGAGAATATTTTTTATAAACTCTTGGTTTTATTTATAAACGTTTGCTTTTATCTTCTCTTTGCAATTCTAAATTTATTTAAGTAAAAACAATAATTCTTAATCTCCAAAATTTTTATATACATTTAATTTTCTAAAATGTTATAAATTTTAAAAAGCATTCATCAGATAATATCATATAAAATTGAATACCACAAGAAAATATTAATAATTCAAATAATAATTAATGGCTTATTTGAGCTTCTCATTCCAGTTCTAAATTTTCTGCTCTGAATGCCTCATGGTGCTGACCGATGATAAATAACTCATCATTAATATGACTCCCAGAGCAGACCACCTCAATCAATGAAAAAAAAAATTGCTTACGGACGAGTCAAACTTTCGAAAAATATAACATTTTTTCAAATCCAAATCCGACCATGGCCATGCCTACCCAGAGTAAAAATAGCTCCCTATTAGAAATTTAAAGCACAAAACATATAGTAAAACACGGCAACCAACATACTAACATAACAAAGGGTTACCAACAAGACCCTAATATATCAGAGTTGGTGATTGGTTCAGGTTGAGGGATGAAGAAGACAGGTTACAGCTTTAGAAAAGCAGTGATCTTTAAACAACCATGTTCAACACAATAATAAAAAAGGAACTAGGAGTACAAATACATTCTTTCATGGTCTTTCACTCAAAGGCCCACTGGTTCTCTCTCCGAACTTCCTCTTCCTCCTCTGGTGTAAAGTCATTTTTTATGTTGAAAGTCCTGCGTATCTCCTCTGGGGTTTTGCCCTTGATCATGTCAGCCACAGTCTCACAAGTGAGATCCAGCAAGCTCTTGATGTTCAGATAATTAGCAGCCTAAAAACATGTAAAGTAGGTCAATATGATATCTCTACATCCAATGGTGTATCCAAAGGCGGTTAAAAATAAACCATGCATCTGCACAAGAATGGCTTCAATTTAAACGATTTCACGCAGAAAGCTGAAAAAAAAAATGTTGCTTCTTAAAAGCTTAAAGCATCATAATTTTCACAGAAGGATGCAGTAACGCCATCTGAACGGGCTCTTGATTGTTGGCTGATATACAAACCAATGCAAATTATACTCTAGCCTTAATAGGAGATACAAGTTCTCCAAAACATCCAAATAACTGAAGATATCTGTTATAATTAATTTTACTGACAGTACATATAATACCATTAAAAAGCAAACATGCTCCCGGGACAAAACAATTTCATCAGGGAAAGATGAAGTACTGCCACCAATAATGTCATCTAATAGGACACCGCAGCGCACAGACTTCCCTTTGAATTGCAACAAGGCATTCAAGCTCCCAACATCAAGGCCGAAACAGTGCACCTAATCATTGATGCTATTATTTCATTTCTACAATAGTTTGTGTCTTTCTCCACATCTGGTTCTCCTAATCTCAATACATCATCAAGAGTGGGGAAAAAGTCTTTGGATTAAGTTTCAAGAACTGTTCCCTGAGGAGAAAGTAGCTTCCTAGTACCTAGAGATGTTCCAACCAACTAGCACTATCAGACAATTAAAATTTGAACGCCTACAGCTGCATTTACATCGAGTAATAAGGTTATTGCTAGATTTTGATGAACACTGCAGAAAGATGACCCAAAAATAATAACTGCTGCCTTATCATTCTTATCTTCCACAAATCACTTCAGAAAATGTGCATAAAAGGATCAGAATTCTAACACATTTAATTCATGTTGCAAACTGAAATTACAAGATTTAAACAAAGAGAAATCCAAAGACAAAACCAAACTTGAAATCCATAGAGAAATCCACATTTCATTTCATTCTTAGCAGCTACATTCACTATTCTTCAAAAATACAATATCCCTGTCTCAAAGCCTCTGTCTAAAATTCAAACAAATTACCCGTTTCATACTCAAATTCAATCAAATTCCTCATCTCATACTTTCACTGAGAGGAAGTCAGATGCAAAAATTGCGTAACAAATACTGAAAACTAAACATATCGTTTGCCTCCAGTTACAAAACGAAACAAATCAAAAACGTATTTATAAATGCAAATAACCTTGTTTGATTATTCTGACATTACGTTATTAGTTTCATCAGCAAGCATACTTCTTCAAGTAGCTTATACTGTTATTAGTCCTATTCTTTGGATTGAAATTCATTTAAGTTTAGGTCCTTACTATTACAGCCAGAACAAGTTCAATTTTTGGTTCACTTATGAAAGAACAAGTAACAAACTCACCAAACTAAACTGTTACTTACCTCAACCCCAACAATATAACCAAAATTAAAACCCTAGCAACAATCAGAAACAACATCAAAATGGAACGAAAAAAGAAATTGTAAAACAAAGAAAAACCCTAACCCTAAATCAAGAAATAAAATCAATCACCACGAGTTACACTATGACCAAAGAGAGCAAATAAAATAAAATTTAACCTCAAATAAGCTGATCTACCAAAAACTAGTGAAATTAAAAGGGGAAAAACGAACCAAGATGAGATCAAAGAGAGTCTGCTGGTCAACTTTGACGAAGTCAGCATCCCAGGTCTTAAGTTCTTCATCAACAGAAGAAGGTCGATCGTCAGATTTAGAGGTCTCGACATGCTTCTTACAGTACTCGATTACCTTAGAAAGGATCTTGCTGGTGACATTGGGTAAAGGAATGCCGTTATCAGCGCAGTCATCCTCAATCATGTGTTTAATCGTCTGCGATTCAAGAGCGACCGCCTCGTCCACCTCAAAGGTCTCACCGTCAGAGCTTTTCAAAGTGATTTTCCTGCCTGTTGACATTGCCGATTATTCTTCTTCTTCGTCGGAGATTTCTGATTTCCAAATTCCAATTATTTTCTTCCGGTTATTGGTTTGGAGAAAACCGCTAATATCTGATAGAGAGAGAATTCCGAAGACGCGTTTTATTTATGTCATGAGAGAGAAATGAGGAGTGATGGACAGCCCTAGAAGAACACGTATCCATGGCTGAGATTTTTTCCTTGGAAAGTCATCCACCGTGATCGTTCGCACGTGGAACCTGCCATAATAATGTATTTTTTCATTTGTTTATTTTAACACAGAGAGGTTACATTACATATTGGCCTGCAAGGTCAAAATTTTATTTTTATTATATTTTTTAATTTGTAAAAAATATTATTTTTAATTATTTTTATATTTTTTTATATATACTAAAAATATATTCAAAATATATATCTCTAAAGTATATTATATTTTTATAAATTTTGATATATAAATACAGCATTTTTATAAATTTTTTTTATTGTATGATAATTTTTTGTAGTAGTTTTTTTTTATGACAGCAGACCCACTACTACTGCAAAGTGTAAGAGCTCTTCTCACCAAATCGTCAGCTTTTTCATCTATAACTAAAATTGTAACTTGCAAGTTACAAAATTTTCTTTATATAATAGTACTGTTTTCACATGTGAAAAAGTAATGTAATTATTTTAAAAAATATCCCGCTATATAAAATTTATATAATAATCTTTAGCCGGAAAATACAATTAAAAAGTTTAATAAAAAATAAGAATAAAAAAAATTATGAAAACAAATTAAAATTTTAAAATATCAGTGATGCATATTAAAAAAATTTGAAAAAAATTCATGAAATGAATCCAAAAATTGTAAAAATTGGAAACAAATTCAATCAAACACTTTAAATCCTTTTACAAAAGTTTGATATAAAAAAATTCAAAAATACTCTTAAAATAAAATTATTTTAAAAATTATCTTTTCTCTTTTGAAAATACCACTTTCAACCTTGAATTTTAAAAATATAAATATTAATATACTAAAAATATATTTCATTCAGTACACGTTTAGTATAAAAATATATCAAATCGGTGAATAATTTTTGAAAAATGAAAGTTAAAACAGTGACATACAATGTAATTTTCTAAAAAAAAGAAAAATCCTCAATGATATTATATTATTATTTACTGTGGATGCAAAATAAAACTTATGCTTGAATTTTGCTAATATTTGGAAAGAATCATGAAGTTTTAAATAATCGAACGTTCTACATAGTAAATAAGAGGATGGCAAAACAATCATCAGGACCAGTTTGAACGAAGCGTAAGGGTAAATATTTTGGCATCACCATCCACTGCATATGCAATGTCTGGTTTTAAGCTGAATTTCTTCCCTATGTTCAATTTTAAGTATGATTCTGCTTGTAAATGGGACATCTTACCAGAGCCCTCAACCATTCCACACACACACATACCCCATCCAGATTCATCTTCTGAATCATCAAACACATTGACTGCCCATTTTAACTCCTTAGTATTCGAGTTTTCATCTCAATCCAACCCCCGATTCTAGCATTCTCGTCAAGTTCTGTCTCCAGTTTCATAGTGATAGATCTGGTTGCGACAGTTTGAAATGGGTTTGTTTCGATCAATGGAGCAGATGCTTCAGAAGTTGTTGCAGGAGGTCTATGATGTTTCGGAAAGACAAGGGGAATGGTCAGGGCTCCAAGCTTGATTTGGTGACTAGATGATTTTGGCTCCTGGTGGAGACCCACAAGTGAGAACTTCATTCCTCTTGGTGACAGGTAATTTGACCGAATGTGCTGAAGCATTTCTCAAATCCATTACAGCGTGGCTGCAATCCAAATCCGGAAACAGACTGAGCCACTGAAGCAATGGCATTTGATTTTTTCACTGTCAAGCCAATGGTACTGCCAGTATGCTGATTCAAAAGGGGCGGTCCAATAGATGAAAGATCAGTCAGGCCATTTATCTGTCAGAATAAAAAGAGAAGTCCTGATTAATTGAATGGGTAAAAGAAGGTTATTAGCAGTAGGCTTGATAAATTTCAAAGACAACACAGGAATAAAGCAGAGATATGTGGTCAATACAGTTAAGACACCAAATGGAATTCAGTAGCAGCAGGAAGGGCATCAAACTTTATAGTCAATTTCTGCCCTACTGGAGGAATCTAAGTCAATACAGTTAAGACACCAAATGGAATTCAGTGGCAGCAGGAAGGGCATCAAACTTAATAATATAGTCAATTTCTGCCCTACTGGAGGAATCTAACAGCTATAGAAAAAAACAGAAAGAAAGCTACCAGAAGTTGAGCAGCAATATCCATTCCATTTATTGCTTATAATAGTTTAAAAATTTTATAATACCAGAATTCCAGAGGAAAATTTTGAAGATTATGAGCAACACTAATGATTAGATTGTATCTGGTTTGAAGAATTTGTAGCGATTCCGAAATCTCTAGATTGAGCTCCTACTGGGATTGCAACCGCAGAAAACCAGTCAGTAATATTTGCCATATATAATACCTGTGCCAAAGAAAGTGCACTTCCTAGAACTTCACCACCGTATCTTGTGCTTGTGACAAGCTGTGCTAGAAGAGTGTCTTTCTCCCGGATAGTTGTTTCAAAAGTGAACCTTGAATCAATACCAGTCTTAATTCCTGCTCTGGAAAGAGCATCATAATGCTGCTGATCAACATTGCCCAACAATAATATTGCTCCCAGGGCATCAACCTCTCCCCTCATATTGGTACTGGCTTCTTGGAATGGACTTTCCTCGGATGTTTTATAAAAGGAAAGTATCCGCTCAACCTTGTCTTGCCTGTCCGTAAGTTTCATCAGATCTGAAAATGCTTCACGTTGCAACCGCTTCAGGATCTCAATCTGAACATGATATAATGGGAACAATGAAAAGCTCCATCATTCAGCTGGTTGCGATCTACCGAACCAGAAAATAGGTTAATGCAAATTGTAATGATAGGACACATAAGATGAGTGCTGGTCCAATATATTAAATTACACATAAATTGATGCAAGTTCAGATGAAAATGAGATCTCCAAGGCTTCCTGCTCTTAATGCAGCACATAATGTTCATTCACAAGTGTTTATCCAAGAAGATGGAAGATAAGAGATGACAATCACAAAAGCTACCATGTGAATTCCAATGTTACCCAAATGAAAAAGAAGAGTAATATGCAATGCATTTCCAAAATATCATAGCATATCCATGAGTTTACAACAGCAAGAAGTAAAATGTCAGGTATTTTCCCTTCAGGAAAATCAGAACTATCAATATAAAAAAAAATGAAAGAGCATATGCAAAACAAATACACACTTAACTGGGCAAACAATGTAATGATCTAGACTGATAACTACCACCGATTTCAAGTCAATATGATATCTCTCACTCCACTGATGCGTCCAAAGGGAGTTAAAAAAATACAATTCATCCACAAGAACGGCTTCAACTTCAACAATTTCAGGCAGAAAACTAAAGAAAAAATTATGTTGCTTCCTAAAAGCTTTAAGCATTATAATTTTTATGGAAGGATGCAGTAATGCTATTCGCTGTTCTTGATCGTTGGCTAATATACAAAACAGTAGTTTAACTTATGCAAATTATACTCTGACCTTAACAGGCCATATAAGTTCTCCAAAACATCTATATAACTGAAAGATTTCTATGACGATTAATTTTACAGATAGGACATAAAATACTATTAAAAAGCAAATATGCCCAGAACAAAAAAAAATCATCAGGGAAAGATGAAGTACCGGCACTAATAATGTCATTTAGCAGGACTCCGTAATGCACAGACCTCCCCTTGTATTGCAATAAAGGCATTCAAGCTCCCAACATCAAGGCCACAACAGAGCACCTAATGATTGATACTATTATTTCATTTCTATCATAATCTGTCTTCTTTCGCATCTCATTCTCCTAATCTCAATACATCATCAAGAGTGGGAAGCAAGTCTTTGGAATAAGTTTCATGAATTGTTTCCCTGAGAAGAAATTAGCTTCCTAGTTCTTAGAGATGTTCCAACCAACTAGCACTATCGGACAATTGAAATTTGAAAGCCCACAGCCACACCCATTTACATCGAGTAATAAGGTTACAGCTAGATTTTGATGAACACTGCAGATAGATGACCCAGCAGTGATAACTGCTGCATTGTCATTCTTCTCTTCCACAAATCACTTCAAAAAGTGTACATAAAAGAAACAGAATTCTAATACGTTTCGTTCTTCATGTTGCAAACTGAAATTACAAGATTCAAATAATGAGAAATCCATAGACAGACCGGACTTGAAGAGGGAAGTGAGGCAGCATCTACATTTACTATTCTTCAAAAATACAACATCGCTGTCTCAAAGTCATGAAGACATTACTGCTTGCTGTTTTCTTGCTAACAAGCAAAAGAGCTCAGGTTGCATCAAGTCAACAAAGAAACTATAATTTGGATGCCCAAAAGTGTACGGTCATCTGAACAAAAATAAACGTCATCTGAACAAAAAATAAACACTCAATCCTTACTAGTTCAAAAAGATCCATAACTCTCCCTAATCAAATTAACTGTAGCAAAAAACAGAAAAAGAGAATTTAGTTCCACGCCCACGCCCTCAGAGTATCCATGATGGGAAGGGTCAAATATCTTTCCATTAAATTTTACTCAAATATCATATAAATATTTTATGAGATTTAAATAAAAGTAGAATTTAGTTCATTAATAATGAGGATCAAGTCTTATTTTAATAAATTTTATTTTTATATTTATTTTATTTATTATTTTATTTTAATAATTAAATTTTAAATATTAATTTATTTTATAATAAAATAATAAAATTATTTAGCTATATAAAATTTTTATTTGATTTAATTAAATAAATTATTTAATTAATTTATTAATTTTAATTAGATTAATTTTTAATTATGTAAAAATATTAAAAAAATTTGAATTATTTTATTTAAAATAAGTTTTTAATAAAAAGTTATTATTCTTATTGAAAAGTTATTATTTTTATTAAAAAATTATTATTTTTACTAAAAATAATTATTTTTTATTAAAAATGTATCATTTAAAAAAATTATTACTTACATATAAAAATATTATTTTATTAAAAAATATTATTTTATTTAAAAAATAAAATTATTTATTTAAATTTATAAATTATATATATTTTTTTTAATAAGGGGCTTCCTGGAGTCCCTCCTAGGAGGAACAGTCCCTTCTAGGAGAGATCGTTCCACAGTCCCATGGTCTCAATTTTAAAGTAGGCTGAAAAAGTATCGGTATTGTGGGTGCTCTCAGAGGGCATGAAACCAATGAGGCAAGTTACACGCCCTATTAAAGTAGGATGTCCCTGTCTGCTGGGACAAACAACCCTCTACCAAAAAAATAAAAATAAATTTCATAAATATAAAAAATAATTTTAATAATTTTTTATTAAAAATAATAATTTATATAATTTTTAATAAAAATATTAATTTTTATAAAATTCTACTAAATATCTATGTAACATTTTAGTGAAATCTCTTAGAGAGGGACAATGAGGTGCTTTTAATAGTGATGGCAAGGCTGGGATGAGGGAGAGAGAAGAGAGAGAGAGAGAGTTAAGGTTAGGTTTTATTGAATTAGGTTTGTAAAAAAGGTGTTGTTTTTAATTGCAAAAAAATATTAATAATAAAACTATGCCAAAATTATATTTATATGTATTACTATTATATATTAAAGTTAGATGTATTTACATTATAGATCAATAATATAAGTACATGTAACAAATGACATCTTTATTTATTTATGATATGCATATTTTTCTAAGTCTTTAATATAGTCTACAGTTTTTAAATAGTATCTTTTCAATTAATTATTAGCATTAATTTAAAAAAATTACATAATTTCAAATAAATATCAAAAAGATAGATAATATTATATATTTTTAGTTAATTATTGACTAATTTTAAAAATTTTTGTATAAATATATAACAAAAAATAATAAATATTATTATTTAATTAATAAAAAAATATCTCGAAGTACATGAAGATTTTTCCTAATACATATTTAATTATATTGAACTAAAAATTGACATATTTTAAAGTCGACCATAAAGTAAAAATAATAAAACTTTTTTCCCTTTCAATTTATATAAAAAATATACTTTTTGTCCCTAATTATTTTTTATATAAATTATTCTTTTATAGTTAGACTGAGAAAGAGTGCTTGGATAATAAAATATATAAAAAATATATTTGTTATCTCTAATTTTTTAAATTTATTATTTTATTATATTTTTAAAAATTTCAAGAGACATTAAAAGGAAATAATTTTTTTATAATAAATATTTCATTACAAAGCAAATATTATTATATTTAAGTTGGAATGATAATAATAGTGCACTTGGCTATATAAGAATCTCAAAAAATTGACTGTATAATTTTATTTAACCAATAATATTATATTTATTTATAAATGATTTAAGTAAAATAAAATATTAGATTTATTAAATTTTATCAAACAGTTGATAAAATATTTTATTTATGAAAAAATAAAAAAATATATTTTACTGAAAAAGAAGATTGATGAGTCTAATATTAAAAGATAATTATATTCATATTTTAATATATGATAAAATAAAATGAGATATTATAAGAGTAGTTTAGATATTACTTAAACTTTTTATGCAAAGTTAAGTTGTAACTAAATAATTTAATTTTTTTAATCTAATTTTTAGTATTTTATTATATATACTAAATACGATAATATAATTTTTTCTAGTCAAATATAATTCTAATAGTATATTTTTATAAAATATATTTTTAATAATTAATTTTTTTAAATAATTTATCAAACACACTATAAGATATTTTTGCAGTTGGTTTAATAATTGTAAGTTAAATTATTAGTGAGCAAATGATGTTTATTTTTTTTACTAATTTAATTTTTATATACAGTTTTTGTCTAATAAAAAACATTTAAACCGTTTATGTGTTATTATCATATTTTGAACATATCCATTGGATAATGAATAAATATGTAGCTTACCGTAAAATGAGTCTTTACATTAATACTGATTTTAATATCCTAAATTCAAATGCCAATAATTGCAAAAATACAGCTTGGCCTTTCCACTTCATATGATGTGTTCATTCTTGATTAGGCAATCAAGTTTATCACATCACATTTTTTTTGTAAAAAAAAAAAAAGGTTATGCCAGTTAGATGAAAGATGGTAAATATAAAATATGTACATAGAAAAGAAATCTAAAAATTCAAATAAAAATATAATTTCCATAATTTTAAAATATAAAATGGGAAAAATGGGATAAACAGTTATTATAATAGAAGCAAATTTAAAGCACTCGTACTACATATAAAATTAAAAGGAGGGATAAGATGAATATTAATTTAACAAGTAAAAAGAATATATGATTTAAATTGATATTTATGAGATTTAATTACATTTAAACATATAAAAAAGGAGATTGATTTAAATAAATATTTACAAGAAAACTTAATTATTATTTGATATTTTATACAATGAATGGTTATAATGAAGTTAATTTGGAATATTGTTCATAAATTTTTTTAAAAAAATTATATGACATAGGAGATAAACTCATGAACATATTTTTAAATTGTTTCATTATATTAAAAATATCTATTTATCACACCATAAACAACATTTATCACACCTCAACACACTAATAGTCACCGGTTAAAAAGTGTATTTAAAAATTTACTGAGAAGTAAATAAAAGTTATGCGTAAGAGACTGTATTAATCTCTTAAATGATTCGTGTAATTATCAATTAGAATTTAGAAGTCTGCGAATTAGAATATTCATATTCTTGTTAGGCTATCTGATTTTTTTATCATGTCACAAGGAATGAAAAGTTGATGTCTCTATTTCTTTACCAGATGCTATTTACAAAGAGAAATCTTGAATAATGTATGGTCTCCTTTAAAAAAAAAATTGGGAGTTTTATGTTGCAAAATAAAAAGTTAAAGGACAATATTATGAAAATTCTCAGGAAAATTTAAGGAAGATGAAGTTGCACATGGAATGGATGATTAATTGGCTTACCAAATTGATTATGGTTTTGGATGAGATTGAGAAGAGGATTGTAGACATCTACATATACAATTTTGCTGTCAGGCAAAGTAACTGTGAGAGAATCTATCTCTTTAGACAATTTGGAGTTGAATAAGGCGGCCGCTTGGTTGTAGTTCTCCGCACGCTCTCTTCCAGTTCCTCCGACCAATGTTCTTTGTGATGGCACGCACCCAATTGGTGGTGTACTGAATACTCCAATCCTTCTTGCCCCCAGCTTGTATAAATCCTACCCAAGTACCAAATAAATAAAATAAATTGAGAGACTACCAATTTTTATTGAAATGTGTGTATATATATATATTGAAATTTATTATAATTATTTTTAAAAATAATTGCAATAAATTTTAATAAAAATAAAATGTATTTCATAAGGATGTGAATTTCATTAATCTAATCGAATCAAAATTTAACTTAATTGAAATTTTCAATACTTCTACAATAATAATCAAACTAAATTAAAAATAATAAAATATAATTGAATTGAACTAAATTAAATATTTTTTGTTTGATTATCGGTCATAACCAAATAATATGAATTTTTAATTTAAAAATAAAAATGTATTTTTAAAATATGAAATATTACCAATAAAAAAAGCTCACAATAAATACCATATTATTGCTAAAGGTTATATTTAATATATTAATAAATACAATTTGGTTATTTCAATTACTAATTTTGAGATAACATAATCAAAAAGAAAAATTTTCTAAATTAAAATCAATTCGAACTGAAAATCGAATTACATGACCAATTCGAACTGAAATCAAAACATTTGTTATTGAAATAATTGAATTTCATTAATCCGGTTTGATTTTCTGATTACAATAGAATAATGCACACTCCTAGCATTTCGATAAGAATTTATATATATGAAAAAAAAATAACATAGACTCTCAGAATACATTACATGTCAGATAAATTTATATATAGAATATACCTGCAAGAAAGAAGAAGCAGAGTCGACCATAAGATAGGTATAGGCAGGAACATCATACTGCAATTTTCTACCACGTAAAACAAAATATGTGTTGGCAATATCATCACTTCCTGCCACCACTAAATACAGACTATTGGCTAAGATGAAGTTTGTGTTGGTGGTAGCACACCAAAATTGAAAAATAAAAATGAAAAAAAAGAAAGTCAAAAATGCAAGGTGCCTAACAATGAAGAAATTGTCAAAAATGGGAGGTGAAAATGGGAGGTGCCTAATTTAGCCTAATTTTCACCTAATTTAGTTTGACAATTTATTTGCATTTGAAGCCTATAAATAGGCTCATTCTCTCCATTTGTAAATACACCAAGCAAACACAAAATATAGCTTAAGGAGAGCTATAGGTTAAATACCAAATAGTTTATATTAGGAATTAGAGAATCAATCTCTTGGAGTTCCTTGGAGTATAAATATTTGGGGGTTGTTTTGTGGGTGTCGGTTAGAAAAATATTTTGTAATTTGTGGTTGTAACAATTTGCCGCATAGTGAATATTTTTCTTGGTTGTCGTTAGACAACGACCGTGGTTTTTCTCCATTTGGGAGTTTTCCACGTTAAATCATTGTGTTTTATTCTCTTTAATTTCTCAATTGTTATTTTATTTTCTCATTTATTCCTGCTTAAAGACGGTCCGAGGGGCGGGAAAATAGCGATTTTCCCAACAAGTGGTATCAGAGCTTAGGTGTTATAATTTTTATCAAAAATCTTAGTATGCTCTGTGGTTGCAGCTTGGTCTGATCTTCCACATCAGAAAAGATTTTTGTTAAAAATTATTTTGTTTTTAAGCAGGTGGAGCCTTTGGAGCTGGTGGAGCTTTGGAAAAGGTGGAGCCGTTTTGCTTTGGTGTGCTTGAGTATTGGTAGTGAGATAAATAATTACATGTCGAGGTAAATTCTGTCAAACGACACGAATTTAGTCTAAGGCAAGTGGATTTTAAGTGAGACCATTGTGACTCCTCCTCTTACCTGGGAATTTACCTGGTGTAATATTTATTTCTGATCCTTTATTAAGCACAAAGTAAGCATGTCGGCAATGAGATGCGAGATTGAGAAATTTGATGGGAGAATGAATTTTGCACTGTGGCAAGTGCAAGTCAAAGACGTGTTGATACAGTCTGGACTACATAAGGTTTTGCAGGGTAAACCAGTCAGCGGAAGAAATTCAGAAAAAGGCGGTGGCAGTGGAGACTCAGAAAAATCCAAGATTAGTGACGAAGAATGGGAGGAGCTGGATATCAAGGCGGCAAGTCAAATTCGCATGTGTCTAGCAAAAAATGTTCTTGCTAATGTGCTTGGATTGTCCACGACAAAGGAGCTGTGGGAGAAACTGGAAGAATTGTATCAGGGAAAAAATATATCCAATAGGTTATATTTGAAAGAGCAATTTCATACGTTGAAAATGGCGGAAGGTACAAAGCTGTCCGATCACCTGAGTGTCCTCAATGGTATTATCTCTGAATTAGAAACTCTTGGAGTGAAAACCGAAGATGAAGATAAAGCTCTCCGGCTCATCCTGTCACTTCCTTCAACATATGAGCACATGAAGCCTGTTCTGAAATATGGTAGTAAGGAAGTGGTGTATGCGGATGTGGTTAGTAAGCTCATTACTGAGGAGAGAAGACTGAATGAAATGGAAAATAAATCTTATGAGAATTCAGCTTTATCTGTCGGTATCAGGAAAAAGAATAAAGGCTCCGGAAAGAGGAAGGTTGTCTGCTGGGGGTGTGGTCAAACTGGACACGTAAGGAAGGATTGCCCGAACGGTGGAGCTGATTCGGCTAGAAGCTCTAACGTTGTTGCTGCCAATGTGATCTCCTGTGGCGAAGGAGATGATGAGTTTTCTCTGTAGTTGAGAGAAATGTGTCCTCATGGCATGATTGCTACCCGTTGAGATGCCATGGAAGAGGACGGAATATTGGTAGCTGGTCCACAGAAATGCGTGCTACATTGGTTGACAGTTGATGCAAAGCATGTGGTGGAAAAATGATGTCGATGGCTAATGAACTCTCGGAAAAGTCAACAGGAGGGTTGCACCATAAACTATTAGCGGGATCCGACATGGCCGATGGAAAATTCTTGGAGTTGGCGAAATAATTCCAAGTGGTGATACTCTTTTATGGTGGAGTATGTTAATTCTTGACGTTAAGAATTATGATTGTCGGTAACAGACAATGTTGTGTTTTTATTTTTCAAGGTGGAGATTGTTGGTGGTAGCACACCAAAATTGAAAAATAAAAATGAAAAAAAAGAAAGTCAAAAATGCAAGGTGCCTAACAAGGAAGAAATTGTCAAAAATGGGAGGTGAAAATGGGAGGTGCCTAATTTAGCCTAATTTTCACCTAATTTAGTTTGACAATTTATTTGCATTTGAAGCCTATAAATAGGCTCATTCTCTCCATTTGTAAATACACCAAGCAAACACAAAATATAGCTTAAGGAGAGCTATAGGTTAAATACCAAATAGTTTATATTAGGAATTAGAGAATCAATCTCTTGGAGTTCCTTGGAGTATAAATATTTGGGGGTTGTTTTGTGGGTGTCGGTTAGAAAAATATTTTGTAATTTGTGGTTGTAACAATTTGCCGCATAGTGAATATTTTTCTTGGTTGTCGTTAGACAACGACCGTGGTTTTTCTCCATTTGGGAGTTTTCCACGTTAAATCATTGTGTTTTATTCTCTTTAATTTCTCAATTGTTATTTTATTTTCTCATTTATTCCTGCTTAAAGACGGTCCGAGGGGCGGGAAAATAGCGATTTTCCCAACAGTTTGTTCTTTCTTCTCCAACCAGTCCTTTCAGCTTCTCTATATACTCTTTCGTGTGTTCTAATTGATCGCTTAGTGATATTACTGACTGCATTCACATGCAGGTTAATTCCATAATTAGTTAATTATTAATATCGAGTCAACAATAATACTCCATCCGTCTCATTTTTATATATATATAATATAGATTCTTCGTATAATGGATCATAAAAATGAAACAACAACAACAATAATAATAATAATAAAATTAATGGACATTAATAATTAAAGAGAATTAATATATGTATGTAATTTATGTACCGCTAACTTGGGTGTCCAAGGATCATAGCCAGTGCCACCAGAAGCAAAGGTAACTCCTGTTATGAGATCTGAAGGTAGCACAGTCGGATCCAAATAAGCTGGTACTGTATCTTTGATTCCCAGTTCTTCAGCTGAGAAATAATTAAAAAACAAATTATATTTTAAAACAAGAAATTAATATTAATTAATTAATTGGGTTTAGGATATTCTAAATTCATTTTCAAATTTGAGAGTCAACATTTTCATTTATAGGTTGGATTAATGAGTTAAGTCAAATTATTCTATAGCCCAATTAATCCACAAATTAAGTGATTTAATTATTTATATATATATATATATATAAGTTCAACCAAAACCTGAGATAAAGTAATAAGTGATCATAATATTGCAGGTGAACCTATCAATTGATTCAATACTGATATTGGGATAAATCCTTTGATGTTTAATACTGATTCTTTTATCAATTGGTGGGCTGATATTGTAGCAATGTTAAAACTAAATCATAAGTCCACGATGATAGCAAAAATAACATGCTTTTGTTGGAGCTTATGGAAGAGCAGAAGTGAATGGTATTTTAAAAATATATTTCCTAATCCGATGTTTACAGCAAGCAGAGCTTCCATTATTTTTTTAGAATTTTGCAAGGCTCAATCATTGTCTAATACTAATGATTCGAGGGGCGATGGTATGAATATTGAGTCTGGTGGTAGAAGCAATACAACAATCTGGACGCCCCCCTGTAGGATGGATAAAGGTTAACTCTGATGCAAATTTCCTCTATGGTGCTTCAATAGCAGGAGCAGCTGCAGTCTTCATAATGTAGAAATTACATGGACCTTGCGAGTGTTGGGCCAAATATACAGTGATCATATAAATGGGTTTGGAGCCTCATCTCAACACAAAATCAATTGACTTGTGTTAAAGCCCAATCTACACCACCTTATATGTCATTGTATTTTATTATACTTTTCAGATGTGGGATTCATTTATATTCTCCAACACTCTCCCTCAAGTGCAACTGGGCCTAGCCCAACTGTCACTTGCCAAATATGGATGACAATCTATTTTTTTTTAGATCCATCACAAATTGCCTAGGCCTATTTTCACTGAGGCTCTAGGTTAATAACAGAGTCCAGGATCATCTGGCGATTAGTCCATTACCTGGTTAGCTCTGATACCATGTAGAAATTATATGGGCTCTGCGAGTGTTGGGCCAAATATACAGTGATCATATAAATGGGTTTGGAACCTCATCTCAACACAAAACCAATTGGCTTGTGTTAAAGCCCAATCTACACCACCTTATATGTCATTGTATTTTATTATACTTTTCAGATGTGGGATTCATTTATTTTTTAAACACAGAAATCATGCAGGAGATTTGAAGGATGGAGTTGCTTATCTGATTCACTCTACATCGCCAATCATGAATGAAGCTATTGCTCTTTGGAAGGCAGTTCAACGAGCAATATACTTGCAGTTAGATTTTTGTATATTTGAATCAGATAACCAGCAACTTATCCATGCAATCAACAATCCTGATTTTTGTCCCATTGAGATTGACTCAGTTATATTATGTATTAATAGTCTTAGGAGTTATTTTAGAGGTATTAGTTTTGTTTTTGCTCGAAGGAGTTGTAACAAAATTGCAGACTGGCTTGCTTCTGCGGTAATTGCTTTTAAACTTAGACCTGACTGGTCTTCTAATTATCCTCTACAGCTTCAAAAGCTGTTGGAGGAAAACTCTGTATCACAGATTTAACTCAGTTATATCATATCGTTAAAAAAAAACTACCTATATATATCTACCTTATATCAACCATCATTTATTTAAATTTAAGGATCATTTATTTAATTTTTTAATCTAATTACTGTTCATTGTATGCGTGAGTTTATATGTGTTATTTATTTATATTTATCATTCCATATTTTCTAAATTGATAAACATACTTTTATTTTTTATTTATTTCAAATTATAATTCATTTAATATTTTCATAAATAAATTAATATAGTAAATATTTATTATATATTCATATTTAATGTTCTTATTAAAAATATTTAATAAATATATGACATACTAAAATACAAAGTATAATAAAAATATTTATATAAATATATATTTTCAACAAATAAATAATTTTTTTAAATTCTTGTAAAATAAAAATATGGTTATCAATTTGAGACGAAAAAATATTAAATTATTCATAAACAATATAATTTTTATTTGCAAATGATTAATGTATATAATTTCTTTATTTTGCTTATGTGAAACAAGAATCTTGGAAGAAATGGAACTATAAGTTTGAAAAAAATATTCATCTTCTAAATTACAGTAAAAATTTAATTATGAAGTTATTAATTCAATAACACTATTTTATTTCTTATTATATATATTATATTTTTTTTTGAGAGTCAATATATATTATATAATTTTTAAAATAGTAAAAAATTATAAGAATTTAATCATTTTATCCTTTTTTTATTGTTTCTAAAAAAATAATAGCATATCCTTTTTTTATTATAGAGCTAAATTATTTTATCGTATAAATAGAAGCTTAATATTAATTACATAATCTCAACAACCCGAGCAACCTTTTTGGATAAGAATTGTTTACTGCTTTTATCTTCAACTCGATAATTGTATACAATAATTTTTGCGTTTCTTCTGTTACACCATAATTAGGTTTGATAATCAAAGGATATCATGGAGAATAAATGTTGAAATTCAAATTTCTTATTACTTGCAATTTTTTTATTTGAATATGGATGATTTGTCTTTGATTAAATTAATTAAATAAATATATAAACAAAAGTATATATAAGTATAAAAATTAATAATAATAATAATATGGGATTTTTAATTATTATGCAATATTCAATTTGTAAGTAATGTTAAAATTATTAAAATATCAATTAATTTTTTTAAAAAAAAATCTACTAAGAAAAATTTTTATTTTTATTCTTAAAATTATAAAGAATAAATCAACGTATTGTGGTTTGATGACCAAGAGTATATTATTTCTATTTAAATTTTAAATTTAAATTCTAAATATTTTCTCTCCTGATTTGTAATTAATGAAAAAATTATAAATAATAATTTTTATTCTTTAGGAAAAATTTTTATTTTGGTGTTGCTATATATCATTTTATTGTTAAATCCAAAAAAAAATATTTTATATATTTCTCCCTTTTTCATTAATATATATATACATAATTCCTTTAAGTGAATTATACAGTTTACACACGTGTGCTAAAAACAGTTGCATATATTAATTATAGTATAGAATTTTGATAAAATAAAATTATATTTCCTCCGTTTAAAATTTTTATTTTAAGTATTTTGTAAAAAAAAAATTTATTTCACTTTAAATATAATTTTTAAAAATTTTAAAAAATATTAATTAAAAAATTATAATATTATTATTAATTAATAAAAAAATAAATAGAATAATAATGAGAAAGAGTATTTAGATAAATTGTAATAAAATTTTTATAAAATTTATAATGATTAATTATTTTTTTATTTATATATATTATTTTAATATGATATTTAAAATAAAAAGAGAGAGTAATAAATATACGTATGGCAACTCTATAACTTTTATGAATCATTAGGTTGAAAATTAAATGTCACGAATTGTCAAAGACAAATGACGATATATGTAACAACCAACTGTTCTAATTATTAATGCTATAAGCATCAATGAAACATTGGTGACTGTTTCATTTTTATTTATTTATATTTATTTTTGTCCCTATAATTAATAATTATTTAATTTTTTATAATATTTTATTGCAGAAAAGAAACTGTGTTTTATGGAAGACAGAAATTAATGCCTCACTATATGCTTGTCAAGAATAATTTATTTGAAATTAAATTATTAAGAGAGTGTTTGGTCTAGTTTAAAAAATTATATTTACAATAAAAAATTAATATAATTAAATAAAAAATAAGTTTATTTTGCAATTAAAAAAATTATATTTATAATAAAAATTATATAATTAAATAATTAAATATAAATAATTAAATAAAAATTATTATTTTTTAAATTTTTATTAATTATTAACTGATCGAACTAAATCGATTAATCGATAATTGAATCAAAAATTAAATTAATTTAAAATTTTTAACCGAACTGATCATAATTTAATATAGTCAATTAACCAAATTAAATATTTAATTGGTTAACCGAAAAATATCTACTTTTAAAAAAAATAAATTATAAGTATATTTATTATTAAAAATGATTAGAAATGATATTCAATATTTTATGATAAAGTTATTTAATATATTTTAAAAATTAGTGAATTATTTAGTTAAATTAACTTATATTAAAATATTTATAAACATCACAATAATAAATTTATTTATTTATTTAAATTATAAATACATAATTTTTTAAATAATTAATTTAAATTTAAAATTTATAAGCTGATTTAACCGAATTTTAAAAACATTAAATTGGTTGGAAATAAATTGCTTGCTCGTGGTTAAAGCTAAAAAGTTGCTCTTTCTTCATGCAATTTATGTTGCCTTGGTGGGCGTTATACTCTCCTTTACACGTTAATTACCTTTAATTCATAATAAATTTAAGTAAATCAAATATCAAAAAATAAAAATAAAATACTCGCACACATAATATAATAATAAAATATTTATCAATAGAATCATAGATTTAGATTCGAATCTTATATTTTTAAATATTAATTAAAAAAAAAGGGTGTATATATATTGAGATATATGATTATGTGAACTAATATTTCTGGAAGTTCCAAATAGCTGGTTAATTTATACTAATACATGTGGAAAAAAGATACCTAGTACAACAAGCTAGTTAGGTAAACAACAACTAGTAAATTGTGTACATATATATATATATATATGTAGAGTATGAATTTGGTGAACTTACTGAATGTAATATTAAAGCAAATAACAGCTTTTACAATAAAATAAACAATTACATAAATTATTTCAAAAGAAAAAAGAAAATGCATGCCCAAGATGAACTTGAGACTTTTAATAATATATAAAAAAAGATTAATTATTATACAATGTTAATGTAAGTAGATAACTTCATAGTGGGGAAAAAAATTATTGGATTCAGGACTTGACTGGCCATGAGATTTTGATTGTTGTAGTGTGATTTAAATTTGTATTGTTCATTTATTATTAAATATTAAAAAATAACATAAGATTTTAAAAAATTATACAAATTTAAATTGTATTACACTTCTAAATTAAATTACATAAATATATATATTTCGAATAATAATAATATTATTTTTTTTAAATTTTAATTGTCCTCTAAAATGAATTGCGCTAAATATTAGGCTCCTTGATTTGGTTGGCCTAAAAACATGAAATTATAAAATGAAATATTGAAAAAAAAAATTAATAGTAGCTAATTAACTATCCATGGAACATCCAATATGTCATAATTACTTTTTGGATTCGCCAAATATGTATAAACTTGACTTTTAAAAGATATAAAAAAAAAAAAAAAAAAACTAGGCTTCGAAGCAGCAGATTTCAAATTGAGTAATTTCATTTTGGTTTTAATATATGTTAACTAAATAATAATTCAGCCAAGCTTTTTTAATTATAAAATTCATTATAAGAAGTTCCATACTGATGAATCAGTTATATAATAAAATTATCCATCATCAACCACAAAATATATTGCATAACTCAAATTTACTGTGGGAAACATACTCCAATTGATACCACTTCTAAGCTGGAAATTCTATTTGAAATTTTATCACTTGATGAATTGGTTGGACACTTGATTGAAAATCTATTAATGGATTAATTTTTTTTTAAAAAAAAGCTCATGTGTTTTGTGAGTATTGGAGAAAATGTAAGAGTAAAACGTATTGAATATAAAATAATAAAATCAATAAACACACAATAGAATATAAGAAAACATATCTTAGGGTATTTTTACCATATAAGTCAATAAATTTTAATCCTATATATTAATCCAGATCGGTTATATAATTTTTTTTTTCATTTGAAATGATCATGAGTGGCGTCCTTGGTGAAATATAAAGCCAAAAATGATACTTTAACCATATAAAATAAAAATCTAATGATGTATGTATAAAAAATATAATAACTCTAACTAACTTAAAATTAAAATTTAATTGAATGGATATATTTTGTAGTTAAATGAATTGGTAATGCTCGCAATGGAAAACATTGAAAAACTAAACACAAGATCATTTAGGCCTTATTCGTTTACATTGTGATTTTTTAATTTTTTAAATTCAAAAATTATTTTAAGTTTTTATTTTATATTGTTTAAAAACTTATTTTATATTTTTTATATTAAAAAAAATTTTCAGTTTTTATTTTATATTGTTTTAAAACATATTTTTTTATTTTTTATTTTTTATTATATATACACAAATAAACATTTTATTCACCTATTTAATAAATTATATTGTCTATTCTAATGATACATCATAATATTAATTAAATATTAAAAATAATCATTAAAATAAAATAAAATAATTAAAAATAAAGAAATTAAAAATTAAAAAAATAAATCTTTCATTTTATAATTTAATTTAAAAAATAAAAAATATATATAACAAAAACTGATACAGAAAAAAAAAATTATTAATATAAATCTTAGTTAAAATCAAAACGCTGAAAATTACATTTAGTAAATTTTACATTTATTCAAAAATTATTTCTTATTAATAAAAAATTTTTATATCCCAATGATATTACGCAATTGTTATTGAAAAAAAAATAATACAAAAAATAAAACCCATCCCGACCCACACTAAATTTATAACTTTCAGGTCCATGTCTAAGCCATAAGTTATTTTGTATAATAATTGTAAGCATTAAAAGTTTAAATAGACACTTAAATTATAATTTAAATAGTAATTAAATACTTAAATTTTTTTAGATTATTTAAATATTTTTTATGATCAAAAGTTAAAATTGACACTTAAACTAAAGTCTAAGTAGCAATTAAATACTTAAATTTTTTTTAAATTAAGTACTTAATTTATTAAAATAGGGCCAAATAAATATAAATTTAAAGACAACTATAATTTTTGTCAAATAATAATACTATTTTGAAAAATATAAGATTCACTCTTTTTAATTTTGATAGAATAAAAATTAATAAATTATTTCATTAATTTATATTAACAAATTAATAATTTCTTTTATTAATTTCTATTTATAAAATTATTTCTATTTTTATTAACAATTTTTTTTCAATTAACAAATTAATAATTTTTTTATATTTTTATTCGTATTTTTATTTTTTTTATGGTGATGCATATTTAATTAATTAATAATAATAATTATGACAATATTAAAATAATAACAATAAATTCATAATAACAATAAAAAATAATAATAATTATAGTAATGCCAACATATAATATTAACTTCAATACATAACAAATACTATCAAATTATAAAATATATATGATATTAAAATATTAATTTTTATTTACTAAAAAATAAAAAGACTGAATCTTATATTTGTCAAAAATAACATTATTTAACAAATATTATAATTGATGTTAAATTTATACTTATTTAACTATATTTTAATAAAAAAAATATTTAAATACTCCAAAAAAATTTAAATATTTAATTACTACTTAAATTATATTTTAAATTTTAAATATTTATTTGAACTTTTAGCCATTAAAAAAAGTACTTAAATGATCCAAAAAAAATTTTAAATATTTAATTACTACTTAAATTATAGTTTAACCTCTGGCCTAATTGTAAACATCAGTAAAATCTTGTTATTTTCATTATAGCACAGTCAAATTACAAACCCATGCTTTCCAAATCACAAACCCATAGAAACTCTCCGAGAAACATTTCCACAGCGCATTGAAAAATGAAAATAATTAAAATTCTATACAACTCTGGCGTCTGTTTTGAGCCAACCTAATTTCACAATAAAAGTTCTAAAGTCGGATGGCAATTTGTCCTATATTATAGAAATAGCATCTTTCTGTTTTCCAGGGACTTTTGAAGCTTTCATCAGCCATCAAAATAGATGTAAAATCAATGACCAGAAACGGGTGTTGACACACTCCACACTCAATCGTTTCAGAACCCGAGCTGGGTACCTGGACCTGCATTAACCATCAAGATATAAAAACTAGCAAAATGCATGAAAATTTCAAGCCACACAGAATATAGAATGAATTCGCACCTGTAAGTGGACCGTACAAGTGGGACGGGCAACTTCTCTCATCCGCCTCCCAGATCCATCTGACTTGGATCTTGAATGGCAAAGTATCAGTATAGAAACCAGAGTTTTGTGTGACCTTTTCATAAGATTTGGAAACAATAAGCAAAAAACTCATCCTAACACCACCACTAGATGGTCGAATCAAACACCTCACATGGCGGTGGGTGTACAAATGCACATCAATAGCAGTTCCTTTTAGCTATAAGATGGACTTCTTGCTCTCCCATCATTCCAAAGCTCAAAACAGAATTATAAATTGCTTCTCTACGTGTAGAAAAAGAAACATTGTTTTCAAAGAACATGATTACCTGATGATGCCTTTTGCAGTTTTTCTCCATTTCCTCCTGTCACAAAAGATAAGTACTGATTAAAAAATAAGAACCAAAAATCCATTTCAAGTTAGAAGATCCGAACAACTTAACTCATTACAGTCTGGCGGCTAAAAGTAATATATTTTTTTACCTGAAGCTTCCTTGCAAAATCCTCATGAGACTGCAATCCCACAGGTTTACTAGCTGCTTCCTTTGCATTACTTAGCCTCTGAGTCACTTCTGCCCGAATAATAGAAATAATAGAAGTTATAAACGAAAGAAAAACCAAAAATTTTCCCATTAACAAACTCATTCAAACTGCATGTCCATGATTACATTCAACCTAAACTGAGCTTCAAAAAGTTCCATTAGACCACCATCAGAACACAAAAGCATAAACCTCATATATTATTCCTATTAAGTTGAACCTAAGTTACCTAACATGAGATTTAAATATACAATTCAAGTATTCAGGAATGCATCTGCATGAGCAATAACAGCCAAAAAGGTAGATGCATAAATCTACAATACATACCATACATCGATTGCAAACTCTAACAGGCTGAGCATTGTCATCAGCAGTAAGAACAATTCTACCATGGGTACACTTGTCACAGAATATGTCCCCGCAGTTCCTGCAGTGATGCTGACATATAATAGAAGGGAAAAAGACATTAGATTCACAACAACATCAAATGTGGTTGTTCAACCAATGGAAATAACTTACCCTGCGCACAAAAGCTCCAAAATCTGTCCCACATGCTGTCCGCTTTGAAACAACTTCATCAGGGACCTGAACATAAAATAATAGAAATACAGGCAAAACTAATAACTAAAAATTTCAAAAATAAAGAAACCAAATATAAAACGGGATGAATAAAGACCTTAAAACGCATGCTGGGACAATTCAATATGAAGCATGCAATGTGAAACACAAATAACAATAATAATCAACAATGCTATTTAAGGAAATGAAATTAAATAAAATTCACTATCCCGTAGCTTTGAATTTACCCAATGATCTTTCTCCTCATTGCCTGGTTTTATTATGTTCATCCAATCAGTAAACCCTTTCTTCTCTATGAGCTTCTCAACCATCTTAGAAGATTCAGAAGGCCTCCTGTTTCCTCCCATCTCCTTAAGCTGCATTTGGATAAAGGAAAAAAAAGTGATGTTCGACTATTGCATAGCCACAATCAAAATCAAGCTGCATATAAATTAATTATTAGAAGAAATTAAATGTAGGTAATCATAAGAATACCTTTCCTCAATCTTAACCTCATTTGAGGATTCTAAGGAATAAGGCATCAATACGCATGCTTGCCAATCTCAGAACAGATTGATCTTTTCAGAAAAAGGAATCATCTACCCTCCCATTTCCAATGAAGGGCAGGCAGGCACAGTCTATATATACTTCTAATAATTTTCTTGATTTCTGTAGGAAAGGGCTGACTGCTACAAGCTTGCATTAAACTCCACCCCCCTCTCAATTTGGTGACACTTTGAACACAAACAAAGCCAACTAAAAAAACGCCTCTGACTCACTCTTAAAATAGCCAACACCTCCCAAACAGAGAATCACCATTGACTACAAAACCACAAAAGAAGCCAGCCTAACACATGTTTGCTAATGAAATTGTAAATTATCATCATAACAACCAAGCAACCAGGAAAGACATCAGCGAGGTCTTGACAATTTGACAGTTGATACAGCCATCTAGCATTGATGTTCTCACAAAATTCAAAATATGGTTATTATAGTTCTTCCATTTAGCAAATACATGATAAGCCAAACTCCAAAATTCAAAAGTAAAATGAACAAGTGTTACAATTTTAACACAATAATACTTTAGAATCTTTAAGCTAGCCAGTGTGAAGGAAAAATATGGTTGCTATAGTGCTTCCATCTCACTTTCATTGTCAAAATCTAGATTAAGCGCACATTAACATTCTTAATATCATACAAGTCTGGCGTGATATTTCTAGACAGAGAATGAGGTAGAAGGCCAGTCTGTTTGACTATCCAACCAACTCTATTGTTTGTTTGACTATCCAACCAACTCAATTGGTTTATTGTAGTTCCTAGAGAGAACAAATTTCAACACCTTGAACTCCCTATTGAATTTGCTTTCAAAAAATAAGGGATCATAAAATCTGAAAGAGCTCAGTTCCATTGCAATGGTTTGTGAGGCCCTGACCCTGCACACCGGCCCGAATGAGACCAAGCAGATAACCCGCAGAGTTGACAACGATTAGTGGATAATCTCGCAGAAAGGCTTGCTCTACGACGAGTCGCTTCTCCCCTTCTCTACTCTCTCTGGCGGAGAAAGGTCAAAGAGCTTACGGGTGAGCTTATGCTTACTCTCAGCCTCTTTGATTGGTATAACAGCCACATTTTGCTATTGAAGCTAAGTTATAATTATAATAAGCGATATTAGCCATGCTTCTACAAAGAACATGCAACTGTCCTATAAAATGGGACAACATCAAGAATATCTCCCTATGAACTCACCAGCACTGTTGCTGCTGTGTAACTATTTGATTGCAATCTGATTCGTCTTGGATCAATATCCACAGAGCTCTTGGACCAGAACGCAAGCATAGATGGATCAGTTACCTACATGAGAAAATAGTACATTTTAATATCAGCCAACAACATTTTGAACTTCAAAGAAAACAAAGAGAGAGGGGAATTCACTCACTTCACATCTTGTTACGTTCTCGAGAGGATATATTCTCAAAGTTCAGTTGGTACTGGGATCAAGCATACGAATTCCATCCAAACCAATCTGAAAGAGAAGTTAAATGTAATGAGACCAAGAATTACAACAAATTACAAAAGAAGAAGCAAAGCCTACAGGTCTGCATAAAATTCATTATGAGATTTATGTACAGGTAAAAGGAGATAATCAACTGCTGTTTCAAGTTCAACTCTGCATATAAATCCTAGTTACTACTAATAAATTAGAGCTAATTATACATAAGAATAGAAAAGGCTTTGTTCAAAATTTCCCTAACATAAAAATCAAATCAGGAAAGCTAAAACCTAAAAAATTCACGCAAGCACACTCATAGAATGAATCCCATAAAATTTTACAGGGTTAATTTGAAAAATGCTCTGTTCCGTTTGGAAATCATTCCTTTCAATTCCGCAAATTCAATTACATGTAATTCAACACAACAAGTATAATTTAACACAGCAAGTTCCATAAAAATGGCAGAACTTCCAAATGAATTCCACAAAGCTAAAAATACGGAACACTGTGAACCAAAATGCCCACAACCTTCAACTTCTTTTCTTCTCACGCATAACATCTATCCTGGCCTCGCATTTCACATGGCAGTGAATGGATATAAAGAAAATATCCATTTTATTCTGTGTCAAGACGGGCTAGACCAAAAGAATAGTAGGGATCCATTCCTTTGATGGCTTCAGGTTCCATAGAGCATATAAAAATATGTGATCACAATGAAAATAAATTAAACACAGAAGTGAAGAAGTGTAGAGTCACAATGATTAGCAAGACATTCCATGCAATAATGTTACATATGAAATTTCAATGGCCAAAATAAATTCTATAGAAGTCAGTTGCAAAAGTAGGAATCTTATAACACCAGAAGGTGACCATAACAAGAAAGAATTAATTACAAATGCTAATGATTAAAATAATTATGCGAATAAAAAACGAAATAAATCTAGCACAGTTTCAAGGTACCTGGCAAAGCACATCCATTGTGCTCTGGCCTCCGCTTTCAGCTAACAGCTTCACCCTGAACTTTTGGACCCCACCCTTGACATCCTGCTGCGTCTCTGCCTTTGGCACCGCTCGCACAATCTTAGCAGAACCAGAACCAACTGACGAGTCCTTTCCAGAAGGGAAGCTAATAGCTCTTCCATAATCATCGAACCCAGCCCAAGCTGATGATTTCGGTGCACTGCTCCTGGCTCCATAAGGCTCCACCTTGCTCCCTTCATAAGCATAAACGCCATCACCATATCCATCGTCGAGACCCATATCCTAACTGCCCTCTGGTCGCTTCCCGTACGGATCGGACCCATAATCAGATTCACTACGAGTGTAACTGCCATATTTATCATCAAAATACCCAACGCCGTGATCAAACTTCATCGAATTATAACTTTGATTATCATAAGCAGGTGGGACTGAAGATCCTGTAGGATTATAGGGTGGGGCACTGAACAATGAGGAGTATGTCGGATTGGTAGTAGGATTAGGATTTGTTGCAATTGAAGGAGGAGGTGGAGGATGGGCGTAACTGGAACCCGTCTGATTCTGATCATACGGTTGGTAATACGATTGCTGACTGGCCTCAACCTGATAAGATCCATGAGCATCATAAGGAGGGAAAGATGGTTGCTGAGGTGGTGGCGGTGGAGGTGGCGGGTTGAAGGAAGATTGCATATTACTATGGTTCAAAGCTGCAGTCGTTGTTGGAGCCGGAGGCGGTGGCGAGGTATACGAGGGAGCAGTGGGAGAAGGCACAGGATCAGGATTTTGTGGATAGGGAGAGTAATTAGGGGGATAAACAGGGTAATCAGAGGGAGTGTAACTGCCGGAAAACGGCGTTTCTGATGCGTATGAAGTCTGGTGATGATCGATTAAAGTAGGACTAGGATTAGGAATCGGATTTGGGTTAGCGCTAGGGTTAGGGTTTTGAAGATGAGAGTAATTGTGATAGGAATTGAAATCTCCTTGCTGCATCGCTGTTCTCGATCGGCTCCTTAATTTGTTTATGTTCAAATACAGAAAAATCGAAAGCAAATCAACAATGGCTTCTCTGGTTCAGCTTTGAGGAGCAAAGACGATGAACAAAGAACAACTGTGCAATGCAGAGAAAAAAGATTAGATTATTGGAGACTTTCTTACATGTAATGTCAAACACCGTGGATTAAAGTAGTTTTCTTTTGTCAGTGCCACGCGTAGCGTGTTTTGGCACTAAAATATAAGGCTTACCGGGACCCTGTCAATCAGGATTTGGAAACGCCACGTGTATTGATTTTATGTGGCTGCGTTCTTTTATAATGGTGTGATTGAGATGTATGGTAACATTGCCAAAATTCCTTAACGTCTGTTTTTTTATAATTGGGAAACAACCGGTCTCTAAGAGCATCTACAGCGCAATTAAATTTTTGGTTCCAGTTTGTGTTTGGGACTGGGACCGTGGAACTCCTCCCATGTGAGATGAGTCTCACATTTTCAAGGAGGGATTTCAATAAGCGGTTACCAATTAAAAAAATATATATTTATATAAAATTTATAAATTTAAATAAATAATTTTAATTTCTTAAATAAAAATAATATTTTTTAATAAAATAATATTTTTATTTAAAAATAATATATTTTTAAATAATATATTTTAAATAAAAATAATAATTTTTTAATAAAAATAATAATTTTTATAAATAAAATATTTACATAACTAAACAATTTTATTATTCACCGTAAAATAAATTAAAATTTAAAATTTAATTATTAAAAATAAACTAATAAATAAAATAAATATAAAAATAAAACATATTAAAGTAAAATTTGACCCTTTTTCTGTTGGACAATCAAATCTCACTTTCATTTTTGAATCCCACTAAATATATATTTTAGTGGGGCCCGTCGTGGATGCTCTCATTTCCAATAGAATCAGAACGAGTTCATCTGCTTGCCAGACACGTTGGAATGTATATGTGGCCTTTCTTAGCGTCCCATTGCAAGTCAATTCTACAAGGCCCAAAAAATTAAAACAAATTAATTTAATTTTTTTATTTAATTCAATTAAATAAAAATATAATAATTACATTCTGCATTATATTTTATAATTTTTTATTTTTATCATTAGTATTTTAATAATTTTATCATAAATTCATATTAAATTCATAATAAATAATACAAATTCATAAATTTATAATAAATCTAAAATAAAATTATAATAAACTATATAAATCTTGTATTTTCATGAAAAAAATTATAAATACTGATAAATTTATAAGTATTTTTAAAAATATAATAAATTTAAATTTTTTTTATTTTTTCTAATATTTTATAAAATTCCCAATAAAAATTTCATTATTGTATCCAAGACTTAAACCCCTCATTAAATCTATTGATGTTTTAGACTGTAATTGATATAATGTTTCATTTGAATTGTTCAGTTTTATTTTGATATTTAAGATTTAAATATTGAATTGGTGAGAAGTGTATTGGAAAAAAAATACACATTTTTATCTTAAATTTATTATATTAAATGAGGAGGTTAAATACAATTCATAAATCTTAAATATATTCTATTTAACTTTTGGATGTGACAAAATTATTATATAGCTCACATAAATTTATATTTTTTAAAATTATAAACATTAAATATTGAAAATTAATATATAGACATATATTAAATTAAAATAAATATATGCTTTATATAGTATGAATTAAAAAAAATAACACAATTTTTTTAAAAATAAAATATTTTAAATTAATATATCAACAAATAAATTAATTTTATTACCCCTAAAAAAATTATGCTTCTCATCAGAATTTTTTAAAAGTTATACATATTAAATTATATAATAAATTTTATATATATTATATGAATATAGTAAATTTATAAAATGATAAAAAATTAATAAATTTAAAAATGTAATTTATTAAAAAACCTAAAAAATAAAACAAAGCGCATTTAAAATTTTTAAAAGTATATTTAATCATATCATAGTTAAAATTCATAATAAAATAATAATAAATTTATTATAAATTATATAAAATTTATAAATTCAATACAATTTTATTAAAAACAATTACATATCATATAATTCTGTAATTAAAATATGATACAATAAATGCATAATTAAAATTTCATAAAAATATAACTAATATGAATTTTATTTATATAAACAAGTTTAAGTAAGAAGTATTCAAAGACATGCATTTATATCTTATTTGAACACATCATAAATAGTGAAAAATATTAGTATCTATATTTATAGATATATGTTCAGAAATTACACGTTATATATAAATGAACGAGTGAAAATATTTAATTCGTTGTTATCCCACCTCTCAACAAACAGAACATGTAAGGTATGCCACATTTATGTTAAAGAACATATGGGTTGTCAATTTCATGGGCTGTGCGACTGTATCAATGAATTTTCTATACCCGTATGCTGGTGTTGATTTAAATTTCGAGCTATTCCAGTACATTGAAATAAGCAACAACAACTGTATATTTTCCCAATAAAAATATCAAAACTTAGAAGATGGTAAAATCTTACATTTTAACGAAAGCAGTAATTTGTTTAAAATTTCACATAATTTATAAATAAAAATAACTCTTACATCACCAAACCAAAATCTTTTTGACCGCCACAAAATGGATATCTATATGTGTAATATTTAAAATTTTAAATACTAAAATTTTAATTTAATAAAGATAATTGATAGTGAATTGTGATATAAGTGGTATGAATAAGTGATGTAAACAGTGGATCTTAAAAATTTATTGAATAAATTATATATTTTTATAGTTTTACAAGATTAAAAATCGAATTATAATCAAAAAATAAAAATGAGAATGCATCGTAGTTAAAATGAGAGTAACCACACTATATTAAGTTATATATATATATGTGTGGACAGGTGTGTGTATGTGTAGAAGTTTCTTTCTTTTTCTTCTTTCTTCCTCCTTCATCCATATTCATCATCATCTTCGTCACCAGAACTCATCCTTTCACCTTCTTTTCAAAAATTCAGCTAAAATTTAAGAGGAAATCACATCTAGTTATAAATTTTTAGAAGAATAAGCTAAAAAATTTGAGATTATCATAAAAGAGAAAAAAGAGAGAATAATAGAGATTTTAAAAGAGGTATGCATTTATGTATTTTAATATATAAATATTTAAATTTCTATAAATTTTAATATTTGAATTAGTTGATTGAGTCATCTATAATGAATTATTACTGAAAAGTATTAGTTAAATGGATTGACTAGTGAAAAATTAGTTAAATGAACTTATAGTGATGAGTATGATTTTTAATTTAATCATTATAAGAGTTGAGTGATTTGATGTTATTTTTAGCCATGAATGATGGTTAAATATTGATTAATTGATATTCGAGTAAAATATTTGATATAAACTCTTTCTATATCAAAGAAACTAGTTATTGATTCATTTTTATCATAGATCTTGAGTATATTGTGTTTAAGTGGTTGAGTGTACGAAATACATAATTTTACCTGATACAGCCAGTGACACGGCCATGTCATTGGGTGTGTTAATGATGTTGTGTTTCAATATTGGAGACACGATTAGTAGCATGTCCATGTCATTGGGCGTGTCATAATTACTGTAATGAAAGATAAATGACACGGCCAATGATAAGCCCATGTTGTTGAGTGTATCGTAGTTACTATAATGCAAGTTAAATGACATGAGCAGTAACACGCTCATGTTATTAGGTGTGTCAAAGCTTCTATGAAATATACAAGTGATACGGTCATTGACACGCCCATATCATTGGATGTGTCACTTTAAAAAATTTATCCAAAATAGTTCTTTTTCTTGTTTTTTTTTTTTTCCATAATTTGGGCCCAAATGATTATAAAGTCTTAAAGTGTAAAGAATTATTGAAATTAATCCTAACAAGTAGTATAATAAATTTATTTTGAATATATGATAAATATGTATGATACTAAGTGTTGATCAAATAATTATTCCATTGAAGTGTTATACATAATTTAATATTAGTTAAAAACTAATGAATTGCCCAAAATATACTGATTTTAGATATAACTTTAGATTAAATGGCTAGCCAGAGCAAGGATAGCTATAGTAATAGTAGACATCTTGTGCCATTAATGGATATATTGTATTATCAGTGACAATGAACATAATTTCTATTATATATTATGAGATTTGACATTAAAATTGCTACACTAACCTGTTATTCAAACCTATGACCTGAGTTCAGTATGTACGGACATATTTAATAAAGTTATCTTAATTAAAAATATATATGAATATGATATTATGAATAATGAAAGAAATTCAAAATAATAATATAAGGCAATTACTTAAAATCGACTTACTATGTTACAATGTGAAAGTGATTAGTAATGTACATATTAATGTTTACAAGTGAAAGTTTTAATGCACAAAATAAAAATGTTATGCTCAAGTTATTAAATTGATCAATAACTTTCTAAGTGTTATATTGTTTGAAGTGTATATAATGATATAATGTACAAAGTGCCCTAAAGTATAGTATTAAATTTAAGTGCCAAAAATTATAGATTAAATAAAATTATCATATATGCGAAACAGAAAAGTAAGACTTACTGAAAAACAAAATAAACATATTATGAGTAATGTTAACAAACAAGAAAGTATGTCTTAAATAAAATGATTTATAAAGAAAAATATTGTAATACCGAAAATATAGTAAGCATGATGACTTTTATAAAATTAAAGTTATTATTTTGTGTAATCAAAATATTACGTTGATTTGTTATTAAAAATAGTTAATATATTAAAATATTTTTTAAAATTGAGTATTATTACTATATTTTCATAAGTATTTTTCTTTAATATTAAATGACAAGATATATTTATACAAGCACCACTAAGTTTTGCTTAGCGTATTAGAATTATTTTATGACACGTGGATATCATGTCATTGAAGCAAGTTAAACAGTGAAATTAGGGGGTCTCTGAAATTATCTACAATACATATAGAGATTTTTAGTATATTGTACTTATAAGTTATGAAGTATATATATATATATATATTCAATTTATAGATTGTACAAATTTATACACGTGAAAGAAATATATATATTTAGATAATGAAATTTTAAATTTGTGTGAATGATTATCAAATCAAGTAATATTTTATATATTTATTTTGGTTTGATAAATTTACGATGATTATTTGATTTATAATTAGTATTTGATTTATTGAAAATATTAAAAATTAGTTTAAATGTTGAATTTATAAGTATACATATTGTATTATTATTTGAAAATTTTTACAAGCAGCACTTTGCAAGGAAACTTTGCCGATAAAATAATTAGAGTGCTTATAGTATATTGAATAATATTATCTGATAGTTCTGTAATTTGTCAGACAATGTTATATTGGTGACATCACCAATGTAATTAAGTGTATGTATATAGATCATGTAGGGGTGTTATAATATGTATAGGAATTTGCCTTTGGTAAGTTAAGCTAAATCAGGTAAAAAAATAATTAACCTAGAAAAGCTATAACTGACCATTCCTTGATTCCTTCTTTCTTTCTTTTTTTTTTTCCTTTTTTGATATTACCATTTTCTATTCTTATTATTAAAAAAGAAAGTAAAAAATATAGTCGAGAAAAGCTCCCAAAAATATATGGATTTTCTCTTGGTTTCCTTTCTTGTTATATATGTTAGACAAAAAAGACTTCCAAGGTTCCTTCTTTTACATAATGGCAAACAGGACAAAATTCAAGAAAAGCTTCACAGAACTTGCACGAACACAGGTGCCTGCAAGGTAGAAACAGAACGCACGATACTCTAGAATTGCACCCTTTACAGGCCATTTTTGAGCTGTCTTCTTCTTCTTCTTCTTCTTCTTTATCGCATGAACCACAACAAAAGGACTCTGCATCTTGGCCTCCTATGATATTAATATTGCATATTCTTTCTCTGACTTGTTCAAGTGAGTTGCTTAGATCTATCACCATTGCTTCCTTTTCTTTTGCAAGTCTTTGCCAAGATTCTGATTCTATCTGTGCTTTTCTTAAGCAAGCTTCAAGCTCCATGGTTTTCTTTGTTGCTTGTGCCAAGTCCTCATCTTTTTGCCTCATTAGACAAATAGCTTTTGATTCCATGCTCCTTAGCAAGATACCCAGTTGTTGTTTTCTTTGTTCTTGCAAAACGTATCTTAACTTTTCACTCTGCATTTAGTGATTTTCATAATTAGTTGGCAGAGCAGGAAGAATTGGAAAGAAATTGATAAAACCCAGTTCAGCATTTTACCTGTAATTGAAGAATGCAATCAAGCTCTTGCTTTTGCATTTCAAAATAATGAGCATCCAGAGATTGAAAAAGAGGCATGGAGATAATATTAAAACTATCATCACATGTTGATTGTGAAGAAGAAGAAGGCCCTGCTTTGCAATTATCAGAGGTAAAATTCTGACAGCTCTGCTGTTGAAAAAAGAGATTTTGATGTTGATGAGAATCTTGAAAAGAGACACCAAACTCAGCTTCAAACATGGGAACAGGATTATTATTATTATTAACCATCCAATCCTGGAAACCAGGAGAGTACAATTGTGCTTGAACAGCCATAACAATAATAATAACAAATGCCAAAACGTTCTTTCTACTTATTAAAAGCCCATAACCTTTGCCTTCTTTGTTGCTTCTCTTTGATTTCTGGTTCAATACATATATTATATATATATATATATGTAGCAGGGAAACAGAGAAAGAGAGAGAGAAAGAACTAAAAAAACTGACAAATCTCAATTTAAAATGATAAAAACTAATTAATAAGAGAATTAACAGACTAAATATGGAAAACCCAAAAAGAAAACTCAGATAAAAGAGAGAAAGAAAGAAGAGATTTTGTCAAAATCCCACCAAAAAGCTTGAATTCAAAGCCCAAAAAAATGCATTAATGAGTGAGAGAGAAGAGTGGGTGGCGCTATTCGACAACGTACAGATGCAGAAGTTGTGTTGTGACACAGAGAGTCACACAAGTATCGGGTCAGACATTTGAAAGAGAGAGAGAGAGATTCACTCTATATTGGGACGTGAAAGAGTCAGACGTTTTTTTTAAGATCGGAGTTATTCATTGTCAGTTTAGTCATTGGGAAAGACTGAATAATAGCCTTTTTTTATTTTTTACCTTTTCTTTTTTGAAAATCAATTAACTTTGTTGGTTAAAAAAAATACGACAAAATTTTCATTTTAATTAATTAATCAATATAATTTTATATGAAATTTTCTAATTTGCGTTTAAAACAGAGTAAATTTTTAAATTTGACCAAACTGAATGGACCTATATGAATTGAGACTTATTTGATTAGTTTTAAAATAAGTTATGAATTAATTTAATTTTAACAATAGAAAAAAAATATGATTGATTTGATTTGAATTTTTTTTTGTCTGAACTCAGATTTAATTAAATATTTTATAATTATAAATATACTTATTTTTATTTTATTATATCTTTTAATTTAATTAAATTTGACTCGATAATATTAAAAATATATCCAAACATAAATTTTATATTAAAAACTAATCAATTTGACATTAATTTAGATTGATTAAAAATATAAAAAATGTGATTAGCACCGGCTTGATATTTTTAATATTTAGCTAATTCGGTAAAAAAAAATAAGTTGACCAAACTTGATCTATATTGTAGCTCTATACTTGCTTTCAAAATACATATTAAATAATTATAAATATTTTATTTTTATTGAAACTTATTTAATTTTTATTGTAATTTTAATTTATTTCAATCACTTTTTAATCATATTAAAGTGATAAAATGCATGTATTAAATCGAACTCTTATTTCTTTAGATTTTTTCTTCACGGCAACCGAGTATATATATAATCAAATATATCAACATTATTTGCATTGCAAGAAGCTTTGTGACTTAGTTGAGCAAAGCTGGTCCACACTTGTGATTAGGCCTTTAAATAAGAATAATAACTGCTTTGGGGATTGAAAAAATGTTTAAAAAATTTTGAAGAAGGAGAAGAAGAAGCAGAGACACCATTTTTAACCAGCGAGTAGAAGAGTGAGTTTGTGATTTGTGTAGTCTTCTATATAAAATAAGAGGGTGTTTTTTAAAACTGGTGCTTTTTACCTTATTGTGAATAAGTGATTTTTAGATTATAATCAGATTAAAAATAAGCAGTTAAGCGTTTCTGTAAACTAGTTAATAATCAGCTGATAATAAGTTTATAATCAGTTAAGTGTTTCTGTAAAATCAGCTTATAATCAGTTTTTAATTGCAGAAACTGTCAAAATGACCAAACTGTCCATGAATTTATTTATTGTATAAAAATAATTTTTTAAATGTCAATTCAAAATTTATTTTGCAATAATAATAATAATAAAATAATATTTATTTAATAATAATAATAATAATAATAATAATGATAATAATAAAATTTATTTGATGGGAACTAAAGTGTATAAGGTGGATAAATTTAAAATATTAAAGATTAGATATGGATAGTATAGTCTTTTACTTGGTCAAAACTGCTTAAAAAATAAGTGCTTAAAAAAAAGTAGCAAAACCCAACTTTTAAAAAACTGATTAAAATCAGATTATAATCTACTATTTAAGTTTTCAGAAACACTTAAATAAACAACTTATAATCTAAAAACTGCTTATAATCAGTTTTGACCAGCTTTTAAGTTTTGAGAAACACCCTCTAAGCTTTATGTTTCTTTGAGGGTGTTTCTCAAAACTTAAAAGCTGGTCAAAATTGCTTATAAGCTGTTTTTAGATTATAAGTTGTTTATTTAAGTGTTTCTGAAAACTTAAATAGTAGATTATAATCTAATTTTAATCAGTTTTTTAAAAGTTGAGTTTTGCTACTTTTTTTAAGCACTTATTTTTTAAGCAGTTTTGACCAAGTAAAAGACCATATTATCTCTACCTAATCTTCAATATTCCAAATTTGCCTACCTTATACACTTTAGTTCCCATCAAAGAAATTTTATTATTATTATTATTATTATTAAATTTTATTATTATTATTATTATTGCAAAATAAATTTTGAATTGACATTTAAAAAATTATTTTTATACAATAAATAAACTCATGGACAGTTTGGTCATTTTGACAGTTTCTACAATTAAAAACTGATTATAAGCTGATTTTACAGAAACACTTAACTGATTATAAACTGATTATCAGCTAGTTTACAGAAACGCTTAACTGCTTATTTTTAATCTGATTATAATCTAAAAATCACTTATTCACAATAAGCTGAAAAGCTCCAGTTTTAAGAAACACCCTCTTTATTTACAGTTACCTAAACGGTGTGTAGCTGTAAAAAAAAGCAACAAGCAACGAAGCATTTATCACAAAAACTGAAAGATTCATCGTCCCTAGGCAGAGGAGAAGAAAGAAAGAAAGAAAGCTCATCAAGTACAAATCTTGGATTCCAGCCAAAAACTAACATGTTACCAGTCCCCAAGTGATTAGATTGGCTGTGTTTTCGACACCCAGTTTCTAATTTCTTTTGATCTTCAAGTTGCAGCAACTTAATTCTTCCAGACTACATATACGTTGTTTCACTGGTCAGAAATTGCTTACTAATCCAATTAGATGCTGATTAACAGATGAAATGATATGAAAATGACCTTTTTAAAACTTCGATTAACAAATGATATGATAATGACCTTCAAATTTGTTTCTCGGTAGAATATTTTTTCATGCCTACCTTACAAATTCATTTTAAATACAGTGCACTTTAGCCGGTCGATACACGATACACACTAAAAACGCATCGAAATATGATTTAACAATAAAAATTTATTTCCTTAACAATAAATTATGCATCAATTCTCTTAACCCATATTAATACTAAACCAAAAAAAAATCGAAACAAAAAAAAAAGAGAGAGAATCAAACAAATAACGGGTGTATATGTAATTTTATACATTAGGGAACCATATCAACTGTGCCTTTCCCTGATTCCCTCAAACTACTCTTAACTCTGGGCATAGCTCGATTCAGTCATTATACATATACAACTCTCAAGTATAAAACAATGAGGTAAGAGACTTGATATTAGTACAAAAATAACATATATGTGAAGATTTTCTCAAGAATTCCATAATACAAAAGTGGTTCCTTTTCATATCGGAAATTAAACTATTTCAATAATTTATTTCGTGAAATTTAAGTCTGCTCGTCAAATTAAAACTCCATGTACCTCAAGGTTGAGTCACATTATAATTTTGACTCGAACATGAAAAATATCCATACATTATGCCTTAATTCTGGTACGTTGCCCCACTGCATCTTCCATCCTTGAGTACCATTCACCAATGCGTGTATGCTCCACCATATCTTTACCAGATTTAAGGTATCGTATGGGCCTTAGAACGCCAAATACAGCAAGATCAGCTAAATTTGGTTTTGAACCACCTATTAAGATGAGATGCATAGCTAAAGTTAGCAGTCAAGAGCAAAGGAAAACTAAAAATTTGTTACAAACATACAAACCTAGATAATCCCGACCCTTCAAGGCATCCACCCATGTTTCAGCAGCATCATACAAGGCTGCTCGTTCATCACTGATGTTATGTCTCTTCTTCAGTTTTTTTGACACAAAGTACATTGCTGCTGCTCCAGTATACTTAGCTACTAACCTCTCTGTGAAGCTAAAATTGCCTGATTTATAGGGAGTTATCATAAAGTTTAATATGGTTAGATAACTATGATGCTTAGCATCTATATGCAATAATTGGTTCAAAACAAATGCTTAGCATCTATATGCAATAATTGGTTCAAAACAAAATTTTTCTTAGGACAAGCCAAGCACACAGGCATATTTCAAGAAGCAAAAAACTATTATTTAAGGCATAGGCTCCACATACAATGCTTATTAAAAATATCAATTAATAGTATATAAAATTAATTAAAGAACGCAGCAAGATTAGCCTAATTCTCTTACCATGAGTGGTGATATAGTCAAATGATTCAAGAGCCTCAGAAGTGGTCCGATAAATGTTTGGTGATAAAACATGCACTAAGTGATTATCCACCCACCTACATATGGAATGCTTGCATTATCAATTGACAAAAACTAGTATCAAATAGAAAAGTGTGATAAGAACACCATGATCACAAAAAATTGAAATAATGGAAAAAAAAAACATATACAACTACAAAAGCATGGTTTTCCAGTTCAAACATTGCCAGCAAGGAAAACACTGGTTTGCACAAATGCAAATCAGTGTGAGGATTAAATGCTCGAAAATTCAAATGCAAGCTAAGCAATCATACCCACACCACTTGCTTTCTTCATCACCATCTGGAATGGTCTTATTGGGATGAATCCTTTGGAACAATTTGTTAATTATATCTGTGCCATAGAACATATCAATGTCATGAACACTTAAAAAAATAGCACTAAATTTGATGATCACTTCACTCTCATTATAATCATATAAGAACCAACTTTGGAGCAAAAGCAAAATTTAAATGAATGATCGATAACCTGAAGAATCAACCATCTGTTCTCCGTCAACTTTTAGTATAGGCACCTTCTTATAATCAGACCACTTGATTTCCTTCTTACTGATAGGGTTTACTTCCACTACTTTGTATGGAATATTGTAATAGTCCAAGAATGCTGAGAGAAGAAAAACAAAAAAAGGGCAACAAGAGTAATAAGGTTTAAAATTAAAGAAGCTAAGACCAAAAAAAAAAAAGAAAAAAAAAACACAGCAGGCAAATACTCTAAAATTCCAAGTTAAATCAACCATAACAAACCACACGCTCTACTATGGGCTTGGTAGAACACCAGTTTAGCACTCCCTAATAAATTTTGCAAGACAAAACCTTTTCAGTGTTTACCACAAAATTCCCAAGAAAAATATGGAAAACGATATGATACCTTCCATATTAGTTTCACCAAATAAACATCTCTAGGCATCGCTTTCATGATATTTGAAATTTTCCTAAAAGTTTTGCCTAAATGAAATTTCCATTCATAAATATTAAGGTATTTGAAGTGGCAAGGAGATGACAAGTATGATACGTTTCTCCCAAATATAAGCTCATCTTCACTCTCACCTGCTTTGTTTCTGAATAAGAATAAGTGAATTTTTCAACAAGCAATCATAATAGTTCATCATTAGTGACAATTTCCATGAAACAAGATCAAAGTTTACCTTTTTTTGTTGCTTTTTTTTCTCCGGCATTCAATTATGATATCTTACACCCAGTTTAGAACAAATAAATTACAAATGTAGAATTCATTTGTAAGTGAAAAAATAAGAGTAATTTTGTTGTTAATATTGGTTTGTTAGTTTTGTAAAACTCATTTAAAAATTACAAGCAGAACTGAAATGAACAACTTATAACCTTCTAAAAATGTAGGATTCAAAATAAAATTCAACAAAATTTTATAAAATTCATTTGTTCTTATTTCAATTACAAAAAAATTCTCTCTCAACAGTCAACAACATAATCACATTACATAAAAAACTTTACTTGGACAAAAATACCTTTAACTTTGTTGCAGAAAGGGCAAGCTTCGTACTGGTAGAGAACGACATCCTTGGGAAGAAACTTCTCAGCTGGTGGTAACTCCTGGCCGTGGACCTCTTGCACCAGAGACGATGCCGCCACAGAGTAGAAGATGGTCCCTGCAACTCTGCGAGTAACATAGGGGCTTGATATTCCAAAACGATTAGAAATTCTCTCCGACGAATTCCAACTCGAGCATATGCTCGTCATCGCAGCTTGAACAACCGGGTGTTGACCGTGGGCGCCGGCGCTGGTAAGGGCTCGGGCCAGGGTGGCGAGTCCATTGATTCTTCTCATCGTGACCGAATCAAGATTGCCCTTTCACTCTCGCTTTCTGGAAGTCTTTGCGAGTTTGGTTACAGGTTTGGCCTTTTGGGCTTAAACACAGACTAGAGAAGCCTCGAGTTCGTTCTACGTGGCAGTTTTTAATTGGTTGCCTGTGAAATGGATTGAAACCCTTTTCTAAACCTGAATTTCCTATAAATTCCCCCACACAATATTCAAAATTACAGACGAAAGAGAAGAGTTAATAGTAAATATATAATTGACATAAGGGTATTATCGGTAACAAAATTGACCGACTTAGGTTATTCTAAAGTCTGTCGCTATATATATAGAGCCCACCCTTCTTTAATTCTGTGTTCTTTCGTCATTCATTTGGAGCTCGAAAGTTTTTTGTCTCTGCGTTTCTTAGAAAACCCTAGTTCGCGAGTTCACAGCCGCAATTCGATAAGGGTTTCTGTTATTGAAAAATTGGGGATTGAAAGCAGTTTATGCATAAAACCCTAACGATTCTTTTCTTTTTGGTAAAAAGAGCCCTAAAGATTCCTTAAAGAATTAGATTCTTGTCTATTACATACAAAGAGATTGAGCAATGTCACGGTGCTTTCCTTACCCGCCTCCAGGGTATCTGAGGAACGGAGCACGTGGTGAGGCTTTGAGCGAATCAATTAAGGTTCGTTGAGCAAATTTGGTTTTTGCGCATGCTCAACTGGTTTAAATCTTTGATTTAAAGAACAAAAATTATGATTCTTGTATTTAGTTCGATGCTTGTACAGATGCTATTGAATGATGGAATCTGTTTATGTATGTATTCTTGCATTATTGAAAAAGAACATCTCTCTTTTTGTAGAATGGTTTACTTTGTTCGAGTTTTAGGTTAGGATAGGCCAATCTTTAGCAATTCCTAGTTAGTTCGCAAAGGTGGGGATTCAAGATGGATTTTGTTTGTTTCTGAATGGATTACTTCCCTAATTGTATTCAGCTATTAGTGAAATTTTCTGCAATTTGCGTGGTAACTTTGACAAGTTTGATTGTTTTTAAGGCGCGGAAATGTTAATCCAAGTTATTTTATGTGAATCTTACTCGAGAGTTATAAGCAGTGATACCTATATATAAATAGGCGATATATGGATTATTGAAAAAGAACATCTCTCTTTTTGTAGAATTGAAAAGGAAGCATTATTGAAAAAGAACATCTCTCTTTTTGTAGAATGGTTTACTCTGTTCGAGTTTTAGGTTAGGATAGGCCAATCTTTAGCAATTCCTAGTTAGTTCGCAAAGGTGGGGATTCAAGATGGATTTTGTTTGTTTCTGAATGGATTACTTCCCTAATTGTATTCAGCTATTAGTGAAATTTTCAGCAATTTGCGTGGTAACTTTTACAAGTTTGATTGTTTTTAAGGAGCGGAAATGTTAATCCAAGTTATTTTATGTGAATCTTACTCGAGAGTTATAAGCAGTGATACCTATATATAAATAGGCGATATATGGATATCTACTTGAATTGATTTATTTTACTATTTTGGTTCTGTATATATAATTGACTTCCACTATGATACTGGTTTTTTTAGTGATACCCTGAAATCCGCATTTCCATCCAGTTGAAGGGATTTTTCACCCCATAAAATATAAATTTTTGTAGCATTTTTCATCCCAGTTCAAGAAACTTCTTCCTGAGTGTCGTTAAATGGGTTGTGGCATTGGCATATAGCTTGTCAGAGTACTTATTTTGTTTCTTGCAATCCATCTTCTTATGTTATAGCATTTAGGATTTTTCCCCGTAATGTGGGGGATAAATTGGCAAGTGTTATTCATGTTGCTCTCTGAAGGTTCCGTGATTTCATTACTTTGGTCATTCATATTCTTTGGTCTTCCTCTACCCTCTGCTAAAATTGTTATTTTGGTATCCAAAAGCTCCAGAGGGATGGGGGTAAGGCCATAACTGAACATGATAAAATGAAAAAGGAGAAGGAGAAGAATAAACAAAGGAATAAGGATAGAAAGAATAAGGAAGGCAGTTATATTGTCGACACATGTAACCAACAGGAGAAAGGCCCCCTTCCAAAGGGAAAGGAAGAGGAAGGTGAAAGGAGTGGTTTGACAGAAGAACATGAGCAACCTGTGAGTTGTTCTCAGAGCCTTGGCTGTTCACCAGATAGCACCCGGTGCAGCAAGAGGGAAGTGGGGGATTTGCCGTATGATGGCATCAAAAGAAATGGTGTGTTGACTTGTTATTTATTTGATGATCTTTATTTGATCTTTATATGATTGGATGAATGGTGTTCTAAATGTTCACAAATTGCCTTGGTCTCCAAGCAGGGAATGTTATTCGAATTCGCTTGCCATTGCAAAGGCATAAGGATGCAAATGCATCTACGAGTGGCGAGCAGTTGTATTCTTCTGGGAAGTCAGATTCACTTCCTCAACAGAATGAAATTATCAATGTACCTGCTAAAGAACAGTGCCCGGCTATTAACTCTACCGCAGGCATCATCACCTCTGAATCAGTTGAAGCACCTTGTAGTGCAAATTTGAAATCAAAAACTACTGAAGGCGATTTGTCACACGGGAAGGATGTACAGACAAAAGAATCACTTTACAAAGCTTTGATTGAGGAGTGGGTTCCACCTTCAATGGATCAAGACAATTTTGACGATCAACAGTGGCTTTTTGGGACAAAAATTCCAGAACCTCTATGTAAAAGGCGCAAAACTCAGCTGGATGAATCGTGCCATGGAAGTTCTACTGCTTGGCCAATGGCTCGCCTCCTGCCTGGTGTTGATATCTGGGCATTACCATATACAATTCCATTTTAGTGCCAACAGATTGTTGGGAAATTTTGCCTAGTAGTTGTACCGGGTGCCTCATTTTTTTTAGAAGTTTGGGGCAGCTGACGGATGCTAGATTGTAGTGCCTGGGTGAGTTTGGAATTTGATGATTTAAGCAATGAATATGTACAGTTAAATGAGACCAAAAGAATTGTAGTAGTTATCGTTGTTTCTTTCTTTCTTTTTTTGACCTTAGGTTTGTCTTTAATTATAACTTGTATCATCATTCACAATATCGTATAGAGATATTGATGCTAAAATCCAAATTTTAGAGGTTCCAGATTTCCAATTGATATATGTTTCATCTCATCATGATATGGAGCAAACAACACCAGGCGTGAATAGTTTCTGCGTATTTCTGACTTACAAACGATCAAAAGATGTGGATTTACGATGAGTAATTTGTATAAAATGAAGGTGGCTTTTCAAATTCGAAGTAAACATATGATATATGTTATCCATTTTTTGAAAAAAAAATGTGAAAATACGAGTAAAGCTTGCTCATAGCCAAATTAGCAACGAGGGAGAACAAATCAGATGGAACAAACGTGTTTCTGTTGCGGCGGTTTGCCTTTGTTTCTAAATATTTTTCTTCAACTTGATAAATACAGGGTCTAATGTGAAAACAGAAGTGCACCTTTGTTTCAAATTGATCTTTAATGGAGCGAATTTCAAGGCCATATTTCACTAAAATCTTCGTCTCATCACCTAGTATCAGTAATGATAAATAGAAAACCCTAGAATTTCAGTTGTCGAATTCTTCAATCAAAAAGAATGAGAACTAAAACGCGAAGCGCGAAGCCTCGCTTCTGCAAATCGTCTAAACCATCGTCCTCAGCCCCCGCCACCGCAAGTCGACTACCTTCTCGTACTCCGGTAAGTTCTTCATCTTCCTCTGTGTATGTGCGTCGCAATTCATTAATCATTATTACCTGGTTTCAATTGGAAGGATGCGGAACTTGTTATCTTGGAAATAATACATGATAATTTGTATAGGATTATAGCTCAAAAACGGAAGAGAGTGCGGATAGGATATCAATGGACAAATCAAGTCAAAGTGATGGACCAGAAACTAATATGGGTAACGAGGTATATGTTTGTGAAGAAGAAGAGGATATGAATTGGTTAGGGGAAAAGATTTGCTTAAAATGTAATATGGGAGGGCAATTGCTGTTTTGTTCTCAAATTGGTTGTCCAACTGCTCTTCACGAAGAGTGTATAGTGAGTAAGCCGAGTTATGATAGAGAGGGAAATTTTTATTGCCCTTTTTGTTGGTATAAACTTCAAATGACTATCAGTGAAGAGTTGAGGAAAAAGGCTATGCTGGCTAAGAAAGCTTTGGAGGACTTTCTGGGGCACAAACCGACTCAGGTTGGTGATGATAAAGAGAAGCATAATGATGAGACGGCGAAAGAGAATGGTTCAAATGGCGTACCGATCACTGAGGAGAGAAAATGCAATATTGATTTGAACAGTATGGGGCAAGAAAAGGATAATCAACAAATTGATAATGTGCAAGATGGGGAAATTTTTGAAGATGAAGAGCAAACAGAATCTTTAAATGCTCTCCGTGTTGAAGAAGAGACTATTATTGATGGCGATGTTGCTTTGCATGGATCAGCTGGTGCAAAATCTGAAACTATAAAAGCACCTGAAGGAAACCTAGTCAGGGAGGAAAAACAGGAAATGCACAAGGATGCACTCGAAGCCAAAGTGTCATATACTGGCGGAAATGCAGCATTAGATGAGCCTGAAATGTCTGTTTCAGATACCGAGACTCTTGCAGTGCGAATTCGTTCTGTCGGGCAAAGAAAGAATCAGAATGCTGATTTACCAGAGACTCCACCACTTAAGCAACGCACAAATTCTGCTGAAGGAGTTAGGATATAAAATGATGAAGTCAGTCCTTTGAAAAGGTCCCCAAAGAAATCACCAATTCATGGACACGCCACTTCAGCGGAAGAAGCTGAGAGCCAAGATGATGATGACTGTCCTTTGAAAAGGCCCTGAAAGAAATCATCAATTCATCCACTCAGCACTGCACCGGAAGAAGCTGAGAACCAAAACAGGAAAGTTAATCGTTTGAAGAAGTCTAGAGAATCTCAGGTGCATGCAGCATTAGCTAAGCCTGAAATGTCTGTTTCAGATACTGAGACTCTTGCATTGCGAATTCATTCTGTCAGGCAAAGAAAGAATCAGAATGCTGATTCACCAGAGACGTCGCCACTACATCAACACACTAATTCTGCTGAAGAAGTTAGGATACAAAATGATGAAGTCAGTCCTTCGAAAAGGTCCCCAAAGAAATCACCAATTCATGGACACACTACAGCAGAAGAAGCTGGGAACCAAAATGATAAAGTCAGTCCTTCAAAAAGGTCCCAAAAGAAATCATCAATTCATCCACCCATCGCTGCACCAGAAGAAGCTGAGAACCAAAATGAAGTCGGTCCTTTGAAAAGGTCCCGAAAGAAATCATCATTTCATCCGCCCAGCACTGCACCAGAAGAAGCTGAGAACCAAAACAAGAAAGTTAATCGTTTGAAAAAGTCGAGAGAATCCCAGGTGCATGCTAAGAAAGTGTAAGTTTTTTTCTGTCATTCTAAGAAATTTGTTTGCATGTTTCTTGTTGAGTTTCATCATTGAGTGAAATAGTATTGTTGCACTTTTAATATTTGGTAATCGTTAGTTAAAGGTATTCTTTCACTACTTCGCAGGACAAACATGTCATTTGCTCGTGAAAAGCGCAAAAGGATGCATTGGACACCTGAAGAGGAAGAAATGTTAAGGGTATGAAGGTGACCTCTACTATTTTAGAACATCTTTTCCAGTAGATGTGACTGAGAGACTCACCTGATTTTGGTTACATACCTACTCTTCTATGTATTGGCAACACAAACTATCCTAGATTTGATATTGCAAGACAGTTTAGCAAACACTACAAGCTTTTGGGAACCCCTCCATAAGGTTGGCACAATGCCATCCCATTCATCAATTTTCTCAATTTTATCCCAACTCCAAAGATTGATATATAAATTAACACTACACATTGATTTATACTACATAAGAGGCAAAATTTCTGAATAGGAGAGAGAAGACAGGTGCTGCAGATTCTGTGTAAAGCAACCTAACTTGAGTAAACAATAATATGTGCATGGATGCTATGGTTATTAACTGCATTGCATTTTATTTCGCATACAATAATTTCAATTATTTCAACCCCTTCATTGATTAAGATTTAGAACCATGCCAATCTACGTCATCAATTCAAACAATTGTTGCTCTAGTTACTTTGGTTCCCATAAGGTAGTACTGTAAAACACTACAACCTTATGGGAACCAGGTAACTAGAGCAACAGTTGTTTGAAGGACAATGATGTTGATTTTGGAATGATTGAGTTGATAAAAAAAATTCAAGATTCGATGTCCTGGTTGCTGACATTTATTCTTATATGACAGGAAGGAGTGCATAAATTTTCAACTAAAGTGAACAAAAATATTCCTTGGAGAAAAATTTTGGAGTTTGGCTGTCATGTTTTTGATGGAAGTAGAACTCCTGCAGATCTCAAAGATAAGTGGAGGAATATTGTGGCCAAAGAGTCTTAACAGTAGGTCCTCCTGATTCATAAGACCTGAGGAAAGGAGGGTAAACTAACTTTTGTCTCAATAACTTAAATATATTTTGAAACCATGTATATGACAACACAAGCATGCACACACCCGATGTTAAAGTCTTTATCTTGGGTGGAAGTATTTTGTTTCTTTATGTCTGGGGCGACCAAAAAGAAGTGAAAGATTGGAGAGTGCATGACTTGGTTCTGTTTCTTTTTGTCTATATGTGCCTAAATATTTTTGTGTTACTTTTTGTGTCTTTTGTAAATATCAATATTAAGCTGATGGTTTAAATCAGTTGGTCTATGCTTTGAATGCGGTGAAAGTGCGTGACACTTGTTTCTTTGAAATTGCTTCTAGTAGCTTTTAAAGAGTTAAGTGAGTGAAATTGCAAATAATCGGTGATGAGAAAAGAGAAACTCAATTTTTTATCCTTTTAAATTATGCTCAACTTAAATTAATTTTTGAATGAATTTTAAAGAAAATATTTACATATACTAAACAGTAATAATTTTTTATTCATGTTTTTATGTTTCAAGCTGGCCAAGGGCTGTGCAAGTCAAATAAACTAAATTTGACAAGACTCAAGTGAATTGACGTTTGAGTTTTCATTGATTAAATTGGGATAGATGTTTATTGGGACCATTAATACTTTATACACAATGGTATGCAGTACAATTGCAGTAACATGTTCATGAACTTTCTAATGGAAAATTTCTGCTTCAGCAATGGACATTGGCCATTATAGCTTTTGGTGATTAGGTTAGTGTATTTTTCTTTTTTAATCATTTTCCTCTCCCTTTTGAATTGTTGTTTGGTTCCTGAGAAAATTAGGAGGTATGAAAGGAAAATCTTAAAGGGCATAAGTTTCGACTTTTTCTTTAGATCTTTAATTGTAATGTATTCTGAATTCATAACTGAAAGTTTGATTTTACAATTTCATTTGCAGTTAATTGATTTTAAAATTCATACTTTCTAATTTATTGACGATAAAAACCAAAGCGAAAATGGGCCAATTTGATCTTATAATGAAATTTTATGATTTAAATTGGTCGAAAATGCGAAAAGTGAAATTAGAGTTTTTGCCCCCCTCAAGACAATTTAATTTTAATGACAATTTAATGATAGGTACATATTCTTCTAAGCAATAAATTTATAATCGATTTTCTTTTTCTCTATCAAAACTGAAAAAAAAAAAAAAAAAACTCAAGCCTTTATCTAAAACAAAACAAAACTTGTCATAGAGAGTGACTTTGAGAGAAGTATGGAGCTTTTCTATACTGGGGCTAAGTTGATTTTATGTACAATAGAAGAGAAAAATTGTATCATCTTCAGTTGTTTGTCCAAACCCTGTTTGAATAAAAAATTGAAAAAAAATAATGATGATTAATCTTGCTGTCCTTTCAAGTAGTCCTTTAATTTAATACGATGTCTCCTTTCTAAACTTGCTAGAGATGTATCATCACCACTATATATTGAATAAGAAGCACCATCATCCATTACCAGAAGTGATGAATCTGAGCTCAGTTTGTTCCCATGTTCTGGGAAAAAGTCATCAGATTCCTCGTAACTTGATTGTTTTAAATCATGAACATACTCATTCATCCACTTTCTTACATCCTTCTCATCTCTTAACAGCTTTAATATCTGAAACAAAGACAATGATGTTTGATTTCAGTATCAGATAATTGATCTTTGGCTTAGTTGATCACCTAAAGATCCTAACTTTATTCATGTATTCTATCTGTTAACTATGGAAATTACATTATCATAGTACCTGGCTTGCTTTGGGTCGTAATTTCGGTGACTGTTTGATGCAGAGAGTTGCTGCTAGAGCCATTTTATGCAGTTGAACCATGTCAACTTCGTTGCCTAAGTTTGAGTCCACTAGTGCTGCTAGATTCCCACTTTCTAGCATTGGCATTGTCTGAATTTAGTATAAATCAGTTACTTCTTTTCAGAATATGAAGTTTACCCATTCACTAACATCATGAAAGCAGTGAAAGAATGAATTGCTTACCCACATAACCAAGATTTCCTGTCCTTTTTGGCCTTTGGAACTTATCGGTTTCTTTCCAGTTAACAATTCAAGAAGAACTATACCAAATGAGTATATATCAATTTTGTCACTGATCCTTCCATGAGTAAAATATTCTGGAGCTATATACCCAAAAGTTCCAACAATATCACTGCTCGTTTTGTAGGCTGCATCTTCAGGTCCCCATGTAGCAAGGCCGAAATCGGATAACTGCATAAAATGGAACTCATTACAGTATCATGACTGCAGTTCTTGACTTCTGGTGAAATTTAAGTTTTGTGCACTGTTTGTGGGAAGTGAACGAGACATGTTTACTATGGTGAATGTCCTTGAGATGTTTTTGAATGCAAGAAATTTGTCTAATATAGTACCTGTGGGTGAAAGTTGCTGGACAGCAGAATGTTAGAGGACTTCACATCTCTATGAATGACCGAGTGAGGACATCCCTTGTGTAGGTAATTTAATGCTTCTGCAACTGCAATGGCCACTTTGAATCTCACTTTCCATGGCAGTATAGACTTCTCATAACCTGCATTACATTTTATGATTCGGTTGTAAGTAAATTGATATCTTTTCTAAAGAAGCAACATCACAGAAAATCACCTTGTAACCTTTCCTCTAAGCTCCCTTTGGACAAGAAATCATAGACCAAAATTAGATGATCATCCTCGACACATACCCCGATCAGATGTGTAATATTCTTGTGTTTTAATGAAGACATAATGTCTACTTCCAAGAAGAAGTCACGCCAAGCTTCCTTGTACTGCTTTAGAACCTTTATTGCCACCGGCTTGCATTTGCAGAGACATCCTTTATACACATTGCTACATCCACCCTCTCCAATCAAGTTTCCTGCAACAAAGTTAAACTTTATGTGAATATCACTCAGATGCTTGCTTATCAGAGTAAAGTCTTGATTAATAAAAAGAGTTGAACCTGCAGAGAACTTATGGGTTGCTTTTTCAAGATCTTTATATCTGAATTGCTTGCAACCAGGTGAGTTTAATTTGAGGACAAGCTCTAGCTTCATTGGTAGCTCTCTTGGTGCTGGTAAAGGCAGATCTATTTGGGTTTTGGGAGTAGCTTCTGCTGATTGATTGGTTAGGCTCATTCCAAAAGTAGACTCAGATTCTTCCAAAGAACCTAAAATTGCAGAACTCTTTATGCAGTGGAGAGGCCAACCAAGTGCCAATTGTGTTGATTCTTCTGTAACTGCAGAAAATGAACCTGAAACTGAAAGGCGTTCCTGCATTTGATCGGACTCCTCATCTTCTCTATCACTGCTTCTATCAAGTGATTGATCATTTTCAGAGGAATGAATTGCTTGGACATTAGTTCCCTCATTATTTGAAATAAAATCATCTGTGTTTTCATCCCAGAATATGTTGGCTTCATCCGAATTTGAATCAGTTGGATTCTCGATTACCATTTCAGATGATCGAGTGGGTAAACTCACGACCCATTCAATAAGAGACATACTTCTTGCTTTTGATCTTCTGAAAGCATCCTGACCTCCAGGGAAGATTCTTCGACGAAGAGGCCAACCAAGACTTGTTTCTGGCAGCTCTCTTCTGATTACTGAAATGGATTTCAAACTAATTTTCTGCTTATAACCATTTCCATCTTTCAGGCTAGCAATATTATCATTTATTGAAACATTTTCAGAGCTTTGACCTGTACAGGAATTGGTTTCAGGAGCCTCAGCTTCTCTTGAACTAGCATGGTTATCATCAGGATAAAATTCAGGCCCTGGATTCAACTTGAACTGTGGAAGAACAGCTTGAATCGAAGAAACTTTATCAATATCAGTACAACTTTTCCTCCTTTTGCCGACAATCTTCCCCTCATGAACAGCTTGAACAGTGACCATTTCTGATAATTGATCAGCAACAAATCTAGCTAGAAAAATCTGTTTCCTATAATATACTTTCTTCAATTTCTTTGATGAAATTAACGGATCATTATTATTTCTCCATCAACTTCATCAAATGAACAAACTTTCTAACCCCGTTTTATATCTAAGCTTTCATAGATGAGTTAAAATAGAGCTATTTTAAAAAATTCCAGAACACTCTGACAATTCAAACTTCAAGCCACCATTGACATGGGTTCTGTTTTTCAATATAAATCACAGCACGACCATGCTGAAAATTACAGTAAAAGACTAGTCAAATGCATTATAAAAAAAAATCGGACAAACAATATTATAAAATTACAATTAAGAAACACAAGCCTTTATGATTAAACATGTCGAATTTAAGAAATAAATAAATAAGAAGATAAAAACAAGGATAAGATAGAGATAAATGTTTGACTATTAATATTATGTGGTTTTACCTAATCCCCTGCCAAACATCTTCTAATTAAATATTAGTACACCTATTAAGACTAACAGTAAAAAAAAAAGTAAAAAGAATGATACACAAAGTCTGCACGCAATTCATTTTTTGAATGGATGTCAATTTCAAGAAGTTATCTTTGAATTTATTTGCTCTGCACAGTAAACTGAATATTTATAGACAAGGGTTTCAGCGTCCTACATTAAAAAAGTGTATTTTTAGAGAATATATTAATTAATATATTATAATAAAATTATGATGATTTTATTATAAAATATGTTTAAATATTATTTTATATGTGCGTATATTTTTATATATTATTTCTTAAAAAATTGAATATTTATAATACAAAACATTCTTACTAGTATAATTGAATTTTAATTTCTACATTGTCATGATGATGGCTGCTCTGATAGTAATTTACGGGAACAAATTCTAAAGAAACTTACAATAAATTTATATTTCTAATAAAAATAATAAAATTTTCTTAATTTTTATAAATTAGGAAATGTGTTTGTCAACTTGAAATAAAGAAACCATTAATTTAAATTTGATAATTTTATAAAAAATAATTAAGTGAAATAGTATAGTATAATTATATTATGACCTAATAATTGAAATAAAAAATAATGTGATTATCAAGACTTAAAATTTTAATTAATTTATATTTGAATTTATTTCAAATAATTAGAAAAGATGCAAAATAAAATAAAATAAAAAAATAGAAAAAATAATATAAGAAACTATTTTTTTCCTCAAAATTTCATTTTCACTATATTTTTATTCAGTTTACAAAAATATGATTTTTTTTTACTTTTTTTTTTATATTTTTATCACGCATACTAAAAATGTATTTAATATATTCATAAAATATATTTAATATATGCCAAAATTATACCATATTTTTATAAATTTAAATATATATACAATATTTTTATAAATTTTTTTTGTTATACAGTATTTTTGTGATTTTCTTTATTTTTAAGCTGTTTTTATAAATCTTCCAAAAAAAATATTATAGATAGATTCATATGCGGAATACTAACTTAAATATTTAGGCAATTAATGAATATACAGAAAACCAACATTATTGCATAAAAATTAAAGTTGAAATAAGATTTATAATTTAATTTTCATGTGACGCACCATTATTGTTATTACAGTTTGTTCGACCTTTTGGACAGAATAAATAAATAAATAAATAACAAAACAGATTATTTATGACAGCACTTCAATGTCCAATATCCCAAACAAATCACAATTCATCAACGCGCAGTAGCTCTGTTACTGTGAGAGCTCTTGAGCCAAACAGAGAAAGAGGATATGATCTTAGACGGAGTAGAAGACGAAGAAAAATGGCTTGCAGAAGGAATTGCCAGCATTCAACACAACGCCTTTTATTTGCATCGCGCTTTGGTATTCATCAATTAGTTTAATTACAACATTCGCATTTCTTATATTTCCTAATTTGAGAATTCTTTTAATTTTGGTTTTGATTCCAATCTCAGGATGCTAATAATCTAAAAGAGGCTCTCCAATACTCTGCTCAGATGCTCTCGGAGCTCCGAACTTCGAAACTTTCGCCTCACAAATATTATGATCTGTGTAAGCCTTAAGTTCCTTGTGATCGATTTTGTTTGATTTTATTTCGTTGTGATTGGATTTTGTTTGTATTTGATGGATTATAGATATGAGAGCTTTCGATGAATTAAGGAAGCTGGAGATATTGTTCAAGGACAAGAGTAGGCATGGCGTTTCGGTTGTTGATTTGTATGAACTTGTACAGCATGCTGGCAATATATTACCTAGACTGTGAGTGACACCTATATTGCTCCTGGAAATGTTTTTACGTTTTTTGGTTTGTTTAATTTTTTTTTATTTTGTGAAAATAGAGACCAATCGTTGAAATATTTACCAGGTATCTGCTATGTACGGTAGGATCAGTATACATCAAATCGAAGGAGGCTTCGGCTAAGGATGTACTTAAGGGTCTTGTGGAGATGTGTCGTGGTGTTCAATATCCAATTCGAGGACTGTTTATTAGAAGTTACCTTGCTCAAGTCAGTAGAGATAAATTGCCTGATATTGGTTCTGAATATGCAGGGTAAGAATATTATCAGGAATTGGCTTCTTCAACTTGTTTGTTTTGTGCCTGAAATTTGAAAGAAATTTGAAAAAGTTTTACTGCATTCGATATTGACAGCATTTGATATTAACACTATGTTCAATTTAGAAAAGTATCTAGAGTAATTTATTTTTCAACGAGTCAATAATGGCTCCAGTAGATCTTCATTATGATTTGAGAATAACTTATCAGAGCAGGCTTAAAACTTTCTCCATTGTCATACTCATTAGGTTAAATCCTTACTCCTTTGATAGTTAAACTCTGCCCACACTATTTTTCACTGTAACATCATATTTTATTTTCATAGAGATCCATTTTGGTGTCACAAAGATGCGGAGTTTTTAGCTTTCTGGTCGACTTTGTTAATATTTCATGTTATAAATATGGCTTGCAAATAATGCCTATGCATTTGGCTTTTTTCCCTCTTCTTTCTTGACATAAGCCTAATGCATTTAAATTTGATCATATATTTCTGCAGAGAAGACGACACAGCCATGGATGCGGTAGATTTTGTGCTACAAAATTTTACTGAGATGAATAAATTATGGGTCCGAATGCCGTATCAGGTTTGTTGTATATCTGTAAACACTTGCATGTTACTATGTTTTTTATTTGAATAGCACCATAGTACTTGCATGCCATACAGGTAAAATGAATCATGAGAGCATGATTTTTGGCCATGCAGGTGTTTTGGTGCTTGTGATCATTCATTCTCATTGGTGATCCTGAGTTGAGGCCTTCAATTGGGCTTTCTGGTCTGCAGGGACCTGCTCGAGTAAGAGAGAAGCAGGAGAAGGAAAGAAGCGAGCTGCATGATCTTGTACACTGATAATCTATATCTACTCCTGAAGAAATGTTGATATACTGTGCTCCTGTAGGAATTACATGTATTCTTTCTTTGTTAGGTAGGAAAGAATCTTCACTTCTTAGCCAGATAGAAGGCTTGGACCTTGAAATGTACAGAGACACTGTTCTTTCCAGAGTTTTAGAGCAGGTCTGATTATTTAGGTCTTGTGTCATTGTTTACTTTTCTCTTGTAGAAAAATATAGTGTTACAATGTGGTATCTGATGAGGCTTCAAATGTGCATCTTAATATGCCGACACAGGTTGTCAGCAGCAAAGATGAGCTTGCACAATATTATTTGATGGATTGCATAATCCAGGTCTTTCCAGATGAGTACCACCTGCAGACTCTTGACACACTATTGATGGCTTGCCCTCAGCTGCAGGTAGATTGTATTACACTTAAAACATTCTGTATTTCTTTCTCAAATAGGAACCAGCACTTTCTGATATTTTCTATAGTGTGCATCTTGTGGATCATGGACTATATTGATAAAGGTATTCTTATTAACACATTACTCCTGTCCAACCCCTTATGGGATTTCAGCCAACAGTTGATGTCAAGACAGTGCTGTCACAGTTAATGGAGAGATTATCTAATTATGCTGCTTCAAGTGAAGATGTGAGTCATCTTTATATTACCCTTACAAGTTCTACTTTTATATTTTCATTCCGTATGGTTCTTTATTTCAGGTTTTACCAGAGTTCCTGCAAGTAGAAGCTTTTGCTAAATTGAGCAATGCGATTGGGAAGGTAAACCTTTTATGAGAAAAATTATTTCTTTCGAGTATTTGCCAACAGTTGGATGGCGTTTATACAACTCATATGCATGTGCTGTTGTTCAATGTTTTATATATTTTTTAAATTCAACTGCGGATAGTACATCCAAGATTATAATATTTTTATGAAGCAGTTCCTATTTCAGTGCTATGTTTTTTCTCTCTTTTAGTTTTTTATATATTGTAGGATAGCCTGCGCCTAATGTGAGTTGGCTTTTTTAGCTAAGGGCTAGAACTACTAGCTTGTGAAGATGTAAGAGTGAAGTAAAATTACACACTATATTAGCACTTAAGTAGAATGGATTTGACCTTTTTTTTTTTGCTATTGATATATATAATTAAGAATTTGGAAAATTTTCTATTATTTGACTGGCATTAATTCAATGGCAGGTGATAGAAGCACAGGTTGATATGCCAATTGTTGGAGCTATTACTTTGTATTTATTGCTCCTTACATTTACACTTCGTGTGCATCCTGATCAGCTGGACTATGTAGATGAAGTGCTGGTATGCTTTCTCTCTGTAGATATAGATATCTCAATCATCTAAATAAGCTTTTCTCCATCAGTGCTTATTTTTGATGTCTTCACTCTGTGCAAGCCAACCATGGACATCTGAAGCATCCAATATAACTTTTTAAATTAAATTACTTTCAGGGAGCATGTGTAAAGAAGCTTTCTGGCAAGCCAAAACTTGAAGACAGCAGAGCTACAAAACAAATTGTTGCACTTCTGAGCGCTCCCTTGGATAAATATAATGATGTTGTAACTGGCTTGACTCTTTCAAATTATCCTCGTGTCATGGACCGCCTTGACAATGAAACTAACAAGCTCATGGACATGGTTATCATCCAAAGCATCATGAAAAATGATACGTGCATTTCTAGTGATGATAAGGTAGATCTGCTCTACTTATTTAAATTGTAGCTAACATAGTCTTGAAAATTTGGTAAGCGTGCCCTTTTCTCTTTGTAGGTTGGGGTCTTATTTGAATTGATAAAAGGCCTGATAAAGGATTTGGATGGAGCTATTGCGGATGAGGTAATTACTAAAGAGTTGTTTGCTATAAATTTTTACATTCTGAACTGAATGATTATGCTTCTTTTGATACCCTATTTTGTGATATTATTTCTTAGGTCTTATGTTTTTAGAAATTTAATCTGTCCTGCTGTAGCTACTCTAATTCAGTAACCCCTTTTTTATGTTATATATGTGACAATAGCTTGATGAGGAGGATTTCAAGGAAGAACAAAATTCTGTTGCTCGCCTTATACACATGCTTGACAATGACGACCCAGTGGAAATGTTGAAGGTAAGTTGGTGGCTTGGGGGTTCTGGACATGTAAATTACTACTTGTGTTAAATTTACTTGAATCTCTCAAAATAATTTTATTTTGCAAATTGTATTTTTGTTATTCCTATTTTGTGCTGTCTTCGTTTAGTAAGGAAGCTATAGACAACTTCTTCTATTGCTTGCAATATGTTACTGAAATTTTGAGATTTCAATAAGGTTACAATCATCTTATCCTGATTTTGGAGCTTGGAGATTCAAAACCTTTTGGTACTTGTTTTTCACCTGAGGTGTTGCATGTCACCTTCAATGAACTAATCCTTTTCCTTTTACTTAATTGACCATAAAGATTATTTGCACTGTGAGGAAGCATATAATGGCAGGAGGACCAAAACGGTTGCCTTTTACAGTTCCTCCTCTCATATTTTGTGCACTCAGGGTATTTTTCTTCCTTTCACAGAAATTGGTGGATTGCCCTTTTCATTCTCACGCTTTGCTTATGACCAAATAGCATCTAGTCAAGGTTATGCTGAAAACCAATGATTGGGGCATTTCTCAAAACTGGTCGAGCAGTTACATATGACAACATGTAAGAGATTCCTTTTTGTCATATCATGCCCATACTGTGCATATTATTTGGGACTATCATTTGAATCAACCCTATTACAGCTAAAATAGGAATTTAATTGATAGCTTCCATGTTTAAGCTGAATATACTGTTAATTTGGTCATCTTGTGAACAAAATAGTTTTCTCAAGCAATGACTATTATATTCCTGCAGCATATTAGTTGCCTGAGCCTTTAACTATCGAGTTATGCAACCTAAGAGTTCTCTAAGAAATAGTAATTTTTGTGGTCTGTGATATTGGTTATCAGCAGTGCAGTTCTGAGTCTTAGGTGGGTCTAAATGCTAAGGATCAACTTTATTTGCAATAACAAAGCTGGGAGAATCAAATTTGTCTTATAAACATGGGCTTTCAGATTAGTGATATTTGCAGAATGGCAAATATTTGCTTCAAAAAGGTAGCCTAATTTTTTGTTCTCATGTTATATTACATGCATATGCACACAATATGGCTGTCCATATTATATGATTTTGCTGTAATGTGGTATATTCTTGCTCATTAATGCATTTTGAATATGTGATTAAATGAAAACATGAAAGCAGTTGAAAGATTTGTTTTTTATAGGTTCATGGAGGTTACATTTCTCTTGAACTGAATCATTCCTCATAATTCTGTTTGCTGCTTACAGTTGGTCAGGCAGTTGCAAGGTCAAGATGGAGATCTAGTGGGAGAAGAACTTCCTGCAACACCTAAGAAAATTTTTCAACTCCTAAATCAGGTAACCATTCGCTATTTTCTGTTATAATGTATCATGGGATGCATCTAGAGACAGCACTAGTTAAACCTGCTAGATAAAACATTTTGAATTAGGCGTAAAGACCAAAAACAAGGGCTCAATATTTCCTTGCTTGATATGATGCTTGTATGGTGTATCTTTGTCTGTTACTCATGATAGTATGTACTTTTCAGACCATTGAGGCTCTTTCATCTGTTCCATCACCTGAGCTTGCTTTAAGATTGTATTTGCAATGTGCTGAGGTATGTCTTTATTTTCACTTGGAACTGCAGAGAAACTGGTTTTGAAGATATATAAGAGCAAAATAAATTATCATAGTTATTGCCCACCCACTTTTGTGCATGCCTGCAGACAGGGAAGTCACCCACCCACTCATTTATGTACGTCTTCTCACATTATTCATATATGAATTCTTACAGCCTTCCCATTGGCATGTCACACACCTGCACCACAAGTCTGCCATCTTCTGTGCAGTATATCACACATTCACATGTACACAAACTCACCTGTGCTTTTCACCTCTTCCAGATTAATGGAAAACTTTTTGGGATGCAATTTTTTATTTTTTTTAAGGAATGACTTGTTAGCTCTCTAGAACTCTTCTTAAAGCAAATGCTTGTGGCAGTGCAGATTTGATCAATTTACTTTGTTCCTTTTTATTTTGATAGGATATTTACCATTTTAGTTTTGAGTTCTGTTGTCCTTGTTCTTTGATAATCAGGCTGCAAATGACTGCGATCTTGAGCCAGTTGCTTATGAATTTTTCACTCGGGCGTTTGTATTATATGAAGAAGAAATTGCGGTAACTAATCATGAATGATTCTGTGGTTCTCTGGTGAAAATCAGTTGATAATTAAAGCAGTAAATTGCATTTATACCTTCTAATTGGTTTAATTGCATCAATATATGTCTTGCTTTCAGAATTCTAAGGCTCAAGTTACTGCAATACACCTATTTATCGGTACTCTTCAAAGGATGAATGTATTTGGTGTTGAGAACAGGGATACCCTAACACACAAGGGCACTGGAGTAAATATACTTATTTCATGATTCCTTTTCTAGACCATTCTCTCTCTCTCTCTCTGGGCCAAACATTTTAATTGCTTCTTATTCGTCTTCTCTCTGTACCAGTATTCTGCAAAACTTTTGAAGAAACCTGATCAGTGCAGGAGCAGTATATGCATGTTCACATCTATTTTGGGTTGATGATCAGGATGGCATCAAGGATGGAGAAAGGTTTTTTTTTTTTCTTTTCTGAAAAATAATGGATTTCTTCTCTCAGATAATTCTTTGTTTTATTTGTGTTCATACATCAATCAATAAGTGTCAGTACATTTCGCATCTCAGAGTGTTGCTTTGCCTAAAGCGTGCCTTGAGGATTGCAAACGCTGCTCAGCAAATGGCCAATGTTACAAGAGGTAGCAGTGGACAATTCATACTCTTTGTTGAAATATTGAACAAGTGAGTAGCCCAAGCCTGCAAGTTACACTTGGTTATACATAATGATTAGCTGCTACACTAAATTATTGCTTCTCGACGTATGCTTCCTGTACCTATACTTTTTTGAGAAAGGGAACCCACAGATTACGAGTGCTGCAATCCTGGGCTTGTTAGAATTAATCAATACTGAAATGCAAACTGACTCTTCAACACCAGATCCAGCTGCAAATGCTTTTTTGGCTTGCACGCTTAGGTACATTCAGTACCAAAAACAAAAGGGTGGAGCAATAGGTGAGAAATACGATCCTGTCAAGGTGTGACTTGCAACATGTCTAAAGCGAGTGAGTTGAACTTGGGAACAAAAATGACAGATTGTTTGGTTTTTGATGGAAGGACTTGTTGAGTCTTGTCTTTTTATAATCTTTCTAATGTAGCATTTAATTCCCCTTCTTGATTTGGTGAGAAGAAAAGTTCACAAAAAAAAAGTGAATGTTACCAAAGAGCATCAATGTTCTCCAATTTGAATATGATTTTTTTTTGTACTTTTATTTGATTCTGGTCTTTTCTGGAATTTTAGAGTTGCTCAACTTTGTGCATTATTCTTGATAGAAATTCTGGGAGAATAATTGGTTGAACATTGTGAATTATGATTGTATAGTTGTTGGTCCTCTAGCATGACGTCCTCATGTTTCTCTCAGTTGTCTTTCCTTCATCTCTCTGTCGTATATAGACTTTTGATGTATTTTATTGAACGTATTTTAAATTATTCACTGAAGAAGTCATCGGAGTGTATATTATTCCTCAAACTTGATAAAGTCTTTCCTAATATACCTTTTAATGAAATTTAAACTTGGTTAAGGGTATTTTTAAGAACCAAATTTGACGAGCAAACAATCAAAACTACACCCTTCAAAAGTAGTCCAAAGTGCTTCCATAACCCATGTTTAATTTCAGTCATTCCAACTAACATTTTCAATATAAAATTTTAACCACTTTCGAAAACATATGAAAAAATAAAATTTCTTTAAATTTCAATGCTATTTTCGGAACACTAAAACTAGATCTAAAAATTTCCCTTGTGAATTCCTTGCAAATTAAACAATTAAATACAAGCCAAATGAGCTAAGACTGTACTTTTTCATGAAATTAATTAGCATTCTTAGTCCCTCAGAGTGGATATCAGCGCACTAATCAGAATACAACATTCATGCGAGGATGTCATATAGTAGGGACCTTCCACAAATCTGGTTAATACACGAAACAAATTTCAGACATGAAAAAGCAAATAAATGTTCACGTTTGACGAGAAATGCAGTAGAATTACAGATATCATGAGATTAAAGAAACAGACAATCTGATGCTTTAACAGAAACTCCCTAGAATGTCAGTCAAGGCTATACAACAAGGTCTCCATGATTCCTTGCGAGTGCATGAAATTGAAAAAGGCAACATGGGTCATGAATGACTCCAGTAAGCGGCTGCAAAGGCCATCTTCTCTCTGTCAAACCTAATCATTCCTAGATCATCACAATATGGAGCAAGTACTTTGACCTTTTTTCTTCTTCTTCTTTTGCTTTGGGGGCTGGAGAACCACCTTGATGGCAGCATCAAAAACAGCTTTCACATTCTGCAATTATGACGTAACACGCATTCAATCAAAAGGCGAGGCCTAAAAACAAAGCTCCCATGGTACATGAAAATGAAAAGATATCCATACCTGCTGGGTTTTTGAGCTGCACTCGATATAGGCAGGAGCTCCAATAAGTTTTCTCAGCTCCTCTCCCTTCAGATAAAAGCATAATGCAAGAAGAAACATTATATAAGAAGACGATGAGGAGGCAACGGGGAACAGGGAAAGAGAACTCGTGAAGTTGAGATCTTTACCTGGGTAGTAGTAATGGGCACTGCACCAGGATGGTCAATGAAGAACTGCTTGTCCTCCCTAAGATCTGCAAATGTAAAAATTAGAGACATAAGACAAGTTTAACTTCAGATAATATTACTTGTTTCAGATATTCTAAAGATTCCACATGATGCAATGGTTTGAAATAAGAGATTAGGACCTGATTTCACATGAAATTTTTCAAATGAAAGCTGACTCGTTGTTTACTTAGATATATTGGTAAACAGAGATCCATGAATGTGGTTGAAAACTCATTTGAAGTGGATTTCAAATGACACTTTGAAATCTATACCAAGAAAAGGTTCTTTCCACATTAATTAACCTAGCCTAAATTCATGATTCTAATCAATAAAAGAGAACATATACATTCTCAAATTGACAATTAGAATCTAACATTTCAAATTACTCAGATTCAAACACAAAGTAAAACTACTTAGCTCAAAAATTAAAATGATAATCTTCATAACCTAATGTCCTCAAGCAGTAAGCTGATATGAAAACCTTCTAGAATGGATGACAATGTAGGCTACCATTATTGAAGTGTGGTCATTCATATTCATAATAATTCATCAAAAGAAAAGAAGTAAGCTCTCACACATTATAAGAACTTTCGTATACCTACTGACTACATACCAAGATTCAACTAAACTAGGACTATCTGACCAACATATTGTGACAAATTTATGTTATTCAAATCAACTAAGCATCAACCCAAACTAGTTGAGGTCAATAATGTGAATTTCTTTTCTCTATTCTATTATGTAAAATTGCCAAGCTTTCCATGCATGTCACAATACTCATAATTTTTTTTTTTACTTCATGCTCTAACCCATCTTATTTTTCATTTGGAACTCTTATTTCTATAACAATATTTCAAACAATTTTCCTCCACAAGCACAAAACTAACTACAAACAAGTTCAGATTTTAAAATGAAAAAAAAATCCCCATTGGCAGCAAATGATAATCCACTAAGCAGGGGAAATCTTAAGAAAAGGTCGAAAAGCCAATGTCATTAAGCAGATGGGATGAAGCTACAATATTACCAAGTTTTGTTCCAACAAGAATAATTGGAACTCCAGGTGCATAATGCCTCAGCTCCGGAATCCACTAAAATGGAAAAATCAGCGTATAGCTTATCAGCACCCAAATATTGCAAGCAAATGGCACAGGAACTCTCAAAAAAACAACCATTGACAAGACATAACCTTTTTGGCAACATTTTCATAGCTGGCCTTGCTGATTAAAGAGAATGCAAGAATAAAGACATCTGCCCCTCGATAGCTTAAAGGTCTCAAACGATTGTAATCCTCTTGACCTGTTCAATTATGATAAATAAATCCTAAAGAGAGAAATAACTCCAGTGACAAATGAATGAGGAAACTGTTTAAAGACAATTTCAAAATTACCAGCAGTATCCCATAACCCTAAATTAACAGTGCTTCCATCCACAACCACATTTGCACTGAAATTGTCAAAAACAGTTGGTACATAGTCCTGTTTTGATTCACAGAAGAAAAGACAATCAATAAATCAAAAATAAGCATAACCAGTAAAACATATGAAACACACTGCATAATGCAAATAAAACAATGGGCCACTAAACTTTGAATCCTGTGTGTTGATGATGAACACATAAACAGAAGGCTCAGAATCACAAGGCCCAATAAGGCATTAACAAGCATTAGTCTAGATTATAAAACGAATATATAGTGTGGCAAAGTTGAAAATTGCCTTTTTTTCTTCCTTACTAAAGCTTGAAGCTACAACATATGCCAACTTTTTTACCAACCCCTTTACTGCTGGAGATATAGCTCAGAAGCTGCATACGGTATAACAAGCATATTGGGCAGGAATATGTATAGTGTTGCACGGAATTTAAGATTTTGCCAACATGTTGCTGAACACACACAAAGAAACCGCTATACTACAGGAGACAATCTCTAGACGTATACTTTCTTATAGCAAGTCTAGCCCTATTATTATTCCTTTCACATAAAGTAAGTTCCATAAGTTCAGAGCAAGAAATAGCGAACACTCGTAACAATTGATCCAAGTACCACACACGCAGAAAAGTCCCCAATATTGAAATTCAAATTAAAATTCTAACCTAATTTCGTAGAACAAATATTGTTGGCGAAAAAGTAACCAAAGTGTCACAGAAAACAATTGTTTCATAAAGCAAAAAAAAGAGGATCGTTTTCAAGGAAAGAGGTGGGAATATCTTATACGAAAACCGAGAGAGAGAGAGAGAGTACCGTAGGGAAGGTGTTGCTGGTGTAGGAAATAAGCATGCAAGTCTTACCGACAGCACCATCGCCGACGGTGACGCACTTAATGAACCTGGAGGCGCTCATTTCCACCACCGGATCTCTTCCTTCCCTTTACTCCAACTAGAAACAAAGTAATCAATCAGTACCTTTCTTTTTCAATCAATGGCCAGACCAACTCTTTTCCTTTTCGTTTCTGATTCTGTATATTCGAAATCGAAATTAGAGTGTGATGAAAAATTGGTCATCACCAGCTCAAGAATTCATCAAAAAATCAAAAATGTATATATATATATATATGGATAGAGGACTCCGCCAAGAACCCTAAAACAGAGATTAAAATTGAAAAGCTTAATAACCCTAATTTTATACGAAGCGAGCAGAGAGATGAGAAGAAGAAGAAGAAGTTTTGATTGGCAGATTTGGAGAAGGAAAGGAGAGGATTGTACTTGGGCATTTGCGGACCACCCCTCACTGCCAGCTATGTATCTAACCACTCTTTTTCTTCTGTTTTTTACCCCCGCATTTCTCAATATTTTCATTTCTTCCCCACTTCTTTTTTTATTTCAAAAATAATCAAATATACTCTCTCCTCACTAAAATTATTATTTAAAAAAATATATATCCCATTAAAGTTGTTACCTTATAAAATTTTGAAAATTTAAAAAATTAGTTAGTTTTATTTTAATTAAATGAGAATGTAATAAAAAAATAAAAAAAGAGAATGTAATAATCTTAAAATAATGAATTGATGAAAGAAATATAATAATTATCTTAATATTTAAATATAAGTTAAGAATAACGATTTTAAAAGGATAGAAATAATATTTGACTATTTTTTTTAAGGTGGACGACACCACCATAAATTATATTAAAAAATATATAATATTTGACTATATTATATATAAAATATATAGAATATGTATTAATATATAATTTAATGTAAAATATGTATTTTCTAGATAATAAATTTAAAATTGATTCTCTCTCTCTTTTATTAATATTTGAAAAAAAATTGAAATAATTCTTTTTTAAAAATATTTTTACGTAGCTTCAAAAAAGTATATGTTTTTACATGTTTAATTTTATATTATCGTCTTTTATATTATTGTCTCATAAATTTATAAAAAAAAATCTTTTTTTTTAAATTTCATTTCCAAATAAATATAATTTTATGTTAAATTTGGCATGCTATTACAATCAAATAAATATACCCTTATATATCAATAATTCGTTCTTTTTTTTATTGCAAATTGAACCATTCTAATCATGACTATGATTTTTTTATTAAATTAGTAAAGAAATTAATAAAACAAATTTTATTTAGCAGTAATCTAATGGTGATTTCACAGGGATTTTAAATTTTAATTAAGGGATTCGTTATGATTTAGTTCTGAAAATGAAATTTAAATGAATAAAATTTAACAACCTATCAGATTAATTCTTAAGATTTCTTATTTTCATATAGATAATATGAAAATGCTACAAAAAATCCTAATTAGGATAAATATTAATTCAAATCGGAATTTTGGCTAAATTTAATATCTATTCCGTGTTTTGTGACAATCAATTTCTAATTATATTTCTCTCGACATAATATAAAGTTTCATTTGTCTTTGACAAAATAAAAATATTAATAATATCATAATATAAATGAAATTTCTAAAAAGTGAGCTTCTCATTTAAATTTATAAAAAAAAATAAAGACTTTTAAATTTTGCAAAATTTGTTTCTTCAAAATTAAAATCAAGACTTATTACGAACTATCTTCGAAATGCAATAACATTTCATTTTTTCTCATTTTTATTTGTATTTAAAAAACATTTATTAAAATATAATTTAATAATAAAAATATATTTTTATATAATGTATTTAAAATCGACTCTGTTTTTATACAAATATTAAAAAAAATTTGAAAAACTTGAACGGAGTTTGAATGTAGAAAAACAGAGTACAGACACAAGAGGTATATGGCCAATGCATTAATTAGCATAGATGGGGCAGAAATGGTGCAGGCGATAAATGTTAGGAATGGTAAGCATTATTCCGTCCAAAAAAAAAAATGGTAAGCATCCCTTATTTATAAGTTTCTATAAATATAAATATATATATATATAACATAGAAAACTGAACAAACTCAATTATTAAATTTATTTAAATTTCATATTTATATTGAATTATTAATTAGATATTCTATGATATATTTAAAAATAATATATTTGAAAAAAAATAGAAAAAACATAAGCAATGTAGGATTGCCAATTCAATTGGTTTCCTGACTCCTAAAGAAATGAGTGGAAATTAAAAGAGATGACCGATGCACATGCCTTGGCTTTTAAGGGACAAATTAATTAGACAAAATTATAGTAATTAGCTGTTATGGTCCTTCTTTTTCCACTCATTTTTTACTTTAAACTATTTTTTAAATATTAATATAAAAAAATTAATCATAAATCTATTATTTAAAAATTTAAACAGTTACTTACTTATTTTAAATATTTATAAGTGGCTGATAAATATCTAATATATTTAATAAAAAATAATTTATAAGCTTTTTTATTATTAAAATAAATAAAAAGATACAAAATTATATTATTAAAAGTATTTATTGAAATAAATATGGATAATATAATAAATTATTTTATCAAAACTAAAATAAAAATTAATTATCCTACTTACTTTTTAAATTTATAAGGTAAAATTATTTAAATAATATATTAATTTAAATTGAAAGTTTATAAATTAATTTCATCAGTTTATAAGTAAAATCTATTATTATTATTAAACTATGTTTTGAGTAGGTGCCTCTAAATTAACCTTATTACAGTGAAATTTCATGCATTTACGTCCTTAATTTAAAACAAATTATTTAAAAATAATAATAATAAGGGCATCCTAACGTGGGTGGCATTTTGTTGTTTCATTCAATTGTTATTATTGTTTATTGAATTATAAAAAATAATAATGGAATGTATAGGACGTGCAAAGCCTAATATCTAGTTCCAAATGGCATGTTATTATTGTTGGGGCAAGCTTAGGAATTCTAATGTTATTTCAATCAATATTTATTTTATTCAAAAATATATATATATATATATATATTTACAAATAAAATACTCCCTTTCATTATTTTTGTCTATTTTTTTTTCTATTTCGACAAAGATAAGATACAAAATATATTCCTATTAAGCATCAATTTAAAATATACCCAAGCAACTTTCAAAAATGTTTAGTGTAGTTTATTTTTTATATTGATACAGAATAATTAATTTTAAATTTATTATTTAAAAGATATTAAATTATATTTTTATCGGTTTTAATTTAATTTAATATAAAGTAAGACTCGTATAAGAAAAAAGATAAGAGAATTGATATTTGAAAATTAATTTTAAATTTATCATTTAAAAATATAAATTTATAGTTAAAATATATTTTGATCAGTTTTAATTTAATTTAATATATAGTGGAATTAATATAAAATAATAATTATAAATCTATTATTTAAAAAAAATATTTGCCTTTATTAAGTAGAATATTTTTTGTCAATGAAATCAGCTGCTCAAAAAAGAGGAGATAAAATTTCTTCTTAATGTATGTAAAAAGGAGATGGAAGGGCTGTGAGGCTGGACATCCATCTCTGCTGCTCCAGCTAGCAGAAGCTCATCTTAAAAATATATTTTTGGCGACCAATTGTGAGGGGTCGTCAACCCCCACATAATATCATCTGATTTCGCTCTTGGCTTTGGCGGTGAATTATCAATCTATTTTTAGTATTGAAATGAGTTCTTTATAAGAAAAAAATATTTCCGCCAAAGAGGGGGTATAATATCAATATTTATAATATTTAGTTTTTTTATTATATTGTTTAATACGTTTGTATATAATGATTTATTTCACCATAATGTCTCTTGTTCAAGTCTAAAATGGCCTAGCTGCAATAAAAAAAATATATAAGAAGCATCTCAATCCTTCGTCCATATTTTATTTGGCTGGGAGAGATATAGTTCAGTTGGCAGAGCTTTTAAGAATATGTTTTTAGTGTTTAATTGTTTTGATAAATTTTAATATTTAATTTAATACGGGAGTGGTTAATAAGAATTTTATGTAATTCCAATTACACTAATTGCGCAATTAAATATATAAAAAAAATAACTTGAGAGAAAGCACATGGAGAAAGTGTTGAAAACCCATGTGGGTTTGGCCTTTAGCCTTATTATCAGGAGATAGGATTGGACCCACCAAACCCTCAACCACTTTCTTAATCAATTATAACTAAATTTATAGTCATAACATCTTTTGTTTTGTATGGATATTTTGTAGGTGAGATTCCTCCATTCCTTAATAACAACGCTATTAATTAATTAAACCTCCTCGTAAAACGCTTAAACTAAACACAAAAAGACGAATTAAAAAAATTATATTATATATTTATACATGTTCAAAAATATTATACTATTTTAATATATTTTTAATATACTAAAAAAAACACTTCTAAAATATATCTTTAAATACTTTATATCTTTAATATATTAAATATATATAAATATATATTCTAAAAATAGTATTTTTAAAATTAAAAATTAAAAAAGTTTTTTTTTTAAAAAAAGTTAGTATTATAAAAATAATTTTATTTTTTTGTAATTTTAAAGAAATTCTTTATGGCGATGATTATTATTATTAGATGAAATTATATTATATAGAACTATTTTTATATTAATATATTAAATATATATTTTTAAAAATATAATATATTTTTAATATTAAATATATGCTAAAAATACATCTTTAAAAAGAGATTTTGAAATTAAAAAGAAAAAAGAAAAGTAAACATTTTTTAAAATAATTTTATTTTTGAGGCTGTTTTTTAAAAAATCGCTTCTTATTATTATAAAACGTTGCCTTCTGTCTTTTGGGATGTGGCATTCGTCTTTTTATCCCCGAAGGTTGGCCCGAGCGATTCTCATTGGTTTATAAATATTTGAAAAATACGAGACTCTTTATTTTATTTAAAAAAAAATTTATTAAAAATATTATAATTATTGTATCATAAATCTATAATAAACTTATTATAAACTGTGTAAAATTTATAAATTCATGATAAATTTATTATAAACTCTTTGTAAATTAATAAAAATATGATATTTTGATTTATAAATTCTAATATTTTGATAAATATTTTATAAATATAATAAATTTAAAATTATTTTTAATTTTTATTATATTTTTATAAAAAGTCCAAATATTTTGCACAGAACACAAATATTATCGAACCAGCAACACCTTGATAGTTTTTTTTTTTTTACTAGAACACCTTGATAGTTTGGTTACTCGCATTAATCTTAGCTTTTAAACAACGCGTGTCTATCGTTGGTTAAGTGTTAACCCATTGTTAGAAATTTCAGGAGAATGAAAAACGACCAGTCGTCTTTTTTCAACAGAGATTTTTTCTTCTAGAGGGGTCGGTTTCTTGTCCATCGATCTGACACTGACAGTGTTCTAAATGGTTAATGGTTATGTTAAAAATGGCTAGAAATTTTTAAATATTCAATAATATGATAATATCAATACAATAATCATTTTTCAAGGAAAAAAAAAGAATGTATAAAATTTTACAAGAAAAAAAAGAAAGGAAGAAAGTTGCAATCTCAACTGATTGCAAACACTTGGTGCTTGAAGAATATGCAGAGTTTTAATGGAAGTTTCTTATATAATTCTTATGCATACCTTCATTTATTGCGGCTAAGTTTTTTTCTAAGGCTCTGAGTACTTTTGAAAATTATTAATTATGACTCCATTCTCGTTTCTTGTTGCAGGCTAATTAATTGCTTATAAATACTATCAGGTTTTGCCATAAGCAATTCGTGGCTGCCAAGTTCAGCCACCTTCCCATTTTGTAGCACAGCAATGCAATCTACATTGCAAATGGTTGACGGTCTGTGAGCTACTAAACTTGTTGTTCGTCCTTCCATAAGGTCATTCAAAGCCTCTTGAACCACTTTCTCTGATGCTGTATCCAGTGCACTGGTGGCTTCATCTAAAAGAAGAATGGAAGGATCTTTAAGTACGGCTCTTGCTATTGCCACTCTCTGTTTTTGCCCCCCTGATAACTGTAACCCTTTATCACCCACATGAGTTTGGTACCCTTCAGGCATTCTGCTGATGAATCCATGAGCATTTGCTGCCTTGGCTGCATTCATTATCTCAATTTCTGAAGCATTTTCATCCCCATACTTAATATTTTCATAAACAGTTGTAGAGAATAGTGTTGGCTCTTGCTGAACTAAACCTACTTTTGTCCTGAGTGATTTTAAGTTTAAGGTTTTAATATCACATCCATCAATCAGAATAGTTCCAGAAATCGGGTCGTAGAATCGAAGTATCAGGGAGATTATAGTACTCTTGCCTGATCCACTTTGACCCACTACAGCTAGGCTTTTGCCTGCTGGAACTTTGAGATTTAAAGACTCAAAAATGGTGATATGAGGCCTTGCAGGGTACTTGAAATTTACATTCCTGAATTTTATATCCCCTCTGATATCAGTCACCATCTTTGATGTGGGATTGTTAGGGTCTATAGCTGTTCTTCTATGGAGAATACTGAAAACTGATCCAAGTGCTTGTGAACCCTCACAATATCTGGTGCAAGAGCAAGTGTTTCTGCTATAGCCAATGCAGTTATTATCAAAAACATGAAAGATTTCATGATGTGTCCGAAATTCGACTCTTTGTGCTTGATTAAGATTGATGCGTACCAAAGGCCAAGTGCATAGGAACCAAAAGCAAAGAGCTGGGTAAGGCCATAGCTGAAACCTGATATATGTCCCCTTAAGACTGCTTGCCTGTTTGGTTTGTTGAGTTCTGTGGCAGACTGCATAGAGATTCGTTCTTTAGCCCCAAATGCAGCAACAGTTCGAATATTAGTCAGTGCTTCACGAGCTATGGTAGTCGCTCTAGAGTAAGCATGATAATCTCCTCCAAACCCCTTGAGAAATAGTTGCTGCAGATTTCTTGGAAACTTGAAGTGTGAGGATGTTTGAAATACATAATGGAATCACTCTATACTTAATCAATGTGGTCTCAAAGAAATACCTCAGCTATGGAAGCTCCAACAAGTAGAGGTAAGCAGGCAACAACAACAGCTGCTATGCGCCAACTTAACGTAAAGGCAATAACACATGCTGTAACGGTGAGTGCCACATTCTGCATAATTGTGGAGAGACGGTCAGCAAGAGCACTCCGTACCAACGTTGCATCAGCAGCTAAAGTCGATGTTAGTGAACCAGTATTATTCTCTTCTAAATCAAACCAACCAATCTCATTGGAAAGGATAGCTGCAGTTGAAACGACAAAAAGTTTCAGAAACAATGAAAATTTGGACAAGCATATAGAATTGAAGAGCACATTAATTTAAAATGGAGATATGCCATTGCCATTGTTGCTAACACAATCTTTATGGCTACAATTTTTCAAATGCCTAATGCTTATGGTTTTTTATGTTAAAATGAAGAAGTGAACAGAAAAAACCTGAGAACATTGACAAGCGAACACGTGTTGTGAGTCGCTCTCCCATCAGTGTATAGAAGTAGTGTTGCAGAAGATATATAGGAATAGTAACAATGGCCAATCCAACAAAAATAAGAGCTACCTGTTGAATCTCATGTTTCATTTCAGAGGCATTAGGGGAATAAAATGCTGTCAGGACATGAATAATTCCTAGAGCAAATAAAGGAGCTTCCATTCCAGCCAGAATCGCACCCACTGAACCAAGCAGTGCATAAGGCCACTCTGGTGCATTTAGTTTCAGTAGTTCCCAAATTGATGGGCTGGGAGAATAGTTTGACGAGGACTGTGGCTCTCTTATTGAGATTGCCTTCAATTCCTGCTGGTTATTTTGACCATTGGGAAGTTCTCGAAAGCTAGAAATCCCAACGGCTTCAGAATGAACCATGGAATTTGATTGTGTTGAATGTTCCAATACTTGCAAACTCACAAGATTTGCATACTCTCCTCCCTTAGACATCAAGTCCAAATGGTTCCCACTCTCAGCAACTTGACCATTCTTCAAGACAATAATGGTATCAACATCTCGGATAGTGGACAGGCGGTGTGCAACAACGATTGTAGTCCTATCTGACATGATTGTATCCAGGGCCTGCTGAACAATAAGCTCAGACTCCGCATCAAGAGCACTTGTAGCCTCATCCAACAGTAATATCTTTGGGTTTCTCAGAACTGCTCTTGCTATAGCAATTCTTTGCTTCTGACCACCAGAAAGCTGAGTTCCTCCCTCTCCCACCTGTATTTGAGATTCAATCAAACATTAAGAAATAGGAGGACAAAATCATGTAAGAAGGATTGTTTTATGGTAAGTTTGATCATTCATGTCCAGCCCTTAAATTTTGCTTGGGTTTATCAATTCTTTTTATGAGCTATGGTTCAACATATTATATATAATTGTTTTAACAGTTCTATATACAGGTTCAAGAGAATTTTGATATGACACACCTGAGTATGATAGCCATCAGGTAATTGTTGAACAAAAGAATGTGCATTAGCAGCTTTGGCAGCTTGAATAACTTGATCCATACTTGCATCTTCTTTACCAAACAGTATATTGTCAGCTATAGTTGTGGCAAATAAAGCTGGTTCCTGATTCACCAATCCAATCTGTTCTCTCAGCCATTTCAAGCGTAGAGTCTTAAGATCATGTCCATCCAATAGTATTTTACCTAGTTAATTTTGGTGCATAAGCAAGTTCTTATGTGCATCAAATATCAAAGTAATAAATTTCACCAGCAGAAGGTGCAAACTCTGTAACAGAAATAGACTCTAAAAGAAAAGTAAATACCTGAATTTGGGTCATAGAAACGTTGAACCATAGATGTAATAGTACTCTTTCCTGAGCCACTAGGACCAACAACAGCAAAGGTCTTCCCAGCACTTGTTGAAAAGCTCAGATTTTCAAAGACCTTTTCAGACCGTGAGGGATAAGAAAAATAAACACTGCGAAATTCAATTTTCCCATCTACTTTTGACAATTCTGTGCCATCTTCTAACCTTTTAGAAGAGCTGGAGTCCATTTCCATCATGCTAATGATATTGGCAGCCGCAGCTCGACCTTTAGCTATTGCAGCAAGGTTTGGAGTAGCTTGACCAAGAGCACTGTAAAAAAGGCCTGTTTTTATCAGCATAAAAATGGATCAGTAATTTTAATATCACTCAGACTGCACTTACAATCCACTAAAAATGACATTGATTATCATTGTGAATGCTTTTGCCCCATTTGTAACATGATGCCTGACAAGTATGCTGGCATACCAGAGAAGCAATGCCCAAGCACAAAATAATAGCCCATACGTAAACCCAACACCAATTCCTTTTGCAAGCCCACTTTTCTTCCCAAATTTAAGTGCATTCTTGAGAGACATGGAGTAGGCTTCAATTGCTTTATCCTCTCCTACAAATGAGTATACAGTGCGGATTTGCGAAATAACCTCATTCATGAAAAAGACATGGATAAACTCTTCTCTGAAATTGTAGCTTCAGCGTAAGCAGCTAAACTTGATCAAGCTGGAAGCACCAAAAACTTATGATTCTTTTGAATCAAGAAAGATAGTGATATACCTCATCTGCAACCTTCCCTGCCTCAGCATAAGCAGCCTCTCCTTTTTCTGATAAGGTAGACATAATTATAGTATAAGCTCCCCCAGCAATAGCTATCAAAGGAACTACAGCCAATGTGAGGAGTGTAAGTTGCCATACTGATGCAAATCCAATGGCAAATCCAACAATAAATTGCGAAAGGTAGCGCATAGCATGGCCTGTCTGCATCAGCACACAAAGAAATGGTTTGTAATGGTTACTGGGGTAAAACTGTTGGTCTAAGAATTGAAGCATGATATTTCTAACCACCTTGTCACCTATTGCATCTTGCACTATTATCGCATCGCTGGAAATGTGAAATATAATGTTCGAATCTGCAGCTTGTGTGTCAAAAAAATTCATATCTTTTTTAAGAACAGATTGAAGGTACTTGAGACGCAAACGAGCTGTCTGCCTTTCCCCAGTTTGCATCCAAAATGCAACACCTGAATATGCAATATCAACATCAATGATACTAGAACTGGAGGAAAGCTTAATAACTAACTTTTGTCTGCCAAATTGGGTTTGAAATCAAAAGACATACCAATCCATGCTGATGCAATAACTGCAAGGCCCAGATATACTAGATACAAGGCATGCTGCAGCCAAAGATAGAGATCAAATGTTCTCTTTTCATGCAAAAATGAATAATTAAGGCTATGTATATGAGTGAAGGAAGATGAGAAAACATTAAAAGAAATTGGAATTACAGTGATTTTAATAGTCTATGCCTTCAAAGGATGCAGTAGAAGTTCTGTTTGATTATTTAACATAAGTTCTTGGCATCTGTCGAATCCCTATCTCTTAAAACAAGAGAGTTTTGCAGACACCCTTTTAATTTTGGAACCACGAACTTCTATATGAGAGAGTTTTGAAGATCAATTACCATGAAAATCACTGATATTTTAATAAACAAGCCAATTAAGAAATGTTAAAACATACAAGGGATTGGATTGAGGTCTACCTGGGAGACTTGTGAAGAAACTCTGTGAGTATCCAAAGCTAAATTTCCTAAAGAGTCGATCATACGACCAAAACAAACAAAGAATACAGGAAGTGCAGCACCATGGATGCAAGAACCAAGACTTCCCAAAAACATCAACAAATAGTCAATTTTATCAGCAGCAAAAAACAAACCAAAGAATAAAGCAGATGGGGTTTTGCTAGAACTGGATGGCTGGTCCATTTTTGTATGTGAATTATGTTCCGACACCTGATCAGAAGCAAGCTCTTCTTCTTCCATTTGCGAAAATGCAGAACAAAGTTTCAAACAGAAACAGAGAAATGAAACGAATGAAGCAAAAAAAAAAAAAAAGGAAAAGAAAACCCAATTGTTTGAGTCACAGAAAGCCCGTGTAGAGTGGAGGATGAGCAGTCCATTCCCACCAATAAATGTCAAAGACTTATAACTAGTTAAATCCAACTAACAACTCGGCTCCATAACTGTGTTTTGAATGTAAAAGATGACTGTTCTGAATGGGTGGCGTTAAATGTACTTACGTTCAAAACTCTCACATCATTAACTTCAATTAATTAATCCTGCAATCTTTCGTAGCCGCTTTTGTAGTTTTCATCGGTTTATTTTTGGAATTATTAATAGTTTGTGGACGTTTACGTGAATAAGTCATTAAAACTTGTTTTCCTGTATTACTGTAATATATTGTTCATGTTGTATACAAGGGCCAAAGTCGTGCATTAATAGCACAAATTTTTATATAAAGATTTGATAATAATAGTTTAGTAACTATAACCAAAAGTCAAAATTATAATTTCAGAGCCAAATGCAGATTTTTCCTTTTTTGATTAATTTTTGTAAAAAATATATTATATAACTATGATTCCAACCCATTTGTAATAACAAATAATAGCATAATTTTTGTATTTTATAATTAAAAAAATTAAAAGCTTTGCCTCAAAAAGTTATAGGATATACTTTTAGAAATATATTAGTAGATAATATTTTTTAATCACTGTATTACGTTACATTGGGAGAGAAAATAGATTCTTAATCCATTAATTTCAAAAAAAATATATTTATTATTAGACTATCGCTCGATATTTATTAATACGTAATATTATTATTTAATTAGTTTGTCATTTCAATTAGCATATATTTCTCTCTATCTGTTTTCTTAAAAAATCATAGATTAAATAGATTAATAGCGTTATTTTTAACTTCTGTTACATTATGAATACACAATTAGACATCGAAGATTGAGACAGTGACATGATCGGAGGAGGCCGAGACAGTCGAAGGCCATGAATTAGACAAACGCCTTGTGTGCAAGTAGGGTACGTAGTGACTATAGAGAGGCTAAAGACGTACAGTTTAGGAGTCGAGTGCTGTCTCTCAACGATAACAATTAATGCCATATATGGTTTACAGTTAGCTTTTGCCCCCATTTTTTCCAATCTCTATCACAATTCATAAACACGTGCAATGCTACAAAGTCTTTCTAATCCATTAAGATTTAACCATACAAATAGCAGCGAAAATGGTCTTCAAAAACTGCCTGCTGCGGATCCACTGCGTCAGTTTTTCATGCATTAGTTTACTTATTTTTATCAAGCTATGTAATGGAGTCATGGAAATTGTAAAACACTTATTTATGTGAAATTTTTATTAAAATATGGTAGCAATTTCATATATTTATCAATATATAAAATTTGCTCTTATATATTAAAATATGGGATCAAAAAGTCAAATTAAAACTTAAAATTTTAGTTTGAATTTTTCTCCTTTTTTTTCACAATCGAAACTTGTTGAAATAATTTTTTTTTAATAAACAAACTGAACTTAATGTTTTTTTTTTTTGCAATCATTTCGGTTTGGATAAATTCAATGGTAACTTCCAGATTGAAGTGGCCCATGAATAGTAATTCAAATTGTAGTGTTTTACATATAGTTTTTTTAATCAAATCAAATTAAATTAATAATTATAGATTAATAATTTTAATTAATAATTAAATATCAATAACAATATAATTATATATGAATTCAAATATAATGTTTTTTAGTATTACAATTTGGAGAGGGAAGATTCAATCATATATTATTTAAAAATATATATTCACCGTTAGACTAAATTTTGATGTGCATGAACTCAAATATAATAAATAATAATATATAAATAATAATATAATTATATTTGAGCTTAAATATAATTAATAATTATATATTGATAATTATAATTAATAATTACATATTAATTACATTATAATTATATTGAAGGTCAAGTATAATTAATAATTATATATTGATAATTATAATTAATAACTCGATATCAAAAACAATATAAATATAATCGGGCCCAAAAATAATATTGCAAAGTGTAGTATTTCACATATATATATATTTAAATTAAATTAAATTAATAATTATATATTGATAATTGCGATTAATAATTAAGAATTAATAACAATATAATTATCAATTTTTAATTCTCAATAAAAATATAGCTGGGCCAAATGTAGTTGATAATTATGTAATGACAATAATTATTAATTAATAATTTCATAATTATTAATTATATTTTAGCCCAAGTATAATTATATTGTTATTGATATATATAATTATTAATTGTAATTATCAATAAATAATTATTAATTATTATTATTATTATTACTTACTTAATATGATTAATATGATTTTATTTGACAGAGGGGTAAAATAATTTTAAAAGAAAATAATTTTAAAAGGAATAATAAAACAATAAACTGTTAGGCAACATAATATAGATATATAAACAGATTAATTAAAACAATAAATAAGAAACAGAATGTAAAAGACTATATTAAAATAAATTAAAGAAATAATTAAAAAGCATATATTAAAAACATATAAAGAATAATTATAATCTCTTTTAAATGGTACGGCGGCGTTGTTTCATACCTGGTACAAAGGAAGGCTTCAGACAAGTGCAAGTCTGACGTTGCTCCAATTTATATTTAGGTTTCCAGCCTTATATACCACTTTAAAGATTACAATTAAATCTTTAATTAAATTTGTATCTTAAGTCTAAAATTTTTTAAGTTTATCAAAACACACTCTTAAGTCTATTTGTTTTAGTATACCTAATTATACTATATGTGGTATAAATATACGGATTCCGTATAAGTATACAGCGTAGAATATAAAGAGGAGAATGACAGAAAAGGATAGAATATAGAGACCCTTTTCAGTCTGTAAGTAGTGCAAATATAATTTCTGATGTTTTAGTTCCAGATCAAGCTCAACTTGCACGTTTTTTGCTTGCAAGAACTAGAACAGAGCATACTTAATAATGGAGAATGGGAGATGCAATCTAAATAAAATTTAACTTTATTTAAATAAAAATACAATACAGAATTAAAACTTTAAAAATACAAGTTATAAATATATAGCTACCTTATATAAGGAGATCAATAGGTGTGGAGTACAGAACTGGAAGAAATGTATAAATGAGAGAGGAAGGGGGAAGAAAGAAGCTAAAACTAGGCTAAGAGGTTCTCTTCTGTCTTCTGGGTTGAGAGAGAAGTGTTTCGGATCCCCTTTACCTTCAGAATGAGCTTCATTATATAGACAGAGGCTTTAAGATTCCACTGTTCTTGTCACATGCTTTGGTACTGTAGAGGAATAGTAACATGTCGTTACTATTTGCTTTTACTGTACCTTCACGCGGCTGGAACTGTAGATGAATAGTACCTTTGTCTGGGGTACTGTTTGTTTTACTGTTGGGAACTGTGGATGAACAGTTCTTCTGGCTTTACTGTTGGTTTTCCTCTGGTGAATACTGTTGATGAACAGTATCTTGTCAGTGGGCACCGTCATTATTGACTTTAATAATTTGAGTGGAGAAATTAGGTTTCTCCTGCCTTTAATCAGACGAATCTGAGTCAGATTCAATTTCTGACTCAATTTTCTTTTTCTTTTTATTTTTCTTTTCTTTACTTTTCTTTTCTTTTTCTTTTTCTTTTCTTTTCTTTTCTTTTCTTTTCTTTTCTTTTCATTTCTTTTTCTTTTTCTTTTTCTTTTTCTTTTTCTTTTTCTTTTTCTTTTTCTTTTTCTTTTTCTTTTTCTTTTCTTTTCTTTTCTTTTCTTTTCTTTTCTTTTTTCTTTGTCTTTTTTCTCTTTTTTCTCTTTATCTATTTTCTCTTTATTCTTTTTATCTTTTTTCTCTTTTCTTTTTATTTTTTCTTTACTTTTTATTCTGATGGGGGACAATGTACCATAGCAATCATCCTCATTACTGGGACAGTAATCCAAGTCAGATGTCTCGGTGGAAGATGACGTCATGGATGATGAGGAATCCAAAGAAGAGGAAGGAGATTTTTTTCTTCTGGATGAGGCTTTAGAGACTTTAGAATGGACTTTAGTTGAAGATTCAGCAGAGTAGGTTCTACCGGGCTTAATGGGCTCAGATGTTGAGGGAAGAGACCCAACCATCTGTTCCATTAAGGCTTTATATTCTTCTGCAGTCTTGGCAGCTGCAAGAAGGGCAATATTCTGGGCTCTTTGAGCTCCAAAAGAGACGGATAGCCTTGGGTCAAGACCATTGTTGTTTCTCTTTAGGAGCCATGCTTTAACAGTCTCCTCAGTGGTAGAATTGCGAAAGGTAGTCCACCACTTGACTTTAGACTTCCTTAATATAACAGGGATATTGGTACCTGGAAGAATAGATGATTCAAAGTACCATTGATATACCCAAGGTATATTGAAAGTCAAACTAAAGAGAAGAAGAGGAGGAAAATTCTTCTCATAAGGATTAGGGTTTAAGTGAGTTTTATAATGCTGGTAAGCTAATTGTACATCTTGTGGGAGACAACGCTCATCATTACCACAATAGTACCATCAATCAACAAACCAGGATGGAAGGTTATTAATCTTTAAATTGGTCTCACAATAGATGAGCCAGGAATGGGTTTTACCAGGGTTTTGAAAAAACAGGGCTTTAGTCCAGGCTTCTATATAGTCCCAATAGTTATATGAGGAACAACATGATAAAGAAGGAAGTGCTTTAAATTGCACAGAAATGTGCAAAGGTCTTCCCCATTCAGAAGGATGGAGAATTTTCTTTATTTTAAAAGAAGAATAAGCTATGACAGCTTTTTCTTGCTGATTATAATTGTGTTTTAAAAACAAAGAACCTGAATCCACAAGAATATGAAGATAATATTCTTGAGGTTTTGAAAATTCTTTTGGTTTAAAAAACCATCCTTTAGGGTATACAGTTTCAATTATAGACCATGGGTTTAGCTGAGCAGACCAAAAATCAGTAATTAATTCTGTAGACCAAAAATTTTTATTATGCCAAAAAGTTTTTTACTTTAAAGGAAAATTTGAAGAAACAATTTGAGTTGAAGAGTTTGAAACATTCAACTCATTTTTAGAAACATTTTGAGTTAGGGTTTTTGAGGATTGACCTAACTCTGTTTTAAAAGTAATTAAAGAATTCATACCTAGGGCTTCAGGAGACGGGAAGCCCATATTTGCAAGAGCTTTAAGGATCTCTGGAGATTGGGCCAGCTGAGAGACCCATATATCTATTTTAGCTTTATCATCTTCTGCTTGGACAGCATCAGCCCAAGACTTTATAGGTTTAGGGTTTGCAATACTATCTGAATGATCAGATAGGACTTTAGGAGAGTCATCTCTAAGGGTTTCCTTTTCTTTATTGGCTGTTTTTTTTCTCCCCATGATTCCTGAGAAGGAATTCACGAGTAAGGAAATCAGGTAAACTATTGTTTTCTCCTTTAATAAATTCAATATCAAAATTAAATATACTCAAAATAGCTTGTCATCTAGCAAAAATCTGTTTTGAGGCAAGGTTTCTAACATCTTTTTGCAAAACATCTTTTGCACTTTTACAATCAATTCTCAATAGAAATTTTTGATTTAATAAATCAGATTGAAATTTTGAAATACATAAAACAATACTCAAAATTTCTTTCTTTATAGTAGAATAATTTAATTGGGTTGAACTCCAATGTCCTGAATAGAATTGGACTATGGCTTCTCTACCCTCTTTAACCTGTTTTAAAATCCCACCAAAACCTATATCTGATGCATCAGTCTCTACTATTTTGGAGGCTAAGGGATCAGCTATATGTAGGTAAGGAATAGTTTTAACTAGGTATTTAACTTGTCTAACTATATCGGAATGGACATCAGTCCATGGGCCTGAGTTTTTCTTTAGCCTATCATGCAGAGGTTTAATAGTCCTATTTAGGTTGGGAAAGAATTCTATAACATAATTCAAACAACCTAAAAATCTTTGTAATTGAGCTTTATTAATTATCTGATCAGGAAACTTATCCCCAAAGGCTAAGTTTCTTTCTATATGCTCTATAATTTCATGTTCTATATAATGTCCTAAGAACTTAATCTTAGTTTGAAACAGAGACATCTTCGTTTTACTTAATACTATACCATTATGTTTAATTATCATAAAAAATATTTTAAAGTGTTTAAAATGTTCTTCTATAGTTGTTGAATAAATTGAAACATCATCAATATAAAACAATACAAAATTTAGTGTAAGGGTTAAAAATATCATTCATCACTCTTTGAAATTCAGAGGGTGCATTCTTTAAACCAAAAGGCATAACATTCCATTCATACTGTCCAAATGGAACAGTGAATGCAGTCTTATACCTATCTTTAGGGTTAATCTAAATTTGCCAAAATCCGGATTTCATATCAAATTTACTAAAAATATTTGCTTTATATAACCTTCCTAATAAATCTTTTTTATTTGGAATAGGGTACCTAATCCATTTTAAAGCTTTATTTAAAGGTTTATAATTTATTACTAATCTAGGTGCACCTATTTCTATTTCAGAGGCCTTGTTTACATAGAATGCAGCACAAGACCAAGGGCTTCTAGATTTAGTTATCAATCCTTTATTTTCTAAATCATTTATTTCTTTTTTACAAAATTCAATTAAATCAGGCGCCATCTGAATGGGCCTAGCTTTAGTTGTAATAGACTTTTCATCAAAGCCTATTTCATAAGGTAAATCAACCATATGTTGCTTTCTATTCCAGAATGCATTTGGAATATCAGCACACAATTCTTTTTCTATTTGAGATTTTAATTTATTAATTTTATCTTGCGTAAATTTATTATTTAACTGTTCATTTATTTTTTGTAAATGATAATTATTCTTTAAATTACAAAGTTATTCAGACTTTGCTTTTATAAGTGCATTTATTTGTAATTCATTTATTGAATAAGCCTTTAAAAGATTTAAATTTCTCTTTTTTGGTTTTTCCAAAAATGAGAAAATTATTTTTTGCTTTCTAACTTTAAAACTTATACTATAATCATTTACTGAATAAGGTGTTATTAAATTCATATATGGCGTTCCTAAGATTACCATATGATGAATATTAGTTAAAATAAATATATTCTTTATTTCTAAATTTTTATCTATAATAGAGGCTTCTGCTTTACCAAGTATATTTATTTTAGATTTATTTGCTGCAGATAAACTTTCATTAGTTTGTTGCCAAAATTTTTTTGGTACTAAACTAGGTTTAATGCAGTTTAAATCAGCTCCCGTATCAAACAATGTTATAGTTTCTATATTATAATTATCTGAGAATTTTAATTTTATTTTTATTAAATATTTTCTAGATGTTATTTCATGTAACATAAAAATTAAATTATCAGAAATTTTATCTTTACTAATTAAACTAATTTCATTATCAGTTTCTTTACCATTTATCTGTTCAATATCTTCTTTAGCTTCTTCATCAAAAGAAGAAGTTGAGTTCATTAAAGATTTTATTATCTGTGAATCTTGTTCTTGTTTATTTTTTAATTCTTTTAATTCTAATTTAATTTCTTTAATTTCTTTTTGTAAATCATTTATGGTTTGTTTGTTTTTTACTGCTTTATTCTTGTTTAGTATTGTAGTTAAATCATAAGTTTGTTTACTAATACTATGTAACATAGAATGCATAGGTTTATCATTTTCTAATATCTTATTTAACATTTTTTCTTGAATTTTAGGATCGGTTATATATTTTATTGCTTCTAATATAGATTCATGTTCTTTAGTTAATACATTTAATGATTTACTACTACTATCTTCAGAACTTGATTATGTTCCTATTCATCTATCTGATTTAATTCCTCAGAATCTGAATAATCTTCAGAACCTGAATATTCTAAATATAATTCATGAATTTTATTTATTACAGATTCCTCTAAATTTAATTCTTGTAATTTTTTTTATCAAATTTACAAAATCTTGATGTGTGGCCTTTTCTTCCACATTTATAACATGTTAAATCTTTATATGATGTGAATTTTTTATCTTTTTGTTTATATGATTTTCTACTAGGTTTTCTATATTTATAAGGTTTGTAAGGTTTCTGTTTTTCATAATAATCATCTTTATCTAATCTTTTCTTATAATTCTTTTTATGATATTTTTTATAAGATTTTTTATATTTTTTTGTAGTAGAACATTGTCCATTATAATCTTTATGTTTCTGTGTTATACTATAATCAAACTGTTTACATAAAGAACCTAATTCTTGTTTAGTTTCTCTCATTTCATATTTTAATGATTTTTAAAGTTTTATATCTTGACAAAATTTTAATCATTCTTTTTGAACTATACTAAACAGTTGTCCATAAGTCAATAAGTCATAAGGAATAGGGTTTCCATACTCTTGTTTTATATGGTTCCTAACCTTTTCTCCTAAGAAGAAAGGTAATCCTGCTAAGAATTTTTCTTTCCAGAAAGCCTGGTTGGAATCTTCTCTAAGCATTATTCTGGTTAGGAAAGTTGTTTTATAAAACTGAAAATCACTAAGTTTCTTACATCTAAGATTACTTAATAATTAAGCATTTTTATCCTTTAAGTGTGTAGGGTCACCTATAAAATGAAGTGATATAGTCAAGATTAGTATTGCCACTGCATCTTGAATAGTATCACCAAATTCATTTAATATAGGTATCCCATCTTCATATGTTTTTATAGCATTTAGAATTTCTAAATGTTGTTCATCAGTGAGATGATTATCCCACCAACCTTTAAGTTGACCAGTAAAGCCAGCTATAAGAAGTTCAGCTATTGTTTTATTTGAGGTTTCAGTTTGGGTTCTATAAGCATTGGCAGCCATTGTCATTTGCTGTAGAAGACTCAGAATATTGTATTCTGATAGGCTATCAATGTTCCATTCATATACTGAAGAGGCATTACATTTATACTGTGTTAATGTATTAGGTCTATCTGTTATACCTAAGTCTGGGGCAGACATTCTAGGTACTATAGACTGATTATATGTTATACGATTTATTTGTGGCTCCAGGGCTTTACTAAAGGTTTCAATATCTTCAGATTCAGGTTGAGATTTCTCAACTGATTCTGATTCTGGATCTTGGGTAACTATACTAATAGTTTTAGAAGCTTTATATTGAGGTGTTTCTTGAACTACCTGTTTTGACCCAGAAGAAGAGTCAATTTTACTTAACTGTTCTTTAATTGCTTTAACAAAGTCAGAATCCTTAGATTTGACTTCCTTTTGTCCTGTCTTAGAAACTTCAAAGGGTTTAAAAACATGAGATTTAAGTTTTTTATCTTTTACTTCTTTTTCAATTTTTATTATTTTACTTTCTTTAATAGTGTCTTCTATTCTATTTAATTGTTGCCCTATACTTATTAGATGTGCATTACTAAAATTGTTTCGTTCTAATATTTTTCTATTAGGGTCATCTTCAGATATTATTTTAAATGGTGCTATATTTATTTCTTTATCTCCATGTAAGAATACACTTGATGTTTTAGGTGGATGTTCGCTCTGTATAATTTTATCTTTTATTTTCCATTCTGTATCTTTATTCCTAATGGTTACTGGATTTATTAATTTTTCTGATTTAAGTTTTTCTCTATAAATTCTTTTAAACCAATCAAAGAATTTCATATTAACTTCATAATTTCTTATAAAGTCAACATATTCTTCTTTAACTGATTCAAAATCTTTTACCTTTTTTATTACACTTTCTAGTTTATCTTTATTTTTTACTGCCGTTAATTCTTTATTTAATTTATCATAATTAAAATTAAATTCTTTATTAATTACATTTAATTCTCTATCCATGCTTTCTACATTTTCTGTCATGAAGGAAGCTGTAGGCGACATAGGTGGAGAAGGTGAGTGTTCTATATTTTGAGGTTGATTATAATTAGGGTTTGGTTCCAAAGGGTTCATTGTTCCTATTGGATTATAATATAAGTGTGGTACTGTGGTACTATAATCTACACTTTTTAATTTATTACTAGATTCAGGTATATCTGATGTAGAATACCTAGGCTTTACTACTGTTTGCAATACAGGTTTAAGTTCATTTTCTTTATATGAAGCATATATTACAGAAGGTAACTGTGAGGCTCTACCTATATCTACTGTTGAAACAGAAGAGGAAGAGTCTGAATACCTACTGCTTACACTATGTCTACTAAATTTTAATTTAACTTTACCATCTTCATACTATTCAATTTTACTAAGTTCTATATTGGGTTTAACTATAGTCTTTGGTTCAGGAAGAGGAACAGCATCCTCTAAGACCCATTCATCAGGGAGACTAATATCTTTCCACTGAATAGCCCTAGGAATTACTGTGTTAGCTTTACCGTGTAAATTTTAATGACTCACTATTAGGAACTATAGAAACCAGTCTGAGTAGTGGTCCAATCTCATTTGACTGCTTCCCAGATATAACAATTTCATTAAATGATCCAAATATATTAAAAAGTATAGTTTTAGAAATCAAGACACAGTACCACGGCCATAATACTAGTATTTAATCATTCTCTAGTTAAATGTTTTATACCTATTTGTACTAATCCTATATGTATATACTTGTATTTTTTATTTTTATGATGCTTTATTGATTCTGCAAAAAGTAAAGTTATCTTTTCAAAGGGTTTACTTAACTATACATCTCTTTCTTCAGCTTTAATTATATAATCATTTTTAAATATGTTTAATTTTGGTATTTTATAAATCTGTTTTTTATCTATCTTTGGTATTACCCAATTATCAATTGCTTTATTAAAGTCTTCTAAAATTACTTCATTTCTGTTAACTATACTTTTAACTTCTGATGACTCAGAACTATCTGATTTAGTTGTACTAGCAGATTTACATAGAAATGGTTCCATTTTTAAATTTTTGAAAAACAGATTTTTAAAGTTTATTAATGTTGGTTTTGGTAGCGACCACTGACTTACTGCCCAAAACGCCTGTCCGTCGACAAACACGGGTCTTACTGCATATCCAATACCTAGACAACACTAAGTCCACTTCTAGATCTAAAAGTCAAAAATTTAACTATATAAACAGTTTTATATCTATCTACTACCACCCCTAAAAGAAGATGGCTCTGATACCAACAAAATTTAATTTGAATATAATCATAGTAAGTATAATTATCAACACATAATTATTAATTATATTTGAGCTCAAATATGATTATATTATTATTAATTATTTTTAGGCTCAAATATAATTATATTTTTATTGATATGTAATTAATAATTATATTTGGGTTTAAATATAATTATATTGCTATTGATTTTTAATTATTAATTATCTAACTATTAATTTAATTTGATTTGATTAAAAATATATATGTGAAACAATACAAATTGAAATACTATCCGAAAATTACAATTGAATTTACTTAAACCTAAACAATAAATTTCAGTTTATTTATTAAAAAATATTTTTAATAAAACATAAAAAAAAGTTTAAACTGAAAATTTTCTATTTGACCTTTTACATCTATATGTTAGTAAGCAAGTTTCATATTTCAGTAAAATTTCTTATTTATGTCTTGATTACAAATGATAGCATTTCATGTGTATTTATGCCTTGATAACAAATAATAACATTTAATGTGTAAATTTTTAAAGCTTTTAAATTATGAAATTTTTATAAACCAGATATTATAGTTATTTTATATACTAAAGTATCTTTACAATATATTTGAATTTTATTTAAGTTTAGAACTACAGACACTAATTATTCGATTTTAACTGAAAAAATTGAATTAAAATAATGAAATTAAGTTATTTTGATAATATTCAACTCAATTTTAGTTTAATTTGATCATTTTTAATTTAGAAAAATTTTACAGTTTTTAGTTTGATCATCTTAAATTTAGTAACCGAACTAGTTGAATTTTTTATTTATGAATATATTAAATAAAATTCAGTAATAAGATGTTATTTATTACGGGTTCTTCTACTATTAACATTTAATATTCAATATTTTTAATAATAAATTCCATTTTTATTCTTATTAATATTAATATTTTTTGAAGGGTATTCTTATATTACTATATATGAATTAATATTTGAATTATAAAATAATAGTATTACTTAATTCAATTATATAACCAATAATCAAACAAAAATATTTAGTTCGATTATATTTTATTATTCTATTAATTTCAGTTGCATTTAATTATTATTTTAGAAATATTTCAATGATGTTTAATTAATCAAATGTCCCATTTACAATACTAAAAAAATATCATTAATTATTTTCACAAAATATTTCTTTATTTCATCATTAGTTTAAGCGAAAATCATTTCAAAAAATAGAAATAAAAATAAGGGATACTTACAAATTTATCTATAAAAATAAATCTCTTTTTAAAAATACTATACAAAAGAAAAATATTTATATTTTTACAAAAACTTAAGTCAAATTTTTTAAAAATACTTCACTCCTCATTTAACAATTTCTTTTCCCAAAAACACCCCCTCTCTCATTTTAAATAATATTTTACTATAAAAATTTATTTTTTTACACTTTACTATTACAACAACAACAACTAAGCCTTAATCCCAAACAAATTGGGGTCGGCTGTATGGATTCTCAACAAAATAAGCTCAAAAGACACCAAAAAAAAAACTCCAGCCTTAGGCCCCTTCCAAGACACGGATTTTACGTCTCCATTCAAGTCTGTCATTAATCAAATCCGCATCAAGATCTAAGGCACGTAAGTCTCTTGCTATCACCTCCTTCCACACAGTTCTAGGTCTGCCACGACCTCTAGCCCCCTCAATCAACAAATTCTCACACTTACGAACCGCAGCATTAGGAGGTCTTCTTAAAACATGCCCATACCATCTAAGTCTTCCTTCCCTCACCTTATCTCCGACATCCGCTACTTGGACTTTTTGTCGAATATGAACATTCTTAATTTTGTCCAGTCTGGTATGTCCACACATCCATCTTAGCATCCTCATTTCTGCCACACTCATCTTATGCAAATGTTGTCCCGTTGGTGCCCAACACTCACTACCATAGAGCATCGCAGGTCTAACAACCGTCCTATAGAATTTACCTTTCACTTTCAGAGGTATTTTCTTATCACATAAAACCCCAGTCGCACCCTTCCACTTCAACCACCCTACCTGTATTCTGTGAGCCACATCTTCATCTATACGGCCATCATTCTGGAACACCGAACCCAAATATTTGAAGTGGTTGGTTTTAGGAACCAAAACTCCATCCAACTTAATCTCATGTTCCTGCTTCTTCCTTAGACTGAACTCACAGTGCATATATTCCGTTTTACTCCTACTTAACTTAAAACCCTTGTCCTCGAGGGTTTTTCTCCACACTTCCAACTTACGGTTTACACCAGCACTAGTCTCATCAATTAAAATAATGTCATCAGCAAACAACATACACCAAGGAACATCGTCTTGTATGCTTCTGGTTAGCTCGTCCATAACCAGGGTAAATAAATATGGACTCATGGCCGAACCTTGATGCAATCCGGTAGTAATAGGGAAAGTCTCAGTGTCTCCACCAAGTGTTTTCACACTAGTGGATGCATTCTCATACATGTCCTTGATGATGTTGATATATTTGCCGTTGACTCCTTTCCTCTTCAAAACCCACCATAACACTTCTCTTGGTACTCTATCATAGGCTTTCTCCAAGTCAATAAATACCATGTGGAGATCTTTCTTCTTCTCTTGATACAATTCCATTAGTCTTCTTAGAAGAGAAATAGCCTCCATGGTAGATCTCCCTGGCATAAACCCAAACTGATTCTCCGAAACTCTTGTAAGCTTCCTCAATCTGTGTTCAATAATCCTTTCCCATAATTTCATAGTATGGCTCATAAGTTTGATACCCCGATAATTTGTACAGCATTGAATGTCTCCCTTATTTTTATATATGGGTACCATGATACTCTTCCTCCAGGCATTCGGCATCTTACGTCCTTTCACAATAGCATTAAAGAGTTTAGTTAACCAGGCAACTCCTACCTCTCCAAGGTTCTTCCAAACCTCTATAGGAATACCATCCGGGCCACAAGCTTTACCAACTTTCATATACTTCAAGGCTTCTCTTACTTCACTATGCAAGATCCTCCTAGACCAGCTGATATAATCATTTGTTGCATGAAGACCTTGAAAATCTTGTTCATGTTCAGGGTTGAATAACTGCTCAAAATAAGCCTTCCACCTCTCCTTAATCTCAACATCTCTTGTCAACACCCGTTGATCTTCATCCTTTATACATTTGACTTGGCTTAAATCTCTGCTTTTCCTTTCTCTCATCCTTGCAATCTTATAAATGCTCATTTCTCCCTCTTTAGTACCTAACTTTTGATAAATCCCTTCTAAGGCTCTGCCACGAGCTACACTAACAGCCTTCTTTGCCTCTTTCTTAGCCCTCTTATATTCCTCAAAGGCCTCGCTATTAACCGCATTCGGTAACTTTTTATACCATTCCCTCTTAGCCTTAATAGCCTTTTGAACCTCCTCATCCCACCACCATGCATCGTGCGGTCGAGGCCCTGCCCCTTTAGAGATCCCCAGCAATTTACTACCTACTTTCTTAATGCCACCTTCCATTTTTGTCCACAAGTTCTCTGCACTAGCCTCAAGGTTCCAAATTTCTTCCTTTAGTAACTCCTCCTTAAAGGTACCTTGAGCTAGGTCTTTCAATTTCCACCATCTTATCCTTGGTTCCAATATTTTCTTATCATTCCTCCAGCTACTTTTATTCTTAACATCTAAAACCACAATACGATGTTGCGCCGCCAATGCTTCACCCGGAATGACCTTGCAATCCTTACACTTACTTTTGTCCCGTCTTCAAGTAAGTATAAAGTCTATTTGACTTTGGGTTCGTCCACTCTTAAAGGTAATCAAGTGTGACCCCCTCTTTTCAAAACAGGTATTCGCCAGCACTAGATCATAAGCCACCGCAAAATCCAAAATGTTCTTTCCCTCCTCATTCCTGTTGCCAAAACCATAACCCCCATGGACCCTGTCATAACCATTACTGTCCTTACCAACATGCCCGTTAAGGTCCCCACCAATGAAGATTTGCTGATTATCTGGAATACCTTGCATGATATCATCCATATCTTCCCAGAACTGAACCTTGGATGCTCCGTCCAAACCTACTTGGGGAGCATAAGCACTAATAACATTAATAGTGTCATCTCCCAAAACAAGCCTCAAAGAGATAATCCTGTCTCCCTTTCTTTTCACTTCCACCACCTTGTCTTTAAGCGTAGGCTCAATAATAATGCCCACACCATTCCTATTGTTATCCAAGCCACAATACCACAGCTTATATCCTGAGTTACCAATCTCTTTTGCTTTATTTCCCTTCCACCTGGTTTCCTGCAAACAAGCAATACTAACCTTCCTTCTTTTCAAAGTATCCACAAGCTCTATAGACTTCCCAGTCAGAGTGCCAATATTCCAACTACCTAATCTTAATCGGCTCCTTGGACTTGCTTCTTTAGCCGCATTCGTCCATAATGCGGTAGCCCTTTCTTGTCTGACACCACATCCGGGTGCTGATATGGCGGGACTAACTTCTTTACCCATACCCGTCCATGGCATGGGAACCTTTGCTCATACTCCACCACACCCAGGCGTCGATGTGATGGAACCCCTTGCTCATTTAACACTACACCCGGGTGCCGATGTAGCGCGTGCCTAGGTGAGCACGTCCCAACGGTATAATGATAGTTTTGAGAATCCATAGAAAGTTTGGCAAAATTTTTACACTGGCCGCCAACCTACCGCAACCCTCCTCCTTTATCCGGGCTTGGGACCGGCTACGATACTCGCAGGCGGAGTTTACACTTTACTATTAAATAAATATATTTTAATAAAAATAATAAAAATTAATATTTTAAAATATGTTTTCAACTAATAAAATGTATTAATTTTTTATAAAAAAAATTTAATTTTAATTATAAATAACAAAATAATACTCAGAAATTTAAAAAAGATAAAAATATATTAATAAAATTTATTAAATTTATTTTAAAATAAAATTTACATATTATAAATATAAAAATATTTAAAAATAGTGTTAATTTTGTTATATAGATATCGTATATATGTGGTATAAATATAATGTGTATGTTATAGATATCGTGTAAAATTTATATTCATATTATGCAGATAAAGTTTATATGTTTAATATATGTGTATTATTTAGTATATATGTATACATGCCATATATTTTTTATGTGTATTTTATATATTTTATATATACAGTATATATATATATATTGTATGTATGTTAAAATAAATATAAGAATAAAATAAATCTATGAAAAAAACTATAGATATATATAAAAACTAAAAAAATTAATATTTTTTAGATATATTTGAAAAAAACCTTAAACTCGTACTTTTGTAAAACTAAAAAAGTTGGGCCATATAAATGAAAACCCAAAACTGATTTTGGATTTATTTCATGTTATTTTCTGTTTAAAAAAAAGATATTTATAAAATTACTTTAAAAATAAATTTTATTATAAAATACTATAAAAAATAAAAGTGTAAAAAATTTGAATAAATTTTTAAAAATATCTCATTTCTTATTAAAATAAGAAATTTTTTTTAAATGCTCCTCTTACTTCACTGTAATAAATATTTTACTTCAATTTTCATAAACTTTCTTTTTAAACATTACTGATAAACAGTAATATTTTAAATAAAATAATAATAAATTATTTTAAATTATTTTTCAATATATAAAATTTATAATTTTTATAAAAGATAATTTTAATTTTAATTATAAAAAATAAATACACTAAAAAAAGTAAAATATATTTTAAATATATAAAAATATATTAATAAAAATTGTTAAATTTATTTTTAAATAAATTTTATATATTATTTAGATAAAAAAGTATTAATTTCGTTATGCATGTATTATATATGTGTTTGATAGATATTCTGTATATGTTTTATAGATATTGTATATACGTATATGATGCATGTAGATTATATTTTTTGTTATTTAAATTATATATATTTTATGTAAAAATTATTAAATATTATGTGAATGTTGTATAAATATTATAAATGTAAAAAAATTAAATAAATATTAAAAATATTATATATATATATATGTATTATAAATATTGTAGATGTGATTTGTATTATTGAATATTTATTTTATATTATATATATGTATTGATGTATATTAAGAATATAGCATAAAAATTTTAAATATAAATGAAAATATAAAAATATATATATTGGGTTTAAAATCCTCCAATATGGGACAAATGAAAGTCATAACTTGGGGCTAGTGAAACCAAAAGAAACTCTCAGTTAAAGCCCAAATGAAATACACATGGCCAGCTTTATGGTTTTTAACAAAACTGTCCGAGAGAATAAAAAGGAAATTGCCTTCAAAAAAAAAAAAAAACAAGATTTACCAAAAATTTTAAATTATTTTTAAAATTTATAATTAGTTTATAAATGTACTATATTTATATAATAATAGTAATTTTGTAAATTTATTATAATTTACCATGAGTTTATTATATACTTTTATAAAATAACTAAAATTTATCTGATAAAACATGGAAAAAAATCTGATGAATGATATAATTTTTCTACCAACTTTAGGCACTACCAACTATTTTAAGACGGTATTGTTTGGTAGAGTAGATGAAAAAGATTCCCTGAATGTCTGGTAGATCCCTTGAATGAATCTATATTTGATTAGTATTCATAATACTATATATTATAATAAATATTTACAAATCATGTAATCACTCAGAATGAATAAAAAAAAAGTTTATGCAACCAATCATTTTTTTTTTGTTTTGAGATGTGTAACCGATCATAATTAATTTAAAATTAAAATTTAATTGAATGGAGTTAATTAACAATTGTTTATTCATTTTGGAGAACATATATAGAATAACATATATAGATGAAATAAAAATACACCATCGAAATCATTTTATTAACACATTATAGTAAAACATCATATGGGTGCTTGTCAAAATCTAAATTGAAAATTGATAAATTTATATATTTACATCAATTACAATAGATGTTTTCTAAATCACTTTTTTTTTATGACTTTCTAGTTAATCCAAAAACAATTTTATGTTTTTCACTTACAAATTTATTAAATTAAATTATTGATATTTGTTTCATAGTTATACATATATTAGTGTGTATAATATCAGTATATATACAAACGGTCACCAATAAATTACAAAAAAGATAATTATAAAAAAATTAAATAATTTTATTCACCAATGCATCTATATCCAAATCTAAATAAATCTTTCCCGTTGGTCACATTGAATTGAACTGAAATTTAAAAACGAGAGACGCAGAAGATTTTTCAACATTCTCATGAAATAAAAGAAAATCAACAAAATTCAGAGATAAAAGAAAAAAAAACTATTATTAATATAAAATCAAGAGAAGTATTTGAAAAAAAAAAAAGAAGAGCAGTGTCTTGTTTAAACAAACTGACTGTAACGTTCGTTTGTTCGCACCCCAATTCAAAAAACGCAGGGGGCAATCACAAACTCCTTCCGCTAACAAAAACCAGAGGAAAAAAAAGCAGTTTAAAATAGCAATTTCATAACCAAACACACCTTAATCAATTGGTTATGCTTTTTATTCACAGGAAAGATCTAGTACCTTCCATTACCAATCACACAGAAATATTATTAAATTAATTCAACACCGGAGACGTAGAAGTCGCCGGAGATTATCTGTCGCGCCGGCATCAATCCCAGCAGCTTCAGCAGTGCAACTGATCAGTTTTGGCCTAATAGAAAACTTTGGCAACGGTAAACTGCTCGGAGGTGGAGAAAGTGTAAAAACCGTACCTGAAAACTTATCATCATAATCTTTGATGCTGATAGCAATACTATCATGAACGCCAGTACCTGCAATTAAAAAAGACGATGCCGGCGGTGATGATGGCAAAACCTTAGAAACATTTTTGGGTAGATCGTTTGGGTCAGGTCCAAACGGTAAAGTAGATGCAATTGTTAAAGACTTGGTAGCCGATTCAGAAAAAATTACCGCTTGATCAGTTGCTAATTTTCTGATGATTGGCTGTTTAGATTTCTTAGGAGTAAGAGACTGATCTCTGGTTCGGTTTGTTTTCCTAGTAGGAGGTGGGCAAGGGAGAGAGTTATATGGCCGAGAAACTGGAAGAGGAAGAAGAGGTGGTTGCCGGCCTTGCCGGCTTTGAAGTTGTTGATGTGAATAGAGAACTGAAAATGAAGGAGGACAAGAGAAGGAAAGAGAAGGCGGAGAAGCAAACAAGAGGTGGCTACCGCCACCGCCACTAATATTGTTGTTATTATCCATCGGAGCAAAGTTTTCAGCAGATCTTGAAACTGATCTTCTAGTGTTTCTCTTTGGTGAGCTTTTGATTTGCTTATAGGAAGGGATTGATTGATCAGCAGAAGAAGAAGATGGCTTAAAAATTGCCTCCATAATCACTCTTAACTTGCACAGAATCAAACACAAAATTATAATAAAGCAAGGCGATGATCTTGAATAAACGATCAGTTGCCTTCAAATTTCATTTACAGAAACAAAGATTACAAAATTAAATTCACAAAGTTGCAATTAAGAAAAGAAAAATCAGAATATTTTCTATAATATCAGTATATATGTAATTAAATCATAGAAAATTAAAAGAGAAACTGATAAAAATCAGATCTTACGACCCAGAAAAGATCTTAGAATCCCTACTTCTGATGAGAGGGTTTTTTGAATTTGATATTTCAGCGTTTATCTTTCACGGACTCTGTACGTCCACTCACTGCCTTATTTTATAGAAGAAAAGCCGCAACGGCCATATTTTTTATAATTTTTCTGAAAATAAAAAATTATATTTATATTTATATTTTAGTTAATGAAAATGTCGCGATTACTCCTAATTTACCAACAACCGTTGCGGTCGCCTACCTCTTAGTCCAAGACCGAGGACACTGCAAGGTGCAACCGCCAAGCCAATGATAGCCGTTGCATTATTATTTAAGAAATAGCCGTTGAGAGCATTCTGACCGTTGATTATTCCCTCGGGTTCCTCGAAGTTAGTCTCGTCGTATAAAACTAAGGTGAATCCTAGCCATACACGTATTCAATTGTGTGGGAACCATTTCTTCAGTTAAATATAAATTAAAAAAATAAAAATACTATATAAATCAAATTATTTCAAATCAAAAATTTTATATACATTAATCATATTAAAAAAATAACTATTATGAGATTTTAATTCAAATTAATTTAATCCATCCAATATCACTTTTAAAAATAATTGTTTTTTTTTTTCAGTCTGTGTGGCGTCGAGTGCAGGGAATAAGTGACAGCAACACAATTAGGAAGTAAAAAGATTTGCTGTTCGGTGGTGGCTCCTACACTAATCCAAGCGGTATTGGGGACCTTGGATCTTTTTTTTTTCTTACACGTGGCAGCATACCAGCCATTCTCAAGCATGGCTTCGTAGATTTTATTTTAAATGATTAGCGGGTTCCATCAATCGATTAATTTATTGATGTTTTGTAGAGCATTATTATTATTTTAATTAAATGTTGCTATTACACGTGATTTTACTATTATTATTAACATTTGAAATAAATTTTAGATTCAAATATTTTTCATGGCTGTGCATTGTTAATTGTTAGTGAGTTTTAATAAAATTTCATTTCACCTATTAAGTACCTTCTTTCCAAATTTATGATCTATTTTATTTTTGTATACATTTTTAAAAAACTAAGTTAATGTTTCTGTGAGTTTTTTAAAATGTTTTTGCTCTTTGATATTAATAATATTTTATGCATATTTAGTCAAATAATATAAAAATATATATATTTAGTTAATTATATTAATATTTTTTTGCACATTTGGTTAAATATATATATATATGTATATTAACTATGTATTTAATTAACACAAAAATTTAAGAGTTCCCTTGTAAAAATAACATTTAAAAAAATGGGATGATCAAAGAAAAATCATGCATTATCAATGTATTTTTTTTTAAATTATAATATACAGAGGAAAGAATTAAACCTAATTTATCTAGCGAATGTATATTTGCTGTTGGGTTATGTTTCATGGTGTATATATTATTAATGTGTAAAAATAATAAATATGGAATTAAATTTTTATAATTGTCATATAATTAATTTATATTAGTTGATGTTTGAAAATCTCTATCTAAAAATATCTTGATATGGAATACACATTTCCGCATGAGAAGGGAGACTACTTTTTTTTTAAATATTTTAAAACACATAAATTTGTTTATGAAATGAATTATAAAAAGAAAATAAATTTATTTTTCTTAAATAATCTTATCTCAAAATTCAATGAGATTAATTATATATAAAATTTCCACTTGCTAGCATATCAGGCAAATTTAATATTCTTCTTTGATTCTTTCTTTAGATATTATTTATATCTACTAATTAGTTATGTCATGTACTAGTCTTGATTATTGTTCTTTCAATGTATAATTCCAAATATTTTTATAAGCCAAGATTTAAAATAGAATTATTATATGAAACCTATTGGTAGTTCGGTACTTCTAAATGATTTTGGTTGATATAATTGAAAGTGACTAATCACTTTAATTTTCCACGGAAACATAGAGAGGGGCTCTCTGAAATTTCGACCACACTAAAAAAATTAATTTATTTTTTTAGCTTTTGGAAGTTGAAGAAAAAACTTCGACAAGTTCAAAACAAAACTCTCTATACATACAAAATATATGACAAGTGGTCTCCAGTACAGTTCTTCATAGCTCGGGATTTGGATAACTACAAGACATAGAAAGAGAACCGGGCATCGCTGGGAGACTTCAATATCTAAGTTAAAATTCGACTTATCTGAATATAAAATGAGAGTTATGAAAGTGGAAAGGAATCTTTTTACTTATGGGGTTTGTTCCCTATTTATAGAGCTCATTTCTTATGGATTGAGGTACATAGAATAGAGAGCTCATATTTTATGATTGAAAAATCCATCCCTAATAGGTGGAGAGCTCATCCAATGCGGAGTGAGGTACAGAACTCGATACATAATGATGGTATCATAAGTCCCCTCTTAGTGTCCTGATATCCATGTTAGATACCTTTTAGGCTTGCTCTTGTGCACCTCTTGAATGTGCTCTTGAGCACTATTTGAGTGTCTTACTTGATTGAGTTACACGATCAAAGTACTTGAATTGATGTACAATCAGAGTGCTTTAATTAGTGGTTGAATTCACAATTGGAGTGCTAGAGTTTAATGCACTATTTGAGTACTTGAACTAATGGAATGCACGATAAAAGTGTTTTATGTTATTGCATGATTAGAGTGCCCATATTATTGCACAATTAAAGTGCATATATTATTATAGACCTGACTATGGGCTAGGCTTCGAGCCACAATTAATGAGAAAAACTATGGCTAGGCAGGCCTGACCTTTGAGAAATATAGTATTTTTCAAGTTCAAGCCCAACCCATGACCAGGTCTGTATTATTATATAATTGGAGTGCTTTTTGTCTTTTCTAAGCTCGGTGCTCGGTCTTTAAAGAGCCAGGGGATGTACCTAAGGCTCTATTGTCCATGTAGAAGAATAAATAGTTTAAGCTCACCGCATTAATGATGACAAAGTGGTCCTCAACTCAACTCTTCATAGCTTAAGATTTGGGTACCTACAAAATAGAGAAAGATGACCAGACTCCGTTGAGGAGACTTCAATACATAAATCAGAACTCAGGTTGTTTGAATGTAAAATGAGAGTTATGAGAATGTAAATGGATCATTTATCTGTGAAAATTGTCTCCTATTGATGACAGAGAGCGGATCACATTTGATAAGTTTTAGCGGGACTCAAGGATGTGCAGTGCCCTATTGGATAGCTTATTGGGCATACTATCTGGTCAAGTGATTTTTTGAGCTCGGTATTTATGAGTGGAAAACTCATCCTCAGAGTGGAGAGCTTATCCTTTATGGAGTGGGATACCGAAGCTCAAAACTTAAGGATAGAGAGCTCATCTATTATGAAGAGCTCATCCTTTATGAGTAGAGAGCTCAATATCTAATAGGTGGAGAGCCCGTCCAATGTAGAGGCGGGTACCATAGCTCGATACATAGAAATAGTATCATATATATATATATCAATACAACAATTTGTGAGATTTTTTAATATAATATATGAAAACCAATCCTAAACATTAATTGTTAATAGTAGAGAATATATTTCTATATTAATTGAACTATATTTCTATATTTAAAAAAAAAATGAGATTTTCCACTTTGATTGTTGCATTGTATATTATGAAGTAATATTAATATAAAATATTATTCTGATTTATAATAATATATTATATAAAAAAATTTATCATTGATTAAATAATAAAGTGATTAATATAAAAATGATGCTTTCAAACATATTTATAATTAACTTATGAAGTTGACAAGTTATTAAAATATTTAATCATTAAATATCAAACATTTTATTACATAAGATATATCAACTAAATTTAAAATGTTGAACTAATTAAAATAAATAAGAATGTAATTAAATTGCGATGTTTATTGATTAAAAAGTTAAGCTCCTCCTCATACTTAATATTTAGTCCAAAAATGAAGTTGATCTTAAACTCTTAAAGGTCTTTAAACTTCCCCCAGTTGAAAAGGACAATGAGAATAATGTACCATTGCTTTATTTTCGTCAACTTTTAATGTTGAAATTAAAACTTTGGCATTAACAAAATATACATGAAATATAAAATTATATAAGAATTGTTTGTGGCAAAAAAAAAAAAAAATTGTTTGTGGCTTGTGCTAGATGACACGCGAGCTATTACGTTGGTAGTTGCAACATGTGCACCGTCCAAATCAATTTCATTTAAAACCCCACATTACTCGTTGAAATAATAAAGCAAAGAAGCTGCAATTTTGAAGATTATTTAAATTATCCCAAATTAACTATACATTTGCACGTAATCAAACGTTGGATTTCGATGGTTTTTGAATAAAATAATGTAAGATATATGTTAACTTCTCATTTTATGTATATAATTGAGATATTTAATTTTTTTATAAAATACGCTCATTATCTCTCGTTCAAACTTTTTATTCAAAAGTTAAAAAGGCAAAATATGCCCCGATGTAATTTAAACAGCATAATATCCATTAAGAGGTAAAAGGAAAAAAAAGGTTAAGACGATTAGGACCATAGCATATTAGATATTTTCATATATTTAATCTATTCACTCTATTTATATAAGATATAAATAATTTATTAATGAGTTTGGATGGATGAAAGTACATACTCTATGAATGTCAAATCTATTTATATGATAATATTTATATTAATTGTCCTATAATTATTTTTAATTATATATTTATTATATTTTATTTTGATTATAGAATTGCATGATATGAAATTGTTTTAATAAAATCATGATAGTATTAAATTTTTAATTATAATTACTTGATCAAGAATATTTAAATTTTATAATATTTTTAAATTTTTATCTTTAAACAGGTATAAATAGTAGAAATAAATTTTCAAATGGATATAAGTGATGAAATGACAATTATAATTAGGTTGGAATGGACACAAATAGCTTATATTAAACTCAGTTCAAATTTAAATAAACCAATATTAATAAATATCCTACTCATTACAACATCTTGAAGGAGAAAAAACCACCGATCTAGTTCACCTTTATTTTATTTATTTTTTTGATAATCCACATTGTGACCTTCACTTAGATCTAAAAATAAACAAAAAGATAGATAAAAATAAGGATCCATACATCACATGGAAGTTCCTTGAAGCTTTATTTGGATTGTTGACAGCATTATTTATTAATATATGATATGATATGATATAATATGGTACAGTACTATAAATAATATTTATCATATTTAAATAGATGACATGATACAATATAATTAATTAAGCTATTTTTATTTAGTTTGATGATATATAATAGTTACAAAAATAATAAAATGATCAGAATATCCTGAAATAGAAATTAGTATTAATTTTAATTAAAATTCATAAATAATTTTTATTTTTATTTTTTTATAATTAATAATTAATTTAAATTTTTTATTTTTAGAGTCAATAATTAAGTTTTTTTTTATAATCAATAAATAATTTTAATTACAGGAGTAAAAAATTAAAATCTACAAAATATATAACAAATTTATTCATAATAATTTAAATTGACAAAATTAAAATAAAATTAATATATAAAGAAAATAAAAATGAAATAAAATATTATTAAAATTAAAGTGTTAATTTTGAAATTTGAAATATTTATAGAGAATATTTTTAAAGTAAAAATATTTAAATCATATAAAATCACTAAATCGAGAATTTCAAAAAATAATAAAAAATTATGGTTTTAAAACCACGACAAAACCACCAAAAATTATACTATTAAGTTAAAAATCAAAGCAAATATAAAATAAAATAATACAATATTATATGAAACCATAAAAAATAATCATCCAAACTAAGGGACAAGGCTAATTGTTTGATAGTTAGGTTGGGGATTGGATACTACCATTCATATGCGTTGGTGTAGAGGAAAAGAAAAGCACATATTTGCTTTAAATTTTCAAATATAAAGTAAAAAAAAATTTATTGCTATTGCATGACATAAAAGAAAGGGAAGGGCCATTCTATTCTATAGTGCGTCAATCAATTATATAATATTATTATTATTATAAAGAAACTCAAGATGTGGGAAAAAGGTATTTTCAAAAAAAAAAAAAGAAAGATATGGAAAAAGGTCGGTTTCTTAAACGAATGGTAAAATGAAATGATAAAAAAGCTAAAATTATTTCCTTTTTAAGTTGTTATTATTATTATTATTATCATTAGCTTTTATTGTAAATCCAAGTTCCCTTAAAATTTTTGCCATATTTGGCTATTTGGTATTGGCTGTTCGTGCTTTTTTTTTTTTTTTTTGTAGATTTGTTTCTCTCAGTCTGGGCCAAAAGCTAAAGCTGAAAACGAATGTAGATTAGGATTTTTTGGATTTTTAGATTTGGTCTTTTTATAGGGCGTACTTCCTAAATGTCTGGAATTTGTAGCCAGTGATGGGAGGCTTATGGGCCGGCAAGCTGAAAAACAATTGGAACTTTTTACAGAACTATAAAAAAAAATTATAAAATTATAAAATTCATCCGTATTTTAAAATTTATCAAAATTTTTTATTAATTTATAAATTTTATTGTATTTGTATATTATATACAAAGTTTATTATGAATTTATTATATATATATATATGATAATTTTTATAAATTTGTTATGAATTTATTATATATTTTATAAAATATTAAAAAAAACATGGTAAAACATGTAAAAATTTTAAAATGTTTGGCTAGAAGCGTAATTTTCCCAAACTGTTAGAAGATTTCGTCAAAAAATATATTTTTTACCTATCATATTACTTTTTAACTTTAAATTTCAAAAATATCCATTGCAAAAAGTATACATCTATTAAATTTTGACTTTATAGCATACTAAAAATATATTTAAGTTTCAAAGATATATATTTAATGTATATTTATTATACTAAAATTATAACAAAATAATGCAATATTTAAAAATAAAATAAAATAAGAAAGTGGCATATGTTTTTCCAAAACAATTGGTCCTCTTAGTCTCAAAGAATCCTGCCCGTGCGCGGTTGATAGCCCGGTCTACTATTACTCAAAACTCTTACATACAGAGTTTAGAGTTTGATCTATAAATATCGCTCACATGGTGTTCGATAATTGATCTGATACGTCAATAGCAAAATTTTCAGGAAAATGCAGCTATTTTATTATGCGTGCTGACTCAAATTTCATTTCATCTCTCTTCTGTCACTATAAATGACATTGCCTTCACGCAAAATATATAGTGGAAATAATTGTTGGAGTTCTGTTTGTCATCAATTGAAGGGGCCTCTGTACTCATTCTTGTCTCTCATTGCTAAAAATAGCCATGAAACTATTAAACATTAATTGTTTATTTAGTTCACCTAAAGAACGTTGTATGATTAAATTAAAAATTTAAAAGATAAACTGATTAAATAAATAAAATTTAAGAGGTTATATATATATATATATATATATATATATTTGGTATGGAATGGCTACTGCCACAAAACTCTATCATCATCTTCTTCCCCTTTTGTGTTCGAATTGAAAGGTGCCCTCTAATTTATATAAATGCTTTGCTTAAATTCAGAGTCTTATATATATATATATATAGAGAGAGAGAGAGAGAGAGAGAGAGAGAGAGAGGGTTTGGGGTTTGAAATTGGGTGGAGCATTGTTTCACGAGGAAATGGCAGTTTACAGACAGAAAATTGTGTTACTGAGTCGGCAATGCAGAAGTGGGGTTCCAATTTGTAATGTGGGATTTAAGCTAGTAAAGTAAATTATGCCTTAAATTGATCTGCAAATTTGAGAAAAGTTTAATAATTTTTTTTTTAACTTTTTACAAACTTTAAAAAAAAAATTATAACCTTATCCGTTCAAAAAACTTTGATAAATGACATAATTTCTTTTTTTAAATAATAAGAAGATATTTTTTCCTTCTAATTAAGGTTGAATTTGAGACACCAAAATAAATAGTTGGTATATTTTAAATGATTTATTTATTAATGACATTTTTATAAAAAGAATGGCAACATTTGTTGTTTTTTTTAAAGACTTAATGTGAGAGAAGAAGTTTTAGGTATATCGTCAAATGGAACATACACTAATAACTAAACTATGTTTCAGTGTTCTAAAATTTATTAACATATCATAATAGAAAAATAATCTTTATTAATAAATTTTAATATTGCTTATTAGAAGTTAAAATTTTGATAAATAATTGTTAATAATAATCAATTAATTATCTGAATAATATTTTAAGCTGCGCGGCAGATAAGGAAGCAAATATTGCTTTTCAAAAGTTTGGAAGACAACAATTTCTTCTATCAACAAAATGAAAGAAATCTTCAGTTCGAAAAAAAAAAAAAGAAAAAGAGGAAGAAATCTCTGTCTCTGTCAAATAATAGAGATTTGATAATGCTGTGTGGACAAAACGAGGCCGTTTTAACTGTCTTTATTAGAATATTTTACATTAATTTTGTCATAATCCATGAATATGACAAGTGGCAATGACAAACAGAAGCCACGTGGCCACTTCCATAACTTAACAATGCTGCCGATTAATAATAAAGCACAATGAATTTATAGTTACTTTCCCACTTTGAAAAATACAAATTAGCCAATCATTGTGTCTTGTATTTTATATAACAACTTATCAATAATATATCGTCAAAAAAAAAACTTATCAATAATATACATTTATTATTAATTTAATCTAATTCTTAAAAAAAAGTAGGTTTTTTTTCACATATGGAGTGGGGCTAATTTAATTATTTATTTCTTAGTTAATTGAATTTTTAATTTTTTATTATATTTATATGATATTAACCTTTCTGATTTAAGCTTGATATTTTTAGATTCTTTTTTGACAAATTAGTCACTATTTAATATTTTTATTTTTCTTCCTTAAGAAAATGGGTTAAATTTTATTTTAGAAAACAAGTATCTAAAAAGTTTTCCTTTCTTGATAGACTTTGTTATAAATTGTCGTAATTTCCTACTTAAATAGTATTAGTTGCTTAATTAATAAAATTGATTTTATATCTTATAAAGAATATCAGTCTCTGTTCCTTTTTAGAATGTGGGCTCAAATTAAGTCATATATTACAAGTGCTTAAGTTAATGGGATGGTAAAAATTTGATGTGAAGCATAGCAAAATTTTGGAATATATTTAGCTTTGATGGATAATATGCTCCATGTACGATAAGTTGGCCAATCCCTAGGCCAACTATCGGTATTTCTTGGTTGCCTTGTGGTTTTTTCTTCTGCTTATGATTTAAGTATTGAGTTTTCAGTTGGAGAAGCTTTGCAGAACTCATTTCTGCACCTTTCTAACACATCACCAATAGCAAAAAGGCCATAAAGCTTTTAATGAAATAGTAAAGCTTTTGGAATTTGCCTTAAAAACAAACATATTCACAGAATTTGTGGAATCCTTTTTTCCCCTTCACGACAATTGCGTGGTTTATCATTCTAAGCTTTAAACTATAATTGTTGAGTCTGCCATTGATTGATTGTTCAATGGGGAAAGCACATTGGACTTCAAGTCGTGAGCCGCGTTAAAGTGGGTCATTCCAAACATATTCTTTTTCTGCTAAAAATTTGAAAATTGCATTTTACTGCTACTTCTGATACAATTAGAGGCCCCTTTTTTTGTCTCCTTAATGTTTGCATCATATGTAATTGCAATAATGACGTTGATTTTGTTCCCTTTATCATTTCAAGGCTTATCCATCTTTCATCGCAGTAAATTGCTAACATGATAGTACTCTTCTAGTTAGTTTTTGGCTTCCTTATAGTTGTATCTGCATTGAATTTTTAGAACAGATCTCATTCTGTGTTTAATTATATGCCAGGAATGAAGGTCTATATCACTGATGAGAAAGAGTTGATCATTGAACCATCAATGAAGTGGGCTGGAAACCAAAACGTCATTGTTGCAGTTAAAGCTTTTGGTTTGAGAGCCACAGTTCAGGTATAGTAACATTTACTTGAGAGAAAAAATTTTACTCAACAGAAATAACTGTGTTAAATGACTTGGATGAAAGGACAGTTTGTTTCACTCTCTTTCACACATACAAGTGGACATGCATGAATCAGTGATTACTGGAAAAGGTGTGAGAAATGGTCTTCTGGCTCGTTTCCAAGAAACTTTTTAACTTTTTTTTAGATCATATCAGGTGGTTGATTCGCAAGTGTTTGCTGCTCCACGCATCACCCTAAAACCTTTAGTTCCTGCCTTTCCTTGTTTTGCCAATATATTTGTCTCACTAATGGAGAAAGTACGTGCTAATGGTTCAGTCATTGTTTTATCCAGAAAATATTTAAGTTGCTAGGACTGTCGTTTTTGGTGTTAACGATGTTCAAACATTTCCAAAGGATTTGTGTTCTACCAGGAGAATGATTTACCTAATGAATTTCTGTGCACGATTTGCATGTTTTGGGTCATCAAAATTGTATGACCATATGCAGTTTTACAATCTTTGGAGTGTATATAGTTCAAATATCACCCCATCACTCTTTCTGATTCTGCAGCCCCATGTGACTTTGGATTGAATTTGCTTGGAGCAGATGCCATGTCCATTCCTGGCCTATACAGATTCATACAGGTGATGACTCTGATTTCTTTCATTCTGTACAATTATTTATGTTGGTATGCAGCAAAAAGTGGAATTGCTGCATTTGTAGGAGTAACTATAACATATACTCCCTAGCTTGTCTATGCTTCTCAGACACCTAGGCTTCAGTTTACAAGAGAGATTTTAGAATCCTCTACATGATAAAAGAGGTTCTTATTTTGGTGCCTTAATATTTTTCTTATTTTTTCTTGCTCTAGGAGCTTATTAAAGATCAAGTTGCAAATATGTACTTATGGCCAAAAGCCTTACACGTACCAGTCCTGGATCCTGCAAAGTAAGTGTTCTCCTTCACTTCAGGTTAAGAAACTAATCCTTTCACTGGGACCGACCAATTTTTGATACAATTTCAGAGCTGCAAAGCGACCTGTTGGGATTCTCACCGTGAAGGTTTTGAGGGCAATGAAGCTTAAAAAGAAAGATCTACTTGGGCCATCAGACCCTTAGGTAAAATTAAAGCTCACTGAAGATAAGCTTCCTTCTAAGAAAACAACTGTGAAGCACAAAAATTTGAACCCTGAATGGAATGAGGAATTTAACATTGTTGTCAAAGACCCTGAATCTCAAGCCTTGGAGATTATTGTTTATGACTGGGAACAGCTATGCTTCTATGAAATTTTTGTTTGGTTTACTACATTGTCCATGTCCTCACTTCATCGCTAGCTTACGCCTAATGAACTTATATTTATAACAATAGGATGGTGTTAAGTGGGAATGTTGAAGAACATGATCAATGGTTTGAAATAGCCCATGACTGAATGATACAAGTCTCTTGTATGAGGCCGTTGCCAGTGGTGTAAAACAATGTTTTTTTATTTCTTTATCTTCTTTTCTCCATTGTGATTCTGAAACTGTCTGTTCCCGTTTATGTAGGTTGGCAAACATGACAAGATGGGTATGAATGTTGTTCCATTGAAAGACCTTACGCCTGATAAGCCAAAAGTTATGACACTTGAACTGCTAAAAATATGGATCCTAATGACCCCCAAAACGAGAAGTCGCAGCTTGCAGTGGAACTGCTGTACAAACCGTTCAAGGAGGATGAAATGCCAAATGATGTTTTGGATTCAAATGCTGTAGAAAAGGCTCCTGAAGGAACACCGGCTGGTGGTGGTTTGTTTGTTATTATTGTTCATGAAGCTCAAGATGTTGAAGGAAAGCACCATACAAATCCTTATGTTCGATTACTTTTCAGAGGGGAAGAGAGACGAACTAAGGTAAACTACCGGGTTGTAAAGAAGTTTTCCTGAGCATAGTTTGAGGAGGACAAAATTCTTCACATTTTGATAGTGTAGTGTCAGGTTTTGTGTGAGTAGTTTTCATGATCAGAAGTTGCTGCAACTGCCAATCATGCTATTGATATTTGATTTAACTTTCCTTATAATTGCATAGCTACGATGCAAGTTCTACTGATTATCAGCCCAGTACTGATACCGTTCTGCTATATGATACAGCTTGTGAAGAAAAACAGAGATCCAAGATGGGAAGAAGAGTTTCAGCTCACGCTTGAGGAACCGCCGACAAATGATAGACTTCACGTGGAAGTTCTCAGTGCTTCTACAAGAATGGGACTACTCCATCCCAAGGTAGACTTGCCTTTACTATAAGAATTTGCCTGAGTATGGTCGAAACTTATAGCAGATCCAGCAACTGAAGCTGCGTGATGCTAAACAGGGGTGTGCATTGGTTGGAATTAGAATATATTTCAACCAAACAAACCCATCTAAGTACTAATCGGATTCCGTCGAGTTGGTTTATATAATATATATTATAAATATATAATATTATGCATTTTTATAATTTTGTCTGTCGAATTTAGATTCAAGTAAAAAAAATTGAATCTGGAACCGACCAACCAAAATTTTTTTTTTTAAGACTAATCCAATTTCGCCTAAATACCCACAAGCTGACTGAACCCAGCCAAAATCTTTCGGTTCGGTTAGATTTTAGTTGGGTTTGAAAAATCAGCACACCCCTAATGTTAAAAACATTTAGTTTATAAATCTGGTTTTTTTTTATTTTTAATCTCAGCATTAGAGGGTTGCTCATATTTTGTGTTTTTTTTTCTCAATAATAATTTTCAACCAGGAAAGTTTGGGTTACGTGGATATAAACCTTGCTGATGTTGTTAACAACAAGAGAATCAATGAGAAATACCAACTCATTGACTCGAGGAACGGCCGGATTCAAATAGGGCTTCAATGGAGAACTTAAAATAATGTCACACTTTGGTACGTATTTTCAAGTGGGAAACATTCTGTTTGTGCCTTCTTGTTGATAGTGAATGCAAGACAATGGTGTATGCTTTTGACGTTGGCTCTGTTATTCATTAAACAATCCTGTAAATGTGAACTTACTGACCCTTTTACTCTGTAGCATTTTCTCCCTAAAATAATACTCCTTTTTCTTTTTGGCGAGGAATTAATCACAAATCTTGTCATTATAAATACCAAAGGGAATGCAATTTTCTATCTTTTTTTTAATCACTTCATACTCCATAAACAATCTGTTGTTATCCTTCATTTTATAGAAAATTGCATAAACAGGCAACCAAGTGGAGAAATTGAATGAGTTGCTAAGCAGGTGATAAATTGCACAAGGTCTAAAACCTGTCTTCTTGTTTTCCCTATCATTTTCTTATGACGAGATCTGGTCGTGGTTCGGGTTTGTTTTGGTAAAATATTAAATTTTTCAAAAATTTAAATTTAGTCAATTTTCTTTAATAACTGAGAATCGAAACTTAATTCATAGTGAGGTCTACTTGCGACTAGATCTATTTATGGGTAGAAGTTTAGGAAAGAAAATTTAGGGGGCGGTTTGGCTGTTTTTTGATATATTTTTAAATCAAATCAATTTGGGCGGCTTGAAAGAGTATTAATCTAAATCAAACCGCTAAAAAAATTAAATCAAACCAAATCAAACTATTTTGAGAAGAGTGATTTGGGCGGTTTGAGCGGGTTCAACACTGTCACAACTAGAAATGAGTACGGATAAAATAACTTAAAAATTTCCAATATCCAATATCAAATTATTGCATATTTCAAGTAAAATAACTAAAATTCATAAAAATAAACAAGATAAACAAATATTTTCCAAAATAAATTCAAATAATAATAATAATAATAACAAAATAATTTAATATCACTCCTATATTGAATTTTCAAATTTCTATATTAGTCATTGGCAAAATGACTCCTACTTTTATCTAAAGTCTTATTTTCGATACTAAACGCATATTTAGAAGCAACAGTTGAGGATTATATAACCAAAACATCCATTGCAACTTCATCTGATGCATGTGCCTTCATACAGTAGTCATTGGCGACGTGATAGGTAAGGGGTGCTAACAATTCGGTTAACCAAACTTCTAGCTATAGTCTAACAAGAAAAAATTATAACTCGTGGTTGTATTACATGACAAAAGTCATGAAATTATAAATGTTCTACATGCTTAAATGACAACTCATCTATTATGATCATCATAAAATAATATTTCTTACATTTTTCTACTACATCTTGTTGGGGCTTAAAAGCTAAAGTATTTTAATTATTGTTTAAATCATATGAATATTTTACACATAGATAAATGATTACTTAAATAACTAATGTCACTAATAGAGAGACATGCAATCGATTTACTACAATATTTACATTTAACTTTTTTTGTAATACTTTTTTTCATCATTTGACTCAAAATACTTCTAAACTCATGACCTTTTTTTAACCACTCACCTTAGGTGGATTTGTAACATTTTCAGAAAAACTTGCCTTTATAGGACTATTATTGTCGCTGATGTTGTTTTTATTCATATTGACAGATGAATCCGTCACTAACAAAATAAAATTTATTTAATTAGTATAGTTAAACAAAATTGAATAATAGTAATAATAATAACAACAATAACAACAACAACCTAATTATACTAATTATAATATTATAAATTTCAACTAAATAATTAATTTTATAAACTCTAAATATAATTAATACTTTAACTGTTTAATTTAAATTATTTAGTAATCTAATATTACTTTTATTTCAATGATGAATTATAACGATATTGGCTCTGTTAGTTTCAGAAAAATGGAATGACTCAGTTCTGAATTTGTTCACAGTCAAAGAATATCAAGTCATTAACATTCAACATGTAGAGTAGTTACACATATCTAAAACAATATAAAAAAATTAAACAAAACTAAACATTAACAAATTAATACAGCATATCAATAATGCAAAAAGCATTATAAATAATAAACTCAAAAAATAATCAACATGTAATGGTAATCTATTATAAAAAATACAATAATAGCTAAACCCAATCAATTTATTTCTGAAAACACAAAAATATCCAGTAAATAAAAAATAATATACTTAAAAAATTATTTTCAAGGATCTCAAATCAACATGTCCACAACGTAACTTCAAAAAATAATAAATATATCTTATTTAAAGCAAAATATCAAAACTATAAAGATCCTAATGTTCGAATATATTAAAAATGGGCTTTTTTTTCATAAAAATCTTTAAATCATATAATACCTTTATGCGCAAATATCAACCTCAAACTAAAAATATACACGAAATAACAAATAAAAAAAGTTTAATTTTTGAAGCAATCAACATAAAAAATAAATAAAATAAAAATACTCTATTTTTTAAAAAGAAATTAGAAAATCTCACCTAGTCAAAGGAGAAGAACAGCTAAACACAGAGAGATCCTTCTTAGTCAGACGTGAAGAACGGCAAAGAACTATTAAAATTCGAACAAAGAAGCAAAGAGATGGCCGGATGAGGATAAATATCAAAATAAAAATGCAGAGAAATGATCAAAGAAAGAAAAAAGTTAACAGAGCAACTGAATTTGAGAAGACAGAGACTCGCCAGAGAAAAATTCTCTAGAGAGTGTGAGGGAATTTTGAATTTTTCAAAAAGAGAGAGAAAAAACAAGTATGAAGAGTAAAGAGAATAATGTACAAACTAACGATCGGCTAAGGTAAATCATTTTACCCTCAAGGATGTATATATATACACATATAGTGAACGGTTTGAGCGGGTTCGGATAAAAAAAAAATTTAAACCCAAATTAAATCGCTACAAAATAATTTAAAAAATTTTAAACCAACCCAAATTATTTTTAAACGGTTCAACCATCTAAATCAAGCAAGTTGGATAGTTAGCGGGTGAATTGATAGATTTGCGGGTTAGATGCTTATCCTAACAAAATTACATGTCAACAGGCCAAATTTTTCAAGCTCTAACCAGGGGCGAAGACATGTTCATTCACTGCCCCTTCTCTTTTTAAAAATTTATATATATATATATTATTTTTTAAAAAATTTTTGAATTATTTATTAATTTTTTTAAAAATTTTAAATTGCATCCACTTTTTTTTAATTTTTACAAAAAGTAAAAAAAATTATAATAAATTATTTATTCTATATGCAATAGTTCTCTTTTAAAAAATTGACAAAATATTAATAATAAATAAATGCAAAAAAAATAAAGAAAGAAAGGGATAAATTTTTAACTAAATTAATTTGAACCTATTGAATGAATTAAAAAATTCATTTATTTTAATTATTTTTTAAAAAATTATATTCATTATTTAATTTTTTATTTATTTTATTTTTGTTATGAACAATCTTATAAATTTAAAATTATACATATATATTAATATTTTTTATTAATTAATTTTTTAATAATAAAAATATATTATTAATAAATTTATAAAATACTATTAAAATAAAAAAAATAGATAAATAATTATGAAAAAATTTAAATTTACAAAAAAAAAAATTTCCCCCTTTTATTTTAGAGTCTAACTTTCCCTCTTGCTCTAACCGAGACGTATGACAAGATTTACTTGAGAAACTTTTTCAAGAGTCATACAAACCACAGGATGACATGGGCCATCAGAAATGGACCTTAGAAGAGCATAAGTAGCCCAATAAAGGCTGAGTTTAGAATCAGAGAAATTACATGGCACACTTTTTAATTTTTTTAATTATTATATGCATATATATATTATATATATTTTTAATATACTATACTTAATATATATTTTTAAAAATTAAATATATTTTTAATATATTAAATATACATCAAAGATAAACTATTAAAATATAATATTTTAAAAATTAATATTAAAAAATAATATTTTTAAAATTAAAAAAAGAGAATATTTTTAAAAATATTTTAATTTTTAGTATATTTTTAAAAAATTTCCTTAAAATTATAAGAGGTGACATTGACATGTTGCCCACTGAAGCACATTTTTAGTGTGCTTTTAAAAAAATTCCCTTAATATTATAAAGAGGTGACATTGACATGTTGCCCACTGATGCACACAATAAATTTGATTGAGTGAGCACTGATAGAGTAGGATATTTCATGATAATTGCACAGTTGAACAAAATTCAGAACTTGACCATTGAAATTTGAAAGTCAGTAGCAGCCTATTTGCAGGGGCTTCTGTCTTTGCTGCTATTCCATTCCATCAATGTCTCTCATTTCCCAGATGATTTAATAAAGGCTATTGGCTTTTGCTAAAACTAGTAAACAAGCCTATCATTACTCATAAATTCTTAGCCTCCATTCTGCTTCTGAGAAAGATTAGAAAGATTCTTCATTATCATGTCTATTTCAAGTGACTTTGCTTGTTGTATCACATTAAGAAGCTCTAAAGATTAAGTGACTATTAGTATCTATTTGGTTATAAGTTCTAGTTCTTTTAGTTGTTAAGCGAATTTCTTCTTTAATCATAAATAAATATTCTTTATTCGCAATTTAAAAAAAAGGTAAATTTTATCTTTAATAGGTGAAATATGTCTTATGATATATTTTCTAAATATATATTTTAACCAGTGAAATGTGTTTATTATTAATTAAATATGTCAAATTTAAATTTTAAATATGAAATATTTTTAAATTTTAAAAATGACTATTTTCTCTTCTTAATGAACATAATCAATGCAAATTCATATTAATATATAATTTCTGGATTGTAAGATATTTGATTATTAAAAAAAAGATAAATTTAAATGATTTATGAATACCACCTATGATATATTTTTACTATTAGAAGCAAAAAGAAAAAAATATTTAATCGATTATGATATATATAAAATAAATTATATTTGTTTAATTTAAAAATATAATTTAAATTTATATATGTAGGCAAAATATGATATAAATATAATATATATATAATTTAAATAACAATATTTAAATACGCTTTTTAATATTAAAAAAATAATAATAAAATTTCATTTTTGATATATAATTACTATTTTTTAACAATAATATTTGGTGTTTTTCAATTTGGTGATTGAGATAATATATAATAATTAGATTCCAAAGTTTTCATAAGATATATATAAACAGCAAAGATAAACTTTATGCATGTCAACTCGTAATATAGAATTAAATTAATAAAAAAAAAAGCATCCAACATAAAAGAGCAAATTAGATCAAACTAGCTCCAACCAAGGAGCATATATATTTTTAGATAAAATGTTTTATTACACACGTCTTAAGATTCTTTGACCTAATTATTTGGGTTTGCAGCTCTTCTTCACCATTGTTTTTTTGTAATCATATAATAATTTACAATGCAATACTCAAAAGAATAGTATGTTTATTATTATTATTATTATTATTATTATTATTACGGCGTCGTTTTATTTACGTTGAACTTAAAAGCTACACCAATCAATAATCTGGAATGCCAATGAACTGAAAGTAGCATCTGAACTAAATTAATTAAACCCATAAACCTCGTGGCCTTTGTCTCATATCTGAAGCACTATGCATGGCATTTACAGCTTTCAAGCACAAACAGCTATGAATTATTCTTCTTTCACTAGACATGGAAGAATCATTGAACGAACCCTAATTATCCAAATACACTACAAGAAACATATTAGATACCAATATAAATCTTGTTGGTAAAATATTTAGCGACAAGCTAAAAAATTTAGTTCCCATTTATCTTATTAGTAAAGTATTTATTGAGAATAATTAATGTCAATCGATAATTATCAATTACTTGCATATTGAAATATTAATTCTGAAATTATTATGTTTTGTTGAGAAAAATCACTTTCTATATAAGTTTGGCTTTTTTTTTTTTTGGTTAATATACAAACAAATATATATATATATATATATATATATTATCTTGACAGCAAAATTTTTACCCAGAAAATTTAGTATCAGTCAGTAATTATCGATCGTTTGTCGATTGATGTTTTAGTCCTGAAACTATTATAGTATGTCGAGGGAACTATATATGCCATGTATAGGTTTGGTTTTGTTTTCTTTTGTTGACATAAAAGAGCACAAACACACACATATATATATATTCTCTAAATCACCCGCTCACAATCTCACACTTCAGATGATTCTTTTAAAATAAAAATTCTTCCACTTAACGCAGCAATAGAAGAATTCGAATAAGTTCTTTTTAAGCAAGTGCATTAGTAGAATAAATGCCTGTCTTCTTTGCCACAATTCTTCTTCTTCTTCTTCTTCTTCTTTTTATTATTATAAGTAATCTAACTTCTTCTCGGGAACAAAGTTCATGCCACTTTAAAAAGTTCATCCCACTTTAAACTAACTCTTAGTAGATTTCAATAGAAAAAAAAAAGCCCTCTTTAAAAAAAAAATATTTGCATAAAAAAGTAGAAATTCATTTTGTATTTTTTATTTGGAAGAATATATGGTGTTCTATGTATTTTCTTTTAGATTTATAAATAAAATAAGAGGTATTTGGCCTAATTTATAAGTTAATGATCAATTTATAAATTCTGAATTTAAACTGTTATATTTATTTAAATGATTTTTTAAATTTATAAACTCTATTTATAAATTAAAAAATAATTTAAAATAACTAACTTGTTATTTGGGTGTCTATAAGCATTAATTTATAAATTATAAATTATTATATTATTTATATTTATTTAAATAAATATTTTTAATAATATAATTTTATATTATTTTAATAATAAATATGTTTATAAATTATTTTTAAATATATTAATTATTTATAAATATTTAAAATAAATGTATAATTATTTAAAATTTTAAATATTTATAAGCTTAGGTTAACTAATTTTTATAAGGCAGATCAAACACTCTCAATATGAACCAATGCATGAACCAATTGGAAGTGATGATTTGGTCATGAAAATTAAAACAGAGTAAAGACTCTGCAGCACTGGATCACGAGGATCGTTTAGAAAGTGAACAAATTGCAGAGCAGAGAGGGGCAGTATTTTTGTTTTGTATAACCGTAAACTGTACAAGCCATTTGACTAAGGGCCCACCACCATCACCAGAGAAGCAATGAGCAATCAAATTGGGGTGGAAATGCAGATCACAAAAGAACAAAAAGAGTGGACTTTTACAGCACAGCCAATGCTGAGTCAGAAACTAAAGTTTGTCTATTTGGGAAAAGACAATCTCAGCCTTTGCTCTCTCTGAGCCTATTTAATCCTTCCAAAGCTTGTTCAAGAACAAAGACTTCGATCCTCTTTGATTTTTGCTGGCAAAACCTTAATAATTTTGAGTGTCCCCAAAATACAAGGGAAAAGGCCGAGACCGGACCAGGCCAGAACAGACAATAAGATCTTATATTAAACGATGTCGTTTAATTTAGCCTCGTGGGCAAGAAATAATAATAGTAGCAATATGTTAATGAGCGGTATAGTGATACCGATTAAATAGTAATAAATATTTTATTTTTTACTAAGATATATTTTATTTTTATTAAAATTTATTATAATAATTTTATAATTTATGTAGTTTTAGTATTAATTATTTTGAAAATAAAATATATTTTATAGAAAATTAAAATTTTTATTACTGTTTAAAAAATATTAATATTATGTTAAAAAGAAAAGACTCATATTATATTAGGCATTTTTTATTTCATAAAAATTAAAAAATTAATTATTTTTGTTAAAATATAATTTTTTATTTTTTATTAATTAAATATGAAGAGATAAAATGTCTAAAAAATTTAAATTTAAAATTTAAATAAAAATAATATACGTTTTTAATTATTAAATTATAAATTAAATTATAAATTTTTATTATATTAATTAATTTTGTTAAAATATTAAATAAAGCATAATTCAGAATAAATGAAAAAAGATAATACTTGTCCGTTTGGGAGGAATAATTTTTTTACCTTACCAAGCGCCCATCTTTCAAACTACCGGATCACGCCGTCAAACACACCTATCTGATAAGTGCGGTGCCATCACAATTCTCACGCATAACAGTAGTTATCCATCCGTTATATAACTCCGTCAATTTTCTTCTTCTTCTACTACGAATAACTCCACCGAAGGAAGCTAAATTACTGTTACTTCTTCCCATTTAGTTATTGAAAATCCATAACGTACAATGTGGGACCTCACCCATGCCAAACTGCAGATGATGGGGTCCAACTTCCCAGCAAACACAAAAAACCCATTTTTTCTTTCACTTGGCTTTTTGTTTATTCGTTCAATTTTGATACTGTGAGTCTTCGATTCGTTTTTCAAGACTCTGCCCCATATAACCTGCAACTCTCTAGCCTACTTATTGAACAGCAAGCGAACATTGAAATAACACCATTTTCTCTGAAGATAATTGAGAGAGTCTTTCAGTGAAAGAGAGCTTCTCAATATGACAATTTCACTGACTTTTCTTCTTATTCTTGTACTCCTCGTAGTTTCTTGTTCTGGGTACAGTGACATGGAAGTATTGTTGAAGATGAAACCTTCCTTGCTTGGACGAAATGGCCATGGCTTGGAGGATTGGAAACTTTCGTCTTCTCCTTCTGCTCATTGCTCTTTTTCTGGTGTTACATGTGACCAAGACTTAAGGGTTGTGGCTCTTAACCTCTCTTCACATTCTGGTGATCTTCTTGGTTTCATTCCTCCTGAAATTGGACTCTTGAACAAGCTTGTGAATCTCACCATCACTAAACATAGTCTCACTGGAAAGCTCCCTTTGGAACTTGCCAAGCTTACGTCTCTGAGGCTTTTGAATATTTCTAATAATGTCTTTGTTGGCAATTTCCCTGAAGAGATCGTTCTTGGTATGACAGAGCTAGAGATTCTTGACATTTATAATAATAACTTCTCAGGTCCATTGCCGGTGGAGCTCGTGCACTTGAAGAATCTAAAGCATCTTCATCTGGGTGGGAACTACTTTTGTGGCTCAATACCGGAGTCCTATTCGGAGATTCAAAGTTTGGAGTACTTGGGCTTGAACGGTAATGCACTTTCCGGCAAGGTTCCTTCCAGCTTGGCTAAGTTGAAGAATCTTAAGAGATTGTATACTGGGTATTATAGTACATACGAAGGAGGTATTCCACCAGAATTTGGATTGTTGAGCTCGCTTGAAGTTCTTGACATGGCCAGCTGTAATCTCTCCGGCGGGATTCCTCCGACCTTAGGCCAGTTAAAGCGACTGCATACCTTGTTTCTTCAAACGAATAATCTCTCAGGTTATATTCCTCCTGAATTGTCCGGTTTAATTAGCTTGAAATCGCTTGATCTTTCTATCAATAATCTCACCGGAGAGATCCCGGAGAGCTTCTCGGAGTTGAAGAATCTCACGCTCATCCATCTGTTTAAGAACAATATGCATGGTCTAATCCCAGAATTTATTGGCGATTTTCCAAATCTTGAGGTGCTCCATGTCTGGGTAAACAACTTCACATTTGAGCTCCCAAAGAATCTTGGCCAGAACGGAAAGCTTATGATGCTCGACGTGTCTTTCAATCACCTCACCGGCTTAATTCCTCCGAATTTGTGCAGAGGAGGGAAATTGAATGAGTTGGTTCTCATGAATAATTTCTTCCTTGGGTCGCTTCCCGCAAAACTTGGCCAGTGCAAGTCCTTGACCAAAATCCGAATTATGAACAACCTTCTCACCGGAGCGATCCCTGCCGGAATCTTCAATTTGCCGTTGGTTACGGTGGTCGAGTTGAACAACAACTACTTCTCTGGAGAGCTCCCGCACCAGATGTCTGGAGATGCACTCGGGCTATTATCAGTTTCTAACAATAGAATCGCAGGAGGAATCCCGCCGGCATTGGGAAATATGCGGAATTTGCACGTTTTATCACTTGGTATCAACAGATTTTCTGGTGAAATTCCAACCGAGATCTTCAATCTCAAGTACTTAACCACAATCAACATCAGCGCCAATAACCTTACCGGTGAAATTCCTCCTTCAATTTCGCACTGCACTTCTCTAACGTCGGTTGATTTCAGTCGGAACAGCCTGCACGGCGAGATTCCAAAAGAGATAGCGACATTGAAGGATTTAAGCATTCTCAACATCTCTCAAAACGAGATAACCGGCCAAATACCCGGTGAAATTCGATACATGACAAGCCTTACAATTCTCGACCTCACCTACAACAATTTACTTGGCAGAATCCCTACCGGCGGGCAATTTCTGGTGTTCAAAGACACTGCATTCACCGGAAACCCTAACCTATGTACAGCACACCAACCTTCTTGCCCGTCCCTGGTCAATATGTTTCATGGTGCGGGTGATGGTCACACGACGTCGTTCAACGCTACAAAGATAATAATCATTATCATTGTACTAGTCACCGTTTTGATGCTAGTAATTGTTACAGCTTACAGAATGAGGAAGAAGAAGCTCGAGAAATCCAGGGCTTGGAAGCTAACTGCATTTCAGCGGCTCGAATTCAAAGCAGAGGACGTTCTAGAATGTTTGAAAGAAGAGAACATCATAGGCAAAGGCGGTGCTGGGATTGTCTACAGAGGGTCCATGCCAGATGGTGTTGATGTAGCAATTAAAAGACTGGTGGGTCGAGGGACTGATCGGAGCGATCATGGATTTTCCGCCGAGATTCAAACTCTGGGAAGAATCCGGCACAGGAATATCGTGAGATTATTGGGTTACGTATCGAATAAAGATACTAATTTGTTACTATACGAGTACATGCCAAATGGGAGCTTGGGAGAGATGTTGCATGGGTCAAAGGGAGGGCATTTGAAATGGGAAACCAGATACAAGATCGCCGTCGAAGCAGCCAAAGGGCTTTGTTATCTTCACCATGATTGCTCTCCCTTGATAATTCACAGAGATGTCAAGTCTAACAATATTTTGCTCGACTCTGATAATGAAGCTCATGTAGCTGATTTTGGGTTAGCTAAGTTCTTACAAGACGCTGGTGAATCAGAGTGCATGTCCTCCATTGCTGGCTCCTATGGTTACATCGCACCAGGTTCGATCGGTTCCTGATTATCTTTTGATCATTAATCATTCTCTACCGTTTCCAACACTTTATAATCATTGTCATCTAATATTTTAACCCGATTCTTGTGAAAGTTATTAGCTTTATTGCATGCGACCCCATTTATGTAGAATTGAATCGTTAATGAAATTGAAAAAGAATGAACTGAAATTGAAATGATCTGATTACAACAGAATACGCATACACTTTGAAGGTGGATGAGAAAAGCGATGTTTACAGTTTTGGTGTTGTGCTATTAGAACTAATAGCAGGGAGGAAGCCAGTGGGGGAGTTTGGAGAAGGCGTAGACATTGTAGGATGGGTCAGGAAAACCATATCAGAACTCTCTCAGCCTTGTTCTGATACAGCTTCAGTAATGGCTATTGTGGACTCGAGGCTTACAGGGTACCCACTTGCAAGTGTTGTTCATATGTTCAAAATAGCTATGATGTGCGTTATAGAAGAAAGCTCTGCTCGACCCACCATGAGAGAAGTTGTTCACATGCTTGCTAATCCTGCTCCTCCTCAGAATTCTCCTCCAAGCTTAATCACTCTTTAATCTGTAATGTTTATGGAGTGTAAACTAGTTTCAGTAATAAAACCAGAACAATTTGTAATAACATTTTGTGAAAAAAAAAAACAGATGAAAACATGAGTGTTAATGTTGGTCTTATTTGCTTTTGTTCAATGTAAAAAAATGTAATTTCTATGTTTTTGTAAACTCAGTTTTCTCTGTGTATGAAAGCCTGCAAATAATTGACTTTGAAAACGTGTTTTGCTAAGTTGTCTAGCCTGTCCTGACTTTGATCATTTATGAGTTTTGTCTTTTTTTTAAGGGTCAAATATATTCTTATAATTCTAATAAAAAAAATATATTCTTATAATATAAATGATGTATCTCAAGTTGAATTTTATATTTTTGAGAGAATGTACTTTTTTCAAATACCACGATAGTTAAAATGGTTCGATTTTAATATAAAAAAAAAATCTATCTAAATCGACAGGATATATATTTAATAAATAAAAATTAAATAAAATTAGTTTTCCTTTTATTAACAATTTATTCTTCAAAAAAAATTAGTTATAAAAATTTTCTAAAAATATAATATATTGAAAGTATATTTTATAAAAAATTAAATTTTAATTTATGATGATTTATTTCTGATAAAAATATATAATTAAAAATATATTCGAAACAGGCGTGACAGATAGTATACAAGTGGATAACTTTAGAGTCAGAGTGACAATTCGATATGACAATTTTTAAGCCATTTCAAAGCATTACTCTCCGTAATAGTTTATCGATCACATTTTTATAGTCAGATTTTATTATTAGATCTATAAAATTGAATTTGACCGCCAACTGCAATTCAAAAATAATAGCCATAGTTGTCGCAGTAGGCATATCTCAATATCTCCTGATGCATTTGATTCCACATGCCATAATCAATTCTTGTTCATTTCGAAATGCACATCCCAGATTCATACTTTGATCATCCAAGTAATCAAAATCATAATTTAATTTTGCTACTCCTGCAGAAGGAGTATTCCCTCTTTGGCATTATTAACTTGACCGTGTATTCTCGAGCATTGGCCATGAGCATATAAGTGAATCGGAGAAGGCTTTAAGTTACCTGCCAAACAGTGAATCCCTCTAAGGGTGACCTCCACTCCATTATGCAGCATTTTATTTTGCAGTATCCAGATAACATAATAATAGTGAGCAAAATTTTTCACCTCTGCCAAGTTTGATTTTCAAAAATTGACATAAAATAATATTTAAAATTAAAACTACTGAAATCTGTAGTACGAGCAAATTCTAAAGAGGCCCACACCTGAGACAAAAGGGAGCAATCTCTGAAGAGGTGTAAAGTAGTTTCCGTGCCATCACAAAATTCACACTTAGTTGACAAGCTCAGTATCCTTCTCTGTACCAATGCTTTAGTGGGGAGGATGTCCAAAGTCGCACGCCACAGAAAACTATAAATTTTAGGGTGAATGGGTAACAATCATAACTTCTTCCAAAAGGGTGCATCAAGTTGGTGAGAAGAAGAGGTTTAATTATTGGAAAACTTTATATATATTCCACTCTATACCTACTTTTGACAATATAATCATCACTTCTATGAAAATATCATACTAATCTATCACAATTATTTAAGATTCCAATATTAATATGTAGAATTCGCTCTAAATCCACCGGAAGAAAGATATTTGAGATTATATCACATTTTTATGATTTTACATCATCATCAATTAAGCAAGATACTTTGGCATCAACAGGTAATACTCGAGGGAAAGTAATAACTCGAAAAGATGAGGGTTGGGGAATCTATTTATAGCGCCATATATAAACCTTGGATCCATCTCCAATATGCCAACAAGTCCCATATTTAAGAATAGATCTACCTAATAGCAAACTTTTCCAGGTATAATTTGGGTTTGGACCCAATTTGGCTGTAAAAAAAATATGAATCGGCGTAGTATTTTGCTTTTAACACACAGGCCACCAAAGATTCAAGATACATTACTAAGCGTCAACCTTGTTTAGCCAAGAGGGCTTTATTAAAGCATTATACGTCTCGAAATTGCAAACCCCCTTCGCTCTTCGATTTGCATAGACTTTTCTCATTTGCACAAATGCATCTTTCTATCATTATTTTTCTGTCTCCAACAAAACCTGCAAATCATAGCCTGAATTTCCTGACCAAGAGATACAGGTAAGAAAAAATACTGCATAATATAATTAGGAATAGCTGAGCCACTGCCTAATCAATAACTCTCTGCCCGCCCATGACAAGAATTTTTTCTTTCAATCTTGTAGCCTGCTCCAAAGTCTATCTTTAACTCTGCAAAATACCTGCTTTTTTTATCTCCCCACTGATGCCGGCAATCCTGAATATATAGTATGATGTTTCACAAGTCTAATCCCAATAAAAGTTGCCAATTGAGATTGTAGAGAGGTCGCCACATTGCCACTAAAAGCAATCTCCGACTTATGGAAATTAACTTTTTGACTAAAGATTTTTTCATAATGATAGAGGATATCTAAGACAGCCTTCAATTCTGACATATTAGCCAGGGTAAATAATACACAATCATCCAAAAATATCAACTGAGATATAATTGGGGCTTTCCTGCATATTTGGACACCATGAATCACACCGCTGCTCACAAATTTTTGTAGCAAGCTCGATAAACCCTCAGTACATAATAAAAATAAGTATAGAGAAATTAGGTCTCCCTGTCTCAATCCATGAGAGGGGATGATGTTACCAGTCGGTTCCCCATTAATAAGGACGGAGTATGAGGCGAAGGAAACAAATTTCATTATCAAAGATATCCAGCGGCTAGAAAATCCCAACCTCATCATCACTGCCTCTAAATAAGCCCATTCCATACTATCATAGGCCTTAGCCATATCCAATTTAATGGACATCAATTTCCTTCTGATGGGCCCACTCAACCCATATGGTGAAACACCTCATAGGCCATTAAAATATTATCTGTGATCAGTCTCTCAGGCACAAACGCACTTTGACCATCATCAATGATATTTTTTAGTATCAACTTCAATCTATTGGCTAAAACCTTTATAGTAATTTTACACACAACATTGCAAAGGCCAATAGGGCGGTAATCTGAAATTAATTTTGGTTCTTTAATTTTTGGAATAAGTCAAATATGTGTGTGATTGAAACTCGTTGGCAAAGAACCACCATCCAAAATATTAAGGACCAAATGAGTGACATATGAACCCACTACATGTTGATAATGCTGATAAAATAATGGAGGTAAACCATCCGAGCCCGGGACTTTTGACAAATACATCATTTTCAAGGCTGTAAAGATCTCATCAGAATTAAAGGGTTGATCAAGCATACAATTCCTTTCTCCCATAACTTTTTTGGGGAATAAAGTTTAGTTCATCAACTTGCAACACAGGAGTTTCAAAAGAAAAGAGTTTTTGATAAAATTCAAGAATATGACTGAAAAGGGCAGTACCTGTTAAAAACATGTCATGATCATTTTGTAAACAAGTGATACGGTTTACTCTCTTTCTTTTAGAGGCCACAACATGAATACTTTGTATTTTTATCTCTATCTTTCAACCATTGAACTCTGGACTATTGATGCCACATGATATCTTCTCTAAGGGATAGTTCAGCTAGCTCTGGTTTTAGCTTCTGCGGAGATGTTTATCAATCCCCTCTTCAATCCTCTGGAGTTGTCTAATTAGTTATTGACGTTTGGTTTTCATATACCAAACTACTCCCTACTCCAATTCAACAACTTTTTGGAATAATTTTCTAGACAATAACTCCAGTTAGTGCATGCCCCAATTCAATTCTTCTTAATATTTTCAACACAATTGAGATCCTTAATCCACATAGCCTCTAATTTGAAGTGTTAAGTTTTTTTATAACACATAGTCAATCCTATTATATCCAGACAAATCGGCAAATGGTCGGAACCATTGTGAAAAATGTGAGATGCAGCACTATGTTCAAACAATTGAATCCAAGAGAGAGAATCCACATGTCTATCAATTCTTTATTCAATAAAGTGATCCCCCGATCTTTTGTTATCCCAAGTAAAGGAATAACCTTAGAAACCAATATCCTGTAACCCACAGTCAAAAGGAGCATCCCTAAATGCATCAAGGAAATGATTTGGTCTCTGGCTCCCTCCCAACTTTTCTTCATGACTCAGAATTTCATTAAAGTCACCACTGACCAACCATGAAAAATCTGATTTAGTGTATAATTGCCGTAACAATTGCCAAGATAAATGTTTGTTACTTCATTCTGCCCACCCATAGAAACCCATCCATCTCCATCTAAATCCCAACCCTGGCAAAGTAATTATAAAGTCAACGTGATGACTAGAAAAAGATAACAAATCTAAGTTTGTTGTTTCATCCCATAGACAAGCAATACCTCCACTATTCTTTTCACCTTTCAGTGAAAAAATAATGAATAAAACCCAAAGAGTGCTTTATAAAATCTATTCGCTCACCAGATGATCTTGTTTCAATAAGGAACAAAATATTAGGGAGTTGCACCTGGACTAGTCATCTTAAATTTGCAATTGTCGAGGCACTCCCTAATCCTCAACAATTAAAGTTAATGATTTTCATTATTCTAGGCAACCGTCAATTTTTTTGATGGTCGCCTCCATTGAATTCAAGGAAACCCTTACCCCATCATTCCTCTGTCTCTTACCAGTATCAGTGTTATTCTCAACATCTCTGTTCTCAATTTCATAAAAACCTCTTTTTTCATTTATTGGTTGGTCTGCCATTTTCATATCTACATTATCCCTGAGTTGTTTTCTACGTTTCTAAGTGCCAGTAGCAGCTACATTTCCAGACTGATGACCAATTATTGAGTCCTTGCCTTGCATATCAACACAGCTCATCTTGGGAGTTTCAACTAACCCTATCTTACCGCATCCACTCAATTCCGCAATAATATGTTCTTTATTAAGGACAGAGTTAAATTGGCAGGAAGTTGAATGTGCAACATACGATACTTGCAGAGTAGGGGTTACTGAAACTGAATTGTTTGCAAGAACAGTCTGCGTGGAGACTTGACAGTGAACATTACTCAGTTCGGTTTTTGCAGTGGTGTTGTCAGGGATGTTAAATTTTGATCCTTATCAGATACTGTTGCCACTGTAGGATTGACTAGGTTACTAGCAGTGTTTAAATTTTCAAGTCTCCATCAACGATTTTGTACCACTGGAAGAGTTATGCCCTTCCGGTGATGGAGATGTTCGGGAAACAGCTTCTGTTTGGTTTAAATTGTTAATCAATTTATTCTCGCTTGCTTTCTCAGACACATTCTTTAATCGAAAAGTCTTCATCGGTGAGGCCCTCAACAAAGCATCATACTACCCCTTTCCTGCATTTTGTTCAAAAAGACAGTCTCCAAGGATATGCCCCATCCTCCCACATCAAAAGCAGAAAAGTCGGAAGTCTTTCATACTTCAACCTAGCCCAAAAAATATCATTATTCTCCCTTCTATGTAAGACACCACGACGGAAAGATTTGACTACAAGAATAGAAACTCGAAATCGCAGATATGGCCTCCATCCCAGTTTGTCTCTCTCATTTATGTCGATTAGATCCCCAATGTGAAAGGTAATCGTTTTTGCAATAGTTGTAGAAAGAAGTTTACAGGGGATTTCATATGCCCTTACCCAGAAAGTACAGGTCTTAAACTCCATTTTGGAAAGGACGTCCTCCTCTCGTATCTCTTGTAACATTAAGAGAAAATCATCAAAGCGCCACAGACCTAAGTCCATTATCCTCCTCTTCTCTGCCTCTTCAAAAAAATGTAATATAAAAGTATTTTGCCCCATTTCTGTCTGGCTGAAGCCTTTTTGAAGTTTCCAGCTACGGAGCATTGTTGAACGAAAGGAGAAAATGTTTATCTTCTTCGTCAGTAACTTTCCATCTAGGCATAGAGAAATCTTCAGATCTTGTAAAGCCTGTAGATCGGGATCCATGAGGAGCTCAGCAACTTTGTGGTCATCTTCGGTAAGCTTCAACAAACTCAGTAAATCACCAACCCCCGCTTCTGCCATTAGTGGAAACAAAGGGGGATATAGAGTGAAAGTAAAGAAAGTAACTCAAAAGGAAAAGAAAGGATGAAAACCCTTAATGATTATGAAAGAATCAATGGGGAGCTAAGTGTTAGAATTAATTTTATATTGTTAAAATTAATCCTAAATGTGGGCTAAATATATTTAAATATTAAATGTGTATTGCAGTCAAATTAAGATAGTCAAATTAAAGTTTTGATCAAATTAGGATTGTTGACTATTGAGGTGTTCTACTCGTAATAGGATTATAAGTGTAGAGACCATTAAGTAATTTCTATTTTGTTGAAGGACCAAAATAGAAATTAATTAATTTATTCAGTTATAAATAAGGGGTCGTGGTCTCCAGGGAAACATAATAATTTTGAGAGAATAATACGTTCCTTCAGTAGTGCTTCCGCTAAACCTAAAGTGTGTATCCCCTAGAAGGCGACAAACCCCAAAATCGTCTTCAGCATCAACATACGATGATGTCAGGTATGTAATTCTGCCCTTTGCAATTTAATTTGAATAATCTAGTGATCTATGCATATTTTAGGTTTTAGGGGAATCAAGTTTTCTCCCCCTTTCAATTGGAATCAGAGCTCTATGCTAGGTTGCTAGGTTTTTTTTTTGGATTAAATTACTGTGATTATTTAATTGATTCTGGAAAATTTGAATTTCTGGACTTGAATTTGGGTTTGTGATTTTTTCTGGAATTAATTAATTTTTGGTTGATTAATTATGTAAATTAATTAATTAAAGATTAAAAAAAATTCTGTTTTGAAATTGTTCTTCGAAGAACAGTTTCGTAAATTTGAGCTTTTGGTTCTTTGGTTGATTTCTATGTGTTTGGTCAGATTGTTGACCGGAGGTGGCATTAGGGAGGGTGTATACCCTTGTTTGGTGGCTACCGGCGGTGGAGAACGATGGAAATCATTCGGCTGGTTTGAGATTTGCGAAATCGATTTAAGTTTTTTGCGATTTTGCGATTTTCAGGCGATTCTTCATCGATAAAGGATGGCCGGAGGTTGTTCGGTGCTCGAGCAACCGTCTGGAGGCTGTCACCGGCGGTGGACGGCGCTGGATCAAAAATTGGAGCGGGCAGCGACAAAGCTTTCTGCTTCGGTTTGGAGACGATGGCCTTGCTCGAAACGGCACCGTTTTGAGCCAAAGCGTTGCGCTTGGAGCAGTGTGCAGCCCTAGCTCAAAACGATACCGTTTTGATCCAGAACGGTGCGTTTTGAAGAAGCGAACCGCACGTCTCTGGACCGGGCTAAAGTGCAAATAAAAATATATTTTTTAATATTGCACAGGTCCTCCAACTTCTGATAATCCGATTTTGACCCATAAAGTTTTGTAATTCCTGTTTTCACTCACAAAACTTTTAATTTTTAAATTTTTAGCCTAAAATTTTTTGTTTATTTTTTTGGCCCAAATATTATTATTATTTTAAATTAATTAATTAAAGTTTATTTTTATTGCAATATTTGATTGAGTTTAAATTTAATTAATATAAATATTGCAATCAATTATAATTTGAGAATTTTATTGAGTTTAAATTTTGGTATTTTAGTTCTGATTGTGTCTAATATTTTTTAATAATAAATTAATTGAAGTAAAAAGTCGCCAAAGTGACCTCTATTGTGTAAATTGATTTATTTGGGATATTAGACAGTTGTATTAAAATTCATTGCGGGTAGTAAATCGGCCCAAAGGAATGTTGCTATCTGGCTGAATTGAGAATACATGTGCAGTGATAAATATGTGATAATTATTATGTTTTCATCCATGTGGATAATAAATCGGCCCATAGAAAGATTTAATATTTGACATGATTGAATTGTCAATATTTGATTGCTGCATTGAGATACCAATTACAGTTAATGTTTTATATCCAAAGATGAAAATATTAATATTGTGTCGGTATCTTGTTTTCATTATTTGAACTCTATTATTGTTTGTTTTAATTATTTTGTGGATAGTGAGCTTATGTTAATTTTTGTCACTTTCTATGATGTCAGCTAGCATGCCGTATAATCCTAACACTGTTCCTATACTTGAGGGGTCAAACTTTGGTTCATGGAAATCAAGCATCATGATTTATCTGGGTTGTATGGACTTAGACCTTGCATTCAGGATGGACGAACTTGCTCCTCTTACTGAAGTGAGCACAGATGCTCAGAGGGTTCAGTACGAGAAGTGGGAGCGTTCTAACCGCTTAGGTCTTATGATCATGCAGCAGGGAATCCCAGAACATGTTCGAGGAGCCATTTCTGCTGAAGAAAGTAATGCTAAAAACTATCTTGCTGAGCTGGAGAATGTCTATGTCAAAAATGACAAGGCCGAAGTGGGGATGCTTTTAGCAAAACTCACCTCCATAAGGTATACTGGCAATGGTAGTGTTCGGGAGCATATACTGAGCATGTCCCAAATAGCCAAGAGGCTAAAGGTCCTGGATTTGGTTTTACCAGATGACCTGTTAGTCCATCTCACTTTGAATTCTCTTCCACTATAGTATGGGCAGATCAGGACTTCATATAACTGCCAGCCGACCAAATGGACTCTTAACGAGCTCATTGCTCATTGTGTGGATGAGGAGGAAAAGTTGTTGGCTACTAAGAGGGAGAGTGCTCATCTGGTCTCTTCAGCAGATAAGGGCAAGAACAAAAAAAGAAAGAAGATTGCTGAGAATAAGACTGCTAATAAAGGTCATGTGCAAAAGAAGCCTAAGGAATTAAAATGCTTCTTCTGTAGTAAGTCTGGACACTTAAAGAAGGACTGTCCTAAATACGTCACATGGCATGTCAAGAAGGGTAAGTACCTTATTTTAGTCTATTCTGAGGTTAATTTAACTTCAGCTCCTAGAAACACTTATTGGATGGATTCTAGTGCTACCGCTCACATAAGTGTTTCATTGCAGGGTTGCCTTAGCTAACGAAAGCCAACTGACGGTGAAAGATACGTCTATGTGGGAAATGGTGAGCCGGTGGAAGTGGAGGCAATTGGGCATATTAGATTGTGTTTAAGAACTGGTTGTTTTTTGGATCTTGTAGATACTTTTGTTATTCTAACGTTTAGACGAAATTTAATTTTTGTTTCTTATTTGGAAAATTTTGGTTTTACTTATTCATTTGGAGACAATTTATTTACTTTATCTATGGATTCAAAAAATTTTTATACTGGCTTCTTGAATGCATGTGATAATCTATATATGTTGGATATTAATGATTATTATAATGAAACCCTGCAGGTTAGTACTATAAGTACCAAAAGGAAGCGAAATATTGATAATTCAGCTGAACTTTGGCACAAACGTTTGGGTCACATATCCAAATCTAGAATAGAACGTCTTGTGTCAGATGGTATCCTAAACACACTTGATTACACAGATTTAGACTCATGTGTTGAGTGTATTAAAGGCAAACAGACTAAACAAAAGAGACTAGGTGCCAACAGATCATCAAACGTCTTAGAATTGATACATACGGACATCTGTGGTCCATTCCCTATAGCAACAAGGAATGTCCAAAGATACTTCATATCATTCATAGACGATTACTCACGTTACGGATACCTATATCTCATTCATGAGAAATCTGAGTCTCTGGACGTTTTCAAATCTTATAAGGCTGAAGTTGAAAACCAACTTGGAAATAAGATTAAATGCGTTAGATCTAATCGTGGTGGTGAGTACTACAGTAGATATGACGGTACAAGTGAACAATGTCCAGGACCATTTGCTATTTTCATACAGGACTGTGGTATAGTCCCTCAATACACCATGCCTGGTACACCCAGCATGAATGGTGTATCTGAGAGACGTAACAGGACTCTTATGGATATGGTTAGAAGTATGATTAGTCATTCTTCTTTACCTGAGTCTCTGTGGGGAGAAGCATTAAAGACAACAGTCTATCTTCTTAACAGAGTACCAACTAAAGCAGCTACAAAAGTACCTTATGAGCTTTGGACTGGACCCAAGCCCAGTCTAAAGCACCTTCATGTTTAGGGATGTCCTGCTGAGGCTAGGCCTTATAGGCCTAATGAGACAAAATTGGACTCCAAAACTATTAGTAGCTACTTTGTTGGTTATTCTTAGTGATCTCGAGGTTTTAAGTTTTATAATCCTACTTCCAGATCTATTTTTGAGACGGGAATTGCAAAATTCTTTGAGGATGTTGAGTTTGGGGGGAGAAGTAAGGTTAGAAACATTGTCTTTGAGGAGGGATCGAGTCAGGAACACTCAGTGTCGATTCCCATCATTGCTCCTAGCAGTGTTCTGGTTCCTACGCCTGTCACTATTCCAGAAGCACATCAAGTTTCAATACAAGACAATGTTCAACAACTTCCTCATCAGGATGAAGAAGTCATTCTTCCTCAAGTACAAGCTCAACAACCTCAAGAATTTGAGCCATAACCTGTGCCTTTAAGGAGGTCCACTAGAGAGAGAAGAAATGCTATTCCAGATGATTATGTAGTATATCTTCAGGAACATGAGGATATTGTAGACATGGTGGAAGATGATCCAGTCAGCTTTCATCATGTCATGCAGGATCCTAACTCTCACAAGTGAATTAAGGCAATGGGTGAAGAATATAAATCTATGCAAGACAATCAAGTTTGGGATCTTATCCCATTACCTGAAGGAAAGAAACCTATTGGTTGCAAATGGATATTTAAGACCAAGAGGGATTTTAATGGTAATGTGGAAAGATATAAGGCTCGTCTTGTAGCTAAAGGCTTCACTCAGAAAAAAGGGATTAACTATAAAGAGACCTTCTCTCCAGTATCATCGAATGACTCTTTTAGGACAATCATGGCTCCAGTTGCACACTTTGATCTTGAGTTACATCAAATGGATGTGAAGACTGCATTTCTCAATGGAGACATTGATGAAACCATCTATATGGTGCAACCATAAAACTTTGTGTCTGGAGACCCAAAACGACTGGTATGCAGACTAAAAAAATCCATTTATGGACTCAAGCAGGCTTATTGTCAGTGGTACTTCAAGTTCCATGAAGTAGTTGTCTCTTTCGGTTTTGAGACAAATGCTGTGGAAGATTGTGTATATCACAAGTTCGGCGGGAGTAGGTTTATCTTTTTGGTCTTATATGTGGATGACATATTGCTTGCTACTAACTATAAGGACTTGCTGCACGAGACCAAAATCTTTCTCTCAAAACACTTTGAGATGAAAGATTTAGGTGAAGCTTCTTTTGTATTAGGGATTCAAATACATCGAGACCGTACTCGAGGTATTCTTGGATTATCACAAAAGGGCTATGTTGAGAAAGTTCTCAAGAGATTTAGTATGCCTAACAGTAGACCAATTGATACCCCAGTTGCTAAAGGAGATAAATTCAGTTTTGATCAATGTCCAAAGGGTGAACTTGAGATTCAGGAGATACAGAAGATTCCTTATGCGTCAGCAGTTGGGAGTATGATGTATGCTCAAGTTTGCACTCGTCCAGATATTTCATTCATAGTTGGCATGTTAGGGCGATATCTCAACAATCCAGGAATGGATCATTGGAAAGCAACCAAAAGAGTCTTGAGATATCTTCAGAGAACAAAGGGACATATGCTCACATACAGGAGATCAGATTAGCTTGAGATCATTGGGTATACTGATTCTGATTTCGTGGGATGCCAAGACAGTAGAAAATCCACATCAGGCTACATATATCTCTTGGCTGGTGGTGCTATTTCATGGAAGAGTGTGAAACAAACTCTAGTAGCTACCTCCACCATGGAAGCAGAATTTGTAGCAAGTTATGAGGCATCCAATCAGGCAATCTGGCTGAGGAACTTTGTCACAGGGCTGCACATTGTGAATGACATTGAAAAGCCATTAAAGTTATACTGTGATAATAACTCATCAGTTTTATTCTCCAACAACAACAGAAGCTCTTCTCGATCGAGACACATTGGGATAAAGTTTATGGCTGTGAGGGAAAGAGTACAGAGTGGACAGATATCCATAGAGCATATTAGAACGAATTCCATGATTGCGGATCCGCTCACTAAGGTTGTGATACCGAAAGTTTTTCATGAGCACACTGCTCATATGGGTGTCACATTATTTGAGACTATTTAGTTTCAGTGGGAGTTTGTTCATTAAGTTTGCATTAAGTTTTATATATGCTCTTTTTGACATTGGATATATTTTATAAAGTACATTCAGTTTCTGCAGAAAAATGAGTTTTTCTTTCATTTTATTATGTGTTTTACACTCTGTATTATATTTATGTTTGATCTCACTTAAGATTGACCAGTTGGAAACAGACATGATTAGATCACATTACATGTAGTTTCCATGCTACACTCCTATTATTAATCTATGTCATTTGAGAGTATTGGTAATATGATTGATGGTGGTTTGAGTCACGATGAATGTGGCGACTGGCCCTTCAGTCCTTTATCGATATAATCAATGGACGAGATTGTTTGAGGCACCTTCAGTATGACTGCTTTTATGAGCTCATTAAAGTATATACATTTACATTTAATATATGTTAGGCCAAGTGGAAGATTGTTATAATTAATTTTATATTGTTAAAATTAATCCTAAATGTGGGCTAAATATATTTAAATATTAAATGTGTATTGCAGTCAAATTAAAATTTTGATCAAATTAGGATTGTTGACTATTGAGGTGTCCTACTCGTAATAGGATTATAAGTGTAGAGACCATTAAGTAATTTCTATTTTGTTAAAGGACCAAAATAGAAATTAATTAATTTATTCAGTTATAAATAAGGGGTCATGGTCTCCGGGGAAACATAACAATTTTGAGAGAACATTACATTCCTTCAGTGGTGCTTCCGCTAAACCTAAAGTGTGTATCCCCTAGAATGCGACAAACCCCAAAATCGTCAACAACATCAACATACGATGATGTCAGGTATGCAATTTTGCCCTTTGCAATTTAATTTTAATAATTCAGTGATCTATGTATATTTTAGATTTTAGGAGAATCAAATTTTCTTCCTCTTTCACTAAAAACCCTAAAACAACAGTGTAGGGAGGAGAAAAATCCCCAGCCGAGGGGAGAACATTTCATTTGCTTTTGTTCAATGTAAAAAATGTAATTTCTATGTTTTTGTAAACTCAGTTTTCTCTGTATATGAAAAGCCTGCAAATAATTGACTTTGAAAACTTTTTTGCTAAATTGCCTGGCCTGTCCTGGCCTTGATCATTTATGAGTTTTTGTCCTTTTTTTTAAGGGTCAAATATATTCTTATAATTCTAATAAAAACATATATATTCTTATAATATAAATCATATATCTCAAGTTGAATTTTATATTTTTGAGAGAATGTACTTATTTTAATTACGACGATAGTAAAAATGGTTCGATTTTAATAAAAAAAATATTCTATCTAAATTGACAGTATATATATTCAACAAATAAAAATTAAATAAAATTAATTATTCTTTTATTATTATTTTGATAACAATTTATTCTTCAAAAAAATTAGTTATAAAATTTTTCTAAAAATATAATATATTGAAAAGTATATTTTATAAAAAATTAAATTCTAACTTATGATGGTTTATTTCTGATAAAAAATATATATATGATTAAAAATAATTAAATTCTAACTCGAAATATAAATAATATTATCGGTTTTGACCATGTGTAACGCTGTATATGTGAATGTCGATCATTATGCATATTATATAAAATAAGAAATAGAAGGATAGATTGCTTTAAAGGGAGGAGAATCGAAGAGATTGGATGGGTTGAAAAAATATTTAGTTTTATGGAAGTGGGAGAAAATTCTAGTTATAAAATTAAAATATTTTTCTTTACTAGGAGTTAAAATTGTTTATAATTCAATTCAAAGTTCAAATAGTTTTAAGATTTTTCTCATTCATTTTTTTTTGTCAATTTCCTTTCATTTTATTCTTATTCATCCATGGTGTTAAAGTTAATGGAGCGTTTTCTTCTAAATAATTTTCAAATAAAAGAAAATTTTAAAAATTTATTTGGATTTAAATTTTATTTGCGTAAACATACATACATATACATATATATATATATGCATCCTCTATTTTAAATGGTAATAGTTATTTTATTTTTTATTAAGATTTTATTGCAATAATTTTGTTTTATAATGTGTGATTTTTTATCAATTATTTTTTTTTTGCAAAATAATTATAACAAATTTCAATAAAAATAAAATATATCCTGATAAAAATTATAATATTTATTGATATTTAAAAAGTATTAACATGTCCCGTTAAAATGACCATTAAATCTTACATTATAATAATTTATTGTTCAAACTTTATAAATAAAATCACGTCTCTATTTCAAACTATGCAAGTCTCCTAAGTTTAAATTATACCTAAATTGTAATAAATATAGCAAAATAAACAAATTAATATGCCTAAAATATACTGAGTAATATATCTAAATTATGCCAAATATTTAAGATAGTTGGTACATTACACCTAAAATATCATGTTTCTAAATGATATACTTATAAGCAATACGTGGCAAATATAGCAAAATATGAAACTAATATGCCTAAAATATGTCAAATACAACAATATAAAAAAAATAATGTATCTAAAATATTCTAAGTGATATATCTAAATTAAACCAAATATACTAAATGATACAACAAAAATAACAAATTATGAAACTGATATACTTATAATATTCCAAACACAACAAAATAAAAAAGTGATATACCTATAAATATACATAAAATGTCTTTAGCGATATATCTCAAATATACCAAATATTTACTATGTTGATTATGGCTGATATTTGCAAAATAAGAAACTCATATGTTTAAAATATGCCAAATTCAACAACAAAAGAAAAAATGATATATCTAAAATACACTTAGTGGTATATCTAAAATACACTTAATGATATACCTAAAATATACTAAATATATACTAGCGACATATCTCAATTTACCTAAATTATAACAAAAATACAAAAATATAAAATTGATATGCCTAAAATATGTCAAATACAACAAAATAGAAAAATAATATACCTAAAATAGTACTAAAATATACTCAGTTATATACGTAAAATATATCAAATATATACTAAGTGATATACTCAAATTATACATAAATTATAACAAATTTAGCAAAAATAATTAACTATTATGCCTAAAATATGCTAAATAAAACATAATATAAAACTGATATATCTAAAATATATCTAGCAACACACCTTAAACATACCAAATATATAATGAGTGATGTATCTAAAATTTACAAAAAATTATAGCAAATATATGAAAATATAAAATTGGTATGCCCAACATATACCCAATACAACAAAGTAGAAAACTAAAATATCTAAAATATACTTCGTGATGTACCTAAAATATACCAAATGATATACATAAATTGTATCGAAATTATAACAAATATTATAAAATATGAAACTGATATACCTAAATTGTGCTAAATAAAATAAAACATAAAACTAATATACCTAATATATCCTCAAAGATATACCTGAAATATACAATATATCTACTAAGTGATATATCTAAAATTCACATGAATTATAGCAAAAATAAGAAGATAGAAAATTGATATGTCTAAAGTATGTCAAATACAACAAAATATAAAAATGATATACTTAAAATATACCTAAAATATATTTAGTGATATATCTAAAATATACAAATATATGCTAAGTGATAAATTATAGCAAATGTATCAAAATACGAAAATGATGTGCCTAAAATATATTTAGTGATATACCTAGGATATATTAAGAGATATACTTAAATTACACATAAATTATAATAAATATAGCAAAATAAAAAATTAATATGCTTAAAATATGTTAAATACAACAAAATAGAAAATTGATATACCCAGCATCTACATATATCTAAAATATATCAAGTGATATGCCTAAAATATACTTAAATTATATTAAATATATACTGAGTGATATACCAAAAGTATACCTAAATAATAACGAAAAACTAATATGACTAAAATATTTCAAATATAGCAAAAAAGAAAAATTGATATCTAAAATATATTTAATGATATACCGAAAATATACTCACGAAATAAATAATGCCAACAAATTTGTTATACATGTTTGCAGAGGTTCTTTTTCCCTTAATTCTAAAAGGTTTTGGTAATAATCTTAAATCAAATGAAAATATTATTATCAAACTCAATCTAAAATTAATAAAAAAGCCATCCTGTTTAAATTCAAACTATGTTTTAAACCTTAATTTTTTTTAAGTAAATTAGATTTTGAGTTTTGATTTTGACTCAGTTGTATGCTCTAAATCTATGCAAGACTGTTGACATAAGAAAAAATATTATATATATTAGATAATATATGGATGAATACTATATTAAATTAATTTTATCTTTTTAAGATTATGATTAATTTTATTCTATTCAACTTAGAATTCAATTTAGTTGTAATCTTTTATTCTACTTACACCACTGTAAATACCTCATTATAGGTGGTTCATAGGACAGTTAAAAATATAGAAATTTCTCATATTTTATCATTCTTTATCTTTTTTCTTCTTTATTTACAGTACATTATCAGCACGAAGCTCTAATCAATTTATTCATTATAAGCTTTCAAGTTTAAAGTTATTATTCTAATTTTTTTTCTTTCTATTTTTTTAGCATAATATTATATTATATATATTATTAAAAGAATAAAATATAAATGAAGTGAAATAGTAATTATTATAAAGTGAGAAAAATATTAATTTTTTATGTGTTAACTCTACGAATTTAAACCAGAAACTCGTATTTAAGATATTTTAAATTTTTTAATTGGATTGTATTTTATAATAAATAAAAATGGTTAAGTTACACTATATTCATCAGAAGCGTATAAATTTTAAAATTTTTATATTTTGGTATGATCATATTAGTCATTCGGATTTAGACACGATGTGATATATTATTCAGAATACAAATGAACATCCACTGAAAAATTAAAAAATTCTTTTGTTCGATGATTACTTTTATGCTTATTATGCTCAAAGTAAATTAACTGTGAACATATAGAAATATTTATAGTCATATATATTTCAATCTTATGGACCATTTAAATAATTTATATTTTTAATTGATGCTTCAACTCGATGGTCACATATTTATTTATTGTCAACTCATAATATTGCTTTTACTAAATTTTTAGCTCAAATTATAAATGTCAAGGAGTTTCTTGATTATTAATCAAGATAATTTATTTAGATAATACATATGAATTCACCTGAAAAAATATTTTATGAATATATTACCATTGAACATTTTATTGCATATGTTCATACTCAATATGGTTTAGTATAATCATGATTAAGATTTTGTGATAAATCATTCTTATATTTATGAAATTAAATTTTTTTATATTTGTTTGGATATATGTTTAGATGCATATTATTGTTTATATTACACTGTTAATTTATATTTGATTTCTATACATTGCAGTTTTTTCACTTTATAACTTGTGTTTATCTAACATAATATATCTTATTTAAAATTCGCGATATTAAAATTTCTCGTTTAAGCATATATTTTTTTATTGCATCTCCACAAAGAACTAAAATTGATTATTAACATTATCTTGATATATATGTATGCTTTGATTATTTATGTTATATATTATGGACATTTAATAATAAATTTCTAAGGCAATATTTTTAGTGAGTTGATTTTCACTCCATTAGGGAGAGTTAAAAGTAAAGGGCTAAAAATAAAATATATTAGTTAGAATACACTAACTTTACTCAATCTTGATACATGCACAAATTAATATGAACTGAAAGTTCAAAAACTAATTCGTTTGCATAATGCTGTAAATCAGTTATCAGATATATTTATAAATACCCAGTAGATATTCAAATCATATATTTCAGCTGCTAATACTCTTGCTTGATTGATTGTCCCCATAGGACATCTTATTAGTGTGACAGCTAATAGATATAATATACGTCAGAAGCGTAATAGACTACTTTGTTCAAAATATTAATTTTTGAGATAAGAAAAAATTAATAATTTTAAAATGATACTACTGAAGAGGTCAAAAGCAACATAAGTCAATAACCATATATTTCTAGAGAAGTAACTCCAAAAGTGGTTTCAGTACCGTAAAATTATGAGATCTCATTAAAATCTAGAAATATGTGGAAAGAGATCAAATTATTGTTGATAATATGTTTGCATATGTTGCTATTGAAATTATCAAAGTATGCTTGAGCCTAAAAATATTTAAAATTATCGACGTCAAAGTGATTGGCCATAATGGAAAGTAATCAAGGCTGAGCCAGATTCATTTGCTAAACATACAATATTTGAACCAATAGTACAGACACTAGAAGATGTCATATCCATAGGTATTGCATGTAAAAGAAATAAATCATATGAGATTATGAAAAAGTACATTTTTTCTATTATGAATGCAATTACTTTTAAAATTAGTTTTAAAATCCTGAAAGGCTCGATGTTATATTATAATAATTTGCTCGTATAGCTCTTAAGAGAAGTGAGTTAAATGAAATTGTGAAATACAAGGCACAACTTGTGGCATAATAATTATCACAAAGACTTTGTATAGATTATAATTGGATGTATTCTCCTGTTATGGATGCTATCACTTTTAGATTTTTGATTAGTTTGACAGCCTCTAAAGGGCTTGACATATATTTGATAGATATTGTAACAGCTTATTTATATGGTTCATTGAATAATAACATATATATGAAAATTTTAGAAGAGTTTAAGATGCCTAAAACATATAATTAAAAATCTAGACAAATGTACTCCATTGAACTCCAAATATCCTTATATGAGCTAAAATAATCTGGGCGAATGTGGTACAATCGTCTCAGTGAATACTTAATGAATAATGGATACATAAATAATCCTCTTTGCCCATGTGTTTTTGTTAAAAAGATAAATTCTGGATTTGCTATAGTTGCAGTTTATATCGACGATTTAAATATAGTGAGAACTCAATAAGATATCTCAATTACTGCAAAAAATTTGAGAAAGAAATTTGAAATGAAAGATTTTGAAAAAATGAAATTTTATCTTGAATTTTAAGTTCAATATCTGTCAAATGAAATTTTTCTCCATCAATTATCATAAATTGAAAAAAAATGTTAAAATAATTTTATATGGATAAAACTTATTCATTAAACACTCCAATGGTTGTTCGTTCTCTTGATGTAAAAAGAAATCATTTTCGCCCTCGAGAAGATAATGAATAGATTATTGGTTATGGAGTACTATATCTCAATGAAATAGGGACACTTTTATATTTTGCTAACAATACAAGACCAGATATTACTTTTGCAGTTAACTTACTTGCAAGATTTAGTTCAACACTAACTTAAAGGCATTGGAATGGAGTGAAATATGTTATACGCTAGCTGCGTGACACATCTGATATGGATTTATTTTTTTTAAAAGGAATAAAGTCTAAATTGACAGGACATGCTGATATTGGATATCTTTCCGATCCTCATAAAGCCTGATCCCAAATAGATTATGTCTTTACATATAATAACACTGCTATTTCATGGCGATCTGTGAAACAAACAATCACTGCTGCTTCATCAAATCATTCAGAGATATTAGCTATTCATGAAGCTGGCCGTGAATGTGTATGATTGAGAAGCATAATTGAACATATTAGAAGACGGATTACCTATAAGTAAGCAACCAACAATATTACATGAAGATAATACAACATGTATTATACAAATTAAATGAGGATACATAAAAGATGATATAACTAAATATATATCACAAAAGTTCTTTTATACTCGTGAACTTATGAAGAAATAATAAGTTGATATTTGCAAAGTTCGTTCAAGTGACAATCCAGCAGATTTGTTCACGAAAGTATTTGTTCACGAAATTATTGTCAACATCAATTTTCAGACACATGTACACAATATTGAAATGCGCTCACTTAGAGATATGTCTTAGCCAGTTGTATTCTTGATGGAAAGTTACTTATGAATATTGTACTATTTTTCCTTCGCTAAATTTTTATTCCACTGAATTTTTTTTATTAAGATTTTAACGAGTCATATTCATAGGAATAATCATCCAAAGAGAAATGTTAGATAATATGTGAATGACAACTATATTAAATTAACTTTACCCTATTAAGATTATGATTAGTTTTATCATATTTAAATTATAATTCAATTTAGTTGTAATTTTTTATTTTATTTACACCATTATAAATATTTCATTATAGATGATTCATAGAACAATTAAAAATAAAAAAATTTCTTATATTTTATCATTCTCTATCTCTTATCTTCTTTATTTATAATAATATACATATTTTTCACCATATACGCTGCGTGGATAGAAAGGCTTTAAAACAAGTATTGTGTGAAATATACTTGAATTAATTTAGAATAAGGGTCCAGAAAATAAAAACAAAAAACACAAATATGCAAAATTAGTAAAAAATAAAAAAATAAAAATATCGCTGAAACTCTAAGTCCACCGTCGGATCTAATGAATGGACCAGATTAATTAAATTTGAGAAATTAAAATTTTGCTAAAAATTCGAAATGTGGGTCAATCGCCAGTTTCCGCCAAATTAGAATTTGAGATTGAAAAAATTGTAATAGAAGAGACAAGGGAGGGAACTCTCATACAGAAGTAACAGAACACGAAGATAGCAGCAATGGAAATTAACAGCCCACCTCCATGTCAAAACACCGTCACCGTCCATCGAAAATCCTCACCGGAGAGCTCGGCCTGTTGAAAAATACCAACCATTTGGTATTATTTTGACTATGTAAAATAAAAAATAATAATAATAAATGGTTGTTGGCCTAATTAAGTTAGGCCAACAACCTCATGGGAAGGCCTATATATATGGCCTTCCCCTTCTTCTTCAAAACACACACAAATTAAGAGAAAAAAAAAACATTAGTGAATTGTGAGAGAGAATTATTTGGGGAGTGACAAAATAGTGAAGTAGTTTAATTTTAGGAGTGTTTGGGAAACACTTGAATGCCATTATTTTGGGTTTATCTCAATTATAATAATTGTACCTCTAGAAATATTTCTAGAGAAGTCTCTCTTGTAAGCCTACTATTTTTAATAGTGGAAGAATATTTTTCGGAGTTTGTCTCGTGGACGTAGCCCAAAGTAAAAGGGTGAACCACGTTAAATTCGGTGTGTTATTTTGTCTCAGTTTTATAACTATTATCAAGTGTAGTTGTTTTGTTATATTGTGCTATTAATTATCCGAGTGAAATTCTGTCTAAGGAGACTGGGTTTTAAGCGGGACCGCCTGTGACCCCTCCAGCCTTTCCTGGGAATTTTCTTGGTATTTATTTTTAGTACAATATTTTATACACTATTTACTTGTATAATAGTAAGTAATTTGCGTGCTATTTACTTCCGCTGCACAACAAGTGGTATCAGAGCTGTGGTTCAAGCACACAGTATTGGAGTTAACCTCTTTGTATTAAAGAGATGGAGACAAAGATAAACAAGATGATCAGCCTAAATGGCTCGAATTACCACATATGGAGAAACAAGATGAATGATCTCCTATTTGTGACGAAAATGCATTTGCCTGTATTCACCACATCAAAACCTGGTGATAAATCAGATGAAGACTGGAAGTTCGAGCATGAGCAAGTGTGTGGTTTTATCCGACAGTTTGTCGAAGACAATGTGTATAATCACATTTGTAAAGAGACTCATGCTAAATCCCTATGGGAGAAGCTTGAAAAGTTATATGCTTCTAAAACAGGGAACAACAAGTTGCTCTATTTGACTAAACTGGTCAAAATTAGTTACCGAGAAGGTACATCTTTGGCGGATCACTTGAATGAATTTCAAGGTTTTGTGGACCAGTTGTCAGGAATGAGCATAAAATTTGATGATGAGGTACTCAGTCTTTTACTACTTTCCTCTTTGCCAGAGTCTTGGGAGACTTTGAAGATTTCCATCACTAATTCAGCAGTCGATGGTATTGTTAGTTTGGAATCCGTCAAGAGTTCAATTATGAATGAAGAGATGAGAAGGAGATCTCAAAATTCAGTATCTACATCTCAACCAGATGTTCTGGTTACTGATTCTAGAGGAAGGAGCAAGTTCAGGAGTTCAAATACCAGAGATAAAAGTCGAGGAAAATCAAACAAATATGCAAATGTTGAATGCCATCACTGTAAAAAGAAGGGACATATCAAGAAATTCTGTCGAAAGTTCAAACAGGAGAAGAACAAAGGCAAAGAGATTAAGCGAGATGATAGCAGTGATGATGAACGAGAAACCATGGCTGCCACCATTGAAGAATTTCATGTTATTTTTTATGATAATGATGTGAATATTGCATCCAGTGAATTGGACTGGGTAGGTGATAGTGGTGCCACCATTCATGCCACATCACATAAAGAATTTTTCTCAACATATAAACAAGGAGATTTTGGTGTTGTCAAAATGGGAGACAAGGGTATAGCCAAGATCATCGGCAGAGGTGATATTTGTTTAAAGACGGAAAATGGGATGAGATTATTTTTGAAAGATGTCAGACATGTTCCCAACCTTCGGCTAAACCTGATTTCCATTGGTATGCTTGATGATGAAGGTTTCAGTAGTACTTTCAAGGATGGTCAATGGAAACTTACTAAAGGCTCCTTGGTATATGGAAAAGGTAAAAAGTGCTCCAAGCTATATGTGATGCAAGCAAAGCTCTCCGGTGATTCTGTGAATGCAGTGGAGAAAGAAAATATGACTGAATTATGGCATAGAAGACTCAGTCATATGGGCGAGAAAGGGATGGCACAATTGGTAAAGAAGAATGTATTATCTGGAGTTGATAAAGTGGATTTGAAGAAATGTGCTGACTGTCTGGCTGGAAAACAAAACAGAGTTGCTTTCAAAGGTTCCACTCCTTCCAGAATGAAGAATGTATTGGATCTGATTCACTCAGATCTGTGTGGACCAATGTCAAAGTCACTTGGTGGTGCTCAATACTTTGTGACTTTCATTGATGATCATTCAAGGAAAATGTGGGTATATACTTTGAAGTCAAAAGACCAAGTAATAGACGTGTTCAAGCAATTTCATGCCTTAGTTGAAAGGGAGACTGGGAAGAAGTTAAAATGCATTCGGACAGACAATGGTGGAGAATACATGGGATCATTTGATACCTACTGCAAGGAGCATGGTATCCGACATCAAACAACACCTCCAAAAATGCCGCAATTGAACGGTTTAGCGGAGAGGATGAACAGGACTTTGATGGAGAGAGTTAGATGTTTACTATCACATTCAAAGTTGCCTAAGATTTTTTGGGGTGAAGCTCTATACTCAGTAGTACATGTACTCAATTTTTCACCCTGTGTTCCTCTTCAATATAATACACCAGAAAAGGTATGGTCAAGAAAGGATGTTTCCTATAATCATTTAAAGGTGTTTGGTTGCAAAGCTTTTGTGCACATTCCTAAGGATGAGAGGTCAAAGCTTGATGTCAAGACACGTGAATGTGTATTTATTGGTTATGGTCAAGATCATGATCAGCTTGGCTATAGATTTTATGATCCAGTTCAGAAAAAGCTTCTTAGAAGTCGTGATGCCATATTTGTTGAAGATCAAACCATTGAAGACATTAACAAAGTGAAAAGGGATATTCCCGAATCCAATGGTGATTCAACAAACTTAAAGCTAGTTCCTCCACAGGCGGTGCCAAGACAAGTTGGAAATGAAATCCAAAATCGTCAGCCAGAAAATGCTGACATCGATGCTCCTACAGAGGTCCAATCGGATGATGATGAGGACCAGATTGAAAATCAGCCACCACCACCAGTAGAAGTTCCTCAGGTTCCATTGAGAAGATCTATTAGAACTCGACAACCTTCTACTAGATACTCGGATGATCAGTACGTGTTACTCACTGATGGGGGAGAACCTGAGGATTACCAAGAAGCTATGACAGATGAGAAGAGGAAGAAATGGATTGAAGCCATGCAAGATGAGATAAAATCTTTGCATGATAATAAAACTTTTGAGCTTGTGAAGTTGCCAACAGGCAAGAGGGCTTTGAAGAATAAATGGGTGTTCAGGATAAAGCATGATGAACACAGTTCCCAGCCACGATTCAAAGCCAGATTAGTTGTTAAGGGATTCAGCCAAAGGAAAGGGATTGACTTTGATGAGATTTTTTCACCAGTGGTGAAGATGACATCCATTCGTACAGTACTGGGATTAGCTGCAAGTCTCAACTTGGAGATTGAGCAAATGGATGTAAAGACTGCCTTCCTTCACGGTGACTTGGAGGAAGAGATATACATGGAACAACCAGAGGGTTTCAAAGAAAAAGGAAAAGAGGATTATGTTTGCAAGTTAAAGAAAAGCTTATATTCACTTTATTGTGATAGTCAGAGCGCTATCCACCTTGGGAAGAATTCCTCCTTTCACTCAAGATCAAAACATATTGATGTGAGATACCACTGGATCAGAGATGTGTTGGAGAAAAAGATTTTACAGCTTGAAAAGATTCATACTGAAGAAAATGGTGCAGATATGTTAACAAAGATTCTACCAAGGGAAAAGTTTGAGTTTTGTCGATCATCTACAGGAATGACAGTTAATTTATATGGTTGGTAGAGGGAGATTTGTTGAAAAATACCAACCATTTGGTATTATTTTGACTATGTAAAATAAAAAATAATAATAATAAATGGTTGTTGGCCTAATTAAGTTAGGCCAACAACCTCATGGGAAGGCCTATATATATGGCCTTCCCCTTCTTCTTCAAAACACACACAAATTAAGAGAAAAAAAAAACATTAGTGAATTGTGAGAGAGAGAGAATTATTTGGGGAGTGACAAAATAGTGAAGTAGTTTAATTTTAGGAGTGTTTGGGAAACACTTGAATGCCATTATTTTGGGTTTATCTCAATTATAATAATTGTACCTCTAGAAATATTTCTAGAGAAGTCTCTCTTGTAAGCCTACTATTTTTAATAGTGGAAGAATATTTTTCGGAGTTTGTCCCGTGGACGTAGCCCAAAGTAAAAGGGTGAACCACGTTAAATTCGGTGTGTTATTTTGTCTCAGTTTTATAACTATTATCAAGTGTAGTTGTTTTGTTATATTGTGCTATTAATTATTCGAGTGAAATTCTGTCTAAGGAGACTGGGTTTTAAGCGGGACCGCCTGTGACCCCTCCAGCCTTTCCTGGGAATTTTCTTGGTATTTATTTTTAGTACAATATTTTATACACTATTTACTTGTATAATAGTAAGTAATTTGCGTGCTATTTACTTCCGCTGCACAACACGGCGTACGCCTTACTCAATCCCTCCTCAAACCTTCATCCCTCCATCATCATCACCAAATTCAAATAAACCAGAAATTACTCCATTTCCAGTTCACGAAATTATGTCAATGAAAATTCCTCAAAATCCTCCGCCAGTAGGTACAGATTCTGAGAACCTCAAAGTTTATCTTAGAATTCGACCTCTTGTGCCTCGGAAGCCAACCAAAGATGTTACAGGTCAAAATTTCAGGCAGAGGTACAAAAATGCTTGGTCTCAAAACCCCGTAGCGAAGAAGAGTACCGCAAGAGAGAATAATACGAAGAAAAAGAGTAGCGAGGTTTGTATTTCAATAAACGATTATCAATCAGTGACTTTATCGCCGCCCAAAGCCTTGCAGGAGTCTAAACGGATCAAATCTATGGTATACTCACATGTTTTTGCCTCTGATTCATCTCAGGTACGCTTTCTATAAAATTGTCACTCTTGATTGTTTTGTACTCTGTCATAACCATCCTAGATTTCGTGTTTGTTTATAGAATGCAGTTTAGGAGACGATGTTGAAGCTTGTGGTGGAGGATTTTCTTAACGGTAAAAAAGGAATGTTAGCTGCTCCGGGGCCTAGTGGTTCATGCAAAACTCATACAGTGTTTGGGACTGCCAGAGAGCCTGGGATGGTTCCACTTGCACTTCAACACATTTTCAAACAGACCAATGTAAGTGACTCTAAGTTGACAAGGTAAATTACAACGTTATGCCGAATTTGGTGCCTCAATAGGGTTAGTGACTTTTCATGGGAGAATCTTTATGCTGACTTAGGCAAAATTTGTGCGATTTCATTTAGGGGATTAGAAATTATTGTGATATGAGCATGTTCTTAGGTAGCCGTTGTTGGCTACTTGGGTTCATTTCTCTATTTGGCCACGTTACAGATCATTGTACATATCCATTTTTGAAATATATTCTGAAGGAGGGAAGGCAGAGAGAATGTTTGATTTATCCCCAGATGGAACTGACTTGTCCATGCAGCAGTCAACTATTAAAGGTCTCCAAGAGGTTGAGAGCTGTTTATTCTGTATGTTAAATGATTGCTGTTTATCTATATTGATGTACACACTGAGAGTCTGTCACTTATTACTTGATTCGTGTGAGCAGGTTGCAGTCACTGATGAGGCACAGGCAGAAACCTTGATAGCTTCTGCCATGTTAAAGCGTGCCACTGCCAGTACCAACTCAAACAGTGAATCAAGGTGCTTCATGAATAAAAATATTTATTTACTTCCCTGAATTGTAGTTGCTGCTAAATGAAAGATGTGGATGCATCCGTCAGCAAATGTTAGATTGTTTCTACCTAGTACCTATATATCTTAGTGTTTGTTCTTATTTATCTGCATTTTGTCATACATTTATCTGGTTAGAATTTCTCTTGCTGCCTTTGCCTTTTACTCATTTTTTTAATGACATAAATTTCTAGTTATTGACTAGTATTGCAGTGTTCTTACACGACTTTTTGTAGGATTCTTAATTTTCATGGTAAGCTCGTGGTTAATTTTGTGATTTTTTTCCCATTTTTATATGCTTGCAGCCGGTCACAGTGCATAATAAACATCCATAGTCTCGTTAACCAGTGCAATGAAGGACTAGATGTTCAATCAAATAATGCTGTCCTAACTATTGTTGATCTAGCTGGAGCTGAAAGAGAAAGGAAAACAGGAAATCAGGTTTCAGATATGTTTTTTTCTCTTAGTACAATTAGCTACTTCTCAATACTTCGTGATCTTTTGCAATTTTAGTTGCAAAACACATCCCAGGGATAGTAACATCAATACACCTTGGTAAATATTTTTCCTTTTTTTTTGGCTTCCTATTAATATATTAAAGAGAAAGGTCTCCTTTTACCTTGATATTGTTTTGGTCTGATGAACATCCTGGAAGTTTCGAAATCCTATAACTGCTGGAATTTTAGGTGCTAATATATTTCCATTAGATCTTCATAGAAGTGTTTGAGTGATGATTTTCTTTTACTTCTCTTTTCTTCTCCACTTCCTGTCAAATGAAACAATAAGCATCAATAAAAGTGGAAAGAATATATTTGAGATTCCAAATGGCACTGCAGATTCCTTTGATCTCAACATTGGTTTATCATTTTGCAGGGGTCAAGATTACTTGAAAGCAATTTCATCAACAACACATCGATGGTTTTTGGCTTGTGCCTAAGAGTATGCAATCTTAATTCAGTTTCTTGGATTTCCAAGCATCCTTGTCATTTACTTGATGGTTCTTCGTTATCATGTCTTATGTTATTGGTGTCTGAAAATTTCTAGTTTTAGTGCTTAGATCATCTGAAAACTTTTGAATCTTTTTTTTTTCTCCTCCTATGGATGTTAGCACTTATTATATTATTCATTGTTCTGGCCCTTCTGGGCTTTCAGACGTTATTGGAGCACCAGAAGAACCCCAAGAAGCCATTTCAGAAACACTTCCAGAACTCTTTGTTAATGCTTATTTTAGTATGCTTTTGTTACTTGTCCTGGATATTGTAAGTTACACTGTTTGGTTTGTTCATTTTAATGGTTGTGATTGTTATTCTGAAAACTGAAATTTAATACTTGATTAAAAACATTGTACCTTTGTGTTTACATGCAATATACTCAGTTTGTTATCATCTTTGTACAGTTGACCAGGTATTTAAGAGATTATTTGGAAGGCAAGAAGCGAATGGCTTTGGTATGACATTTTCAATTTCCAACTTTGGCTTCCTGAGCTAAAAAAGTTGTACTAGGGTCATTGATGTCCACCCTCTTTTTTTTTTTCTTTTAATAAATATCTCTTAAGTCCTCTTTGCACCTTCTGATTTTCTATTAGATTCTGATAAAAATCTTATTTTTCGTGTTGTTATTTGAGATATTGCGGTAAAACCAGGAGACGAGGACTATCTCGATACAGTATACCTGTTGATACACGCTTCACCTTATATGAAAATCAAGTACAACTTTTTTCCTCCTCATTCAAATTTCTAATTCCTCATTTAAATAGAATTGCTTCGATTTCGTGAACTTATTTAGGTTCAGTGCTGATGAAGAACAACCCAATTCAGTTCAACACAAGAGGCAAATTCAATCGTTGACTAGAGTTGAAGAGCCCAAACGAATGAAATACTGTGGCCTTGAAGCACATGTGGTATTATATTTCAACCCTTCTATGTAGTTTGTTTCATATGCCCTACTTGAGAAAGTTATTTAAATACTATGCTTCATTTTTCCTCTTTATGTTATCTACAAAGATACATTTCCATACGTTAGCAATTTTTGAAGTGTGCAATTGGAAGTAGTTTCAATCTTCAGTTGGGTAAAATGGGTTCCTTCCCATGGATAAAGGCTTGAGAGCGAGTTGTCAATAAAAGATGTTTCATCACATTGTCTCTTCTTTAATGCAGTTTCAGCCCTTCATCAGAATATGTCCATTTCCCCTCCGGTGATTCATATATTCACCTGGAAATGGTAGACGAATGAGAAAAATGACTGTTTCTTTGCACATCTCCTAAATTCTTGTATTTTCTTTTGAGTGATTTTGCTGATGGCTTTTTAAAAGATTTATGGAAAGCAAATTTGAAATGATTCAGACCAATTTTGCGACCACACTTCTGTTTCCCTTACTGTTTCTGGTTCCATAATTTAAAACCCTGCTTGAAAGTTTGAATTGTGGTTTTGGAATTTGCAACTGAGGGCAGTCGAGTGAAAGGAATTTTTACTCCAGATTTCATATTCATTTCATGAATATAAATACTTCATTTTGCAATTTTTTTTATTTGGTTTCAGATCAAAGAACAAAAAAGCATTGGGGATGAACATTCACTTTTGGACGAAGCTTGTACCAAATGCAACTTGAAGTGACTTCTATATCAATTGTTATAGTTTCTCATTTTGTTTTGATCGATCTGCATTCTTATCATTCTCTCTAGAACATGAGGCAAAGCCTACTTCTTTGGGTTGCAGGTGCCCCAGTAAACTCTAAATTGTACACCGTTGATGTTGGAGCTGTCAAGTCAGAATGTAGTAATATGACAACAAAGAATAGAAAACATCAAATTATGCAAAATTTTGCTAAAGCATTATGGAATGTGTTGAAGGAATATAGAGAAAAACTCATGGTAACACCATAACTAGTATATTGTGCTTCAGTTTTATTTTTTGTTAATATTTGGATTTTTTGCCAATGCTATTGATATGACAACTAAATACAATTTTGATGATCCATCGATATACAATATGTGTTACATTTGTCCTGATTAGGTGGCCGAACAGGAAATTGAGAATCTCAATGAGAATCTTAGAAATGAAAGGGCTAGATCTAGTGAGCTTGAAAAGAAACTTGAAGATTTTGAGTCGTGTTGTACTTGTTCGAAGGAAAATTTAGTGGAAGCTGCCTTTCATAAAGTAGATACTGATGCCCAGGCCCCATTATTTTTGGAGGGAAATGAATGTATCAATTTTGATGAGGTAATCAAACATTGCTTTTATTTTTTTTTCCTATTTTCAAGTGATAAGATCGGGCTGTCCAAATTTAATCGAAGAAAATGTTGAACTTTGTTTTTGCTGCTGAACTCTTGGGTTATTGTTACAATTGACTTGCATTATTTACAGACATGCGATTATGTATGATGGAAAGAGTGGCGATTTAAATCTTTCTTATTATGTTCAGATACTTGTCACCAACTCCAAGTATGATAACTCTCCTACAATGTGCAGCCTTGATCAAGATTTATTTACTGAGGTCTGTTCACAAGTATTTGTTGTTTTCTCCTTTCAATATTATGTGTTTTTATTCCAGATAGTAGCTAATTTTTGAAACTTTCCTCTATTTGATGAATGCGAGTGTTCATCCTCCTGACCATAAGACATCAGAGTGCAATAGCACTTGTGCAAAATGTGATTTGAGTATAGGGTGGGATATGGATCTACTTTGTCAGGTGCACAAGCCATTTGTATTTTTGCCTATAATCACCTTTCTTTCTTGCCAAAACTTGAACAAGTTGATGTATGTGCATTTTTTGCTTTGAGGGAAGAATTAATATGAGGTTCATGCATTTTTCAGGCGGATGTGATGAAGCATTCTCCCAGCCTCAAGGCATCTGAATACACTGATACTATATGGAGTCGGGATATTATAACTCGGTTCACAGTCTATTTTTCCCTTTTTTTAATAAATTAAAAAGAAGAAAGCAGTTGTAGCAAATTCGCTGAGAATACTGGATATTTATGCTCAAAGCAGTAAATAACTGGGGCTTTTATGCTTAGGTGGATGATAGTGTTCAGTCTCCCAACCTCAAGGAATCTAAATGCAGCAGCAGTCCCAAATGGGATGGGGATAGTTCATCTCAGGTACGTAGACCACTCACTTTTTCTTTAAAATTAGAATGTCACTCTCAATGTTCATTGAGAATAAATGTGCATTTCTGAACTAAAAAAATTAATATCTGAGGGTTTTGTGTAGGCGAATGTGAATATTCTTTCTTCAGACCCCAAGGCATCTGAATGCAGTAGCATTCCGAGGCAGGATCAGGATTTTCTCACTAAGGTACATAGGGTAGAGAGAGCTACCTTCTTTTCTTTAATTAGAAATACTCATGTCATTGAGAATCATTGTGCCCTAATGCACTGAAAAAGCAGTTTACCATGTATCAGTTTGCTATTATTAAGATTGGGATGTAGTATATCTTGAGGCATGAGCAAATAAATTTTGTTGGCAGAATACCTATATTGGTAGTTGCTTTTTGCTTTTTCTTGTGGTTTATCTCCAAAAATTAAGAAATGTAGAATCTCTAAGTTAGACTTTCTATTGTCAGATGAATATGAGAACTTTTTTAGCCATTTTTTAAGTTGTCTGTCTTCTCAGGAAAACTTGGATCTACCAGTATCACAAAAAGGAGATACTCCGTCCATCAAGCAATGCAACTTCGATGTGCCAGATTGTGAAATAAAGACCAACACTTCACCCAAATCATTGAATATGAAGAAACCAGAGAGGTTGATTGTTATTATCTTGCACCAAGTTACATTTATGACATCGAATACTGTTTCTTTGAGATAGGTCAATGTCACTTTTTTTCTTCTGATAAATTCCTCAATTGTATTGTAATAATCAGGAGAGTTCTGCCTGTCTCATCTGCGTTGCTTGAAGATATCACTGCTTCAGGGATTGAGGATGACCCAGAAAAACCAAAAGTAAGTCAATCCTGCTTTTTTCTCTCCCTCTTGGTTGGGTCTCGTGTTTGCATAATGTATACAGGTGTTACAAGTCAGGTACATGTGATACAGAATTCTCTTTTTTATTTTTTATGGAAAAAATTAATAACTTGATGGCTCAAAGCAATTAATGACTGGCTTTTATTCTTAGTTGGATAAGAATATTCATTCAACAGTCTCAAAGAGTCTAAAAGCAGCACTCCAAGAAGCATTCTGGATATTTCAGCTCAGGTATATTGGCCACTCACCTTTTCTTAAAATTATAAAGTCACTCTTGATGTTCATTGAAAATACATGTCCTTTTCTGCATCAAGAAAGCAATTAGTATCTGAAACTTTTGTGTCTAGATGGATGCGAAGATTCATTTGTCAGACCTCAAGGCATAACAGGATCAGGATTAATTTCTTTGCTCTAATTAGAAAAGGTAATGCTGTTGATTAAGATCCTTGTGCGTTAATGTTCTTAAACTATGTATTAGTTTGCAATTGAGGGTCAGTGTAATCACGATAGTTGCCGCGACATTTCATCATAAGGAATTTATGTTTTTTGAAAGAAACCCAATTCGTAGCTTCAGTTCTTCCATATAATTTCAAATCTCCAAAAATTAAGCTAGGGAGAATTACTAGGTAAGAGTTTCTAGAGTGAGATTGCGAATTTTTTATATCCTTTTTTCCATTTCTGTCTGGCCTTTGCAGAAACCGTTAAATGCACCATCATCAGACAAAGAAGATGCTGAATTCATCAAAGAGTGCAGCATTAATGTGCCAGAATGTGAAATAAAATTCGACACCTCATGCAAATCACTGAATTCCAAGAAACCAAACAGGTTGGTCGTCACTATCTAGCGTCAAGTTAAATTTATTACATTGATTGCTGTTTCCGTCATCAAGTTACATCTGTATGTTGATTCCTGTTTTTGTAAGAGGTCTGTTAAAGTGAGGTGTATATTATCTGTATAAGTGGAGTGTTAGTTGGAAAAAATAGGATAATTGAATACTTAGTTGTAGAGAATAATATTAGGTGGCTGTCTATGTTAGGTAGCTGTTTTCTTGCTTTTTTGAAGCAAAATACACAGAAATTACATGGTATCAGAGTCTCTCTGGTAGCCTAAGAAAAACAGTGTCTGTTTTTTTGGTTCATCCCTTAGCTACTGATCACCTAAGGTTTGGGTGACTATGGTAGAACTATCAATTAGCGTCACTGCCACCCCAGGAAGAAGCGCCACCAGAATATTGGCGTTTCCTCAAAGTTCGGTGACCAGAATTAGGATGCGTGAGCCCCACGCGCCGTCATAGTTTCTGTCAGAGTTATTACGCGCCATCGATTGAGGGCATGCCCGGTGCTGAAAATTTCACTGATTTGGTTCTCCAGTGTCGCCTCTCTCTGTATTGCACAAAAATGTGCTCGATTTTGTGAAAATCTTGACGATTGGTGGTGCTCTTGTCAAACCCAAGTTCGGGTATTTGAAATAATCTTGGTTCTGCTGAAATTTTTTTGAAGTTTAAGCCATTAAACACTCTGATTGCTTCATTAGGAGTGAGTCTTTGGGTTTCAAAGCATCTGAGCACTGTGAAATTAAATCTTCGATTGGTTCTTACTCTCATAGGTCATGTTCTTCCATTTTCTATTTAAAACTCAGTTTAAATAGTTTTGATTCCTGATAATTCAAAAATGGCAGAAGATAAGAATGAGATAAAATTTATAACTATACCTGATGTAGTACCTGTTATGTAAAAAATAACCAAAATTAAGCTTAATGAAACTAAATATTTGTATTGGAGTAAAACAATTAGGCTGTATTTACGAAGTATTAATAAAGATAATCATTTAAGTGATGATCCTCCAACGTGTGAGACAAAACAAACATGGATGAGGGAGGATGCTAGATTATTTTTGCAAATAAGAAATTCTATTGATAATGAAGTAATTGATTTGATTAGTCATTGTGAATTTGTCAAGGAATTAATAGAATATTTATGAAGTAAGTAAGACTTTCTATCGTGCAAACCAACAAGACAAGTCTATCACTCACTATTTCATGGATTTTAAGAAGACTTATGAGGAGCTCAATATGCTGCTACCATTTAGTCATGATATAAAAGTTCAACAAGATCAGAGAGAGAAGTTAGCTGTCATGAGCTTTTTGGCTAGACTCTCATTTGAGTTTGAGATTGTTAAATCTCAAATACTCTCTAGTTCTGACGTCTTCTCTCTGCAAGAAGTATTTAGCAGGGTATTTTGAACAGAATGCACCCCATCTGTTCTATCCACTGGTGCATTAGTTAGTCGAAGTGTTGAAAATGCATCTGAACGTCCCTATTACAGGAATGACAACAAAGGAAGCTTGAATTACCCCAACAACAAAGGACACGATTTCGGAGGGATTGTATGTCACTATTGTCACAAGCCAGGGCATATGAAAAGAGATTGTAGAAAGCTGCAAAATAAGAATCAGAAACTCCAGTCGGCTCATGTTGCATCAACCTCTGAGTCATCCGAAAGGTCCATCCTAATCTCTATAGATGAATTTGTCAAGTTCTCCCAATACCAAGAATCATTGAAGTCTTCATCTACTCCTATCACTGCCATTGCAGGGTTAAGTAAACTAAATACATGTCTTGTCTCTTCTTCCTCCAAATGGGTCATTGACTTTGGTGCCACAGATCATATGATATGTAACTCTAATCTCTTTTCTACCTCTCTGTAAAATGTATCTACTCCCAATGTTACTTTAACAGATGGGTTAATATCTTCTGTTCAAGGTTGTAGCACCATCAATCCAAATCCATTGATCTCTTTATCATCTGTTTTAAATCTACCCAATTTCTCGTTTAATTTAATTTTTGTTAGTAAACTTCTTCGTACCCTTGAGTGTTGTATCTCATTCTTTCCTGATCATTGTATTTTTCAGGATCTTGCAACGAAGAGAATTATTGGTAACGGACTTGAATAAGGAGGTCTCTACATCCTTGATACACAAGTACCAAAATTCATTGCTTGTTCTGGAGCAATAACTCCTTTTGAGGATCATTGTCGGTAAGGTCATCCATCTCTCCCTTTGCTTAAAAAGTTATGTCCTCAATTTTGTAATCTTCCATTGTTAGACTGTGAATCATGTCAGTTTGTCGAACATCATCGTGCTAGTCTATCTCCGAGAGTCAATAAAAGAGTCAGTTCTCCTTTTGAAATGGTACATTCAGATATGTGAGGTCCTTGTCTTGTAGTGTCTAAAACTGGATTAAAATAGTCATTTTTGTTGATGACTAATCTCGTGTGACTTGGTTATTTTTAATGAAAAATCGTTCTGAGGTGTTTTCTCACTTTATTGCTTTTTATGCCGAAATAAAAAATCAATTTGATATTGTTGTTCACACTTTTTGAAGTGATAATGCGCAAGAGTACTTATCAGAATTCTTTCAATCTTACCTCACTTAAAATGGTATTATTTACCAAGCATATTGTGTTGATACACCATCTCAAAATGGAGTAACAGAAAGAAAAAATAAGCATCTTCTTGAATCTGCAAGAGCCTTACTATTTCAAATGCATGTACCTAAGACATTTTCTGTTGATGCTGTCTCTATTGCTTGATTTCTCATTAATAGAATGCCCTCAACAGTTCTTAAGTGATGTTTGCACTCACATTACAAAATTAAATCCAAAGTCTTTAAAATGTATTTTTCTTGATTACACTCAACTCCAAAAAAGGATACAGATGTTATTGTCCTACACTTAATAAGTATCTTGTATTAACTGATGTTACTTTTTTTGAAAATACACTGTTTTTTTCTCTTAAGTTCATATAAGTCAGGGGAGGAAGATCTGTTAGTCTATCCTACTATAGTTCCAATGACTACCAATCCCATCTTCAGCTTCTCAAGCCAAGCCTAAACCTGCTATTATCCATGTCTATTCCAGGCGAAATGACACATTTATTCTGGAGTCTGCGCCTCCTCCGCCCTTATCAGATTCAGTTTCAAGTGATGCTCCTCTTCATCACCAGATCCTGACTCTGATCTTTCTATTGCCATTCACAAAGGTAAACGCAAATGTACTTATCCTATTTCTTCTTTTGTTTGTTATAATAATTTGTCTTCTACTTCTTGCTCCTTTATTGCATTTTTTTATTCTATTACAATTCCTAAAACTGTTCGAGAAGCCTTATCTCATTCTAGATGGCATGAAGCTATGCTAGAGGAGATTAATGCTTTAGATGATAATGGCATTTGAGACTTAGTAAATTTACCTCCAGGGAAGAAAACTATTGGATGTAAATGGGTTTTTGCGGTAAAAATGAATTAGGATGGGTCAATAGCAAGGTTAAAAGCTCGTTTAGTTGCTAAGAGATATGCTCAAACATATGGGGTTGACTATTCTGATACTTTTTCTCCTGTTGCTAAATTAACTTCTGTCAGGTTATTCATTTTTCTCACAGCCACTTATGATTGGACCTTGCATCAATTAGATATCGAGAATGCTTTTTTTCACGGCGACCTTTAAGAAAATGTCTATATGGAGCAACCTCCTGGGTTTGTTGCCCAGGGAGAGTATGGAAAAGTTTGTCACCTCATAAAATTCTTATATGGGTTGAAGCAGAGTCCACGTGCTTGGTTTGAAAAATTTAGTCAAGCAATTGAAAATTTTGGAATGAAGAAAAGCAAATCTGATCATTCGGTATTCTATAAACAATCTAAAGCTGGTATTATCCTTGTTGTTGTATAAGTAAATGATATTATCATCACTGAAAGAGATACTTTGGGTATCTCATCCCTTAAATCATTTTTGCACACTCAATTTCAGATGAAGGATTTGGAAATGTTAAAATATTTCTTTGGAGTTGAGGTAACAAGAAGTAATAAAGGTATTTTTCTATCTCAAAGGAAATATGTACTTGACTTGCTAATTGAGACAGAAAAAATAAGAGCAAAGCCTTGCAATACTTCGATGTCTCCAAATTTGCAACTCTCAAAAGATAGTGAATTATTTGAGGATCCAGAGAAATATAAAAGGCTAGTTGGAAAACTAAACTATCTCACAGTAACACGCCCTGATATTACCTATTTTATTGGTATTGTGAGTTAGTTTATGTCCTCACCAACAATCAGTCATTGGATAGTCCTAGAGCAAATCTTATGTTACTTAAAAGGGGCTCCTGGTCTTGGGATATTCTACAAAAATCATGGACATATTAATATTGAGTATTTTATAGATGCTGATTGGGCTGGTTGCAAAGTAGATAAAAGATCTACTTCTGGATATTGTATTTTTGTTGGTGGGAATCTTATATCTTAGAAAAATAAGAAGCAGAATGTGGTATCTCGGGCAGAATTAGAATACAAAGCCATGACACAATCCACATGTGAAATCTTGTGGATAAAACATATCTTGATTGAATTAGGAATAAAGCCTTTATTATCAGCAAAACTTTAGTGTGATAATCAAGTTGCTATGCACATTGCCTCAAATCCAGTATATTATGAAATAACAAAGCATATTGAGATTGATTGTCATTTCATTCGTGAAAAAATTGAAGAAAAGTTGATCTCCACATACTATGTGAAAACTGGAGAGCAATTGGGAGATATTTTACAAAAGCATTGCATGGGACTCGAGTTGATTATCTTTGTAATAAGCTGGGTATGATTAATATCTATGCTCTAACTTGAGGGGGTATTAAAGTGAGGTATATATTATATGTATAAGTGGAGTGTTAGTTGGAAAGAATAAGATAATTGAATACTTAGTTATAGAGAATATTATTAGGTGACTATCTATGTTAATGGTCTATGTTATGTAGCTGTTTTTTTTCTTTTTTTATTGTATAAATATCATTCTGTTTGAGAAGCAAAATACCCAGAAATTACAGCGTCAATGCCAATCTTTTCTTTTCATGAATCCTTCGATTGTATTGTAATAATCAGGAGACTTCTGCCTGTCTCATCTAAATTACTGAATATCACTGTTTTGGGGATTGAGATGAGACAGAGAAACCACAAGTAAGTCAATCCTACATAAGTTAATTCTGCTTTTGCTCTTCCTCTTTCTTTGTTGCTTTATTTTTGTATGCTTCAGACCTCATGATCAGAAAATTGAAAATATAAATCGTAGTAATCTAAAAAGGTGAAACCTAGCATACATGAAACGTATATTTGTACTAATGATTTTGAGTTCGAGATTATCTAACTTTTCTGCAAGGAAATGGAGGAAATAAATTGATTGCTGATGAAAGAACTCAGGGAAGTATCACTCTCATACGTCTTCTTCAAACCAATCTTCGTCTCTAGCATGTAATTTTTTTTTTTTTGAAAATTTTCTTGTATGTTGCTGGAAGTTTTGTGTAAAAAAGAAAAATTCTTTCGAGTCATTGCACAGAAGGGCTTTTTATGTTTTGCTGCTACCCTTTCTGCTATAGTCTAAGTAGTCTTCAGGATTCACGTAAAGTCTAACACTATCTGCCAATGTATAGTGTAAATATTCCTTGGTGCTTAAACCAAGCACATTGGGCTTTCACCCTGTAACAGTTTAGTATCCTGGTGGATATTAAGGTAATGAGTGGCTGCTCTTTTGCCCAATGTTTAGTTGGAGAAGTGGAGTGGGTCATGGCATTTTTCACCACTTGGGCCTTGCCCTTTAACAGAGGCCCCCCGCCAAGTAAGTTACTGTTGGGGCAGAATATAAAATTTTATTTTATTTGTATTATCGTAAAATTCGATTCGGATAAAATCGACCAAATGGAAGATATCAATTGAATGAAAATCATCGTGATCCATTCATTTCCTTTGGATTTTTTGAAGTAATCAGAGGAATTATAGAAATTTGAAATTGAAGCTGAAGTTGTAATGATTGAACAAAATTTCTGAGAATTGTGGTCTGTTTCAATAGGCTCCAACATCTTATCATGATAGTCCCATGAGATTGTTTCCATAGCAGTACTTTGGGAACTTTTGATTGGAGATTTTATTTATAAAGCATTCGATGATGAGTAGGACTTATTGGTTGTAATAATTGGGATATACAGTTGTAAAATTGTAATCTATCTAAATACGACTGCACTAAACGTCTCAATCCCCAACTGATTTAGCTTTAAAAAAATAAAAAAAAATCGTTGTTAGACCTTATCGTCTTTTTTTTTTTATCCCCTTTTTGTTTCTTGCTTTCACGTCTTTTCAACGTAAACATTAATCGTCTCTATCTTTGCTTGCTGCTATGCTTTCAACTAGAATTGGCGGTTGACCTGAAATTTTAATTTTAGAACTTTTTTTTTTAATTATAATCATTGTGGGAGCGACATTCTTGCTTTTTTAGTCTTCTCAGTTTTTTACAAAAATTTTCAGAAAAAAAAATTAAAAAAATAGAATATTTGTTAGTATTTTTAAATTTATCAATTTATTGCCATATTATATAATATATATAATTTATTATGAGTTTATTATATACAAATAAGATAAAAAACAAACTCTAAATAACATATGTAAAAATTTAATGAACTGTGGTGAATAGTATAATTTTCTTTTTTATTTTCAGTTAAATCTCTTGTACGGGAAATTAATGGGCTGCTTAAAGATCAGAACCAAAACATGAAATGGGCGTAAGATATGTGCTACATTTAATCGCCTTTCTATTTTAATGGTCCCAGTTTTATTTTGTTGCGGCTGGTCACCCACAATTGAGTGCTTAGATAGTCAATATTATTTTACCGCAGCAAAATTTCAATAAGACTGTTTGGATTTTTGTCCATCATGTACTTTAATATTGTTTAGAGTATGTTGTCAATGACGATGATAAGTTGAACCTGGACATCAAATATCAAAGGTTTGAATTGTAAAAATAAAATTTTGAAAAAGAAATTGTTCTTATTGACAATAACGTTCATATGACCAAGTAAAAATTGGGCCTTTTACAAAAGTGTAAAGAAAAAAAAATATAAAATTTATCATATTTTTTTAAATATTTTCAAGTTTATCATAATTTTTTTTTTATCAATTTGCAAATTTACCAAATTCATATATTATATATAAAATTTTGGGGTTCTTCAAAAATACCCAAAAAAATAAAAAATCTTTTAAAAAAAATCCATTTTTTCTTTTTCAATTTCTAAAATATTTTTTTCATCTTTTAATTTTTGATATATATATATAATATAATGTAGGTATATTTTATTTTTAAAAGTATATGCTGAATATATATTTAATATATTAAATATATACTAAAAAGTATGATATCTAAAAAAAGTTAAAAATTATATTATATGGTCTAATTTTTTTTAATATTTATAATGAATTTATTATATGTGTAATATTTTTTATAAATTTTTTATAGATTTATTATATATTTTTAAAAAATTATCAAAAACACGTAAAAAATGTTAAAAAAATTGATCATAAATGTAATTTTCCAAAAAAATTGTAGTAAATTTGACACAGAGTTTTCTATGTACACTTCATCCCCACAAATTAAAAAGAAAAGGTATCGAATCAGTTTATGATTTGGTGAATATCTTGTGTTGCTGTGAGCGAAGAATATTCTTTAATTGTTCTTGTTTGACGTATCTTTGGTGCTATTAAACTTTTCTATAGGATGAAGCTGAAAGATTGTTTGCCTAATTGTTCTTATTCCTCTTCTATCTTATCAAGTTATGAGTTTCATTTGAAAGGACTAAAAGCAATTATCCCCCCAAATATTCACCACATGAATTTGCATAGTTATTAGATTTAGTTAGCATTGCCTTAAAGTGATAAATGACACATTAATTAGCAATAGTTTATTTATTTGTTTTTTATATATAAATTTAATTTAAACATTCAATTTTTAGATATTTTTCAATTTTGTTTTTTATTAAATAGTGAAAAAAAATCTAAAAAACTAAGAACTAATCCATTTAGAACAGTCAATACTAATACAATCATGAATTAATCATCCACATAATTATGAATTAATCATCTACATAATTTAGTAGACACTTATTTAAAATTATACACACCATTAAATAAAAAGCGAATAATATAATAGGCAAGGTGATCAGTAATAAAAGTTTATTCCTCATAGACTGTGATAAAGTTTCACACTCAAATCTCTTATTAATCTTAATTTTAATATCATTAAATTAAAAGTTTCAATGATATATGATGTTATAATTTAAAAAAACATGTATTTTTTTTTAAAAAAATAGAACAAATCCTAATATGGACCTCACTTATCCTCGTATATAATTATCAACTTTTTATAATTTTGGGTTATATATAAAATATATTCAAATAGTTTCATATTACATACTACTACCGAAAGGTCCTCTATTAGCCTATTACCCTTTATCCCAATCCAACCAAACTTGGAGAAAAGACAATATATTTATCCATGAAGAGTAAAATAAAAATAAAAATAAACCAATATTTATTATATACAATACCAAATTAAAAATTAACCATTCAAATTATATACTATAAGTATATAATAACCTTGTTACCATGTGTAAAGGAACAAATTAATGTAATGTAATGCCAGTGTAACTAATCAAGAAGAATAATTTGAAAATTTTTATTTTGACAGTAAATAATTTTTTTTTTAATTTGTAGTCTTTAAATAGCTTTTTCTTTCTGATCACATGCATATGCAAACTCTTTTTAATACATACGTATAATTTTTGTTTTTTTTGTTTTTTGTTCCCTGAACATGCTATTACTTTGTGGTGCTCAACTTCAAACCTGGGCAATTTGGGATTTCAATCGTCACACTCACACTTGCTTTGGGAACTAAGGCCAATTGCCCCTTTTCACTTGATAGATAGATTTCATTTACACTAGTCCTATTTTGTATATTTGAAGAGTTTTTTTTTTTTAATTTTTTAAAACCATTTAGGGTTTTTTTTATACAATTGATAGAAAAAAAAATTACAAATTTATCAGATTTCTAATCAATTTATAAATTTAATATATTTTATAATACATATGAAAATTATTATTATAAATTTATTATACGTATGATAATTTATGTATATTTATTATGAGTTTATTATATATTTTTATAAATGATTAAAAAATTAAATGATAAAAATATAAAATTTTAAAAAATCAGTGAGATATATAATTTTTTCATATTTGTTATCTTCTAATTAAAAAGAAATAAAATTTAATATCTAAAACTCTAAATACATCATACGTTAAATTACTATAAGATATATGATTAAACGATAACATAATTGTAAATCATATTAAATTTGCAAAGAGAGTAGGATGATCATAATGCAATATCTTTAGATTATCTTCATTTTTTTTTGGTAAAAAAGATTGGTTTTAATTTAAAAAATTAAACTTTTTAAAAATTTAAATCAATGTGGTAAGTGATTCAATTATAATGAAAATGGAATTTCAATAGTAAAAAAAAAAGGTGTAGATTAATAGTGTAATAATATAACATAAATAAGTGGCAACATAGAAAATGTTTTGAAAGGACTCTTTAATTTGCCCTATTCGGAGATTACACGTGTACACCGCACGTGATTTACAAAGTTGGGGGGAAGCTACATGCGTGGAGCCTTATAAAAGGATGTGCTCCTTTCCTTTTCATTTTTCAGCTTGGACCTTTCCATCTCCTTCTTTCACCCAAACTCATTATTAAAAGACCCACAATTCAAAGCTTACCCGACATTGACAGTTTCATATATCAATATCTCTATGCCTATATATATATATATATATATATATATATATTAGTGAATTGAATCCAACCAAATCAAAATATAAATTAACCAAAATTTTAAAAATATTTAATAAAAAAATTAAATCAAACATATATTAATAAAATATAAATTACAATTAAATTAAACCGAATTAAATATTTTTATTGGATTATCAATTATAAGTAAATTAATTTAATAATATTGATTTATAAGTTAAATATTATTATTTTATATATGTTATACAATAATAAAAATAGAAGTGAAATTTATTATTAAAAATATTAAATCTTACGTACTAATAGTAAAAAAAACTCATAATAGATAATATATTACTGATAAAAAATTACATTGAATATATTAATAAATAAAAATTTAATTATTTTAATTATTTTAATTACTATTTTAATATAATCAAGACAAATTAAAAATCAAAATTCCTATTATTGAAACAACTGAATTTCATTTTATTCGGTTCGATTTTTTTGGTTTCATTCATTGCTGATATTTTTATAAATATATTAATTATTAATTAAAAAATTATAAATATTATATATCCACTGTTACCGATTGACCGGACAAGCAGGTCTCTCATGAGCCGGCTTAAAACCAACGGCTTTCGCACGCGTGGCACGTGCATTTACCCAATTGCGAACTACAACCGACCAGAAAATTGAAATATATATATATAATTCAAATTGGGAAAAAACAAATTAAAAAATAAATTAAAAAATTTGCACGAAGAGGAAACGTTGCTCTCTCATTCTCTCTCTTCCTCCTCCTGGTTCCAAAAAAGAGCTTCACAGAGAACAAAGCGAGGGTTTTGTGAAGAAGTGAGAGAACAGATGAAAAACAGAAGCTTTTTAGAGAGAGAAAGCTCTTCAAAATTCGCTGTCTGAAATTTAGAATTTCTTCTATATATGTATTATTAGAGAGAGAAACTCGCGGAAAGTGAAAATTTTCCCCTGTGGTTAGCTGTATCGTTGCTTTGCTAGGGTTTCGTTTCATTCGATTTCTCAGTCATTCAGTGTATTAAATTTAACAAGGTAAAGTCCATGCCACGTTTGTAATTACTGTTGTTTCCATTTTTCAATTCTTTTCGCTTTCAATTCATCGCCATTTCTGGAGTTTTTGGAGCTATTTAATCGCATATCTCTTTGCATTAATTGTGATTATCTAAATCAAGTTCTTAAAATCTCCTTAAATTTACACTGCACTTCGCAGTATACTGTCATCGAGCTTGGGTTTTCTCGGGTTTTTTTCTCCGCTTAGTTTTTTCATATTCTAGGGTTCGATCTTCTCTGCTTTTGGTAATTGCTTTTACTTGGCAATTTTATCGAAGTGATTTATATTGAATTAACGTCTTATTAACTTTTCTTTTCTTCTCTATTTTAATCTGATTTGTTTTGCAATTGGGTGTGATTCTGTATCTGTTACGTTCACTTTTTTTTTCAATTTAGTTTTTGTCATTGGGGTTTATTTTTTATTGTCATTTTCTCTAATCACAATGCTTTTGTGCAGTTTCAGGATTGAAACGGTATTTAATTGTTGAAACTATCAGTCATTTTTCATCTTCGGATATTTGCTGCTCTACAATTGCGATTCATGTATCTGGTAATTCTTCCACTACACTATATTTTCACTGTGTTAGATATTTCTTTATTCATTGAATATTTCTCCACTGTTTAATCAGTATAATCAATTTGAGATGATTTTTTTATGTGTACTATTTACGACATTTTTTTTTTATCTTGAATAAGTTGTTAGAGTCTTACTGTATTAGAAATTGAAGCTTATGCATATAAATAGTGAAGGATTTTTTTGAACTCTGTTGACTATATGTTGCTGTGTGATTTTGAACATAATGGGAAGCGTGGGAATTTCTTCGCCCTAAATTGCGACGGTTGAATGCTTTATGAATTTCATAAATAGAATTTATGTAGTATGAAGGTGATGGATGCTACGCATAATTTAGATGATACATAATAAGCATTATTATGCATTGTAGTAGGTATTGTATTTAAAATGTATTAAGCTTTGGATTTTGTAAACCCGGTACATGGATCAAGGTAGGTAAAAAGCACTAGGTGCAACTAAGGCGATACTTCTTTGTATCGTCTTAAGCGCAAGGCGCAAAAAAAGTGACGGCCTAATTGAAGTGAGGCGCAAAATTCTTATAAAATACTAATTACTAGTAATAGCATATACAATATCTTTACAGTAAAATATATTAGAAGCTATATTAATTTAATATTAAAAAAATACTAAAAAGTGAAAGATAGCAAAAATTAAACAGGCAATAAAGCTAAAATCAAACAAAAACAAGTTTTATATAAGTTAAAGTCAAAGCCAAAATAATGTATGTGTAAGCAAACATACTAAACTAATTAAAATTTAATAAAAAAAACTTCAAATAAGTAAAATTAACTTTAAAAGTCAGCTTAAATCATATCTTAAATGTTTTAGGCTATAACTTAGCAAAAATAACACTAAAAGTCTAAAACCCATCACTAGAATCTTCATTTAATTCTTCATCACATTCATTTAATTCATAACCATTACTAGTTTTCTATCACTTTGATTTTAATTTTTGAATTCTGTTTGTTTAGTTTTAGTTTTAGTTTTCTATTTTGATATTTTTTTTGAATAAATATTTGGATAAGCTTTTTGATTTTGAATAAAATTAAAATTTAAAAAACCCTAAAGACTTTTAAATTTCCTAAAAGACTTTAGATTTCCTAAAAGACTTCAGATTTCTTACCTTCCTAAAATAATTAATTACTTAAATATAGGCTATTAATAAGGGAAAAAATGATTTACTGCATGAATTAAAAAAAAAAATTACATAGTTGCGCTTTTGCACTTATTAGTTTCTATAAAAAAGCCCTGCTTAGGCATAAAAATCCAGCGCCTGATTAAAGGCGCCTGGCTTTTGAATCCTAAAAGTGTTCAAGGTAAATTGCGCTTGGCTTTTGCGCCTGGTGCACTTTTGACTACAATGATATGGATTCTTGCTTTTATAATTTGGAATATTGAGTCTTCGCTTAAAATTTCCTGGTTTCTTTGCGAGTTATGCTTAGTAATTCTGTTACTTAAAATGTTATAAACATTGATTTTATGTGCTGTTCAAGAAGAAATATGTTTCTGTAGAAGTTGCAGATTTTTCATATATTTCCACCTTGCTTTTTTCTGTATTTCATTGGCTTCTGAATCTTCTTTCTACAATTTATTTATATTAAATACAAAATAGGATAACTACATCAGCTAACTTTGTGTTTTGTTTGTTATTGAATAACATATGCTTTCATTAGTCAATGATCATTGTCAAGGTACTAAAATTCTGTTTTATACCAATTCTAAGCTGAAATATTAATGGTATCAGTGAGTTATTGCATATTGCATGGAACTATTTGATTAGGAATTTCATTTTCTCTTCTGCAGGTTATTCTGTAATTATTGGAGCCAAAGTAACTTTTTTCTCAATGGGAAAAAATGTATCTGTTTGCTACAAGGACTTACTTAATACTTGGAGGTTTGGAATCTGAAGCACTATGACACTTGAAGATTTTTTTACCCTGACTGAGATGAAAGATGGGCTCACAGCCCCTTCTCGAGTGCACGAGCTGGTTGCAGTGATGCAGAAGAAGAAAGATTGTGTTGTTAAGAACATAGGTGATGCAACCAGGCAGTGGGCTGCTGTTGCAAGCACAATTGCAGCTACGGAGAATAAAGATTGTCTTGATCATTTTATTCAATTAGATGGACTTTGTTTTATTGATGGATGGTTAAAGGCTGCTCAAAATTTTGGTAGTGACACAGCAGATGGCTTCATAGAAGAGTCAATTACTGCAATGTTAAGATCACTGGAAAAGCTGCAAATAGACAAGGAGAGGTCTGTTTCTTCTGGTATCTGGATTACTATCACTCAACTTCTTGACCACAACAGCTCTCGTGTTCAGGATAGAGCCAGAGCATTATTTGATAGTTGGAAGCAGGGTAAGGTTAATGATGTAGTTCACCATGATGTTCAGAGTATGGGGACATTGCATGATGCAAATGTGCTCACCATTGAGAATAATAGAGCAGAATGTGCTGCTGTAGATATTCCTGTTTCAAAAGGAAATGCTGATGTAGATAATATTGCATCTGAACCTGCCAGGGACGAGAATCTGCAATCAAGCTCAGAAAGAGATGAAGCTGCACTGGTTCAAACTCATGGAAACACGACTGACAGACCACTGGATTCTCTTACTACATCTGTCATGTCAAACTATGTTCAAGAGAGTCCTTCGTCGAAGGAAAAATCTTCGATGAGTACTGCAGAAGGAACTGTGTCAACTGAGACTCATAGTTTTCCCATTCCAAAGGGACAAAATACTGAACCAGAGTTGGATGCTTCAAAGAAGCTTATCAGTTTCTCTGAGAACTCGTGTGCTGTAGTTTCGCCCTCTTGTAAGGTAGAACCTGGAGCTAGTTCTTCAAGTGCTGATGCTGCCAGTGCTAAAGAAATTTCGACAGAACCTGCATTGCATACCAGTGCCAATTCCAAAGAGAGTGATTTTGCTGTGAACAGTACTGCATTTGGTAGTACAGAAACATTTATATCCCCACCAAAAGCTGGGACAGATGATGTGGAGTTTATAAATCATTCTAACACTCAGGTGTTCAAGTCAACAGCTAAAGATGATTGTTCTCCTGACACACTGCAGGACTCATCTGACAGTGATAGGAGATTGGAAAAAAATGAGGATATGGGGCCTTTTTCACGGATGGCAGTTATTGGAGCTGGTGCTGATGGTCTGGAGCATAGCAGTGATGGAGCTGAAGATTTACGAGATGATTCTGATTTATCTAAACCAGCCGTGGATAAAAGCCCTGATCGAATTGATAGGCAATCTGATATTGAGCTTGAATATGGCATAGTTGATGCTCTAGAGGTTGCTCGACAGGTTGCACAAGAAGTAGAAAGAGAGGTGGTAGATTATAGAGAACCATCTTGCAGTTCTTCTTCTGGGAAAAATATTGGAAGTGGTATTAGGCAGCCAGGTAGCCCAGATTCTATAAATGGGAAGCAGGAACCATGCACCGATGCCCCACAAGAAGACATTCCAACTGGACAAAACCAGTCTGCTGAGGCATACCATGGGGACGAGCGACGCTTAGTTGGTTCCAATAACATGGAAACTGAAGCAGAAAATGGAATGCATGAGTTGGAATCCTCACAGGTGACTGAAGTGGCTCCTGAACCAGAAATTAAAACCGAAAAAGGCTTTTGTGACTTCGATCTGAATCAGGAAGTTTGTTCTGATGATATAGATTGTCCTGTAAATCCTATCTCTGCTCCAATTTCAGTTGTTTCAGCTTCAAGGCCTGCAGCAGCTTCTGCATCTCCTTCAGCACCTCTGCAGTTTGAGGGTATTCTAGGATGGAAAGGGTCTGCAGCTACTAGTGCTTTTCGACCAGCTTCCCCACGCAAGATTTCTGATGGTGAGAAGACTCTTGAGACGGGGGTAACAAGCAGTAGTTCGAAACAGAGACAAGACAGCCTTGACATTGATCTCAATGTGGCTGAAGATGGAGATGAGAAAGTGATGGACTTAATTTCAGGGAGGTCAATTCCAGTCTCATCTGGCCTGCATTCTGGGGAATCATCACTAGAAATGGGCTCGAGAAGATCAGAAAGGCCAAACCTGGATTTAAATCTCATCAGTGACGATGGTGATACTCCACCATCAAGTTTGCAGATGGAGCGACAACTTTTTTACCCATGGAATGGCCATTGCAGCCCATCTCCTGCATCTTCATCATCATCTATGCAACCTTCACTGAGGAATTTTGATTTGAATGATAGGCCTCTCTTTCACTATGATTCTTCAGATCAAGTGGTCTATCCTAGTAACCAAAATGCAAGTGCTTTTGGAGGTTCTAAATCAAGTGATCCTATAATTTCTATCATGGGTACGCGAGTTGAAGTGGGTGGTAGTAGAGTGGAAGTCAGCAGAAAGGATTTTGTTCCTCAAAATCCATCCTTGCCAAACGGCAAGCCTTTAGATCCAGTAACGGATGCTAATGTATCAAGAATGGGGGGTGTTCTTGGAATTCCAACTGTATCATTCGCACATTCTCCTGTTTTTGGTTACAATGGACTGACAACTGTGCCAACGATGTCCATCTCCTCAGCTGTGTATGGACCAGGTGCGTCGATCCCTTACATGGATTCAAGAGCTCCTGTTGTGCCCCAAATTTTGGGTCCTGCATCAGCTGTTCCTCCTTACTCCCAACCCTCATTTATTATGAGTATGACTGGTGCACCTGTAAGTTTAAATGGTGCAGGCCCTTCTCGACCGAATTTAGATTTAAATTCCGGTTTCACATTTGAAGGAGGTTCTGGAGGTCTAAGGCAGCTTTTCATGCCTAGTCAAGGCAGATCAATGGAAGAACATTTGAGGGCTAATGTGCAATCCTCCTCGAGCTCTGGAGTGGGTGGGAAAAGGAGGGAACCAGATAGTGGTTGGGAACCGTATTCCGTGCATTATAAACATCAACCTCCTCCATGGAGATAAGACATCCTAATTGCCAGGTTTACTCATTTGGTATAAAATTTCATAAATCAAGTCGAGCTGATACTGTTTGGATTGCAAAGATAATTTTAAGAGAATATGCAAAAGCCCATTGGCTTCAGCGAAGGGGGGAATTAGAACTGAATAAAAATGGGATATTATGAATGTAATATGATTAATGAGATTAATTGCTGAAGAAAAAGAAATTTAGGCTTTCTTTGTTTTTTCAGTTTTGGTTTAGTATCTTATTTTCCCTTTTCTGTGATTCATAGGTCATTGAAGTCATAGAGGCTTGGTAAATGTAGCTGTAAACTTCTCTTTCATATATAGCACAAAATTTAAAGGAACTAATTGAGCTTCAAATTAGTTTTTTTCATCATTTGCATCTTTAGGTTTAGTTACAAACGCCTTAGATTTTCTGCGATGTACTCTCTGATCAATACTGTGCTAAAAAAACAATACTAAATTTGTCGTTTAGGTTCGAAATAAGTTAAAATAATTAGCTTAAGTCCCAGCTTACATAAAAATGATTTACTAAAAACTTTACATTCAACCTACGCGCATTCAACAAGTCATTTCTTATTGTAAGACTCAAAATTTCTTTAAATATTAATCATTAGGGATAGTGGATTTACTTTTACCCTTAAAATGTTCATATTTAGTTGCAGCTTTAGACTTGCATTTATTATAAACCCTCGTGACTCTGTTTCCCATTTATTATATTTTGCAGCTTTAAATGAATTCTTGGACTTTCTATTTCCCATTGCACCCCTGCTTTTCTTCTGTTTTTTCTCGCTCATGTGACTCTGGAATAGCTCCCGCATTTTTTCTGTCCTCGATTGAGTTCTTCGGGAAGAATGTTTTGATTTCTTGCTAGCTTTCTTTACAATCTTGCTGGCATCTATCGCTTTCTTCACAGCCTTCAGTGCCTTTGCCCGTCGGTAACCCAGTCCAACTAATGACATTCCAGCCTCCTCTTTTTTACTTTTTCCACCACCCTGCAGCATTTTATAAGTGCTAAATGTCACTCTGCAATGAAGTGACAAAAACCTAAACATTGAAAAGAGCAAGTTCAAGCTAGTTTAGGCATTTTAGCTTTATGATCTATGAAAAGTTGGAAGCAGCCATTTGCATATACAACAATTCTCTCTCATCTAGAGAAATTGCATATCTACCACATAAATTTGGTATGGCACATTTATTTAAAATAAATAAATACAACCCATGGTAACAGAACTACATCACATGCTTGCTTAAACTTATGAACACAGAAGAACAATCACATACTTCAGAGTTCTCAATTTGATCTTCATCCTCCAACATCTCTCTGGCTGCTTGTAATTTTAGATGCTTCTTCCAGGGCAAATTTTTCTGTAAACATTACATCTTACATGAATCCTAAAAGGAAAAGTTTACAATCAAAAGAAAATAGAATTGAACAGTCGGAAAACAAAAAAAATACTTCACGCTCTCGTTTCCTCTTCTCCTTCAACTTGAGTTCTTCAGCCTCTTGGGCACTGATAATCACATTTTCAGAGCCATTTTCTTTTCCTATTGATGCCTTCACACGAGTTGTAAGCACCATGTAATTAGTTGGAGAAACTAATATCATATGCTTGAGTAACTAAATTAAAATTATCTTTAAGATTGCAAGTATAAATCACATTGAATACTATAATAATAACAAGGAATCTGCATAGTGACAGACTAGCATGAAAAACTGTCTTTAAATACCTCTCTTCACTCTCAAACATATGTGGAGATGAAAATAATGAACTAGAGAAAAAACCCTCATTCTTCAACCCAGGGTTCTCTGCATGTAATCCAACTGATAAATTGAAACATACTTCTATAGCAATTTTCAGTGGAAAAAATACCATTTCATGTTCATAACATTTTAGATCATGGTTTAAACTCCAGTCCAATAACAACTATCAATCAGACTGAAATTTAATTAGCAGAAAAATCACAAATCTATCATCAGTAGTAACTTAAATATTAGTGTTAATTCTAATGGCCAGAGAATGGCATTTGCATGCAAAATATGCATACATCTGGGACTGCTAGGTAAATTAACCAAAAATTGTAATATAATATAAATTACCTTAGCTGCTTTTGCTACAAGCTTCTTCTCTTTTCCCGTTACAAACCAGGTCCTTTTGGGGCGGGAAAAAAATCTCATCCTGATGTGCAATCATATTTTCTGCCTGAGCAAGTGAATGAATTTATGTTCACTTTTCTTTGATGATAACAGTACTCATAGCTGCAATATACTTATAATAGGCAAAAGAGACAATTTACTGATAAAAATGAACCTTCACACACTGCCATAGCAGAGGTACTTAAGCCATGACAATTCAGTAAGTGCATTATATTTTGAAGGCATGAAAATAAAAATATAAAAAAGCAGTCCAGGCAGAGCACAAGTAACTACCTTTGTTGCCTCCATTTCAGCTTTTCTTACAGCTATCTCTTCCCTGTAGCAATTCAACATCTATATTTCAGTCCAAAGAAGAATAATTTGCTTAAAAGGGGCAATCAGAACCTCTCTTCTTGAAGAATGGCAGCCACTTTATCTTCCATTTGATCAATGATCTGAGACCATTTAGCAATTGATTGCTCTGCAACAATTCGACTCTTCAACTTTGAACCAGCTCTCTTAGCCAATAACATCGACAAAGCCATCATATTAGGTTCAATTGATGATGCAAATAAAAGAAATATGGAAATTATTTGTATTTAATCCTCCCTTGACCATTTTATGTTAAATGAGATTTGTGTATTTAGACTATTAACATACTAGCAGCATAATTATAGTCCAATTCAATCTCATCAAATCTAATTAATATGTATTAAATAATGAATATCAACATTCCGAAAGCCAAGAAATAGCTAGGATGAATTGAAAAGCTAGATGTGTCAGACTAAGTTACTATATTCAAATACCCAAAATAAATACATTGATTAATCTTTTCTGAAAACTAAGTTTTAGACTAATCAAGGCTTAGAAATTAGCGGAAGAACATGACTCACAATGGCTTTTAAAAGAGAGCGATCATTATCTGACACAAATGTAACAGCGTAACCTTCTCTCCCAGCTCTTGCTGTACGACCCACTCTATGAACATAGCTGTATAAAGAAAAAAAAAGAAAAATGAGATGTACATGTTGAAATATGATTAATGAGCAAATGTTCTAGCCAGGAGGGGGAAAGGGAAATATATCATGATCTAGCAAAAATCAAAACACTGTTCAGCATCTACCTTGTTAGGTCACGAGGACATGCATAATTGATAACTGTTTGAACACCAATAATATCAAGTCCCTATAAAGGCAATAAAAATTTATCACAGAAAAGAACACAAGAAGCAAAATTCATTAAAGAATAACATGGAAGCACAAGTGAAGTATGAGAATATAGCAAAAATAGTATCTCCACTCATACGAGCAGCTACATCTGTAGCAATCAAGAAATCAACTTCCAGCTTCCTGAAATGTTCCAAAGCCTATGCCAGGAAACCATTCGTCAGATTTAGAAACAAATAAGGATATTACTAAAAGGTAAAAGTACTAACATTTTGAACCACATTATAGAACAACTTTTTTGCAACTAATCCTCTGATGAAACCAGACAAACACAATATGATATTTTGAATTAAGCTACTCACATCAAGACGCTGGACTTGCGTAAGATTCTCATGAAGCTCGGCAGCTTTAAAGCCAGCTAATCCAAACAAAATCTTCAATCTATGTGCAGCTTGCTTAGTAACACTGCCAATGGAAATTCAAATTGATCACAAAAACTAGAAAAGTGATATATTCTGGTGCCTGTATGCAGACAAAATATGGAAAAATTAATTTCAAACTTTGTATGTGCCAATTATTAAGGAACAGGATTTATTTTGATCCAGTCCTGATATTGAGACCCATTTCACCAGTTGAGAAAAAAGCTAGTTAAGGCAAGGCCTCAAAATATTTAGAACATTATTTTTGCACAATATTGCCTTCTCCTTTGTTTTTATAGTTTACATATATTTCCCTTTCCTATAAAATAATGACTCATTTTTATCTAACATTTTCAAGTTATTATATTTGTTCAGAAGCCACTTGAACATGTTATTGTAGCTATAAAAAGAAATAACAACCTGAAGATGAACACTTTAGATGTAAAAGTTTTTGAGCACAGTGCAAGAAGAACAGTCTCCTGATCCACTTCACGCATTCTGCGTATCCTGACTACCCTACAGGTGAGAAGCCATAATTCTCAGAAGTTAGACATAAATTTACGAGAATAGGCATCAATGCCCAACTCCAAAAACATTTTTTTCAATAACCTAAAGTCTAAAATGCATCCCAACTGATGCACCTCTCAAAGAAAGGAGGATAGCATGAAATCGATACAACTTGAATTAAAAAAAAAACAGAGGAAAGAAATGCAACACAGCAAAGAAAATAGGATGAGGAGTTGGGTCAGAATGAGTTACTCCTCAGTCAATGTTGCAGGTCGTTTTGCAGATGGGTCAGCCGAAAGACGCATGGGTTTATTCGGAGAAAGTTTGATAAGCTCATTCATTTCTTCAGTCATGGTAGCTGAGAAAAGCATGGTCTGCATCCTTTTGGGGCATAGTCGAACCTGCCCATAGAACAGGAACTTCTTAGAAAATATTACTACAGCATAAATACTACAGTTGCAGAAATATAGGACATAAACCAGAATTGGCTTATTGAAGTGTAAAGCGAATAATGACTTTGCTGGTCAAGATGACCTAGTCAATAAAAAAAAAAGAAAACAGCAGAAGAGGTAGCAAAAACCATGTTAGTAAATTCTCTCCCCTAAAGCCACATTTAAATAGAACCATACGGTCCATACCTTTGGGATGCAAGACTCTTGAAAATTAAATGACATGCTGAGAAATACATTTTGTTGATGTGCATCAAATATGGTTAAGGACATATAAAATAGCCCACATTCCACATATTGAAGTATTAAAGAAGTGGCAAGGGGCAATTGTTTTTCTTCATGAGGTTATCCTCTTTCTTACCTACAGTTTCCTTTCAGTACCCAATGCTCCTCAAGGAATATGCATGGCCAGTAAGGTAATCAGAAATCATTTTAAAAGAGACTGATAATATCAAATTTTTCATAGAAAACCACATTTCCACATTAGCCAATTATTGTTTTCATTTATGACTCACATATGGATTATATGACAAAAGATCGAGGGTACCAGTTCATGAATTTCAGCACTAAATCCAAGCTCCAGAAGCCGATCTGCTTCATCAAGGATCAAAACTGCAAGATTGTCCAAATCCACGGACATAGAATTGCATAAATGATCTATCATTCGGCCAGGGGTAGCTACGACAATATCTGGCATCGATCTCAAGGCAGATTCTTGCACCTAGAATCAAAATGACTGTCAAGAAATATTCTTGTTCGAACACAAGAGCATAGACGTATCAATAACATGCTTGCACAAAAAGGAAAGCAAACCCATGATTTACAAGAAAATAGGCTAAGCAGATGACAATTGTACTTCCCCTAAAAAATGTCCTTCATACTTGAAGTTCAATAGAAAGGTATCGAAAATTTATCACATTTCACAATTTCCAGAATCCCAAAAATAATTTCAAACACAAGAGAACATTTTAGAGTAAAAGAAGATGAGAAACGGAAGAAGAAATTAAAGATTTTGGTAAAAGCTGAATAAGTATTGATTGAGGTTCAAGCAGAAGCTTAAGAATTATGCAGTTGATGAAATTGAATTAATGAGCGAACCTTGGTTGAAAGACCACCAACAATCAAGCAGCATCTAATATCTATGAACTGAGCAAGTTTCTCGATCATACTGTGAACCCTCCAGTGATAAATAAACAAAATAGAATCAAACGGTAGTAAACTATTTACAAAGTTTAAGCAAAGAATGCACTGAATCATGTTTTAGCACAATTTCTAATATGAAAAATGAGCAAGGCAACACTCACTGAACTGCCAACTGCATCGTTGGTGTAAAAATGAGAACCCGAATAGCTTGAACACGTTTTGGACGGAACAGTAGTCTCTCCAAAGCAGGCAATGCGAAGGCAGCCGTCTGCAAGGATTGGGAAAAAAAAGAAAAAAGCTAAGCAATAGTAGCAATCAAATAGCAGCAATTCTGAAGTTGTGAAAGAATATTACCTTCCCCGAACCAGTAATTGCACTTCCACAAATATCACGGCCCGTGAGTACTAGTGGTATACACGCCGCCTACCACCAAAAAAACCCTAAAATTCAGTAACCAAGAAACGACAATGCGTTGTATAAGGAAATGAAATTGGGGACTAAACTGAAACCTGAATTGGAGTAGGCTTAGTATAACCTAAAGCCTCACAAGCTCGAAGCAATGGTCGAGATAGATTGAGCTCTATGAAGGAATTTGCATGTAACGAAGCTCCTTCTGCCGTTTCAAAAAATGACTTAGTTTCATTGACATTACCCTGCTCATTGTCATCCTCTTCTGGTCTGTAATCTTCCTATGAGAAATAATCAATTTCATATTCTGATTTCCATGATAGCAGAAGAGGTGAAGAGAGGGAAAGAGATAAAGAAAGATTTAGGTACTTGTTTGTCAGGTTCCGAATCGGAGGAGAAGGAGGCATCATCGTCGAGAGTGGTGACTGGAGCAGAACGCTGTTGGAGGGCCTTGGAGATCTTGTAATCGATGGAGGTGGTGCTTCGACGAGCGTGTTCTTCTGCGACGGATTCGGAGTAAGAAGCAAAGTCCCACGGCGATTGAGTATGCCGTTTTGAAGGTTTCTTCTCTTCTTCTTCTATTTTTTCTTCCTCTTCGTGTTCTTCTTCTTCTGGATATGATAATTCGGGCTCTTTGTCGCTAGGAGGCTCGAATATGAAGCTTCTGGCCATCACTGGAATTGAACTAAGCCCAGAAAGTTCGTGTTTCTGCCCTTTTTAGATTCTAGTTGGAAGGGCTTTGCGCGAGAGTTTTAGAAAGGGTTTTAGCCTGAGCTTGAGGAGGAGGATGGTTGGTACGACATCGTTTGAGGTTCTTTTTGTTTTAGGTTATACCGTTTCGTAGTAACTTTCCACCTCCGATGTTTAAAGTCCCAAGTCCATGGGCCTTGTACATCAACCACTCTTTGCCGTTAATAATAATAATAATAATAATAATAATAAATGTCAAAAACAAAACTCATAATATTATAAAGAGAGAAGGTATAAATATATCCTTAAATTTATTATGAATGTATAATTTAATTCTATATATTTTTTGGCTCAAATAAACTAGAATTTTTTAAAATAGGCTTTTTAGGCCACTCATTCTAACAGAACTACAAACACGGTTTGACTGGCTTATTTTTCCTTTGAAAATAAAATAAATAAACCTGCTCTCATTTAACCTTTTTTAAATTTACAAAATCAACTTATTTTTCACTCAAAAATATTTTAAGCTTTTCTCTCTATCTTCCGTTTTTCCTTCTTCATCAAAATCGGCCGGCATTTTCTCCGGCTATCCCTACATGCAATAAAATACAACACAATCTCTCTCTCTCACGCTTTATATCTCTGCTCTTATTCTCTCTTGCTTTATACTATTGTAGAGATAGAGTTTGATTTGGTTCAATTTTGTTTTTTTTTTTTTAAGATGAAGATACTGGGTTGGGTTCCATGAGTATAAAAAGGGAGTTTGAAATTTGGGTTAGGAAATTAATCATTAAAAAATCAGTTGGGAGAAGTAAGAGTTGCGGATATTTATTCTGATGGGAGAAATTTTGAGGTATAATGCTTTTAAGATTTGTGTATTTTAGGAGTCTTGGCTTATTAATCGTCCCATAAATTAAGAATTATAGTTTTTTTTAATCTTCTGTTTGTTAAAATGGAAAGGTTTTCTATTATGAATTTGAACCGTTCGGTTATAAGTGAAGTAGATCGAAATCTATGATGAACTTATTTTAATTTATTTGGCTTGGCTTCCATGATTTGCCTCCGTTGTATGAAAATAGAATTTCAAATAAATCAAGATCTGGCAATTCGAAAGAAGACTTATGTATTATGTTTGACAATGATATATCTGATCTATGGTATAAAAAAAAATCAGTTTAAACAACAAACAAACGGAGAAAGCAAAACAAATTTAAGAACAAAAATAACAATTCCCGTTTGTTTCCCGAGAAACTGAAAGAAAATTCAAAAAAAGAAAAAGCAAATACAATGGAAGCGTGATGTTACTTCGGTGAGTGTTAATATTTTAGAGCTTGATTTGGATTTGGGAATGGGATTTAGTGGGAATGGTAATAGCCAATAGAAGCATGAATGCTAGTCATCCTCCTCCATATCCAATTATTTAGCGTATATGTTCTTGATTTGTGAAAGGAAGGGGGAGAGGCCATTAATATCTAATAAACTTCAAAATTTTATTTTTTTTATTCCATGTCAGCATATATTAACAGAAGAAAAACTGCGTTAATTTCCCTGTTAAACGAGGGGTTTAAAAACTTATTTTTTCAAAAACTTGTGTCTATTTATTGGTTAATAAAGAATAAGAGTTAAGTTATAACTCCTGTGATAACTTTAAAGGTTAATCTACACTTTGTTCCTATTATATGGAGTTTTGATATAAAGATCAAAAAAAAAATTAAATTTATTATATTTTTAAAATATATTCAAATTTATAAAAATTTATAATTAATTTATTTTATATAATTATTATAAGTTTGTTATAAATTTATTAAGAGTTCATTGTAAAATGATAAAAACACTCTCGATGAAAATGAAAAAAATTTATTAAAAAAATGATGATATAAATTTCCCTCAATTTATCAGTCTAAAAAAATCATCAAATTTATAAAAAATTTATTAATTTATTAATTTTATATAATATATATAATGTATTATGTACACTATAGTTTATTATTAGATTTTATGAATTTATTATATATTTTTATAATCTATAATAAAAAGTAAAAAAATTTAAAAACAATATACCCACTGATTAGTTGGAAAAAGAAAAGCATAAAATTAAGTTATGAATTTAGGCTCCAAATATTGCGGAAGCAAAAATATAAAAAATTAATTAACAAACATTAAAATGATCTTATTTACTTATCCATATATTTTTAATTACAACAGAAATATTTTTTAATTTGTATTGCACATAGATGATTTTGAAGGGAATGCTTAAACAAACGAAATATGAAAGAATTTAAAGAAAATATTCTAAGTCTTTCTTGAAAAAATATACCGTGTCATGATTACTAGTTATTTTATAATTCGTGCAATTATATTCAATTTCTTTTACATTAAGTGATAGTACAGATACACTAATTTAATCCAAAGATGAAATGGGAAAAAGTGAAGTACTATTAATTCATAAAAGATGTTGGAAATTCAGTAAAAAAATGTTGAAAATCGGTACTCGAATAGTTTAATCTAACAAGCTTAACTTGTCACTTGGTTTTTGCATTTGTATATAAATAAGAATGATTAAGATTTCCCACCAAGTTCAGTGCAGGAGGAAGCCATGAAATTAGAGAGTTCAGTTGAACAACTAAGCAAGGTCCTCAAGAGGTATGCTATTTTCACAGCCTGTAAAACTCTAATTCACAAGATAAAATTTTCTAATTTCAGATATAAAACTGACCTAAAAAGACTTATAACGAAATTGGAAACAATAATTAAGATAATCCTCTGCTGCTAAATAGAGCTTGCTGCTTGATTGGGTGGAGGAAATTGCACCAGCAGCAGAACTGGAGTCAACAAAGTTCAGCACCAAAAAATGGAGAAGTTTTTATCACCATAAAATAAACGGAGCAGTCTCAAATCCAAAAAGTGAAGAACAAGAACAAGAAGAAACGGGAATCCAGAAGTCCAATTACAGTTTTAATTTAAAACTATTAACAGAGACGGTATACATGCATATACACAGTCTAGAAAAGAAAGCAGACATCAAAACCAATGGTCATATATCACACTTGCACAAACTTGCAAAATGAAATTCAATCGACGTCATGCAACACATAACAGCAGAAGAAATCACACTTTCATTGTTTGGAGCCTTAATATAGTCGAATCCAGCCACCCTTGAAAGGAGACAAGGGCAAAAATACATTACCAGAAGGGCGACAAAAGGAGAACATCATAACAGTAAGAACAATAACAATTAAATAAAGTATCTTGGCAGTTGGCAGGATATATGTAAACTAATGCATGAAGGCATAGGTTGGATTTGCCAATTTGAGTTCAAGTCTTACAACCATAGGAAAATAAATCCAACCATGTACACAATCAAGAACAGTTAAAGATTGATGAAGAACCCTGGCAGTCAAAGACTCTATACAAGAAACTGAGTCCACCAAGAAATACAAATCAGATCCTTGATCCTACAAACCATGAACAAATTAAGTAATATGTCTCTAGTTATTATTTCCATTACTGATTAACCTTTTGCCTTTAGCTCCTAGTCCCGATGCAAAAAGATAAAATGAGTATAATAACTGAAATGCATCAATCTCATCCATGGCCACTCAATTAATGAAGTTGGACATTCAAATCAGACTTTCTTTGGTATGGAACAGAGATAACCAAAATATGCATATGCTAACAATAGGGCCAGTCTTCCTGACTAAATTGTAAATCATTAATTCTGATGCCTTTCAAACTACCCTCCCATGCAATACAGCACTGAATGGCTCACAAACCAGCAACAAATGCATATTAAGTTATATTATTAACACGCATATTGAAACCTGTATTCGTTTGTGCATCAAGAAACAAATTTGAACAGTATTAAACAACATGTGAGATGAAAGGAAAGAAAAACAAGGACATATCATTTATCAAACTCTGTTCACTTACTAGTCTCTACAAAGATCATATTTAGAATGTGCAATACCATAATTAATGGTTGAGATCTTCCCAGACAGCCAAATGACAGCTTCCAACAAGAATAAGATAAGAGTTTCAATAGCAACATCTCAAATCCACCAACCAGAAAAGAGATTGAGCTTCAATATAAATAATTAATAAAAAGATGAAGAGAAATATCTTCATTTTGTCTCTAATCCTTAACATCTCCAGCGAATAGATATGAAAGGCGGATAAACATAAACCAAATATACCTAGGTCATAGAAATTATATCGGTTTGCTAAGCCAGCTAGCCTAAAACTAAAACATACAGCAAACCGAAAACTAAAACATACATCCTATATTACCAGTTAAACTAGCAGAAGAACTATTGCAAACCCATGCAATGGATCAATATTTCACTACAATGTAAACGTTCTCAGCCCATGCTTCCTATTTTAACATGTAGGCTAGCAAATTGGATTTACATGAATAGGCAAGAACACCAAACTGAGTAAATATTTACATTCAGATGCAAATGAAGCAAATCCAACTTTATCTAATCCACATAAGTAAATAAACAACAAAGGTTCTTGAACCATTTAAACTACACAAAGTAAAATTTTCGAATTGACCGACTCCCATCAAATCGAACCCGAATTATCACCACCAGACCCTGAAGCTCCATATACAGTGCCTGCCACCATTTTCTTCTTCCTCTCCTCCTCGTACTCTGAATCATCTGTTGGCAACTCAAACCTACAGACAGGACAAGAATTTCTCGAACCCAACCATGGCACAATGCAGTCACCATGATACCCATGGCCACATGGCAATCTGGTCTCCGTTTCACCAATGTTAAGCATATCCTTGCATATAGCACAAACCAGAGTCTCCCCCTCTGATGTGATCTCAATTATTGGTAGTGCCGACACCGCAGATTTTGCTGCAGGTGGAGGCCCTCTCCTTCCACCATCACTGTCAGCCAAGTTCTGCAGCAACGCCTCGTATCCAGCAGCATCAACGTAATCCTCCGGATTGCCTATGAATCTATCGGTTTCCGGAACTTCAAGGCGAAATTCAATCGAATTATCTTCCAGTCCCATCGAGATCTCAGCCCAGTCCAGGATCCGGTTACGGCCGCTCCTCGCTCGGGTAGCAAAGTCTCGGATCCTAAGACGGAGAATACCACGCCGCCTTCTCCTCAGATTTTGTTCATCATCTTCCTCTCGGTTTTCATCATTCTGGTTATCAGAATGATCCTGTCCTTCCTCACCGTCATGCACATCTCTGCTCCCTCCGTTTTCGTTCTCATTGTCATTATCGTTTTCACTTTGGTCGTCGTCATCTTCTTCATCGTCATCATTGAGCTCGATCCTAGGAAAATCGTCCTCAGATTGGGGATCTTGCGGGAGAGAGGAAGGAGCGTCTTCTTCACGCGCAGCCTGCGCGATTATGCGAAGCATTTGAAGGAACTGAGATCCAAAAGACGAATCATCAGCCAGGTCTGAGATTACAGAAGAAGTGGCAGAGGGAGGACTTGACGTAGCAGCAATTGATTCAACGAAACCGTTCTTGCACTCGAAACAAACAACATCGGTCTGGTTGGCTAGGGTTTCGACGGAGACGCGTTTGTTACATTGGTAACACCAGTACTGAGACGTATCGGTTTCCGATACGGAGACGGGCGAGGGCGACTGAGACGGACTTTCGGCCATAACGCTACAATGGTGATTCGGCCGAGGAACCGCCTTTCTTAATAGCTGAGGGTGATGGAGGAGGCAGGTGCGGAGAAAGTGGGAGGAGGAAGTCGATTGGAACCCTCAGTGTTAAGAAGTTTTTTATTCTCTGATGTGGTCGTGTACCTTAGAAGTTGAACGGTTAGATGGAATTAAGAGAGTGAAAGGGTGTGATTTGTATGACGATCTGACGGTGTTAGGTAATTATTAAATGCAAAAGGTTAAGTATGACCACAGTTGAGACGGTAGATATATATATATATATATATATATTTTTTTTTTCTGTGAATAGTTGAGACGGTAGATATAATAATCCTTTCGAGCTACTTTCGAACGGCTTGTAACCTATCGTAACAAAGCTATTTGAAGGTTACTGACCAGGTCATGGCACTTGTACCATTACACCTTTCAAAAATTATAAAATTAAAAAACAAAAAATCTTCCACTAAATTGTCTCTAGAATTTAAAATTAAACTAAAATAAAACAAAATTATTTTGAAATACAACGATATATTTGTAAATAAATTATGTTTAGGTCCTGTCACTGCTCTGAGTAAAAAAATTATGTTTTGGCACTATTTTTTTAATATTTTATTGTTTTTATATGTAAACGGAATATAAATTGAGTATATCAAAACACCATTTGATTATAAGTTCATGTAAATTTCTTATTATTTTTTATATTATATAATAACAATATAAAAATGGGCTATGGCTTTCATGTGTTTAGAAAATATATCGATTGATATATTACAATAAAATTATTATATTATTATGATATGTGTTTAATTATCTTTATACGTGTGTTTTTATATATTTTTAGCTTGGTCTAATAAGCATGATCAAAGTGTATGTGAGAATTTGATTAGTGGCTTGGACTTTCTATATTAGTAAAGAAACATATATACTTAGATGATATATTGATTAATATAAAATTATTAAATAATTTTATTGTAAGGTGTGTTTAATTACTGTTTTTGTATGCATATTTAAAAAAGAAATAATAATCCAAAAAGAAATACATTAAATTGGGGATTTGTTAAAGAAACAAATTTTAAAATAGGCGTGGGTAGCTAATATAATCTTTAGGCCCGATAAAAAACTGACAATCTTGATCCGTCAGTTTGAGTTTAACATATGTAGTTAATATGGACCCAATCCGATAGAGAACTGGATCAACTTGTATCAAACCCCAAATGATAATGGATTTCAATTGGGCCTTTTTTAACCCGAAACACTTTTATCTAACTTTTTCTCTTTTTTTTTTTTAAAAAAAGGAAAAGTTTGATTTTGACCCCCTGTTCAAATTGAGAAATGTATATAAATCCAAAAATTTATATATATATATATATATATTGAAGGCGTTAGATGCACCACTAATAAATAAATATACAAGACTCACTCAAATTCATAAAAAATAATTTTATATTTACGTAGTTAAGAGTGATAGAAAATAATATTTTTAAAATTTTGATTTAATTTTGATAAAATTTGTTAATTTAAAATGAAAATAACATGTATTTGTTCGATTCATTGTCTTTATCTGTTTTTATTATATGTTTAAAAAGTTCAAAAGAGAAACATGATACTGCATACAAAATTTGTTAATAATAAGTGAAAATGAAATATACTTTTTTAATTCATTGTCTTTATTTATTTTTTAATATCATTTAAAAAATTCGAAAGAGAAATATAATACTACATATCAATGTATATGAGATTTAGATAAATATATATCTTGAATTTTCAGTTTTTTTTTTTAAATACATATATATATATATTATAATATTAACTGTAAAATCATATTGTGTATCAAGTAGGCTATCTATAGTACTGTGATAGATCCCACCAGCCAACCAAATCAAAAGTCAATTAAAGAGGATAGTAATGTTTCATCTTAACTCAAAGACAAATGTAATTTTCAAAGCACAAAGTTGCTTTTTTTTGGATAATAAATAACTATCAACTTTTAACACTGATTTAATGAACTTTTTTTTTTCTATTGGATTGCTATTTTGTAAGATTTTTCTTTTTTTTTTTTTTTCCTTTAAGAATTTCAATGCCAAATTACTTGACACGGCTTTAATTCATATGGTAGTTTTTAGTTTGAAAGTGATGGAACAAACTGGACATGAGGGAGAAAAAAGGCAATGCAAATTTCATCCCTTATAAGTCACAATAAACTTGACATCAACCCAACACCTTCTCCTTGTTACTTGTGACATGAATTCTTTCCTTTTCTGCAGTTCTTTTGTAATTTCAGCAATTTTGTATACTCTGAATCCTGCAATAGAGATACAATTCTTAAAATAAAATAATAATAATAATCGATAGATGAATTTATTTCCTGCATCAGTATAGAATCAACAAGTTGCATTGATTAACTCCAGTTAACTTGAAATTAAAGTTTAGTTGAATTGAATTGAGTTGATCAGCACAGAGTTTGGAAGCTAAATTTGAGTACATTTAACATGTGCTTTACATTTTTCTCATATTGCCGGAATAGACTTGAACAATAATTAAAATTCTGCAAATATAGTCTATAGTGTGCTTGTATTTTTCTAGCACATTGAAAGGTAGAATGTCTGACCTCTAGGAAATATTCACTCTCAAGGTCATCTAACCTACTGAAGAAATCAATTATTAGTCCAATCGATTCATAACCAGTAACTGTATTAGGTCTCATAATCTTCTGGTTCTCTTCTAATTCCAGTATAGCTGCATACATGGATTTGGATACATGGAAGAAGGGTGAGCAAGAAAGCCATCAATTGTATTTACACTATCACTATACTCCATTTTAATTACTAGTATATAGATTTTGTGCCACTTTTTGTAGTATTGATATGAGACGAGTGAATCGATCGATCGTGCCAAGAATATGCATTTATCTTTTTGTGTTGGGATTGCAATTTTGAACGAATATATGATCATTAGGCCATATGATCGACAAGTCAAATATACAAAATGCCAAATGATTCATGATTTACTTCGATTAGATATTACAATCGGATTTGATCCCTTTATTCACAAACAGACATGACAAATCTAGTCGAATCATTTTGTGCTTGAAGAATCAGTCCAGAATTGCATACAGTTAAATTAGGCATCTCCATATCTGGATTTTTATGGAGTTCTAAACAGCAGATTCCAGAGAGTAGCGACAATATATCCATTTTCACTTCTACAATTTCTTTAAACATCAACTCCAAATAGCAAAGCCTGGATGATGATTAGCCAAAATGTATGCAAATTATTTAATTATGAGCAAATATTATTATTCCCTTTTGATTATTTATATACAATATTAATCTTATATTCCTCTGAAACAAAAAATCAAACACGTTATGGACAATGGACATGGATCATCTCGAAGGTAGCTTAAACATCAAATAGAAACACCAAAACCCTAAAAAAACCAAAGCCCTAAAAAATATATATCTTACAATTCTCAAACCCTTTATTCACCATTCTTTTTTACAATTTTCTCTGTTTAATTTTATATACAGATTTTTTTTCTCAAACTTGATCAGTTTTTACAGAGGACCATAGGGATGTTGCTGATGATGATGCTGAGGGAGTCTGAACCGGACCTGAGAAGCCGGCGACCGGACCGCCACTCCGTGCCAGCAAATACCACCCTTACACATCTCATGAACATGAATATGATGATCTCGTGAAATTGCATATGTAGCTCTACGAGACACATCCCAAGTCAGCGAGGCAATTAAGATCAAACCCACAACGGTGGTCGACAAAATCAACACAAATCCACCGCTAAAGCTCCGCCCACAAACCAATCCATACGCTTTAATCCCCGCAATCACTGCCACATAGATTGTCGTTAAATTCCCTATCACTGCATCAGATACCGCCATGATCACCCCCTCCTCCCCTCCCTCTGAAAACCCAGCCTTTTTCGCCGCTTGAACAGATGGTTTTATGAAATTATTGGGAATGTCGGGGATTTTGATTGCAAAGTTAAAGAATCCGCAGGAATCGGAAGCTCTGGCCCTGACCCCCCTCTTGGTTTATATGAAGCTTATCCTCCGTCTTTGAAGGGAAAGTGAGAGAGTATCCAGTGAAGTATATAGTAATATAGTAATTCTAAAATCTAGTCCATCACTTGATTCAAAAAAAAAATTACTCTAATCTATCGACTGAACCCTGTTGATCATCTTGACTCATTGTAAAACATTTGATAACAAACATGTTATCATCTTTCCTTTTTTTTATTATTTTATATAATTAAGAATGTATAAATAAAATCATATACGTATAAATTTATTTTTATATATTAAGCATATTTAAAAATAAAGAATATAATTAAAAAATAAAATTAATAATAAAAATATAATAAGTAGTTTAAGATATAAAAAATAGAGAAATTTTTTTTTGTATTTGGCTTAGCGGATATATTATTTAAATAATTTTATAAATTTATAACTTAAAAAAATTGAGAATTAATTCTTTTTTGATACTTATAAGATTTTAGTTAGTTTCATCAAATTATTTATTATACTATCTATATTTATTTTAATAAATATTTTTAATAATAAAATATTATCTATTTTTTTAAATTATTTTAATAATAAATATATTTAAAAACATCTAACATATTTATCAGTCAATTATAAATATTAAAATAAATATATAATTATTTAAAATTTTAAATATTTATAATATATATTAATTTTAATTATTTTATACTTATAAGTTAATTTTATAAAATAGGCCAAAGACTTCCTTTATCTTAAATATTATTGCATTTTTATCTAAATATTTGGGTGGGCAAGTACAAATTTTTGAAAAATCATCTTCTAAATTCCTTATTAAACCGACAAATGTGTCCAAAAGATAATTTTTATATTTTTAAGGGCAAATATTTATCTACTCTAGAATATTACTATCGGCAAAAATATACTCTCTAAAAAAATAATATTTTCTTTATTTTATTTTAAGCAACGTATTAAAATAATATGCATAAATTAAAAAAATAATTATTCATTTTTAATTTTATAAAAAATTTATTATAATTTATCTAAATAATTTTTTTCATCTTTCTCAATTTTTTTCATTAATTAATAGAAATAATATTAAAACTTTTTAATTAATGCTTATTTAAAATTTTAAAAGCGACATTTAAAATGGAAAAAAAAAAATTTACACTACATTTGAAATAAAACGAAAGGAGTAACCCTTTCACCTTTCTCTTGGAAACTGTGACGTTATAAATTTTTTTGGTGGCTATCTTTTGGTTTAACCATGACCCAAGTTTGATTGAACTATTCAATCGAACTGTTAATTTCGGTTCAGTTTAATGAATCGAACCGTAAATTATAATTAAAAATTCATAATGAAATTAAAATCTTTTTTAAGGTTTCGATTCATATTCTAAAATATTTGAACCGGAACATAATCGACAGTTCCGATTCAAAATCGAAAAATTAAAAAAATAAAAAAAATTTTAAAAGTATTTTATGAAAATAAAAAAATTTAAAAAATCTATAAATACATCATCTTTTTAATTTATTTTCTAATTTTTACACAATTTCTCTCAATCATTAAATTTTAATTATCTAATTTAACTCTAAATTCTTCAACCCTCAATTCTCTAATTTATACTCTATTAAATTATTCTTATTATTATTTGTTACTGTTATTTATTATTATTAGTAATATTTATTATTTATTCTTATTATTATTTATTATTATTGTTAGTAATATTTATTGTTTGTTGTTAATTATTATTGTTTTATTATTATTATTATTATTAGTATTGCTAGTAATATTTATTATTTGTTAATTATTATTATTTTATTTTTGTTATTATTGTTATTATTATTAGTAATTGTTATTGTTATCATTATTAAAAAAATAATAATATTATTATTATTATCAATTTATATTAAAATGACAAGTTCTTGTCATTTTGATAATATAAGTGATGATGAGTAAATTTCACAACATATTAATATTTTGGATGATGAAGAAGAAGTAGATTACCAAGTGCAAGACACATTATTTATATTTATTGAATTTTTTAAATGTGATATTAAATATTTATAATTATAATTTATGTAGTTAATTGATTTTTAGTAATTATGTTTAAATATTTTTTTAATTTTTTCTTTATACTTTAATTGTAATATTAAATATTTATAAATAATATTATTTAATTTAACTTAAATAATATTATTAATTTTATAAGTGGTGTTTAATCTTATAAAAAATATTAATATGTATCAATAATAGTATTTTTTTTAAATATAATTGTTTAAAAAATTAATTTAAATCTGTAGTTCAAACTAAAACTGAAATTAGAATCAGATTGATTTTTAAGAATTTAAATTTTAACTAAATCAACTCTTATCAATTAAGATTAAAATTTTTAAAAATTATAAAATCGTTAATTTGAAACTATCAATTTAAAATGGCCGATTCAATTAATGGAATGATGATCATGTTCATTTTAGTTTGGCAAGGAAAAAAGGAAAATTTGATTTATTGTCATTGTCATCAATACAATGGTCCCACATACACCACTTTGATTGAAAACAATATGTAAATGCAATTTTGTTGATGAACGTCATGATAAGGGGCACATCTTTGCTAATTTATTTATGGGTTTTCTGTTGGCCATTGTCTCGAGTGCTCAAAGTTTAGCTTTAGTAACCTAAAAAACACCAATGGCCAAAGCAATTTGCTGTTGCGTAAAGCTAATCTAGTTTGGCATATTGGGTTTCTCTTGTCATGCCTCAAATCCTTGTATAGTTGGTGGAAATTTTGTTGAAGCTAATGCAACTTTCTAGTAAGTTATCATTATCGCTATTCTCACGTTAGGTTTGTCAAACTTCCATTTTTTTTAAAAATTAAATCCCTCTTCAAATTTTTTTTTTATTTTTTTATAATTTTTTTTAATATTTTATAAAAATATATATTTTCTTCATTCCAAAATAATAGATACACTTATTATCTCATACATATTAAGAAATAAATTATTTAATTAATAAATAAATTATTTATAATTTATCTATTTTAATTTTAATTTATATTAAATAGCTATTAATTATTGCAAAAAATAAAAAAAATAACTATTAATTTAGTCAAAAAATTATAATTTTAAAAATATAAATAATTAAAAATAATAATATTAATTATAAAATATTTAAATAAAGGTATAATAATTAATTTATAATATAACTATAATTCAACTAAAGCCATAAGGCTATATTTTAAAACAAATAACAAAAAAAAGTGTCATTGTCTTTTTAAGACTGAGAGAGTAATAAATTAATGATAAATTTGCATAAGTTATCATATATAATAAACTATTAATAAATTTTATATATACCCACTGATAAAAAATTTAATAAATTAAAATATATTTTTAAAATATGATAAAAAAATTTAATTTTATTCTGGTAATCTTGTTATTTTTGTACTACGTCCAAACTGGGTTGGACAATATCATGGGCCTACAGATCAGATAGTTTGAATAAAATGGGTTAAATAAAAAGGCCAGCCCACTTTCATCTTGGTTTTAAACAAGTTGATTCCTAGCCTGTTATATTTCAAAGGTTTTCTGTAGTTTTTTTTGGCCAATAAGGTTTTCTGTAGTTGTCACTTGTTTCAGTGTATTAGTTATTTTTTTGGTGTCTTTATATAAATACTAGAAAAAAGTTAACTTTTTCAACATGTTTTTAAAAATATTTTTAAATTTATAAAAATTTATAATTTTTTTATAAAAATTTAAAATTTAAATAGTTTATTATGAGTTTATAATAAATTTATTATAAAATAATTAAAATATTCCTAACAAAAAAAAATGAAAAATTTTTATAAAAAATTGTGGAACGTGTCCTTTTTTTTTTTCTTCTTCTCTGCGTGTTCCTAGAAGCTAGAAAGTCTACTTGGGCTGCCCATGGTTTTGCAAGAAAAGTCCTTAAATGTATCTTTTGTTTCTCTTGTGAGTAGTCTTTAGCGTCACAGCCACGGGGTATTTAAGCTACGGGCAATGCCAATTTCCCCAAATTGCTGAATTAGACTTCCATGTTTGAAGTCAATTTACCCCGTTAAAGGAAGACTGAGGAAATGACTGCCCTGGCCTTTGTCCCAGCCCCAAAAAAGACTTGGACTCAGAAGTCTTTGGACCCATGTCTCAGCTATTGCTGAATTAACGAAGCAAGTAAGAAACAAACTTAGAAAGGACAAAGAAGTCTTTGGACCCATTGGCCTTATAGCGTATTGAGTGAGCTATCACTTCTTAAAGAGCAGCAACGACCAATACGTCATTTTCTATTACCAGTAAACATTTTTGGTTTGTTTGGTATTTGGGGATATGAAAAAGGCCGCAGGCAATATTATTAAAAATTGGGAAAATTATGCTACTTATAAGATTTTTTTTAAATTTTTTTCTTATAATAAAATTATAGTAATTATTATATATATAATAAATCTATAATAAATTATATATATTCTATGAAATTGATAGATTAAAAATTTTAATAAATTTAATAATATTTTTCTGAAATCTGAATTGATAGATTTATAATATTGTGTGGTTTTTAGAATTTCATAAACAACCCTTAATTATATAAGAGAATGAGAGTAACCCAGAAATCCAAGAGAGAGATGGACATAGTGGGGTTTTCTTCGACACTCTAGAATCAGTTGAATTAATTTTCAGTATATAAAAATCATAATATAAACAGCACACATATAACAAAATATACACCAAGATCTGCACCAACAAAATAACAAATAGAAGAACTAACAAAACATACAGAATAAACTAACAAAAGAAACCAAATAACCAAAACAAACAACAAGATCTTTATCTTCACTAATCCCCTTCAGTTAAGAAAAAACACAGATAAAAACTAGCAAATCCACCATCAACGGCCACAAGAAGTCAATGAAAAGGCCGAAAATTAAGATCACCAGGACCATGAACTTGCATTGCCACTCTTATAATATTTATATTTTTATAAAAAATTATAGTAAAATTATAAAAATATTTGGATAAAATAATATTTTTTTAAAAATACATCTTTCCTCATTATAATTAATATTTTATTTAAATTATTTTTTTCGAATATCACTATCAAATAAAAATGCTCTAATAAAATAATAAGAATTAATATTGTAAATTATTTTTCGGCATATAAAAATCATAATTTTTTATAAAAAGAATTTTTTTAATTTTAATTATAAAAATACATAACACTAAAATATATATATAAAAAGAAAAATATATAAAAATATATTAATAAAAATATTAAATTTATTTTTAAACAAATTTTATATATTTGACACAAAAAAATGCATATATTTTTATTATATAAATATTTGATAGATATTTTATGTGTGTTTTATAAATATTTTATAGATATTATGTGTATATTATATATTTATTATATAAGTTGTGTGTATTTTATATAAAAGTTATTGAATGATGTGCGAATATTGTATTGATATTGTGAAAATAAAATATTAAAAAAATAAAATTAAAAAATATTATGTAGATGCATTGCAAATATGTTATAAATATATTATAGATGCGGTATAGATATTATTTGTCCTGTTAAGCGTGTATTTTATATATATTATATATATATATTTATTTATATATATAAATAATGACATTAAAATTTTTTAATAAAATACAAATAAAATAAAATAGTAAAAAAATACAAAAATATAAAAACAAAAAAAAATTACCATGAAAAAGGTAAAAATATAAACAAAATTGGCGGATCTATATATTTGATACTGCACTTTTTATTAAGATGCACAATGTAAATTTCCCTATTTAGTTTTGGAATGATGACTCCATGGCCCAGAATAAGAGCCCCTGGCCAGGCATTTTTCCATTTTTAAAAAATAAATGTATAGTAAATATATGAAGAAGGAAATATAAATGTGCTAGCTGAAAATTAATCATTCTAACTTGTAAAAGTAGTTGGTTGTAATTAAATACTTTCATTCTTAGTATAAAATATTAGTCATGGGATAACATTAAATCCTATTTTTTAAAAACATTTATTACACACTTTCAAAAAAAAATTCATTACATGTGACTAAGTTAAAAAAAATAACAAAAAATATTAAAAGTATTAATGAATGCTGGGATGATATCCGCGCTCTGTACAAATATAAAAAAATTTAATTTAAATTATTAAACATATAAAACAAATTTACATTAAGAAACTAAAATATTATTATTACTTGCACACTTTTTTACGTTCAAAATGTTACAGCATATCAACATATTATTACTTGATACTTATTTATATATAAAAAAAATTATAACACTTGTTATTTGATATTTGTTTATGTCAAAAGATGTGTTCGTTAGCTTCAATCTTGTTTATCTTTTTTTTTTTATGAAAGTCAACCCTACAAGAAAAAATTATATTATTAATATAATTTATATATTGTTAGAAATAAATAGAGAATATTATATAATAATTTTTATATTTATATAATATTTTATTTTTTCAAAAGGAGAATTTTTTTGTCGATGGATGAACACTAGATGTGGTTAGTAAGAATTCATGTATAAAATATGATGAAGATGATTCGGCCGGTATACTTATTTCTGTTGTTTCATTTTTTGAAAAGATATTTGTAATTCTGAATGTCATTATTATTGGATTAATTTATTGCATGGATATAGTTATTTGAAAAACTTTTTTAGGCCAATTAATTGAATCAATATTCAAAAGAGAGTAAAACATTGTTCTGATTGTTAGACAATTATATTTGGCAGTAAGCATTGGATTAGAATTTCAATTAATTTTTCTGCAGTTTTTCCAAATATAACAAAACATATTTAACATGTATCTTTATATAAATAAATTTTATAATTAAGCCTTGTAATTTTGATTATCTTATAGTTTAAGAATTTATTGTGAAATTGAATTTATTTGTATTTGATCACATTTATTGTACCGCGTCTTATCATTATATGTACTAAAAGGGTAAATGTTATTGCTATTAAGCTTCAGCTTCAAGTCAATAGCTATAAAAAAAAAAAAAAAGAGGAAAATTTTTTAAGGCTTTCAACTGCGTTTAGCCTTGGAACCAAAATTTTCAGGTATAAGTTGTTTATTTTTATTAATTGTTCCTTTGTTTTTGTTTTGGAACTTGATTTTAACAAAACAAAATAATCAAAGCGCTCAAACACAATTAAAAACTTTAACACATTCTCTTCAAAATTAACAAGGCTGAAAATATTAAAATTGAAAAATATAACTGTAGGTTTGTGTTCTGAATTTTCTTTTTTCCTCTAGTTCTAATTTGGTGCTTTTAACTTTTTTAAAGTTATCTTTAATTTTCTCTTTTCACTTTATATAACATTTATTGTGGCCATCATTTGATTTGCTTGCCGTCACCCGCTTGGTCGTTTTACTGTCTAAAGAGGCCAGCATCTGTTTGCTGTTCGAATAAGCCAACACTTGCTTATTTTACTGTCCGAAGAAGCCAACACATGTTTGCTGTCCAAAGAAGTCAACACCTATTTACTAACCAAAGAAGTAAGCACTTGTTTAACGTTCGAAGAAGCCAACACTTATTTATTGTCCGAATAAACCACCACCTGCTTGTTTGTTTTACTCTCTGAAGAAGCCAACACTTATTTGCTGTCTGAATAAGCCAGCACCTGTTTGCTTCACTGTTTATAACTTCATTTCACTTTAATGTATGTTGTAATAAATTTTAACTAAAACATAGTTACAAAATTATAATAATATAAAAATAAAATAATAGCCACATATATAATATTTAGTATTTAGCATTTTAAAATATAATATATAATATATATAGTATAATATATGTGTATAATGTATATAATATATATATATATATATTTATTATCCAATTCTCGCTCCGCCCCACTTAATAGGGAGAAATCTTTCCTCATCTCTGTTGTGCAGCGAAAGCAAGTAATTTGTGTGCTATTTACTTCTGCTGCACAACAAGTGATATCAAAGCCCGGTTCAAGCATTCGGTGTTGGAGCTAACCTCTTTGCGTTAAAGAGATGGAGACAAAGTTAAGTAGGATGATCAGCCTAAATGACTTGAATTACCACATATGAAGAAACAAAATGAATGATTTCCTATTTGTAATGAAGATGCATTTACCGGTGTTTATTTGTGACTAAACCCGACGATAAGATAACTGAAAAATGAGAACTTAAGCATGAACAAGTATGAGGTGCTTGCTCTGATAGTGGTTTTTTTATTGCCAAAGTTTTAAGAAACTCTGAAGATTTTATTAACAAATTCTACTCCTAATGGAATTAATGAAAAGTAGCTTCTCTTATTTCGTGACTTTCATTGATGACTGTTCAAGAAAACTGTGAGTTTATACCTTGAAAAATAAGTATCAAATTGTAAAGGTATTTAAACAGTTTCATGCTCTAGTTGAAAGAGAAACTGGGAAGAAATTAAAGTGTATCAAGTCAGATAATGGGGGTGAGTATATTGGATCACTTCAGAAATATTGCAAGGAGCAGGGCATTCGACACAAGCTGACACCACCAAAAACTACTCAGTTAAATGGTGTAACTGAGAGAATGAATAAGACTCTCATTGAGAGGGTTAGATGTTTGCTATCGCATGCAAAGCTTCAAAAGTCATTTTTGGGCAGAAGCATTGAGTGTAGCGGTTCATGTTCTGAATCTTTCACCGTGTGTTCCTTTGAAATTTGACATTTCAGAAAGAATATGGTCTGAAATGGATATCTCTTATAATCACTTAAGAGTATTTGGATGCAAGGTATTTGTGCACATACCAAATGATGAGCGGTATAAGTTGGATGCTAAAATACAACAATGTATGTTTGTTAGGTATGGTCAAGATGAGCTTGGCTATTGATCCTATGATCCAGTTTAGAAGAAGCTTGTTAGAAGTCGTGATGCGGTTTGTTGAAAATAAGACCATTGAAGATATTGAGAAAGCCTAGAATGTTTCTAGATCCGATGGTAGTTCGACTAATCTTGAATTAGTTCCTCCAAAAAGTGGTGTCGAGGTAGATTGGAGATGAAATTGAAGATGACTAGCAAAATAATGTTGATGATGACGCTCCAATCCATAATCAACTAAATGTAGATTCTAATGAAGAAGTTTTTAGTCACCAGTACCAGATACAACTCAAGAACCATTGAGGAGATCTATTAGAGTCAGAAAGACTTCTACTAAATACTCTAGTGATCAGTATGTGTTACTTACCGATGGGGGAGAATATGAGAATTTCCTAGAAGTCATGCAAGATGAGTTGAAATTCTTGCATGAGAATAAACCATTTGAGCTTGTGAAGTTGCCAATAGGCAAGAGAGCTTTGAAGAATAAATGGATGTTCAGGATAAAGTATGATGAACATAGTTCTCAGCCACGATTCAAAGCTAGATTAGTTGTTAAGAGATTCAGCCAAAGGAAAGAGATTGACTTTGATGAAATTTTTTCACCAGTGGTAAAAATAACATCCATTCTTACAGTGCTAGGATTAGCTGCAAGTCTTAACTTGGAGATTAAGCAGATGGATGTGGAGACTGTCTTCCTTCATGGTGACTTGGAGGAAGAGACATACATGAAACAACCAGAGAATTTTAAAAAAAAAGAAAAAGAAGATTATGTCTACATATTGAAGAAAAGTCTGAATGGCTTGTAAAAGGCACCGAGACAATGGTATAAGAAGTTTGAGTCAGTTATGGGGAGCAAGAGTACATGAAGACTACTTCAGACCATTTGTGTTTTTTGTGAAAAAAATTCTCTGATGACGATTTCATTATCCTTTTGTTATATGTGGATGACATGTTGATCGTTGGCCAGAATATTTTCAGAATTAACAGCTTGAAGAATAAGCTATTAAGTCTTTTGCTATGAAAGACTTAGGACCATCAATACAAATTCTTGGCATGAAAATAATCAGAGACAGAGGCACCATGAAGTTGTGGTTATCACAAGAGAAGTACATTGAGAAAGTACTTCAAAGGTTCAACATGAACAAAGATAAAGGTTATTTGTCTTCTTACTAATCACTTTTAAGCTTAGCTCCAAACAAATCCCTTCAATGGAAAAGGAGAAGGAAAAGATGGATAGAGTTTCATATGCTTCAGCAGTTGGGAGTTTGATGTATACCATAGTGTACACACAGCCAGTTATTGCTCACACAGTGAGAGTCGTGAGTCGGTTCCTTTCAAAATCTAATAAGGAACATTGAGCTGCACCGAAATGGATTCTGAGATATCTGTGTGGTACCTCCAAAATATGTTTATGCTTTGGAAATGGAAAATCTGTGTTAGTTGGCAACACAGATGCAGACATGGCAGTTAAGGTTACAAAAGTGTATTGCTCTTTGCAACTGAAGCAGAATTCATTGTTGCAATTGAAGTATGCAAATAGCTATTGTGGATGAAAAAGTTCTTAGATGAACTTGGTTTCAGCAGGACAGATATTCACTTTATTGTGATAGTTAGAGTGTTATCCACCTTTTGAAAAATTCCTCCTTTCACTCATGATCAAAATATATTAATTTGAGAAGAGTTGTCTTGGAGAAGAAACAATTACAGTTTGAGAAAATCTATATTGATGAAAATGGATCAGATATGATTCTACCAAGGGAAAAGTTTGAGTTCTGTTGATCATCTACATGAATGACAGTTAACTTATGTGGTCAGTAGGGGGAGAATTAAAAAGTGATACCTAACCACATGAGAAATAAGCCACATTTTTTGACAATTAGATCAACAAGCCATCATTTTTTAAGTCATCACAAACCACCAATTTTGAAACCACAATTGTTGAATGTTGAATTGCCTAATTAGTTAGGCCAATAACCATATGGAAAAGCCTATATATATGACATTTTCTTCCTCTTGTAACACACATTAAAAATTTAAAGATACAAAAAAATACTAAAAGAAAGAGAGAGAGGTGTAGTTGAAGGGAAATGCCTTTAGGTTTTCCTCCTCCAATTCAATGACAATAATTTGAGAGGAAAAATATTAGAGAAAATTGAGAGAGAGAGATAGAATTATTTGAAAAGTGATAAAATAGTGAAGTAGTTTAATTTTGGGAGTGTTTGAGAAATACTTGAGTGCCACTATTTTAGGTTTATCTTAATTGTAATAATTGTACCTCTAGAAATATTTCTAGAGAAGTTTCTTTACGCCTACTATTTTAATAGTGGAATAATATTTTTTAGAGTTTGTCCCGTGGCCGTAATCCAAAGTAAAAGGGTGAACCATGTTAAATCTGACTTGCTATTTTGTCTTAGTTTTATAGTTATTATCAAGGATAGTTATTTTGTTATATTGTGCTATTAATTATCTGAGTAAAATTATGTCTAAGGAGACTAAGTTTTAAGCGGGACCGTCTGTGATTCCTCTAGTCTTTCCTGAAATTTTTTTAGTATTTATTTTTAGTATAATATTTTATATACTATTTATTTATATAATATTAAGTAACTTACGTGCTATTTACTTATATTGCACAACAATCCCCATCCACATAAAAAAATTTTAGAAAATTTATGCTCTGCTTAGAGTAAATTCCTGCATAGAATGAAAATTCTATGTCTCATTGCCGACCTTGATCAAATCAATTAAATCCTATTATTTTCAAGTTAATGCTATAATAAGCGAGCGCAGGGATATGCTTATCCGTAATTGAGACGCTGATCACTGGGTAACCAAACATTTCCATAAGAGTAATCTAGAAATATTTCTCTCTCCACGTGAATCGAGTATGCAAGTCCAATAACATTCTGCCACATAAAACTAACAACATAAACATTCGTTTGATCATCCATCGTGGAAACTTTAAGCCAATCGGAGAGGTCAACCAATAAGTCGTCTGGTGGGGCCGTCTAGACCACTTAGTTTCTCCACGTCGATTTACGAAATCGGAACCAATAAAATTTTGCCACGTGTTAAGTAGGTAAATAATTACCGTAGGATCATCCATGCTGGCAGTTCAAGCCGATCCAAAGTCTCGGAGATATCTAAAACCCTTGTCTTTTAAAAACCATCCTATATGGCCAAATAAATCACTAATAAACAGATAGCTAAAATTCGAAAACAGAGATCTCTCTTCAGTGAGTGAAGAAGCCAAAATTACGATGAGGAAGTGGACGATCCCTTCCGCTTTACTTCTATTGTGTCTTCTATCTCTCATTTCAGATCAAGGTATTGCTATGGCTGTTTCTATATTTGAGATTTGTCGTCCATTTCACATACATATAGTTTTTAAGCATTTTTTTTATATTGATAATTTTATTTTCTATGGTTTATATGATTGATTTTGCGTTGGGATCTATGATTTTCTAGGCCGGAACTTGCACGCAAATGCAGAGGCTGATTCACAGAACCCTGTAGATCCTCCTAAGGTTGAGGAGAAACTTGGCGCCGTTCCTAATGGTTTATCTACTGATTCTGATGTGGTTAAAAGGTTAGTCTGATTAACATTTGAAGTATTTAGTAGTGCGAGATTTTGTATTAAATAGTGCGAGATTTTGAATTTATGTGTTGATGTTGCTATTGGTTCAGGGAAAAAGAGTCGATTTCAAAAAGATCACTTCGTAGTAATGCGGAGAAATTTGAATTCCAGGCTGAGGTGTCTCGGCTTATGGATATCATTATCAATTCTCTTTACAGTAATAAAGATATTTTCCTTAGGGAACTGATCTCTAATGCATCTGATGTAAGGATTTCGAAATTATATATATATATATATATATATATATATATATACGCACTTGCGTGCATCCTTTACTTTTGCTTATGTATTGTTTGGAATTTCAGGCATTAGACAAGATTAGGTTCCTCGCTCTCACTGATAAAGAGGTTTTGGGTGAAGGTGATAACACCAAGCTTGACATTCAGGTAAATTATATACTCCCAAATTAAAAGTTAATTTATCTGATATAGATTTAGAGCGGCTTTTAATTGATGAAAATGTTAACGGTTCATGTGGTAAATGCAGATTAAGCTGGATAAAGAAAAGAAAATTCTTTCAATTCGTGACAGAGGTATAGGCATGACAAAAGAAGATTTAATCAAGAACTTGGGAACCATTGCGAAGTCTGGAACGTCAGGTAAATATATTTTACTTCTTCAAATTTCTAACACTGCAAATTGTGAGCCAATTCTGATGCTAATTGGGTTGTTAACGGTCCAGCATTTGTGGAGAAAATGCAGACAAGTGGAGACCTCAATCTAATTGGACAATTTGGAGTTGGATTCTACTCTGTGTATCTGGTAGCTGATTATGTTGAAGTCATTAGCAAACATAACGATGACAAACAGTAAGCTTCATTCTGTTAGACAATTAATTAGGCAAACATGTGGGAACTTCCTCTATTAAAATATTTCCTTCAGATAACAAAATTGGTTACTTGTGCTTTTAGGCATGTATGGGAATCAAAAGCGGATGGAGCATTTGCCATCTCCGAGGATACATGGAATGAACCATTGGGGCGTGGAACAGAGATTCGACTGCATCTTAGCGATGAAGCTGGGGAATACTTGGAGGAGAACAAATTGAAAGTAAGTATTTTTAATATGTTGACTATCGTTTTGTCATGTTAATAATTCTTATTCGCAGTCCCACCTTTCTCTTCCTTCCCTCTAATAAGACACCTTCTTGTTCTATATTTGTTCCCCGTATTGACGTATGCAATCTATTAAATCAGTTGCAAGAATTGCTGCATAACTTGTGTGCCAAAATTCATAAATGAAAATTAGGTCGACGTTTCTATTTGTTAGAAAAGAGAGAGTTTAATGAAGGCTATTAAGACATTCCTGGCATTGCGTTCTAGTTCAACAATGAGCAACGATAAATTAATTTATGGTTGTGCGTTGGCGAAATTTTAGTATTATGTTTACTAGGGTATATTTCTATATGGTGTACATTTGCTGTAATCTTCAATGGGAAAATTTACAACTTCCAATGAAATATTGTTTTTAATTTTTCTAGGCTTCGGTGAGTGCCATAGTAGTTATATATTATGGTGCAAATTTCAATTATGGTTGGGAGCTGTATTTACTAGTTACTGAAGGCATTCAATAGAATATTGGACTTGCATATTCATTTTCCTGATTGGTTTTAGATGATCCTCTTTGTTCTCATTAAACTTTTTGTTTTCAGGATTTGGTGAAGAAGTATTCTGAATTCATCAACTTCCCTATCTATTTATGGGCGAGCAAAGAAGTTGATGTGGAAGTTCCTGTTGATGAAGATGAGTCAAGTGATGAAGAAGACAAACGTAAGCATCATTAGCTGACTACTTTTATCGTTGAATTTGACATGTGTGAAGATCGTAGTGCTCTATTATCCCTTTCTGATATCCTTTTGTTTATATTTGTCACAAACAGCTGAAAGTAGCTCTACTGAGGAAGAAGAAGAATCTGAGAAAGGTGAAGATGAAGATGGCGAGGAAAAACCAAAGACAAAGAAAGTGAAGGAAACTACTTATGATTGGGAACTTCTGAATGATGTTAAGGCTATATGGTTACGAAATCCAAAGGAGGTGACAGAGGAAGAGTACACAAATTTCTATCATTCCCTAGCAAAGGTGATTAGCCATTTTTTGATGGCTATGCTACAATTAAGAGTTTCTTTGACTTTTTCTTTAATATTCTGAATTTACAGTTTTCTACAACAACAGTACATCTTGCATCATCTTTTGCTTAAGAGAATTTCTTTGCTCAACAGGATATCAGTGAGGAGAAGCCTCTAGGTTGGAGTCATTTTACAGCAGAAGGCGATGTTGAATTCAAAGCTGTTCTATTTGTGCCTCCAAAGGCTCCTCATGATCTTTATGAAAGTTATTACAATGCAAACAAATCTAACTTAAAGTTGTATGTCAGGCGTGTCTTCATTTCAGATGAATTTGATGAGCTTTTGCCAAAATATTTCAACTTTTTGAAGGTATTGATTCTGAAAAATTACTGTGATGGGCTTTTACAAAATTACTGAAGAATTACTTTGATGTGCTTTTACAATATCACTGGGAGATTTAATCATGCACTGGTTGCATTTTGAGCAGGGTCTTGTTGATTCCGACACTTTACCACTCAATGTATCACGAGAAATGCTCCAACAGCATAGCAGTTTGAAAACAATTAAGAAGAAGCTTATCCGAAAGGCCCTTGATATGATCCGTAGAATTGCGGATGAAGATCCTGATGAGGCAAAGGATAAAGACAAGCAAGGTATCACTATAATATATTAAGATCTTCGTGGCCCCTGGGCTGTGTCCATTTTCCCACTTTGCATAGCCTAGTTACCTCCTATCTGCTCATGACTTGTTTAGTGCTGACTGCGCGTGCTGTTTACATTTTTAATCCTCGACAAGTCCACTTTGTTACGATTCTGTTGTTTATTTGATCTAGTGATGTTTTGACTCTGGAATAGCTGATAGCCATCTTACTTGATGCAGATGTTGAGGATTCCAGTGATGATGAGAAGAAAGGTCAATATACAAAATTCTGGAATGAGTTTGGCAAGTCCATAAAACTTGGGATCATTGAAGATGCAACTAATAGAAACCGCTTGGCGAAGCTTCTTAGATTTGAGAGGTAACTTTATTATTTTTTTTTGGTACATTTTTTCCCAGTTGGTGTTGATCTTATGGTTTTACGCTCTGATTATTCATGGAGCTCATATGTCTTTATGCAGCACAAAGTCAGATGGTAAATTGACTTCACTTGATCAATACATCTCAAGAATGAAGCCAGGGCAAAAGGATATCTTCTACATAACAGGTCCTAACAAGGAACAGTTAGAAAAGTCTCCCTTTCTGGAGAGACTCACGAAGAAAGGTTATGAGGTACAAGTGATACAAATTTATTCTTTAGGAGAGGGGCATCGGGTTCAAGTGATTTCCTATTGCTGCTTCTATTTGCTGATTTTCTTCGTTCGTTCTGGTGTTGATGTCCCCAGGTCATTTTCTTCATGGATCCAGTTGATGAATATTTGATGCAATATTTGATGGATTACGAGGACAAGAAGTTCCAGAATGTTTCTAAGGAAGGCCTAAAACTTGGGAAAGACGAAAAAACCAAGGAACTGAAGGAGTCATTCAAGGTGCTCACAGATTGGTGGAAGAGCACCCTAGCCAGTGAGAATGTGGATAGTGTGAAGATCACCAATCGTTTGGACAACACACCTTGTGTGGTTGTAACATCGAAGTATGGATGGAGTGCAAATATGGAGAGGATAATGCAGTCGCAGACTCTGACAGATGCAAGCAAACAAGGATACATGCGCGGCAAGAGGGTGCTGGAGATTAACCCAAGGCATCCAATCATCAAGGAGCTACGTGAGAGAGTGGTCAAGGACCCTGAGGTATGTCTTTCTTTTTCTTTTTCTTTTTTAGAAAAAGAAAGTAACCTGAAGTACATGTTAATAGTATTTTTGGTTAAATGTGTGAGTTGGGCATGTGGGACTTCAATTTAGACTTATAAATACACTAGAATAATGTTTATTTTGTGGGTTTGGATCTTAGAGTGATCTGATCTGTCTTGAATGGATTATAACCCTTTTAACCTCTCTTAATGGTGTGGTGGTGTGAAGAATAGCTTTGCAACTTCCATGAAATTTGTGAACATTTCCTTTCCTCTCTTTTTTCTGTTGTTGTATGCAAGTTGTTAATTTGTATAATATACAAGACCTTTTTAGTTTCTTACCCTGGTTGCATGTTTGGGTTGGATGAGCTTTTGCTTGCTTCTCTGCAAATGTAAAAATTTTAGTTTTTGGGCAATTTATTTCTATTTCCTGTTATTCAATTATCCTGTATCTTGCCTTTTCAGGATGAGAGTGTGAAGCAAACAGCACAACTCATTTACCAAACCGCACTTATGGAGAGTGGCTTTATGCTAAGCGATCCCAAGGATTTCGCATCCCGCATCTACAGCTCTGTGAAATCTAGCCTAAACATCAGCCCAGACGCGATTGTCGAAGAGGAAGATGATGTTGAAGAAACTGAAGCTGAAACTGAAACAAAAGAATCCAAGGGTGAAGCCGAAACTGCTAAAGATGATACGGGGTCGGAGTCCTCTCCTTTGAAGGATGAATTGTAAGATTGAAAATGTGTCAAAATCAAAACCAGTCCTTTTCCTCGGAAGTCCTTTCTTGAGACAAGCTGAAATCACTGCATTATGCAAATTTTTGGTTTGTCAATCGTAGAAAAAAAAAGTAGTTCGTAGTGCCGATGTAATCATATAAATCAGGAATTTTTTTTCATTTTCAGTTCAGTTTTCACTGTTTTACTTGAAACTGTAAGCTTCAATTTACTCAGTTAAAACTCGATTGGTCTGCTTGGCTTTGGTCTATATTCTAAACATTCTCTATATTTTTAAATAAACATAATTTAACATTTTAACTTACGCTCTACAAAACTATGACCAATTTGGTGTAATGCATTTAAGGAATATAAACTTAAATTTATGTCATGTTAGGTTGTTAATTAGTGAAGCTTAAACTCGGACCTTATTGCACCCTCAACATTATAGTATTATGGATCATCTAAATCTCGCATTATTTTAACCATTCGCCAATGACCAGGTTAGCAATAGTAACTTATTATTATAATTTATCTACTCAATATTGAAAATTTGAAGTTCTTTTATTATTATAAAAGGGGATTAGAATCATTTCCTATGAAAGCAATTCTTCATGTTAAGCATTCTACAATTTCAAGTCTAACATTTAGGCATGCCTTAAGTTTCTTATATTTTTATAGTCGGTATCAATTTATATGCATTTTTATAATTGGCATTAATTATATGTTTTTCATGCAATGTTTTTGTTTGAATAATTACATCCATCGTACCTCATAAATATTTCTTATTATATTATCTTTTAATTTTATTTTATTAAGGTTGTAATTTCATAACTATTATGTTTATTACTTCTATAGTTTTTCTGTCCATATGTCGCCTAATATTTTAATGAAAAGTTTCATTAATGTGACATATTATGTGATCTCACATTAATCCCTAAAATAATATAAATAATACGACAAATGTCGTCTAATATTTTAAATATTTTAATGAAAAGTTGATGTAATACACTATGTGATGTCACATTAGTTCCTAAAATAATATGACAAATAACGTGATAAATTATAATTAAAATATAAATAAAATAAATTTATAAATATAAAATTTAATGTAACTCATATTGTTAAACTCCTTATTTTTGTCTTAGAGGTGCAGGTATGTAAACCCTACACCTCATGACAAAATAATGTTAAGAAACGATAACATGATAAGAGATATTTTTTAGAATGATGGGTGTTTCAATATTAACTATAATAGTAATTCTATTCTTTTAGTACAAAATTAGGTTAATTACACTAATCGTTTTTGAGAAATTCATCAATACTCACTGTCATCATCTACTATCAGTTTGTCATATCGTGGTTTGTAAAGTTTTCACTTTGCTCCTATCGTCGTCGTCTATACTAATTATACTTTAACAATAATTTACTAAAAAATTATAATTAAATTATTAATCAATATTTTAACAATAATTTCAAATAAAATTATAAATTAATTTTGTTTAATAACTAAATAAAATATATTTATTATATTAATAAATCTATGAATACTTTATTTGAAAGTTTTTGAGAAATAAAATTAAAAAAATTAATTATCATGGCATGAGTCGGATTTTTAATGTGTAGATAATAATATAAAATTAAAACAGATAACTTTTTTTTTTTCTCTCATGATATGGTTCTCTTTTTCTTACACTGAATTTATGAATTTAATTTATAGATTTAGGAGAGTTATTTAAAGTTGAAGAGTCATTTTCATATTAATCATTTAAATGTTTTAATTTTATTTAATATGGGACTTTATTTCTCATGTATATTTTTATTATGAATGTGTCAATATGAAAATAATATCATTAATTAAAAATAGATAATATTCAAAGAGGTAATACTTTTTAATTTAAATTTTGTGACAAGTCGATATTTACCAAATTTGGAATAATAGTATTTAATTAATTACTCTTGAAAATATTATTATTTATTTTTTAACAGTACTAAGAGAAACCATTTTGCACTGCACATATGGAATTGAATCCTTGGATATTATTACATGAACAATATTTTGAATTAAATTTGGATGAATTTTACTGCTGCACGGCCTGTCCAGCTACCAAAATATGCCTGGATAGAGAATTTAGAGAAATTTATAAAAACAATTTAAAAAGGTAATAAAATTAAAAGAAATTGTACAAACAAAAAAATTATTGAAATACTGTGTGCAGATAACAGTTTAAAAAATATAATTTTTTTGTGTTTATTGATTATATATTGAGTATTTTTATGTATGTCACAAAAAAAATTTATAAGAAAAAAATAATATTTTTGTAAAAAAAAGACAGTATAAATAGAATTTTGAATAAAGAAGCAATGTTTTATGTAATTTCCTCAAAGATTTATCCTCTAAGTCCAACATAATCATTACCTGTGAAATCAAAGGAGCATAATTATTTTTGGTCGGATTTTATAAAACTTATAACCTTTGTATTTTAAACCTTCTTAAACAAAAAGAGTAAATGAATAATTTTATTAAATTTATATTAAAATATTAGCACTTTAAAATATTTCCCACTCAATTTTTTTTATCATTAACATGTTAAAATTTCCTTTTTTAACTTGTCAATTTTCATTTATTAAAGAAATTATTGAAATTGATATTTATTTTTAAAAGATCAATTTAAAATCTTAAAATCTTTTTGAACTATGACTTAACCCTATGAAACAAAATCCATAAACAACCCGAGAATTATGAACCAATAATCTTATCAAAGAAATAATAGATTAAAAATAAACGTGGAAGGCTACAGGTAAAATAGAAAATGATGGCAATTAAACCTACTGTTTCAAGAAAGACAAATAGCTCGGCCAGCTGAATGGGAGAAGTCCCTGTAAAAAGGCAGGTTTGCCTTATGATAGTACCTTCGCTATCATTCCATCTCGAATTCGAAGCTTTCTGCATGCAGCTACGTTAAAATTTGAAAGGGATTATTTTATGTCCTACGCTGCTAGACTCTGAAAGATGATTGGCATAAAAGAAAAATATATGTCGACATGTTTCATTTTATGTTCTTGCTGTCTTCCGCTTCCTGTAAAGCTTTACCAGAATTCGCTTGGCCTCACAATTTGGGAAGTTGGCCAAATCATAGTAGTGTGGTGCTATATCTACTAGCCATTCAGCACAAATTTCTGTCACTGTATGAATAAAATTCGGGTTGTTAGGACAAATTCATTATAGATAACCCACTCTGGTTTATGATCCAGACAATTTGAAGGATGTAAATGAACCACTTGGCTGTCTTTAACAGTCAGATAGTGGCCAGTACATTCCAGATGTGCAACCTGCATGAAATAACCAGCTAGCATAGCTTTTCTTTTGTTGACATAACAGTCTCGGCTGTTGAAGTCAACGCTGCATAACTTAAGGTTAAACCTCGCCATAATGCGTACAAGCTGTTGTCTAACATTATCAGCAGCCTTGAGAGCTCGATGATTGATAAAATTTTCATAGCACAAAGATGGGTCTTCGTTGTTCTGCTTGTACGCATGGTACACATTCAACAGTGTCAGGTGATCGCCATCTATGTGCTCGAACCTAGCTTTAGCTTCATCAGCAGCCTTGTGAGCCTCCCTCGGGCGGACAAAGCAATTGGGTGCTGAAACATTGCAGAAACTGATAGAATCTCATTTGAGCAGTTAAATTCAGGAATAACGACCAGCATCTTTGCCATCTGAGGATCTAAGGGAAACTCACTCATGATTTCCCCAAGCTTTGTCAAGTTTCCATCATCATCTAATGCTCCCAAATAATTTAGCATCTCTAGTGCTCGCATTAATGTCTCAGGAGCAGGAGGGTCCATAAAATCAAAATGCACCAGGTCATTAATTCCAAGTTTTTTCAGTGTTAGAATTGTATTTGCAAGATTTGATCGCAGTATTTCTGGATATGTTTGAGGCTGGAGATAATGAAAACTTTTCTCAGTGTACAGTGAAACATTTTCCTGGATGAGTTCTACCACGACCAGACCTCTGATCAGCGCTTGCCTTTGGTATTGGGGACACCAACAAAGATTCAACTCGTACTCGTGGATTGTAAACCTTTTGCATTGCAAAACCAGGGTCAATGACATAAACAATGCCATCAATAGTCAAAGAAGTTTCTGCTATGTTTGTTGACAACACAATCTTCCTTCCAGCAGGACCGTGCTCTGTCAAAGGGGGTGGGGCAGGTTATCTGTTGCCAAAGTTCTTTCATGAGCTTCATCAAGAATTATTACTTTGTCTCGTTCCAAAAGTGGATCAGTCATTGCCTCTCTTAAAAGCATACCGTCAGTCAAATACTTCAAAACCGTTTTTGCACTGCTACAATCTTCGAAACGAATACTGTAACCCACTTCTTCACCAATATTCACATCAATCTCATCAGACACACGTCGAGAAACAGACATTGCAACCACCCTACGAGGCTGGGTGCATCCTATCATCATTTTCCTACGTTTATCTGGTGTTTCGATGGCTACTGCTTCCAAAACAAACTGGGGAATCTGAGTTGTTTTACCGCTACCAGTCTGACCCACCAGAATCAACACCTGATTTTTCTTTAAAGCAGTCAAGAACTCCTCCTTTTGCTGCCAAACAGGTAGAGTCTTCCTCTTCTCTAATATTTCTAAGTACCTCAGTGAATATGGCCTCCCAGTCCATCGATTCACCAAACTTTTGTTGTTGTTCATTGCCGTTATGAGAGTTGAAGAGGGTCCCTCTCCGCTGTTGGTTTTTGCTATCTTCGCCGAGATGGAGGTCTCGTCCACCACATCAAACAAGCTTACTCTCCTCTTCCTCTCCGTCCACATATAAATCCAATAAACTCTAGCCACAAAGTTGTTAAATAATATTCCTATTATTATTATATATACTACAATACATGGATTTTGTTTTCCAAGTTAGATTAGGATTTGGGAATCTTAATTCACAAAGGAATTAGATAATAAGTAATAACTTTACATCAATATTTTATTTTTCAAATTGGATTAGGATTTAAAAATCTTAATTCTTAAAGGAATTAGATAATGAAATTATATTGATTCTTATTTAAAGTTACCAATTCATAGTTAGAATCAAAGTCATATTATGCATTATAATTTTTTTTTATTTAAACATTCACACACTTCACATCTTTTTAATCCTTGGTGGAATCAATTTATTGGGGATGATTTTCAATTTCTTGATACCTGAATCAAAGGGAAAATCACTTGAAGAAATGTCTGGTGAAGCCGGGGAAGGAAATCAAACTCACACCATAACCGTCTATTCCATTAATGAATATAAATAATTCCACTTTGAAAAAATATATTGAGATATGACCTTATATTAAGGTCCAATTTGTCACCATATTTTATTATATTTTTTACACATGAAATTATTTTTATTATATTATATCAAGGTCCATTTGCTCTAGTTTAGTCAGCCTTTTTTTTTTTCTTTTGAAAAAATGATGTCTTAGCATTTGTGCGCCCAGTTTTTATATATAGTACTTTGAAATTGAGATCGCTCAAAATTTTTTAAAGAGAGATTATAAAAATTTCAGTCCATTTTCATCATTTCATTCACAATTTCTGTTTAGATATCAATTAGAGAAGGCAAGTTTTTTTAATTTGGCACAAGACCAAGAAAACATGTGCAGGAAACTTAAATGTCAATCAACAAGGATAAATATTAATTAAAAGATAAAACTGCATAGAAAGCTAATCTAGGAAACTAAAAAAAACCAAGTAAATTAAAATTGAAAATCTCAAGAAATTTCACTTATTTACTTCTTTCTGCTCTCTGGCCTCTTCTTCTTTCCTCTCTTCTTCTTCCCTCCTTTCTTCTGTATTCAAGAATTTCTATTTCATAAAATCTTTAAAAGTATAAAAAATATATTTTTTATAAATAAAAAATAAAGAAAGTATAAATGAAACTTTTTTTTAAAAAAGTATTTTATATAATTTCCTCCATGTAAAATCTTAGTTGACCAATCAATTATTCTTCCTTATTTCTCCTTTTTTCTAAGGCCCAACTAAAATGATTACCAGTTACTATAGAGAGAATTAGCAATTTATAGGACTAATTGTTAATTGGAGAAAAATTTTAAATGTAACAACCAATACCAAAAAGAAAAAAATATATTAATTATCTTATTTCCTCAAAAAAAAAAAAAGAAAAAATATATGATTTAGCAACGGTCAAAAAATACTTTGTAATCGTCGCTAAATATATTTTCTAACAATTTGCCACTAATAATTACACCGCTAGATTAATTAGGGACGATTTTAGTTGGAACCATATTATATATATATAATTTATCATTATCAACTAGAATTCATAGATTTGGTTGAATCCACTGTATTTTGAACATAGTCATTTAGTATTCTACAACTTAAAAATTATAGATTAATTTAAATTCACGTCGGACAGATCCATTAAAAGAGTGAATTGTTCTCTCTCTAATTTTAAAGATATTTTATACTCCTAATTTGAACTCAATTACCTCTAATTAAGGGAACCACCATATTTTATATGTAATTTTTTTCCATGAAGGCATTCACACACTTGACGCCTCGCACTTCTATTCACTTCCAAACTCTTCATGCCCTTTTAAAAACTTACCACTTCTCCACCACTTCCCTCCGTTTAGCATTCACACACTTGAAACTTCTATTCATTTTGAAACTCTTCTTTTCTCTCTTTATAAAGCAGCAAAAACATTGTTATAGTAAAATGTATCTCTTAAGTATATATGATTAAGGATTTGTAATATTATGCTGTTTATTTTGATTTTTTTAACCCAAATTATTTTTTATTTTCTTTCTAATTTTAAATATCCCACACTACGACTTCTACTAATTATATTTATTTTAAAGAAAATTAGAGATTTAATTAATTATATATTTTTATTGGTTTTATGTTTTTAGATTATTTATTTTTCCTCATCGTCATAAAAAATTATTTTTAAGATTGTATAATGTAGTAATTAATTCTAGAATAACTATTAAGTTTCAATTAATTATAAAATATTTTCTTAATCTGTTATTTTGTTTGTTGTTAATCTTGTATATAAACACGTTTAATGGTTTTAACTCGCAAAAGAACAATATGGATTTTGAATTTTTTTTCATGTATCGATTAGTTATACTAATTTATCTTTCTTCTATTATTTCAGACAAAATGGTACTATTTACAGCAATTTTAAATACTGGAAAGGATTTTTTCACTAATTTTTATAATCTTTCTGTATCTCTCTTGTGATCAAATTGCTAGAAAGAATCTTTTATTACAAGAAAGGTTCTGTTAGACCTGGATCTTTACCATCAAATGTTTCAGGTGCTGTTAATGATGTGATTTTTGTCGATCACCTGCAGGAAACCATAAGCATAAACGTCATGTCGTACGCCGATTTTTTTCTCTTCGTTTTATCGCCAAGCAAGCTAAAGCAAAGCCGGCCTGCAAGTGACGCGCAAAAAACCATTAACAGCAGCTGAAACATTTGATGGTAAAGATTCAGGACTAGTATAATCTTCCTTGTAATGATAGATTTTTTCTAGCAATTTAATTACAAGGGAAATACAGAAAAGATAATAAGGATAAATCAATATATAGACTTAATCAACACATGAAAAAAAAATAAATTAAAAACCGTCTTGTTCTTCTGCGAGTTGGAACCATTAGACGACTTGTTTATACAAAATTAACAATAAACATAATAAGAGATCAGGAAAATATCTTATAATTAATTGAAATTAACTTAGCAATTATTCCATGATTTACTGCTACATTATATAGAGTTCTTGAAAGAAATTTTTCACAACAATGAAGAAAAATCAATATTCCAAAAACAGAAACCCATAAACCTATAAAAATCAATAATGAGCAGACAAATAATAAGAAGAAGTTAGCAAAGAGTTTATTATTAGTATATAAATAGGAGAAATATTAGAATCCTTTTCTATTTATGAACTAATTTCAATCTATATACTAATTAACTTATTATTTTTATTTCCTTTAAAAAAAACTTAATTATTTTTATTTATCTATTCATTATTATAAAAGGATTAGAGTCCTTTCCTATTTGCATACTAATTCCAAATATATATACCAAATTATAAAAGGATTAATAGATATAATTTACTTCTATAAAAGCAACTCTTCAAATTAAGCACTCTAAGATTCTTCAAGTTAAGCATTCTAAAATTTAAGTCAAATAAATTCTACAAAATTTCAAGTCAATAATTTTGAGGTATTATATTTCTTATATTCAATACTTTCCAAGTATTACATTATTTAGGATCAATTATAATCGTATCAATTATATGTATTTCTATAATTGCTGTTAATCATATGTTTTTATTGCAATCTTTTTTTGTTTGTGCAGTGTTATTTTCTTTCAAGTTAGATATGTCTTCACCAGATCAATGGCTTTCCGCCGGTCAGATGAAAAAACAAAATCTAGATGAACATATTACAAAATTTACACTAGAAATTATTTCTATATTAGCTCCAATTTTAGTGGGACAATACTTGAAGCACGGCTAAATCAACTTCTTTTTAGTAACATTCTCCACCATTATTTTTTATGCTCTTTGGAACTTAATATTTCCAAATAATCGCATAAAATTTCTGGAAGCATTATTCGGATTGTTTATGCAAACTACTGTTTATTGGTTGAACGACGTCGTCTTCTTGGCATTTATTTTATTTGGTCTTATTGTTCTTTTTGAGCTTTTCTGCTGCTCATCTTCTGCCGACCGACGACGATGATGTTGCTTTTGATCTTGAGGTCGAAAATCAAAAATAGCCTTGCTAGCTAGTGCTTGATCGTGTCCATTAAGCAATTATGGGAACTTTTATCAATTTTGACTAAAAATTTACTTAATTTACTTTTTTCTTTCTCAGCTTAATGTAATTCTTGATCATCAATTTAAGTGTTTTCTTTTATTTTAGAGTTTTGTGTTTAAGGTCAACTGTGGTTAATTCAAATTGATTAGAATATTTTGCATAATATTAATTATTTTTTTATGAAGTCTGATAATATTAAAGTCTGGCCAATATCTTATAAACTTACGTTGCTTGTATCTCTTTTACAGTACTGATATAGATTTTGTTACGTTGCAATTATTAATAATACACTAATTATATATGAAATATTTTATTAAAATTAAATATTAAAAAAATTTTAAATATACTAAAGGGTCATAAATGATTATATTTAAAATTTAATTTTCTTAGATAAAATTTTATTTGAATAATTAATATCACAATATAATAAAATAACTATATTTAATAATAATAATAAAATTGAGATAAAAATAACATACCAAATTTAAAGTAGTTTTTTCTTTTATTTAGATTATGTCTAAATTTATTTCACTAATAAATAAGAAAATTATAAGAAAAAAATTTTAAATAGTAAAATTACAAAAAATAAATTTTTTTAAAAAATATTTTAAAAATACTACATATACAATTAAAATAAATTCAAAATAATAGTAAATATTTTTAAAACACAATACCCAAAATAAAACATCACTCTTTCTTCACTAAAAATATTTCACAAAAATATTCTGTCTCTCTAATTTTCTCTTTTGAAAAATAGACATATATGACTTGAACGGGGAAGCCTTCCCCCACGTTGCATTTGCAAATTGTGGACACGATAGCTTGCTCCCCTCTTTTTTTTTTTTTTTTTTTTTTTTTAAATTTCGTGGGTCCCATTTGAGTGCATTAATATATTTCTCACGTACAATCGGTGAAATTTAACCCCAACAATCAAGAAACAGTAAATGGAAAATCTCAAGAACCCTATTTATATTGATTTTGACAATTTCCTTTTTCAGTTTTTCAATTTCCGTTTACTGAAAAAAAAATTCAAATTGATTTTTTTATTTTTATCTTTTAAACAAGAAATTTAGGTTATTGATTAAAAATAAATAAATTTAGATTTATCCTCTTTTATTCTTTTTTGTTTATTCTCTTTCGATTTTTTTAGATTATTATTATTAATTTCTAAGTTATATATTGATAGATAAAAATACTCTCAATAATTTTTTTTTCTATTTATATAATAATTTTAATCTACCTGCTAACTTATTATTTTTATTTATCTATTTATTATTATAAAAGGATTCTAATCTTTTTTGTTTTTATTATAAAAAGTATTAAAACCTTTTGCTTATTGCATACTAATTCCAATCTATACACTAACATCTTCTTCTTATTAATATATATCTATTATTTGTTATAAAAGGATTATAATCCTTTTACTATTATAAAAGGATTATATTTTATTTCGATTAAAGCCATTCTTCGAGTTAAGCATTCTATTCAAGCTAAGCATTCTAATTTTTTTTTTCAAATTAAGCATTCTAATTCATTCAATAAATTTTACAAGATTTTAAGTTAATAATTTTGAGGTATGTTAGCTCCTGGCTTTTAATTCTTATATTGTCAACAATTTCTAGATAGTATGCATTGTGTCTTATATTTCTTATATTTTTATACTTGGTGTTGATTATAGTTATTTTTAATATTGGTATTTGTTATATGTAACAATAATTCCATTGCTTTATTGTAAAATCATAATTATTAGCCATAAATTAAACTCTCATGCTAAATATTAAGCTACTTGCTATTTGAATTGAATTAATACAACTATTAGGATTTTATATTCGTGCCATGATTTACATTTGAGAAATTAAATATTTAGAAATTCATGTGATTGCATCTGCCCCGTTAATTGTGGAGATATACTTGTTTTTTAGTTTGTGTAAACAAATTACAATCAATTCTTTTAGTTGGAATTGATTTTAATTGTTGAGGTATATTCGCATTTCACTTAGTATATAATTGAAATTTAATTTTATTTCTACGAATTTTTTTTTTCATTTTGTACATGATTTTTTAACACATGAGAAATCTTGAATTTTTTGAAATAATAGGAGGAAAATATGAATTATGTTTCGACACTTTCATAATTTAATAACATGAAAAATATCTTCCATTAAAAGCAAGTTTGATGCTGAAATTTAATTTTAATTATTATACAAAATTAACTTTTAAAGGGCTTCACAGTACAATTCATGATATTTTGACTTAATTTCTTAAAAATTAAAAATAAGGATAACCTTTTATTTATTCTTAATTATTTTCTTATTCTTTTTGAAATATAAAGATATTGTAACTTACTAGCATGTCATTAAAAAAAATTATAAAATTAAAATAGTCACAAGTTAGAAGAGTAAATAATTCACATGCAAATAACTTGACAAAAAAGCTAGATTAATTTAAGATAAAATAAGTTAACAAAAATAAGTTAGTATTAAGTTCAGAAGTATAAGTTTAAGATAAAATAAGAATTAAATTATCTGTTAAAAGAATTAAATCATGTAATTTGTTCTATAGATTTGTATTTTCTATTTCGATTCTATAATGCTACTGTTATTATTTCCTATCAAGATTTGCATTAATTAGTCCTAATTATATTTTTTCCCTCTTTAGTTGACATTTGAAATTAATAAAAGACTTATATGTAGTTTCTCTTGAAAGAAAAATATTTTTTTAATATATCTTAAATATGACATATATTATATTTATTTTTAAGTATGATACTCTTTCTAATTCTATTATGTCTTCGTCCGATAATAATTCAGTTATATCTTCGTCCGACGATCATATCTCTGATTAGGTTAGATAATAAATTCTTATATATATATATATATATTACATTTAACATGTCATTTTGCATTATAAATATATAAAAATATAATAAACCTACTTGCATGCACACTTTTACTATATATTATTGTAACAACTTCAAAAATTTTGATAAGAATTTCTACCATACAAATTTATGCATTATATAATAAAGTTGGATCATGAGAAAAGGTTTAATTAAAAACTCTCATTGTTGTCATCCATTTCATTTATTTTATTTTATCAAATCTTTGAAATTTTTATATAATTTTAAATATTTAATATACAATAGGGAAATTAATTTTTATTTTTCATTTATCGCAGAATAATACTACTGGATGGTGGATCTTGGCGGGATATACCAGTTATGATGTAACTATAATTTTATGTTTGGTGATAAATTTTGGGCTGCGTGATAAAGATTTATAATTTTGTTGTGTTTCTTCCTGTATTTTTAGCTTCTGTTATTGGTTTATTTTTAGGAGCATATTAATTAAGAAAGTATATGACATGACAACCATGGTTAAATCACAAAATTTGCACTGGAGATTATTTCTTTATTAACTTCAATCTTAGTGGGAGAATTCATATCAAGCAACTCTACGTTAACTTCATTTTACTGATATTTTTCACCTTTGCTTTCTCTGCTTTATGACAATTAATACTCCCAACTGCTGATTTAAAAATTCAGAATATATTAGTGGGACTTTTGATGCAAACTATTGTTTAATGTTTAAAAGACGATGTGTGGATAAAGAGCTTTACATAGATATATTATGTAGTATTATTATTCTTTATGAGATGTTCTGCTCCTACTACTACTACTCATCTCCTACTGATAATGTTCCTTGTGATTGTGCTGCTGAAAATAACAAGGATCCTTGCTAGTTGCTACTTTTGTCCAATATTAAACAATGTTGGGCGTTTCTTTTTTGGGTAAATTTGCAACTAAACTTACATTTATTGTAAGACTATATATTGCTATATATTTAATAGAATAATCATTTTAAGTTATTTTTCTTTAGCAGCTTTAATTTATTTTATTATTATCAATTTAAGTGTTTATTTTTTTTTTAATATTTGAGTGGAGACAAAAACAAGTGAATATTTGGTGGCGAAGTGCAGAAGAAATTGTTTGCTCGTTTAATACTTACTGCTTATGCAAAAAGAAAATTATAATGCCTAATTCTAAGAAAAAAAAATTATACTTCATTAGTTAATTCTTAAGGTATTGCAGTCATTAGCTAATTCTTAAGGTGTGCTCTTAAAGGCCTATCGAGTTTTGTTATTTGTACAAACTAATTTGTACAAAATTTATACAAACTAATTAAAAGTTCACAACATTAATATAAAAGAATTGTGTAATGATTTTTTTCTTTATTTTTTCTTTATTTTGTTTAATTATTGATAGAGTTGTACTAGCTTTAACACCTCATTAATAGCTCATTGAATTTAAATTCAAAATGATATTTAAAATCTTTAATTATATCTATTATCCACTAAATAAAATAATATGCAAAGTAATTATACAAATATATTAATATTTCTATACTGAATAAAATAATAGATGTATTTATCTTATTGAAGAAAAACTATTTTTTTTTTCTTAAAATTACAGGTCACTGTTAATATAATTTTTTAATATTATAAGAGGATCAATTATAAATTGATAAACTAAATTGAACATAGTAATCTATATATTTTTCAATTATATTTTTTATTGCAAATACTTTAATATATTTTGAGAGTTTAATTCATATCGCTAAAAAAATGATATACTTCATGTTCTTATTAGTCTTTCAAAAGGCAAATATCTATTTGGGCGATGTTTATTATAAAATGACGAGATTTCACAGTGCAGTGTTTACACGACTACAAATATATTGCATCAATATTATTTCTTTCAACGTATCCAATAACATTAAATATAACTTGTAAAAATTATCGTATCACCAGAGAGAAGTCATTTGCACGTGAAATTGAATCATCGTATATCATTTCATAAAAAAATATTTTTTAAATGAAATTTGCAGTCGAGCCACAAATTCACCTGTCATTAAATTTATAGTAAAATACATTTATTTTAATTTCCTTCCCGCTTAATTTTATATATTTTAATTTGTTAAATTCATTTTATTGAAGAAATTTTTTCTTAAAATTACAGGTCTAGACTGAAAGATAATTAATATACGGACCCATTTAATATAAAAATTACTCCCCCAGTTAGTTAAAATTGGAACATCTTATTAATTTATGAACCATTTCAACTTTGCAATTAGAAAGTGTGAAGATCAAATTCTTTTTATCAAATTAAAAGAGAAACACTTAAACAAATTAACAAGGAATATAATATTCAAAAAGCTATTTAATAAGAGTTGTTTCATTAAAGATAATAAAACATAAAATAGCATTTCAGATATTACAATAACAAGTTTGAGCAAATTAAAAAACATTGACAAAAGTGAAAATCTCACACCATCTCTTCTATCTCACTTTGCGTGTTTCTGCCCCTTTGCTCTGATCTCTGACTTTGGGGTGTTCTCTCCCTTTCCTCTGTTCTGACACTTTGCGGTGTTCTCCCCCTCTGCTCTATTATCTCCATTTGTTCTGTTCTTCTCCTTTGCGCCCTGAGTTTGGGTTGAAAATAGCTTCATTGCGCCATCTCCAAATGCTCGATACTGCCACCCCGAACATGAGTCTCCAATCATATTGTCCCTGAAAATGAAACACATTACGCAAATTAGTGATCAACCAATCTATATGTTAACTTTTATGTCAACTAAACTTCCAGATATTAACATAAAATTTCAAGATTTGCTATTGGGATGGCTAATGCAAACTGTCGTTTATTGGTTAAACGACAACAAGATTAAGATTTTCGCATGCGCGTTATGTGGTCTCCTTATTCTTTCTAAGCTTTTGCTGATCTACTCATCTCCTGTTTATGATGTCCATGATCCTGAAAATAACAAGGAGCCTTGCTAGTACTTTTTTACCAATGAATGTTGAGATTAAACTAGAACAGTCACTCGCTAATTAATCTACACACTCATTTATATTACTATTTTCTTTTTCTTATAACTTATAATTATATTTTCAACTTGCAAAACATATATTTAGAGATTATTTTTAATATTTTAATTAATAATATTCTTATAATAAATTTAGTTTTCTCACTATAATTTCTTATATTATCTAGTTGTATCTTATAATAAATATGATAATAAAAGTATATAATTAATTAATATAACCATGCACCAATTAATTACTCTTAATCTTTTTTTTTTCTGAACTGTATGAGCTAAATTGGTAAAATATTGAGCGTTCACCTGCGATGATAATCATTTTATTGGACTTTTTAAGTAAAGTATTGTATGATTGTTCCTTATTTTTTTAAAAATCTTTTTTAACTCATATGGGGACCAAAAATATTGGTGCTTTCTGATTGTCAAATTGAAATCTTCCAAGAATAAACTAACAGAACCCACTTATTATATATAAAAGAGGCATAGTGACAAAAGAAGCAGATATGATTCTCCAGCTATATTGGCTTTATCTTGTATGTATTTGATTCTTCATCATTGATTTTTTTTTTTAAATTATGGTTGTCATCTTATATTTATTTTTAATACAAGAAAATTAAACTTGAATCTGTATGTTACTAATTCTAACTTCTAATCACTATTTTCTTAATCGGTTGCCTAATTAAATTATATATAAAATTGAACCTGAAAAATGATGCTTTTGGGGAATATTCTCCATGACTAATTAAAAACGTAACAACTCAAGAATTAATATATGCACAACAAGATAGTCTGTTGGTAAATTTTACTGTATAATAAATTTATAATCGATTCCTTTTTTCTATATATAAATCCTCCAACTCAGAAATTAATATCTTAGAGAAGCTGCAATTGATTTCTAAATTTGATTTATGGACAGCTTAATTATGGCTAAAAAGCCATTAATGTTGCTCTGTTCTTTGGTGGTGGACAACTAGGACCATCTTTTATTATTACAAATTGTATTCCTAGTCTTGAAGGGACCAAATTCTAATTCTTCTCGCCTTTGAAACTTGGATTTGGAACCATTATTTCTCTTTTTCTCATTTTATGAAAAAAATCTACATAGTGCATCTCTTACTTCCACTTAGTTAATCAATATAATGCTTAGGGAGGGGTCAAAGTGTCCATTTATATATTGTATTAATTAACTTTATATTATATAAAGCTTCAACTCCATTGAAACTTGTAGCATGAATCTATATATATCAGTACTGTTAAAAAATTCAAGCAACAGATCCACTTTTCACAAGGATTTTCACTAGAATTGCATAGTTTTTCTATTAATTAATCTCTAAATAAATTCCTAACAATCACAGGATCACTTGTTACTGAAGGAATTGATGATTTATCTACTATTATTTGTAGTTGATTATATAACAGAATCAGAGGTTATTTTTTTTGATGCATGTCTTTTGAGAAGGGAACCATTGAGATGCACAAAAACCATGAAATATATGGATTCGTGTCTAACTTTGAAGATGATAATTGTATATTCGAGGACGACCATCGTCCCTTTTATATGAATCGATAATCAAAGTCGTTTGTATACGAGGTGCAATTATCATCTCTTATATTGAAAATGATATTGTAGTTTATTGTCCCTTATAGAATAGGATATAGAAATTAATAAGAACAAGATAGATAAGGATATCTTTTGAGAGTAATTTTACGTATCTCCTATACTCATTTAACTCATTATGGTGAAAATAGTGTTGGGTGCATGGCCAATTCTCGTAGACAGAAGACACCATCATAATACTTCACTTGGCAGCCAACATCATATGATAAATCTAGCAAGCTTGCAAGTCCAGCAAAGTGGGGTTTCTTTTTGGCACTCGCCCACCAACCACATTTACTCGAAGATTGATTGATAATAAAGCAAACACTTCTAGTTTTTTTTTGTTCAGATCAATATAAATCTCTTCCTTATAATTTATTGTTTTACATTACTAATCTTTTGTACTCCAAAAGTTAAAAAAAAATGAAAAATAACAAAAATAAAATAAAATTCCCCAATGCATAATAATTGTAGGATGCTTCCTGAAACTCTATACACTTATGTCCTGGAAAATTTACTTTACAATCTGGAATTGCATCATCCTTTACTCAGCCTTTCCTTTAAAACACATTACAACCCCAAAAGTGAACCTCTGAAGAAATAGCAATCTATGCTAGCTCTATGAATAAAGAAAAGAGAGGACTATACAGGAAATTGCAGAAGCAATCAATGTGAAATGCCAAGCTGAAGAAGAAGAAGAAGAAAATGACTTAGATGAGTCTCCATTGCTGAAAATGTTAGACAACCATGAACTATCAATCCCATTTGTCCCTTCTCCTAACCCATTTGTTGGGCTTGTTGTTTGAGACCCCGTTGCAGATTTTTGACTGCACAAAGAATTAAATATATATTCAGTATATTTTTTATATATTTAATATATATAGTAAAAATATAAAAAAAATACACATCAGTAAATAAAAATATTGATAAATTTTGTAAAGGAATAAGGTTTAAATAAATAAATAAATAAATAAATCCTTACCTAACTACCGAAGGGCAGAATGTGATTACATAAGAAGCGTCTGTACATGTGAAACTGCTGTTGGAAAAATCGGGTAATTTCCCCTCAAACTACAACTAGTGAATTGCACTGATTCGGTAATTTCCAGGAAAGACTACTAAACAGTCTCCTTAGACAAAATTATCATTCCAAATAAATTTCCAGGAAAGGCTGGAGGGGTCACAAATGGTCCCTCTTAAAACCCAGTCTCCTAGACAGAACTTACTTGCACAGTATATTATCACAACTTGAATAGTAAAATACACCCAAATGAATAGTACAATACACTACAAATAAACCCGACAAATAAATATTGAATACTATACTAATACAGAAAAGAAACAAAATAAATGCGGAATAAATAAAAGAGACAAGGAAAGAACACACCCGAAAATTTGATAACGGAGTTCGGCTAAATATGCCTACGTCTCCGAGCACCACTTGAGGCAGCCTGCTCTTATTAATTTGGGAAGAGAATACCAAATTTACAATATACAAATTTTTAAAAATGTATATAAATTTTTGGGGATGCAAATAATTTAGAAGGGATGAGTTATTTATAAGGCAACTAACTCACCCCTAATTCTAAAACTTTCGATGTGGGATTGCAATAAATTAAGCCATCAAATTTGACAAATCTCCACCTTGGCATAATTTCTAATCCCACCAAATGCAAACATTATTCATCTTCCCAATCAAACAAAACAGTCTTCATAGTGCTTTCAATTTGCGCCTTCAGGCGCCAACTCAAATGTGCAGGATATTGACTAAGTCTAAACAATGTTTAAACTTGGCTTTTGCCACCACCTTGGTCATCATATATGCAGGATTCTCCGTAGTCCGAATCTTCTGGAGAAGTATCTCCTCTTCTTCGAGAATTTCCCGCACAAAGTGACAGCGAACATTAATGTGCTTCGTTCTTGCATGAAAAACTTGGTTTTTTGCTAAGTGAATAGCACTATGACTGTCACAATACACCTCAAGGTGTTTCTGACCAACTCCCAAGTCTCTTAGCAATCCTTGAAGCCAAATTGCCTCTTTTATAGCCTCTGTAATTGCCATATACTCTGCCTCTGTTGTAGACAAAGTCACTGTTGACTGCAAAGTAGACTTCCAACTAACTGGCGCCTTAGCTAAAGTGAATAAGTAGCCAGTTGTATATCGTCGCTTATCCAAGTCACCTGCATAGTCAGAATCACAATATCCAACTACGCATTGACCAAGTGATTCATCCCGCTCAAACACTAAGCCAACATCTACAGTACCTTGAATATACTGTAGAATCCATTTCACAGCTTGCCAATGAACTTTGCCAGGATCATGCATATATCTACTCACAACACCAACTGCCTGTGAAATATCGGGTCTCGTACACACCATTGCATACATCAAGCTTCCAACTGCATTAGCATACGGGACTTTCGCCATGTATTCTCGTTCTTCATATGTTTTTGGAGATAACTGGCTGCTAAGCTTTAAATGAGGAGCAAACGGAGTACTTACAGGTTTTGTATCTTCATTCATACCAAAACGTTGTAATACCTTCTTTAAATACTGCTTCTGTGTCAGCCAAAACTTGCCTCTCTGTCTATCCCTGCTTATTTCCATGCCGAGAATCTTCTTGGCTTCTCCCAAATCCTTCATCTCAAACTCTTCACTCAACTGAGCCTTCATTTTATCAATTTCAATTTGGCTCTTGGATGCTATTAACATATCATCAACATACAAGAGTAGATAGATGTAGGACCCATCTTGAAGCCTGCGCAAATACACACAGTGATCGTATTTGCTTCTTGTGTACTTCTGATCTATCATAAACTTGTCAAATCATTTGTACCATTGCCTCGGTGATTGCTTCAATCCGTACAATGATTTGTTCAGTTTACAAACCCAATTTTCTTTACCAGCAACTCTGAATCCATCTGGCTGAGATATATAGATTTCCTCCTTCAAGTCACCGTGTAGAAACGCGGTCTTCACATCAAGTTGAGCTAGCTCCAAATTCAACTGTGCTACCAAGGCCAACAAAATTCTAATTGAAGAATGTTTAACAACTGGAGAAAATACCTCATTATAATCAACTCCCTCCTTCTGAGCATAGCCTTTAGCTACCAATCTTGCCTTGTAGCGAACATCATTCTTGATAGGAAATCCTTCTTTCTTTGCAAATACTCATTTGCATCCAATTTCTTTCTTGCCTTTTGGTAACTGTGTCAACTTCCACGTCTTGTTCTTCTCAAGAGATTGCATCTCTTCTTTCATTGCATCTTTTCACCTACCATTTTCTGAACTTCGGATGGCTTCAGGAATGGTGGATGGAACTTCATCAACAACTGGAAGTGCATAGGCCACCATGTCAACAAAACGAGCAGGTTTCTGAATTTCTCATCTTGTCCTTCTAATAGCAATTGACTCTGACTACTGTTGAGATTCTTGGGTCGGAATCTCTTCCTCATCTGACTCTGCTTCTGCCATAGGAGAGTCACTCATAGTACTTTTTGCTGGGCTCACCATTATCCTTTCAAACTCCACCTGCTTCGGCGTACACTCCACCTGCTGCGGAGTACCATCAGTTCCTTCTTGAGTTACCTTATGCAACATGTCAAATTCATCAAAGGTAATATCCCTGCTGATGATGGTCTTCTTTGCCTCTAGACACCAAAGACGATATCCCTTAACTCCAGCATTGAAGCCCATAAAGAGAACCTTCTTTGCTCGTGGATCCAACTTTGATTCATTTACATGATAATATGCAGTAGAACCAAAAACATGCAAAGAATCATAATCTGTTGCAGGTTTTCCAGATCATACCTCTAAAGGAGTCTTGCAATCTATTGCAGATGACGGCAAGCGATTGACGAGATGTTGAGCATATGTTACAGCCTCAGCCCAAAACTTTCTGCCTAACCCATCATTAGACAGCATGCAACGAACTTTCTCCACCAATGTCTTGTTCATACACTCCGACACCCCATTTTTTGTGGTGTTTTTCTGACTGTAAAGTGCCGAACTATGCCAAATTCTTGGCATGCCTCTAGGAATGGATCACTCTTGTATTCTCCACCATTGTCTGTTCGGAGAACTTTGATCTTTCTACCAGTCTGGTTCTCAACCTGAGCTTTCCATTTAAGAAAAACTCCAAGCACTTCATCTTTCTTCTTCATAGTAAACACCCATGCTCTTCTGGAAAAATCATCAATAAAAGTGACAAAGTAATGCCTACCTCCAAGAGATGGAGTCTTGGCAGGTCCTCATACATCTGAGTGCACATAATCTAAAATATCCTTGGTATCATGAATGGCAGTGCCAAATTTCACTCTTCTTTGTTTTCCCAAAACACAATGCTCACAAAATTTTAATTTACAAGTCTTCGTACCTTTCAACAATCCTTGCTTGGCAAGAATTTGCAAGGATTTTTCACCAGCATGTCCCAAACGCATATGCCACAGCTTTGTTGCCTCTGAATCCTTCTTGCTACTAGACGTTGCAGTCGCTACTGTCCCAACCACTGTACTACCTTGGTAGTAATACATATTATTCTTCCTCACACCTTTCAACATCATAAGTGCTCCCGAAGTTGCTTTAAGAATTCCATCTCGCATCATCACAACTAGGCTTTTTGACTCTAAGGCCTCCAAAGAGATGAGATTCTTCTTCAAATTCTGAACATACAGTACATCTTTAAGAATTCTTGTGGATCCATCATGATTCCACAGCTTGATTGAACCTATCCCAGCTGTTTTACATGGATTGTCATTTCCCATGTAAACAACTCCACCATCACATTCTTTAAAATCAAAGAACCACTCCCGGATGGGAGACATATGGTAGGTGCAACCGGAATCCAAAATCCAATCGTCTGGATGGGATGTTGAAGGTGATACCACCAAAGAGACATCTGACTCTGCATTACTTTTGCATTATGCAACATTTGCATCTTGCTGAGCCTTCCCTTTATTCTTCAACTTTGGACAGTCTTTCTTCCAGTGCCCTTTCTCATGACAGAAAGCACACTCATCTTTGGCAACTCTGCCTTTTGACTTTGATCTTCCTCTTCTTCCCTTCGACTGGCTCTGCTGACGACCTCTCGCCACTAATGCTTCATCTGCTGTAGCTACTTTATTTCTCCTTTTATCTTGTTTTCTCAATTCATGACTATACAAGGCAGAACATACAGCATCTAAAGATACATTCTCCTTCCCATGAAGTAAAGTAGTTTCTAAGTGTTCAAATTCATCGGGAAGGGATGACAATAACATCAAAGCCAAATCTTCATCTTCAAATTTTACATCTAAGTTTAACAGGTCTGCTACTAATTGTTGAAACAAAGTGATGTGTTCGTTCATAGTAGTACCTGGTTGGTAATCAAACCAGAACAACCTCTTCTTCATAAGGAGCTTATTCTGATCACTCTTTTTCAAAAAAATTTCCTCCAACGCCTTCCACAATTTATGTGCAGAAGTCTCATTCTTGAATGCATACTTCTGCTCTCTGGACAAGCACGATCGAATTATTCTGCATGCCAACCGATTTATGATAATCCAATCCTTATCTTCTACGTATTCTGGTTTCTTTTCTTCAATGGCGATGTCAAGGCCCTGCTGAAAAAGGGAGTCCATGACCTCGCCTTGCCACATGCCGAAATGGCCAGTACCATCAAATATCTCTACCGCCAACTTCAAACTTGACATTGGAATCCTTGGCCATGTGGACGAGGAAGCTGATGTCCCTTGTGCCATATCTGATGTAGCACTATTAGTTGGTGGATCTACTGATGCCATTACAGACTCAAATGATAGTATTCAATATAAACAATATTACAAACAGACCTAGGACGAACCTTCGGCTCTGATACCACTTGTTGGAAAAATCGGGTAATTTTCCCTCAAACTACAACTAGTGAATTGCACTGATTCGGTAATTTCCAGGAAAGGCTGGAGGGGTCACAAATGGTCCCTCTTAAAATCCAGTCTCCTAGACAGAACTTACTTGCATAGTATATTATCACAACTTAAACCCGTGTATACATGAATAGTACCATACACGTGAATAGTAAAATACACCCAAATAAATAGTACAATACACTACAAATAAACCCGATAAATAAATATTGAATACTATACTAATACAGAAAAGAAACAAAATAAATGCGGAATAAATAAAAGAGACAAGGAAATGACACACCCAAAAATTTGATAACGGAGTTCGGCTAAATATGCCTACGTCTCCGAGCACCACTTGAGGCAGCCTGCTCTTATTAATTTGGGAAGAGAATACCAAATTTACAATATACAAATTTTCGAAAATGTATATAAATTTTTGGGGATGCAAATAATTTGGAAGGGATGAGTTATTTATAAGGCAACTAACTCACCCCTAATTCTAAAACTTTCGATGTGGGATTGCAATAAATTAAGCCATCAAATTTGACAACTGCTAGTAGCATCGTCATAAGCATAACTATATGATCTTGGACACGCAACTTTAAACATCTGCGAATAAACAGATGGCTTACACGTGTCCGGTGTACCAAATGCGCCGCTACAGCAATACTCTGGACTCCCAAAAGCTTCACAAGCACTCTTACATGCCTGGCCTGACCCGACCCGTAACTCAGATGGACATTGATGGTTCAAATCCGCTACACAACCCGTTGACAAACAATTACCCGACGCGCCATTCGGTTCGACAATCATTGGTAAGTTGTATCCATCAACTAAGCTAACATCGTAAGTTGAATTCTGCTAGGGTGGCTGGTGGTTTGGCATTGTTACCATTGCATTCAATTTGGTTAGAGTTACAATCACCTGTTTGGCAGCTACCTTGACCCGTGGCTGGATCGAATGTGCAACAAGTTCTGGCCCAAAATCGGCCGGACCAATTCGGCGGTGATTGAAATGATTGAGATTTGCCAGACGAAAGCTCGAAGCCAGCACTTTCTAATGGAGAACTACCGGCATTGGCAAGAATACCTGGCCACACTTTGTAGCTACATCTATTAATTATAGTAAATGTACCTCCATATACTCCTGCAATTGATTAATTCACATTACACGCCATTAAATAAACAGAATTATATAGCAATTACTCGTTATAAAAAGCTTAATTAAATTGATTAATTACCTCTGAAAATTGCGAACAAAGTGAGGATTGTGTATAAAGCAGGAGAAAATAATGACTGCATTGGGCTAATTAAGAAGAGTGAAAAACAAGGAAGGACTTTTGTTTTAAATTAGAGTTTGCTTGGTTAGTGAGAATATTAGAAATGGAAATAGTGGGAGAAGATAAGATTTCGATGTGGGAAAGAAACTTATGTCACCCAGTGTGGTGGAATGCCACGTCATCTGTGATAGTCAAACTTGAGAAGGAGGTGTAACCAATAGAATTTCATCCTTCCAAGTTCCAAGAATTGAAGGGAACTCAAAATCAAATAAATATAATTTATAGTAAATTATAAATATGTAAAGAATAAATAAATGCTCGAATTTTGTATATGAAAACAGCATGTGAGCCCCATAGCAATAGGGCAGTTCACATGTGAGAAAAAAAAATCAAATAAATCCTTTTACGTAATTGGATTATCAATGAGAATAATAAATTAAAATTATATATAGTATTTCTTACTTTTAATTAGATTAATTAATTAATTATATATATATTGCAAGTGTCCTGTATGCATAGTAAATGACGTCTTACGATTGAATTAAATGACTTTGGCTTGCCTAAATTAATTAGTTAATTTAATCTCCTCTAATCGAATTGATAGCACTGTCCTATCTATAATCTTCCTCTTTTTTTAATCTTATGATTGAGATGGAATTTTAATATCTATCCTATTACATTATACATACCTTTATAGACTGTTATCTGGTAAATTTAAAAGTAAACTAACGCCATTTAGAATTTTTTTCATCTTATTTTTCTGACGTAAATATACATCAAACACCTCTCACAATATTTTAATTTATAAATCATAGTAACATTAAAGTTTAATTTTAATGATATTAAAATCATCCATTATTGCAAAGTTACAAGCTTAGGAATTGTCAAAGTTAAACTATATATGTACATATTGAAAACCAAAATGATGAATCTTATTGAAATTTGAAATGCATAATGTTTAATTATAGAAAGTCTCTGCGCATCGATTTCTCTCAGGCAAAGTATTCACTTCACTGTAGAACACCCATGATCTTAAATAGTATATTAAATCCAAAAAAAATTAATTAAAACATATATAAATACTTATATAATTGTATAAATTTCTGATTTTAATCTTTCCATAGTAATTATGAAGTCAAATGAAACCATTCCAAATGTGGAATTTGGAAACACTGAATAAAAAAAATCATATCTCTATAATATCAGTAAATAACCCAATTAGTCATGGAATTACAAGGTAGACCAATAGCTCACCAAATTAAGCAACCCAGAAAAAAAAAATCTTCTCCATTTTGTGTGTAGAAGTGTCTTTTTCTAAATTATATGCAAGAGATAATCGATAGACATTTGGTAGAAGAAATTTGCTAATTAATATTTAATTTCCTTGCTTCACAAACTATTATTCATTAAATTTTAATCTAGAAATTAAGCAATTATATACATATAGTTTAATTAAATTTATATATCTTGAACAGGATTTGAACTACTTTGTCAAAAGAAATAAGCATCTTTAAATTTGATTTGCATCTAAATTTAATTTATTCGACCTACCTAACGTGTTTAAAGAAACAAGTTCACGAATCTCTCTATCATCATCCTTTTGTTTTTTCAATAATCAATGAGACTATCTCACACGATTTGCAAATTTATACTTTGGCCTTTGTATCTCTTATTATAATTATGGAAATAGCATAATATTCCTAATTATCTTATCATCAATTAATCGAAGTGTTCGATTTTTACTTATAAACTCTAATTTCTAATGTCGGTGTCACTTATTTATTTATTTAATTTAAATTATTACTGTTTTGATATATTTTTAATATACCAAATATATATTGAGTATATATTTATATTTTTAAATTTAAAAATTGAAAAGTGATTTTTTTTTAAAAAAAAGTGAGTGTTTTTAGAAATAATTTTATTTTCATATTTTGAATATAATATAACTAAATGGTATAAATTAACTCCATGATATAAAATTTTAATTTTTAGAATTAAAATTTTTTAAATTTACATACTTAGATATAATATAATAATGTGTATATATATTCCGAATAATATATTTAGGTTTTATTAAAGTACCTTAATTGGAATTTGGAATTATTATTTTTTTAAAAAAAATTCTTGCTAGGTGTAAAAAAAACTGATTATAATTGATAAAGAGGACATTTGGTTTTGTGTTTCGTCCCTCCCTTATTAGAGAGTGCATGGGAAATTGACACATACATGGATAATTGAGAATCGGATCATGCGGCGGTGGGGGCGAAATTGGTTTTTTAGTTCAATTGCCACGTGTTTATTCAGTACGGTGTAACCGACCTTGAGACACTGTGTCTCTCGTTGGTAATGCCGTCAGCAACTACCCAGCAAGAATCTCGATTTATATTTAAAGATCCGTGAACGTCGCGGACGACAACTTAACGACTGATAATCAGACAATTTCAGCCAGACCTAAGATTGAAAAATAGGCCAATCCTAAATGTAATGTGTTGGTGCGAAATAAATACTTAATAAAAAATGCAACATCAATTAAATTGATATGAATTAAAAATATTTATATATTAATTATATTAAAAAAATAATTATTTTAATCTTATATTTATTATTATTTTTAGTAATAAATATAAAATTAAAATAGTTATTTTTTTAATTCAATTAATATATAAATACTTTTAATTTAAATTAATTTAATCTATTTATCATTATTCTTTTTATTAATTTGTATTTATTTTTTATTGAATCTTTGCAGTACAAATAATGTGGAAATTTATGCAGGAATCAGACAATTACAACTAAGCATTAAAGACTGATTAGCTAAAAAGGACAATTATATTCTCACAATATTTTCTTAAAATTTTTAAATATTTTATGAGAATTTTATAATTATTTTACAAAAATTGCATAATAAATTCATTATAGCTTTTATATATAATATACAAATTGAATAAATTTATAAATTATTAAAAATATTAATAATTTTTATAATTTTTATTTTTGATAATTTTGTAAAACTTCTAGGTAAAATTATAAAGAATTTTCATAAACTATTAAAAAATAAAAATAAAAAATTTATTAAAATTTTAAAATATTTTTAAACTTATTTAAATTTATAATTAATTTATAAATTTACTTAGATTCATAGAGTTTAATATAAATTTATTATATATGTGATAATTTATATATATATATATTTTTATAAATTGATAAAAGTACCTCTAATAAATTATATAAAGTTTTTACCTCTAACAAAATATATAAAGTTTTTAGAAAATTTAACGAAGGACATAATTTTTTTTAAAAAAATATTGAAAGCTTATTGGGCCGAAGCCGGCCGCCAGACGATGGGGCCAGCTTTTATAACCTTTAAAAGCAAAAGTGAGAAGATTTAGGAACCGACCTTTGCTTTTGAAATTAGCAAAAGAGATACGAACATGTTATTGCTGATCCACGTCACTCTGTACATGCTGCCGTGGAAGCCACTTGATTGCGGGACCCTTCTCCTATTTCTTACCTGTTCTTTTTTTAATCTTAATTATTTTCCGCGTCACAACAAATGTACTATTTTTTTAATTAATTATCATCGATTCTTATTTCCAACGTGACTTTCCAATTATGTGCCAATTTAATTTTTTTATTATTATTATTTAAATTAATAGATAATGTGCATGCAAAGACTTTAATTAAAATTAGAAAAAATTTTAATATAAATATGTTCTATATTTCTATTTATGGACTAAACTAATTAAAAAATATGATTTAAATTATAATATTTTATTTTTAAATTATATTTTTTAATTAATTTGATATATAGTTGGAGACATTAACTAGGTAAATGATAGAATTTTTTTAAAATTAGCAGTGGAAAATATTTTTAGAGCACATGCTAAGTTTATGATAAAAAAAAATGAGGTGTCCAATGTTGCATGTGGAAAAGTTGTCTTTTTCAAGTGGAAGATTTGCATTGCTCAAAAAGCTATAGACATGATGGTGGCTTTCATTTTTGTATGAAGTCTGTCCGATCAAAGATTCAACCTCTATGGCCATATAATGAGATTTCAAAGCAGCAATATCAAATAATTAATTAAGATTTTATGCATTATTTGCATGTAGAAAATTAATATAAAGAGTAATAATATATATAAATTAACTGATTAATTAAGAGTTAGAAAATACAACAAATTTGTATTTCAATATTTTCATTTTTCTTTTGCAATGCTAAATAAGTAGAATACTTCCAAAATTAGCAAGTCCTTTTGGAAGGAGAAGTTTATATAATTTCCAATTAATAATACTCGTCAAAGAAGGAAAGAAAGTTCAATGAAATTTCATATTGTATTTTTTTTTGAAATTTCATATTGTATTTATTACTGATTGATTTCATATTAAATATTGGCATTCATTATGATGAAATGCAGTACGTGTAGCATTAAGTAGTACTTTCTTTAATTAATCACAACTTTTTCCATTAATGCTCATAATCATTTCCTCTATCTCGACGATTAAATGCATGAACTGTTGAAAATAAAATAAAATATTATCTATATAATATATATCCGCTGATTATAGAGTCAAATAGAAAAAGGGTGGAAAAAAGATTGCTTGCTAAGTTTTTAAAAAATAAAAAGTATATAATAAAAAAATTTAGGTAAAATATGTAGTAGGTAGTACTAGTTGGCATCTGTTTGAAAAAAAAAAAAAGCACTAGTTTGTACGTAGAGGATAAGATCGTAAAGATTAGTGATTAAATGACCTGTGGCTGGTGTTTTTTGAAACTCTACCAGCCAAGATTATAGGTTGACCCATGCAAAGCTACACGTATATACATGCATGCAAAGGTGGAATATCCACGTACGTACTTTGCACATTAATTATTAGTTATTTATTTTAATTAAATTACTGACTGAGATTCTGAGTCAGTATATATATATATATACGTATCTATGCTATGGCTGTATCTTTTAGACAAAGTAATCTTTTTGGCTTTTACACTCTTTTAGATGGAACATGAGGTGAAAACATACACTTAACGCTTAGCAGATCTTCTTTTGATTAATTTTCTTTCAAATTTGAAGAAATATTGAAGCCATTAGTCTCAAGCCATATATATATGTATATATATAGCTATCAACGCTTAAAAGAAAGATGATATAATGAATAACCTTTTCAACTTATATTAAATTTATATTTTTATTCTTCCATTAAACACAGATATCATCCACAATTGGTTAGAAAATTTATAAATGAGAAGAATTTTTCGTTTACAATCTAACTTAAGTCTCAAATCCTAATCATCACTTACCAATAAAGCTAATATAGAGTACGGACAAGATAGATTGCATAAACACTCGCGATTGATACATCAATTTGGTTATCAACTTATCATTATTTTTATTTGGTCATTATTAATATGTGAATATATATATATATAAATGGAAGTGTGTCTAATATTGTATAAAATAATATTGTCCTCTGACGTGTTATCTGTCGTGTAAATCATACTATATGGATAATTGTTAGTGTAATATATGTCTTTTCAGCACGCTTTTCGTTGCTATATGCTAGCTTTTATTCTTTTTAGAAAGATTTGCGTCATACTATAACAATATTGGACCTCAAAAAGGATTGTTTTTCTTTTCTAATTTTTCAGCTATATATTATACCCTTTCACTGTTCTTCTTCTCTTCTTCTTCTTTTTTTTTTTGAAAAGCTCTTCTTCTTAATTCACCGTGCACATATATATACATATATTAATATTTTGGTATCATGCAATTTAAATATTATAGACTAATTTAAATTTATTTTAAACAACCCTATTAAAAGGGTAGAACATTCATTCTCAAATTTTCAAGATACTTTATACCTAGACTTTCAATTCAAAACCTGATTAAGTGAGAAAAAATATCTATCATCTCATTTCACTCTTCATATATATATATATGTATCTCTTTTTTGAATCTGGATTATCTAGTGCATGGTTCAAATAACATTGAATGATAGAGACAACAGATCATATAGACAACCTTTATTAGTCGATCGAGTTGCCAACTTTTAAAATTGAAAAAAAGTTTTAATATGAAATGTATGGATTAATTTGCAGTTGGAGGTCAAAAAGTAAAGTGATACAAAATGTGTAAATATGACATATAAAGTGAAGGTTTTGCAAGAATTGTTTAACATAAATTTTGAGACATTCCATTCCATATTTCCTTTTCATTATCTCTCACAACAGTTAAAAACTAACATCGCTACCTTCCAAGCTAAGTTTTTGCCTCTTTCTTTTTAGAATATTATAAAATAAATCCACAATTAATTAATTTAAAGATGACCTTTGTATTTCTTAAAAGTTTCTTTATCACTTTCATCTAATATTAATTTATCTCATCACCATACCAATAGAGAAAAAAAAATTCATAGTGCATGTTCTTAACAAAAATGACAATATTAGTTAAAGAAATGTAAAGTTCTTTGACAATATTAGTTAAAAAAGTTTTTTTTTTTTAGCCTTTGTTAAAATTCTTTGACAATATTTGGGAAATGTTTTTTTAGAATGAGGCAAATTTGTGTAAGAACTATATATCCTTTGTCCCAATTAAATAGTTTGATTTTGCTCTCTATAAAATGTAAAATATCTGAAGTGTATTGCCACACTTGTAAGTATTCAACTCTGGATCTACCTCTAATTTAAATATGATTCTATTAGAATAATTTTAAATATATGAATATAGTCCGACTCATATACGAAAAACTGAATTTATATATTATGTCTACGATTCTTAAGAAAAGCATTAACTGAATTAATTGACACCATCGTCTATCATTTTTAGTCAAAATAAATTCACCTAAATTCCTTAAAGGCAAAAAATAAAAATAAAAATAAAAAACCAACATTAAGTTATCTCGAAAAATTATTCAGTTCACCAAATTTTATAGAATTTTTTCATATTTTATAAATATTTTATTTATTTTATAAAAGTGTATAATAAACTCATAATAAATTAACAAAAGTTATCATGTATATAATAAACTCATAATAAATTATATGAATCTAGTAAATGTATAAATTAATTATAAATTCTGATACATTTAAAAATATTTTGAAAATTTGATAAAATTTACAATTTTTTTATTTTTTTATGACAGTTTAGTCAAAAAAAAAAAAAAACACCAAGGTATTTCTGCGAACATATTCGGGGTTTAACAGAGAGGCTTTGTTGACTCATTCAAAGACTTCCAACGCCTGGCCCAATTAAAGTTTCAAATGCCCTTTCTTATGACTCTTCGTAAGCCCATTAAATCCACTATACTTTTTATTTTTTTATTATTTTTTTAATCTTTTAATGATTTTATTTTTAGAATACAAAAATGTAAATGTAAAATTTCTCTTAATATTGACTCATAGCTAAAACTTCGTTTTTAAAAAAAGCTTCAAGTTAGAGTTAGGTAATTTGATTAATGTTATTATTGATACTAATATTAATACAAAAACTAGTGTTTGTTTTATATGGAAAATGGCTCAATATTTAAATGATTCTATTACGAGACTAAGTGTTCATAATTAATATTTAATTAAGTCCCTATACACTCACGAATTTCATGTACTACTTTCTCTTTTTTTAAAAATAAAAATAAAAAAAAATCCCTGAGAAGACTACACTAAACTTTTCCAAACTAAAAAGTGTCAATTATGGATAATTAAGTTTGACTAAGATTTAATTAATGAAATTGCGGAAAAGTGTTGCAAATTTTTTGAAAAAAAAATTAATGAATTAAGTAGTAAAAAAGAATAATTAATTGGATTCATTTAATAACCACATAAAAAAGTCTTTTTCTTTCACTAACAAAAGATTGTTTACAAGTCAAAAATAGATGCATAAATCACACAAAATCAGGTTTTTTAGGTTTGGCCAGTCGAAAATTAAACAATGTCTAGTCATATTATTTTGTCTTTTTTATATATTTGTGTAAAATATTTAATTTTAATGGAAGTTCGACCTCATCATCCTTCTACACTAATTTTATTTAATTACATCTCAACTATTTACATCATTATTCTCTATCAACCTTTGACAATTTAATATTTTCTGTTGAAAATATTTTTTAGACGTTAATTTCACCTTTATAGCAGCCGTATTTCACTTTATTTTTTCTATATTGAATAAATACCACTATTAATAGTTTTTTTATGCGCATAATAACAAACGCCTAAAATAATTATTGGAATTTTATTAATTTATTTCGATTGTAATTTTATGAAATCATATAAAAAAGAATTAAATTAACATGCATTCATTAGTTATAAAAACTATAAAATACTTGTAACAAAGAAAATTTTAAATTATTTTGTTTTTTAATATGGGCGTAAATTATCTTGATACGGATTTGATTAATGACAGACTTGAATGAAGACGTAAAATTCGTGTCTTGGAAGAGGCCTAAGGCTGAAATATCTTTTTTAGTGTCTTTTGAGCTTATTTTGTTGAGAATTCATACAGCCGACCCCAACTTATTTGGAACTAAGACTTAGTTGTTGTTGTTGTTGTATTTTGTTTTTTAACATGTGCATTTAAACTACAATAATTACAAACACTTCTTATTGGATTAAATTTTCTTTTCTTTAAAATTTATTATAAAATTCATTATAATTAATTTATAATATCTGTGAATTTTTTATTAATTACTTTAAAAAGTGAATGTAATAAATTTTAATAAAATTATATTTGACTAGAGATTCCAAGATCCTAAACTCGTGGATTTTAAAGATTAAATTTAACATGGTCTTATATGGTGATTATTTATAATATAAAGACTTCGATTATTTTGATTTGAATTGAGATATTAAACTGTATAATAAATAATAAATAATATGTAGAGAGAGCTTAATTTTCCAGTATGAGCAGTGAAGCATATGAATATTATGGGCACGTGTTCAAGACGTGAAATATTGGACATGTTTCCCAAGTGATGGGCAAGCATGTGTAAATAATCAGCTACCACATGTTCGTTCCACTTGGCCATTATAAACAGTTATACTAATTGATTTTCTTCTTCTCTCTTTTGGGCCCTTAATTAGCAATCTTTACTATTTATTAAATTTAATCAAACACGCTTTATTCTTTTGTTTTTAGACTTTTTACAAATTTCAATAATTAAATAAAATAAAATTATTTTGCGATATGCGGCTGAGGAGAAGGTACCTTAGCTATAAAGCATGAACAATCGTCTTATATATACTCAATTTAAATCGCATTTTTATTTTTAATAATTATTTTGTTAATATATCTTTATCATATTACACTATAAGAATTTAATAATTTAAAAATAAAAAAGGAAAAAATTCCGTTTCTAAAACGCTTGTTGCTAATTAGATTGAAACGGAATATAACATTTCATTTCTAATTTGCAACGGATTTAAAATAAACTATCCGTTTCTGGTCAGAAATGGAATGACAATTTCATTTCTAATCGAGAATTATATTAAGGATCAAACAGAGAACTAATTTGAAACGGAAATTTCCGTTTCAAATAGAAAATAATTTCCTTTTTGAATTAATGATTGAAATTTGATTTATTTACAAACAGACTTAATGAATTAGCAACAAAATTGTCCATTTCTATATTTTTTAATTTATATTTTAAATTATATTTATGTTTTTATATTTTTTTATAATATTTATATTTATATTTTTTTATTTTATTTTTATTTTTATTTGAGTGTTATTTTTATATATTTTTATTATTATTACATATTTTTTAAAGAATTTATCAAGAAACTTGAAAAAAAGTAATGAAATTAAATAAAAGATGTCGAATTAATAATATATATATATAAGTTAATATAAATGTAATTTATGCAGTATAACTAAAATATACATAAACATAAATATGTATATAGAAAACAGTCAATGTATATAAATGAAAAAGGAAAATGGACTACAAATTTGAGATCTAACATCCACAAAATCTCAAGTCCCCTTCTTATTGTGCGTCTTCTCAAAGATTTCATCGAAATATGGAAAACATGGTTCTTGTCCAAGCTCCATAGTATGCAAATTAAAATAGATTAAAATAAATAGTTTGCACATTAAAATAGCTTAAAATAAATATTACAAGTGATAAATACAAAATTGACATTAATTCCATTTGTAATTACAACATTAAGAAGCCACAGTGAAAAGTAATAAATCATGCACTAAAAAAGAAAGAAGTTCCTCAAGAACATGCAATTTGCAGTAACAAAAAATCTAATACAAATAGCTCAACCAAACTCAAACTTGTAGAAAGTATACCCTCCAAAGAAAGTATGCTATTATTCTGATGCCATGAAGAAAAAATAAGTTGCACTAAACAGAGTATATCAACCATAGCAGTGCTTTAAGCCAATAAATTCTCCAACAATTTTATAAACTCATAATAGTTCATTAAACTACTAAAAAAACATGTATTCTCCAGTCAATCAGAAAACAATGCAAAATCCCATGATTTTAGCCACGCAAAATCCCACATCGAATGTTTGCAATTCTAAACAACAACAAACGAAATACTAAATAAAAACAATAATATATATATATATATATAATTTTAAAACATTATATAAAAATATTTAAGAAATAAAAACATTTCAAAAAAATTCAACTCCCTCCTTATTTTTAAAAATGCTTAATTATTTTTTTGATAAATAAAAAATAATATTAAATTTTCTTATATATATATAGGCTGAATCAAAAGGTGATAAAAAAAACAAAATAATATGAGTGGTGCCCACATAGACAAAATAATGAGATACTTTTTTAAATAAAACAACAAAGCATCCAAAATAAACAGAAATAGTATTGTTTCAATGTTTGTCAATGAACGAGAAGTCTTTACTAATAAATGGTGAATCAAGTTTTAAATCATAATTTATAAAAAATTTAACAATTATCAAATCAAAATTATCACTGAGATGCAACAATCATTTTCGCATCTCATAAAACCAATAGTCTTAAAAAAAATGGCATAAAAAAAAGGAGAAAATACAAATTTGATTGCGTTCTATTTCTATAAGCTCATCTTTTTTCTTTTCATATAAGATCAAACACTTCCTAAGTAATACTATTATAAATCACTCAATTACTAATCCAATAATTGCTAGAAAATAAACTTTTCACTGTATTTCTAAAAAATACCACTCTAAATCTTGCTCAAGTGATGGACATGTTGTTAATGTTTATTGTTGAATGTGCTTAGGTTTGTTTGTATGCAACCAACCGTGAAGAGACTAGTTTTTATATGGTATAGATTACAATACAATAAACTTTAACAACGTGTCCATCACTTTAGAAGGATTTGCAGGAATTTAATGGCAACCAAATAAGCACTTTAACACCTCTCGTTATATTACTTTCAAAATAATACAGACAACAAAAAAAAGTTTCTATTCTCAATTATATTCACTGTTGTTATATATCTCAAGACTCAATGGATGGTTATTATGTATGACTTCTTCTAACAATTTCAGGGCTTTTTGTTTTTACCTTAGGAGATACGAGTAAACCAAATATTTTTTTTGGGTAATTAGACAGTTTTATTACCAAAGAATTGAATGTACAAACCCATATTTACACCAAAATGAACAGACCAAAAGACACCCAGCAGACAGTTGCTGCAACGAAGTAACCAAATAAGAAAAACATCACCAATCCCAGCCCATAGGCAAATTGCAATCAGAGCCAACAACTCAGGATACAACCAATAGAAATTAAAAAAAGAAAAAAGCAGATCCCAACAGACATCCTAGAAATTCAACCATAAAATTGAATCAATTAGTGTTATTATTACCAATCATGAACAGTTTGACTTTTTTAATTGACATCACTTTTTTAAAAGACATAAATTTTCCTACCATTTCAGTAGTGCTTCCAAAGGGAATTAATAATATATGGTGAAATTCAAAATTCTTAATATGCAACAATTGATAAAATTTATTCCATTTCCACCATTCAAAGACAAACTTTTGGTCCACTTTACCATCTCAATTTCAGAAACAGAGTGCAATCCGTTTTTATGTTCCCGTTTGTAAACCGTTTCATTTTCGTTTCTATAGTTACCGCCAATTTTTCGCACGAGATACAGAAACATATTAGAAACGGAATGCTTCCATTTTAGCAAGTCCGTTTCTAATCTGTTTCCATTTTGTTTCAAAATGTTTCAATTTCATTTTGTTCTTATTCAGTTTGTATTATGTTTCTATATAGAAACGGAATTATATCTGTTTCTAATTTTGGTTTTTAAATTGTTAAATTCTTGTAGTGTTATAATATCTATGACTCGTATTCGTATTGGTGCTTCACCGGTATTAATCATTGAAGGAAGTTTAATCTTCATGCATGAGTGATTACTAACTAAAATTACCTAACATGGGATGTTCTTCAAACGAAAATAAAAGAAAAAGAAAAGACGCAGGTGACGATGGGGATGGAGAGTGATGTAGTGATCTGATGGCTTGCTTAAATTCAACATTTGGATAGAACTTTACATAGTTGGTGCGTGAGTGAGTCAGTGTGAGAATTATAAAATGGGTTACAACGTCGCATCTCATATAATTGTTGAAAAAAAAATGAGCACGTACTTGAACACTAATTGATTTAATTATGTTATCCAATCAATTAATTAAATTATTAATATAACATTATAATTGCAATTTGCTACTGTTTCATATGCTGGCAGATGCTTTATTAATTTATACAAAATTGCCAAGTGGCAGTATGACGTCAAATAACAAGACAATACGCTCGAAATTAAAAGAAGAGATAATATTTCATTTTATTGGCACCAAATGTGGTGATTACATTAAAATTTAATAGACAATGATGTCCAAACCAACAAATGAATTCAATCTCCCCCACCCAATCTTTAATCCTATTTTTAAAAGAATTATCATCTAAACTACATAATATTTTTTTTTTGAAAGTAAAAAATAACATAAGAGTATGAAAATCCTAAATCTGATCTCTCTAATTAATAGCTCTGCTTCGTCCGTCCACCACCACCATTAACCACCGTGTTTCTTGTATGTTTCTTTAAATTGTCAAATTGGATTTTAATGGACCATAGAAAGGCTAGTGCCTGTGGTGGCGATCGATCAATTGACGGTTGAGCCATTGTAGGTTTTTTTTTTTGGTCAATATTATAGGTTTTTGGTCCTACAATATGTAACTATATATGATATATATCAATTAATTAAAAAAGGGAAAAGGGCATGCTAAGCTAAATTAACGAGTTAGAAATTTTTTTTAGAATAGGAATCTCAACTGCCAAATAGCTACTGCGATGCTGACTAAACCCGCAATCGCATGTGATCCGAACAAGTGGGTACACGTGGACGAAGGAGATGCTCCATTTTGCTGCAATGCACCTTCATACACCATAGTGCTGTTACTTAGAGAATTTGTATTTGCGTTCCCGTTCGTATCTGTACTCTGTCCCTGCGACGATTTCTGGCTGCAAAATTGCAATAAGCAACCGTTAGTTTAAAAAAAGAAAAATTGTCAACGTGTCATTTTTCTATTGGATGTCAGAAAAGCTTTGGCATCACTAGCCTTTACAACGGTAGGCTTGGAGAATGTGAAATCCTCTGATTTATTTTGATTAAAGCAATATAGGAATTCGGGACTCTGATGCGTATTCGGCGTAAAGCCGAAGACGTGTGTGTCGATTTATGAAATGACTATTCTACCCCGATTGAAATGCATCAATGACCCAGAACTGACATCTCAGATGTTCTTTGCCTGGCAGTAATATTAAAATATTTTGGGTATTATGTAAAAGTAATGATAAAATGACAAAATTACCCCAACGTTCATTTTACGGGCTTTGATTAATTTTCCAACGGCCAAGTGACCCAAGTAATGATAAAGCAAAGCAGTAAAAGAGCCAGTGCAGTAAAAAAGTAAAAAGTTACAAAAAACAAAAAATTATTTACCTGGTGTTTGGGGTTGGGCAGAAAGTGACAAGGTAGTTCGCGGATGTACAAGTGAAGGTACTGGTCTTATCATCATAAGCGTAGCTGTAAGCATGTGGGCATGCGTTCTTGAACATCTCGGCGTATGAAGATGGTTTACAAGTATCAGGTGTAGCATATGCGCCATTGCAGCAGTACTGTGGTTCCCGGAAAGCTTCACACGCGCTTTTGCAAGCCACTCCTTCGCCGGAGGTGCTCATAACCTTAAGCTCCGATGGGCAAGAGTTCAAATCCAGCACGCACCCTGTGCTTGAACAATTCTGGCCAGTACCTCCCTCAGGTACTACCAGAACAGGGAGATTGTACCCATCGACAAGGCTTACATCGAAATAATCCATACCTCCATAGCCATCAAGCTTGAATTCGGCCAGTGTAGCAGGCGGAGCTGCACCGCTGCCTGAACATTCTACCTCGCCGGAGCCGCAATCAGCTGTAACGCATGAGAATTTTCCGGTGGAGGCGTCTTCAGTGCAATGAGTGCGACCCCACATACGGCCACCCCATGAAGTGGGTGCCGTAATGGCTTTTGTCTCACCCTTTTGAAGGACGAAACCGGTGGTGGACAAAGCCGGTGAATCGGCGTTTGAAAGAATGCCTGGCCATACGGTGTAGTCACACTTATTTGTCATTGTAAAAGTAGTTGAAACAACACCTGAAAAATCAAGAAAAAAAAATTATAGAAAATCTGTTAATTAATTTATTAAATATTAAGATTTAGAACGAATTTATTGAATTTTTTTTCCTGTTTCAATTAAGATTGCCATTATTACCTGATATGAATGTACAAGCAATGAACAAAATGAAGAATGTTAATTGAGCCATTGTAACAGAATTTGAAGCTTGTAATTAGAAGAAAAGAGAGACGATATTTATATTTTTTTTAGCTAATAGAAGAAGAAGAAAGCTGAGCCCAATTATTTGCCTTCTTCTTCTCCAGTGTTGAAATTTGAGAGACTGGTGTGAGATTTTAGAACTCTGAGACACATTGGGGTATTTATAGAGGCGAAAAGGGATGAATTGCCGTTTTTTTTCTTCTCTTTGGACAACAAATTTTCTTTTCTTGGATCGCAAAAAATTGCTGACCGGGCAACACTTTTTCTTTAATACTTGATGGCTTAATACATCGATAGCTACTGTACATTTATATTTTTACCACCTTATCTCTTATATTTATATACTAACTATATAAATACTCCAATTTAATTATTTATTTAATTTTTAATCCTTCATTTCTCATAACTACATATTTACTAGTGCGTATTTATCAAATGCCTTTAAAATTAATAATATGTTAATTGTCACGTAATTTAATAGAACAAAACTCATAAAATTTGTATTAAAATAATAAAAAAATCTTCAAACTTAAAAATTATTTTTTAATAAAAAATAATATTAAATAAAAAATTCACCTCGATTTCATTTATTATTACTAAAAGAGATCATCACATTATTTTATTTATTAAGTTTTTTTAATTTTGAGTCGTACTTATTTTTTTATAATTTCAATCATCTTCTTCATGTTTATTTAATAAATCGATAATTATTTTGGATTGTAATTTTTAGTCATCTTCTTCAAGTTTAGTTCATAGATCCAAAGATCAAAACTATCTTTTTTGCACTAATAACTCGAGTTTTTTTAAGAGTACATCTAGATGAATCAACGACAAAAATAAATAAGAGCAGCAAGAGCAAGAAGCATTTAATCTTGGAAGAGCAGCAAGAACAAGAAGCATCAAGAAGGTTGGAAGAGAATAGATCACAAGAGCCCTCTCGTCGTAATTGAAATGTTTGAAAAGATTTAATCTTGACTTATGGATCTAGTGAATTTGATAAAAGATTGAAGTGATCAGCCTCTTGCATCAGATGAATAACTATTTTCATTGATGACGGCTTTCAACCACGGACCTGATACGATAAAATTATCAATCATTGACGCCATCAAAGACGATGGTTTACAACGACGATACTTGCCTGCTAGTTAGGCTGATTTCGATAATAATGATATTTAGGTCGCGGATAGAAAGTGAAAAGAAGAAAGAATTATTAATAATTTTGAGATTTTTTGCAGTTTTAATTAATTGATAGTATCTATACTTAGTTAATTTTGTATGAACAACATCAAAAGAAAAATCTGCAAAAACTTTAAACCTTCTATTTCCTGCATTTTTTTAATTGATGATTTGATTGTGGAGTTCACATTTCGATTTTCTTTTGGAATTTTTTTGAATTTTTTTTTGAATCAATAAATTATTTTTAATATGACTCTTTAACTTTCTGGATTTGCACAAGAACTTCAACCATATCCTTTTTTATTATAGGGTTTTTGAGTCGTTTTGGGATTCTTTTAAGAAATGTAATTTTAGTTTGGGTTTAGACTTGTTAATTCAACGTCATATGCAGAATAAAAAACCTCTATAGATGGTGTAATGATATGGGTTTGTTGATGATTCTGTTGAAGGGAAGGAGATGAAAATATTTTTTTTCTTTTTTTGTTTTAAATAAAAAAATGCATTTTTATTGCTGTAAAGATAAAAGAATGAAAAGTTGAGCTCAGTTAGAAGCTTTTATATGTGGGAAAGACTGTAAATTCATGCGCTATACCACATCAATATATAAGGATCCATTGATAAAGAAATATATGACTATAAAAGGTTAAATAGGCTAAATGGTTATTATAAAGGATGAAGTAATAAAAATATTGAAGTATTAAAGGATATATTTATATTAAACCTTTATTTGAATTGATAAATTGAGGGTTTTGTTATTTGAAAAGTCTGACCACCCAATAAGCATAAAAAAATAAAAATAAATAAAAATAAAAATGTAGCTGATACTGATTTGGATATAATTATTTTTTGTTAATTAAATAGAATAATTCTATTTCGTAAGAGATTTTATTATTATTTCAAGTTACATCTCTTAAATTTAATTATCATTGGCTTAATTAATCAAGTTCAATTAGTTTCAGTTAAGAAAAAAACTTCAATTAATTTTATGTGTGAGTCAAATTATCTTATAATAATAATAGTAAAATTCTAGTGACCAGCCGAGGACCTTTAATTACTCCATTTTTATTGAAAAATATAGTTCAATATCAAAGTGGATTCTTTTTTTTTTTTGGGTTACAAAAAGAGGAAGCCGTTTGTAGTAAACAAAAAAGAAAACAGTTGGTGTAAGACTATTAAATCGGTAACTAAAACAATTTAATATTACAAAAATAAATTCAGAAGTTTTATAGTATATATATATTTTTAAATAAAATCGGTTTTTCTATTTTTTTTTTCATAATGTATTAAATGTCAACAAAATTCATAATTTTATACCAATAAATTAAATTCTTCCTCTTTTAATTAAAGGATAGGATGAGGAGGCAATCTATTGATTTCATGCCAACAAACTTTATCAAATTAAGAAAATGTCTATCTATTTATATATATAAATAGCAACTCAGTCTATGGATGTTTAACTGTCATATTTATATTATGTTCATGCTGTGACTTATGTGTCAATTAATTAAAGATCAATAATTGCTTACCAACAGCCCCCATTAATTAGGTACAAACCATAAATTTTGGGTAACAATGATGCTACTTCTTTTAATAATTGTAATTTTCTTAATTTATTACTTCCATTTTAACTAATTTGTATGGCATTTTATAATATTTCCCCCACTCAATCAATTCTTTTGTGAATATAAACGAATTTGAGAAACTTACAAAAATAATTTAAAATGAAAAAAATTATAAATATATTGTGTAAATAAAAAATTTATAAAAATACTATACAAGCAAAGAATTTTACAAAAAGAATGTTTATATATATATATATATATATATAAAGTATATTTTTAGTTTATCTGATAAATGTAGTAAAAATGTTAGAAAATAAAACTTTTGTGATTTCAAAAGTGTAAAATATTAAGAGAAAATAAAGTACAATAAAAAATAAAGTTTTGACGAAAAATAATATTTTATATAATTTCCCTTTTAGAAAATTCTTTGAACAGAACGTGAATGTAGTTTGATAAAAGTCCACCAAAAATACATAAATTAGATATATATTCAAAGTTTACCATGTTTATTCCATTTATTAAAAAAAGATAAATATTTGACTTTATAAAATTATATTCAAACTAGCTGATAAATTATATATAAATTACATTTTTTTAAAAGTAAAACGACAATGCAATTAGAGATTTAATTAATCAATTAAGTTGATTTTCCACCAAATTAATTAGCCAAAAGAAATAATACTTGAATGTTTAAACAAACATATATTTAGAAATGGGCCTACAGAAACACAAATGGTGGATGAATTAGGGACCAATTCATGTATATGTATAATTTATGGATATAAATATACAATGGAAGAGTCTTCTTTGGTTAGCTTTTTTATAATACAAAAATTATAAAGGCACGTTTTTATTACATAAAAATGGTCAAAACCTCGTAATCAAAATTATTAATGGCAGATAAGCAATTGAGTTTTTTTTATAAGAAAATAAGCGAATGGGCCGCTTAATAAAATTGTGTTAAGACATACACTTAAAGTTAGATTTTAATGTTAATCAGGGTGTGATCTGGTTGGTCATTCTATTTTCTAAAAAAGTTGATAGGATGTGGAGGTCTCGGATTCGATTCCTGCTGACCACACATTCAGCACCATAATAGTGCATGCTAGTACCTCTATAGTGTTCAGGGGAGGGCTACCCCCTGCTGTGTAGCCCATAATATTATCCGATCCGTTAGTGACCTCCTTAGTATCCAAAAAAAAGTTAGATTTTAATTAAGGTAATTATGAGCATGTGTTATTTTTATCTAAATCTCCAATTTAAATATCTGAGATATTTTTTATTTCAATATATAATTAATAAAAAAAAAAAAGTTGGATTCTAACTTTCAACCGTCTCTCAAAATTCTTATGTATTTGTTCACCTCCTTACGAGTTTGCCCATAAATTTTTCTCACCTGAAAGCAACAACTTTCGTTGATCAAATCTTTGAAAAATATCTATTTGTCTGTAGATTCATTGAAAATATGTCTTAAATATATATAATAAATATCTGATGTTAAAGAAAAAACTTTTGATTTTAAAGATTTCACGTAAGAGGTAAGCCACCACCTTAGACTAGACTGTTGTTGTTAACAATCTTAGCACGCTAACTTGAGAGATACATTTATACAAACATATGAAATGATTGGTGAGTCAGGTAAAGGGCACCTTAGTTGCAATTTGTAATTTGAGGGCATTTTTTTAATTGGCTATTACATATATATATATATATATGAGTAAATGGCGGCAGTTAGACCGTTTAGACTAAGGTTGAAGTTCAGTCCAATCAAATATCATTTGACTATGATTTTGATTTTTTAATATTTTTTACAAATAAAACAATATAGTATTTTATTATAAATCAAGCATTATACAAAAAGTAATTGTCTCTCTCTCTTAACTAAAGATATAAAATTTGAACTCTAGATATGAAATATAGAACATATTCTATGTGAAATTAAATTTTTTTGCAACGTTTAAATTATAAGATATTATATGATTAAAATAAAAATAATTAATGATAAATATGAAATAATTAATAAAAAGAAGGTGAAATCGGGTTATATATATATATATATTTATATTAAGAATATTGAATTGGGTCAAATAACATGATCTGAAATTTACCTTGATTCAACTCAAATAAACTTGAGTTATATGCATAAAGGGTGAGGACGATCATATTAGAAGAGGCAGCTTACTTCCTTATATTTTAAAATATATATATATATATTATTAAAAATTTTAAAATATTTAATTACTCTTTTTTAAATTTTTAAAAAAATATATAATATTTTTATTTTATCTTTTTTCACTAAAAAAAAATCTGACTTCGCTTTACACAAAACAACCTTGTAATAATCTAGTCAGCATATACACTTTTTTTCCCCTCTCTTATCCGATCTTTATACAACCTTATATATGAATTTTTATAATCTAATAAAAAGAAGGGTATTCTTATGTCACTTCACTTTCTCTTTATCATATTAATTGTAAATTGGAGAGCCCGTATATGATCTCTCGCTTTCACTCTAGCATCAGCACAAACCCACAAAATAAGGGCAGCGAACAGTTTAAAAAAAAAGTAAAGAAAAGCGTGGTCGTCTGAATAAGCCGCAGCCATTTTTGCCTGTCTGCCGGCTGCAAACTGGTAGTCAAAATTTATGGGTCTATGGATCCTCCAACATGAAATGAAAAGAGGGTGTTAATTTAATGTATTAAATTTATAGTATCAGCTGAGGACAAAAATCCAAATAATTTGTTAATTTGGCATATGACGAGTTGGCTTTTTATTTGCCATTTTTCTTTTAGCGCAATATTGAAAATAACAAAAAAGAAAAAAAAAAGTCAAAACGAAATAAGAAGGGACTGACGTAAATAAATCCTCTTCAAGTTTCTTGATTCTCATATGCATGTAGACCTAAATATGGCTGCTTTGAATATATATTGTTATATTCCATATTATTAAAATTAAAATAATTTAATATTAACTTTGTTTGTGTTAGACTCTCATTGCATATTAACAATGAAATTATATGCTTTTGCTCATATATATCTATTAAAAAATTATTAAATTATTAAATATTATAAATAAATATTTTAAATAAATTAAAATATTCTCAATAACTCATTAATATTAAAATTATTATAATTTCACTTAATTAATTAATAATAATAATAATAAAATACTTTAAAAAATTAAAAATAAATTTTTTTAATTACATAAAATGATAATTTCAATAGAATATGCATATATATTTTAATAATTTTACCGAGACCGAGTTATTAATAAATGTGTATACAATTTCAATAATATACTTGAACTTTCGATTCAGCTCTCAGTGTTAAAAATAAATAAATAAATAAATTGAAGCAGTCGGCTGCAAAGCCAACTGCGCTAATCTCATTTGCCGAACTTATCGCTTTGTCCGCCACCAAGGAAGCAGCAATTAAATGCTTTAAGTGGGAGTTTCCAAATTCTACTCTTCGTCCTTGCTGTGCTATAACTGTCTCTGAAGAAAATTTTTGTTTTAATGCATAAATGTTTGTTCAAATGCTCGTCTTTGAATTTGCTATTTGCCTAAAACTAAACGAATTAATTAAACACTCTGATTTCTGATTATTCTCACACTGTTGAGACCATTAATTATATGCATGAATCATACTCTTATATTTTCTTTTGGGTAATACTAGATCGATCAATTTGATCTAAATTAAAAGCTTTTTATATATTAAATATATTAAAAAAATTATTATTTTAATATTATATTTATTAAATATTTTTAATAAATATAAAATTAAAATAATTATTTTTTAAATATATTTAATATATAAAAAAATTTTAAACCACACCAAATTAATTTATTTTTTCACATAAAAATACTCTCCCTTCCATCAAAATCAAATAAAAGTTATCGCAGCTGGCACATTCATTAACTAGAAGATGACCTCCCAACATCAATTTAGTTAATTAGTTTTTATTTTTTAATTGAGATGTATTTTATTTTCATTAAAATTTGTTATAATCACTTTATAATATGTATAATTTTTTTTTAATTATCTTAAAAAATAATTATGATAAATTTTAATAAAAATAAATTATATTCTAATAAAAATTAAAATATTTATTGCTGCTTAACAAGTATTTCTAGCAGACATACCACTAAAGCTATGCAGCTATGCAGCTATGCATCAACTTTCCTTACTAACCTACTCGGGAACCATGTTATTCCAAAAAAATAAAACTGGTCCTGCTTTGACTGGATCATAGTCTTAATCACTGATTAGCTAAACTATAAATGTGATATATATACTTTCAAGATTTTCAAATAAAGATATTTCGTTCTGTACCAACACTCTCTTTTTATTTTGAAAAAGAGGTTTCATTTACAGTTTCTGAGAATCTAGATGTGATTAGAGACACTACAAATCACTTGTGAACACTCTTGTTGATTGCCGGCAAATGTTGAAATTTAGAATAATACAACTGAAAAAGAGAGAATTTGAAGAGTAGAAGCAAAAAAAAAAAAAAGACCAGTGCGATTGCAACAGACAAATGAATGCGCAGCTCCTGATGTAATACATATATTTGTCAATCAAACAAATAGCAATTGGCCAATTTTATGAAAAATTAGATTTTCACACCATAAAATTATAATTGTCTGGAAGCAACGATCAGCACCAACTACTGTGAAATCATTCACTTCATAATAATGTTCCATCAAATAGTTGAGATAAACAATATTTTAAGCAATCACTTTGATGGAATTGACATCAGCTTATGGAAAAAAAGAAGGCCTAATTGGAAGATTTAGACCATCATTATTCTTAATTGATACACAAGAGGCCTGCATAATGCAGCAACCTGTTTTTGTAGGTATCTATACTGACAAAATATGTTGCTATCTCATACCATCTATTGCCTCATCATCTTCTACTTTACCACTAACACTCTATCCCTACTTGCCTCATAAACAAACAATAATAATAATAATAATAAGCAAGAAGTTTCTGAGCCACAAGCTTCCATAACAAAACAAAATATACCAAATCCATGCAACACTTTTCATCAAATATCAATCCTCTGACCGCAAATTTCCCAATGTGTATAGAATAGACGAAATTACATGGTGTCACTTTTTAATTTATTTTTTCAGAAATATCCTATAATTTTAAAAAAATTAAAAATATCTATTTTTTACAATTCAACTGAAAATATACCCTATATATATACTTTTAATATACTAGATATATATATTTTTTGAAAATAAATATTTTTAAAATTGAAAATTCAAAATGAATATTTTTAAAAAAGATATTTTTTAGAAGTATTTTCACTTTTGATGATATTTGAAACCCCAGTAAACTATGAAGTGATATAAATCCACCCCTCCCACATATAAAAATAAAAAAGCAGAACAAGTTGAACAACTATGGCGCATTTCTCCCACTGTCCAGTCTTAATCCGGAGCAATTGGGGGCATTGCTTGTTTGTGTGCTATTCGTTACAACTGTTTCTGCCCCATTGACAAGTACAAAATACAATGGACCTACGACTCAAGTGGAGTTTGTGGGAAATGATACTAGAGATAATTACACTACTTGCCTCTAAGTGATTGGTTCAATTTTCAAAAGTGCGGCCTATGCCTTTATGTTTTTCACTTTTAAAAATCACGTTATTTTTTTTTAATTCTACTTTTACGAACGTTCTTTTTTTAAAAAAAAAATTCCTTTTATTTATTTTTTATAGGCAAATAATTTTCTAACTTTATATTCTCAATATATTTTTTTTTTTTGTAAAGGTGGGCGGCACCACCGAGTTTTTTATTAAAATAAAAGAAGTGGAAAAACCCATTAACATTCCGTACAAAACCCTTATAAGATGGGGAAGGAACTATCTAAATCTCAAATAAGGAGTTCCTAAACAATCGGATAGAACAATGCCTTTCAACATCTTAGGCAAAGAAGCAAAAGTAAAGAAAGAAGAAGAGTGAGAATGAAATCTGCAACTAGTGGCAAGATAATTAGCAGCACTGTTAGCCTCCCGAAATATATGAGTGATCGAGGAAGTAGTATCCAGAAGGAGCCTCTTGACAGAATCTGCCGCGTGACCAACACTGGAAGATGAATCAATCTGCTGAACTGCCCACGCAGAGTCAGTTTCAACAATTAACGGGTAAAACCGCTGCTGAAGACACCATTGGAGGCTGACCCGAATAGCTTGAAGCTCCGCCATCTCCGATGAGCGAGCATCCAACCCAAAACTACAAGCCGCCACAAAATGACCTCGGGAATCTCTAACAATCGCACCTCCAGCTGAAGCCGAAGTGGTAAATGAGGCATCGACATTGAGCTTAAAGTGATGACACGGAGGGAACCAACGAACAAGCATGGGTTTGAGACCACGCCCACAGCCGAAGTTTGAAGGAAGAAAATCACAGAATTCCGGCAAAGGTTTAGCCTTCTTATCTGCAGCATGACAACAACCCCAATTGTAGATGGTTTTCCGTATAGCCTGAATGATATTAGGAGCATAGAAACCTCCCTCTCCCCAAGCGAGATTGCAGTAGGCCAGCCAAACATTATAAATAATAATTAAAGGAATAAGATTCATAAGCTTTCCAGCACCAGTATGAGGAGATTTGTCCAGCCACCAAAGCATTAATTCTTGCTTCAAACCTGGTTGAGGATTCAAGCAAGACAATAAAGCTGACCTGAAAAACATCCAAATTTTGTTAACTTCCCGACAAGAATAAAAAATATGAGAAGCAGAAGCTGAGTCGGAGCGGCAGAAGGGACAACAAGAGGCAAGGGAAAAACCCATCTGCTGCAATCTAGAGGGCAGAGGCAAAGCTTTGTGTAAAATACGCCATGCTAGAACCGAAAACTTAATTGGGATAGTCGAATCCCAAATCATGGAAAAGGAAAGTAGCTTCGACTTTTTTTGTCTCATCTCATCATAGGCAACAGAAAGGACAAATTTTTCCCCTTGAGAATGATTCCAGACCGGCGGCCCCTCACAATCAATCAAATCCGTAGCCGTAGCAGCAATCTTACAAACCCTTTTCCAAATGTTAGAATCAATAATCTGAAATTGGAAGAGGCCTTTGCGATGATATTTTTGGTGCATAAGTCTCGACCATAAGGAATTATTTTCTTGAAACTTCCACCAAAGCTTCAACGAGTAGGCTTTCTGAAGAGATCCAAGAGATCGAATACCTACTCCGCCTTCAGAGACAGGAAAGCAGAATTTATTATAAGCTACCCAGTGATACCGCTTATCCATACCGTGATCCCAAAAGAAATCACTAAATTTCCTCTCTAGAATATTAATGACTTGCTTCGGCAGATTCATTGCACCCATAATATGTATGGGGATGGAATTCAGAACATGTTTAATCAACAGAAGTCTTCCTCCAGAAGTCAGAAGCTTCTTAGTCCACCCAAGCATCTTGGAATCAATTTTATGAATTAAAGATTGACAATACTCCAACCGATTAATACCCTGATAAATTGGGGCTCCAAGATATGTAAAAGGCAATGAGAGGCGCTTAATTGAGAGCAAATGACTGATTTTATCCACAAAGCTCGCAGGAGCTTTCTTAGAGCAGAAGAAAGCACATTTGTCAAAATTTATGGATTGACCCGAACCCTGTTGATACATAGAAAGAAAAGCCTTGAAACTTTTAACACTTTTCACATCACCATTAATGAAAATCAAGAGATCATCTGCAAAGGCAAGATGAGACACCACGTCACATCCCCTTTTTGTTTTAAAAGGACGAATTTTACCCTGAATAATCATTCTATTCAGCCCTCTTGAAAAACCTTCAGAAACAATGATGAATAACAAAGGAGATAGAGGGTCTCCCTGCTTGACCCCTCTAGTAGGCTTAAAATAACCATAGCTCAAGCCATTAACAATGACTGAAAACCGAGTAGCCTTTAAATGGGAGCTAATTAACGCCACAAACCTATCCGAAAACCCGAACTTACACAACACTGCCTCAAGGTATCGCCAAGATACCCTATCAAAAGCCTTTGCCATGTCTAATTTAATTGCCAAATTATAGCCTCTCGTTTTCTTGTCAATATCATGAATTAATTCATTGGCTATAAGAATTTGATCATGAACTGACCTGCCTTTCAAAAAACCCGCCTGTTCACCAGAAATAATCATGTCCAGGATGGGATTTAGCCTGTTGGCAACTATACGAGTGCATACCTTACTGATAAACGTAGCAAGGCAAATAGGTCTAAACTGACCAAAAGAAGATGGATTCGCCACCTTAGGTAAAAGAATGATATGAGCCGCACCAAAAGAGTTGGGAATAGGCACACCCAAGAAAAATTCTTTTACAGCACTGCAGACATCCCAAGCAACAATATCCCAGCAAACCTGAAAAAACTTCCCATCGAACCCATCCGGACCAGGAGCACTGGAAGCATCTAACTGCCATACAGCGGCTTTGATTTCTGTATCATCAGGAATCTTGACTAATTCAGCATTATGATGACTATCTACTAAATGAGGTATAGGCTCCAATAAAACATCGTAATTAACCTCCTCCTCAGAACAAAAAAGGGACTGGTAAAAACGCTCAGCTTCTTGACCAATTTCTTGCTGAGAAGAAAGTATAACATCATCAGAATTTTTGATAGCAGAAATACGGTTAATTTTCCTTCTAGCCTTAACATAATGATGGAAGAATTTGGTGTTAGATTCCCCAATATATAATAAATATATACATAATATATATTATATAAAAATATACATAAAACAAATAATAAATATACGCAATCTATTTTAAATATTCACTAAACATCTATTATATTTACCAAATATATATTAAATATTTATATAATATTTTTAATATTTATTTAATTTTTTATTCTTACAATATCCATATAATTTCTATATAAAATACATATAACATACATAATAAATATATAACATATAAATATCTACTAAACATATACAGAATATCTATCAAAGATCTAAATAATATTTACACAACAAAATTAATATTTTTTAAATTTTTTTATATGTATAACATATAAATTTTATTTAAAAATAATTTAATATTTTTTATTAATATATTTTTTATTTTTTCATATTTTTTGTGATTTTTTATTTGTTATTTATAACTAAAATTAAATTTTTTTCATTATACAAATTAATTAATTTTATATACTGAAAAATTAATTTAAAATATTAACTTTTATTATTTAGTATAATATTTTTATTTAATAGTGAAGTTTGTAAAGTAAAAGATGAAAATTGAATTAAAATATTTATTACAGTATGTGAAGAGATATTTTTGAAAAAAAATTATTGTGTAAATATTTTTAATTGTTATAGTATTTTTAAAATAAGTTTGTTTTTTTCAGTTAATTTTGTAAATGTATCATGGAGTTGTAACGGACATAGCCAACTAGGAAAGCCCAATCCCAAGCCCAAGCGAAAGCTAAAGGTACAAGTAACTTGGCTACTTCTTTTTCTTTTTTAAGTCAATTTTTATATATGATGAATAAAGGGATCGTTTATATAACACCTAAAAACCACATTTGTATGATTCAGAGAAAATTTAGTCATGCTACGAACCAATATGACCGGATTCAGCTGGCATTTGCTTGGCAAAAGCGCGAAGGAAGCGGGTGAGAGACTTTTTGGCTGCCATTATTGCAGCGTCTGCTTCTTGGTCATTCTCCTCACAGGCACTCTTGCGTTCTTGAACTGTATGCACACTTCGAACAAGTTTACGAAGTTCCTATTCCAAATAAATGAAACGCAACAGTAAGAAAACAAAAGAATAAACAATTACAAATGATCATGAAGCGACCAAACATTTAATCCAGGAGACTTTGGAGATATTAAAAATGACGCGAGGGCTTCTATGAAGTCTATTTTTATGTTTTGCCCCTCACTATATATTTTCCTTCAATGGTATGCAGTATATTCATTGCACAAACTTCATTTGTGAAGGTCAAATTCTACTGACCTGACGATCAAAATCAACAGTGCGAACAGCATAAATTTCATTGGTAATCTTCAAGTCCTTATTGATCAGGCCATCTAGCCATCTGGTTGCTATGTCAATGTACTCTTGTGAGCCCTGAAAATATTGTTCAAACTGTATCTTGTAACGTGTTATCATAGACATGATATCTTATCAAGCTTGTCTTCGAATTATGAGCTAAGAAGAGGAACCAAGTAGCTATCAGAAAATTAATAGTTCCCAATAAAGACTCTCCTCTGGTTAGATGTCTATAATACTAAGTTACACTTCATGCATCTCTGTCATTTACCATCTGGTTTCTCCACATAGAAAGCAATTGCAGTAATTGAGAGCAACAATGAACGAAAATGGCATGTCTAGTCAAATGGCATTAAGTTAGTCTAACAAATTAACAAATTATAAAGAAGATGTTTGTGTGTGTTTTATTTCTCATTGGTTACCAAAAAAATTATAAAGGAAGATAACTGGAAAATTCGGAATATTCTGACCATATGGCACCACTCAAGTAGGAGAAAGCATAAAATCGAAATGTAGCTTCGAGCTACTAATCAAAACTTCTCTTAATACAATGATAATCTGAGTAATGGATAACTACTGTACCTCCTCCTCTTCCTTCTCTTCCTCTTCATATTCAGTTTCTTCGGATTCTTCATCGTCATCTCCAATAATGTGTCTCTACACCAGGCACAGCCTGCAGCCTACTCCAATCACCATCTTTTGTTGCAAGAATCAATGCATCCATCAATTCCGGTTTCACCTCCCGCAGTAATTTCCCTGTCAATGCATGCACAAGCAACCCGAGGGTTACAAAAGCAAGATCATGTTCATGAATTTATGGTTTATTGTTTGATTCAATGGAAAATAGTCTCGATTACCAATATAATTATATTGCCTCCGCTTGCCTTCTCGAACATCGGGTCCTAGTCTCTGCGGCCAAAAAACAAACACGTTAACCTCAAAATTTTTAATAAACCAAAAACCAAATCAACTATTACTTCGACCAAATATAACTACATAAGAACAAATTAAAACAAAAGCGTCTCATAATGGAAGCACCTTAACTAGCATTAAAGCCTCATACACTTCTCGCTCAAGGGAAGCCACTCTAGAAAAATTAACATCCAAACATATAACATAAACAGGTCAACAAAGCTATACAACTATAGCTAAATCAGTGAAATTTTCACTTAAACTTAGACATATTTTGAAAAAATTAATTGAATTCGAGTGTCACCTGAGAATGCGTTTGATTTGAGTTGTTGAGAAGGAAGCAAGCTCCATGCCCCAACGGACAGCACCCTTAGCTTCGCTCTTCTTCTGGTTACGGCTCTTCTTTCCGTCGGAATCTGAGTCGCTGCAGTTTGCTGCTCCATAGAGATTGGACGGTGTTGGAGCATTAGGAAATCTGAGACCGAGTGATCGATAATGGTCGCTATGATTAATCTGAGACCGAGTGATCGATAATGGTCGCTATGATTAGAAGAGGAGGCAGAAGCGAAAGCGAGACATTGAGAAGTGGTTTTGGTGGACATTGCTAAGGATTGAGATAGGAGATTATGAAATGCAACGTTTGAGCAGCAATGGTGTTGCAACAGTGGGCATTGCCTTAGAGGCCGTATCAGCATAGCCATTGCAACTCTGCTTCAGTAGTTTGTCATGCTTTGTTGAAGAGAATGAAAGTTGAGTTTTGAGAATGTGTGACCCATGTAGAGTTAATGGTCAAACCCAGTAGAAAAGCACAAAAGCCCAACGTGAAGCCCAAAATTTACAAAAACTTAAAAGATAAAATAATTAAAAAATAGAGGAAATTCACCGTTAGTGTTTTTTTATTTTTTATTTTTTTATTTATCTTTTGTTTTTTCAAAAATACAACTTTCTCCATAGTCCATCTACCTCTTCTTCCTTTCTATTGATTGTTGTTGACTTTTATTGATCCTTTCAGATACTTTTCAACAGGTTTTCAAGGGATAGACAAATTGTTTATAGGCTTTTCAATTTCACATACCAAAGAAGTTTCAAACAAATTTCAACAATCCAGAAACCAATTGAATTCCTGATAAAAAAAAAGGAAAGCAATTGAATAAAATTTTTTCTGATTTATATAGTAATTCTAATTTGCCTGCTAACTTATTATTTTTATTTATCTATTCAGTATTATAACATGATTCAAATTTTTTTTATATAAAATGATTAAAACCCTTTCCTATTTGCGTACTAAACCCAATCTACGCACTAACATCTTATTGTTATTGATGAAGAGATAGATTTCAAGACTTCGGATGATTTAGGGTTGCCTACTGATGGCTCTTCTACTTACAAAATAAGGAGAAAGACCGAACTCCAGTGAAGAAGTTTCGATGCCTAAGTCAATCGTGTTCTAAGTAAGAAGAACTCAAATATAGTTCGGATTAAGAAGAGGAAAGGAAGCCCCTCACATATAGGGGGCTTGTCCCTATTTATAGTTAATATCTAACGGACAAGCCTTATACGTGTCAATGAATTTTTAAAATGTCGAGGTAATGCGCCTGTCATGTCGGAATGGTGAGCCTACCGTTGGTATAGTGCGTTTGCCGTTATATGAGGATGCTCATCATGCCAGAGTAGTGTGTCTACTGTCAGTATAAGGTGTTTGCCGTCAGAGTGGTGCGCCTGCTGTGTTAGCGTGGTGTGCTTACTGTCAGTGTGTTGCGTCTGCTATCAGTGTGGTGCACTTGTTGTATCAGAAATTGTCTACAAAGTTCGGTCGGATAACAGTGTTCAAGACCGAGACTCGAGTTGAGTCTGTGTGCCCACGATAAGGAGATTAGTGACAGGATTTCGTAATTAGGGGTAGCATTAATTATTATTTATCTACTCTTTGTTATAAAAGGATTATATTTTATTCCTATAAAAACAATTCTTCAAATTAAGCATTCAAATTCAAGTCAAATAAATTCTATAAGATTTCAAGTCAATAATTTTGAGATATTATATCTTATGGCTTATGTTTCTTATATTATCAACAATTTCTAGATAGTATACATTATGCATTACATTTCTTATATTTTTAATGTAGATGCATTTTTATTTCTATGGATAAACTTTGTGCTACGTGAAAAAATATAAATATTTTTCTTTTCTGTATAATCTTGGCTGGATGTCAAAGTTTATATTTTGGAACATATGAAATAGGAAAGTATTTGCCATGGCAACTAGATGATTGAATAAAAAATTTTGCTCTATAAATTATTTCTTTATTAGGTTCAATTATGGTGGAACAATATTTCAAGCAACTCAGCGTTAAGTTCATTTTACTAATACTCTCAACCTTTGTCATTTATGTTTTATGGCAATTAACACTCCCAATTACTGATTTAAAAATTCGGGATATATTAAAATGACTATTGATATAAATTGCTATTTATTGGTTAAATGACGTATGGATATTGAGTTTCACATATATAACTTGGTCTTTTTTTTTCCCTTCTATTCATCATGTGTGAGCTTTTTCTTGTATTCATGTTCTTGAAAATAACTAGAAGTCTTGCAAGTTATACTTTGCAAATTGTCCTTACAGGATGTGGATTACATTTAATAACCCATTTTTAATATCATTTAATTAAACAAAATAAACAGTCTTAAATGCATTTGTTTATTCCTTTTCCATTATTAATTTTATAATATTAAAATTTTCATGTCATTATAAATTAGCCTAAATAATGTTAATTTTTTTTTCAAAATTATATAAAATTATAAATTTAAATTCTCACAAAAATTAAGTAAAAAATAAAAAAAAAATATTTGGAAAAATATTAATATATACACATTTTTATTAAATAAAGAATAAATATAAAATAATTTTAATAAATATTTTAATGACATTTTTGTATTAATTGGATGTATAGAAATGTGTTTATACACCAAGCCGATAAATTTTTATTTTTTTCATTTTGTATTAATTGGCTTAGAGATCCTAGTTGTTTGGAAGTGGTTAAGCGAAGCTGGTGTATAGGAGGGCATGTAGACTGGCATTCTAGGATTCAGAACTGTTCGACCAAACTTAGGTTGCGGAGCAAACAAAATTTTATAATATGGTCAGTAAGAAAAAAGAACTAACACTAAGATTATAGATAGCTGCTAATAATCTGTAAGTTCTCAGTAGTGAGGAAAGATATCATATGAAGGTTGAATTGGCAGAAATTTTCCTGTAGGAGGAGATTAAATGGCATCAGAGATCAAGGGTTCAACGACTCAGAGAAGGAGATCAAAATATTCGATATTTTCATGCAGTGGCATCGAAGAGGAGGAAAACTAACTATATTTCAGAATTAATTGATCAGAGGGGGCGTTCAGTCAATAAGGAGGATCTGGCTAATCATGTGATAGATTTCTACAATGAACTATTTTCTTCTTTGGCTAATGTCAACATGGATATGAGTCTTAATTTCATCCCACAGAAGGCGAGTAAGGATATTATCAATTTCTTCTTCAACCATATGGCAGACAATGCATACCAAGCTGTTTTTGCCTATAGTTGGTAAAGATGTGGTGAAGTTATTTTTGTTGTGCTTGAAGGAGGAGAACTACCAAAAGGGTTCAATCACACCCATATTTGTCTGATCTCGAAAATCCAAGATCCTCAGAGAATCTTGGATTATAGGCCTATTAGCTTTGGTTTGCAAAATTGCAACCAAAGTCATTGCTAATAGACTGAAACTGATGTTGGGAGAAGGAATAGATAAATCTCAAAGTGCTTTTATGCCCGATTGCCTAATTACTGATAACATCTTAGTAGCGTATGAAGTCTTTCATCATATGCGTAATGGTGATAAGAGTGGAAGGAAGTTGATATCATTAAAACTAGATATGGCTAAAGCGTATGATATAATAGAATGGAATTTTCTGGAGGCAATCATGCTAAAGATGGGATTTTCGTCAGGATGGATATCAAGAGTAATGAAACTAGTTATTTCAGTAACATACTCTGTTCTTCTTAATGGTACTCCAATTGGTCATATTGTTCCTAGTAGAGGTCTGAGGCAGGGTGACCCACTTTTGTTGTACCTTTTTCTTTTTATGCACTAAGGGTTTGATAGGATTGCTCAGAAATGCGGTGAATAGCAACCTTCTCCATGGAATTCGCATCTGTCCCAAGTGCTCCGATAATTTCACATCTTATGTTTGTAACGATTATATTTTATTTTATGAGGGCAAATCTCTATGAAGCAAGGGTATTATCAGATATATGTATAAGTATAAAGTTCTTTCAGGGCAAAAAGTCAATTTCCATAAATCTGAGATTTCCTTCAGTTCTTCAGTTGTGAGGGATGTAAGAGATGATATCGCTAAATTTTTAGGAGTAAAGCAAGTTGAGCATCACTCTTTATATTTAGGCCAACCAACAGCAGTAGGGAGACACAAAAGGTGTGTTTTTGAGGTGCTTAAGAATAGATTGTGGTCTAGACTGCAGGGATGGAAGGAGAAATACTTATCTTGTATGGGTATTCCTTCTTATGCTATGCAATGTTTCTGATTGCCAGCTTCACTGTGTGATGACCTTAAATCCATGATAAGTAATTTTTGGTGGAGACAAAGAGCAAAGAAGAGGAAATTGCACCTTTGTAGTTGGATCAAATTGTGTAGAGCCAAAGAAGATGGTGGATTCGGATTTTAGGATTTTAAATGCTTTGATAGAGCCTTGTTGGCTAAATAAGGGTGGCGCTTAGCCATTAATCCTGACTCTTTGGTTGCTAGAATTCTTAAAGCGAGATATCATCCCCACTCTGATTTTTTTCATGCAGGTTTAGGCAACAAATCCTAGTTATGTCTGGAGAAGTATTTTGGCAGGTAAGGAGTTACTGACTCATGGTTTTTAGTGGCAAATAGGGGATGGGTCTAATATGGAAATCTGGAATGATTATTGGATTCTAGAACCTATTTCTTTTAAGCCTATCACTCCATGTTGAATGCTTCCTGCGGATGCCAAAGTTTCGATTTTGATTGATGAACAAAGTAAATCGTGGAATTGGAAACTTATATCATCTACTTTTTACCCAGTGGATATTGATCGAATTGCATAAATTCCTTTGAGTTTGAACAAAAACACAAATTCACTAGTTTGGCATTATCATAAAATAGGGGAATATGTGGTAAAAAACGGGTATAGTTTGGTTCTTAATATGATGAACAATGCCAGCAATTCGGTTTCTGCTTCCAATGGATCTTATTCTTGTTTTTGGAACAAGTTGTGGAGGATAGAAGCACAACCAAAAGCTCTAAACCTATTATGGAGAGTAGCCCTTGATGTACTTCCTACAAAGTCAATGTTAAGCCATAGATTTAAGGTTAATAGTCAAACTTGTCCTTTTTGTTGGAAAAATCGGGTAATTTTCCCTCAAACTACAACTAGTGAATTGCACTGATTCGGTAATTTCCAGGAAAGACTACTGAATAGTCTCCTTAGACAAAATTACCATTCCAAATAAATTCCCGGGAAAGGCTGGAGGGGTCACAAATGGTCCCTCTTAAAACCCAGTCTCCTAGACAGAACTTACTTGCACAGTATATTATCACAACCTAAACCCGTGTATATATAAATAGTACCGTACACGTGAATAGTAAAATATACACAAATGAATAGTACAATACACTACAAATAAACCCGACAAATAAATATTGAATACTATACTAATACAGAAAAGAAACAAAATAAATGCGGAATAAATAAAAGAGACAAGGAAAGAACACACCCGGAAATTTGATAACGGAGTTTGGCTAAATATGCCTACGTCTCCGAGCACCACTTGAGGCAGCCTGCTCTTATTAATTTGAGAAGAGAAGACCAAAATTTACAATATACAAATTTTCGAAAATGTATACTAATTTTGGGATACAAATAATTAGGAAGAGATGAGTTATTTATAAGGTAATTAACTCACCCCTACCTTTAAAACTTCCGATGTGGGATTGCAACAAATTAAGCCACACCAACCAAAGCCATCAAATTTGACAAATCTCCACCTTGGCATAATTTCTAATCCCACCAAATGCAAACATTTTTCATCTTCCCAATCAAACAAAACAGTCTTCGTAGTGCTTCCAATTTGCGCCTTCAGGCGCCAACTCAAATGTGCAGGATATTGACCAAGTCTAAACAATGTTTAAACTTGGCTTTTGCCACCACCTTGGTCATCATATATGCAGGATTCTCTGTAGTCTGAATCTTCTGAAGAAGTATCTCCTCTTCTTCGAGAATTTCCCGCACAAAGTGATAGCGAACATCAATGTGCTTCGTTCTTGCATGAAAAACTTGGTTTTTTGCTAAGTGAATAGCACTCTGACTGTCACAATACACCTCAAGGTGTTTCTGACCAACTCCCAAGTCTCTTAGCAATCCTTGAAGCCAAATTGTCTCTTTTACAGCCTCTGTAATTGCCATATACTCTGCCTCTGTTGTAGACAAAGCCACTGTTGACTGCAAAGTAAACTTCCAACTAATTGGCGCCTTAGCTAAAGTGAATAAGTAGCCAGTTGTAGATCGTCGCTTATCCAAGTCACCTGCATAGTCAGAATCACAATATCCAACTACACATTGACCAAGTGATTCATCCCGCTCAAACACTAAGCCAACATCTACAGTACCTTGAATATACTGTAGAATCCATTTCACAGCTTGCCAATGAACTTTGCCAGGATCATGCATATATCTACTCACAACACTAACTGCCTGTGAAATATCGGGTCTCGTACATACCATTGCATACATCAAGCTTCCAACTGCATTAGCATACGGGACTTTCGCCATGTATTCTCTTTCTTCATCTGTCTTTGGAGATAACTGGCTGCAAGCTTCAAATGAGGAGCAAGCGGAGTACTTACAGGTTTTGTATATTCATTCATACCAAAACGTTGTAATACCTTCTTCAAATATTGCTTCTGTGTCAGCCAAAACTTGCCTCTCTGTCTATCCCTGCTTATCTCCATGCCGAGAATCTTCTTGGCTTCTCCCAAATCCTTCATCTCAAACTCTTCACTCAACTGAGCCTTCATTTTATCAATTTCTATTTGGCTCTTGGATGCTATTAACATATCATCAACATACAAGAGTAGATAGATGTAGGACCCATCTTGAAGCCTGCGCAAATACACACGGTGATCGTATTTGCTTCTTGTGTACTTCTGACCCATCATAAACTTGTCAAATCGTTTGTACCATTGCCTCGGTGATTGCTTCAATCCGTACAATGATTTGTTCAGTTTACAAACCCAATTTTCTTTACCAGCAACTTTGAATCCATCTGGCTGAGACATATAGATTTCCTCCTTCAAGTCACCGTGTAGAAACGCGGTCTTCACGTCAAGTTGAGCTAGCTCCAAATTCAACTGTGCTACCAAGGCCAACAAAATTCTAATTGAGGAATGTTTAACAACTGGAGAAAATACCTCATTATAATCAACTCCCTCCTTCTGAGCATAGCCTTTAGCTACCAATCTTGCCTTGTAGCGAACATCATTCTTGATAGGAAATCCTTCTTTCTTTGCAAATACCCATTTGCATCCAATTGCTTTCTTGCCTTTTGGTAACTGTGTCAACTTCCACGTCTTGTTCTTCTCAAGAGATTGCATCTCTTCTTCCATTGCATCTTTCCATCTACCATTTTCTGAACTTCGGATGGCTTCAGGAAAGGTGGATGGAACTTCATCAACAACTGGAAGTGCATAGGCTACCATGTCAACAAAACGAGCAGGTTTCTGAATTTCTCGTCTTGTCCTTCTAACAGCAATTGACTCTGACTACTGTTGAGATTCTTGGGTCGGAATCTCTTCCTCATCTGACTCTGCTTCTGCCATAGGAGAGTCACTCATAGTACTTTTTGCTGGGCTCACCATTATCTGTTCAAACTCCACCTGCTTCGGCGTACACTCCACCTGCTGTGGAGTACCATCAGTTCCTTCTTGAGTTACCTTATGCAACATGGCAGATTCATCAAAGGTAACATCCCTGCTGATGATGGTCTTCTTTGCCTCTAGACACCAAAGACGATATCCCTTAACTCCAACATTGAAGCCCATAAAGAGAGCCTTCTTTGCTCGTGGATCCAACTTTGATTCATTTACATGATAATATGCAGTAGAACCAAAAACATGTAAAGAATCATAATCTGTTGTAGGTTTCCCAGACCATACTTCTAAAGGAGTCTTGCAATCTATTGCAGATGACGGCAAGCGATTTATGAGATGTTGAGCATATGTCACAGCCTCAGCCCAAAACTTTCTGCCTAACCCAGCATTAGACAGCATGCAACGAACTTTCTCCACCAATGTCTTGTTCATATGCTCTGACACCCCATTTTGTTGTGGTGTTTTTCTGACTGTAAAGTGCCGAACTATGCCAAATTATTGGCATGCCTCCAGGAATGGATCACTCTTGTATTCTCCACCATTGTCTGTTCGGAGAACTTTGATCTTTCTACCAGTCTGGTTCTCAACCTGAGCTTTCCATTTAAGAAAAACTCCAAGCACTTCATCTTTTTTCTTCATAGTAAACACCCATACTCTTTTGGAAAAATCATCAATAAAAGTGAAAAAGTAATGCCTACCTCCAAGAGATGGAGTCTTGGCAGGTCCCCACACATCTGAGTGCACATAATCCAAAATACCCTTGGTATCATGAATGGCAGTGTCAAATTTCACTCTTCTTTGTTTTCCCAAAACACAATGCTCACAAAATTCTAATTTGCAAGTCTTCGTACCTTTCAACAGTCCTTGCTTGGCAAGAATTTGCAAGGATTTTTCACCAGCATGTCTCAAACGCATATGCCACAGCTTTGTTGCCTCTGAATCCTTCTTGCTACTAGACGTTGCAGTCGCTACTGTCCCAACCATTGTACTACTTTGGTAGTAATACAGATTATTCTTCCTCACGCCTTTCAACATCACAAGTGCTCCCGAAGTTGCTTTAAGAATTCCATCTCGCATCATCACAACTAGGCCTTTTGACTCTAAGGCCCCCAAAAAGATGAGTTTCTTCTTCAAATTTGGAACATATCGTACATCTTTCAGAATTCTTGTGGATCCATCATGATTCCGCAGCTTGATTGAACCTATCCCAGCTGTTTTACATGGATTGTCATTTCCCATGTAAACAACTCCACCATCACATTCTTCAAAATCAAAGAACCACTCCCGGATGGGAGACATATGGTAGGTGCAACCAGAATCCAAAATCCACTCATCTGGATGAGATGTTGAAGGTGATACCACCAAAGAGACATCTGACTCTGCATCACTTTTGCATTCTGCAACATTTGCATCTTGCTGAGCCTTCCCTTTATTCTTCAACTTTGGACAGTCTTTCTTCCAGTGCCCTTTCTCATGACAGAAAGCACACTCATCTTTGGCAACTCTGCTTTTTGACTTTGATCTTCCTCTTCTTCCCTTCAACTGGCTCTGCTGACGACCTCTCGCCACTAATGCTTCATCTGTTGTAGCTACTTTGTTTTTCCTTTTATCTTGTTTTCTCAATTCATGACTATACAAGGCAGAACATACAGCATCTAAAGATACATTCTCCTTCCCATGAAGTAAAGTAGTTTCTAAGTGTTCAAATTCATCGGGAAGGGATGACAATAACATCAAAGCCAAATCTTCATCTTCAAATTTTACATCTAAGTTTAACAGGTCTGCTACTAATTGTTGAAACAAAGTGATGTGTTCGTTCATAGTAGTACCTGGTTGGTAATCAAACCGGAACAGCCTTACACCTGCTACTATATAAATAGTACCGTACACGTGAATAGTAAAATATACACAAATGAATAGTACAATACACTACAAATAAACCCGACAAATAAATATTGAATACTATACTAATACAGAAAAGAAACAAAATAAATGCGGAATAAATAAAAGAGACAAGGAAAGAACACACCCGAAAATTTGATAACGGAGTTCGGCTAAATATGCCCACGTCTCCGAGCACCACTTGAGGCAGCCTGCTCTTATTAATTTGGGAAGAGAAGACCAAAATTTACAATATACAAATTTTCAAAAATGTATACTAATTTTGGGATACAAATAATTAGGAAGAGATGAGTTATTTATAAGGCAATTAACTCACCCCTACCTTTAAAACTTCCGATGTGGGATTGCTACAAATTAAGCCACACCAACCAAAGCCATCAAATTTGACACTTTTTGTAATGAAACTGAATAAGCCCTCCATATTTTTCGTGATTTTGTTATGGCTGAGGAAGTGTGGGGGAGGGAAAATCTTAGTTATGTGCATAATGTGGAGGGTCATTCTTTTTAAACTTTGGATAATGAATCTGATATCGTGCCGTTCAAAGGAAGTAATGAGAAAAGTGGGTTATATATGCTATTGCTTATGGTTTGCTCGAAATGTAAAATGCCATGGAAATGTTAATAGTTTCGCAGCCCAAATTGCCTATAAGTTGCATTTTTGTCTATTGAGGTTTCGTTAGGCAATGGAAGAAAGAAGGGAGGGGTGTTATGAAAGGAGCAGTAAAGAGTAGTGGATTGTCATTGCATAACTGTGCTTTGGAGGCGGCAAAACAAGCCGATGATGATGATGTTCAGTTGGCTGGGTGGATACCGCCATCGAATGGATTCATTAAAATCAACTGTGATGCATGCTTGCTAGGAAATAATACAGTTAGAGTGGGTTGTATTTTTAGAGATGATTCGGGATCAATTCTGGCATGTGCGAATAAGTTGATTATGGGTAATGTGGAGCCCTTTATAGCTAAAGCTTGGGCAATTGTTTTTCTCTTCAATTGGCAAAGGACTTGTGTCTTTCCATGCTAGAGGCCGAATCAAAGATTAATAGATAAGCTGGTAGAGGAAGTGATACCGAGAAATGAACATGGGCTAGTAATCAAAGATTGTCTTATTTCTAGTCATCATTTTCTCCTATGCAAATGGAGCTTCACTCCAAGAATTAATAATGTAGCTGCACATATTCTCGCAAAATCCTCTGTTTCTTGGTCTGAGAGTGTTTGGATAGAAGAGGTCCCATCCTTCTTGTCCTTTTTATTTGCTAATATTGCATCCTCCAATATTGTTGCTCTTTAATGAAATTGTGTTTCTTATTAAAAAAAAAAATTAAATAAAATATATTTAATCTTAAAAAATAATATATAATATATGAGTAGTCATGAATATCGAGTGTATAATTCATATCTGCCTTGTTAGCATCTACTATAGTCCGCCTAAGTAATACCAATAATTTGATTAAAAGTTTTTCTAAAAAATAAAACTAAAAATTGTTTAAATGCTTGATTTGTATTTTTTATAAATTAAATTTTTATAATTTAATTTACAAATAAGTTTTTATTTATTCAAAAATTTTAAGCAGTAATTTTTACATATTCTTGTGATGTACTACTTTATATGAAAATGGGTGTTGATTAAATAAAAGGTTGAAGAAATTAATTAATATAAGAAAAAAATTAATTAATAAAATAAATCAAGTCCCCTTATTGAGTGGAAAAGGTGGGAAAGTTTGAGAAATTGATTAATAAAAATGGAGGGAAAATAATTTTTAGGTAAAATTTATTAATCAGTTTCACATAAGAAAATTAATTTAATTAAACTTCTAAGTATTAATGATTTATAATTTCAATAATAAAATTAATTAATAAATAAGTGAATTTCCATATTTAATGATGTTTATAGAGTGCCCCTAGGCCACTTGTTAACATTAACCTTTTATTAATTATATGGTTATTCTCATTAAGTCCATGATCCCATTAAATAAAACTGGAATATTATTATTTAATTAATAAAATTTCAAAATATTAGTATTGTTTATTTTAATAGTAATCAATAAAATAAAATGACATGTTAAAAATTTTCATCATATTATTCCATATAAAATATTTTGAATTAAATTTTGATGAATAGAGTAGAGTATTTAATTAGTGATTCGCCTGAAAATATTCATCGAAATAGACAAATCTGATAAATAGAAAATAATGATATTGCCAAAAATACTGCAAGTACAGGTGATGAAGATCATAAACTTGTTCTCGGCAGAGCTTAAATAAACTGATAATGAATTAATAATATATAATAATACGATCATTATTGGTAAAACCATTTTGGCAATAACAAATATTAGGAGGGTGTTTCTTAAAAATTAAAAGTTGGTCAAAACTGATTATAAGCAGTTTTTAGATTATAAGTTGTTTATTTAAGTATTTATGAAAATTTAAATAGTAGATTATAATCTGATTTTAATCAGTTTTTTAAAAGTTGAGTTTTGCTACTTTTTTTTAAGCACTTATTTTTTAAACAGTTTTGACCAAGTAAAAGATAATATTATCCCTATCTAATCTTCAATATTCTAAATTTGCTCACCCTATACACTTTAGTTCCCATCAAAAAATTTTTACTTTTCTTTTTAAATAAATTTTATTATTATTATTATTATTATTATTATTATTGCAAAATAAATTTTGAATTGACATTTAAAAAATTATTTTTATACAATAAATAAACTCAGGGACAGTTTGGTCATTTTAACAGTTTCTGCAATTAAAAACTGATTATAAGCTGATTTTACAGAAATACTTAACTGATTATAAACTGATTATCAGCTGATTATTAACTAGTTTATAGAAACGCTTAACTGCTTATTTTTAATCTGATTATAATCTAAAAATCACTTATTCACAATAAGCTGAAAAGCTCCAGTTTTGAGAAACACCCTCTATGTCTGTCTTATTTAACGTATCACTTTTATTAAAAAAAGTTATTTTATTTATATTATCATTTTATAAAATTAATAAAAATTAATTAATTTTTTTTAATTATATCTTTATTATTAATAAGTTAATTAATAAAGTGAAAGTAAAATATTTTTAATATTAATAAATTTATAAATAGTATTTTAGTCAATTTTAAATAATTTTTATAATATTTAAAGAATATAATAATTATTTATATGTATGAGATAAATGTGATATTATAAACGACACCGAGGTAGAATTATAATAATTCACACTCAAAAATATAGAAAAGTGAAAATCTTAAAAAATTTCAGTTATTTCCACTTATTTTCTCTGCTCCATTGTTTCTCGTTCTCTCCTCTCATCTTATTCATTTCTCTTCTCTTCTTTCAAGAAGCGATTTTTCATCCAATCTCTACCAAGTAACAAAAAAAAAAAAAAAATACACCCGAATAAAAGTATCGTAGAGGGAGCACCATTTCCAAAACCTGGACTTATTTTAGAGCGTTTCCATCAGTTATCCTGCTTGTAATTGTATAATTGGTTGTTCATTTCAGATTCACTTTTTGTGATACCATATCACCTATTATTTATTTTTTTTTTCATGGAAAAAATTATTTAATTATTTTAATTTTTTAGTAAATATTGTAGATTTGGTGGAGTTCAATCATGCAGCAAGTGGAGGTATATTATTAGTATATTTTATGATATATGGTGTATTTTTAATATATTTTTTGTATCTACAAATCAATTGGAAAATATATCAAACATATATTATTTCCCACGTTAAATTTGGTTTTCATATTTGAAATTTGGAAATAAATTATAAAATATACCAAACATATATCTAACATATATTAAATTTCTTGGTTTTGGAATTATCTTTATGGCATATCTAAAATTTGAAAATTAGTTGTAAAATATATCAAATATATATTCAACCTATACTAGTTTGTGGTTTATCTAAAATATACCAAACATATACCAAACATATAGCTAACATATATCAAATTTCTTATTTTTGGGATTATCTTTATTGCATATGTAAAATTTGAAAAATAGTTATAAAATATATCAAATATATATTCAAACTATACTTTTGTGGTTTATCTAAAATATACCAAACATATATCAAGCTTATACCGATTTTAAATTAATTTACTTTTAGAGGTATATTATTAGTATATTATAAATTATACCAATGATATATCATATATGTTACATATACCAACAATTTATTATCTAAAATAAACATTTTATTTTTATTTTTATATTAATTGTGGCTCTCCAAATTAATTCTTTTTATACCATTGCTTGACTAAATAAGAATATTTCAAAAAAACTAAAAATTCATGAAGTTGGACATGTGAAGACTAAGCATTAACTTAGCCATTCATAAGGAATAATAACAAGTTATTAGTTAACGACATTATGAATAATTATAATTTTGCAACAGAGAATAGAGCATATTTTTGTAAACTTTTGCGGAAGATATTATAATTTTGAAACTTTTCCTATAACACCGTAATTTTGAAATTCTTTTTGTTTTTTAGATTATATTTGTAATTATCCCTAAAAAGTACTATAAAAATACAAAAATATTGATATATATCAAAATTTATAAAAATATTATATATTTATTTTTGAATATTATATTAAGAAAGGAAGAATCAATCTTAATATATTAAATTCAGAAAAGATGCATGCATATCATAGTCTAACGGTAAGTGCATGAAATTATAAACAAAAAGTTATATTTTTAATGTATGTTAACTATATTTTTAATGTATATCATAAAAATGTAAAAAAAAATTATAAACTAAGAAAACATAATAAAAATGAAATTTTGAAAAAAAAATGTTTTATCTAATTTTGTCATGAAAAAACATGAAAAGCCCAATTATCAAGGAATAGTTCCTGCCTTAACTTCTTATCGTATCCTGTCCAACTATCGATCCCAACTCAGTCGAATAGCAGGGGACTATTATTCAGGGCAACGATATATCGTTTAGCAACAACACGGCAAATATCATTACTTTTATGACATGTCATCAAACTGTTGGATGGCCAGCCGGTAAAATGTAGGCAAGAAAATCTTAATTTACTTTAGACTAAATTTGTTCTGATGAAAAATTTCAGGAAAAGAAAAAAAAAAAGAACACTGAAATTAGAACTTTTTATCATTTGAAGAAACTATAGAAAGAAGAATGTAATAACCATAATATGTTCATACAATATCTCGTGGTGAGAAAGATTATAAAGAGGTGAAAAAAAAAATTTGCAGTATACAAAGAAGTATACATATAAACGTTTTGTATAGGAAAATCAGTAAATAATGAGATTTTCGGCAAGTTGATGTTGAAATCAATAGACTTCAACGTTCTATTGCTCACTCTTTTTAAGTGTTCTCTTGTACTCAAGCCAATCAATGCCTGAAAAGGGAGAAGAGAGAGTGATTAAGGAGAGAAAAAGAATCCTTTTTTAAGTACAAATACGGGATAAGAGAATCAATATTGAATTTATAAGAAATATGCGAATTAATATCACCAACTATTCTATTTTACCTCTTGTGTCATTAAAATACCTAAACTTCAACTTGTCATAATAAAAATTTTCAACATTCAATTTTTTTTTTTTCCATTAATATCTCTTACTCTGTTCTTCAATAACTGGATTATAATGAGACAGAGAGATTCATCTTAAATTTTTTTAATGTTGAACTGTAAATTTTGAATTCTGAACTCTAAATCTCTAAAAAAACTAATTTTCTTTTTTTTAAAAAATCTTAAATAACAAAGAAAATTCTTATTTTTGAATCAAACTCGCAACATTCTACTAACTTATTTCTCTTTCTAAAATACTCCATGTTAAGCTTTCTTTTTTTATAATCTTATCACAAAAAAAATGGAGTCCGATATTTTAATGAGAAGAAATAAAATGTACAGGAACTTTATTGTGACAAATTGAACTTTAAGAATTTCTAAGCTATAAATGGAAAGTTCATGACAATTAGTGATATTAACCCCAAATATATATTTACCACCACAATGTGTCTTAACGAGAGTTTTAGAATCATGTTACGTTTACTTAATTACCAAATGAAATTGACTAGTTCAAAAAATAATTTGTTGAAATTTACCATCTCTAGCTGCCAAAGACAACATAATATCATCAATACCCTTCTCCAGTCCCTTCAGACCACACATATAAACATAGGTGTTGTCCTTTTTGAGCAATTCCCAAAGCTCCTCTGCATATTCAGCCATTCTTGTTTGAATGTACATTTTCTCACCCTTGGCATTTGTTTGCTCTCTGCTCACTGCATAATCAACTCTGAAGTTCTTTGGGGCTTTCACCTTCATCTTCTCAAATTCCTTTGTTTGTTTCCAAGCTTAATCACTACATTATAAAGCATAAAGACTGGAACCAAGACGAACTAATTACAACTCACATCTTTGTACAACAATGAGTTGCTGGTTGGGACACCCAAGAATAGCCAAGCTAACCCATTAAACTGCATTGAATTAGTTAATTAATTATCACTTTCCAGGATTAATTTTGCCATTTTTTGGTACTTCTTTTTGTAACTATACCTTGTATTCTTCGTGCTTCTCAAAGAACATCTTCCACAAGAATGAACGGAAAGGAGCAATCCCAGTTCCTGTTGCAAGCTGGTGATATAAATCAAGCAATTGGTCAAATTAATAAGATATTAGCAACAAAGAAAGTTACTCAAATTTAATATAGTTATGAAGCTTAATAAGTCTAACATAATGATTGTGGCATTTGGATCTTTGGGCATAAGCATTTCCTTTCCTACAGGTCCTGTGATCTTAACTTGGGCTCCAGGTTTCAAGTCACCTGAAGCCAAAAACAATTGTTTCTGTCAACTTGATAACAATTAACAAAACTTTACTTGTCCTGTTTGCTGAATTTTGCAATTACAGATTGAACATCGACAAACTGCTCTTACAAATATCTATGGAACCCAAATTCATGCCAATTTTTTTTTTTCTGATATACAGTTTGAAGCTGACGAAATTTCAGAAAAATTGCTGCCCACCTGAAGTTTATCAGAATATTTCATAATCTTTCATACAATCTATTGTTCTGATTAGGAATCATAAGCACATTGTACAGATATTCCAAGCCAGAGAATAAGATGTTACAGTTCAAAATCCTTACACAAGAAATTTGAGCAGACCCCTTTCACTATCTCTCCTTGATCATTGGTGTAGACTAGCCTTTTCACACACCAAGAAACCTACAGCACACATGTTCATCACCAAGATTTAACTTAAAGAAAATGAAACATTAAAAAGCTTGAATTTGCTGATTTTCAAAGGCAATTGTGCTTTGATTTAATAGTTCTTTCTCAGAAAAAAAGAGAGACTCATTACAGTTTCTGAGTTGCCAATGTCTCCCAGAGCACTACTAGCAATAGAATATAATCTAAGTTTGTGAGGCTTCCGTCCCGTTCTTGTCAATACCATCAGGAATAACACCAATTGATTGGCCTTCTCTGTATGGAACTTCTCCTGTTTCATCCAAATTATCAATGGCCACCCATCACAGAAAATTCAAGTAATTTAATTAATACCCACGAATCAATTAATTAAGTCTGACCCTCAGTACTGAAGACCATGTGCCAGGTTTCTCCAGGAGCATCATCCCCAGTGATTTTGGTGTTCAGAAGACATGTTCCAATGTATGGATTCTTGGGCTTGAACTTGTTCACTGTTACACCCTCCTCATTCTTCTTGGAAACCCTTTCAACTTTAGCAGGAGCTTGTGTGGTGGTCACTTGAGCTTTAATAGTAATAACCCTTCTCCCACTAACATACACATTTCTGTAATACAGGAAGCACTGCAGTAACAGAACTCGATTCTTATAATCATAAATTAAGTAGAAATTAACCTCAATTACTTTGTTAATCATAAATTAAGAAGCAATTACCTTGTTGAAACTGAGTCTTTCTGGGGTAGTGTTTGAGACCTTGGTAGTTGGAAGAGAAACTGCGGCATTTACAGTGGCAGCTGCCATGATTAAAATTTTCAGAGAGAAAGAGAGGTTATGGGAAGAAAGTAAACAGTGGAAAAAAGAAAGAAAGACAAAAAACAATGTGTGAGGAGATTATAGAGTGAGTGGATGAGAATTGGAGGACAAAATTGCAGTGGTCATGGATGGAGAAGTTTTCAGATTCTATTTTAAGAAGATAATTTTTATGTACTCTAAAATCTAAATCATATTGTGTATCAAAATTTTTACTCATTCTTGCTGCTTATTGATGGACTCAATCAACTCTGATTTTTTTTTTCTGATATCTAATTTCAAATATAATTATTATTTGTCTATATTATTTATCATATATATATAGCTTAGTTAAATAAAAAATACTATAAAATTTCATTTTTTCAGACTTATTATAGCCCAATCTTTTTTATTAAATTATCATATGAACTATCAGGATTGCATTATAATAAGTTTGACTTTTATTAACCCCTTTTTTTAATTTTAAATATTGAAGGAAAATAAAAGAAATAAAAGCTAAGGCCTAACATAAAGACAGATAATTTAGTCATTTTATATAAATTTATAAAATCTAAAAAAAAAATGACAATCTATCATATTTTTTTAAAATTTTTTTATTAGAACTATTTTAGTTATTTTATTATAAACTCATTATAAATGATGTAAAATTTATAAATTCATAATATACACATGACAAATTTATTATAAATTCATTATAAACTCATCGTAAACTGAAGAAAATTTTATATTTTGATAAATATTTTATAAATTCTGATATTTTAATAAATAATTAATAAATATAATAATTTTAATTTTTTTAAAATTTTCTTATATTTTAATCAAAACCCTAAAATCTAAACTCAAGCTTTCCAATTAGAGCCTAATCAAATGCCCATCGGATCACCAAATTTATCTGAGTGTCATTGAGATAGTTCCATGGACCATAAAAGAGGCCTGATAAAAAATTTATAAAAAATTATGCCTTTTTATTAATTTTTTTAATTTTTATGGAAATTTTTAATCATTTTATAAAAATATATAATAATTTAATAATAAATTTACAGTAGAAGAATTGATTAATTTTGTAAATTTATAAAAAAAAATTGATAAATTTGATAATGTCTTTTTAGATTGCTAAATTTATAATATTGTAGAATTTTTATGATAATTTTGTGAAACTACTGGATTTAGCAAAGTTGTATTGTCGTTTGGTTATGAGACCTAAAAGGATTTAGAACTAAGATCAAGAAATACTGGTGAAGAAATACCAGATTTTCAGTCTGAATTTTCCTTCAGTATGATTTAGAACTGATAAAATTGTAAAAATATACAGTTTCATCATCAAGTGTGTGTAATGTTTATTAGATGGATGCATACACACCGGGCCTATAATAGAATATAATTTCTCTTAGTAGTTAATTACAACATTTAAATTTCAATTTTAATTATGTTTGGGCTAATATATTGAGGATACAATCAAACAATCAAGCTGATAATACATAATTCTTCATTTGGGTAAATTCCATTTATCCAAACAAATTCTCAAAAAGGGGAAAAAATAAAATAATTAGAACAAGCTTTTAAAAATGGCGCCTGTTCTCATAATACAATAATTCAATCTTAATTATGTACAACAATGTAATTCTAATTAATTTATTAATTATCAATTTAACCAAACACTCTAATTTTCTTCTACCAGCACTGATCAGTTTCCCATCTTCGCTTTGTAAATCCACAGAATCCAGAATAAGCTGAAGAAGTCGCTGTTGCAGTTGGAGTCGCCGCCGGCGAGGTCATAAACGGAGAACTCATGGGCCGTCCTAGCCAGAACAACGAGCGGTCATAATCGGCTCGTTTCTCTGGATCCGACAGCGTTTCATAAGCTTCATGTATTTTTATAAACTCATGCGTCGTCTTCTCCTTTTGACTGTTAGTTACAACATCAGGATGCAAAACTCTTGCTAATCTCCGATAAGCAGCTTTGATCTCTTGACACGTGGCCCCCGTCTGAATCCCGAGAATTTCATAAAGCGATCCCGGCGATACAATGTGAGAGTACGGAGACGCTGTTCTCTCAGCTGTACTGGTGGCGCAAACGGCGGATACGCGGAGTGGACGCCGGAAACTGACACGAAAGGGCACCGAACGGCCACCTTCGGTGGACAATTGTGAGGCAAAATGAGCGGAGGAAGTGATCGGAGATGAAAGAGAAGACATGGAAGCCATAATCGCAATCAAAATGTAATTAATTAATTTGTTGGGTTGTCTTGTGTAACTGTGATGTATGGTTTAAGAAGGTTCGATGAGTTTGGTTGATATTTATAGGGAGGTCGGGTTAGTTAACCATGGTTAGTTAAGCTTTAGTTAACAAGATATATTCTTATCCGTTAGAGTAATTACTTGGCTGTCTGATCTATCAATTGGCTGACTCAGCGAACCGTAGGTGTTGTAGAATCTGTACCTCACAACCGGCCAATATATGACTGACGTTTTGAGTCTTTTGAATCTCTTGGATGCTTCCCTTTGGAAGCATTATTTTCTGCTTTTCAATAATAGTAGTTTAATTCAATTATAATTTTAAAAAATTCATTTGAACTTCAGTCAAAAAAGAAAAATCATTTGAACTTTATTTGTTTTAAGAAAAAATAGATTAAAAAAAGGAAAATATTTTTTTTATTTTCTGTATTTAGACAATAATAATGAAAAAATGAGAGAGAAATGAAAATAACTTTCTCCAATTTTTCTCTAATTCTCTAAAACCATTTTCCATCAATTTAAAAAGAAAATTAAAGAAATAAAATATACAAATATATAATCTAGAAAGTTACTATTTTATTTTTTATCAACTTAGAATAATTATAATATAATAGTAAAAATAAAATTTATAAATTTTGTTTAATTAAATAACCAAACAAAAAAAATATAAATTATCTTCTTTTATTTTTTTTATTTTATTTTCTCTTTTCTATTGCACTACTAAAAGGCCAAATAAAAACTTAAATTCAAATTAGTCTTAAATGTATGTCAATTAATTAGTCTTTCTCTTCAGAATTTAAAGATCCTTATTAGTTTTGATAATTTGATAAAAAAAAATAAGTATATATTATCTTTAAATGCAATTGATTAATATAAGTAACTCGGTCATAACTCATGAGTCATTAAATATAACTCATTTTTCAATATTTGTTTCATTTTTTCATTGAATAAATATTATATTTATGATTGAATATTTATAATTTAATTTTTTAAATAAGCTAAATTATTTTTATTAATTGACGGAATAAAAAAATCCAATGTGAAAAGTGCATATTCTCTCATGCTATTTTCATTATCATTCATTTGGATTTATTTTCGGCATATTCTCATTGGATTTTTTAATTAATAGGCAACATTCAAATAATTCAAAATAATTATTAAATAGCAACAAAAATTTATTAAAACAGAAGTATTATTTTTTTGTTGTTGTTTAACCTTAGTAACAGAAAAAAAAATTAAGAAAAGCAATACAATGTGAATAGTGAATTAATTTATTAGATGCTATCTTCAAAATTTATAAGAAAAATCATATGAAATAAAAATAATTCTTACTGAAATTAAAAATAAAAAAAGGCAAAATTCATGCCATATCAAGCAAATCGTGCTACTGTTAAGATCTTGTTCATATTAGTAAGACTAACAGTTTGATACTTGGAAAGCGTACTTGTTTAAGCGTAAGTGATTACGCGCATCACCGCTAAGCTAAATGCTGATATGTCGGTGGAAAAAATGCCAAAGAACCGGTGATAATAATATTTTTTTAAAATGTTAAAATATAATATTAATTTTTTATATATGTGAAATATTTACTAAAATTTTCAAAATTTAAGTGATCCTACCTATTGTTTTACAAAGCTCTGAGCGAATGTTTTAATGGTCTTTATAAAAAAATACATAATACAACTATAATTTTAATTGAGCATTTTTGCATAAAATAACAAATTAATTAAATAATAAATATTTTTATATTTTATAATTAAAAATATAATATTTATTTTTAAAAATATTAATATATATTTTTTAGAAAATATCATCACATAAAATTATTTAATTAATTTATTATTTTAATTAAAATCGCAAATATATTAATATCACCTGATTTCTCGTTCTTATATGCAGACGCGTCAACGCGTCAAATACAAGCAATGAAGTCCTTTATGTCTACAGAGTGCTGGCTTGGACTGATCAACTGCCAACTGCCTGGCTGACTCAGCAACGATGATAAACTCGACATCGTATAAACATCCAATTTTTTTTTTAAAAAAACTGAAAATCACAATATACAGAAAAAATTCGCTTTACTTTACATATATTAAGGTGTTCTAGAAAATCTAGCAAAAGTCGCAAAGTTGGGCTTTTTTTCTTTTTTCTTTTTATAAGACATCGTACAAAGATTTTGGTTCGCATAGAAAAAGATATATAATAATTTGATAATAATAATGTTCGGAATTTTAGATCCAGCAATAAGGATAAGGTCAAGAGGACATCCATCTATAAGAAAAATTGAGAATGGCCACGATCAACTTTCTAGAAGTAGGACCTTGTATATTTTCTTCAATCTTATCCCGTTGATTCCAATTAGTTGGTGTTTTTTATTTATTCGTCATTTGCATAATATATTGGTGAATTTTAATGCATTTTGAGGGTAGAGTACATGAATATATTTTTAAGGAATTATCAGTATAATTTATTTTATTTTTAATATAATAATATTAAAAAAAATTGATATTTTATTGATATAGCATGCATCAATACATAATTTTAATGGAAAAGAACCGGAATAAATTTTTTTCTACTTGAATTAATTTATTAGGAATGACTAAGTAAAAATTCAGCAAATAACTATTCTAGAATTTGCCCTAAATACACAAAATTATTCACACATAAACACAATAATTTTTAACATGAAAAACTCGTTCGATATAAAGGATAAAAACTATGAAACATCTCTTGGTCTAATTAAAAGAGTTTCACTATCAAAATTAATATTTACAGCAACTACAAACTACTATAACAACCCTCAAGTGAAGTATTAACACCAAATCAACCAAATATCAAAAAATAAATAAGGGAATGGAGAAAAATCGCCTAAAATAGCTATTGTTCATACCAATGGATAAGTTTCGATTGTTCAAATTTGATCTCCACCGTTTAGATTAAAGAACAATATATTCTAAATGTGCTTACCAAATTTCAGCTAAATCTGACCATAAATAACCGTCTGATTGTCAGAAAAAGTTAAATTGGTCGCAGTTGCAAAAATATACGTGAACAATAAATTTCGAGCCATAAATGCAAAAAATTCAGCCGTCCAAAATAGATCTCCATTGTTAGAATGAAGAAAGATAAGTTCTCTAACTGTTGTCCAAATTTCATTCTGATCAGAGTACGAATGATTGACTGATCGCCGGAAAATCAAGACTGGTATGTGTAAATTTTTTAGTAGAAAAATTCTCTCTTTCTTTTCTCTCCCTTTTCTCTCTCTCTCTTTTCTCTTTTGGTGGCTGATACAAAAATAAAATCTCTCACATGTAGTATAGGGCTATAGTGGTATGCTTATATACTAAAAATATTAATGATCCTAATGGGCTAAGATATGGGCTTAAATATGAGTTTTTCACATAGGAAAGAACCTAAAAAATTTAATAATTCTCCTCTTTTCGACTATGTGAAGGAGTTTGCTAAACCGATAACTCTACAACATGCCTCAAACTTCCCTTTTAGTAAAGCTTTTGTGCACATATCAAAACCATTATCATTAATATGTATCTTCTCAAGTCAAAGCTACTTAGAATCCAAAACATCACGAATTCAACAATACCTCATATTTATGTATTTGGATCTACCATGAAAAGTATAATTCTGACAGAAATAAATAGCACTCTGACTGTCACAAAATAAGACATATCTCTTCTATATAAAGCCAAGCTTATTCACAAACTTCTTCATCCAAAATAATTCTTTATATTCTTCAGTTGCTGCAGTGAATTATGTTTCTATAGTAGACAATGCAATATGTTTTTGCAACTTAGATTTTCATGTCACAGCTCCCCCTATAAAAGTGATCAGATATCCAGAAGTAGACTTTCTTGAATCTATATCCTCTGCTAATTCAGAATCTGTATAACCACTAAGAATAGATTTTTCAATCCCAAAACACAACTTCAAACTAGCAGTGTCACGAAGATATCTCAAAATCTACTTTACAGCATCCCAATGCTCTTTTTCTGAATTAGACAAAAATCTACTACTAGTACCAACTGCATGAGCTATGTATGGCTTAGTGCAAACCATAGCATACATCAAGCTACCTACTGCAGATACATAAAGAACTTTCTGCATGTATTCTTTCTCTTGCTCACTAAAAGGAGACTGTTTGACACTCAATTTGAAAGACACTGCAATAGGTGTACTTATAGGTTTAGCTTTAGCCATATTAAATCGTTGTAGTACCTTATCAATATACTTTTCTTGAGATAGCCATAACTTCTTACATTTCTTATCACGAATGATCCTCAATAAAAAAAATCTGCTTTGCTGGCCCCAAATCCTTCATTGCAAAGGACTTGCTTAACTCATTCTTTATGCTATCAATTCTAGAAGAACAAGAACCCACAATGAGCATATCATGAACATATAGCAACAAGATGATAAAATCACAATCAGAAAATCTCTGCACAAAAACACAATGATCAGAAGTAGTCTTCTTATAACCTTGTTGAACCATAACTGACTCAAACTTTTTAAACCATTGTCTAGGTGCTTGTTTAGCCCGAACAAACTCTTTTTCAGTTGGCAAACATAATTTTCTTTCCATTCACCACAAAATCTTCTAGTTATTTCATGTAGATTTTCTCATCTAAGTCACCATGAAGGAATGCAGTTTTAACATCCACTTGTTCAATCTCTAAATCAAGAGTAGCAACTAACCTTAAAATAATATGAATTGATGGTATCTTGACCATCGGTGAGAAAATCTCCTAAAAGTCAACTTCCTTTTTCTAACTAAAGCCATTGATAAATATTCTAGCTTTATATCGTGAAGATGAGGAATTCTCTTCTTGCTTTACCCTATAAATCCACCTATTCTTTAAGGCTTTCCTATATTTAGAAAGCTACACCAATTCAAAAGTATGATTATCAGCTAAAGACTACATTTCATCTTTTATACCTGCAATCTATTCTGCCTTTTGCTCACTCTCAATGGATTTTTCATAACATTCAAATTCTTCATTGTCTGTCAAGAGTATGTACTCATTAGGTGAATACCTAGTAGAATACGTTTGATCTCTAGTAGTCATCCTAAGTGGAACTTTAGGTTCCTCAACATATGTCTCTTGTTGATCATCAACTGCTTTATATTCAGGAGCATCAACCTTATCAGCATTCTGATTATCATTTTGCACATCACTATGATTCTGAACCTCAACTGCATCAGGCATATGAGTTGTATGATATAAGTCTAAGTCAATCAAACCACCAGTCTAAGATTTTGATTTCTTCACCTTGTTAATATCTTCAATAGTCTGATCTTCTACCAATACTACATCACGACTTCTGATAAGTTTCTTCTGAATTGGATCATAGCATCTGTAACCAAACTCATCTTGCCTATAGCCAATGAAGATACACTGTTTAGTCTTGGCATCTAACTTGGATCTTTCATCTTTGAAAACATGCACAAAGCATTTGTAACTAAACAGTCATAGGTAGTCATAGGAAACATCCTTACCATATCAGAACCTATTTGAAACATCATTTTCTAATGCAATAGTGGGAGTTAGATTAATCACGCGTGTAACAGTATATAAAACTTTGCCCCAAAAAAAGTTAGGCAATTTAGCATCTGAAAGCACACATCTGACTCTCTCCATCAATATTTTATTCATTCTTTCTGCTAAACCATTCAACTGAGGAGTCTTGGAAGGTGTTTTCTGATATATGATACCCTGCTCTCTGCAATATACATTAAAAGGCCCACAATACTCACTACCATTATTAGTGCGAATATATTTCAACTTCTTTTCAGTTTCTCTCTCAACAAAAACTTGAAATTCTTTAAATGCATAAAGAACTTGATATTTGGACTTTAAGGTATGAACTCAAAGTCTCCTATAATGATCATCAATAAAGGTCACAAAGTAAATTGTACCACCAAATAACTTTTCCTTTAAAGGACCACATATATCTAAATGTACCAGCTCAAGCAAATCATTTTTTCTGGAAGGAGAATGATGTTTGAAAGAAATTATTTTATGATTTCTAGCCAAGCAATGAATACACCTGTCTAACCTTACACCTTTCAATCCCGAAAGTAAATTTTCTTTAGCTAGATAATTGAGTCTCTTCTCACTAATATTGCTCAGCCTTTTGTGCCATAATTTCGAAGAGCTATCACTTTAAACTACATTAACAAGATCTGTAGATATTGAAGCTTATAACTAATATAAGTCCGAAACCTTCTTTTTTCTACACACAACCAAGAATCCTTTTTTGATTTTATATTTTTCATCATCAAAAGTATTGCAATAGCCATCATCATCAAGCTTACTAGTGGAGATCAAATGCAACCTAATATCTGGGGCATGTCTAACATTCTTCAACTCTAATTTTGTTCCAGTGTCTCTAAACAAACAGTTCCAATGCTCATCACATTTGACACTCCATCATTACTCATCTTTAAAACTCCAAAATCACTTGGAGTATAAGATGTGAAGAATTTTTTTCTTGATGTGACATGAAAGCATGCATCACTGTCAAGAACCCAAGCTGTGTCATTATAGGCTACATTGGTCATATTCTCTTGATAAACTATAACCAAATAATCATCTAAAGTTGTAGTGTCAACACAATCAATATTATTGCCATTACCTCTCATTTTTTGCTTTCCTTTGTCTGCCTTGTTCTCTTTCTTTTACTTGAAATAATATTTTTTGATATGCCCTGGTTTACCACGGTAATGACATTCAAGGTTCTTATATCTTGATTTTGATTTACTCCTGCTCTTGCCTCTATTTTGATCTTGACTCCTACTTTTACTTTTCTCCCTGTTTTCGGTAACCAAAATTTATGAATGTGAACTAAATGCCCCCTGATTTCTTCTTCTCGTCTCTTCATTCAAAACACTACTCTTTGCATATGACATGATTACACCACTTTCAAGAGCAAAATTAGTCAAAGATACACAATTTTTTTCATAAGCTAGGAAGTGTATTCAACAACCAAAGTCTAGTAACTTTTTCCATCAAATTTGACACCCATCCTAGACAATTGATCAAAGATATCTTGAAATTCATTCACATGATCAAGTATGAAACTACCTTCTTTATATTGCAAGTGCATAGCTTGTTAAAGTAAAAATAACTTATTGTTTCTAATTTTTGAAGCATATAAAGTTTCAAGTTTTTTTTTCTATAAGGTTTTGTCATTTGTGTTCATTAGCAATATGATTCAACACATTATCTTCTATCCATTGCCGAATAAAATCACATACTTATAAATGCTCAAATTTTCAATATTCATTTAATTTAGACTCAGATTTTTTAGAAGCAAATGTAGGTAAATGCAATTTTTCATAATTAGAAAATCTTTCGTTTTTCCTTTTAACTTGTGATAATTTGTGTCATCCAAGTAAACCATTTTACCCACATTCACCTCCATCATTCAAACAAGCAAATAACCAATGAACCAATGAACTAGCTCTGTTACCAATTTAATGGAAAAGGAACAAATATAATTTTTTTCTACTTGAATGAATTTATGAGGAGCGACTAAGTAAAAATTCAGCAAGCTATCATTCTACAATCTGTCCAAATGCACAAAATCATTCACACATAAACACAATGATTTTTAACATGAAAAATATTTTCAATGTAAAGAATAAAAATTACGGGACCTCTCTTGATTCAATTAAAAGAGTTTAACTATCAAAATTAATCTTTACAGCAAGTACAAGCTACTACAATAACCCTCAAGTGAAGTATCAATACCAAATCAACTAAATGACAAGAAATAAATAAGAGAATGAAAAAAAATACCCAAAATAGCTACTATTTATGCTAATGGATGAGCTTCGATTGTTCAAATTCGATCTCCACCGTTTAGATTAGAAAAATATATTCTAAAAGTGCTCACCAAATTTCAGCTAAATTCGACTATAAATGACCATCTGATCATTTGAAAAGTCAAACTGATTTCTGTTGCAAAAATATACATGAACAATAACTTCGAGCCACAAATGCAGTAAATTTAGCCGTCCAAAATAAATCTCCACCATTCAAAATGAAGAACGATGAGTCTTTTAACTACTATCCAAATTTCAGCCTGATCGAAACACGGATGACTGTTTGATAGCCGAAAAAACGAGACTAGCCCATGTGAATTTTTCAGCAAAAAAATTCTTTCTTTTCTATCTATTTTTCTCTCTCTCTCTTTTAGCGGCTGATATAAAAATAAAATCTCTCACATATAATATAAGACTATAGTAGTATGCTTGTGTACTAAAAATATTAATGACCCTAATAAACTAAGATATATGCTCAAATATAAATTTTTCGCATAGAAAAAAATTCAAAAAATCTAACAGGTTCTATGCAAGGTGCTAATTCATATAGTGTAGAAGATATTATATCAACATTTCATATCAATTTATTAATAACGATGATAATAAAATTGAATAAAATTTTTTTTATTATAAAACTAAAAAAATTTAAATTACGATGAATACAAAAATAAAATTATAAAAGACTATAAAATTTAATAGTACATTTTTGAGTGACAAATGATTTTAATTTAAACTGGTTAATACTGCCGTAATTTTAGAATTTAAGAGTCTGTCAGTTTTCATCTTCCCATTCACATGTGCCAACTGCCATGTGGGACAAAGGATGGCTGAGGATGGACACGTGTTCATCTCTCATAAAATGGACGGTTGAACTTCTGTATCCAAGGCATTATGACCAGTCAACTGTTAACTTTCTTTTTTTTTCTTTCTTTTCCATCCTTTTTCAGAATGAACTTTCTGAAAAGAATCCAATTATTATTTATCGTCAATTTTATCACTTTTTTTTAAATAAAAAAAATTATATATAAGAAAAAAAATACCAACAATACATAAATTTAAAATTTAGACAAAAATAATAAACATTTTTTATCATTAAAAAATATCAACAATATTTAAATTTAAAATTTAAATAAAAAATAATAAATATTTTTTATCATTAAATTATATTTTAATGGTTATGTTAATTTTATCATCTTAATATTTTATGAGTTTTGAAAAAAAATATTTTACGAGTTATAATATAAAAAATTATTTTTATTTTTTTTATAAACACTATAAATGGTTATATTTATTATATTGTTATCTTATTTCACTGATAAAAAAAATAAATAAGCACCACAATAAATCTCCGTGCCCATATATTATATGTTAAAAAAATTAAGTGTAAAGTAACACACAAATAAAGATTTTTATAAAAAATAGGCTCAGCATTTATTAAGTAAATATTAGTAAGTTTATATTTTCAATCTTATTAAAGCAAAATAAAAGCAAAATAAGAATATTTTTACATGAACACATTACGCCATATAAGCCGATAAAGATTTTTTTATTTCTTTTGAGAAAAAAGGAAAATGCAGTTAAATTTTTGACGTTGGAGGTTTAATTTTAATTTAGTGGAATAAATAATATATATACATAATCCATATAAATTTCAAAATTAATGATTTTTTATATGGATATATTTTCTTAAAATTTATCAGAATTTTTTTTATCAATTTCTGAATTTAATTTTAAGTAAATTTAACTCTAATTGTAGCTTGTATTATGGAGAAAAATGCCTTGTGTAACAACACTTGATCAAACCTGTGCGAAATATACAAGCCAAGATTATATGTTGAAGGGAAATATTAGCCAACTCTTGGCTTCACGAAAAACATGATGGAGATGCACTTCCCACTCTAATTGTATCTAAGTTTAACTTCATTTTATTTAACATAACCCCAAAAAAAAAAAAAATCAAATTCTACGTATGTAATAGCAGGCGCTATCTTCACGAATAACCTGCCTTTTATAATATCAATTGATCAAGATTTAAGTAAAACAAGGAAGTGTTAGACATTAATTGGCCATAATAATAATATTTTTCAAATTACAATAATTTATAAGAAAATTATGAATGAGAAAAAAAATTAATAAAGGGGGAAAAAAAGAGGAAGCATTTAAAAGTTAAGAAGCAGAAAAGATGAAGTCTTTATTAGCAGAAGTGCTCTTCCTCTGCATTTTTATAACAACATTGACGAAAATTGCTGAATCGTCGTATCATTACCATGAATGGAGTGTCAATTTATCTCTTCTTGCTCCTCTTGGTGTTTATAAAGAGGTAAATTTTTTATTTCTTTGTTTCATTATTATTATACACTAATGAGCATAAATTATATTTTAATGTCGGGGAAGAAATTAATTAATTTCTCATTATATTAATTATATATTAGGTTATTGTAATCAATGATCAGTTTCCAGGACCACTCTTGAACGTGACAACAAATGATATTGTGACAGTTAACATTCATAACAATTTGGATGATCCATTTCTAATTACATGGTAACTAAGTAGTTAATTACAGCAATTACCAAGCAGTCTTCTTGTAATTTTTTTTTGAGTATTACAACAAGGAAAGAAAAATCGATTCTAAATCTATTGTTCTGGAGGTGCCTATAGTCTTTTTTAAATTTTATTTTAATTAAAATTGGACAAAAAAAATTGATTTTGGTGTAGGAATGGAGTGCAACTAAGAAGGAATTCATGGCAAGATGGAGTTCCAGGGACTAACTGTCCAATTCAGCCTGGAAAAAATTGGAGTTATAATTTTCAGGTTAAGGATCAGATTGGGAGTTTCTTTTATTTTCCTTCACTTATATTGCATAAAGCTGCTGGTGGATATGGTGCAATTCGTATAAACAATCGTGACGTTATTCCAATTCCATTTCCACAACCATTTCAAGATATTGATATTCTTATAGGAGATTGGTACAATGCAGATCACAGGGTAAAAGAAATTAAATTTATTTAGTTAAGATAAATAATACAATTGATCACCAATTAAGAACATTATATTATTGCCGTTCTTGAGAGCTGCCATTGATAATGGTGGAGGAACTCTGCAACTGCCTGATGGAATTCTGATAAATGGACTTGGACCTTATCAATCTATTTGCAATTTCCAACCAGGTGATTTCAGAATGTTTCAATTAATTATTATTTTGCTCTTATGAACTTGGACTGATCCTTGAATTAGGTAACAATGAATATCATACCGCCTAGAACAGCATTTTCTTTTAGAACTTTCAACCAATTGGTACAACTTCCAAGAGTAGTTTTTGCTAAAATGCTAGCTGTTTCTTGAAAACTGGTTTCGGATATGAAACTCTGAATATCCAGAGATGCTCTTGTTGTTCTCAATAATTTAGTATTCAGTGACTAAATTACATTGTTCTTAATTTTTGAATAACAGGGGCAACATGCAGGCTAAGAATTTCAAATGTGGGTTTGAGTACATCCTTGAATTTTAGGATTCAGAATCATTGGGTGCTTCTGGTAGAGTCAGAAGCGTCTTACATTAAAAAGCAATACCAAAGTAACTTGGACATCCATGTTGGTCAATCTTATTCAGTTTTAGTCACTGCAAAAAATCAAAACAACGGCAAATATTATTACATGGTTGCCAGTTCTTGTTTCACTAATTCTGAACTTCTGGGCAGGGGTATTATTAGCTATCCTGACTCTATAACATATCCTATTGGTCCTTTTCCTGTAGGACCATCCCTTATGGATTATGAGTTCTCCTTAAATCAAGCTCGCTCAATAAGGTACAATTATTTCTACGACTGATACATTCAGGAATTACTTCTTGTTCTCAAAAATCTGGTTGATAATGTTGAATATGATAAAACAGCTGGTAACCTTATTTGGATAGTTTGGACAATGATTATTGAAATACAAGATAGTATTCCTAGATGGGCCTAGCAATAACTACAGTATACTTGTCGAGTGTCAATTATGAAATTGGTGGGATCTCACTCGCTTATGAAATGAAATAATTTGGTTTGGCATGGGTTTTTTTTTCTTTTCAGGTGGGACTTATTAGTAGGAGCTGCCAGGCCAAATCCCCAAGGTTCTTATCACTATGGAAGTATTAATGTGTCGCAAACATTGGTAATTGAAAATGGTGAAATGTTTGATGGGAAGAAAATAGTATATACAATCAATGGAGTCTCAAATTTGCTTCCAGAGGCTCCATTAACACTTGCAGACTATTTCCAAATCAATGGTGTTTTCAAGCATGGACTTGTTTCTGATAGACCAGCTCCTGACAGTGTTCCAGTTCCAGGGGCATCAGTTATTCCTTTTAATTACCGCGATTTTTACCATATTGTTTTCCAAAATCCTTCTCAGGAAATTCAGTCTTGGCATCTTGATGGCTACAATTTTTTTGTTGTTGGGTAATGCTCTCATCAATTTTCCTAACTTTCCACTTAATTATTTGATCTCGTATACTAACAAGTAACAAATGCTAATGTTAATTGCAGAATGGATTATGGTATTTGGGATGAGAGCAAGAAAAAAAACGTATAACTTGATTGATGCTGTTTCTCGTTCTACGGTTCAGGTTTGTTTTAGTTCCATGTCTTCATTAAGACAGACCCTGCAAACAAAACAAATAAATAAATAAAATATGAAAAATCACACATTTAATAAATATAAATAAATGATCAAATTAATATAGAAATAGACACTTCAAATTTAACAACTTTTAAAATTGACGTTTCCAAATCTATATTAATAAGAATTTATCAGTCTCTAAATTGTGAGGTTTCCAACCTATGAAGCTTTGATAATATAATTTAAATTGTGGAGTGGCAGGTTTATCCAGAGTCATGGACAGCAATATTGGTGATGTTAGATAATCAAGGAATGTGGAATTTGAGGTCACAGAATGGCGTAAGGAGATACCTTGGACAAGAGTTGTATTTAAGAGTGAAAGGTGTTGGAGAAGACGACCCATCGGCCATTTCTATCAGAGACGAAGAACCAATTCCTCATAAATCAATTTTATGTGGAAAGATTAGGTTGAGATTTTTGGTCAATAATTAATTGTATAAATCAATGCATAATAGTAAAAAATAAAGAATAACCACAAGAATAAGAGACACAAAATTTAACGTGAAAAACCCTCAAATATAAAAAAAAATCACGGGATAAGCTCCGAAATAAAATCACTAATTCAAAGAAATTAAGTAGAACACCTTCTCAAGTAATCCACACTTGACTACTTGAGATCACCAATATTGAAGAAAATATATAAATACTTCTCTAGCAAAATTTTCACTCTTTGGATGATCACACCAAAAAATTAGAGAATAATTTTTTAATATTTATCTCACAAACTACTTGAAATCTTTTTTTCTCTCTTATTTCTTCTCTCTTGTATATTTTGAAGTGAATGAAAGAATATTATTTATAAGCCTTCAAATATATGTGAACATTCTAATTTGTGCCTAACTTTTACTATTTAAATTATGGCTACAATAATAAAAAAAATAAGGTAAATATTTTTCTTCATTTTTTTCTTATTTTATCTAGTCAAATATTACAACTCACCAAACTCATTATTTTCATGGGTTGGATGAGCCAACAATCTCCCCCTCCAATCCATAGGGAGATGTTCACACATCCGTTTCTTAATTACCATTCAGTCCCACCATCTTGGTGTAAAACTGATGCTTGTCACAAGTCACCACTTTGGTCAACATGTTAGCTGAATTTTTATCAGTGTGAATCTTTTTTAAAAACATCTCTTGATTATTCGCCACTTCATGAATTCAGTAGTATCTCACATCAATATGCTTCGTCCGACTACGGTATGTGGCATCTTACTTAAATCTAGAGCATTTTGACTATCACAATTCATCACATACTCACTTTGCTTCAACCCCAACTCTTCTAGAAACTTTTTCAACCAAAATATCTCTTTACTTGTTTTAGTCATAGTTATATACTCTGTCTCAGTTGTGGATAGAAAAATACACTTTTATAATTTGGACTGCCATGATACAGCTCTCCCTACAAAAGTAAATACATACCCTGAAGTCGACTTCCTGCCATCAAGATCACCTACCATATTCGCATCTGTATATTATTCTAAAGTAGGTTTTGAGCCTCCAAAGCATAAATGCATCTTAAAAGTATATCTCATATAGCTGAGAATCCATTTGACAGCCTCTTAATGATCTTTACCAGGATTCAAAAGAAATCTACTGACCAAACTAACAACATGAGCAATATCTGGTCGGGTGCTAACCCTAGCATACATTAAACTTCCAACCGCAGAGGAGTAAGAAATAGCTGTCATTTCTTCCTTTTTCTTTTGTGTAGAATGACAAAATTTCTTGCTAAGTGTAAAGTGATTAGCAAGAGGTGTGCTAACTGGCTTAGCACTCTTCATATTAAATCTGCTTAGAATCTGCTCAACATATTTCTCTTGTGATAGCCATAACTTTTTAACTTTTCTATCACGAGTAATCTGCATGCCTAAAATTTATCATGTTGGTTCCAAATCCTTCATATCAAAGGAGCCAAATAACTTCTTTCTCAAATCACTAATTATTGTAACATTTTGTCTTACTATCAACATATCATCCACATAGAGAAAAGAATGACAAATTTACCATCTAAAAATATCTTGAAGTACACACAATGATCTACTTCTATTCTGGTATAGCCATGACTCACCATAAAAGAGTCAAATTTCTTATACCATTATCCCGGAGCCTGTTTCAACCCATACAGACTCTTTTTCAATCTATAAATCATGTGTTCTTTCTCTCTTACTTTAAATTCTTCTAGGTACTCCATGTAGATTTCTTCCTCCAAATCACCATGAAGGAATGCAGCTTTCACATCTAACTACTCAAGCTCAGGATCCAAGCTAGCAGTCAAACCAAGAATCACTCGAATGGAGCTCATCTTTACAACAAGAGAAAATATCTCATCGAAATCAACCCTTTCTTCTGATTGAAGCTCTTTACTATCAAACGAGCTTTGTATTTTACTAGCTTCTCTTCATCCATCTTAAGCTTGTATACCCATTTGTTCTTTAAGGCTTTTCTACCTTCTGAAAGTTCAACAAGCTCATAAGAATTGTTCTTTCTTAAAGAACTCATCTCCTCATGCATTATTTTCATCCACTGAGTTTTCTCTTTATGATTCTGAACTTTCTGAAAGCTTTCTAGCTCCTCTTCTTCAGTAACTGTTATATACTCAGAACTGAAATATCTGATAGATGGACGATGTTCTCTAATTGACCTTCTGATATGAGATTCTTCTACAGTCTGAGGAGAAAAGGATTGTTCCCCTTATTCGATATCATCATTAACATCAACTGGTACTAACATATCATCAATCCTATGTTCTTCAAGCAACTCTCCTTCATCTGTGGCATTTCTGATTGAATAAGAAATTAATACAGAAAGAGAAATATTATCAGTACTTGTAATTTTCTTCGATGGCTCAAAGTCCAACAAGGTCTTGTGTTCATGAAAGATTACATCTCTGGACCTGATGACTTTTTTCTTAATTGGATTTCATAACTTGTATTCAAACTCTGCATCTCCATAATCCAAAAAAATGCATGAAATAGCTCTATCATCAAGTTTCTGTCTCTGCTCTTTAGGTACATGGACAAAAGTCTTGCATCCAAATACCTTCAAGTGAGAGAAAGTAACATCTTTTCCAGATCATACTCTCTCAGGTACATCAAAATTTAAAGAAGCTGATGGAAAGCGATTTATCAAGTAGCAGGCGGTGTAGAGTACTTCACCCCAAAATGGCTTAGGGAGTTTAGCCATTTTCAGCATGGATCTGACTTTCTCTAGGATAGTTCTAATTGTCATTTTAGCTACACCATTATGTTGTGGAGTACCAGAAACTGTCTTCTCATGTCTGATTCTATGCTCTAAGCAGTAATTTGCAAACTCCTTTGAAGTGTGTTCACCTCCATTGTCACTGCAAAGACACTTCAAGGATGTTCCCTTCTCTCTTTTCACCATTGCATGAAAATGCTTAAAATGCTGAAGAACCTGGTCTTTTAATTTCAGAATAAACACCCAAACCTTTTATGAAGAATCATCAATAAAAGTAATAAAATATCTACTACCTCCTAAATTTTTCACATCAATAGGACCATAAAATAAATAAAGGTTTGGTGAATTAGTTCACATCAATAAAGTTTTCCAAAATATCTACTACCTTTTAAAGTTTTCACATCAGAGTAAACTAATTCAAGTATATTATTTTTCCTTTCAGATGAACTACTAAAGTAGACTCTATGTTGTTTTCCATACAAACAATCATCACAAGGGTTTAGACTCACATCTTTGGCAAAGAGAATGAGAGACTCTTTTGCCAAAATTTGTAACCCTTTTTCACTCATATGAGCCAACCTTTTGTGCCACAAGTCTGATGAATATCATCTTCAACTACATTCAGTGCACCTTTGACTGTCTTCACTTGAGTCTTATAGAGTGTATGACACAATCTACTTTTAGCAACTACAATTGAGCCTTTGATGAGTTTTTACTTTTTATCACAAAAAATATTGTAATAACAATCTAGATCCAGGACATGAGTAGAAATTAAAATTCAGGCGTAAATCTAGTACATGTCGCACATTCTTCAAAGTTAACATGTAACCAACATTTGTCTGAACACAAACATCACCAATACCCACTATGTCTATGTAGCTGGTATTACCCATCTTTACTCTATCAAAATTACTTACTTTGTACATAGAAAAGACATCTCTTCTTGGTGTAACATGGTATGATGCTGCTAAATCAACAACTCACTCCATATCAATATTAGTAATCTTGTCATGCTCATCAACAATGAAGAGTACAACCATCTCTTCATTATCATCAGCAACGGTTATAGTAATATTTTGATCATCAGCCTTCTTTTGATTTTTCTCATCATTTTATTCTCTTTTTCAAATTTTATAGTTTCTTTTCATATGTCGCTCCTTGCCACAATGATAACAGCTGAATTTTACTTTCGATTGTGACTTGCCTTTGAATTTATAACGCCCTTTAGGACCTCTGCTTTTACTTCTACCCCCACTCTCTGTGGTTATAATAAGAGCCTGTGAAATATCAATGCTCATATTCTTTTTTCTAGTCTCCTCATTGTAAAGACTGTCCTTTACCGATGATAAAGATAAAACACCGCTTGAGGTAGAGTTACTGAGAGACACCACTAAAGTCTCCCAATTATCTGGCAAGAAACTCAAGAGCAATAATACCTGCAAATCATCATCTAGGGCTATCTTCATAATGTTCAACTGATTTACTAATTCTTGAAACTCACTCAAATGTTCTGCAATTGATCGTTCATCTCTTAGCTTCAAATTCACAATTTTTCTAATGAAAAAAACTTTATTCTGAGTATTTTTTCTCTCATACATAATTTTTAAATCTTTTCATAATTTCTGCGCATCAATTTTTTTGCTTATATGGTGATAGACATTATTATCTACCCACTGGCGAATAGTACCGACAATTTTTCTGTGTATCTTCTCTCAATCATCATCTGGTTTTCTATTTGGCTTATTAGATCCTAATTTTATAGGATCATATAGGTCCTTACAATAGAGAAGGTCCTCCATCTTCGACTTTTAAATTAAATAATTTGAAGTCGATAATTTAATCATGGTGTCTGTGAATTTCTCCATTCTAATTTACACAATTAATTCTATACCCAAAAAATTAAGCTTTGATACCACCTGTTGGGATTTTTGGCCAATAATTAATTGTATAAATTAATGTACAATAGTAAGAAATAAAGAATAACCACAAGAATAAGAGACACAAGATTTAACTTGGAAAACTCTCCAATATAAAGGAAAAAACCACGGGACAAGCTCCGAAATAAAATCACTAATTCAAAAAAATCAAGTACAACTTCTCAAATAATTCACACTTAACTATTTAAGATCACCAATATTGGAGAAAATATCTAAATACCTCTCTAATAAAATTTTCACTACTTGGATGATTACATCAAGAAACTTGAGAATAATTCTCTAATATTTATCTCACAAATTACTTGAAATCTTTTTTTCTCTTTTATTTCTTCTCTTTTTTATATTTTAAAGAGAATAAAAGAAGGTTATTTATAGGCCTTCAAATATGTATGAACATCTTAATTTATGCCTAATTTTTACTATTTAAATTATGGCTATAATAATAAAAAAAATATGATAAATATTTTTTTTATTTTTTTTTATTTTATCTAGTCAAATATTATAGCTCACCAAATTCATTATTTTCATGGGTTAAATGAGCCAACAGATTGATCCTTCTTTATGATTTTTTAATTAGGAATCAATTATTTTATTCTATAACGGTTTGCAGTATATGATTTATTATTAGGATCTTTGTAAAACAGCAAGCAATTGAATATTCTTTTATTTTATGATTCTAATTACACAAAAATGCAGCTTTGATTTTAGATTGTAAAGTAGAATATTGTTTTCCTTTTGCTAATCCATGATTTTAACCCAATAGAAATATTTTATTCATATGTATTAAGCGTTAATATGATTAATATATTTAAATTATTCGAAAAAAAGGTATCTTCATTCTATAATTAAGAGAAATTATACATAAATTATGAAGAATTGCATTTCACGTATTATAATTGAACTGATTTATAGGTATTTTTGTTGTTTGACAAAGGGGAATGATTAATTAAGTATTCATCACATGATTACGGTATAAGGAATTCAAGTGGTGATGATGATACAGTGCTTATTATTGTTATTGTCATATTGACTTGTGTTCCTCCTCATAAATCCCACATCGACAAAAGAGATATAGAGAGAGTCGACGAGGTGGCTATAAAATGGTGAAACGAATCGCGTACAAACCGTGGTCCTTCATGGCAATTAACTTGGACGTGATGAGTGGTGATATCTCGCTAATAACTATGCTAGATGGGTGTCAGTCCCCTTGCCGGTTACGACGATATCAGCACTCCCATCTGTACCATCTGATCCCCGAAGAAAAAGTTCCTCTCAAGTGTATTGTCAAAGAAAAAAGCCTATTTAAATTAGTTCTCCTTTTTAACAATATATTTAAAAAAATTCTATTTTAATTAGGTTTCAAAATTTTTCCAAATTTTTATCACACTTTCACAATAAATTGTTTCATGTGAGAAAATGTACTTAATGATATTAAACGAAATGGGACATGTTTAGAAATTAATAAAATATAATTAATCAATGATATAAATAATCAACTGTCTATATATATTAAAAATACTCTTCCTTGCAAATCTCACAGCCAACTTGTATTATGATATCATTACTTTTTGATAGGATGATTCTGTACAACACTGAGTTTGCTCATGGAACTCCGATCAAATTGAGGATAATACATATTACTATAAGAAAATGAGAATTTAACAAATGGATATACATGAAAAAATAAAATTCACAAGGGGAAGCCAAATTCCTATAATGGGTTTTGATTATATGATAGATTTATTATGGGCTATCCAAGCCATCCATAACATCCAATATATTTGAATGTTGCAAGTTTTTTCTTGAACCAGTCTCCCTGACTGGAGAGCTTCCAAGTGCTCCTGCTCAATTCCCTGACTTTCCCTCTTCTATTGGGTGCTGAAAATTCCTGACCCTTGCTTATTCCTGGTACCATTCTCCTCCAACACACTTTTTCTAGTCTTTCTTGACAAAGTTGAATGTTGTAGGTTTTAGTTCCAAGGTTGATAGATAAAACTCTCTGCATCTTGTTATTCGAAACCAGTCCTTTGCAAGTTGGAGATCGAAAAGGTATAGCTTTGAAACCATGATCTCTATGTCTTACCAGGTTTATCAAACGATGTACCCATGTCACCAATTCAAGGATATATCCATCAGTTTTGTCCTTGTCAGCATGATAAAGCGTCTGGAGGCGGATCAGGGTATTCTGTGCTGTTGTGTTCTTTCCAAATTAGTTTCTGTTGAAAAGTATAAACACTATCAAGATTCATTCCAGCAATGGATCCATCATGTTCAAGGATAAATTCAAAGAGAGAACAAGGAAAAAGAGAGATCAACTAACCCAGTATTTGCCCATTCTCCAACCCAACCAAAACCTTGATGTGCTCTGTACCATTTTGCATCAGAAATTAAATAAGTTGTTATAAATGAAAGAAGAGAGGGGCAACATTTAAAAGGAGAAATACGATAACCACCGCGACTACAGGTTTCAAAGGGGAAAAAATGTTTAAAGAACTAATTCAACTTACTTGGTTGTGTTTGTGGCAATGGGTACAAGCCATTGGAGATTCTTTTCCATTTCAGCTTTCACCTGAGGTACTGTTGGCTGTAGAGAGAAACAAGATGAGAAGCAAGCAACAATCCAGTACATGCACAAGCAACATATAATGAAGAAAAAATACATACCTCTTCCTTAGTGTCAACCATCTGTAGTTGGGACGTAGAGCTGCCTTGACAGAGGGTGTCAACCCATGATATAAATTGTCCCTTGTATTAGGAGGGAGGCAGGTGGGTCGAGATGCCTAATAACACATAAATATTCATGTAAGAATCCCATAGAAAACCACTCCAACCATTAAATATAAGAAAAAAAAAAAAAGCAAGAAAAGAAGCGTTAAACTCACAATGTTCTCAATCTGGTTAATGACATTAGCATAATGCAGTGCAAGACCAGCTGCACCTAGTCTTCGAGGATTATTACCAGGCTCCTCACTAGTCAATCTGACACCTGCCAGTTGACAACTCAATGATTTGTAAGTATCCTTACCATGTATAGCAATTAGACAAAAGAAAATTGACATACAATGGGAAACCTTTATTTCGGAATGACCAAATCATAGTGCAAAAGAACATTACAATGTTTTCTTCCATGAGCATAAAACATGTTCCAAGCTTTAGATTTTCTTGATAGAACTATTTGTTTAATTGATATCAGAATTCAGTTAAAATGGAAAAAATATAATTGGTTTTGAAGAAGGGATGACCAGGGGCCACGCCAAAAACCTACCTACAGTCAACAACGGAAATGCTGATAGCTTTTGCACTAGAACTAGGAAAGTATCCTCCGCAACGGGATACATAGCACTATTAATAGTTGCATAAGACTATGCGAGCAAATGATCATCCATGAAAAGACAAGGACCAACAAAAACAAGTATACTTCAGAGGTACAAATTATCTTTTAGAGATTTTCAAAGAATACAGTTCACTTAGAAGTCATTGCTCCATAAACAATTTAGCATGATAAAACATGTGACACATGAATAAATAAAGCAATTTAACTAGTTGAAAAGCAATTTTAAATGCATAAACATGCATATGAGTTACCATATTAATAATATGGCCACAAGCTACTTTCATCTTAAGAGATTGTATTTATACCATTGTTTCCAAATGCTTCTAAGATAGCTTGATGTAAGTAGGTAACTATATCAACAAGCATCTCCATGACCTGTAGAGTGCAACATAAAGTTATAAGATAATTAGATAGACTAACAGAAATACACTCTGTTGTCTCCTATGGAAGCCAGGAACAGCTAATATTAACTGTTCCACAATGATATACAGTAGATTCCATTGTAATCACAAGTTGTTTGATACTAGTTGCCATCTACCCTATAGAACCTACAATCAAATAAGTGGTGGAAGCGACATATTGGCATGCTAGGGAAATAAGCAAAACTAGCAAAAGAAAAATTCATTGATAGAAGCATTAAAGGCGTCTAGAACAAATAATAATGTCAATGCACTAATTCAATGAAATATCTAAAAAATGGCATATATTTTCAGTAGATGTAACCATTGACTCATGGGTCATAATATGTACCTCCTCCAAATTTTTAGACCAAAGAGATTTCTTTTTCAAACTCCTTACAAGCTTTCTTTGTTGTTTAAGCTCACTTTGTAATATTGTGAGACTCTCTCTTACAATTACAAAGAAAATAACTGGTTAATAATACAGCTACTCCACCATGGTTAATGGTCTGAAGCAGATATTGGATGTGAAGCAGCGTAGAAAGGAGAAAAGAAGTGACTGGAACCAGTTATAAGGAATCACATCAATTAAATATAGCTATGTAGTTATGGAAAAGGAAAATGAATGATTAGCAGAGAGAGAATAGCTAATTGAAAGGTATATTCGAAGCATGATACAATTAAGCAGCAAACACAAATAATTAACCATCAACAAAAAGACAACTGATAGTTCAACATGCGGTCAGCTCTTGCATTGCCTTTTCTGCCTCTGCTCTAGTTTGTTTGTCAGTAGAATATTCTGAATCTAATCTGAAGTATTACAGTCATGCCAAAAAACAATTTTTTTGTCAGCAAACATCAAGAACATAACTAGGAGATCTTGCATCATAAAAGTTGTACCTTAATTTGTAAAATATCGACCCAGGTTGTGCCATTGTGGGTCTTTACATAGATCTCCAAACCGAATTACTTCCCGTGCAAATACATCAAACTCCTCTCTGCAAGATGATGACATGAGCTGTATTATTTCAAAACCCTATTATAAAGGACATAAAAGCCAAAGCAACTAATTATAATGGGCAACAACCTTTTGTCAGCAGCAGCAATAATTAGCAACTCTTTCATATCTGTGGAAACCAATTGTTGTACCCCTTCTGAATGTAATATCTCTTTTTTCAGGAACTGGACATTTTCTTCTGAAAGCGATTGAAACAAGTTTGCACCTTTGGCTATTGTATTAGCTACCTCAAATGCCAATATTGATATTTTGTTCCCTCTAGCCATGCCAGATATAAAGCCACTCCGGGCATTCAAATTTGACATCCTACTTCCTAGAGTGTCCAAAACTTCTACTGCTTTCTCTAGGCTCACGGCACCAGCTTTTCCCAGAAATGAACTCTTCTGGCCATCCTGCTCAAGGAAAAACAAAAGATATATCAAAAAAAAAATGACATTTAGAACCAGGCAGTAAAAAATGCAATTTCATATGTTGCTTGTTAGTGGAAGATGTTTTTATGCAATTCAAGATCATCGGTTTAACATTCCAGATAACGTCGAATGATCCTAGGTGAAAACAAAGTAACTTAATAAGAATCATAGCATGCTATTACAGTCAATCTGTCTTGATCATTTTTCTTAAGTTTTGAGCTGCAGAGCTCAGCAACGGCAAAACAAAAGGCAACTCCTCATAACATTTTATGCACTTAGAATCAATTCAGCCTACAAGCACCTCTTACAGGGCCTCATTGTGAGCCTTAGACAAATTTAGAATCAATTCTATCATTGGCATATCCCTACTTATTTAAGGAACATACTTCCATGGAACAGCCAGCTTACTCTCTTGCAAACTCATCATTTCCTTTGACTCAACAGTGGGAAGACTTTGGCAACATACGCATTTCATGTGTCTATTATCCAATCACACAGAGTCTCTTGTATAGTGATGCTTATCAGAATTTGTTCCAAGATATTGATCTCACTCTTTATTAATGAAATGGATTGTAATTACCACTGGATGAACAATAATGACCATCATTAAGGCTTGAAAGGGAGAAAAAATAAAATCAAGATAGAAATTTTATTTGGTAGATATCAGATTTCATGTAGCAGCTTATGAATACACAATTCTCAAAGAACCATCAGATTATTCCCCATGTTCCAGCCACAACCCATATCGCATGTGCAACACAACTTGTTTAACTTTCTGCTAAAAATCTTGCTTTCGTCGAAACTTATTCTTGAATAATCAGATAGTCACATTGTCCATCGATTATAATTGAGCACAATAATCAAGGTAGTAAAAGTCAGTATTTTGTCTGCTCTTCTAATTAAGTAATAACCAAAACCATACGCTAAACTCAAAACCGTGATTAACAAACAAACATATGACAAAATCAAACATAACTTGCCAGCCCTCCTGTAGCAGGCGTTGACGGCTTAAGCTCTCTTGAAAAAGACAGAAAAAGCTCACCAGAATGATACCTTTGAGGAGTATTCGTCTTACCAAAATCATCCCCGTTATGATTATAAGAATGGGAATTCTCTTTCTGGTTGCTAAAACTCTTAATCGAATTCAACTTCCCAGATAACCCAGAATTTTTCTCAGCAACTTTAACAGGTTTTCTTTTAGTTCCACCGGAACAAACCCCACCCATTGTATCTTTCTTTGAGAAATGTCTTCTTTAACTTGAATTAACTTCCCCAGATACAGAAGTCAATAAAAGAAAGATCAAACAAACACAAATGAAGAAAACAACCAATAAATATACCTGAATACAGAAAAGGGCATTCGAATTTGAGAGCCGATTGAGGAGAAACTACTAAATTCAACCACGTGGACAAATTCAGAGTCTTTACAGTAACAAACAAAGGAAGAAAGAAAGAAAGAAGAATATAAAAAAGAATTTAGAGTATTTAGTAGTCATTAATATAAGCAAAAGAGAATTTTGGTGAATGATAAATTGGAAAGTTTAAGAATTTGTACATGAACGCGTTAATCTTGATTCTTGGCAGGCAGAGTTTTTGACTAAATTGAATGTATTGGAGAAAGGCCAAACCGTAAGGATTGACTAAAGACTATTCTATTCTATTCTATTCAATTGCATTGTTATTTTTTTGAAATTTTGGTGTGTAAATAAATGTAAAGATATGAATGGAGGGAATGGTACAGAAAGGACACATCACCGCCCTCCTTGTCTGAGTTTTGGTGTTTTGAAGTTTTGGTGTTTTGTCTTACTCAAACAAAAGTCTTCATTTTTCTTCTTCCATTTCCAATTTTTCTCTTTTTTTTCCTTGTTGCCATCCGAAATTTTACTGCTATTTTTCTTTTAAAAAAATTAATATTGAAAAAAAACACCAATTTATGCAAATTGATTATTTTCAACTTACATATCGGGTTTGGATAAATTATATTATTAGTGCTTAAATTTTATAATATTTTTTTATTTTAATATCTTAATTTTTTATCAATTAAATATTTTAATTTTTGAGTTATTCCGATTATTACTGTTTAATTTATCATCCTTATATAATTTCTTTTAACAAAATTATCAGAAAAATTAAAAAATAAAAAAATATCACTATTTTTATCAATTTATAAATTTATCACATTCATATAATATTATATAAAAATTATTATAAGTTTATTATGTATAATTTTTTAAAAAAACTCTTAATAAATTATATAAAAAGTTTAAAAATATATAATTTTTTTTATTTTTTAGATAATAGATTTAGAATCTATTATCTTTCTATACCAATTAGTAGAAATTGGTTATTTTCAACTTTCAAGTCGATTTTTTTTAGAGTAGTTCTAGAAGAGGATGAATTATTAGATATTATTCCTACAAACCTTCGCTTAATTTATTAATATTGTTTTGAACCTAAGTTTTAATAAAGTTTAGGTAGTGATGGTTAGTGGTTTTGGTTAAAATGTTACATAAAAAATATAATTATTATGATTTTATGTTTTGAATACTTAATCCATTCTTGTAATCTAGCAAATGAAAAAATATATATATATAATGTGATCATCTTATAAAAATATCTTCTTCGCTCGTCTTATTATCTTTTCAAATTATACATATAATCATCATTATTTTTTCTTAATTAGTCCATAAAGAAATTAAAGAAGTTAAAATTGAACCTTCTAAAGTATCATGAAAATGATATTCATTTGTCCTATTGATTTTTTATTCTAAAAATTAATTGATTTTATTGAAAAGTTATATATATTTATTTTAATATAAAATATATTTAATAAATATTTTGAATAATTAACACTAAATATATTGACATAATACGGATTTAATATATTAACTGATTTTTTAAAATATGAATAAATTATAATTTGAAATAAATAGGAAAAAGAAAGAGTATAAATCAATTTCAGATGAAGAAAATATAATTACAAAACAACAAACTTAGTATTATTTGGATAATAAAATTAGTATTATACTATATATTCCTCGGACTGATTCAAAGCTGTGGAAACATGACTAGGGTTGAGCGTAATTTTCATGGGTTTTTCTTTCTATTTCTTTCATTGTTGAGTTTTTAATACTCTTAACAAAAACAATTAATAAATCCAACGTTAATTACTAATTTTATTATTTTGAACCAGTCAACACTTGCAAAGATCAACTCCGACCACCTTTATGATTATATATGACTTAATGAATGATTGTTTCGTTTTGATTAAATTTATTATATCCAACAATTAATTTGACAGTGATAATTATTTCTTTAATTTTATATTATAACTTATCCAAATATGAAATTTATCTCAATTTTTTTAGGGTTGAAATATTCCATATTAGTGGATTTGGCCCAAACATTTCAAAATTAGATTAATTAACAATGAAATTAAAATAATCCAAATTATATGAAAAATTGAAATAATACAAACAGGTTTAATTAATCAATTTATCATATTTATAATTTTTTTTTTCAATTTTAATATTTCATTATTTTACTAAAAGTAAATAAATATTTTGAATTGGGTTATATTGATTAAAATATATAATCATATATACTAGCTAATATATATATATATATATATATACACACACACCATCAAGGAGTTAAATGAAAATGGTATAATTTTTTTTAATTGGAGTCTCGAATTGGAGTCTTAAAAAAGTATATGTTTTAATTAGTCGGTTGTCCGACGTGAATCTAAATTATTGTAATATTAAATAGTTAAGAAAAAAAATAATTATATAAAAATGTTTAAAATATTATATATAGTTATGAAAAATATAGTGTTTTTATTAGCTTTCTTTAGTGCAAAATGTTAGGAGATTCTTTAATTTTTTGTTGTACTGAAATGGTCTTCGTAATTATTGATATTAAAATTAGCATTTTTTTTTTATCAATGACATTAAAATTAGCATGTTAATGATGGAAATCATTAAAGTTATAATTTTTTTTAATTGTCTATATGATATTTATGACTTTATCTTGATTAATTTGAATTTAATTTGAATTACACATTTAATTATAGTAAATAAATCTTTTAATAAAGATAATTATATATACTGAGACTCCAATATGAGATCTACTTAAATGAATTTAAATTATTTATTACTTGGATAAATTCTGTTGATTTATTAAAATCATAATTAATTGTAAAATCGGCTGCCGACTTTACAAGAAAAAATCTAATTCCGTGAGGATGTTAAATTCAGACGTGGATCTTTCCAATTGATATCCTCATTTGTCCCAAGTCTTATCGCCGTTTCTTTCTTTCTTTCTTTTTTTTTTCTTTCTAATTGGAGCATGTTCTGAGGGATTAACTAGAAATCATTAATTTTTTTTAACAGAATAAGAAAGATAATATCATTACAATTAATCGACAGTTGCAAATTAGACTAAAAATAGCTCAATTAGAGTAAACAAACAAAATAAATAAAGTAACACCAAATCTAACAATAAACAACAGCAAATAAATCAAAATAAGATAAATAAACAGAACCAATAATAAAAGAGTCCAAGTCTATTTTCAAAGAAATTCTTGGCTGAAACACACACAATAAGCAGAGTGAAAGAATCTCCAACCACAACAAACAGATAAAATGGTTTGGCAGAGCACTGAAGTTACAAGGCCACCACAACTAGAATAACAACATAAAGATGCAGGCTTAAGTGGCGTTAGTACCCTATACCTCCTCACATTTCGAATTTTTTAAGAGAAAATAATAGTCAAAGGTCCTACAAATTAACTCTGAAGGAAGAAAAATCCCAACCTGATAAATTCATCAGATCAGAGGAAACTCAAGTGCTCCTAAAAGAGCTTCTTCTTCAAACCAAAATGAAGAGATAGAAGAGGGGCGAATGTATAGTAAAGCAACAGCCAAGAGATGATTGAAGAAATCTTGACATGAAAGATATAGTTTTTCGGTCAAAAGCTGAAAATTCAACACATTAAAATCCGAATATTGAATGTAACCACCAGCAGAAAACTCGATAGAGCACAAAAAGGTCAGAGTGATTACAACTGAAAATCTTGATTACAGAAAGCGTCCAGTAAAAATCAAATTAAAAAGGAAAAGGAAAGGAAAAAACTAAATCTAATAATATGGGAGAGAACACAATAGATCTAAAATTATCATCGGTGAGAAAATGAACGAAAATCATAGATCTAAAATTGATCCGCAAGAAAACGGCGAACCTCTATAATCATACAAGCATAGAGAGTAAGCTTCACTGAAGAAGGAAAAAAAGTTATTTTAACTAAAAATCACTAATTACACATGTTATTATTTTTAGAATTAATAATTCCATTTAAAAAAAACTTTATCAATGATTTGATATTTTATTTTTTAAATATAATTTCTTTTTAAATCAAAGAAAGGATCTATTATCAAAAAAAAAAGAAAGAAAGGATCTATTATTAATTAACTGAAAAAGCAAATTAAAAAGCTAAACTCACAATAAAATTCATACAAATTTACTCATTATAAATAATATTCCCAATACAACTAGAAATAGAAGTTCAAACATAACGACAAATACAATAATAAGCTACTCTAGAGAACTTATGGGCAACTTAGTTCGTTCATCGACGAACTCAAGAGAAATCAATACATAAAATCTTCTATAAAAATCAACTACAATCAAATATGACGGAGCCAAACTTTGACAAGTCTGAATTATTAGATAATAAAGCAAGAAAAATCTGCTGATATTTAGTTTTTACATCAACCGCTGATAGTCTTGAATCATAAATTCAACTTAGCACCTCTCTCATGTCAATTGCTTCAATTATGTTAGGAGAAAAAATCCCTAGCCAAGAGTTAACCATGGCATATAAAAAAGATCCTTTATAATTACACAAAAGAGCTCCGCAACCTGAACGATTTCCAGCCGAGAAGATGGCAGAATCTACATTCACTTTCAAACGCTTAGTGTGTGGACGAATCCAACAATCATGGTGGCGAATAACTAGCCTGCTCAATCGAGTCTGCATATAAAAATTTATCAATAAAATTTAATATAAAAAAAAAGCAAATAATTACCTAATCCGAGCTATCAGTATTATAAGACAAAAGATCATTTTAATAAGACTATAAACCACCTTATAAACGGTACTTTTTGGATAAAGAGAACAAATTTTAAAACTAATTTTTCGAATAAATTACTTAAAATTTATTACACAATATTTTAATTTTTTTATTAATTACATGTAAACACAACATTTTACACACTTAAATGAAAGGAAAACAATAGTCACCAAATTACTCTTTAGTAATTATAAAACTATATTTTTTTCCTTTTGATATGTATTTATTAAATACCACTTTTAATTGGAAAATTTTTCAAACTAATTCCAATATAATTTATAAATAATTAAATTAAACTATGATTGTAACCAAAAAGTTTAAATAAGACGGCAAAAATTGATAATTTTTTTAGACACCAAAATTGATATTTGTAACCAAATACTTCAACAACACATAATATACATATATAACAATCCCATTATTCTATGATTTTATTAATTTTTCTTTTTCAACCATGTATCAGTAACAGTAAGCATATTTGAAACAACGATACAAGGAAGATAAAAATATAGGAAAGAGCGAGAAAGAAAATTCCGAAGTAATAATAACAGCAGAGTTACAGAACCCAACGCTTGATTCAACTAAGCTCGCCACAATTGGTAATCATGACGGGCTTGGAGGTCCTCCCGGAGGAAGATCCAACCTTCTCAATGGCTTTCACAACATCCATTCCTTCCACAACTCTCCCAAACACCACATGCTTGCCGTCAAGGCCCCGCATTACCACATGCTCGCCACAACTCTCCGTCTTCGCAGTACATATAAAAAACTGTGATTTATTGGTCTCAGGCCCCGCATTAGCCATCGACAACACTCTTAGCCTTATGTGCTTCTTAATAAAATTCTCATCGGTGAATTTTTCTCTGTAGATAGATTCCCCTCTAATTCCATTTCCGACAGTGAAATCGCCGCCTTGGCACATGAATCCAGGAATCACTCAGCGGAAAGTCGATCCTTTGAAGTGCAAAGGCTTGCGGCTGCGACCAATTCCTTTCTCTCATGTGAGAAGAGCTCTGAAATTCTCAACCGTTCTTGGTGTTGTATCTGCATATAGCTCCATCACGATCCGGCCAACCGGAGCGCAGCCGATCGGCATGTCAAAGAAGACTTTCGGGTGCAGAAAAGTCGATGTTGTGTCCTGCTTTGTGAATGGATTCAATGAATGATGAGCAACTTCTACTGTGTTTGGATGGTGGCATGTAATGGTTAATTATGGTATAGTATTGGCACATATGTTATTTGTTTCAATTTTTCAAGATGATGGTACCGTATTCCGTGGTTTTATCCATGGTTTAAGAACCATCAATTTGCTCAAAAATTACAGGGTTGTGATGGTTTCTTTGAATATTATTTCAATATTGTCCTTTATTATTTTATTATATTTTAAATAAGTCCAAATCCAAAACATATCATTTTTCATCGGACTATTTTTCTCTTTCTCTTCAGGTCGTTTTGCCATCTGCTTTGTTTTTTTTTCTTTGCCATATTAATTATTGACTATAAAATAAAAATAAAAATTAATTATTAAATATAAAAAATAAAAAAATAAAAATTTTAATATAAAAAATAAAATTAATTATTAATTATTAAATATAAAAAATAAAAATAAAAATTAATTATTGACTATAAAAATTAAATTTAATATTATTTAATATTAATTTTAATTAAAATTAAAATTAATTTTAATTAAAAATATTTTAATTATTTTATTATTTTTATAATTATATTATATCATCAAACTAAATAAAAATAATTTAATTAATTATATTATATTATATTATATTATATTTTTTTTTGACACTATATTATATTATATTTTTAAACATTATAAATATTGCTTATTATATCATATCACAGTCATTCAAAAAATCCATCAACGAGATGAGGTTCATTTCATAGCAAGTGCAGCTTGTGGAATATCTTTGAGAATTTGATCGTGACCGTTGATAGTAGACGCGTGTCATCATCTTGGAGGTGAGTGGAGAGAGTTGATCACGACCACGTATCTTCGACGCTGAGTATCTTTGGATTCCACGTGGCGAGAACAGACAAGTAACAACTAACAAGTGAGATGTACCCAAAGAATATCGACGTTCAAAAATTAATACACGCTGGAGCGTCTCTTGAACTCATTCGGATGGGCTTTTTGATTTTTATCGGGTTGCTAAAAAAATAAATATCTTATAATTTTTAGAAAATTTTTAAAAACATATTTCAGAAACTGAATATTTTTAAAATATTTTTATTTTTTAGAAAATAAGATATCTTATAATTTTTACAAAATTTTTAAAAATATATTTCAGAAACTAAATATTTTTAGAATATTTTTATTTTTTGGAATATTTTAAAATTAAAAATATATTAGCAAAAATTGGGCCTAAGATATTGGGCTTCGGGTAATGTGGATCTGTGTTGGGCTAGGACTTGAAATTCCCGCTAAAAGACGTTATAGAAGTCAATAGTGAGAAATTAGTTGTTTCGATTGTTAGGGTAAGTTGGAAAATAAATGATTATATATGATGCTAATAGTGATTAACAATATTAAATGAATGATTATATATGATGCTAATAGTGATTAACAATATTAAATGAATATACTTCGCTGTTTGCTATGATCATCACAAAAAACAATTGGAGCCGGCAACAGCTGCTTTGTATATTTAATAATGGCCGGCTCTTTCTCCCTCTCTCTCTCTCATGAGACTTGCGATGTCAAAGTAATCACAGCTTCATTGCCTCGAACAAGTTTTGTGGTTCATATACTTGAAACAATCTTCATTAATACTGAGATTATTCACCATATACAGTAAGAGACCTATCTTTGCATACACACTTGCAATCTTTTCTTTTTCTCATTAAAAGATTGTTAGCTAACATGTATTAGTTTATGAAGACTAAAACATTATTCTCTAAATTAAATTGACGGAATTACTTCACTTTTTTTTGGGTTGAGATGGAACTATTGCTCACATTGATAGACCTAATAACAGAAAAATGAGGGGAATTTGAAAATCTTGTGCTTGCTGTTTATTTGGCTTTGATGGAACTCACTTGAGATACCTCTACAAAGTAAATATGTTTCTTTTAATTTCAAATACAATTGCTAATCTCCTTTTATTTTCTGCATTTTCATAACAATTGGCAGAAACCTATCTCAGATGATTGTTAGTAGCTGTTGCTCTTTCTGTTGATCAGAAAATTGTTATCTCAGATTGACTTAAAGATGGCAAGAGACTTTAGGTTCATAACAGACCAGAAGGATGTTGCAAGGTTCCTGATCACCACTGTGGATAGTTTTTTGCAAGATAGGTTGATTGATAAAGAACGAAGAACCCTACACAAAGAACAATGTGCTGAGAGATTAGCAGCTGAAGATGGGAGCTATGACAAGGATATGGAGGTTCGATACTCTGATCAAGCTGTATTAGCAAATTTAGATTGGGGAATTGAAGCCCTTGAAGAAGCTATCAACACTGCCAATATGGAGACGAAGTTGGCACGGCTAGATTATGCAGAGAAGATGCTGCAAGTGTGCGCCATGTTGAACTCCAACCAAAGAACAGCTGGAGTTCCCAATTTTTACCTCTCCGCTTGGGCCCATCTTAACCTTTCATATCTGTGGAAATTGCGTAACAATGTTAACAATTCAGTTCATCATGTTCTTGAGATGTTCATTGTTGATCCTTTCTTCTCAAGGATTGATTTTGCTCCTGAACTATGGAAAGATTTATTTCTGCCACACATGGGCTCGATTGTTGGGTGGTATTCTGAGGCAAGGCACAGGCTAATGATGGAAATTGTTCCTGATTGTGCTGATTTATCATTTACAGCTGACTTGGATCAATTCTTCAATGAGTCACTGGTCTTTTCAATGAGGCCCGATCAACTGGAAAAATTGCAAAAGCTTGAGCAGCTTTACGGAGAATCATTGAATGAGAACACTCGGCTTTTTGCTAAATACTATGAGGATTGCTTGAGCTCTGATTCTACAACAAACAAGAAGATGATTCCAATGTTGCCAATAGCAGAGCCGCCAATGACTCCTTTGCATGAGGTTAGCAGATCGATTCCTGATTATGTGAAATTTGGCCCCATCTTGCCTAAGAGTGCTGGTTTTTCTCCAGTTGTTGGATCTAAACATGCTGCAAGAGAAGCAAGCAGGTTAGTATAATCCTCACTAAATTTTACACTGTTACTATTTGAGCAAGGGCAGTAAATGGAAAATTTTCTATGAATGTGGATGATCGTGCTATTTTACAGTAAACAGAAGTCCGTAGTCAACCTCTAATGTATTTATGTTACTTTGAATGTGGCTTTGAGCAGATTTAAAACAGGCTCAACTCTCTCACAGAATTCGGCAGCGTCTACCATATGGGATCCTCAGGTATTTGAGAAATTTAAACTATTATGGCTCGTATTTATTAGTGAAAATTTATTTCACTAGTAAGTTCCATACTATTTTATTATTCAAGTAATTATGTATTTGGTAAAATATGAATAGCAGTGTAATTGCTATTATAAGGTCTTAGCTATAAGAACATTATAAATAGCTGTAATAATCATCCTTGGGACCATCTTTGAACCTAGGCGCACATATCTAATGTGTTTGTTCATTGTGCTTCTGCTATCATAAACCATATTTATAAAATTATAATGCTAAAAATAGTTTTTATTTTGAGGTTGTTATTGCTTCTAGTAGCACATATCAAGTACAGGTTTTGGAAATTTCAAATAACCAAAGCTGTATTCTTGCTCAATATGTCAGGAGACTGTGCTCGAGGAGAACGAGGATGATTCTGACTGTGAGCCTAATGATGGTGATTTGGATTCTGAAGATCAAATTCATAAGTTGGATACTCTTATCAACATGAAAATGAAAATGACTGAGAATAAGGAAATTGGTACAGGCATTAAGTCATCTAAATCAAACAGCCAAAAACATTCTCCCACGTTCTTCTCCCCAGTAGATTCCCCAAGAAATTTAGTTTCTTCTTCAAATACAGATGTGCATCCCAAAAGAGAATCCGCCCCTCTTTTGCGGCTTCTGTCCACTCGCGTCAGGGATTCTATAGCTGCCCCTTCCTTGCCTGTTTCTCCACGTCTGAGTAATTATAACAGCATTAGCTCACCAGAATCAGATGGAGATGTAAGAGTGACTTGAGATTTTGATGATCATTTAATATTGCAATTGGAAGTTGCAATGTTTGTTTTATTACTAATACTTGCTTTGCAATATAGGATCAGCAGAAAAATGTTGGGAAAAACTATAACCGAACACGGAGTATCAGTTATGATAATACGAACAGCCAAGTACTGGAGAATAGGTAGCCAAAAATGCCTTTTGTTGTTACAATAATGCTTTGGGATGCTGTCACAGTAGTGGTGCTATTCTCTGGCCTTGCACCATCGGTTAGCACATCTTGAACAATGTTCTGTTTATTTATCCTCTAACAAATTTCAAATCCTTTGCATGATGCAGTTCTCTTAATGAAAGTGATGAAGTAAGACGGAGTTCCATTTCGCTCCCCATGTCTGATAGGTTGCCTTCTCGTTCAAGGCCACCAAAAGATTTTGTTTGCCCTATCACAGGTCAGCTGTTTAATGACCCAGTTACCCTTGAAACTGGTCAGACTTTCGAAAGAAAAGCAATTCAAGAATGGCTAGGAAGAGGAAATACAACATGCCCCATTACTCGGCAAGCTCTATCTGCAAATTCACTGCCCAAAACAAACTATGTTCTGAAGAGGCTCATAACATCTTGGAAAGAGCAATATCCTGATCTTGCTCAGGAATTTTTGTACTCTGAGACACCAAAGAGCTCATTCAGCGCCTCCCCCATAAAAGAAACTTCATTGGCATCCACTCCCTCCAGAATGTTTAACTTTCGCAATCAGAATCATACAGATAATCTCATAAACCACAGGAGCAAAAGATTTATGCAGTCAGCAGTATCTATGTCACCAACTAGTGTAATTTCCCAAGCCACTGTTGAAAAAGTCATCAATGGGTTAAAACCACATGTTTCATGTCTTTGCACTTCAGAAAACTTACAAGAATGTGAAGCAGCAGTTTTAGCGATAGCGAAATTGTGGAAGGACTCAAAGGGTGACCCTGGGGTTCATTCATATTTATCCAAACCAACAATTATAAATGGGTTTGTAGAAATTCTATCAGCTTCACTGAATAGAGAAGTTCTCAGAACATCAATTTACATTCTATCTGAGCTGCTATTTTCAGATGAAAGTTTTGGAGAGATTCTAAGTAGTGTAGATTCTGATTTTGATTGCCTGGCTGCTTTGCTTAAAAACGGGCTAGCTGAAGCTGCTGTTCTCATATACCAATTGAGGCCAGCATTTGCCCAGCTTTCAGCTCACAATTTTATACCCTCCCTTGTCCAAATAATCCAGATCAAAACTGAAGATCCGGATTATTTTCAGTTAGTAATAGAGCCCAAGGACGCTGCCGTAGCAATGCTTGAGCAGATACTTACAGGAGGAGATGAAAACAGCCTGTCTGTTAATGCATTTAGTGTTATTTCTGCAAATGGAATTCCAGCGCTGCTCAAGTGTTTGGATAGGGTGCAAGTAAGAAAATCCGTTGTTTCCATACTTCTATGTTGCATGCTTGCTGATAAAAGTTGCCGGAACTTCATAGCAAGTAGAATTGAACTATATCCTGTTCTTGAGTTATTTCATTCTGGAAATGATAGTGTGAGAAGCTTATGCATAGATTTTCTCTCAGAGCTAGTTCAACTAAGCAGGTACCCCTACACATCCATTTCCTAAATCAACTATTTTCTTGTCATCAACTTAATGTATTTTATGTGAAATAAAAAGATAAAATCAAGAGAATATAGTTCAAATAACATTTATTTAAGAATTAATTTGGACAGATAGTCGTACGATTATTCCAAAGCTAAATACTATGACTATTTCAAATGACTATCCGTCCAAATAGATTATAACATAATAAAGTCAAATTTCCGAGTCCTCTCATTAGTCAACATTTAATTCCACTTTTTTTTTGTTTCTTTTTTGTCTCCAAGTTAATATATTTCACTTGCTTCAAAGGATGTTACTAGAATCATATCAAGGCTTCCCTGATATGACTAATTTCACAGCTCTATTACTGATTAAGCCAGAAGAAATCCACTTAACATGCACTTGTTATATTTGTTTAGCTTACAGGTTTAAGGCTTTAACATGCCTTCTTCCACGCAAATCAAACATGCACCTAGGTGTTTATTTTATTATGCTTGCTTAAAACAGATTCCAGCTCTGAAAGTTATTTTTCTTATGGTTTTCAGGAGGACATTCTGCAATCAGATCTTGCAGATCATTAGAGATGGAGGAGTGTTTAATACCATGCATTCCTTTCTTGTGTATCTTCAAATGGCTCCCATGGAGCAGCAACCTGCCATTGCCGCTCTTCTTCTTCAACTTGATCTCTTGGTCTGCCTTGATTCCTTGTCCGCAGCAAATACTTTCTCATTAACAAACTCAGTATACATTAACAGCCATCTAACCATCGGTTCATATGATTTAAAAATTTCCAGGTTGAGCCACGGAAGATGAGCATTTATAGGGAAGAAGCTATAGAGACACTTACTGAAGCACTTCACAAAAGGGACTTCTCTAATTCTCAAATGATGGCTCTAGAAGCTTTAATATCTCTTTCTGGACGTCTTACTTCATCTGGAAGGTCCTATATGGAAGCCTGGCTACTTAAGATTGCAGGGTTTGATCAACCTTACAATGCTTTAATGAAGGCAGAGGGACTGAAGAGGGGAGAAAATGATTTAGTGCAAACAATGGTTTGCATTTATGTTGTTTAAGTTGATATTCAGCTGGGTGACATTCAATCTTATGCATTCCTAAATCTTAACATTACTTCTGTACAGGAAGATGAAGAGAAAGTTACAAGTTCTTGGGAGAAAAGGGTAGGTTTTGTACTTTGCAATCATGAAAAGGGTTCTATCTTTAAAGCTTTAGAGGAATGTTTCAAGAGTAATTCCTTGGACGTGGCAAAGTCATGCCTTGTCATTTCCACATGGCTCACATACACGCTTTCAGTTCTTCCTGATACTGGTGTAAGAGAAGTTGCTCGTGAGTCATTGCTTGATGAATTTATAAATGTTCTCCAATCATCAAGAAACATGGAAGAGAAGATTATGGCGGCCCTTGCATTAAAAACTTTTGCTAGTGACTCAGGTAAAATGAATGTAGAATAACTTGTAAATTCTTCACAATATATCTGTACAATAATCACTAACTCAAACTTCAAAAATCTGAAGCTTCACTTGAGGAGCTGGGAAAGTATGCAAAATGCATCTATAAAACTTTACGAAAATTCAAGAGAAATTCACCTGTGATTTCTGATGTATTAAAATCCTTGATGAACTTGTCCACTGTCAGTGCAGTAAGTGGGGAACCATTTTGTTCTTTCTTTTCATAATATAGTTATATGGATGAACTTATTGATTCCTATATTCTGTAATTTAGACAGAATTGTGGCATTGTACTGAAGTGGTCCAGTTGGAATCATCTGCAAACGGTGAAGTTCTGTCATTGCTTCATCTCAAAGGTCGTGTTTTAAGCAGCCATTCTGATGGAACCATAAAGGTGTGTGGATCTATATCTGCCTTCTATTGTCTCTGCTTCGCATGCCTGCACTAATGCTATTAGCTCTTGCATATGCATATAAACATACATGGGATTCATGGGCAACAATGTAGACAAGTGACTGTATGCCTTACTGATAGCTTTATGTTTAGGTTTGGGATGCTGGGAAGAGAGTTCTGAGGCTAATTCAAGAAGTTCGTGAACACACAAAAGCTGTCACGTGCCTCTATGTTGCATTGTCTGGTGATAAACTGTATAGTGGTTCCTTAGACAAAACAATTCGGGTAAGTCGCCTCATAATGCAAGACACATCTATCTCTTTTCAAGAAAACAAAGTAGATTGCAAGTCATGTTTCTTGCCAAACCAGTTGAGCCTGCAAAGTGGCAGCACGATCTTGACCAGTGATGTGGATTTAATCACAGAGTAAAGGCAATGTTGAAGAAGTTTGGCGTTATCCTTTGAATAGATCAAATCATTTTTTCTTTTGGTCTTCAAAAAACCTGCACAAAAGTACAATTTTTAACATAAAAAAGAATTATGTGCATACACATGCACACTTGTGCTTCTTTTTGTTTGCGTTCCATTTATTTAATACCTGAGACAAAATGTCGCGGCCCACACTAGACAAACAAGAAGCTCAACAAATGGACGAGTAGTTGTAATAAGCCCTTCCATTCACACTTCCAATCAACCTTTGTAGGACTTGATAAGGTTTTTTCTTTCTTATTTTATTCATTTACAGGTTTGGGCAATCAAGCCTGAAGAAATTCACTGTGTTCAAGTTCACGATGTGAAAGAAGCAGTTTATGAATTGACAGCTAATGCTAAAGTCGCATGCTTTATTTCTCAAGGAACTGGAGTCAAGGCAAGTTCTTTTTTTTTTTTTTTTGCATTTGAACAATTTGAATGGAAAAGGATATCCTTCTGGGAAAAAAAAGGAAACTGCAGTATTTGGCAGAACAGTTCTGATAAAAATTGTCATTACAGGTGTACAATTGGTCTGGGGTACCAAAGCATGTAACTTTTAACAGAACTGTGAAGTGCCTTGCTATGACAGGGGACAAATTATATTGTGGCTGCTCTGGTTACAGTATCCAGGTAAGCATTCGCTCCTTTGTAACAAGTTGATTTTGACTAACTCCTAAAATTTGTTTCTGAGCCATCCTTCTCTTTGTACCAACAAATTTGTTAAAATTGATAAAAAATCAAAAGGAGGTGGATTTGTGCAAATTGACATCAACCACATTTTATTCTGGTACAAGAAAATTATTGGGGAAACAAATTATACAGTCCCTGCATATAATTGATGGTCTTCTCTTGGCTGGTGGCTCATCAATTGATGGAACGGCAGGAAAGGTAAAGTAACAACTTTTTTTTTCTTATTATTTATGATACAAGGTTTTGATGAGGTTTAGAATGATTTTATTTCTCTAAAAATTATAGCCCAAAATTGCACTGAACAAAGAAGGAGAATTCATATAGTCGAATCTAACTCATTCATTAGTTGAGTTGAGTTGTTTATGATACAAGTTTTTTGTAATTCAGGAGACTTTCTGATTTTACTTTCTTCATGCCCACAGGTATTTTCTCACTCCACAAAAGCAGCAATGGGATCATTTTCAACAGGACTGGACATTCTCCGAATAGTTGCCAACAGTGACTTCATATTCACAGCTACAAAATGTGGGATCATTGAAGTTTGGTTAAAACAAAGAGTAACAAGAGTTGCCTCCATTAAAATGATTGGTGGGGGGCACTCCAAAATCACATCTTTAACAACTGATATTGATGGAGGAATGCTCTATGCTGGTTCTTCTGATGGCAAGATCCAGGTTAGAAAAACCACTTGATACACACTGATATCTAGTGATTTTAGCTAAAAATAATGGGAAAATTATGCTTTTTACCCAACTTTTTAAAATCTTTTTATGTTTTATCAGGGATTTGGTAAATTTATAAATTAATAAAAATTTTAATAAATTTAAAACTAATCAATTTTTTAATTTTTTCTGACAATTTTATAAAAAAATAATCTATTTTTCCATTTATCACTTATTTTCTCTTGGCTATGGTTGCAGGCTTGGGCTATGGACTAAAGAATTATGTCAAATTTGTATCACTTAAACATTTGTAAATCATAAGTGTCAAAACTTTTTACTTCTCCATAAATCCCATAATTCTATAGTTGAATGTCATACAAGAATCCTTTTTTTGTTGTAAATGATATTAGGGAAAATTGTTACTGCAAATTAATTTAATTAACTAATTTATTTTTTAAAAGTTAAAAATATCTCAAAATTCATCTGAAATCAATAAATCGAAAATCAATTCTTCCATTTTATATATAAATATTAAAAAAATAACTTTTTTTAAAAATTATAATAGTTTTCACTTATTTACTTTAAAATTATTACCTCAAAATAAAACTACACAACTAATTTTTTTTAATTTGTTATTACAATCTTAATATTACAAGAGAGTTCTGCTAAAAAGTTTGATGTTTGAAGAATATTTATAAATTTAATTCCAAATATCAAATGACATTGCGGAGGCTCCGAGATTTGGAGCCCACAAATTCTGATAAGGCACTCAGAGTGAAAAGGACTATGAAAATCTAAACAAGAAATTTCAAAGATCTTACAAACTCAAAAAAAACACAGATATCCTCATCATGCCATTTATTTTTTCTTTTCAAATCAACAATTAAAATTTAAATTAAAAATCAACGGTGGAAGATGAACAAGCATTCAGTATGAGTAGGAGGTTTGTTAATCCTGTCATGAAATTAATCGGGTAATTTCATATTTTTCATCACCATGCTTCATTCAATCGCCATCGTTGATAATATTGAATAAAAAGCTAATTAGGGAGAGAATAAGAATTAAAAAAAAATCAGAGATTAAACCATCAGAAAATTAGATCATTGCATCAACGGCGACACTTGACGTGTCTCTCAGACGACCGTCGTGAGAGATTTTAATCCAATTTCATCACTTGATCTCTTAATCCTCTGAGAAAATTGTAAGAAAAACATCGGAAAGAGAACAAGAAAACGAATGAAGTAAGAGAACTACGAAAATGAACAGCCTGACGTCGATTAGATTAATCAAACTGCTGAGAGTGATGAACCGACGATTATATATAGCGCCTGTGAGTTTGTGTTTAGGGTTTTTATTCTTTTGAAATGGCAATTATGTCCCTGCCCTTCGTGATTCAAATTGTACATTAGAAGTGAAACGATGTCGTACTCTGCAACCTTAGAAACGCCAAGCAAGTTAATATTTATTTATGAACTTTTATTACAAATTCCATTTTATGGATAAACTTGTAAAATAAAAATAAGATGGATTTGATAATTATTATTTTACCAAGATCAAATTTTAGTTTTATTTTTGATAGCTATAAAATCATCTAATTGTCCTTGTATAAGTTATAAATTATTTTTCTACGTTTCTCTTTTTGTTATTTTTCAATGGTATATTTTTTTTGTTGTTGTCTAATGAAAATTAAGTTTATATTCTTTCTAAAAAAAGTAAAAATATTATTTCTATTAATTTTTTCTTTAAAATTTTAAGAAACTCAATTAGTATAAGATAAAAAAATTAAAAACTAATACAAAATTATTAGCTGAAAAAAACAAATAAATGGCTATAACAGTATATATATATATGGTCAGATATAACACTCTATATATTGGTCTTGCCTAAAAAAATAAAAAAACAACACTGTGTGTTGGTCGTAAAATACTGAAATCAACTATTCGTAAATGTAAAAAATAAAATGAAATTTATTTACCGATAAAAAAAGAAATTTATGTAAATTTTTTAGCGTGGATCATTATTAAATTCTTATTGTTCGAGCAGGCCATGGCTGAGAAATGTAACCCACGGCCCACTGCACAGTCAATTCTCTCATTAAAAGAGGAAGTTCAAAGCTCAAGTCTCTTTCTCTCTCTTTGCGACCTGCGAAACGAATTTTCAATAGCTACAGCAGATTAATCGAACGCATAGAGTGCTAGTGCTAATACCAAAACGAGCCGCCCAGAAAATCTCTGCAAAAACGATGTCGTTTGACGGATTCCCTCCTTTCATCTCTTCTCAGCTCCAGTACCTTCTAAACCACTCTCCTCATTCGATCAGGGTATCTCTCTATTCATTTCCGTTGAAAATTTAGCTGAAAATGAATCATAATAATTGGAGTTGTGAAAATGAATCTCTAAATTCAGTTTTGATTTGTTTTGGGTAAGAATGGGTTACTCATTGGAATTAAAATAAATGATTTTTAATGCTTAATTTCAAAATATGTGCTTTTCCAGCTGCTGTTCGAACTAGGGTTTCGATCTTCAATTGAGGTTCCTAGGGTTTTACTATGCTTTGCAGGTTGAGCAGGTCTGGTCTGGTAGAAGGCATTCGCCTGGAAGTCTTGATCGGTTCACATTGCTCATCCCTTATTGCCTAGACTATCTCAAATGTTGGTTCTATTTTGATTACTTCAATTTAGTTTTGTTCAAATCTTGATTGGGACTCAGTTTGCTAAAATTATTAGTAGTTCTTTCATTGTAGGGGATATTATATACAATGCAGAATTTCCACTAATTGCGCCAGATGTTATATTTGGTCCTGAAGATGAAGACTTCCACCCATTTCATGTAATGGGTAATGAGGTGGACGATTCAAGGTTGATCAAGAACAGCTTGACTGATTGGAACAACAAAGATCCAAAACGGTTGTTGGCACTTATAGAGGAATTGAGGTATGGGATTTGAACTTTTTTTGAGTTTCTATTTTTGAAAAACCTATTGTCGTGATTTGTGATTGAGATTTTATTTCTATTATTTGTTGTTTTTAGGGATAAATACATGTCCTACCAGAAAAGGCGTGTAGGAGAAGTTGATGACGATAGGTTGAAGTTTGAAATTAGCACTATCTTAACTAGGGAGGTAATCTTTTTATGCAATGCTATTCTTGTGTTTGCAAAAAGGGAATGTTCACCTTTTGCTCTATGTACTAGTTCGGAATCATTTTCTTTACACTGTGAGCAAATTAATGAAGTTATAAGGGTTTGGATTAAGTTATCTGATAGAGTGAACCCCACACCAGGAAGCCCCTGGGCCCAAAGGACCACAGGCCCAACCCACAAGAGTCACTAGGGCCCTGTATGCCTCCCAAAAGACCGGCCTGTTAGGAGGAGCAACCCTTCCTTTTATAAGTTGGAAGTATTTCTCCTAACTTTCCAATGTGGGATTCTCTATCAATACCCCGCCCATGACGAACCGACGTCCACGGCGGTTCACCACCACGTCAACCTTCACCACCACGACGGGGCCATCTCGCCGGCGGGACTTACCTTCTGCCCTGTGGCACCCCCGGCGGGTTTACGGCCCGGCTGGTCTACCCACCGCCGTCGAATCCGGCAGGTCGGACCAAATGATAGAGTGAACCCCACACCAGGAAGCCCCTGGGCCCAAAGGACCACAAGCTCAACCCACAAGAGTCACTAGGGCCCTGTATGCCTCCCAAAAGACCGGCCTGTTAGGAGGAGCAACCCTTCCTCTTATAAGTTGGAAGTATTTCTCCTAACTTTCCAATGTGGGATTCTCTATCATTATCATCATATGTTCAAGTTGCCTTTCTTCACTAATTTTATCGTTTTCATGTGCTATTTCTATGGATACAATTCCGATAACATGGAGTCAAAACATAATTGCTTTATTTCTGTCTTAGTGAACTCCAATTATTGTGCTGCAGGGAATTGAAATGCATATGAGTTCAGGTGTTGAAAAGGTATTCTTTATGACAAACATGTTTGCATTTCTTTTGCTTATGTTTGTTAGCTGATAAGTGATTATGCTAGCTACTCAGCTGATAAGTGATTACTTGCTGATATGTTTTTGGTTTTTATGCCTTTGAACTTTAGCGTAGCCAGAGGAGGTCAAATTTGCAGTGCCTCTAATGGACATGAACATAAATAAAATGATACTTGCATGTCCTTGGAGACATCCACAAAAGATACACTTACAGGTGGCATGACCCTTCTCTTGCCTTTGTTTTATGGTTTATGTCTTCTCCTATTTTTCTTTTTTCCCTTTTTTGCTACCTCAGTTTCTTATGCTTTTACCAACTTTAATTGTTTTATGTGGATTTTGGTATGTTGCAGGTAGTATATCCTGTTGGTAGAAAGTATGCATCTGCTCCTTCAGCACCCCGTTTGAAATTAATATCTACTCCTGAATTGAAAGCTATACTTTCTATTGATGATGTTAAACTTCCTCCATGGTTGGATGGAATGTAAGCTACATTATTTTGCCCTTAAATATTGCTTATCCTGGTATTAGTTTCTTTGTATATGAAAACTTGGATAACTCGTACTTATAAATTATGTCTTTGGTGTACTTTCATCTGAAAAGGTGCTTGGCTGAATATCTTCCCCTTCTAGAAGAACTCCTTCAGAGACTGGTTTGCTTGTTTCTTTCATATGATGATATCTTTTTGTTGATATATTGTGTATTAAGTTTCATGCAATATGAAGTTTCTTTTTGTTTTATAGGTCTCAGATGCAGTTTCATTAATTGATGTGAGGAGGCGGCTTATTGAGGCATTAGCCCAGCTGTTTGGAAGACCACTAGAGGCTGATCCAGTAAGCCTGCTTGGACCCTTTTATATTGTCATTCATCTAAGCAACTGATTCTTCAAGGCTGGCACTTTTCATCATTGCCTTTTCTTGCAGGTTTTTTGCAGAAAATCTACATTTCTTGCTGCCTCTGGACCATTTACATTCCTGGTACCATGTGATTTTTAGTGAACCTTATTATTTGTGCATATGTCAAAGGAAGTTGATTGATGAAATATTCAAGTTTGTCCTTTTTGCAATATTGTTAGAGTGGGCTAAATGTGATTTGGTTATGATAGATGCTGTGATTTTAGGTCAATTTTAGTAATTGTGCAGCTGTATATTTGGAAATTTGGCTAAATAAGTTAGCTTAAAATGTATTATATATTTCATGGTGTTATTTTAATAATGATATGGTAAACTAGTTTCTTCAAATATTTGTAAAAGAATGGTATAACGATCATCGTAATTCTTGCTGTGGGTCTTTGGAAATAATGTGGAAGTTTGGAGGCGGATTGATATAAAACAGTATGCATCACCTCTCCCCTCCCCTGAACCTGCCCAAAAAATAAAGTGAAAAAGATGATTGACAATAAAAAGGTTTTGTAAATGTGCTTGGGAGAAGAATGTGTTTTTTCTTTCCCTGGTGATGGAATAGCTTGACCTTATTGGAGTTCAATCTAATAGCTTGTATGAATTTGTCCGATAGCTGTATGAATCTGTGATTGAGTTTTGTGGGTTCAAGTTAAATGAGAATATCTTTAATTTGATATATCAACTTGTCTAGCAATAGTACAAATATGCTATGCCTATGAGCAACTGTAGACTTGCAGTGCCCACTTTCTATTATTGGAGAAAGCCACATTGTGAGGGAGGTAGATGTTGCAGAACATTGGACATTTGAGGGAACCTTAATTCTCACTAGTTGAAGCGGGTTGAATTGTTGATAGTCGTAGGGGCTCCACGAGTGGGGGGAGGATTTCACTTCCTGTCTTTTAGTGCTACTTTCATTTGCTTCCATAATATTGAACTTGAGTTTTTTAATTTTTACAAGAAGTTATACTGCCTTTTTCTTTTTGGTTGCATTGTGATTGGTTCTTGTATATTTCTGTGGCTAAAAATTTTGAATTCATGAAACTGCAGGTGCATTTTTTTATTTCAACCCAGTTTCCAAAACAGCAGCCATCTCTGCTGCTTCAGAGTACTCAGGTGCTGATATTCTTTACTTCCAGTCTAGAATTTATTTATGGTGCTTTTGTCTATTTTATGCATAACAGAGATGTAAAAATTGGTTTAACCAAATTGTACGAGATTCTTTCATTTTCTTTTCTTTTTTTTTTGTGTTTCCTATGCTTTTGTTTGGAAAGGGGTATATAAATTATAAGTTACACAAATCAAATCTCTATGTATTACAATGTATATTTCTTTTGTCTATTTTATGCATAACAGAGATGTAAAAATTGGTTTAACCAAATTGTACGAGATTCTTTCATTTTCTTTTCTTTTCTTTTCTTTTCTTTTTTTGTGTTTCCTATGCTTTTGTTTGGAAAGGGGTATATAAATTATAAGTTACAAAAATCAAATCTCTATGTATTACAATGTATATTTTTATCTAAGAGCATCTGCTGCTTTGAGATCACCAAAATAAGTGCAGAAAATGAATTGTTTTGCCTAGGATCTCCATGAAGTATATTTTTTTTCTTTACTTGGTTGAATTATATATTGACTAGGCTGGTAGAGTTGACATTCAAAGCCTAATCTTTTGACTAAAGCTTGTTTGTACTGCCTATAACTATCAGCTTTACGACATCAAGTTGGCAAAGTGTGTGCAGATTTCACAGGAATCCTCTAACTAATTTGCCTTATTATTTCTTTATTTAATTTTAATAGCATTTCAATGCTCATGGGGCACCAGCGAAGTCGGCTCTTCTGACCGATTATCCATGGAGTCCAAGGTGGGAAATATCTCAAATGGCAGAGCGAATCTTGTAAGTTAAATTTATTCATATTTCTTAATCTTTGTTTCTGTTCATAGTAGTTAGTCCTTAATCACTTTCTGATACATTATTTTGCATGAATATATTCGATTAGTGACTTTTTGGTGGACGAGGCTTTAAACTTCAAAAGGTACTGCAATGAATCTCAACACTAGATCAAATCAGGGATCAAAGAGGTTGTCATTGCTGGACCCTTCATCATTCTAGCTGTGTAATTTTGACTAATTGAAACTCTTGTTGTTACCTGTCAAATATCATCGTAGATTGGATGATGGTGCCGTAGCTCCTGCTTGTTTTAATGCCTGGTAACCTTGTTATTCATTATAAAAAAAAAAATTGCAGATAACTAATTTATATACATTATTACAGTGAATTCATAATCCTAGTACAGGGCGACCACTAAAAAAGTTGGTAAAAGCATACAATAACCGTTGAAATGGGAAAAAGAGGGCTGTTACTGGCTCCATTGTTTCTATTGGTTTGAAAAATATTAAAATATTGAAATCATAATTCTTCCAATTTATAATTATTTTTATATATTAATAATTTAAATTTTTATAGATTTGTCGGAAAAAAGAAAAAAATTAAAAAAATTCAGTTTTTTAAAAATCTTTTTAAATTTATTAAATTTTATGATTAATTTAAAAATTTATTAGATCTTTGTAGTTTATTATAAATTTATTAAATATATGATAATTATGTAAATTTATTGTAACTTTATTATATAGTTAAAAAAAATTGAGTTTATTATATGTATAATAATTTTATTAGTTTATTACTACTTTTGTTTTATTTAAATTATCATTTTTATCAAAAAAAATATTTTATTTATATTGTCCTTTTATAAAATTAATAAAAATTAATTTTTTTAATTATATTATTATTAATGAGTTAATTAATATAGCGAGTAAAATATTTTTAATATTAATAAATTAATAATATATATTTTAATTTATTTAAAATAATTTTATATAATATTAAAAAAATTTAATTATTTTTTTAATAAATATGTATAATCGCGATAATTTAAATAAAATAGAGAGAATATAAATTTATTATATAGTTTATTATATATTTATAAAATGATTATAATACATATGATAAATTATATAGAAATTTTATAAAATATGGTGAGGTGGGTATTTTTTTTTTAAAATTGAGGCTTGTATATATATATGTATTACTTGAAGAAGTGGCCATTTGGTTTTGGCCTTTCGGGTCACTTTCAGACTTGAAGCTTCGTTGATCAAGCATCAAACGGCACGCTATCATTCATTATCTATTACCTATAATAACCACCGATATTTCTCAAAGTAACCGAATCCCTTATAAAGGTTTTGGACAAGTCATGGCTATTTGCTATTTCCAGTTTATCAACTCGACTTCTGCGTATTTTTACAGGTGGCAAACACGTAATACGTATAAGTGAAACAAAGTTTTTGTCTCTAATCAATGGTTGAGCACGGACACAGAAAACTAATTCGAATAATTAAATCTAGAATATTTAAAATTAAAAAATTCAGCGATTTTTAATTTTTTTTCTATTCAAATTATATCAATTTTTATAATATGAAATAATTTTAAAGATTTTATCATATCCCGATCGAAAATTAGATTAAGTATACATCTTTGCTAGATCTCTCTCTCTCTCTCTCTCTCTCTTACCTGCATCATCATCTAATTCTAAGCCACGGGCAAGTAAATGTCTTCTTCTGTGATCATAGCATCCTGCAACATTTTTATTTATTTATTTTTTAATTTTTAATTTTGGATTTTAGATTGAGATTTTTTCAAAAATACATTAGAAAAAATAAAATTATTTTTCAAAAATATCCATTTTTTCTTCTCTCTTTGAATGACACTCTTTTTTCAACTTTTAGTTTAAAGTTACCCTTTTCTCTTTTTAAAAAAAAATTCAATTTTAACTTTTAATTTAAAAATACCCCTTTTAAAATATATATTTTTAATATATATTTAATTTATTAAAATATACACCATCTTTAAAGATATATATTAAGTGATATGATAAAAAAAATAAGGTATTTAAAAAAAATTTTAAAAAGGGTTCAATAAAGTTTAATTTCCTCTTTTAGATATATTGGCCCATTGAGCATGAAAAGGAACAGAGTCTACCTGTCTCAGAGAACTATCATAATTGAGAGTGAGACAAACAGAATCATATTTGCACACAATAAATATTACATTCATTCCTTCAAAATTAAATAGTTGATGGCGATTATTTAGGTCCATAAATTGACCAAAACAAATCAAGCGAAAAAAAAAACAACAAAGTTACAATGCTGCAAGAGAAGAAAAAAAATCTGCAGCATTGCAAATTCAATGAAAAATAATAATGAAAAATGTAAAATGAAGAGCTGGTATACATTTAGCAGACCATTGCTTTGCTACATTCATGGAGGAGCATGGTGCCATCCAGTTATTGCTTTGAACAGAGTTTAGCTGCTACATATCCTTGTCCCACTTAGAATGTACCCTCCAAATGCACTCATCTGCATGCATGGATGAGTTCTCGAAGGAAGAACCTGAATAGTAACCCACAAAATGGTTCAAAAGAAGGAAGAACATTAACCCACAAAATGGTTTAAAAATGATTTACCAATGAAAGAACCAGACCTGATATTCACGTAGCCAAGGTTCTGATATTTGCAAACCAATTGCCATTTTCCCAAGCTGTAGATTATGCATGCAGGTTGCAAGAGGCTGCATTAAAAAACTTTCCCAAGTCATTGTCGGCAAGCAAGCGAAATTTTATCCCTCTAATTTCATTGCTGTTAGTATGCAAATAAGAGATTGAGATCACACTAATATACGATACTTAGGATTGAGGAATTAGTTTCCAAGAGAGGTGACGAATAGTACAGTATGAATTTAAAGATGCAAGAATGCCACACAGAAAGTTGCAGGTCCATAAGGCCTTTTATAATGCACACATGTGCAAATTTTATAAAACTATCTATTATTTACAAAAAAAACTGAATTGAACATCTTATTTATTTATTACTGAACCCAAACTGATTTATGACGGACAGCTAGTTCAGTTTGCTCAGGTCAAATGGCTTTGACAGGCTATTGAACAGCCCTCTGCAATCTTTCAACTTTACATAAAAAGAAAAAAAAAATCAGAAAACAACTGAAAAAAGAAAGGTTGCCAAGAAAGGTAATAAATGAAATATTTACTGACAGGACAGCAGACTAAAACAGAATGAAAGTGTAAATATGTCTTAAGGAAATGACCTGAAGATACTGATGGTAGATAGCAAATGGAGCTGAATATGATAGAAGCGGCAAGAGATCTTCAATTAAGCTCCAAGGATCCAGTTCCGGAGCTGCAATTACCAGACTGCATACAGTTCGAAATTACAGTTATTGATACAGTAGAAAACTTGAAGTAAAACTGATAAGAATGCCAACTGTGCATGATAGCTACCTTGAAAAACCATTTTCCTTCCATAATTTCAAGGCTTCATGGGATGCCCTTTCTCCTGCTTTAGGGACTTTGCTCAGTTTACTTGCAGGAGAAACAGTAGGATTGGGATCTTGACCACCAGCCTCATGCTCTGATGCCTGAGTTATTTCTTCCATGTTGATTGATGAAGTTTGTCCCTACATGTTAGCATTCTGAAACATTTAGAAGGCTGCAAGATACGATCAAGTACTGGCAAAGCAAAAAATAGTTTACATTTGACTCCACTATAGGGGCATCTTCATGTTCACCAATTCGCTTAGAAGTTTCACCTTGTGCTAAACAGAGGTCATTTAGAGAAGCCCGCAAAATCCTTAGAACCAGAAAAAATATGGGTTACCTACTTATCTTAAGTGAAATACTTGTATTTACATTGGATGTATGGTATACACACACAACGCAAAAGAATTTTTTAAAAAAAAAGTGAGTGGAAAAATATTCTAAAAATAACACCCATGTCAAAAGAATACATCAAAATAAAAAAATGAGACAACACTCTGAGCCCACTGCATCCAATAAGGACTCAGCAAGGAATGCACTGAACATAATATATCTCCAATTCAGCTACTAGGGATGGCATGTTATATCAAATGAATAATAAGGGAAGGTTAATTGCTACTCTTTTTTAGTAGTAGAAAAATAAGATTCCCAATCTCAAAGACCCAGCATATGATTGATTTTATTTCAGTTTCAGAACTTCCAAATCTGATAAATATAAAGCAAGACAAACCTTTTGCAAATGTCATTACTGAAGTTGAACATTCTCACTATATCCATGGAATGTGGTGTATTTCCAAGATATGTATTGCACACATAGCTAGTGCCTGTTAAACAAATAATATCATTTAAAACCAAAAATTAAATCATCAAAATATAGCAGATAATCCAAGATAATACAGCTAACAAGACCAGCTTCATGTAATGACCTTCATTATGATTTTGGAGAAGGTACATAACATAACAAGGAAATAAATTAAACAGCAGTAGAATGGACACTGAACTAGACAATTATATCCTTTTCATGAACCATAACTAAAATGTTGATTTCATTGTTTCTTGTAATTGTCACAGCAGTATTTTCTTAAGTTCATAAATTAAAACAGCTTTCCAAATCTACAGAATTATAAGGGGTTTTCAGGTTAGAAGATAAAGCAAACCTCCCAAACGCTCAGCCAAAGCACCAGTAAGAAGGCCACCAACCATATCCACTACCAGGATATCAGAGGTGGCAGTAACATTAGCCATTGAAAGCAGAAGAGACAATGCATCTACTCTCAGGAAACTGAAACAGCAGAAAATGAGTTGTAAATGAATTCCAGGCACAGAAAAAAATTAAATAACCAAAATACACTAAACAAGCATCTGCATCTATATGACAATTGGCTACCAATAACCTATTGATTAATATAGAACTATGTTATTTTTTATTCCTGAAGATCTGAACTTTCAATTGGAAAACAGTAAACTAATTAACATATTCACTCCGCATGTTCTCCATCTTCTGATGATCAGTTCAATACCACTTGTTATTCTTTGACTCCATGTTCTTACAAGGCCATAATTTACATCCAGGATTATAGACTACTAAATGCAAGCAGGAAACAAATGATTAGACTTTGCAGGCCAAGAAATTATAGTTAACATGTTGCATTAGTACGTCAGAATATATAGAAGCAACAAATGAATAACATTACTATTCATTGCTTCGCTAATATTTTTATAAAAAAAACCAGTGTTTTCCTTATTTTCCCTCAGGTGGTAAAGGAATCAACTTCCAAAGACATACCCACAGTGCTGGGTCAGTAATTCCTACGTAATGGGAATAACTTCAAAAGATGCTTCTTTCATCAGCAAATTGAAAAGGCATACACAAAGGAACGGCTTTCATGCATAGCCATTTACCCTTCCACAAACAACAGCTCAAATTTTATAAAACACAGTGAAATCAATATAAATCAGGAAATGAACATAAAAGCTTACCCGATTCTAGCAGGATATTTCTTGAAATATGCCTCACATATGCTGAAATGAACAGCAAAAAATTATGCCAGTACGTCAGGTAAAGATATCCGTAATCTCAAAACACCAAAAGGAAATAATATGTCAACTATATCTCCTTGCTCAATGTTACAAAATAAAAAAATAAAATAAAATCACAGAACATAAAAGTAGATTGTACCTTCGAGTAAATGGTCGCCTAAGGAGTACTCTAGGCGCATACTTTTTCTGTTTCTTAAGCCTATATTTCTCCTGAAAACAAACAGGGCATCAACTTATATTTACACTGAACGTTTTCTGGCACCACAAATTTCACACTGAACAACAAGCTTACTTGCGAGAATAATGTTTTCTTCTCAAATGTAGAACTATTAGCGATGAGAGCTTCAATTATTTCATCGCCTTTGGCACCCTGTCTGTGCAAAAGATGTCACAAATTCTCAAGAGAAACATCTTGAAGAGTCAAAATTACACCTTATGGTTAAATGCTAGAAATATAGTAATAGCTTCAACAACAAGTAATTCATTTCGGCGACCTTCGCATTGACGGAAACCTCACCTTTGCATTGCATCTATGTCATCGCAAGTAAGGCCTTGAGCTTTATTATTATCAATTAATGCTCGATTGTCTTTGGATTCATCAGTTATTTCACATTCGCCTTTTTCTTCAGCATTGTTGCCTAGAGAGGAACATCAAAATGTAGGCCGAGCAAAAAGCACTTAATTGCAAATATTCAACATTTTTAACTACAAAGTGATACAAGATAACTAATCAAGGGTTCAACTAGCTAGCTCAATCAATTTTGGAGAATCAGAAACAAAAGGAAAGCATAAGAAAGTGAGAATGTCAAACCAAACAGATGAACATAAGCTGAAGCGCAAACCTTCTTCGGAGGGAATAAACCGAGATAAAAAGGGCCCTTCCTTTCCACTGTCAACTTGAAACAAAGAACCAAAGGGGCACCCAATCAAGGGCCGCAAAGATAAATTCTTGTTGCCAATTTTCAAATTCCTACAAAATTTTCGAAAATTCATCAAAACACTATAAAATTACAGACCAAAAAAAAAAAGAAAAATAAATAAATATATATATATATAGTACTGGAACACTTACGAGCCTGGTGTGAGACGAGCAAAAACGAGACGGTCGCCGTCGTTAATATCGAGCAAGACACTGCAACTCTCCCATGTCACTCTAGGGTTTTGAAATGAATCAGAGCGAAGGTTATTATTCTGGGACATATTTGTCCCTTATTGCTCAACAAAAAATAAATAAATAAATAAATAATCAAAAGAAGGACTGCGCGCTATTGGAAAAAGACTAGGTTTTTGAAGCAGAAAATAATGGAAGTAACAGACATTTGAACTGACTGTGCGAACTGCGAAGCATAAAACCCCACGTCTGAGGGTTTAACTGTTAAGTGGAGCGGAGAAAGATGAGATTATGGGTTTCAAAACTTTTAGTTAAGCCCAGTTTGTTGTTAGTTGCTCGAATCAGGCCTGTTTATTAGCATCCCTGACCAAACAACATTACACGAGGGTGCGCAAATTTATCGAAACCGACCGAATTCGATTTAATAGAATATATTTTGATTGAATTAAGTCAATTTATATTATATATATTTAGATAAAATTAGACTAAAATTTTAAAAAAATTTAAATTCAGTAGGATGATCGAATTGAGAATTATTTTTTCGATTCAATCCGAATCCGACCAACACATATATATATTATACATATATATTTATAAATTATAATATATATTATAAAAAATCAATCTGACCCGACTCGAATCAACCCGACAATAAATTTTTTCTATATAATATTTATATGTTAGTTATATTTGTAATATTTATTATAATCCGATCGAATTTCAGTGAAATTGAAAATTTGCGAGTCGTTCGAAAATATATATAGATTCGATCAAATTTAATTTAATTTATATATATATATACAGATTTAATTGGGTTGAAATATACTCTTAACTCTATCAAATCCGACCAATATTTATCCCTAATTAGATCATCGGGCTTATGATTTATCGAATATTTTTTTAGGAATCTTTACATTTTTACAAGACAAAACATCAATATGCTACACTTACAACATTTTTTCAAATTATAATTTTATCAAAAAAAATTTAGGTCTCTTTATATAAATATAAGAAAAAATACTAAAAAAAACAATTAAAAAACTGTCTTTTCCAAAATAGCAAAATTCAAATAAAAAATTAAAGATCAAATCAAATTTTAAATCAAAAAAAATCTACTACAAATAAGTTTCCTTATTATAAATAGATTATATTAAATATATATAAATATAATTAATCATATTTTCATTTTATGATAAATTTAAAATAAGTTTAAAATACGTTTACTATACATACTTTTTAATATAACAGATATAAACTTTATCACGATGGATAAAAATAAATGTCAATAAAATCTTATAATAAATAAAACAACATACAAAATTAGAGTTAAAGAAAAAAAGCTATGTATTCATTATATACAAAAAATAGAATATATTAAATATATATAAATATAATTAATCATATTTTTAGTTTATGATAAGTTTAAAGTAAGTTTAAAATATATTTATTATACATACTTTTTAATATAAAAGATATCAACTTTGTCATAATAGATAAAAATAAAGGTTTATAAAATTTTATAACAAATAAAGTAATAAAAAATGGAGTTAAAAATAAATAACTACGTATTCATTATATACAATAAATATATTATATCAAATATATATAATTATAACTAATTATTTATTCAGTTTATGACAAGTTTAAAATAAATTTAAAATATATTTATTATACATTTATTTATTTAAAATTTTACCAGCATCATATTCATCAATTCAATATTCAACAACACCCGCCTTACTCAAAATTATTTTCTCTTAAATTTAACAAAATTCTGTACGTCATCACCAAAATTTATTTTTTTCATTTTTTATCAATTTTCTATAGCTTAGGTTTCTTTAACTTTTTCATAATTTGCAAAATGCTATGAGTATGAACCATATCCTAAATATGATAAAAATTGAAAACAAAAAAAATGAATGGCATAATCATACAAAAGAAAAAAGGAAAAAAAATTAAAGAAAATAAAAATATACACGCAAAATCAAATAAAAAATTATAAGCATAAAAAATCATAATATAAATAAATAAAAGACATAAAATTCAAAAACTAAAAAAAAACAACAATAATGCTTATTAATCTGAAAAAATGCTAAAAACTACAAATAACAAAAAAATAATAGTGAAAAATAAAAAAAAAGTAAAAGAATTTGAAAAAACTCAAAAATATAATATGAGCAACTATAAATCTGATAAAAGTGAAGAAAAAACAAGTTGTAGTAAAAATTATAATACTGCCCATTGCAAAAATGAAAATAGAAACTTTAAAATGGTAAAACGCGTAATTATTTCCTTTTTTATAAAACTGCAATAAAAAAAATATAAAAAATTTCAAAATTTATCATATAGATGAAATTATGCTTTTTTATTATCATATTTTCTAAAATTTTTATTTTTATTGAAATTTATTAGTTAACTTATAAAAGTATATAATAAACTCATAATAATATAATATTATTAAATTTATAAAAGTCATTATATATATAAAGTAATAATAAATTTTGTATATACTGTACCATACTAGTAAATTTATAAATTAATTAAAAATTTTAATTAATTTAATAAGTTAATAAATTTATAATATTATAAAATTTTTATGATAAGTTTATAAAAAGCCCTAAAATATAAAAAGCTAGGCAATGAAAATCCAAATGACATAATACATTTACCCAACCTGCGTTCATTTAATTTCAAATATATCACTCCGACAAGTTAAGAAATATTTAAATGATTTTTTCAAAAAAATTTAAATTCAAATAAATATCATATTGAGACGGTATACATGTCTAGTTGAATTGACAAATGAACAGAAAAAAATTCACATAAAAAATCATTAGCATTTTATCATTAAGGAAATGATTATTAGTGGAAAAGCCAACATTAAAAAATTAAATATATATATATATATATCATTAACAAATCAACACCTTAATAAATAATAAAAAGAGCCATTAATCAACAAATCCTACAGGCAGATTTGATATTACTATATAGAAGTGTCGATATTTTAATGATTAGGTATTGTGCACTTGCACGAATATCAGGCTTTGTTAATTCATTTGTGTAGGCATTAGTTAGTATTATGGTTACATATACAATGGATTAGATGAAGCGACAAGGGAACACCGCATCTCTCTCTCTCTATCTCTCTCTCTCTCTATATATTATATATATATACTTTTGTTATTAATTAAAGAATGAATGGCTGGCCTAATCTGCTGTGTCTGACTTCTTCTATCTAATAACTCCTCAAAAAGACTGCCTTTATCTCTCTTTCTTTGCTGTTCCATTTAGTAATTTTATTATTATAATTGTTATGGGATATTATTAGTTCATGTCCAAAACTAATATTGCTATTAGTATTATGGGACATTTTTTCAAAAACTTGATATATTGATATGCAGTTTCTTTTTTTAAAAATTGAAGTTATTGGTTCCACCTAATAATAATAAGTTTAGATCAAATACATTTTAGATAGTTACAAAGTGATTATTTCCATAGGGCTGCTACAACTTAGGATTCTGAACACTGAGGATTTTTTAAATAAATTTCATCATCGAGTTGAACAATTTGAGGTGAATTCAGTCGATTTGGATTGAAATAGCGACCGAAATCGATTTAGATATTGAAACAAAGTTAAGTTTTATATATAACAATATTATTTTCTTTAAAACATTTCACCCATCCCAATCCAATCAAATCCATTTAATCCAAAAATACACGAAGCCACAGTGTGAAAAGGGGATTATTAGATCAGCCAGTGAACACGAAGCCAAGTTGGCTACTGCATGCGTTCAGTGTATTGGAAGAGAAAGTGAAGGGCATATTGTTCATATTTGTCCACCGAGAGACAATTGGAATAAGGCAAACTGGCATTAGTATTGTTAGTATTTCTGCTTGTTTTATATGATCTCTTAATTTGGCTCTTGCACTTTTCCTTTTCCTTCACTTTAGAATCACGACCCCACTCTGTATTATTATTATTATTATTATTATTATTATTATATAAAAACTAAATCTCCCCTCTAACTATTAACATTTGTAACCTCTTGTAAAAAACAACAACAAAAAAAATCTTTTGCATGGAAAATCAATTCCCAAGGGCCAAGTCAAGTGGTTGGTTTCATGGATTAGCTGAGGTAGGATATTTTTGGATATCCAATCTATTTATATATAATATATATAGTTTATAAATAGATTTAAATAAATACAGATAGTATTTTTATTATTCGAGATAAATTTGGATATATACTATTTGATACTTATTACCCGAATCAGATTATATATTAATTATATTTTATTTAAATTTTAATTATATATTTATTCTATTTTATTTTAATTATAAAATAATGTGATATAAAATTATTTTTAATAAAATTATGGTAATATTAAATATTTATATATAATTATTTAATTAAAAAAATTATAATTTATATTTTAAATTTTATAATATTTTTAAATTTTTATATTTAAACAGATTCGGATAGTAAATAAATTTAAGACGAATTTAAATAGATTTAAATATTTTAAAAATAAATGAATTTGAATTCAAATATAATATTTTTTTTTATGCATATCCTATCCGTTGCTAACAATAGATCAGCTAATCGAGTCCACCGCCGCCACTAGTATAACTAATTTTACTAGTTGCAACCCTATTCTAAATAAATATTATTTTTCAAAAAATAACATGTAATAACACATGCACGGAAGAAAACAGTAACTTAGATCAATAAATGTTATTTATATTATATTATATACACTCATTTAATATTCATATATGATTAATATTATTACATTTTACTGTGCCTGGAAGGGTATTTTCGCTAATTTAACAGTTTATGTTTGGCCCTTTTTTGTGATCTCCATGTCCAAGTGGAGGCATACAAATACATTAATTAATCCGTAAATTAATTATAATAAGCTTTTTTTTTCATGCCTCAAGATACATAGTAAAAAAAGTCATGGTTATTAGGAAAAGACAAAAAGGCAAAGAGAAAAAATGGAAGGAATATATAAAATGGAAGGAATATTTGATTGGCTTGTTGTAATACAACGGTTTTATTGTATAATTATTCATATAACTGGGAGAACATAAGGCACAAAAACTGTATTATTTGTCAACCTATATAGTAAGGCCATCTAAAATACAAAACATGTCCATGTTATATGCCATCTTATACTCAACACTTGGGGTTACACCACTCAAATAATTATCATATTAATATTTTATTAATATTAATATTTATTTTTATTTAAATATTTAAATATCTAAGACAGCAATTGAAAACTAAAAAATAAATAAAATTATATCAAAAAAAATTTTTTGTATAGAACACATGGCTCTGGTTTATCAATTGACCCAGTCATAAAAGGGGTCAAAACCGTAAACTAGCCAGCAAGTAGTTTAGTTTTGTGTAAACCTAAACACTCCGTAAAGAAACAAACACAAAAACTATAGAGAGAAATGAGTGGAATAATAAACGAGCTGACCCACCACAGCACACTCTCTGCCTCCTTATTACCCATCTCGGATCCCTCTCCCACTGCACAAAACTCTCTCGTACTTTGAGAGAGAGAGAGAGAGAGAGCTTTCTTCTCATATTAATTCTTTATATATCTTGTCGAATTATTAATTTGATTTTCATGGCTCTTCTCACTTTCTTGCCAGACCACAGTAGTACTGCAGAACAAGGAAAACAACCGTCCAAACGGAAACGAAATAAGCTGCAAAAGGCGCAAAAGCCAAAGCTAAAACAACCATCTTCATCATGGGACCAAATCAAGAACTTACTCACTTGCAAGCAGATCGAAGGCTCAACCGTACACGATCCGTCAAAAAACTCTAATGGGTACTCAAAACTAAGTTCTTCCTGTAGCTCTATATGCAGTTTCATGGACGTTGTTCATGGGAACACAAGGGTTGTACACAGAGCTGATAACTCACCTGAAAGTAGCACAGTTGGTCAAGAAACTGGACTGCTAAGTAGAAAAGCTGTTAATGGGTCATCAACTCGATCTTTAGGAAGTTCAGGGAGATCCAACCGTGGCGCAACCTACACCTCATCTTCAAGAGCCATGCAATTCAGAAAGCTTTCTGGTTGTTATGAGTGTCACATGATAGTTGGCCCTAGCAGGTATATGTCCATTTTAATTGCTCTCAATTTCAATTCACTAGCATAATTGATGAAAAGACTTACAGAACAGAGAAAATTAACCTCATTAGGGTTAAAACTAATCCAGGTACCCAACTCCAAGAACCACAATATGCGCCTGTTCCCAGTGTGGAGAGGTCTTCCCAAAAACTGAAAGTTTAGAGCTTCATCAGAAAGTTCGCCATGCCGGTATAAATTTACCTTCTTTAATTGATAATTTAAATGGATTCCCGCTCTTTTATCACCAATCATCATAATACATGTTCATTTCAAGCTCCATTAACGCATGTAATTATTGTAATTTTAAGTTCAGTAATTTAAAATTAACACAAAAACTCCAGCATGCACTGTTGCAATTATTGTTTTAATAGCTTTGTTTTCCATTAAGCTTCTTCAGACATGAATCACTTTCTTTTTGGATACAAAAAAAAAAACCTTATTTTCGTAAATTTTGTGGTAGAATAGAGCATAACTCTATTTCTTCCCTGTTTGGGTGGTACATTTCTGCCAATTAGTAATAACGCCGTAGGGCCATTCAGCACAGTATCGATTTACAGCTGTCCTTCGGTGACCTGAATTAAATGGCACGACGTGGCGGATTTTTATTTCGTTTATTGGTAATAAAAACAGAAGAACAGCATCACAGGCTGTAATTGTAAAATTCGATCAATACGGTCTCCGACCCCACCGACAAGTATAGAAGTAAATATTTCCATGAATGAATTTTTTTTTTATTTTTTAATGAAAAATTTTGTTATTATGTTGCAGTATCAGAGTTGGGCCCAGAGGATTCGGGTCGAAACATCGTCGAGATCATCTTCAAATCAAGCTGGCTGAAGAAAGACAATCCGATCGGTAAGATCGAGCGGATATTAAAAGTACACAACACGCAGCGCACGATTCAACGGTTTGAAGACTGCAGAGATGCAGTGAAGACGCGTGCACTTAATAGCACTAAAAAGAACCCCAGGTGTGCAGCTGATGGTAATGAGCTTCTACGATTCTACTGCACCACTCTAACGTGCTCTCTCGGCGCGAGTGGCTCGTCCAACTTATGTGGCTCGATCCCGGGCTGCGGAGTTTGCACCATCATTAGGCACGGGTTTCAAGGCAAAGAGTGCAAAGGGGTACGCACCACGGCAAGTAGCGGTAGGGCCCATGACTCCCTCCATGGTTGTACGGATGGAAGAAGGGCCATGCTGGTTTGTCGCGTGATTGCCGGGAGAGTGAAGCGGCAGTCTGCTGATGATGCGCCGCCGCCAGATGAGGATGCTGCGTCAGCTGGTGGATCATACGATTCTGTAGCCGGGATTTACTCGAATCTCGAGGAATTGTTTGTTTTTAATCCAAAGGCTATCCTTCCATGTTTTGTTGTCATTTACAGTGCTCTTGAGTCTTGATCATCTGTATTGTTAACCCTCAAAATCACATAACGAGGTCAACGGTTAGCAAATGATCGTGTTTCTTCTCCATTCTCTGTATATAATGAAATTTTAATTTTGGTCATATGAATCTGTAGTTTTTTTTCCATTATATAGAATGATTCCTTTTATATTTTTCCATGCAAAATGTGAAAGTAAAATTCAAGATCTAAACAACTCTTTTTTTTTCCAGCATTGATATAAAAAGGAGAATTCGGTTCCAAATTTATTGAAAATATATACTTTATATTTTGATGTATAAATTTATGCATATGAATATGCTTAGCACGGAATATATATAGTTATTAAAAGCTTTCTTTTAATATAAATATGAAATAGTTAATTATTTATATCTGCAATGGTAGGAGAGATTATGATTGGTGCCCTGCAGGAAAAGAAAGCAGGACTTTTTGTTGTTAGTAATAAGTAGACGATGAGAAAACAGGGTCACTCAAACGTCGTCGTCAATGGGAGCCTTTCACTGTATTGATAGCACATATACATATGCTCTTTAGTAAAAGGTAGGGCCATCTCATGTGAATTATTATTATTCATATAGAGGCCGAGATGTTACAACTTACAACCACTGTCAAAATTATTTTATACTACCTCGTTTTATTAACATTAAAAAAATAAGATAAATATGAAAATTAAGTAAATTTTACTTTTTTTTATCTCTATTGACTTAAATACCCCTAAAATATAAAAAAAAATATCCCTCAAATTAAATTTTTAAGACAAAAATATAAATAGTATTTTGTCTCATTTCACTCTATAAAATTTATCTAAAATAACATATTTTCTATATAAAAGATACATAAAAAAAAAATTCTACCTAAATGAAATGGAGGGAATATTAATTTCTACTAATATATTATATCTTTTTCTTGATTATCATCATTAGAAAAATAATTAATAATAAGGTTTCAATATTAATTTCATTTGGTTGACTCCAAGCAGTACTGCTTTAAAAAGAGTGGGCCAAAATGATGAAATTACACGTGAAATTATCTCGAAACAATGGCAGAAAAGAGAAAAGAGAGCGTTATTATTAAAAAAAAAACAGTGTAAATTAAGACTTAAAATCTTACAATTGCTTACACATCCTTAAGCATATGCAGATTTATTATTTTCTCATTGTTTGGAGTGTTTGGATTTTTAATTAATTTTAATATATAAATGACTCAGAAGTGTTTCTGAAGTTTTATTTGTTATTAATAAATGTAATCATTGAATGCGGTCACTGAATATATACATCAATATAATTTAAGGTCTTCTCCAGGTTCCATATATAGTATTTGTCTTGGAACAAACTTCCCGGAGCTACTCTGACAGTCCAGCTAATCGCACTTGTACCTGTCTAGGACGAAGCTATTCATTGAATAAGGGGTAACTGCCCCTTCTAATTTTAAAAAAAAAATATTATATATATTTATATTTATTAAAATTTTAAAAAATTTTAATTTGTCCCACTTAAAATTTTAATTTGCTTCAATGTTTTAAAATATCTAATAAGTTAAAGAAAATAAGTCTCAATTAATTATTTCAATACAATTAAATATATTTCTTTTATAAAAAATTAATTAAAAAATTAATATTTTTTAAAAAAAAAATTAAACAGTAAAATTTTTTAATCAAATTAACTTGAATTCATCTATTGAATCAATGGATTAAAAAAATTTAAATTTTTAGGACTAATTAGATTAAATAGTTGCATTATTTCAATGTAGCAAAAATATTATGGTTAAATTTAAATTTATTATTATAAATTTAAAATATTATAACAACAATAATATAATATGATATATTTGCTATAAATAATTAATTATATAACTAACCAGTTTAACTAAATTATATAGCTACAGAAAAAAAAATTACTATAAAATTCTATAATTGTATATGAGATTTATTGCAATAATACAATAAATAAGAAGGAAAATTAAGACATAATACAAGCTTAAATTTTTAAATAATTTTTCATTTTTTTAAATTTTTTCTCTTTATTTTTTATTTTTGATTTTATTATTTTTATTTTTAATATTATGTGATGATTTTTATTTTAATTTTTTTAAAAAATTATATTCATAATTCAATTTTTTTATTTATACTTTATATATTATCTCATTACATATATATTTTAATATTTTATTTGATTAATTTAATTTTTTGTAAATGAAATGGTCTATTAATAAATTGACAAATTTATAAAATAATAATTATATAAAATATGCAATAAGTGTAAAAATTAAAATAAAAAGAAAATAATTAGAGATAAAATTAGGATTTTTTAAAAAAATTTTGCCCCGCCCCTGGTACCTGTATATTATTAATTAGTTCATAACTGAGATTCGTATTTCTAGAAGATGGCCTGCGTTGACAGTTTGATTATTCAATTTATTGATTGGCAATGATCTTAATCAAGGTGGTTGCCTTAGCAATTTATTGAAAACTACTTTAATCAAGTGTTCTTCCATATTAATTATTTATTTTTTAAAGATGTGAGCATTTTTTTTTTCCTTAAAAAGCAGTTTAAACTATACAGTGAATTCCATACCATAAACATCATACAAATAGTGCTTTAAAATGGTAGTTTCAACAATAAAATCTTTAGTTTGACAGCAATAAGGATTAATAAATTGGCCGAATTAATTCTACTCGACCAACTATTTTAATTTAAATCAATAGGATTGATTAATTTTTAGCTTGAAATTTTAACAAACTAACTTTACCAATTCGATTTCAATTTGTATGTTTTTACAAGCTAATTAAATTTGAATAAGAATTTATTAAACTGATCACCATCGATTAAATTTGACCAAATTTAATCGATGGTGATAAATTCTTAAAAGTAGTTCAAATAAGCTAGATGCACATTCCTAAATTGCATGTTTTAAGTTTTAACTCCTTGTATTCATATTATTTTTCTATTGAAAAAAAAATTGTATGATTTGAGTTGCTAAATAACTTGTATTATAGTAATTTAAAAAAATAATTGTCGAGTAATAAGATATTAAGAATGCAAATTCAAATTGAGTTAAAAGTGCAATTAACTTAAAAAATAAATAACAAAAAAGAAGGCTCGGAATAAAATTTTGTTGGTTTGGTTAACTAGAAATTCATGGTGGGTGATCCTAAGCACAAAAACAAAAATTAATTCTAGGTCCAGATGAAGATTCTGCTCAATCACTAAAACTAGAGAAGGTCCAAATACATGCGAACAAAACATTAACCACCAAAACCATAAGAAAGTTCTGAGAGGGGTAAAAAAGAATAAAACTTATGAGAATGATAGAGTTCCATTATTATCAAGAAAAAAAAAGCTATTTTTTTTAATATTGATTTGGGTTGGAGAGCCTTTTTTTTTTAAATTAATTTGACCATTTATTTCTATTTGATTCATTGATTTGTTTGTAAAATAATCTTAACAAAAAATATTAATATGTATGTGCCTTCCTAAAAATCACAATTTACAAGGGGCCAACTCTTTTTTTTTTCTTGTATATCTGAATCAGAAAATAAGTTTTTTTTTTTTTGGTACAGGGTATGTGTCTTGTGATTAATAAAATCTTATTAGCAAAAATAATGCTTGCCTTGATTTGGAGGTAACTTATATGCTCCATATGCTTTGTTTTTATTTATTTATCTGCAGATGGACAAATTATAATTGAAGGTTGACCGATCTTTTTTTTTTTTTTTGCCATACGTTGCAAAGCATAAAGAGTTTATGCTTTTAATGAAACTGATATGATGGTTGAGCATCCTACAAAGACTTGATTAAGGCTGACCATCATTTAATTAAATTATAACTAAAAAAGAACAGGGATTTCTTTAAAAATATCTTAAAAAATAAAATTATTTTCAAAAAATATTTACTTTCTTTTTTTTGGTTTCAAAAATATATATATTTAACATTAATTTAAAAAATACATGATTTTTTTTAAAAAAAATGTACATATAATATATATCTAATATATTAAAAATATATTCCACTTGGAAGTTGGGTATTAGACAGTTATTAGTGGAAGTTGACAGCCAGTGTGCTGTGTAGTTGCTTTAGGATCCCAAGCTAATGACCTGCGCCAACTTGTTCCTCATTGAGAGTGTAAGAAGTTTGCTGAATTTAGACTGAAATATACAAGTCATTCATGTGTACGGCGAAGCTAATTTCACTGTGGATTGACTTACCTCTTATGCTTTAGAATTTTCAGTAGGTGTGCATGAGTTGCTAATAAAACCAGATGACTTAAGGGAATGGATATTGCATGATCAATTGGGCATATGATATCGCAGATGTATCCCTGTTAATCCTTAAGGTTGATATATCTCATTGTAATACAAATATATATATATATATATATATTAATACAAGATACTCTGAGTTTGAAAAAAATTTAGGTAAAATGAAGCAAAATTGACACAGTAACTAGCAAAAAAAAATCATTAAAAAATAAAGAATCAACCAAGATCTAGACAAGAAAGTATATCTTTGTGAAGAAACAGGTATTATAGCAAAGCATCGAATAATCTTGCACAAAATGAAGAGTACTTAGCTGGAAATTTCAACACAACGATCGATCTTCATAAGATTATTGTATCAATAAAGCTCTGATACTATAAGAAATGTGATGAATCAACATTTAATGTCTTGACTAATCAATTAAAGAAAGATTACAAAGAAGTTTAGAAGAACAACTGATTATAAGAACTAGAGAGAGAATGAAAAAGAGAGAATAAAAATTAGAAAAATTATCTGTAAAGATAACTACTTCGTCTTTCTTCTTCCAGCTTAAATATACACCAACTGTTATTCTATTTTGATCAGGTGGTGGTGTTTTATTCTTCTGTTACAATCAAACGGTGGAGATTATCCAAGTTGGCTTTGCTCCACGTTATTACTAACAGCCTCACATGCTTCAACTTAAAATACTGCATTCACTCATCAAATGGTGGAGATCATTCAGCTTGACACACTCTGCACGTGTGCTTTTTCTTCTTCTTTAAATTGTTTGTAACGACTATTTACAGATTTCAATTTCTTATTCTTCAAACTCAAAGTATCTTGTATTATATATATATATTCCATTTTAAGAAATATATGCTCAATATATTGTTAATATATTAAAAAAATACTAAATTAATAAGATATTTTTTTGAGAAAAAAAAATTAAAAAATGACATATAATGTAATTTTCTCAAAACAATATGAGAGATTGCGAAGTTAGGCTTATGACAAGGAAAATTTGGGTTTTTAATTAAGTGAAATCCTGAGCTTTAGTCTAGAATTTAAATTATGAATTTGGGCTTCCAATGTTCTCAAAAAGCCCATTAAGAATTATCAGCTTCATGGAATTTTAAGTTTATATGCTCTTCCATTCTGGCTGGACGACTTCTCAAATTAATTTTTATTTAATTTTCTCATTTGGTTTTAAAAAAATTATGATTTTTTATCAACTTTGCTAAAAATAATTGCTTGCATTTAAAGTGCTGAATTGTTCACTTATTACCTGAAAAATAATGAATTAATATCTTCAAATTGGCTTTAAAAATAACTGAAAATTATTAGTTTAATTCTGTAATTGGGGTTTAATAAATTAACATTTACGATTAGCCCATCCTTTTTTTTTTGCCAATTTAACCAGAAAAATTGAAAAATACTGCAAAATAGAAATGGCTTTGCTTATGAGAAACCACATAAGAACAATCCTTCACAAAACGAGGACAATCCTTGAGAGTTTTTTTTTTTTTTGTCTGAAAAAGACTGCACGTGTTTTTTTTTTCTAAAGACAGTGCTTGAAAAAAATAAAAAAGACTGGTCAAACCTTATGCACGTAAGCACATATTTCGATTTGAATTGTTTTCAGGTGAAATTAGTTTTGTACTCGTGGTAACTATGTTATGAATTTTATTCATTAATAATAATTATTATCATAATTATTTTGTTTTAATTTTTTTTTATCATTAGTTAATGCATGTTATTTTATTAAATTATAATATTTTATAAATTAATGCAAATTAATATTTTTTTTAGTTTATACATTTAATAATATATATCTTTTAATTATATTTGCAATACATTTAGCATGCCATAGTGATCGTAAAAATTGTGTTTATGATTTATGTTATAATTTTTTTTGAATAGCATATAACATAAAGACTATATATCATTTTTTTGTTTTGCTGATTTTCTTTATTTACCTCATTTTTTGAGATGTATTTTATTATCTGATTATATGGGCTCTCCCTACATTCGTTATCAATAAAATCTTATACTTTTGGCCAAAAAAAAATCATCATTTTTATATGATCATTACAAATAAAGTTGTTCGTTTCATATTAGTTTTTTTTTTTAGAGAAAATAACATTATTACATGTGAAGTTTTTTTTACAATTATTATAAAAGTAAAACAATTATATAAATAAATTATTTTTTTTTCAAGTTAGGAGTGTTATTGTGAAAAAAATATATTTTTAAATTGATATAAATAAATATATATTTTAAGCATTTAATAAAAAAATGAAAATATACATTCATAATATACAAATATATTTCACAGATAATTTTAATTCATTATAGATGTTAATTATTAGCCATATATATAAATTTTACTGATATTTTGATTCCAATAACAAAAAATTTGATTTTTTTTTTAAACAAGCGAAAGACGTGAAAAAAGAAAAAACATTTCTGATATGAACCCTTTCAGGTTTGACTTTCAAATATATGCAACGCAATTTGATCATACAAATTCATCAACACCAACCCTGAAAACATGTATTATACATACATATATATGTATATATATGCGTGTGTATATAATTCTATATGTATGTATGTATGTATCGGTACATGCATGTATTATACATACATCCACGTATGTATATATGTATCATTTGCTTAATTTAAAGATTCAAACATTAAAAATCAAAGTGGCACAAATGATTAAATCAAAACCACGGCAAATAAAGGAGAAAACAACTAAAAATAAAACGAGAATTTATGTAATCAAGCCATGAAATCAGAATTTCTACCATCTAAAACCCCATCTTGAAAAGAAGAAGAGCAAGAAGAAGAAGAAGACTTATTAAATAATCAAGCCATGAAATCAGAATTTCTACCATCTAAAACCTCATTTTGAAAAGAAGAAGAGCAAGAAGAAGAAGAAGACTTATTAAAGAACTCAATACAATCAGCAATAGCTTCACTGTAATGAGAATGAGAGGAATAGTAAGAGCTGCATGAAGTCTTTGGAGGATCAAATCTTTCACTACAATTTCTTTGTTTCGAAGATGACGAAGACGACCCAGAATTGCTGCCGTGATTATGATGAGAATTAGCAGGAAACCTAGAAAACAAAAGCCTCATTATAACCTTACGAAACCGATTGAAAAGCTTCATTGCAGAGAAATTGAAGTTCTTATTAATGGAAGATTGAGTAAGCTGGTGAGTAGTAGTAGAAGTGATGTTTGATCTTATTTGTATAACAACAAAAGAGTCTAAGTCACTTTGTTTTTGAGGGGAAATGTGCATTTTGATTCTCTTTTTTTTCTCTTTGGCTTTGCAAAATACCCTCCGGGAAATGTGATGTTATAATGTGTGTCGTTTGTGTTTAAGCATATAATAAAAAAGATTGGATTTTTATATATAATTCTCTTTGGGAAGACTCAAAAATTGTTTAACTTTTTATGAAGGAATTTTATTAAGTGCATGTGCCTAAATCATTTGTACGGGGCTTCGTTTGTCCTTATAATTAAACTTAATTGGTTCTTTTTTTTTTTTTTAAATTAGGGTTTCTTGATTAGTTTCAACTAATAATCAATTCATTAATTAATCAAAGTGGTTTTAAGAAAACCTACAAGTCACTCCTCATGATTTCATTCCTCAATTTTAAGTATTCAATATTAGTTTAACGGACCGAATACCCATTAATTTGATTAATTAATTTTTTATTTAATATATATATATATAATTTTACCATGATATTTATACAATATTATAGCAATAAGAAGAATATATTTACTATGGATGATTAATCTTTATAATTAATTAATTTAACTAAATTATATATATAATTTCAAAAAAATAATTTTTATAGCTAATAGAAATTTTTACTATATTTTTATTTATTATGATTATGAATATATTGCATGTATATCATATATGTTATAGTAAATTATTACTTTTTTTTAGTCCAAATTTAATAAAATGAAGTAATAATTAATGAATTACCTTCCATATTTTTTCTATATTGAGAAGAAAAAAAAATCAACAATATACACTTCAAATTTTTTAAGATATGCTCTAATTTGAATGGAACAAATGATATGCTTACAGGATGGGGTAAGGCTTATCTGGACCGAATGCACATATACACTTAGCTAATATAATTGGCTATATTTTTTATTATTATTATTTTTAAGTGATTTTATTGGCCGAATATATATATATATGGTCTAAATAAAAATTATCCCATGGGATGTGACTAACACATATGAACATTTATAGGAAAAGTTTTTTGAAAAAAAAAAAGATATGAAAATTGCAATTAATAGTCAAACATAATTTCTAAAATACAGTGGAATCCATGATTGGTAACCCCATTACCTATAAAGGTTCAATAAAAACTTCGTGGTTTAAGTTTACTTTCTCCATTGAAAATTTTGAAAGTGATTGGTATTAGTACTTAGTTTGATTTCTTGGTTTCAACTTGGGAAGAGAAGAAAAGGCTAAGGAGATTATATATAGATTCCAACGACGTAAACTAACGATGCTATTGATTCGTCTTTCCTTAGTTAACTGAACGTGTCTTGTCTGCTTCTTATTCATTCGAACAAGCCAATTTATAATTATTATTATTTGATACTTTTAAAAGATAGTAAAAGGAAAAGTGATAGTGAATCATGAGGTTGTTTCATACTTTGATTTCCTAAATATTCAAAACACACATTGTTTAAAAACAAAATTATATTATGAGGTATAAAAAATAAACTAATAGATTATGATATGTGGTGACCGATGAATGATCAATACTTTACATGAAATTAAGAGAAATTACACCTCTCATCATATTTTTTTTTTATTTTTATCTTTTTCTATCAAGAACATTTTGATAATTTTATAAAAATATATAATAAATTCAATAAATTTATAAAAGTTATCATATGTATAATAACTTTAGTACATATAACCATACAAATTTAGTAAATTTATTGAGAAATTCGATATAATGAATTTGAAAATATTTTAAACAACTGATGAATTTTTAGTTTTATGATTTTTTGATAATTTAATTTATAAAAAAACCCTATTCATTTAAATATTTAATTAAAAAATAATCATACTATATTAATTTATAGGAAATGCCAAATTTTTATTATTCATAAAACGAAAATTTGCTTAATAATGAGCAAGTGCATATATATGATAATTTTTGGATTAGGCATAGCTAAAAGCTGAACATTTTGATTAATTACTAATTAATTCTAAAACCAAGTAATTAATAACTTTATTAATTTTATCTTTGAAGTTCATAGTAATGTCTGTGGTCCATGAAGCAATATATATATATATATATTTTATATACTTTTTTAGCCCAGCAGTAACTTGATGTTACTCTTTATGGAGAGGTGGGTTTAATCCTCCAAAAACGATTCATGAGGGTCGAGATTTTAAAATATATATATATATATATTCTATATACTTTTTAAGAACCCATGTGACCAAAAAATAATTGGGTGACAAAACAAAAGGCAATGCACTAAAAAAAAAGTACAGAGAAAACACAAAATTATTCTTACAAATATGAAAAATTGTCTTTAAAAATTATGGAGGACCATATTAGTCATCTTTATTTATCATCTTCTTTAAATCCAATTTTAGAGGGAATGATAGAATCACAATAAAAAATTAAAATAGAGAACGATGAATCACAATAAAAATTAAAATATAGAACAATGAATCACAAAAAAAAAAAAACTGAAATAAAAAGTGATAAATCACAATAAAAACTAAAATAGAAAATGATAAATCACAATAAAAATTGAAATAGAAAGTGATAAATCATAATATTAATTGAAATAAGAAGCCATGAAACACAATAAAAACTAAAATAAGAAATGATAAATCATAACTAAAATGGAAATAGGGTACGGTGAATCACAATAAAGGCTAAAATTTTAAAAAAAAAAAGCAAAAAAATTATGATGATTACGATTGAGAAGAATTCAGATGATATGATTAAGAGTGGAGGGCTTGAGATAATGATTGTGAGACAACTATAATTGCGTCTTTGTACTTTCTTCTTTAATCTAATTAAGTAATTTAGTGATACAATGATGAGGTTTTGGAGTTAACCACCTATCACTTAGGGTTTTTTTTTTTTTTTTTTTATCAATTCTCTTCATGTATTTATTAAGATAAATGAAATTAGAATTGTGCATTAATAAAATTGAATCATAAATATTTTTTATATAAATTATGCTTTAATTTAATTTAATAATTTTAAAAACTACAAAATCATTAAAAAAATCACTCTCTACCGGTTATTTTATTATAAACTAATTATAAATTATGTAAAATTTATAAACTCATAATAAATTCATGATAAATTTATTATAAATTCATTATAAACTCATCATAACTAATAAAAATTTGATATTTTGATAAATATTTTATAAATTTTGATATTTTAATAAAAAATTTATAAATATGATAAATTTAATTTTTTTTAATTCTTCTTATATTTTTATGAAACTTTTAACTATGCAATAGATGGGTCATTGTCCTTCCACTTATTCGGGAATGGGAGGCCTCAAAGTCGTGGGCTTTCATATTGCCTTGGCAATCCAAGAAATCCAATTAAAATTAGACATATTTAAAAATATTCTAATAAACAAAAATATTTTTAAAATGTTTATTTTTATTTTTTTAAAAAGTATCATTTTTTTAGTTTTTAATTTCAAAATATCTTATTTTCATATGTATATATCTAGCATATCTCGCTTCTAGAAATATATATTTAATATATTAAAAAATAAATAAAATTGTAGAGTATTTATAAAAAAAATAAAAAATATGATATATAAAATGTAATTTTCTCAATTAGAAATAATTAACACTAGTATTTCAATAAAATGATTTTTCATTTATCGTTATTAGAGAAACTTTAATTAATTTTAATAATTTCATATAATTCTACTATCACCAATCAATTAATATATATTTACTACTACAGTTTTAATTAGATGTAAATGGAGAAAAATATAAATATTAGGTTAAGTTAGATCGGCTACTTTGTAAGGCTGTTTAGTTTTCTTGAATATGGGTCCAATGCATGCAGGCCCACTGCTGAATTATGCAACTAGCTCTATAACTTCGTTTGAAATATATAATTTTATGGGTTTTTTACAAAATTGTTATAAACAAAAATTAAAAATTAAAAAATTAAAAATATTTTTAAATTTATCAGACTTTATGATTAATTTATAAATGAAATTCTTATAGTTTTATTATGAATTTGAGTTTATTATATATTTTTATAAAATATGAAAATATGCCTATTAAAACATAAAGAAATTTTATAAAATTTTATGAGTAGGGTAATTTGCATCAAAGTGAATGATTCACTTAGACTAAGTGTGCACGGGCGAAACTATTATAGAATTATGTAGGGTCACACGACTCTTTTTTATTGATGGCCGGAAGAGAAGGTATTTATTCTGGCCATCGATGGAGCTAAACTCAGCTTCCCCATTAAAGGGGGCTGAGTTGCAAACCTGTACAGTGAGAGGTGGACGAACTCCTCGCTATAAATATTTTTATTTTTATTTTTATAAATTAGTTTCTGGCAAAACGACGTTATTTCTTCAAGAGTTCAAAAATAAAAAAAGGGGGCTGCGTAAAACGCAACCCCTCTTCTTCTCTTCCCCTCTCATTCTTCCCTCTATCCCTTCCCTCTCCAAGCCACCAGCAGGCAGCTCCACCATCAGCAGGCCCATCGACAGCCACCGTCGACCACCGCTCGGTAAATTTTGATCCCTCTCAATAAATTTTTGGTTCCATCACTGAGTGTGTATGTATTTAACCAATGAAATTACTTATTTTCTTGATTATTATTCTCTTAATGATTTTTTTTACCGAATATATGTACACCCGTTTTAGGTAAGAATTTTTCAGCTACAATTAAAAATAAATTCAATAATAACCAAAATCATTTTTAAGTTGTAACCTTTAATTTCTATTACATTATTTGTCTGACAGGGGAATCACATCCCGTTTATAACAGTATACCATAATATTCAAAGACAACTTCAGGTAGAATTAGAACTGATTAAAAACAAGAAAAGAAAATTTTGGATTATTATGTTGAGAATTTGAAAGATATTATGACGAATGATTAAATCCAATCAGAACTGAGTTTTTGACTTCCTTTCATCTCGGAGAAAGTCCCACCAATTAAAGGAATCAATGGCTTCTTCTTCTTCTTCTTCCTAAGAGAAGGGTGTCTCTCAAGTGCTTCAAGACCTTGTGGAATCATGACTTTAGTTAAAGAAGGAGGATTAGCAAATGTTACATATCTCTTCTTTTGGAATTCATGAATTCCTTTTTTTTCTTCTTCTTCTGTAGATTGCATTTTGATTACTTCAAATTCAGTTGAAGAATCATCTTCAACAACCTTCACATCTTCAATTTCTGATTCCATTTCTTTTTCCCTTGTTTTCAGTTGTTGGAGCTCTCGCTTTGTTCTTTCCAGTTCTTCTTGAAGAGAACATAAACAATTTGCCATTATCATACTTTCTTCTTTAGCTTTTTCAAGGCTCTGTTTTGTTTCTTCTAACTCTGCTGTCATTGTCACAAGCTTGGGAGAACCCTGCAGCCCATTTTCAATTGCTCCAGCGTTCAGATACCATGATTAATAATCAAATTAATTAGTATCCAAAACCATAATTAAATTAATTAACAATTAATAATTAAGATCTAACCATTTAGTTGGGAGAATGGATGGAAAATAGATAAAATTAGGATATCATATAAGATGTTGAGATTTTGGAAACAATAACGTCACAAATTGACAATGAAATATGACAATTTATAACTTACTAAGGGATGAGAAATGTACATTTGTAGAATAATTTGGATTCACGTTTGATAGGCTCATTAAAGGGTAAAAAACAAATATACATATAAATTTATATTTTTAGTTAAAATAATTATTTTTAAAATTTTACAAAATAAAAATATGTCTAATAATTTAAGAGAAAGAGTAATATTTTTTATATTGTTTTTTTTTTAAAGAATTTCAATTAGTTTGCTTATCCAAAAAAAATATAAACTTGAAAAGGAAAAGAAAACGTACAATAGATAGATAGTTACTACGATGTACAAAGTTCTTATAAAATTAAAAGTTTCTATTACAAAGTCTAATATATAAATATTTTTTTCTTTTTCACATGAAAAATTCACAACAACAAAAAATATTATGTATTTGAAAAACTCAATTCTCATATGGTATATTTGTAAACTACATAATAAATTCAGATTTGAATATGATAATAACAATAAACTAAACTGCAAATTAAATGGAATAAAGGTATTATTATAACTGATTATTGAAAATAATAATAAAAAAAAGGGGAAAATTGACAACTTTCAAAAGACCTCCACAATTAAAGATGTGTTCTTAAGTAAGTACCTCTTTGAGCTTGTCAGCAAAGAGCTCCCCAGCCAAAACTTTCTCGCCGAACATCGAAACAGACTCTCTAACTGACCGGAACGGCGCTCGAGTATCTATCTCCGCCCTCTTGATTATTACAACTCCCTCTTCATTATCCATATCTTCTCAGTTGAAAGAAAGTAAAGATTGAAAATGGCGAACTGACGATGACGAAGCGAAAATTGGGGAAAAAGAATGTGGTTTTTAATTGGATTTGGATGGTTACAAGTAGCTAGGAAGTGATTTTAGTTTAGGTTTATAAAGTAGGAAAAAATCACAGGAAAGAAGAGAAGAGCTTCGTTGCTTCGCGCCCACTTCACTAGATTTCTGTTAATATTTGAATTGAATATGAAGCTTGTGGTTTGTTTTTTTCTTTTTTTTTTTTTGGATTAAAATTTAAATGGGTCTGAAAGGCCCAATGTTTATTTATTAGGCAAAAGAGAAGGACTGTTCGAATCAATGGCCCTACTACAGTGCTTACTCTCTGAGTCTCAGTTTCTTCTTCAGGGGGACCAGTTTAAACACACTTCCTACTTGAGTGAGAAGGACTGTTCGAATCAATGGCCCTACTACAGTGCTTACTCTCTGAGTCTCAGTTTCTTCTTCAGGGGGACCAGTTTAAACACACTTCCTACTTGAGTTGCATTTTAAATTTAAGAAGAAATGACATCCTTCAATGTATTTTTAAAAAAATTTATTTTTTTTATTAGGTATATTTTAATAATTTTATTATAAATTCATAATAAACTCATTATAAATGATATAAAATTTATAAACTTATGATAAATTCATTACAAACTCATTGTAAATTTATTGTAAACTCTTTGTAAATACTAAAAATATATTATTTTGATAAATATTTTACAAATACCATAAATTTAAAATTATTTTTAATTTTTTTTATATTTTTATCAAAAGCCCTAAATCTAATGCATTATTAATTTTTTAACATTTTAGAAATCTACATTCAATTCAATTTTTTTTATTTTGAATATTAGGAAAAAAATTAATTTTTTTAGTATAAATATAAAAGAGGTAAAATGAGTCTATTATTCATAAATAAATATATTTACTATTAAATTGTATGTCCACATGTAAAAATAAAATTTTAAAAAATAATTTTTAAATAAATAAATTGAAAATGAGATAGGTGATAGTAATAGATATGATATTTTAACTTTAAAAGTGAAAAAAATATTGTAATTCTTTAAATTTATCTAAAATTGATAAGCTAAATCTCAATTCATAAACTAATTTTAAAATATATTAATTTCTTTTTTTTAAATCATTGATATATGCAACATTTATTCATCTCATTCAATAACATATTATCTTATATCTTTTTTTTTTTTGGGTTTTAGAGATTTCTATGATAGATGGAAATATTTAACAGGTTAAATATTAAGTAGAAATTCTTTCTCTCTTTTTTTTTAAATCCTTTCATTTCATTTTGCTAAATTTCAATTTCACAGCTCCTTATACAAATTTCTTTAATGTTTGATTTGTTAAAAAACTCAATTTTTTCAACAAGTTATTATAAAGGTCTTTTTTGCGAAGGTAGATAGATCTTAGCGATGTCAAAAAAAGAGAAAAACAATTAAGACTTTTTATTTAGAAATTATAAAGTCACATTATTGATTTATCTTTTAATTTAGCATCTAAGTATTGTATATGCCAATTTTCTAATGTCCAAAAAGGGAATTATATATTTGTATGACAAAGTAATAGAGAAAATTATATTATATAACATTTTTTTTCCTTTTTTTTTCATGAGCTCATTCGCATGCCAATTCATGCAATGAATACCATGCACTTAATCGCAGATTATAACAGCCCAAAAAAGGCATTAAAAGCGGACTATCCATTATCCAAAGTGGAACAGAACAGAACAGAACAGAGCAAGAGAGAAGGAAAAAATGTCCCATCCCACATCGTCATGTCCGCCCCCAAACTCCCCTGCTTTGTCCATACGCTAGCTTTGTCTTAACTTATTTATAATATATTCTTCTTAAAATAAATAAATAAAAACAATATTATAAATTCCCACAAATTAATGCGAACATATATTTAATTTAATAAAATATTAAAAATTTATTATATTTTAATTGGACCGTTTATATAACACTTACATATAAAGAAATTAATTCATTATCAGGTAAAATAGCAAATCAAGCTTTTTTTTTTCAAAATGTTGATTGATTAATATAAATTTAATTTAAAATATTAAAAATTTATTAAATTTTAATTGGATTGTTCATATAAAATATATTTGTACATAAACTAATTAAGTGGCAATAAGATAATAGATTTAGCTTTTTTTAAAAAATTTTGTATTGGTATAATAAAGCTCCAAAGAATATTTTATTTATGAAGAATATTTTATGGTTTGTTGATTTATATGTAATTATTTGTGTGCTTATTTTAAAAAAATAATATTAAGCCAATAAATACAGGTAAAACAGTTAGGCGGTGGAAAAAACCATTAACAGAACGATTTTCATGTTTTATAAATTTATGTAATTATATTATTTATTGTAATAAACCTCGTAACCTAACTGTTACAAACCTTCCCATCACGAACAAATAATAAAGACAGATTTTTTTTTTAAAATGCTTCGTTAATTCACTAATGTTTTCTCAGTCTCAGCCTCACAATTTTCTTTTTTTCTGATATTTCCTTTTCCATTCTTTTATCCCTCTATTTACAGCAATAATGTCAATTGCCACTACTACCTCCCCGACCGTTGGATCATTACTCTATGTCTCGCGACCTCGGAAGAGTATGCATCCGGTTAGGATGGTCGTCCGATCTAACGTCGTTTCAGTGCCTCCGATACTAACAAAGTTGCAGAACGAATGTGCTACTCCATTGCCATTTCTGCGCCACGTGGCTGACGCCATGACCGCTGACATTCGAGCTGGACTTGCAGCTGATGGTGGTTGTGATCTGAAGATGATACTAAGCTACGTTGATAGTTTACCAAGCGGGTAATTTCAAAACTCAAACTTCGTTTTTGTTTTGGTTTTAGGGGCTTTTATGAATTATTATACTGTGTATTTCTTTTATTTGTTGAAAGGAATGAGAAAGGATTGTTTTGTACATTGGATATCGGCGGCACAAATTTTCGGGTGTTGAGAGTGCAATTAGGTTGGGAGGAAGAGAGTTGTTGCTGTATAATTTGAGCAAGTATCAATTCCTCAAGAACTTATGTTTGGCACCTCTGAGGTCTGTTTTTTACCATCACTCCGTTTTTTTTTGTTTCAATTACTAATGTTTGTGTGTAGTTCAGCGGTTTTAATAATAATAAGTTGAATTAGTACAGGAACTTTTTGATTTTATTGCATCTGGACTGGCCAATTTTGCACAATGAGGTGGGAAATTTCACCTGCCACATGGAAGGCAAAGAGAAATAGGATTCACATTTTCTTTCCCTGTCAAGCAAATGTCTATAGATTCTGGCATACTTATAAAGTGGACCAAAGGTTTTGCAGTCTCTGGAACGGTTTGTATGGAAACTTTATTATGGGAATAAATTTCTTGATTTGCCAATTGATTCGTCTGATATATTGAAATGACATTGTTTTACAAGATTAAAAGCCCGCTTTTCTTTACTGGGTAAATCTGCAGCTTCTTGAAAGCATTACAATTTATTCTACATTCATGATAAATATAAAATTATACTTTTGTATTTTATACTTGTAATGTGAAGTAATTTGTGTGTCATAGTTCTCTAATATTTCTTGTCAAACTTGATACTTTGTGCAGGCAGGACAGCATGTTGTTGCTTGTCTAAATGAAGCTATGGAAAGGCAAGGGTTAGATATGAGGGTGTCTGCGCTGGTATGTTGTTCTCATTTCAGTATTATCCATCATAGCCATTTTCCTAAGCTGATAAGGGAACCAATTTGCTGCAAATTGATCTAAAATAGGTTAATGATGCTGTGGGAACTTTAGCAGGAGCAAGATATTGGGATGATGATGTTATGGTTGCTGTCATCTTGGGTACTGGAACCAATGCATGCTATGTAGAAAGGTTAGATGCTATTCCAAAACTACAGGGACCGAAATCATCTTCGGGAAGAACGGTATCAAAGAGTGCCCATTCCACTTCTGCCCTCATCTTGTTTCCATCTCTTTATACCTTTTTGATTTGGTGTTATACATATTCGTTGTTAATCTTGATTTGAATTGTAATTTTTCGAAATCCCCTTGCTTCAGATTGTCACTACTGAATGGTAAGCATTTTCAACGGGAATTCCTTTGACTGCATTTGATAGAGAGATGGATGCTGCAAGTATCAATCCGGGTGAGCAGGTAATTTCGGTTGTTGTTATTGTCAATTCAGATATTTATAGTAGCACTGCACACATAATTATCATTTGCTATTTATGTTATCATGAACAGATATTCGAGAAGACGATATCCGGAATGTATCTAGGAGAAATTGCACGACGAGTGCTATTGAAGATGGCTGAAGAAGGTGCTTTATTTGGAAAATCTGCACCAGAAAAATTATCCACGCCATTTGCACTGCGGTAACTACATCACAAATTTCCTTTGTTCTATATATTCATGTTGTTCAAACCAGCAAATTTGAACCAATATTGCTGTCTAGTTGAGTTGTCATCAGCTGCTGTTGTTTTTTGTATCAGTACTGGAAGATAGCGGCATCTTGCTGCCTTCTCACATTGATAGAAAATGTAATTCTGATAAAACTGGTGAACTGACCTGCGAGTTGACTGAATTATTTCAATTTTAAGTGATGGCTCCATATTCCCTAATATGGTTTAGTGACAATCCTGTTTTGGATTGTTCTTGCTATATTGAAGCCTAATCTTAAACTAGTACTTAACTATTGGAAGTTATTTCCTTGTCATGTACATTTTCTATTAAAATGTTATTTCCTTGTCATTTACATTTTCTGTTAAAACAAGCATAAAAATAATCTTTTTATTTTTCCTTGTAATTATTTTTTCCCCATTGTGCTGAACCATGTTCTCAATTTTATTAACAGTACCCCAGATCTATGTGCAATGTAGCAGGACAATTCTGACGATCTTCAATCTGTTGGATCAGTCCTATATAATGTTGTTGGGGTAATTTCTAATTCTTTCTGAAAATGTCAAATGAATTCTACATCTCTCTCATTATGAGGCTTCTTCCTTGTTATTATATAGTATATCATGAGCAATTTATATATGGGACAAATTTGATCTGCATACAGAAAAGAATGGTTTATTCTTTATATAACTTGAAATATCAATATTTTTCTGTTCAGCTGCTTGTGTCTTTGTCTTTATTCTAATTTTAGGCTGAATCCAGCTTAAGTGCAAGAAAAATTGTGTTAGATGTTTTTGATGCCACTGTGAAGAGAGGTGGACGTTTAGCAGGTGCAGGAATTGTGGGGATTCTGCAAAAAATGGAGGGAGATTCAAAAGGTCTCGTCTTTGGAAAGAGAACGGTAGTGGCCATGGATGGTGGCTTGTATGAGCACTACCCACAGTATAGAAGATACTTACAAGAAGCTGTTACAGAGCTTCTGGGTTTAGAAATTTCAAAGAATATAGTTATAGAACATTCAAAAGATGGGTCTGGTATTGGAGCTGCTCTCTTGGCTGCCACAAATTCCATGTATGATCGAGATTATTAAGTTAACCAATGACCTATTAAGTCTCTCTCATTATGAGCCTTCTGCCTTGTTATTATATAGTATATCCTGAGCAATTTATATATGGGACAAAATTTGATCTGCATACAGAAAAGAATGGTTTATTCTTTATATAACTTGAAATATTCTCCCAATTTCTTTATCAATATTTTTCTGTTCAGCTGCTCATGTCTTTGTCTTTATTCTAATTTTAGGCTGAATCCAGCTTAAGTGCAAGAAAAATTGTGTTAGATGTTTGTGATGCCATTGTGAAGAGAGGTGGACGTTTAGCAGGTGCAGGAATTGTGGGGATTCTGCAAAAAATGAAGGGAGATTCAAAAGGTCTCATCTTTGGAAAGAGAACGGTAGTGGCCATGGATGATGGCTTGTATGAGCACGACCCACAGTATAGAAGATACTTACAAGAAGCTGTTACAGAGCTTCTGGGTTTAGAAACTTCAAAGAATATAGTTATAGAACATTCAAAAGATGGGTCTGGTATTGGCGCTGCTCTCTTGGCTGCCACAAATTCCATGTATGATCAAGATTATTAAGTTAACCAATGACCTATTAAGTGTAATTGATCTTTTGTCAAAGAACATTAGTGGGCTTGGTTTGTGTTGTGTAGTTGAACGTGGCAATGAGTTGGAAGAAGAAGAAGAAGAAGAAGAAGAAGAAGAAGAAGATATTTATGGCCATTGGAAATTCAGTTGCAGAATTGTATTGTAGAACAAATAATCGCAACATTATGTTTCCTAGTTTACTCACCATAGCCATGTGGTGCAATTATAAGTAAGAATGACCTTTGAACTCATAATTTTAGTCTGTTTTTTTAGCTCTCTCAGTACTTTGTCTAGTTATTGCTCTCTGTTTTGATAAAAAAAATTAAATGGTTTTAGTAATTTTTTTTCCAGTAAATTAATTACATGAAACCTTCTCCTTTTTTCTTTTGTAATTCAGACCAAAACCACAATGGGAATTTCTTCAAAAAAATACCATAAAAATAAAATTACTCTCAAAATAATTTTTTTTTTCAAAAAATCACTTTTCAACTTTCTTTTTAAGAAATATACGTGTAAGATACACCTAATATATTAAATATATACTGTATTTTTAAAAGTATGTATTTAATAGTTTAAAAGTATACTCAAAGCCCAATCATTGTTATAGTTTGGGCCCAATTTCTTCTCATCGGTGTCGTAATCCTATCCAAGAAAACAAAAGACGTCAACGATTTAGCATTACATTTCATACTATTTATCGGTACACATGAATTACACGCTAGATTTCACTCTCCATTTTCCTTTCGAAATTTCAACTTCATCGTCCATCAAAACGGAATAATCATACGCTACAAGCAATAAATGCCTACAACGAACTAATGAGATTCTTACACTTTGAATAAATGCCTACAACGGACCAATAAAATAAATCATTTAATCTACGTGTAAGAATCTCATTGGTCCGTTGTAAGCATTTATTGCTATAACGGTTGTAGCATATAATTTTTCATCAAAACGTGTCTTCCCCAGCCAAGACGAAGAATTTGACATCTTTTTTTTTTTTTTTTAATTTGCCTTATAATCCCTCGATTTCCGCTTTCTGCATATAATTAGTCTCCTTTGTTCTTCGATTATTCCTCATTTGATCTTTCTCTTTCGATAAAAATGGTAACTTTTCTAATTGTAATTTTGATAAAAGGTGTGCTTAGTGCAATTTCTGTTGTGCTAATTGAAACCATTGATTCTGATTTTGGCAGATCCGGTTCATACTTCTTCAGAATAGGCAAGGCAAGACTCGTCTGGCCAAATACTATATTCCTCTTGAGGATTCAGAGAAGCACAAAGTTGAATACGAGGTACATCATCTTATTTTTGGTTTTTTTATTCTTGATTTGACTTGAATTTCGCTCGGTTTTTTCACTTCCAATATTTTTTTTCTGGGTAGGTTCATCGCTTGGTGGTTAACAGGGATCCCAAATTCACAAATTTTGTTGAGGTTGGTGATTTCCTTATATTGCCCAGTTATTATATAGTTTAATTAATTCGCCACTTCAGGTGAATTTTTGTTTCTGAAACCATAATTGATTTATGCTTTTGGGATAGAGGCATTTTCTTCTTTGTATTTGTGGTTTGGTCTTAGCCACTGAGTTTTATTAAAAGCTTCATCAGTCCATGACCTGTCATGTAACCATTAGAAGATATTTTAGTAGCTGCTACTTGTACTTACAATTTAAGTTCTAAATTTTTTTTTTTCAAATCCAGTGTATGCGGTAGTAGTTTAAGATCAATAACCAACCCTTTGAAGGGGCTAGGTTCTAGTGGATTTTACTAGTCCTTTGAGGCAACCTACAGTGAATGGATGGAATTAATATTTGAATGATGAACATCTTGATCTGTGCATTCCCTATCTTCTTTGTTATTGCATCTCATTCTTCGGATTAAGATTGGCAATATAACTTCCAACTTCCTTTGCTTAATTAATTAGATATGCTGGTTTCTTCTAGCTTTGTTATGTTATACTGTTTCTTCTAGCTTTAACACGTTATGGTAAATTGTTGTCTGGCTTGAGCCATTTAAAACACATTGTTCTCTCATTATTTTTGCATGATAATTTGAAAATTTTTGCCTTGTTTAAATGATGAGTATTTTTCTTGCAGTTCCGAACTCACAAGGTCATCTACAGGCGCTATGCTGGATTATTTTTCTCGCTGTGTGTTGATATAACGGATAATGAATTAGCATATTTAGAGTGCATCCATTTATTTGTGGAGATATTGGATCATTTTTTCAGCAATGTGTGTGAGCTAGATTTGGTATTTAACTTTCACAAGGTTTGTCACTGCACTTTTTTTTTTTTTTTGTTTCTTCATTTGGTTTCCTACTCCAAGCACATGCTGTTTGAAATTTTATATGCGGTGCACCTGTTGTTATTTTTATATTCTTCTTGTGCCTTGTGTAACTCGCGATGGTGTTATAGAGCTAATATCATTAAATATACTGAGTAGAAGACACAGCATCATAATCGTCGAGTGTATAAACTACAAACTTACTTTTTCTTGCTATTATTGTTCTAAGATGAGTTACAATAGATGCTGATTGCATTGCATCTACTCTTATCATTTAGTCCGTTTGTGTGTACAGATGAGCACGGGCCTCTGGACCTTTATCACTGATCAATTTGTCCTTTGTTGCTTTGAACGGGGAAAATTGTGATTTTACTATTATTTATTCTTATTTACTTTGTCTCCTTGCAGGTGTATCTGATACTTGATGAATTCATTCTTGCTGGTGAGCTCCAAGAGACAAGCAAAAAGGTGAGTTTTTCTTTTTAGTAGGGTTTTTCTCATTCCTGGCCTATGTTGCTATTCTCGGTAACCTAAGCTTATGACATTCCATCTCTCACATATATGCACTAACGCATGACTTCTTTTTTTTTTGCAAAATTTCTAAAGGTCATTCAAACTATGCTGATTTATTTCTAACTTGGCTTTATATCTCTTCTCTTTCACATCATTTTGCTTCTTTGAAAATTTTTTTGATGCTAGATAAGGGCATTACTTTTTACTGAGTTGGGTTTTGTTACAATTTGCAGGCAATTATAGAGAGAATGGGAGAATTGGAGAAGCTCGAGTAAACTTCTATTTTGTAATGAAGATGTTTAGAAATGTCATTTTCTTCAATTTTTTCCTATTTTTCCCCATTTTGTTTTTATTTTGTTTTCTTCTGCATTCGTTTGTTTGCTCAGTTGGCGCGGCCAGTTCTTCCCTTGTAAAATTGAAAATTGAGTCAGAAAATTTATGATCAGAACTCCCCTGGTGTTTGGGACATGGCTAATCAATGATTATCTATCAAAGTTTATGTTCATTTTTAAACAACTAAGGCCATGCAACATATGAAAATTTTCCCGTTCAACCCAATAGTAGCTTTTTTCATTTCTGGGTAGTCGGTAGAAAACTTTGACAGAGAAGACTAGAGATGTGCTATGAACCTTTAGTTCTAATTCTATGATCGATTCGGAAGGGGCACATCTCCTCAGTTGCATATTGGTTTATGGTTTAATACATGCGGATGAAGAAAATACATACGCAGAAAAGATTAAGAAAAATATACAGGCAGAGTTTACACTCGAGAGATTTGGCATAAACAATTGCCTTTGTTTTTTCCTTGTAAGTTGGTAAAACTGTGCTTTAAAATTGTTCTAGACAAAGCCATCTTGGCAGTAGATATACTTGTTATGTTTATAAACATCTGGTTTCTTACCCTGCTCTGCCCTGTGGTATTTTGATGCCCCGATTATACAGTAGATCCTTATATGCCTTTTGATCAAAGCCAAAATCAAGCACAAGTCACGCTTGTTAAGGAAAGAATGAAATAATGCTACTGTGCCCGTTTGATTATAACAACTTCGCTTCTGGTCTCGGTTCCATTTTACAGTTGCTCATTGCAGAGTAGTTGCAATGGCAGCGCACCACCACCAGCTTGAAACCCAACGCCAGTTTCTTCATAAACAGAAGAAATATAGTGATCTTGCCTTTTCGCCCTTGCATGTGGCAAAGCTATAGCCATGAACTGCTGCTGCTGCTGCTGCTGAGAGATCTGAGGATATTTCGTGCCCAGTATTATTTCTACGGTTGAAGGCGAAGGTGGTATACATGGCATCAGCACAGGCGAGTCTTGCCTTCCATTTTGCCAACTTGGAAACTGAGCCATGGCTGTGGAAGCTCCTGTATTCCTGTACTGAGCCGCCAACTGGGCTGCCCAAAGCTGGTGTTGCTGTAGCTGTTGAGACTGCTTTGTCATGGCCTTCGGACTTGGATGAGGAACACAATATGGGCTGCTGAGATGGGAAGGTAACTGAAGTTGGGCCTACAATCGAAGTATTATAACAAAGAAATTAAGCAATTTCACCAATAGTAGCTAAAGTACACTACAACAAAATAGCAGTTAAAGAAAATTTTGGAGTTCATAAGAAGTCAGCAACGGGTAAGCTGCACGCAAGCTATATGCTTGTCAGGTTGTAAGCAACACGTAATGTCTGGTCCATGAGATTTTTTTTTTGAAAAAAGCTAATTCACAGTGCATCCCATCAATCAAACATCGCAATTATTTAATAATAGACTTGGCCAAAAAGCAGTCCAAAACCATCTCTAAGATCCGTTTTAGTGCAGCCTCCTCGCATGGACACGCATGCCAATCTTAAAAGAAAGGATAATACCTGTTGCGCTGCTGCTGCTGCTGAAGGCTGATCTGGATAGACAGATGTGTATCGCGTTTGGGGCATGGAAAGAGGAATGAATGTAGAGTGTTGTGCATGATAAGGAACTTGAAGTTGTGTCAATGGTTCCAAACCATTTCCAGCTCCACTCAAACTGTTAGTAGGTTCAATTCCACCACCTCCAGTTGACAGAGACAAGAAATTGAAACTCTGCATGAAAACAAAACTCATCAGACCCGATTAAATGGTGTAATTAGAAACGGGATGGCTAAATTCACCTGCTTATGAGAGGTGTATACACCAGATGGCGAAGCAGCCTGTAAATTGTCTTGGGGTGGCCTTAGATGTTGATGAAGACCATTTTTGTTGTCATTAGAATTCTTCTCACATGCGTTGTGTATTGTGCTAGCAGACGTAGCTCCATTTAAATTATTCCTAATCCCATTGAAATCGTTTATTGTCATGAGTACACCTTGCTTTAAAATTTCATGTGGTTTCAGTTGATTTGGTGGTATAGGCAAGCTTTCTTTGCTCTCAGGCATTTGTAAAGCCCGAATGAGACTGCTTATGTAAACATGAGTTGCACACCTTTTCCATGACCTTCTATCAGTTGAAACTTTAAAAACCTGTATCCACAAGGAAGTTCTCAATGTATGCTTTTAAAATTTAGATGGTAATGAAATATATAGCCCAATTTTGGAAGTCCTAGCACAACCATTCAATAGCAGGCAAGAGGAATAATAATTAGATTACAAGTTTTCACCTTTTTAGATGAAGAGCCATTTGGGGACAAACCAGGCGTCGTACCGAGCCAAGCAGGCATTTTAGCAGCACAAGATCTGAAACAGCTACAATCACATGAGAAAAGGCAACGAAAGGATGCATGAAATGTACAAAAGCAGAAAAATGCAAGAAAATTACTGTGATAAAGGTCCATAACAAGCAGTACTCGACACTGTTGAAGACAATCCTGGCCACAATGCTGGACCTCAGATGAAAGCATCAATAGGTGGCAGTTTAGATTGATGAAAATAAAAGCAGAGATCATAAGTTAGAATATCCAAGAATGAAAAAGTTGTACCATGGTTCTTGGATTCATCAAAAGTAGGCGGTTTATCCAGTTGACTTTCAATTACCATTGTCTGAAATGCAAGAAAGTCAATTGATACCAGCATTTTATACATACTGAGTAGCTTGATTTGACTTTGAAACTATCTTACCTGCCCCAATGCAGTATCAGGCTTTCCATCAAGTAGTGAAATTTCCAGTTTTGCCTGCTGATTTAGTTTGCTGCATAATCAAGAATATGCATATGATTTATTTCAAAAAAAAAAAAGGAATATGCATATGATTAAATACATGAAATCCAGAAAAGAAAAATATGGTATTGAATTCAGCATAACAAGCAAAAAACAGCAGCACTCACCCAATATCCTGGTGTGACCCAGTTGGAAAGCTCAAGCTAACTGAGTTGCATGTTAGTTTTTGTTCCTCATCTTTAACCGACACCTTGTGCAGATTCACTTGAGCCACAGAACTGTCTAATTCTCCAAGGAGCTTCCCGCTGCTGGGAAAATCAGATGATTCTTGAATGCTTGGTCCATTCAAAGAACAAACTTTAGTAGTTTCTCCAAGTGATCTTTCTATTTCAGGAGCAGGATCAACATCCTCATCGGTTCTTGATGCACAAGTTACATTCAAGTCTTCTTTTATAGCTACGCAATCTGGTGAATTATACAAATTAACATGCATCCAAAAATATATACATTAAGTTTATCTAGAAAATAAACAAGCACTTACCTTCCAATGTGGGCGGGCGAGTCTCAACAGCGTTTGGCAAAGCTGAAGGACTTGCATCTAAAGAAGCACTATCCAATTTGTTGTTACAATCAGGTTCATTGTCGGAGAACATTCCTGCCAAAGCGAACAAGGTCTCCACAACTTCTTCCTCATCCTTGGTGATTGGCCCACCAGCACTCTCCTTCAGGGACCAGTTTGGAGCCCCTTGTTTCTACAAAAGCAAATTTATCTTTATACCAAATTGAAGAGCTCGATCCAAAAAGAGTAAGAAATGAGATTCAGGTTGATATAAGTGACTAACCTGGTTAAGTTTCGATTTCTTCATGCCAATCCTTCTATGTGATTCGACACCACCAGTAGAATAGTTTAGCTTCTTTGAATCTGGCAAAGGTGGAGATATAGATTCTCGATTGCGTTTCTTCATGGCTGTGATTAAAGATGGCCATATTTGCAAAGCATTAATTCCAACAAAAACTTGATATTCATTCGCTTTTCTTTTTCATTAGAAATAAGAAAAGAATAAACTAAAACCCCTTTTTTGATTCATAAAAAGCTGAAGTATCTACAACGGAAAAGTAAGCTCGAGAATAGAAGAAAGACGCAAAATTTTCAAACTCAATATATTTATTTGGAAAGAATAAATCCACCATGGAAGTCCCATCATAAACATAATAAATAATAGTATTAGAAAAAAGAACAGACAGAATCTTGCTTCCATAAAAAGAAAGAAAAAGTAAAAAAGCTTCAATTTTGCTTGAATACTAATCCAAAATTTACAAAGCAAAAAAAAACCCAAAAGCATAAACACATAAATGCGAAACTTCGTCGAAAGATCAACCACCGAACAAAACCTTAGAATTTAAAAACCAGAGAACTTCTTTCAAAAAAAAAAAAAAACAGAGAAGTCCAAGAAATTAAACCAGAAAACCACAAACCTCAACATTTTTATCTTTCCAATAATTAAAAAAATTTGAATAAAAAAACAACTGTTATTTTCTTCTGACAAAAACACGCTCACCTGACCGTAGCTTCCGTGGAACAGAAACATGATCAACGCTATTAAAGTCATCAAAATTTTGCTGCTGAAATCCAGTTAAAAGGGGAAAAAGAAAAGAATAAGTTAACAAACAATTGAAAAAAAGAGTTCAGTAATCAAGAATCAACTACTTTTTCTATGAGATACAATTAATAATTTACCTTTCTGGGTAGCTTGAATCTCTTACTGCTACTATTACCACTAATAGAAGGAGTTTGTGAAGGAGTCTGAATAATCTCTTCTGTATCAGCTATATCACAGCCCATTTCATAGTTCTCCTCGTTGCTGCTGCAAATCGCTCTATTAACAGCACTCAATTTCTTAATTCTCTCTTTATTTGATTTCTCCAAAGTTACAATGTCACCAACAGCAACACCGTTCAAACCTTCAAATGAAAACACAGATAAAAATAAAATAAATAACAGAAACAGAGCAAGGAGGCGAAAGAAGGAGCACGCATTATCTGCGAAACTCTTATCAAAAAGTTGAATAAGAATATGCAGATAACGGCAAGCAGCGAAATGGGGGATTTGTTTATTTGTTTTAGAAAAGAACGTCAATTTTTTTTTTGGGGACCAGAAATAAAGTAGAGTGAAGTAAGTTCACCAGAGATAAGCTTGAGTCCACCAGCTGATTGCTTAATCTGTCGCGAGAACCGACTCCCTCCTCCTCCACGCCTCACGTCTCGACTCTTGTCTGTTTCTATCATTTTAATCATCACAAAACTAAAAACATCAGCCTGTTGAAAACGGCTTCCAAGGCCCAGAAAAACCGATCCGAATAAGCCAAACCCAGATCTTTCTTCTCTCTTTCTCTTCAAATTTGAGCTTTCTTCAATGGAAAAAGAAAGCAGATAAGTTAGAGAAACAAACAGTCATAGAGAGACTTATAGATTTTGACAATTCTAAGTAATGAACGGAACAGGAAAATAATTAAGAGGGAAATTGAGAAAAAAAGTGTTTTTGATTTATCTCTGGGAGTGAAGAAAGCTAATAGATATGATCTCTCATCTCTCTGTTTTCTCTAGTAAGACGTGGTGGGGAGAGAGAGCAGAGCAGAGACAAAAAGCAAACAAACCATATAGAGATTGAGTGTAAGGAAACAAAAAAAAAAAGAAAAAAAAAAGAAAGGAGAAAAGTAATTCGTTCCTCGTGTTCAGAGAATCAGGTTCTTCGTGAAATAAAGCACACTCATCACACACAGAGAAAGAAAAAGATGAAAAGAGAGAGAGAAAGAGATAGAACCAGGAAAAAAAAAAGAGAGAAGAAAAATGGAAGCAAAAAACTCTCTTCAATACCTCTCTAAACACTCACAAAAGGAGAGAAGGAACGGACACCCGTGAAACACTATCTTCGTTTTTGCGAGAACTTATGTCAATTCTTTAAAAATATCTTTTCAATTAAAAAACAAAAACAAAACCATTATTAATGAACTCCCAACCTCTCTGGACAACATAAATTCATTATTTTCACTCTCCTTACTTCTCAATTTTTTTTCCTCAGATAATCAGCAGATTCGGACCCTCAGTTCCAAAATCTAAATTTATAATTTATCTCCAAAACCCAAAAAAAACTCAAAAGACTCATTTTCAGCTCAAAACCGCCATTGAAATACTACCAGAGCCTTGAAAATAAAGTCTTAATTTATAATTTATCACCAAAGTCCCCAAAAAAAAAAACTCAAAAGACTCGTTTTCAGCTCAATACCACCATTGAAATACTAGCACAGCTTTGAAAATTAGACTTCTAATTCAAAAATGAGAGAATGTGCAAGACTGCAAGTAATTAATATCCTTCAATTCTTCAAATCAACCATTGAAAATCAAATTTACAAACGCAGCTGTTTAGCTCCCTCTCTCTCTCTCTCTTTCTCTCTCAGAGAGTTCACAAACTCCCAAAAGACGGAAAATCCGAAGCTTTCGCACTGTAAAAATCCCCTTTAAATGCATCACAAAACGGTCTGTCTCTCTCTCTCTCTCACACACACACATTTATACAGTCTCATTCTCGCGTCATTCAATGTCCAATCGCTACTCATCTATAATCATCCACGTCAGAATATTACCTCCACGTCGATAACTGTCCATTTCCTGCACTGAATTAAATGTTCAAACGCTCGCGATCCATTTTATGAAACATCGACCTATTATTGCCGTTGGATTGTCAGAAACGAAAACTAGCTGTTTCAATTCATCCAATGGCTGTTATTGCAAGTTTGCCAGATGGTAGCCACGTGGATGTCCGTTCTATCTGTACGAGCAAGGAGACTGGTCTTCTTCTTCTCTCTGCAAGGGAAAAATATTCTGTGCCTTTCTACAAATTTCTTCGAGACTTAAAAAAAAAATTCTCAAACACTTTTTTTGGTCACTCGCTTATATGTAGTTTTACATTTCACACGCCAATTACTTGAACGGATCAGTACAAGGCGGATTTTTTATTTTTATTTTTTAATCCTAGAACGATTTCAAGCCAATTAGATCGACTCAGAATTTATACCCATGTGAAATCATTTAATTTTTTTCTATGAAATTGAATTCCGTCAGTTTGGTTTAGATTTATATTTCTGTTTAATTTCGAATTCGATAAATAAAATTATATATATATAATATAAATTTCTATAATATATACCATCTTCCTCCTCAATTAATGGATTTATTTTTTCTCTTAATGATTAAAATAAATTAATTATTTTTATTAAAAATAAAAATTTATATATATTATTTCTATTTTAACTTTATTTTAATACGTGATGCTTAATTCAATCTGAATTTATAGGCTCGTTTCTTATTTTACAAATATTAAAAAAATTAATTATTTTTATTATAAATATAAATTTATATGTATTTTTTTATTATATTTTTATTTTAATAGGTGATGCCGTCTACTTTTATAAAAAAAAAAGTAATATATTTAATAAATAATACTAAATAAATATATTATAGTAATTCAATATATTAATTAACTTATTAAAATAATAAATAAATTATAATTTAAAATAGACAACAAAAATAAAATAAGCATATCATTTTAAGAGAAATTAGAGGCGGACCCATGTAGAAGTTGGCAGCTGCCCCGCCCCCCGTTTTTGAGCATGAGTTTTTAACAATTACAGTGAATTTACAAAGCTTGTTGATAAATTTAAATATGAATAAAGAGGATTAATCGTAGCATAAACTTGAGTTTTATGTTATTTTTTTAACTAAATGAATAATAAAAAAATTAATTCATAATTTTATAAAAAATGCAGTATATTTTATCATGTTGGTGAATTTTTTAATGAAATTTAAATGAGTTTTTATTAAGAAAATTTATTATAACTTTCATATTATTGGTATATATTTGGTCCCCTCATCCTTCAACTCTGGGTATGCCCCTATAAGAAATTATACAATATAATAGCTATTTCAACCAAATATCCTAGTTAAAATAATAAACTAATTAGATAATTACATGTATTAATATTTTTTTAAAAATATAATAAAATTATCTAATGAATCTTATAATTTAACATGACAAACACATATATTAATCTAATTAGTTCATTAATCTAACTAAAATATATAGTTAAAATTAAGATTGAGTATAAATCATAGAAATATTTGAACCGATCAGAATATCCGAATTGAAATATCAATAATAAAATAGATATGTTGACTTTTTAACTTTTTCAGAATCAAATTAAATCGATATTTTAAATATAAAATAATTATAAATATTAGTTTATAACCACATTAAGAATCGGATCATACCAGATCCAATAAAATCGAATCAAACAACTAAAATAATAACTAATTTATTATTTAAAATATAAAATTATATTATATTATATTAATTCATTACTTAATATTTAATATTTTAAAATATATTATAATTATTTTATTAATTCATATTATATCATGTCATATATTCACTTTAAAATTTATAATTTTATATATTATACTTTATATATATATATGCCTTAATTTTATTTGTTTTATGTTTTGTCACTAATAAAAGTAATTTTATAACTAAATATAATCTATTGACATATTTATATGAATAGCTGCTATCACTTTACTAATACTAATAATTTTAATTTATATCAATTATAGTAATTTATATTTAATAAAATAATTTTATATGCTATGTTTTATATATATATATATCTTAATTTTATATATTTTTTTTTGTTATTGAGATTTGCTTGTACAATTTTTTTTGGTAATAAATAAATTTTACTTATTTTATAAGAGCATATGAAGTTTTTATTTTTTCTTATGCATTAAAATTATTTTATTTAGAATTTATAATAACTTATATATTTTATTTAAAATTTGTAATATATATATTTGATATTTTGTTATATTATGTGTAGTTTGTAATATGAATATAAGAGTTTAGATTACAAAATTAATTTTACATATTTTTTATTGCTAAAATAATTAAATATTATTGCTTAAATTAAAAAAAACTTAAAATCTTTAAATATTTGAATTCATTTTAGATCGAAATCACGTTTGAACAAAATATCTGATATGGACATAATTGATTTTTTTAAAATAATATAATATAGATATTTTATAAGTTCAGTTCTATTTTGATTACGAAAATTTTAAAATTTTTGAATTTTAATTTAATTTTAGAGATTTTCAGATTTTTTAACCGTTCTTAACCATAGTTAGAATAATTATTTTATTATATAAATTTTTTCAATTCAGATAATAAGTGACTATAATTTGAAAAAAATTAAAAAAATGAGTTTATTAATTTAGGATAAAAAATATTATATAATATATAAAATGATATTGTTTTTTAAAACACTTCATCTGCCTGAATTTAATCAATAGTACATACAGATTTAGTCGAGTTTAATCTGATATTTTTAATATTTAATCTGATTTAATCATGCTCGACAGATGTCTGGTTAAGGATTGCAGACAAGATATGAGTGACACGCGCTTGAAAGAATGGGCTGGTGTGAAGAAAAAAATTTTCGCCTCCAGAAATCTGTAAACACTAATTCTAGAAAAAAGTGGCAGTCACGAGGGTGTGGAAAAACTCGGGCGACAAAGTAAAAAAATAATAATGGCGATTAATTGATTTTGGAGTGATGATTTTGATTCTGTGCGATTGGGGGCGTGGAAGGAGTCATGTACTCATGGATCATGCGTGACTCTTCTCCATCTACTTTTAGGTAAAGTAAAAAACGAGATGACGAAAACACCCTTCGCCTGAGCTAATTTGCATTTGTTCTCTTGAATTTTCGATAAAACGACAACAGAAGGACGCCGTCGTGGTCGATGGCTGCATAAATTAATGAGGAATCTTACCCGCTGTATTAACTTACCACATCTCCCTTATCAATTACCGTCTTTTCTTTTATGAAATGATCAATTACCGTCTGTTTACTCCTTAATTTATAGTAGTTTTTAATAACTATAATTTTGTGTAGGTGAGGCTTCTTGATAGATTTAATTGGGAGTTTTAATAGATTTTTTTTAACATGCTTCTGACAGCAAATGTTAAGCAATAATATTATTTTTATTTTTATTGGTATGCATTTCATTGTTATTTAAATTTATTATAATCAATTTGTAATACATATAATAATTTTTTTATCAATTAATTTTAAAAAAATTGGTTATAACAAATTTTAATGACAATGAAATACATTCTAATAACAATTATAGTTATTACTATTCAACATATATATTAGAAAAATTATTAATTTATTAAAAGAAAATTTAGTGTTAATTTAGACTATTTAAAAGTTTTAATATAATTTTACATCCATAAACAAGTCTGCAATGGAATAATGTGTGTGTGAGACTACTGTATTTGCCCTTTACAAGGTTACGGCAAGCGGGCTTGTTGGTGCCTCGTGCTCATTGGATCTTAGTATTGTCTTTTTTAGGGCTAGGGCCTAACAAAATAAAGATCACTAAAACTTTTTTCTTTTTGCAATTTTAATAATGTTGAGAAATTACGAGGCAAAATTAAATACTCCCTCCGTATCATTTACATAGAAAAAATAAAATGAACATGAAAATTAAGGAAATTTCACTTTTTTTATCTCTATTTATTTAAATACCCTTAAAAAAAATATCCCTCAAAAATTACTTTTAAGATAAAGGTATAAATAGTATTTTGTCTCGTTCCACTTCCCAAAATTTACCTAAAATGGCATATTTTCTATATAAAAGATATACCAAAAAAGAAAATTTTTCCTATATAAATAATACGGAGGGAGTATTTCTTTTAAATTATCCGATGTATAATAATAATAATAGTAATAACAATAATAATAATAATAGCACATACAATGGCATAAATACAGAACAGGAAAAATTTTAAGCTCTGACATCCAATAATATGTGACTTTTCATTAAGAAAAAAAATACCAATTAATTAATTAATTAATTAATAATGCTAATAATAATTACACCAACATGGGTAATTTGAAATATCGCAAGTGCTTAATTTATTCACACTTATTTAGGAGAAGAACAATTGAAATTGTGTTTAATTTAGGAGCACTTGTATTTAATTTGAAATACCGCAACAAGCACAGCAGATCCACTTGTTTTTTTTGCACAATTATAGTTAGAAATATGCATGTGTGGGAGGAGTCAGATTTTAAAAGTCTGCCAAACTTATCATTATTAATCGGTTGTCAAATTTTATTTTTTAAAATCAATCATTATTTATCAGCCGACCCAATTTTTTATACACCGATTTCAATTTATTTGAAAGTAAAATTTATTTGGCACTAAAATTTAATTGTTATTGTTGTAATTATTATCTATCAAAATTTTAATCAAGTTTAATATATTTTATTAATAAATATATAAATTAAAATTAATCAATTAAGTTAGTTTAAATTAATATAATCCATTAAATTTTTTGAATTGCTGTCGAGTCAATCTTACTCAAATTATTTTATATATAGTTACGGTCTCAATGACAATTGGCAAATGGAACCTTGCTGCGCCATAAGCTCCATTACTATCTAACACGAAAGAAATTAAAAATAAAAACGATAAGGAGCTTAATTAACTAATCATATCTATGCAATTAATTAAAATCAAAGATGGATGGAAGGACAAGATTAAGACTCCAAGAACGCATTTATAATAATTGATTAAATTAGTTTATAAATTTTAAATTTAAATCGTTATATTTATTTAAATAATTTTATGATTTATAAGAGAAGATTAATCTTAATTTATAAGTTAATTAAATCAGTTTATAAAATTTAAATTTAAATTGAATTTATTTAAATAATTTTTTAAATTTAAAAACTAAATAGATAAATTAAATGAATCGATCTATTATTTTATTATTTATAAACACTTATTTTATATGTTAGTTTAATTAAATAATTTATTATGACATATATATATTTATTTCAATAAATAATTTTAATAATATAATTTTATATGTTTGTAGTTATTTTAATTACTTATTTATTTTAATTAAAATAACTTATATTAATTTATAAGTTAATTTTTGTAAGTCTTGCCAAACGCCCTTTTAAGAGATTCCAACCTATTTCTTAATTTAGACGAGATTATCCACCACATCTTATTTTTAAAATAATAATATATATTTTTTAATAAATTTTATTTATATTTATAAAAAAGTAATTTGAAGGAATTTGGTTAGATTTCCACCACGTCTTATTTTTTAAATAATATATATATATATTTTTAATAAATTTTATTTATATTTATAAAAAAGTAATTTGAAGAAATTTGGTTAGATTTGCAGGTTCATTTTTTCATTTTCTCGATCATAAAAATATATATATCATATTTTATTACCTAACGTATAGATCACTTGATAATGATGTATGTATCAATTGCTAAAAAAATATTTTCAGTTGATAAAGGCATATATATGAATTCATAAGAAATTGTTTTAACTTAACAAGTAGTTTCTAAGACATTGATATATATATATATATATGCAATTTTGATATATATACAAAATTTTTATAAATTTATTGGTTGCATAATACTTCTATGATTTTTTAAATTATTTTTGTATATTTCCAAAATTTCTAAGGCATACTCTTCTATTACATTTTGAGAAAAAAAAAAACAATATTTATTGAACAAATTCAAACATATGCACGAGATACACAACCTAATCTATTAATAAAAAAAATAAAATATAAAGGAAGCATCTCTCACATTGAAAATTAACCCTATTTAAAATGTGTAAGAGAGGGCTAATTAATTAATTAATTTCTAAAATTTTATTTGTTATTACACATGTATGGTACTATCCTAGAGACTATTAAATATTAATTAACTTGTTTGAAGCAAACTGTCCGGCCAACAGCCTACCGATGGATGCGTTGGTTCAAGGACACTTGCGTCGACCACCGTGAGTAGTCAAGTTGGCGTAGCAGGGGCAGAACTCATAGTTACAGGAAGTTCCCGGCGGAACACAGTTGCACCGTGCACAGCATGTCCCACATGCTCTATGGCATAAACGTTGTCTCGATGCTATCTGGCACCTATAATTGCAGGAGCTAGCGCAGTCTAAAAATGAGGCTCAACAGTATGTACCAATTTTCACAGCACTCAAATCTAGGCTTGTATTCTCCTCCTAGAAATTAAAAGTAATTAAAAGAACAAGAAGCAGGAGAAAATAAAAATAAAATAATTTAAATTAGGAAAAAAACTTCACCGTTTGATCAGCTTTGACGAGAAGGTGGAGAAAGAAGAGAGACATGAAAAGAAAAGCGATGCAGGGCCTGGTCGCAGTGATGGCCATGGCTTTGACCTTGCCTGTGATATTAACTTCTGAGATTTTAATTGAAATTTTGGTGACGGGTTCGTTTTATTTTATTTACATATGTAGAATAGGACAATGCATGGCAGGGGGTTTGTAGTTTGTACGTGGAGGAAAGGGAAACGAAGGTAGCATGTGAATGTCGAAATTTGTCAAAAGCTTATGAAGAGGATGAACATATGGGCTAATCTATGCCAAGAAATAAGCCTTTTAAATGGGGAAAATGACAAGATTATAGATATGTCTATGATGTTTGATTTACGTCATTTATTTTATCTTTAGTTTTTAAGAGAATTAATGTATTTGAATTTGTAATCAAAACTCATTAATCAGTGTAAATTCTCCACTCTTTTAATTAATTAGAGGTATTGAATTAAATTTTTAAATATAAAATATCTTTAAAATTCAAAGAAATTACTGTATTTTTAATGAATTTATAAATTCAGATTAGACTATAATATCTAACTTATAATATATTATATATATAACTTATTAATGCAATAAATATATTAAGGACAAAAAATTAATTTTAAACTTATCTAAATATACATAGATTAATATGTAATATATATTTTTCTTAAATTCACTTGTATATATTTTAGGCATAGTTGTGACAAAAATTAAATATAATTATGAGCGAATACTTTGGAGGGGACTTGGACAAATTTTTGAGAGGTTCTTTATAAAAATATCAAAAAATAAAAAATAAAAAAATTTTAAATTTACTATATTCTAAAAATATTTTTAAATTTATTAGAATTTATAATTTTTTTATAAAAATATTAGATTTAAATAATTTATTATAAATTTATTATGAGTTTATTATATATTTATTATAAGATTATAAATTTTCATAATTTATTATGAGTTTATTATAGAGTGACTAAAATATTTTTGATAAAAATAAAATAAATTGTAAAAAATAATTGAGGGTATAATTTTTTTTTATTTTTAAAATTAATTAAAAATCGTATGGGCTTTCAGAAAGATTCAAAGGAAATGGGCAATTGTTGTTTATTAAGCCCACCTATAGATTACAAAATTAGTTAATGGAATTGGAAAGCCAGCTCAAAAAACAAATCGTTACAAAGGTTGTTGAGAAATGGCCCCAAAGTCAATTTTAGGCTGCGCTAAGACTTTAGCTGCTCAAATAGTGGGATTATCACGGTCTACATAAAATTCTTGGCCATACATTATTACACTTTCATTTACCTGAAATTAATCCTCATATTAATTGAGACATAATTTATTTATAAATATATATTTTTTTAAAATAATAAATTTAATTTTTTTGTTTCATCCTTATATTAATACATAAAAATAATAATACCTGTCACAAATTCTTTTTATTTTTAAATTTTTATAGCTTTTATTTTTTTTGTTATTTTATGAACATAAATAATAAACTAATAATAAATTTATAAAAATAATTATCTATATTAATTTATAATAAATTATCCATATTATATGAATATGATAAATTTATAAATTAATAAAAATTTAACAAATTCAAAAAATTTGATAAATTTTGTAATATTTTAAATTTTTTTGGTAATTTCATAAAAGCCAAAAAAATAAACTGTCCTCACCTCTACTTTCTCAACCTTCAAGAATTATAATTAAGACCATGCTTGGTTGATTCTTAACTTGAAAAAAATATATATTATATATATCATAATTTATAATAAAAATATATTTTATATTTAAAAACATATTTAGATAATTTATTTATTGTTTAGATAATTTATTTTCTCATAATTATATTAAATTTCATATATTTAAGTGAATCTTATATATTAATTACTGAGAATTTATATATTAAATATTCAACTGAATTTACATGGCAACACCTTTATTTTTATTCTTTCCCGTCTTCTATTTTACACACAAACCATCAAAATCGTAAATACATAAATAAAATTATACATAGAAAGGTTTCAAATTCAAGGACACTTGCGTCTGCCACCATGGGTAGTCAAGCTGGCATAGCAAGGGCAAACTTCGTAGTTACCGGCAGTGCCCGGTGGAACACAATTGCAACGTGCACAGCAAGTCCCACACGCCCTCTTGCATAGCCGTGGCCTCGAGGATAACTGGCACCTGGCAGTGCAAGCGCTACCACAATCTGATAATAAAAAAACAATTTAATTAAAAAAAAAACTATGAATTATATTTAGTTCATGTTTAATACATTCAATTTAATTACCAATTTGAGGAGGACTTGCTGCTATGTTTGAGTCAACCTGCACAAACAAAATGATACCATGTTAATAAATTAAGCCCAAATTATATAAATCAAATGAGAAATTGAAATAAGAAGTGAAAATAAGTTAACCGGTTGATAATGATCTGCCTGAGCAAGATGGAGAAGAAGAAGAAGAGAGATCATGATAAGCGAAGCAATGAGAAGCTTGGAGATGGCCATTGCTAAAGGCTGCAATACTAATTTCTTGTTTTAAAACTGTAACAATTTTGTGCAGAGAGTGGAAGAAAGGGAGTTGGTATTTATAGGCAGAGAATGAAGAAGAGGCCGGTAACAAAGAAGAAAGAGGGTAGGTCATATCGATGCAGCACTGAGGATTAAAGCAAAAGTAGCCCATATAATTATTACTTAGTAGTGTTGAGTTGTCAGCAATATAAGTATTGTGTATTTGGTGGAGAGCGAATAATCTGGAATGTTACATGCTACGAAAAGAGGACTCTGCAAATTTTCCCAACCCGATTTAATCAAATGGTTTCAAGTAGACTTGTATGGTTCAAATTGCAAATATTGATTTAGGTTTTTAAATTGAAATTGGGTTCGGTCGATCAATTGAACTCAGTTTTTTTTTTTAACTCAAATCGTAGAGACAAAGTTATACATATAACATTATATATATATTTATTTATAATTTATATTATATAATATATAATATATATATATATATATATTTAAATACTTCATTCGCTCAAATTCTACTAAAATTAAAAATATATAGATAAATTAAAATTATATATGGATCCGATCAAATTCAATTTAATACTTTTAGTACTCAATAGGTTTCAATCAAATGATCGAATCCAATTTGTGCGCAGGCTTAAAGAGGGCATAGCATATTAGCCTACTCTTGTTATTGCTCATTATCATTCAGTTTTGAGTATATTTAATATATGTATTTATAATTACACTATATTTTGATGTGCAATTCATCGATATTTAATTTTATGATTTAATAATTAAATAAATAGGTAAAAATAAAAATTTTAATTATAATTATAATAAAAATATCATATTATTGATAAAGTGGACCTCAATTCTATTTTTAGAGTTTTAAATTCGGATGTTAAGATTCAGTTTATTTATCTGCAAGATAAAAAAAAAGAATTAAATTTTAATAAAAAAAACTCTAATACTTAAATTAGTTTAAAATTTTTGTAGATAAGAAAATTTAGAAGTGAAAAAAAAAAATTGTCTATAAAGTTTACTTCTATTTATAATTAGAGGACAGAAAACAAATTATAAATGTGAAGGTAAAAAAAGAACTTTTACTTACGAGGTTCACTCTTATTAAAATTAGAGGATATATGACAAACTCTTAATGTGAAGATAAAAGAAAAAATTATATCTGCGAGGTTGACTCTTATTTATTATTAGAGGATAGAAGATAAACTTTGAATGTGAAGGTGAAAGATTATATATATACATATCAGTACTGTAATATAGTTGTGTCAGCATCTATCTTCTTCTGGTAAAGAGCTCAGCTCGTTTTACCCATGCTTTTGATAGTTTAGTGGACCAATCCTATGTTTCTTTGAGAATTTGGTCTTAACCATTATTCATTCGTGGAGATGGGTGGACAACTCGTAGAGCCCGGGATCGGGCTGGGTAAATAGCGTAGGTATCACATATAATTCTTTATCTTTGATGGGAATGGATAAGATCAAAAACACAAGTTTATGGGTGCAGTGAATTGGTAGAGTAGTGCGAATGGATAGCAAAAACTTATAAATAATTGTTTATGATTGGGACGAAATTACTATGGAATCGTGTATGATCATACGATTTTTTTTACCGACAGTTAAAAGAAGAGGTATTTATTTTGACCGCCGATAGAGCTAAATTCAGCCCTCATTGAAGGGGCTGAATTGCAAACCTGTGCAGCGAGGGATAGACGAACCCCTCGCTATAAATATTTTTATTTTTTTATTTATAAATTAGTAACTCCGCCTGCGAGTATCGTAGCCGGTCCCAAGCCCGGATAAAGGAGGAGGGTTGCGGTAAGTTGGCGGCCAGTGTAAAAATTTTGCCAAACTTTCTATGGATTCTCAAAACTATCATTATACCGTTGGGACGTGCTCACCTAGGCACGCGCTACATCGGCACCCGGGTGTAGTGTTAAATGAGCAAGGGGTTCCATCACATCGACGTCTGGGTGTGGTGGAGTATGAGCAAAGGTTCCCATGCCATGGACGGGTATGGGTAAAGAAGTTAGTCCCGCCATATCAGCTCCCGGATGTGGTGTCAGACAGGAAAGGGCTACCGCATTATGGACGAATGCGGCTAAAGAAGCAAGTCCAAGGGAGCCGATTAAGATTAGGTAGTTGGAATATTGGCACTCTGACTGGGAAGTCTATAGAGCTTGTGGATACTTTGAAAAGAAGGAAGGTTAGTATTGCTTGTTTGCAGGAAACCAAGTGGAAGGGAAATAAAGCAAAAGAGATTGGTAACTCAGGATATAAGCTGTGGTATTGTGGCTTGGATAACAATAGGAATGGTGTGGGCATTATTATTGAGCCTACGCTTAAAGACAAGGTGGTGAAAGTGAAAAGAAAGGGAGACATGATTATCTCTTTGAGGCTTGTTTTGGGAGATGACACTATTAATGTTATTAGTGCTTATGCTCCCCAAGTAGGTTTGGACGGAGCATCCAATGTTCAGTTCTGGGAAGATATGATGATATCATGCAAGGTATTCCGGATAATCAGCAAATCTTCATTGGTGGGGACCTTAACGGGCATGTTGGTAAGGACAGTAATGGTTATGACAGGGTCCATGGGGGTTATGGTTTTGGCAACAGGAATGAGGAGGGAAAGAGCATTTTGGATTTTGCGGTGGCTTATGATCTAGTGATGACGAATACCTGCTTTGAAAAGAGGGGGTCACACTTGATTACCTTTAAGAGTGGACGAACCCAAAGTCAAATAGACTTCATACTTACTCGAAGACGGGACAAAAGTAAGTGTAAGGATTGCAAGGTCATTCCGGGTGAAGCATTGGCGGCGCAACATCGTATTGTGGTTTTAGATGTTAAGAATAAAAGTAGCTGGAGGAATGATAAGAAAATATTGGAACCAAGGATAAGATGGTGGAAATTGAAAGGCCTAGCTCAAGGTACCTTTAAGGAGGAGTTACTAAAGGAAGAAATTTGGAACCTTGAGGCTAGTGCAGAGGACTTGTGGACAAAAATGGAAGGTGGCATTAAGAAAGCAGGTAGTAAATTGCTTGGGATCTCTAAAGGGGCAGGGCCTCGACCGCACGATGCATGGTGGGGAGATGAGGAGGTTCAAAAGGCTATTAAAGCTAAGAGGGAATGGTATAAAAAGTTACCGAATGCGGTTAATAGCGAGGCCTTTGAGGAATATAAGAGGGCTAAGAAAGAGGCAAAGAAGGCTGTTAGTGTAGCTCGTGGCAGAGCCTTAGAAGGGATTTATCAAAAGTTAGATACTAAAGAGGGAGAAATGGGCATTTATAAGATTGCAAGGATGAGAGAAAGGAAAAGCAGAGATTTAAGCCAAGTCAAATGTATAAAGGACGAAGATCAACGGGTGTTGACAAGAGATGTTGAGATTAAGGAGAGGTGGAAGGCTTATTTTGAGCAGTTATTCAACCCTGAACATGAACAAGATTTTCAAGGTCTTCATGCAACAAATGATTATATCAGCTGGTCTAGGAGGATCTTGCATAGTGAAGTAAGAGAAGCCTTGAAGTATATGAAAGTTGGTAAAGCTTGTGGCCCGGATGGTATTCCTATAGAGGTTTGGAAGAACCTTGGAGAGGTAGGAGTTGCCTGGTTAACTAAACTCTTTAATGCTATTGGGAAAGGACGTAAGATGCCGAATGCCTGGAGGAAGAGTATCATGGTACCCATATATAAAAATAAGGGAGACATTCAATGCTGTACAAATTATCGGGGTATCAAACTTATGAGCCATACTATGAAATTATGGGAAAGGATTATTGAACACAGATTGAGGAAGCTTACAAGAGTTTCGGAGAATCAGTTTGGGTTTATGCCAGGGAGATCTACCATGGAGGCTATTTCTCTTCTAAGAAGACTAATGGAATTGTATCAAGAGAAGAAGAAAGATCTCCACATGGTATTTATTGACTTGGAGAAAGCCTATGATAGAGTACCAAGAGAAGTGTTATGGTGGGTTTTGAAGAGGAAAGGAGTCAACGGCAAATATATCAACATCATCAAGGACATGTATGAGAATGCATCCACTAGTGTGAAAACACATGGTGGAGACACTGAGGCTTTCCCTATTACTACCGGATTGCATCAAGGTTCGGCCATGAGTCCATATTTATTTACCTTGGTTATGGACGAGCTAACCAGAAGCATACAAGACGATGTTCCTTGGTGTATGTTGTTTGCTGATGACATTATTTTAATTGATGAGACTAGTGCTGGTGTAAACCGTAAGTTGGAAGTGTGGAGAAAAACCCTCGAGGACAAGGGTTTTAAGTTAAGTAGGAGTAAAACGGAATATATGCACTGTGAGTTCAGTCTAAGGAAGAAGCAGGAACATGAGGTTAAGTTGGATGGAGTTTTGGTTCCTAAAACCAAGCACTTCAAATATTTGGGTTCGGTGTTCCAGAATGATGGCCGTATAGATGAAGATGTGGCTCACAGAATACAGGTAGGGTGGTTGAAGTGGAAGGGTGCGACTGAGGTTTTATGTGATAAGAAAATACCTCTGAAAGTGAAAGGTAAATTATATAGGACGGTTGTTAGACCTGCGATGCTCTATGGTAGTGAGTGTTGGGCACCAACGGGACAACATTTGCATAAGATGAGTGTGGCAGAAATGAAGATGCTAAGATGGATGTGTGGACATACCAGACTGGACAAAATTAAGAATGTTCATATTCGATAAAAAGTCCAAGTAGCGGACGTCGGAGATAAGGTGAGGGAAGGAAGACTTAGATGGTATGGGCATGTTTTAAGAAGACCTCCTAATGCTGCGGTTCGTAAGTGTGAGAATTTGTTGATTGAGGGGGCTAGAGGTCGTGGCAGACCTAGAACTGTGTGGAAGGAGGTGATAGCAAGAGACTTACGTGCCTTAGATCTTGATGCGGATTTGATTAATGACAGACTTGAATGAAGACGTAAAATCCGTGTCTTGGAAGGGGCCTAAGGCTGGAGTATCTTTTTTGGTGTCTTTTGAGCTTATTTTGTTGAGAATCCATACAGCCGACCCCAACTTGTTTGGGGTTAATGCTTAGTTGTTGTTGTTGTTGTATTTATAAATTAGTCTTTTATTTTATCAAGGGTTAATTTTTTTTATATAAAATGATCCCTAATAAAACAGCATCGTTTCGTTGGTAGTTTAAAAATTAAAAAAAAAAGACTGCATAAAATGCAGCCTCTTTTTTCATCTTTTTCTCTTTTTTCTTTCCTTTATTTCTTCCCTCTCCAAACTACCAGCAAGCAGCTCTACCACCAATCAGTCCACCGGCAACCATCGCCAATCACTGCTCGATAAATTTTAATCTCCTAGTAAATTTTTTATTCGGCCACTTATTTATCATCCCTTCGCACAAGCAACTCTGTTGGTACCAAACACAACTATGGGTTCCTGAGATCCGTGCCTTCCAGTGGACCCATCATTATTGTTATGCGTCTGACTCTCACTGTCAAAGCCATGATATAAAGAGGAGATTGTTGGAATATTGTAATGGATATGAATTTTATTAATTATTAATAATTAATTATATATTTAATATAAATAAATAATAAAATTAAGATATTATTTAACAATTTTTTTTTAAAAAAATTTATCAATGAATGCGAAAGATGTATAACTCTTTTACTAATAAAGATAATTTTTAAAATTATAATCAAATATTAAAAGCTAAAATAACTCTAATTATTTTTAATTCATTATAATTAGTGTAAAACACCAAATAAATCAGTATTTGTTAGTTCAATCTTTGTCTAAACAAATTCTATAAACTAGCTCCAAAATATAATAATAAAATTCATAACTAATTCTAGACTATTATACTGTAGCGTATATAATGAAATTGATTAATGGAGATTAATGTTTGTGAAAAGTTTCCCAAAATCAATAATTATGCCAGCTGGAAAAAAATTAGATATATATAAAAGAATGATAGACATAATTGATAATGTTTATGAAATTTGGATTATGTAGATATTAAAGAATCATAAAAATATAGATAGATAGGTCCCTATATTTTATGATATTCGAGCTCTAACTTTATCTACAAATTTTATTTTTCTTACAGCTCCATTTAAAATTTGTTCTTAAAATCAATCTAAAGATAAGCAATGAAAATAATCTTTAATAATAATTAAAAATTAGAGTTAATGCTAGCACAAGCACAAGCTTTCAAAATAATTTTTAATTCTAAAAAAAAACTTATTAACGTTTTAAAGAAATTTTTAATTAATTAAATTATATGATATGTAAATATGGTTGTAAGATTAATTACGAAAATCTTTATAAAGGTTATATGATATGATATGTAAAAAGGTTCAATGTTTTTATCCATGCAATTACAGCTGTAACTGCACCAACATCAATAATTTAACACTTGGAATAGATAGGGACAGCATGATGCAAAATATACTCTCGCAATATGTAGAGTTTAAAGAAAGCTCGAATTCATACGATCAATTTTATACAGTTTTTTTTAAAATTTATATAATTATAAAAATTATTTTCACTCGGACTTATAATTTTAAATCACATGACATGACAACAACACTTATAGCTGTCAAGCCAAAACTCCCCCTTCAACATTTGGAATAGATAAACATTGAAATTCTTTTGGCTCTTTCAGAAGTAAACAAAAGTGAATAGCAGAGGCATTTATGCTTTTTGTCTCTGTATGAATCGCACGATTAATGGTAGGATGTTCCCTCTCATTTGAGTCATAAATATCTTCTTTTTGATTGGGGTAGCCATTTAGAGATATACTTCAAAATAGTTTTGATTTTTTAATTTCATAGAGTGTATCCAGAAATCTTTTGTACTGTCATGGGAACAGCAAATGGAAAATATAAAGAATTTGGCAGAACCATATCTCACAGATGAACTAAAACAGTATGAATCCATCACCTGTTGAATACTACTGGTTATGGTCAGATAATTCTATTAGATTATTAAATTATGAGAACACCAAAAATCCAATGCACCCCAAATTTTACACTTTCACCTACTACAACAAACTCTAATTTGGCTGCAAACCCACAGATGCTTGGAAAGCAATAAGCTACACTGCCTAAATTTCTCCATCAATCTGTGGATCCCCTTCTGCACATTGAATTCGCTTACACAACTCCTGAGGGGAGTCGTAGAACGAGTTGTCCGCCCACCAAACTGAAAACAGGCAATCATATTTTAGAACAAGCACAACAATATTCACAAATCACAAACTACATATCTAAAAGATGAGCTCCCGGCAAATATGAAAACCCACCTTTTAACATAGTAGTAGCAAAAATCAGCAAGAATGAATGTTTGGACAATTTCAGAAAGGAGGACCATAGGAGGCCACAATCCATAGCCTAGTGCTGTCAAAAGGCGTCCTCTAGTATCCAATACCTGTATGAAGAAAGCAAATGCACATCAGTAATATGCCAGCTTGATCAACTTTTGCATGACCATATACATTGTTTGTATATTTTGATCAACAATAGGCGTCCTCTAGTGGTGTAAACCATTTACTTCATGCATCTGGGCCACTAAGAAAGGTAGATTTCATCAACCAAAGTTGCAGTACACAAACATTTATAACTGTACCAAATTTTCAAGAACAAATTTAAAGCTCTTTATGCAAGTAGTCCAACTACATAGACTATGCTAACAGGTGTCCAAAAGTACTTGTTCAACTATGGGTGGCTGGTGGATGGAGTTCAATCTACCATAGAATTCAGACAATGAAATTTGTCGGAAGGGAATTTAAAGAATTGTAAACTGCATTATCACACCTGGAGCACCCAATGTGCACAGCTCAAGAACCTTGCAACTCCAAGTGCAAATACATAATGCGCTGTGAAAGGTTCAACAATCTGAAATTAGACAAAAGAAAAATGAGCATAAGTAGCCCATCTACACATTAAAGAATAAATGAAAAGGTGTTCCAGTTATGAAGAGAATTTGCATAACCATCATATAATATGCACTTCTTATTCTTCACAGAAGCACTGAAGCACCATCCAGTGCAGAAAGGCAATGGGCACCACATGTTACACTCAAATCATACCTTTGTATTCTGCATTACCCGAAGCTGAGGCAATACTGAAACAGCTTCTAGATAAACACAGAAAGCCCAGCAAATCCTGTTAAATACATGATGCTGCGTTGTTGGATGAATAACCAAAGACAGCACAGCACAAGGTACCACCTTCATTGGAGACAAAAAGATAAAAGTTAAACCAAAGGAAAAAAAAAGATGGCAAATAAAAATAATAAGAATTAAAACTGCATTATACTAGCCAGTACTGCAGTTTTTGGAAGGTAAGCAAAAATCCTCCAAGCCGGCGGTAACACCAAAATTACATCAAGAATGAATATTTATAGTAATGAAAAAATTAAAATGATAGCAAATAAACTAATTCATACAGCACGCTGGCCCTTTTGTTGACATAGATTCACGAACAAGTCTCAACTCAGGAGGCCTCAGTTTAGGAACAGAAAGCACAACTAATTTGTAAAAGCTTACAGGGGAAAATTAAAGTTAGGGAGATGTATGGCGTAGAAGTAATCAAACCAATCATAATACTGTTCCTATCTAAATCATGGCATAACATAATCAATTCTCCTTCTAATTTCTATTTAAGTTAATAACCAAATGCCACGGAACTGCAAGTGAAAAACATTTCCAAGACTACGTCCATAATAATTTTAAGACAATGAGATAAAAAAAAAGGGAAACTTGTGCCAATACAGCAGCTGCGAAAATACAAGGAATATCTTATACAAGGAATATCTTATACCCCTGATTAAAACATTCTGCTACCTACTTGTTTGCGCTCAAATGTGTTGTCTACATGTTCTTTAAATTCTTTTTTTTACAACAGGGAAATGCATGCCAATAACTCTATTCAACGAAGGAAAAAAGTTAATTTCCTTTTTTCAGTCTCTCTAAAGCCCGAATTCCTAAACAGCACTCAACTGCACACTGGAATAACCATGTACCTCCAACAAGGAGCAAAAAAAAATGAAAAACAATAACATAAAGCCATGTTTTGTGAAGTGAAATCAAAATATGCAATAGCCTTGTCAAATTCAGAACAGGGTATACTTATTTTAGACAGAATTCCAAGTAATGATTCAATCAATCAGAGCAAGTTATAAAAACAACAAGGCTCACCACATAGTAAATTTTGAAGTTGTCTTTGTCGTCCATGTAACTTGACCTCAAATTGAAGCGAATCATATAAATTACCCACAAGGTTGTCAGCAATGTAGCTGAATCAAGCAGTGTATGCATGTCATATTCCATGACAAAACTGCAATAAAGCCTAACAGCCAAAAACATAGCCGTCAGCTCCTGTGATTTCAACGAAAGTCCTGCAAAGAACTAAAATTTGTGAACCCTTAAAGAACTAATTTCAGAGATAGTTACAATCAAAAGCAAGACTTATCATCCAAACTAGGCCAGAAGTCATGTCACAGCAAAATATTACGAAAGATTGTAAAAGTTCCTACTATATAAACATTTTGATCAACATCCAAACCACCAACTATTTATATATACCTTCCGTGATTCATGTTCAGAATGACCACAACTGGAAGATAAACAACAAGCAATAGCAAAACAATCTAATCCCAGCCTCTGTGTGACATTTGCAAAAGATTCCTCAGAATTCTAATCCAATCTATTAGCAGAACAATATCCCTGTCGATGTGTCACATGAGCGTCTAACTACAATTAATCAATGTAGATTGCAGGTTGCCTTCTTGAGTTTCTAGTCTTTAATTTTAGGTTCCATAATAATCAGTCAGGCTTATGTTCAAATCAAGGTAAATGTTTCGGGTGATGTAGAAACCATCCCTAACCTTCAAAATTGAATCCCCATTCCACTCAAAATAGCGAATTAAAAAACCTCTAATAACCCTAAAAACAACCGAAAGAGATAATTTCACTGGAGTAGACAAAATCATCAAGAAAAACGAAAACCCATTAAACCAACCCAGAAAAATTAAGAATTGGGAACTCCAGAAAAGAGAAGATATATTAATAGCATTAGTTTAAATACCAGCACAAGTCTTCTCCTTCGTAAGCTTGTAGATTAGGACAGAGATTCCAATGGCATGAACAGCCTCCGCAGCAACAAAAAGGTTATCGTGATCGTGAACCAGCATTCGAATAAAAACCAAAGCTGCCATCCCTGACACAACGAGTAAAAAAGCCTTGATCTTTGTCGGTTGCCTCCGTATCCATGAGGCCACAGCGTGGATCGGCCTCTTGGTCGCCTTCATTTATGCTACCTTATCTCTATCTCCCACTTGTATGGCGAGTTGCAGAGTCCAGATGACGAAAAAAGCAAGGTAATTTAATGATTATAGATCCGTGTTCGTGAGCAAAGAGAAGCGACTCAGGAGAGAGATGGGAACACAAAGACTTGGAATTGAGTTGGGAAATGGTAACACGTGTGGTTGAGCGGAATCGGGTAACAGGTAGAACTTGGAAGCCAGAAGGAGTTCTATATTTGGGCTGTTATAATAATAATGGGTAAGGCTGTTCAACCACCACCGTCACCATTGTAATTGTTGGATGGTGCAGAGCCCACTTTGAAAATTTTGCAGAATTGAACACTTTTTTTTTCTTTTTCTAAACTTACGCAGCAGAAATATTCCCTTAAAAACAAAAGGTGGATTATGCGTTGACATGGCATAATCCCAGTGGTTACTTAATTTCTTAGTTTTTTTTTTAGGAAAATTTCTTAGTTCAACAAAATGTAATTTTCATTTTTCTTTCATAAATAAAGTTTCTTTTTATTAATAGTTTTTTCATGAAACGAAGCATGTATATACAATCTAATCTTGATTTTTAAATTGTATAAGATTTATGTATTTAAATTTATTTTTAATGAATGAAATTTTCAATTTCTAAAAATTTACAAGGCTAGAGAGTAATAAGTATTGCAATATAATAATGTTGTATAGATTTTTTTTGAACTGCATAATACTGTAGTAGTATATAGAAAATGAGATATATAATATAAATAAATTTAAGTATTTTTTTTATATAATTTCAGAAAAAGTCCGTAACGTTAGAAATTTATCAAAAAAAAATTATCAAATTTGCTAAAATTTTTTGATTAACTTATAAATTTATTAGTTCTAAATAGAAGATATAAAATTTATTGAATTTTTTCATGACTTTCTATAGCTGGATAACAAATCTTCAGTGGCATTTCTCCTACCAATTCTTCCCAACGAGATTCAATAAGGTCCATGATTGCTGTAGCTTGTTCTGCAGTCGCTAGGGATGACAAAATAGCTACACAATTGCCTAAGCAGAACCATCTAAAATCTATTTTTGCTGGGCTCACATTGCCAATGAAATACCTACCACGAGTTGGCATGAAATCAAATACCCAATCTGGAAGAGAATCAAGCATGACATTGAACTTATTAACTGCAGTATGAGAGTACACTTCTGTTTTATATCTATATATGTCATTAACATGCTTCAAATCTAGCCAAAAATAACTCCTCATATGGTAGCTTAAAGCATGAAGACGTGTAACTATTCGATCAATAAACTCCTTGCCTTCATCATCAATCATGCTTAAGTAAAATCAAAGCACACCTTAAAGCCATAAAGAAGAGAGCTTGTATCTCAATAGGATAGCCATATACACCCTGAATCAAAACATAGGTTAACTTTAATTGGCTTCATACTTTTAGAAAAGGACAATAATACATTTATAAATCGTGGATTAGTTTCATCGACCGTCCTTAAATATTACCAGTAATATCATTAAAATTCCTAAACTTCAATTGCTATGTTACAATCCCTTAGTATCAGTGAAAGAATATTTATGTCCATAAAATAAGTATTTCCTCATCGAAAAAATGAGATAGAAACTTATTGGGAACCAAATTAAAGTTTGAGGACTTTAGTGTTATAAACATAAAAGTTTAGGAAGAGTAAGTAAAATTAACCCTATAAATCACAAAGATTTTATACCATCCTACGGTCGATCATACAGCATCCATCAGCACAAAGCAGTGTTGGGAACGTGTCAAAGCCTTCTGATAAACACGATGTGAGGATCAGGCGCATACCCCTTTGGCAATCAGGCTTTTCAGCTAAAGAACAATCCCTTGTAGACTTTGTATATGCACGAAGCAATATAATCCACCAAAAGCTAGAATCAACAGGAGCAACTCTTCCAATTTGTGCTCTCACCAAAATCTGCGATTAGAGTTTCAATTTTCTTTTGAGGTTTATGAATCACTTTAAAACTTGCTGGCATCACTCCTTCTCCCAGCTTAAACTGGTCTATTCTTTTCTCCCAAGATTGCAAGTGAAGAGTTTTCAAGATAAAATTCTTGACCACATCATGTTCTCCATTCATCAAGAAAGCCAAGGCACTTGGGACAAAATCTCTAACAAAGACCCGCCAGCCAAAGCAAGATTATCAGTGAGCTTTCAATCAGTGATAGCAAAGTTATCCTTGAAATTATGAGATTGCAAGTACGAATTCTAGTTGATATACTTAATGGAAACCCATAAATTCTGCTATCAGCAATCCAAATAACTTCTAATCCTTGCCTGTCAAGTTAACCCAAATCAAATCAAAATCAGAAGGAAGACAAATTAAGAGGAGAAATTCACCTGATCATAGTTGAGTTCTTCCACAGAATGGTCCCGGGCGGCAATAGTTCCAACAGGTTGTCTACGGCAGTAAACCAAGGAGCGCCTTAATGATTCCCAAGCTTCAGCAACCATGGAGTGTGACTCAAAATGACAGTTTGATAATGGTGTATTATAACCAGACCTTCTTCCTGGGGAAGACCCATTTTCAAGATGGATTTTATAAATAAGACGAGGTGATAAAGTAATTGAAAGTTCACTGTTAAATGACCTTTCATCAAATGATGTTTTTCTTTCTACAACAATAGGTAACAGCAATTTTAAAATTTCAGATTCATCAATTGCAAATACAGAGCTTGTTGTCTCCAAGCTTCGACCATTTCCATTATGAGACACATCCATGCAAGCAAATGGAGGCATTCTTGAAGTTCTTGATAACAAATAAATTAAAACTGCCAAATTCGATCCTTATATAAAGGAAAATTAAACTTAGAGATTACAGAACCATGTAAGAAGTGTTGGATTTAATTTTCTATTGTGGGCTAAATATGTGAAATTAAATACATATAGCAGTCTTGATTATATATAGTCAATTTAATTATGGTCTTAATTATAATTTATTGACTATTGAGGTATTAATTGATTATAGGGATTAAGTATAGAGACTCTTATATAATTATTATTTTGTTAAAGGACCGAAATAGGAATTGTACTAACCCTACAAATATATATAAGGTCGTGGACTCCGGAGAAACAGTATCAATTAGAGTTTTACTTTCCTTTGGTAATGCTTCCGCTAAAAGATTGATTCTGGATTCTCTGGAAGGCTGCAAACCTATTTTTTTCTTTGTAATCAAGATTGACGAACAATGATGTCAGATATGCAATCTATTTTTGATCAATCTAATTATTAAGATATAGTGATTTGCATAATTTAGGTGGTTGAAATAATTCAGATCTATTCCTAACATGGCAAAAAAAAAAAAAAAAACTAGGAAGCCCCGAAGGCGTGCAAGAAGAAATCTTTAAATCTTTAGACCACCTTTGTAAGCAACAACCAATGAAATGATCATGCTTTATCCATGTCCGTGATGGTTGGTAAATTAACTAGCCGAGACGCTACTGGTTCTTGCCAGTTATAAAGCAACATTGACTGGTTGAACTGGTTACAGACAGAAGGGTTTAGATGATTGGGGCCCACTTTTGATAAATGCTGTACATGTGATGGGAACTCCAAAGATACAATCATTGGAAGTTTCTGTAATAGAAAACCAAATTCGTCTTTGTAAAGCACAACTTTTTGAAACTTTTTTTTTTACTATTTTGAATTTTACTATAAATTTGATTATACAATTCATTAACAAATGATTACTCTAACTTAAAATAGATAATTTAATTAAATTTAATATAATTTTATTGAAAATAAATTTTAAAATAAAAATTAATTTACATTTTTTAAATTTATTTTTAATATGATAATATTATAGAAAAATAATAAATATTAATTTTATTACTTTTTATCTCACAAAGTAATAGCTAATAAATGCACATCTCAATTATTAAGATGTAATTCATTTCAAAAAAAAATTATTAAGATGTAATTTGATTATTAAAAATATGTGTTATTTTTATTTAAGTCAAGGAATTTATTAAAATAGGTAATATGAAAAATGTGTTCATTAAAATATATAATATTAAAAATAGGTTTATTAAAATAAATAATATTAAAAAAATTTATTAAAATAAATAATATGAAAAATATGTTCATTAATTTTGTAGACAAAAATTGAAAGAGTAGAGTGGGAAAAAAGAGGTGTAGGTGTAATTTTGTGGAAAAAAAGGTTTATTCATTTGTGATTTTTTTTTAATAAATTCTACCTATTTTGATAAATTTTGATTTACACTAATTATTCTACATATTTGAATTCATATAATTTATAGAATTAATTTATTCCAAACAATGTATTAATTAAATGATGGAAAACTAATGGAAAGAAATAGTCAACAACTTTTAGTGAAAATTTTCTCCTCAACACAATTCAAACTTCTTTTTCTTTTTCTTTTTTTTCAAAAATATTTTATATTTAAAAATTTTGAAAAATATTTATTTTTTAAATTTAGTTAAAAATCTGTTAAAGATATCTTTAATGATGTATATTTCTGAAAGTATATATTTTTAAAATTAAAAATTGAAATGTAATTTTTTTTAAATATTTTTTTTATATAAAACTAATTACCAATGGTTGGGGAGACTTAAGGCCCAGTGGGGAAGTGATACAAAATAATATTTTTTCTTTCGAAATTTTATTTTTACTATGCTTTTTTTTTTTTTCAATTTTACACTTTTTGAATTTATAAAAATACTATTTCTTTTTCTTTTACATATTTTCACGAAATATATTAAATAAATCAAAAATATATTGAACACATATTCAACGTACACAAAAAAATATACCAAAAATAAATTTTTTTAATAAAAATTTTTTCGTATAATTTTTTGTAAATCTTTTATTTATAAAATATAGTTATAATTTATTGTGTTTCTGCAAGTTATTTTCGTAAATTTCCGTTGCTTAATTGCCAGGTAACGAAATGAACTTTGACCTTCAGTTAAAAAAAAAAAAAACTTTGTCCATCCCATCTTGGGTGTCTTTTTGCGTAAAGCCCAGTTAACAACAAAATTTTAAGCCCAACTCAGTAGGAAAGCCCATCTATTGTTTCTTCTAGTAATACTTTTTAATTTTAATTCGCAATATACGCGCACAAGTGACCGCCGAACACTCCTCCCTCTTACCAATTTCAATTTACAACGCCAACGGTCCAATCTTGATTTTTGCTCACTGAAAACCCTAAAGTCTCCAACTTTCTGTGTTTCTTTTCTTCTTCTTCTTTTCGTAAAATTCACAATGGGTACTGCAAAACGATCTAAACAAGATAAATTATTTGATAGCCTTGTCAAATTGATCAAGAACCAGCAAGAACAGCTTAAAACTCTCGTCGACAACAACAAAATCCTTCAAGATCGCGTAAAGATACTAAATGAACGGTGGGTCTCTGACGTTCGTTTCTACCAAGATACTATTTCTCAGGTTAGCTAAATGACATTGAATTTTCGGTTATTTCAGAAATTTGGTGTAGATTTTAATAATATTTAAATTTGGGTTTGAAAGATTTGGGACTTTTTTGTGTGATTCGTTCTGTAGATGAGGGACACTTTGGTAGAGAAAGACATGGCTTGCTTGCTTGAGGCCGCAAAATTTGATTTGATGGTTGGATTAAAGGAAAGAGAGACTTCTATTCAGAAATTCAAATTAGGTCAGTTTTTTTTTAAAATATATGTATTTGGGTACATAAGCATCAAGTAGTTGCTTGTTATTAATGCTGAAAAGGGAGAGAAAAATCTTAGTGTATTGGCAAAAGTTGGGATCTTGAGTTTTCTTTTCAATGTTATATCAGAAATTAAACATCAGGGAAATAGTTATACTCAGTACTGCCAAACTTCCCCATTGTCAAAGTATTAACAGTAGAACTTGCTCTCATGAATTTACTGTAAACACCCACTTTACATCTTCTGTTGTCACTATCTATAGAATGCAATATTAGCATAAAGGTTGTGGTGCTAACATGAATTGAAGTAATTTTAGATTACCATTTTATTCATTACCCATTACTGATAGGTGGTGCACTTTCATAAAGATATGTTATTAGGAGCATGCTTGTACATGCGGTGTTGGAAAAGTTGTTTAAATGCTTCATCGCTTTACTTTTCCAAATTGCAGAGCAAATAGAAGATGAATTGGCAGATTTCAGAGCGTGTTTTGACTACCTCTCTAGTATCCTCGTTGTATGTTCCCTTACATTTTCTGGAAGTCCTTCATGGATTTTGCCTTTTAATATACTATTCAGAGATTTTCATTTTCATTCTTCTTAGAAAAATTCCAAGGAAACTGACACCGGGAAGAAAGGATGTGGATGTGGTGATATAAAATCTACTGGTTCTAAAAAGTTGGATAATGAAGTAAAAAGGCTAAAGCTTGAATACGAGAAGCTTGCTTCTGAAAAACAGTCAGAGATATCTGCACTGCTGAAAGAGAAAGGTTTTGTATGGCATCAGTATAATGTTCTAGAGAGCAGTCTCACTGATAAATTGAAGAGTAAGCAAACTGAGATTGACCAAACAAATGAGAAGTTTGCAAACGTTCTTTCCAGTGTGGAGCTGCTTCAGTCCTCTAATATCGAGAAGGATGAAATGATTGAAGAACTGAAAGCTAAATTGACTGAGGTAGAGGCTGACAGAAATAAAGGAAAGGAAGAAATTTCCAGACTTTCCCAAGTGACACCTGCTCCAAGATGTGGCAACGGAGTTAAAGGTTCTATTTGTGCACTCAAAAGCAGTGGCAGAAAAGGAAGCAAAATTGTCGTGAAGAAAGAATTGTCGCCAGAAAAAGCTGTTCCCAAGAAGGATACCGCAAAGGTACTTATAATAATTAAATATTATGAAGGCTTTAACTTTGTTAAATTTCCTTTAGTGTGCCAGGTCCTTGCTGTGTAGAAGATCACTAAAGGAAGAAAAATTGCTTACTTTAGATTTTTTTTAATAATATTTGCATCATCACTCTAATTTGTCCATAGAATACATGCTTGAACTCAATAACATTGATCTATATGCTTATCCTACTTTGCTTCTTTCTGATGATCAGGGTAGCAGAAGTTTGAAGAGAAAAGGAGATAAAGTTATTACCATTTTAGAGACTCCGAAATTGTTCACCACTGCCTTCAAAGTCCCCAAATTGAAGATCCCATCTACTATCACATCATCCGTCCACACCCTTATTTAACCTCAGTTAAGCAGAATAGCGTCTTCTAGGTGTAATTGTTTATTGAGCTTCTCTACTGGCTCTGTATTTCTCACCCCTGCATTATGTTGTAAAGTATGTAATCGCCAAACCTTGGAGCACAGTCTGCATTCATTTAACTTTATTAGTATATTCGTAGATTTTGGAAGTTATCCTTGTATAGCATCATTCTTATATGTTGTTGTTGAAGTCATGTCAGCATGAAGAATCTCTTGAAAAGATTGGAGATTGCGTAGCGGCCCTCTCAAGCACCGGTCCTTGTCTCTGACCTTCCAGGCAGCCAAATTTTTATTTTCTTTCTAAACTATTGACATGGTCTACCAGTACAAGAGTTACTGTTTGTTGAGTGTAGCTATTGCTTTCTTCTGCAATTTTGTAATGTTTCCAGTTTTATATTGGTTTCAGACATTAGCATCTTCCTTGACAGTTTCAGATTTACTGTGCACTATTTGCATATTCTTTATTTTGTGTTATTGCAATAATCTATCTATTGGTTTCCTTCTGAATCTGTAAATTCTTCATAAAAACTTTTTGTACTACTGTTTCTTGTTTGGATCCTGAGAATTACTGAGGTTAAGGCTTCAATTTTTAACATAATCTTTAATTTGTTTCATTCTCTATCAACATAAGAAAGTTTCCCTTGCTTTTGTCCCTTAAATTAAATACCCTTTGTTAAAAATGCATAGCCTCTCCATCAAAAGATAAACTTTGTGGCAAAAAAAACACAAGGATCAGTCATCGAAAGAGAAGAAGAATGGACAACTTGTTTTGTTCTGTACATAATCATGTGAAGAACTAAAAATCAATGAGACCTCCATATAATCGGAGACCAAACCGACCGCAAAGATGACTGGTAAGAAACCATCACCAGAAGTACCACCACCAGCACAGCCACGCCCCAAGGCAAGTCCCAGCTCCGACGAACATTACCATACCCTGCTTTTGTAGCAGGAGGAAAGAAACTCTCACACTTGGATACAAACTGAGCAAGAAAGATCAACAGAACAGGCAAGAACAAGAGAAACAACTTGAAATTGATGACTGCATGCTGCATCTGGTTCTTGGCACTAAAATAAGATGATAAAGATAAGAGAAGGAAAATTATCAAGAAAATGGCAAGTAATGGAAAAGGAGGTGGTGAAATAGAGGCTAGAGTATGCTCTGTCCATCCTTGCTTCCATGCTAGACCTCTTCTCTCCCGCCATAACCAACCCATCCTTTTTTCTCTTTCTGCTGCTTTTCTTGCTCTGTTTTTGTTCTGCAATAAGGGTTTATATAGGAGAATTAATGGATTGAACTTAGAAGAAGGAGATGTGGGAGCACTTTAGCATAAATTCTGGGGTTTTGATTCTATCTTTAACCGATCAAAAGTTTTGGAGTTATGCTCTGTGAGTTGGAGAAGGAACATATTCCACCCCTTGCATGTAGCCCAAATGGAAGATTTTGATTGCTTTTGGAGATGGCAAATCTTTGTAATGTAATTGGATAATAAATAATTAGATATGAATAACAGTAATGGAGTACTTGAACTGTTTTTTATCTCAGAACCTAACATTGAGCATTGACACTTATTCCTTGAAATGGGGAACAGTAGAATTATGTTACAACATTAAAAAAAAAGGTTTTAGGGGTATTGAATTTAGAATATTAAAGAATAAATTTGTTCTTTTAAATATTTATGCATTAAATTAAATTACTAAAAATTATATTATATGTCACTTTTTATTTTTTTAAAATACTTGACAATTTATATAAATTTTAAACATATTAAAAATATATCATATATATTATATATACTTCTAAAAATTGAATTTTTTTAAATTAAAAGTTAAAAATATTTATTTTTTTTAAAAAAGAAAATAAATATTTTTATTCTTTTAGTATTTTTTGAAGAAATTTCTTAAATTGTTATATTATTTCATGCAATAGAAATGTTAAAAATATAATATGTTGAAGTTAAAAATAAATAATTTAAATGGAAAAGATTGGATATTTAGATTATATTAATATTAATTATTTAGATTATATTAATATTAATTACAGAGTATAATTTTAAAATATATATTTCAAATAAAATTTTAATAATATTTTTTTTCAATGAGATACATAAGTCAATAGTCAAGACAGAAATAGTCAAACATTTGTATAGAGTTTAAATGGATCATGGTCGGATCAAGGATTTAGATGTTCGGGTCACCCATTTACAAAGCTAGACTGACCAAAACGCTACCGGTTCAACATTTTTGGACTTCCATTATCAGATATCCCACTGAAATTTGAAGGGGGAGAAGCAGCAAGGGTTTTACAGATTCAGACTCTGTATTGGATTTGTTGTGTTCCCAAAGTAATAAAATGCCGTCTGAGGACTCAAAGGCCGTGAAAGTGAAAGGAGAAGAGGAAGAGGAAGAGAAGAAGAGTTTGAGTTCCATTATCCAAGCTCGCAGAAAGAACCCCACAAATGCTGGTGTTTTGATCACCAAACCTCGTCCTAAAGATGTCAAAGTCAAGAAAGAAGTGCCCCAAGATGATGAAGTTGATGATTTTGAGAAACCCATTAAGGTTAAGCACCTCCGTTCGCCCTAAGCCAGCTGAACTCAAGAAAGAAGATGAGGGTGATGATGACAAACCCATCTCCAAACGGACCTCTGCTTCTAAGGCTAATAAGGTGGCTGTTACATGTCTGTCTCCATTTTCTTTTTTGATTTTGTGTTTAGTGAAGTTCTAATTTTTATTTGTCTGTGTTTTGATTGGTTTCTGAGAAAAAAGAGGTAAAATTTGAAATTTATGCCTTTTTGTGTTATGTGGGCGTGCAGGAAAAAAATGGTGCTCAAGTGTGCCAAATAAAAAATAGGTTTAAACTAACTGTCTTGTTTTTCTCTGGCATTGAGTAGGGGTTATTTTAAATTTCTGGGGATTATTTTTATTTCTTGTATTTAGTTAGCTTCTAGCAATGACCCTCTTCATTGATGACTGTGGTTTTATTTTATTCTATGGATTGATTTGAGCTGAAGGAAATGACAAAGAAGAAGAAGAAAATTGAGGAAGATAAGAAAAAGGGATCTACTGTGACACAGCAAAATGGGAAGAAAAAAGAGAAGAAGGTTTATGATTTGCCAGGCCAAAAGCGAGACCCACCTGAGGAGGTGGTATTTGTTGGTTGATTCACCTTGCAATATGTTTTTTCATCTGATTTTTGACTGAAGGACTTGATGCATATGTGATTGCAGAGAGACGCACTCAGGATTTTTTATGAAACACTATACAAGCAGCTTCCCAACTGTGAAATGGCACAAGTCTGGTGAGGCAACTTTTACCTTAATTTTATTGGCTTAGTCATGTAATACTCATATTTCCTGTTTAGTTTCATTGCTTTTCCACCATAATTTGGTTTCTAAAAATTAAAAAATGGAATACTTCTAGTTAAGGAATGAGGCTGGCCGCTTTAATCTCAGAGTGTCTCTCAACCTTTTCATTCCATATTTGCAAAAATTAGGATTTTGTTCATGTTTATGGTTGCTACTTTTGACTTTTTAATAAAATTGAATTATAGCCTCCTCCAGCATAATTGAAAGTTGGTGGTTAACGAATAATGGTATGCAGAGTTTTGCTAACAGGACAAATGTTAAGGCCGCCAATCAAACCATCTTTACACAGTATTCTAAAAGATTATAGTTGGTATAAGGAAATACTAAATAGATAGTTTCTGAATGTTAAAGATGGAGGCAATTGTCTTGAGCAAATGTAGTGACACTCAACTCAGGTATATCATCTTATATGTAGGAATTGTGAAAGTATAATGGTTTCATTTTGGATACTACAATCACTGAACTGGAGTTTTGACAAAAATAGATATGTTAAATATCTTTTTAGACGATAGAATCACAATATAATGTGTGCATGTGCAAGTTTCGTTACTAATTGGAGGGTGTCTTTTATAGAATCACAATATAATGTGTGCATGTGCAAGTTTCGTTACTAATTGGAGGGTGTCTTTTAAGATATATGCTTTCTCTTTTTCTCTGTCTACTCTTTAAGTGTGCTCCACATCTGTTATAAGTGCATCTTTTATTTGGTCGTCAATGGTCATGATGACGATGAGGAATTCTTTCCTTTTTGTACAGTTTAATGTGGTATTGAACTATTAATAATCATATATATATAGTATCTAGAATTGGAGAATACAATTATACCTAGTTGAACTGTTCTAAAAAGAATAAGTTGGTGTCCTGGTTACGAGATCAATATCGGTATTCAAGGTCTATGTTGAACTGTTCTAGAAAGAATAAGTTGCTGTCCTGGTTACAAGATCAATACCGGTATTCAAGGACTATGGTTTATCTTTGCTCCATGCTTATTCTCCATTGTTGCTATGCCTATATATACATGTTTGTTTGACAGGTACCGTCTGTTTAAACTTTGAAACTTCTGGCCAATCTTTTACTCATTCCTTTAGTTACTATTATTAATTTATCTACTGCCTATATAGAGAGGACATAGTTTCATGATGTTTACTGTTTGAATATATTATAATGGAAAATTGTATCTAAATGTTATTTAAGGATGATGGAATCTGGTATGCTGTCCAAAGAAGAGGCAATGAAAGTTTATGAGAAGAAGCAGAAGAAAAATCAGAATAAGCTGAACTTCCCAGTCAAAGTTGTTACCACTACAAAGAAGACTCAACCTGCAACTGTTAAGAAAATGACACCACCATCCCCAGTGTCTTCCATTAAAAAGAAGACAACAAGCTCTAAGCTGGAAACAAAGCAGACAAAGAAGCGTAAAGGTGGAGATGAAAGCTCTGATGATGATTTCTTGATCAGCAGAAGCATGAAGAAACAGAGAGCATCTTGAGAAAACTAATGCATTCATCCATATATTCTCATGGAATCTGTTCATTTTTATTTTTTCTTTCACTAATTCACTAAATTGTTACCAGGACATTCATACCAATACTGCTGTCCATGAATTATAATATTGTAGGAAGTTAAAAAATGTCTTTATGAAAATTGTTTTTCTCTTATGATGTGAATCAACAATTTGATAAATTTTACCTTTTGATATCATTTCTAGAATTATTCAGTAGGCATAGTCTTCTTATCCCAAATCTAGTTTGTTTAATTCTTTTTAGTTAATTCAAAGTTTACAATAACTCCTCTAATTCAAAAACTCTTCTAATTTGTATTTAAAGTTTTGTTGTATATATTACTGCCTTCTTTTCTGAATTGATAAACATATTTTTTATTTTATAATAGTAAAAAATAATTATTTTTATTTTGAAAATAAAAATTTATATTTATTTTTTATTATACTCTTATTTTAATAAAAGATTTTTATTAAGTATTAATAATAATTAATATTAAATGCGAACATAATAAAATTTTAGAGCTTTTTTATTATCTTTTTATTTTTAGATGGAGGGAGTTAAATATGGATTTGGTGGATGTAATTTATATAATAAATAGAGAGAGAGAGTTTTTTAACTGCAATAATGATTAAAAAAAATTGCATTAATCAGTTGTAATTTGCAGTAAGTAGAGTAGTGAGACTTGAAGACTATAAATAGACTAAAAAAAATTTTGGCGGTCCATATTCCACAACGTGCCGAACAAAATGGGCACTAATTTGGGAATGGGCCACTCTCTTGTTCTTGTCAATATTTTTCACTTAACTACAAAATTTGATTTATTTTAGGAGTTTTTTCAAAAAAAGTCCTAAAAAAAATATTTTTAAAAATACTATTTTTTCCTTTTTAATTTTAAAAAAATATCCTTTTTATCAATTTTTAATTTTAAAAATATTTTATTTTAGAGATATTTTTTTAATATATATTTGATATACTAAAAATATATTTAATTTTTAAAAATATATATTGAGTATACATTTAGTATATTAAAAATATATAAAAAATATAGAGTATTTTTCAAATAAAAATTAATAAGTGTGTTATATAGTATAATTTTTTTTATTTTATTACTTTGCTGTTTGATTTTTTCTTTTTTTTGGTTTGATTTCAATTTTAGTTCTAAATTTATTAAGTTTAATTCTCCATTATTCATATACAAGTCACACGCCTTTAATTTCTTGGAAAACAAATAGAAAATGAAATACTTATGTGAAGTGAATAAAAAATAAAAATTTATGATTAAAACTTTATTACAAAGTGACTTCGTATAATTCGAACTATATAATCATGAAACTTGTATTTTTTTTTCTTTTCTCCCTTTTTTTCTTGTTTAATATCCTTTGATTGAATTCAAAACAAAATAAACCTAGTCATGAAATTAAAAAAAATATAAATTATTAAACATCTAAAGTAAAAAACTATATGTAATTTTCATTACAATTTTAAAAATGATAAATAGAATGGTGATTTTTATTAATAAATTAGATAATTAGAATAATGGCTTGGAATAATGAATGATGGATGTGAAAATAAAGCGGAATATTATATAATATTATGTGTTGATTAATAGAGATAATAAACACATAATATTATTTGTAGATTACTGCAATTAGCCTAAAGATTTAGGCATGCTCCTACGCATTAATTAAGGAATTAATTATAAGCACATACATTTAACTTCAAATTTCATCAATTATTTTTGATAATCTTAATCTTAAAAAGTTTCTAAGTAGACATTATACATATCATTACTATTGAAAATTAAAATCTTCAAGGCATGTTGATATGAGAGAGCGGAAATCGATTTTTAAGAATAAAATTGAAAATGTAAATAAAAATTATCAAATAAATAATATAATACAATAATTTACCAAATTAAATATTGATTAAACATCACTCAACAAACCAATCACCTTGACTTGTGATAAATGTAATTCAAAACTAATCAAACCACTTCTCAACTCTTACAAAGCTGAACCACTGTTTAGTCAACTAAGAGTTTTATTCTCTTAATTACTCTTTCTTTATTTTTCTTTTTAATTTGCCGGTTATGGAAATTCTGGCTTAGTCCACTTAAAAATAATTATAATTCTGACATTTTAAAATATTACTATCTCCATTTTATTGAAATTATCTCTTTTAACTAAGACAATTATTATATTTTTTTAATTTTATAATATTTTGAATGAACTAAAATATTTTTTTTATTAATATACAAGTATTAAAATTATTATATTTTTATTTTATTAACTGATTCATTAATAATATAACTATTATTAAAAAATAAATATTTTTAATTTATAAAATGATTCACTGGTATAAGTTAAATTTTTTTTTGTGTAAAAAAAGTGATAATTAATAATTTCAGCAGGACTACAAGAAAAGGAATATAATATAAACTGCATAAACCCTAAGATCAACCACAAGATCTCGTATAACGACACGTGTCAAAACCAGACCCTGCGCCATGGACTTTCTATTTCCATTATAGGCAAAAACCCCGTTTCCAAGTAACACAAAAACAAATCCCCCCCCCCCCCCCCTTCTTATCTCCGAATCTTTTTTTCTTTTTCTCTTAAAAATCCAATCTTTGCATTCTCTTTCTTCGATTTGGGTTTTTTCTTTTCTTTTATTTTCCCGGAAAACTACTGTCCCCTATATGTATTCAGATTTGGGAAAAAATAGAATCATCTTAATTGGGAAAAAACAGAGAAAAACAGATTGAAACAGATGACAAGTAATATCAGCGCTCACTACTGCTCCAAGCACAACAGAGACGATGAGTTAGAGGTTGCTGCAGTGTTATTAGAGCTTCCGACTCTTATAATTGAATCTAATTCTGCTCTTCGACGCCTTCCATTGTCTTGGGGCTCCAAGAAGAGGAGATCCACCGATGAAACTTCGTTTCTACACAGCGTTCCGTCATCGTTACCGTTACCGGTGCCGGTACCGTTACCACCAGTCTCTTCTGTAATGGTTTCTGCCATTGAGCCTGAAATGCCCACCGTCAAAGTTGAAGCGGCTTCGAGTCCGGCAACGCCACTTTCTTTCTCTCCTAGTGAATCTGATGAGAAGCGTAAGCGTTCCAAAAGAAAACTCTCTGTTAAAAAGGTAATTTATATATCTCAGTATAGTTTTATTTTCTTTTCTTGTTTTGAAATTAAAGAAATTAAAAAAATAAATAAAAGAAAAACCTCCATTGTTAATCGATCTATGAATTATGTTGCAGAAGAAAGAGGAGTGGATAAAGATTATAAACAAGTATACTAAGAGCAACGAATCACTGACAAAAGTGAGTTCTTTTCTTTTCTTTTTTTACAATTTTCTGGGAATTTTTTTTTGTTTGTCTTTTTATTGGATTTCATTTTACCATTAAAGGCGTGTAAATTTGCTAATTGCTATTATTCTATTTTTTTTATTTTTTGGAAAAAAGCCAAAAAAAACAACAATAAAAAAAACCCTAATATTAATCTGTTTAAAAACTCCAAATGAAACAGGAAATAGAGAATATGAGGCGTGACTACGACAAGCTTAAAGCATACAATTTGTGGCTGCAGGCAAGGAAACAACAGGTAATTTTTATTGTCTTTTTTAATTTTCCCTTTATAAAAATCAGTTCGGCTTTTTTGTCTTCTATTATCCTTTTAGCTAAGTAGTTAGTGTTGGTGAAGTAGTGGATCACTATTTTTTTATAGTTAATAAATTTTAAGAAAAAAATAATTAATTTTTAAATTTATTATTCAAAAAATATGTATTTACCGCACATTATAACTCATTTACCGCAAAAATAACTCATATTAATAATGGGTCACTATTAATAATTATTTTTTTCAATTTAAAATTTACAGCTAAATCTTGGGTTTAGTGGAGAGAAGCCTAACATAGAAGCCAAAAGCAGAAACAGCCTGAATCTTGAAGCAAAACTTGAAATGGCAGTGGCCAAAACATCTAGTTGTAATCATAATCATATGGTTGATCAGAGACTGTTGATCATGGGTAAAAGGGGTAATAAAGATCAGAATTATCCATGCGGACCATACCCATATGGGCAAACACTGCCATTGTTTCCATCTACAAGCGGCCATGGATTGAGCATGAGCATGAGCATGAACGCGATCATCAATGATAATAATCATGTATCAGGCCACCCAACTGGTTTACCTGATCTGAATGCATCTCCAGGAGACTCGTCTTTTTGGATGGACATTAATGGCGTTGATGACAATAATAATAAAAATAAAAGTCTACATAAGGCCATTACTGCTGCTCAAGCTAGACAAAGAAGGATGAAAATTTGCAGAGACAAGAACAATACTGCTGCTACTAAACTAAGTTTCTTGAATAGATAGTATTTTTTTTCTCTTTTTTTTTAGAATATAGTAAAATTTAGATTGTAGTATATATTATATAATATATAATATGATATTATATTAATTGTGAGTTTTAATTGAGATTTTTGAAGTGTAAATTAGGAAAGAATCTCTCTGTTTGTCGCACTTAATTTAGGAAAATTTTGGCCTATTTATTCTTCTAAATGTTACTGTTTAATTAGATGAATTAGAAATGATTGCAAATCTTAGTATATTTTGTAATTCTATTTTATGATAACAAATTGTTCTGCTATTATTATTATTATTGCTTGGTACCTGGCATTTAGGCTCTCTGTGTTTTTTTTTTTTTTTTTTTGACACTAGGCTCTCTGTGTTTTAAGTTGTATGGTCATCTGCACTATTATCAATTGATACGGCCACGTATTAGTACATATGATAAAAATATTTGAAAACCCAAGTGTTGGGAAGGTTGTCTTTAGCTTTTGATATAATTGCTTTGCTAATGTTTCGGAGTCGTGTGATGATGGGATTGGATAAAATAAAATATTCTCATTATATATCACCGGGTTAATAATACTCTGTGGAGTATCACTATCTAACTTTCAACGAGTGTTTTATTGATTTAAATATTCCTATTTGATGTTTTCAAATTTGAAATCGAAAATAAAAAAAAATATATAGGATTTTACTGAATGACATTTGTATATGTTCGTCATGAATATTTATGAAGACTATGCGATTTATCTAAAATGTTTAAAAATGAATAAAATTTCACATAAACGTGTGAGATTGCCAGTATTGGATGGATTTGTTTAGGTCTTGAGAGGTCTTACAGACACTCAGGCTCAGACTTGTGAAAAGGATGAGTCAAGAAATGGGAAAATTGTTGTTACAAAAAAAAAAGGTAAAATTATAAGTTCAAAAAAGAAATGGGGAAATTAAGTACTTATCTATTTTAAAATTTGTATATATTTTATCATATGAATTTTTTAATTATTTTATAAAAATATATAATAAATTTATAATAAACTTATAGAAGTTGTAATATATACAAACACTCATGATAAGCTATACAAATATGATAAATTCATAAATTTTGATATACTTAAAAATATTTGAAAATTTTAATTTTTTTTTGGTAATTTTATGAAAACCTCAAGAACTCGGATTCATACAAAAGCCCGGACCATTAAGGTGGTCACTGACTGAGGAGGTTTTCCGTAATGCTTATTACTGTGTGAAGTCCGACTTCAGCCGGTTACAGTCTGAATTGTCAATGTGCCAAAAAGAAGAAAGTTGGGCTCCAATGCCATAAAAGTCCCAAGTCAAGTCCCAACATCTCCAAAAGTTGGGCTCCCTCTACCCTATGAGAAACTGGCTCTTACCTGTTGGATTTTGGGTGTTTTCTAATCTGTCTGTGTAATCCATAGAATTAAACACGCAGGATATGCAGTGACAATTTTGCTCAAGGAAACGAAACAGAACTTGACATTAAAGAATAATATAATAAACAAGCATAACAAAATGAAAAATCCAACAATTGTACAAAAAAACTTCACTGGTATTCAACACTCGTTTAACTTCAGTTTGCATTCAATTCACTCCCAAGTGCTTCCAGCTTGTAATTCCTGAGAAACACCAGCAGAAACCAACATAACTTGTCCCCCTTCCTGAGTTGGTGGAATCAAACATGAAAGTTCCTTTTATTTCAAGTGCTTGATATCATAAGAAGCTGATAATATCACCTCAGGAAACGGAAGTCAAAACAGTAAAAAAAAAATAAAACACCGATAGCCAGATAGTAGTAGTAGATACGTACATTAGCAGTGTAGGAAAACTCGTCAAACCTCAATCCGACTCAAATAGCCACAATTTATAAGCTTCTTAGCCCTCATAATTCTCTTCAATGCCCTCCTCATACTCGACATCCTCATCAACAGTTGCATCCTGATATTGCTGGTACTCTGCCACCAAATCGTTCATGTTGCTCTCTGCTTCAGTGAATTCCATCTCGTCCATTCCTTCTCCAGTGTACCAGTGCAAGAAAGCCTTGCGACGAAACATGGCTGTGAATTGCTCACTCACCCTCCGGAACATCTCCTGGATTGATGTCGAGTTCCCCACAAAGGTCGATGCCATCTTCAAACCTTTTGGAGGAATATCACATACACTAGACTTCACATTGTTTGGAATCCACTCCACAAAATATGAGGAATTTTTGTTCTGCACGTTAATCATCTGTTCATCCACCTCCTTGGTGCTCATCTTTCCCCTGAACATAGCTGAGGCTGTCAAGTAGCGGCCATGGCGGGGATCAGCAGCACACATCATGTTCTTGGCATCCCACATTTGTTGAGTAAGCTCTGGCACAGTAAGGGAGATATATTGCTGGGATCCACGAGAAGTGAGTGGGGCAAACCCTACCATAAAGAAGTGGAGACGAGGAAATGGGATCAGGTTTACAGCAAGCTTCCGAAGGTCTGAATTGAGCTGTCCCGGGAACCTCAGGCAGCATGTTACACCACTCATAGTTGCAGAGATCAAATGGTTCAGGTCACCAACTGCAGAATTAGAGAATAAAGAAACCGAATTTTAATAATCGTTGCATTTCATCTTATGCCACTTGAAATAGAAGACAATTACAACTCACAGCTTGGAGTGCTGAGCTTCAGAGTCCGGAAGCAGATGTCATAAAGTGCTTCATTGTCAAGCACCATGCATTCATCAGCATTCTCTACCAACTGATGGACAGAGAGGGTAGCATTGTATGGCTCCACAACTGTGTCTGAGACCTTTGGTGATGGAAAAACAGAGAAAGTAAGCATCATCCGGTCTGGGTATTCCTCTCTGATCTTTGAGATGAGTAAAGTTCCCATGCCTGAACCTGTGCCTCCTCCAAGTGAGTGACATACCTGAAAACCTGGTAAAGAAAATATTGCAACAGAAAGATTATTAGTTATATCTACCAATCTAGAACCAAAAGAAAAATACCACTAGCTTTCGCCAAGCTGCAAAACTTTTAAGGATTCCTGGGGCATCAAATTCAAGAAATGATCATTCCATTCCACAAATCCCCGCAACAAAAGTTAATAAATGGATACGAATACATTCGTGTAAGACAAGACAACCTAATAATAGGCTATCCACTAATATCGAAATGGCAAACGGTTATATGCTCATAAAAAAACCAAAACAAAAAAAGTAAAAAACTCATGCAAGATCCTCGTATAACAAAAAAAAAAAAACATGATTACTTCTTATGTTCGTTGTAGTGATATAAAATCAAGCATTTAATATAAAAAATCATAATAGCGACGGTAGCGGTGGCAATGATGGTTGTTAGATCCTGAAGCTAGTCATGAATCAAAATTTATTTTTTACGATTCTCAAACCTCATTGGAAAACAAAAATTAAATTCTTATGATATGCGACTTTTTGACTGTGTAACATCCCCAATTGAAGACACTGAACCCAGTAATAGAGTTCAACTAGGTTGCCCAAATATATGAGCTTTTTCCAATGAGAAAGCGGGCTAAAGAGACTGTGTCGGTGCTATTGGCCCATTATCAGCTCACCAGCCCACCAGGATGAAGATATTATAAAAAGTGAAAATTATTATTTTTAATTTATATTACATGTATATGTCTCCATCATCTTGGATATATTTTTAATATATTAGACATATATTTTTGAAAAGAATTTTTAAAATTAAAAATAAATAAATAAATAAATATTTACAAATATTTTTATTTTTTGATCAAATTTTTAAAAGAAATCCTTCATAAAAATCATAAGATATTATTAGATCTGCTGATGGCAAAAGAGTAATAATATTACATGTCTTATACCCTCCACACCAGACAAAAATGGGACCCACTTATACAGCTCAGCCTAATAATCGCAAAGTAACCAACAAAAGAATAAATAATTTAATTCAACATAATAATAATAATAATAATAATAAAGGAGATCCAATTACCAAAATAGAGTGATAAATTGGGCTGATAATATTAAATAAAGTACATTCTATATAATATTATTATAAAATAAAGACAAACAGGGCACTCCTGATTCAGAGTCATTGTATAGGCCAAAAAAATAAATAAATAAATAACGATTTAAAGAAGATTTCAATATTAGAAGTTTTGGCGGATTAAACAAAGCGGTAAAAATAGGTATAAAATAAGCAGACGAAAATGACGCCAAAACTCCAATAATGGAGAAGTAGCTGAAAAAAAGGAGTTCAACAACTACGAGGAGAAGAAAAAAGAGAGCAATTATTACAGGAACAAAAGGCGCTCTTAATCTAGATTTTTGGTATATGAGTTGCACAAAATAAAGTACCTCAGACTCAGACCAATTCATAATATTGATCAGTTCTGTATATACATAAATGATCCTATATCTGTAAATTAATACGAACATTGGACAATGATAGAATTCAAATGCATTTTTGCGAATTCAGATCCATCAGATTGTCAAAATTTAATTAAAAATTAAAAGGAAATTAATTAATTATTATACCTTGCAAGCAATCACAATTCTCAGCCTCCTTACGAACAACATCAAGAACAGCATCAATCAATTCAGCTCCTTCAGTATAATGACCTTTGGCCCAATTATTACCAGCACCAGACTGGCCAAAGACGAAGTTATCAGGCCTAAAGATCTGTCCATAAGGACTGGATCTGATACTATCCATAGTTCCAGGTTCAAGATCCATAAGAACTGCTCTAGGAACATACCTTCCACCGGAAGCCTCATTGTAATAAACATTGATTCTCTCAAGTTGGAGATCGGATGAACCGTCTCCATTATACCTTCCGGTAGGATCAACACCGTGCTCGTCACAGATAACTTCCCAGAATTTGGAGCCAATCTGGTTCCCGCATTGGCCTCCTTGAACATGTAAAATCTCTCTCATTTTTTGGTTTCAGATTGAGAATTATTGGTTTTGTTACAGAGAGAGAGGGGGAGAGGGACAGGGCGAGGTATATGAAGAGAGTGGAGGAAGAATCGGAGGCTAAGATGGTAAAAATAGAAGAGAGGGGGGAGAGGTGGGATATTATTTATACAGAAAAGGGACACCACTCCAACTGCCTTGCCTGGCTGTGCCTTGAGATGAGATAGCTCGCGTTAATACGGTGGGACCTTCCATGCTAGCTTCGCTGTGATTATAGGAATTAGGATCTTTGTATATACAATTATTTTTTTTTATTTATTAAATATCTTTACTGGTAATTTGGGTATGTTGGTGTTATTTATCCATTACTTCTACAAGTAGTGGTGGAAGTAGTGGTGGTGATAGCGGGCATGTTGGGAGAATTTTGGGAGTAATAATAACTGTTACGTTTCTTTTTTATAAATTTTGCCATGCACATTCAAAATGAGAAACAAATCAAAATTAATTTGAATTTTTTAAATAAACTTATATATTATTGATCAAACCAATTAAAATTTATTTTTTTATTTGAATTTAAATATGAGTAATAAAATTATACATATAATTTAATATATATTGTACATATCTTGATAATATATATTATAAAAATATATAAAATAACGTCTTGTTTTAAAAATATTTACTTGTCTAAATATGTATAAATTGATAAAAATAATTTTAATTAATTCGGTTTAATATTTTTAGTATTTGAGTAAATTAAAATATGCCTTAAATTTGATATACCATATTATTGAAGAACTGAATATGATTATGAGTATGGTTATAGTAATTTAAAGATTGAAAAAATTTTAATTTTTAATTGAATTTTGAAGGTTTTAAAAATAAAATATTTAGAACTGAATTATAGTAAAGAAATTTCTGAATTATATTATTTTAATTTTTTTGAGTAATTTAATTTTGAAATTTAATTTTTTATAGTTTGAATTCGGTTCTGTTTGAAAATAAAAATTTAAATTTAGCTCATTTTTTAAATTCTAAATAATAAAATATTATTTAACTATTTTAATAATAAAAAAGCTCAATCTAAATTTTTATAATTCAAAACATATATAATAAAATCATTATAAATATCTAATATTCAACATTCATAATAAAATAAAATAAAATAAAAATATCCAATATTCAATGCTAAATTATTATAAATTCAAAATAAAAAAAAAACTTAAATACATAAAAAGAACACGGATGGACAAATCAAAAATTTTCAAACTTCATATATTTATTTTGATTATTGAAAATAAATTAATATAATAAATCAATATAATAATATATAATATTAAATATTGAAAATAAATCAATAAATCATATAATTTTATTATTGAATTTTTAATATATATATATATATATATACACTGAATATTGATTGAATTTTAGAGATAAAATAAAAAAAATTAAATTTTATAAATTTAGATATATAATTTTAAAATTAAATTTAACTAAACCTTTTTAAAATAAAAACAACCAACATATGCACTTTTTATGAAGTCGTTAGAAAAAATTTATAATATTATTATCAAATTTAATAAAAAATTTTAAAAATTATTATTTTTAAATATAAAATAAATTTTTATTAATAAATTAAAAAATATATCTTTAAGTATAAATAAAATTATATAATTTTAAAATATATAAAATACATATAAATAAAATTAAATCAACTTAAATTTCATTCTATTTTATTTTAAAAGATAAAAAAATAAAAAAATAAAAAATATTAAATTTATATTTATATTGATTTAAAAATTATTTTAAAATAAAAATATATAAAACTAAAAAAATCATATAAAAACTAAAAAGTTGATAAAAAAAATATTAAGAACAAAAAAAATGAGGCTAGTACTTATTAATGAATTGATGATAATCTTATTTTCAAATTAAAGAGGAGACAAAATATATAAAAAACTTAGAGAAAAAGAAGAGATCAAAAATGTTTTTGATTAATTTATAAATTATGATGTTTTTTATAAATTTATTATATATTTCTATAAATGATTAAAAAGCCTCTAATGAAAAATAAAAAAAAATTTGAACACACTTAAGGGAGGGTTGGTAGGAACAATTAAAAAGAAAGAAGGCCAATCTGCACGCCGAAGCCCATGGATTGACGCGAGTGAAGAAAGCGAGCAAGGGAGGGAGAAAGAGGGAAAAAAAAAAGGGTGCGGTGGGTGGCAGCCAAAACAAAAGGCGGGCCGAGCAATATTTCGAACTCGCCTAGCACCGCTTTCATGGCCGCTCCCTCTTCTTCTTCTTTCTTCTTCTTTTTTCTTCTGCATTACTTGTCTTCTGTTCAAATACAATTCCTAAGCTTTCTTTCGATTTCTCAATTATCCTTTTATTTACTTCAATTACCGCCTTTTTAATTTTTATTCACACAAACATCAACATTTTCTTTCTTTCCCTATCATGGAGAACTATAGCGGTGATCCGAGCCGTCCGCTTAAGTTTGAGTTTCACGATCAATCATCTTCTTCTTCTTCTACTAGTACTACTGCTCGTTCTTCTTCTACGCTTGCGAATTCGCTTTTTCTTGGAAAATCACACCAACACCATTCTCTTCCTTCTAATAATAACAACAGTCACTTGTCTACTATTACTCCTTTTTCTTTCAAATTACATGCCGCTGATACACATTCTGCTTTCGCTAAACTCGCTGTGAGTTCTTTTTTTTTTTTTTTAAAATATTTGCATGTTAATTTATAATTAATGAAATTCACCAAGCTTTCGGTTTGCTTCTTTTGGAATTTTAGATTTTGTGTTCCTAAATTTTGATCATGGGTCGCGGTCATATTTAATTACTCAACCTATACTTCTTATTGTTTACTATTGAATTTGATATGAGAAATTGTTTGTTTTCTGTATCATTAACTTCTAACCAGTTTCGTTTTAGTTCGCTGCTCGATTATTATTTTGTTTCTTTTCTATGGATTTCCCCTTTATTAGATAGCACTAGGTTTTGCACTAATGTATTTGAGAATAGAAATCCATGAACTTAAAATCTGGAAATTAAAAAAAAAAACCTCCAATAAAAGGGGCTTGTGACCATTAAGGTTGCAAGACAGTGATCTTTATTTGAACATTCAATTTTCTCTTAGCTCTGTAAAAGTTGTTGAGCATGTGACTTTCATTCTTTTGTTTTGAGCATGCATGCTTCCAATGCCAGTTAATTCTGCTTTGATCGCTTTCAGGTTAGCCAATATGCTACATGATTTTTTATATTTCTTTGCACATTCATCAGAAATAACATGATAATATTTCCAGTTGAAGCAAAATAATAAAAAAGACAATCTTGGGGCTCAGTGTAGTGGACAATCACCCTTCCTCACAAATAACAGTGTGGCTGATCATACACTTAATCCTCAGTCTACCACTGGAAGTAAGCGTAATAGTAGATCCAAGGTCCCAAAAAACGCCAAATTAGTGGCTCAAAGATCAACTGCTGGTAATGCTTTACGATAAATTGGTAACTTGTTACATTTCTGTATGTTGTAAAATTGATCCATCTTAGTGGGCATCCTGAGTTTTATCTTAATTTCGTCTCAGAATTTCTTAATGGTATGAATCCAGCAACTGGCTGTCGATATGACAGTTCTTTAGGTGCGTATGTATTTAATCAGCTTCTGTCAGGTTATGCTGTCATTTGATCTCTTTTGCATACCTACAGGCATCGAAGTGCATTTGGTGTCTGTTGTTTGGGGTTGCTTCAACTCTAGATGGTTGTCACTAATATAATCAAAATGTTCTATTTATCATGTTGGCAGGCCTGTTGACCAAGAAATTTGTCAAGTTGATCCAGGAGGCCAAGGATGGAACCCTTGATCTGAACAGAACTGCAGACGTGTTGGAGGTATGGAAAATATATTTCATATGCTATTAAGTAAGAAACTTAATTGCACCCATACTAGGATTGTAGGAGTTCCTATGAAATTCAGTTTTAAGTAGAGTAATTTGTTAGCTTATATCTTATTACAACAAATTCTAGTTTAAAAATTCACTGACTGCTAGGTCTCAGGATTGACTATTTCTCATCATTTGTTTGTCATATTCATATTCGTTCGGACAGGTCCAGAAGAGGAGGATATATGATATTACAAATGTTTTGGAAGGAATAGCATTGATAGAGAAAACTTCAAAAAACCACATACATTGGAAGTAATAATGTTAGCCGTTTCTGTTTACTTACTTTGTATTTGCTAATATAACTGCAAATTAACTACTGAGCCTTTTGTGCAGGGGCTATGATGGTTGTGGGTCAAATGAGTTGAATGATCAGGTTACTAGATTAAAGGTACTTGCATAGTCATTTGATTTGTTTCATGTCTCAGAAATTTCGTTGCTGTTTCATATTCCTTGCATTGACATTATGATGTAGTAATTGTTGCATTATAAGGGCATCAACTTCTTTCTTTTTATATTTTCTGATTCCCTCCCAGTTTCTATTTCTTGAGTATTTGTGCAAAGTTGACAACAATCAATATTCAAATTCTCTCTGTCCTTATACTTCAATCAAAGCTAATTTTCTGAATAAATTGGAAAAAAAATTACTGCAGATGATTGTGAACAATATGAGCTCTTAAAATCCAACTAGTTCACAAACTATCTTACAGCATTACTAGCAGTCAAGTTATTTTGTGAGAAAATTAGGACATTACATGGCCCTTGCATTTCTAATTATTAATTTATAAAGAAGGGATGTCACATGGAGCATATTGCTGGTGATATATCATTATATGGAAGGTGCAGTAATGAGGGGACATGCAAACCAAGTTCTATCAAATTCAAGTTTAATTGTTTGAAATTTATCTTAATTCTTAGTCTGATACTATAGTAAAATTATAGTCAATTGAAATTTGTGCTTTCCACTGTTATGGCAGATAACTTCTTATGATTGCTGGACCAACTAATAAAAAGGTTTCCTTGCAGGTTGAAGTTGAAAGTTTACGTGCTGAAGAATGCAGGCTTGATGAATCTATAAGGTTGGTTACTTTGTTCAATAGGTTTTAGGCGGAACCTTTTTTATCAATGTCTGTGGTTGAGTTTTCTTCATGTTCATTCTTTAGGGAAAAGCAAGAGCTTCTAAGGTTACTCGAGGAAGATGAAAATAACCAAAGGTGTGAGATGATGTTCATATTTTTTATGTTCTTCAGTATATTTTGATGTTATTGATACTTTTTATGGACTTAAATATATTTTGATCTTTTTTCTTGATTGCTTCCCTGCTTTGACATGTTAGATATCTCTTTATGACAGAGGAAGATATTACAAGTCTTCCTTGCTTCCAGGTCTGCTAGTCTTGAGAATTTCTTAAAATCCATGTTTTTATCTACCATCCTTAAACACACTGACACCTTCTTGTTACCATTGCTACAGAATCAAACGCTCGTTGCAATAAAAGCTCCTCAAGCTAGTTATCTTGAAGTCCCTGATCCTGATGAGGTAAGAAGTGTGGATACATTGAGGTTTAATATGTTTTAAAATGTAATATTGCTTAATCCATGAGCAGGATATTGGGTGTCCTCAATATAAAATGATTGTTAGAAGCAACACAGGACCAATTGATTTATACCTCTTAAGGTATGTTCTTTACTTGCACGTATGCATTTGCTCTGCCATTGAGTACTAGCTCTTAGGTTTTGCCTGTTAGCATTACATGATTTAACTCTTATTTTATTTTAGTATGATGGTTTCTGCCGGTCTTTGCTTGTTATCTTGCATGATTATTGGATATCATTTAGGACACACAAACACACATGCAAAAATAAGCGATTGTTGCTTGTTTCAGTTGTTTGTACAATTTTTGATGTTGTAAAGCTACTGTATTCATTATGTTTGTAGCAAATACAACCAACAAGACGAGGATGTAGATATGATGCAACTTAGTCCTCCGAATCCATCTGCTCGAATGTGCGGTCCTCACAATATGGAAACTGAAGACCTATCTTTAGAACAACAGCGCAATCAAAACAATGCTGCTACAACGTTCAACTCGCTCTATTCAGAATCATCTGGGATTCAGAAGATAATTCCTTCAGACTGTGATGTAAGTATAACTGAACTTTCAAGTGACCCTGCAATTTTTCTCTTCCTTTATATGTTCTGGTGGTTTGGTTGCTCATATAGAAGCAACTTTAGTGACTTGTTAACTTATGATCCGTCGGCCATCCCGTTGCAGATTGATGATGATTATTGGTTTCGATCAAATCCTGATATCAGCATTTCGGAATTGTGGGATAGGTAGAATTCAAACTTTGAGAACCATTAGTTTGTGATTTTTGAAATTTGAAATAGTTGAACATATCATATAAATTTTAAGGCCTAACTTATGATCAAGAGAGTAATGTGTACTTTCTACAATTGACAGTGAGAAATTAGTTCAGTTAGATGACTTGATGCTTCTAGGAAGAGTTGGTCACTACTAGGGTGATGCTGTTCATAATTTAGAGGAAAATCAGGTAGTTTGGTTGTTTATGACCTCGAGGTTACTTATTACAACCCCTTCACACTTGAAAGGGTAAATTCTATAGCTACTTATGTTTTTCCGATTTTTAATGATTATAATTGTTTTTTAAGAAAAAAACTTATTTTGTGTGTATCTCGCTAGTGGCTTTAAAAAATCTCATAAATTAAATTGGATTGAGTTACAAACGTGATTTTTGCTGTATAAATCGTATTTTTTGGTGTAATTGGATATTCCTAGACAATAAAAATTGTAATGAGCATGTTGAAAGCTAAAAAGAAAATCAATTCATGAATGCTAAGAGATGGGAAATTTTTGGGGTTTTTTTTTTTCAATTGACAAAATAAAACATAGATATCACCAATTTCGATCATCAACTTCAATTAAATTCTAAATTTCAGATGCAGGCAACTAGCAATATAACATAAATCATGCATTTTAATTTTAGTTTTAATTTCAGATACACTAGCAAAGTTCGTTGAAAAGAAAATCGTATCATGTTTAGGTAACAGCCAAAATTAATTTTATTATGTGCATGTCAGCGTCAATCACCCAACACCACTTTTGAATTTTGATGTGGAAGTTAATTACAGCACCGACGGCTCTCCGTTTTATTTTTAACCTAACCCAAGTTTCATATATTAGAATTAAATGAACACCCGTCATAAAGTGTAGTTTGGTGCAACGGTATAATTATTTTTTAATAAGAATTAGAGTCCTAAATTAATTAAGTCTGGCTTTCTGCTTCCTATAATACCTGAAGCACTCTCTACTCTCTAGTTGCGGGCTATTATAAGGTTCGATAGTTTTCTTGATATTGACATTTACATTGCATTTAATAAACAGACATCATTTTGTGAAAATCCATTCTATAGGAAATCGATATATTGTGTAGATTGATTTAGGTCCCACACACTGATTTCAAGACGTCACCTGAGAAAGGAAAAATCTTAACCAATAAAAAAAAGGAAAAATCTTAAAAATAGACTAATATAATAATGAGAAGGTATAAAAATGCTCTCTAATTTATCTCCAGTGTATAATTTATCTATAATTCTTTTTTTGAGATCGTTTAAGTTCAAAAATTAAAAAAAATAATTTTTTACACTCTTCACCTGATAATGACTTTAATGTTAATAACCTCCCGTTACCTTGTGCTGAACTAGCATTGAATAAATTTTTTTTAAATAGCTAATTTTATTGTTTTAATTAATAATAAAGTTAATTAATGATAATCGATCAGATAAGAAATAATTTATGACCGTTGATAATTCCATTACAGATAAAGCAAAAGACGAAAGAAAATTCAAAACTTTTATTGTCCCTTTCAAATATATCAAAGAGTTTTATAGAATCGCACGCGACTGTTAGTGTTTTTTTTTTGCCAGGATAAAGCGAAGATTCCACCGTTGACAAATTAGTGATAAGCAAAATCGGTGTAGAATTTGTGGGGTAACTCAGATTATTAAAATCATTGATTCTCTGGGTATAGAATTGAGGTTTCTAGTAAATAAATAAATATTTGATTTTGGGTATTATAAAATAATTCATTTAAAGAAATATTTTATTTTGTGCTTGTAAAAGAATTGATTTTGGAGTTTTTTTAAAAAATAAATTAGGATTTCTGAGCAAAGAACATACTTTGAATATAATAATAAATGTTATGTATTGTGTTGTTCCAAGTGGATAGCATGGGTACGGTTGTTGACTTGAGGTTCAACTACGATGGGGAATGGATTCGCCACAATGAAGGAATTGAGCACCCTAAATTAGAATATATGAATGGGGCGGTAAATGTGATGCAAAAATTTGACCTAGATTGTCTGTGTTACATGGATCTACTGGATAGGTATAAGGAGACACTGGATTTTTCAAATGTAAAAAATATTTTTGTACTTGAACCAAGGAAGGAATTATGGGATGGTCTTTTATTGGTGAATGGTGATGAGTCAATAAGGAGGGTTTTAGATTGTATTACTAATAATAGTTGAGTTAAGGAAACAGGCATTTATGCTGATCATGCGAGTACAAAAAGAGGAAGTGGTAGGTGTGAGAATAATGATGTGGGTGTGCCAACACAGGAGAGCTTTTTTAATGAAGGTAGGGATGAATTTCATGTGGAAGGTGGGGATGGAAATAGGCTGGCCCCGCAAACTGATGCCACTGTAGATGAAGATATTCAACCACCTACTGATGGTGTAGACAATAAAATTAATGTTGATGAATTAATTAGCAATGACCCTGCTGGATATGTTAGTAATGAGGAGGAAGAAGGTGATAATCATTTAGACAATGAAGATAATACTTCATCTAGTAGTGAGAATGAAGATGATGTACAACAGATAGCTCCACCAGACCTAGATAGAATGAGATATGATAGTGGAATACAAAATGTTATTTTATGCTTGGCATGACATTTGCCAATGCAATTGAAGTAAGACATGCCATTGGCAATTATACGGTTAATTTAGGATTAAAATTACATTTCACTAAAAATGAACCTAGTAGGATTATGGTTAAATGCATTGGGGATGAGGGGTGTCCATTTGTTATGTTAGTTGCTAAGGATGGTAAAAATTCAGGGATGGCCTTTAAAACATTAGTGGATGAGCATATATGTTATAGGCAGTACAACATCCCTAGTGCCTCTGCCAATTTCATTGCAAAGCATTTTAAAGAGAAAATATATAAAAGGCCAGAATACAGATGCAAAAATATGAAGGAATATGTTGAAGAGGTTTTGAAAATTAATATAAGCTTGGAAAAATGCAAGAGAACAAAGAGAAAGATTATTCAGGAATTAGAGGGTGGGTTCAAGGCTGAGTTTGGATATCTTACTGCATATGCTGCAGCAGTGAAGAGGAGTAATCCTGGAACCAAGGGCGAGATTGAGCTATGTAAAGAAGAATTGAAGGAAGGAAAGAGGGTATTCAAAAGGATTTTTATATGTTTTGATGCATGCAAAAAAAATTGGCAGGCAGGATGTAGACCTATAATAGGTCTAGACGGATGCTTTTTGAAGGAAGTCACTAAAGGCCAACTACTAACTGCTGTGGGCAAGGATGGCAATGATCATATAGTGCCAATAGCTTGGGCTATAGTCAGTAAAGAAAACTTTCATAATTGGACATGGTTTATGCATTGGTTGCGACAAGAGCTAAATCTTGGTGATGGATCAGATTATACTGCAAAAGGTAAGCAATCTAACTTATTTCAATTCCAATTAACTAAGTATTTTAGTGTTAGTAATGCGTCAATTCCAATTTAACTAAGTTATCTTTTTATAATTTTTTGAATCCAGGGATTAATTGATGTTGTGAATAAACTTCTACCCAATGCAGAGCATAGATGGTGTGCTAGGCACATCTATACAAATTGGAGTAAAAAGTGGAGAGGAGGGGAATTAAAGAAATAGTTTTGGATATGTGCATGGAGTAAATACCTTGAGGAGTTCAAAGAAAATTTAAAGAAATTGGGTGAAATTTCTAAGGAGGCAGCTGAAGATGTTCTGAAATGGCCTCCACACAATTGGTGTAGTGCATATTTTAGTAACAGAATTAAGAGCTACACCGTGGATAACAATATTTCTGAATGCTTTAATGCTTGGATTGCTTCTGCAAGACATAAGCCCATAGCGGAAATGCTTGAAGAAATCAGGTAGCAAGCAATGAATAGGATAAAAGATAACAAGTTGTTGGCTGATAAGTGGATTAATGGTTGGAGTCCAGTCTGTATGGCACAGTTTCAAGACAATAATCATGTTGCTGCTAGATGTAAGGTTGTCTTAAATGGTGATGTTGGTTACAAAATTGGGGAAGGTGAAGAAAAGCACACTATCATTCTTGATCAGCACTCATGTGCTTGTAAGGCATGGGACTTGAATGGGATTCTATGCTAGCATGCAATCTGTGCCCTAAATCACTCCAAGATTGATGCAATGACATACATTTTCCCTCGGTACCATTAGAGAACGTACATGGCTGCCTATAACCATCCATTACTGCCTGTGCTTGGCAAAAGATTTATGAATTACCAATTCTTTCAACCAATTGAGCTACCTCCAGTAGTCAAAATGAGTGGGATACCAATGAAGAAAAGGATTAGAGGGACTTCTGAACTAGCTCCAAGCACAACTAAACTATCTAGGAGAGGTAGGCCACAATTTTGTTCTCTGTGCCATCAGGAAAGACATAACAAATCCCACTGTTTATCAAAGACAAATCAGGTTCTGCATTGCTTAATAACTATTTTATTTATATAATTTTAACATAAATGTATGGTATTTGAGTAATTTTTAAAATGGTGCACTAATGTAGAATCCATTAGCAGAGGACACATCTATAAGCATTCCATTCCTCTAAACCAGCCAAGGACAAGCACCAAAAGAAGAAGTCACTCATACTGCCTCCAAGTAAGAAATAGTAAAAGGAACATGCCATCAAGAATGCAACAATCGTCACAACAAGAAAGAAGTTCTAGTGCACCACGTGGTTATGGATGCCATGTTGATGAAACAACAGGTAAGACCACTCTTAATGTGAGTTCTTTGTAATTAAATTATTTTGGTTTGTTATTGTGATGGCCAACATATTTACTTTTTGAGTTTCTGCTAATATCAGCTTGGGCAGTCAACTAAAAGAGTTGTACGAGAGGGCTTTGAACAAATGTGAGTGGATGCTGATATATAAATGAGCTACCCTATACCCACTGAGAAAGAGATTAGACATTCCAGAGATGTAGCAACAAACATGAGGAACATCAATTTTGTTCCTGATGGCTCACATGTGACATATGCAACATACTTGCCTTTTGCTCCATCAGGACTGCAGTGGAGAGGAGGCCCTGCAATCACAAGCAACCAATTAGAGGAACAAAGATTCGATATTCAAAGAAGAAGAGCTCGATTAACTGACAATTTGAATTGGTTACATGATTGGATTGAGAAGTGAAGAATTGATGTTTTGTTTTTGTCAAGGTTCCTTACTGTTAGTGCATAGACACTTTACTGTATTGTGGAAAAACTTGTTTTGACTTTGATTGACAATGTTTAATGACTATTATGTTATTTTGTGCACACTGTTCATAGGTCCATCTGAACTTTATAGTCTCTATTTTGTAAGTAATAATGGGGGAACCCTTTGTGTAGAGGGCATATATATGCACTTTAAGTTTATGAGGACCTATAAGAACTTTGTTACTTTGTTATGTCAATTATGTAAACTTTATAACATTTTGTTATGATGTAATATGATTCTCAAGTTTAAATTAAGTGGAATTTATCTACTTCACCAATGCAATATTAGATGTCCTCTGCTATGTTTGTTTATGTACATTTGTTAATTTTTCATCAATGTTGCTAAATGAATGGCATGTGCTAATGAATTCTGCAAACTAGGTTTTAGGTTGAATTTCGGACTTTGTTTCTTTATGCAATCTTAGCAAAAGTCTCAAAATCTCCTTCCTCAAAAATACTATAAATATACTAAGTGCCACAACACTACTATTAGAATTATATCAACAAATCATCCAACATGCACAATCATGTCATATAACCTGTAGAAAAATATTAGTAAATATAGAAATATCTATATCTATCTCCAATTGTTTCAATTCTCATATAATTATTGTTGACCCTTATGCATAAATCGGCATTTAACATAGAAGGAAATCACATCATAGATATCTACATTTTATCAAAATTCACACTAAGCTACCAAACAACATAAAAACCAAAATAAATAAGTGATAATTCAATTGCAAATACCACTAAAAGTACATCACATTTGCAACTACATATTACAACATCATTATCACTATCCCAAATATTATCCACGGACAAGTAATCACAAAATAAGCTTTTTTTAGTTTCTTCTTGACCCTCTCACAATCTAGAGCATTAACATCCTTCAAACTCTTCAACTCTAGCCATAAAGCACCAATTTCATCTTCAAATTTGGAGGCATTCCCAATGGACTTTAAATATCGATTTTCAGCTAATAATATGTTGCACTCCACTTTCATTTCATTAATCACTGCTCTACCTCTACCTTTAATTTTTTCATCATGCCAATCAAAAAACCCTTAACCTCCCACCTAACATGAAACAAAAAATAAATACATTTTTATTTAGGGCAGTCATCTAAACTGCAAAATAATAGATCAACTAACATTCCAACCCTAAATAATACTTACTCTATAGTTAGGGCAACCGTAGAATCTTTTTCCTAGATTTTTATCACTCCATAAAGTCCAATTTGGAGCCTTCACCCTCATCCCTCTAAAAATGCAATCACAAAACCTAGGTGGACCTCATAATCCATCTCTTTGTTTATTCTCCTCAAAGATCTTGAACCAGTTGACGTTGATGATGTTGAAGAAGCCATGAGCTACAATGAAGTAAATCAGTTGCGTTTTGTTTCTTGATTTGTAAGGATTCAGATTTAAGGATTTATAGAAATTGAGATTTGCTTTCTGATGAAAGAGAACGAACATCGATATTAATGACAAAATTAGCTATTTAAAAAAAATTTTATTCAATGTCAGGTCAGTACAAGATAATGGGAGGTTATTATTATTAAAATTACCGTCAGATGAAGAGTGTAAAAAGTTTTTTTTTTTAATTTCTAGGGTTAAACGAGCCCCAAAAAAAATTATGGGTAAATTATACACTAAAGACAAGTTAGAGAATATTTTTGCACCTTCTTCCTATAATAATTAGAAGTTTCAAAACACGATCTAATAACACATTAAGATATGATTTAGTAATAAATATATAATATTCTGAACATTATTTCCGATAGACCTTAATTTTTCATCTCCCTAACACGAATAATTTATCATTCATAACCAAAACTCATTTTATTATTTTATAACCACTTTAGGGGAATAAATATTTTTTTTTATCAGAAGAGAATAAATAGAATTTAAGAATAGTTTTATGACACCGACAATTGGAAAATTCTGAACATAAGATTTTCAAATAGGGCATTAACGATACAATTTTTTTTTGTCGAAGATAACAATTGACTTCATCATACAACCATTAACGTATCTAAATTTATATAGACAGCATAAATGGCCCCAAAAAGTATATTTCTAACTTTATGTTTCAATTTAGCCCTTCCAACAACTTAGAACTGACTTTTATCAATTTCTAAAGTTGCATCAATTGTCTCCTATCAACCCAAAGACCCTTCATCTGCCAATACATGTTCAAAAAATAAAGCAACAAATGGAATAAGAAAAAAACACAGAAAGCGCCAAATTTACATCACTGTCAATAACAATGATTCAAGACCCACCACCACCACCATCCATTTACTGATTAACTGCTATTTCTGTAACTAAAATTGGGAAAGGTTTTAAATGGGTTTTTTTAACTTTTTGGTCCAGAACGATTTTTCCTCAATCTGGCACGTGTCACCCGTATTGTTTCATCCATGCTAGTCTCTTTTGGGGGAGGATCTGCATTTTCTTTTGATGATGACGATGCTGCTTCAATTTGCATTTCTTCTAACCGCTGGCCAGAAGTTTCAGGTGCGTTGTTTGTTTTTTGAGCATTGGAAGTTGCAGCAGGAGATTTTGGAACATTTGGAGCTGCTGCAGAAGGTGTTGCTTCTTGAGCTTGTGAAGGATTCACCTCTTCCGCTACCTCCATTTGGTGCTGACCTGAAGAAGTGCTAGAAGTGGGAGATGGAGGTTCTCCGGTCTCTGGTTGCAGCACAGAAGGTTGGTGGTTGGTAGTAGTAGAAGGTTGACGGTTTGAAGCATTAGCAGCCTGGCGAGCCCTAGCACCTTGTTGTGGCTACAGTTAGATTAGTTAGAACATAGAATGGTTAAAAGCCAATGATATGGCAGCATCAGGTAAAATTGCACCCTCACGGCCTAAGCAAGTACGCACTAGGGTCTGAAGAATCGAGTATAACTAAGTAATCAGATTCAATAGAACATTTGATACCAGTTGTAAAACAAAACATGCAATTAATAATTCATCAAATGATACTAGGTGCTCATCATCAAACTTCAAAGAGAGAATAATCATGCATTGAAATATAAGAATTCACTTTCATGATGTAAAAAGAGAGATGCCCTTCCTACAAAAACCACATCATATAGGCAGTCCATATTTACAGACACATTTATTCCAGTAAGCATTACACTTGGTAAGTGGAAATGCAATTACTAGAAACTCCAGCTAAGTGATAGTTAAGGGGGACCAATTGATTCTCGAAAAAAAATGTGATATGCAACAGTGAAGAAAACCATCAAATCTCAATTCAAGAAAGAATATAACACTACGGCAGGTCCAATTTGCACAGCTTGCGTGCTTTACTAACACCGTTAAACTGTGTGAAACCTGGAGGAAGATAAAATAATAATACTTCTTTCTGATTGTATTACCTGAGCAGGGCGAGGCCTTGCTGTTGATTGTGAAGCAACATACTGCAATATCTCAAAGACTCTTGTCTGACCATAGCTTGCAGCCCTTTGCCAGTATAAAACAACCATATCTCCAGCTCTAGTTCTTAGTTCCAACAAATTGCGATCAATCTCATTCTCATGCCTGGCAACATATGGTCTGAAGAAGGAATCATAAACATAAGTAGTTCCCTGAAAAAGTGAAAGCAAACGGTAAATTGCAATGAAAATCATCAACTATGATCCTTATTCAGCTTCCCCGAAAATTACATACCTGGGTCTTGGGATGCCACAAGTATATAAAGAATGTGAGCTTAGCTTCACTGTACATTGGAACCCTTCAAGAAAGCAAGATAAGGGAAAAAAAAATCAAAATACAAAATCCTCTGACTAGCATCACATCTACATTAAAACTAAGATTTCCTACCATGAAATGAAAGCATCCCCAATTCTCTCACAAACAGTCAACACAACCACCAAAATCCTGCAACCAAAATGATATAAAAAAGTTATTCTGCCACTAAGATTTATTTCCACACTTCTGATGGAAGAAACAACAAGAAGCAACTAACCAATACTGGCACCAAAACCGTAGTTGTTCAATCTCTGGCTTATTCTTTTCAACAGTTTTATAGCATTCATAAGCAGGATAAGCATAACCAAAAATCATCCTGCCAAAATATTAACATGAATTAGTTTGTATAACAACAATAATTCCTTTAGTTTTAAATCATAGACAGAATGAGTAACATACACAAGTCCTCTTGTAAGAAATGATCCAATCATTTTGTATAACTAACTTGCACCAGCGAAGCAAATGATGATGTCAAAGAACACCAAGTCTCACAAACTCACCCAGCTGAAACCATGACAAAATGGCAGCATCAGAACCATGAGACAATAGATTATCTAATTGTAAAATGCTGGTATATAGCACTCAGAAGAAGATTGTTCTAGATCCTTGTACAAACATAACTATAAACTTGTTAAAAACAATGCATGATCATGTGCATTATGCAATACAAAATAAACGAAGTAAATTTAGGACAGACTAGTATACAAATATTAAATGTCATCTAAATGGATCGTGAATCGTTTTTGGCCTTCAAACAAATTAGAAACATTAAGTTCAACTTAGCAAAGCTATCATAATAATTTAAAAACACATGTTTTCAGATTTCCAAAGCCAAAAGGTGCCAGAGAAACCAGTTTGAGAATCGTGCTATCCTCTATTATTTCAGAGACCAAACCATAGCTTGACCTGCAATGCAAGTCCAACACTAGATTTGGGTAGACCGGCCATGACGATAAAGGGAAAAAGATCAACAGGAAAATCACAGTGATTCAGCTTCATCAACCGAATTACGTCATCGTACACATAAACTCTTACAAAAGATCATACTCAAAATTTTACCAGAACATTACACAAAACGACAATTCGAACCGTTAAAGCATTTCTGATTCCATCAACTAGGCAAAAAACGATCCCCAAAAATCACTCAAAACAAGAAATAAACAAACAACAAATGAATAATCCAACAAAAACTCAAACTAAATTCAACCATTTGACATTTAATCAAACAAAAATATCATCAAATAACCTCATACGAACCTTAAAATTTAGGTTAAGAAAAATCAGTATATCACATTAATCCTTCAGAAATAGAAAAAATGAAAGTCACTAAGAAAAATTTTAACAAGCCAATAAATATCGCTCCTAAACCATAAACAGAAAACAATGAAAGATAATATTAGTAACTCTTGATGATTCTTATCTCGAATTGATATGAAGCAAATACAAATAGAAATATAGAATAGCGTTATTAACAGATAAGAGTTAATAAAAAGCAGTGAAGAGGAAAAAAAAAGGTTTAGAGATCAGGAAATCGCCAATGACCTCTGTAAAATCTCCGGCAGCGTATGGAAAACCGATGCCGCCGAAATGCGACGGCGAACCGTTATGGTGTCGGCTTTGAGATAGAGGCTGAGACGAAGCAAGAGAGAGTGAGGTGATGGCAGCAGTCTATTGTGTCGTTTTTAAAAATTTCTCTGTTTTTCCCCTTGTTTTCTCCCCCTTTTGCTACGGATTTGTGTTAATCCTTGTTTTGAGTTCCGTAATTTTTAGAAGGAGACGCTTTTATGTAACCAGACACACGAGAATGGTAATGATTATTATGGCATAATCGCCGTTAATCTATCACAAACGGCTCCCGTATTTCCAAATGTTGTAGTTCTCAGCAAGTGTAATGTACCGTAGATATAGACGATATCTTTTTTTTTTTTTTCAATAAGATTCAAAAGTTCTATGGATAAGAGGTGTATCACCTGGAGTTCACATTAGAGATATTAAATGTACCATGAATTGACCATTTAGCCCTCAAAGTAAAGGCAATTGTTAAAAATTCGTTTCCCTTTCGCTTTTTGTCTCATCTTGTCAAATCAAAACGCTAGTGAGCTGTCAAGTATCCCAAACAGGTGATCTTATCATTGCCATTGACAAAAGAGCAAGAATCAAATCGCCGATTATTGAGTAAAGTGTCTCTAAAATGGATAACGAGCATAAAATCCAATATTTACCCAGATAAATGTATAAAATTACGGATTGGATCTCTAAAAATAACGTTAACCTCCCCAAATAGTTTTTGAAAATACCATTTCACCAATCATTTTTTTTATTTTTAATTTTGAGTCCTGGTAGTGTAATGTAATGCATGTTTTTGCTTTTGCTTCACTCTCACTTTCACTCGCACATGAAAAATGCTGAAGTGCATGACATAGCAGAGAATAATCTTCCTATTTTATTTAGATCTGATTCATCAGCTTTAGCTAAACTGCATAATCTTCTTTTCCTTTTTTTTTTTTTTAATTTGCAAAGGGAAATGTCAATAAATTATATATATATAAAGTGATTGGGTTAGATAAAATTTATAAATAAAAAAGAAGTTAGAGAAATTTTTCTATTTATTTTATTGCATAATTAAATGATTGAATTAATCTCGATTAAAATTAATGAATTAAGAATCAATTTAGTCTCTAATTTTGACTCATTTTTTTGAAATGTTATGACTTATAATATAATTAAAACTAAAACTTGAAATTAATTTAAATATAATTGATGGAAAAAATAATTTTAACTATAAAAATGTATAAAATTCAGGATAAATTCATCTATTAGATTTTTTTTATAATGAAAATACTCAAATAACTTTTTAGTACTTTCTTTAATCAATTCAGAGATGTAAATAAAATACAAATAATCTACAGTATCTATAATTGAAAAATATACATATTTAAAGGAGAATATGATAATAATTTATTTACAATAGCACGCATAATTATAATATTTTGTAGAGTATTTATTACTTTCTTTAATCAAAATATTATTACTTTACAAATTATTATTATAAAGTAAATTGTACGCATAATTATAATATTTTGTAGAGTATTTAATACTTTCTTTAATCAGAATATTATTGCTTTATAAATTATTATTTTGAAGTAAATTATTGTAAACAAATTATTACCATAGTCTCCTTTTCTTTATACATTTTCAATTATAGGAAGAGGACAAAAACTTGAGAATAAATCAAAGTGATTTTCTTTCTTATGATTAAACTTAAAAGTATTATTATGAGTTTAAATTATATAGTCAGAATAAAAAGAATCCACAAATAATCATAATTAAAAATAATTTACTCACTTTTTAACATTGTTCAATGTGATTGGATGGGCACTTGACTTGATAATAGCTTAATGAATTAAGAATTCATTGAACTATTGGCATTCCGTGAGTATATTAAACAAAAAAAAAAGACATTGTTTAGGACACATTATGAGTAATTATAGGTGCCATCATATGTTTTCAGATAATGCGGGCCAAACTTATCAATAAATTTTTTTTCTTTTCTATTTTTTTTACTAAATTTTTTAAATTTATCAAATTAGTATAATTTATTATAAATTTATTATATTTTTCAAGTTTATTATGAATTTTATAAAATTAAAACATAAAAAAATTATAAAATTTAGTGAATGGCATATTTTTTTTTTCAATTAAAAATAATTTTAATATATATACAATTAGTATAGAGATAATGTTAAATGTGAAAAATATTGATAAATCACATAATAATGTTGTTTGTCGAAGTAAGAGGAATTTTTACTTTCAGAATCATAAAAATAAAATATCCAAGAAGATTATTCTAAAAAGTAAAAAAAATCTTAATAAACAATTAATTAAAATTTATTTTATACGCATTAAATAATATAAAAAATAAATAAATTCACCCAAACTCCCAACAACCGTTCAATTATATTGTACGAACCGTTAAATACATTTGTTTCTTTAGATGTCACCGCGTGTATATATATATCCTCAAATTTAAAATGTTGATGCTTTTTTTTTCATGACATAAATGTGGAACTGCGAAGGATTTTTACGTTCGTGACAGGTTTCAATCAACATTCATTTGAAATGTATTCAATTTGGAATAAAACTGGTAGTTGCAATTAGTTTTGGTCGGCCAACATTCATGCTATGTGTTATTTTGTTTGATTTTGGAGATAAAAGTTAAAATGCTAAAAAATATATGGATTAAAGTATTTGTCCAGACTATATCGTTCAAAATGTACAAACTAAACAATTATGTGACTTAAAATAATTTTTATTACCGTTAGTTAAAAATTAACCTAATTAATAAATTTCTATTAATGTGATCATTAATTACATTATATAGGAAATACAAATACTTATTAAGGATCATTAAGAAGTTTATATAATTAATTAATTTTATTATTAGAATAATAAATAATTAATGCTTATAAATTTGATAAAATTAATTTTTTTTAAATTTAAAACATTAACTTTTTAAGATTAAGGTTCATAATTTTGTAAACTAACTTCAATTATCTTAAAGTATATTATATTAATATATTAAAATTAAAAATAAATGTGAATATTAATTTTTAATTTTCTTACAAATTTATAAGTTCCATTCAGAAAATAAAAAATAAAAACTAGAAAATGATAATATTTTATAAATTTTCTTATTCACTCCTCTGTTTATCCTACAATCAAGAGAAATTCAAATTCAAATGTGCATTATTCAATTAAAAGTATAAATTAGGATTTTTTTTATACATCTATTATTTTTGTAATTAAAAAGAGAAATAGATTTATCCTTTCTTAAAAAATAAATAATAAAAATTATTTTAAAAAAATCAATTAAGACTATAATAAGCAAAAACTTATCTTTCAAATTCAATAATAATGCGAGCGAATTATTTTGATTTTAATATTTAAGCTAATTATTATTTTCATTTTAATTTGCTTGAAATTTTATAATTTTAATATTTAATGATATGGGAAAGAAAAAATCAATTAAGACTATTGGTTTGGCTTAACAAAAAATATTAAAAGGGTATATTAAATTTAACTTCGCAACGTGGAAAAGGAAAAAATTAATACAATTAAGGTTATTTATTTTGTTTAACAAAAAAATAGTATTACTTTTCAAAAAAAAAATAAAAAATAGTACTCCTTCCATTTCATTTCAAGTATCATGTAATAAAAAAAATTTTATTTCACTTCAAATGTCGCTTTTAGAAATTTAAAAAAAATATTAATTAAAAAAAATTAATATTGCCCTTATTAATTATTAAAAAAAATGAGTATGGTGAAAGATAATAAAGTGTAGTTAAGTAAATCATAATAAAATTTTTATAAAATATATAATTATTAATTATTTTTTTATCTGCATATATTATTTTTATAGGATATTTAAAATGAAACAGAGAAAGTATTAAAAATGAAAGCATTAAATGTTGTTTGACAAGTAGCCCCTAATATTGTTTAACAAGTAGGCCCTTTGGCACTTGTTAACGTAACTCATTTTAAAATGATGGTTTGAAAGCATTAAAAAATGAAAACTATATTCAAATTAAAAAGTAAAATTTAAAATTGATAAAATTTAAAAATTTAAGTGTTAGTATTCAAAATACTCTCTATATATATTTAATTTTGAAAAAAATGATATCTTTCACATATTTTTTAAAATTTTATCTATTTACTATGAATATTTTAATTATTTTATGATAAACTCGTAATAAACATATAATAAACTCAATATAAACTATATAAAATTTATAAATTCATAATAAACTCATTGTAAACTGATGAAAATCTGGTATTTTGGTAAATAATTTATAAATATGATAAATTTAAATTTTTTTTAGTTTTTTTATATTTTTGTCAAGAGTCCATTTTTATTGTAGTACACAAATAGTCATTTGATCCTTGAATTTTCATATAAGCATGCTAATTGAATTATTAATTAAACATTTAATTCTAATCATATAAGCAACTTAGAATGAAGAAAAAAACAAATGGGATAGTTGAAAATTTTTATTTTTTCTACTTGAATGAATCAACTTTCAATTGGAATTTTACATTTTATAACAAAATTTTAATTATTATATTAAAAAATAATAGATCATATATAGAAGAATAAGTCACGATATTCTTAATTTTATTTGGACATATAAAAGATTATTGCTATTTGCAAATCACTTGATTTTTATTAATACATCAAACTTTAAAAATTTAGTGTGTGAAATGAGTGAAAAATATAAATTAAAACGTTATTAAATATATAACAAATTTTTTTAGTAAATTATTAATAATTTATTTTTGTGACTAATTAGATACATATCAATATTAATAAAAAGAAGTTTTATTAATATATGTCCTCAATAATATCAATAAATTATATTGGAGAATTATTATAGCTAGAAAGCTATATTAATTAATTGCATCAATAATAATAGAGAGAAAATGAGTTTTTCCCTTGTTTCAAATTAATTTTAAATACAGCAATAAAGAATTTATTATAATTTTAAAATTATTCAATTATAATTAATATTTTTTTCTTAACTCATATTTTAAATTTATTATATATCCAAAAGTAATTAAATTAAAATATAATTAATTAATATATATTGTGTCTATCATATTAAATGAGGATTTTTAAAATAATTTTATTATAAATATATCAAATTTTATTTAATATAGAAATATTAATATATTTTTATAATTATAGTACTGTTTTATTTATTAGATAATTGATATAATTTAAGATTTTAAGAAACCTTTTAAATTTAAAATCAATTTAAGCTATTAACGAGTGTTGGAATTAGTAATATAGTATTTCATTAATTATACACTGAGCAAAAAAGCAGGGAAAAAATTTGAATTTTTTTATGTCAAGGATATAAGTGACTTTTCAATTGATTTGTATAAATTTTGTACAACTGAGTTTATACAAATATCAGCACCCAAAATATATATATATATAAATGGAAAATCTGCATAGGTTTTTGCGAAAATTTTCTAATATTTAATATAGATTTGAGCAAGTTCTTTAATACAAAATTTAAAGCCTGAAATTAAATCAATACTTATATTTGAATTTAAAATTTTTTATTAAACTAAAACAGTCTTTTGTTATTTAATTTATTTGTTCGAAGGTTATATTTATATTATTTTATTATAAGATAATTTAACACTTTTGTTTCCTTTTTCTGTGAAATGGTAAGACTTATTAATATGATGCACAGTGGCTTTATGCCCAGGGACAATAGGAGGTTTCTTGTTTAAAATGGAAGCAAACCAGAAGGACCAAAGAAAAGAAAAAGGAGAGCATTATTGAATAAAGATAAGAGGTGAAAAGCTTGAAGCAGGGACCCTTGTTAAGGGGGTGAAATGATACAAGGAAAAAAAGAGGAAACCAAACGGGAAATTAAAAAGAGGCAGCTAGCTACCCAAAAAAAAAGCCTTGGATTCTACTCCGTTTTATCAAAGTAGTACTGGTCCAGCAACAGTTACAATTTCCAAACCAATGCCATTATAAGACCCAATTCAACAGCACCATTGACATTCTCTCATGTGCCTTCATTATATCCGTTTGTTGGCCTGTCGTTCTCACTTCTCAACCTAGCTCACCCCTTCCTTTTTACCTCTCTCTCTCTCTCTCTCTTGCTTGCACTAATTAGCCACATATAAGAAGCCACGTCGAGTGAGCTTTAGCATATTCAGGGCTCGTGAAACTATAATAATGCATTAGTCATAATTAATCTTTAAGTTCAACATTTCCATCAAATTTAATATATGATCATGTACATTATTGGCTTTTCATTTGGCTGTCGGGAAAGCAAGAGATTGTTTTTGTTTAAACAAAACAATCTCAAATTGACTGTTATTGAATAAGGTTTTCGCAGTTTGTTAAAAAATAAATCAAATTTCAAATTAGATTGGCTCAAGAGAAATGACTTATTTGTTAGCTTATTTTTTATTGAGTTAGACATAAGACTAATGCAGTTTTTATATCAAATTGTTTTATAAATACTATGATCTTTTATTATGTTTTTTGCTCCGTATCATAGAGTTATATGTTTTTTTAGTAGAATAAAACGTACAAAAAACACATCTGAATGTTAGGAAGTCAACAACTCCAATACAATCCCAAACTAAAATGCTGGTAATACTAATTGGAGGATTTATTAAATGATGAAGGTCAAGAGAGAAATTTAAATAGAGATTTGAATTGACCAACTGTAATTCTTCTCTCTGATCTCTTTTACTCTTTGGTTAGCAAAGGATCTATGCACCATGAAGCATGGATCGATGATGAAATGCAGGCCTGTGCTTCATGGATGGATGATGAAATGCAGGCCTGTTCACAAAGCCCGTAACCCGAAAACCCATCTTAGCCGGAAACGTTCGTGCAAGTTAGACTGACCCGAATAAATAATAGGATTGGGCTGCGGATTTAATTAGCAGACCCAAGTTAAACTCGGGTTAGACTTCGGGTCGGATTAAAAATCCTTCGGGCCAACGCAGCCCGGCCCGAGGATTTTGAAACGTGGACTCTTTTATTTACTGGATTTGGTTATGTAGTTTGTAGTTCTTATCACCTCGTGAATTGCACATTAAAAAATTCATACCTTTTAAAATAAAACAAAAGAAAAAAATACTTATCAAATCACTTCAGATCGACAGCCATCTACGCCATCGTCGTGCCATCTTTTAAATTAAAATAAAAGAAAAAAAATCACTTTACTTAAAAACACCTCAGCTTCGAAGTCGACGATGACTAAATTGATGAGCATCTCTCGAAATATATCTTCATTCATCTCAGTGTTCTCCTCTCCATCTTGATTGTGTGTTTTTTATTTTCTATTTTTATTTCATTTCCTTTTTTTCTAATTTTTTGATTTTTTTTCTTTGAGCTTTGGGTAAGATTTTGGATTCAAAACTGCATGTGTATGAAGAATAGTTTAGAAGTAATTTATTTTTAGTTGTTGTTGCTGCAAGTAGTATTCTTCTAAAAGAAGTTTATTGAAAGCTATTAGTGAGCTGGACCACTTATATCACTCATAGTTGACTATATATAATTAGTTAGTAGTTGTAAACACACGTGAAGTACATTTCAGTGATGGAAGCAGGGTATTAATAGCGGAAACAACCCTGGATCGAAACAACGATAAAGGCAAACCAAAATCATAAAACATAGATCATAACTGACCTCTTGAAGCACAGATTCGCTCACCGGTCTCGTTTCTCTGAAATCTTGGAGTCTCCCACGATCTTCTGTTGTAACCTTAACTATTCTAATTGGAATAGAATTCTGGGTGGGCAGAATAAACTTACTATCTTTCTCTAGGGTTTCACCTATTTATATCTCTTTAAACATATCTTCGATGGGAAGATATCATTTAATATAAATAATTAAATAAAAGATTATCTAATTAAAATAATTATAAATAATATTTTAATTAAAATAATCTATCCATTATTTAAATAATAAACCCATGTTATTCCAAATAAATAAGATACAACAGGGACCGCAAGAATAAAATCAACAAGGCTACCAATTATAATAAGAATTTATACAGGACCAGTATAATCTTATTATAATTAATCACAAATTATTCCACTAAAAATTCATGATTGAACCCCTTATTAATTTTACAATTCCACAACATAATAAATTTATGTTCCCCATGTTAAGATTACAGATGCTATTATATTAAATAAATTACTGACTATTTATTTAAATAACAATATAACTTTAAGATTGTCGCTCAACTTATTTCATGTATCGGATTAAAATCCACCTACAGGGTTTACACAATGAAACCTTATAAGCTTACTTAAAGTGCATCATCACTCTCTATACCGAGATATAGATTCCATCATTAATTGATATTTCACAAATACAAATTATCTTTGCTCAATCCACCGAGAATATTATTCCAATAATGAAACTCACCCTTTAATGAATCAAAGCACAAGATAATAAATATTTGCTCATATTAAATTAAATCAAGATTAAGAACATTAAATCTTATTTCTAATGTCAAAAAGAATATGTTTTAATAGTCAGTATAAAACACCCATTCTCTACTTGGCCCAATTAGATACATACAAAATGTATTAATCACAATCATTAATGATATACAAAAAAAATATTTATTTAATGCAAATTTTTCCAATTAAATATAAATAAATAATTGTTTTAATAGAAAAACATCAAAACTATACTATTACATTTGCATAGTTAATAGTATATCCCTATCAATCTCCCACTTAGACTTATAACCATGCATCAATTATTCTAACTCCCATTCCTTCTACATGACTGTCAAAAGTCTTTGCTGGTAAGCTCTTTGTAAAAGGATCTGCCAGGTTATTTTCCGATGCAATCTTTGTCACTATCACATCACCTCTTTGAACTATGTCTCGTATCAAATGATACTTCCTCTCAATGTGTTTTGCCCTTTTATGACTCCGTGGCTCTTTCGAGTTTGCAATTGCCCCGCTATTATCACAATAAAGTGTAATAGGTGACTGCACTGAATGAACCACACTTAGATCCAAAAGGAAGTTTCTAAACCATACAGCTTCCTTAGTAGCCTCAGAGGCTGCCACATATTCAGCTTCCATGGTGGAGTCCGCAACACAAGTTTTCTTAATACTCCTCCAACTTATGGCTCCACCTCCTAAGACAAAAACATTTCCTGAGGTAGACTTCCGAGAGTCTCTATCAGACTGAAAATCTGAATCTGTATACCCTATGGGTATAAGATCTGCGGACTGGTAGACTAACATATAATCTCTAGTTCTTTTTAAGTACTTGATTATATGTTTCACCGCAGTCCAATGTTCCCGCCCAGGATTAGACTGAAATCTGCTAACCATGCCAACAGCAAAACAGATATCAGGTCTAGTACATAACATGGCATACATGAGGCTTCCAACTGCAGAAGCATAAGGAACTGCCTTCATGCTTTCTATCTCTTCAGGTGTCTTAGGACATTGATCCTTAGATAAAGTGATTCCATGTCTGAAGGGAAGAAATCCCTTCTTGGAATCCTGCATGTTGAAACGAGCAAGAATAGTATCAATATAAAGTGCCTGTGATAAGCCAATCATCCTCTTCTTACGATCTCGCATAAGCTTGATCCCAAGAATATGAGCAGCTTCTCCCAAGTCCTTCATATCAAAATGCTGAGATAGCCAGTCTTTGACAGAAGTCAACATACCTACACAATTCCCTATAAGTAGAATATCATCCACATATAGTACTAGAAGCACAACCTTACTACCATTCCACTTCTTATACACATAAGACTCATCATGACACTGATCAAAATCAAAAGTTTTGATCGTCTGGTCAAAACAAGTATTCCATGACCTAGATGCTTGTTTAAGGCCATAAATGGACCTATTTAATTTGCATAGCAAATTTTCTTATCCACTAGTTATGAAACCCTCTGGTTGCTTCATATAGATGCATTCATCAAGACTTCCATTCAGGAAAGCCGTCTTGACATCCATTTGCCAAATCTCATAATCAAAATGAGCAGCAATGGATAGAAGAGTTCTAATAGACTTCAGCATGGCTACCGGCGAAAAAGTTTCCTCATAATCGATCCCTTCTTTCTGAGTAAACCCTTTCGCAACAAGCCTTGCCTTAAAAGTTTGCACTTTACCTTCTATACCCCTCTTTTTCTTATAGATCCACTTACATCCAATGGGTTTAACCCCTTCAGGTGGTTCTACAAGTTCCCAGACTTGATTAGAGTACATAGACTCCATCTCAGATTTCATAGCTATAAGCCACTTATCAGCATCTTTATCTTGTAGTGCTTCATCGTAACAAGCTGGTTCGGTATTTACTTCTTCAGGGATTCTATCAAAAGCTTCTCCCAAAAGTGTATATCGAACCGGGGTTCGTCTAATTCTCCCACTACGACGAAGTACTACAGGCTCTGCAATCACACCTTCATCTTGCTGTGGCTGTAATGCCGGCAAGTCTATGACTGGTGGTATTGCATCCTGGTCATGTTCTGGAGCCTGAACATGTCCTTCATTACCAACAGGCAATGAAATGTCAGAAGCTCCAACATCTTGCTCATGTACATTAGGATCATCAGCCGCCACTGTAGCTCCAACATTACTCTCACTACTTTCGGGCTGTAGTGGAATGTTAGGCGCTAAATGCTCAGGCGGATGTTGATCTTCTAGTGCACTGACATTTCTCCCACTACGACGAGGTAATGAAATGTCAGCTCCGACCATGGATGGTTCAGGTTGATATTCTGATGGAAAGGTTCTAGTTGGTATGTTTTTTCCTCTCAATTCAAACAAGGCTAATTGGCTTTTGGGAATATGGTTCCTAATATAGTCTTCCTCAAGATAATGTGCATTGGTGCCAACAATGACCTTTTTATCTTTTGAACTATAAAATAAACCTCCTTTCATTCCTCTAGGATATCCAATAAAGAAGCACAAGTCTGTTTTTTATTCCAACTTATCTGCTTTCCCTTTCAGCACATGGGCTGGGCAACCCCACATCCAAACATGTCTTAGACTTGGCTTTCGCCCAGTCCACAGTTCTGTAGGAGTTTTAGGTACTGACTTAGATGGAACCAAATTCAAAATATATGCTGCTGTTTCTATGGCATAGCCCCAAAACGAAATAGGCAAATCTGAATAACTCATCATTGATCTAACCATTTCCATAAGCGTCCTATTTCTTCTTTCTGATACACCATTCTGTTGTGGCATACCAGGTGCAGACAATTGTGAAGTAATTCCTTGTTCTGATAAATAATCAATGAATTCCCTAGAGAGGTATTCGCCACCACGGTCAGACTGCAATGACTTGATATATTTTCCATGTCGTTTCTCCGTTTCTGCCTTGAATTCTTTGAATTTCTCAAAGCATTCAGACTTACGGCGCAACAGATAAATATATCCGTATCTTGAGTAATCATCTGTGAAAGTCACAAAATACTCAAAACCACCCCTAGCATGGACACTCATTGGGCCACACAAATCATAATGAATTAATTCAAGAACATCATTGGCTCTATTACACTTTAAGGGAAAAGGCCTCTTGGTCATTTTACCTTCTAAACAGGATTCACAAGTTGGTAGTGCCTCCACTTTCAATGAACTCAAAGGTCCATCTTTAACCAATCTAGAAATCCTATCTAAATTAATATGACCAAGCCTTAAATGCCAAAGATAAGTATAGCTAAACTCAATAGAACGTTTTCTTTTTAATGGTACAACGATATCAAAATTATTAACCTCAGAATTAGAAAGTTGCAGTTCAGGTGAAACTTTGAGAATAAAAAGATCATCAATTAAAGAGCCAGAACATATTATTTGTTTTCTAAATTTGATAACGACAGAATCATCATAAAATTCATTAAAACAAACAGAATATCCATTCTTGCTCAAACTAGAAACAGAAATCAAATTCCTTCTAATTGAAGGAACATATAAAACATCCTTCAAAAACAATATTCTATTATTCTCAAAATTCAAAATAACATTTCCTATAGCTAGAACTGCAACCTCAGTGCCATCACCCAGAAAAATGCTCACTTCTCCTTCATTTAGCTGGCGTGTTGTCTGAAACCCCTGCAAAGAATTGCAGACATGATTAGAGGCTCCTGAATCTACACACCATTAGAGTGTAGTCAATACCGCTAAGCAAGTTTCAATAACCAGTAAATAAAAAAGTGACATACCTTGCTTTTTCTTGGCTATCCAAGTTGGACATTGCTGCTTCCAGTGACCCTTTTGCTTGCAATGAAAACACTTACCCTTAGGCTTTTTCACAGCACCATTAGCACCAGCAGCTGCACCATTTGTCTTAGGCTTAGGCTTTTGAGCATTTTTCTTCTTCTTACTCTTATTCTGGGCAGATGAAGAACCTCGCTCAACATTAAGCACAATAGGTGCGGCTCCTTGCTTAATAATAGTCTCAGCAGCTACCAGCTCATTCAGCAGCTTAGATAGAGTAAAATCCATCTTATTCATGTTGTAGTTCAAACGGAACTGCTGAAAACTGACTGGCAGAGTGTTCAAGACCATCTCAACCTGAGTTGCCTTGTCAACCTCAGCACCTAGAACTTCCATGTCGTTCAGAAGACTCATCATCTTCAAGACATGAGTTCTAACATGAGTTCCTTCCTCCATTCTAGAAGTAAGAATCTCCCTCAGTGCATTCTGCTTGGCTGCACTAGTTTGGTCTCCAAACATCTCCTTGAGATTCTCTAAGATGTTAAAAGCAGTGTCCATCTTCTGATGTTGATGTTACAAAACATTTGACATAGATGCCAAAATGTAACATCGCGCCATCTCATCAGCCTTAACCCATTTATGGCAAGCTCTGGTAGCCTCCTCAGAGGCACCCTCACCGGGTTTTTCAGGACATACTTCAGTCAGCACAAACTTGTATTCCTCCGCAGTAAGCAAAATGTCCAAATTTCTTTTCCAGTCCACATAGTTAGGACCCTCAAGATTGTTTTGGGTAATGATGTTTGCTAGGAGATTGAAAGATGTCATTTCTATAAAAAAAATATTAAACAAATTCAGTATATCATTAATAATACAATAATAAACACTGAATTTAAATCAAAATTGCATGACAACAGTGATATCAAAATTCAAATATGCATCTTTACAACATTCATGAATAGTAATCTCGATAGGAGAATTCAACTAATCACATGTCATGCATATAAAAATAAGATAAGACCGACATGTACTACTCGATGGGAGAAAACATTTCTCTTAAATAAAAATTAATATGTGAGAAAATATTACATCTAATTCATGTCCCTAATTAATTTACTCAGATGGAGAGTTAAAATAATACAGACAAATTAGACTAGATCAGTGATTATATTAAAACATAACATCTTCCGATGGGGAAGAAATACAAATAATCACAACTAGAAAATAATAAATAACCACTCACAAATTAATCTCCACATAAAAATTAATTATAGTTAAAATTTGCAAAATAATAAATTTTATGACCATTTTGCAAGTGAATGAAACATTTTAAACTAAAATGTAATAAATAAATATTCTGGGCTATTTATGCAAAAAATAGAAAATATCAGGACTATTTAGCAAGAAACAGAAACTTTCTATGCTGTTCTACAAATACTGAAAATTCTGGGCCATTCTTGCAAAAACAGAAAACATGGAGGGTTAAATATTAAATCTGAAAATTTTCTGGGTCTGATTTGCAATTTAAGAAACTTGAAGGGCAAAATTTTTTTTTTTTCAGAATTGGTCTTCTTCTTCTTGAGAAAGACCAAGCCGCCGCCCAAAAAAAAAAAAAACAGACGCCATTAACGCCGTCCAGGAGCTTCTGCCGCGCCGGACCAGGACTCCAGTGGTCTCACGACCGCCGGCTGTCCATTCCAGAACCAGAAAACTGACCGTCGGCGAGCGGAATCAACGAAGAAGAAAAACCAAAATGGAACTCGAGCTGTCCAGAAAATTGGTGGATTTTCTCAGTCGATTTTGAGCCTCAAACGATCGATCCAGCCTACCGGAGGCGAGCTAGCGTCGGCCTGAGACCTCCGCACTGCCCACCGGCAACGACGTTGGCGATCGAAGATTTCTGGTCACTTTCTCAGTCGCGTTCCTCTGTTCTCTTGAAAACAAAACCAAATTTTCATTTTTTTTAATAAATCGTTTTCCAAAACCATTGGTTTTTCCGTTCAAATTCATTATCATGACAACGATTTCATCAGAAAAAAATTTCCGAAATCATTTTCATTACAAAACGAAAGAACCAAATTTATTGTTAATTAACGACTGTCGAGAACAATCCCCAAACAGAAAACAACTCGATATAATCAAATCATTAAAATAAATACGAACAATTCCAAACGATCCCGAATTTTATTGTTATGAAAAACTGATGATTTCAATAAACAAATGAATTCACATCGTATCAGTTCACTTTATATCATTAATGATTAAAATAAACAATAAAACAGGTTGTACAGAAGACGATTTTCAAATCGTTTCAAAGCAAAACCAAAATTTAAAATTAATATGCATATAACTGTGTTTTCAAAAGGAACAGAAAACAATTATACACAAACCCAACAGTTATCATGACCAAAAAACGTAAGACAATAATCAGTCTAACGAAAACATGATAAACAAATCAATGGTTTTTAGCCACCTCCAATCGAGTTTCGAAACCCGCTCTGATACCAATTGATGGAAGCAGGGTATTAACAGCGAAAACAACCCTGGATCGAAACAACGATAAAGTCAAACCAAAACCATAAAACATAGACCATAACTGACCTCTTGAAGCGCAGATTCGCTCACCGGTCTCGTTTCTCTGAAATCTTGGAGTCTCCCACGATCTTCTGTTGTAACCTTAACTATTCTAATTGGAATATAATTCTGGGTGGACAGAATAAACTTACTATCTTTCTCTAGGGTTTCACCTATTTATATCTCTTTAAACATATATTCGATGGAAAGATATCATTTAATATAAATAATTAAATAAAAGATTATCTAATTAAAATAATTATAAATAATATTTTAATTAAAATAATCTATCCATTATTTAAATAATAAACCCATGTTATTCCAAATAATTAAGGTACAACAGGGACCGCAGGAATAAAATCAACAAGGCTACCAATTATAATAAGAATCTATACAGGACTAGTATAATCTTATTATAATTAATCACAAATTATTTCACTAAAAATTTATGATTGAACCCCTTATTAATTTTACAATTCCACAACATAATAAATTTATGTTCCCCATGTTAAGATTACAGATGCTATTATATTAAATAAATTACTGACTATTTATTTAAATAACAATATAACTTTAAGATTGTCGCTCAACTTATTTCATGTGTCGGATTAAAATCCACCTGCAGGGTTTACACAATGAAACCTTATAAGCTTACTTAAAATGCATTATCACTCTCTATACCGAGACATGAATTCCATCATTAATTGATATTTCACAAATACAAATTATCTTTGCTCAATCCACCGAGAATATTATTCCAATAATGAAACTCACCCTTTAATGAATCAAAGCACAAGATAATAAATATTTGCTCATATTAAATTAAATCAAGATTAAGGACATTAAATCTTATTTCTAATGTCAAAAAGAATATATTTTAATAGTAAGTATAAAACACTCATTCTCTACTTGGCCTAATTAGATACATATAAAATGTACTAATCACAATCATTAATGATATATAAAAAATATTTATTTAATGTAAATTTTTCTAATTAAATATAAATAAATAATTGTTTTAATAGAAAAACATAAACTATAATATTACATTTGAACGGTTAATAGAATATCCTGTCATTTATGAGTACTATCTTTCATTCATTGATCCTCTTCTTCAATACTCTGTTTTGCTTTACTGTTTCCAGAGAAATTGCTTATTCACAAATTGCTTTACTTCTTCATGGTATCAGAGTAGTGATACGATCCATAGATTTCTATTACTGTTTTCATTAGATTCCTATTATTGTTTTTTATCTTACCACCAATGCAACAATGGAAGGAGTAGAAGTAGTTCAAGGACAAGGTAGCGTTACTGCAGCTACTATGGTTGTCAACAAAGGAAATCAATTGAAGAAGAATCCAATTCATCTGCAGGCTACAGATAATCCAGGGGCTAGTCTCGTAAGTAATCTCTTAACTACAAGTAATTACATGATTTGGAGTAGAGCGATGAAATTAGCACTTAAGGCTAAAAATAAACTAGGTTTTATAGATGGAAATTGTAAAGAACCAAATCTGGATTCTGATGAGTATGATGAATGGTGTAATGTTGATTCAATGGTAATTTCTTGGATTCTGAATTCTATGTCCAAGGAATTGAATGAAACTTTCATATATACACCTAGTGTTAGACAATTGTGGTTAGATCTCGAAGAAAAATTTGGAGAAAGCAATAGACCACAAGTATATCAGTTGAAAAGAGAAATAGCTTATATATTTCAGGGAGATAGTATTTTAGCTGTATACTCAAATAGGTTGAAGAAATTATGGGATGAATTGAATTGTTTGGAGCCTACTATTAGATGTACCTGTAATGGTTGTTCATGTGGCTTGTCTAAGAAAATTGATGAAGAAAAATCAGCTAACAGAGTTATGCAGTTTTTTATGGGACTTAATGAATTCTTTTGATAATGTGAGGAGTTAGATTTTGGTTATGGAACCTTTGCCTAGTGTTAATAAAGTTTACTCTATGGTTGCTAGAGTAGAGAAACAGAGACAGGTGTAGGTTAATTTTAAAGAACCTTTAGAAGGCAATGCTTTATTGGCAAGAACTAATTACCAGGCATGTGCTCAAATGAACAGGGGACAAGCAAGAGGCATAAGTTTTTTTAGGAAGAGTGATAGTTTTTGCAATTTTTGTAACACCCCTAGGCATGTAGAAGAGAGTTGTTTCAAGAAGCATAGGTATCCTGAATGGTTTAAGGAACAAAGGAAACATAAATTACAGCAGTTTGGTGATGGTTCGTATGCAAATATGGCGAAAACTCCTTTACAAGTTATTGAAGTTGAAAAACAGTGTGAGAAGAAGCCAGTTGATTTGAAGCCAATTGATTTGTCTACTCAGTCAATTATAGAACTAATTCAACAATAGTTTAAAAAGCTGCTGCAAAATAAGGTGTTGATGGATAAAAATCAAGTGAACTCAGTATATTTTGGAGACTTTACAGGAATAATTTCTGTCTCTAATTCACAAATGATGTCACATATGAATTGCAGACCATGGATAGTGGGTACTGCTGCATCAAGCCATATGTGTGCAGATATAGATTTACTTTGTAATAGACTTAGTCCTGTGATTAAGAGTGTGGTATACTTGCCTGATGACATTCCAAAACAGTTGACTACATAGGAAATGTTAACCTTTATCCAAAATTCATACTTCAACATGTTCTTTGCATTCCTAGTTTTCTATATAATCTCATTCCAGTTCAAAAACTTACCACAGATTCAAATCTTAACTTGATATTCTATCCTTCATATTATATTTTACAGGACCAGTTGAATGAGGAGACTCTAGCTGTTGGGTATGTGAAGAACAATCTCTACATGCTCGATCACACATCCTTTCAACCAACCACTATTGCTAGATATTGTAATCCTTCAGATACTGTTAATCCTTCTCTAAGCAACTCACTCTCGTGCATCTTCATCAATAATAATAATTGTAAATATGATAATAATTCTTTTGTTTGGCACAAGAGGCTTGGACACCCTTCTCAAATTGTTATGAATCATTTGTCCTTTGTATGAAATACATATGATAATAAAATTTGTTCCATTTGTCCTTTAGCTAAACACACCAGAATACCTTTTCAGTTGAGTTCCATTCAAACTACTAAACCTTTTGAGCTTGTTCATGTGGATATTTGGGGTCCATATAAAACACCATCCTCGTCTGATTGTCATTACATTCTCACTTTGGTGGATGACTTCACAAGAACTACTTGGACATTCCTTATGCAACACAAAACACAAACTTCTAGTTTATTAAAAAGATTTTTCAAACTCATCCAAAATCAATTCTCAACATCTGTAAAAACCATTAGATCAGATAATGGTTCAGAATTCTTTAAGTCATGAGAGTCAAGCTTTGTTTCTTGAATTTTGAGTTTTTCATCAAAAATCTTGCACCTATACTCCCTAACAAAATGACATTGTAGAGAGGAAGCATCGACACTTGCTCCAAGTAGCTAGAGCTCTCATATTTCAATCAAGTTTACCCTTCAAATTTTGGGGAGAAGCTTTTTTAACTGCTACTAGTATCATAAACATTCTACCTTCTGCTATTTTGTCTTGGAAAACACCTTTTTCTTTGCTTTATAACAAAACTCCAGGTTACTCCATGATTAAGACTTTTTGCTGCCTTTCTTTTGCTACCAATACATTACCTCATAAAACCAAATTTGATGTAAGGGCACATAGATGTGTTTTTATTGGTTATACTAGATGTGTTTTTATTGGTTATGCTTTGGGTTACAGAGCTTACAAGCTGTTTGATCTTGATACTTCAAAATTCATAATTTCTAGAGATGTTATTTTTCATGAACACATATATCCTTTTCTTGAGAAACAACATTTTTCTATAGACCCTCCTATTCCACTTCCAATTTTTCCAGATTCTACAGATTATACAGACCCCATTCACACATCATCCACATCTTCTCAATCAAATCCATTGACTTCTCCTCATTCCTCATTTCAGAATATACCAACATCACCACCTAAATTTCGATTTGATCAGATTTGATCACAGCCTGATCAATCTCCTCCTGAACCAATTATACCACAATCTCATATAGAAGTTATACCCATTCCCCTAAGAAAAAGCCAAAAATAGAAGCAAGCACAAATTTAGACGAAAATTACCGCGTTAATTCTACCTTCCTTCAATATACTCCTCCCACTTTTCCATTTCATCAATCCCAAAATTTTTCGAAACCTTACCTGACCTTTTTAGCCAACATGTCCACAGTGTTTGAACCACATTCTTATAATCAGGCCAAGGACTATACAGAGTGGCAACAAGCTATGAAAAATAAAATTGATGCTTTGGAAGCTAATCAAACTTGGGAGTTAACTACACTTCCTAAAGATAAGAAATCAATTGATTGTCATTGGGTATATAAAGTGAAGATGAAGCCTGATGGAACTATAGATAAATACAAAGCTAGACTTGTGGCAAAAGGCTACAATAAGGTGGAAGAGATAGATTACACTGATAGTTTTAGTCCTGCGGCAAAACAGTAACTGTTAGGATCATTATAGCCTTGGCAGCAGCTAATCAATGGCCTATCCATCAAATGAATGTCAATAATGCATTATTGCATGGTTATCGTACTGTAGGTGTCTATATGCAGCCTCCAGAAGGTTATACAGCAGCTCTTCCAGGTCAGGTGTGTAAGCTAAGGAGGTCCTTGTATGGCCTGAAGCAAGCCTCAAGGCAATGGAATCTGGAACTTACTTCAAAATTACAGAAGTTTGGCTTCAATTAATCAATGAATGATAATTGTCTTTTTGTGAAGAAATCAGGGGCTGTCATGACTATATTACCGGTATATGTAGATGATATTTTGGTTACTAGTAATTCGATTACAAGCATTGAAGAAGTTAAAACCTTCTTGCATTCCGAGTTCACCATTAAGGATATGGGATCCACAAAATACTTTCTTGGCTTGGAGATTTCGAGATCACTCAGTGGCACTTACATTAATCAGCACAAGTATACTCTTGATCTTATTGCAGAAGCTGGGCTGTTAGGAGCTAAGCCAGTGTCTACTCCTTTGCAGAAAAATCAAAAATTGTTTCAAGAGCAGGGCACTAAATTTGAGAATCCAGAGCAGTACAGAAGACTTATAGATTGACTCCTTTATTTGGTGTTTACTAAACCAGATATTACTCATACCACTCAACAATTAAGCCAATTTGTGCAATCTCAACATCTGCATGTTCTTTAATATTTGAAGAATGCTCCATCCAGAGGTCTTTTTTATCCTGCCCAAAATTCTCTCCATCTTGAGGTGTATTGTGATGCTGATTAGGCGGCTTGCACTGATAGTATGAAGTCTCTCACTGGATATTGTATTTTTCTAGGTTCAGCCTTGATTTCATGGAAAACAAAAAAGCAACCTACTGTTTCAAAGTCATCGGCTGAGGCAGAGCACAGGAGCTTGGGATCCACAGTATGTGAATTAAAATGGATTCATTATCTGATGCAGGACCTTCACTTGTCTATTCCCAGACCAATCCGATTATGGTGTGATAATCAGGCAGCGTTACACATTGTGGCTAATCCCATTTTTCATGAATGCACAAAACATCTTGAAATAGATTGCCACCTGGTTAGAGAGGATTTTAAGAGAGGTTTTGTTCTGCCTTAACATGTTTCGTCTAAATTCCAGCTTGCCGATGTTTTCACCAAGTGCCTATCTCAACCTCAGCATGGTATTCTTGTCTCCAAGTTGGGTCTGAGGAATTTTCATCAGCCTCCAACTTGAGGTTGGGGCTGAAGAATTGTTTAAAAATAATTTATTTTTAGTAGTTGTTGCAGTGTTGCTGCAAGTAGTATTCTTCTAGAAGAAGTTTGTTGAAAGCTATTAGTAAGCTGGACCACTTGTATCACTCACAGTTGACTATAAATAGTTAGTTAGTAGCTGTAAATACACGTGAAGTACATTTCAAAAGTATTATCTTTCATTCATCCATCTTCTTATTCGATACTCTGTTTTGCTTTACTGTTTCTAGAGAAATTACTTATTCACAAACTTTGAAAATGTTTGTCTTACAAACTTTCTTTTAAAGTGGAGAAGAGAAATATGTTCTGTGTTTCTTGTGTTTATGGATGATTGTGTTTGGAAAACTTGTTTTATAGATTATTGTCTCTATAGATCTGTTTCAGAGAACAAACGGCGGAAAGATGGAAATTTCCAAAAAAAAGGTTGCTGGCCTATCAACCCGGCTCATTGGCCCGGTTAACTCAGCCGGCTCGAACTATACTCGAATCGAATTATAGGCTAGAGGATAAATTCAGCCCAGCTCGGCTGAAATAGTCAAACTAACACGACCTATGTGGTTTTAATTTAAAAAATTATTAAACAAGTTCTCCATCAAATTCAATATAGAATTCGACTGGCCAAGCCCAAATTTCAGGTTCTATTGGAGAAGTTTGAATAGATTAAGGCCAAGAGTGAAATACTGGGCTTTGAAATTATATATGGGCCAGGTGAGCTAAGAGTATCAAAAGATATTGCGCCACGTGGAATTAGTATTTGAATGGACAACGCAACACTCCCAAGATTGTGGCAGTGGTGGATGATGAAGCGGCCCCACATATCTAAATCATAGCCATTCCCAACAAGTGGCCGAGCTTCAATTTCTCGGCGGTGTCTGAGTTCACAGTTAAGAGTTTTTCGATTTGCAGAGCCATTCAAAGTGAAAGCGGAAATGCCAGTGGCATCTTCGATTCCTCGTCTTCACTCTCCATTTCTGTGTTGTCCTCTTAAAATATCTTCTGGTTATTACTCAATCAAGTCTGCAAGAAATCAGCGGTCACCGCCATCTTATCCATGTATCAGAGCCATTGATCTCGATCAAAACACGGTTCTCTTTCTCAGTCCTTATTATTATTTTTTATCTTTTTAATTAGTTCCGTGTCTAAGGATCTCTAATTTGGATGTTTACCAAAATCAGATAGTAGCAATTTCTGTTGGAGTTGTGAGCATTGCTGTTGGAATTGGAATTCCAGTCTTCTACGAAACCCAAATTGATAGTGCTGTAACTTAATTACTCCATTTTTACCATACTTTTATCTTTTATCTTTTTTTTTTTATCATATTCTAATCTATGCGTTATTGTTGTTTTTTATGGCAGGCAAAGCGAGAAAATACTCAGCCATGCTTCCCTTGCAATGGCACCGGTGCTCGTAAGTCTCTGTCAGTAAATAAAGTCAATAATATAAATTAATATTGTTCAGTTCATTTAAGGAGAATGTAGTAACTAGAGTCAAGAATTCTTGAACCTGTTGGGGCACCTTATTGCCAAAATAGTTACGGTCTAGGAAAATCTTGAAAACCAAGAAAATAGTTGTCTTTTTTGTCAATATATAATTTATATGCCATATATAAATACAGAAAATAAAAGATATGCATTTCCGAGGAAATGTTTGCATGGTCTGGTAAGCATATCTCAGGTTTCGAATGTTGAGACTGCTTGCTTCAGGCTATTGTTGAAGGTTAAGCTTTTCTAGAAAGCCTCTTTTGGTGGGAGTGGGACAATTGATGGTTAATTTTTGTGAGACCATAGTTTGAATTTTGCTTCATGTTTGTTTTCTATAATTCGTTTGGACCAAGACACCATTTAAGAGAGCATCTGGCTTACATAATGTTGTGTGTGAAGCCATCTAGATGGAAATTCTAACAAACTGGGCATATGCTATGATTTCCTAATCCCAATGGCCTAACCTATGAGTAGTTCTTTTATAAACTCCAATGCGTTTGTGGAAGAAAATTTGAATCCCCTGAATTGTCTGTACTGTAGTCTACCCATATTACTACTTTCTTCTGGTTTACTACACTCCAAATTTTCTTTTTCTGGAGAAGGCTGTATTGAGATTTTGATCGCGACTGGTAGAATTTGTTACTGGGTCTGTTTCACTAATCATATAGGCGTCCATTTGTAAAGACTACCCTTCTAATACAAACCAAATTGAAAATAAGTTGACCTCTGCTGTCAGTGGCGGAACCAGAAAAAATTTTCCACCGGTGCTAACTTAGTCGGCGATCTGGTGCGGTGGTAACTGAGTGGGGCTCGATCAATACTGCTGGCGTGATGAAGAGCGTGATTGGGCGATAGTGGATTGAGCGAATCACATGGGTCTGTGCTCACTAGCCGGAACGTCACTTGCTCGAGCGACTATTGGTTAAGGTAGATCGCGAGATGAAGATGATTGAAGCGATTCTCAGGAGGTGGAGCAGCTCGTGCGACTTGTGTTCGCATGGTCTGGAATAGTAGCGCGATGGTGGGAAGCGCTCGATCAGGCTGCTAGTAAGGGTAACTCGCTCGCTCGATGTAGCTTGCTCGGTCGGCGGTCAGAGCAGAGTGCACGACCTGGTGATGCCGGAGCGCACTGCAGCGAGTAACTGGTGTTCGCTCGATGGTGATGCGATGAGATTGAAGGAGCGGGGCTGGTGGTTCGTTCGAGCTGCTGGGTGTCGTTTGGTCTGACCGGTGCTCGAGCGGGGTTAGCCCTTTGGTGGTTCCGCCACTGGCTGGGTGTCGCTTGGTCTGACTGGTGCTCGAGCGGGGGTTAGCCCCTTGGTGGTTCCGCCACTGTCTGCTGTAAATGCTTGAACAGAATAGCTGGTTTATCAGACAGCAGTCATCTTATATTAATGGAATTCAAAATGACATGACACTGAAGCACGACTAAAGTTCTGGTTTTTTGAATATGATTTGATCATGTTGAACACTTGATGTCTATTCTGTTTCTTATTTGTGTAATTGTGTTGCTTTTCATTCAGAGAGATGCAGATTTTGCATGGGAACTGGTTCTGTGACAGTAGAGCTTGGTGGGGATGAGAAAGAAGTCTCAAGATGCATTAATTGTGATGGTGTTGGTTCTTTGACATGCACAACATGTCAAGGTTCTGGGATACAGCCCCGGTATCTTGATCGCAGGTATGCATTTTAAATTATGTTTTATTCTATGCCATACAGACAAGGTAAGATCGGAAGAAAATACGATTGGCTTGTGTTTCAGGTGCTTTAGTAATTCTGATTACAATTATCACAATTGCAAAATTAGGAGGGGAGGATCAGGCATGATGAATTGTTCTTCCAACATTTTAAGAATATAGAAACTAGAAATTTCCACTGAACTACAGTAGCATTAAATAAGATCTAATTAAGTATTGAGAGTTTGCAGAAAGAAATAATGAGCTACAGAGAAATTAAAGAATTGCTATGTACATTTGATTTGATGAGTGAGTTAAAATCCAACTCCAAGAAAGCGGTAGACTTGAGAGTTGAATTTCTGAATTGCAATGCCAACACAAGTGTGTATTTTGTCGCAAACAGAGAATTCAAAGATGATGATTGAAGCCCTTCAGAAGCACAAGCAATGATTTTGTATTCAAATCCAATGGCAAATCAACTGTGTAGCGGGAACGAGAAGAGATCAACAGTTTTTTGTTCAATGCCTTTTTCTAATGTATAATTTAACTTGTGATCGAAGCTTTATTTTTCTCTTGTTGCATAATGAGATGATTGATTGGTTGGTATTTCACGTTTCCTTGGAATACCTTTTTTTTGTCTACTGGTTTAAATTTAGCCAACTCAAAAACCAAGAAAAGGAACAAAAAAGAAAAAGAAAAAAGGAAACATCTGATTAACCATTTACCATATTCCAATTGGAGAATCTTCGTTGTATTAAAAGCTTTAAACACCGAATTGCAGATGACTATTAGATATAAGTTTATATGATGCCATTTACTGAAATTTATGGAGGGAAAAAGAAAAAAAAAAGCGATTGGGATGATTTGGAAAGAAGATGAAAAAAGTCCCGGTCACCACCAACGATTTGAAAAGGCAGCGATTTTTTACAAAATTGTCAAAAAAAAAAAAAAGAATGCAAAATTTATCATATTTTTAAATTCAATAGTTATTTTAATTAATTTATAAATTTATCAGATTTGTATAGTATATGTATATATAAAATATTTTTTTATAATATTATGGCTTTATTATATATTTTTATAAAATAATTAAAAAATCCTTTAATAAAATATGAAAATTTTAAAAATTTTGCTCAGAAGCATAATTTCATCGTTAGGCTGTATCAGGTCCTGAGAAGTCGATCATGTGCTTTTAGCCCATGAATTAGGCATAATTTGCACAGCCCAATCCTAGCCCATCCAGCCCCAATAGATAGCCAATTTTTGCAATTATGTTAGGGTTTGGAAGAAGACCAGAACGGCGACATAATTGTTCAGTACCGACCGCTAGCGTATGAGCTGCTTTTACTCAGCGGGAAGAAGAGAGAATTTAAAGCTTTGTTGACTGATACAAAGAGGTTTAGAGTTGAGATGTTATACATAATAAGTCTGGGTTTGGGAGATGAGAAAGACATTACTTTACGAGGCCTAGAAGCTGTGAAGAAATGCGAGAAAGTGTACATGGAAGCCTACACTTCTCTCCTCTCTTTTTGCCTCTCCACATTTGGACTTTCCACTCTGGTACTCGTTTTCTAATCTTTCTTTTTATCATGCCTTTCAAAATTATCCAAAAATATTTATTGTGGATTTGAATAATTCTTTGTTTAGGAAAATTTGTACGGTAAAACAATTACTATTGCTTATAGAGAGATGGTAGAAGAGAAAGCTGACGGTATATTATCGGAAGCGCGTACATCTGACGTTGCTTTCCTTGTTGTTCGAGATCCTTTTGGATAGTGTGTTCATTCAATGTTAGTTCTTCGTTTGGGCTTTTTGCTGTTTTGATTGTGTTCGATTGGAGTTATTGATTTCTAGCTGTACTTGTATCCATTGGTTTGAAATACAGAGCTACAACACATTCAGTTCGAGCTAAGAGATTGGGGATTGAAGTTAAAGTAGTACATAATGCATCTGTGATGAATGCAATTGGGATTTGTGGATTACAATTATATCTTTATGGAGAGACAGTTTCAATCCCATTTTTTACCGATACATGGAGACCTGATAGCTTTTACGACAAGATACGAAGAAATCGTAAACTTGGATTGCATACACTCTGTTTATTAGGTGAACTTCTCATTTTTTATATATCTACTTATTGGTTTATTTGTTATGTTCTTGTTTTCATATTTCTTGCTGCCGCTGTTGCATATGATGAATTTATATATTGATGCAGTGCTGACATCATTCTTATTTTGTCAAGAATGATAACAATACTTTTGAATTAATGATGTCATTGAAGCTGTATCGGAATATATTTTTTCAGGCTTATTTATGTTGGTAGAAATGTTTTAGAATTTTTCCTATGTTCGGCCATATTGGCCGTCCAAATCTATAAAAAATTATCGCCTTTTAGATGGGTGCTTCTTTTAAGCTAGTGGACTGTGTCATCAACATTGCACAATTTTTTCACTTGTCCAAGTTTTTGTAAAAGCAAAACTCTTTGAAACTTTAGATGATTTGTTCCGTGTGTTTTTGCATTTTCTTCCTTTACATCTAACTAAAAATATCTGTTCAAACACTTTTTTTTTTCTCAACTGCAGATATACGAGTAAAGGAACCTTCATGGGAATCATTGTCCAGGTATGTCTTCAAGGAAATTAACTGAACCCTTTAAGTTTGTTCTTTGGTAATGTTTCCCTTTTTTTATGAGATCAACATCAACTGTTGTTGAACTGATTTTCTCCTTTGATCATCTATGTCTTGATTTGTCTCAGAGGAAGGAAGAAGTATGAACCCCCTAGATACATGATGATAAATACTGCAATTGAGCAGCTTTTGGAGGTTGAGCAAAAACATGGGGAATCTGGTGAGACTCACGAGTGCTTTTCAATATTTAGGTTTTCATTCTTTACAATTTCAATTGCTTGCTTTATTTTTCAAAATCTAATACTTTATTGATAAGCATTACAAGTCTTAGTTTAGTTGCTTTAAATGTTGCCATATATGAGATACTTAAATTAGACTCCTTGTTGCTTTTAGCATTAGGATGGTCGATTCATTCTCGTTTTGTTCAAGTAGGTTGACACAAGATCACATCATATTCTGTGTTTATGAATGCCATGATATTTTAAATTTCCTACTTTCCGGTGGAAAGTATTCTAGGAGAGTGTTTTGTATGTGTAGGCACATCATATAGATCTGAGGTCCCTCGGTTTTGTTCCAGGCATAAAATGCATTAGTGGCTCCTACTTTACTTACCCCTGATGGATATAAGAATTCAAATTTCTATGGTGCTGCATGTTGTCATTCTGGCTTCTGAGGAGCCTATTTGCCCACCTTTTGAAGACTTGCTATTAAGAATTCAAACTTTGTTGTACTAATTATAGCACGCTTGCAATTCATGAATTGCCTTGCAGCATATGACGAAAACGCTAGTTGTGTTGGATTTGCTCGGCTAGGCAGTGAGAATCAAATGATTGTTACTGGGACAATGAGGGAATTGGTGGCAGTTGATTTTGGAGCACCCTTGCATTGTCTTGTAATTGTAGGCGAAACCCATCCACTTGAAGAAGAAATGATGGACATATACAAGCTTGGAAGAGGGGTTCTAAACCAAACAGATGATGGTAGGGCGTGATTTTTTGTGTGATCGTGTTTTAGTTGACCAAAAATTTCTATGATCGTCCATCAATTGTGCTTATTTGGATAGATAGGACTCTATATTTCAAAAGCTAGTGCAGCAAGATGAGAAACATATTTGGGTTGCTTAGAGTTGCAAGTGGATTCCATTGCTTGGCGCAACATTCATACAATATCCTATGTACAGATTTCTTCTTATTTTTTATTTTTAAATTCTCTTGCCTAAATTTTGTGCTGGATTAAACTGTACATTTTTACAAGTTCAATCAATTAAATCCACTGTGCCATTACGTGCTCGTTTTGGTTGTTTTACCGAGTTGTTTCTAGAAGTGATGTAGATCCAACGAGGTACCTATAGGTCATTGGATTTGTAATGAGCATTGAATTAATACCTTTGTCTTCCAAAGCTGGTTAAATATTGAATTTAGAAATAAATAGTTATTTGATTATTGCATTTCAAAAAATTTCTGCGATGCAGCAAAATAATCATATATAAGATTTAATGATTTCTAAATTAATTAAAAACTAATTAAATAAGGTGGTCCTATTATTCATTGGTACAATTTATAAGGACGTAGTTCTCTTCAATTTCTTAGCAATTTGCCCAACTTTATCTCTCCCCTGCCATATAATCACTCAATGCACACCTTAATACCTTCAATTTAATTGTTAATGTTAATATTAATGTTAGTAAATATTAGTTGCTGTATAAACCAAAACAATGACACAAATAGAAAAGTTCCCTTGACCTATAAGAAAATGGTGGATCTACTACACTTTCCTTGCAACCAAGTCAAACGTATGTGATCACCTTTCAAAGAGAGAAATGTCTCCCTCAAGTTGGGCTCTTCAAAGAGGTCTAAAGCTGCAAATTGATCCACGTTTCTTATCTCATCCAGTGCTTTAATGCAATTAGTTATGGTAAATTTTTCATCATTTTGCTTTGGTGCAACCTTTCTCCTCCACCTTGAAGCAGCTATCATCTCCAATAAGGCTTCTGCCATAGCTTCATTTATTTCTTCATCCTTTTTGTTCTGTTCTGAAGAAGAATGTGTCTCAGAAGGTCGTTTCCTCTTCTTCTCTGCTGTGTTCTTAACTATCTGATCTGGCGATGGAGAATTTCGTTGCACTGTCCTTGAAGAAGCTGGATTTTCAGAATGAGAGGGTCCACCAACTGGATGGGAAGTTAAGCCTGCAGAATCATTTCCTCCAGGTTTCTCCAACCCTTCAAAGTGACTTGATTGGGCATATTTTCCATCAGCTGATGTATCTGTGAATATCGTGCATAATTGGTCATATATGGGGCAGTCCTTGACTTTAATTGTCTCGGGCCTAGGCTGTGACTGCAAGTAGAAATTATCAGAATGTATAAAATGACAGCCAAATAAAGCAATATGTTAATCCAAAAGAATTAATAAATAAACAAATAAAAACCCACCCCAATATCTTCCCACAAGTCAAATCCAATGCAGCAAGAACCTTCCATGGGAAAGTCATTTTGAACAAAAGCTGACTTCAAGTTATAGAAGCGTGTCCGCAGCACATCTAGGTGTTTTCTCAATTGATTATTGTTGAAATTTAGATCTGTTTGATTGTTGAACTCATCACGAATGTGATTCCAAGTTTTCTTGTCAAAAACATTGTTTGGTCTATTTCCAAGTTGAATGTGCTTCACTACCAAGTCTGCAAATATCTTGTCAAGGGATGCTGTCCACCTTGTCCTTGATCGTTCTTGCTTAGGTTGTTCACTATCCATCTATAGCAAAAAGCAATCCGTTATACGATTATCGACATCATTCCAAACTTTTGTGTTAAAACCAAAAGAATTACAATGCCAGGAAAGTAATATAACTAATGACTGGATATTTGAACAATATACCTATCAGGTTGACAATGAAGAGAATTGGATAAACAAGGTACTGAAACCTCTTTCATCACAGCAGAGGGGAAATCAATATCAGTTTATTAGATTTTAAGGCATAAAAATTATTCAGCAAGCAAACATTCTCCTGTTCATTTGAAAGCGATGCAAGAACAAGAAAATCACATAATCATGTTGTACTTGTGCCATAACTCCTAATCATTATCTTGTGCTGAATTTGGACAGAAATGATACCCTAGCATGCACATATTACAGTCAGTTAAGACCGTCTGGAATTTTTTTGCAGTCACAGAGAATATTATATTTTGAAAACAATGCAAAGCTGTGCTTTTAAAAAATTTCATTTAAGTATGCATTCTAAGTTTCTAACCTTGCCCTCTTTTTGTACATCAATTTTATTGTGCATAATAAAAGTTCAATATGCAAATATTTCTAATCAATAAATACTTCAACTAAAAATCAACATAACAACCACATATGATGAACAGTTGATAACCCAGCAACTCAAAAAAGAACAGTGCTTTAAGGAGCAAACAATAATCCATTAACAAATAAAGAAAGCAATGCAACTGGTAACTAAGCAACGATTCTTTCAAACGAATCAATTTCAGAATTAACTTCAGTTCAGTTTTCCTTGTACTAAGAACAACTAACTTCTAAAAATGGATTTTTTCTATTTGTATCCTTTTTTCCCTCTATCTGGAAGTTCTAGCAAGTACAGTAATTCAGGGTTATTCTAATGCACAACTGTTTCTTCCCATGAAGAGCAAGACCTATTAATTTTCAATGATTAAATAGGACTCGTGCGCATGGAATTGCAGCAATAAAGTTGGGGCATCACCCTAATGTTGAGAACTTCAAATTTAAAGTAAACTCACAAGCCCATATACAGGCTAGAGCATTGCAAATACATAGCCATATACCCCTTCCAATACAAGCTCACTTTTACCTGTTCCAACTCAACTTCACTTGAATATAACTACTCGATTTCCTAAATTTTTCATACATGAAATCCAAAGAATCAAATAAATTACATACACAAAATCCAGTCTTTATGATCATAAAGTACTTACGTGTAGAATAAAAGCAGATGCCTGGCCAATTTCAAAAGTTGAATTCATTTCTACAGACATTAAAAAATTCCATACTTTTTTTAAAAAAAATAAAATAGTTTAATAAACTGTAAATCAAGAGATAAAAACCTAATAATTCATTCACGTGATTAAAACCCTAAAGAGAGACAAATGCAACAATAATTACCTGATCAGAGAATTCGCCGGACAGTAGACAGCGAGTCGGAAAACGGAGAAGGAGAGAGAGACACAATCTCTCGGTCTCCAAAATTCCGTATTTAACAGAAACAATTCTCCATTTAGGGAAAAAGGAACTCCCTCTTTAGAATTTCTACCTGTTTTTGCAGAAAAATCTTGCTCTTAGTCAGTAGCCAAAAAAAAAAGTGAAACGACGATTGTTACATGTCAACGGCTGATTGGCTCCACTTTCAGCTTTCCCAAATATATATATTCATGAAAAGTTTGTTGAATAAAGCAACGACAGTACGACACCGTTTTTAAGAAGTTGGGTTATCAAATAAAATGACAGCCCAAAAAGTTGTAGCCGTTTGGGCTGGGCTGGTACTGGCCCATAATCACCATTTTGTATCAAAAAGGGATCCGTCCACCCACCAAATTCAGCAAAAAAGGGCCATTAATTTCATGGGCTGAAGTGGACATTGTGACCGCCAACTCCACCATTGATTGATAGCCAGTTGCTTAAAAACCTGGCTAGAACCGAGAGAAAAAATCACATCACATTTACTAAGGAATAGATGACTCAGTTGGACGGTCAAAATCAAACCGCTCTCACGAAAGAAACGGTCCGATAATGGTCCATTTGACGAAATAAGGCCTACGAAAATCACGGCTCAACGACCAGACGTAAAGGGGTATATCCGTCATTTAGTAAACAAAAACCGGCAAAAACTTAAAAAACCGGAAAAAACCGACTTTTACCTTGCTTGCTTGAACACGTGTTGTCGGTGCTCAAAACAACAAAGTAACAAACAAATCATTTGACACTCTTATAATCCGATTTAGGACAGATCTAATTTAATTATTCCTTAATTAGGATTAATGTTTTGTTAAACCAACCTTTAAACACCATTAACCAGTTTAAATGCATAACAGAAAAACAAAAAATAAATAAAAATTAAATTTGCAGACGCCATCTGAGCTGCTTACTGCTGTATCTTAAATCTCTCTCTCTTTCGCCATTGCAATTCTCATTTTTATTTGATAGATCTGGAGATTGGACATTGTTGCTTTGCTTTTTAGGATTTTGAAGTGATTCGTCGGTGATATTAAGCTTGCATTGCCGAAAATGGGAGAGAAATCGAGGACGCCGAGAGGTTGTTGGGGATGGTTTATTGTGGCTTTAGTATTGGCATTTGTTATCGTTGCAATTGTTTACACAGTTGAAAAGAAGATTCATAAATCTGATGGAGCAGATTCTGTTCCAGGACCGCCTGGTGCCATCGACAAGAAGTATGCCAATGCTCTCGAGCTCGCAATGCTCTCGAGCTCGCTATGCAGTTCTTCGATGTGCAAAAGTTTACTTCAACTTGAGCTTAATTCCTATTTTTTGTTTTAAAATGTCAACTGTTTATATGTTGTTGGTTCGATTCGAATGCTTTGCTTCGTTGTTGCAGCTGGTAAGTTGCAGAATAACGAGATATCTTGGAGAGGGGATTCGGCACTTAAAGATGGGAGTCAAGCGAAAATTGACCTCTGAAAAGGAATGTATGACGCTGGAGATCATATGAAGTTTGGTTTTCCATTGGCTTTCACTACCAGTGTTGTCATGGTCTATTCTTGAGTATGGAGATCAGATGGATGCAGTTGATCAGTTGGAACCTGCTAAAGATTCGCTCAAGTGGATCACTGACTACCTCATTAATGCTCATGCCTCTGACAATGTGCTGTACATCCAGGTTAGTAATTATTGACTTTGGAAGTTTTTCACTTTCCAAATGAAGATTTAATTTTTCCTTAGTTATGTACGGAATCTCAATGCAAAGTTGCAAATGAATTGGGAAGCTTTCATTGTTCATTATTATTCCCTCTTTATTTGATGAATTTGACAACTAATCATTAGAAGTGAATTTGTTACTTCATATTATAAATTGGAGAACCTAATTGTCAATAACAAATTAAGCCTGTCAAATAGTTGTTATATAATTGATTTTTTAACTTTGAGCCAGGTTGGGGACCCCACAGCCGATCACGGTTGTTGGGACAGGCCTGAAGACATGACTGAGAAGAGGCCTCTTATTCAGGTTAATGCATCTTCTCCAGGAACTGAGGTTGCGGCTGAAACTGCAGCGGCAATGGCTTCAGCATCATTGGTGTTTAAGAAAAGTAACTCCAAATATTCAAGCACACTCCTTGAGCATGCTAAACAATTATTTAGTTTTGCTGATAAATATAGATGTTCCTATAGCGAGAGCATCCCCGAAGTCCAGACCTTTTACAACTCAACAGGATATGGCGATGAGCTCCTGTGGGCAGCTAGTTGGCTCTTCCATGCAACGGGGGATAGATCTTACCTTCAATATGTGACTGGGCGAACTGGAGAATCCTTTGCAAACTGGGGAAGTCCAACCTGGTTTAGCTGGGACAATAAGCTTGCAGGAACACAGGTATCTTTTCCCAAGATAAAATTTTATATCACACTGTATAGGTTTTCCCCCAACAGTTATCTACATTTAGCGCATCTATGTTTCAGTTACATGTTTCTTCATTTACCAAATCATTCTTTCTATGCTTATTCTGGGTGTGCACGTAAGATGCGAAAATTTAAACAAATATTAACCCATGATGCCTGCCCTAAATTCATCCTAAATTCTTTTATTTATCTGTAGGTTGGCTGATTTTAATGTATAGTTTTCCTATATAATTATGTTTTTTTCACTGTTATGACATGGCTGATGAACTCTGCTGACAGACTGTAAAATCAAAGTATAGCAGTTGTTCATGATTTCTTTGTCATTATTCTTGAACCTACAAGTACTTGAGTCAATGCAAGTGGAGGGGAAAAAACTCTTTTTCCGCCTTGGTTTTTTTCCCTTACCACCACATTGATATATGTTTCCCAACAAAGAACGTTGAATTCTCCTATGCTGGGTGATGAACACAAATCAGCTGCCACTGAGCTCTTGTACTTGCATCGAGCAATGCTGAGACTGGAAGCAATGAACTTTGCCAACAATAGAATTAAAAATTTCAGACACACTAAAGTCACGATAAACATAATGAATTAGAATGGGAAAGGAATCATCGAATTTGCTTTATATGTTTCCGAAAAATTATCCTTATTTAATGCAATTGAGCTGAACCTTTTACTTGTTGAGAATAAAGTTCTCTTTTATGTGATTGGATGAAACTCTATGCCAGGTTCTCGCTTGTTCTACTGCTCCCTAGAAGTCATAGGGCATGGCAGTAATGCATACACAGGAGATAAATTTTATGGTTGAAAAATTATCCCAAGTTTAGATGCATAACATCTGGCAAATATCTGCATAATAGCTTGGTTTTTCCTCGTGATCTCAAGGCATATATTGATAATTTAGTTTCTGTCTCTCCAAAATATTATTATTGCCGATGGAGATATCTATATTAAGATCCTCTTCCTTGTTACCTAATTCTTCTGAAATACAATTCCACTTCTTAAGCGCACATTTAATCTTTTCTTATGCAGGTCTTGCTGTCCAGATTAACCTTCTTTGGTCTGAAAGACCCCTCTAACTCAGGCCTTCAGATGTACAGGAAAACAGCTGAAGCTGTTATGTGTGGTCTTATACCGGATTCTCCGACTGCCATAAGCAGCAGAACTGACAGTAATGTTCTTTCTTGAGAATATATGAGCATCCCTGGATGCTATGTTACTGGGATGCATCAATTAAATGCAATGTTTTTTGGCAATAGTTGATGGTTTGATAAAGTCTTAGCACTTCTTGCAGTTTGAAAAATACAATTTTTGGTATGCTTTACATCTAATTGGTGCAGCCCAAGCTTGACGCATGGAAGGTTTTTAACAGTCATATCATATGGCTGCTTCTCAAACTAAATTGTAATTAGGCCCATGTGATGCTTATCAAAAGATTACCTATTACCCCGAGTTGGCACACATGAATTTGGGGGACTAATGGTTTTACTTCTCTATGTTGTTTCATTGCATCTTTGTTTGTGATGTTTTGCTATTTGGTATTTAACATATACAACGAAAAGATAAATCCAGGGCTGTTTGTGATGTAAAAGAATATTCTCAAGAAAATAGGTCCCCTCCAGCAGTGCAGCAGCTATTGTTTACTGCTACCTGGTCTAAATGATTTAGAAGAGAAAGGAGAAAGCATTAGACATCAAAGATTACCTTGAGATACTGCATATTTTAACTTATCAAAAACATGCTGAGATTTTCTAGCCAGTTTTATTGGCATCTTTGCATCGTTAAATTGTCTAGTTTTGCTCTCAGGATCCCTTACCTAACATTCTTCGTTTTCTATGATGCAGGTGGCCTTATATGGGTTAGTGAATGGAATGCTCTGCAACATCCTGTTGCCTCTGCATTTTTAGCTGCTCTTTATAGTGACTACATGCTTACTTCAAGGACAAAAGAGCTATCATGCGATGGAAAATCATACAAACCATCGGATCTTCGAAAATTTGCAAAATCCCTGGTGTTGTGGTTATGTTCTAATGTCTATCTACACATATGCAATAGGTTTTCAAATTTGCTAAATGATTGAGTCCAAAAGTCACACTCATTCCAGACATGATAATGTTGTAAATCTTCATCCAGGCTGATTATGTCTTGGGCAAGAATCCCATGAAAATGAGCTATCTAGTTGGATATGGTGATAAGTACCCGCAATATGTGCACCATAGAGGAGCTTCAATCCCAACTGATGCAGCAACTGGCTGCAAAGATGGCTGGAAATGGCTGGAATCAGAAGAACCCAATCCCAATGTAGCTTTTGGAGCACTTGTGGGTGGACCTTTCCTAAATGAATCATTCGTTGATTCTCGGAACAACTCAATGCAAGGGAACCTAGCACATATAACAGTGCAGTTATTGTTGGGCTGCTATCAAGTCTGGTCACCACCTCTTCAGCAGTTGAATCCTTACTTGCCTAGTTGCTTGTTGTTTGTATTGAATGTAGCTGTAGCCTGTAACTGTAAGTTGTAAGTTTTCACTTGTTTCCATGCAAAATTTAAGTTGGTATCTGAAATATGTAGTTTCTTTCATTCATTTTATCCTTCTTTTTACTGTGAACCCTGAGGATTCTTCGCAAAATTGCACGGAGCATTTTGTTATTGTTGTTCTTGGTGGTGTAGCCGTAAATACAAATCCTTTTCTTGAAGTAATTACATGAGAGTTTCTACTTCCCTGGTTTTTTTTTAGACTAATCTGGGTTCGTATTGGTAGACCCATTAAAGAGATAAAGTATTACTTCTCAAATTTTAAAGATGCTTTGTATTCAGAATTTAAATTCAATAACTCAGTTAAGATATTACCTTCCTAGTTTCTCTGTCTTCTTGAAGTAATCTTCCTATCATGTTTATCTTGAGAATTTCTACCTTCCTGGTTCTTCAATCAAAGTCTAGCAAATAAACATAATGGGATAAACCAAATAGAGAGAGAGGGAAAAATTAGAGAAACTTGTAAAAATTCAATTTCAGAGGAAAAATTCGAATGGTGTTAAATAGTGTAAATTTTAAAAAAAAAAATCAAAACTCAAAATTTTTGGTTTAATTTATTTATATAAATTGATTTTCATGCTAACTTTATTATCTTTAAAATAATTTAAAATTTTCATGTCCAAAAAAATAATAATAATTTAAAATTTCACTAATTAAAAATGTGATTAATCAATTCAACAATAGTAATTAAGCTATAAGCTAATAATCAATAAATATGGTTCAATATCGAATATAAATATTACCATGATTGAAAATTCTATCCAAGCAAACCAATAGAAACTTCAAGTTTCTCTCTAAGCTGTTCTTTTACATAACTCCTCCTCTGGATTTTTTTATCCAAGTTTTGGAGCTGTTGCGGGCCTTTTTGGTTACCGACAATCCTAAAACCTCCTTTGCTTTTTTTCTTTTTATATAATTATTATTATGGTTTTGGTTGGATTTTTTAATAATCGAATTTTTGTTTTAATGTGAATTTTTTTTATTATATAAAATTAAAAATTTAAATATTGATATTGTTTTTCTTTCTAAATAAAAATAGATTCAACATTAAGTATATAAAAATTTTTCACACATATATGTATTCGGAGTATAGCAATAAATATTTTATTGAAAATTATTATAATAACTTTGTAACTTGCGCACTTTTATCGATTACTTTTAAAAAGTAATTGCGACAAAATATAATAAAAATGAAACATATTACAATAATAAAAAATATTAATTGTTGATTATGCTAAAAAAAATTTATTGTTTAATATACATTTTAAGCAGACATTAAGAAAATCTTAAAAATATCTAAATTCAATTAATTTTATTAATCAATATTAAAGGACATAAAATAATATATAATTGTAAACTAATCTGAATTAGTCTAGATTAACCTTTTTTTCTCAATTTTTAAAGATATTTCATATTTACTGAACTTAATTTATGCACAACAGATTTTATTCAAATTGACGTATCATACACGTGGCAAATATTAAAAAAAATCTTTAAGAGTACGGTGCAGTATACTGATAAATTGTCTTGGTTGGGTCAATTTCAGAAATCGACAGGACGAGTTCTAGAAAACTGGAAATTGATAAATGATGTTCCTGCTATTGGATATAAGCCTGAGATTGACAATGTCTTGTGAGAGTAATTGCAGTCATCCTGTTTGTTAAAAGTCATGTGCATGCGAGCTGTACTATTGGAATTATTCTTCATATTTTCAGGTTTCATCATCCTGCCATGTCTCCATTTCTTGAATCTCATCAAACGTTGTTCTTTTTTTTTACCGCAAATGGTTGGATTATAATTCGCAGATTTGGAATTAAAAGAGCTTGAGGATTGTCATGAGATACAAAGACTGCTTTCGAAGGGTCCGATGGTCTCAACCCAATTAAGCACTTGCTCTGTTTCAAGACCAAGGAGCTTGGTGGTTGGTTAGTAGGGCTGAAGCTCAAGCGATCAATTTCAAATTAGAAAGGACAAGAAGAAGGTTATGGACTCTATTATGGTCCAATCTATCGTTATTATTATTATTATTTTAATTTTTAAAGATCTGTGAGTGTGAGAAATTTTATAATGGATGGGATCCAACTTAAATTTTTAAGTGAATTTATAGGGATGAATAATTTGCAGTAATTGTTGGCCGTAAGTTTTGATAAAAAAAAATATAAAATTTAATTAATTTTTTCCCACATCATAAAAGAATAAAAATTATGCTCAATAATTTTCTATATAAAGAAATCAATATTTAGGTTTTGAAATGTATCAAAACACAATAAATGTGTTTTATATTAAGAATTTAGAGTTAGTTTCTTGGAGTTCCTTGGAGTATAAATATTTGGAGTGTTTATGGGTATTGGATAGAAAAATATTTTATAGTTGTGGTTGTAAAAATTTACCGCATAGTGAATATATTTTTTTTTTGTCGTTAGGCAACGGCTGTAGCTTTTCTCTATTCTGGAGTTTTCCACGTTAAATCTTTGTGTCTTTATTTTTTTTAATTTTATAATTGTTATTTTATTTTCTCATTTATTCCTGCTTAAAGACGGTCCGAGGAATAAAAAAATAGTAATTTTTCAACAGTAATTAATAATTTCTTTTGATAAAAAAAAACTAGTAAATGAAATATAATAAAGGAAGGGGATGAGTGATAAATAATTGAAAAAGATCAAAATGGTCTGGAAAAAAAATGATGATTTAATAATAAAAAAGGAAAACAGGGTGATGTAACATATCGTGAGAGCAAATGGGATCCTCACGTGTGGACACAAACAGATACATTGCTCATAGACAATTATATATAAAAAGCAAAACAGGGATTAGAAGCCTTTCGCTCTCCCTCCGCCTTAACTTTTCTAGTTTGCACACGACTACGACTCTCTTTTGTCTATGGCCCCCACTTTCTCTGTACGGACTAGGACAGGTGCCCTTGTAGTTGCAACGTCAACGTCCCACTCCCTCCATCTCCGGCATTCCATTGTTACCTTATCTAACGTTTTGCTCTCCAGGTTTCACTATGTCAACAATTAATTAATTAATCTATTATTAAGAGAAATATATATATATTTTTTTTTATTAAATTATATTTTAATATACCTTTTTTTATCATTTGTTAAAAAGTAATTAGAGAAAGTTTCTTAAAAACATTCTAACACCGTGCGAATAGCCTAAATTATGTTAATGTTTTTTAAAACTAGAACAGCTTGGCTAGACAAATTTGATTAATTATGGATCAAAGACTGGTCTAATATGAAATATTTAAAAAATCGAATATCAAAAAAAAAAATGTTCAAAATCTACAAAAAAAACAATGTAATATAGTTAATAGGTTAAATTAGACAAATCTAATTTTGTAAATGTTATCTCATTTTTTAATAAAAATTAAGAAAAAAAAGTGGTATTTAACGTATTTTGAATATTTAGATTATTAAAATTTATGATGAACTTTCAATTTTAAAATTTGTTTTTTCTATTTATTAAATATAATATGTAATATTTTTAAATTTATAATGAATATTTTGTTATTTTCTCTTTATTTTAAAATTTTAAAATTTTTTATGAATATCTTTTTTTAGTAATTTTTTATGAATATCAATAAATAAAAATATATTTATTAAATTTAATTCAATTTAATTGAGTCAATTAAATTATGAATTAATCATCAATTCAATTTAATATTCATCTAATTTTGAAAATATTGGTTATAACTATATTTCTCTCTTTTTTACATATGATAGTTTTAAAATAATATGATAAGTTAATATTAATAAACCACTAACCTCTTATGCTAAATAAAAACACTATTTTATGAATTCAAATTTCTAATTAGAGTAATATTAATTAAGAGTCTCGTTTCAACGATTTAATGTAGGTAATAATTATAAACTTATATTTTTAATAAAACAAACAAGTAAAAACTATGATTTTTCTGGCAGGCTTTGGAATACAATAATGACGCAAATTTCTTTTCATAAATCTTTTCCCTGGGCCCTTTTTCAATAGTAACTCGCAATTCTTTTTATAATTACACATTTATGAATCCCTTTTCTTCGAAAGCAATTTGTAACCACCCATCAAATATATATATCAAATATTCAAACACAATATTATACACAATTACACAAATTAGTAATAATCACCCACAAGCATCTGTAATTTTTTTTTTGTTTTAATATCACAATATATGAAGGAAGAATTGATCCTGTATTTAGTGGCAAAATCAGCCCCTCTAAAAAGGAGGGCTAAGAAAAAAGAAGAAGGACGGAGAGGGCTGAAGTTCAGAAGGCTGAAGCTGAGAGGCTAAGGGGTTAAGGGTTAAATACATGTTCGACGATCGACAGAGAAAATCGTCAATCCCCATCCGATTTTACCTGACTCCGCCACTGCCTGTATCTAATTTATTACAAGTAATTATACTTTTCTTTTACAGCATTTGTAATTTGTTTATCCATAAACTAATAAATCACTCTAATATTAATTAAATTAAACAAAATTAGATAAAATAATAATAAAAATAATCACATCATTATCCACACAGATTATTAAAAAAATTGAAGTGGCACTTTGTTTGATGAAGCTCATATCTACTATAAATAGATCTGATCACAAATCTCAATTAGTGAAGAGAATTATGAGAGAACAAACTGAACTTTTAGAAAATATAGTATTTTTCAAGTTAAACTCAGTTCATGGTCATATTTAAAAATAAGAAAAAAAATTTCTTTTTTTAGAAGATCTGCTAATTAATTAACTAAGGTCATTAATCCTTCATTATATATTTATCTATATATAATAATATATAATTACTAATTATATTAATTTGATGATGTCAACGGCAATATCAAACTTTATTGTATAACCCAATTGTTGTTCCATTTCCCAACTTAGTTTAGAGGCCACCCCACTGTGCCTTGGTTCATATTCCTGTTTAATGCAAGAGAGCACTAGTTAATTAAATTAAATTAATTTATTGAGAATCAAAAATTAATTTGTTTCTGTTTATAAAGGAAAAAAATTAAAAGTATACATGCCTCAAGCTTGCACATGAGTTCACGGGCAGTTTGAGCAGAAACAATAATATGACGGGCAGATGGAGTAATGAAACCTTCATCTACGGCTTTGTCTATGAATGATAGAAGTGAGTTGTAGTAGCCATCTACGTTCAGCAATCCTACCTGAATTAATTAGCCATTAACTATTTTTGGTACGTAACTTACTTTTTTTATTAATTATATATGAAAAAATAATGTATTTAGAACTCGAATTTAAATTTTAATTAATAATATAATGTGCTATTAACAAACAAGTCACAATTTAATAAAAGTAAATTATGTCACATTTGTAATTCGAAGTCAAGATCTAATTAAAAATATAATACTCTTTTAACCATCAAGTCACAATTTATAAAAGGTAAATTATGCTTATAAATAAGAGAAACTAATCAACAGATTATAGTTAATAAAGTAATCATAATTAAAAAAATTAGGTTTATCATCAAATTTATTTTAAATTTTTATGTGTTTTATTAAGATTTTTTTTATCATTTTATAATATTGTAAAATAAACTCATAATAAATTTATAGGAATTTATCATACATATAATAAATTTATAGTAAATTTGTAATAAACTTTATATATATTATATAAATATGATAGAATCTGTAAATTGATAAAAAAAATTTAAATTTAAAAATATTAAATAAAATTTTAAAATTTTTTCTAATAATTTTATAAAAAATCCTAATAGTTATTACCGGTTTGTCATGAATTCCAAGTTGAGCCCAAGTGATGACCTCCAAGAGTTCTTCCAAGGTTCCATAACCACCTGTCAGATGAATTATTGTCGGTTATATTTATATATATCTAAGCCGTTTTCTTGGGAATTGTTAATTTCTACTTAAATCTTGAATATTTGATTGGCTTCTACTAATTTTTTAATTATGGTATTAAAATAAGTGATCTGAATAATAATTAATTAATTAAGTAGAATAATACCTGGTAAGGCTATAAATGCATCAGCTTGGCGAGCCATTTCAGCTTTTCGTTGGTGCATGCCTGATACAACTCTTACTTCTCCTACAGTTTCTCCTGTTATCTGATACATAAAAATTGCAAGAAAACACCAAAATTATTATTCATTCAATACATTTCTACATAAAAACCCATTTATTTTCTTCAATTTAAGTACAGAAATTATTAAATTTATTTACCTCTCTTGGCATAAGAGTCTGTGGTATAACTCTGCAACAAAAACCATTTAAAAAGAGAAGAAAAAATAAACAATTAGAGAGCATATCAGACGCAAAGAAATAGCATATAAATATAAATATGAGAAAGACAGAGATGTTTACCCTAACACGTGGCGGCCACCATCATAAACAGCTTGTGAAACCAGACCCATCAGACCAATGCTTCCTCCTCCATAAACCAAGTCAATGTTCCTTTCGACCTGCAATTATTATTTATTTTTATTATTATTTTAAGTAAGAGACGTGTTGGAACCGGAAATCAAAAATGGGAAATCCTTATAATCTATCCTTTAATCAATGAACTGTGTAATTAAACTTTTTTATGATTTCAATTAATTTCCATTCAATTAACAAAAAAACAGTATGAAAAACAGAGTATGCTGTAGAATGGAAAACAGAAGACTGCAATGATCTCTGTATTTTTTTTTCTTTTTTTTTTGCTTTTCCATACTCCTCAATTACTTTGAATTTGACTACCAATAATAACTTGGCGGTAATGAAATCATATCCAAGACTAGCATTTCAGAGTTAAAATAAAAGCTTGAATTTGAACACCCAGTGATCATTATTTAGCTCTGTAGCAGTAAAGTCATTACTGCTCTGCTACTCAATTAATAAACTCAACTCAATCCAATTCAGCTTTAATCTCAAAATTATTAAGATCTGCTAAATGGGTTTTTTGTTTTCGTTGTAAACGATTCAAAACTGTATCTTTTAATGATCCAATTAATGAAAACAGAAAGAAATATTGAGAGAGATGTTAGTGGAGGAAGAGAAGCAAATAATGATGGAAGTACCAGTTGGTGGCCAAGTTGAATAGCAGCAAGCTGATAGCTAGGATTCTTGCCAGGATTGCTACCACAGAAAACACAGACACGAGTGAATCTTGATTTCATCGAAGGCTGTTCTTGATTTTCCATAATAGGAAAGAATTGGAAATACAATGTGTTTTAATGGTTGAATTTCAGATTTGTAATTTGGTGTAAAAGAAAAGAAAGAGAGAATGTGTTTGTTGTGGATCACTTGGCCAAAAGTATGGGGATTAGCGTTGCAGTGATTGTCTCCTTTTTATAAAATCAAATATCAACGGTCCCCGCTCATCTCTTACTTAAACTAATACTAAGTTCACATTCTTTCATTGTTCAAAAAAAAGTTCACATTCTTTTTTTTTCCTTTGATTTGATTCCATACTTTCCTTTCAATTTCTTTTTCTTAATTCCAATCAATTTTCTTTTATTATATTCAATTTCCTCAAATTATCAAATGATTTTTACATAAAAATAAATATGATGTTGTATCCAGTATGCTAAATAAATAAATTTTGAATTTATTTAACATGTATGTTGAGAGCACATATTAAGTAGTAATAACTCTTTAATATTATTTTATAATATGTGCAAATTTTTTATTAATCACTTCGAAAAAAAGTGGTTAAAGTCAATTCATTTTTAGCTATTTGTGAGTAAACTTGGCCATGAGTCTGATTTATACTTGAAAAAAAAAAAATCTATTATAATTTTCTTTATTAATGAAACTTAAAAATCGGTCCATGGCTAAATTTAGTTATGAGTTAGGAATAGACTTTGTTATGTGCCGAATTTGAACTTAAAAATATTAATTTTTTTAAAAATTCATTATATTTATCTATAATTTTTTCACTAGTTAAAGCTCAAAATTTGATATGTGATTAGATCTAACAATAAGGGATTTAAATCTCAAATATCATGGTTGTAGCCAAGTAATAAATATCATCTTGTTTCCACTTAATCTTTTTCAGAAGAATGAAAATAAAATACATTTTATTAAAATTGAAATATTTGTTATTATTTAATATGTATTTATGCATAGTAGATAAATATTTTTTTGGGAATAAAGTTTATTTATTTATGTTATATGTGGCAGTGCTTGTATTGCAGGGAGTTCAGAACCAGAAATGGTTAATTTCTTTTGAACCGTACGAGTTGGACCTACTAGAAGATAATTGCGTTATAGAACAGCTGTAACGGTGGTTGCGATTATCCAAAGGCCAAAGGGCCACACTCCCGCATACAACTACTTTCCTTAAATTCAATTGGCTTTTATTCTTTTCATAGTCTTATCTTTATAAATTTTCCTGAAAAAAATCAATATTTTCAAAATTATTTTGCTCAATTTTCAAAAAACAATAATAAAAAATATTAAAAATCCCACTTGAATTTTTTGCTGTTCTGAAAAATAATTAATTAATAATTTCATAGACTTGTGTAAGATGCAAGTATTAACATAATAAATCAAGTGTGTCAACTTGATAATCATAATGTATATTGTAATCTATAATTTGAATCTTCTTAATATTTGAGTGCTAATTATATTTAATTAGTTAATTAATTAATTATCTCTAAATTAAGTGTAATTAATGTAAAGTATAAACTAAGCTGCCAGATTAGAGATTTGAGGAGCATGCCTGGAATATTCTTTTATGAAGATGGGGTGAGATCGATCACTTAGATCAATGTGAAGCAATTGGATTTATTTTACAATAATTAATCAAATATATGTATTTATGAATGGGAAAATAATTAAATAACGTTTGAGATTTTTTTTTTCTTTAATTTCACCCGAAATGCTGTTTATGAATTATATGTATGCAATTTAATTGCATTGGGGTCAAGGTTCCATTGAAATTAGAAGGTCTAATCTAAAACTTAATTCTTAAAGAAATTATATTATATAATCATAATTTTAAAAATTATATATTTTAATTCGAATCATAAACTAATCAGATAATAATATATAATTATTTTTTAAAAATATATTTTATAATTTTTTAAGATAAATTTTGTAATGATAAATTTTAAAAATATGTATTATTTAATTAATTTATTATTTTAAATAGAATGTGTAATCCATCCTATTATATAAATTTTTTAATTTTTTATAATGAGGCTAATCCTAATCTGACCTCTATAGCTATAATATAACTATATTTTGATAGGTGAACTGTTTACTAGTAATGGTATTCACTGATTCTTTCTAATGATTTGAATAAATTAATTATGATTTGATTGGTAATTTACAAGTTATGCTATAATTATTTATATAAAAAAAGAGAGACTAAATTTCAAACTCTACCCATATAGAGTGTGTGTGTGTGTATATATTTTAAGTTTTTGAACTTAAACAAGAAATAATCTTTGTTGATTAAATAATTAAATAGGATTTCTAGCTTGTACTATACATTCATTTTCCTAATTTATGTGTAAATAAACGTTTTGCATTTGCATTTAGACCATAAACGTTTTGCATTTGCATTTAGTCCATCACTTTATTTTTTAATTTTTTGAGAATATTATATAATCAAAACTAAAAATTACGTTTGATATAAAAGTATTTCAAAAAAAAACCTAAATATCCAATTGTTTTTTATGAACTTTCACTTCATTTTATATATACATATATTTTTTTATTTTAGTCATTTGCATTTTATAATTTAAAAAATTACATATTAATTTATATTCAGACTACATAGATTTATTAAGAGAGTAAAATATTTACTCTAATTTTTTTAAAAATACACTATATTTAGAAGTCAAATTTAATACATATAATTAAAAAGTAGTAAGCAAAATAAAATTTGTGTCCGTAAAAAAAGTGTGAGGTCTATTTTTTATTCAATAGAAGACCTTATATTAAAATGTCAGCCATCTCTTTGTTGAAAATCGAATTTTCTAACAAATATGATATTAACCAGCTAAAAAAAAACAATTATGATATTAACATTTGTTACTAATAATATTATCCTTATCATGTTTATGGACCACACTAAAAAAATTCCTTATTTCTAATTGTATAATTTTACTATTGTTCACATATATGAAAAATAATGCATTGTCACTTCTAAAAAAAAACTATAATATAATAATAATATTAATGAATATTTCTTTCGTTCCACTTTAAAAATAATATAAGAACGAAATAGATAAATTAAGATAATAATTAATAATTCTAAAATTTATAAAAAATTCACAATAATTTATATTAATATTTTTTTAATAAATAAGAATGAATTTAAATTTTTTAATCAATATGATAAGATAATTGCTTTTAATCCTATTTGTCAATTTATTGACATATATTTCATTTACATGTTTCAAAGAATACAAAATAACATATACATAAGTAATGATTATATTAATCACTAATTATTGCATAGATTAGTATTTATAAATAGTATAATTAACGCATGATAATTTATTTATTTATTTATTTATAGTAGACACTGTATAAAAAAAATAAAAAGGACACAGTTGAAAATTAAATTAATTTTGTCAATGAATTCAATTTCAACAGTTGATATACACTTTAGTTGGTTGGTCGTTGCCTCGTGTCCTGTGACGTATACAGATCCTACTGTGTTTTATTTTTATATATAATAATAAATTTATAAGAATGATTCTTCGAGGAAGGTGCAGTGAATAATTTTTTAAAATTATATAAAATTATATTATTTTGAATTTATTAAAATATCACCGTTAGCTTATTAGTATTGAGATTATTAGTTATATTTTTTTCGCTAATTAACTTATTCAAAATAATATAGTATAATACATTAATTAACTTATTAATAATAAGAATATAATTAAAAAATAATTTTTTTAATTTTATAAAGTAATAATTTGATTTTTTTAAAAAATCTATTCTAATTTTATTATTTAAATATATATATCATTAGATTGTATCTCATTTGTAAATAATCAGGTGTAAATTTCTTCAAGTTGAGTTTGTAAATAAAAGCCATGTATATAGCATAAACCATGATATCACCTTCTCAGCTACCTGTCTCGACATATACGACATGTTACTCAATCATATTTTAATTTTAATCATCAAAAATTATATTCTACTAAAAGTGGGTTTCAAGTCTTTTTGACCACTAATTTTTTATACATATAATTAATCTTATTTTTTAATTAATTGTACTATTTAATTACTATAATAATAAAAATCTATTTGTTAATTAATTGTTTTCTTTGTTTATTAATTTGATATTTGATAATTAGGTTTAAAAAATATTGTTTTATATCCAAAAGAAGGTGGAAGAAGAAAAAACCTAACCCTCTCTCTTTAAGTAAATTTTATTTATTTATTCATTTTAGGAATTTTATTCATTTGGATTTATTTATTTATATATATTATATATAAAAAATGAATTAAAGGAATGAGTTTGGCGGTGGGAATGCAAAAATAACAAAAAAGTTTTGGAATTTTGCATGATCTTTTTGAATCTTTATAATTAATTATTTTTTTTAAAAAAAAGTATTTTTAATGGGCTGGCAAAATCAAATCTCTTCAAAAAAGCAATGTTTATAATCACCGAATTGCATGACCACGTATTTATATTTTTATTTTGTTGGATGAGATTTGAATATAAAGTTATCCTAAAATTAAACATTAAATGTATTTTTATTCATTTTTAACTTATAAAGTAAAATGGCAGATTTTAATATATGTTAAGGGATGTTGACATCATTACAGAAAAAAAAAAGAAAAAAAAAAGAGTTAAGGAAGAAATTATACTACACCTTTATAATTTCAATTAAACATTTTAATTAAAATAATAAATTAATTATATTTTATTATTTTAAACAAGATAAATAATTAAAATTGTATTATATAATTTTTCGAATTAGCAGTGTAGAAGCTTCTTGAAATTTAGGCAAATGCTTTGATTTCTATACCTTAATGTAGACTTCTACTTCTATCTAGTGAGAACGATTTTCATCCGACATAATTGTGGTTTGTCGTTAATTTTCATTTCATTGATTTTTCTAAAAACATAGAAATGTATTGTTCTCTATTGATTTAACCATAAAAATAATCTTCATGATTAATAACTTTATATCGTTTAATAATTAAGACACATTGTATATCGGAATATAATATAAAATAATAATTGATCGATTGATTTAAAAATCATTTAATCGATTCTTAAGAAATATAAATATCATTTTTTAAATTCTATTAGATAATAAAATTAAATTATGACATCACATATGCCAACATTAATCTCTTAAGATATGATTGACTAATTAAATAGAGTGCGTCACTGATGATTTCATGATCATTACATAAATTATGCCGCTGAATTTTCCTTCCTGACTGACGTAAAGCTATCCAATTATTTTGTTTAATCACTTTTGATTATTAAACATAAAGTTGATGGAAATTTTGGAATTCATATTTAAAAACTTAGTAGGTACTATTAGAAAAGTAGACGTTAATAAAATAGTCTAATCTCAGACCATGAGGATCTCCCATAAATAATATAAACTTTAATTTAATTATTATTTGATTTCATTTAAATCAAATTCTTGGAACCTTTAATTAAAAGTTTTTTTCTAGACAAATATATTCAAAGAAACATATCAAATTATTCTTGAAGCAAAATCAAGAAATTATTTAAACAAAATCAAGAAACAGAAGTAAAGGCGTCCCGCTAATTCTTTTTCAATTTTCATGCACACAAGGGAAGATTTTTAATTTGCTTAATTATATATATATATATATATCCGATTTAATAAGTTGGAAAATAGATTATATATATATATACCTAAATCATTCACACGTGTGATTAAAGGCTATGTGAACATATCCCAGTTGAACAAACATTCCAAAAAATGACCTCCAAAAGTCAGCAATTGTTTCTTCAGTTGTTTAAATTAATATTTACCTTCCTAATTTATATAAATAATATTTTGATGGTTGATCAAATCAAACTGAATGGCTATATAAAAGAATAAATCACACATAAACGTCACTACTTCTATGACTTATTTTATCTATGATTTAACTTTTTTTTTTCCTTTATAAATTTGACATTAAGATTTTTTTATTTTATTTTAACTTATGAAATATTATATATATATATATATATATATTGTAATTCATTCATTTCAATGTTCAAACTAAATCATCTATGGCTAAGTTGTTTCGGTCATAAATTACATGAAAGAAAATCTAATTAAAATAGTGATAAAAATAAGATATCGACCTTTCATAACATATTATTGAAAAAATAAATGCATAATTTTAAACATCTAAAAAAGTATTAAAATTGGAGATATTATAATGAGGATAATGAGAAATGGCAAAATTCAATTTGCAAATGGGGCGTGTTTTGAGAGAAAGAGAGAGAGGATCCTCGAAATTAAAATCCCAACAGCAGACCAATCTAAGCTGTGAGCCTGTCACTGCGCTAGTTGCACACGTGTGGTTCGTTAGATCCAACTAAATTCTTAAAATCATGTGTCTTTTTGCAATCTATTTTTTTTAAAAAAAAATAATATTTAATGATATATAAATAATATGAGACTCTTACAGCCTATAACACCCAAGATCAGAAAGTTATATTAAAATTTAATAGAAGATTATTTTATATAGTTGAGAGAAGTTTTAGATCTCCATAGAGAACCTGGCAGCGTGTTGACTAACAAAAATCACAGTTGACACCTGACGACGTCGTTCCATCAATTTCTCACTAACGAATGTACTCAGAGTGTGACTGGCTTAATTTAAAAATATTAAGTCTAGAAGCAGCTGATATGATTGATCAAAAATAGACTATAAGCTTTTTTATTGTAAAAATAATTAAAAATAGATTATAATAAGAATATTAAGTGAATTTTATGGTAAATTATTTAATCAAATTAGTTTATAAACACTAAAATAACTAGTCCTCTGAATATATATATATATATATAGATATTGTCCGCTTAAATTTTGTTTTTTGTTACACCTGGGCGGGGGTTGGAAAATAGTGATCCATGCTTTTTCTACAAATGAATAGTGCAACATAACACAGTGTCGAGCAAGGCAGAGAAAATAAGCCGTTGGGATTTCACTTGCCAACCACTGCTACCAACTAACCAGCCAGCTATACTCTGGAATTATCTACGCCCAACAGAACAAAAATTGCAAGATAAGAATAGAACACTGATTTTTTTTTAAATACAATCAACTATGAGGCCTAAAACCTAACTGCTGCAATGAAATAGTAAATTATTGTACCGTTAAAAATAATTATCATACTGAGCTGAAGGCAGCTTCTTGTGATAAGAGATTATCTCATCAGTATCCATATCCAGGCACTGGTGGCCTCTTATTTCCTCAACCTGGTGGGCGCATAGGCCCCCTATTTCCATTGCTAGGTGGTAGAGGTTGGTGAAACCTGCCGCTTGCTCCACCTTGGGGTGGCTGCATTGGCCTCCTATTTGCTCCATCGTGAGATCGCCTAGGTCCCCTATTTAGCCCACTAGCACCGGGGTGTGGTGCTGTCCTTCCTCTCATGTCCAATGCAGAATATCTATTACCCCTTCGATGATGGTGATCAAACCCACGGGAAACATTCTGACTAGCCACCGGAGGGAATCCACCAGCCCATTGCTGATTACTACCAGGTCCAGGAGATTGATGGCTCTGGTAACCATCATAACTACCTTGATAACCATAAGCTATGGCATCAGATGATGTTTGTGCCATGTTACCATGCATGTAATGTGGTCCGCCATTCTGATGAAATTCTGGTAGGTGGTACACCTGCCTTGAGTGCTGTCCATTGGGTCGGTTCTCTCTTTCATATCGAGGACGAGACCCATTATAATGTGGGTTAGTGCCTGATGAAGTATAAGGCCGGCCATAACCATGGTTATAGTGAGTGGAATTTGAAGACCTATCATAACCAGCATGAGAATAATCCTCTCTAGGTTGTCCCATTCTATTTGATCTTGGATTATGCGACCTATTTGAATAGGAGTGCGGTGGTACAAGGTAAGATGCAGAATAAGGTAATGCTGGGGGATGCATATGATTAGCATACCCATTGCGATCCACCTTTACTTGTAAACTATTAACAACAAGTCGATGTGATGCCTCCCCAAACTGACGACCACAAATAGTTCCAGGACGGTTTTGCCTGAAGAAATGGTCAGAAAAGAAATTCTCAATAAATTGCAGAAACTCAACATTTGCAGCACAAAGACACATGAAAGATGCAAATAGATCAGATGAAATAGAGAGAAGAATTATGCATTAACAATTAGATCAAGTAAAACCTACCTTTCACTATCCCAAGGTCTCCTCCCAGAATCTTCATGCCACAGAACTGGATCAGGTTTCAAATCTCCTGCATTTACAATCTATCGAGGAAAAAAAATTGATTAATACTATATTCAGCAAGCTCAACATGTCTTGATCCCCAAAGTTATCTGAATGCAATACAGTAACCATCAAATAAGTCCAATAAGCCAAACTATCTGAATTGCGAACATTAAGTTCACATTAAGAAACAACAAGATAAGCATGCAATAGAAGACCAGTCTCCGAGAATCCATCACCATTCAAGAACCAACTATTTTTCTAGATAAAGAGATACGATAACAAAAAAGGTTCAAAAATAAAATACCCACAGAGATTAAATTACATGGAATGACCGTAGTTCATATGCCATGCACCATTAAATGGAAAAACAGGTACAGAATTGGATAGAAGACTCATCAAGAAGTATTTGGGCATCGATAACACTTACCTTCTTAGGGAATATAACCCCAGCAGCTGGTCTAGTTATGTGTTCATGTTTATCAGGAAGTCTGTATATAGCACATCTGAAGGGCAAACAATAAATGAAGAACTAGTAAACAAAATCACATATATCAGATGTTCCAATAGTTTTTAATATTAACAAAAAAAATAAATCAATGCTCATAAGCTTACATGACTTCATTGTCCAAAATGTCTTCCATGCTTACAACTGGAGATCTGAATATAGGTGGTTGAGTATCTCCAGAGCAAGGGGATATGTAACCATTCATCCCATCACTGCATGCATCCCTAAATAATATCAGAAGATAATCCAAATAAATTGGGTCTGTAGCAAGTTTGGAAATACTCCATGCTAGCTCAAAATTGACAAGTTCAATAACAATAATGTGAAAGAAGCATTGACTCAAGAATGTCGCATTCGAAAGTAAAATGCTAGATTACATTGCAAATGAGTCTATCTGCCGAGTTTGCACACACACTGAAGCAGATGACAGAAGAGCCAGAACAAGTAGTATTTTCACAACATAAAAATATAAAGTAATATCTCAACATTGACAACATGCATGCAATCATCAAATGAACTTCAGGGGCAATAAATAACTGTGGGCATCTAAAGCAAAAAACTTCCAAGTACCTTATTTTAAAAAAAAATTAAGATTATTAACAGCTTGATTCCATTCAGAAAATAGAGGTTCAAAGATTTAACATTTAGGATGTGTTTAGTAAAGCCGTAATAGACAAAACAAGATATTAAGATTGTCAAATTCACAAAATAAGATTGGCACAAACAACTTTAATCCAAAGACAATAAGGTTAAGCGCTGAAAATGGAAATGATGAAAGCTAAGAATCTAAAATATTTAAATCTGCATTGTACAGCACAACTTCGATGGTTGCAAATACAAACCTTAACTCAGGGTTAATACGTTCCTTCACTTCAACTTTTTCTTGATCTGTTAATTGCTTACAATGATTATGGAGTAAATATATACTCTCAGCAAGAGAATGAGATGATAACACGAAAAGCATGTCAAACATCACACTGTTTCTCCTTGCTTCCTCGTCCTACAAACATTGCCACATTCAAATCAGTTCAGTGCAGAAGCATGACATTGACAGCCCTCCCCAAACCCAGAGAGAGACAACAATAAAAGAAACAAAGAATGAAGGAAAGCACAGATCACAAGCTGACTCGTGCATGTTCAAGAACCATACCGTTAGTGTATGTTCAATCTTTTTGACCTCCGCAAGGAGGCGAGCTTCATCAATGAAAGGCAACTTTGCAATACCCTTGGGAGGAGGAAAGAAATCAAAACACAATTTCAACAACTCCCAGTTGAATAAGAAATAACCTCTGGTAGAATATCTTGTCTATGAGGAAAAGGCATTCAGACTAAAATCAACTCACCTGCCAAGAATACCGCTTTCCATTCATGTCCACTTCAAAATCTGATATATTGAGTAAAGTTCAAGAAAATGTGTTATTGTACAAGGAACAGAAAACCATGTGCCAAGTATTCTTGTTTAGGAAAAAATGCATACCAGTAGGATAGAAGTCAATAATAGGTGAATTAGGATCAGTCATCAATTTTCTATATTGAACAGGAAGAGCATGGCAACTACAAAAAGAGAGAGAGAGAGAGAGATAGAGAGATTTAGTCTCTTTCTTGATGGGATCGTGCATAGAAGACGTTAATAGCTATGGGCACCTTGCAGCAGGAAAAACTCCTAAAAGCTGATTGAATGGTTTGAACGGCGAACCCAATTCAAACTCAATATTCATCTGATCTAGATCTTTGAGATCGGACGCAAAGGGTGCATAGTGATAGGGATAAAACCTGAAATAAAGAGTAATCAATGACAAATATTTAAATTACATATCTACGAGGAAATATAACAATACCAAACTACAACTTCATATTAGTCAGAGGCCATTTCTTGTCTTTGAGTTTGTTGAAGAGTGAATTATAAAGTAACCTTGTGAGTTTGGTGCAGAAAAAAGTTACAAGCAAAAGAAAAACTGCAAAATTTTCTATCCTCTTTCAAGGTAGAAAAAGAGAAATATCATATTTCCTATAGTTGAAAACAGTCTTTATGATTCTGAAAATTTCCCTTTAATCTAGGTCCATCATAACTTCACCAAAAAGAAGTAGCAGCAGCAAATGAAAAACAAGAAAAAGAAGAGGTAAATAAGTCTATAACTCACCACTGCCAAGAACAAACTCCTTCATAGTAATAGTGCATGACCCAACATAGCCCTTCAGTGTACCTCAAGGCCTACACAATGGGTGGTCAAATAAGAATATGATCCTTTGAAGACATTAAAAATATTCAAAACCAACAATCAAATAAGATGATTAGACTTACAACATCCCTTCTTATATTTTCAAGTTCCTCTTGAGTTTTTGCAAGAAACTTTTCTTCATAATACCTTTCCTTCCATCCTGGTTCTCCTAATTTAACCTATTAACAGACCATCAAAGATGTAACATCCAAGATAACTGACCATAACCAAAGAAAAAGGAATAAAAAAATATAGTATCTGGCAGACTAATACGCATTCATATGAACATTTAAAAAGGTGCAACAAAAGGTAATATTAAATTATTGAAGTTACAGCTACAGTAACACCAGTACTTACCCATTTCTACAACATCTGGCAGACTGCCAATCATAGAACATCAACAATAATCACAGATACATACAGCCAACAAAAACAATCATGAAAAGAAAAACACATAGTAGGTGATATAATTCATCAAAATATATGAACATACCACATAGTATGAATTTAAAATTTGATATAAATGATGATGCATAAAAAATTTTTGAAACTAATTTTTTCTCCTGTCTAACGATTATCTCAATATAAAATGTCGATAAAAGGAAACAAAAAAAAGAGACAAAAAATGAAGCATTTCTTGCAGAATATAAATAATTAGTAGCAAATTAGAACCTTGTCTTCTTCTGAATTGTCTGAATTAAAAACATCAGACTTGCCACGAATTCTCTCCTTAAGCTTAGCTTTCAATTCTTCTTTGTTTTCGCACACCTGGAATGAGGTGAAAATCGCACCAAATTGTTAAATAATCATTGTAGAAAGTAATAATCAACCTAGAATGTATAAAATAGTAAACAGCATAAAATGAACTCTTAACTCCTCGCCAGCAAGGCTCATACCAAAGCAAAGGCTAGCCCATAGAATATGAGTCCTAAAGAATGGCTGGAGGAGTCAGAATTACATTAAAGTGCCTCTCCTAAAGCAGGAAACATACTTCGATTTCCAGACTATTCTCTGCTTCAACAATGGCAGCACCAACACTAGCTGATGAAGAAGTACGTGCAACTTTATGGGCCTGAACAGAAGATCTTTCACCATCAGATAAGCTCTCTAGACCATGCTGAAATGGTGAAGGTGAAGGAGCTGAAGCAAGGCGAGAACCACGAAATCGAGAAACAGGAACCAAGGACTCAGGTAGCACTTGAGGCTGTGCATCATCTCCCATCCTGGCTTGAGCCTTTTCCCGCTTGATTCTTTCTGACTGCCGCTGCAATATGTAAACAAAATAAATTGATAAACAATGTCAAGAAAGACTTAAAAATGTCAGCACAGACCCTGCCAAAAAAAATTTCCCGGAACAAAGCATGTTGATTTTTAAGATGCGGCTTACTGTTTACAAATATTTTTATGCTCATAAAGAAAATAATAAGGCCTCTTCCTCTTTCTGTGCACAGACATGCATGGATGTACTCACAATTTTAATATACTATTATTCCTTAGACTCACAATTTTAATATACTATTATTCCTTAGACTTGCTACTTTTTCATTTTATTTGTGCATGGCATGTAGCATTTTCCTTGGTCTTTATTCACTCTTTTTTTTTTTTTGGTCTCTCATTGTTCAGAGATCATTATACAGAGAACTGATAGAAAGCAACTATTTAAAATGTGCATGTCTCCATCAATGCAGAGTGGTTCCTACTATATCCACCAGAAATTTATTTTATGTGCCTACTGCACATCAAGAAATGGATATAATCAACAGAGCAGGTCAGATCCCACGAATAAAATTAGTCATGTATTTTGTATAAATCCTAGTTGATGGTGTGTAATGTGAAAACTGAATGTGTGAAGGACCAATCTTTAACCTGGTGCAAGCGTGCTCTTTTCTGGAATATTTTATCTTCATAGGATCCCACAGCTTGAATAAAATGCTCAACCTTGCTCAAATTTGGCTGAGAAAGAAATAGCAAAAAAAAAAATTCCAGATAATCTTCCAAAAAGCCCAAACAGTTCTGCAGCAGAACCGTAAGCAGCTACTAAAAATCTCAAGACAAACATACCTTGCTACCATCAGTCAGATACCCACCCATCGTCCTAAACTCCTTCTTGTATACTGCCATGAGCAAATTGATTGCACCCTAGAAAAGAAATTGAGCATTGAAAACAGAGCTAACATCAATCTACATGTTTTTGCTCCATGAAAAGAAAAATAGATGTTAAAGGCTAATTAAATTTATTGGACAAGGGAGTGAGGGTTAAGTTCATAGGCAACTGCATAGCGAGAAGCGGTTCAGATAATTCTAGGAATGCAATGCAGCAATATCATACATTCCCCTGCTTAAAAAGATAAATCTCATTGGATTACATTAGAGAGACATGGGACAGTATGTTCACATCAGTACTTCACTACCATTAACATTTACTATTCCCAGCTGATGGTAGCTAGCTTACCTTGCAAAGCCTCTAGGACCCATAATCAAATCCTACCAAAAGCTACCCTGTGTTTCTTTCCCACAATGAGAACACCATGACACCACCAAACCAAGAGTAAAAACTGAATATCTAAATTTTAAAGTCTACTTAAAAATCTAAAAGATTTATTAGAACTGCTATCACTTCTGTAAGATCCCTAGATCAGTAAAATTCAGATATGGATATTGAGCAAGAGAACTATCTAAAGGTTCATCAGAATTCTGCTTCAATATATTCAATTAGCAAAATAAACATCACCTCACAACAAAATTTTATTGAAACAAAGGCCGAATATTACAAACCTCACGAATCTCCAATGTGGGCATGTGTGGCAAAAAATCATTTCCAACGAAGAAACACATGAATATAAAATCATCCAAAATGCATTCAAAATCGATCTCAAATGGAGGATTGGGAATTCTCATTTCAAATTCCAGATACTCTCTAAGAGTCCAAATGTTAAGAAACTGCATCAAGAGAAAGGATGAAAAGAAGGACAATGCGATTAAAAACATATGACAATTGTATCCATGGAAAATAATCACATGAATCATGATTGCACATATCTAAGATATTTATATGAATGACTCCCAAATACATTTACAATGGAACCCACCTGGTATGGCTTTTTTATTGCAATAGGCTCCTCACCTTTTTCATCAAATTCCCCTGCCTTCCTCTTTGCCTTTCCTTCGCAATCTGCTGCTAGATGACCCATTTGACCACAGAGGAAGCATTTGTCTTGTTGGCCAGGAGTAAAAACAACCTGAACAACATGATAAGAAAATATACATATTTCAGATAAAATGTTGAACATTCTGCAAATGAGGTGCAAGTGTTAACAAAGGGATTCAAATATCCATCCCATTTGCTGCAATCCTATGCAAAGTTAACTATTTCATTCATTCACTTATTAACATACCCTTGTCTCCTACTGTATAACAATGAGAGCACAATAACAAATAATAATTATTTTTTTAAAGTTGAATATAGTCTATATGGCCAACTTCAAAAATAGAAAGAAGCAAACCTCTCTAAGAATCGAAAAATGGACTTCATGGGTAGCCAAAGCCAGCATAATCAGATCCGCATCCTAACAGTGGCACCATGTATAGAACAAACCACATTAGTCAGATGGTAAAGCCAGAAATAAATAAATAAATATGGAGCCACAGAGTCAAAATGAAGAGATATACCAAACCATACAGGCAATGGCGTGTATTTGGATTGTAACCAGGAAGATTTCTCTGAAGACGAATATATGACATAATCTTGTGCTCCCCTTCACCCGGAACATTTGCATCAGAAAGGATAACCTTCACAAAGAAAATATAGAAGTAGCTCAAAAATCATTCTTTCAACAGTTTCACACTCTCTGGTTCTTTTCTTTTATATATACATCACTCCAGCACAAGTACAATTTCCAAGAATAACAGAACCACCATCAAAGGAAAAATAGACAAGGACAATGAAATTAGCAATACCTTAATTTTTTTCCAGCCAGGATCATAGTTTAGTCTACGATGGATGTAGTACTGCAGAGCAATTGAAAGAACAGCCATAAACTCCGTTCCAGGAGTAATAACATTGGAGTCAAAAACTTGTGAGTCCTCCTTAGGTGGTAGCTTTCTACCCTCCCTCTCAAACTCCTCTCTTAGCCTCTCTTCTTCAGCTGCCTAAAAAAAGTAATGATTATGAATCATTAATGCAACACAGGTTACAACGTCTTATTAGGTTTTTGTTCTTGTTTTTATTCTTTAGAATTATTATGGGTAGAACAATGACTAAAAGGTTTGGAATTTAAAATATCCTGAATATATATCACCTATGAGATATATAGATGTCATTAGCAAGATATATAAAAACAACAATAATGTCCTACAGTTGAATCTATGTTTTCTAACATAAACTTCAAAATTACATGATCAATAAGATTTAGTCTCCCTAAACCATTATTGCTTCCACAAGAAAAACAAACTACAGAGTAACAACTAACAAAGGCCATATGATTTAGCAAAAACTTGTTCATTTTCTCATTCAACCGCAAAATGGAAAATCCTAATTCTAAAATCTTCTTCATTCAAAAGCTGGAATGTGGAGGGCAACAAATTGCAAATATTCCATTAAATTCATTATGTTTCCTTCACAGGTATCTTCCCATCTACATCAAGAATTTGTTTCTGTCTCAGGTTGCTGCTAAAACTTAGTTAATTGCATATATACCATCACTTCCAAGAATCTAATCACAAGAAGTAAAAAAGCTAGAGGACATGAATATAGCACTGAGTTCAGAAACAATATGAGCATAAAACAGGAAACTCCCATCAAACAATTAAAATTCGATATATTGATTGGACTAACAAATTAAGAACTAACCCTCCTTGTGCCTACACATGGAGGACCCACCCATAATTCACATTTCACAATAGCACATACCACATCCGCTGCGTCTTTAGCTGCTCTAAAACGCCGAGAACGCTGCTGATTCATTTTAGCCCGAGGAGCAACACCATCTACCAATTGTTCACAGACAATGAATCTCACATAAATAAGATTCACAAAAGCATTCCAGCATCAAAGAATTATAAGAAAACTAAATACTCACCAATTGCCATATACAGCAATTTCCGAGGTCTCACCATAACAAACAGTCTATCAATGTAGTCAAACATGCATTGGAATACCTCATTGAAAGAGGTTGGGGAAGGCTGCATATCATAACAAATACTAAATCACAGCATCACAGACACAATAAAAATTCCACTTAAGCACGAATATCATAAAATCTAAATAACACATCATGCCAAAATGTTAACCCTTATTAACAATCCAATCATGAATAGGCAACTGAATAGAGAGTTACAGAATATAAAGCTGAACGCAAGATAAACAATTGTATCAACATAAGTAAAAAATTAATAACACATTCTCAATTCTTCAATTCGCTAGACCATAAAACATAAACTAAGATACAGAAATAAAAATTAAAAAAAAAAGATCATACTCTGTCTTCGGGATGAAAGCAGGGGTGAATAATCCCGTTCATGTCGAGATACAAGTTATCGTATTCGATTCCGTTAGGGTTAGGTTTACTCGTATCCACCGGAATCATAGTTCCATCGATAACAACTGATTCTTCCTCAATTACATCCACCACCACTAATGGATACTTCTCGGCTAACCACCGATAGAAAGCTGGGACTCCCATTGCTAATCACTCCAGCTCGCAGCAGCCTCGCCGATCTATCAATCTCACCGAAATTAATCGAATCAAAGTAGTCACGAATTGCAAGAAAACCCTAACTCTAAACAAAAAAAAAAAAAAAAGAAACGCAAAAAAAATTAAAACGAGTTAGTTACGTGTGTGCTTGTATTACAATTAGGGATACGACAAAATTTTGCGCATTTCTGCCCCTACTTAAATTTGGTAAAGTGGGCTGGGAGGGAGATATTAGTCTTAAAAAGGTAGGGGTATTTATGTATTTAAATGAGGTTAAGAGTCACCGAGTCGGTTGGCTTGGATTCTACTGTCCAGTTAGGAGTGCCGTGAGGATATTATTTGGCCATTGGATATTCCATTAGAATCAACTGTAAGCGTCTCGTCGCAGACTAACTTCTTCCTTCTTCCTTGCATACGGTACATTTTATGCATATTTTAATTAATTTATTTGAAAGCAGAGACGTCGTTTATCGCTAGACGTACATAATCTAGATAGATTTAAATTTGATTTATTTTCCCATATTATAATACTTTAAAAAATATCGTATTTATTTAATGGAATTTTTTTGAGAGATATTTAATGGAATATGTTAACTAGTGAGATATTAATACTTGTAAACAGTGACAGATACTTTATTTTTTTTATCAAAATATATGTTATTTTAATCAGAATTTGTATAACAATTTTATAATGTATGCAGCTTTTTTATCAATTATTTTGCAAATTTCTAAAAAAAGTGATAAGAATAAAACATATATTTAATAAAAAAATTATGATATTTATTATTATTTAAAAATGTCAATATAATATTTACTATTATTCAATAATTATTACTTTATTTAAATGAACCCTTTAAAGGTTAATATTTTTAATTATTTAGGAGGGAATGGAATATCAAGCGAATAATAATTATACAAACAATGAATACATGATAAGCTAAAAAATCATGACAACTCACCATTTTCAAAATGCATTTCACATTTTTTTTTCATCATCTAAAAGTTAACAAATCTTGTTAATAATAAATAAATATTGAAAAGTTATATAGTTCAAAATTCAAATAATAATTTTCTGAAAAATAAACTATTAAAAATCAAATAAAATATTAAAGAATAGTTTCAAACTCAACGTATTATTTTTAATAATGTGAGATCCACATGTAATTGGTTTTTTTTTTAATTATATACCCACTTTGAAATAAATGAATTTTATAAAATTTTGTGAAACTTATTTAAATTTCAAGATTTTCTTATTTAGAATGGAATATTTTATTCATTTCAATTTTATAAATTTAAATCCATATAGTTCAATTAGTGTAAATCAAATTTCACTAAAATAGGTGAAATTTTCAAATGAATTTCATAAATTGATGAATTCAATTTTTCTTTATAAAATTACCATCAATAAATTTATATTGATTTCTTGTACTATACTATTCCAATTTTTTTCACTTTTTTACTATGCTAATTCTATAAAATTTATTATTTTTCATATTTTAAAATTTTAAAATTAATTTTTTTAAAAATTATACCATTAATTTTTAATTTTTTTAAAGTCAAATATCCAAGGATATTTATTATTTTAGCTTTGTCAGTAGTTATAATTTTATCTTAATATTTTATTAGATTTTCAATTTTAATAATCATTTAACATTTAAAAAAGTTGCTTATTATACATATAAACCCTTTTGTGAAATTTATTATTAAAGCATTCCTATTAAATGCAAATAATAGTCCAATAAATGAATTTTTTAAATTTGAATATTTTTCATCTAAAATTATGTTAAAAAAATAATTTTTCTAAATAAAAATTATTATAAATAAATTATAATAGTTTAAATCAATTAAATTCATATAAATAAAAAATATTTTTTTAAATTAAAAAATAAAACAGCCATATATAATAATTATATAATCAAAAAATACATTATTATCAATTTATTGCAATAAATTTAAAAAAATTATTTTGACATTATTTGAGCATAAGTTTAAAGAAAAATTATCATAACAATGATATATTTGAAAAAAAAAAGATAAATAAATTTTTAATTCAAAATTTATTCCATACAAAATTATATGAAATTTAGTTGACATAAAAATTTATTTATAAATGAATTCTACATATTTTATAATCTAAATTTATTCATTCCAAACATAATGATAGAGTTATTGCCATTACATAGATTGACTCAATAGATATAATTAGTCTAGTGATAAACAACATTAAAAAAAATAATGAAAATTATTTAAATTTTACAAAATTAAATAAAAAAAACTCATCATATGATATTTCTCCTAATCACTTATCATTAAATCTATTTTATTATAAATTATGGTTAGTCTTGTTTTTTTTTTAATGATAAAAATTTAGGGGGGGGAGGGGAATTTCATAAAAAAAATGCAAATACAAATTGCATATTAATACATAATTTAATAATAAATATATTTTTTTTAAATAATAAATTTGGTATAGCGGACTAACAAAAATTTCAAATACAACCCAATAGACTCGAAGAAAATACCATAGTTGACTTGGACAAAAAAAAAGAACACCTAACTTGACCTTTCGGCCCATTAACTAAAATGAATTCTAAGTATTGAACTGGGTTGGGCTTCTTGTACTCAGAATAAGTACAGGTACAGCTGCTGTTAACCAGAATCCAACGACAACACATCTATTTGTGTTTTACTTTAGTGTTGCGAGAAAAAAATAAACGACATGTCATTTGGAAATATTTAATTTCTCCGCGAATAAATAAATTTAATTAATCAATAAAAATCCAAACTCATGAATGCATCTTTTTTGGTAGATTAAGTCCACCTTGGTGAGCAGACTTTTACCAAGATTTCTCATAAAATTTGCAGAGAACTCAAATGTCCTCTAAGCACAAGTGGGGGAACTTGAAGAAGAAGTCACCACTAGCTCTCCAGTGGTAGTTGGGCAAATAGCTTTCAGTCAATTTTGGCCCATTGCTCGTCAAAGAATTTGGTCCCCAGGAACAAATGCAGACCACCGCAGCCAACTTCCATCCACAAGCTGGAAAGGGTAAAGCAACGTGTGGAGTGTATCTCTCTGCTTCTTACCAAAATGCTTCATTGCCCAAATTTAGTCCTTCCCAAATTAAACGGATCTCGTCGTTACTCTCGCAGCAATGTCGCAAACTTTTATCTATCACCTTGATTATTCAAAATGTCTCTAACAATTAGACTAAATATCAGTATCACTCCTTGCAGTACCCTTAATCTTCATACAAATAGCAAAACAAAATCCACGAGTTACAGTACTAAAAATCTAACAAGACCCATTTATCACTCCAATCCATTGATTCATTTCGTGTATAGTAAACCAAAAATGATAAATTCTTCTAACCCAATTCAGTCTTCCTTTCCTTTGATCAAGAGCTAGCTGATTGATCCCGATCGTGGGGTTCTGATGGATCTGGTTGTGCCGGAGAGTGAGAGGGGAACGAAAGCTTTAGAGGCGGAGTCAATGCCTAAGGTGAAGCTGACCCAGATAGATATTCAGTGGGCTCACGTAATTAGCGAGGGATGGGCGAGTCCATTGAGAGCGTTCATGAGAGAAAATGAGTATTTACAGAGTCCGCATTTTAATTCGCTGAGGATGGCTGATGGGACTGTTGTTAATATGTCGCTTCCTATTGTTTTGGCGATTGATGATGAGACTAAAGAGAACGTTGGGTCGTCAAAGAATGTTGGGTTGGTTGCTCCTGATGGCGATTTAATTGGCATTCTGAGAAGGTTAATCGCTTAATTTCTCTGTCGTTTGTGTTAGTTTTTTATTGTGGAACTCTGTTATTGTAATTAAAATATAGGGGAATTTAAACAAATCAAATCATCAAGCTATTTTATAATTCTCTAATCGGACGTGAAAGGGACACTTGCAACCTCATCTGTTAATAATGTTATTTAAATATCTTTGTATTAGTCAAAATGCAAATTTGTGATTTTGGCTGGCATCTGGGAATAACAAAACCAATTCCTTGAGTTTGGAGCGAAACTGGAAATAGCTTTTGCTATGAACTTGGAGTAGCATTATGAATTTGATACATCTTTGTAAAGAATACTAAGAGGGAATGGTATAAAAAGTTACCGAATGCTGTTAATAGCGAGGCCTTTGAGGAATATAAGAGGGCTAAGAAAGAGGCAAAGAAGGCTGTTAGTGTAGCTCATGGCAGAGCCTTAGAAGGGATTTATCAAAAGTTAGGTACTAAAGAGGGAGAAATGGGCATTTATAAGATTGCAAGGATGAGAGAAAGGAAAAGCAGAGATTTAAGCCAAGTCAAATGTATAAAGGATGAATATCAACGGGTGTTGACAGGAGATGTTGAGATTAAGGAGAGGTGGAAGACTTATTTTGAGCAGTTATTCAACCCTGAACATGAACAAGATTTTCAAGGTCTTCTTGCAATAATTTGTTATATCAGCTGGTCTAGGAGGATCTTGCATAGTGAAGTAAGAGAAGCATTGAAGTATATGAAAGTTGGTAAAGCTTGTGGCCCGGATGGTATTCCTATAGAGGTTTGGAAGAACCTTGGAGAGGTAGGAGTTGCATGGTTAACTAAACTCTTTAATGCTATTGTGAAAGGACGTAAAATGCCGAATGCCTGGAATAAGAGTATCCCGGTACCCATTTATAAAAATAAGGGAGACATTCAATGCTGTACAAATTATCGGGGTATCAAACTTATGAGTCATACTATGAAATTATGGGAAAGGATTATTGAACACAGATTGAGGAAGCTTACAAGAGTTTCGGAGAATCAGTTTGGGTTTATGCCAGGGAGATCTACCATGGAGGCTATTTCTCTTCTAAGAAGACTAATGGAATTGTATCAAGAGAAGAAGAAAGATCTCCACATGGTATTTATTGACTTGGAGAAAGCCTATGATAGAGTACCAAGAGAAGTGTTATGGTGGGTTTTGAAGAGGAAAGGAATCAGCGGCAAATATATCAACATCATCAAGGACATGTATGAGAATGCATCCACTAGTGTGAAAACACATGGTGGAGACACTGAGGCTTTCCCCATTACTACCGGATTGTATCAAGGTTCGGCCATGAGTCCATATTTATTTACCCTGGTTATGGACGAGTTAACCAGAAGCATACAAGACGATGTTCCTTGGTGTATGTTGTTTACTGATGACATTATTTTAATTGATGAGACTAGTGCTGGTGTAAACCGTAAGTTGGAAGTGTGGAGAAAAACCCTCAAGGACAAGGGTTTTAAGTTAAGTAGGAGTAAAACGGAATATATGCACTGTGAGTTCAGTCTAAGGAAGAAGCATGAACATGAGGTTAAGTTGGATGGAGTTTTGGTTCCTAAAACCAAGCAGTTCAAATATTTGGGTTCGGTGTTCTAGAATGATGGCCGTATAGATGAAGATGTGGCTCACAGAATACAGGTAGGGTGGTTGAAGTGGAAGGGTGCGACCGGGGTTCTATGTGATAAGAAAATACCTCTGAAAGTGAAATGTAAATTCTATAGGACGGTTGTTAGACCTGCGATGCTCTATGGTAGTGAGTGTTGGGCACCAACGGGACAACATTTGCATAAGATGAGTATGGCAGAAATGAGGATGCTAAGATGGATGTGTGGACATGTCAGACTGGACAAAATTAAGAATTTTCATATTCGACAAAAAGTCCAAGTAGCGGATGTCGAAGATAAGGTGAGGGAAGGAAGACTTAGATGGTATGGGCATGTTTTAAGAAGACCTCCTAATGCTGCGGTTCGTAAGTGTGAGAATTTGTTGATTGAAGGGGTTAGAGGTCGTGGAAGACCTAGAACTGTGTGGAATGAGGTGATAGCAAGAGACTTACGTGCCTTAAATCTTGATGCGGATTTGATTAATGACATACTTGAATGGAGACGTAAAATCCGTGTCTTAGAAGGAGCCTAAGGCTGGAGTATCTTTTTTGGTGTCTTTTGAGCTTATTTTGTTGAGGATCCATACAGCCGACCCCAACTTGTTTGGGAATAAGGCTTAGTTGTTGTTGTTGTTGTTTGTAAAGGATACTAGATAGCTTTTCTACTTCCTCATCCTAGGTTCTGAACAAGTACACGCTGCAAATGCCCTAGTCACTTGGCATTTAACAAACGCATATTCACTGGCACATTAGTTTGATGAGGTTTAATTTCATCTTAATCAAGCTGATAGCATTATTAGTTACTGGGAGCAGATTTTATTGATAAACTGACTGTGCGCGAGCTCAACTTGGAGTTAATGGGATTCTAGAAAAAGTTAGCCTGTTGTTTTATAGACATAACCCTTCGCTCCCCACATACCGATTTTGTTTGTGAAAACAATTTTTTTTCTTGTATAGTTTTCAATCACCGTTGATTTGAAAATTAAATGTTATCATATTCCTAGCTGTTAGCTCACTGTTGGTCAAATTACGTGAATATCTTGTTCTGTTAGTTGAACCATGTTGTAAATTTGCCTTTTGTTGCAGTATTGAGATATATAATCATAACAAAGAACAAAGAATAGCGAGAACTTGGTGTACAACTGTACAAGGATTACCATATGTTGAGGAATGCATAACTCCAGCTGGAAATTGGCTCATAGGTGGAGATTTGGAGGTACTAAAGCCTATCATATATAATGATGGGCTTGATCACTACAGGCTCTCTCCCAAACAACTTCGGAAGGAATTTGATAAACGTCAAGCTGATGCAGTTTTTGCATTTCAATTGAGGAATCCTGTGCACAATGGGCATGCCTTCTTGATGAATGATACACGCAGGTGACTTTTGGAAATGGGTTACAAAAATCCAATTATACTACTAAATCCTTTAGGAGGTTACACAAAGGTTGATGATGTGCCTTTGGATGTTCGGATGGACAAACATACCAAGGTTATTTTATCAATTTCCTCTACTTAGCTTCATATGACAATGGGCTAGTAAACATGTTATAATTTGATGTCATCCCTTTTATTATTCTTTTTTCATTTCTTTAGAATAAGTCTATTTCGCATGGAATGAGAATTAATGAATTTGTTTTCAAATAGGTCCTAGAAGATGGTGTCCTTGACCTTAACACTACAATTGTTGCAATATTCCCCTCACCAATGCATTATGCGGGTCCAACTGAAGTATAGTGGCATGCCAAGGGACGGATAAATGCAGGTGCTAATTTTTACATAGTAGGTCGTGATCCTGCTGGTATGGGCCACCCGACAGAGAAGAGAGATCTATATGATCCTGATCATGGAAAGAAGGTCCTAAGCATGGCTCCTGGCTTGGAGAAGTTAGATATTTTGCCTTTTAGGGTAGGTATTACAAGTTTCTTGCCTCAATTGTTGAAGTTCTTCTCCTTTCCTAATTCTCTTTTTTTCACTTTATTGTTCTTGTTCACAAAGGTTGGGAATTTCAAATAAATAATCATATGATACCGCATTAGCTACTCTAACTTTATAACTTGAACATTCTGACATTCGGTTATAAACAGCAACGAAACTAAATTTCATACTCAGTGGTTACTTGAGCAATTCCAGAACTTCCGAAATAATCATTCTTAGAGATGATAGCATCTGTTTTTGAATTCTAGCAACCTTGTTGTGGACTAGGTAAATGATGTTCTCATCATATGTTTCTTAGCGATGAACAGCCTTTGTTCTTGAGTACATGGTTGGTCCTTAAATAATATCATATATGGATATCAATGACTTCTTGAGATTAATGAGATTGGTGGAAATGAGTCAAAGTGGGTACGCTTTACTTGTTTCAGTATTGAAGGAATGAATAGAATGTTGCAGAATCCATATAGAACACTATTGTTAAGCTTGAGTAAAACTTTTATAGATATTGATTATTTAGACAAAGAGGGTAAGAGATCAAACATTTTGGGGACAATGTAAAACAGTGGTTGCTCAAACAATGCAAAGACGATGCTCTTACAGCACGAGGCTACATAGCTAAGTCCAGTACTGGAGATGACATCTTTACTGTCCCTGTTCCACTTTGATATGTATTTTACATCCAACTCAATTTGGTAGTTATTTGTTCTTGTGCTTTTCTTTCGTAAGGTTGAGTTTTGTGGCGTAGTAGTTGACTTCTGATGGTTTAACTACACGTTAATGTGAATCTGCTTTGTGTGTTTCCCTACAAATAAGTCATGGAATAAAATTTTCTTCACCGTGTTATGCAGGTGGCAGCATATGACACTGCAGCAAAAAAGATGTCATTTTTTGATCCATCTCGTGCTCAGGATTTCCTCTTCATCTCAGGAACTAAGGTGTGATTCGTGTGAACATTATTTGATTCCTTGGTTATCTTGAGCTCCATCTTTGAATTATTAAAAACTTTTTTATAAATTTTTTTTCTCCATTATTGGCTGTTTTGACCATAAACTCCCTAATGTATCTCAGTTTTTTTCCCAAATTTACTTTTAAAAAAAAAAAAACAGAGGTTGTGGTTGTGATCCTCTGGTTAGTAGGAATGCTTTTCTGAACATTACTTTTGAGTTTTACTGCTCAACAATCATATGATTTAATGAAGACAGTGTTCAAGATGTTGAGGTTGCCCTCTTTTTTGCCCTGCTAATTTTCATATGACAGAGGTTGTGAACCTCAAAGCATTTGTATCTGATTGACATTATGACAATCATCTAACATCAACTTCCTATTTATAAATTGATGTGCTTGTGGTTTTCTTGCAGATGCGAACTTTTGCAAGAAATGGTGAGAATCCTCCAGATGGTTTTATGTGTCCTGGTGGTTTCAGAGTCCTTGTGAAATACTACAAAAGCTTGCTGGTAGACGATTCATCACAGAAGCCAACTGTTTTATCCACTTAATAATATGTGATTTATTACCAAAATTTCATGGAAATTAGTTCAAACAAGAAAAAGAAAGAATTTTCACAGTAGGATTCACTGGAGCACCTTCTGAATGAGTTATAGGCAGCTAGCAAACTAAGAAAAATTTCATTACAGACCCTCCCTCACCGGTAGGGTTTCTTTTTCTTTTTTGTATGTAAAATATGTATGAAAAAAATGGATGTGTGGTCATAATAAGATGGATAGAATCCGCAATGAGTGCATTAGAAAAAAAGTTGGGGTAGCACCTATTGAGAATAAGATAAAAGAGCATAGATTGAGATGATTTGACCATGTGAAACGAAGACTTAGCGATGCGCCGGTTAGAAAAATTGAACAAATTAGAGTAGATATAGCTAAGAGAGACAGAAGTAGGCCTAAACTGACTTTGTCAAAGGTGATCCTAAATAATCTTATAATGTTAAATCTATCAGAAGAGATAACCTTAAATTATATTGAGTGGAAAAGAAGAATTCATATAGCCAACTTAAATTGATTTGGGATTAAGGCTTTGTTGAGTTGAGTATGTAAAATATTGAATTATTAGCAATTCAATTTAAAAAAGACAATTATTTGTATTCAGTTAGAACATTTTTAGAACTGGGGTTGCTAGATATATAGTTTGTTCATATGCTTTCAATTCAAGAACTCATAATGCAGGACCATGAATCTGGAATGTGCATTGGAAAAAACCAACTAATGTGAAAAAATTAATTTTAGATTATGGGTGGTTTCTTTATTTATTTAATTAGCTTAGGCATGAAAATACTTAGGCTAGTTTTAGAATTAATTTTCAGACAATGGTTGTATGATTTCTGGGTTTCGTAATCATTGCCCAAAGTCAATTCCTTTATTCCCGTGTACTATTTCCACTTGTGCCTTTTATAAATTTATCAAGAAAAAATCCACAATAATAAAAGCTAAAAATATTATAAAAAAAATTTAATCAATTTACTAATTGAATTTATTATGCATGTGATAATTTATATAAATTTATTATTAAATTGATATGAGTCTATTATACACTTTGATTAAAAAATCTTTAATAAAAAACTTTTAAAAAATCAACAATTATTATTGGGTATCTAAAGAATGAAAAAAAAATTATTTTTATTGAATCTGGAGAGCACTTTTATAAATCTTATTTATTTATTTATATATCCTTTATTAAATCTATCTCCTCTCAACATGAAATTTATTTTTCTTTCAAACTTGAAATTTCAATAATTCTTATAAAATTTGATGCAATTGTTTTATAATGTGTGCAGTTTTAAAGTGACTGCCACAAATTATAATAAAAATAAAATTATATATTAATAAAAATTAAAATATTTATTACTGTTTAATATGTATCTTGATGACAGATATTAGAAAAATCAAATTAGACAGGAATTTTAAGGTTGAAGAACAACATTAATTTATGATTACATGTGTGTCTGGACTCTATTGTTATATGGCTGAGGTACGGATTTAAGTCCTCTAATTTTCCCGACTTCTTTAGGACTTGCTCAGCTGTTGCGGGACCAATTCAATTTATTTCTCTATTTCTTCTTTGATTTTATAAAAATAAAAACAAATTAATCATGTATAGTTTGGTTTTAAAAGTGCATGATGGTCTTTCGTTTGACTCAAAATGTATGGTTTAAGAGCTAATAACAATCAACTTAATTGAGTCGGTTCGGCAGCAATGTTACATAGTGGATTTAATCTTTTTAAAATTTTTAGTGAAGATCTTCAAAATAAAAAATAATTTTTTTATACAAATTTAGATTAAAAAAATTAAGTCCTAAAAACCATAGTGAACAAAATTAATACTATGCGTGCGGTTGACTCTGTAATTAAAAACATACAAAAAAAAATCAACAAACCATTATGTTTATATATTTACACGTCCATCTGATTTTATAATATATGATCATAAAGAATGGAGAATATGTGTTCTTTTGTTTATTATTGAGATTTTGCATTCTTATATAAAAATGTTTTGATAAAATCATATATTCATATATCCTGTATTTTTTTCCAAAAAGAATAAAATATCCTTAAAAAATAAAATTATTTCCAAAAAGATCTATTTTTCTTTTTTTTATTTTAAAAATACCTATTCTCATAAGTATATTCTTTTATATATGATATTTAAAAAAAATTATAAAGCACAATTTTCTCATGTATATAGCATACCGTGGGGTGGTACTAGATAAATATAAAGAGGACATATTAAAATTCTCGTTAAAACTATTTATTATTTATATATCCATTACATTCAAAGATAGTTGAGACTGATACTCAGTGGCGGAACTAGATTTTTGCTCAGGGGGTTGGCATGCAGCCGTAGTTCGATGAGGAAATAGTAGCCGGCGGTACCTCTGGTGGAGCTGTGGCTTGCCTGACTGAGAGTGGGGTGGTGTAACACCCCTTCCCCAGCCTACGTGTGTAAGCCGAGTAGAGGCGCCACACTAACCTAATGTTGCTACCAATTTTACTTAGTCAAATTTTAGTTCCGGTTTTTACAGAAATTTGGCCAGAGGTTCGCCTAGAAATTGGGTCTCAAGTGTCGACAAAACTGGTTTTTCTGATTTTTGAAAATATTTTTACACAAACCAATGCGAACACAATCAGTCTCAATACACTCCCAATGAATCCCCCTTATAACCTCAACTACAAACCTGCAAGAAGAATTCACACTTCTAGTACAAAATAAAGTATAGGTTTATTATTACGACATACTACTAACATACAATATAACATAGTAATTCTCAATCTTATATATATATACATGTCACAACTAGTTAACTCAAAATGGAAACTAAGAGGTCTACCCTGAGATGCTGTGGGTCTGGTCGTCGCTTCCCAAGATTTAGCTACTGCTCCGAACCTATGAGTCAAGAAAAACTTAACTCGCTGAGCAATGTCGCTCAGTGGGTACTTTACCAATGGAAATAAAAGTAAAGAGTATTTGTACAAGCAAGACAATAAAATATATGAATGTTAAATACTATAAGCAATAAAATATAAAGCTCACTTCAATGAAATAAAAACGTACTTTCCGAAAAAGAATTTCAAGTTTTTCAAAAGATTTCAACTAAAATTGTAAAATATTCACAATTCAACTTATGCCATAAAATAGTCGTGTCATAGTTTGTAAATTTTTGCTCTACTGGTAAAAGCAGAACCACAGCGATAAGGCAGCGGCCCTCACCACTGTAACACAGGTGGCCCTCACCACCGATATCAAATCACAGGAATGGCCCTCACCATCCTGGTTATAACCAATGACCCTCACCATTGAATTCATATCATAACAATTCAATCACAATATCAAGCAGTACTGCATAAGTTAGTATAGTGCACTATACCCTTATCTACCAAGTTCAACCACCAAGTAGAGCTTAATGGTTTAAAATTCAAATCCAAGATTTCCACAAATTTTCAAATGATTTGCACATCCCTTTTCATTTTTATCAAGTCATGTCATTTCGTCGTGTACTAACTCTGTGGCTAAAGGCCGTTTCATTTCCAAGTGTTTACCACCATTTCCAGTCATTTTCACACACTTCAAATCACATTAGAATAATTCCCAAAAATGACCAAAAGAATAGTAACACGGTGTGTAAAATCGGCAACGCAAATGGCATGACCATATGAATAGTAAAATCTGATTTTTGTCTAAATTTCAGTCAATTTCAGTCATGCATTTGACCAGGTAAATGATCTTATTTTTGGCTGAAATTTTACAGAAAACTTATTTCATATGTTGACTAATTGCATGTAAAATTTCGTAGAAAAATTCCATCATTTGCTGCCTCAACCGGCTGCCCAAAGTTGGGTCCAGAATTAGCTCACAAAGGGCACCAATTCGGCCCCCACTTGCATTTGGTGCAAAATTGTTTATTTTTTTTTGTTCTAAACCCATTTCAAAGTTTCCCTAATAATGTAATGAAGACTTATACACTTCCCTTTTAAAATAAGTTGATTGTTTAAATCAATTTGGACTAAATGGAGTTCAAAAACTCTTTTACCAAAATCATTGAAAACATTAGATTTCATTTGAATTTAAACAACCCAATCACCACATGGATTCAAAAATACCACTCAACAATTGAATTCAAACTCAAACAACAAATTTAAGCATCCATAGCAAAAGTTCCATAGATAAATTTTGTGACAAGAAAATGAAAGAAAAATTAATTCTTCCAAGGTAAAGTACCAAACCTTGTATTTTAATTTCCTTTTGCTTTCCCTTCTCTTTCAAGCTCTTCCTTCTCCTTATTTCCACCCTTGTCTACAAAAATTTCACAACACAACCTCAACCATAAACCCTAGAAATTTAGAACATGCACTACCCTTCCATTTCTTTTCAAATTAAGTCATAATCCAACCTTATTAAATCTTAGAAACCTTAATTCTTCCATTTAATTAATCAATATCATCACTACTTACGTTTTCCCCAAATCCACCATAAGAACCCTAATTTTAATCTCTCAAATTACTCATTAAAACCTAAAATTAGGATTAGAAATGAACTTACCTTAGTTTAGGACCTTGGATTCCACCAAAACCTTTGATAATAAACCTTAAAACTTAAAAATCACCACTTTTCTTCCTTCTCCTATGGCTTGGACGACCCTCCTTCTCAAGAGGAAGTTTTTGCTTTCTTCTTTCATGTGTTTTTGATCCAAATGGCTGCCCAATTTGGCTAATAATGTGTTAAGACAAATGCTTAATTCCAATTGGTCCACTTTAAGGCAAAATGGCCATTTTCATTGGTACAATTGTCTCTCTCTTTTATTTATTTAAGGCCCAAGCCATTGGGCTTTCTTTTAATCATATTTTGGCCCCTCTTCTTCCCTTTGCTGAAATTTTATGATTTAGGATGTGAAAAGACCAAAATACCCTCCGGCGATTGATTGTCTGTAACTTTTAAACCGTGTGGTTCCATGAAGTGAACCACATATGGTTTTGACCCTCTCGACCTCTACTTTCCATTTTTAAGGTCTATTTTAGATTTCCAAGTCGTTTTGAAAAATTACCAATAAGCACTCGACTTTTTACAAAATTTCCTTTAAGTCCTTTCTTTGCTCGGGTTTGTCCAGGCTCCGTTTCTACTGACGATCGTTTCATATTCAACCCCTCGATGTCCTCTATGCACTCGTGTGTATATTTCCTACTCTGGATTCATGTATAAATTTTAATTAATAATGACCAAAATGTCCCTAGTCTACGTGTCTTTGTTTCTCTCTAACGGGGCGTTTCCGAAGAAAGTCACAGTTCACAGTTTTTACCCATTTTTTCTCTAATTTCTATTTCATTACACTATCACATATATTATTAAGACTTCCCAGACTGGTCACTCATCACCGTTAGTTACGCACGTTTAACCCCGGTCCTTTAATGAATTATAGCTTAACGGTCTAGGGTTAGTCGGATCTCTTTAGCATGCCTACTTTGTCAGCACGTATGAATATTGTACACGTAATTACTGTACATACCTGCTATGGCTGGTCGTGATAGGTGGGGGCTGCTGGGGGAGGGAGGCAGGGACAGGGGCTGCGTGATTTTTTCACGCATCCCTATTAATTTTTTTTTAAATTGGTCCCTGGCGAAACGATGCCGTTTCGCCAGGGACCAATTTAAAAAAAATTTATTTGTAGCGAAGGGTTCTTCAACCCTTCGCTGCGAATATATGTGAAACTCAGTTCCCATCAATGGGGGGGCTGAGTTTTGCACCACCGGTGGCCTCCTCTTCTTGCCACCGGTGAGGGGGAGGGTCGTGTGACCACACACAACCCCATAGTAGTTCCACCACTGCTGATACTTCAGATATAAGTTATGGTGAAATATTAAAACAGATTAAAGAGGATAGAAAAATCTCAGTCTAATTTTATTCAGGATATTGAAATTTAATCCAATTAAATTATTTTACTATTAAAAAAGAGATTTTGAGTATTGTTTTATATATTTTAAAATTTCAAAGTGATTTATTAAATTAAAAGTTTTTATTTCATATAAATTGTAAAAGTGCTAAAGAAGTTTTATAAAAAGATGTTAAAAATCTTGTCTCAAAATAAATTTTTACAAGATGACAAGCTATTTTAAGTATCTATAATTTTGATATAGAATTTATTAAAGGAGAAAGTAATAGTTTACCTGACTTTCTTAATCTTGATTTTTTTTTTCAGAAATCATGAGAAATAAAAAGAAGAAAATAATCAATAAAGCTAAAGAAACCCTAAAGTCTGATTCTCCTAAAGCACTATATGATCATTCAGTTAGTATAACCAAATCTAAAGCCATAAAGTCTTGGGCTGATGCTGTCCAAAAAGAAGATAATAAAGCTAAAATGGATCTTTGGGTCTCCCAGCTAGCCCAATCTCCAGAAGTCATTAAAACACTATCAAACTTAAGCTTCTCTCCTCCTGAAGTCTCAGGTAATAAATCTCTAGTCCCTTTTGTTAAAGCAAAGATAGGTGAATCTTCATCTATAAAAACTCTATCTCAAATTGTTTCTAAAAATAAGGTTGAAGTTTCAAACTCTTCAACTCAAATTGTTTCTTCAAATTTTGCGTTAAATCATCCCAAAGCTATATGGTTTAATAAAAAATTTTAGACTACAGAATTAATAATTGAAAATAAAATTGCTCAGCATAATCCATGAAATATTATTGAGTCTGTATACCCTAACAAGAGTATTATCTTAATATTATCGAGGATTCTGATTCTATATATTTAATACATAACTATAATCAGCATGATAAAATCTATCATGGCTTATTCCTACTTTAAAATAAATAGAGTTATCTATCAATCTGATTGGAAAAAATCTCTGCATATTTCTGTGCAATTTAAAACCCTTTCTTCTAAAGCCATTTATCTTTCATATAATTACTGAAATTATGTTGATACCTGGACTAAAGCCTTGTTTTTTTAAATCTCTGGTAAAATTCATCCCTGACTGATATATTTTGATATCAGTATAAAGACTGATAATCTTTCTATGTGGTTTGCTGATTGGTGGTATTACTGTGAAAATGATGATAGAATATTATCACATGACGTGCTACTTGCATAGAAGTATTATAAAGCCCATTTAAATTCAAGCCATTATAAGAATAAATTTTCCCATCTTCTTCTCTTTTGTATGACTTTTAATATACCATAGGTTTATCAATGGTACTTTGATACTTCTGTTCAATCAGGTACTAATATACCTTTGGTATTAAGAAAATTTAAAATCAAATGACGGACTGCCTTTAGCAATTTCACTTATGAGCACACAGTAAAATAATAGCTACTAAAGAGAAACCATAATGACTTTGACCCAAAATTATCTGTCTCTTTTGGAGCCCAAAAAGTTTAAATATAACCCTTCTTGTAGCTACAAAATCTGCTAAGAATTATAAAATCTTAATGCAATAGATGGTTGAATATCTTTCTTCAACCTCTGAGCCATTAAAGCCTAGTAAGACTAGCTCTGTTGGATCATCCAATAAAGCACATTCTAAAAAATCTAAAACTCAGTCCAGAAGAAAAAAGTCACATTCATCCTATGACTCATCATCTACATCATCCATGATATTATCTTTCACTGATAAAATATCTTACTCATACTCAAGTTATTGTCCTAGGAATGAGGACATTTGTCATGATGTCATGGTATTTTGTCTCTAATAAAGATTAAAAGTAAAAAAGAAAAGAAAAATAAAGAAAAGAAAAGAAAAAAGAGAAAAATAAAGAAAAAAGAAAAAAAATAAAAAATATGACTCTGACTTAAGCTCGTAAAAAAATTAAAGGCGGAAGGAATCTCATTCCTTCAATTTTTAATAAAATTGGTGCCAACTGACATAATAATATCCATTTACAGAATCTATCATATGAAGGACCTAATAAAGTTACAGTAAAATCAGCAAAATTATTTATCTATATTTTTCAACAGTAAAACAAATAGTACCCTCCGATAAGGTACTATTTATCTACAGTCTCATATGCATGAATGTACAGTATAAAAGTAAATAGTAATAACATATTACTATTCATCTACAGTACTAATCATGTGAAAGGAACAGTGCCCTTTGTCTTTAAAAAGAAGTCATTTCTGAAGCTTGAGGAGACTTTTCAGAACTCCCTCACCTCTAGAAGCTCTGAATAACTTCAAGCTCTAGTTTAGGTCTCCTTTCCATTTCTCTTCACTAAAAACCTTCTTTCATTTCTGTATCTAATTTCATTATTGTTCTTTTGTAAGTTATTTATTTGTTTTCAAGTATGTATTTTATATTTTAAAGTTTATTTTGTATAAATATGCTCTGCACTTGTAACGAAAGTTAATCTGGTGCATCAGAAACTTATAAAATTTTATTTTCTTTATAAAAATTTATTGGTATAAGCTGGACACCCGGTTGTAACAGCTATTGACTGTGAGCATGATTTATAAGCATGTGATATCTGGTATAACAAAAAGTAATATACCATATAATCTGTTTGTGGTTTGTATATGTTTATTTAAAGCAATAAAATTATATCTTTTTAATATATGCTTTTATTGTCTCTATTTTATATAGATCTAAGAGTGAAGCTTTTGCCTGAATTATTTGTTGCTTAGAAAAATTTCATGGGTTTCTTTGTTTTTATATACGATCCATTTTAATTTTGCTGATATCAGAGTCTGCCGTTTTTTAGGGTGGTAGCAGATAGATATAAAACTATTTTCATAGTTAAATCTTTGACTTATAGATCTAAAAGTGAATATTGTTGACTAGAATTTAGATATGCAGTAAGTCTCGTTTTAGCCGATGGATAGACGTTTAAGACAGTAAGTCAGTGGTCGCGTATAAAATTAATAAGAAAACACTTTAAATTTTATTTTTTAAATATTTAAAAAATTGAATTTTTATATAAATCTACTAGTACAACTAAATCTGATAGTTTTGAGTCATCATAAATTAAAATAATAGTTAATAGGAATAAAGTAATTTTAAAAAATTTTAATTAAGTAATAGATAATTAGGTAATATCTAAAGTAGATAAAGAACGAATTTATAAAATACCTAAATTAAGCATATTTAAAAATAATTATATAATTAAAGCAGAAAAAAGAGATGTACAATTAAATAAACCTTTTGAAAAAAATATATTGTTATCTCCAGAATCTATAAAGTACCATAAAAGTAAAAAAATATAAGTATATACATATAGAATTTATATAAATTAATATAAAACCCTTAACTAAAAAATAATTAAATACAAGTATATTAGCAGTAGTTAGAGATGCTATATTTATAAATTTCAATGATTTTCTCTTAGGAACTATAGAGACTAGTCTAAGTAGTGGTTTCATTTCTTTTGATTATTTTTTTGATATTACAATATCTCTAAATAATCTTAATATATTAAAAAGTATTATATTAAAAATTAAAATTCATAATTATAAAATATTAGAAGAATTTATTTCTGTGTGTATATATATATATATAGAGAGAGAGAGAGAGAGGCTAGACATATATATACAATATTATTGTACTTTCTACAATACGCAGAGGTAACATGGGCTTCATGTGCATTAAGATGAAGAGTGAGGAGTCATTTTCCACCCTTGAAATTGCATTGCCTTGACTCAATTTAGCTATATGACATGTAACTAAATTGACATTATATATACCTAAAATTCTATTTTATTAAATTTGATTTTTGAAAAAAAAATATAACCAATAAAATTTAATTTTTTAAATTAAAAAAAATCATTTTGGAAAAATAAAATCATGTCAAGCTGGAAAGATCTTATGAGAATTCAATTATTAAAATCTAAAATATTTTTATTTTAATTAAATATAATTTTTGATAAAATAAATTTTTATTATTCTAAATAATAAAATTTAAATAAATTTTATTACTATAATTAAATTTTTTTGAGGTAAAGAATTCGTAGAATCACACAGTGGAACCCACTTTCTAATTTGCCTCTTTTTATTTCCTTTTTCCATTTTACTAAACACTCTCATCTCAGTCACACAACATGCTCTACCCTTTCAAGGCTGCCTCTTTTTTACATAAAAGTCAATGATTTGTAAAATAATTAATTAAGCAATTAAATTAATTATTATTGACAAAGCCACCTAATTAATTAAAGAAATGAAAAATAAACAAAATATATAAATAAAAAAATGTCAAAACTGCTTAAGGTGAGACAATAAATTTTATAATTTCTCTTTTTATTGGATTAATTGTCTTATTAATTTACCTGTTTATACTTTGACTAGAATAATAAAATTTTATATTTGACATAAGTATCCTAGAGTTTTCATATATGTTAATTATTTAATATGATTATGTTTCTTTGGATTTGAGTTTGGATTATATATTTGATGTTATTTTATCATTAGAATTTGTAGTTGATGCATTTTATTTTTTTTAGGAATGTGTAAAATAGTTTCAATTCAATCGATCGATAGATTATGTCTATTTAAATCGACTGAGTTAATCAATTTTAATTTATATATTTATTAGTAAAATTGATTAACTATGAAAAAAATCGATCGAATTCAACTGAATCAATTAATAATAATTAAATTTTTAAAAATAAGTTTTTTTAGATCGATTGATAGTAATTGTGTTGATTGACCCTTAAAATATATTCATACACATTTTTATTTTTTTATCATTTATTTTACGATCGAGATTAAAATTAGTAATAATATGTTCTGATAATATAAATAACTTTTATTATTATTATTATTATTATTATTATAAAAGGGACAGTAGATTTTGGGAGATTAGACCAATAGTATAATTTTGAAAACATGAAAGACAAAGAAAAGATGAATGCATTAGCTTGAGAATTAATTAAGTACTGTCATAGTACCAAAGTTACAATCACGAAGGGGAAGAGGACAGACCGGACGCTGCCGGATTAAGCATTTAAGTAAAGGGCACTGATTTGGTAGAAACACAAGCTTTTAAATTTTTGAGCATGGATTTGAAATTTTAGCTATTTTCTGAATTTCTGAATCATAACTCCGCTATTATATTAAACAAAAATACCCGATAAAGACTTTTAAAATAAAATATTAAAAAAATCAATTTTAATTTTATTACTATCTCTCTCCGTTCAGCTAAAAATATCATTTTCATAAAAATAATTTAATTCTCTCGAATGGTCATTTTATACAATTAAAAAAAATTAATTATTTTTTTTTATAATTATATCCTTCTAATTAATGACTTAGTTAACAAATTAAAAATATAATATTAATAAATTAATAAAAAATATTTTAGTTCATTCAAAATAATTTTGTATAATATCTAAAAAAATTTAATAACTTTTTTAATAAATATACATGAGCTGAATATAATGAGTTATGCGTGATGAAGAGAGTATTAAATTATATTTCGATGCGTGTATTTAATAATGGTGATATTTAGTAATAGTATATTGAAACATTAATATAAAAAAATATTATTTCAATATTTTTATTATTTAAATTTAATATAGAGAATAAATTCAATTTTACATATTTATATAACCATTTTTATTTTAAATTTGCAACTTTTTTATGTATGTTATAATTTATCAATTTTTTCTAAAATTATTTTTGCTAAAAAGGATGAGAAAAATAAAATAAAATTGTTAATGTTTTGTGAAAGGAAAAACACAATAAAAACAATAAAATTAAAAAAAAATACATTAAGCTTAGAAATTTTCATTTTTAAAATTGAAAAATAAATTAAATTATAAAAAATATATTCATTAAAATAAAAAAATATAATTGAAATTTGGAAATGCCGAAAGAGGACCACATGCCCCTTAAGGGCTTGTTTGGTTTAGCGGTTTCATGCAGCTGATAGCTGTTGCTGATAGCTGGTAGCTGTTGCGGATAGCTGTTAGCCGATGAATAATGAGCGTTTGGTAAAAATATAGTAAGCTGTTGTTGTTATTTTGTAAAATGACCAATAAGGGTATAATTTTAAATAAACTCAAATTTAAATTAAAGGTTACAGATATTAATATTATCTAATAATTCAGGATTAATATTGTCAAATAAAAAAACTATCAGCAGCTGTTTAGAAAAAGCTAGGAGGAGGAGCTTTTTCAAACAGCTGCTGTTTGAGCCTTCAAACAGCTAACAACTGCTGATAAAAAAAATTAACCAAACACCTATAGCAGCTGTTTGAGCCTTGAAACAGCTATCAGCTGCCTCAATCAGCTAAACCAAATACCTCCTAAATCTTTTTATTGCCGGAAGCAATTAATGTGTTTGTGCAAAGAAATTTCTCAGAATGAGATCTCCCAGAAAAAGTCGATTGTCCATTTTCTTGCAAAATTCATATCAACGCATTAATTATTAGTACCTATTTTAAATGTATCACTAAGATTTTCAAATTTCATTTTAATTTTGGGTTTCTTGTTAATATTTAACACTAATTAACATGTCAATAAATTTTTTATACCAAATATTATATCCTAATATTTATATAGGTTTATTGACTAATGGATCGGCTATATGCATTTTTAATCTAAGCGGTTATAAATTATATTTTCAAATAGATACAAATTATAAATTTTTTATATAAATTTTTGGCCTGCCCAATATAAATTATTTCTATAATAAATGAAAAATAACTAATATAATATCATTTTGTAAATAAAAATGAGTAGAGACGGTTAGTTACCTAGTTAATTTATGATAATTTATTAATTAAGAAGACCTATTCATAAAAAAATAAAAATTAAGAGGACATGAATATGACTAAACCATAGTTGGGAGATGATTCCAGGAAGCGAAGAGTTACATATTAAGTGCCCACTTGCCCTTTTCAATGGTCAATGTAATTAATTCACCTAAATGAAATGTAGCAATCAAAATATTTATCTCACAGAAAAAAAAAGTTAGTTAATGATTTTATTTCTATGAATTGGTCAAGTAAATTATTAATTCTTTAAAAAGAAAAAAAATCACTGTAAATGTAATGTAATGAGGAGCAGCAGAGCACATGGTAATAATTATTGCTCTTTTTATCTGTGTCATCAGTACTCATATATCAGAATCACAAGCTCAACAATTAAGGTGAAACGAAATCCCATACCAAGGCAAGTGGTGGCGGTGGCGGTGGCGGTGGCGGTGGTGGTGCAATGTTCGGTACAGCCACTATTTATCTCTTGAATTATGAACTCTTTATTATATAGAAGTTGAAGCTAGACAAATAAGCCAAAGGGTGAAAGAATTTAATTCTATTCACTGAATTAGAAGATAAATTCAACGCTCTTTGTTGAGGGATACATAATTATGTATATGACATGTAATTATAGTTTTTTTGTGCTGGGGGCAATTATTTTTTTAGTATTGTTTAGTAATTTTGAAATTATATTCAAATTTAATATGAAAATTTTAATTAACGAGTGATAGAGATTTAAATATTATACTCAATTTTTAAATATTTATCATTTTAAAGATTTATTTTAAAAATAAGTAATATTATTATTTAAAATTCATGAGAATATTTTGACAAATTAGATCAAGAGGGACAAATTTCTACTTCTGGAAATCAAACATTGAATACCTAATTTTATTTTTGGCGATAAATAGGTAACAGAGTTCGTTAACCTTCTTAAGTATGATAAGAAGAAATTATTAAGAGATTTTTTTAAATATATATATATATATATATTATTTTAGAATTTCAAAAAACTATTTATTAATTATTTTCTAACTTTACCCTCATTTTATTTTTCCATTAAAATTTGCACTAGTTATTTTTTATTTCTACATACCACTAATTAAAAATAAATATTTTAATTTTTTTTGCCCTAAAATTAAGACAATTTAATTACTTCTTATAAATTATGAGAAATGAAGAAACAGTTACTTTTACCATATATAACTCCATTTAAATTACTTATACTAATCATGTTTTTACCTTGTAGGCATTGGTGACAAGAATAGCGAAATGAAAGTTACCACCGGCGCTGTTGGGAGAATCAAAATTCAAAGCTATGAAACAAGAAAATAGAAGAGTGTGTCAAGGAAACCCGAAAGAGGAGACAAAACAACTCTTAAAGTAGGAGGGGATAAAAAATGAAAAATGTATTTAGTATATATAGGAAAATTCCAAATAGAAAGAGTTCAACAATTAAAGGTAGCATATGAAGAAAGTGAAGCCTGATCATTATATATATATATATATATATATATATGATGTTGGTGTAAACCTTGGGGATGTCCTAGCTCTTTATGCTCGAGCTCGGGTGATGTCTGTACTTAGTCTCTAACATGCAAGACAAAAGAAAGAGGTGAATCGGGCTCCACGGGGAGGTTTTGATGTCTAAGTCAGAGCTTGGTCTGTTTGAATGTCAAGAGAGTAAAAGTGGAGAGAAGAGATGGTCTCATAACGGTGGGGTCTACCCCTATATATAGTTGGTACGTAGGGGACAAAATCTGTATATGCCAATAAATATTTGGAGTGTCAGGGTTGTGCACTTGCCATGTAAGGATCGTGTACCTGCTTTGTCAGCGAATGTTCAGAGAGCTCGGTCAGACAGGAATGCCCAGAGCCAAGATTGAATCTTCTTATAAGATCCCGATCCATGAGACGACTGGGTGCAAAGCTCAGTCGAAGAGCTCGGTCAAAGAAGAGATAATATCACTAGATCCCCTTGAGTCATCGAACATTTATGTTAGATTTAGAGGTTCCATGCAACGAAGCTCGGGCGAGCTCAAATAACTATTTTGACTAATGATACAAGAAGGATGTATGATCTCATGTAGAACCAGTGAGAAGCTCGGCACAAGAGCTAGAGAGACGAGAGTACTATCACTAGTTCCCCTTGTTCATTTGACATTTATGTCGAACTCAAATATTTTACCTAGAGATGTCAAACCAAGCTCGGTCGGAGCTACAAAGAAGTTGAGAACTACGAAGCAGAGCTTTAGGAGCTTGAGGGAAAAACTCAATTCCCAGGGGTAGCACGGGTAGTACCACTAGTCCCCCCGAAAGTCTTGGCATTCATGCCAAAGAGAGTTGGTAAAGAGTCTAGAAGGACACACGTCACACAGTGCGAGGCGACACTTGGGATACTGTGCCATTTTTTTTGAAAGTCATGGTAACGGTTCTGGCGAAAAGTGAAAAGGCATAACTCTTCGGAGGGCGTTGCGGCTGTGTTTCAATAATGACATCGGTTCAGTAGCACGTTTCACTCCTATAAATAAGGGGTGGGGCAAGCACTGCACCTCACTCGATTTCTATTAAGTGACAATAGCTCGATTGCTGTGATAAGGCTTGAAAGTTCGGCTCGAAAGACTACTGAGGTTAGGTTTTCTCTTGTGTTTTTAAGATTTTATATTAAAAGTTTGGCAGAGAATATGGTGTGACCGACTGTTAGCCCGGGTATTGAAGAAGATGCTGAAGAGGTGAGCATCCTTGATGTGCTGGATGAGGCTACTTACTAGGAAAAGAGTGTTCGGGTTGACAATGGGTTAGCAGTGACCGAGTGAGGAGGACAAGCAAGGAGACCTCCTACGCTGATTGACGAGGAAGAAGAGGACGTGACTATAGTTTAGAAGGTTCATCCGAGCTTGAAAAAAGCTCGTGATAGAGATATCCAATCCACCATAATAGAGGTACATCTAGAAAGGGCCCGACAATAGTGCCGAATACTAAAGGATTACAAGATGCCCATCCCTAAAAAGGCAATCCCTCTACGCCCATTCCTTCTAGCCTTCTTAAGATACCACAACATTGCTCCTGGCCAGTTGAGCCCAAACGCCTGATGAACAATCACAGGCTTTAAGATCCTATGCGCGCTGCTCGGGATGATTCCCACCCAGCGGGTGCTGAATGCGTTCAGCTTGCTCAGGCTGTACTCAGGAGCTGATAAAGACTTCTTGTAATTGCAAGTAAGGGTCAGTCTGGGTCTATTCACAGGGAAGCCTGACTCAGTGAAGGCTTGAAAAGATTAATTTTTTATCCTAAAGAACCACGAGGGGTTCGGCTACTCTAACACGTGGATGGTCGAGCCTAAAGGGGAGCAAGTGGCCAGAGGGAGGCTTGATCAGGACAAGATCAAAATTTTTGAGGCTGTCAAAAAGAACATTCTGAGGGAAAAGAGGAATGACATCTCTCTAATAAAGGAGTACTTCCCTTTTGGGAAAGCTCCAAAAGAAGTTAATCCCGAAGACCAGGCGGTAAGTATAAGAACTTATGTATTTAATCTTTGTTTGATTAACTGTTTATTTGGTTAAATTTTTGCTTGGTTGTACAGGAGGAGGCTCGGGGTTAACTACCAGAGAGCTGAAATGCCTAGCTGAACAAGCGACAAAAAGGAAGGCCATAAAGAAGGCTAAGACTAGCAGCAAGCCTTCGGGCTAGTGAGCTTCGGGAAAAGTGTTGTTCGGGGTAAATAGCCCATTGTCGAGGACTCGACTCCCTTCTTATAGTTGGTGCCAGAAACTGTGCCTCGCCGAGAGATTCGCTTTGAAGTTGCGCCTCAAAATAAGGTGGAAGAGCCACTAGCCTACCGCTATAGCCTAGCTCGGTTAGTGGGGGGCAGTGAACGATAAGCTTAGGAGCCAGCATGGTTCATCATACTCAGTGCAAAACCTCGGTCCCCGAAAAATGCTAAAACAAAAATACAATAATATTCCGGAAGAAAGGTGCGAACACATGCAGATGAGCTCGAAAGATGTTGCTCAGAAAATGATAATTGTTTCTCACATGGTAAGCAACAATCTAAACTTTACATTTGGATTCAAAGTTTAGTACCAAAATTAACTGTGGTCTTATAACTTGCCCAGCTCTCCCACACCGTGGCAGATCGGGTAGTGGACATGGCTATAAACTTTGCCCAGGCCTTGAAGAGCTATGAAGAAGAGTCTTCTCAATGGAGGGAGGCCGAAAAGGCCCAAAGTGCCAAGGAAGAAGAGCTGAAACAAGATCAAAAAGCTTTGAAAGTAAGACAGAGAAGGTGTGCTAGGCAGAGAAGCCCGGCGAGCGATGACGGAGAAGCTGCACCTAGCAGAGGAGACACTCGAGGCCGCTTGGCAAGGATTGTCTACGGAGTTTGCAAGGAGCGATAAGCTACGCGCGGGGTATTTATGCCTACCAGCAGGCTATGTCAAAGAGGTTAAAGAAAGAAAATTCAAACATGGATCTGTTAAGAATGATGAACATAGACATCAACCAGCCAGCTGTTTAGGTCGAGGCAGAAGAAGAGGAAGATGAAGAGGATGAGATCCAATACTTATAAAATTTTAATGTAGGAAATGTAGGATTTAAATAGGCTCGGTCTATTAGCAAGTTGTAAAGACTGGACTACCTATGTAATGAACTCTTTATCTTATAATGAAATCTCTTATTTTGATCCATAGTAAGGTACTTATACTTCTTTATTATTCAGTATATGATATGTTCGATCTTGATGGCTTGGTTCACAGTCGAGCATGATACAATGACAAAAAGAATATCCATGTTGCACTTTGTTAACATATTTATAATATTTGTTCAATCTGCCCGAGCGTTCTAATACTAGTGTCTTTGGGCACGGTTTATGTAGTATGCTCGGGTCACGATGTGTGCCCTTGCGCTCATGCACCAAGCACCCTTACGAGTAGGGAGGGTATGATAACTCGAACTCTATTTCATGCCATATAATAATATGAATTCACACATGCACTCTAACAACTTATAAAATAAAAATGAAAAAAATGAAGTTGTAGAGTAAGTATGGGTGAATTGTTTTGAGCTATTATTTGTGACGGTCAATTGGACATACCTGTTTTGTAGTATGGATCCTGAAAGAGCCTTTTGAAACTGAACATTGTGACTCGTTCGTCTATGCTACTGGCTTTAACTATGGCTCAGTGTGTAGGAGTGAGAAGTTTTTCTTTGTGATGAGCTTGATTACGTTCAGGTCTTTGATGAGCTTGAGTGCATGCTTAGCCCTTAAAGAAATGCTATTCGGGATGCCAATTCTTGGTAATCAGGGGTGTTAGTGCCCCCTTCATTTCCTTGACATTCATGTCAAGCAGTCCCTTAGGCGTGCTATTGGATGCTAGATTGGCTAATTGCTGCAATAATAGATTAGCCTTGGAAATAGCAAATATAGACATCATATAGAGTAATATGAGGTGCTTTGTTTGAACACTAAGATATGTAATTACTGTTAGAGCTCGGTATACTACAAAGGCACCTTATACAATAATAAAGAGTTAGCATTACACTAAAAATAGGAGCTTTTAGATATAAACAGAGTGTCAGTACATAACATTATAGTAAAAATTGATGCGCGACTGGAGTGCTTACCTTAGTGCTCGATCATGGTGATCAGAGCTCGGTGCACAGTAAGAGTGTCATTGTAATATCCTCATTTATGCCCTAGAAGTTTTGCATATTGTTGTTGTTGTTATTGTTATAAATTGGATTGAATGTATATTATGTGTTTTGGAAAGAAAATAGGGTTTAGAGAGAATGGTATATGTTGTGTATATGATGATATATATAACATATAAATGGGTCAAAGGAAGAGTCAAAGGAAGAGAGATATTTTTTGTGTTAAGTGTGTAATTACATATATGGGCTTATATGAGACAAAAGGTTAGTTATATGGTTAAGGGCAATTTGGTAATTGCTTGAATTGAATCACATGGTGGATATTTAAAGAAGGTTTGACTTTGTTTCTTCATCATTTTCTTCTTTCTTTCATGAAGTGGCCGGCTCCTCCATAGACAAAGGGAAGCAAGAGGTGAAGAGAGGTTCTTGATGAATTGAGTTCAAAATTGAAGGAAGATTAAGTGTTCAAGTGTTGATTCAAGAAGTTTTTAACTAAGGTAAGATCTTCCCTTTGATTTCTTTCATTCTTTTGAAGTGGTATGGGAAGTTAATTAGGGTTTGATGATTTGATGATGAGATGTGTTTATGATTTGTTTTCAAGTGTTAAATTGGTTTTAAGTTAATAGTTTAAATAGGTGTTGTTGTTGGAAGTGGTAAATGTTGATTTTGAAAGGTGGAGAAGGATGGTGATTTTAGTGTTTTGAGATGGGTTGTGTTTAAATGTAATATTAATGGGTTGTAAAGTGATTCTTGTGATGAATATATGTTTAGAACATTGATTGTATTCATTTGAAATATATTATATGGAGTGTATTGTGTTTGGGTACAATTGAAAAAGTGTTGGTTTTAGTTAAGGTTGTGTTTATGGGTGACACGGCCAGAAGCAATGAAGAGACACGGCCGTGTCATTTATTTGTGTTGGCTACTGCCTCTTTTATTTTTAGAGACACGGCCATGTCCCTCAAGTGGGCTGGGCGTGTTCCTCAAATGAGTTGAATATTGTTTGATTTCTTTGTTCTTTTTGCATGGTTTGGATTCTTCAAAGGTAGTTTGGTCTCTAAACCTAAACATAAACATTTTAAACATACTTAAACCAAGGAATGACTTAATCAAACACTTTTGGATGATCCTAAAGCTATGAATAATATAAATTGTTCTTGCATTGTTGAGATTGAACAATGTTATGTTATGCATTGTGAATGGTAATGTGTTTCATGAGTAATGTGGAATGAAATGTTGATATTTATGAATGATGCTATGTGAGATATAATGTGATCATGGATGAGATAAATATACACTTGAATAATGAAGTGTTATATTGTGAAATAAAATGTGAAGCCATTGTTATTGGCTAAGGTGATTCAATGGAGATAAATGAGGCATGTTTGCCTAAATGATAATAAGAATTGAGAATGAAAACTAAATGAATTGTGTGGCTAATGTGTTATTCCATTTTCATAGTTTGTTGTTGGTGGCATGCCTAATAAGTGTAACAATCTCTTGCAGTTAGGTTGGATTGAATCCTTGAAGCCTAATTGAGATGTTACCACCCTTGAAGCTAGGTTGGGTTAGTTCTTGAAGCCAAGTTGGGTTGAAGCTTAGCATGCTTTGCTCCCCTTGAAGCTTGGTTGAACTTAATCCTTGAAGCCTAGTTGGGTATATGATATTGATAAATGTGATCATAAAACCAAAGCATTAACTCTGAAAATTGAATGGCATATTAGTGTGTCTTGGGCCCAATGCTTGTCTTTGTTTAATGGGAGTCATGATTTGTTTATTGTTGTTCATGGATGATTAAATGATTAAATAATGAAGTATATGCAATGATGTTGAAATGTGATATGCATATATGTATGTTGGTTATAAAATGTAAAGGGATGTTGTTAGCTTTGCATCTATGTTGTTACATATATGATATGAATTAGAATTGACATTGTATTGCATTAAAGCATATCCATTGCATGTTTTATCTTACTAAGCCTTGGCTTAGCGCGATAGTGTTTAATCGCGCAGGTGATAGAACTGATAGAATCGAACCCGAGAGCTCTTCGAGACCGAGTGAGAGTAGACATTGAAGAGTTGATTTTGGGAACTTAAAGATCAGAAGAGATTTGCCAATCATGTATAACTCTTTCATATTGTGTAAAGTTTTGTTTATAATGTAAATATATATATAATAGTAAATATGTATTCAAATGTTTTCATATATGTAAATATTTTATAACTTCCGCTGTGTACTACTTAAATGTATTTTGTTTATGTTACAAATTGATTTTTTTCTTATTTCTAAAATGTATAATGAGAAAGGTGTTGGTATTACATAAAAGGTTTTGAATGTTGATGAAAAACCGTAGCATTCCTATGTTCTGTGCACATATGCTACATTGTGGTGTTGTAGTGTGTGTGTATTGAAGGTGGGGGTGTTACAATTGTTTTGGTATCAGAGCCTAGGTTTGAGATTCTCAACCTAGGTAAAATGTAAGAAAAAGATTATTTTGATTTTAAAAGTGGTTTTTGAATAATATACATGTTTGGGATTGGCAACCTCTGATCTTTAATAAGATGTAGTATGTTGTGTTTGCAGACTTAGGTTGTGATGGATTCTCACTCACACCAGTCCGTTGAGGGTAGTGAGGAGAGCGTTGCTCCTGATGAGGGAGCTAGAGTTGATAGTGTTGAGGAGGCACCTGCTTCGGTGTCGGGTAGACCAGTTGGTGAGGAGGTTCCGCCAGCTTGGTTTAGGCATATGATGGAAGCTATGAGACAAGCACCTGTGCAACCACAGCCACCACGCCCTCAGCCTTCAGTACCAGTGAGGCACTATGATAAGCTAAGGAAATATGGAGCAGAGGATTTCTTTGGTACAGTTGATCCGGCTGTAGCAGAACAGTGGCTTGATAGAGTTCAGAGGGTATTTGTTCAGTTGCAAGCCACCTCAGAGGAAAAGTTTGATTATGCAAGATCTTTGCTACAGAAGGATGCCTACGATTGGTGGAAGACGGTGCCCCATTCTATGGATGATCCTCCAACACTGTCTTACACTGATTTTCTGAGGGAATTTGAGTTGAAGTATACTCCTAGGGAGTATAAGGACATGAAAAAGATGGAGTTTTTGAGTCTGAAGCAAGATAGCAAGACTGTAACTGAGTATGAGGTTAAGTTTATTAGATTGAGTCAGTATGCTGGGGGTATCATTGCTGATGAGATTGATAGATGTCGGCGATTTGAGGAGGGATTGAGGCCCTCGATTATGTGCTTAGTGGCTGGATCCAGATATCAGGATTTCTCACAGCTTTGTGGCAGCAGCTCGAAGTGTAGAGCGAGCTCAGGGTATTGCGGTTGCTTCAGAGGAAGAGATCAGGGTTAGAAGGCCCCAGTTCGAGGCAGGGTCTTCTTCTGCGAAGAGAGGTAAAGGAAGCTTTGTTCCTAGAGTTAGTAGGAGTCAGAGGTCAGCTGGTAGGTCAGTGCAGTTACAGAGGCAGAGATTTAGACCTGCAGCTTCAGTGGCGAGAGCTCCGACCCCTATGGTTCAGAGATCCACCTTACCCGTCTGTATCCATTGTGGTAGGCCACATGGTGGTCCTTGCTGGAAGACTGGTGTAGCAGAGGTTTGTTTCAGATGTGGATCGCCAGATCACTTTGTGAGAGATTGTCCTGAGAGGCAAGAGCAGATGTCAGTTGATACTGCAGCTTCTCGACCTAGTGTGAGGGGAGGTCGAGCAGGCAGAGGTAGCAGCCGGGGAGGCAGATCTGGGTTCAGTGTTAGAGGAGGTGCTACATCCAGGGAGAGTAGACTAGAGGAGGTTGGATCTTCCCAGAGGATGTATGTTATGCAGAGGCAGCCAGATGCTTCGGCAGTCATTGCTGGTACTTTTTCCTTATTTGGTTTTTCTGTACTTGCTTTGATTGATCCGGGTTCCACGCATTCATATGTTAGTGCATCTGTATTGCCTGTATTTGATGTGCATGCTGAGTCCCTAGGATTTGATGTGTTGGTGACAAATCCGTTAGGGCATAGTGTGGTTGTGAGTAAGGTACACCGAGATAGTGCAGTGAGGGTGCAAGGTGAGGAGTTCCTTGGAGACTTGATTGAGATGCCATTTAAGGAATATGATGTGATCTTAGGTATGGATTGGCTATCTCGACATGGAGCTGTGGTGGATTGTAAAAAGAAAATTATTTCTTTGAGAACGGGTGATGGTAGAGAGGTGATAGTATCTAATGAGCAGGAACAGCTAGCCTCCTTATTTGTTTCAGCTGTTGCAGCTAGGAGATTGATTAGAAAGGGGTGTGAAGCCTATCTTGCTCATGTGGTGGATACTAGAGTGAAGGGTTCTCCCATTGATAGTATTGCCACAGTTGCAGAGTTCCCTGATGTTTTTCCAGAGGAGTTGCCAGGATTGCCTCCTGAGAGAGAGGTGGAGTTCGGTATTGAATTGTTGCCTGGTACCACTCCTATCTCTATTACTCCTTATAGAATGGCACCAGCAGAATTGAGGGAATTGAAAGTGCAATTACAGGAGTTGTTGGACAAAGGATTTATTCGCCCCAGTGTTTCTTCTTGGGGAGCTCCTGTGCTATTTGTGAAAAAGAAAGATGGTACTATGAGGTTGTGTATCGATTATAGGCAATTGAACAAGGTGACTATTAAAAATAAATATCATTTGCCTAGAATCGATGATCTCTTTGATCAATTGAAGGGTGCAGCTGTGTTTTCCAAAATTGATCTGAGATCAGGGTACCATCAGCTGAGAGTCAGAGCTGAAGATGTTTCGAAGACCGCCTTTCGGACCAGGTATGGGCATTATGAATTTTTAGTTATGCCTTTTGGTCTGACGAATGCACCTGCAGCTTTTATGGATTTGATGAATAGGGTGTTTAGGCCCTATCTGGATCAGTTTGTAGTGGTCTTCATCGATGACATTCTGGTGTATTCGCGGAATGAAGAGGAACATGATATGCATCTGCGGATTGTGTTGCAGATTTTGAGAGAGAAGCAGTTATTTGCCAAATTGTCGAAGTGTGAGTTTTGGTTGGATCAAGTAGCTTTTCTCGGACATATTGTTTCTGCAGAAGGCATTAGAGTTGATCCGAGTAAAGTTGAAGCCATTTTAAATTGGAGTCCACCCAAGTCTGTGACAGAGATTAGAAGTTTTCTGGGTTTGGCAGGCTATTACCGGCGGTTTGTGAAAGGGTTTTCTTTGATAGCTACTCCACTCACCAAATTGCTTCGTAGGGGAGTGAGGTTTTTGTGGACAGATCAGTGTCAGGCGAGTTTTGAGCAGTTGAGAGAAATGTTAACTCAAGCGCCTGTTCTTACGTTACCTGTTGAAGGCAAACCATATGTGATCTACAGTGATGCTTCACATAGAGGTTTGGGGTGTGTATTGATGCAGGAAGGGAAAGTTATAGCTTATGCATCTAGACAGTTGAAACCGCATGAGCTTAACTATCCAACCCATGATTTGGAATTGGCTGCCATTGTGTTTGCATTGAAGATTTGGCGCCACTATCTGTTTGGGGAGAAATGTTTCATCTATACTGATCACAAGAGTTTGAAGTATTTGGGTGTCCAGAAAGAACTCAATCTTCGTCAGAGGAGATGGTTAGAATTGATTAAAGACTACGACTGCTTGATTGACTATCATCCAGGTAAAGCAAATGTTGTTGTTGATGCCTTGAGTCGGAAGTCTTTAGCAGGTTTGACTGTTTTCTCGCTCTCGTTGCTTGTTGAGTTGAGAGCATTGTGTGCTAGTTTTGTACCTTGTGATGATGGTGCATTGTTGGCACAGTTGCATGTGAAACCAGTTTTGTTGAATCAGATTAAAGAGGCTCAGTGGGTTGATGAGAAGATTCAGAAGATCGTGTCAGATTGTCAGAGTGGAAAGAGTAGAGATTTTGTTGTGAGAGATGATGGGAGTCTCTGGTTTAAGAGTCGTTTGTGTGTGCCGGATGATGCTGATTTGAAAAGGATCATTTTAGAAGAAGCACATCAGTCAGCATTTGCTATGCATCCGGGCAATACCAAGATGTATCATGATTTGAAACAGCATTACTGGTGAATTGGGTTGAAGAGAGACATTGCTGAGTTTGTATCGAAATGTCTCACTTGTCAGAAGGTTAAAGCAGAGCATCAAGTTCCAACCGGGTTGCTTCAACCTTTGTCAGTGCCTGAGTGGAAGTGGGATAGAGTGACAATGGACTTTGTGTCTGGGTTGCCATTGACACAAAGGAAACATGATGCCATATGGGTGATTGTGGATAGATTGACTAAGACAGCTCATTTCCTTCCGGTGCGGATGGATTACTCTTTGGAGAGGTTGGCTGAGCTCTATATCCATGAGATTGTGAAGTTGCATGGTGTTCCAACTTCTTTAGTATCTGATCGAGATCCCAGGTTTACTTCCAGGTTTTGGAAGAGTTTGCATAGTGCTTTGGGTTCTCGACTGCACTTCAGTACTGCTTTTCATCCACAGACGGATGGACAGTCAGAGAGGGTGATACAGATTATTGAGGACATGTTGAGAAGCTGTGTCATCGATTTCTCTGAAAGTTGGGATAAGTTTTTACCTCTTGTGGAGTTTGCATACAACAACAGTCACCAATCTAGCATTGGTATGGCACCATTCGAAGCTCTGTATGATAGACGGTGTAGGACACCTCTTTGTTGGAGTGAACTGGGAGATGGTAAGTTGATTGGGCCTGATTTGATTCAAGAAACTGAAGAGAAAGTGAAATTGATTCGAGGCAGATTGAAAGCAGCTTCAGACCGACAGAAATCTTATGCAGATCTAAAGAGGAGAGATATAGAGTTTGATGTGGGAGATAAGGTATTTTTGAAAGTATCTCCTTGGAAGAAGATCTTGAGGTTTGGTTGGAAAGGAAAATTGAGTCCTCGTTTCATTGGACCGTATGAAGTTTTGGAAAGAGTTGGGCCAGTTGCTTATCAGCTTGCTTTGCCACCTGAGTTGGATCGGATTCATAACGTATTTCATGTTTCTATGTTGAGGAGGTACAGGTCGGATCCATCTCATGTGTTGCCGATTGAGTCAATTGAAGTAAATCCTGATTTGACGTTTGAAGAGGAACCAGTTGCTATCTTGGCACGTGATGTGAAAGAGTTGAGAAACAAAAGAGTGCCATTGGTGAAAATTTTGTGGAAGAGTCATGGAAAGGAAGAAGCAACTTGGGAAAATGAACAAACCATGCGAGAGCAATATCCTCAGTTGTTTCAGACTTGATATCAGGTAATTTCGAGGACGAAATTTTTTTTTTAGAGGGGAAGAATTGTAATATCCTCATTTATGCCCTAGAAGTTTTGCATATTGTTGTTGTTGTTATTGTTATAAATTGGATTGAATGTATATTATGTGTTTTGGAAAGAAAATAGGGTTTAGAGAGAATGGTATAATGTTGTGTATATGATGATATATATAACATATAAATGGGTCAAAGGAAGAGTCAAAGGAAGAGAGATATTTTTTGTGTTAAGTGTGTAATTACATATATGGGCTTATATGAGACAAAAGGTTAGTTATATGGTTAAGGGCAATTTGGTAATTGCTTGAATTGAATCACATGGTGGATATTTAAAGAAGGTTTGACTTTGTTTCTTCATCATTTTCTTCTTTCTTTCATGAAGTGGCCGGCTCCTCCATAGACAAAGGGAAGCAAGAGGTGAAGAGAGGTTCTTGATGAGTTGAGTTCAAAATTGAAGGAAGATTAAGTGTTCAAGTGTTGATTCAAGAAGTTTTTAACTAAGGTAAGATCTTCCCTTTGATTTCTTTCATTCTTTTGAAGTGGTATGGGAAGTTAATTAGGGTTTGATGATTTGATGATGAGATGTGTTTATGATTTGTTTTCAAGTGTTAAATTGGTTTTAAGTTAATAGTTTAAATAGGTGTTGTTGTTGGAAGTGGTAAATGTTGATTTTGAAAGGTGGAGAAGGATGGTGATTTTAGTGTTTTGAGATGGGTTGTGTTTAAATGTAATATTAATGGGTTGTAAAGTGATTCTTGTGATGAATATATGTTTAGAACATTGATTGTATTCATTTGAAATATATTATATGGAGTGTATTGTGTTTGGGTGCAATTGAAAAAGTGTTGGTTTTAGTTAAGGTTGTGTTTATGGGTGACACGGCCAGAAGCAATGAAGAGACACGGCCGTGTCATTTATTTGTGTTGGCTACTGCCTCTTTTATTTTTAGAGACACGGCCGTGTCCCTCAAGTGGGCTGGGCGTGTTCCTCAAATGAGTTGAATATTGTTTGATTTCTTTGTTCTTTTTGCATGGTTTGGATTCTTCAAAGGTAGTTTGGTCTCTAAACCTAAACATAAACATTTTAAACATACTTAAACCAAGGAATGACTTAATCAAACACTTTTGGATGATCCTAAAGCTATGAATAATATAAATTGTTCTTGCATTGTTGAGATTGAACAATGTTATGTTATGCATTGTGAATGTTAATGTGTTTCATGAGTAATGTGGAATGAAATGTTGATATTTATGAATGATGCTATGTGAGATATAATGTGATCATGGATGAGATAAATATACACTTGAATAATGAAGTGTTATATTGTGAAATGAAATGTGAAGCCATTGTTATTGGCTAAGGTGATTCAATGGAGATAAATGAGGCATGTTTGCCTAAATGATAGTAAGAATTGAGAATAAAAACTAAATGAATTGTGTGGCTAATGTGTTATTCCATTTTCAGAGTTTGTTGTTGGTGGCATGCCTAATAAGTGTAACAATCTCTTGAAGTTAGGTTGGATTGAATCCTTGAAGCCTAATTGAGATGTTACCACCCTTGAAGCTAGGTTGGGTTAGTTCTTGAAGCCAAGTTGGGTTGAAGCTTAGCATGCTTTGCTCCCCTTGAAGCTTGGTTGAACTTAATCCTTGAAGCCTAGTTGGGTATATGATATTGATAAATGTGATCATAAAACCAAAGCATTAACTCTGAAAATTGAATGGCATATTAGTGTGTCTTGGGCCCAATGCTTGTCTTTGTTTAATGGGAGTCATGATTTGTTTATTGTTGTTCATGGATGATTAAATGATTAAATAATGAAGTATATGCAATGATGTTGAAATGTGATATGCATATATGTATGTTGGTTATAAAATGTAAAGGGATGTTGTTAGCTTTGCATCTATGTTGTTACATATATGATATGAATTAGAATTGACATTGTATTGCATTAAAGCATATCCATTGCATGTTTTATCTTACTAAGCCTTGGCTTAGCGCGATAGTGTTTAATCGCGCAGGTGATAGAACTGATAGAATCGAACTCGAGAGCTCTTCGAGACCGAGTGAGAGTAGACATTGAAGAGTTGATTTTGGGAACTTAAAGATCAGAGGAGATTTGCCAATCATGTATAACTCTTTTATATTGTGTAAAGTTTTGTTTATAATGTAAATATATATATAATAGTAAATATGTATTCAAATGTTTTCATATATGTAAATATTTTATAACTTCCGCTGTGTACTACTTAAATGTATTTTGTTTATGTTACAAATTGATTTTTTTCTTATTTCTAAAATGTATAATGAGAAAGGTGTTGGTATTACATAAAAGGTTTTGAATGTTGATGAAAAACCGTAGCATTCCTATGTTCTGTGCACATATGCTACATTGTGGTGTTGTAGTGTGTGTGTATTGAAGGTGGGGGTGTTACAGTCATGACATGCAAGGGCATTATGATATGCACGATCAGAGTATTGATAGCTTGGTGAGTGACTAGGGTGCCTGTAATTACACGGTTAGAGTGCTAGTAGCTCGGTCCTCGACTAAGGCGCTTATAATTGCACAATTAGAGTGCTGATAACTCGATGCATGACTAGGCGCTTTGATATGCACCATGAGTGCTTAAAGTAAGAGCGCGACCAGGGCGTTATGATTTGTACCGTGGGTGCTAATGGCTCGATGCGCGATCAGGGCATAGTGAGATGCTCTGTGTCCGAATGGGGGACTGTGAGCTACACGGTATGTGCTAAATTTTACGGTGCTCGTAGGGGCGCTAGAGAAGTTCGGTGCACATGACGTTATAAGAATTAGGGGTGCAGGGCATTGCAAGGATTCGTTGAGCAGGGCGTGATAATATAAATTGCTAAAGTAATACATGGTTAGAGTGTTTCTGTTGTGAGAGATATGAGACATAACTGAGGCTCCACCGCCTATATCAAGGAATAACATGTCCATGCTCACAGCACCACTGATGCTGGGGTGAACATCGGGGGCATCATAACTCTCCATACTCGGACTCGGGTGTTGCATGTGCTCGGTCTCTAACCTGCAAGACAAGAGAGAGGAGGATCGGACTCTGCGGGAGAGACTCCAATGCCTAAGTCAGAGCTCGGTCTATCTGAATATTAAGAGAGTAATAGTGGAGAGAAGAGAATGTCTCATACCTGTGGGGACCCCTACATATAGTTGGTACGTGGAGACAAAATATGCACGTGAATGAATATTTAAAATGTCAGAGTTGTGTGTCTGCCATGTCAGGATCGTGCAACTACTATGTCAGTAGACGTTCAAAGAGCTCAGTCGGACAAGAATATCCAGAGCCGATGTTGAATCTTCTTATAAGAGTCCGATCTAAGAGACGACCGGACGCATAGCTCGATCGAGGAGTCAGTCAAAGGAGAGGTAGTATTATTTTATACCTCCTCAAGTTATCTGACATTTATGTTAGATTTAAAAATATCATGTAAGGGAGCTCGGGCAAGTTCGGGTGGCTCTTTTGACTAATGATATAAGAAGGCTATGTGATCTCATGTAGAATTAGTGAAAAGCTCTGCACAAAAACTAGAAAGGCGGAAGTACTATCAATATATATACACAACATAGCATAGAGCTAATTAGCTAGCTGGTACAACAATGACAGGAATGTTTAGCCATTTAATTTCCATTTTTATCAAAGGCAAGAAATGAATACCCAAAAAGATTTTTAAGTTAAATAAAGAATAAGGAAATTGGGAGGATGCTTCTTATGACCTTATTTAAAGTACGCATTTAGAGACAATATTTTGTAAATTGAAACTTTGAAAGCTCAAAACCAGAATATAAGGAAATGATTACTAGAAAATGAATATTGGATATATACAAAATTGCCCATAAATTACAATATTATTATCAATATAAAGTACGATAATCATTCCTAATACGAAATAATTAGTACAATTAGTCGTCCTTATATAGAGAGGGACCATGTTGTCCTGCCCAAGGAGAACAAGTGGGTGCAAAACCAATGGGTTTGGCTCCCAGCATGTCCTAAACCTCTCACGGACCCCAAAAACACCCTATGGTCTGTTCTTTCACTTCTTTGGCCCCACGACCACTTTGTTTATCTACCTCTAGTCTCTCTACCTCTAAAATCCCCCATAAATAACCTTACAATCCCCCTTCAATCTTTTTCACATACCCACTCTAACTACTCTCTCTCACTTTTTAGAATTTCTCTCAGCAACTCAAAATACCCAAATCTCCAAATATTTTTCTCGCTAAAAAACCATTAACACAAACTCAGAAAAAAAGGAAAAAATGACCATTAGGAAGTCAAACAAATTGTCTCAAACAGCAGTTCTTAAACAGATCTTGAAGAGATGCTCAAGCTTAGGAAAGAAACAAGGGTATCATCAAGACCATGAAGGTTTGCCATTAGATGTACCAAAAGGACATTTTGTTGTGTATGTTGGTGAAAATAGAAGCAGATATATCGTACCCATTTCTTTCTTGACTAGACCTGAGTTTCAATCCTTACTTCAACTAGCAGAAGAGCAATTTGGGTTTGATCATGATATGGGTCTTACCATTCCTTGTCAAGAAGATGTTTTTCTTTCTCTAACTTCCATGCTCAGATGAAACAAAAAAAAAGGAAAAACAACTCAAAATCTCTATTTTCTTAGAGAAAATTAACGGCTGCAGAGAGATGAACCTACTTCACTGCTTCTCTTCTTCAATCTTCTCCTCTTCTTTTTGCTAAGTTACTAGTTTTTTTTTTCTTTTCATATGTATAATTCTTTCTCTGGGTTTTTTCCCTCGACACTGATCACCCAAAAGAGAGAATTCTTGAGAACCCAGAAACTGTATTGTGGGTTTACTTTAGACATGTAATTATTAATTAAATCTCAAAAGTCTCTAATTTTTTCCTGACAGTGGTGTGGGTTTTACACCAATATGTACCCTGTGGGAGAAGAACTACTTAGTATTAATATTAGTGTTAATTAATTACTTAATTAATAACAATTAGTACAAATCCAGGTTTGCTCCCCTGTTTTCTCAGTTTCTCCGTCTGTCTCTCTAACATTCTCACTTGATTTTAGGTTCTTGTCTTTGTTAGTTTAGTCAAGTTCCATATTCATGGAGCTTGCCATTGTCAGTTTTTTAGCCGTTAAAACTGTTAACATCTCTTGCCCAACAAACAGCTTATTATACAGAATATTTTGTCAGAAATGAAAAATAAAAATAAAATATATATTTCTTGCTTTTTAATTGGACCGCTCTGAAATAATAAGTTGAACAAGATGATGGTTTAAAATATTTAGCTTCACCTTTGATAAAAAAAAAATGTTTAGCTTCACTCATATCAATAATATTTCTGTTAGATTTTTATCAAAATTTATTATGTAATAATAACCAGATAAATTTTGCCTTTCAAAAAAAATAAAATAAAATAACCAGATAAATTTTACTAAAAGACAAATTATTATCAGATTCTTATGACATTTAAGAAGAAAAATATTTTCATGATTGAAAGGAAAATCAAGCAATTATTTTTTAAAAATGTAAAATGTTTTTCAAAATAGGATGAAAACTCATTAAAAATATCTCTACCAACTGCTTCAAAATCACCTTTAATCGCCGCCGCCGACGGCCATCATCATTCACCAGCTATTAAAGGTGGTCGTTGCAATTTACTACCTTATAGATACAGTTTTTTTTCCCCAAAAAAATCTATAAAACTCGTAGAAAACATAGAAAAAATGATTTTGATATAATAATAAAATAAAATAATTTAGTTTAATTTTAATATAATTCAAAATTTATTAGTAATTCAGTTTTCATTTATTCATACTTCTACTAATATTATAACTCATATGTTAATTCGAGTGTATAATTCCACTTATAGTTTGGAAAATAAAATAATTGTATAAAATATGAAGCCCATTTTGCGGCAACATGTGCGGAATTTGTACAAATAGCTAAGGAGAAATTATAGTGGTTTATGCACGTTGTTTGTTGTAAACGGAATTTACCTTAAAAAGTGGCGTTGATAAGACGGACTTGGGTATTAAATACCAAAAATTAGTTCACGGCATAAAAATTATTCAAATTATTATAAAAAATATATATTTATTATAGTTTATTAATATAAGATATTTAATATATTTTTTTATGTTCAAATTTAGGTTAATATAAAAAATTTAGAGTGTGAAATTTACAGAATTAAATATCTAAGGATGATCTAAATATTAGATCATGACTATGATATTATGTTAAAAAAAAATAAATTTGAGTCTAACTTTATAAAAGCTAGCTCATGAGATTTAAATTGCTCAAGCCATTATAAGAAGTAAACATTTATTATATTACTTAGTAGCCTTCTCAAGTCATAACTGAGTTAAGAGAATTTTTGATAAATTTAATTGATACTTATAAATTTATAATATAGACTGGACTAAGAGAATTTGCAGCTTGAGAAATTTTTCATATCGGGCGACGGATTAAAAAGTTCGAAGGATATTTCATATCGGACAAAGAATAAATTTAAAAACCAGTTATTAAACGAATGAATTCCACCATAAGATAAAAATTAAAATTGATACTAAACCCGATACATATCAAAATTAAAATTGATATTAAACCTGATATATATCAAAAATTAAAAAATAAATTCTAGTCTAAATTATGATAGAAGATAAATTGAGATAAAAAAAAGTATAAGTATTATTTAGCTCTAATATCATATAAAAATATTAAGAGTTTATATATTTTTAAAAGAATTAACTCTAAAAATTAAGTTATAAGATTAAAAATTTTAGCTATATATAAATTTATTTAATATTTTATATTTTATGAAGGTAGAATTATATAACATACTGGCTCAATGTTGCTGTTAATTGTATGCTTTTCTGATAGTACTTATCAATTCCATGTGATTCAATTGATTTTACATCTGCCCAGACAATTTGATGAACGTGATTTAATAGGAAATTGAACTTTTTTTGAAAATTAGATTAATTTTCCCTTTTTTCTCTCAGTTTTTTTTTTATTATTAAAACTACTTTTATTGAAATTTACGTCTAAGTTATTTATATTAGTTTCAATTTTGAAGAACAATGATTATGTATGAGTTTCTTTATATAAATCTCCATTATTTTCTCTCTTTTTTTTTTTTCTAGAAAAATATGTAATAGGTTGATATAATTTACCCATTAATTGTTTAATTACATATGTCTTAATTTAGTAGCAAATCTATCATATTAGATTTTTAGTACTGAAAATGAATTTGATGTGTCCTTAAAGGAACATCGGTTAACATTTGTTGGAATTTTATATTTTGTATATGAAATTTATGAAAAAATGAAACAGATATTTACTGTGTAAATTATTTAAATGAAAAAAAATTATAGATTAAATTTACCTAAATATCCATTTTTATCATTACAATAAAGTGCGGCTCGCTTAATTTTTTTAAAGTATTAGTAGGAAGAAATTTTTTTATTTGGGTAACTGCCCGCCCAATATAATGTTAGTTTTTAAATGAAACTTTATTTTTATATTAGTAATAAACTTTATTTTTTATTCTGTTAAAAAAACCTTTATTTTTTATTGTTCTAATAAATAGTAACAATTAAAAAAATATAAATATATAATAAAGAAAAAAAATGGGAATCCGTGGGTAGCCCATGTGGTGGGAAGGGGTCCACTGAAGAATTTCTATAACCACTGAGCTTAAGTGGTGGCCCATTAGTTGCATGGTTCAGATTGGAGAGCCAATCAAAGTCTTCAACCTTAATTAACTTTTTTTCCACTTGATTATTATTATTATTATTTTGTTTTTGTATTTTGAATATGTATAAATTATAAAAAAAAACATATGATATTTGTTAGTTTTTCAATGGTTTAGGGCTACCCTATTTGAGTGCTCATGGTCGATGATGGGACACTAAGATAAATCTAATATTTTAAAATTTTTTTTTGAAGCTAGTTTGAGAAAGTTAAAATCGGTGTGAATTTGTTTTTTCTGTTTCTTTATTCTTCCATGTCTTTTCAATGTTTTTTCCTGTTAATTCTTGCTTGTTCAATTTCATCTAATTCTTCTTTAAATACACCTACTTAATTAATCAATGGGCAGTATTATGTTATGATGCAACGCATTTCAAGTCTTTTAGTTTGATTTGGCCAGGTGAGCCTAATCTCCGTGTGCATGGGAGACTATAAACAAGGATTTCAATCCTTGTATAAAAAAAAAGTAAATATTTAAAAAATATATTGATTAATATATCATAATAAAAAATTATCATAATTTTATTATGAAATATGTCAAATTATTATTTTCTATATGCATGTATTCTTATACATTATTGCTTAAAAAATAATCATTAATTAATCTGGTATATATATGTCACATGCAAACCAAAGTGCTAACTGAAATAATTACATAATCACATACCTTTTTTAATTAATCTAATATTTGTTAAGTTTTTAATATCAATTTTAAATATCAATTTTAAAAATTAATTGTTAATATTTGAGAATTTATTTTTATATTAATCACTTTCTATATTTATATTTAATCTATACGAAATTTATTTTTCATATGCCCTTAACAATGTTAAGCATTTTATAATTAGAATCATGCATATTTTTATGATTATAAACTTTTTTTATGTAGAAAAAGATTAGACCAAAAATAAAATAAACATTGGATCACTTATACTAATTCGATAATTGGAAAAAGTGCTTAAAAAAGAATAAATAATTCACTAAAAGAAAAGTTATGTTGCGATTAAGACGGTAATAGTGGTTGAAAAGTTTAGAGATTGTTAGAATAATATTGTATTATTAATTAAAGAGAATATTTAGAAACTAATAATAGAGTTTAAAAGAATTAAAAATAATACTATAAAATTACAAAATAGAAGTCATGTGATTAAATCAAACCAAGTGGTTGCAATGTCACAAATATTAATTTGTGCTTATCTTAACAAGTTGGCAATTGTATTTAACTGATAAAATGAGAGTAGTTTTCAACAAATCATAATCAAAATGTCGGCTTATTAGAGCTAATTAATCTTCCCTCTAATGATGGGAGCTCCATGAATCTTCTGGTCTAAAAGAGAAAAAGTAGTAAAACCACAAGACAATTAGTATGACTAATTATTTGGAATTAATTATAATCGATTATATATATTTACTATTTGGGGATATAATTATTAAATTAATTGAAAACCCTAAAGAGAAGTTAAGAAGATATATAGAAAATTTTTTGCTAGAAACTATATATATATGTACTATATTTTTCAGTAAAATAGTTCCGAAATTAATTTTTTCATTTCTATATTAATATTTAAAAAAAGTTTTTTTTTTCTTGATATTGATACAGGGAAGGAGAACCGATTTCGGACCTTTTGGTCAGAAAAATATATACTTACGGTTGGCTATATGTAGTATATTAAATTTGATATTTTTTTACAATATATGCATTAATTAAGAGCAATCATTTAATAGTACATTTATTAAAATTGTGCATGGAAGATAATATGCAACTTTAATTAATTTGTTTGATGGTATATATAGTACTGTTATTTAATAATTTTGGACAATTTTGTGGCAATTAGAACCATCTGTGTTGGGAGGTGAGCTGTGCTGTAGAGTACATATGTTTACCCATAAAAAAAATTCTTTGTTTGAATTCTTCATTCTTATTTATATATTTATTCGAGAAATATATATATATATATATTAAAGAAAAAAAAATTAATAAATTTGTGCTTTTGAGAGAGACGTGACCTATCAATTTTGTTCCCACAATGCATGTTCAACACGGAACTTCAATAAATTTGTTTTTTTTTTTTTTTGCTTTTGATCATTCTGATGCAAATATTTGATAGATGGAGTTCTTTTTGGGTGATTTGGCTTTTCTTTTACAACAGTTTATTTATGTACAAATTAACAATTAACTAATAAAGTTTCCAAACTAAAAATTAATAATTGTATTTACTTTGAAATCTATTCATATATACACTTTGCATGGAATAATTCCATGGTAAATTTGAACAAATAAATGTGCATTTAGGATGAATTAGGATAAATTTGGATTTTTATATATATCATGCAACTAATTATAAACAAAAATTTTTTTAGCTATGTAATAATGAACTTTAAGTTTTCTTATTTTTACTATAAATTCACTATTATTTTTAGTAGTTTAATTCCCCTCAATAAATTTAAATTTTATTTTATAAAAGTATTACTTAAAATGAAAGTTGATTTAATTAAATATTATCATAAAAGATAAAAATTCTAATTGAATTTTCATTTACAGTAATTGTGAAAAAAAATGATGAATTTAAAGATGAATTTCATTGTAACAAATAATTTTATTTATTTTTTGTTTATCTCTCTCTCATTTGTTTTGATTAGCTAAAGATTGGAAAGACCACCCAAAAATGGGAAATTAACCGCATTGGATTTTTTTTTTTTCGTTTTCTTGAAATTGCAAGTATAAATTTATTATTATTTTTATTATAAAGCATTAAGTAATTAAATAATCATTAATAATTTTGAAAAATTGTTGTTATTGGTAATTTCAATAGATAAAACAAACAGTAATTATTTTATTCTTTGCATTTGTCCAACGCAAGCTGCTTACAAATAAATTAAAAATACATGTTGTATCAAAAATAAGAAAATATGCATGCATCTATATTAATCCATCTGTCAACCTGCATGTAGTAATTATAGAAGAAAGCCAATTAGTACACTATCCTAAGTTTCTAGCTATATATATATATTTTTTGCACATAATTTTTTTTTCTTCAAAAAATAAATATTATTTATATTAAATATAGGACGAAATTATATAATCAGAAGTTAAAATATCTTTAAAAAAACTAGACAAAGAATCAAATATATTAAAAATTCGAGATACATAGTTTAATCAAATATATTAAAATTTTGAGTTATATAAAATTTATTATATATATATATATATATATATATACACATATGAAAACGTCACACGCGTGCAGACGAATCAGTACAATTTTTTTTAATTTTTAACTCCAATAATAATTAAAAAAACGATGAATAACTAGAACAAGCATGCTTGATTTTAGCGTAACTGAGACCTAAATGGGTGTGCTATTTTTGTCTTTGAAATGCTCAATTAAACCAACTCAAATAAATACATTCATAACATATTAAAATACTCTGAATTTGATTTCAATTTGGCTTTTTCTTTGTAGCTTGTACGACTCTCAATGCATTATTCTTATTTTATTTGCTATTTTTTTCTTATTTATTTATTTATGCAATCTTCGTAAAACAATTTAGCAGTCAAATTTGGATTTGAAGTTTTTTTTTTAAATATTAGTATGAAAATCTATGAGATGAGTTTAATCAGAATTCAGTAATATATGTAGATGTGAATTGTGGTGGACTGGATCCAACCTGGAGTGGAAGTTCATATCCAAAAGCCTATAGAAAGCCCAGCCCAATCAAAATAGCCTTTCTAAATGCTCCGTCGATTCATGGAAGAGGACAGACACTTAGAATTAGAATAGAGGGAATTATATAAAATATTAATTTTTTCTTCAAAACTTTAATTTTATTGTGTTTTTTTTTTCAGTTTATAAAAAATATTTTTTAATAATTTCTTTTATATTTTTTCCATGCATACCAAAAATGCAATATATACCGAAAATATGTCGTATTTTTATAAATTTTGGTATATGTCTACTATTTTTATATGTTTTCTAATTGCATTGTATTTTTGTAATTTTTTTTTATTAATTTCCTATTATAATAACATTTGGAATATCATTGTTTAGGCTGTTTTTGTTGTTGAATTGACGGCTTGGATCAGAAACAAAGCCATCCGACGGTCCAAAAAGGAGTATCCAAATGATTTTTAGTTGATATTTAGAGGGTGTTTCTCAAAATCGGAGCTTTTCAGTTTATTGTGAATAAGTGATTTTTAGATTATAATCAGATTAAAAATAAGCAGTTAAGCGTTTCTGTAAACTAGTTAATAATCAGCTGATAATCAGTTTATAATCAGTTAAGTGTTTCTGTAAAATCAGTTTATAATCAGTTTTTAATTGCAGAAACTGTCAAAATGACCAAACTGTCCCTGAGTTTATTTATTATATAAAAATAATTTTTTAAATGTCAATTCAAAATTTATTTTACAATAATAATAATAAAAAAATTTATTTAATAATAATAATAATAATAATATTAATGTTATCAATAAATTATACAAATAAAAAACTACCATGTAAATATTACCAAATTAATAATAATTATATTAATAATAATATGGATAACGGCAGCTTCTATGGTGGTAGAGAGTGTCTGCGCAGTTACTGCCTTAAGAGAGAAGAAGAAACGTAAAAGAATTTTGATGGGAACTAAAGTGTATAGGGTGGGCAAATTTGAAATATTAAAGATTAGGTAGGCATAGTATGGTCTTTTACTTGGTTAAAACTGCTTAAAAAATAAGTGTTTAAAAAAAATAAAAAAAATAGAAAAACTCAACTTTTAAAAAACTGATTAAAATCAGATTATAATCTACTATTTAAGTTTTCAGAAACACTTAAATAAACAACTTATAATCTAAAAACCGCTTATAATCAGTTTTAACCAGCTTTTAAATTTTAAGAAACACCTCTTAATTTATCAATAGCGAAAAATTGTTATATACTTCATAATGATGATGTTTTATTATTCAATTTTGTATCGTTAAGCAGATGACTTCAAAAAAAAAATTATAGGAGATTTTAATCAATAAAATTTTAAAAGTTCTGCAACTATGAAATTGATTTTTTAATTAATTATAGACTACAATTTAACGAGAATTACATAAACATTTTAATGTTGTAAATCTTAGTAAACTATCATTAATTAAGTTAATTAATTAAATATTCAAATTTAAAAAAATGGACAAAAAGATTATACTTTTTAGCCAAAGTTTATGCGTCAAATCTAATTAAAAACTAGTTTGTATATTTATGCAATTCAAGGTTATTTTATAATAATGAGCAACCTAGTCAAGATTTACTAGGAAAAAGAAGAAGAAAAGATTTTGTATGTCTTGATTTATTAAGTTAACACACAAAAAAAACCTGCCACGTAGGATTTAATAGAAGAAATTACAGAAGACAAATGAGAAAAAAGAGGAGGCCTAACAGATATAGGAAACATATACAGTCATCAGTTAAAAGAAAAAAAAAATACATGGCATTCAAAACATCATTTCATGACATGAAACATAGGCAAAAGCTTTATAGCACCAGCAATGGTAGATGACTCCATTTTTTTGTGCTTTTGGAGTTTGGATTATTTACTTATAAACCTTTTTGATTTTCCAACCACATCATATTATTATGCCTGCGAGCTGCAAGACTAGCTGCCATTTCTTGCTTTGGAGGAAAAGAACCTGCTAAATCCTCGTTGATGTTTCTCCGGTGTCGCCACAAGAGATGAAGATGATGAAGTTGACTTGGTAGACCTGTGTTTTGGATTCTTTAAATTGTTTGGTGATCTTGACAGGCTTGGTTCTGTGTCCGATGGACTACATGGGTGGTTATACAAATCCATGGGGGATTCACCGCCTGTTCTGTGCAGATTTGTCGAAACAGTAGTATCTGTCTCGGCATGATCAAAGTCTTGCAAGTTCCTGCCACTCGTAGTAGGTTCATCGTCTGCAAATCCTTCACCCTTTTGGCTCCTCTCACTGTATGGAGATCCCATGAGCTCTGTTTGAGGGCGCAAAGCTTTCAATTGCTTGCCAAGAAGAAATATGGTCTCTTGGCATTCTGCTAGCTTTTCTGCTGCAGCTGTTAGTTCTCTCTCCTGTGATAATAGAAAACACTTTCAAGTTCAGATTTCAATGGTTATGTGTCAGGATAAAAACAGGATTGATTTTTTATATTGATAATGTCCAAACTTCAAAGTAAAGGGAAAAAGACTACAAGTACAAGAGCAATCAATATTTGATAAAACATTATCAAATTAACAGCATAGAGATTTAATTGCTTTGCTTGCAACATTTAATTACTTTTGGAAGCATCTGCAGGCAACTCGCAAGGACGATAGTCTCTACTTGCTCATAAATTGGCATTATTTTTCATTTATTGATAACATGAGAATTGAAGACAGTCTGGTCAAAAGTAAATCTCAAGAAAGAAGAGAATTCTTACTTTTTGGGTCTTGAGGTCATCATCAGCTGCTGCAGCACAAACCGAACATGTCTCTTTCCTAGAGGTGACAAAATACACATTTTAGAGCTAAAACCAAATTTATATAAAGACCTATAAAGTTCCACATAATATTTCAAAACATTATAAATCAGTCATTTATAAGGACAGTAGTCAAAATTTAACATGATACCTAATTCACCAAAAGCAATCCAGAGCCGAAGTTCCACTAATTTGAATCAATCAATAGAGATGCACTACAGGAAGCCCTATCTTAAATTCTAAACAGCCAGTGATCTAGCAAGTTAAAGTTTAAGCTCTCAGTAAAACTGCAAATAATTTGAGAATCAGATTTAAGCCTTCTGTGCATGTTCAAGATCAGAATTGAGCATGAAACAGCACCAGCAGTGAACCATTGCTTGCTTCCAACTTTGTTCATAATTTCTAATTCACTTATTGTTGAAAGCCAAAAAAAAGAGTGAATTTACATTTATTTTCTCTGTTAGACCACTTGATATATCCTACAAATGAACTTTATCAACTATAATCAGAGACCTGCAGATCAGCTCCTGGCTGACCTTCAGATATATCACTTTAGGCAGGATATATTGCAAGAAATGCAGTAAAAGTAAAGCACATCCTCCTTCTCTTTCCTAATCGTAATGAATTATTTATTTATCATTGAAATTGCGAAAGGAAAAGAGAGAGAGTGGGAGGGAGGGAGAAAAAAAGACAAGGACAAACTTACATTTGCAGTTGCTCTTCTAGCTCCGTGCATCTGTTGAGAGCATCCCAATGATATCGTTTTTCATCTTGAAGCTCATTTTCTAGAGTTTCTATTTTTGCCTGCAGCAAGTTCACCTCAGTTTCTAACTCTTCTGCACGAGCTTCAAGTGATCTGTATGACTCTGCCATGCATTTCAGCTGTGTCTCAGATAAGCTGTTCGACTTCTGTGCAGAAGCCAACTGTGATCTAACTTCAGCTAGAAGCTGCTCAGTTTCATGCAATTGAGACTTTGTCAATTCCAGGTTTTCAATGCACCTGACAAGATCAATGGCCATATTGTCTTTCTCTGTTTTCAGTTCTTCAAATTCCTCAAGTGAGACTTTGCATAATGTTGCATTTGACCCGTAGCTTGATACCAAATTTCCATCATCAGGAACCTCAGGGTTAGAGGTAGGACTTGAAATGTGAGTACAACCATTTTTGTACCTTTCTCCTGATGAATCCCTTTGAAGAACCTTATTCTCTGGTAAGGCAACCTTATCTATACAATCAGGACTATTAATTTCTCCTTCAGAAAATTTATAACCCAGCACACTAAATCTAAGCTCACTGGCTTTGTCTAATACATGAGAAAGGTCAAAAATAAAATCAACCAAACTTGTCTTGTTATTTAATACTTTATTAAAGGTGACTGAGAATTCCTCAATCTTTTGGCTCAGACCACTACCATCAGAAGATGTATCATGAACTGCCATTGCTTCTTTGCCCAGGAATAATACAAAGTCATGAATATTGGAAATGGCAGTAGCCAACTCTTTGCTTACTGAGTGCATAACTTCTGTAGATGCTTTCATATCTTGAGACAAATTGATTTCCTTCTCTCCTGTTGAGTTGTCATCTTCAGGATAAGTCTGCCCATTGCATGTAGCATGAGAAGATCTTGAGGTTTGGTTGGAAAGGAAAATTGAGTCCTCGTTTCATTGGACCGTATGAAGTTTTGGAAAGAGTTGGGCCAGTTGCTTATCAGCTTGCTTTGCCACCTGAGTTGGATCGGATTCATAACGTATTTCATGTTTCTATGTTGAGGAGGTACAGGTCGGATCCATCTCATGTGTTGCCGATTGAGTCAATTGAAGTAAATCCTGATTTGACGTTTGAAGAGGAACCAGTTGCTATCTTGGCACGTGATGTGAAAGAGTTGAGAAACAAAAGAGTGCCATTGGTGAAAATTTTGTGGAAGAGTCATGGAAAGGAAGAAGCAACTTGGGAAAATGAACAAACCATGCGAGAGCAATATCCTCAGTTGTTTCAGACTTGATATCAGGTAATTTCGAGGACGAAATTTTTTTTTTAGAGGGGAAGAATTGTAATATCCTCATTTATGCCCTAGAAGTTTTGCATATTGTTGTTGTTGTTATTGTTATAAATTGGATTGAATGTATATTATGTGTTTTGGAAAGAAAATAGGGTTTAGAGAGAATGGTATAATGTTGTGTATATGATGATATATATAACATATAAATGGGTCAAAGGAAGAGTCAAAGGAAGAGAGATATTTTTTGTGTTAAGTGTGTAATTACATATATGGGCTTATATGAGACAAAAGGTTAGTTATATGGTTAAGGGCAATTTGGTAATTGCTTGAATTGAATCACATGGTGGATATTTAAAGAAGGTTTGACTTTGTTTCTTCATCATTTTCTTCTTTCTTTCATGAAGTGGCCGGCTCCTCCATAGACAAAGGGAAGCAAGAGGTGAAGAGAGGTTCTTGATGAGTTGAGTTCAAAATTGAAGGAAGATTAAGTGTTCAAGTGTTGATTCAAGAAGTTTTTAACTAAGGTAAGATCTTCCCTTTGATTTCTTTCATTCTTTTGAAGTGGTATGGGAAGTTAATTAGGGTTTGATGATTTGATGATGAGATGTGTTTATGATTTGTTTTCAAGTGTTAAATTGGTTTTAAGTTAATAGTTTAAATAGGTGTTGTTGTTGGAAGTGGTAAATGTTGATTTTGAAAGGTGGAGAAGGATGGTGATTTTAGTGTTTTGAGATGGGTTGTGTTTAAATGTAATATTAATGGGTTGTAAAGTGATTCTTGTGATGAATATATGTTTAGAACATTGATTGTATTCATTTGAAATATATTATATGGAGTGTATTGTGTTTGGGTGCAATTGAAAAAGTGTTGGTTTTAGTTAAGGTTGTGTTTATGGGTGACACGGCCAGAAGCAATGAAGAGACACGGCCGTGTCATTTATTTGTGTTGGCTACTGCCTCTTTTATTTTTAGAGACACGGCCGTGTCCCTCAAGTGGGCTGGGCGTGTTCCTCAAATGAGTTGAATATTGTTTGATTTCTTTGTTCTTTTTGCATGGTTTGGATTCTTCAAAGGTAGTTTGGTCTCTAAACCTAAACATAAACATTTTAAACATACTTAAACCAAGGAATGACTTAATCAAACACTTTTGGATGATCCTAAAGCTATGAATAATATAAATTGTTCTTGCATTGTTGAGATTGAACAATGTTATGTTATGCATTGTGAATGTTAATGTGTTTCATGAGTAATGTGGAATGAAATGTTGATATTTATGAATGATGCTATGTGAGATATAATGTGATCATGGATGAGATAAATATACACTTGAATAATGAAGTGTTATATTGTGAAATGAAATGTGAAGCCATTGTTATTGGCTAAGGTGATTCAATGGAGATAAATGAGGCATGTTTGCCTAAATGATAATAAGAATTGAGAATAAAAACTAAATGAATTGTGTGGCTAATGTGTTATTCCATTTTCAGAGTTTGTTGTTGGTGGCATGCCTAATAAGTGTAACAATCTCTTGCAGTTAGGTTGGATTGAATCCTTGAAGCCTAATTGAGATGTTACCACCCTTGAAGCTAGGTTGGGTTAGTTCTTGAAGCCAAGTTGGGTTGAAGCTTAGCATGCTTTGCTCCCCTTGAAGCTTGGTTGAACTTAATCCTTGAAGCCTAGTTGGGTATATGATATTGATAAATGTGATCATAAAACCAAAGCATTAACTCTGAAAATTGAATGGCATATTAGTGTGTCTTGGGCCCAATGCTTGTCTTTGTTTAATGGGAGTCATGATTTGTTTATTGTTGTTCATGGATGATTAAATGATTAAATAATGAAGTATATGCAATGATGTTGAAATGTGATATGCATATATGTATGTTGGTTATAAAATGTAAAGGGATGTTGTTAGCTTTGCATCTATGTTGTTACATATATGATATGAATTAGAATTGACATTGTATTGCATTAAAGCATATCCATTGCATGTTTTATCTTACTAAGCCTTGGCTTAGCGCGATAGTGTTTAATCGCGCAGGTGATAGAACTGATAGAATCGAACTCGAGAGCTCTTCGAGACCGAGTGAGAGTAGACATTGAAGAGTTGATTTTGGGAACTTAAAGATCAGAGGAGATTTGCCAATCATGTATAACTCTTTTATATTGTGTAAAGTTTTGTTTATAATGTAAATATATATATAATAGTAAATATGTATTCAAATGTTTTCATATATGTAAATATTTTATAACTTCCGCTGTGTACTACTTAAATGTATTTTTTTTATGTTACAAATTGATTTTTTTCTTATTTCTAAAATGTATAATGAGAAAGGTGTTGGTATTACATAAAAGGTTTTGAATGTTGATGAAAAACCGTAGCATTCCTATGTTTTGTGCACATATGCTACATTGTGGTGTTGTAGTGTGTGTGTATTGAAGGTGGGGGTGTTACAGTCATGACATGCAAGGGCATTATGATATGCACGATCAGAGTATTGATAGCTTGGTGAGTGACTAGGGTGCCTGTAATTACACGGTTAGAGTGCTAGTAGCTCGGTCCTCGACTAAGGCGCTTATAATTGCACAATTAGAGTGCTGATAACTCGATGCATGACTAGGCGCTTTGATATGCACCATGAGTGCTTAAAGTAAGAGCGCGACCAGGGCGTTATGATTTGTACCGTGGGTGCTAATGGCTCGATGCGCGATCAGGGCATAGTGAGATGCTCTGTGTCCGAATGGGGGACTGTGAGCTACACGGTATGTGCTAAATTTTACGGTGCTCGTAGGGGCGCTAGAGAAGTTCGGTGCACATGGCGTTATAAGAATTAGGGGTGCAGGGCATTGCAAGGATTCGTTGAGCAGGGCGTGATAATATAAATTGCTAAAGTAATACATGGTTAGAGTGTTTCTGTTGTGAGAGATATGAGACATAACTGAGGCTCCACCGCCTATATCAAGGAATAACATGTCCATGCTCACAGCACCACTGATGCTGGGGTGAACATCGGGGGCATCATAACTCTCCATACTCGGACTCGGGTGTTGCATGTGCTCGGTCTCTAACCTGCAAGACAAGAGAGAGGAGGATCGGACTCTGCGGGAGAGACTCCAATGCCTAAGTCAGAGCTCGGTCTATCTGAATATTAAGAGAGTAATAGTGGAGAGAAGAGAATGTCTCATACCTGTGGGGACCCTACATATAGTTGGTACGTGGAGACAAAATATGCACGTGAATGAATATTTAAAATGTCAGAGTTGTGTGTCTGCCATGTCAGGATCGTGCAACTACTATGTCAGTAGACGTTCAAAGAGCTCAGTCGGACAAGAATATCCAGAGCCGATGTTGAATCTTCTTATAAGAGTCCGATCTAAGAGACGACCGGACGCATAGCTCGATCGAGGAGTCAGTCAAAGGAGAGGTAGTATTATTTTATACCTCCTCAAGTTATCTGACATTTATGTTAGATTTAAAAATATCATGTAAGGGAGCTCGGGCAAGTTCGGGTGGCTCTTTTGACTAATGATATAAGAAGGCTATGTGATCTCATGTAGAATTAGTGAAAAGCTCTGCACAAAAACTAGAAAGGCGGAAGTACTATCAATATATATACACAACATAGCATAGAGCTAATTAGCTAGCTGGTACAACAATGACAGGAATGTTTAGCCATTTAATTTCCATTTTTATCAAAGGCAAGAAATGAATACCCAAAAAGATTTTTAAGTTAAATAAAGAATAAGGAAATTGGGAGGATGCTTCTTATGACCTTATTTAAAGTACGCATTTAGAGACAATATTTTGTAAATTGAAACTTTGAAAGCTCAAAACCAGAATATAAGGAAATGATTACTAGAAAATGAATATTGGATATATACAAAATTGCCCATAAATTACAATATTATTATCAATATAAAGTACGATAATCATTCCTAATACGAAATAATTAGTACAATTAGTCGTCCTTATATAGAGAGGGACCATGTTGTCCTGCCCAAGGAGAACAAGTGGGTGCAAAACCAATGGGTTTGGCTCCCAGCACGTCCTAAACCTCTCACGGACCCCAAAAACACCCTATGGTCTGTTCTTTCACTTCTTTGGCCCCACGACCACTTTGTTTATCTACCTCTAGTCTCTCTACCTCTAAAATCCCCCATAAATAACCTTACAATCCCCCTTCAATCTTTTTCACATACCCACTCTAACTACTCTCTCTCACTTTTTAGAATTTCTCTCAGCAACTCAAAATACCCAAATCTCCAAATATTTTTCTCGCTAAAAAACCATTAACACAAACTCAGAAAAAAAGGAAAAAATGACCATTAGGAAGTCAAACAAATTGTCTCAAACAGCAGTTCTTAAACAGATCTTGAAGAGATGCTCAAGCTTAGGAAAGAAACAAGGGTATCATCAAGACCATGAAGGTTTGCCATTAGATGTACCAAAAGGACATTTTGTTGTGTATGTTGGTGAAAATAGAAGCAGATATATCGTACCCATTTCTTTCTTGACTAGACCTGAGTTTCAATCCTTACTTCAACTAGCAGAAGAGCAATTTGGGTTTGATCATGATATGGGTCTTACCATTCCTTGTCAAGAAGATGTTTTTCTTTCTCTAACTTCCATGCTCAGATGAAACAAAAAAAAAGGAAAAACAACTCAAAATCTCTATTTTCTTAGAGAAAATTAACGGCTGCAGAGAGATGAACCTACTTCACTGCTTCTCTTCTTCAATCTTCTCCTCTTCTTTTTGCTAAGTTACTAGTTTTTTTTTTCTTTTCATATGTATAATTCTTTCTCTGGGTTTTTTCCCTCGACACTGATCACCCAAAAGAGAGAATTCTTGAGAACCCAGAAACTGTATTGTGGGTTTACTTTAGACATGTAATTATTAATTAAATCTCAAAAGTCTCTAATTTTTTCCTGACAGTGGTGTGGGTTTTACACCAATATGTACCCTGTGGGAGAAGAACTACTTAGTATTAATATTAGTGTTAATTAATTACTTAATTAATAACAATTAGTACAAATCCAGGTTTGCTCCCCTGTTTTCTCAGTTTCTCCGTCTGTCTCTCTAACATTCTCACTTGATTTTAGGTTCTTGTCTTTGTTAGTTTAGTCAAGTTCCATATTCATGGAGCTTGCCATTGTCAGTTTTTTAGCCGTTAAAACTGTTAACATCTCTTGCCCAACAAACAGCTTATTATACAGAATATTTTGTCAGAAATGAAAAATAAAAATAAAATATATATTTCTTGCTTTTTAATTGGACCGCTCTGAAATAATAAGTTGAACAAGATGATGGTTTAAAATATTTAGCTTCACCTTTGATAAAAAAAAAATGTTTAGCTTCACTCATATCAATAATATTTCTGTTAGATTTTTATCAAAATTTATTATGTAATAATAACCAGATAAATTTTGCCTTTCAAAAAAAATAAAATAAAATAACCAGATAAATTTTACTAAAAGACAAATTATTATCAGATTCTTATGACATTTAAGAAGAAAAATATTTTCATGATTGAAAGGAAAATCAAGCAATTATTTTTTAAAAATGTAAAATGTTTTTCAAAATAGGATGAAAACTCATTAAAAATATCTCTACCAACTGCTTCAAAATCACCTTTAATCGCCGCCGCCGACGGCCATCATCATTCACCAGCTATTAAAGGTGGTCGTTGCAATTTACTACCTTATAGATACAGTTTTTTTTCCCCAAAAAAATCTATAAAACTCGTAGAAAACATAGAAAAAATGATTTTGATATAATAATAAAATAAAATAATTTAGTTTAATTTTAATATAATTCAAAATTTATTAGTAATTCAGTTTTCATTTATTCATACTTCTACTAATATTATAACTCATATGTTAATTCGAGTGTATAATTCCACTTATAGTTTGGAAAATAAAATAATTGTATAAAATATGAAGCCCATTTTGCGGCAACATGTGCGGAATTTGTACAAATAGCTAAGGAGAAATTATAGTGGTTTATGCACGTTGTTTGTTGTAAACGGAATTTACCTTAAAAAGTGGCGTTGATAAGACGGACTTGGGTATTAAATACCAAAAATTAGTTCACGGCATAAAAATTATTCAAATTATTATAAAAAATATATATTTATTATAGTTTATTAATATAAGATATTTAATATATTTTTTTATGTTCAAATTTAAGTTAATATAAAAAATTTAGAGTGTGAAATTTACAGAATTAAATATCTAAGGATGATCTAAATATTAGATCATGACTATGATATTATGTTAAAAAAAAATAAATTTGAGTCTAACTTTATAAAAGCTAGCTCATGAGATTTAAATTGCTCAAGCCATTATAAGAAGTAAACATTTATTATATTACTTAGTAGCCTTCTCAAGTCATAACTGAGTTAAGAGAATTTTTGATAAATTTAATTGATACTTATAAATTTATAATATAGACTGGACTAAGAGAATTTGCAGCTTGAGAAATTTTTCATATCGGGCGACGGATTAAAAAGTCCGAAGGATATTTCATATCGGACAAAGAATAAATTTAAAAACCAGTTATTAAACGAATGAATTCCACCATAAGATAAAAATTAAAATTGATACTAAACCCGATACATATCAAAATTAAAATTGATATTAAACCTGATATATATCAAAAATTAAAAAATAAATTCTAGTTTAAATTATGATAGAAGATAAATTGAGATAAAAAAAGTATAAGTATTATTTAGCTCTAATATCATATAAAAATATTAAGAGTTTATATATTTTTAAAAGAATTAACTCTAAAAATTAAGTTATAAGATTAAAAACTTTAGCTATATATAAATTTATTTAATATTTTATATTTTATGAAGGTAGAATTATATAACATACTGGCTCAATGTTGCTGTTAATTGTATGCTTTTCTGATAGTACTTATCAATTCCATGTGATTCAATTGATTTTACATCTGCCCAGACAATTTGATGAACGTGATTTAATAGGAAATTGAACTTTTTTTGAAAATTAGATTAATTTTCCCTTTTTTCTCTCAGTTTTTTTTTTATTATTAAAACTACTTTTATTGAAATTTACGTCTAAGTTATTTATATTAGTTTCAATTTTGAAGAACAATGATTATGTATGAGTTTCTTTATATAAATCTCCATTATTTGTCTCTCTTTTTTTTTTTTCTAGAAAAATATGTAATAGGTTGATATAATTTACCCATTAATTGTTTAATTACATATGTCTTAATTTAGTAGCAAATCTATCATATTAGATTTTTAGTACTGAAAATGAATTTGATGTGTCCTTAAAGGAACATCGGTTAACATTTGTTGGAATTTTATATTTTGTATATGAAATTTATGAAAAAATGAAACAGATATTTACTGTGTAAATTATTTAAATGAAAAAAAATTATAGATTAAATTTACCTAAATATCCATTTTTATCATTACAATAAAGTGCGGCTCGCTTAATTTTTTTAAAGTATTAGTAGGAAGAAATTTTTTTATTTGGGTAACTGCCCGCCCAATATAATGTTAGTTTTTAAATGAAACTTTATTTTTATATTAGTAATAAACTTTATTTTTTATTCTGTTAAAAAAACCTTTATTTTTTATTGTTCTAATAAATAGTAACAATTAAAAAAATATAAATATATAATAAAGAAAAAAAATGGGAATCCGTGGGTAGCCCATGTGGTGGGAAGGGGTCCACTGAAGAATTTCTATAACCACTGAGCTTAAGTGGTGGCCCATTAGTTGCATGGTTCAGATTGGAGAGCCAATCAAAGTCTTCAACCTTAATTAACTTTTTTTCCACTTGATTATTATTATTATTATTTTGTTTTTGTATTTTGAATATGTATAAATTATAAAAAAAAACATATGATATTTGTTAGTTTTTCAATGGTTTAGGGCTACCCTATTTGAGTGCTCATGGTCGATGATGGGACACTAAGATAAATCTAATATTTTAAAATTTTTTTTTGAAGCTAGTTTGAGAAAGTTAAAATCGGTGTGAATTTGTTTTTTCTGTTTCTTTATTCTTCCATGTCTTTTCAATGTTTTTTCCTGTTAATTCTTGCTTGTTCAATTTCATCTAATTCTTCTTTAAATACACCTACTTAATTAATCAATGGGCAGTATTATGTTATGATGCAACGCATTTCAAGTCTTTTAGTTTGATTTGGCCAGGTGAGCCTAATCTCCGTGTGCATGGGAGACTATAAACAAGGATTTCAATCCTTGTATAAAAAAAAAGTAAATATTTAAAAAATATATTGATTAATATATCATAATAAAAAATTATCATAATTTTATTATGAAATATGTCAAATTATTATTTTCTATATGCATGTATTCTTATACATTATTGCTTAAAAAATAATCATTAATTAATCTGGTATATATATGTCACATGCAAACCAAAGTGCTAACTGAAATAATTACATAATCACATACCTTTTTTAATTAATCTAATATTTGTTAAGTTTTTAATATCAATTTTAAATATCAATTTTAAAAATTAATTGTTAATATTTGAGAATTTATTTTTATATTAATCACTTTCTATATTTATATTTAATCTATACGAAATTTATTTTTCATATGCCCTTAACAATGTTAAGCATTTTATAATTAGAATCATGCATATTTTTATGATTATAAACTTTTTTTATGTAGAAAAAGATTAGACCAAAAATAAAATAAACATTGGATCACTTATACTAATTCGATAATTGGAAAAAGTGCTTAAAAAAGAATAAATAATTCACTAAAAGAAAAGTTATGTTGCGATTAAGACGGTAATAGTGGTTGAAAAGTTTAGAGATTGTTAGAATAATATTGTATTATTAATTAAAGAGAATATTTAGAAACTAATAATAGAGTTTAAAAGAATTAAAAATAATACTATAAAATTACAAAATAGAAGTCATGTGATTAAATCAAACCAAGTGGTTGCAATGTCACAAATATTAATTTGTGCTTATCTTAACAAGTTGGCAATTGTATTTAACTGATAAAATGAGAGTAGTTTTCAACAAATCATAATCAAAATGTCGGCTTATTAGAGCTAATTAATCTTCCCTCTAATGATGGGAGCTCCATGAATCTTCTGGTCTAAAAGAGAAAAAGTAGTAAAACCACAAGACAATTAGTATGACTAATTATTTGGAATTAATTATAATCGATTATATATATTTACTATTTGGGGATATAATTATTAAATTAATTGAAAACCCTAAAGAGAAGTTAAGAAGATATATAGAAAATTTTTTGCTAGAAACTATATATATATGTACTATATTTTTCAGTAAAATAGTTCCGAAATTAATTTTTTCATTTCTATATTAATATTTAAAAAAAGTTTTTTTTTTCTTGATATTGATACAGGGAAGGAGAACCGATTTCGGACCTTTTGGTCAGAAAAATATATACTTACGGTTGGCTATATGTAGTATATTAAATTTGATATTTTTTTACAATATATGCATTAATTAAGAGCAATCATTTAATAGTACATTTATTAAAATTGTGCATGGAAGATAATATGCAACTTTAATTAATTTGTTTGATGGTATATATAGTACTGTTATTTAATAATTTTGGACAATTTTGTGGCAATTAGAACCATCTGTGTTGGGAGGTGAGCTGTGCTGTAGAGTACATATGTTTACCCATAAAAAAAAATTCTTTGTTTGAATTCTTCATTCTTATTTATATATTTATTCGAGAAATATATATATATATATATTAAAGAAAAAAAAATTAATAAATTTGTGCTTTTGAGAGAGACGTGACCTATCAATTTTGTTCCCACAATGCATGTTCAACACGGAACTTCAATAAATTTGTTTTTTTTTTTTTTTGCTTTTGATCATTCTGATGCAAATATTTGATAGATGGAGTTCTTTTTGGGTGATTTGGCTTTTCTTTTACAACAGTTTATTTATGTACAAATTAACAATTAACTAATAAAGTTTCCAAACTAAAAATTAATAATTGTATTTACTTTGAAATCTATTCATATATACACTTTGCATGGAATAATTCCATGGTAAATTTGAACAAATAAATGTGCATTTAGGATGAATTAGGATAAATTTGGATTTTTATATATATCATGCAACTAATTATAAACAAAAATTTTTTTAGCTATGTAATAATGAACTTTAAGTTTTCTTATTTTTACTATAAATTCACTATTATTTTTAGTAGTTTAATTCCCCTCAATAAATTTAAATTTTATTTTATAAAAGTATTACTTAAAATGAAAGTTGATTTAATTAAATATTATCATAAAAGATAAAAATTCTAATTGAATTTTCATTTACAGTAATTGTGAAAAAAAATGATGAATTTAAAGATGAATTTCATTGTAACAAATAATTTTATTTATTTTTTGTTTATCTCTCTCTCATTTGTTTTGATTAGCTAAAGATTGGAAAGACCACCCAAAAATGGGAAATTAACCGCATTGGATTTTTTTTTTTTCGTTTTCTTGAAATTGCAAGTATAAATTTATTATTATTTTTATTATAAAGCATTAAGTAATTAAATAATCATTAATAATTTTGAAAAATTGTTGTTATTGGTAATTTCAATAGATAAAACAAACAGTAATTATTTTATTCTTTGCATTTGTCCAACGCAAGCTGCTTACAAATAAATTAAAAATACATGTTGTATCAAAAATAAGAAAATATGCATGCATCTATATTAATCCATCTGTCAACCTGCATGTAGTAATTATAGAAGAAAGCCAATTAGTACACTATCCTAAGTTTCTAGCTATATATATATATATATTTTTTGCACATAATTTTTTTTTCTTCAAAAAATAAATATTATTTATATTAAATATAGGACGAAATTATATAATCAGAAGTTAAAATATCTTTAAAAAAACTAGACAAAGAATCAAATATATTAAAAATTCGAGATACATAGTTTAATCAAATATATTAAAATTTTGAGTTATATAAAATTTATTATATATATATATATATACACATATGAAAACGTCACACGCGTGCAGACGAATCAGTACAATTTTTTTTAATTTTTAACTCCAATAATAATTAAAAAAACGATGAATAACTAGAACAAGCATGCTTGATTTTAGCGTAACTGAGACCTAAATGGGTGTGCTATTTTTGTCTTTGAAATGCTCAATTAAACCAACTCAAATAAATACATTCATAACATATTAAAATACTCTGAATTTGATTTCAATTTGGCTTTTTCTTTGTAGCTTGTACGACTCTCAATGCATTATTCTTATTTTATTTGCTATTTTTTTCTTATTTATTTATTTATGCAATCTTCGTAAAACAATTTAGCAGTCAAATTTGGATTTGAAGTTTTTTTTTAAATATTAGTATGAAAATCTATGAGATGAGTTTAATCAGAATTCAGTAATATATGTAGATGTGAATTGTGGTGGACTGGATCCAACCTGGAGTGGAAGTTCATATCCAAAAGCCTATAGAAAGCCCAGCCCAATCAAAATAGCCTTTCTAAATGCTCCGTCGATTCATGGAAGAGGACAGACACTTAGAATTAGAATAGAGGGAATTATATAAAATATTAATTTTTTCTTCAAAACTTTAATTTTATTGTGTTTTTTTTTTCAGTTTATAAAAAATATTTTTTAATAATTTCTTTTATATTTTTTCCATGCATACCAAAAATGCAATATATACCGAAAATATGTCGTATTTTTATAAATTTTGGTATATGTCTACTATTTTTATATGTTTTCTAATTGCATTGTATTTTTGTAATTTTTTTTTATTAATTTCCTATTATAATAACATTTGGAATATCATTGTTTAGGCTGTTTTTGTTGTTGAATTGACGGCTTGGATCAGAAACAAAGCCATCCGACGGTCCAAAAAGGAGTATCCAAATGATTTTTAGTTGATATTTAGAGGGTGTTTCTCAAAATCGGAGCTTTTCAGTTTATTGTGAATAAGTGATTTTTAGATTATAATCAGATTAAAAATAAGCAGTTAAGCGTTTCTGTAAACTAGTTAATAATCAGCTGATAATCAGTTTATAATCAGTTAAGTGTTTCTGTAAAATCAGTTTATAATCAGTTTTTAATTGCAGAAACTGTCAAAATGACCAAACTGTCCCTGAGTTTATTTATTATATAAAAATAATTTTTTAAATGTCAATTCAAAATTTATTTTACAATAATAATAATAAAAAAATTTATTTAATAATAATAATAATAATAATATTAATGTTATCAATAAATTATACAAATAAAAAACTACCATGTAAATATTACCAAATTAATAATAATTATATTAATAATAATATGGATAACGGCAGCTTCTATGGTGGTAGAGAGTGTCTGCGCAGTTACTGCCTTAAGAGAGAAGAAGAAACGTAAAAGAATTTTGATGGGAACTAAAGTGTATAGGGTGGGCAAATTTGAAATATTAAAGATTAGGTAGGCATAGTATGGTCTTTTACTTGGTTAAAACTGCTTAAAAAATAAGTGTTTAAAAAAAATAAAAAAAATAGAAAAACTCAACTTTTAAAAAACTGATTAAAATCAGATTATAATCTACTATTTAAGTTTTCAGAAACACTTAAATAAACAACTTATAATCTAAAAACCGCTTATAATCAGTTTTAACCAGCTTTTAAATTTTAAGAAACACCTCTTAATTTATCAATAGCGAAAAATTGTTATATACTTCATAATGATGATGTTTTATTATTCAATTTTGTATCGTTAAGCAGATGACTTCAAAAAAAAAATTATAGGAGATTTTAATCAATAAAATTTTAAAAGTTCTGCAACTATGAAATTGATTTTTTAATTAATTATAGACTACAATTTAACGAGAATTACATAAACATTTTAATGTTGTAAATCTTAGTAAACTATCATTAATTAAGTTAATTAATTAAATATTCAAATTTAAAAAAATGGACAAAAAGATTATACTTTTTAGCCAAAGTTTATGCGTCAAATCTAATTAAAAACTAGTTTGTATATTTATGCAATTCAAGGTTATTTTATAATAATGAGCAACCTAGTCAAGATTTACTAGGAAAAAGAAGAAGAAAAGATTTTGTATGTCTTGATTTATTAAGTTAACACACAAAAAAAACCTGCCACGTAGGATTTAATAGAAGAAATTACAGAAGACAAATGAGAAAAAAGAGGAGGCCTAACAGATATAGGAAACATATACAGTCATCAGTTAAAAGAAAAAAAAAATACATGGCATTCAAAACATCATTTCATGACATGAAACATAGGCAAAAGCTTTATAGCACCAGCAATGGTAGATGACTCCATTTTTTTGTGCTTTTGGAGTTTGGATTATTTACTTATAAACCTTTTTGATTTTCCAACCACATCATATTATTATGCCTGCGAGCTGCAAGACTAGCTGCCATTTCTTGCTTTGGAGGAAAAGAACCTGCTAAATCCTCGTTGATGTTTCTCCGGTGTCGCCACAAGAGATGAAGATGATGAAGTTGACTTGGTAGACCTGTGTTTTGGATTCTTTAAATTGTTTGGTGATCTTGACAGGCTTGGTTCTGTGTCCGATGGACTACATGGGTGGTTATACAAATCCATGGGGGATTCACCGCCTGTTCTGTGCAGATTTGTCGAAACAGTAGTATCTGTCTCGGCATGATCAAAGTCTTGCAAGTTCCTGCCACTCGTAGTAGGTTCATCGTCTGCAAATCCTTCACCCTTTTGGCTCCTCTCACTGTATGGAGATCCCATGAGCTCTGTTTGAGGGCGCAAAGCTTTCAATTGCTTGCCAAGAAGAAATATGGTCTCTTGGCATTCTGCTAGCTTTTCTGCTGCAGCTGTTAGTTCTCTCTCCTGTGATAATAGAAAACACTTTCAAGTTCAGATTTCAATGGTTATGTGTCAGGATAAAAACAGGATTGATTTTTTATATTGATAATGTCCAAACTTCAAAGTAAAGGGAAAAAGACTACAAGTACAAGAGCAATCAATATTTGATAAAACATTATCAAATTAACAGCATAGAGATTTAATTGCTTTGCTTGCAACATTTAATTACTTTTGGAAGCATCTGCAGGCAACTCGCAAGGACGATAGTCTCTACTTGCTCATAAATTGGCATTATTTTTCATTTATTGATAACATGAGAATTGAAGACAGTCTGGTCAAAAGTAAATCTCAAGAAAGAAGAGAATTCTTACTTTTTGGGTCTTGAGGTCATCATCAGCTGCTGCAGCACAAACCGAACATGTCTCTTTCCTAGAGGTGACAAAATACACATTTTAGAGCTAAAACCAAATTTATATAAAGACCTATAAAGTTCCACATAATATTTCAAAACATTATAAATCAGTCATTTATAAGGACAGTAGTCAAAATTTAACATGATACCTAATTCACCAAAAGCAATCCAGAGCCGAAGTTCCACTAATTTGAATCAATCAATAGAGATGCACTACAGGAAGCCCTATCTTAAATTCTAAACAGCCAGTGATCTAGCAAGTTAAAGTTTAAGCTCTCAGTAAAACTGCAAATAATTTGAGAATCAGATTTAAGCCTTCTGTGCATGTTCAAGATCAGAATTGAGCATGAAACAGCACCAGCAGTGAACCATTGCTTGCTTCCAACTTTGTTCATAATTTCTAATTCACTTATTGTTGAAAGCCAAAAAAAAGAGTGAATTTACATTTATTTTCTCTGTTAGACCACTTGATATATCCTACAAATGAACTTTATCAACTATAATCAGAGACCTGCAGATCAGCTCCTGGCTGACCTTCAGATATATCACTTTAGGCAGGATATATTGCAAGAAATGCAGTAAAAGTAAAGCACATCCTCCTTCTCTTTCCTAATCGTAATGAATTATTTATTTATCATTGAAATTGCGAAAGGAAAAGAGAGAGAGTGGGAGGGAGGGAGAAAAAAAGACAAGGACAAACTTACATTTGCAGTTGCTCTTCTAGCTCCGTGCATCTGTTGAGAGCATCCCAATGATATCGTTTTTCATCTTGAAGCTCATTTTCTAGAGTTTCTATTTTTGCCTGCAGCAAGTTCACCTCAGTTTCTAACTCTTCTGCACGAGCTTCAAGTGATCTGTATGACTCTGCCATGCATTTCAGCTGTGTCTCAGATAAGCTGTTCGACTTCTGTGCAGAAGCCAACTGTGATCTAACTTCAGCTAGAAGCTGCTCAGTTTCATGCAATTGAGACTTTGTCAATTCCAGGTTTTCAATGCACCTGACAAGATCAATGGCCATATTGTCTTTCTCTGTTTTCAGTTCTTCAAATTCCTCAAGTGAGACTTTGCATAATGTTGCATTTGACCCGTAGCTTGATACCAAATTTCCATCATCAGGAACCTCAGGGTTAGAGGTAGGACTTGAAATGTGAGTACAACCATTTTTGTACCTTTCTCCTGATGAATCCCTTTGAAGAACCTTATTCTCTGGTAAGGCAACCTTATCTATACAATCAGGACTATTAATTTCTCCTTCAGAAAATTTATAACCCAGCACACTAAATCTAAGCTCACTGGCTTTGTCTAATACATGAGAAAGGTCAAAAATAAAATCAACCAAACTTGTCTTGTTATTTAATACTTTATTAAAGGTGACTGAGAATTCCTCAATCTTTTGGCTCAGACCACTACCATCAGAAGATGTATCATGAACTGCCATTGCTTCTTTGCCCAGGAATAATACAAAGTCATGAATATTGGAAATGGCAGTAGCCAACTCTTTGCTTACTGAGTGCATAACTTCTGTAGATGCTTTCATATCTTGAGACAAATTGATTTCCTTCTCTCCTGTTGAGTTGTCATCTTCAGGATAAGTCTGCCCATTGCATGTAGCATGAGCAGCAAGCACTTCCTCCGATACACAACTTACAGAGTGCCGATGCAAAGCATCATGTGCATCCTGCACAACACGTTTAACATCATCCAAAACTTTGCCCATGTCAGCATCCTTAGATGCAGACTCAAGTAACAAAGAAATCCTCGACTGAAGCTTAGTCAAGGGTGGCTGATTTGCTTCAGGTCCAGAATTCACAGCTGACAAATCTGTATTAGAAGACAATTGGTTAACAAGTGGATCCAAAACAGAATCTGCTTCACGCAGGACATCCTTGTCCAAAGAGACCACTCCTGAAGTATCGACATTTGCAATTTCAGATGTCATATTGTTTGGAGAACCTGAAATAGGGCCATCAACATTTTCATTTAAGCAAGCTAACCTCTCCATCTCAAGGAAATCATCCATAAGCTCCAAGTGCTTTACACTTTTGGGCTTATTTGACTTTTCACCACTCTTTTCCTTCTTTAATTGAGAGAGTTCGGAGACCAATGATGTTGCCCAAGAGTCGGCACAACTTCCGTCGTCATCATTTCCATCCTCAGATATGGATGTCAAACTTGGTGGATTGCTCATATTTTGACTGGAGTAACCTTCAGCAGGCACCTGAACTATAGATTTTGGCGAACCTTTCTGTTGATTGCTGACATGAAGTTGTGCTTCTAAACTTTGAAGCCGACTTGCTGTCTTAGCACACAGATTCCTAGAAGCCTGCAGTTCACTGTTACGCTTTGCTAAAGCTTCTTTCAGCATCTTTGTTTCTTCTTCCATGGCCAGTAAACGCTCTGTGAGAAACTCATTCTCTTTATGGAATTTCTGAGCATTATCAAGTGAAAATTCTGTCACAGCAGACAGATGTGGACTAGAAGGCTTAACAGGTGACCTCCTAAGTCGAGAATCTCCATAATCTCGGCCTAAACTCTCAACCTCTAGCTTCATCTGGGCAAGTGCAGCAGGACCAGGCAACTTCTTACGCACAAGACCACGTAACCTTTGGCACTCTGCTTCCAACTTAGCTATCTTTTTGATGCCTTCCATGTGCTGCTTGTTTGCTGCTTCAGCAGATCTCATGCTCATGTTCTTTTCCTCATTACGTATCTCCAGCTCCTTGGTGGCTATGTGTAATTCATATTTAAGAGAATTTATTTCCCTTTCACATGATTCAATATTGCTCTTCAAAAGTTCAATCTCTGCCTCAGCTTGTGATTTTTCTTCACTTATTTTGATTAGCATGGTAGAACGCTCTTGCAGTGACCTCGAAAGAGCAGCATTTTCAGCTTCAGACCTAAGGAGTTCTTGGTCTAAGTTATTTATCTTTGCTTCAAGCTCAAACTTAATTTGGTCCAATTGCTTTGTCTTAGAGAGAGTGACCTGTTGCAATTTCTGTTCATGTTCTTCCTTCAGGTTTCTTATTTGCCGCATGCACTCTTTAAGAGCACCATCCAAATGTGATGCTCGATCTTCTGCGGTGAGCTTTGAAAGTGTAACTGATTCTAGATGATTTTTCAGTGCCAGAGCTTCTGCTTCAGCCTTTTCCCAACCTGCAGCAAATGGAGGTCCCGGTATGATAAGTTCATGCCAAGCACATAGGTAAATTGGAACTGAGCAAAATGCCTTGTTCTTTAAGGTAAATGTGATAGGCAATACAAGCATCATACCTGAAACAGCTTCTTCAGCAACTTTAGCATGCTGTTTCACCAGATTTTCCTTTGTAGTCATCTCTGAATTTGCTGCAGAAAGCTTTTCATTCAACTCCTTAATCTGATCCTCAAAAGTCTGAATCTTTTGCTCATACGATTTCACTTGATTCTCCAAACCAGTTAGATGGGTGTAAGATTCCACAGAAATTTGAACGTAATTGAGTTTTTTGTAGTTATCCTATTCACAAAAGGAAAACCACAAAAACAAATAAATTCAAATAAACCAATGAAGTCCCATAAGTTCTAATATGGCAGCATGGCAGGGCAATTAGATATGTGCATGGTACCCATTAAATACCGCAATGAATACATATGCACAAAGATATACCTTAGATTCTTCCCGCTGCTCATCCAAAGAGGTAAGGCAACAATAAAAAGGTTGAAATAGGACAGTTAAATTTGGCAATCATGTTTCAAGTGAGATAAATCGTAGTTGGGAAAAAATTTTCAGGAACCTTTTCTTTTTTGGGAAAATTTTTTCTGGTGCTGAATCTTTAATTTACAGAAACTTGTCATCGCTAAGCCTTGGAAATTCCTTGGGATTTCCTCAAATTACAAAAAACATTCAGAAATACTGGAATTGCTTGCCATACAATATCATAAAACCATCCTTATCTATTTCAGTGTAAAGAGGAGAAAGAAACCAGGTTTATAATTTACCAAGCGAGTATGAAACCATTTATGCATTTTACTAGATTGCTTAAGCCCATAACAATGAATTGGTTGTGTTCATTTGATCAGAAAAATGAGGGAACTGCAACACACATCTGCAGAATAATTAAGGAAATCATTCTGAATTCAATTATTGATGCAAATTTATCATTGACAATATATGTATATCCATTATAGTGGAGATGATAACTATTTCAGACATAATAGGAAAGAGAGAGAGGCAAGGAGAAAGATACTCATATTCAGTAAGCAAGTACAAAGTTTTATTACAACAACTCAGGAGATTACTTGAGCCCTAACCAAAGATAGATTGCGTTGGTATGGTATAAAAGTAAAATGAATACAATAAACTTCTTGAACACCAGTTGAGATGCAAGAAAGGATTGTATAGAACTTCATAGACACAAGTTAGCAGGGCAGAAATAGCATCATTATACCTTATCTGCTTGCGATCCACTTGAAGCCAAGGCACCACCACCAGAATCTGAGGCCACAGCTGTTTTTTCACTCTTGTCAGATGACTTTTTCCTCCATGGCCAGCTTCGACGGTCCATTGGGGACTGTAAATGCGGTGCAAATATTAATAAATTATACAAATCAACAGAAAAGGAATGCAATGCAAATAAGAATTACACTAAAATGACCAAACCTCAAATTTAGCACCACATAGGAAGTAAAAATTACAAATGCATTCAGAAAATGTGAAAATACAAAGATAAAAAGGGGAAAAGGAAACCAGTGCACATTGTTGTCTACTATTTCTTAAATCATGAACTTCCAATTACGAGGATAAAAGGTTTTTGAAAATTTTATCAACTTGAAGAAAGCAAAGAACTTACGATCTTGATTACTTTCAATATAAATATTTAGGATTATCCATTTCAAAGGTTCAATTACTAACAAAGGAGAAAATGGCGTGAGTTGCAATCTGTATTCACTTCAAAAACATGCGCCGTATGAGTTATAATGCACATGATCCTGTTGCTTCCCTTTGTAATGGTCAAGTCAAATATGAGAAAATAAAAAAAAATTTAAAAAAAAACCTAAAAAATAAATTGGAAAAAAAAACTTCCAAATGAAAAAGTGATGAGGATGAGCAATTGGGCATTAGAAATTGATAATTAGTAAGTAGCAGCCTAAATGGAATTCTCTTTATTGACATAACAGAGCAAATCACAGAACTGGTATTCTCTTTATAGTTGCCAAGATAACTAATAAAAGCTGCCAGCTTACCATCTTTTATTTGACAACAATGAGAACACAGTCAATTAAGTAATAAAAATTTCCTTCTAAATCATCCATTTCCTTAACAACTAGAAGTAAATCAACTGAAAAGTGATATCCTCCATAAGCGTCAAAAACAATTAACAAAAAAAAACAGAGCAGCGATATTTTCCATGAATTGAAGCCCCAGAAAAGGGTACATAATAATTTCATTTTTCAGATATTAACCAACGATTTATAATGGTTCCAAATATTAAGAGCATCAATGCCTTAAATGTTCCAATTAGAGCACATTGAATCAGATAAGCATGCATAAGCTGATCTAATCAGATTCATAAGCTGATCTAATCAGATTAAACATCCAAGAAAGATCTTAAAATCGCACCATAAAATTCACAATGAATCAAAAACAAAAGGAAGCTACCAAAAAATAATCAGCCATATACAAAATTCTGAGAAACAAAGAGGAAAAAAAAGACTATCATTGACTAAATAAAATTGAAAGAATCAACATTTTCTTTTCCACCAAACAAAATTTTAAATAGAGTGGAGTAGAAAAAAATGTACTAACTGGACAAATTTTTTCAAAGGAAGAAGGAACAGACTTTAAGACGCAACAAAACTGACAAGCTGAGACCAAAGCTCAAAGACGATTATCGAAACTCCGATATCAAAAAAAGTAGCTATTTTAGCTTTGTGTTTAAGCTAGAATGGCTACAAAAAGTACAGTAAAATAAGTAATCAAAACTGGAAACAAAGAGAGCTTTAAAGGAAAAAGAAAAAAAGAATTGAAAAAACTTAAAATGAAGGAAATCAAAAACAGGAACTCATCATCGTCACCGACAGCGAGAGAAAATAAAAAAAATTAAAAATTTCCAGTTTGTCAAAAAAGCAATGGGCCAAATGAAACCAAAGATTGTTTTCAAAAAAAGTACAAATTAACAAACGGAACATTCACTCTAACCTCTACAGTTTTTCCTTCTTTCTTCTCTCTCACACACCACTCTCTTATTCACTCACCAACAACCAGCACAAATAGACCATACACAAACACTACTTGAATCGTGATGAACACAGAAATATCAACTCAACTCACCGGTTGAAATGTAGCTTCAAAATGAAAGAAATGGCGATCTAAAATTGGAAATTAGTGGTGGTGGCAGTGGTGCGTAAGGAAGGAAGTGGAAATATTCGGTTCTAGGTGTCGCTTAAAAGACAAGACGTTGCAAAAGCTCCAAAACAATTACCTTTAAATTATTTTATTTTTATTTTATTTTATAAAATAAAATAAATGAAATTAGTAGGAAATTGGGGAATGGTTATTTTATTTTATGGGAAGCTTTGATGCTTTGTTAGCAAATGCGATTTGATTATTTTGCCCATGGAAAAATTATAAAATGGAGGATAAGCTATACTAACATATACGATTTGACGATTTTGCCCATGGAAAATTATAAAATGACGAATAAGTCCTTCACGCTCGAGCGAGAGCGATAGAGAGTTTAGCTTAGCCTGTATCCCATATTTAGAAAGTTGTGTGTGTGTGTGTGATGCTTTGTTGTATATTACGACTTTGGACCACCGTCACAGCTCATAAGTACCTCCAAGTGCATGTGCTTGGAGATTTCATGCATCGCAGCAATCTTAGCCGTTCATCAATATTACTTTTTTGATTTATTTATTTGACTCGCAAAAGATACGTTGATACCTGATTTGCAGTTTTAGGATCGTGATGATGACAATAATTGCCTAAGTTCTAGGCTAGAAAAGGGACAATAGTGATCTCACTTATTCCTAATCTCGCTTAAATAATATGCCTAATCTCTGGGTTTTTTTTTTTTTCCGTATTACAGTATATTTAGGAAAAAATCGAATTTAGAGTTATTCATAAAAAAATACATTTGTTCTTAAATTATATCTCGCATGCATCTACCTATTCACTTTTATTCATAGTATAATAATAATAATAATAATAATAATAATAATATGCCTAATGCTTCAAAAAAAAAATCATATGCCTAATATATTGACCAAGTTATTCCGTAAATTTTAATATTTCTTTTTTCACATTTCGTGTATGTTTCAAAAAATAAAAAACTTAATTCTGAGTATAAAAATCCTTATTATATTTAAAAAAAATCTCACTAATTATGTTAATAATTTAATAATTAAATTATATAGTATAATAATATATGAAAATGATGTATTCATGTATTAATAATTATCTAAATAATACTTAATATTATTATTGTAAAAAAAATATTAATTTCATGTAATATGGTTGACGATGGTAAAAATTTATATAAATAAAACTTTTTCGTCCAAAATAGATACACTTACTTTTTTTTAGGTTCATTTCAAATTATAACACATTATTATTTTAATAAATTAGTTAATATATTCAATATTTATAATATTCTTATTTAATATTATTTATTAAATATATTTCATACTAAAATAAAAATATAATAGAAAAATATATATATATTTATATTTAGAGTTTTTTTAAAAATATTTTAAAAATAAAAATGGTTTAAAAAAATACTATTTTTCTTTTTCAGTTTTAAAAATATTTTTTAAAATTTTTAATTTCAAACATAATTATTTTTAAAGATATATTTTTAATATATATTTAGTATACTAAAATTATATTTAATTTTTAAAAATATATATTAGGTATATATTTGATATATTAAAATATTAAAAAAATTTATGATATTTTAGAAAAGAGTTAAAAAGTGTTTTATAGAGAATACTTTTTTTTATATTTTAAATAAAAATAAATAATTTTTTCTTAATTATTGTGAAATGAGTATGTTTAATTAGGGATGGTAATAAATGTACATTAAATGTTCAAAGTTCAATATCTCAGCCACACATTTATTTTTCAACTGCAAAGCCAGCTATAGATTGAAAAACAAAAGATGTCGACTAGCTTATCAACTCATAATATAATAAAATTATCAAATGACTTTCAAATTTAATTTCCATTCAGAATGAATATTTTATGTTTTTTTTTAACTAGACCTATGCATTTTAATGAGAGATAAAAAAAAAGGTCGACTATTACTTGCATAAATAATTGCATATTTTTTTAGATAATATATTCAAATTTGATATCCCTTTTTGTATTCAATGTTTAATAAATAAATAAATATATTTATCACACACATTTTTTTAAAAAATTTATTATATATTCAACAAAATCATACTCATATCATATGTGTATTTTTCAACGACAATGGCTGAAGATCTTGCGGTTTTTTGAGTGCCTACAATGATTTTGACACCTTCTCGTTCTCCATTAAAAGTAAAATTTTTCTTTGCTAAAATAGTTTCCCATCCCCCTGCTATTTTAATTAATTTTTTAAACTATTTTTTTAATTAATTTTGAATTTTCTTCAATTTGGAATGTTTAATTAAGTTTGTGCTGGAATTTTCTATCAATAGCCCAGCAATTTGATTAATTTGCAGAACGGGAAGCAACAGCGATTAGCTAGGCTGAATGTTGACTCTTCTTTTTTCCCAAGAAGAATTGGAAATTTTTTTTGTTATTGACTTGAATCTGATTAAAATTTAATTCATAATTTTTTTCGTTTTAATTTCATAATATTTATTAATTTTATCATTGTTTTTTTAGTGACATATTATTATATGATTTGATCAACTGTGCATACAATAATAGTATTCAAATGTTACTGTTATAAATTATATCACTTTTGATATATACCATAAAGATTAATAAAGTTAGAAAAAAATTTAATATAAATAGATTAAATACCTAATTTCATTTATTTAATTAAACAATATAAAGTGAATTAAATTTATGAAGATTAAATTTTTATTTTAATTTATCTGGAGTTAAAAGGTGAAATGTAAAGTTTTTAAATAATTTTACGTTTCACTAACCATCTTATTTTAAAAAAACCATACAGAGTAATTTAATTAAATAATTAAATAAATATAACTATCGATATCTTAATTATTTTTTTTTTGAGAATAACTATCGATATCTTAATTAAAATTAGGTATCCATTTAATAAAATGAAAATCTTATCAAATCGAAATAAAGGAATTATGTTTCCTGATACGTACAGCTCATATTACAAATCTTGGAAATCGAAATTGCTTTAAAAAGAGCGTTGTATTAATACATCAAATAATGAATGTAATTAATGAAGGCTACTCCTCTATGAATTAAATCGGCAAAAAAAAAAATAAATATAGTAATAGAATGTAAGAATTAAGGCTAGTCCTCTATTTAAACTGCATGTTACTGTAGGAAGAAGCAAAGCAGAGAATGATGAGATGAGAGTGTAATTAGTCATTCTACAGTTTTAAAATTCTAGGTACCCGAAAGTCAAATCCCGTCCGCTTTGATCTGACCTTTTGCTTCAGTCTTTCGCCTGACCTTGTTTCTTTTCCCATTTTAACTTACTCTACATTTTTATTTAATTTCGACGGTTCTGATTCACTTTCTTTCTCTTCTGCAAAGAGAGACGGCTATGATTTGACCATCACTGTCGATTCTTCGCCTCTCTTAATGGCAACTGGTGACGTTGGATTACGAAATAATAATTTATTATACTCCCTAAATATCACTTAGAGAGGAAAAATTTCTTTTTTTTGTATTTTTATATAAAAAATATGTTATTTTAGTTAAATTTCAGGGAATGGAATGAGATAAAATACTATTTATATTCTTGTTTTAAAAGTTTAATTTGAGGAATATTTTTTTAGAGGTATTTAAGTAGATAGAGATAAAAAAAGTAAAATTTTTTTAATTTTTGTGTTTATTTTATTTTTTGTATGTAAATAATACGGAGGGAGTATTATTATTATTTATTATTATATTATTAATTTCAAGTGATTTTTAATTACGTATAAGTGAACTGGACAATAAAATCTGTAGAGAACCAATTGTGAGAGTCCAGGTCAGCGTCATAGACACTACAACCAATTACGGCGGTGAGATACTGAGATGTAACGGTTGGATTTTTTCTCTGCATGCACTTCTAAGACTTTGGATACTGGACACGGTTATGAGGCGCGTGTATTTCCCTTTCCGTATTCAAAATTGAAAATCTAATTCGCGGAGGAGTGTCAGTTTTTTATTTTTTATAATTTGTGTCAAATTTCTGTTTTTATTTTATAAATATATTTAGACATTGTTTATTGGCTTAAATTGAAATTTATTGAGTCTAGAGTAAATACCATTTCTTAATTTCAAAAGGAAGTATTCTTTTTTTTTTCAAATCTTCAAAAGGAAGTTTTCATCATAAATATGATGTAAATAATGATAAGCTAGTGAAGTATAATTGATTTTGCCAATATTATATAATTAAGATCATTTTGGGGGTAAAATTATGCTTTTTGAAAAAAGAATAATCAAAATATAAATATATAAATCGGTTTAAATTTGTTTAAACAATAATCAATAATAATTGTTTAAATTTGATAAATAGCCTTATTTATATAGCTATATGTTCTAAATTATTCAACAATCAATATTAGCATTTAGAGAAATACTAATTGCAGTTATTTTAAAGTGTAATTATTAGATAATTTTTTTATTGGTTAAAAAATATTGATCATAATATATCTCTTCATAAATAAATTTATAATAAATATTTTTTAACTAATAAAAAGAAATTTATCCAATAATTACTTTCTAAAATGACTGTAATTAATATTCTTTTAGTCCTTATATATTAATAAAAAAATTCTATAATAATTGTCTAAAATTATTTAATAAAATTTTGATATGATAAAAAGAAAAATGAAGGCTACACGAGCAGTGTTAACTTTGACACATTTAATAAATTCAACCTTCATCATAATTAATAATGGCAAAGCACAAGTAAAAATAAAATAATTAGTATTGAATAGCGAATTATGAAAAAATAAATAAATTTTAAATCAATTTAATTATTATTATACATATTTAATTATTAATCTAATAAATAATCACTATTTTATTTTTAAAAATATTCGTTAGATAATATATATTATTAAATAATATTTGATAAAATTAAATATTAAATATTAAAAATTTTAAAAATATTTAAAAATTAATAACTTCACAAAAATAATTTAATATTAAAATTATAACTAAACTAAAATATTTTAGTATCCCGATAATTAAAAAAATTGCCTGCAAAATTAAAAATAAAATGTCAATATAAATAAAGAAAACTAATTACATTGAATAAGTCAAGAGAAGTTAAACCAAGAAAAAGATGAAGCGCGCGTGAAAGATCAAAAAGAGAGTGGAGAAGAAGGAGCGGAGGGGACAGAATCCAATGGCAGTTAAAAGGCCAAAAAGAAAAAGCAACAGGTGGTCCCCACAATACCCCCACGTTTCTGCATTTCAGCATAACCTTTTTTATCCACGTGGGGACCTCTTTTTTTTTATATAATTTTCTTTCCATAGAAAGCGACCCCGTTTCACTTAACATTACCCCTATGTTTTCTTTTTAATTACCGAAACCGACAGCGTCGGCAGCCTTAGAGGACTCAAAGCCCATAATAACAATAACTATTTTAGTTATTTAATTTTTAGATAGTATATGTATATTTAATTTCACTTTTAATAAAAATAAATAAATTGCTATGCCTGCCCAACACGACAAAATATACACTTCAATGTTTGAGGGGGAGGGTTTGTAGATGATTGCCTATCAAAGGCTTTGTTTAGATTAGTTTGCTACAACAAAATCTTATTTTGTTGCGGTGATTCCTTCACGCCATGATTTGTTACTCTATAAATCTTTCTCAGTTTAATGAATGGTTTTCGTTGTCAAAAAAAAAAAAAAAAAGTCTTCAATGCCTATTTCTAACACAAAAAAAACAAACCATATTTAATTTTTTAGCCTTTGTAAAACAAGTCTAATATGTTAAAAAAAAGTATAATATTATAAACTTCTCAATAAAAAAATATTATGAAATTTATTAAATTATTTCACCAACTCTTAAATTTATTAATTCCTTAAAATATATATTTTTTATTGCTAATTTATTATAAAATTATTGGACACAATAATAATTTTAATAAATTTATTATATATTTTTATAAAATTATCTAAATATTCTTGATAAAAAATAAAAATTTTAAAAAATCTAATATGCCCCACAATATTTCTCAATTTTTTTAGCCTGCTATTAAATAATAATAATTATGACAACAATAATATAAATAAAACTATATTACATTACTTATCTAATAATATAAATATGAAACTTGACTTGACAAATATGGGGACAACAATTCGCGTAATACCTTCTATGTCCCTGTGCCGATTTTCACTTTCTAGTTAAATTTAGTTTTTACGCTTCATAGTTCATTTGACGTTTTGCTTAACTGCCGCAATCAAGTACTGATTCTTGTTGCTTAATTTATTTTAAAAATTACATATTTAATTAATATCTACTACTTATTTTTTAAAACATCTAATAAAGATAGTTTTTTACTGAACTATTTATACAAATATCGATCACTTCACTAATTGATTAGTCCATCCAATATCTAATAAGAATCTTGAATTACACGAATATTAATTATGATTTTTGATTTTTTGATTGATTAATCAATCAAAAACTATGCAATATATCAATTTAATTTTTTATAAGTTTATTATTCATTGCTCATCCTCTAATTATTAGAATTATAAATAATTACTGTGGATTGTGTCCACCGCCATCAATCACGGTCAAAACATTAGATGTATTTACTTTTCAGGTTTAATGTTAAAATCTTATTACATATGAAATGTTATAACTTTTAATATACATATATATATATATATTCATAGTCTTGTAAATTAATTTTTTTTATTTTTTAATATTAATTGTAACCAAACATTAACAATTTGCTTATTTGTGATTGCGAACAAAAAAATGCTGATATTAAAAAAAAGTTGTTTTTGTAAAATGAATAGAGTTTTTACATAATATAATATAACAAATTTGGTGTTTACAATACCTATATTAAATATAATATATTTGATTCATAGTCCTTCAGTGAAATAGCATAAAATGTTGTGAGGTTATAAATCCAACTCTCCAATCGAAACCAAATATATGTTAAAAAAAATAATATTTTTTATTAAAGCATCAAAATATAAAAAGTTAATTAATTTTCTTCAAACATTTATCTATTTAACTGGTAATTCATCTCTTCCTTTTTAGTATTGTTATAGGTACTGATAAACTAAAAAATATATATTTACTGTTAAACTGTTTTTTAGTGTATAATTTCTAACTTTTTTTAGTATTACTATATTATTTCCTTAGGAAGTCTTCATAATTATTTATTTATAATTATGTATAATTTCTAATTTTTTTTAGGAAGGTTCTTGTGATAAACTCCATCACTCTCTTGCACACTAGTTATATAAATATGGTTCCATTAATTAATTATTTGCTTAAAATAATTGCAGTTGTTGTTATTAATTTACATAGAGACTTGTTTTTGATATTATGCATATAAATTATGATTGAAATTTAGAAGTCATAATCCTGAAATCACAAGCTGACAACTTGATTTGAATTATATACTATATACATATTAATTGAATACTCACCCACTTATAATCAAATCAAACTATAGGTTTAATCCGATAATTATATGCCAACTCTTTTCATGTTGGAAAATCAGAATAGATTTAATTTTCAATCACCAACATGAAATTTTATTTGCGTACATTTGAACAAAAAAAAAACCGTTCCAATCTTATCATGCTCGTATGTTTGTCTCTTAAAATGACCCACCATTAATTATTTATATTTAGGCACCAAGTCTTTTTTTTTTTTGCCACATTTAACTATTCTAGTTACATTTTATAAAAATACATCTACTTATTAATTATTTAATTAATTCCTCATATACATGAATTTTTGTGCATAACTAGTTCTAAACCCTAATAAAAGAGAAGCATCGTGGTAAGTATAGTTAATGTAAAATTTTATTGCATGCATGCTATAATATGAATTCAAATTATAAAAGCATTTGAGCGTTCTTCCAAAATGATTTTATAAAACTATATGTTTTCGAAAATGTATCATTTAATCATTCCGAACGAAAAAAAAAAATTGTATAGTTAATTCTAATTAAGTTGACGTTAAAGTTTTATTGGGTTGAGTATTAATTAATTAAGCTTATAATTATCAGTAATGCCAGTATTGAAATTGTCCATTTTTTGAGTTTTATCAATTAAAGCTTTTAAGTTACATGAAACTATATCATTAAGAGGCTTAACAATTTAGAACATCAATGCCAATTCATAGTTAAACATGATATAATCGACATAAACAGTATGTAAAAATGAAAATTGTAACTTAATAATGATGACGATGATTCTCATTATTAGATTATGACGGTTTTAGTTTAAGTTAATTCAACATGAATTAATTAAGTAATTTACTATTTAAATTATTGAATTGAATTCATGTTAATAAATAAATGTTAATTATATATATATATTAGCAAAACAATTAATCTCTTAGCCGTCAATCAAAATTTTATATTTGTTCTTAGTGTTGGTAAGAAAAGTAAAAAATGATTTTTAATATATTATATAAAAAAAATATAAATTTATTATTAGACTGTAGTTCGATTTTGAATATTTATTATATATATATATATATATAATTTTGTCTTATGAAATTAAAATAATAGAGTTGATAAGAGAAAAGGATAAAGGCGGATGGTTCCTCAATCCTCAAAAGAACCTATAGCTAAAGAGAATTTCCAACTGCCAGCTAGACTGATAGTATAAAATAATATATTATTTCATATTATTTATATATATATATTTATTTATTTTTATACATAATATATAGATATTCTGTTTCTCCCTAATATTATAAACATTCATACAAAATATTAATTTACTTGTGTTTGATGGACCATTGTGCCTAATTTATGTTGCCTTCTAAACTTTGTTGTGATATTTATATATTAAAATTATTAAATTCTCTAGCCTTAGAGAGTTCGTACTGATGTGTAGCTTATACTAAATATATATTGTTTTTATATTTAATTAATATAATATCTCTTCTATATTCATTTCTTTATTTCATTGATTATATTTTAATTTTTACATGATTTAACTAAAATATATATGTACAGCTGGAGTTTCAATTGGATATTTTGTATCCTTAATTAATATAAAAAAAAAAGAAGCTTGGTATGGCAATTTTTAATTAAAAAAATCAACTGGTTAAAATTTTCGTGATGGAAATAAAAATATCTATAATATAAAAATTGGAAATATTATGTTTTAAATATGTAATATATAAATTAATTAACTGGCCGGTGCAAAAAATAAAAGAAAAACAATGATAATGATGAAATTTGTAGCTTAATTAGTGTTTTCTTCTCGGACTTGATTACTTGTTAGAGATTTATAAGCTGACCCATAAAAGAAAATTAAAATTTGTTATAGGGCGCTTGAGATTTGTTTTCGTATTGTTTAAAGTTAAGATTTGTTTGATAAAATTAATTATATGTATATTTACTAAATCATTGGATTAAGTCTAATATATTTTTTTATACCCATGAAATTCTATAAATCTAATGGCTAAGAGTTAAATGAATGGAGAAGGGGATTATATGGAGACAAAAACCCTCTTTTATTTTTATTTGTTCTCTATTTTTTTTATTAAAAAAAAAAAGAAAAACGAAAAAGTGAATATATATATTCTTCCTTTCTATTCCCCACTTATGAGTTGATTTTTGTTTACAATTTGATTTAAATTGTAAAACATTTCAATTTGTGATAGAGAGAAGATAATATTATTGCTATTTTAATAACAGTATTATGGAGTTATTTGTATTATTTTTTTAATATTATTTTAACATTGAAATATAGTCTAATAAATACGTGTTATATTAAACTAATAATTAGGTTGAGAATCAATTTTTGTTTTCGTATATATCTATATTATTATATATATAAAAGTCAATCATGGAAGAAGTCATAAAAAGATGACACATCATCAATTTTTTAAAATAATATTCTCTCATTTTTTAAATTAATTTTTATTTAATTTTAATAATTTTTATAAAATATAAAATTTAATATTTATTATATTGCGACTATTAATCTTCTATTAAACAACTACACATTAATACAATTTTATAATATTACTTATCTATTAATATAATTAAATATTACTGATTATTTTATATATTTTTTAAGAAATTTAAAAAGTTAAAAATATATATGATTCCTAATATTCTTAATAAATAAATAAATAAATTTATAATAATAATTAATTTATATATTTTTAAAAATTAAAAAATAAATAATAAAATATACAATTTTTTATAAATAATAATTAATTATACATTAATATAATTTAATAATATATTTATATTTTTTATAAATTTTATATGTTAAAAATATATAAATTAATTATAAATTAAATAATTTATTTATAATAATTAATTTATATAATTTATACATTTAAAAAATTAATTAATAAAATATATAATTTTTAACATTCCTAATATATATATATATACACACATACATCATCATCAAATTTAAAAAAATGCTAACTCATATTTTTTTAATTTTAGTAATTTTTAAAATTTAAAATTTAATAACTAATAAATTATATTTGTGACTTTTAATCTTCTGTAAAGTAATTATATATTAATATAATTTAATAATATATTTATACTTTTTATAGAAATTTAAAAGTTAAAAAATATCAAACTCTTAATATTTATAATAAATTAGATATAAATTAAATAATTTATTTATAATAATAATTAATTTATATGTTTTAAAATTTAAAAAATTAAACAATAAAAATATATAATTTTTGACATTTCTAATCTATATTTGATATAAATATATATATATATATATGTGTGTGTGTGTGAGTCAAGGACAATAATAATATTATACAGTGCTATAAAATATATATATATATATGCATAATATTAAAAAAATAATATTTATTACATTAGTAAAATAATTTATCAATATATGAATATAAAAGATCATTTATTTAATAAAATATTAATAATATTTTTAAATTAAATTGTTAATTTATAAAGATTTCAAATTAACTTATGTTTAAGATTTTGTTGTTGATGTTGTTAATTTATAAAAATAAAAGTAATATATTTAATAAATTATTATTATTTAGGATTATTAATATATAAAAATAAAAAATTCATATATGTAATAAATTATTAATATACATTCCATAATTAAAAATATTAATATATAAATATCAAAAGTCATATATTTAATAAAATATTAATAAATATTTTTATTTAAACTATTAATATATTTAAAAATAAAAAATAATACATTTAATAAATTATTAATATATGAAAATAAAATATCATATATAAAAAAATTTATTGGTTAAAATTAAAAATAAATAAAAATAGATTATTATATAATATATATATACAATGAAAAAATATGATGCGTTATAGTTATTTATTTATTTATATTTTATTTATGTATTATAATTTATTATATAAAATTATTAATATATAAAAATAAAAAGTTAGATAATATTTTTATTTTATTTTTTATAACTATACTAATTATTAATTATATTAAATTTAAAATATAATAATTAAAATTATTGTCATGAAGATAAAATATTATATATTTAATAAATTATTAATTTATAAATATAAAATATTATATGTATAATAAATTTTTATAATATAATAAAAATTATTACATCGCATCGTGCTGCCACGAGACTAATTAATATATAAAACAATTCAAAAATACAATTTCTAAGTTACTTGCAGAATCGACATCAATGAATATAAAAAGACGTGTGAAACTGAAAAATACAAACAGATATTTGGAAGATACAAGCCGATAAACAAAATTTTAATTAGTTTTTTTTCATCCTGGAAGTTGCATGCACACGGATTTACGTATATGAAAGTCGCAAAAGAGTTCTCAAAACTTTCAATTCCGTATGTTATAAAACTAATTTTTATTAAATTAGTGTCTTTTTTTTTGAATTTTAATTGAAATAAACAAATAATAAGAATATTTATAAATATCTAATATATAATCAGGCATTATTTTAATTTAGGAAAACAAAAGAAATTATAAGATGTATTTCATTGTGGCTTAACAAATTACTTCATGAGTAATGTTATCTTGTAGAAATCACAAAAATTAATCAATGATTTGTTCTTGAATAATTATTTCATTTTCAATATGTTGATTTTGATTGCTTCACTATTTGGGTCAATATACATAGATGGAGACTGGCAAGCAAAATATCTTATTATAAACTAATCTGAAGCTGTTTTTGTTTTTGTTCTTTTAATTAAATTATTGAACTCATAATAATTAAGAATATGCTAATCTTGTTAATAATTAAGCTAGTTTATCACCAAAATTAAATCGCTAATAATTTTTATAAGTTATCATAATAAAAATGAATTAACATTTAAGCTCCAACATTCATATATATTAATTCCCCTTTAGATATAGTTCTTAGGTTACTGTCTCTTTTTTTTTCAAATTATTTATGAGATTAAAATCATATTTATTCATCGATCTGTAAATAAAATGACTCATTTATTGGCTAAAGTCTCTTATTTTTTTAGATAAATAATATTTTTTTTCTTCATTAAAAAATACACAAAATAATATTTGTAGTGTTGAAAATTATGAAATTATGGTTGGACCGACAATCTTTAATTTGTAACCTTCTATTTTTTGTCATTTATTGAGTACTTATAACAATTCAAAAAGAGAGAAGCACTAAGCATGATGAAGGTGTGCTGCATATAGAAAATATTTCCATATACAAGGATACAAATGGTAGTGGAGAGGCAATGGATTAATTAGAACTAACACAAGCAAATGAAAATGATGGCTAGCAATGGATCAATTTAATCTTTATGTTACAATCTCACTTTATAGTAATTTTATAATATATAATATTAAAAAGTATAGTCTAAAATAAAAATAAAATATATTGTGGGAATTAATTTTTTAATTTTTCAACTTTGCTTTGGAAGTACGAAAGAATAATTTTAGTAGTGTGGAACAGAAGAAATTAAGTAAAAAAAAAAATTATGGCCTTTTTATAAGGACCCACTACATAGCACAAGACAGCTTTAGGCCACCACCTTATGTTTCTTTTATAGCCTTTTCCATGCCCAAGCAAAGAGTTTTTTTTTTGGATTCGTTTTTGGCTTTGGTATTTCTCTAAGCCAACTCCTTTATTTTTATTTTTATTTTTATTTTCAATATAATTATAATGATGATGATTTTTTTTCTTTTTTCCTTTTTATATTCTGGCCTTGTAGTGATCATAATGATCAAAGATGATCATATCTATATCTTGTTGTCCTGTGTTGTATGTCAATGTTTTTACTATTGCCTTAATTATAGGTATTAGCACTATATAATATATATATATATATATATACACGGAGAAAAAAAAGAAAATTAAAGAGAGAATTACAATATACTTTTTAATTTTTTTAAAATATTTTATATATTTTATATATTTTTAATATGTCAAATGTATATTCAATATATGTTTTTAAAAACTAAGTATATTTTTAATATATCTAAAATATACCTCTGAAAATGTATATTTTTAAAATTAAAAATTAAAAAATAGTATTTTTAAAATTAAAATTAAAAAGAGGTATTTTTGAAATTATTTTTATTTTTAGGGTATTTTTTAAAAAATCCCAAAATTAAAAAGTAATTATAAAAATAAAATATTTTTTTAATAAAGTGAAAAATTGGAAAATAATAATATGGGTTAGGGTTAGGGATTAGGTTAATGGATTCATCAAACCATAAATATTTTTTTTTGGGAATTTTATTCTTAATAATTGTAGTGAGACAAGGATAACATAGTTATAAATAATTATTTATCAAGCAAAAGATTAATAAATTTTAAATATATTGACATTTTAAATAGCTTTTTAAAAATCTTTTTTACTATATAGATTTCTTTTTGACATTTAATATATTTTGAAAAAGAAATTAAATTTTAATTTATTAATTAAAAAATATATTTACTGTTAAATTATATCTCATTATATTTTTTACTATAAAGTCTTAATTATATTATTTTAATATTGTTGCGGTAATAAATTAGAATGTAATAATAATAATAATATATTTCTAAAATTGGAAAGGAGTTGAAGTTGGATCTTGTCGCCAAAAATGTTGAAAAAACATTCACACGCTTTGTATGAAGGGTAAGGACTAGTCTTATTCCAGTCGTTGGGGGTGGAAAGGGGACGCATGGCTTACTTTGTAATTGCATGGGAAATGAAGAAAAAAAAAAGCTGAGTTTTTTTTTTAAATATATATAATATAATCGGGATTTTAATTAATTATAATTATAAATTAATTAAATAATAATATATTTTTCCTTAAAAAAATTTGAATCATAATATATTAAAAATTATAAAATTCATTTTAAAAAATTATAAGATATATTCTTTAAAGAAAATCATTATATATTATTATATAATTAATTTTTCATTGTACCTATTATATAATTTATGGTTTTTCAGAGAGAGATTGGCCCCCTATTCGTTTTTACTCTGTCCAAGTATAGAGAAAGGCCCATTCAGCCACCTCTTATTCTAGAAATTAGTTCAATAAATAAATTAATTATAGCTATAAATTAAACGAGCAGTTCTGATGGGTCATACACGTTAAATTGGGATTAATTTCCATTTCTACTTATTTTTTTATTTTAATAAAATATTTCAATTTTAAAGTCTTTTTATTAAAATTTCTGATTTTATTTTTTGGCCAGAAAATGTTTATATAGATAAAATATATGTTCTAACAGTAATATCAGGGTATTTTTGAATAATATAATTCTAAATTAAAATTAATCGAAAACTCAATTAATTAAAAAATACATAGGGGATGATTTTTTTTTATTTTTAGATAAATAACGCAAGTCTTAACAAAATAGTGCATCAAAAAAGATGATTTACATGCATCTAATTAATACTTAATCAACATAAATTGCCTTTAACTTTTTAATTTGCTAAGGTTTTAATGATTAGATCCACTTATCCTGGCCATCATTGCCCTTTTCCTCGTCCAAAAATATAGTGCAATGCATAAACAAAAATTTACATGGAAAAAAAAAACAAATTTTATTTTTTTATTTTCATTGTTTGATTTCATCTGCTACTATTATAATGAAGTTTTCAATTAATTGTCTATTTAATAATTAATTCTCTCTTTGTCTCTGATCACTATATATGTATTTAATGAATCAATAACATCCTAATCAGGGGAAAAAAGTATACATTTTAAATTATTGTTTGTCAATATTTACTTTAGTTGATTTCATTGTAATTGTGGCAAATGATTATTTAATGTTTCGTGTCCTTTATGAGGTAATTAAGCCTAACTAATCCAAGTTTTTCAGAGTCCCGACAAACTAAAAAGTAATATAATGTAGCAAATCAAAAACAAAAGCAATATATACGTTGAAAAGAATATTGTTGATGACAAGTGAAATTCATAAAAAAAAAAAAAAAAAAAAAAAGCTCGGGCATGGATTTCACTGTTGTTGACTTGTCTACCTACAAAACTAAAAAAAAAATCAAATTTATGTGAATAAATTTCTAAATAAGAGCTCACTGCAGATAAATGTGAAAATAATGAAAAAATAAAATGTCTTATTTGTGAAGTTTATCTTTATTTATATCCCTAAAGTATCAAAATTATACGATGATTACGTTAGAAATTTATCTATCGAGTTTAAAAAGTTTGATTTATACAAAATACGCTATGATGGCTTGATATCTTAGTCTTAGAAAATCACGATGATTCAGACCTAGCTATTAGTTGCTGGTTCCAAGATCTCAATTCGCTTATGGGACATCGGACGAACTTAGAGATATATCTCAATTATTAATATTAATATTAATAGATATATAGATACTATTAAGCATGCTCATTTATACTTTAATTGGACAGATGTGGTAATAATAATTACACTGTTGTTAGTTTATTTTTTTATTGAATTATTAGAAAAAAGAATTTTAGCATAATCGTGAATATTGTCGTTGCGTGATTTGATATTATGGGTTTGAATTGTATAAATAGTCTCTTATAATTATAAGGAAAGGCTACATACAAAAATTCAAAAGTGCCCAAATCTTTTATGAGCTTCGCACACTAAAAAAAGGTTCTTGTACCAAACTATTTTATTGAATTATTGACTATGTAATGTAAAATCATCACTGTCACTAGCCATTTAAGGACGTTACAGAAAACTTTAAGCTTGTGTTTCAGGCTGTGCATGCATGGAAGGTGAGTACAAATTTTCTATTAGTATACTGTATGCATACACATGCCTGCCACATATCAAGCATGCATGCCATTATTTCCAAGAAAAGAAATGTAAATATTTATATTAGTATGGTTTCTCCTTCATTATATGAATTTCTACGAATGTTTTCGATATATATTGCTTCATATATATATACATCACATTTCCCACCTTACTTTGCCTCAATGAAATTAAATGCATGTGTACTGGGAAAAAATGGGTTTTTATAAATCTATAAATTAAGATATTTAAAGCAGTAACATATATATATATATATATATATATGATTGGTTGATGTCACAAAGTGATCCATAGCTATACATGTGTTATGTATATAAGCATAATGCAAATACATACAATTACAGAGTTGGTGCATACATATATAATACAAAGTGGTCGTAATCGAAGAGTGTCATTAAATCAAATCATATAATAATTGTAAGCCTGTGAAGTGTTGTTTTGCATCTAGAGGTTACAGTAGGTTAGTGAGCTTGTCATGCATGCCCTGTAAATCTTGGACTCTACTGTACCCCCACATTTGTGGCTCACATGGCCATGTATATATATCCCACTAAAAATACAATATTGCCAATTTTAAAAATATTAAAATAAAAATTCTTAACTACATTTGTTGGTTAAATCTTATTTATGGCAGTAGCTAGTGGTGTTTAGAGGAAGATTTTAAATAATGAATTAGGAAATTGCTTCATAATTGGATGTTTGTAAAATAAAATTGGATGCAATTAGAGTATACCACACTAAATTGATTACTATCATGAATAACTTTCAAAATTTCCAATATTAAGTAAATATTTCAATCAATTATATGTCTAGTGTGTTTAATAATTTACAGTGGCAAATATACTATTAAACAAATGTTAATATTTTTTTTAAAGAAAAAGTGATTCAGCTATTGAAAATCATGATTTAGATGAATGAGATTCTGTGTTCAAAATCCATAATGATAATTAAGGCTTTCTATAAATTTGTTAGAAAAAACTCACAATATTATAAATTTATTAATCAAAAAAATATTTATAAATTTATCTGATATTTTTTACTAACTTATAAATTTACAAATTCCGCTATAATATATAAATTTTTTTATTAGTTTATTATATACATACTAATTTCTATAAATTTAAAACAATTATGAATTTCTTATTTGTTTTTGTAAAATGATAAAAAGAAACCCTTAATGCAAAATAATTTTTTAATTTTCTCTATTATCATAGTTGAACATAAAAGAACTAAACCAGCTGAAATAGAAATAATTATCATAGTCCTCGGTGACCAAATATTATATGTTTTTTTGTTTGATGAATAAAATGAATAATATATATATATATATATATATATTTAGTACAGATGATTGACTTAGAACGTCGCATTTTTGTGAAGTAGAAGGGCAGAAAGATACATTAAAGTCCCCACTCTCACCAGTAAGCAACAGCGTAGTTAAGGCTTTGAGCGTCTCTCTACTCCTTATTTCTCCAACCGGCAATGTTATTAGTACTGTCTTTCTCTATTTATATGCTCTATTTTTATTTTTTTTTAAAAATAACATTCAACAAAATAAAATACTAAAAATCCACCAGCCACATAAAACAATCACATGTACAATTAAATTATATAAAAAAAATCAAATCATTAAAGAATTTCTAGTTTGATAATAGTAAAAACAAATATTAAATTATAAGTTTTTCAATTAGAGTTTGATTATGCACCAATTTAGTATCACTATATGCATTTAAAAAAAAATCGATTCTGAGTTTAGTATCGATGGAAATATACATTTACTAGTAATAACATTACAATTATCTCAACAAATTATAAAAAATCCTGAGTTTTCTTAACCATCCAAAATGTAAAAAAAAAAAAGGGGTGCTATTAACTAAAAAAAATAATGGAAGAAAAAGAAAACATAAGTATTGAGAAGTGATCATTATTAAAGCATTGATAGTGTTGTTGGGTTCTACCTTTTTTTTTTTCCTTTATTAAAAGGTCCTTTCTTCCTATGTTCAGAGTTGAACAAATAGTCATTAGAAGTTAGGACAAAAAATAATGAAAACTTGAGGCCAGCAAAATAAGAAACCAATCTTCAACCATAAACCTTCGTCATATTTTTAAAATTTTTTATTTTTTTATTAGAAGTATTTTAGTTATTTTATTATAAATTAATAATAAATTTATTATAAACTATGTAAAATTTATAAACTCATTATAAACTAATAAAAATCTTATATTTTGATAAATATTTTATAAATTTTGATATTTTAATAAATATTTTATAAATATGATAAATTTAAAAATATTTTTAATTTTTTTTATATTTTTGTAACAATAAAAGTTATTGTGTTGGTCCTTTTGAATTATACTTGCTAACAAAATAGTGCTTGTTCCTGGAAATTTATTCTGGAGAAATTACGCCCCTTCTAGATTTTGTAAAATTTTTATATATTTTATTAAAGGGTCTTTATAAAAATATCAAAAACATAAAAAAAATATTTTTATTATATTTTTTAAAATATTTTTAGATTTATAAAAAATTATAATTTTTTTATATAAATACTAAATTTTATATAGTCTATTATGTCTTTATCATGAGTATATTTTATTATAAATTTAATATAAAATGCTCACATAAATATAATTTTTTTTAAAACGGTAAAGGGTGAAATTTTTTTTATTAAGAATAGAAAAATATATAATAAAAATATAATATGCTTATAATAAATACAATGTAAATTAAAATTTCAGATAAATTTGAAAATATTTTAAAATTTTGATAAATTTAATTTAATTTTTATTTTTATTTTTTCTAACAATTTTAGAAATTTTTTGTTCAAAGCCCAGCTTCATTCCATAGTAGCAAAGCCCATCAAAAACAGAACTCGCCCACATGTTTTCCAGAATCGATTTGTAATAAGTGAAAAAAATTTTAAAGATGTTTATTTTTTCAACAAAATTATTTTTCATTTTTTAATTTCAACGATACCCATCTCAAATATTTATATCTAAATAATCTAATACACGAAATGTATACAATAAATTTTAAAATTTATATATTGAAAAATTATAAAATGATTTTAAAAAAATATAAAATTTTACGTGAAATAATTTCCTCTAATATAAAAAACATATGTATTGTTTTGAATTTCAAGTTTGGTCTGAATTTGGGCTTGCATCAACAAAGTCAAACCCAACTATAAACATGTAGTTTTATCTTGTTGTTGGGCTTGTATGAAATTGGCCCATTTTGACCTGTACTTGTATTTACAGTTTTCTTCTCGACAGTGTGGCATATCCTGGTGTTGGTAGTATATTTTACATTTATGATATAAGAAAAAAATACTTACTATTTATTCTGTATATCAATGTATTGTTGATATCATTGCTATTTTTAGTTCAAATATGAATAAAAAGATTTGATTTTTAATTAATTAAAAAAAGGACAGTCTGGTGCACGAATGCTTCCACAATGAGCGAGATCAGTAGAAGGGTCGGACTCATTGGATATTTATACACGGTCTTCTCTTGCAATTAATTGTAAGAGATCATTTTCACAACTCAAATCCGTGATCTCAAATCACACGACGACAACACTTATCGTTGCCCCAAAGCCCTCCATCAAACTTTTCAGCTTTACTTTAGAATTGAAATGAAAGAAAGCAAAATCTAAGCCAAATCTGATTCTGATCCCTGTTAATTATTATAAACTACACTACCAAAATTGATTGAATCCATTTGGTCCACCACAAATAACTTGAAAGTAATTATTTTTTTCAAAATAAAAAGGGGAAATAAATAATTACAATTAGTGAAAGTGAAAGTCGTCCACTAGTTATGGTTCAGCTAATTCCAGCACAAAATTTATATTTAGTCCTTTGAAGATCTTTTGATGGGTAGACAAGGCTTCCTAAAAAGCTAATTTAATAAGAAAATATTTTAAGAAAAAGATATAATTGATTAAGACATCCATTTTTATTATTATTAAGAGGAAGAAAGAAGTGGAGAATTTGAAGTCAAAAACTCAACATGACAATGCAATTTTCTAATTTGTGTTAAAAAAAAAGAGAGAACTCTCTTAATGTCCCTTTCGCCAAGTAATATAAAGTCCTTTTTCATGTGTTGGATCCATATTTGCTGTGCTCACCGGCAAATATTTTATAACCATTCACAATTTTGGAAATATCAATTTATACATTTTTTTTCAAATATATATATATATATTTTAATTTTGATATATAAAAAAAGAAAATTAATTTTGAATTTATTATTTAAAAAATATACACTTATTATTAAGATGTGACATTTATGATCTTAAAATTTTTATACTTTATCTAAGGTTAAATTTATTAAAAAAATTAATTATATTAATTATTATAATCTGATTTTAAAACTCAACATTTATATTTAAAATTTTTATGATAAGATGTGTATAATTATCTGACAATCATTATAAAAATGTAAAATATTTCTTCAATTTATAAGATTAAACCACTATAAATTCGTAATCTCTTTTAGCATGATTGGGCGGATATGGTATGTATATTATATAAATATATATATATATATATATAAATATATTGTATCTACAATATTGATTCCTTCAACAAAAAATTAGAAATAGATTAATTCCACTTCTTATTTTAAATTTGAAGACTATTTTTGACTAAAATGATTGGCTCAATCAAACCCACCTTTGAACAACTCAAAATAACTCGATAAAAGTTACAATAAGTTAGATGTCGTTATTTTAAAAAAAATTATTTAGGAATGAAGTACTCCATTTCTTTTGAATTTATAAAAACATTTTTTTATTATATTAAATTATAATTCACTTGTTATTTTAATAAAAATAATTAATACATATTTAACCTTGTGTTATACTTATATTTAATGTTATTAAAAATATTTAATAAATATGTTTCATACTAGAATAGGAATATAATAATAAAATATATAGAAATTATGAAATTCCAACAATTATGAACTTGTTTTTTGCTTTGAAATTAAAAGGTAAAAAAAAATAATTAGAAGGTCAAAAGTGAAGAAGAGTAGACAAGCATAATTAATACATCTATCTTAATTTGATTGATTTCTAGTTTGTGTTGGATAGTTAATTGTTTATGTTTTAAAACAGCCTAAAACAGTGATTATGAATAATAAATAAATATTAAAATGTTACTTTCTACCATAATAGATTGATTTATTACATGCTCCCATTTTGGTTCTCAAAATTTCTATAATAATTAAAATTCATAAAAAAAATTATTTATATAAAGTCAAAGTTTCCATCATTTTAGTTTGCAATGATTTGCAGATTTATTAAATATTGCTGTACACATGTGTCCAACAAAAAGTGGTTGCATGCCAGCAGTTTTTTTTTTTCCAAGGAAAAATTTCCTTTCAATAATTATTTTAATTACAAAATAATAGAAATTTTGTATTCGAAGCAAAGACTTCTAAATAAAAGCCCTGTTTAATAGCTAATAGAAAATTGCCAATTACGATATCATCTTCACGTGTATTTAATTTTCATTTGCATGCTTATTCTTAGTATTTGCAGTCAATACAGCCAAAAAAAAATATTATATTTAAATAATATTAATAATTTTTTTTATAGAAATTCAGATGGTTGAGATAAATGGTTATCATATGTTACTTCTGATGTTATTGATTTATAATTATGATTTATTATTACTATTTAAGTTTCTAATTTTTTAATCAATAAGAATATAAAATTTATTTCTACATATAAAAGTTTACAATTGATTTTAACTTATTATAATAAAAGAATAATTTTAAACTGCCATCGCGAATCTGGTCAAAATTTAATTATTCATACCTTATAACAAATTTATCTAGTTTTATCTAGTTAAAAAAATAAACCATAGATGTTTGAATTTTTTTTTTGAAGTAAGATGTTTGAATTTTAAAAAACAAGTTAAAAATAATAAAAAAAAATCATGGCATGGGCTTGTAAAATCTTAGAATATTGCATTATATTATATTATATAATTACTCAAAGCTACCAATTTAGAGCTAAAATAAATAAATTATATTGTCAATTGGATTGAATTAAATTAGAATTGACTCAACAAACACTTAATCAAAGGCAGTTGCTTCGAATATTTACCCACAAAAATAACAAAAAAAATGCAATTATTAATATTTTACTATTATAATAAAACTTAAAAAAAGTTCTTTACAAAAAAAAGACGAAGTTGAAATCAGGAATCAAGTGAAGCATTGCAATTTGAGACATTTTTATTTTTCTTTCACGTGGATTCATGCAATTATCACTGCCGCAAGCCCACAGCGGCTACCGTATGATTATTGAGATTAATTAATAACTTCTTAATTTCAATTAAGTACTAGCATTCTTAAATTAATTGCTCTAGAAATTTTTTCATTTAATTGAATAAATAACAGAATTTACATAATAATTGATTAAAAATCAATAATCGCACCTTTTTTTTTCCTTTTCAATCTCTTTTTTTTTTAAATAAATCAAGTGTCTCAGTTCTCAAATATTTTCCTTCTCCACTGCCTCCATTCCGATTCGAACCGGGACGACTCGGTGATAACTCAGCCACCTTTTTTTTTGCCATCTCCATGCATTCTCCGGAGTTGTAATTAGTTACCCATTGACTCGCCTCAGTAACTCACTCAACCCAATTGAACCAATAATAATACTTAAAACATTTGAACCCAAAAAAAAACTAAAAAAGTCCCTATAACTCACCAATTTACCTCTTTGTACATGGTAAGTTGATGAGTAAAAATCAAACCCCATGAATCAGGGTAACTCGACCGAGTCGAATTAGGTAACGGTACTTTGAATTTAATGTCCTAACTCGGACTGAGTCGATCCCGGGTCATAATCTGAGTGTACTTTTTTTTCTTTTTTCTTTTTTTTTTAATAACAAAACCAACCAAATCCTCCTTACCAAATGGTTTTATCAGCAAATCCATGAAGCAATGGTCGAGCTTCCGTCCAAAAATCAAGCTTACTTCGAACTCCGACATGGCAATATCTCTGAAAATCTTCCAGATTCAATAACCGGGTCGAATTTCCGGACTCGGATCTCGAAATGTACCAAATCACTTCTTCAAATACTATTTCATCGCAAGGAATAGCTAAAGGTCCTTGATTAGTGAAGCCGTACTCTTCCTCGGCCTGTACCAAAAGTTTCTTGAAAACGGGATGGTTCAGGTACGTCGCCCGCACCACAAATCTCCTGCAACTGGTTCCTACACAGACTGCCACATGTCCGGCAGGAACATCGGACGGTATAGTAATGTTGGCAGACATGCGAGCCTTGTTTCGCCATCGCCGTAACATTTGTCGAAGCCTAACGATGTGGCGGATTTTGCTGCATTTTCCGATCCCAACTGACATTTTCTCGGAAAATTTAAACTCCGAAGGAAAATGAAAGAAAATCAAAAGTGTTGGTGTAGCTTCGGTTAATCGGTTCCCTTTGTTTGGCAAGCAATGAGAGGAAATTGAATTTTTCGGGGGAGACTGAAACGCAGAACGAGAAGGTTTATATAGAGGTTTGAATTACAAAATAGCCCTTGGCATTTAAAGAAATTACAAGGCTTTGTCTGCTGTTGTTGAAGCATTTCAAAGGCCTATATTTTTGGCATTTTATGGGATTTTTTAATTTTAATTTTATTTTTTTACATATGAATTTAATTTAATTAATATTATATTATATTATTATATATATTAATAATAATGTAACAACAGAACATATGATATGTGGATAAAATTAACAATGAAATCTAAATATTTATTGATGGTTTAGATATTTTTGAAATTTTATACCAAGATTTAATTTACTTTCAATACATTGCATGAAGCTAATGATTTGAAAACCTTATCATGTGAGAATGTTAAGTTTCTGAATAAAATCTCTAGCGATGAAATGAAATCATCTTATTTTAATTTTTTTATTGTACTACAATGCGGTGAAATTATTATTATAATTTTGTTTTTTTTTCTTTTTATATATATAGCTTATAGAGTAGAATATTTGGTCATTTTTAGAATTATTTTAACAGTTTTTGGTAGAAATTAAATAGAATTTATTTGGTTGCAAGAATTTGATAGTTTGAGGATGCATTACTTCTTATAGGTAATGCTAATTAATGGCTTTGGATCTAGTCGTCTCTAAATCATTATATGTGAACTTCTTTATTAATTTCTAATAAAATCAATCCTTGTAATTTTGTTTTGGGGAAAAAAGGCAATTCATAACGGTCTTTCAAATAGCTGAAATTTTGAGTAATTAATTTCTATATTGGTGAAAATAATTTGAAAAAATAGTATTTATTTATTTTTAATACATATTAAGAGAAAATTGATGTTTGAAAAATAGCTATTACCAAAATAATTTATATTATATGTTTAATAAAAAGATGAACTTGGTTCAATTTATAACATATCAATAGCCATCGAAATATATAGGGCTGAGTGAAAATCGATAAAATCAAATTTTATATACAATTAATGTTTAAAAAATGAGTTAGTGCATGGGAATCTTTCAATCTTGGTGCGGCAAAACTACTGCGCTCGTCTGCTTAACTTCTATACCTCTTCTCTAAGTAACAAATCATTATTTTTTAAACATAAATAAATAAATAAAATACTACATGAATCAAATTGATCATAATCAAAAATATTTTATACATTTATTACATTAGAGAAATGACCATTTTAATTTTATATTTATTGTGCAAGGTTATAATAGTTATTTATCTAATGTAATTAATGCATAAAATATTTTTTTATCCGAATCAATTTAATCTATTTAGCATTACTCTAAAAAAATAAGTATTCCTCCTGTTCCACAAAGGTTATTCACTATTATATTTTAGAATGTTCCAAAATAATTATCTATTTTTATTTATATAATGTATTTAATATTCTTTTCTTTTAATAAATTCACACTTTAAATAAAAAAATAATGATAGTTTAAACTATTTTTAAGGTAAAATAAATACATGAACAAGGATAAAAAAAAAGAAAATATAAAAATTATCAAAATATTAATTGTAATTTTTTAAAATTTATAGAAAAAAATAAATAATTTTTATGGGACAGAGAGAGTATTAGAAATCAGCGGTTATAATGATGTAATTAATTTAGCAATTTAGTATTGAGTCAAGCTAATTACTAGTAACATTAAGCCAAATGGCTAACAGTTATTTAGTGATGGAGTTGAATCATCTCAAATTTCGCCATTAAGATATTACTTTGATATTGACATATATTAAATTGTTTGGTTAGATTAACTTATAAATATATAATTAACGTAATGAATTGATCCCTTAATTTATTTTTATAAAATTCTTTAAGTAAATATGTCATTTTAAATTTAAAATTTATAAATTAATTTGATAGGGGGTAAATAATTTTTTTTTGTATTAAATATGGAGAAGAACACTGTATTTGAATTAAAGATTTAAATTGAAGTAACATAAGCGGTTAGGCATTAAGTTATAATTTGATGAATACAAGGGTAAATGCTTTTTATATTTTAAAAAATAAAAATCATTGATAAGGGTATTAAATATAATTATATATATGGAAACAAAAGCAGCCAATGGCAAAGGACAGGACCATATTGAGTATTGACCAGGAAGTCAGGTCAGGGTTAAAATCAAAGACTAAAGGCTAAAGCTGAGAAAAGAAATTAAAGAGAGAGTTCGAGCAAAGAAAGGATATGCTTTTAATTAAACGCACGAAGTGGAACTATGAAACTGGAAACCCACCACATGCTAAGTTCTTACAGGTGGTTCTTTTTATTGCCATTTTTTTTTAAAATATGTTTTTTTTTTAATTTTAAAAAAATAAAAAACCTATCTCTTATTTTAAAAAATAACCCATTTTTGTATTCTGTAATTTCTGACCATCAACCATGTGCAATGATACCCCATTTTCTCTTTAATTTAATGTTTCTCAAAACTAGCTTCCAAAATACCCTCTCCTAATCCCTATACTGCCCATATTTTTTTTAAAGCATCCTCGCTCAATCAAAAATTCACTTCTCTTTTCTTCATTTTTAATAATCCTTAAAATCATCAATTCTTGCACTTATTATTTTTTTTTTCTAAGTCTCCATCAAAATCAATCATTTTCATTACTCTTCTTCATTTATATTCTATACAATATCACTCATCAAAGGTTGCTCTTTTATTTTGTTATTTTATTTCAATTATTAAATATATCATACATTATTATTAATTACTTGTCTTTTTTTTTCGTATCCAAATTTGCTAAAAATAATTGGTAATGAAAACAAATTTCATATGGGCTCATTAATTTTAGAATTGAGAAATATAAACAATAACATATAACATTTGTTACATGCTCAAATTTTATATAAGAATTTAATTTAATTTAATTCTATTTTTTATATTTGAAAATTATAACTAATAGAATTTTGATTTTTGCTAGTCAATAAAAATAAGACATTTTGAAAGAAATGATGAAACTATATCTAGATTAAAAATTTTAGTATTAATCATTCAATTTATTTGATAAAATCCACTAACAAAAACACAAAATATTTGTATTTAAATTAAATATTTTTCATTATATATAAAGATAAAATAAAAACAAGGATGTTTTTATTATTTTTCATTGATTTTTAATAATAAAATCCAATTGAATTCTATTATTTTAAATACCCCACTTGTTACGATTTAAGGACCAAACCATTTATTTCTAATGTTCAATGTTTTAACCAAATCATACAAAAATCATTATTAAAATTAAGAAAATAAAATTGTTATTATTATTATTAGAGTTAAATGCATATATATAAAATTATGCTAAGACATTTTATTTTTTTCTTTTGTCTTCCTTTTTGTTCTTAATTTAAAACTTGATTTCTTTGTTTGTTTTGCTATTACCTCATTGAGACAAAAAATGTAGGAAGATTTGAGGAATATTTGCAGGATTTAGGGAAGCGTATTTTGGAAATAAAAAGCAAAAGTAAGGTTCTTTCTAAATTCTAACAAATAAAGCTAATATTTTCTTATTGATGACAGGTGGCTGTTATCTATTGGAATGTCCATAGCTTAAAAATATCGATTCTCAAGGGCTAAGAGAAGCTAGGTGTCTATGTGGCTGTGACACGTAATCAAAATGTAGAATTATGAACAGAGATAAGAGAATACCGTTAGCCCACGTCATTGATAGAGGTGACATGGCACCGTCCTTCAGCCTTGGAAGCCATGAGTGGAGCAGATTTATGTACTTTAGAGATACAATCAATAGTTCACTTATGATTACATCAATTTTTACATTTAATATAAAATATCTGAAGGTGAACATTTAATATAAAATATTAACATGCACCCCAAAACACAATTTAATACAGTTAAAAAAAACAATTTAATAATAAATATATATTTTTAGTAATAGATCCAACACTAAATTTTCCCCTATCATTAAATAGTAAAAACAAACATATATTAAATAGCAACTAATTTAAGAAATGAAACTCCAAAAATATCTCTAAGCAAAAATAAACTCAAATCAAGAGGAGGAATAGTGCCACGTCAATGAAATAAAAAAAATGAGAATTAAAAATTTAATTAATTAAAAAAACAAGATAACAGCTGAATTGACTTCATGATAAATAAGATAAATTTAAAAAAATTAATTTCAGCTAAAATAGTCCCATATAAAAAGATCTAAACACTATAACCTGTTTAGGAAAGGAAATCTTCAATCAGGAATTGCAAACGAGAAATACTATTAGAAAATTTTTAAAATATCATGATCCGACTCAATTGAGAGATTTTTTTAACAGAACAATTGAGAGATGATAAACAGAGGGCATAGATGTAAAAAAAAAGTATAAAATATAAATAAATAATGAATAAATACTATTTCGGTTTTTGGATGATGCAAAAATAAGAAATTGTGGAGCAATACTTTTGATAAAGAGCGTCCAGATTCGTAGCCGCTTAGTTGTCGCAGACCCACGGCTACTCGTCTCCTTCTTGTACGGGCAGTCATTCTTTTTTAATTTTTTTAAATTTTTATAGGCAATAAATAGTTAATTGACTATAAAAAAGGCCTGAGCTATATCACTCCCACAAGCGCTCCCGTAATTTACTTTTTAAAGATTTTTTTTGTGGGTGTGGCATATAAAAATTTTTAAAATTCACTTTAATTTATATCCTTAAAAAAAACTTTAATTTATATAATTTAATAATAATATATATATTTATTAAAATTTTTATATTATATTTTTTTATTAATATATATTTAAAAGTGTCAACTCGAAAAGCTAACTCCAAAATTTTTAGATGACACTCATCACTTCTTTTCAAATGTTAAAAGATAGTTGTTAGGGATTGAGAATCTATTTCTATATTAAAGTGTAATGTTCTTCTATTTTTTAATTATAAAATAACTCATATTTTATTATATTGTAGGGTAGTTTATCACTCTCCTACACAGTTGACACTTGACAAATATTATACAATAGTCATTAGTCGGGCCACCTAAGATTGTAGTCTTATATTTCAATGATTACTATCTGAACTACTAGATAAGATTAAGAGTATCTACTCTAATATCATGTTAAAATTTTTATATTATATTTTTCATATTAATATAGATTTGTGAGTGGCAACCCTAAAAGTTAGCTGTCAGATATAAAAAAACTCATTTCTATATTAACTTGATTATGTTCTTATATTTTTTAGATGTGAGATCACCCACACTTTATTATATTACAAGGTAATTTATCATATTTTTTATATAATAAATTTAAAATTAATTATTTCTTTCCATACCAATTCTAAGAAAATTTGAATTTCAATAGAAAAATAAATTTCAAAAAATGATCTTAATTTTTTTATTATTGAGATAAAATCAAACTCGCAATTTTTTAATTCAGAATATAGTTTCAATATTATTGAATAAAAAATGATTAATATATTAAATTATTAATAAAAATAAAAAATAGTTCCATAAATTTCATTAATTTAGTAGGACACACATGGAAAGTTAAAAAAAAAAAAAGCTTGTTAATTAAAATAAAATGAATTAGAATGTGGAAAGAGGACGTGTGTAACAGAAAACTTTTGTTGGCAGTTTGCATAAATAAGTACGTGTTATTTGTTTATGGGAATCTCTCTTTATCCATTAAACTGCCGAGTTTAGTTATAACTTATATATATATATATATATATGTTTAGCTTTAATTAATTAATTAAGTTGGATTCAAAGCCGACCAATTTTTTTTTATCTTTAATTAACTAAATTACATTTAGTACCAGCTAGCTATTTCATAGCTGGCACATGCTAAGCCAGGTAATATAGAATTTAACAATTATTATATATTTTGTATTTTTTGAAAAAAATTAAAATTAAATTAGATTAATAATGTTTTTTTTTGGAATTTTATTTCACCAAACAGTTGGATTGTATAAGGAAAATTTTAGGAGAACGCCACGTAGCATATGTGTTATGTTTTTGGATTTGGCAATGGTTAAATACAGAGCAGTAGTGAAGATAATACAAACGTGAGGTTGTCTTTAAGTTAAAAGACTTTCAGAAAAAATTACAGAGTAATAGACAATGCATTTCCTTAATTAATATTCATCGTATATATAAGTTTGTTGATATCTTCACTTGTGTAAAATTAAAATTGATCTCACAAATATGACAAAATTACATATTCGTATACATATAATGTGATATATGAGATTGATCCAATGTGTAATTTTATTCACATAATAATGTGTATAAGTTAATTAATTGTTTAATTAAGGAATAACATCAAATACTAACAAAGTGACTCAGTATTAATCTATGGTGTTCTTCTTCCAACACAAATTCAGAAAATACAGTTTTATTCAATTTTGTCCAGCTGATAAATATTATATATATATATATAAATTGATTCTCATTATACGACGTCTGTGAAATTTGCTTGCGTTTTGGGCAGCATTTTGGATCGAGTTTAGTATAATTGACGTGTTAAGAAGTTGGCATTTCCATTTCTTTACAATTTTTTTTTATAATTTTTTTGCTTGCATATTTTGTTTTATGTCTATTTATTGTTTTTTTGTTAATTATTGTTTTATTTTGTCTTCATATAATATATAAAGTTTTTGGCCATACTTAATTAATGTTCTTTTTTATAAATTTACTGAGATAATTAACAAATATATAGGTGTGGATTATAGATTGGAAAATAATTCATTTTGTTTTATAATTACTTTAATTATCTGCTTAGTAATTTCACTAATGTTTGATAAAGAATAGTGATGTATGTATAATGTGTTTCCTTATTAATTTTAAGAAATTTCAAATTCAAACTTTGGCCGTTGGATAAATTATTAGAAAAATTGATTATTAAAAATATATTTTATAGATATATAAATATATATATAATAAATATAATTGATATATATTGGAAGAAAATAATGTGGGTATTTAGAAAATATATTAATTAGTATTTCATAATAAAATTGCCATGATTTTATTATAAAATGTATTCAGTTGTTATTTTTTGTGTTTATTATGTATTATTCTTTAAAAAATAATATTCTATTTTTAATAAAAAAAATTAATAACAATAGTTCACATATATGTCAAAATATTTTAAGATATTAAAAATTTAATAAAAAATTATAATCAAAACAGGGACCGCGACTAGGTAGTGATATATGTACTGTTATTTAATTAAGTGTTTTTTTAGAATAGTAATTTAATTAAGTTTAAAGGCCATATATATATATACACACACAAAAACTCCATAATTAGTTTTGAAAATTAACATTAATTGCGTATCTGCTACGGCAGTATTAATTCAAAAAGCTTCAAATAAAAACATCGAATTTTTTTTTTTTTGACAAAAACTAAAAAAAGTATGTACTTACTCTATCATGCTAATTTTTCATAAAAACCAAAAAAATCTAACATTTCCATGATTTAGATTACCCTGTCACATGATATGTTGAATGAATTATATTTTGCTTGTGCAAAAACAGAGATAAGGTGAAGTAAACTTGTCATCAAATTCATAGTAAATGTTAAATCTATTCATGATACATATGTTTTAAGTTGAGAGTATATTAATTATCAAATTTCTAAACGATAGTTTTCAATTATTAGACTGATAATAATTCAATACCCGTACTCAAGTGAAAAATTTTCAGTGTAAAATATAGGGGAAATTAGGAAAAACAAATTAAAAAAAAAGGAACGAAGTTAACACACAAAGTTAATTAGTGTAATCCTGTAATATAGCAATAGCATGAATTATAGTTTGCAATGTTTTGACAATCAAGAAAACAGCAAATGCTATTGTCTGAACATATTTGGATGATGAGCCAACAACGAATGTTGTAATTTTTTTTTTCTCAATAGACAGCAAGCATGCGGATGCAAAATCAAAATTTTACGTACTTTCTTTAAGATTTGCTAAATACAGCTAATTCTTATACTCAGCTTTTTTACATATTTATTAATTCTCAACTATTTATAAATACAAAAATGCTGGATAGATCAAGTTAATCCAGATCAAATGCATTTTATGTATTAATTATGTTGGAAAATGACTATTTTAACCTTAATTAATTTAGAATGAATGAGGTTATTAATATAATTAAATACTACAAAATTAATCTGAATGATATTATTAATGATTATTGAGCACTACATACAAATTAACGTGTAATCATAAATGAATTAATTTTATATTTATTAATATTTTTTATATAAAATACAAATTTTTGATAATATTTTTACAAAGTAAAATAGAATTGATAAATTATTAACTATTTTGTCAATATTCTACTGTTAAATACTTTTCCTTTTGTAAATTGTTAATAATATAAATTTTACTATGAGAAAAAATAATCAATCATATTTATTTGTAATTTGTATAAACGGCTCTTAAATTCAATAGTCCTCAGCTAGAATTTAAAAAATGTGATAACTTATAAAATTATAATAAAAAAATAAAAAAAAATATGAAATAGAATATTACATTATAAAATATATATATTGCACATTGTTTTTCTTCTTCTTATACATTATATCTGAAAAATATACATAGCTGAAAAATATATTTGAAAAATATATTATATAGTGCATTTATTTCAATTATACATTATATTTGAAAAATATATAAAAATAATACATATAATTTTAACTATAACTTAACATATTCACAATATATACATAATATATTCACAATATACATATTATATTATGTTGTTTTTAAGTAGTATATGTGTTCTCACTTAGAATTTAAAATATGAATTATATTTTCACTATATTTACAATATATTTAAAGAAGATATAAAGGCAATATATATATTTTTAATTAAAATTTAATATATTTACAATATATGTATAGCATATGCACAACATATTTAATATATATAAAAAATATATTAAAAATTGAAAAAAATGATGAAAATCTTATGGAAATGACATTATATTGTATTTTTGTAATTTCAAAAAAGTTTTTTAGCATTTCTGTAAATTTTTGAGATCTATATGTTTTATTTTTTATTTTTACTGTATTTTTGTAAAATTCCAAAAAAAATAAATTAATTAAATTTTTATATATATAACTTGCTTTTAATGAAAAATATTACAGTAGATATCATAATGGTCAAAATCTTAATATAAATATTATTAGAGATTGAATTTTTTTTTGTACTTTACATCTATTGCCTCATATGTTTAAATCAAGAGATGGAGAAAAAAATTATTTATATGGCTTTTATGTTTATAATTAACTTTTATTTCATACTTATATTTTGTTTTATTTCATATATTATTATATCATTGAATCAATATATAAATTATTTATAAACTAGACTTACTTAAAATATAAAATGAAATACTTGATAACCTAAATCGTTTATATATATATACATGTACATGCTTATATTATTTGATCATATTAGTTATACCAGTAACTTCATATATTTTCAAAAATTTTATTATTTATTGCTAGATTAAATAATGAACTTCAATTATCTTATTAAAATAAAATTAGGCTTAAAATTTTGATACAAGTACTGCTAATTTTCAGAATTTTAGATTTTACCAAAGCAAAACTATTAGAAATTTAACCTAGTAACATGAGATGTTTTATATTTAAAAAAAGATATATATATAAAATAAATTCAAATTTTAAAATTTGAAATATAATTTAGAAAGTAATAATGTTGATTTAAAAAAAATAAATGTGCAGTTTAGATAATGCATATTATGGATGAAGAATTTATAATTTCCAATATCATAAAAAGTATTTTTTTGGAAAAATATTTTTATTATATAGATAAGATATTCAATATTAAACTAATAAAATATAATTTATTATTGAGATGAAAATAAATATAAATAAACAAATTATTATTACTTTATTTTTTTAATATATTAGCATTAATTTTTTTTGTTGAAAAAATAAAATAGTTCTAGTTATTAATGACATCAAATTTTAAAAAATAAATTGTAAACTATAAAAAAAATTAGCATAGATAATAAGACAAGTAAAGCAAAACTAAAGGTAAATAAGTAAATTTGCATAGCATTTATATATTTAATTTGGTTCAATTTATTCATTTAATATTACTCTTATAAATACTATAATCAAACAATATCAAACCTAATTAATTAATTAATACTTCTATCCGTTTCTATCCGTTTCGCTGAAATCGTCATCTTTAATTCATGCATATCTATTAAAAAAATTATTAAATTCTCTAGATTTTAAATAAAATTATTTTAAATTTACTAAAATATTCTAATTTATTAATATTATACTCTCACTTTATTAATTAAATTATTAATAACAAAAGTATATAAAATAATAATTTAAGATGAATAATTTGTTTATAAAAATAATAATTTAAGTGAGACCAAGGAATTATAATACTGGTTAGAGTAATTACAACTTGTAACACACATTATACGTTAAAAGTAAGCAATTATCTTTATTACGTAACTAAAGTAGAAGATAGTACACATAAAAGTGCACTATACATACTATGTATGTATATGCACGTACGTACCAAAACCCTAACAGTCCAACAAAGAATCCAATCTTACGTAACAAAACTCCACTAATTAATTAAATATATGTGTTGTTCCCTTTTCATTATTGTTATTTTATTTTAATCAACAAATTAATAATATTCGTCTAAAATTGTTCTTCTTCTTTTAATTTCTTATATTATCATAGCTAGCATTCATATACCCAAAAATAATAATAATAGAGATTTAATTGAGAGATTTACAACTGTATAGAAATCCGTAATGACATAGAAGCCCATTACAGCTATTTATCCAACTCCAACGCCTCCATACTTTCTCATTCGCAGCACCACCTTCTTACTATCTTTGTTTTTTTTTAATAATAAAAGCAAAGATAAAGTTATGTTTTTTTATGACATTAATTATGAACAAAAAAAATCTAAAGTTTGAACTTATCATAATCTCTTGAACCAAAAAAAAACTTATTATTATTCTTACTATTATTCTTATTTTTTTTCATTGATATCGTAATTAAGATTATTCATTCAGTTAAAATTGAAAAAAAAAATTCAATATACATGTTAAATTATAAGAAAAATATTATGAATATTTTTTAGTTCAGAAATAAGCTGTCCCATGACCCATAATATTGTTAACCACAATAAATTTAAAAAAAAAAAAAGCCAAAGAAAAGATGTCTGAATTTTTTTGGAGACGACATTGGTAACGCATTGATCAGCAAAAGAAAAAAAAAGAAGGTTAAAAAGCTGCATTATAAAAAACACATATAATGGTAGCTGGCCCGGCATATAAAAATTAAACTTTGAAGTGCCATAAGAAAACTTTATTATACTCTCTTTTTCTTAATTATGGTATAATAAAAATATATTTAACATTTTTAAAAATAAGATTAAATATATTTAGAGAATATTATTATTATATCATTTTATTTGTATTATTATTTTTTTTAAAAAAAAAGGAGCCAATCTTTTGGGACCATGGTATTATTATTACTAATATTAATGAAAGATTATCGACCCATTGACGTGATTAAAAACACAATTATACAAATTAATGAACTATTTTTTTATTGTCGATAGTAAAGGGTGAGGGCGTGCTAATATATAGTAATAGACAAGCTAACTGACCTTAATTTGTTAGTTAAGATATTGAAGTCAATTTGCTCTTAATTAACTGCTAATAATCTTTCTTATAACAGTTTTATTTATTTATTTTTTTGTGTACATCGAATGATTGATAATGATTGGCAAGTTGCTTTCCTTATGATATTGTCAATAACTTTTATAAATTTTTTAAAGGACCCAATTATTGTATATATATATAGTCATATATATATATATTTTAAAAAGGTTCAAACACCCAGAAACATATTTTGGGGGGTTCGAACCCGCGACCTTCTCCTGGTGGATTGAGTCGCTAGTCCGCTGGACTAACCCAAGCGAGTTTTGAAGAAATATATATATATATATCGACATCCATGCAATTTAAGATGTGGATTGTTATATGTAGACCTAATTGGTATTTAATTATACTTGGAACTTAATTTCTATAATTAAATATATGGATTTAGAAGACCAACTCTATATTCCACTTTTATCCAACTTTATAATTTCTCTATTTAATTAATGCAACATTTAATTGATTAGGCTTATAATATGTTAAATTACTTCTAATACTCGTATATATTATACCTCTTTTAAAGGGTAATTAATGATAATCGTTATTCTGTAATTCAAACTTCTTGCATTAATGTGAAGCGAAGTTTATATATAAACATAAAACATGGGTTTTTTTTATACATATATATAAGTTCCTTGAAAACTTTTTTTTTTCCAAAATTTTAGACATGCAAAAAATGAAAAATTAAGAGATGTCATAAATTGGTCAAAATTGGGAGATGTGAACCAAACAAATTAAGATTATAATATGCCATTTTTTAATATAAACCTCTAAACCTAATAGTGCGTTTAGTTACATATAAATTTCAAAAAAATTAACTATATAATTGTGTTTGATCAATAATATTATATTTATTTATAAATAATTTATGTAAAATTAAATGCTGAGTCCACTAAACTTACAAATCAATTGATAAAATATTTTACTTAGAGAGGAGTAGGAAAAAATATTTTACTGAAAAAAAAATTAAAAGGTCTAAATGTCAAAAGATAATGATACTCTTATTTTAAGAGATGATAAAATAAAAAAGAAAAATTTATAACGATAATTTAGATATTGTTAAAATTTTTCTTATAAAATTGAATTGCAACTAAATAAATTAATATTTTTTTCAATTAATTTTTTAGTATTTTTTTACATCTTTCAAATATAGTAATATAATATTTTTCAGTAAAATATAATCCCAATAATATACCTTTGTAAAATATATTTTTAGCAATCATCAAATTTGTTAGTAATTTACCAAACACACTATAATAAAAGGTCAGTTATAAAAAATGTAATAAATTAACAATTTGTTTTTAGAGAAATAAAATTAATTCCTACCAAGAAGGAATTAGGAAAAAAATAAATTTAAAAAATAAAGAAAAAGGGTATTTAATTTAATTGTTATTTTACATATAAAATGTTGGTAAGAGAAGGTATATATATATATGAGCATGTTACTATAGCGGATTATACGGAGGAAATTTGTCATGATATTGCCTGTTTTGTAGTGAATAAAAAAGGGAAGCTCTCACATGGGAGTTGGATGCTACTCAGAATCATTCACCAACCTCTCCGTGTCCTATTAGTTTTCTTCTCCTATTCAACTTTCTCTTATATACTCTGTTAATTTTTTAATTTTTTTTTGTTAATCATCTTGTATTCTACAACACAGATATTACAGAACAAATTCATTAAGAGATACTTTTTTTTATCTTAATCATCAACTATCTTACAATCTAGATATTGCACAATAGAAATATTAAAGGTCAGGCGTTAATTCCCGATTTTTTAAAGTATTTCATATTTAAAACTCGAATTCAAAATAATAAGTTATGAGAGAATAAAAAAAAATTGCATGACAAGTTCATGAAGAGAGAAAACTTTTTATCTTGAATATCCACGATAGCCCTGGAAGGGATAAAAGAAACATCTTGTTCTAAATATCTACCATCTTACAATGTTATTATAACTCAGATGTTGAGGATTAAACCCTCATTTTCAGCTTTTAAAGGTATTATATATCTAAAATTCGAACACAAAGTCTATAATTTTGGAAAAGAATTCATATCTTTGCCTTTTTGAGAATTGTGTTTTTTTTTAATGTTATAAAATAGAAATTGATACACATAAAATTTTAATGCCTATTGTAAATATTTTTTTTCAAACAAATAAATAAATACACAAAAGGAGGGCCTCAAATAATATGGGGTGTTAAATGAAAGAAATCCCATACCTTATAATGTTGCTAAAAATGAAAGTAGTTCAATCTGCTGTATATATAGATCTGTTTGTTTGAAAATAAAATGTTTATATAAATGAGAAAAGCTGGAAATAGCAATAATAAGTACATGGGTGCAAATGGAATGTACTTGTTTTTGGCACAACATATCCCAAATCTTCAATAAAAATGATTGACAAACAAACCCTAATTTGATGCTCCTCTCCTATATCAGATTGCCAAAATCTCTGGTTATCAGAGGCCTTAGCTTCTTGACATGTGTCTCAATATAGCTTCTGTGGATTTTTTTACAGAGTTTTTGGCCAATCTAAAGATAATGGAGAATTACCCAAACCTTCGCTTTTCAGTACCGTCCAAATTTTGTTTGATCATGACCATTCAGCTGCGCCTGCTTGCAAGTTAGGCCACTCACCATTTTCTTTTCATTTTTTCCACCAAAACCAACTCTAAGCTTAAATATATACATATATATATATATATATATTAAATAAATAAGCAATTTGGTTTAGAGAATTATGCGTATCTACACTTTTTTTTATAGTTCATCTCTATAGAATATGGACTTTATAATAGCAAATTTCCCTAAGAGCATCTTTCTTTTCTTTTTTTTTTTTTTAGGAAGGAAAGATCGAAGTTTTCCTTTGTAAAATACTTAATATCGGCAAAAGAAAATTGATTATGGGCCAACAATTAAAGAAAATATGCATTTATCAATAAATTGCGTCTCCAAATGCATTTACCTATATATTTTTTCGACTAATTCCATTTTCTCTCTATTTTCCATCCATCTTACCAAAAATAGGTATTTCTTTTTGGATTTTCAACGGATGCCTCAGAATGATTTTTCATGATTCTGTAATTTGATTAGTTTCATTAATTTTATTAATTAATTACTAATTTTTTTTAAAGAATATTGGAGAGATAGGATTTTAATATGATGAGTTTGATACTAATGCTCATTTTAGTGTAGGACCAAGGGCCCATAATAGAAGATGTTAAAAAATAAAAATCAGTTCTCATTCAATTCCCTACTTAAAGGCTGCAGGTTGATGCGTAAATCAATGCCTCAAATTGATGATAATCTCCCATCAATTAGCTGCAGTGTTATTTCAACATTTCGTTGGCATGGAATAGGGCTTTGATGTGATATAATGCTTAAAAGAGTTTATCAATGTTACATAAAAGGATTCTGATAGGTACTGAGACCATGCTACAATAAAAGGTGGTCTAACATGTAAGCAATGCATACTTGTTTAAAAAGACAATCCAAGACAAAAGGCATTAAGCCATCATATCTACCACTTGGATATTCCACAATGTTGAATTTAGCATGGTTACACTTACAGTCTTAACTACCTGTATAAACATGGCAACCGAACAATTATGACCTTGATCAGGATGACTCAGAAATCCATGATCGACCGACAAAATACAGATTGTATAATTTTCATCACATGGAAGTGCTGAAAAAACTAGCATGAACAAAAAGTGTACAAAAAAAATCAGAAATCCAAACAAGGACTTCAATGATCTTCTGCCTTTCTGTGTTTCGACTTTTTAATCGCACAGTTTTTCAAGGAATATGTGTCAGCACCTGCATCATGGTCTTGCACTTCTATTTCTCCGTCTGGCTGCCTTCTCTTCTTGTTACCACTACAAATCAATGGAAAATTTAACATCTCAAAGTTTAAACCTGCAAATGTAAGAACAGCTTTGTTAGCAGCAAGTTTAGTTGCAAAACCTGTCAGTTGTAACATTTTTTGTATCTCCATCCAACCAACTAATGCTTCCAGTATGAGTTGGAATCAAAGATCCAGAAATGTGCAATATTTCCTCATCCAAACTGCAAAGATTAATAAATCTCATCATCAAAATATTCAAGTTCTTTATCAACCAAATTGACTAAATAAGCTAAAAGCAAACGAGCCCCCAGCTGTCAAAATGTTCAGAGTATAGTCATTTTAACTACAGTATCTCCACCATGAATAGCACTGAAGTTGTAAGTCCCCATTCCAGACAACATCTCATCACACCACATCTCACCCCTCCAAAAAGGAAATAAATCATAAAATATTTGTTCAAGCCTTCAGATGCAAAATCAAGTCTATATGACTCAAATCTGAAGCTCCAACATAGTAAAGCAAACTTGATTAACTAGCAAAATGCATCTCAACACTTACTAGGTTATATCAGCAATGACAGAGAAATATCAAATGTGGCAGGAGAGGATTAACATTCTATAAACTAGACTAAGGGCATGACCAAACTGCACATATTTAATCTCAAACCGTCAAAAACTCTACAATGAAAGCAGGATGGTGATTATGCCTATTGACACAGTCCTTTAGCTACCTCTTGCAGTTCTAGCAAAGAAAAAATAACCAAAAACTATTGTATATATACACATCTATTATAGCATAAATACAGCAAAGCTCGAATGCCTTGATCAGCCCCTGGGCACATTCTGTATGCCCACCCACCATCAATTCAATTTCTAAAACTAATTGACCCATCTCTCATCCCACAATCACATCTTGGAAACTTCATGCAAGTTGACCTTTACCATAATATTTTCCTGAGCATCGAGGAACTATGAGACAACATGAGAGATCTAAAGAACCAGTGAATAATTCAGAACATCTTTTTCACAGCATGAACATCTGATTTTGATTCATCTTTGTACTTCTTTATGTGAGAAATTCATAGTTAGGAGATTATACTAATTTCAATTTGAAAGGTGCTAAGGATCCAAAATTTCATATAATTCATGCCACTACACAGTTAAAACTCGTAATTATAACAAACACAATAATAAGTCACCTCTTGACTATAAAGCGTATCACAGTCCCAACCTTTATCACGTGTCGCTTGTAGGCTCTGCTAACATATAAGCCCTCACCATGTTTCTATAACAAACAATACAAGTCAAGTGAGGAAACAAACTAACAATATCAACTCTCAAGCTGCATTCTGAAAAGGAAAGTAAATAAAAAGAAAAGCTTCAGAGTAAGAGCAAGTTAAGATAACTACACTTTTATATCTAAATTCATCAAGAATGTCTTCATCTGTTATTACAGCAGATGCAAATCCAAGAACAATAACATGAATAGATTCTCGCGTAAGTTTCATCACTTTTCCTTCTGGAAGTGATAGAAAACAATTGTTAAGTTCAAAAAAATAAGGCCATAATGAACCATTTGCAGTAACACTGAACAGAAGCCCTTCCTACATCTATAATTCATAATTTCTACTAGTAATAGCAGGAAAAATAAGACCCTTCACAAATCTCAAAAGAAATGTAGCTTTTGCTAGTTGGTTAATAAGGATAGCTATAGCAACTGAAAATGGAAAAACAATTAAATATTGAATTCAGAGTACCTAAAAGCATATCTGGCTTTGGGGAGAAAAGTAACAGGTTAGCCTTTAGTCTCACACCACAATATGGGTGAACTTGAGAGAGAATTCTAGCATGTTTATTTGGAGAGCTGACATCATAAGCCAATACAGCACCATCAAAACTTTCATTGAACCTGTAAGAAAATCCGCAATGAAGAAAATAAAAAAAAAACACAGTTGCACAAACTAATTTATTACAGTACAAAACAGCTTTTGATATATTCAGCAATAGATCAAGCTAAATGAGTTTCGATAGTCAAGATGGAACATAAAATAGTTTATTTTTACTAACTCGTGTTATTATGCTTCCTTTTTCGATCTTTAGCTTCTTTCAATGAAATGAAGCTAGTAAATCAGGAATCTGGCATATGGCTTTTAACCAATTTGATTAATATACGCTAAAAAAGGCCAAAACCAGCAACTTAAGGCAACTGAAGAAACGAAAAAAGCAAAAGACAAAGAAACGAACTTGAATAGCAAGGAGCTGATCTCACGGAGTATCGCTTGAGGAACATTCTTGCTATCTGATGGGTGAACATACACTACCAAATTAGCTTTCGATACGTTCAATCCCTCCATGTATAACCCAATCCAAGAAGATAAAAGTCTTGGACTTCCGAAATTTGTAATGAGGGGCTCTTTCAGAGGCGGCAAAATAAACCTTAATAGTAGTTAGGGTTTTATCATTTCAATTCAATTGGTTTCAGTTAACCAGTAACCAAACAACTCTGCTGCCCTACCGCTATGCTCTTTTATTGGGCCATTAAGCTACAGATTGGACTCTACGTTAAATTTTAGACCCATTTATTTTAGGCTAATGAGGCCCAATTAATATTTGACTTTAATCGTGCGAACGACGTCGTTAGTTTGAGAAGAAGTCCTTCCTAATTTCGACAAGTGCAATTGTGCGGAGGTACTTTTCATGAAAGTTTCGGTAATTGCACGACCCGTCGTTCCACATTGGAAGATCTTGCGTCAATCCTTTTGCAATGACTTGTCGTTCGAATGGAAGTAAGAATGAAATTGAGGAGGAAAGACACCAATACACAACACACATCACGACCTGTCGTCCTATTTCTTTCTTTACTCGTAAAATCTTTTTTTTTTAATTTCCCTTTCAATTGTTATATTTTCCTTCATTCACATATCATAGTTCATATTTCTTTTTTACAAAATTCAATGTATTTTTAATTAATTAACCTTTATTATAACTACAATAATTATAATTATTATAAAATCAATGATTAATTATAATGTTCAAAAATTATACATGGAAATATTCTGTGTAGAACATCGTTGGAAATAATAATATATACTTTAACCATACAGCAATTTTATCTGTTATTTCCAGAGCTGCAAATTTATGTCTTAAAGTTAGTAGTTTGTAATTTGATTAGCAAAAGATCTGAAAGATATTATCACAGTGTTTTTTACAAAAAGATCTAAAATGATATTTAAAAAAATACTAATAATTATAATTAGAATCAACTAGTTATAATTTTAGTTTATTTTATTTTAGTTATGATTAAAAAAGGTCCACAGTGTTTTTGCTTTGAAATATTTTAGAGGCTTTATTTCTTAAAAAGTCATTGTCATTTTGTAGTGTTATATATATATATAAACTAATATGAATTTATATATATATATAAACTAATATGAATTTATAAATATTTAAAATTTTAAATATTCATGTGTTAATTTTAAATATAACACAGCCAAAAAATAAAATAAAAAACACCTCGATTAATATACTGAGGCAACATGCGAAAGGAAAGGCCCTTTTGCTATCCCCTTTATTCATGACTCATTACAGGAGCTCTTTAAAGCTGTTCGCTGCTTTTAAATAATGGAAAATAATAATAATAATAATAATAATAATGGTCGGTCCACAAAGATCTGACAGGAAAAAGAGAGATTAGTCCGGAGCAATTAATATATAAAAAAAATAATGAAGTTGGTTATCAATTTGGTGGTGGAAATTGAAAAAGAAAATAAATTCAAGGATTAAAAATGAAATTAAAGAAAGACAAAATGGAGTTCACTCTTCAGAAGATTCTGAAGCAAATGTCTCCTCACACCCCTACAATTGATACTGCTTCCATGTTCCCCTTATACCACGCCTCTTCTTAGCTCTTTTCATTCTCATCAATTATATATATTTTTTACTGTGGACCCCCATTTTTTTTTTGACTTTTCACTGTATTTTTGTTCTTCTTCTTTTCATTTTTGTACGAAATTCTTGTAATAATTGTATACAATATATAAGATCTAGTAAGAATGGAGGACAAGGTCAATTTTATTGTTTGTAGTTGCGGTGGTGTTTTTATTTTTAATCCTAATGGAAAGCTGAAATATTCTCCATAACAATCTCAATCATTTGTTTGTTGTCTAAAGTTTATACAACACCTAGCTACCTCTCAACACTTTTGTGTCTGTTGGATGGATGATTATTAATTGCTCGTAATCCTTAATTTTCCCATCTATTCATGCTAATGTTAATCTCTAATTAATTTAATATTGTTTAAATCAATAGAATAATTCTTATTTCACACATATTGAAAAAAAGTTATTTTTGTTAAAAAAATATAAATTTATTAAAATAATAAATAAATTATAGTTAAAATTAAATAAAGAAAAAAAAAATAAGTGGGTTATAATTTGATAAGTATTCAAAACTTATTGAATATAGAGTAAAAATAATTGTTAAAATCTCATATTAATAAAATATAATAAATATGTATTTCTTGTAATGATTTTAACAATTCTAATTTCATGAGCTAGTTTTTAAGATTAAGAGGGTGTTTCTCAAAATTTAAAAGCTGGTCAAAACTGATTATAAGCAATTTTTAGATTATAATTTGTTTATTTAAGTGTTTCTGAAAACTTAAATAGTAGATTATAATATGATTTTAATCAGTTTTTTAAAAGTTGGGTTTTACTACTTTTTGTAAACACTTATTTTTTAAACAGTTTTGACCAAGTAAAAGACCATACTATCCATACCTAATCTTCAATATTTCAAATTTGCCCATCCTATACACTTTAGTTTCCATCAAAATTCTTTTATTTTTAGGATTCTAATTAATTTAGTAAAATTTATATGGTAGTTTTTATTTGTATAATTTATTGATAACACAAATATTATTATTATTATTATTAAATAAATTTTATTATTATTATTAAATAAATTTTATTATTATTATTATTATTAAATAAATTTTATTATTATTATTATTACTGCAAAATAAATTTTGAATTGACATTTAAAAAATTATTTTTATACAATAAATAAATTCAGGGACAGTTTGGTCATTTTGACAGTTTATGCAATTAAAAATTTATTATAAACTGATTTTACAGAAACACTTAACTGATTATAAACTGATTATCAGTTGATTATTAATTAGTTTACAGAAACGCTTAACTGTTTATTTTTAATCTGATTATAATCTAAAAATCACTTATTCACAATAAGCTGAAAAATTTCAGTTTTTAGAAACACCCTCTAAGTTAAATTAAGTATATTTTTTCAACACAATATCGGAGCCACAATCTAATATCTCAATATTAGGCCATCCATATATGTTCAATATTACAAATTTTATACTTTAAATCTTTCGCATGTACTCGAATCTGGACGTGAGGAAATATGTTAAGTATCTTATATTAATAAAATATAATAAATATATTTTTTTATAATGGCTTAGATAATTCTTATCTTATGAGCTGATTTTTAAAGTTAAATTAGGCTCAAGTTTATTTTTTGGACAGTAATCATCCAACGTGTATATAAAAGGCTAATTATGTGATTGATTAAACCGCCTTTCATGCGCTGAATTTTTTTTGTTTGGCCTTTGTATCTTGAAGGAGCTTCAAAACAGTATCAAACGTTGGCTGCAATATGATATAATTAGGATATCCTGTAATAGGGCTATTACCGTGCAATAACTTAATGCTATACCTACATTTGTATGCAAAAAAAAATGTTTATCCTTTTTTTTTTTTTGTATACAAAGAGAGTCCATTAACCAGGACTTAATATGAAACTCGGCGTTCATAACACACTACAAGACTGTTTATCTATTTTTTATGAAGAAATTATTATTCATTTCGACCATGAAACTTAGAGTCCAATAAGAGATATTATTTTTAATTTATTATTAAAAATAAAATAAATAATTACTTTTGAATTAAGATGATTAAGACAAATTTGTATAGAGCATATGATTGCGCGTTTTCTAAATTCAATTATGAGGAGCAAAATTAAACAATATGGAAGGCTAGAAAGAAAATAATGTAATGTAGGGAAGGCCCTACTTGTTTTACCTATTTATTGCACTATATATTATGCAATTAATTACACTATCAAATTAAGTGGATGTAGTTTTACCAAATTAAGTGGATGTAGCCATCCCATTGTTATGCATATTTAAAATTTATATTTCTGGTCAAGTCAAAATATTTAAAAAAAATTATATAATTGCTGGGAGCAGTGGATTGTGGATCCCATATTATATATTGTGGGGTCCATCCAATTTTCCTTTGTGGATTCTCTGATTTCCATTGATAATAGCTGTGATGTCACTTTGCTTTTAAGGAAAGATGAGTAGGACCACAATCAACGGTCGAGATTGAATTTTGATTGATCTTTGAAATTTTTATTGAACTTCGATTGTGGGATTTGTATTTTTTTTATACAAAATAAGTTTTTAAGAATAAATAAAAAATATATTTATAAAATATAAATAAAATATCTAATTTTAAATAATATAAAATATATACAAAAAATAAAATTAATAATTTTTTAAAAATTGTTTAATATAAATAATAAAAAATAATAATATATTATGAATAATTTAATTTTTAACTAAATATTTATTTTATTTATCATATATTAAAATTATATTAAATAACTGTTAATATAAAAAAAAAACTCTAATTTAATAATGATACTTTTTTATTTTAAAAAATATTTTTGTTCTGCAAACACAAAATATTTAAATAAAAAATAAATTTTAATAATAAAAAAATAAATTTTATTTAATTTTATTTTAAAAATAAAAAAATAAAAAAATAAAAATATATCATATTATAATATTTATATATTAGATAATTTAATATGATACTTTTAGTAAAGATGCTTAGAAGTCAAACATTAACGCTAGGATTTTAAAAAGAAGAAAGATTGTAGTATGAGATAAACGCGGCGAGCTGGTTCCCATTTTTAAAGGAAGATATATCCAGAGTTGACACGTGGCATAATATGAATAGTGTTTGGTTATAAGAATTAGCAATGTTTACCTAGGAATTATAAGTTGAGAAACTGAGAATACGGCGAGTTTAAGTCCCAAAGCTATGGAACAGAGTGCTACTACTACCGAGTAGAGAATAGAGAGTGGAGAGTCTTCAAAATTTCTAATCCCGCGTGCCACTCGATTTCAGCGTCAATTATGCACCGTCCGATGTTATCCCGCATCCACATAGTTTTCATTGCATCACGTGCCAAACCAGCTTCTATTCATTCGTTTACTAAATAAGGTTTTTTATTCTACTAATAAATAGAATCTGGCTGGGCAGGGAGGGTTATTTCATTACACACACACACAAAAGAAGAAGCATATATTTTAACCTAAAAATTAAAATTAAAATAAAATATATTCTCTCCTTTTCAAATTGACACACGTTATATTTTATAAATATTAAAAAATTAATTATTTTATTATAAATATAAATTCATATATATTTACTTTAATATGTGATATATGTAATAAATAACATTAGATATGAATATAATTAAAATTTATTATATTAACTAATTTATTAACATACTAAGTAAGTTATAGTTTTGAACAAATAAAAAATATATATTTATTAATTTGAAATGAAAAGAATACTAATTTATCATTTTATTTTTTATACAAGTAAATTTTTTATATTTAAATAAATAAAAAATAGTTAAAAATTACATCTATTTTGAACATAGTTTTAAAATGAATGTATTATATTATATTATATTTAATTGTTTAAAAATATTAAATTTTCTAAAATAAAATAATAAATATAAAATTTCTATAATATTTTTATTTCAGCCGCAAAAGTAATTACTGACAAATTGAAAAGTAGTTATATAACATTTAATTTTTTTTTAGCTCATCGTAGCAATCAAAATTGAAGCCTCTCATAAATAGTGATTTTTAAAAAAAATTATTTTTGAGACATGGGAACTCATATAAATGTTAATGTTACTGCAAATTTTAATAAATATGTGGTAATAATGTTAAGCTGCCTTTGGATAAGATAGTGATTAAAACAACTGTTTGAGAGTCCTACCAATAGTTTATGAAAAATAGCTGATTTTCCAATTATTTAAAAAATTGAGAGAATCCGAAGATAATATATATATATATATATATATGTATGTGTCTTTCTAATGACATTGACACTTATTGATGGTTTATTCTTAGGCCAACTTTCAAATTGAGAATGTACGTTGATCAGAATTTTTTTTTTGACAATGTACATCAAATAATCTTTAATTTTTTTTTTTAGTTTCTGTATAAAATTAGATGCCATGATGGTCAGATATATATTATGCGTATACTTGTTGGCTAAGTCCCTCCTTAATTTGATAAATCTAGATAATAATTAATTTTCTTACTTTTTTTTAAAATTTAACCTCTTCTTTTCAGTTAATTTTATTAATTAATGCATATTGTAAAAAAAATTCAAATAATTTGATGGTGGAGCCACCGGAGAAGACACTTACAATAAAAAGGGAGCAGCTGGCCTTTCTGTTTTGAAATTATATATATATATGTATATATATTATTAAAATTTTTAAAATACTTAATTGCTTCCCTTTAAATTTTTTAAAAAATATATGATATTTTTATTTTGTCATTGTTTATTAAAAGGTCTGACTTCATCCCTAAGTGGAATAATATTATTTTAACTATAATAAATTTAATATAATCTAAATTTAATTTTATAATATAAAATATACCAATAAATGATAGATTAACTTGTTGTTCTTGTAAAATATTTATAATTAAGTATACTATATGTCAATAAATTAAATAAATAATAAAAAATATGGTTAAATTTTAAGTAACAATTAATTAAAAATAAAATCTAAAACTAAAATTAAAACACAAAGTTTGATTAAAATAATTCTAACTTTCTTTAATAGCATAATTGTACAAGGTGAAACGAAAAGAGAAAAAAAAAATCGAATTGTATATAATATTATTTGGATTTTTTTTTTAAAAAAAAGAATCCATTCCTTGTAGAGTGTAGACTGGCTTGTCAGAAGATGAACCTCTTGTTGTGTAGCTCTTCGCTCTCAATCTAGAGTTTAGTCAAACATCAAAATCCACTGCTCCTTATTCTCTCGGGATATATGCCCTACACTACAATTTTTCTAATTAAAAAAAAACCTATAATTTGTTTGATATCAATAATAAATAATATAATAATAAAAAAATAATAAATAATAACAGCATCAATAGTTGCAAATTAATAATAATAATACAACAGTAAATGTGTATTGCCGTATTCTTCTAAAAAATACTCATATTCAATTATTCTTTTCATATCAATATTCAATGATATGATTAAGTCAATGAGTTTCATATTAATATTCTTTAAACAATAATAAATATTTTAATTTTTATTAAAATGTATTTTATTTTTATCAAAATTTATTATATTAATTTTCTAAGATGATTACTAAAAAATTACACATATAATAATATTATTGTATAAATTTAAATAAAAATAAAATATATTTTAATAAAAAAATTATTACTAGTTAGAAAATATTAATATGAGACACATTAATGTCTTTTAAATAAAAATAATAAAAGCAAAAATAACAAACAAATAGAGAGAAGTGCGTAATGCTTTTGCGCATGCAAATTGCAATATGTAATTTTAATTAATTAGTTAAAATTTAATTATTATATTACTATAAATCATGTCCATAACATGAGCCTTCTATTTTAGAAAATTTTCATCCTCATCTTTCCATTTATTCCCTTATAATATCATCAACTTTTTTTTTTTCCTGTTTTAGAACTCCATAATAATAATAATAACAACAACAGCAACAATAAATAATAATAAGGCTAAATACATATATAGCTCTCTGAACTTGTCTCATTTAGTCACTTTATCCCTTAAATTTTTAATTTAATCACGTAGTCTCATGAATTCGCATTTTTTTAACTTATAAATATAAATTTACTAAGTTACACCGAGTCGACAGATAAAATATTCAATATTTATTAATATAAGTATTTATTGATAAAAAAAATAATTATAAGGAATAAAATGATCAAAATAAAAATTTAAAGGGTAAAATAATTGAACCAGATAAATTTAAATGGTTACATATGTATTTAACATAATAATAATAATAATAATAATAATAATAATGATCTTATACTTGTAGCTAATTGTCATTTCACAAGCTATTATTCCACTTTAAACTTGACATCATTATTCCATATTTATAGCTTGAGTTTTTTTTTAGCTTACCTTTTAAAGCAAGGCTAATTTTAATTTCAATTCTTTTTTAAATTTATATAACCTCATAAAAGCATATATATTAAATTATATTTCATTTACTTATTTTTAGACATTCACAAAATAAAAGATTTAAACCTAAACCTATTATGATTGAAAAATTACAACTACAATGCCTATTCAGTTTTCATATTATTTTAAAAAAAATATAAAGTTGTTATTATATATATAATATTATAAGTTATACATGTAAATAATAAAAAAATAAAATAAAATTATAAAAAATAATGATAAATTAAATGACGCAGTACAATAAATTAATACTTTAAGAGTGTTGATGCAAGTAACATTTTGCTAGGGGTGTACACGGGCCGGGTCTGGCCGGGTTTGACCCCGGCCCGAAGCCCGGCCCGAAATTTTTCGGGCTGCAGTTTTGCAGCCCGTGGCCCGACCCGAAGCCCGGTCGGGCCGGGCCACTTCGGGCCTGGCCGGGTTCGGGCCGGCCCGATTTTTTTAAAATTTAAAAAAATAATTTTTTTTACAAATTTTAATAAAATTTACTTATAAATATTATTTTAAAAATTTATTATACTAAATTATATTTAATAATATATAAATTATTATATAATTTTTTATATATAATATTTTAAAAAAATAAATTATCAAAAAATAAATTTTAAAAAAATTAAAAAATATAAAAAAAATAAATATCTCGGGCCGGGTCGGGCCGGCCCGATATTTTTTATCCCAACCCGAGGCCCGACCTGAGCTGGGCTCGGGTTGAATTTTGAGACCCGTGGCCCGACCCTAGCATGGGTTCGGGCCGGCCCAACCCGGCCCGAAACCCTTCGGGCCGGGCCGGGTTGGTCGGGCCACGGGCCCAATGAACACCCCTACATTTTGCTCTATAGTTTTTTTTTTTTAAAAAATAATCCCTCAATTTTAGGTGGTGGGGAATTAATTAGCGAAAACGGCACTCAATTGGTGCGTGATCAAATTTGAAGCGTAATCACGAAACAACATGGGACCGAAGCTCAACCGATGAAGGAAATTACATAAAGAGTATCCACACAAATTACACAAAAATGTAATGTAATAAAACAGGAAAAGGCCAAAATGTGGAAAAACAAAAACGACACCGTCGTGAACTATGACACAATGGATAAGACAAGTGTCGTTCTACTTGGCGTCCGCCTTCCCAGCCGATTTGTCGTGAACTGCACGCGAGACTAATGGTCAAATTATAGCAGACTCAAAAGCACCAAAGAAACTCTCTCTCTCTCTCTTTTTTTCCTCAGCAGATCTTGACACCTTTCAAACGGCGATGACAACGGTACCCGCCAAAAATGTCCAATCCGTTTAACCCATTCGATCCTTAAATATCCGTATTCATCCCAAATTCATTATAAATATATAAAACAATGAACTCTAAAATATATATATTTTAATTTGTTTATAAAATAATTTTAATTATTTAATTATATAAAAAATTTAAAATATATTATAATAATTAAAAAAATTATAAATAAATAAAATATATAATAAATAAAAATAATATTTAAAAAATTTTAAAAAAATTATATAATTTACTTATTTAAATTCTATTGATAATATTTTATAAAAATTATATTAATTATTTATTTATTTATATTCAATTGATAATCTTTTATTTTAATTTTTAATTTATTTTTTTAAAAAAATATTTTTTATTTTTATATTTATTATAATTTTTATTTTTAATTATTTTAGTATTATTTTTATTTTTGAATTATTATTACATTTGGGCTCGAGATTTTTATCAAGATTGTAGAACTTTTGGACTATTTGCATGGTCGAATTACTTGGACTCATACGATATTGATGTGACTGCTTATATTTTAGCTAGTTATTTTAATTTTTATACTGAATGTAGCTACGTGAGATTTTACTATTTATTTTCTAAATAATATATGAGCCAATAATTTATATTAATAAATTTGATTTTACTTTTAAAAAAATGAATTTAATTTTACTTTCAAAAAAATACAAAAAAATAAAAAATAAAAATAATGGATATATTTATTTTTTACTGTACTATAAATAATAATTTTTGCTTCAATTTTAAATTATAGAATAAATTTTTATTAAAATATATTTTATTTTCATTACAGTAATTTTTATAATAAATTAATATAATAAGTTTTAGTGAAAATAAAATATATTTTAATAAAAATAAATTATATATTACTGTTTAGCATGTACCAAAATATAATCCAATAAAAAAAATAAAAGAAATCGCCATAATAGAGAGAGAAAGAGCTGGTGAAATTCTAAGCAAAAGCAAAAAGCACAAGATCGAGAAAAGCGAAAAAAGCCAAATGGAAAAAAGATAGAGCTACAGATAATATAGTGTGTATACATATAATTCTCCTGTAAATCCTCGTAATCCACGTGCTATAATGCGCCACCTGGACATTCTTTTCTTTTCTTACAAACTCAACTCAGCCACTCACCCACTCCCTCCGTTTTTTTTTTTCTCCTCTTCTTTGATCATCTCTCTCTGTAGTTTTTGTACGGTTTTCGTGTTCTAATAATTTTAAGGGTCTCTACTTTTTCGCTTAAAGTTTCATTTTTTATTGTTTTTTTGAAAGTTAATTTTTTTTGTTCAACTGTTTAAAGCTGCAACGAAATAGCTATATACAGAAAGAGTGTGCGTAGGATAGGAGCTTACACACTCTTTCTACTTTCAACTAAATACACATTTTTAGAGGCACCCATTTTATTTTATTTTTTTTGGGGTATTTGGTGATTTGAGTTTTGAGAGAGTACTGTAGAGAGTAGAGAGAATCGGAGTGGTGATGATGATGGTATATGGAGAAGAGGTTCCATGAAAGGTCTGTTTCTTTAGGGAGATAAAAACAAGTACTTGATAATAACTCAGGCGTATAGGTAGAGAAAAGAGAGAGAGAGTGAAAGGAGAGACCCCACTCCCATGCTTCGGTCCGCGTGCTTTGATGCAAAATGATGGGTTTTGGTTCTTGTTGTGTCAAAGGCCCACCTTAAAAAGATCTCTCTAGCTGCCTTTTTGCAGGTTTTGTTTCTTTGATTTTGGACTCCCTGAAGAGTAAGGCTTTCTCTTTTGTGTCCAATTGGAATTTGGTCTTTTTTGGGCGACCTTTAGATTCTCTCTTATGAGTTATGACATGCCTTCATCAATCACCCTTTCCCCTTTTAATCCTTCAGAGAATACTCCTGTCTGATTTCACGGAGTGGGCTTTCTTTTTTTTTTTTTTTTTCTTTTTGTTTTTGTTGTAATTTTGGGAGGCTTTGGGTTTTTTAGAGATGTGAAGATGGGGCTTTCTTCTGTTTTTGAGTAAAAGAGTGTATTGTATACACTCAAAGAGAAGCACACTATGATGGGTTCTGTTGAAGAAAAATTCAAAGCAGGTAGTGGCTTAGTTAACGGAACACAGACCAATCTACTCGAGGAAATGAAGTTGTTAAAAGAAATTCAGGACCATTCTGGTTTGTTGCATTTTCATTAAAATCCTCATTTTCCTTTTGTTTTCTAATAAGTTTGTCTTTTCTTTGATCATGGCTTGAAAATTTTCTGTTAAAGGTTCCATTTTTTTCTATGCCTACAAATTTCAATTAATGGCCCCCTTCGTCCATATATGTGTGCTTTCAAGATTGTGTCTTTTGTTTAGAGTTTATTGTCCTGCTTGATTTCAGGGGCTCGTAAGACTATAAACTCGGAGTTGTGGTACGCATGCGCTGGTCCACTTGTTTCTTTGCCTCAGGTTGGAAGTCTCGTGTATTATTTTCCTCAAGGACTTAGTGAACAGGTTTGCATTTATTTCGTTTTAACTCTTTAGCCTTCCTTGTAGGTTCCTTAATTTACAATTAATTCATAGTAGTTTTATAAATTGCAAGCGCATTATAAATTTTCAAGTTAAAACTGAAGTGGAAATTTGGTGGCTTGAAGTTAATCTGCATTTAGATATGGTATCAATGATCCTTTATGCTAAAGGCTGGAGCTAAATTTGCTTTTGTTGTTATACTCTGATATCCCACCATATTATTTTAAAATAACCTTTTGTAATCTCAGTTCATGATAAGGAATAAAATCTTGGAAAGATAGATAAAACCAATAATTAGATTTTTGACTATGGAATGTTAGAATTCTTTAACAACTACAAAAGTTAAATACCACCTTAATGTAGCAGGCTTTTTTTTTTTCAAAGAATCTATAAGTTGAAGATTTTTATTTTTTTGGCAGTTTGTTATTTTAATTGTTATCTTTAAGGTTGATTCGAATCTAGTTGTTGTTGGGAATTGATATTTCTCCTATAAGACTGGAGGCTGCTTCCCACGAAGCAACTTCAACTAAAACTACATGATGTTATTTCATATCAATATCTACTTGTTGATCTTTAATGTTACCTAAGCATACAATTACCTAAGAATCCAATGCCTTAAATCTGATTTCGAATTTAGTTGTTATTGTTTTCTGCTGGGGTAACTATGAGCTCTATCTCTGGGTTTCAATGGAAAATTGAAGTTGGGAAAAAAAATTCACTTTATTCTTGCTATCTTGAAGTTAGGCCTGTACCATTCTGATAAACGTGTAATATTTCTGCTAATTGAAAACCATGGGATGATTGATTTGTGATAAGTTATCTGTTTACTTGCTGCTGGTTTTTTTTATTATAATTAACTGAAGTAATGAACTTTATTTGCATGTATAGGTGGCAGTGTCCACAAAAAGAACAGCAACTTCGCAAATTCCTAACTACCCAAATCTTCCTTCTCAGCTGTTGTGCCAAGTTCACAATGTTACCCTACATGTATGGCAATTCTCTCCTTAATTGGCTTCTCCTTATGTGCACACTACTGTTATGTCTTATTAAAAGTTCAGTTATTATTGGATTTACCTTTTTTATCCTCTCTTCTTTTAGGCAGACAAAGATACAGATGAGATCTATGCCCAAATGAGTCTTCAACCAGTTAACTCTGTAAGCTTGACTACTATATAATTTATCTTTCTTGCCTTCACTCTCACATTCCTCATCCTGCCCAGAAGTAAGAAAAAGAGAGAGAAATTGTTGATAGAAAAAGAGAGAGAAATTTTTGATATAAAATCTTTCTAGTAATTTGTATACCACTCTGTAGGAAAAAGATGTCTTCCCCATACCAGTTTTGGGACTGAAGCCCAGCAAGCATCCCAGTGAATTTTTTTGTAAAACCTTAACTGCAAGTGATACAAGCACGCATGGGGGATTCTCAGTGCCTCGGAGGGCAGCAGAAAAGCTCTTTCCTCCATTAGTGAGCTTTGAACTAATCTAAACTCCTTTGTATATCGTGTTGAGATAAAGCCCTATTATATTCGACTTGATGGTTTAATTTATTCTTAGGATTACACAATGCAACCACCGACTCAAGAGCTTGTTGTCAGAGACTTACATGATAATACCTGGACATTTCGCCATATATACCGCGGTGAGAAAGCTTTTTTATTTCTATGCCTATTTCTTTAGTAGGTTAAATAGGATAATACATTGAGTTAGTGATGTGGGATTTTTGTAGAAATATTTTCTTCCTTTTATTTCATTAACTGCATTTGATTATTTGCCTGGAAATTTATCCTGCTTGTTTATTTTTATGCAGGACAGCCTAAACGGCACCTTCTTACAACTGGGTGGAGTTTATTTATTGGTTCAAAAAGACTTAAAGCGGGTGATTCTGTACTGTTTATCAGGTAACTTACATCCATCTCATGTCACTGAGTTAGTTTTCTTCCCCTGGGAGATGGCGGGGAAAAGAAGCATGAGATGCACTCTTTTTCTGTCTATCTGCCTAATCAATTTGTTTCTTTAAGCTATGAAGCATCATAACAGCTATTTTCTAGAAATAACTAAACTCATTAATTTTGTGTTTGTTCCATTTGTTTTTGGTAAATAAATTTCCATAGGAAGTCATTTTGACTTACAAGCAGCTTACCTATGCTGTTCACTCTCTCCTCTCTCTGAAAAACAACATTGCTTTCCAATTGAGTACCATATCATTTACAATATTTATCTGCTTGAATTTATTTTTTCCCTATTGTTACCAGGGATGAAAAGTCACAGTTATTGGTTGGTGTAAGGCGTGCTAATCGCCAGCAGACAACACTGCCATCATCAGTTCTTTCTGCTGATAGCATGCATATTGGTGTCCTTGCTGCTGCTGCTCATGCCGCTGCCAATCGGAGCCCATTCACCATTTTTTACAACCCAAGGTTGATTTGATTTGTACCATAAACAATTATACTTCTGCATCTTATTGTGTTTTCTGAATATAATGATCGCATTTCCATGAAACCAATCATAGGGCATGCCCCTCGGAGTTTGTCATTCCTTTAACAAAATACAGAAAAGCTGTATATGGGACTCAAGTTTCTGTTGGCATGAGGTTTGGAATGATGTTTGAGACAGAGGAGTCAGGGAAACGCAGGTAAATTTACCAGTTATTGTACCAATCACATCCTTGTTAGATAGCAATTGTGAATAACAATTTGCCAATAGCGAATAGAGGCCAACTGCAGCAAATTATTAATGCTTACTCTTGTACACCATAATGAATATAAAGTTCTTGGATATCTTTTATCTGACAATGGCTAGACACACTTAAAGTTACAACTACATCTGCTTAGTTGAACTTTGGAATTTGTTGGCCTTACAATGTAATAACAGTTTTTAGTTTTTATGTAGATATATGGGCACAATAGTTGGTATCAGTGACTTAGATCCACTAAGATGGCCTGGTTCTAAATGGCGAAATCTTCAGGTGAGAAGACTGCTGGTGGATCTGACTGTATCTTCTTCTTTTATCAATTTTCTATGTCATTAGTTCATAAATAGAAAATAGGGAACTGTCAGTTCTTTACTGATCAGCATTGAATTTATAATATATATTTTTTTGAACAGGTAGAGTGGGATGAGCCAGGGTGTTCTGATAAGCAGAATAGGGTTAGTTCATGGGAAATTGAGACTCCTGAAAGCCTCTTCATTTTTCCTTCTCTGACTTCAGGTCTAAAACGACCGTTGCATTCAGGAATTTTAGGTGTGTTCATCCTCTTTTCGTTTTCTATTGGAAAAATCTGTTGTACATTCATCATAATAGTCTTTTATTTTGCCAGGAGGAGAAACTGAATGGGGAAGCATGATAAAAAGACCCCTTATCTGGCTTCCTGAAAATGGAAATGGGAATTTTCCATATTCTCCAATTCCAAACCTGTGTTCTGAGCAACTTCTTAAGATGCTAATGAAACCTCAAGATGTCAAGTATCCTGGAATCTGCGAGGCTGCCCTACAAGAAGTCTCTGCTGCTAAGGGGGCTCCTTTAGATGATGTTAAAACTATGCAGGGATCAATCCATCAGTTTAACCAGCCAGTAGTTATGTCGGCAGAAAACCAAAATTATTCTCAGTTTTATCCCAACCAATCTGATGCTGTGAACTCATCTCCTTCAAAAACAAATATACCTGGGAAGTTGCGTCTTCCTTGCAATGTTGAAAATCAAACACCAGATGGAATTAGTACAGAAAAGTTAAACTCAGAACCTGAGAACTCTGCTGATCAGTTAAGCCAGTTAACATCAACGGGAGAATGCAATGAGGAAAAACCATCCTCAAGTCCTATAAATATGTTAAACTGTGGTAATATGGAGTTTCAAAATCAGAACCAGGCCCAGTTGCATGCTCAAACCAGTCTCTGGCCTGTACAACCACTGGTGGAGCCTTCTGTTCTTCACCCCCAGCAAATGAATATACCTCAAGTTGATTCTAATGGTCTAAATGGCTCACTTCCTTTCATAGACACTGATGAGTGGATTTCAAACCCCTCTTCTTGCATATCTCTCCCTGGGATATATGGATCAACAGAGCTTCTGTCAGTGTTCAGATTGCAAGAGCCGGCATCCTTGCTCCCTGAAGCAATTAATCCCTCTTTACCTTTACTGAATCAGGATTTGTGGGATCAACAGCTTAACAATTTAAGATTTTTATCCCCACAAAGCCAACTTATTCCTTTAGCCCAGCAAAAACCCAGTAGCCATAACTCGAGTGGAGCCAAAGATTTGTCAGATGAGAGTAAAGATCAAAGTGGGATTTATGGCTCTCTTAATGTTGATGTTGGTAATGGTGGAAGTGCTATAATTGATCCATCTGTCTCAAATACTATTTTGGACGAGTTCTGCACATCAAAGGATGCAGAATTCCAATATCCTTCAGATTGTTTGGTTGGTAACTTTAGCTCAAGCCAGGATGTTCAATCTCAGATTACATCAGCAAGCTTGGCAGACTCTCAAGCTTTCTCACAGCAAGACTTTCCAGACAGCTCAGGTGGTACCTCTTCACGCAATGCAGATTTTGATAAGGGCAATTACATGCAGAATAACTCATGGCAGCAAGCTTCTCAGCGAGTGAGAACGTATACAAAGGTATATTCATGTTGTGGGAGGGGTAGCGTTGGTTTTTTTAATGGAGCTTATGAACTACTCAATTTTATTTCTATCAAATAGCCTTTTTATCCATGAATATAATAACAAAAAAATCTAAACAAGTCCATAAAATTTGATATAACTTATCAAATAAAAACTATTTGATTTATTTTTTAAATTCAAATTTCTTGCTTGATTTGATGTAGCAATTGAGACATATTTCAACACTTCTCCTTGTATCATTTGCTGCAAACTTGAATTTCTTCTCTCATGACTTCAAATTTTGTTTATCAAATTTAAGCTCTAAGTTTATCAATGTTAAGCTCTTCCTTGGTGATTATAGTATTTCTCCTTGAACGTCCAAAATCTTCTATTTTTTTATGAAAATTTCAGCAGTTTAAGGACATGCTCTAGGTCTCTTTAATTTATTTTTATTTTATTGCAGTTTATAGACATGCTGGTCACCTTTATCATTTTTGTATTTCATTGCAGTTTATAGACATGTTGGTTGCTTGGTTATGTGTTTGTGGTCATAGTTATGATTATGGCTGTGGGTATGGTTGTAGAGACTTTGCAGGTTCTTTAAAGATCTTTTAAGCTCTGATACTATATTGGTTTTGTAATGGAGCTTATTAACTGCTTAATTTTATTTTTACGAAATATTCTTTTTATACTTGAATATATTAACAAAAAAATCTGAACAAATCCACAAAATTTGATAGAACATATCAAATAAAAACTATTTGATTTATTTTTTAAATTCAAATTTCTTGCTTGATCTTAGTTTGATTTTATACAGTAATTGAGACATATTTGAACATGTAGGAACCAGGGGGCTGGGAATGAAATGCTAATATAAAACCATGTGTAGATTATTAATGTGCAGTTCAGTATGATGCATATTTGCCAATCTATTTTAGCTCACATTCTTTTACTAGTGCATCATTGTCTACTAATCATGTGATATGCCTGCTTATATGCCCTTTTTAGCGGACCAAAGCATGGACTGAATGGTAAACATGTAACCAAAGTTCAGCAAGCATCCACTTCATGTTTATATAGTTGTGTGTTTATGATGGAAATGACAGTTCTAGTCACCAGTGAGTTGTCGTTCTTTTTTATTGTTGGTTTGGATTGTTGTAGGAAGCTGGAGTTTTTTAAGTTGTGTGCATGCTTGCTGAATGCAGTTGTGGGTATTTGCATCTATTTTTCTTACCGCATGGAATTTTGTAATCTCAGCTCAAGGTGATGAAATCATTTGTGGTTGATAGGTTCAAAAGGCTGGCTCGGTCGGAAGGTCAATTGATGTCTCAAGTTTTAAAAACTATGAAGAACTATGTTCTGCAATTGAGTGCATGTTTGGACTTGAAGGGCTGCTTAATAATCCAAGGGAGTCAGGGTGGAAGTTGGTGTATGTGGATTATGAGAATGATGTTCTACTTATTGGAGATGATCCATGGGAGTAAGTTTTATAATCCCATTTTGCTTGTATTCTAGTTTAATATAGTTAGAGCCAATTCTTCAAGCCTTTTTATTTTTTTTCTGTAGGGAGTTTGTTGGCTGCGTCCGCTGCATAAGGATACTGTCACCTTCAGAAGTTCAGCAGATGAGTGAGGAGGGAATGAAGCTTCTCAACAATGCCAACAACAATGGTCTTACTGCCCCCATAACAGAAGGAAGCCATGCTTGAGCTTTAACAATGTCTACCAAATTAGCTTTGTTCTACATGGTGAAGGCTGAGGTTGATGTCTTCTTCTTTGAAAGGTCTAATCTTGATCAATTACTAGTACCCACGTTGTTGATAGTGAGTGATATGGGCATTTGTTGGAATATAATTTCTGGGTTTTAGATGTATAAATATGAGTTGGCATTTGTTCATGTCATAACACTAATTTATGAGATGCAACTTTCTTATAGATGCTTCCAAGAAAGCATAACGTTTCTGTTTTAGAAATCACAAAGTCCTTACATTTACCATATGGAATGTGAACCAAAAATAGTCAAGAGTAATTTGCCTAATTGCGCTTTTTGAGTATTAATCAAGTAAATAAGCAGATGAAAATACTCGATGGTGCTTCATATTTCACAATTTTAATTAGATATCTAAAGCATACTTCTTAATATATGGGTAAGTTTCAAGTCAGTATGATATTTTATTGCAAATCACGTTAATATTTTCTTAGTCAAACGTTTTTTCTTGAGTTTTTAAGCATCACTATTTCGATAATCAATTTTAATTATCTGCCTGAAATATTATTGGGTGCATGACGATGCGGTCGCCTGAAAGTGATCGGACTTGCAACCTGTCAAACGTTTTTTCTAGAGTTTTTAAGCATCACAATTTCGATAATCAATTTTAATTATCTGCCTGAAATATTTTCGGGTGCATGCCGATGCGGTCGCCTGAAAGTGATTGGACTCGCAACCTGTCTTTAGTGAATTTGGGCCAACTAAAATTGTCCATTTATTTCTTAAAATTTAGAGCTACACGGTGATTTTTTCTAACAATTTCAATGATTGATATTTCTGATATAGTAAATGTGATCACACTGGCCAAAAAAAAAGTTCACACGCATATAAACATTGTTCAATTCGATGATTTTTTTTTACATACACAAGAAGCCCAATACACTAGGCTATAACAACTCTCCTCTCCTAGATGAAATTTGATAGAATTGTTTGATCATTTTAAAAATTAAAAAAATAAAAATAAAAATTAAATTTACTTAAAAATTAAAACTTTTAGTTTTAAAAATACCCATTTTTAATTTCAGCAATATCAACAACTCGACAGGCTCCAATATTAGTTGAGTTATTGGACGTAACAATTGGATCAACAGTGTTCCTCAACCTCATACAAGTACACCTTGTACAGGTGCATTTGAGCGCAGAAGTTGTTAACGATTTACAGCAATGCTGAAGTCACTTCAGCACAGATCATTTTCCTGAGAGAGTTTCAGTTAAGATCTCATGGTGATTTCTTTTGATTTCAGAAACATTTTCCTTCCTAAATATTCACTCCTATGAATACATAGTTGTCTTGTCTTAGCTTAAATGATAAATATATATGTAGATGTCCTACATATATTGCATCACATTCAGTGTATGATTCAAATAGTTGTCTTGTCCTAGCTTAAATGATAAATATATAAGTAGATGTCCTACATAAATTGCATCACATTCAGTATATGTTTCAACGTTTAGAGTCTAAAAGAACACTAGCAATGGATTTCTTCAGAATTCCTAAAACTTCAACCACTCCATTGCCCTACTGTAAGTTGTTTAGTACTTTGATTCAAAATTTTCCAAGTGGAAGATAAAAAAAAGAGTGACAGGCTTGAGTGCTCAAAGAAACCCAGTTACTCGCAGTTCAAAAGATTCAAGAATAAACTATATTTTTTTCCCATTTCCTAACCTTTCTTTACTTTGGCTTGGACAACTAAAATCTCCTAAAGTACATGATAAAAGATTGAAACTTTCAAATTACAGAACAGATATATCATCTTCTAATGCTGGTTTGCCGCTGAGAAAAGAAACAATTGATGTTCTTATTGCACCTTGTAACAAATCTCATGACAATGTTTTAGTGCAATCAACTGGCACAAATTTTCTGTGAGAAAAGAAAATCCTAGAAATGCGAGTGATAACTTACCTCTTTTTCAGCTTCCTGTGAATTCCCTATTCATCACACTCTTGCTGGTTTTTGCAAGACTGCAGACAAGTAAATCTCAGATTTGCCTGAGCCAACTATATCTACCTTTTCTCCCACAACCCATTTTAGCTTTTTATAGCTGAATCGCTCTATCAACCGAGTTAAAGTCCTTTTCTTTTCATCACCAGCAAAGTAGAAGTTGTCCAACCAAAGTAATCCACCAGCCCTCATAATGCGATCAATGTCAAACATTATGAACTCCAATTTTTCTGGTTTGCCCCCCAACATCCAACCCACTAGATGGATGGACCAAATCAAACACATAGAAAGGGAAACTATGATCTAAGCTTAAATACAGAGGGAAAAGCCCTCTTGCTGCAATGAATTCACTAAATGGAGCATCAATATTCAAAGTGTTTGTGATCACAGTCACATTCCTCTCAGCCATTCTAGCAGCAAAAGTGCCAGACCCGCCACCAATATCGAATCCTACTCTAATTCCTCCACTTGCTAAAGCTAACACATCATCAATAAGAAAATCATTCTTGCTTCTAACCTTAACAAACTTCTGATTCTCATACCCATTAGCCAAATCAAAGCAACCAACACAATCCCGACTCAATTTCCTTTTATTTAAGCATTCAATATTCTTGCAACCAAGACCACTCCAGGTCAGTATCTTATCACTAACAGGTCCCCACAAAGAAATAGGAAAAGGATAAAGACCTACCTTAGGAACAGACTTTGCAAAGCATCTTCTTCTCGGCAAAGGCTCACATCCAAGCAAAATAAGCTTCTGGGCAAGGCTCCAGTCATCACGACAAGGCCCAGAAACCTTATAACTCATATACTGAGACAACAAATCAGCAGATTTGTGACAAGAATGCCCAACAGAAGCCACCATTTCAGTAATCCTAGTTCTTGAATCTTTACCAAGAGGAAGCTGATAGTGTTGTAGAAACAATTTGAGCTCGTTTGCAATATTGGGTCTTGAAATATCGATGGTTTCATAGCCTAAGAGCTCTTTTTCCATCATAGCAAGCTTTTTCTGGGAAGAATCAATCTCTCTTAAAATTAAAGAGACTTGCTCAGAGATTAAAGAAATATTATTCTTGTGGGTGTTGGGAAGGAGATGATTTTGATGGTATTTAGGAGAGGATGTGAAGGCATATAAGGCAAAAAAGATTTGTAGAGACAACAGACAAAAGCATAAGAATGTTAACTGCATAAGAGCAGAAAGTTGCTTTCTTGAATCTGGCTGTTCCATCTCCTATTTTCAGTGATACTGATCCCATCTGGGTCTTCTTCTTCTTCTGCATCGGGCTAGCAAGAAAGAAGGATTTTTATGCTTTGGATACCCCTGCACTGAGAGAGTGAACGAGTGAAATTTTGTAAAATAGAGCAAGTGGAGATTTTTATTTTTATTTGTTTAATTAAAGAGGAGATAAATAGATTAAGACATAGAATGAGGTGGCTGCCTGTCGGTTGCAGTTAGTGACTTCAACAACTTAAGTGAAAAAAGTCTTTCACTTGATGCGGTTCCTTGCCTCCGGTTATCATATGATTATTTAAGACACCAAATATTCTTACTCTTTGAAAAAAAAAATCGAACTCCTCGGTGAATAATAAATAAATAAATTAACAAGTTAATTGGAGTGATAAATGGTTTAGTATAACTTAAGTAAGTTAGGAGTTTAAATTTTAAACTCGAAATTTTATATATACAATTATTTTTAAATTAAGTCAAGATTCACTCATTATCATTAAATACGCGATTCAAATTAAATTTAAATTAATAAAGATAAAGTGTGAATATATTAAAAAAATAATAAATAAATAAACCATTAATTAGCATTTATAATTCTTTGATACAAATATTTAGTAGCTCCCCATTTTCAGCAAAACTATTCATAAAATTCATGAGTATTTTTAGAGATTAATAATTTCTCCTGATAAATATTAAAAAATTAAGTTATTTTTTTTGTTAAAAGTATAAATTTATATTTAAATATTTATTTTCTTATAAAATATATTTATTTTTAATATAAGATATATATTGGATATTTTTAATAAATAATATTAAATATAGGTATAATAATGATTTACTTTATTATTTAATTTAATAAAATTATAAGTGAATTGTAATTGAAGATAAATGAAAATGTTTTTATCAATTTGAAATGAAGGAGTAATTTATTAATTAAAGGCATGGTTTTTTTTTTCACTCTAGCCATGAAACCGATAATTGAAAATTATATAATTTTCGTGGTGTTACATTATTAGAAAATGATGAGATTCATGTGACTTTAATGCCAAGAGTCAACACTTGGCTCACACATTCAATATTAGTTTATAACGAATACAATAAAAGGACCAAAAATAAAAAAAGGAAAAAGAAAAGAGAAATTTATATGCTGTACCTTATCTCGACACTTACTTTTCATATATACGGGCCCGAAGTTTTATTTTTTCAACAATACACTTTTCCTTTTTTTTTTTTTTTTCAAATTTACTTAAAAACGTTGAATTTTTTGTATATTGTTGTAATTTTTTATTTGATTTATATTTTTTTATTTTAAAATAATTTTTATATCATATTTTTAATATTCACATAAAAAATAATATATATATAATATATACATAACATATATAAAATACACAATCAACAATATAAAATATATTTATAATATGTACAACACATTTATAATAAATTTACAACACATCTATATAATATTTTTAATATTTATTTAATTTAATTTTTAATTTTTAAAATTTTTATATAATATTCATACAATATTCATACAATATTTAATAATTTTTACATAAAATATATATAACTTTAATAACAAAAATATAATATAAACATAACATCTACACATCTATAATACATATTCAATATATTTATAACATATTTACATAACATCTACATAATAATTTTATGTGTATTTTTTATTTTTTATTCATGTGTATAATATGTAAAATTTATATAAAAATAACTTTAATGATTTTATTAATATATTTTTATATATTTTTTGTTTTTTATTTTTTTAGTGTTATTAATTTTTTATAATTAAAATTAAAATTTTTTCTTTTTATAAAAATTATAATTTTTATATTATAAAAAATAATTTAAAATATTAATTTTTATTATTTTATTATAATTTTTTATTTAATAGTGAATTTTGAAAAAAAATAAAAATTTGAAGTAAAATATTAATTGTATCAAGAAAAAATATATTTAAAAAATTATTTTATTGAAAAATAAAATATTTTTATAATTTTGTATTTTTTTTATAAAAATATAAATATTTTTAGTTTTTATAATATTTTTATAATAAAATTATTTTTTTAATATAGTTATGTAAATGTAAAAAAAAAGGGTCGGAAAGCTATAGTTGGCGTAAACGGGTAAGCATGGACTTGGACCCTCCAAAGACTCTGTCACGGGCCCAAAAAAGGCCTCCGTAATGGGCGTGTTTATCTATGCTCGATGATCAACAACCCCACCCCTCATTTTTTAAGCTACGAGACCGGCATGTTAACAAACAGAAGGGGTGAAATAATCAAGTTATATTTTTTTTAATTAATTAATCAATTTATATGATTATTAGAAAACAATACATTCTCGTTATATACTTTTAAATTCATCTACTATTAAAAGAGTTTTTACTCATATTTTAACATTGTTATGAGGAGAAAATCGATACCAAATGCTTGTCATTATACTCGTAAGACTATATAAATCTAAAAAGAGTTTATCTGATGTTTGATTCGACATGAAAATTGAAATGAAAATAAATTATCCATATTCTTACTGTTTGATTAGATAACATATATATATATATATATATATATAATGAAAATCTAATTGCCCAGAAAAGGGAATAAATCATTCCGTTAATCAATTTTAATTCCTGGCTGAATGAATCTCAATAGGACGGTTGCAGCTAAGAAAGTACTTCAATATTTTAGGCTTCACTCACCTCATGCAAAATATTTGCCATTGAGAAATGAAAACTCATAGAGGGCAAATGATTAACATCTAAGCCACAACATGTTTGTTATTATACATGTTAACATTATAAAAGACTATTTCGATTTCTCAAAAATGGAAATAACTTGTTTCATTCTAATGATTATGAAGATAAACAAAATTTAAAACGCTCACAGTATTCTAAATCAAGCACCATCTTTTGTGAAATGATTTTGATTTAATTAAATGATGGGACCCTTCAGAAGATCCAAGGCTCTTTATTGTCAGCTCCTCAGTGATGTGCCTTAGAATCAGCCTTCTTTTGCGAGTTTGCCTTCATCTGGTGAAAAAAACAAATTGTATTTGTTATGGCTCATTCTAAAATCACAAATTGAGGGTAAAACTTGTCAATGAAATACCTATGAACCATAGAAAATGAAAAGAAAAAAGAGATCTAAATATATTGAGCAAAATGGCCAACATGAACGAACCATGGATGATGAAAGTATAAATCAGATAAAAATATCCACTTAAAGCAAAAGAACCTAAAATTCATGTGCATCATATAGATATTATTATATCATCAAGGATATGGAAGTTATTTCATGCTATCATACTGACAAAACGAGTTTCAAGATTTCAAGTTCCTCTACAATCAGCTCAAACACCAACATTAGTAATTTATCTTATCATTATTGGGTCATCAATGGCATCCTATTCATAAGCACAGCATTTTAACAACACTTAAGCTATTTCCATAAAAGAAAGGGAAGGGGAAGAAAATGGGAAAAAGAAAAAAGAAAAAAGAAAAAATAGAAGCCTATTAATGTTATTTTCTAAACACTCTCAAATTGGAAAAATTTAAGACAGACTTCTTGTAACCTGATTGTTTTAACTACAAACAGCATACTCAGATTAATAGCAATCCACATAAGTGTCCAATTTGCAGCTCTACCATGTTTAGTTTACAAATTACATTGTATCATTGCAGCAAGAAAGGACTATAATAATGCTATTTTTGTAAACACTCTCAAACTGGAAATATTCAAGTCAGACTTCTTGTAACCTGATTGCTCGAACTACTAACAGCAAACTCAGATTAATAGCAATCCACATAAGTTTCCAATTTGCAGCTACACTATGTTTAGTTTACAAGTTACATTGTATAATTGCAGCCTGCTGCTAGCAAACTATCATTCTCATCTATTAACAAAAAGGCCAAACTCGACCACAGCAAAAGCCTATCAGACAAAAAAATAATAGAAGGCCAACACAAAGACATTTTCTTTTGAATGATTTTCAGTTATTATTGATAACTTCAGGTTAAATTACTGAGATTTAGTTCCAAATTACCCCATCTTCTTAGATTCTAAAATAACTTACAGAAGACCCAGATTATCCCTATTGATTATAAAGCATCCAATTATAAATCAACAGATGAATTCAAAACACAAAATGATTTAAAAGATTAACAATCAGAAATAAATTACCTTGAGAACCTTGAGCTTCACACTTCCATAAACCAGACCAAAACTAAATGCTGATGCTCTAGCCACCTAACCAGTAATCCAACAAATACATAACCCAAATCAAAATTTAAAAAAAAATTGAAAAAAAAATCAACGATAAGAAAATTTTAGGTTTTATAAAGTAAAGAAGAAACAAAAAAATTACCAGAGCGAGAGTGCTGACGCCGGAGTAAGGACCTGGAGGTGGTGGCGCCATTCGATTGGTTGCTAAAAGACCTGATCGCAATGCCTCTCTGTAAAACCAGTAGGTTAGATCGCAAAATCCCGATTTGCTGATTGTTGATTTTTCAATCTTTGACATGCACTTTTACTTGGACCCGGACCCTAATTAATGGACCGGGCCCATTAAATTCTGTAAACTCGTCCTTTATCGTGATGACATTAACATACGTTGCGACAGGTAAAATAGAGGGAAAAGGATGGTGGAATTTTCTCGAGAAACAAACAATCGGAAGGGGAAAATCTAGTTTGGGCTAGAAAAAAAAAATCGTATCATTTGCAAGAATAGTGGAGAACGAAAATGGGAGCAACATCTTCGGTAGAGCAGAAGGTTTCGAATGAACAACGAGAGGCGGAAAGTCTAGCGGCTTCCAGCAGAAGGTTTCGAATGAACAACGAGAGGCGGAAAGTCTAGCGGCTTCCACTGGAGCGATGCCGGTGCTTCAAATTTCTTTCTTCAAACTTGCTGATCCTCAAATTAATGCAATTCCTCTCCAAACCTTGCAGGTATTTGAAAACCTTGGCCACTTTCTAGCGCAAAAAGCAGTTGCCTTGCTTGTATTGCCATTTTATGAATTGAGCAGAGCAGTTAGCTTTTATCATTTATAATTTTCTAATATGTAGCTTCTATAATTTGTCAGCAATACTTTTCTCTAAATTATAAAAGCCCAGAATTTGAAGCACCAATAATGTCTGGTTCCTTTCTGGGATTACTGGATCATCTGGGCTCATCGATTGTAGACCTATTTTTCACCACTGACAAAGGAGGTGTCAATTGGACTGAGTTTTTGAGAGGTTATTTGAAATGTTGTGGGAGGATGCCTGCTTTAATGGCCCTTAATGCGTTGTTAAGAGTATTTGCTGCAACCTATGCAAAAGCTGGACTTCCTTTGAAACTGGAGTTCGAATCCAGTGATGATGATTGTAAGATTAGCGGGTGCCTTTTGGCGACTGATGTTCTCAGGCTTCTCTGGATGTGTTGGACTATGTTATGGGATTCCAAATCTTCAAACTTTACTAAAAGAAAAGAAAATCTCTTTCTCCCTGATGTTGGTCACTTAGTCTATCAGCAGTTGTTTCGTGTGTTGAAGTTGACACTGGCTTGAATTTATGGGATTGTGACATCGCAGCCTTGGATGTCCAACTTCCTGCTGGGAAGTTTCTTACCTGGGCCTTGACAACGATGCCCAGCTTGACTGATTGTTTCGCACATTTTGTCAATGCAGGACTTCAGAATTCAGTTTCTTCAGAGGTATGAAAGATTATAAAAAAAGCGCTGGATTTATGATTTGATATTGTGAATGTGTGATTTAAAATACTGTTTTCTGTTCTTGCATAACCTATGGAAATAGAGAAATGATAATATTACTGCGAGGCAAGCATGCTACTTTGCTTAAATTGTTATATCTCGCTGTATGAGATCATAAGTCATGTGTTTCCTTTTCTTGATCAATAGCAAGATAAATTGGAATCCTCAACTTCATCACTAGGAGAAATCCCTCCAAGAGAGGCACGTGATAATCTTCTACTAACTCGTGGAAGAGCATGGGCAATTTCTCTTACCCTCTGGAGTACAATGAGTGCAGAAATTTTGAAACCATACTTACCTAGTGACAGTGATGGAGCATATGAAAATCTTCTTTACAGGTCTGTCATCTTCCCCTTCCAATCTTTTTATAACTTTCCTACCAGATTTTGCTGCTAAGCACCTTCAACTCTCAATGAATGCTTAGTATGCCTATATTTGATTATAATTCTTTGTTTGTAATTCTCAAGTCAAATATTACAGGAAGTGTTCTATACCATCTTCCATATCCAGATTCTGTGAAAACCTGAATTTCACTGTGTTTAAGATTATGATTGTGTGTGCCAGTATGCCTCTTCCCTCTCTCTCTCAAGTTTCACGTTATCTTTGGTTGTTGATTTGTTTACTACTGTGTCAAATGTCATCAAGCAAATGTTTTTCCTTCCACTTTGTAGGTCATCTCTTCATGGGAGGGGCTTGAACAGATTCTGGTCTAACATCGAAGGTTATCATGGTCCATTGCTATTTTTGGTTTGTGCTACTTCTGGGGATTCCCATGAGAATAATCCGGATGTCAGAAAATGGATCATAGGTGTACTGATACAGCAGGTTTTTGAAAATAGGGGTCATTTCTATGGAACCTCTGGAAGCCTCTATGCTGTATGTCCAATCTTCCATGTATTTTCACCTTCTGGTATGTACTGGACAGTGAAGGAAAGAGATAAATATGGTGTGTGTTTGCTTGTTTGCACAGCCCTGTTTCCTCCCGGAAAAAATTGCTAGGGTTCAGATTTTTTCCCCCGTGTGGGGGAGCAGGGGAAAAGGTTGGGGAGCGGTCTGGTTGGATCTTTTTATTTTTAAAGTCAATGAGATTCTGGTAAAATGGGAACTGACTGATTGTTAAATAATCAACAGGTAAAGATAAGAACTTCGTTTACAGCCACTTGCATGTTACCGGCCGAGCTTACGAACCACATCCTAAGCCTGTGGGAGTTGCATTTGGAGGAACTGTTGGCAATGAAAGAGTATTTATTGATGAAGACTTTGTTATAGTTACTATTCGCCATCATGCGGTTGACAAAACTTACCAACCTGGTTCCCTTTTCCCTTATCAGGTATAATAGTTAGTTTTAGCATAGATGATTAGGAATCCAATGTTATCATTTGGTTTTAACTTTCCATTGTCGATATTTAAATAAATTAATTTTTTGATCTCCATCTGGACGATGAGTATTATTCGTCAATAGTATTTCAATACTATTCCTTGGTTTATTATATATTTTTGCACTTGACAAGTTATGTATGGTTTGGGGAAACCAAAGATAGTCCCCAGATTTTCTCTCTTTATCTTCCCAAAATAGGTTTTCATAGACCAGTTGGATTTGTTTGTCCTCTTTTCATCATGCCAACAAAAGGTCCAAACAACCACTGCACACTTGTTTTCCGAATTGACATCCGGAATATAAATCTGTATTGCAGGGTTTTCTCCCTGTTGAAGCTTTGATTTCTGAAGTTGAAGTTTGGGGATTGGGTGGGAAGACAGTGAAGGAAGTCCAAACTGTCAAAATAGGTGGCTTAAATTCTTCATTTCACATTAAAAAAAAAATAAAAAATTTAGCAAATCCCACATCGGGAATTTGCAAATTAGAAGTGTAGGAATTTGGTTATAAAAGGAGCTTAGCTCCTTTAGTAACAAATAATCCCAACTTGTCCTGAATTTGTATATTCGACAAGTTTTCTCTTCTCCCTCTTTTGTAATATTTCTTTAGTGAAATATAATTTGGTAGTGTCCGAGGACGTAGGCATAATTGGCCGAACCTCGTTAAATTTTGGTCTCTCTCTCTTTTATTTATTTAATAGCTATTTGTTGGGCAAAACTCTGTTTTGGTGGTTATTGTGAAAAGGGATTACATGTCTAAAAAAATTCTGTCAAACGACGCGTAAGTCTAAGGAAAGTGGGTTTTAAGTGAGACCGCTTGTGACTCCTCCACTTTCCTGGGAATTTACCTGGTGTAGTTTTTATCACAGTAATTCACAAAGTGTTTTTTTTAATTCGGTGGAAAAAGCCCAATTTCCACAACAATTGGTATCAGAGCCGAGGGTTTGAAGTATTCACTGTGGTTGCGGCTAAGTCTGATCTTCCACATAAAAAAAGAATCCTTGGTTTTGTTTCCGCATTTTTTGAAAAAAAAAATTTTTTGGTAGCTATTAAATAAATATTTGTAGCAGAAATGACAGACAACAAGAAAAATACCACACCTGTTACTGCAGCATCGTCCTCGTCAACTTTAGTAAGGAATGTTGTTACAAATGCAAGATTTGCAGTGGAGATTTTCGATGGCACTGGTCATTTCGGCATGTGGCAAAGCGAACTTCTAGATGCTCTTTTTCAGCAAGGTCTAGATGTTGTTATTGAAGAAGAGAAACCCCAAGAAATGGAGGAGACGGAGTGGAAAACTGTCAATCGTCTGGCATGTGGTACAATTCGTTCTTGTCTTTCTAGAGAGCAAAAATATGCTTTCTCGAAAGAAACTTCGGCAAACAAATTGTGGAAGGCATTGGAGGAGAAATTTTTGAAGAAAAATAATCAGAACAAACTCTTTATGAAGAAGAGACTGTTTCGCTTCAATTATGTTCCCGGTACCACGATGAATGAACACATCACAAATTTTAATCAGTTGGTGGCTGATCTGTTTAATTTGGATGTGGTCTTTAAAGACGAAGATTTGGCACTGCTGTTGTTAGCATCTCTCCCTGACGAGTTTGAGTTTCTTACAACGACTCTACTCCACGGGAATAAGGAAGTGACTTTAAGTGATGTATGTGCTGATCTATATAGTCATGAATTGAGAAAGAAAGAAAAAGAGAGGACAAGTGAAGCAGAAGCTCTGGTGGTTAGAGGCCGTACACAAGGCCGAAAGAAAGGAGGGAAGAAAAGCAAATCCCGTTCAAAAGCCAGAGTAGAAAAAGATGAATGTGCCTTTTGTCATGAAAAAGGTCACTGGAAGAAATATTGTCCAAAGCTTAAAGGCAAGGGCAAAGCTGTTGTTGATTCAAATGTAGCTGAGTGTGATGATTCAGAATCAACCTTCTCATTAGCAGTCATGACATCCGTAGACACTCCTGCAGCATGTTCGACAAGTTCTTCTAATGCATGGCTGTTAGATTCCGGATGCAGCCATCATATGAGTCCCACTCGGGAATGGTTTTTTGATTTCAAAGAACTTGATCATGAAGTTGTCTATACAGCAAATGACAATCCTTGTTTCACTGAAGGGATTGGTTCAATCCGCTTGAGGAATCATGATGGGTCAATCAGGATCCTGACTGATGTTCGGTATGTACCTTGTTTGACGAAGAACCTCATTTCAGTCGGAGTCCTTGAATCAAAAGGGCTCAAAATTATTGCAGAAAATGGGGTTATGAGGATCATCTCTGGTGCACTTGTGATGATGAAAGGATTACGGAGAAGGAATAATTTGTATTACTATGAAGGTAATGCAATTATAGAAACAACAGCAGCATCAGTTTCTGGTGATGACAAAGATCTGGAAGCAACCAGATTATGGCACATGCGCTTGGGACATGCAGGTGAAAAATCCTTGAAAAGTTTGGCCGATCAAGGATTATTGAAGAATGTGAAAACCTGCAAGTTAGTTTTTTGTGAGCATTGCATCAAAGGGAAGCAGACAAGAGTGAAATTCGGTACTGCAATCCATGATACCAAGGGTATTCTGGACTATGTTCACTAAGATGTGTGGGGGCCTTCTAAAACTCCTTCTTTAGGAGGCAAGCACTATTATGTAACCTTTGTTGACGATTTCTCTAGAAGGGTATGAGTGTATACTTTGAAGTCAAAAGATGAAGTGTTAGGAGTTTTCCTCAAATGGAAGAAATTGGTGGAAACTCAAACTGGCAGACGAATCAAATGTCTCAGAACAGACAATGGAGGAGAATATAAGAATGATCCATTTATGAAAGTCTGCGAAGATGAAGGCATTGTTCGACACTTCATAGTTAGACATACACCACAGCAGAATGGGGTGGCAGAACGCATGAACCGAACGTTACTGGAGAAAGTTCGGTGTATGTTGTCCAATGCTGGGTTGGACAAGCGATTTTGGGCTGAGGCTTTGACATATGCATGTCATCTCATTAATCGACTTCCATCAACTGCTATTGGTGGTAAAACGCCTATGGAAGCATGGTCGGGAAAACCTGCTAAAGATTATGATTCCTTACGTGTATTTGGTTCCACTGCATATTATCACGTTAAGGAATCAAAGCTAGATCCAAGAGCTAAGGAAGCCATTTTCATGGGGATAAGCTCAGGTGTTAAAGGATATCGGCTATGGTGTCCAGAAACGAAGAAAATAATCTTTAGGAGAGATGTCACTTTTGATGAATCTACCTTATTGAAAAAGGTGACAATAGAGCAGTCAGATGGTACTCCACAACAGGTGGAGAATACTCCAAAACAGGTGGAGTTTGACAGAAAAATCCCAGCAGCAGATGTTAAAACTGCAGACACTCCTGAGGTAGAAGGAGAGTCAGATGAAGATGAGGTTCAAATCCAAGAACCTCCACAGCAACATGAATCAATTGCAGTTGATAGGCCACGAAGAGCTATAAGAAAACCTGCTCGTTATGATGATATGGTGGCCTATGCATTCTCAATTGCAAATGATAGCATTCCGTCCACTTTTAAAGAAGCTATCCAAAGTTCAGAAGAAGTAAAGTGGAGGAAAGCTATGGATAATGAAATGCAGTCCCTTCACAAGAATCAAACATGGAAGCTAGCAATTCTGCCGAAGGGAAAGAAGGCGATTGGATGCAAATGAGTATATACAAAGAAAGATGGATTTCCTGACAGAGATACTGTTCACTACAAGGCAAGATTGGTAGCTAAGGGCTACGCTCAGACGGAGGGAATTGATTACAATGAAGTGTTTTCTCCAGTTGTAAAACATTCCTCAATTCGAATTTTGTTAGCCTTGGTAGCACAGTTTGATTTGGAACTAGTTCAATTGGATGTAAAAACTGCATTTTTACATGGAGATCTGGAAGAGGAAATCTATATGACTCAGCCGGAGGGATTCAAAGTTGCTGAAAAGAAAAATATGGTATGCAAACTTAAAAAATCGCTTTATGGATTGAAGCAGTCTCCGAGACAGTGGTACAAGCGATTTGATAAGTTTATGCAAGGGCAGAAGTACACAAGGAGCAAATATGATCATTGTGTGTATTTACGCAAGCTACAAGATGGCTCTTTCATTTATCTTCTTCTTTATGTTGATGATATGCTGATAGCTTCAAAGAATAAAGGAGAAATTGAGAAGTTAAAGAATCAATTGAATCAAGAATTTGAAATGAAAGATCTGGGTGAAGCAAAAAAGATTCTCGGGATGGAGATATTCAGAGATAGGAAATTGGGGAGACTTTGTCTGTCTCAGAAGCAATATCTGAGAAAGGTACTAAAGCGTTTTGGTATGGATGACAAGACCAAACCTGTTAGTACACCTCTTGCTCTTCATTTCAAACTCAGTGCAGCTCAGTCACCAAAGAATGATATAGAACGGGAATACATGTCAAAGGTTCCTTATGCAAATGCTGTTGGTAGCTTGATGTATGCTATGGTGTGTACGTGGCCTGACATTTCACAGGCAGTTGGAGTTGTGAGCAGGTACATGCACGATGCTGGCAAGGAGCATTGGCAAGCAGTGAAATGGATTCTACGATATCTTCTAAACACCGTGGATGTTGGATTAGTTTTTGAGCAGGATAAGGAGAATGGTCAACGTGTAGTCGGATATTGTGATTCCGATTATGCAGGTGATTTGGATAAACGTCGATCAACTACTGGTTATGTGTTCACACTTGCAAAAGCACCAGTTAGTTGGAAGTCTACTTTACAGTCAACAGTGGCGCTCTCTACGACAGAGGCGGAATATATGGCAGTTACTGAAGCTGTTAAGGAGGCAATTTGGCTTCAAGGGTTGCTTGATGAATTGGGAATAAAGCAAAACAACATTGTTGTACATTGTGATAGCCAGAGTGCTATTCATTTGGCAAAGAACCAAGTTTATCATGCAAGGACGAAGCACATCGATGTTCGATTCCATTTTGTTAGAGAAATTCTGGAGGAAGATCAGGTAAAGCTCCAGAAGATTCAGACTGCTGAGAATCCTGCTGATATGTTGACAAAGGTGGTGACAGCCGTTAAGTTCAAACATTGTTTGGACTTGATTAATATTGTTAAAAGTTGAAACTTGCGCTGTAAAGCGTATTTGAAGACACTATAACTTTGCGAGGGAGAATAGAAGTTTGCATTTGTGGAATTTTCGCCAAGGTGGAGATTGTCAAAATAGGTGGCTTAAATTCTTCATTTCACATTAAAAAAAAAAAATTTAGCAAATCCCACATCGGGAATTTGCAAATTAGAAGTGTAGGAATTTGGTTATAAAAGGAGCTTAGCTCCTTTAGTAACAAATAATCCCAACTTGTCCTGAATTTGTATATTCGACAAGTTTTCTCTTCTCCCTCTTTTGTAATATTTCTTTAGTGAAATATAATTTGGTAGTGTCCGAGGACGTAGGCATAATTGGCCGAACCTCGTTAAATTTTGGTGTCTCTCTCTTTTATTTATTTAATAGCTATTTGTTGGGCAAAACTCTGTTTTTGTGGTTATTGTGAAAAAGGATTACATGTCTAGGTAAATTCTGTCAAACGACGCGTAAGTCTAAGGAAAGTGGGTTTTAAGTGAGACCGCTTGTGACTCCTCCACTTTTCTGGGAATTTACCTGGTGTAATTTTTATCACAGTAATTCACAAAGTGTTTTTTTTAATTCGGTGGAAAAAGCCTAATTTTCACAACACAAACTTCATATGAGAAGAGAGAGGAACTTTTCACTGAGCAAAGACGCAAGGTAAACTACCAGGTCCTAGGCAATTATTAGTAGTTGCATGTCAGTACGAATGGAAAAAGAAAATTTATGGACCCTTTTTTGCAGGTTGACTTGAAAACTTTCGCAAGCTGGGAAGATTCACCTGAAAAGATGATGATGGATATGATTTCTGATCCAAATGCAGTACGAAGGGAGGATCGCTGAGTAAACTCGTTTGGGATGCTACTTTTTTCCAGTTGAGAGGTCTTAGAGGTTGTTTTTATCAATGTAGAAGAGAGGTGGAGTAGGCAAATAGTTTCTTCATGACGATGATCGTGGGTGGAAAAAATTCTAGAGAAGAGCTAATGCCTTAATGTTATTCTGAAATGTGCAGGCCTGACATGCTGAGTGCTGGGTTATGTTTACGCCTTGAAAGCCCCTGGCCAGCCCAATATTTAGCTGTTTTTGTAAAATAATCGACATATTAAGCTGTTCATGTAAAGTAATTGACATACAGGTTAGATGTACCAGTTTATTAGCTAGCCAAAAGAATTAAGATACTGTTGTTTGACTTGTCTTAAAGCCTAGCAGAGTTACGCTTGAAGTTTAGTTGGTTCAGCTGGCCAAGGATGTTTTATTTTGAGATATTGTGAAATACAAGACTTAATATCCATTTTATTATCCTCAATATGAGAAGTCTGAAAGGGATTTCTTAAAAAGATATCTAAAAATAAAATTATTTTTAAAAATATCTATTTTTCTTTTCTTTTTTTCAATATCACGTTTTGACTTTTAATTTAAAAAATACAAAAGCATATGTCAAATATATATCTAATACGGGAAAGATATATCCTACTTTAAAGGTATATACTTGACATATATTTAATATATTAAAAATACACTGAAAAAGTGATATTTAAAAAAAATGAAAAAAGCGACAGTGTAATTTTCTCCAATGAAAATAAGTATAAAGAGAATGCAATTCATAATATATGCTTCAGCTCTAAACATTGCATCTCTTTGTTATCTAGTTTTTTCTAATGTAATGTATATCGTACAAGCATACATTACTCAAGGAAAGGAAAAATGGCGACACATAACCAAAAGAAGAAGGGGAAGAACACATACAAAGCCCAAGTGAAACAGCTTAATGGCAAAAGCAGAATTATGGAAGTGCATTTCAATCTACACCTATCTCATTGTCACACAATTCCACAAGGAATTAAAACATTCATAGGTAGAATCATTCATATAGTTCAAAACAATAACCTATCCCTTTTTTTTCTTTTAATATTTCTTTTTTGGGCATGACTTGCCAACATTTGTTAGATGAAAGTACTAGAAAGTACTAGAGACTATGAGGGATAAAAAAAAAAGGCGCGAACAATAACCAAGAGATGACCACTGTAAAATCCCAAAATATTAAGAAAATTCAAAAGAGACCCATCGGAGCACAATCCATACAATTACAGGAATTGTTCGATGAAATGCCCAATCGGGAAAACATAAAATAAAAATCTAAATAAAAGTATTTAAACAGGAAAAGGAACAGCGATACCGAACTTGGTACCAGGTGCAGGCATGTGGAGCTCTTCCTCCGGAATGATAACAGGCCATTTCTCGCCAGCTTCACGGAACATTTGCTTGGTCTCTAGTTGCTGACCCTTCTGCAAAATCAAATTCCTTATAGTCTGAGCAGGAATGGTAGTGCCGTCAAAGATTTCCTCGACTCCGTTGACGAAAGTGACGGTGATTTGTGGCGGGTGGTCATCGGTCCGCCGCTTGACCAAAATCTGGCAAGAAGGGTTAGACTCTTTGGTTCGGCGTTGCATTGGGCTAAGAATTCCATGCAAGAGGCTATGCTAGGGTCCAACGCATTGAACTCAATCCGAACCTTCGACAGGAACTTCAACATCTTTGTTGATCTCTGATTCTCTTAAATTTTGTTTGGTTAAGGAAGCAAAATTTGTGACAGCTTTAAAGACTGCAAACACTTCATTGTCTATTACATTATTATTTCTCCTGGTTCTTTTTTAGAATTTAGACAGGCCTCTAGTTGTCCATTCAGTTTAACCCAATTAAGAAAGCGATTTCTTCAGAAGTATCCTAAAAATAAAATTATTTTAAAAATATTATTTTTTTATTCAAAAACTTCACTTTCTAATTTTAATTTTAAAAATATCTTTTATGAATATAAATACAGGTATAATATACATCTAATATACTAAAAGTATTTTCTATCTTCGGAATGCTCTACCTTCAAAAGTATACCCATAATATACATTTGATATATTATAAAAAGAGAGATTTTTGAAAAATAAAGTTAAATTGCAATTGATTAGGAATATCAAGGCTTCTGCCCATAATTTAATGACATTCAAGGAGAGAGAAAATGAAGGGCGAGCTAAATGTAGCAAAACCAAATCCCGAAATTAAATAAAAATGTAGAGATTCAATGTGCCTTTAAATCTCAAAAGCTACAAGCAACCGGTAAAAAACTAACTGCTAATTTCTCTATCCATCTTCATTCTCTTTGCATTTTGCACCTCCGATATGCTGCCCCGTTGCTGCGATGACGTGTCGTGCTGATATGCACAATTAGCTCCATGTCGACATCCTCTTGAGCTATTAAAATAAATACAAGGCTTCATAATCTTAGGCTTCGTGTCTCTCGATTTTGGATTAACTAATTCTTGGTTTGATACTACTTGATGACTGTAACGGCTACTGTATTGTTGAGGGGTAGTTTCTTGCCTTTCACCTCCATGTTGCTGAATCAAGTTCTTATAGTAATTCACGTCCTTCACTTGTGGCACTGCAACAGAAGGTGCAGATGAAGGTGCAGGAACCTGTGTGTTCGGAAGATACCCTGGTCCCACCCCATTCGGCTGAGCATAAAAGAATCCATTTGAATTAGAAGTAAATGATGGTGCGTTGGCCTCTGATCTATTATTCATGTGCAAGTCAAATGGATCTGATAAAGTTACAGAAGGTGGAAGGTCCGATGAAGGAGCGAATGATGCAGTCGGCTTAGGTATGTTCTGCACATTTGATGCAGCTCCATAATCTTGAGCCAACTTCTCAATCAATCTTGGGTTGTTGAGAATTTTAATGAGCAGATCATGGTCGATCAAATTTCCCTGATCACTGCTTTTATTAATGGCAGCAAAGGCAGCAGATGCAGCAGCTACTACATCAGGCTCAACACCAAGCACTCCAGCAGCTGGTTTCTCATTAACAAGAGTACTAGAAATGGCAGGAATGCTTCGTTGAGGAGGACAACTTCCAGGAGCCAATAGTTGGGACTGTGAGTTCACGGAAGCATTAAATGGTCCCATGAATTCACAAGGCGCATCAGTTGCATCTTCATCTTCAATGGGAGTAATTGGAATAACAGGAACTTGATCACTATGTCTTGAGTCTTCTGCGTCGGCAGAGGAAGTGGAACTGCAAAACAGAAAAGATTTTTAGTTAAAAAAGCACTAGAAAACAAAAGAAGGTGAAAGTTAAAAAAAGAAAAGTCCCAAACTTTGAAGGAATGGCAGATGTGCGAGGATAAACAGCTTCAAGCACTCTCATCTCCCTTTGATTTTGAACTTCCACCTCTTTGCTTTCTTCTCCAGCAACCACTTGCCAGTGCAAGTCCAGGACAAACTGCAATACTTGTAGTTCAGTGCCATAATCAAAATTGAAAATCAAATGAATCATCAAAACTCAAACCCTTAAAACTGTCTCACCCTGGGAGGACATCTCCATCTAATTACAGGAATATCAGACAACTTAATATGTGATTGGTTAGAAGGATGGCCTCGCTCAAAGCCAGGAGGCAAAATATCATCAGCAGCAGTGCCAGCGGGATGTGACAGCCACGATGCCTTCGCTTGAAGGTGATCTTGGGCACCAACCCCAACTTGTGAAGGAGATTCCTCTGATAGGAACAGCCTCACCTGTTAAATTGAGAAGATACAATTACTGAGCTTTCATAGATGCCATCACAGATAGAGTAAAATCATAAACTCCCGTGATCTTTGTCATAATTGAAATAGAAAGCACATACAGAAATGACAAGGGATCTCACATACACAAAATTCATAGTATAAATGGGGATGATATAAACACAGAAATAACGACTACCAAAAGAACTGGCAAAAATTTAATGCAACTGGAAAAAAATTGCAAATTCATTAGCTGGTAACACAAGATCTTCACCAGCAAAGCAAAACTGCAGATACTAGAATATGCTCAGCCACCAGCAAATGGCTAAATTGTACAATTAAACTACAGCATAGCAGCAAGAGGTATAAAACATTATATGGACTAAATTTTTTGGTAGATTAGTTCAGAAGGAAGCTGTAATCCAGCTGCTATGCATAGGAGAATAATTCAAAACTGCATTTCTTAAAGACTGAATCTAAAATTAGTTGGATATGGCCTTTTGGTTGATGAAGCTACAGCTATGATATTAGGCCCTATCACTCGACAATATCTATAGGATCACTTGACAGTTATGAACATAAAAGAATGCTCCTGGGGATAAGTAACCAAAAGTGCAAGCATCACTACAGACATAGAGGACATGCAATCAAGAACTTTGACATTTTGACAGATCTTTGGACTTTTAGAGTAATTTATATGGCTTTCATCCCAGGTCAACAATCAAGAAGACAGTCACATAATCGAAGTTGACCTACAGATGTTTAAACAACCTCCAATGTAACCCATTTCAATCCTGAAACACTGATGCTGCACACAGTAAGGGCAGTTGACAACAACTCAACCCAGGTCAAAATGAAAATGTACCAGGTGTTGAGCTCTCTGGGAACAAAGTGATCATGCAAATTGAAAGGTCAACCAATAACATTAGTACCCTATTTAGTCAGATTCTCTTGCATGCCTCACCAGTGGGTCTATGGAACAACCCATCAATCAGGACATTACAATTGCCTGTCCATTTCTAAATGCAACTGTACTCTGGAACTTCGTCCCTTCTTCAAAACAAGAAATCAAAACAATTTTATAAGGAAACTAATTAAGAAAGTATTGCTAAATTGCATGATACTCTGCTTTAGCATGGGTGCAACATCACTTTAGGCAGAAAACTAAAGAAATATAACTATCTTGTTATTCAAACTTTTATAAACTGGCATATATACATGCACATCCATCATCTAAATTGAATTGCAAAAGAATAGTTTACCAACACGGAATATATAATGATAATAAATATAATACTTAATCTCAATATCATATTCAACAACAACAACAACAACAAAGCCTTAATCCCAAGTCAATTGGAGTCGGCTATATGGATTCTTCTTTTCCACTCAATACGATTTAAGGTTATCTCTTCTGATAGATGTAACATCATAATATCATTTTGGACCACCTTTGACCAAATCAGTTTAGGCCTACCTCTGCCTCTCTTAGCTATATCTACTCTAACTTGTTCAGTTTTTCTAATAGACGCATCGCTAGATCTTCATTTCACATGGCCAAACCATCTCAATCTATGCTCTCTTATCTTATCCTCAATAGGTACTACCGCCACTTTTTCTCTAATGTACTCATTGCGGATTCTATTCATCCTAGTATGACCACACATCCATCTTATCATTTTTATTTCTGCAACATACATTTTACTCACGTGTTGTCCTTTTACTACCCAACACTCACTACCATACATCATCGCAGGCCGTATTACAATGCGGTAAAATTTTTCTTTTAATTTAATTGGCATCTTTCGATCACATAGAACTCCTGTAGCACCCCTCCACTTCATTCAACCAGCTTTAATACTATGATTTACATCTTCTTCACAACTCTCATCTTCTTGAAGAATAGAGCCAAGGTATCTAAAATAAGTACTATGAGGTACTGCTATTCCGTCTAAAATAATTTTGCCTCTTTCTCTATTCTTGCTATTAAATCTACAATGCATATACTCAGTCTTAGTCCTACTTAGCTTAAAACCCTTAGATTCCAAAGTGCTTCTCCATAACTCCAACTTTTGGCTTACCCCTGCTTGAGTCTCATCTATTAATACAATATCATCTGCAAACATCATACACCAAAAGATGTCATCCTGTATATGCCTTATTGGCTCATCCTTAGTATGTCTTGTTAGAAGAAAAAAAATAATTGCATTTTCATTATGGTCTTACAGCAAGGAATCAAAACAAAGTCCCTTCCTAAAGCATGAATTGCATAGACAAGGAAAAAGAACATCTTGCCAACACGACATACTGGATATATGCATACTTTTAGTTCTAATTTGATAAAAAGCTAAGAGTACAAGACACTTGAGGTAGGTCAACAGTAATCCCCTACAGCAGTGGTGAGCTTGGTTCTTCTTTTTCTCCTTTTGCAATTTTTCTTGATCAACCAAGTGATTAAAAATTTCCCTATGAAAATTTCCAAGTTGAGTTCTTCTCTATTTTTTTCTAATTGCCTTAAGCTTCTGATTAAAAGGCAAGCACTGAAGACTTCAACAACAAAACCAAACAGCACATCATAATTAATACAAGCATTTTCAAGAAAAATAAGGATGCCCCAAGCAAATCTGCCACAATATTGACTCTAAACTAATTTTTATTACATATTCTGCCCAAACTGTGAATTGTTAGTATATAGCAACGTCTTCTATAATCCAACCATGCACTGCTGCATTCCCCCAACCCTCTTAATAAGTTGACTAAAAACTCCAAAGCTCCAGGGAACTAACAATATTGAGAAAGTATTAGAATCTCTAGCAAAATATGAAAAGACATCTCCAAGAGTGAAAGTAAGAAAAATTAAAGCATTTGGGAATTGTTCATAAAAAATGTTTAAATGCTGCTCAGAAACCTTTAAAGCAGTTTAAGATTGGACAATGGGGTAGATTCTTCAAAACCTTCACTCATGCCAAAAGTTGTCAGCAAGAACATATCTATTTTACAAAAGAGATTTGAGCAAATGCATAAACGACGATTGACTTTGATTCATATGAAAATCCTAGATCATAAGTGAAAACATCGGTGCAATTTTATAACTTAACAGATGTCATATAATTGCTTTCAGATTAAAACTCAACAGATGCCATATAATTGCTTTCATATTCAAACTCCATGCAGAAATTGATAAAAAGCACCTTTCCTTTGAGGTGACATTTCCAACCATCTAATGCAAATCTTATGATTAAATCATTAAAGAAGAAATTAATTTTCCCTTCATATTCTTAGAATTTGATAAAAAATTTACCCCATTTTAAGTCTTGCAGGAAATGATAAGCATACTTTTTAAATTATTACTCCATCAAAGCAACAAGCTTGTTTATTTTCACAACTTAGTATCAACTTCAGAACTGTCATTTTGCTTAACTATTTCTATTTGAAACCAAGTACATTCCAAATCACCTCTACTCAACAACTCCTCATTCACGCATCCTCAAGCTCCTCAGATAGATAATTTCCTTTCTTATTGTTTCCTGGTATCTGATGTCTTCATTATATCTCTAAATCTACTAGAGATATTATGGCAATTAACATCCAATAGTGCCTGTTTGGTACTTATTCTCATATAAATCATTACCATCTATACTTTTTATGTGAGCAATATATCTTGGCCACAACATTGAAAAAAGCTTCAAAGCTGAAATGCAATATATCTTCCCTCATGTCCAGACACTTTTCATCCAAAGTTAGTAACATTTGCAACATCTGCGAAAATCATTTCATAGGAATTACCATCAGGAACCAGCTTATGATCTTGTCATCTTATAAGTGACTCAAATTGACAGTGGAGATGTAGACAGTTTCACTCTCAGAAAAAAGTTTAATAAGTAAATGGTTTTAGCCAGGTTTATCAACATCAAACTACATTTTGACATCATCCCTATAAGTCCATTTCAACAAAGTTTCTTTGGAATCTGAACTTCAGTTCTCAAGCAAAAGAAAAACAAGTGTAAGAAAAGTGAATTTAAAATTTTCACTATGACACTTGACTAACATGCAGAGAAACTATAAATATGCAATCTTAATTTGTTCAAATTTTCACTGTGGCACTTGACTAACATGTCAAGATTGTAGTTTCTGAATTCAAATGCTGTGCTATATAATTCATACGAGGGTTTGTTTGGATAAATGGTCATTTTAAATGATTGAGTAGGATTACGTTTGATTTTTTAGGTTTACACTTAAACTCAATCGTTTCAAATATTCATCTATCCAAATGAACACAGTATTTTACTTATAAATTAAGAAGTTCCTTCTTCAATATATAAATAGAGAGAAAACCCATCATCATCACACATACTTGACATTATCAGATTATTACTTAGGTTCCCAAACACAAAAGGAGAACAAATGAATTTTTTAAACAGATGTGCTAAAAACTTAAAATGATATAAAATAAAACAAACAAAACAAAGATTATCATAAGCAGCAAAATAATCTGGTTTCTCCTCTGTGTATGTTTTAGATTGTCCGGTAAATGAAGTAATAATATAAATACAGGATAAATATTAGTCAAATAGGTGAAATTCAAATTCTGAAATTTAGCTAAAAATCTATAAAATTTCTTTTTAATTACCTGACAAAGATTAACATCGGATGCCCAAGATACTCTTTTTGATTTCTGCAATCCTCGCATATTTACAGATCAACAAACGCACTCTCAAAACTCTCTTGCTTCGATTTCTAATTTCAATTTTCAATTTAATATTTCAAAAAAAAAAACGATCACTAAGTCTCGGTTCAAGCGCATAACAGTACTCTTAAGATTCGAAACCCTAAAGCTAGATTTCAATACCTTAACAAAATCAACTTACCCATCCTGAAAAACCCTAAATGTACCAAGTTCAAAGACGATCGAAGTAGAGAATCATAGGCATGTATGTATATAAAGAGATATGGAATTCACAGAGAGATCCAAGGAAGCCCTAGATCCTCTGGTCTTGTTTGCTAAGCTTTGCCGTTTCGATGCGCTTCCGTTTTCTACTTTCTCCACATATCTGTTCTGTGTGTGGAGGCTGTGCCGCACGTACGATATTAGCGCGTGGCTTTTGGTGGCTCTAGAAGCTCAGCCAGGTGCCCCCTAATGGCCTGTACTTCTGTTGTTTTATTTACACGCGCCTTAACTGCAGATGGTGCTTATTTTGACTCGTTTTTTAGATTCTGACCGTAATTTTTACTCTTTTTTTAATAAATAAATATTTTAATTTTCCATTCTTATTTTGCGTTGAACGATGAAAGGACGATTTGCTGATGAAGGAATGGTCTGGTCAATGCCTGTACAGTCGTGTTAGACAGGAACTTTGCCAGGACGATTTTTAATTTTTTTTAATAAAAATATAGGGTAAAGTTCACATAAGCCCCTCAGGCTCAGGTACTACCATCGTCCCAACTTAATTTTTAATTTTTTTTTCGCATTAAATATATATATATATTATAAAAGACGGACTAAATATATCATTTTTAAGTTAAAAATAGTCATTTAAATTTTTACTGTTAAAAAAATTAATTGACAGTTAAAATATTAAGTGACAATATAAAATTCATTTTATTCACATTATATTTTTTAAATAATTAAAAATATATTATTAAAAATATTTATAAAATAAAAGAATAAAAATTTTATAATCTACATCATATTTTAAAATAATAAAAGTGCAAATAATAATTTTTATTAATATTAATTTTTATATGATAAAAAATTAATTTTCATAATTTTTAATTCATAATTTAATATTAATTAAATTTTAATTTTTTTATAAATTGTTAGACGATGTCCGTAGCAAAGTAAAAAAATACTTTTCATGATTTTTGAATACTTTTAATTTTAATAAAAATAATTTTTTTTCTTATTAATTAAAAATTAAAATAATAAAAAAATTATTTTTTATTATTTTAAAAAATTAAAATAAATTTTTTTATTTTTTATTTTAATAAAATAAATTTTTTTCTAAATAATTAATTTTTTATTTTTTATATTATTTATTTTTTTTTAATTTTTTTAAAAATATATTTAATTATTTAGAGATATATTTTTAATTATTTAAAAATATATATTTTAATTTTTATAATTAAAAATATATATTTTTAATATTTTTAAATTATTTAAAAATTATAAAATTAAAAAAAAAAAGAGTTTTGTAGTACCATATTAGTATTTTAACGGCAAGTTAGTTTTTCTCTAAGGATAAAGACTTAAATGATTTGTTTTTAATAAAAAAAGAATGTATCTGATAAAAAAAAAGTTAGGCACTGAATTGAGAGAGTGATAATACTTTAATGATTTATTTAAATTTTTGGCCTCAAAATATATAATAAAAAGTTAAATATTTTTGTAAATTATTCAAATTTCATTTCAATTCTATTTAAAGAAATACAAATTATTTTAAAAAAATTTCAATTTTATTTAATTTAGTACCCAAGTGCCAATGCCCCTATTATCCGCAACGTTATTATTTATTTATTATTAAAATGATTTTGTTTGCATTTAAATTTAATAAAATGATTTTTATTATTAATACGTATGCTTCCAAAACTACATCAACAGTGTGGCTTGCTTGAATATAATTATATGGGAACATTGATAATTTTGATGATGTAATATTCAGATTTTTATTTTTTATTTTTTGAAAAGAAATTAGTGCACCATTGATATGCAAGGTATAACGGTAAAATAAATATATTTTCTAATAATAAATTTAGATTTGATTTTTTTAATATAATATTAAAAAATTGAACATTTTGATTATATTATGCAATATTTATAATTTTTATTTTAAAATTTAGAGTTTAACTTTTTAATAAATTCTTTTTTCAGCATTATAAATGAAATATAAAAATGATAAATTTTAAAAAGATGGTAACGAATAACATGAAAAACACTGTGAAAAAATGAATCATTTGAGCGACTGGCGTTTCCGAATTTCGGGCCATTCTAGGCCTCCTCCTGAATTCAAGGGTTTTTTTTTTTAAATATCCTAAAATATAAAAATATTTTTGAAATTATTTATTTTTAATTAAAAAATATTTTTAAATTTTAAAAATATTTTTTATAGGTATATTTTTTATATATATTTAATATACTATAGAAATACTCAATTTTTAAAGATATATTTTTAATATATCAAAAATATATAAAAAAATATAAGATATTTTTTAAAAAAATTAAACAATATACTATCCAGTATAATTTCTTCTAAATTAATTCAATCATGCATTTGGCCGCAGTAGTAAAATGCATGGGTTACAAAAATTTGCCAATTTTTAAATTATTTTTAAATTTATAAAAATTTCTGAATTATAATTAATTATTTAATTTATAAATTTATCAAACTTATATAATTTATTATAAACTTATTATAGATAATAATTTTACAAAATAGCCTGGTAAATGTAAAATTTTACAAAATTAGTGAGAGATCTAATTTCCCCAATTAGGCGAAGCCTCCAGTGTATAAACTAACACAAGTAAACTTGGGCTATTGATGTGATTGACAGAAAAAGCTATTATTTTCACAAATATATCATTCCCTAAATTTAATTTTCAAAATATCATATATTTTAATAAAATAACCTAAAATACAAAAAGAGTAACATCGGCTTGTCAATCACGCTAAGAAGAAAACGATGGAACTCCAACAAATCAATATTACAAAATCAAACAAAAATTTTGAAATTACTCAAAGCCAAATCACACCAACAAAATCAAAATTCAGATAAATAATAATATACTAAATCTCCATTCAATCAAAGATAAAATATATATATATATTCTGAAAATTTTGTGAAATTTCTTCCTCTTCTCTAATAATTGTTTTTAAATTTCTTAAAATGTTATAATCAATTCCTATTGCACAATTAATTTTATAACCAAATGAACTTGCATAATTTCATAATCTACATACATTAAACAAATTAATTTTTCCCAATTTTAAGCATATGGGATTTCTTATATTTCATAAAATTAAATCAATTTCATTACACATCTAATTTATTTAACATATATATTCTAACATTTTTTTTTATTAATTTGTCATTACAGTTATTAGATCTTCTTGAGTTGGTATCTCTAACTATATAAAATATCAAAAATAAAAGGTTAATTTTGATTATAAACTAGCTTGAGATATAAGCAAAGTGCTCAAGTATTATGTACATATAAATGTGTATTTGTTAGTTTTGTAAGTGGTGAGGTATTGAGAGCTTGCATTATTGATTACTCAGTAAGAAATTATGTACTGCTATGTTTTAATTTTTTAAAGCACTACTTAAATATTGGTCAATGTAGTTTGATAAAAAGAGAGAGAGAGAGAGAGAGAGAGAGAGATAATAGAATATAGTTTCTTTGATTTTGCTTCTTCTCTCCCATGGTAAATGCCAATTGATAAATAATTTAACCCATATTTTTTTTTTGGTTTTCTAGTTGTTCAATTGCTTTAGTTCCTCAAAATTCTGTTAGTATTCTTTCAAAAATTAATTACAAAATAAATTTCAAATTTTATCACTTTTAATAATTTCATTGCAATTTTTTATTTTCAAAATTTTAATATAATTATCTTAAAATTTTTACCTTCTTCAATATTTTATTTTTAGTGCCAATCCAACTTAAAAATAGCACTTATAATAAGTTTATAAAGAGCTTATATTAAATTTACATTGAGTTTATAATAAATTGCATTGAGTTTATAATAAGTTTATATTAAACATAATATGCAAACATATTCCATTAAAAAGCTTTTGCATTTTATTTTTAGTGTTAATCCAACTTAAAAAATAGAAATACTTATAACAAGTTTACAAAGAGTTTATATCAAGTTTATATTCAATTTATAATAAGTTACATAGAGTTTATATTAAGTTTACATCGAATATAAATTTACAATAAATATAATATACAAACATATTCTATTAAAAAGCTTATATGTTTTATTTTTAGTGTCAATCCAATTTAAAAAATAGAAGTACTTATAATAAGTTTATAAAGAATTTACATTAAGTTTACATTAAAATTTATAATAAGTTACATTGAATTATATTGAGTTTACATTGAACATAATATACAAAACATATTCCATTAAAAAGCTTCTATATTTTATTTTTAATGTTGATGCAACTTAAAAAATAGAAGTACTTATAATAAGTTTACAAATAGTTTATATTAAGTTCGCATTCAGTTTATAATAAGTTACATTGAGTTTATAATAATTTACATTGAACATAATTTATAAACATATTCCATTAAAAAGTTTCTATATTTTATTTTTAGTGTCAATCCAACTTAAAAAATAGAAGTATTTATAATAAGTTTACAAAGAATTTATGTTAAGTTTACATTCAAATTTATAATAAGTTACATTGAATTATATTGAGTATATTGAACATAAGTTTACATTGAACATAATATGCAAACATATTCTATTAAAAAGCTTCTATATTTTATTTTTAGCATCAATCCAACTTAAAATATAGAAGTACTTATAATAAGCTTATAAAAAGTTTATATTAAATGTACATTCAAATTTATGATAAGTTATATTGAATTATATTAAGTTTACATTGAATATAATTTTACATTGAACATAATATGCAAACATATTTTATTAAAAAGTTTCTATATTTTATTTTTAGCACCAATCCAATTTAAAAAATAGAAGTGCTTATAATGAGTTTACAAAGAGTTTATATTAAGTTTATAATTAATTTATTTTTAGTATATCTAGAGTTTACACTTATTATATATAGAGTTTATTAATAAAACCCTTAGTTAAACAATTTACAAGTATTATGTAAGCAATCAAGCCTACTCCTTAAAACTGAAATTTTTCCTTTGGAATAGCAGATGCATGAAATGAACTTTGTTCTGAAATCATGTCGTTGATATCATCTGCAATCAATCAAAAGAAGTGGCTATGATCCCAAGGCCATCAAAATCTATGGTTAAGTTTTTCTTTTCTTTGTCAATTAATTTGGTGTGTTTATAAGCAACGAGTGTGGGTATTTATGTGGTGATATTCTAATACAACAAGCAATAATCTAGTTGAAACCTTTTCTGGACGTATGAAGTATGTGTGCTCTGTTGGCTTTGTTTAATGGAAAAAAATTCATTATTCCGTACATGAGAAAATTACACAACAGTGTAAGAAAAATATTTAGTATGACTTAATTAGATCAATACATTTTATTTTCAAGTTGTAATTTTTAATTTTTGGTTGGGCAATAACAAAGAAATTGAACAAAATAAGATGAAGAAGGAGATGGTAAGATGTAATAAAAAACATTGTGAAAAATATAGAGAAAGCTGGATTACTAACGGTGAATCCTTCATCTACTACCAAAATATGTCCACCAAAAAATCTAAAATCGAAAAGGGAAATCAATAGTACTTTGCCTTAAACAACGAACATTCTCAACGTAAATCTCAAAGTAATAAACAAGCTGTTTAACAGGAGCAAATTTATTAATTTGAATAACACTAGCATCATCTCCTTCCATCATCGTCGACGACAATGCAGAAGAAGGATTTTCGAGTGCTGGCGAGCATTGTTATCCTAGATTATCTTAGTGACCGTTGAAAAAAGTAGGTTGTGTTGTTGGAGGTGACGGTATGGTGGTGAAAGCGGTGATAAAATTTGCGGTGCTCATAGTTTGAATATTTGAATGATTTAGATATTTGAGTTAATTTTTTTAATAAAAAAAAGATAAAATATGCAAATTTTTAGGACTTTTAAAATCTAGTAATTTTGAAAAAAAATTTATAAAATATGGTAAAGTAGTAAAACAAATTGTACATATGTAAAATGGCAAAAAATGTCTAGCAAAAAAGAAAAAAATTCAACAAAATTGGCAAGTAGTGTAATTTCCCCAGTAAACATCGTCCTCTTTGCTATCCCCGCAGGAGTATGCTAATGCCAATACTTCGTACACAAAAACAGGTACAAACGAAAGCTAAATCGCTTGATTTGATTGAATTAATTGTTCCAAACAAAGGGAATTGTTGCTACTTTTTTTTTTCCTTCCATAATCCACATACCAAAATAAAAGGCAAAAGTACAACTTCTTAGCCCTTAGCCCCGATTATGAGTCAAGGATCTTACTACTTTCAGGAAGAATTGTAAGTTAGAAGAAGCAAAAGAAAGGAAATAAATGAAATTATCAGAAAAACCAGAGGCAGCAAAAATTTGAAGCTTTCCATTCCATAGCGACCGTCTCAATTCAATTAAATTCCAGACATAAAACAGACGTGTTTTAACAAGCCTCAATAACACTATCACACAAAATAATATCCAATAAACACACAAAGAAGAAAAGTTTGAAAAAAAAATAATAAGCATAATAATATCAACTTCTTTGGGCACTGGTAATATACAAAAAATCCTTATACAATTCTATATATATCTCCTCACCTGCCAAACTCCCGACGTCAAGAATGAGACTAAAATTGCCATCCGCGTCCAAAAACCTATCAAGTAGATCAAATAGTAAACTCCTTGTTTTCCCTTTCTGGTTAAGTACCATCTTCCCCTTCACATGATCACTTGGAATTCTGTTCACCTCTGCCATTTTTTCTCTGGAACCAGCAGAATTCAAGCACATCAGAATCCAAGTAACAAACGAATCTCAGAAAAAAAAAAGGATAAAAAAAAAACTGAATATATTAGCTCCATATTCATTCCTAAGTTACCCAATGCTTTATTAACCACCTTGTTAGGTGGCATTTGCAAATTTGATTATTTGACAAAGTAGGAAAAAATGGAGAATACACCAACTTCATTGGTTTTATAGACAATAATTTCTAGGAAAGTTATGGCAACCATGGTTGTCAAAATCCCGATTCAAAACGTAGAATCTTACGATTCTACGAGTTGAATATGGAATTAAGTTTTGAATCGGTTGTAGAATCTTTTTTAGGGTGGAATCCCAGAGAATCCCGATTCAAGTCGTTAGAATCGGTGGAATCTCAGTAAGATTCTACGATTCAAAACCTCATATAATATTTCATTTTGCATTATTATATTATTTTCATTTACATTCATCTTACCAATTGATAATTTTGTCCTTTTAATATAGGTCCATACAAAGAAAAGAAATCGATTATACCAAAAAAAAATGAATGATTTGGTATTTGTAATGTATAACTTGAACTTGGAAAAGAGAGTTAAGAAAAATATTGGTCCAAGTGAACTTGATAAAAGTGAAGAAGAACTTGATATTTCCTCTGATGATGAGTGGATTGTAAAGGTGGGAGAGGAGAAACAAAATGAAGATGAAGATGCTGAAGATGCAGAGAATTTGGAGACTCAAGATGGAGAAGCTATGGATGATGATTTGGAGCTCCCTCATGATGATGATGATAATGTTATTGGTTTAGACGTTGGTGATGCTCCAAATGATGCAATGGATGATGATGATATCTTTGATCTTACTTAATATCTTTAATAATTATTTATAACTTATGTTAATTTATGTCTTTTATTTCAATTTGTAGTTTGAATCTATGTTTAAACTTGTGAAATTAATCATTTAATTATGGTTTTATGTTCTTTAACATGTTAAATGTAATTTATTTATGAAATGTGGTAAAATTTTCATTTAAAGTAGAATCTTACGATTCAAATACGATTCTACCGATTTACGATTCTAGAATTAGTTTTCGATTCAAGGTAGAATCCCGATTTTGACAACCTTGATGGCAACCAAAGAGCACTACAAGTACTTGTGGAATCACATAGCACAAAAAGACAAAAGTGCACGGAAAGAAAGAGAAGTAATAGAGTTGAAAGTATTGCTGGAATACAACCATAACTGAGAGACACATCATTCTTGTGAAGCATTGCACATCAAAATAAACCACACAACACAACAACATTTAATACCATGCTTATTTTTTCAAAATAAAAAACCAAGAGAAAAATAGCAGCCAGAGCAACATCAACGATTCTCTAATGACAAGATACAATTGGAACAACCAACATCTTTTATTCATGCAGCTTGCAATGTAAGCTCCTAAATTCCAACATTCAGTGATCTCATCAAATGAATAATGCAAAATCTAAGAAACTGAATGTTTCCCTGAATACCACATAACCAATGAAATTTTAAGAATTTAGTCAAACATATAGCCAAGGAAATAATAAGTAAGCAATTAGAGATTACCATGAATTACAAGGCCTACATTTCCCTTTGCACTGGGCTGTGCTTGAGACATTGATCTCTGGATGCGTGGAGAACTCTGTCTTCCATTTGAACCAGGTAAGGAATGCCTCTTCTTGATGTACTCTCTGTCCTGCACATCTGGGCTTGAAAGTGGGGAGTTATTTGCCTGGATCTTTGCTCTTGCTGATTCAGTGGCTTGCATGAAATGAGGGAGAGAACTACTACTGCTACTATCTCTAGGTTCTTGATCAGTCTGATCTGGTCTTGTTGAACCAAAAGAATTGAGCCTTTTTCCATTCTTTTGATCTTTAGACAATTGATCCATGCTATTCCTTGCTCCAGAACCTTGATTTGGGTTTGACGGAGATCTACCTGCTGAAAGGGATTTGAGTTTATGGCTGGGACCACTCTTGTCAGCTCTGTTTCTTTTAGCATTGACAGAAACTTGACTAGAAGGTGTTCCTTGGGATTCAGGAACAGTTAAATGGCTTCTTGGAGAAGCCTCTGGGGATGACCGATATGCTGGACCACCTGTCTCAGAGTTCAGTTCTCTTTGAACATCAGAAACACTTCTCTCTGGCTTCATCTCAACATGCAAGGAATCTTCAGCTACGACCGAATCCACCGATTCACTTTTGACGATATCAAGCTTCTCAGGCTGAACCACTATGGAGTCAGATGAATTTGACATGGGATCAGTAGATGCATTCTTTGCTTCAACAACTACATCTATTGTGCTGTTAGGGTTGCAGGTTTCTTTCTCCAAAGATTTAGTTTCGTGCTCATATTCTGCTGCTCCAACTTCAAATATATCAGGTGAATCAAGAGTGGAAGTAACAGAGAGTTCAGTGCCACATTCTGAGTCACCATATTGACCCCTCAAATTACTAGGCACCAAGTTTTCTACAATGTTGAGCTCCTTTGTCCTAGCCACAGTGTCTGCACTAGATGAAATTGTGTCCATGTTTGACTCAATTCCACCACCTTGATATGAACTGAATGATTTATTTGAATTAGCTGTCGAACTTAGATCCTCAAATTTGGACTGGACAGCTATAAATGCAGGATTGCTAACTTTTCTTGATCCAAACACAAACTTGTTTCCTTCAGTCTCTAGTTGTTCAGAGGCATACCTTTTCATAGGACGTTTGGGTTGGTCAGTTTGTTCAACTTCTATTTCTAACTTGTGAGAAAGAGAATCAATTGCCACTTGAGAATTTTCATCAGATTTTATAGTTTGATTTGGAAGAGAATTTACGTCTATTGAGGCATCTTTTGCATCAGATGTGCTAATCTTCTCGGACTGTAGCTGCTCCAAATTATCTCCTCCAAAAGAAGGGGTTGACTGGTTTTCTTGAACCTTAAATTCATTTGCATCATAAGTTACCAGTTTGTCCTCAGTTTCATATGGCAGAACATTTTCCATTGCATTGGACTTTGAATCTGCTGACTCAGAAAAACCATCAGATTGAACTGTAGCATCCACTGTAGTGAGTAGATTCCCATCATTCTCTCTTTCCAGTTGCTTAGTTTTTAACTCTGGTTGTGGAGTTGGTTCTTCTGATGATATAGACATCCACCTCTCCAACCAGTGCCAAGCAGAATTTGGTTTTGCAGAATCGCACTTGATGTAGATAGGCCTATTCTTTGGTGTCGACTCCATCAGCTTTGGTTGAAAAAGAAACATCAATGCTTTTAGGAATGGTAAAAATGTGATATGAAACCTACTACGTCACCTCAGGAGACAAAATGAAAGACACCACATAGACCATACCTGTTGAGCAAATCTATTTCCAAGCAGCTTCTTGATGGAAGTGTATGTTACATCTGGTTTGTTTATTGAGTTCTCCTTCCCCTAAAACACAAAATGATGATCAATCAGGACCTTCTGTGAATTACTCATCTGCCAATTGCAGTCCTCAAAGAGGAGAAAGGTTTTATGCTATTTATGTACTTCATTACTAGATATCTAGAAGAAACGCCAATTTTCTTCAGCAATAGAAGTAATCAACTCCAAGAAGTCCACAAGGCAGGAATAAAAAAAAAGAATAAAGACCTAAATTTCCTACTAATAAAACCAAATCCCCTAGACCATTAGTTACGAAATCTTTTAGGAAAAAGAGAGAGAGAAAGAGAGAGTGGGAGAGAAATTATGAAGAAAAAGCCCCACAAGGTACAGAGTAGACCCTTAACCTGAACTACTAGTGTGCATTTAGCGTTTCATCACCTGAACTACTAGTGTGCATTTAGCGTTTCATCACCTGAACTACTAGTGTGCATTTAGCATTTCATCCCTACATTTCATACCTCTTAACTTCCTTCTATAATTCTGCTCCAACCACGCCTCATGCACTAAAGAAGTACTATCCTAGCAGATGTTTCAATGATGCCACTAAGTAGCAATTCAGTGGATGCCCTGTATGCTTGCAAGACAAATTAGGTTATCCAGCACATAATGCTGTTCAGAAAGTGAATATGCAGTAAGATCTAGAACAGAGGCCATCACTTTTCACACGGTATCCAAACAGTTAAATGTGTAACCGCACTCCATAAATTTCCTTCTTTTGCTTGTGATAAATGCCGCGGCACAAAAACATGCCTATTGATGTTCAGAAATTAAGTGTGAGCCAGAATGTTAAAGCAGAAGCAAGATTTATGTAGCCAGAACCGTTTTGTCAGGACATACTTATTTAAGTTGAGTGGCATTACCGAAGTCTTTGAAATAGTCTTCTCATCTATCCTCTTTTCTGAAGATGACCCCTCTTGAAACAAACGAGCATGGCGAGCACGGACCAGTGCTTGCATTTTGATAATGGCTTGTACACATCGCAGAGTTCCAATAGCATGCTGCCGGACCAAATGCCCCCGTACGGCAGCTTGCAACTTAACTAAGTTCTTCAGCTTTAATAGCTCTCTCTGGGCCTGCAATTTTTTTTTTTTTATGAAATTAAGGTTGGGATGTTACTAATGTAATCAATAAACTACAGAAGCATTTCAGAAAAGGAAAAAAGAAATACCAAAAACCCTCTGACAGCAGCCTGTATGACAATAACAGCAGACTCTTCAATTTCAGCTTTAGCTTCACTTTCATCCTTGGCAGCAACAACAGTCTCAGATTCTTTTGAGTCAAGATAAGTTGACAACTGTGTTTTCTCATCAGTGCATTGAATCACAGAGATCTTCTCTGGGGAAGCAGAGGTATCCTGCGATTGAAAATTAAGACTGGCAGATTCCGAGCTCTCCTTATTTGCAGAATAAGGGGCTTCTGTGATGACAGTGTTGCTTAGAACTCGATGACGGGCAGACCTCTTCCGGAAACTCCATCCACGCTTGTCACCTGAACTCTTGTTCTGAAACAAAATTCAATTGATGTCATCTAATTAACAAAGGGGAGGAAAATCTCTAAAATCAGCTTCATTGCAACCCTATTTAGTTTCAGCACACACACACACACACACACACACAAATGTCCATGCACTAGCAGCCCTTGCCTTAGTTAATTGTGCAAATGATATCAATTTTCAATTATTGGTGACGAATTATGACTGAAACATAAATACCAAGCCTGACCCTAGTAAATGGAAATTTCATTTCTCACAAATGTATTTGTAATACATAAGTAATTCAACAGATCTTTTATGAATGCTGCCTCAAACTTGATCAACTAAATGGCAACTTAATCCTGCATTGTCCATCAAAATCTAAAAACCATACTGGAATTCACTTGTTTCATGAGATCACAACAGATAACTGTGAACCTGCAAAGATCTAACGCATCAAACAACTCATGCCCATAACTTCTACAGTTATTTTCATCAATAAGCAACATCAACTTGCGCCGTAATCAGATCTTTAAGGCATTACCATCAAACATACGTTCAATCATCTCAACATCGCTAAATTATAGCAACCACATTGATAAATCATCAAATCCAAATTTGTCCCATAATCAAGACGAAAATAACTTCAATTATACTCCTCTCAAGATAAGCCAAAGAAGGAAATAATTTAAATCACATAGTTAGTATTAAATTTCTCAGATCTCATATGCTATAAATTACTTTCCATTTCCAGCATTCTCTCAGTCCCGTAACGAATCATTACGAACAATAACAATGATTAAAGTAATTAACATAATTCAAATCCAAGATTTTAACAAAAACAACTCAAAAACTAAATCCTCCAGCTCTAGAATTCTAAACAGAGCATTGAAACCAAAAAAAATAAGTCAAACAAAACAAACATTGTTGACCAAAATCAAATACCTCAGAAGCTTGAAGATCATCTTTGTAAGCTGAATCGCCACCGCATGCGATTAATTTGAAACAAGAATTGGATCTTCCCATTCTTATTCTTCTTTTCTTCCTTATCTGTTTCTCTCACTCTAATAAGCTTTCACTCTCTCACACTTTTATATTCTCTCTCTCTCCTTTGTTTTCTCTCTCTCCTTTGTGTCCCAGACAACGCACCTATATCGGTGTGTCGTTGGAAATTGTAACAAAGAGCACCCGGACCTCAAACACTTTTATTTAAATATAGATAAATCTGATTTTTTGAGTCCGCCATCTCCCCTAACCCACTGTCCGTTAAGAAAGGGTTAAAAGGCTGCCAATTGCTTTTTTTTTTTCTTTTCATCAATTATTATTCTCAAATATCAGAGTAAAAAAATATAATTCATTTACATTAATTAATTAATTAATTTCTCATACAACGATTAGTCAGGAGACTCGCGAAAATTTAACAAATTTAATTTTAGTGTTAGTTGGCGTCTTGTTTTCTATATTATTTATTTAATTTTCTACGCCTAATCTAAATTATTATTTTAATTTATATTTTATTTTTATTTTTATCTAATCTATTATATGCTACTCTCTTTAATTTATTTTAAGTATTATATAAAAAAATATTTTATTTTAAATATTATTTTTAAAAATTTAACAGAAAATTAACTAAAAAATTTTAATATCGTTCATATTAATTAATAAATAAAATAAATAAAATGTGAAATAAAAAATAATAGTTAAGTAAATTATAATAAAATTTTTATAAAATTTACAATAATTAATTATTTTTTTTAGTTTATATTTATTATTTTTATATCATATTTAAAATAAAATAAATGAAGTATATATTATTATTATTATTATTGACTTTTGTAGCTTAAGATCACTTGACAAACAAATTGATTAAATTACTTTTCAATTGCTCGATAAGATCAACTTTTGCCTAAAATTCAATATTTTCTTTCAATTGTCAATACAATGAAAACTGCAATCTTACATATATTATACTTCAACTATCAACTAATAAATAAAATGAAAAAAGTATATCAAAATATAATATTTAAAATAATACATTTAAATTTAATAACTTTAAATGCATGCGCTATATATAAATACTCATATTTTTAATAATCCTTTTAACATAATTAAAATTTAGGTATAATATGATCTGATTGACGTATTTTATGATTCAACTATTTTTTTTATAATACTATGAGTTTTCTTTTCCTCTTATAAACAAAAAAATATTTATATATCTAAAATTAATTTTTTATTTAATAAAAATGAAAAAAAATGTTATATAATTAAATTTGGTGTGAATAGGTTTATGTTCGCAGGTCACTTGCATACGTGGAAAAAACAACAGTTAGCTCTTCATTTAATTCCATTAAAAAGTGACAAATAATCCACTGAACGACCAACGGCTTAATAATTTTGGCATAAATATAGACATATCACATATGATAACTCGCGAGATTAACAAAGATGTTGTCGAGAGATTGATAGTACCAAGACGGCCAAGATAGGACCAAGAGCACAAGAGTATGATCCTGAGAACGGGACGGCGTCTTGGAAACGGAACGGAGAAAACCATTAATTAAAGTGAGCATATATATATTACTGAAAAAAAAAAGAAAAAAAGAAAGTGAGCATATTTTAGTGTATGTCTGAATCTACGGCCATTAAATTATTTTTTTGGACAGAAAAGTTAAGATTTCATTACTAGAAAAACGAATTATTACATTAACCCATGCAGGATGGGTTGAATCCCCGAAGGGACAAAAAGAATCAGAAGCATAACAATCTAATGTTCACAAAAATATCCAGCAAACAGCTCAAAGATTACACTTAGCAGACAAATTAAAATGCAATTTGACATAAATCACACTCCTGCAGTTGTTGAACTTAAGCAAAGAACCCCTAAGGGTTACCATGCATAAAGAGAGCTCAGGGACTGAGCATTGCCATAACTTCCTGAACGGAAGGCCACACTGGTATGAGAATGAATTGTGTGACATGAGTGAGTGCAGAGCTTCGAAAGATATACTATACTGATCAAAAGCTTGGGACACTGTCGAAGTCTCAGATAAAAGCTTTGAGAGAGAGACCGATGGATCTATGTGAGTAATCAAAAAGAAGGCGAAACCAACTTTCAAACACCCTTAACGAGTTGATGACAAAAATACCTTTTAAGAGATTGAATGGCTTCTGATATGAACCTCCAATACCAGCAAGATACATTAAACTAAACGAAAGATTCCAAAAAATTTCTAATCATGGATAATCTTACTTTTTAATTAACAAATAAGCATTACTTTGAGCAATTATAGATTTATTATATTATAGTATCAAAACAGGTGACCGAACATGTTGACAACTCTTTTGTCTGATTGCCACGTGGAGGATTAGCTGGAGGACACGTATAGGCACATGGGAGGCCCACAGGCCCATACATTACATCACTTTGTTTTGCTTTTATCGGATTCGAAGCAAAGAGCAGGGTATGAATCTGACAAGGCGGGACCCTACATGAAATTTTTTTTTCTTTTTGATAAAAGTTAATTAGATTAGATCAGATGAATATACAGTTAATCAATGATTAATCAATAATTATGCATTGATTAATGATTAAGGCCCCCCGCTTAGCATAGTCGACTCGAGAGATTCTGATAAAAAAAACTCAAGAGATTAGGAAATTATAAAAAGTTATTTGCCATCTCTCTTTCCTCAAAACCAACTGATTAAGATGAACTAATTAATCTTAATTTAGTTAATTTAATCTATTTTTTGTTGAGCATTATTATTATTTAATTAGACTGAATATATCACAAGTGTTTTATAGTTAAAAGGTCATTGTTGAATATAGATACTGTGCTCTCCTCTAAATATTAATATTGTTGAGCTCTTCAATCTTGATAAGTAGCTTATAATTAAAATATTAATTCTTTGATTTTCCAATTCAAAAATATTCTAATTCTATTAAATTAAATATCCATATATCTCATCTCATTGCATTTAAAGAGATAGAGAATAAAATGATTTTTTTAGAAAATACTTTTTTTTATAGTTTTCAAATTAAGAAAAGTTCTGCAGTGGATTTTATTGGAGATTAATAATGGAAGAGAAATGATTGAGATGACTCACGAGTGGTTATTCAAATTTTGCTATTTGAATGTGAAGAAAATTGGAAGTACATTATTTGTTCATAATTGCAAAGAAATTATCAAAAAAATTGGATATTTCAAAGAGTTGAATAAAAAGATAAGCGAATTCAGTTGTTCATAATTTCAACAAGCATGACTAAATCTAAATCTTTATTTGGATGACTAATTCTCCTAGTTTTAATTATTCGATCTTCGATATTACTTAATGAAATTTTAGCTTAAATTTTTAAAAAAAAAAGGAACATGAACAATTATAAAGATTTAAATATTTGGACTGGTAAACAACTATTAAATTACTAGCATAATGATTGAATTAATATTTTTCGTATGTATATAATATTAGACATGCCAAAGGGTTTGTTGTGCCGTGGCTAAGAAAGAAAAGAGAAGAACAGGGGAGTTTTTATGATGAGTTGCTAGGTGTTCAATCATGTTCCTGTACTAATAGATATATATAAAGTATCAATCACACACAACTGCCAGCTTATCGGGCATTATTTTGGAAGCAGAAAAGCGTTTTCAAATAATATTTAATCAAACTTATAATATTAATCAAAGGTATAGTTAAGTTAGAAGGATAAATTAAATTTCAGGTAATTGATTTTAAAGCAAGAGATAGAGATGGGGGTTTTTATTATACTAATATAGGTGAAGAATTATTTCAGCAATCAAACTGGCAAAATTTAGGTACAACGGCACACATGACCGCTCACCACTCTTTCATTCTTTTATATGTTTTTCTTTAGGAGGAGTCTGGTGGAGCCCTCACTTCACATGGGGTAATTTATAAGAATAAGAAACCTTATTATTATGATTATAGCTAGATAAGATGTTCCTTTCACATTATCTATTCTTTATTTCTCATTATATATTATACAATATCAATTTACAGTTTATAATTTATATAGATCATATAGTTATAATTTTAAGTATGAAAGAAATTTCATATTAGAAAAAAGATAAATTTAGCAAGTAATATATAAATAAAAATGATTCATAATTCTAACACCATAATGTTGTTGAGTTACAGTAAGAATTTGCTTAAAATGGACTAATGTATCATGATTCATCAAAAGCCAATTTTGTAGCAGTCCTGTGCTTTGAATTTTTTTTGTGGGTCTTTGTACTCTAGAGAAGTCTCTTAATGACACTAAGAGTTGGCTACAATATAATGTGATTAGAGTTTTTTTTTATAACCGTATAATAATCGTATTGAAGTTTTTTTCTCAGTTTATAATAGAAAAATAGTTTTAAGTTGAAGTGTGATATTAAACTTACAAATATATTTTCTTATTATATTCATTAAAAAAATTGAGCAGCAAGATGATAGTCAGATTTTATAGTTGCCTTCTTAATGTAAGAAATGAACACACACACACACACACACGAAGATTATAGCCGCTATTAAATTTATATTTATTTGATCTTATTTTGATAAAATAAGTATTTAAATAATTTAAAAAAAATTTAAGTGTTTAATTGCTACTTAAATTACAGTTTGGGTATTTATTTGAATCTTTCGTCATAAAAAAAAGATGTTTAAATATATAAAAAATTAAATATTTAATTACTATTTAAAATATAGTTTAAATATCTGTTTAAATCTTTAGCGAGCGTGTGTGTGTGTGTGGTGAACAAGACAAAAGTTAAGTGAAGCTGTATAAGTTATGATTCTCCAACATATAGTTTATTGCATGAAACTATACACGAAAATTTTAGCCGCTATTAATTTATATTTATTTAATTTTATTTTGATAAAATAAGTATTTAAATAGTTTAAAAAAGTTTAAATGTTTAATTGCTATTTAGATTATAGTTTAGGTGTTTATTTGAATATTTGGTCATAAAAAATATTTAATATTAAAAAAATTAAATACTTAATTACTACATAAAATATAATTTAAATATTTATTTAAATCTTTAGCGTGTATATATATATATAGTCCACAAGACAAAAGTTAAGTGGACCTGTATAAGTCATGATCCTCCAACATATGGTTTATCGCATGAAACTGTATATGGGGAAAGTTTGATTATTATGTATGGATCGAGTAATAAAAGCAACAATTGAGTAGACCTACCCACTAGTATGTACTAGTGGGCTCTTAATTTCTATCCATTTTCATGATCCTATGAAAAATAGAATGGGGACTAACAATTGACGAGCTTCCTGTATATAGCTAGGAAAAAATAATGGCCACATTGTTTTTTTCAAATCAACAATCATTAAGCTTTTTTAGCATTGATATTTCAAATTCAAATTAATTTTAGTAATAGTAAATGAAAATAATCTTTTATCATATTATATTTACGATGAAATATTATTATGTTAGCAATTCTTTAGTGAAAGTTTATCTTACAAAATAAAATTTTAAAATTTTAAATTAATAAATTTTGATTTAACAATATTATTCTCATTTTAAAATGCTGCATTGAAACAAGCATAACTATTCTATTTAAAAAAAGGATAACTATACTGAATTCAATATATTTTAAACTAATCTTTTGTACAATATTGACAATGAAATTAAGCATTTCGAATTATGAAAAAGTAATTAAAAGATTAATACTTAAAATTATAAAGTTGTGAGTTTAAATAAAATTATAAAATTATAATTGTTACAATTAATAGGTATGTGAAAGAGAATAAATTTTTATGGGGGATGAGATGATATGAGTATCTTTTTATTTAATTAGATGTCTTAAGTTAAAAAGTTTTTTCCATATGAATCCAAATTCATGTACAACTTTCGAGTCATAGGACATTTGCTAATTAGAAAAAAAAAAAAAGGAGATTTTTAAAGAGTTTGAACTAGTATGTAGGAGTGTGTACAAGTTGGGTTCGGTCGAATTGAAGTGATTTTTTAATCCGACCGAATCTGACCAAAGAGTAAAAAAAAATTCAAATCGAAATTGTCTAATTTTTTTAAAATTTTGACCGAACAGAACTAATTTCAGGATCGATCAGGTTCAAGCGGGTTAGTATTTAATATTAAATTTTTATATTCAAATTTATTATTATTTTATTTTAATATTATCGGGTCGATTTGGTTTAGGTTGGACCAGGTAATATAGTAAATTAAACTAAAAAAATACATATATTTATATACAAATATATATGATTCGGGTTGAATTATATAATATATATTATGATTTATAAATATATATATATATGTATAATATGTATGTATTGGTCTGATTTGAGTTGAATCAAAAAAAATAAATTTCAACTCGATCATCCGACTGAACTCTAAAATCTTTTAAAATCTTAATCTAATTTCACTCGTATATATAATATAAATTAATCGAATCAGATTAAAATGCACTCAATTCAATGAGATCGAATTTGATAAATTTATACCCCTCTACTAGTACGGAATAAGTAAAGATTCCAAGTTAGAAATTTTGGTAGAGTGGAGGTGGTGTGTCTTTGCAAATAGCAAATGATAAAGGTAACATGGGCTAAAATTGGGCCTACACCCCACTTTCTAAATGTCTCTTAAGATATGGACACAAAAATTGGACTAATAAGTGTACGAAGAATGGGTCCAATTCGGCAACTACTTGCGACACACAACACATTCCCTATGTATTCAGAAAAAAAAAAAAAAAAAAGAGAGTGGGAAGTGAGGCCACTAAAATAGACTCCATCTGATACTTTCTCAGCAGCTATTCAAACTCTACTTTTGAATAAATTGGGTCGTACCCCGAGTGGCGAGTTTGAGTTTGAAAAAAGGTAAAATAGATATGTAATATCTTAATTTTATTCAGAGGAAATTATTTCTCACTGGATTTGCTATTATATGGGCCCGAATTTTTTTTATTGATATACGTTTTACGTTTTTTCTTTTCAAAATTATCATTTTGATGGTTTTTTTTTCTTTCGTTTTTTCTATTTTATTTTATTTTTATTTAATATTTTATTTTTAATATATGCAATATATATATATAAATACACTTAATAATACAAACTGCATCTGCAATTTCTAAAATACATCTATAATATAGTTACTATACATCTACCTAATATTTTTAATATTTATTTAATTTAATTTTTTTTATTCACACAATATTCATACAATATTCATGTAATATTTAATAATTTTTACATAAAATATATACAACTTAAATAATAAAAATATAATATATATATACAACATCTATAAAATATTCATTATATATTTACATACTATTTTTCATATTTGTTTAATTTTATTTTTTTATGTGTATAATATGTAAATTTTTTAAAAAATAAATTTAATGATTTTTATTAATATATTTTTTTATTTTTTATGAGTGTTATTTATTTTTTATAATTTAAATTTAAATTTTATCTTTCATAAAAATTATAAATTTTATATGCTAAAAAATAATTTAAAATATTAATTTTTATTATTTTATGATAATATTTTTATTTAATAGTAAGTTAAAAAAAAGATGAAAATTAAAATAAAATATTAATTATACTAAAAAAAGAGATATTTTAAAAAATTTTATTTTAATAAGAGTGAGCTATTTTAAAAAATGTATTTAAATTTTTTATAAAAGTATAAATATTTTTATTTTATGTAGTATTTTTAAAATAAAGTTTATTATTTAAGATGGTTATATAAATCTCCCTTTCATTTATTTAATCAGTTTATTTTTTGAGTTTTTAATTTAATTGTTTCATCTTCTGAACTCATATTTTTTTTTTAAATTTATAAATATAAATTTATCGAATCACTTTAAATCATATTTTTTAATTTATAAATATTTTTACATTTTTTTAAATTTATGAATATTTTTTTCTCTTTCTAAACATCTTACCATCTAAAATATAATCTTAAAATATATTTCATACAAATAACATATGTTGCAAAAGAATAAATTAATTATATTTTGCAAAGGAAAAATCGTGAAACTTTAAACCAACAACAAAAAGGTACAAAAAAATTAAAAAGAAGAAGAAAACATGAAAATAACATATTTTAAAGAAAAAAATATGTATTTATAATTAAAAAAATATATGACTCATTATAATTCAAAGTAACTCAGCATAATTTGATGTAATTTAGTGTAATTTAATAAATTTATATTTATAAGGTAAAAAAATATGAATTCAGAAGGCTATATAATTAAACTGAAAATTAAAGAGCAAACTGACTAAATGAGTAAAGTTTTTTTTAATAAAAAACATAAGTTGTATTCCATTAATTTTTTTTGATAAATAAAGATAATTAATTAATAAATTAAAAAACTTACAAAATGATATTTATGTACGAATAGTACAACGAATACCGATATAATAGGCCATTTGGTAAATTATTAAAAAATTTGATTACTGAAAATATATTTTATAGATATATATTACTGAAATTATATTATACTAGAAAATATTATATCACCGTATTTGAAAGATGTAATAAAATACTGAAAAAGTGGATTAAAAAAATATTAACTTGTTTACTTATAGTCCAATTTTATTGAAAAAATTTGAGTAATACCTAAACTATCCTTATAATATATTTTTTTATTTTATCACATCTTAAAGTAATATCATAATTATATTTTAACATGAAATCTCACAATATCATTTTCTAGCAAAATAATTTTTTTTACTCCCTTAGGTAAAATATTTTACCAATCAGTTAGTAAAGTTTAGTGGGACCGATATTTTATTTTATATAGATTATTTATAAATAAATATAGTATTGACTAAAGAGAATTATTTTGTCAAATTTTTTGGGATTCTAATGCAACCAAACTGTTAAATTCTTATACTCTATATACATATAATACATACATTCAAATATATGTAAAATACGCATATACGGTACAAAAAAAATTATAGATCGGTTTAATAAAAAAATTTTACTTTTCAAATTTAAAATCTTAAATACTTTAAAATGTATATTTAATAATAAATAAATTATTATTATAAATCATAGGTGTTAAAATAAGCATTTTTCATAAAAATCTCTGAAAAAAATTCGTCAGAGTTTTATCGATAATTTGGACATTTTCAAATTAACAGCACAAAACAACCTGCATAAAAATACTTTCAAATAACCCAAAAATACATTTCATCCATCCTACTCAATATCTCCACATTTCTCAAAACATTTATACACTTCCATATATATACATATCAAAATATTCTTTTTAATTTATAACATATATACACTGAAAATATAATATAATATATATAATCTTCAAAATATATGATAATATAAATAAATATATATATATATATATTGCTGGCAGTGTTTCTGATTTTGACGCCACAAAATCAACTCTACTAGTAAACTCTCAAATATAGACCCGACCCGGTCTAGAACTTTTTGACTCAACCGGTTCTACCCTGTTACATGCATAATGAATTTCAATCACTCTAAGCTAAAAGCCTAGCGATACAAACTTTAATAGAAATAAAGCTCAAATGCAATGTAAATGCACAATGCATATGGATATCATATCTCATATCATTTCATTATAACATATCTTTTGATTATTTCATAATTCACAATTCACATACAAGCAAATATAAGCATGGGCCCAAAAGATCTAATATGCTATTTAAATTTCAGAATTACTGTTTTAGTCCATATTGACACCCAGTGTCTAACTCGAAGGCAAGTGACGCCCAGCGTCTAGCCGAAAAAAAATCATAGTAATGCCCAGCATCTAGTCTAAAGGCAAGTGACGTCCAACATCTAGCCCGAAGGCAAATCATAGTGATGTTCAGCATCTAGCCCGAAGGCAGATAATAAGGATAACCTCATAGGCATACCGCCAAATACAGAACTCTAAAAATTGAATAACATAGTAGGCACACAATTAATTTGCATTTCTCATTATCAATCTCTTTCTCATTTTCTCATAATCAAGCTAGGCACATTGCCTCATTTTTATTATCTATTAGGCACATTGATTTATTTTCTCATTTTTTTTTCTCACTTTTCTTATTTTTCACATTTATATCAATATCATTTTATCATATTTCATCCTATCATCACATTTTATTTTAAAAATCAATACCCAAATATTTTGGATAATTTCACATAATTCACATATTCACATTTGATGTATTTTAGCTATTATCAATGTCTGTTTAACAATGCCCTAAATGCATATACAATAAATAATATTACTTAAACATTTTGGGTTATTATCATATAATACACATATTTTATATTTTTCACAATTTAACCATTATCAATGGCTTTTCACAATGTATTTAACACATATATGACATTACACGTATCATAACACATTATTCATACATATTCCATATATCAAATAGCTTAACGTATTTTTCAAATCAAAATGTGTTAAGCCCAATGTAATACAAATATAACCAATTCATCCAAAATTTGTACTTACCTTGAAGAGCAACCAAGAACAAGCTCAAACACCCTCCAATCATTCTCTTTCCACTTGCCCTTCAATACTTGGATGAGGCAAATCAACTCTCCTCAATTTCTAAACTAAATATGTTTATAAATAATCATTTAATACCACATTTTAAGGCATTTCCAATCTTAATTCATAATTAAACATCATCCAAGTAAAAATTCAAAGGTTAACGCTAACCTTACTTTAACTCTGAAATACCATACTAACCCATTCTGTTTTGTATTTTAAGTTTATAAATATTATTAAAAATATATCTTAACACATTCAAATCAATTATATTATAAAAACACTCACTTATGACCAAAATCCTAAAATGGCATAACCTTCCCCCCATTGAAGATTTTTCATTCTAACTTAATCCAATTATCATTTTAAGCTTATATTCACCACTTTTAACACTAAATAACACACTTACTTAAGCCAAAAAAATCAAATAATTCTACAACTTTGAAAAAATCATTTTTTCAAAATCCTAAATCACACTTCTATTCTCAAACTCCAATCAAACTCAACCAAATCCAATTTAAAATACTTCTTTATGCATCAAAATAACTCATTTGGAATCAATTTTCACAATTAAAAATTATGATTTTAAAACTCCAAAAATCACATAACCCTAAATTCTCTCTCTTCACTAATCTATATTCAAACTCCATCATCTCTTCAATCCAACCTTAAAATTATTGCTAACCACTTAAAATAACATCATACACACCAATTTCAATAATTATAACATACTACTTAAAAATTTAAAATCACATATAATAGTAATTTTCATGAAAATCCAAAAAAAAAAGTTAAAGAACTTACTTTTTCAAGTGAAAATCACAAAAAAATTCTTTTTGAACCTTTGAAATCCTTCAATTTTAGAAGTTTTGGAAGATTAAAATCCTTGAGCTCTACACACATGGGGGTTCGGCCTAGGAGCAAGAAGAAGAAGATAATTTTTTTTAAAATTTTATCTTTCCTTTCATCTTTTAATTTCAACCATATGTATGTATTATTTATATTAATAATTATTTATTTATTTATTTAATTAAAAGTAAAAAAGTTCATCTTCCATTCAAAAATAAAATATTTTTAAAAATTTTTAAAAATTTTAATTTTCAAAGTATACTTACCAAAATACAATTGGACTTTTACTTTTTCTTTAAAAAGTGTTGACTTTTTTATTGACTTTATATATTATATATATTTTACATATATATCACATATATATTTTACTTTTTTTATTTAAAAACTTTCATTTAAAACTATTTAATTTAATTTATTCAATTAAATTATAATTTATTTTATTTAATTTTCTAAAAATTAAAATTTTTTAAAAATAATTTTGAAATATTACACAAACACTCTATAAGAATAGAGAAAAATCAAAATTTTAAGAGAAATTTTATCCATCTTATCTTGAAATTCTGGCGTTGCCCCTAAATTTGATAGGTTTAATTTATTTATACATACACCTATAAAAACCATAAACATTTGGCAAATTTAATTAAATAGTAGATTTTATTGTCAGAATGAGGTGGCGAATTCTCTGATTGCATGAAGGAGAAGCTTATGTAACAGTATGGATTAGGCCAAGAGGATGACCTCATATTCATTTCACTTTTCCCAAATTTTTTTATAATGAAAAAAAAATTGTTGTCAACTGTGTCACGTAATTTTACAAGTTGCAATTTTATGTAACGTTGTTATTGTTGTCATATTTTACAAGTTGCAATTTTTGTCTTCTTTATTTCCTTCATGATATTGCTTTGTGGTAAGCAATTAATGACCACACATGCACCTTTTTTTTATTAAACACATGCACCTTATAATTTATGATGTTATGCGTATTAGGTTCTTAGTGGTTCATTAGTTTTTATATTTAGAAATTTTGTAATAATAAAAATAAAATTAATAATGAATTTTTTTTATAATATTAATTTGAAAATATAAAAAATTTTATTCTAATTTTTTTTTTATAATTATGATAATTGAAGTTTAAAAAAAAAGACTAAAGTTTAGAATAAAAAATTTGTGTTTTGTTTTTTTTATTATTGAACAAATTAGAATAAAAAAGAAAAAAGCAACTTATGAGAAATTAATAAAAAATATTCATATTACATGAGAATAGTGCAAACAACTCTAATAGTACACTTAGTTGCACCATAATTTCTATAAAGTTAACTACATAATACTCTTTGACTATTAATACCATATTTATTTACATATAATCATGCAAAATAAAATACTGATTTAACTAAATTTTATCATATTATGAAAATTAAATTATTTTTCACCAATAATATATATAGTATGTGAATAATAGTACTAATAATTATACCAAAAAAATTTTCAGGAAAGAGAGGTGTGTCACAATAGACATACTTAAATACTAAGTTTTTTCTCAGACATAATTTTTCTAGACATATAATTAATAGCATAAAATACCACTACAACTATACCTCAAAATAACTATTAAATAAACAATAAATAGAATGCTAAATTTAATAAAATTCAATCAATTTTACCTACGTTCTCAAATACTACCAAAATAATTTTACTAATATCAAAAAAGAAATAAAAATAAAGAGAGAAGATAAAAATAAAGCCTTATATATAAAAGTCTTATTTTTGGGATGTTTTGCTAAGTAAGGAGGAGTCTCTTTTTATAAGCTAAAAACCAACTTTCATATCTCACATCTTTCGATATGGGATAGAGAAAATAGCCAAAAATTCAATAAATCTCCACCTTAGTTATTTTTCTATTTACAATATGCAAATCTTCTCTAAAAAAAATTAATTTATAAATATCTTTAAATGCACTGTAAAGCACTCATCTTCAATTTCTCAAAATATTAATTAAGTCCAAATAATTATTGAACTTAACAGTTATCATCGCTTTTATCAATATGTTTGTGGAATTGTCAGTGATTCTAATTTTTTGAAGTAATATATCGCATTTCTCTAAAATCTCACGTGCAAAGTGATACCAAATATTGATGTGCTTTGTCCTTGCATGATAAACTTAGTTCTTAGCTAAATGAATAATACTTTGACTATCACAGTATATTTTGATATGTTTTTGTCTAATTTTCAGTTCACCAAGTAACCCTTGAAGTCAAATTACTTCTTTAACAGTTTCTGATACTGCCATATACTCTGCTTCTATAGTAGACAAGATAATTGTTGATTGTAAAGTAGACTTTCAACTAACCGGCCCCTTAGCAAGTGTAAACACATAACCAGTAGTTGATCGACGCTTATCCAAATCACCAGCATAATCGAAATTATGGTATCCAACTACACTTTGACCATTTTTTTTGTCCTGCTCAAATATCAACCCAACATCTACGATGTTCAGAATATACCGTTTAATCTATTTCACAGCTTGTCAATACTCCTTACCAGGACCATGCATGTATCTGCTCACAACTCAAACTGCTTGTAAAATGTCTGGCCTTATATACACCATAGCATATATCAAGCTATCAACAATATTTGTATATGGAACCTTTGACATGTATTCCCGTTTCACTTCATTTTTAGGAGCTGAAGATGCATTAAGCTTTAAATAAGGTACAAGCGGTGTACTAACAGATTTTGACTTTTTCATTCAAACCAAAATGTTATAGTACCTTTTTTAGATATTATTTTTTATTCAAACAAAGCTTCCCTCTCTTCCTGTCTCTGCATATCTTCATACCTAAAATTTTTTTTACTTCATCCAAGTCTTTCGTTTCAAACTCTTGATTCAACTGAGCTTTCAAATTCTCAATTCTCATTGATTCTTTGAAACTATCAGTATATCATCAGCATAAAGGAGAAGATATATGAAAGATTCATCTTATAGCTTATGCAAATACACATAATGATCGTATTTGCTCCTTGTGTACTTATGCCTCATCATAAAATTATCAAATCGCTTATACCACTGCCTCAGAGATTATTTCAATACATACAATGATTTTTTTAAATTTATACACCCATTTTTCTTTTCCAGCAACCTCGAACCCTTCTGGCTGAGTCATATAGATTTTCTCTTCTAAATCACCATGTAGAAATATAGTTTTTACATCAAGTTGAATGAGTTTCAAATCCAATTATGCTACCAAGGTTAATAAAATTCTAATGGCGGAATATTTTACAACTGAAAAAAATACTTTATTATAATTAATTTTCTCCATTTGTGTATAGCCTTTAGCTACCAATCTTACATTGTAGTGAACATCGTTCTTATTAGAAAATCTTTTTTTCTTTGTATAAACTCATTTGCATATAATTACCTTCTTTCCTTTTAGTAGATTAGCTAGCTTCCATGTTTGACTTTTTCCAAGGGACTGCATTTCATCATTTAAGGCTTTCCTCCACTTCTCCTTTTTTGAATTTTGGACAGCTTTACTATAAGTATTAGGAATGGAATCATTTACAATTAGAGATGTATAAAACATCATATCATCAATTCAAGCAGGTTTGTGAATCTCATATCATGGCCAACTTATTACAATAGATTCTTGTTGCTGTGGAGACTCTTGGATTGGAAACTCTTCTTCATCCGACTCTACCACTACCGTAAGTGTATCTTCATTTGTTTTATCATTTTTTGCTTTGACAACAATTCTTCTTTCAAACTCTACATATTGCAGAGTACCATCTGTCTGCTGAATAATTTTATTTGTTACTTTTTTTTAATACTGTAAACTCATTAAAGGTAACATCTCTATTAAAGATTATCTTCTTTATTTCTAGATACCAAAGATAAAAACCTTTCACACCAGTGGTGATCTCATAAAGAGTGCTTTTTTCGCCTTTGAATCTAACTTTGATTTCTTAACATAGCAGTATGCAGTAGAACCAAACAAGCGTAAGGAATTATAATCAGTAATGGATTTTTTAGACTACATCTCAATAGGTATTTTACCACCAATAGCAGCTGATGATAAGCGATTAACGAGATGACTTGCATATATCACAGTCTCAGCATAAAATTATCTGTCCAACCTAGCATTAGACAATATACGTCGAATTTTCTTCACCACTATCCGGTTCATGCTTTCTGCCACCTCATTTTATTGTGGTGTATCTCTAACTGTGAAGTGTCTAATAATACCTTTATTTTTATATTTTTCACCATTATTTGTGCGTAGACATTTAAGTTTTTTGCCCATTTGAATTTCGACCATCCTTTTCCATATGAGAAAAATTTTCAATACTTTATCCTTCATCTTCATAGTATACCCCATACTCTTCGAGAGAAATCTTCAACAAAAGTTATATAATAGTGCTTGTCTCCTATTAAAGCTGTCTTGGAAGGACCCCACACATCAGAGTGAATATAGTCCAAAATATCCTTAGTATCATATATTGCAGTATCAAATTTCACTCTTGTTTGCTTGTCTTTGATACAATACTCATAGAAAACTAACTTTTAGGGTTGCACTCCTTTCGGTAATCCTTGATCTGATGAAATTTTTAAGAATTTATTGTCAGTATGCCCCAAGCGTATATGTCATAATCTAGTTGCTTTCAACTCTTAATCATTACTTAAAACTATTGTTATTGTCCCAATAATTATATTATCCTGATTAATACAAGTTATTATTCCTCTTTATTTCTTTTATGATCATAAGTGCACCAGAGATAATTTTTATTACTCCATCTGTTGCATTTATAATGAAGTCTTTTGATTCTAAGACTCCTACAGAGATGAGATTCTTTTTCAAACTAGGTATATATCGGACATTTGTCAGAGTCCTAATTGATCCATCATGATTTCTCTATTGGATTGAACCAATTCCTTTTATCATACATAGACTGTCATTTGTTATGTAAACAGTTGCACCTTATAGTTCTTTCAAGTCAAATAACCAATCCCGATTAGGAGACGTATAACCTAAATCAAGTAGCCGTTCACTAGAAGAGTTTATTGATAACACAATAACTAATGAAAGGTCTGAGTTTTCATCATCACACTCAGCTATATTCGAATTTATGATAACTTTTTCTTTATAAGATTTGCTTTTATTCCTCAGCTTGAGATAATTTATCTTTCAATATCTTTTCTCCAGGTAAAAGACACATTCATCTTTGGCTAGTCTGAATTTTGATCTATCCTTCTTTTCTCTCTTCTTACTTTGAGAGCGACCTCTCACTATCAATGCTTCTGCTGCTCCACCTAAACTTTCTTTCTTATATTTCTTTCATAGTTCGTAACTATATAATACAACAGTTACTTCTGAGAGAGTCACTTTAGCCTTCCCATAGAGTAGAGTTATTTTAAGAAACTCAAACTCTTCTGGAAGGATTCCAACAACATCAAAGCCAAATCTTCATATTCGAAAGTCACTTTCAAATTCACCAAATCGGCTACTAGTTGATTAAAATTAATGACGTGTTCATTCATAATGATACCAGAAATATAAGCGAAGCGAAACAATCTCTTCGTCATATGAAGTTTGTTATGACTTTTTTCTTCAAAAATTTTTCATTCAATGCCTGCCATAATTTGCTTGCATAAATTTTTTTAGAGAAAGCATACTTATGTTCTTTAGAAAAACACGATCGAATTGTACTACATGTCACACGATTGATGACTTTCTAATTTTTTTTTATCAATACACTATGATTTCTCTTCTTCAATAGCAATATCTAGACATTGCTAAAAGAAAGCGTATAGAATCCCAATTTGCCATATGCTAAAATGACTCATACCTTAAAAAATCTTCACTGTAAATCTAACATTTGACATAGTAGTTTTTGACTAAATTGACATAATGAATATTGTTTTTTTTGTAGTGGATGATCTACTTGAGTCGTCTATCATCTCTGCTTCAAAAATTATTTAATAGCTAACAATGTGGAATGCCGATAATCTAAGAAAATCTTTTATAATGTGGAAGATCAGACTAGGCTGAAACTACATAACATACTCAGAAAATCTTGACTCTGATACCAATTATTATGAACATTAAATTATTTTTCACCAATAATATATATAGTGTGCGAATAATAATACCAATAATTATACCAGAAAATTTTTTATGAAAGATAGATGGGTCACAATGGACACACTTAAATACCAAGTCTTTCCTTAAACAAAATTTTTTTTAGACATATAATTAATAGTATAAAATGCCATTACAACTATACCTCAAAATAACTATTAAATAAACAATAAAGAGAACACCAAATTTAATGAGGTTTGGCCAAATTTGCCTACATCCTTGGACACCATCAAAATATTTTTACTAATATCAAAAACGAAATACAAAAGAAAGAGAGAAGATAAAAATAAGACCTTATATATAAAAAGCTTATTTTTGAAATGTTTTACTAAGGAAGGAGGAGTCTCCTTTTATAAGCTAAAAACCAACCTCCATATCCCACATCTTTAGATGTGGGATAGAGGAAATAGCCAAAAATTCAATATATCAACCGGTTGATAAAATATTTTATATGGAGAGTATGAAAAAATATTTCACTAGAAAAGAGAATTGAAGGGTACTATATTAAAAGATAATTATATTCATACTTTAATTATATGTCTAATTCTACGCATGACTTAAATAAATAATAAAGCGATATTATAAAGATAATTTTGGTATTATTCAAACTTTTCTATTAAAATTAGGTATTAATATTTTTTAATTTATTTTTTTAGTATTTTATTATATTTTTAAACATAGTAATATAATTTTTTAATAAAATGTAATTTTAGTAATATATCTCTGTAAAATACATTATCAGTAATTAATTTTTCTAATAATCTACCAAATGCATTATAAATATATATATATATATATATATATAAAATAAAATAAGTGAAAATAAAGGGAAGAAAAATAAAATTACAAAATATGTTATTTTATTTTATTGATTTTTCAACAATAATTAATAAACCGTAATTAATAAAAGTATTGTATTAAATTGAAATTAAATACAACATAAATGAAAAGACTTAATTTTAATATTATTGCAATATTATCAAACAAAAAAAATATATATATATATAATACTTTTTTTTATCGAAAATAAGGAGATTGTATTAAAAAAACTATAATACAATCAATTCTTCATATGAGTGAGAGACTAGATGAAAAGACTACAAGAATCAGAAAAGCGGAAATATGCAACTTGAAAAGGGGGGACTAAAGAATCCTAAACAAGGAAAGAAAAATATCCAGAACACATTTATAGGTCAGATAAAGAATAGATTAGCCGAAATAAACTCTAGCACAAAAGAGAAAAAGAAAATCAAACCCTAATATCCTATGCCAAAAATAAAGAAAATAGATGATCCTAAAAAGGAGCTGATAAGTTATTGATGTGCAAGAAACATGTGAATATGTGCTTTGTACATGGGAGAAATAGTTCTAGGCCACTAAACTAGTGGTTGCTTAGGAATGGGTTAAAATAGTTTTTGCAGTTTTATTTTTACTTTATTCTCAATGTTAGTGGTAATCAATTTCTTAGATATTTTAGCTAAAAAATAGGATAAATAGATGAACATATTTTGTATTTAAACTTATCTCTAGAAGCAATAAGGAGAGCAAAATTTCAATATAAATAGATTCTTGTGGTTCATTCTCACTCAATGAGAATATAAATCCTATTTAGCTTTGATTGGGACTTATTATTGGTATCAGAGCTATTACCATCATGTCTACTAATAAAGAAAGAATTGAAAATTTAGAGTCTGGGTTGGGAGAATTTCAACAGAGCATGAGCCGAATGGAACGTGGTTTTGTTGACAGGCTAAAGCACATGGAAGAAACCATCCACAAATTGTTTGAAGCTTTAATCTCAACCAAAGAAGGAGCCAGCAACAGTAACAGTGGCCATAAAGTCAATTTCCCTATAACATAGAGAAAGGAACAAAAAAGATGGATAGAGGGAAGCAAATGTTCTCATCCAAATTGGCAAAGCTTGAATTCCCAAAATACTCAGAGATGACCATTCTGAATGGTTCAACAAAGCAGAACAATTCTTTGAATACCAAGGCACTCTAGAAGCTCAAAAAGTGTATTTGGCTTCTTGCCACCTTGAAGGCGAAGTGAACTAATGGTGGCAATGGTTACATCGTGCTTATAAAGAAGAAAAAAAAAAGACATGATGTGGTCAATTTTTAAAGAAGAACTATGGGCTCGTTTTGGACCTACGGAAGGAGAGAATTTTGATGAAGCCTTATCGAAAATCCAGCTGTCCAACTTCTTGTGTGGCTATCAAAAGGAGTTTAAACGGTTAGATAATCGAGTACAAGGATGGACTTAAAAGGCCTTGGTAGGCACGTTTATGGGCAGACTTAAGCCTGAAATTGCCAATAGCATCAGGATGTTCAAACCAAAGTCATTGAAGGAAGTTGTCAATTTGGCAAGAATGAGGGACGAGCAATTAAGAATGCAACTCTAAAGTGTTCAATCTTGTAATCAAACCGACATGGAGGCTAAGTCAACATCACCAGTGAAATGACTATCTTGGAATGAAATGCAATAACAAAGATCTCAAGGTCTGTGTTTTAATTGTGATGAGGAGTTCACAACTGGTCACAAGTGTCGTGGCTCACATTTACACCTATTAGAATATGATAATGATGAATTTGACAAGCAAATGGAAAAAAAGTCCTCAAATGAGGGTGTAACATGATGCAGAATCTTGAGGACAAAGTTCCTATTAAAGGGGGAGACATTGATAAGTTATTGATGTGCAAAAAACGCGTGAACATGTACATTGTACATGGGAGAAGTAGTTTTAGGTCACTAAACTAGTGGTTGCATAGGAATTGGTCAAAGTAGTTTTTACAGTTTTATTTTTACTTTATTCTCAATGTTAGTGGTAACCATTTTCTTAGATATTTTAGCTACAAAATAAGATAAGTAGTTGAACCTATTTTGTATTTAAACTTATCTCCAAAAGCAATAAAAAGAGCAAAATTTCAAAATAAATAGATTCTTATGGTTCATCCTCACCCAAAAGAGAATACAAATCCTATTTTGCATTGATTGGGACCTGTCAGGAGCCATGAATTAACTGCCGTGAGAGGCTCTGTGGTAAAGTTGAGATGTTGAAGAACAAGCATAGTGGAGAAAACTGGTTCATATTGGAAATTATTTGAGCACCGAATAAGCCAATTAAAATCATGCTCAAAATCCACAATTAATATAAGCAGTAGATTACCATCTTCAATTAAAATTTAACCAAATCTTCATAATTGTGCAAATAAAAAATTAAGACCACAAAATTAACATAAAAAATTAAGACCACATAATTAAAGATCATACAGTATACATAGACATAATATCACCATCAAAATACAGTTTTAGAGACTGTAGTGGACTTTAAAATGAAACTAAGAGAATTAACGGTGTAGAAACTCCATGAGCTCAGCTTGTCACTCGTAGAGTTGTAGACTTTCCTGTCAGCCTAAATTCCACGTCTTCAAATATAAGTTTAGGATCATTCGATTCTTAAATCATTTTCTATTTTGATAACATGTAGAAACTTTATTGGTTTTGAGAGTATTGAACCAAATACATATCAATAGGCATATACATAAAATAAATAAAATAAAGTTCTCATCTTATACAAAATCAATTTATATATCACTATATTTTCTTATAATTTTTTAATAAAAAGATTATATTATATTTTCCAACAAAGGATATTTGAGATGAAGAGAAAACATACTTTTTTTTAATAATCAAGGGAATTTTATTGCTTACCATAGAACAGAGAATTAACAATATAACGTGGAGGATTAGTCATCCACTTATCACGTTTTGTATTAGAATGAGTTGCTTTTGCTAACAAGTGAGAAAACAGACATTATTATAACCTTATTTTATTGATAATAATTAATTTCTTGAAATTAATATTCAACAAAATAATTGTGATTTAGAAAAAAATAATAATACAAACAAAACGTGCACGTTAGTCGAACTCGGATATGATACCTGATTTTGACTACTGACTCAATGGCAATCTTAATTCTTAAATCCTTGACTTATCACATTCATGGTGGCTGTATTTTCAGTTATAGGAGAAGAGTAAAAAATATTTTAATAATATTTAAATTTACAAAATTATATCTCTATTTAACATTCTAAATTTCTATATATATTTTTAGAATCAATCTCCTTATGTTATTAATTAATAGATGCACACTTTAATCAATTTCTTATAAATTTTTTAATAATTTTGCCTTGTAGGGTTTAAGTTAAATTTATACAAAGTAATATATTTTCAATTAGTCTGTATATAATAAAATTAACCTATATATATATTTATTAAAAAAATATAAATATTTAATGAAAAATATGATCAAATCATCAAAATACATGAAACACATGCAAACTCATAATAATTTAAAAGTACATATCTATAAAATACATTTAGTTTCATTTTATGGGCTCGCAATATTTTTAGACAACTGTTAAATATATTATATATAGTTTGCAAAAGAATGTAAAAACAAAAAAAACATTGTAATTTCAACTTATTCTTTTGAAAGATATCTCAAAAAAAAAAAAAACTAATTCTTTTGAAAGACTGCATCTATTTTTATGAATGGGAGACCGGAGATGCAACAAATCTAGAACAATGTACAAAAATTATACGCACAAGATGATGATTATGATGATGGCGTATACGTATTGAATTATTGATAGATTGAGTACTGTTATAATTAAAACTACTAATATTAAATAGTTGATAAATTCTCCATTGAATTAAAACGCATGATAATGGCTTTGTTCACCTTCCTTGTATTTATTCTTCCCATCTTTCTCTTATTTCTTCACCAAAAGCAGAAAGCTAATAAAAAACTTAATTTGCCATCTGGTCCTCGAGGTCTTCCCTTATTAGGAAATTTACATCAACTTGATAATTCAGCTCCTCACCTTTATTTATGGCAACTTTCTAAAAAATATGGACCTTTGATGTCTTTTCGTTTGGATTCTAAATCAGTTGTAGTAGTTTCTTCAGCCAAAATGGCTAAAGAAGTTATGAGAACTCGTGATCTTTCATTTTGTAGTAGACCTTCCTTTCTTGGCCAACAGAAATTATCTTATAATGGTTTAGATGTGGCTTTTGTACCTTATAGTGATTATTGGCGAGAAATAAGAAAAATATGTGTAGTTCATCTCTTTAACTCCAATAAATCACATAGTTTCCATCCCATTAGAGAATCTGAAGTTTCCCATATGCTCGATAAAATCTCCAAATTTGCTGTTGCCTCTGAACCTGTTAATTTATCTGAGGCCATGTCGTCTTTGACAAGTACTATTATTATTAGAGTTGCCTTTAGGAAGAGATACGAGGAATTAGAGGGAAATGAAGGAAGCAAATTTCAAGAAATGCTCAAAGAAGCTGAAGTTATGTTTACTAGCTTCTTTGTTTCAGACTATTTACCTTCTTTGGGTTCTATTGACAAGTTTACTGGATTAATCCATAGCTTAGAAAAGAATTTCAAGGAATTTGATGTGTTCTATAATGAGATAATTCAAGAACACCTTGACCCAAGTTGATCAAAGCCTGAGCAAGAAGATATTCTTGATGTCTTACTTCAACTTTGGAACGATCGTTCTTTTAAAGTTGATCTCACATTAGATCATATCAAAGCAGTCCTCATGGTTAGTGTTAAATTTTCTTTTAAATGTTTATTTGGGTTGAATTTATTTTAATATAAATTTGAAAGTAGCAACCCATAGGATAATGTTAACATTCACTTCACATTTCAATTATCTCAGTGGCTCTTGATATGTTTGTTTTATTTGTAGATGTCTTAACAACAGTAAGTATGATAATTATTATTAATTTCCATCCAAAATTTATATTTTTTTTTCTTTTAATGAATACGTACGCTTGCATCACTAGACATTAATATCATTAATCATCTTTGATTAAATGATAACAAAATTAATGTGAATTTAATTAAACCTCAAATAATAATAATTTTCTTTTTTGTGTTCCCATAATTTTTATAGAATGTATTTATTGGAGGAACGGAAACCAGAGCAGCAACTGTGGTGTGGGTCATGACTTTCTTAATGAAAAATTCTACAGTGATTAAGAAAACTCAAGAAGAAGTTAGGAGTGTTATTGGAAATAAAGGCTTTATAACCAAAGATGAATTGCATAAACTATCTTATCTGAAAGCTGTAATCAAAGAGACAATGAGATTGCAACCAACAGTTCCTTTATTGGTCCCAAGAGAATCAACTCAATATTGTAATTTAGATGGTTATGATATTCCAGCAAAAACAATAATTTATGTTAATACATGGGCGATTGGAAGAGATCCTGATATTTGGAAAAATCCTGAAGAATTTTATCCAGAAAGATTTATTGAATATTCTATTGATTTGAGGGGACAAGATTTTGAGATGATTCCATTTGGAGCTGGAAGAAGAATTTGTCCTGGAATTTTTACGGGGCTTGCAACTACGGAGCTTTCTCTTGCTAATCTGCTTAACAAATTTAACTGGGAAATACCTGTTGGAATGGAGAAAGAAAATTTAGACAAGGAAGTGAGTCCAGGCATCACTATGCACAAGAAAAATGCTCCTTGTCTTATTTTTAAGAAATATATTTGAAATTATTTACAAATAACATGTATATAATTCACTAAATAATTAATTAGAGAATAAATTATTATCTAAAGTTAAGCAGATATATGACTAGTGGGACTGAGGTTGTATTCCAAGAGGGCATGATGCTCATCAACTTGTATGATTAATTATTTTGCTTAATACTTTAGAATGAAATAATTTACTTAATTGTTTCACTTAATACTTACGCCATTCATTTTAATTTAAAAATCATTTTAAAAGATTTTATTCATATTGAAAAGCTAATTAGAGTTATTAGTTCACCCTTTAATTAATAATCTCTCCAATATTTACACTCAATTAACTTTTTTACTTATTAATAATAATATTATCCACTGTAGGTAGAAGAATTGACAGAAACACTTGATTAACATCAAAGAGGTATCAGATTCGATCCACGTTAGTGTGTCAACTAACTCTCGCAAGTATAAAAGCATTGATGTCCTAGGTGCGGAGTATTTTTATAAGCCCATATTAAAGTGGAGGACCTTGACGGTGAGTTGTTGGCTAGCCTTATCAGAATTTACTTTGGTGGTCGGACTCCACTCCGAAGCAGTAGTCAAGCACCGCCAAAAGTTTACTCTTAGCAAAAAAAAAAATAATATTAAATATAAATGGCAAATTAATAAAGAATGCTAATATTTTGACTTGATATTGTTAAACATTAACTATTTTGAAATAAAACTAAAAATCTAAAATAATTTGCAAATTGAAACAGATGGAGTATTTTATATGTATGGATGAGATCTACTTTATATGTATAGATGAGATCTACGATTGATTATCTTTCTCCAAGAGTAGTGTGTACAGTAATACTTTATAAATTTAACTGGGAAATGCCTTTCGGAATGAAAAAAGAAGATTTGGACATGGAAGTAAATCCAGGCATTACTATGCATGAGAAAAATGCTCTTTGTCTCATTGCTAGGAAATATATTTGATATTATTTACAAATAACAATATGTATTAAATTCAAAATTAGCGAATAAATTATCATTCAAGATCAAACGTATATACTACAACTGGCAGGACTGTGATAGTATATCAAGAGGGGCATGTTGCTCATCCCTTGTATATCTGTGCATTAATTCTTATATAATTAATTATTTTGCTTAATACTTTTCTTTCGAATGAAATAATTTGCTTAATTTTTTGGTATAACTACTGGTATTATAAACTCTAGGTTATGACTAATTTTGTTTGTACCGGATCGACCCATTAAAAGATAAAATACTCTCAGCAAGTGATGACTCTATTCATAAAGATCGAATTTGTAATTTTTTGCTTAAAAGATGAGAGTATTAAACCACTCACACTAGCCATTTATTAGTAATAATTTGCTTAATTAGTTTTGTTAATATTAATTTTATATGTATATATATATATATATATATGCACACAGCAGAGACATATGGTTGACTATCTTTGTCCATTTTTTTTCCTTTCCATTTTTCACTTTGGCTAAACATTCCTCAACTTATTATTATATTAATGTTCAATTTATAAGTAAAAAAATACTTATTGAATAATATAAAATAATAATTGCATTTTAAACTTAAATATACCCAAAATATATTGAGTCTGGTACGTGTAATATATGCACAATCAACTAACAATAATAATAATAATAATAATAGATTTAATCCCATTTTAAAATCATTTTTTTCTTCTTTTTCTTTGTTTCCTTCTCACTTGCCAAACTTCAAACTAAAAAATATTCTTGGCCTTCATTAAATAGAACATGCCGCTGTTACCGAGTACAAGTCCAAGGTCAGCTCCCAATCATCGCTATTAATTCCAACGGAGCCCATCAAGTGAGACGAGCATAATGCAATGTGAAAAGCTTGAACGAAAGGTTGAGAGGAACAGCCTTTATTGCCAATGTGTATTGCGTGTGGAGGGAAAGAAACTTGGTTGTGTTTCAACAAATTATTTTATTGTAAAGAAAAGTATAAAGCAAAATAATTAATTATACAAGAAAAAAAAACAATACAAAGGTTCTATAAAAAAACAAAACAAAACAATACAAAGGAAAGGAGTAACATGCGATTGGCCTTAAATAATAATTTATTCTCCAATTATAAAATATATATATGTCATTATTTGTAAATAATATCAAATATATTTCCTAGCAATGAGACAAAGAGCATTTTTCTTTTGTGTAGTAATACCTGGATTTACTTCCATATCCAAGTCTTCTTTTTTCATGTCGACGACAGGTATTTCCCAATTAAATTTATAAAGTAGATTAGCAAGAGAGAGTTCCACTGTTGCAAGCCCCATAAAGATTCCAGGACAAATTCTTCTGCCAGCTCCAAATGGAATCAGCTCAAAATCTTGTCCTTTCAGATCAACAGAATTATCAATAAATCTCTCAGGATAAAATTCATTAGGATTTTTCCAAATATCAGGATCTCTTCCAATTGCCCATGTATTTACATAAATTACTGTTTTTGCTGGAATGTCGTAACCATCTAAATTGCAATATTGAGTTGATTCTCTTGGGATCAATAAAGGAGATGTTGGTTGCAATCTCATTGTCTCTTTCATCACAGCTTTCAGATAAGACAGTTTATGCAGATCACTTTCGCTTACAAAACCTTTATTTCCAATAATACTCCTAACTTCTTCTTGTGCTTTCTTCATTACTACAGAATTTTTCATTAACAAGGTCATGGCCCACACGACATTTGCTGCGCTGGTATCTGTTCCTGCAGTGAATACATTCTACAAAAATCATAGAAACACAAAAGAAAACAATATTACTTAACTTCTATTTGAGGTTTGAATTCACAAGTTTGCTGTTCGTTTTATCACATATGATTAATTATATAATTATTTAGAGATGCAAGCATACATATTAATTAAAAGAAAAAAAATTATAAAATTTGTATAGGAAATTAATGGTAATTAAATATCATACTAACCATGAGCACTGCTTTGATATGATCTAACGTGAGATCAACTTTAAAAGACTGATCTTTCCGAAGTTGAAGTAAGACATCAAGAATATCTTCTTGCTCGGGTTTCGATCTACTTGGGTCAAGGTGTCCTTGAATTATCTGATCATAGAACACATCAAATTCCTTGAAATTCTTTTCTAAGCGATGGATTAATCTAGTAAACTTATCTATAAAACCCAAAGAAGGTAAATAGTCTGAAACAAAGAAGCTAGTAAACATAACTTGAGCTTCTTTAAGCAATTCTTGAAATCTGCTTCCTTCATTTCCCTCTAATTCCTCGTATCTCTTCCCAAAAGCAACTCTAGTAATTATAGTACTTGTAAGAGAGGTCATGAAGTCAGATAAATTAACAGGCTTAGATGCAACAGCTAATTTGGAGATCTTATCAAGCATATGAGAAACTTCAAATTCTCTAATGGGATGGAAACTATGTGATCTATTAGAGTTAAAGAGATGGACTACACATATTTTCCTTATTTCCCTCCAATAATCATTATAAGGTGCAAAAGCCACGTCTAAACCAGGGGCGATTTTAGGTTGAAGGGAAGGGGGGCAGTTGCCCCCCTTCCCTTTTTGAAAATTTATATATATATATAATATTTTTTAAATTTTTTTAAATTTTTTATTAATTTTTTAAAAAAATTTAAATTGTCCCCCTTTTTTTTTTAATTTTTACAATAAGTAAAAAAATATAATAAATTATTTATTCTATAGCAATAGTTCTCTTTTAAAAAATTAGCAAAATATTAATAATATACAAATGCAAAAAAAAAAAGAAAAGTATAAAATTTTCAACTAAATTAATTTGAACAAATTTATAAATTTTTCAACTAAATTAATTTGAACACATTTAATGAATTAAAAAACTCATTTATTTTAATTATTTTTTAAAAAATTATATTTATTATTTAATTTTTTTTCTCTTTATTTTATTTTTATTATGAAAAAATTTATAAATTTAAAATTTTGTACATATATATTAATATTTTTTTATTAATTAATTTTTTAATAATAAAAATATATTATTAATAAATTAATAAATTTATAAAATACTATTAAAATAAAATGAGAGATAAATAATTACGAGAAAGCTAAAATTTGTAAAAAAAAATTCGCCCCCCTTTATCTTAAAGTCTGGCTTCGCCCCTGCAAATGCCCCTTTATAATTAATATGAAATATTTTTCCATTATTTATCTTGGGATCGATATAATCAGTTTTTTGTTTTCTGACTTATTTACTCACAAAAAAAAAATGAAATATTTTATCTTATTTATCTGGATTTTGGGTGTCAAAGATCGAGAATGAATCTCTCTCCCTCTCTCTCTCTTTTGGCTTTTCCAATTACTTTCACTAATTAAAAAAATAAAAAACAAGATTTTGTATATAATTTAACATAAAAAATAATTACTTGAAAAGTTTAAAAATATATAAATGATTTTTAACTTCAATTATCATAATGAAAAATTAGTATAATATTTTTAAATTAATATCATAAAATTTCTCGTTAATTTTACTTTTATTATTCAATAAAATTTTTAATATTAAAAACCTGAGACACATATGTAACACCATAAGTTAAGGTGTATCATAATAGTATAAAAATCTTAAAATATCATAAAATTTGTGATAATTAGTTTAAGTTAAGGTGTATCATACCCCCAGTTTAAATTAGTTTCTATTTTAAAATTTAAATTTAAATTTATAAATGTCAAATTTAGGATGAAAGAATATTCATTACACCATATTTTAACATTTTCAGTCAAATGTTTTATAATTAACACACACATCACATTGTTAATTCTTTCATGAAATTTTAACTGTATTTATAAAAAAAAATTCTGTAATTTGAATATTTTTTAAGAAAGTATCTTAGCTGATAGTATCTCAAAAAATTTATTTTTTGCAAAATTTAAGGATATATGAGAAAAAGAAAAAGAAAAAGCATGTGGTTTGAAAAAAAAAATAGAAAAACTGACATGAGGCTCAGAATCAGAAAAGGCTCTTTTTAGAGATTGTATGGTTCCTTTTTGTGGCTTCTCAGTTCTCACATTTTCTTGCTTGCTGCTGCTCTTATTCAATTATTGTATTTTGGCTTTTTCATAAAATTGACAGAAAAATTTAAAAAAATTACAAAAATTATAACATTTTTTAATTTATCAAAATTTTTTTATTAATTTATAAATTCACTATATTTTTATAGTATATACAAAATTTAATATCAATTTATTATACACATAATATTTTTTATAAATTTATTATATAGTTTTATAAAGTGATTAAAAAATATCATAAAATATTATTGAATATATTACAAAAATATATAACAAACTTATAAAGTTTTATGAAGTGTTTAAAAAATATCATAAAATATTATTGACTATATTTTTATAACAAACTTATAAATTTATAAAAATTATAATAAACTCATAATAAATTTTATAAATATTATATGAATCTAATAAATTTTTAAATTAATAAAAAATTTTGATAAATTGAAAAATATTTTAAAATTTTGATAATATATATATATTGTGTTGTAATTTTGTAAAAGACCCTTTTATTTTAGGTTTTCACAATTGGAAAGGCACACTTCTCTTGGGCATGGGCTTGGGCTAGAGGCAATCAAATAATTGGGCTGGCACAATAATTGCTGCATTTGTTTAAAAACTGCTAAGCAACTCGATGCCTCAGTACGGTTGTGAGTTTGTACGGTTTTACTTTTATGCCCTCATTTAGTTTTTCTGGTTTACACATGGTCTATAAATTTACAGTTAAAAAAAATCTATAAATTTTACAAGAAATCTTTAAAATTCTATAAGCTTTTCTAATTTTTTTAATAAAATTTATAGATTTATAAATTTATCTTAATATATCTATGGGATGATCCCTGTCTTTTATATTATTATTATTAGTATTATTATTATTTGAAACGTAGAATAAAAAAATATTATTTATATATATTTAAATTCAATTGCTATGGCTTTTAAAAAATAATTTATTTTAAGAATGTAATTTTATTTTATTTGAACTTAATCACTGATTAATTTTCGATATTATAAATTTTTGATTTATTGGGTAGCTAATTTCAAGTGTATTTTATCTGATAATTGACTTTTTAACTTTTAATACAGTGTGACAATATTTTTGGTGTAATAGTATACAATTTAAAACAAAGGATATTATTACTTCTCAGCCAAAAATAGTATTCATGGCCTCTCTATATAAATATTTAGAGCTTATGTATTTTTAAAAGAGTCAATTTCAAAAATTAATTTATAAGGTTAGAGAACTCAATTATATATAAGCTCATTCAACATCTTATATTTAATCAATGTAAGATTATGTATCATACTTAAAAGCCATCCTTAAGTAGCAACTGGACCAAATTTTTTATTGATAAACTTAGGTAACACTTGTAAATTTATAATATAGACTGAATTAAAAGAATTTACAGCCTGAGAGACTTTTTATACTAGGCGAAATATTAAAAAATCTGAGAAATTCTCATACCGGATGAAGAATAAATTTTGAAAGCTTATCATTGGATGAATAAAATCCACCATGGGATAAGAATTAAAATAATATTAAACTTGACACATACTAAAAATTGTAAAAAAAAATTATAGTCTGAATTATGATAGAAATAAAATTGAGATATAATAGGGATACAAATATTATTTAGCTCTGATACCATGTAAAAATATTTGGAGCTTACATATTCTTGGAAGAACCAACCTCAATGTTAGGATAATTATAGACTTCGGCTCTTATTTATATTCATTTGTGATAGTGTGCAAAATTAGCTAATATTTGCATGAATAATTTAACATCGTATTATATAATTTTACTGATTTTGAGATATTTTTATATAGGTTATAGTTAAAGAGAAAATAAAAGCCAAGTTCAAAAAAGTTATAAAAAAGAGCTGGAAAGAGCCTCGAATGTAACTCTTGGACAAAGCTTATGCCCAAAGATATATGATACTTGAAGATTGCATGGGCCAGTTACAAATCCTAATCTATTTGAAACTTTTGAGATATAATTTTTGAAGCAGATTTTCAGGGATGTTAGGAGTTATTTATTACCTTATTCAGTAGACATTAAGAAAAAAATTTATTAGATGTTAAATTTTATTTTATTTGAAATTTATTTTTATTTTCCTAATTAGAGTAAGAAACTAAATGGGTATTTAAGCTAATCTATTTGGCAGCCCTAAGGGGGCTCCTCTTGGATCTTCTCTCTTCTCTTCTACTCTTCAGTTACTGTTCACGTTTTCCAGCGGCCATTGAATATATTTTTAGTTTTCTTTTTAAAAAAACTTGTGTAACTAAATACTATTCAGTTGAATGGGCAATCAAGATTTTCAATTCTCCAAAATTTGTGAGATCTAATCAACTATTTATTTGCTTTCTTTAATTTCAGTATTTATATTTCTTTTATAGTTTATTACTATTATTATTTTGCTAGTTAAACAAAAAGGTTTATTGATTAATTAGTTGAATAATATATCGCTATTTAAAACTAAAAATCCATAACTGTTCTTTAGCTTTTGATACTTGTGGCAATTAGGCGTATTTCTAAGAAGGTGTATAATCTAATTTAAATGAAATTTGTGCAAAATTTATTGATTAGAATTAAGTTCTTCTAAATTTTAAAGCTGTTAGTGAGTTAAACCCTAAAAAGGTGTTCCTAAAGAGTTATTCAATAACAAGGATTAGTTATAGAGTGTCCCTTAACTAATTTTACAATCTAAGGAAGAATTGGATAATGCGAGCATTTCTGTTAGCTAAAACTAATTTACTAAAAAATTAAAGAGAATTATTTTTGTATCAATGATCATATCTAAGAATTGAAACCAAGATTATTCCTTTTCACTGAAATCTTTGCCATTATTATTTTTTAATTTAATTTTGCTACCTTTTATTTAGTTAATTTAAATTTTCAGATTTTATTTAATTTTAACTTTCAATTGCAAATTCCCCCTCTTTTAATTTTCTTTAGTTCAACTTTAGATTTTCAAAAGAAATTAATTTAAATAAATAATTCTCTGAGGATACGATGCTCTATTCACCACTTTTACAATTTTTATTTGGTCCAAGAATAGATTTTTATTTTTGATAGGTTCGATACCTATCAATTTGATAGACTTTAACTTCTCTTATTTATCTGTTGTAATCTTAATTTACTATAACATAAATTAGTTTACTTAGTTATCAGGTTGTTACTTATGATTATATTGCGTAGAACATGTAAACGTGAAATATAAGTGAAAAATATTTTTCTAAACTCTCAAACTTTATATGGTATCAGAGCTTTCATGGCCCTCATCCCTAGCAATTCTTCTTCCTCTATAATCTCATCCTTTTCACATACTTTCTCAATTAAACTCACTTTAAAAAACTATCTTGCATGGAAAACATAATTTATTCCTCTCCTTAATTATCGGAATCTTCATGGTTACATTGATGGCTCTATTTCTCCTCCACCCAAAATAAAAACATCATCAACTAATCCTAACCTACAACCCAATCCCGAATATGAGCAATGGTTTAAAAAAGACCAAATGCTTCACTCGTGACTGCTATCCTCACCCACTGAGAAAATTTTTCCATATATAATTAGATTGCAATCATCAAAAGAAGTTTAGATTTCATTGGCAAATGCTTTCAGGTCTATTTCTTAAAATAGACATCTGCAACTCCACATTGAGCTTCAAGAGCTCAAGAAAAATGACATGACTGTATCTCAATTCTTAAAAAAAGAAAAATCATTGGCTGATGAATTGAATACTGCAGGATGACCCCTTTCTACAGCTGAGCTCAATGCAATTATTTATAGGAACATTGGTTCAGAATTTCACAGTATTACTACAGCCTTGAATCTCAGATTTGAACCCATTCCTTTTGTCGAATTACACGGTCAATTGATCACACATGAAATCTTGATAATAAAAAATATCAATGAACCTACAACTAGCATAGCACTTAAAGATAATCAGTAGGTGCATCAAGTAGTCTCAAACTCCAACTTTCGATGCTCCTCCAATTCTAACAATAACAACCAACCTCAAAATAGAAATCAATCCAATAACAACAACAAGTTTCATCCCTGAGGACCATGCCAAATATGTGGTCTTAAAAACCACACTACTTCCATTTGTAGGAAACGTTATCTTCCTCAATTTGCTCTTTTTACAAATTTTCAATGTCCCTATGCTTCAAATTTTCCTCAACTAATGTCAAATTACTCCACAAGCAGTCAATCTATAACCTAGTTTCCTGACTCTGCTGTCAATTATCATGTGACACCATATCTTCATGCCTTGAGTACAATCAATGAATATGATGGACATGATCAACTTCATGTTGCCAATGGCCAAGGGTTGCCCATTACACATACAAGTATTGCTTCTCTTAACTCTCCTCTCAAATCTCTTTTCTTGAATAATGTTTTATGTGTTCCAATTGCAGTAAAAAATTTAATTTCCATTAATAAATTTACCACTGACAATCGTTGTTATTTTGAATTCTGGCCCACACATTTTCTCATCAAGGATCAACAAACACATCAAACCCTTCTTCAGGGTCCAAGTGAATCAGGTGTGTATACGTTGCGCCAAATGCCCAAGGTTTCCTTCTCAACTATAACTCCCTCATTGGATGAATGACACCAGCGACTTGGCCATTCAAACATCAAGAAGTTGAAAACTCTTATAAAAAATAAATAGCTATCCAATTCTACCAGTAGTCTAAGTCGGTGTCCTAGTTGTCTTTTAAGAAAGTTAGCCAGTGTTCCTCTTGCTTTCATGTCACATTCTACTTCTGTTCCATTTAAAATTTTGCACTCTGTTGTATGGGGTCCAGCCCCTATTCAATCAAGTTTGGGTCATAAATACTTTGTTATCTTTATTGACGATTATTCAAGATTTACTTAGATATATTTCTTGAGAAACAAAAGTGATGTTTATTCTGTATTCCTTGAATTTGAGAAAATGATTGATCTTCAATTTAGTGCCAAAATTCATTCTTTTCACTCAGACTGGGGAGGAGAGTATCAAAAGCTTCATTTATATTTTAAAACTGTGGGGATCATGCATCGAATAGCATGCCCTTACACCCATGAGCAAAATGGGATTGCTGAATGCAAAATTCGGCATCTCTTTGATACTTGTCTCACACAATTAGCTCATGCCAATTTACCAATAAAATTTTGGAATTTTGCTTTAGAACATAATTGTATGCTCATCAATGTTTTACCAACAAATGTTCTTAAGCATAAATCACCCTATCACATTCTTTATAATAAAGTGCCAAATTACTTAGCATTTAAACTGTTTAGGTGTTTTATTTTTCCACTTCTTCATGCCTACAATAAAAATAAATTCAATTTCGTACTCAAGCATGTGTCTATCTAGATCAGAGTCCATTGCATTGTGCTTATAGGTGTCTTGAGAAAAGTACATGCATAATCTATCTTGCTCATCATATAAAATTTATTAACAACTATTTTTCTTATTGTGAGAGAAAATTTTCGCCCCCACTCTCATGTAGAATGATTTTGCGACTTCGGCACTGTTAGGCTAAGAGCCTTAGAGAACACGGGCCCAAATATGGAGAAAATGGATTCGCCATAAAATAGAAAGGAGTGGATGACTTAATTTCTAAGGAATCCATAATTCTCTATTGGGTTCGAAAAGTTAAGTACGCATGGGGAAGGTGAGAAATGACCCAGCACTCCATAACGTCCGGTTCATTGGAACCAGCCTCATTTTCAGATCTAGATATTATAAAATTTTTAAATATTATGATATTATCTATATCAAATGCAATAGAAATAAAGAAATAAATATTCATCATATTATTGAGATAAAACAAACAAAACAGGCACCCATCCAAGGATGAAAATATGCCCTTACAATAATGTCCAATGTTCAAAGGATAAACAAGATAAATAAATAAAATGGGACACCCACTAAAAGGTGAAAACGTGTCCCTTACAATTGTCCCAAACTCTTCAAACACAGAAAATAAATAAATTAAACAAATAAGACACCCACAAGTGGAAACATACCTTTTACAACCTCAAAATCCCAAATAATAAAAAATTACAGTCCATAAATAAATAAATCACAATAATACACATTATCATTAAAACAATAATAAATTAGGACTTAAATATAATAAAATCATAAAAAATGTACAACACATAAGTGAACATTAACTCTCTTAACGAAATATAAGGTGTCGTGCATGATATGGTTTGTTAGGGAATTAAGATTTTTATCTAAACTAGGGTTTTAAATTTATACAAATTAGGATTTTATGATTTTGAAAACTATAGTTTTATTTTTTGAAAATAATGTTTAGGGTTTCAGATGATCAAACTAGGATTTAGGGAATTAGGTTTATGGATTATTTAGGGTTTTTAAAATTTATTTTGGCTACTGTGACTTTAAACTTTGGTTTTTAACAGATTATTTTAAAAATTAATTAAGTAGTTTAATATAGTCTAATAAACAATAAACACATAAATCAATTAACATCCGTATGAATCATGTTTAACTAAGTGAAGTATTGGATCGTGATTCAAGTGAGGCTACTGCTACTGGATGTTTACAAAGGTGTAAAAACAAAACAAAAAAAATGAAATAGGAACAAAAGAGTCACTGTAAACTTAAAATAAATTGAACAAAAAATTAAAAACCTCCATTCTTAGTTCCACCAATATTTCAGGTTGATCAAGCTTGTAAAATCTTAATTGAACAAGATGAAGACAGACATATAGCGCTACCTTTTGGTTTGATGGTTCTTCTCACTGCTCACTCAAGTTGCTAGGTTTTGTTTGTTATTTCTCTTCTTAATTACTGTTGTTTGTTGTCATCCCCGCTGATTCTTAAAACCTATATTTATAAGGAACCATATTAGGTTTAACCTTGTATCCAAGTCTTGTTTTTCCTTCAATTTCAAAAACTCCCGAGACTTATCCCAACAAAATTAGAATTTGAGGTGGATACAAATTGAATATGGACACAATTCGAAATTAAACTCAAAAAGTCTGAATTAAACTTAAGAGCACGAGCCTATGGGGAATTGGGCAAGCCAATTCACTACAAGCATGTCCTGTGGCAAATTGGACATGCCAATTCGCCACAAGCTGAATCGGGCATGCCGATTAGACCAAGTTTGGGCCTACGTCCACTTGTTTTGGAATTTTAATATTATCGGGCCATTTTAGGCTTTTAAAATTATTTCAAACTAGTTTAAACTTTCTTGAATCTATTTTGGCCTTTAATTATATCTAAATTAAATGGGACCAAAATTAATGGTCTACACTTATCAAGCATATTCAAGTTTTCCATCTAATTCAGTGGCAAATGTGCATTGGTTACATGTGACTCATCTATCTCCCTTGGACTCTAACATGCCTTCAGGTAATTCTCTATTTTCCTCTTCCACTCCACCACTGTCACCTATCACCCAACCAAAGATTCCTCTTTAGACATGAATGTGTCGCCTTTAGCTTTCCCTCCATTTATTCTACCCATTGAACCTGTGCCACATAAAAATTCTTCTTCCATAGATTCCTCCTCAAACTCTAACACCTCATCAGCCTCTAACACTCGTCCTAATCCCGCAACACCTCTAGTTATAGACCTCCCATATGACATTACCCAACCTCCTTGTCCCATATCTACTCAACCAACCAATACCTACACTCACCATATGAGCTTAATAACATCCACCCTCAATAAAAAAAAGCATGGTTGTACTAAAAGACAAGTAAACGCCGCCCTTACCTCACATGACTTACTATACACAGAACCTAAAACTATTAATCAAGCTAAGAGTTGCAATGTAGGTTGAGTTGGATATGCTCTTATCAATAATGGTATGTGGAGCTTGGTTCCTAGACCTACCAATATGAATATTATTGGCAACAAATGGGTATTTAGAATTAAGAAGAAAGCATATGGAACAATTGATCGCTATAATGCGAGGCTGGTTGCGAAGGGGTATGCACAACAATCAGGCATTGATTACCATGAGACATTTTCACCGATGGTCAAATTCAATACAATCCAAACAGTTCTTTCCATTGCCACAATTCACAATTGGCCCATTCACCAGGTCGACATTTCTAATGTATTTTTACATGGATATATTGACACTGAGATTGTTATGGAGCAACCTCATAGTTTCATACATCCTGAATATCCTTATCATGTGTGCAAATTGCATAAGTCACTCTATGGTCTTAAACATGCTCCAAGGGCATGGTTTCATCAGTTATCAAAATTTTTGGATGGGGCTTGGGTTTGTTGCTTCTCAAGCCGACTCTTCATTGTTTATTCTACACACTGGGCATATGCGGTTGTTCATTTTAATCTATGTAGATGATATTCTTATCACTTCTTATGATGAGCATAAGCTGCAATGGTTCTTACATAAACTAAAAGCTATCTTTCTTGTTCGAGATTTTGGTGAATTATAATATTTTCTGGGCATTGATATTCAAAAGCATCCATAGGCCATTTTTATCTCAAGGAAAATATATAAAAAGAGCTCCTTTGTGATACCCATATATAGGCTCGTTCAACATCCCATATTTATTAAATGTAGGATTGAGTATCATACTTAATACTCTCCAATTAAATGACCTTCTTGAGTTGGGGTTATCAAGAAGGAAATTTACAAAATAATTTAAAAAATAAAAAATTATAAAATAATATATACGAATGAAAATATCAAGCATATATTAAAATTTATAAAAATACAATATATTTATATATATATTAAATATATTTTTAGTATATGTTCAATATATTTCTTAATATATGTAATAAAAATATAAAAAAATTAAAAAATAATATTTTTGTAAACTGAAAAATAATAAAAATGAAATCAAAAGAAAAAATAATATTCATGTAATTTTCTCTATTAAGAAAATTATCAACAGATCATATATATTTATATATATATTTCATTTATATAATATTAATGGAAAATAACCATCACGAAATTTCTGAGGATATCATGTTTTGCTTTTATCAATTGTTAATTATTCATAAATGCAATGAAGAAAAAAACATATTTGGCTTCATAAATTTGATATTGAGATTATCAGATTAATTCCTCCAAATTTTAAGGAAAAGTAGGTCACAACAGCCAACTTGCCTTCTGGCATTTTACGTTTGGCTTAAATAATTAATTTCCTGTTCAGCATATATATATATATATAATCGAATTTGGACTATTTTTATTTATGTGAATTCTTGATTTTTTATTAATTGCAATGAATTTTTTCAAGAAAGTTTTCAATAATTTGATTATGGTGTAAAATTTAGTTTGCTGAGAATAAAACTAATCAAAACTTCATTAACCATTACATATTTCATAGAAAATTAGGTGTGTATTTTCAGAGCTTATTTTGAAACTATTTAATATTTGAAAAATTTATGCTCGTCGTTAGGTTTTGTAAACTTTTTTCACGTTTTATGTATATAATAAAATTATAATAAATTTATAGACATTATCATATCTATATATATATATAATAAATCCATAATAAACTATATAAATTTAGTAAATTTATAAATTAATTATAAATTTTGGTAATTTAAATATAATTTAAAATTTTGATAAATTTTATAATTTTTTTATTTTTTCTATCAATTTTGTAAAAAAAAATTCTTTATTTTATTAATTTTAAAATTACATTTTATCTTTTTACTTTCGTATTTACATTAGAGACAAATCATTTATAATGAAATTATGAGATTATCAAAAAGAAAAATTCTCATTTTTACCTCAAAAATGAAGTTATATGAATAAATAATAGAGGAACCGATGTTACTGTAGATGTATGATTGATTGTTTGATATAATTTATTAAATAATTTTGTTAAAATAATGAATCAATCATTGTGGGACTTTTTCATTTTTTTTTAAACATTTTTTTGTCAGGATTTGTTGTTTTTTTTTTTTTTTTTTTTTTTGTAATTTGAATTAAGAAAAATAGACCATATACCAATAAATAACAGATGAAGTGGTTCACTTATACATAAATCAAATATGCCGCTTGTTCAACGTTTTATGACGTAGAAATTTGTTTGGTGCCACCTACCAATTGTGGCACGTGCTTAAATTCAAACTCCTTTTGACTAGAGAATACGATTATATAGCGATATATCATTATCATCATTTTGCCCCCTCACCTCACATTCATGATGTCCACTCATTATTCCTGCATCACTAGGAATTGTGGTAGCCAAAGACATAACATATTTATTATTTTCATTATTATTATTTTCTCATTTCTAAATTAATACATATACTTTTTATTTTACAAAAAAAATTAAAAAAAGATTAATTATTTTTGTGAAAAATATGAATTTATATATTTTTTAATTATAATATTTTATTTTAATATGAGATGTATTTATTAAATATTATTAATAAATAATATTAAATATAGATATAATAGAAATTTAATCCATGAACTAGCTTATTAAAATGGTGAATGAAATGTAATTTAGGATAATTAAAAAATAAAGGTATGCTTATCAATTTAGAACATAGAAAATGTTACATATTAACTCTAAAATAAAACTATTAATGAATAAGAATTTATAAAAAAATAAATTAGATAGTAAAATTAAATTTTTCAAAAAAAATTAATAATATAATTTACCAAATATACAAGTCTAATATATATAGAGAAAGAGAGAGAAAGATGAGTTTGAATATTTACCTTTAAAATTTTATAAAATTTGTTCAAATTATCACACTACTTATTTATATTATTGTGATTATATATGTCTTGTTTTTAGCTAATATTTTTTAATAATTTAACAACTTTATATAATTTCAACTTTATAAGGGTATGTAATTTCAATAGTTTGAACTATCTGACAATATAAAATAATTATTCTCCATGCCTTATAATTTTCTTATATTCTCCATGCCTTAGAATTTTCTTATCAGATTAAAATATATTAAAAATATTTTTATTTTGAGATATATTGTTGTAAGGCTATATATGGGGCTGGTCTAAAGTGAGGAAACCTTGCAACTATAAAGTTGGACACTAGCAATTTAATTTGGAATCCTTCTAGATTACCCCGTGGCATGGTAGTATGGTGCCCTTAACAAATCAAAATAATTCCACTTATTAGGATCTAAAATATTAATTATTATTAGTTTTAATCTTCTAATTAACTTTAATCTCTATTAGTTAATCTTAATTTTCACATTAATTTCATCGCCTTTAATTTCTTTAAAAGATGAATAATTTTACTCAAAAAAAAAGTCCTCTTTCGTTAAAAAAATAATAAAAATACTTCTCGTCTCACACATATTAAAAAAATTAAATTATTTAATTAATGGATAAAAATTTTCTTATAATCTATTTATTTTATCATTTATTTATACTAAATAGTTATTAATTATAGTAAAAATTAAAAATTAAATAATAATTATAATTTTAAAATATAAATAATTAAATATAATATTATTAATTATAAAATATTTAAATAATAGTATAATAATTAATTTATAAAATAACTGTAATTTAAATAAAATAATAAAATTATATTTAAAAAAATAAAAAAAAATTAGGGTAACAAATTTCTGAACTCCACATTGAATGGTTTTAAATGCAGGTAATTGAAAATTATAACATGGTCCTACACAGTCTGTCGAATGAATAAAGGTTTTTATTTATTTATATTGAGATATTTCTCAGGTTTGGGTTATTCTGAGAGTAGGTTTGCTTTTGTATGAAATAATGTGCCTTTTTTTTTTTTTAAATCTTCTAATGTTAAACTATTAGATAAAATTATTGCCTCTGAAATTTTTTAGATATGGGAACTTTATTCAAGCTTGATCGCGACAGCGACTTGATATATCGGTCGATTTTTAATTTAATTATTATTTTTGTTTTTAATTTTATTTTATTCAGTAAGAATTTTTATTCAGTTGTTTAGACTTATAAAAAAAAAAAGCATAAATAAATCGTGAATTTCAACATTTTTATATTTTTCTTTACACAGTTTTGTACTTAATATTTTATTTTAGGGAATTATTAATATTTTATTTTAATATAATAAAGAAGGAAAATTTTCAATTCAAAAGTTTTAATTATATTTTAATAGTAAATCAGAAAATATTATTGAGTAATTATTTTACTTTTAATAATATAGCAATAAATATTTTAAAATTCTGGCCATTTAAATGAAATAATTTTAATTTTTTTACTATAAGATGGATATAAAATAAAAATTTTACCATGTGTCAAATAATTCTCTCAAAATTAAGTTTATATAAAACTATTTAAGAAAAATTAGGTCTATACGAAATCTTCACATTAAATTTTTATATAATAGTATGAAATTTGTAGATTTCAATCAAACATTTATAATAATTAATAATAATATATTTTAATTGTTTTAAACTTGTTCATAGATATATATTTTCTATATTAATATTAAAATTGTTAAAAGGTAAAGTTTAGTCTCTTTAAAACAATAATTTTTTGTATATTAAAATATCAAAAAAATTTAAAAAAAACGTGAGTCGGGATATATATATATATATTGAAGAAGTGAGTCGTGATAAATAATAATAATGAATACAAAAATATATTTCAGCATAATTGAATAGTTAAAATAGGATGATACAACAACTTGCATTCCGATAAAATAATAAAATAATAAATTAAAGTAGGTGCAAGGATGACGAAAATTTTTTATTCATATGACTTGCATTATTTTCGTTATAAATATATAATTAAATTTATAAAATTCATAGTATAATTATAAAATAATTTATTAAACACATATCATTAATTTCACTTTAATTCTATTAGGAAATCAATTCATTAAATCTCAAATTGGATGAATTATTGATTTAAAGTCATTATTTTTTTTAATTTGACGAGATGGCAAAATTTATATGCATTTTTTTTCTCTTTTTATATATTTGTATTATATACTTGAATAATTAGATATTTATAGAACTAATGAATAGTCTAATTATTCTATTATAAGTTGTATCATAATTCATTGTTACCAAGCATCCCTAATTAATTAATTAAAATATAAATGCTTGAGGTGAAATTAATTAATAAAGATTCAATGATTTTGTCACAAAGTAGAGTTTTTGAGTGAAGACATGATGAGAATTAAATATATGACACCAAAATTTGAAAATTTTTAAAATTTGTGTTTAAATAACAAATATTTAAAAAAATTTAGTACTATTTTTTTAATATTTGACGCTCAAAATTAAAATGAAAAAAAAAAAATCTAAGGTTGAAGCTCTGCCACTCTTTCGCATATATGCATGTTGAGATATGGAGAAATTCAGAAAGATTATTATTGGAATGGTCCACTTAAAATCAATTTCTTTCTTTTTTTTAAGGAACGCTTTTTTCTGACCACATAATTGCCTATAAATAGAGATCATCGTTACGTACATAGAAGTTCAGTACAGCTGAGTAGCACCACTGAAAAAAAAAATGGCGTTACTCATCCTCCTCCTAGCTCTTCCAGTGTTTCTCTTGTTTCTTCTTCTGAAGAAGAGAGCCACTAAAAAATACAATCTCCCACCTGGTCCAAAGGGTCTTCCTATTATAGGCAACTTACACCAGCTTTACTTCTCCATCCCTCATAAGCGTCTATGGGAAATGTCTAAACAATATGGTCCAATTATGTCTCTGAAACTAGGTTCCAAGCAAACCCTTGTTGTCACTTCTGCTAAAATGGCTAAAGATGTTATGAAAACTTATGATCTTAACTTCTGCAGCAGACCTCCTTTGATTGGCATTCACACACTTTCTTACAATGGTTTAGATGTGGCTTTTACACCTTACAATGATTATTGGAGAGAAATGAGAAAAATTAGTGTTATTCATCTCTTCAACTCAAACCGATCAGCCACCTTCCGTCCAATTAGAGAAGATGAGGTTTCTCGTCTAGTAAATAGCGTATCAAAATCGATTGCTGCCAATAAACCTTTTGACATGTCGGAAGCCACGCTTGCACTTGCAAATAATGTGGCTTTAAGAGCTGCCACTGGCAAAAGATGTGAAGTTGAAGACAGGCTGTCACGGCTACTCAATGAAACTCAAGCCATGTTTGCTGGGTTCTTTTTCTCAGACTATTTTCCTCTTGTTGGTAAGATTATTGATAGGCTAAATGGGTTGCTACCTCGTCTCGAAAAGAACTTCTCAGAATTTGATGTTCTATACCAAGATATCATCGATGAACACCTCGAGAAAAAGGCACCAAAGTCCGATTATGAGAATCTAGTTGAAGTTTTACTCAAGCTTTTTAAGGAGAACACTTATAAAATTCAACTTACTTTCGATCACATCAAAGCAATTCTCATGGTATATATATATATATATATATATAATTGAAAACTATTTCTTTTTATTTCTTTTAATTCATGTTAGTTAGTGGGAGTGCTATTAATTATAATTATTCTTTATTTTGTGTTCCTGTAGAATGTATTTGTTGCTGGAACAGACACAAGTGCCTCCTCTGTGGTTTGGGCAATGTGCTTGCTGATGCAGAATCAAGATTCAATGAGAAAAGCTCAAGAAGAAATTAGAAGTTTGGTAGGAAAAAAAGGCTTTGTGAATGAAGATGATATTAATAAAATTCCTTATTTCAAGGCTGTGGTAAAAGAGACAATGAGATTGGAGCCAGCAGTTCCAATGCTTGTTCCAAGAGAAACAATAGAAGACTGCAAACTAGGAGGCTATGATATTCCAGCAAAAACCTTAGTATACCTGAACAACTGGGCAGTAGGAAGGGACCCTGAAGCTTGGGACAAGCCTCTTGAATTCAGACCAGAGAGATTCTTGAATACAGGAATAGATGTGAAAGGAAATGATTATGAGCTAACACCATTTGGTGCAGGCAGAAGAATTTGTCCTGGGTATTTCATGGGAATAGCAAATGTGGAGCTTTCACTTGCAAATCTTCTTTACAGATTCGACTGGGCAATGCCTGCTGGTATGAAGCCAAGTGATATAGACTTTGATGATGTGCGGCCTGGCATTGCTGTCCACAAAAAGAACCATCTGTTTCTCATGGCCAAGGACTACGTTGCTGCATAGATTATTTATGATTGTTAATGTAATTTGTGCACTTTCCTTTTGAGAGGCTTTGCCTTTCTTATTTATTTGCTCCACTACTCCTCTCTCTTTATATATATATAAATATATATGTGTAATTCTTAGTTTGCAATAAGGTGAGCCACGGCTGGCTAATAATAATTGATGTTTATCTTGTGATTTGTCTTCTCTTTGTTGTCCAGAAAGATTGAATTTTTAATGGCTAGTACATATCCCCACTCATGAACCAGGCCAATCACATACCGTGAAAGAGGACATGGATCATATCCGTAAAAGAATTTTCCTACTTCTATTTAGGTTTATTTGTATTATTGACTATGTTAGTCATGCATGCATGGTGCAAATTCTAATGTTTTAAATATCAGTTAAAAATATTAAAAATATAAATTTTATAAATTATACATATATTTATACTAGTAAGAATCTTATATTTTTAAAAATTTTATTGTTAAAAATAAAAAAAATATAAAAAATAATAAATTTAGGTATCTTCGACGTTCAATGATAGTTGTAGATTGTTATTTTAGGCTAGTGTTCATTATCAATGTTCTTCGATGGTGAGTACAAGCGATCATTTAATTAATAAATATATATTAATCTATTTTTTTATATCTATTCTATATTTAAGGAGTCACTCTGACTAATTTGAACTCAATTCGGGTCGCATACTTAATAATGGTGGTGAGTTTTCCAGTAAAAATAGCTACATACACAGTGTCATGAGCTCGAAATTCGAACTCGCAACTTATTTAAGCGATACCGAGCCGCTTACTACTCAGACCAGCATGTTGGTACTTATTTATTTTTTCTATTATAACAAATTTGTTAAAATTCGAAAACTAACTTTCTGTTTTAAAAGGGGAAAATTTATTTTCCTCGAAAAAAATTTAATTTTTTATTAATTCATAAAAATATTTTTTTTGATTAATTTTTTAAATTACTCTAAACATGAAAAGAAATATAAAAAAATATTTTTCAAAAAAGAGCCTTAAGTAGTTATTATACTTACACTGAAATTCTTTTGAAAATCAATTTCAGATTAGTAAATTATTTTCATATCGGCCTAAAATAATTTTTGTATTTTTTTAAAGTTGTTACGTAATAGTAAAAAAATTATACTAAGTGGAGATATAGACTTGATCTATAATTTTCAGTTTTTTTTTTATAAAATAAGATCATAATTAATATTGTTATTGTAATAATTAAGTGAAAGGGGAAGAACATAATTCAGAGGCACAGCTACCCAATATTATAATGAAGCCCTTACACCCGAAACTAAAGTGCCGCTAAACCATGTAAAAATTCCCAACAGAACAGAGCAGATGAAGAGCAATGACTGCCAATAAACTCAAGTCTCAAGCGTAAATGAGTTTTAACTACCGCTTCAGAACCAAAAATCTAGAGCCAGGCAACGAAGTTTTCAGTTCTAGTAACCCCTGACTTAGCTAGAGAATCAGCAGAGAAATTGGCTTCTCTCTTGACATGAAGGAATTCAACAGAAGGCAGTAAAGAGATATATTTATGGATTTTAAGTAAAATATTCCACATGGGCCACGGGGCATTGAAAATCTCATTCTTGACCTTGCTGATAGCAACAGATAAATCTGACTCTATGATAATTTGACAGTTCCTTGCCCATTCATTGTCAAGAGACAAAGAGAGAGCTTTAGCTATTGCTTGTATTTCAGCCTCATTAGAATCAACTAGCCCAATAAAGCAAGAAAACGTAGCAGCAAAGAGTCCGTCATGGTTTCGAAGTACACCACCAATACCAGCTGGGCCAGGTTTTCCCCTACTGAACCATCAACATTCCATTTAATAAAGCCAAATGGTGGGAGAGACCGAGAAATGACAGCACTTGCGTGCATAGGAGGGTTCCAGAATTTCACGCAATCAGAAGATCCAACAAAATCATTCGCAGTGTAAGGAAAAGAAGGATGACAAGCAGATGTCCAATATGCCAATCTCACCAAAATCAGATCAAACAATCTTTCCTCATTCAACACATGATTATTGATGACAATATTATTACGTTCAAGCCATATAGCCCAGGATCCATAATTTTCCGTAATAGTAATACAAACAAATCCTATCTATAACAGTTATTTTAATAATATTCTTTTAACAAGAAAGATTCAACATTATTGGATAAATTCTTTTCAAGAATAATACCATTTTTAGGATGCGTAATCTCAAAAAGAAACTAATTTTATTAGTATTATTATTTTCACTATTTGTACAATGAATTTCATGGAATTAGAGGGACCAAAAACATCCACCCACCAATTAAGGAGTTACCAAACAACATAAACTTAAATACTGAATACTAATGTTTCATTTTCTTGTTTTCAAACAATTATTGTTTGCATTCATTTATATATATATGTGTGTGTGTGTGTGTGTGGATGAATTATTTAATAATGCTGGGAAAAAATAGTTATTTATTAATGTAACTCCGTTTCTTTCTATAATCTTATAATTCTAATTTTAATAATATTATAAACTGAAATGTTTTAATCACTGAAAATTTAAAAATCATAACAGTTGACGGTAATCAAAAGGAGACTTGGGCAGAATTAATTTCCATCTAAGAGTGAAAATAATTCAATTCCAAATTTCTTGGAACCAATTTCACAAAACTACAAGTTTAATTAATTAAGCGGTTAGTTAATTGCCTTATATTTTCTTAATTTTAAATTGATAAACATACTTTTATTTTATAAAATCAATTTAAAATATAAATTCATGTGTAATTTTTTTATATATTTTTATTTTAATACAAAATATATTTATTAAATATATACTGAGTAATATTATATATGAATTTAATACAACAACAACAACAACAACAACTAAGCCTTAATCCCAAACAAATTGGAGTCGGCTGTATGGATTCTCAACAAAATAAGCTCAAAAGACACCAAAAAAAAACTCCAGCCTTAGGCCCCTTCCAAGACACGGATTTTACGTCTCCATTCAAATCTGTCATTAATCAAATCCGCATCAAGATCTAAGGCACGTAAGTCTCTTGCTATCACCTCCTTCCACACAGTTCTAGGTCTGCCACGACCTCTAGCCCCCTCAATCAACAAATTCTCACACTTACGAACCGCAGCATTAGGAGGTCTTCTTAAAACATGCCCATACCATCTAAGTCTTCCTTCCCTCACCTTATCTCCGACGTCCGCTACTTGGACTTTTTGTCGAATATGAACATTCTTAATTTTGTCCAGTCTGGTATGTCCACACATCCATCTTAGCATCCTCATTTCTGCCAAACTCATCTTATGCAAATGTTGTCCCGTTGGTGCCCAACACTCACTACCATAGAGCATCGCAGGTCTAACAACCGTCCTATAGAATTTACCTTTCACTTTCAGAGGTATTTTCTTATCACATAAAACCCCAGTCGCACCCTTCCACTTCAACCACCCTACCTGTATTCTGTGAGCCACATCTTCATCTATACGGCCATCATTCTGGAACACCGAACCCAAATATTTGAAGTAGTTGGTTTTAGGAACCAAAACTCCATCCAACTTAACCTCATGTTCCTGCTTCTTCCTTAGACTGAACTCACAGTGCATATATTCCGTTTTACTCCTACTTAACTTAAAACCCTTGTCCTCGAGGGTTTTTCTCCACACTTCCAACTTACGATTTACACCAGCACTAGTCTCATCAATTAAAATAATGTCATCAGCAAACAACATACACCAAGGAACATCGTCTTGTATGCTTCTGGTTAGCTCGTCCATAACCAGGGTAAATAAATATGGACTCATGGCCGAACCTTGATGCAATCCGGTAGTAATAGGGAAAGTCTCAGTGTCTCCACCAGGTGTTTTCACACTAGTGGATGCATTCTCATACATGTCCTTGATGATGTTGATATATTTGCCGTTGACTCCTTTCCTCTTCAAAACCCACCATAACACTTCTCTTGGTACTCTATCATAGGCTTTCTCCAAGTCAATAAATACCATGTGGAGATCTTTCTTCTTCTCTTGATACAATTCCATTAGTCTTCTTAGAAGAGAAATAGCCTCCATGGTAGATCTCCCTGGCATAAACCCAAACTGATTCTCCGAAACTCTTGTAAGCTTCCTCAATCTGTGTTCAATAATCCTTTCCCATAATTTCATAGTATGGCTCATAAGTTTGATACCCCGATAATTTGTACAGCATTGAATGTCTCCCTTATTTTTATATATGGGTACCATGATACTCTTCCTCCAGGCATTCGGCATCTTACGTCCTTTCACAATAGCATTAAAGAGTTTAGTTAACCAGGCAACTCCTACCTCTCCAAGGTTCTTCCAAACCTCTATAGGAATACCATCCGGGCCACAAGCTTTACCAACTTTCATATACTTCAAGGCTTCTCTTACTTCACTATGCAAGATCCTCCTAGACCAGCTGATATAATCATTTGTTGCATGAAGACCTTGAAAATCTTGTTCATGTTCAGGGTTGAATAACTGCTCAAAATAAGCCTTCCACCTCTCCTTAATCTCAACATCTCTTGTCAACACCCGTTGATCTTCATCCTTTATACATTTGACTTGGCTTAAATCTCTGTTTTTCCTTTCTCTCATCCTTGCAATCTTATAAATGCCCATTTCTCCCTCTTTAGTACCTAACTTTTGATAAATCCCTTCTAAGGCTCTGCCACGAGCTACACTAACAGCCTTCTTTGCCTCTTTCTTAGCCCTCTTATATTCCTCAAAGGCCTCGCTATTAACCGCATTCGGTAACTTTTTATACCATTCCCTCTTAGCCTTAATAGCCTTTTGAACCTCCTCATCCCACCACCATGCATCGTGCGGTCGAGGCCCTGCCCCTTTAGAGATCCCAAGCAATTTACTACCTGCTTTCTTAATGCCACCTTCCATTTTTGTCCACAAGTTCTCTGCACTAGCCTCAAGGTTCCAAATTTCTTCCTTTAGTAACTCCTCTTTAAAGGTACCTTGAGCTAGGTCTTTCAATTTCCACCATCTTATCCTTGGTTCCAATATTTTCTTATCATTCCTCCAGCTACTTTTATTCTTAACATCTAAAACCACAATACGATGTTGCGCCGCCAATGCTTCACCCGGAATGACCTTGCAATCCTTACACTTACTTTTGTCCCGTCTTCGAGTAAGTATGAAGTCTATTTGACTTTGGGTTCGTCCACTCTTAAAGGTAATCAAGTGTGACCCCCTCTTTTCAAAACAGGTATTCGCCAGCACTAGATCATAAGCCACCGCAAAATCCAAAATGTTCTTTCCCTCCTCATTCCTGTTGCCAAAACCATAACCCCCATGGACCCTGTCATAACCATTACTGTCCTTACCAACATGCCCGTTAAGGTCCCCACCAATGAAGATTTGCTGATTATTATTAATTAATTTATCAAAATAATAAACGGTTTGTAATTTAGCATATACAAAATAAGGGAATATCATGTAAATAAATTAAAGTGCAAAATAAATTGTAGGTCCAATTGCTCTTATAAAAAGGGAACTAATTTATTTTTAAATGTAAATTATTTGTTTGGAGTCGAGCTAGGTAAGATTATAAAAGTATTAAAAAAATTTCTATTGAAGTTGCATATTTAAAATTTGAAATTGAACTCTCTAATTAAATTAGAATAGTTTAATATTTTAGGTATAAGACTAATCATGTTCAATGCGTAAGTCACATATTAAAACTTTTTGACCCACTTTAAAGAAGTATTCAGTATAATTTAAACTCTTACCTATATTAATTTACTCAACCCTATTTAATTAATTGAGCTAACCATATAAAAATGAAATTAATTTTAATTAAATAGATTGTGTCCTTTTCTAAAAAAAAAAGTAGGAACCGGTTAAATAAGAGGGTTGGATGCAGATCTACAAGTCCCAAATATATTAAATGAAGAGATCTCCCACTTATTAACAGAGGTGAAGATGGAAATTGAAAAGAAGGGAGATAAATATTTCTTTATAAAGTTATAACATCAACCTTATTAATAAAAAATATTAAATAATTTATTTACTTTCTTAAAAAATAGTTAAATAAAAAACTATACCATTAGAAGTATAAATAATAAAATAAAAATAAAAAATAAAAATTATAATCTTTTATTTTTTATAATTTTTTTTTATTGTACTTTTAATTTTTTTAAAAAATTTTAATTTATGGAATGAGTTTAAATTAATTTAGTTTTTGTATTTGAAAAGTATTAATTTTTTTAGAAAAAATATATTTAATTGCAAAAGAAATAATTTATTAATTTTTTTACATAAATTAAATAATAAAAGATAATTTAAAATTTTAAAAAGGAATAAATAAATAATTTTTATAATTTATATATATATATAAAGGACAGTTGACTTTTTTCTTTTAACATAGCTTCGCCACTGCTTATTAAACGTTTCAACTATATACCATAATAATATAATCTTGTTTGGTGTCACCTACCTTGCTAATTTCATCACGTTTTTCTATTCATTACTCTTTTGCTTTTAATAAAACTTTCTAGCTATAATTATTGCACCCGCAATTTCACATTTCACTTTTTATTATATCATCATTATATCATGTAATACTTCTACTAAATTATTCTTTTATTACAGTTTATTATTGTGAGATTTATAAAAAAATTATGGGATTCATAAAAAAAATTATGAGATTTATTAAAAAAAATTAAATTTTTATTATTATTACAGTTCATTATAAAATTCAGCCATTAATTAATTTATACTTGAAATTAGATTTATGTTATAATAATTTAACTGATAAATAATGATCAATAAAAGCATGTATTATCTTTTTTATTGTGACTGAATTATCATCTTGAACTAAAAATTTTAATTTTATATTTTTTTTAAATTAAACCTTATCATTTATGTATAAAAATCAAATTAAGTCAAATCAAAATATTTCAGTTGAGTTTGATTTCTAATAAGGTTTAAAATTGAATTTTAATTTAACAAAATTTAAAAAAATTCATTATCATTTACTTAGGAAAAAAAAACTCAGCCGTATATAGTTAAGCTGTTTTATGTCTAACAATTATATATATATATATATATATATACGTTATTAATTTATTTTAATTCGGTTTAACATTTAATGGATTCTTAAAAATTAAAAACCAAATGAAATAGTAAATTATTTTTATATCTTTAAATCAAGCTGAATCAAATAATCTGATTTGGTTTAACCATTTAAAATAAATAATGATTCACATCCCTAACATCGGGAGAGTTGAGACTGTTGTTGTCGTCAAAAATCAATTTAAAAACCAAACGCAGCTGTAACATTGTTGGTTTCTGTTATCCAGGCTATATTATAATTAGGCTTTGTAATTTTAGTTACCGATCAAAATAATTTTATGATCTAATTCTGACATTTGTATTTTTCAAGTAGCAGAGACATATATGCATTGATTCTGGAAATTATATAATTTTTTCTGATACTGAGCACAAGCTGGCATTAGCTGAGCATCACATTCCAATAAAAATGTACATTTTCCTCTAATTAAATTTAGATTTTTCTACTTTTTGTCCAATTCATTTATATTTTTTAAATTACCCACAACCATTAATGGCTGAAATTTACTCATTACAATCTCCTCCTTTCTTTTTCTTCTTTTTTTTACCTTCAAATTTAATTCTGAAAACTTAAACACAACATTTCTCACTCTTAATTGGATTAAAGCAATAAGCCTTTTACCAAGCTTCTATTAAATGGAATTAGACTAGGTCCTTCTAATGTTTTATTTTTTCTGAAGTATTACAACTAAAAATTAAAAATTTAATGGCAGAAATTTTTTAACAAACCAAATAATAAAGAAAATATCTACTTGTAAAAAAAAAGAAAAAAGAAAAATAAAAGGAATCACAGCGAGGAACGAAAAACAGAGGATTGAGAAGAGGAAGGAGAAGCGTTCCCACCGCCACCACGACCTGACTGACGGAGCCACCAACTGGAGACTGCCCACTGCACCCAGAACTACCATCAAATTTTGTGAAAATTGAGTCCCCTCAATAATTTTCTGCATCCACGCACCACTGCTTGTATCTATAGATAGATATATGCACTTAAATGTAATCATAAGTTTATCTTTTTAATTAAATTTAATAATAATTAAGGCGGTTGCTTAGTCCAACTTTAATGTATTATGCTAAATTTTGTTTATTGAATTAAAAGTAAACCACACACTAGAATTAAGTATTTTTTAATTATATGCTATATTAATTTTTTTATTTTTTTATTTTATTTAATTAAACTTCATATTTTTATTCTGATTCCTCCAAGTCAAGTGAATGAAAAGAGTAATATATAAACTGTAAAATTGAAACTCAAAAGTTATTTTTGATTAAATTTAGTATATACATAAATTGAATTTCATAATTTTGGTGTTGAACTAAGAACCACTCAAAAATATTTTTTAATTTTCTCTTTTAATTATATACATATAAATAAAATTAATGTTTACGTTTATGTTTTTTACTAAAAAATATTCGTCTTATTAAAATTTTTTTAATAGTTTATGTTTTAATGTAAAAACATATAAAGAAATTTTACAAATCTACTATTTGCGCAACAGATTGAATCTTCATCAATTAGGCAGAACAGAATTAAGACATATATGGACGCAAACATATAAGAGAAAAATAAATTTTTGGACCTGATCGAAAATTCTCTTCTAAAAAAATTATTTTTTTGGCGCTACTGTTAATTGGTTCTTATTTTACTTTTCTTTTTTCTTTTGTCGGAAGATATATTCACACTCGAGCAAAAGCCTATAAATAGAGGGGAAATTCTGAGGAGTAGAGACAGAGAGCATTGATGTATAGAAACTCAGAGCAGGCAGCTGAGTAGCACCAGTGATAAAAAATGGCGTTACTCATCTTCCTCTTAGCTCTTCCAGTGTTTCTCTTGTTTCTTCTAAAGAAGAAGAAAGCCACTAAAAAATATAAACTCCCACCTGGTCCAAAGGGTCTTCCCATTATAGGAAACTTGCACCAGCTTTACTTCTCTATCCCTCATAAACGTCTATGGGAAATGTCTAAACAATTTGGTCCAATCATGTCTCTGAAATTAGGATCCAAGCCAACCCTTGTTGTCACTTCTGCCAAATTGGCTAAAGATATTATGAAAACTTATGATCTTAACTTCTGTAGCAGACCTCCTTTGATTGGCATTCACACACTTTCTTACGATGGTTTAGATGTGGCTTTTGCACCTTATAATGATTATTGGAGGGAAATGAGAAAAATTAGTGTTATTCATCTCTTCAACTCAAATCGATCAGCCACCTTCCGTCCAATCAGAGAAGATGAAGTTTCTCTTCTAGTAAATAACATTTCAAAATCGGCAGCTGACAATAAGCCTTTTGACTTGTCTGAAGCAATGCTTGCACTTGCAAATAATGTGGCTTTAAGAGCTGCCACTGGCAAGACATGTGAGGTTGGAGATAGGCTCGCACATCTACTTAATGAAACTCAAGCCATGTTCGCTGGATTCTTCTTTTCAGACTATTTTCCAAGCGTTGGGAAGATTGTTGATAGTTTAACTGGTTTACTCCCTCGTCTCCGCAAGAACTTCACTGAATTTGATGTTTTATACCAAGATATCATCGATGAACAACTCCATCAAAAGGCTGCTAAATCCGACTACGAGAACTTAGTCGAAGTTTTGCTTAAGCTTTTTAAGGAGAACACTTATAAAATTCAATTAACTTTCGATCACATCAAAGCAATTCTCATGGTATATATATATAATTTAAAATAAATTCTTTTAATTTCTTTTAATTCGTGTGAATTAGTAGGAGTGTTAATTGCAATTATTATTCTTTATTTTTGTGTTCTTGCAGAATGTGTTTGTTGCAGGAACAGACACAAGCGCCTCTTCTGTGGTTTGGGCAATGTGCTTGCTAATGCAGAATCAAGATTCAATGAGAAAAGCGCAAGAAGAAATCAGAAGTTTGGTAGGAAAGAAAGGTTTTGTAAAAGAAGATGATATTCTAAAACTTCCTTATTTCAAGGCTGTGGTTAGAGAGACAATGAGATTGGAGCCAGCAGTTCCAATGCTTGTTCCAAGAGAAGCAATAGAAGACTGCAAATTAGAAGGCTACGATATTCCAGCAAAAACCTTAGTATACGTGAACAACTGGGCAGTAGGAAGGGACCCTGAAGCTTGGGACAAGCCACTTGAGTTCAGACCAGAAAGATTCTTGGAGACAGGGATAGATGTGAAAGGAAATGATTATGAACTAACACCATTTGGTGCAGGCAGAAGAATTTGTCCTGGGTATTTCATGGGAATTGCAAATGTGGAGCTTTCACTTGCAAATCTTCTTTACAGATTCGACTGGACAATGCCTGCTGGAATGAAACCAAGTGATATAGACTTTGATGATGTGAGACCTGGCATTGCTGTGCACAAAAGGCATCATCTGCTTCTCATGGCCAAGGACTACATTACTGCATAGAGATCGTACATGATCTTTAAAGCTACTTTCTGCTGCACTTTCCTTTGGCTTTCACTCTCGTATTCATCTGCTGTGTCTTTCTCTTAGTTTGTATTAATAAGGTTGGCTGCAGCTGGCTAATAATAATTACTGTTTAGCCTATGATTTGTTTTATCTTATTTGCTGTCCAGATTATGTAAAACTGGCTTTTGTGCAGAAAGATCAGATCATAAATGGCCAGTTTTCTTATTTTTGACTACTGTTTAATTGATAATTAATTAATTTACTTCTAATTATCGAAAATTTTGTTGTTATTGAACTTTAATTATGCATGCATGGCATCCAGACCAGATATTGTTGATGGGAAGGCAATGATCACAACACACTAATCATAAATCTTTCTCACTTGCATGAATCTATTAGGGGATAAATGAACAAAATTTCCAGCAACAATATAAATCAATATGCTGCCACAATGCACAAATAAAATCATTCAACACAATAACACCGAATTTCTTTAACGTGGCAAAAACTCTTTCGGTGTGAAGGATAAAAACCACGGGACCTCTCCGCTGATCCAAGCAAACAAATCCACTATCAAAAATATTGTCTTACAAATTCAGTAGCCCTCAATCACTGAAAATAAGGGGCTCAACCACATACAACCATAAACAAGTAGAAAATACACAAATGGAGTAATCTGTTTCTAGTGCTACTGAAATGAGCCAAAACGAAAATGTTCCCACCTTCCAAATACAATCTCCACCGTTAGAATCAAGAACAATGAGTCATAAACATGCCCACCAAACTTCAGATCAATTGGACAAAGGATGACTGTCCATCCGTTGAAAATGGTAAAACACGATACTGCTGGAAAGTAAAACAGAACATCTCAAAACAACTCAAAGTTGGGCAGTAGAACCTAACCTTTCAGACCTCCAAAATACATCTCCACCGTTCAGAATAAATAACCATGAGTCAGGAACTTGCTCACCAAAAATCAGTTCAATTGGACAAAGGATGACTGTCCATCAGTTCAGAATGGTGAAACACGACTCTGCTGGAATCAAAACAGGGCAGCAAAGAGTTTGAGGAAGAACCTCCACTTCCAGACCTTCAAACCAGATCTCCACCATCCAGAAGCAAGAACAAGATGTCTTCTAACTGTCCTCCAAAAATCAGCCTGATCGGACACAAAATCACTGTTGGATTTGCAAATCAAGCAGACTGGCGGAAGACCTAAAAACTGAGCTCTTCTCTCCTCTCTCTCTCTTTTCTTTTCTTTCAAAAATGAAAATGAAGAATACAATAAACCATACACGGCCAGCCCTCAGATTAGCTATTGGTGTGTTTTTGAAAATGACAAAAATAGCTCCAATGGGCTAATTTAAGTGGACTACAAAATATATGGGTTTTACCACATAGGAGGGAACCCAAACCCAGCAATTCTCCCCCTTCCCGACTATGTGGAGGAGGATGCCAAACCGGCATTCCAGCAACATGCTTCAAGTTTCATTCTTGGTAGAGCTTTTGTGCACATATCAGCACTGTTATCATCTGTATGTACCTTTTCAAGCTCAACTAACTTAGAATCCAAAACATCACGAATCCAATGGTACCTTACATCAATATGTTTGGATCTACCATGAAATGTAGGATTCTTACCAAGATGAATCGCACTTTGATTGTCACAAAATAGAACATACCTCTTCTGAGTAAATCCAAGCTCACTGACAAATTTTTTCGTCCATAGTAATTCTTTACATGCATCAGTGGCTGCAATGAATTCAGCCTCTGTAGTAGACAAAGCAATGCACTTTTGCAATCTGGATTGCCATGCAACAGCTTCCCCTGAATAAGTTATCAAGTAACCCGAAGTAGACTTTCTTGAATCAATATCTCCAGCCATATCAGAATCTGTATAACCACACAACATAGATTTTTCAGACCCAAAACACAACTTCATACTTGAAGTGCCATGGAGATATCTCAAAATCCACTTTACTGCATTCCAATGCTCTTTTCCTGGATTTGAGAGAAATCTACTTACTGTACCAACTGCATGAGTTATATCTGGTCTAGTGCAAACCATAGCATATATCAAACTTCCTACTGCAGAAGCATAAGGAACTTTTTGCATGTATTCTTTATCTTGCTCATTAGAAAGAGACTGTTTAATACTCAATCTAAGAGATGTGGGAAGAGGTGTTCTTACAGGTTTTGCGTTAGCCATATTAAACCGAAGTAGCACATTCTCAAAGTACTTCTCCTGTGAAAGCCATAACTTCTTGCATTTTCTGTCACGAGTGATTCTTATGCCAAAAATTTGCTTCGCTGGTCCCAAATCCTTCATGGCAAAGGACTTGCTCAACTCTTTCTTCAAATCCACAATCCTGGAAGAGTTGGGACCTACAATGAGCATGTCATCAACATACAGTAACAAGATGATGAAGTCATTGTCAGAAAATTTTTGGACAAAAACACAATGATCAGAAATAGTCTTCTTGTAACCTTGCTGAACCATGACAGACTCAAACTTCTTATACCATTGTCTCGGTGACTGTTTCAAACCATACAAGCTTTTCTTCAACTTGCAAACATAGTTTTCTTTGCCCTTCACCGCAAAGCCTTCAGGTTGCTCCATATAGATCTCCTCCTCTAAATCACCATGGAGAAAAGCAGTTTTTAAATCCATCTTCTCAATCTCTAAATCAAGAGTAGCAGCCAAACCCAAAATAACTCGGATCGAAGACATCTTGACCACTGGTGAGAATATCTCCTCAAAATCAATTCCCTTCTTCTGACTGAATCCTTTGACAACTAATCGAGCTTTATACCTGGGAGATGATGAATTCCCTTCTTGCTTCACCTTGTAAATCCACCTGTTCTTCAAGGCTTTTCTGTCTTTAGGAAGCTTAACCAATTTAAAAGTCTCATTGTCATACAAGGATTGCATTTCATCTTTCATAGCTGCAACCCATTTTTCCTTCTCTTCACTCTCAATAGCTTCTTCATAACATTCTGACTCCTCTGCATCTGTCAATAGCACATAATCATTAGGTGAATACCTAGTAGATGGAACACGATCTCTGGTAGACCTTCTAAGTGGAACTTCTTGTTGCTCCCCAAGATCCCCATACTGATCATCAACTACCTCATCTTCAGGAATATCCACCTCATCTGTATCTTGAGTATTTTCTTGAAGTTCAACCTGATTTTCAACATCAACTGTATTAGGTGTAAGAGTTGAAGGAACTGGATCTAGATCAATCAAGCTGTCAATCTGAGGCTACTGCTTCTCCACCTTGCCAATATCTTCAATAGTTTAATCTTCTATAAAGACCACATCACGACTTCTGACAACTTTCTTTTCAATGGGATCATAACACCGATAGCCAAACTCATCTTGACCATAGCCAATAAAAATACATTGTCTTGTCTTGGCATCCAGCTTGGACCTCTCATCTTTAGGAACATGAACAAAACACTTACAGCCAAACACCCGTAGATGGTTATAGGAAGGCTTTCTCCCACACCAAAAACTATTAGGAACATTATTCTGCAAAGGAATAGTGGGAGTAAGATTGATAACATGTGTAACGGTATATAATGCCTCACCCCAAAAGGAATTAGGTAGTTTAGCATCAGAAAGCACACATCTAACTCTCTCCATTAAAGTTCTGTTCATCCTTTCTGCCAAGCCATTCAACTGAGGAGTCTTAGGAGGTGTCTTCTGGTGTACAATACCCTGCTCTCTACAATATGCATCAAATGGGCCACAATATTCACCTCCATTATTAGAGCAAACACATTTCAGCTTCTTACCTATTTCTCTCTCAGCATAAGCATGAAATTCTTTGAATGCACCAAGGACTTGATCCTTTGACTTCAAGACATGAACCCAAAGCTTTCTTGAGTGATCATCAATGAAAGTCACAAAATATTGTGCACCACCGAGTGACTTATCTTTTAAAGGACAACACACATCTGAGTGTACCAACTCAAGCAATTCTTTCTTTCTAGAAGGAGGATGGTGCTTGAAGGAGACTCTTTTCTGTTTTCCAGCCATGCAATGAGAACAAGTATCCAGCTCTCCACCTTTCAACCCAGAAAGAAAATTCTTTTTAGCTAGAATATTAAGACCCTTCTCACTAATATGACTCAACCTCTTATGCCATAATTCTGAAGAGTTCTCATTCTCAACTGCATTCACAAGATCTGAAGGAAGTGCAGTTTGTAGCCAATATAAGCCTGAAGCTCTGAACCCTCTAGCCACTACTAATGATCCTTTGTAAACAGTGCCGTACTCAAACAAATTGGTGCCATATCCAGCTTCATACAATTTTTCACAAGACATCAAATTCAATCTTATATCTGGTGCATGTTTGACATTTTTAAGCATTATCTTCATTCCAAGGTTGGTCTCGACTATCACATTGCCAATGCCCATGACTTTGGATACAGTTTCATTACCCATCCGCACAATTCCAAAATCACCTGGAGTGTAGGATGAGAAGAATTCCCTTCTTGAAACAACATGGTGTGCAACACCACTATCCAGTACCCAAAGTATCTCATTACCAACAACATTAATCATATCTTCATAAGTAACAATTGCCAAATCAATTGTAGTAACAACAGCAACCCGATCATTATCATCATCATTGCCCTTCTTTTCCTGCTTGCCTTTGTCGCCTTTGTTAGCTTTATTCTCCCTTTTTCACTTGTAACAGTACTTCTTAATATGCCCCGGTTTACCACAATGGTGGCATTTGAGGTTCTTGTACTTTGACTTTGATTTACTCCTGCTCTTGCCTCTCTTACTGTGATCTTCATTTTTGTTTTTACTTCTCCCCCTGCTTTGTACAACAAATGCATCTGACTGTGATGTGGAAGCCACTTGAGTTTTTCTTCTCACTTCTTCATTCAAGATACCACTCTTCACATACTGCATGTTTACAACACCATCAGGAGCAGAATTAGTTAGAGATACCCTAAAGTTCTCCCAAGAGTCAGGAAGTGTATTCAACAACCAAAGTCCCATAATTTCTTCATCAAATTTGACACCCATACTGAATAATCGATCAAAGATGCCCTGAAATTCATTTACATAATCAAGTATTGGAGTGCCTTCTTTGTACTGTAGACGTGTAGCTTGTTTAAGCAAGAATAACTTGTTGTTACCACTCTTAGAAGTATATAAAGATTCAAGCTTCTCCCACAAAGTTTTGGCATGAGTCTCATTTGTAATATGATTCAACACATTATCTTCAACCCACTGTCGAATAAAACCACAAACTTGTAAATGCTCAAATTCCCATTCTTCATATGTTTTAGACTCAGGCTTACTAGTAGCAAATACGGGCAGGTGTAACTTTTTAAGATTAAGGATATCCCTCATTTTTCCTTTCCAACTATGATAATTTGTGCCATCTAAACAAATCATTTTATTCAAATTTACCTCCATTATTCAAGCAAGTAAAGCAACCCAATCAACAAATAAACCGGAAGCTCTGATACCACTGTGATGGGAAGGCAATGATCACAACACACTAATTATAAATCTTTCCCACTTCCATGAATCTATTAGGGGATAAATGAACAAAATTTTCAGCAACAATATAAATCAATATGCTGCCACAATGCACAAATAAAATCATTCAACACAATAATACCGAATTTCTTTAACGTGGCAAAAACTCTTTCGGTGTGAAGGATAAAAACCACGGAACCTCTCTGCTGATCCAAGCAAACAAATCCACTATAAAAAATGTTGTCTTACAAATTCAGTAGCCCTCAATAACTGAAAATAAGGGGCTCAACCACATACAACCATAAACAAGTAGAAAATACACAAATGGAGTAATCTGTTTCTAGTGCTACTGAAATGAGCCAAAACGAAAATATTCCCACCTTCCAAATACAATCTCCACCGTTCAGAATCAAGAACAATGAGTCATAAACATGCCCACCAAATTTCAGATCAATTGGACAAAGGATGACTGTCCATCCGTTGAAAATGGTAAAACACGATACTGCTGGAAAGTAAAACAGAACAGCTCAAAACAACTCAAAGTTGGGCAGTAGAACCTAACCTTTCAGACTTCCAAAATACATCTCCACCGTTCAGAATGAAGAACCATGAGTTAGGAACTTGCTCACCAAAAATCAGTTCAATTGGACAAAGGATGATTATCCATCAGTTCAGAATAGTAAAACACGACTCTGCTTTAATCAAAACAGGGCAGCAAAGAGTTTGAGGAAAAATTGTTTATCATTAATTGATTTAATTTTTGGTCAATTCTTAATTTTTCTAAATTAGTAAACTAAAACAAACCTTGATACTGAAAATTTATATTGTTTTTTATGTATTTCTCCATTTTTCTATATATTTCTCCAAGATTATTTATTTAATTAATCAATCTGACTTTTTTAATTGATTACATACTTGCATTGATAAAGAATAAATTCTTTTTTTTTTGAAAACAGATAAAGAATAAATTCTTCTTTTTCATATAATGATCCTTTTAAAGTTAATTGACAAAATAAATTACTGATTAACTTCAAGTTCATCATAATATATGACATCTCAATTTCATTTTACATATACTTAATAAATGAGTTTTCGATGACCAGCCATAATTGCATCTCATATTAATATATAGATTGCAATGTTATTTCCATAATTGCAATTGCAAATTCAATTAACCTCATCAGCTGTTATTAAACCGTTTAATTATTTACAATATATATAGATCTATCGTATATTCTTCTTAGCATTATAATATCCTATGCTATATGAAAGCATGTGCATGAGATCTATCCTTTTTACCGCCTAATGATATTTAAATATATATGTCTCTAGTTTCTTTCTTTTTTTATACTTTAAAAATTCAAATATATGTTATTTCTTTTATCACTTAACACATTTTCTTTTCTAAATTTTCTTTTAGTGCCTTACATGATGAATGGATATGCTCACAATTATATTTCTAATATATTTTCTATTAATAAATTCCATTTATTTTTTTTTTCTCTTATTAAGCTGAAAATTTTAATTTGGGCTGCTAAACCTTATCTCCCGCTCTATCGCTGTTTATTAATGCAGTCATGATTATATTAAACAAACAATTATGTCATAACAGCAAATTAAAATTTCGATACTATATACCTGCAAGGGAAGAAATGGTATAGATTTCTTCTTCTTTGATCATATTTCTAGAATTCGAATTTTGCATATAAATTTTTTTAAAAATTTGAGAGTTAGCATTTTACATTTTGATAGATCTACTTAAGCGCAATAGTTAAAAAAAGAAATTGATATTATTTATAAAATCTCTTCATCTTGAAGGGTACAACCTTTAAATTATTCCTTAAAAATATAAAATTTTAATAAGAGATAAAAAAAAATACCTTCTTATTATAATTCATATTTCAACAATGCCTGCAACAAATAATCTTTGTTATAAATATATTTGAAATTTACAGTTATTAACATATGTATAGGTAAATACTTATTATACGAACAAAATGGTGGAAAGGAGATTCTTTATCATATATATAACAAGAGAAAAAAAAAAAAAGAAAGAAAAACTAAAACCCATAATGACGTGGTAAATGGGATTACGTAATGATATAAAATATATACATTATTTTGATTTTACTCGTTAATTAACAAAAATAATTAAGTAATCAATTATGCACATTTGCAACTGATTTTTGTTTGGTGTCGCCTACCTTATTGAGCTCGTTTAAGGGCGAAATGAATTTTTTTTCCTCATCAGAAACAAAATTTCACAATTTATAAATTTATATCAATTCAAGTAAAAAAAAATTATTATCATAATAGTTAATATGTTTATTAATAAAAAATTAGATATGCGTTTTTTTTAATTGAAATGATATATATTTAATTTTGTTAAAAAATAAGCACGTTTCTTTTTCATTAAAAATATTTAAAATAAATATCACATTAGGTTAGTAAATTTGCTAATTTAACTGCTTATTCATTGGCTAAAGTAAATTAATTATATGTAAATTCTCATATTTAGAATTATTTTCCTTGATTTTTATCTAATATTTTTTGCAGAACAATGATCTTAGGTGTGGGCGTATGTTTTTTATCCTTATGCTCCTTTTTATTAAAATCCCTCCTTTTGTCGAAAAAAAAATTAAAATAAATAATAACAAAATAATGACAAAAAATAAAAATTAATTTTATTATCTCAAATGAATATTTAATAAAATATAAAATTGAAAATGACATATAATGTTAAATTAAAAAAATTAATATTTTTCAATATTTAAAATAATTAAAAGTTAATACAATCAGTATACGATTCTAACAATTAATATTATTAACAAAATGTATTTATAACAGTAAAAATGTATAGAAATTTATTAAAAATTTTATGTTCATTCCAATTTCTGTAATTTTTCTATATTCACTCCGATTCCTATATTTAAAAATCAAATAACTTTATAAAAAATAAACTTTATTTTTTTTATTTTTTCTATATATTGAGTCAGACACTTAAAAAATAATTATGTTATTGTTAGTCTGTTTGCATTTCTGATACTAAATTACAAATAAATGAATCAAATGTGAGAAATTAAATCACATATTTAACAAATATATAAACCAATGAATAAAATATAAAAATAAATTATCTAAGATCAACACCCTTACATTTATATTAAAAAAAATGTAACCCAAATCAATATTGAAAATAAAAATTAATATGATATATAAATTTGTAAGTGTCAATTGAAATAGTTAACGCTTGAAGGAGAGTAATGGTTACGGACTTTGGGTAACAATCAAGTCATGCCTGCAGGCCATACGCTGGAGAGTAATTGGTTGGAAGCTTAGGCTCTTACGCTGTTGCGATGCATATCACTCCTTTATTATTATTATTATTATTATTATTATTATTATTATGACTTCACCCATCAACTTCCAAGTCTATCAACATGAATCCTGATGTATACTTCAGGATCGGATCGGATCTTCTGCTCTGTTTTTCTGATAATATTATTATTTCAAATTTGCAACGTCTTTTCATAAATATCTAAATGTATCTACACACACATATATATATATATATATATTTATATTTATATAGGATAAGCTAGCCCATATAGATCCACACCATTAATACATCTTTGAATTTACAATACAAGCAGCTGCAATGGCATGTGCTAATTTGTCATTTAAATTGTTCATAATTGAAAGACTAAAAAAAAGTTTTATTATTCATCGGTTTAATCCAATTTTAAAAACATTGGTTAATCTTGATTTTGTTACAATGTAATTTCATATGATCAACGCAATGTGAAACTTAATAATTATAGGTTACCTCAGTAATATCATGATACATTCAATATTTATTATAAAACAAGAGCTAACTAGTTAACAAAGAATATTTCTAACTGAAAAACTTTGGCGTCATCAGTCTTGAAATCCGTTGACATCAGTCATGAAATCCGTTGCAAAATTAGTCATTAAATATTTTTTAATAATAAGTATAGCCATTTATGTAATAGTTATTTTTTAATAAATATAAAATTAAAATAATTATTTTTTAATATAATTAATATATAAATATTTTTTATCAGAATCAATTTTCATATATATAATATTTTTGTTATATATATTATCAAAACTTGAATCTGGGCAAGATCCTACCTTGGTAAAAACCCCAACTGAAGCTGATTTTCATGCAATTGCACCGATTATGGCTTGTAATTAACTTAATTATTATTATTATTATTATTATTATTATTATTATTATTATTATTATTTTGACATTAACTATCAGCTACGTACTTACAGAGGAGAGATATAATACACCTGCCTTAATTAAAAAAATCATCTAATTAATGTCGATCTAATGGCCAATGGCAAACATTATTTATAGGAACCCATCTAAGATTTTCAATATACAATCCATCCATGGATCAGACAATGTTCATCTTCCTTCTACTTGTTCTTCTCCCTGTCTTGCTGTTTTTCTCTGTCAAAAAACAAAGAACTCCTCATCATCGTCTTCCTCCTGGTCCCAGGGGTCTTCCCATTGTAGGAAATTTATTTCAGCTTGATAATTCCAACATTCAGAAACATCTATGGCTACTTTCCAAACGATATGGACCACTTGTGTACTTAAAACTAGGCTTAAAGCCAACTCTAATTGTCTCTTCAGCAAAAATGGCAAAAGAAGTATTGAAAACCCAAGATCTTGATTTTTGTAGCGCTGCAATTTGCAGGGCTGCATTTGGCAAGAGATATAAAGATGGAGGAAGTGAAGCCAAAAGATTCCATGAATTGCTCAATGAAACACGGGCCATGTTTGCAGGCTTCTTTTTTTCAGATTATTTTCCTACATTGGTTGGGTTGTTGATAAACTCTCTGGATTGATCTCCAGACTCAGAAAAGAATTTCCATGAATTTGATGCTTTTTACCAAGAATTCATCGATGAACACCCCGATCCTAACAGAGAAATCCCCGAGTATGAGAACATTCTTGACGTCTTGCTTCAAATTTTGAAGGATCGTGCTTTTAAAGTTCAGCTAACCTTAGATCACATAAAAGCTATTCTCATGGTACATTCATTTAAAGAGATCAATTCTATCAAAATTTAAATATCATTGGGTTCTGAGTGAGTAATTTAGTAATCGAGAGGGTACAGCCTGACAGAAAGTGCATTATTTTCTGAGCGATAGATCCAGAATTGATTGTAAAATTATTCTTCGTATATATATCATTTGTGTAATATTTTCATTTTCTTTGTAGAACGTGTTTGTTGCTGGAACAGACACAAGTGCTGCAGCTGTGATATGGGCAATGAGCTTTCTAATGAGAAGTCCAGAATCAATGAGAAAAGCTCAAGCGTGTAAACATAACCATTTGAATCTACAGCAACTGCATGCCCATAAAAGAAAATAGTGAATTCAAAAAACAACCCCAAGTTATAACCTGTAATAAGAGAGAGGGAGGGAGGGCATTTGCTACTAATTACCTGTGTGGTTAGTCCCACATGCGACTTTTACAATAGTTTCCCCAGAAAGAGAAGCAATCCATCTAGGAAGTGGCTGGGCTTCATAAGCAAGCCTGACGGAACTATCTTTTGTATTGTACTGCAAGCATAGCAAATATGTTGTTTGGTTTAATTCCTCCAATAAGTTAAAACATAAACAGATGCAGTTGAATGCTAGTTTATATATCTATTGGAAAAACAATTTCCATTTATATATCTACTCCCCCACCTTCACCTTTTTTGCTTCTGCAACCAGGCAGCTACCAAGTATGGAATTTCAACTATAAACCACAAATCCAACTATAATGCTGTTCATTTATAATGCTGTTCATTTGACCACAAATCCAACTATAAACCACCAAAACACATTGTTCTCAACTTCCAATTATTTCAGACAAACACTGCAGGCAGCAAAATACCAAGTATGGAATTTCAGGTTCAATGTTGGTTTTAGGTCACAAAACCTAGAATAAACAGACCTGACCATAAGATGAAATGCTACTCTGTTGAAACAAAACATCATTTAGAGGTTGCATATAAACCTTTAAAAATTGAAACCCCGCTGTCCTAAATCCAATTCCTGAACCGCTTTTCACTTTGCCTCCCAATTTCTGAGCAAAATTTGTCACTCTCAAAGTCCACATTAATACGGTTTGATTATCCTTCTCATGTTGGTAAGATCCTCACCAGAAGAAATGCATATTGTACTTGTGGGTGGCAGTTCTAGTAAATGATCGTCGTGTGTTTACTGCTTAGCATGCATAATCACAAATGTAGACAATTATTGAATCACTTAGAACATCATTAAAGTAAAGGACCTTTCAACACACCTCATTATCTGTTCCATGTCCAAGCTGACCATACTGTGGAAAGCCAGCAGTTCTACAAACCAGCAAGCATTTTGCTAATCAGAACCTCATTAAACCAAAAATTGTAAGCCGAAATTAATCAGTTGAAAACAACAAAACAGAATATACTACAAACCATACAGTATAGATGCTCCTTCAACAGATGATAACCAGACGGTGAAATCACCTCCACAAGCAGTATTCTTGACGTCAGACACGAGACAGCGTACAGGAGATGATTCAATTTCTATAAAGCGATAGAACAAAAGTATAATCTAGAAGGTTGATATCTAGAAATAAACATATTCATGGCAAAATACACTAGATCAGATAATTTCTGTAATAAACTGAATATTTTTATTCAGATAATTTGAAAATGCAACAATATAACCAATCATGGATGGAAACTATACTTTATTGCCTTCTTTCAAAACATCCAAAATGCATCATTTTCCGGCTCAGATAATATGATGGTCTTCACATTATCATTCAAAACTGCAATTACCATTTTTTGCTGAGCCAGAACCCAGCTGCCCATGTTTATTCTCCAACCAAAAGCTAGGGATTGACCCATCTCCTGTTACCACTACAGTATGGTTCCTTCCTGATCTAGCTCTAATAATTTGATACCTACAGCAAAACCAAGCAGCATCTGATGCCAGACAAAATATTTACCAACATTAAAACCAGTAATTTTAAAGCCTATGAGAACTTTATATTCAGAATAAGGCAATAATCAACACATAAAAAAATGCCAAAAAAATCTTATAGCAAACGATACTAATTTTCTCAATATTCTATGTACTAGTTGTAGGAATCGTATTCCCTCAAACAACTTACTTGGAAAGTTCAGAAACAATTGTAGGTCTGTCTCGCTGAATTATGTCTCCATGACCCAGTTGTCCCTTCTGCAAAAAAAATAGTAATGCTCCATCAGTTGACACTGACTAAGCAAACTAAGAAAAACTGAAAGTCTAAATCACTTCAAAACTGAGTTTATTCATGCCTCATTCCGCCCCCATGTATAGCAACGCCCTTCAACATCCAGCGCCACACAATGACAAGATGCTGCATCATACATTACACTAAAATAATTAAAACCAGCTGTAGTACAATGCAAAATAAACGACCAAAACCAACTACAAACGACACACATACAGAAATTTAATACAAAGAAGAGAGAACAGATCAATGAGCAAATCTCTTGTAATGCCAGGTTAAAAATGTATTGATTTTTCCTGAGCAATGACTACTCAAAAATCTAAAAATTAAAATATTAAAAAATAATGGATAAGTCAAACTCACCACAGCCAGAGGCAACGAAGCGAATACTAACACCGACGAGCGGACGGAGCCAAGTAGGAGAGACTAAGTTGCCTTCCTGTACACCTTTTTTGCGACCAATAATATCCCAACAAGTCGCGCCACAGAACAAGAGCTCCCCTCCCTTCTCCTCCATCTTTTTCTCCTCGTCAACCTTCTTCTACGCTTCAACCGCCGCCATTTCGAGTAAACTCCGGCAAGTTCGAAGCAAATAAAAACAAAATGGCACACAAGGGAGACAGATTCATCGGCTAGTATTTGAAACACGGCAGATCAACGGCTGATATGAAGCGAAATTGGCGGGAAAAGGAAGCAACGGCTAGTTGAAGGAATCGGAGAGATTAGGGTTTTAGCTTGAAAGTGAAAGAAGAGCAGAGCAGAGCAGAGCGAAACCCTAGTTCAAAATGGAAGCAAAGATAAATGAGAAAAAGGATAAAAAGGGATTTGTTTGTGGTTTTCCAAGAATAGGTACTTTATTATTAATAAAGGAAATGGAGTGCGGAGAGAGACAACTAGAGAGTTAGATTTTCTTGCTATTTTTGTTTTTGTGGATTTTTTCTTTTCTTTTCTATTTACATTTATATTATTATTATAATTTTTATTTAAATCGGTTATTACTTTTCTTGCTAAAAATTTCTATTTTTATTTTTTTTAATTTACTTTATAAACTTAAAATTAAAATTGCTCAAGGGTTCTCAACTAATCTCAGTTATAATATAAGACATGGGGCTTAATCTTTTCTCTTATAATAAATAATGGAAATTTAAAAAGTTAGAGAATATTATTATTTAAAATATATATATAGTCATAGAAGCATAATTTATAAATATATATAGTCTAACAACAAGAATATTTCTTTCTTTTAAGCAATTGGTTCAAATTTATTTTTCTCTTTTTTTTGTGTAATATTAAAAGAATATTATATTTTACTGAATAATAGATTTATGATAGAATTTTTTGCATTAATATTAAAAAATAAAAAGATATTGAGAGAATAAATCTATAAAAAGAAAGGAGGAATTTACCATATAATTTAGTTTCCATTTTCAATGTTACAGCCCATATTTTTTTAGAGTTTTTTTTCAAATTTGTAAAATATTGTTTAAAATATTAAATTTTATTATTTGACTAAAATATATTTATTTAATAGTAAAATTTAAAAAATTAAAATTAAAATAAAATATTATTTACTATGAGAGAATATGTATTTTTTAAAAAATAAATCTTATTTAGGGAGAAGTGTAGTATTTTTAAAAAGTGTGGTATTTTTAAAATTTTACTCTAATTTTTTTATAAAATTATAAATATTTTTATTTTTTATAATATTTTTAAAATAAAGTTTATTTTTTATATAATTTTATAAATTTTCAAAAGAAAATTGACAGTGTTGCTGAAATTGTGTCCACCACGCTATAGAATGGTTTAATTTTCGCATTGGATAATTAAATTATTCCAATCATTCACGTGAACGAATAAAAATTAAAAAATTAGACAGTTACTCAATTTTGGATATTCTTTATTAAACGGCATGCTTGTGTGTGATTGATAGTTGAATTGCTCCATTAAAGTCCAACGAACCGCAGTTAAGAGAAAAACTTTGACTGTGAGACTATCAATTTTTCTGTTATAAGATAAAAAAAAAATTATCGAAATATGGATTTTTTTTTTGGACAATTGAAATATTGATTTGTAAAAGGAAAAAAAATAAAAAATAAAATAGATAAATTTATACCATATATCCTTTCTTTATTTTTCATTTTCAAATATAGTATATAAATTTTTTTAAATATACTATTTTTTTCAGTTTTATATTTTGTTAATTTTTGTTCATTTTTTTTTGTTTAACTATTAACATATTAACATTGTTAATAAGCACTTTTTCTCCTTTTTGGCATTGATTTTTTTTATATTTTTTTTACATTTAAAATTTTTTAATATTGATTTATCCATAAATATTTTTTTTATTTTATATTCTTATAAATATATAATATGTATAATATATCAAAATATTTAACATACATCAACACTACATCAACATTTTTATTTTGTGTTCTTCCAATGCATAAAACATGTAATACATCGATATTTTATTTACACGTAACATCTACAATACATCTAAAATACATCAACAGATTTATTATTTATTTTTCTTACATCCATAATATATTTATAATACAACAACATCATATCTATATTTTCATTTAGTATTCTTCTTACACGCACATCATATCTATAATACATCAACAATGTATATATATTTTTATTCAGTATTATTATTATATATGTAATACATCAATAATATATCAAACAATACATCTATATTTTTATTTTATTTTCTTATTATATTCGCAAAATATCTATAATATATCAATTATACATCTATATTTTTATTTTATATTTTTATTTTAATTATTTAAATCTATTTTTGTAAGTATATAAAGATTTATTGAAGAAAAAAATGAAGATGAAGATTATATTGAAGATGAATATAAAAATTTGGATTAAACTCAATACGAGATGAAAACTTTAACTTTTCAATCTTTTTCTTTTCTGTTTTTATTATTTTAATTTTTTTCTATTTGAACCAAAGCTTTTATATTTGGTTATATATAAATTTATTGAACTTCAATGATGATCATGAATTTATTGTATGCAAAATTTTTTATTTGATAACGATGAAGAAAAAAAAGAAAAGAATGATGATGATAATGATGATATAGAACACAAATCTATTTGATTTTTTTTTTATTTCATGATGATGAAAAACGAAGAAGAAAAAGATGAAGTATAAAAAGAATAAGAAAAAATATGAAGAAGATGATATAAATATTTCTTTTTCGTTTTTTATTGATGATGAAGAATGAAGAAGAAAAAGGATGAAGAAGATGGAGGTAACGGTATTAAAAGATCATACGTGTTTTTGTAATTTTGTGGCTAAATTTTATAGATTTATAATTATTTATTAAAATTAACATATTTTTATAAATATTTTTAATTTTTTTAGGTAGTTTTGTAGAAAACCTAATAAAATATAATAACTGAGCTAAGCTAACTGCAAAAGTCCACTTAGCCCAGAAAATTTCCACATTATATTTGAATTAGAATTATATGATTTAAACCAGTGAGGTAACTTTATATTCTCAAAATAATAATAATAATAATAATAAGAGAAACTCAATTCAATATCACTTGATTTAACATCATCATAATAGGTGTTTAAAAAATTTACGGCTCAAAAAAGTTAGTCCGGTTAAAACCCATAATAAAGATAGAGATCGAATTTTTAAAGCCAAATTCAAGCTATGTTCAGATCTAACTTCATCGTTAAAAATTTTAGGGGCGGCCTAGCCTGATTGAGGGTTTATTTTTTTAATATTTTATTAAAAATATATATTTTAGTAATTTAAATTTTATATAAAAAAAATTTAAAAAATTTTAAATATTATGTATTTTATGATATTTGGAACTCTTAAAAATTTAATCAATAAAAAATATTTTTTATATTTTTTATAAAAAAATAAATAATGAAATAACTAAATAATTATTATGAATATTAATATAATAATTTATATATTATTAGATATAATTTGGTATAATAAAATTTTAAAGTAATATTTAAAAGTAAATTTTATTGAAATTTAAAAAAATTTTAATTTTATTATCAACAAAATATATTAAAAAAGCCCGTTGGGCTAGCCCGAGCTAGCCCAAACCTAGTTAGGCATGAGGTGGCCCAGCTTGGCCGAATTTAAAGACAGGCCACGGATTGCACTTTATAGTCTAAATATTTTACTGAGCTGTGATGAGATAAAATCTAGTCCAGTCCGACCTAAAAGTACCCCTAATCAAAATTTTTTGAAAGGATTATATATGTTAACCGTGCCACAGAAATATTTTATATTTTATTAAAATATATTTTATTTTTATTATAATTTATACAATAATTTTGTAATATGTATAATTTTTTAATAATTTTTTTAAAAAGTGATTATAATAAATTTTAATTAAAATAAAATATAGTTAAATAAAAATTTAAAGATAAAAATTTAAAGTATTTATTATTACTAAAAAGTGATGACACCATTAAATGGGCCTTTTTAGAAAATCTTAATTATCAAGGAGGATCATATGATTTTGCCAAAGAAATTAAATTTAAGATTTTAATTTAAGATTATAATAAATCAAAATAAATTATAATTATAATAAATTATAATTTAATGTTTGCCACTGAATCTGTTTTTTTTTAATTATTATTTTTAATAACAATAATCGCATTCCCTCTACTGTCTTAAGCTGAACTAACTATTTGGTTTGGTGCCAATAAACAACAGCAAATTAAGAGTCTCTGACAATAGAATAACCAGTGAATAAATCTTAGCAATAATTCTCAACTCTGTCTTGCAAAAAACAAAACAAGTCCCGTAAACATAATAATGGTTTTCCAGTTCAAAAAAAAAACATAATAATGGTTTACATTATTATCCAGTGAATAAATCTTAGCAATAATTGTCCACTCTCTTGCAAAAAACAAAACAAGTCCCCATAAACATAATAATGGTTGGTTTTCCAGTAAATAATAATAATAATAATAATGGTTCCTCCCCCTCCCCCACAAATATATATATATATATAATATAATATAAATATATCCCTAGTGTAACAAAAAAAAAAAAAGAATACTGATAATAATCATTTTAAAAATTAACTATTCAATAATTTTCTTTTTATTAATTTAAAAATATATATTATAATATTTTTCCTCCCAAAAAAAAAATATATAATATAAATATATCCCTAGTGTAAAAAAAATAAAGAATACTAATAATAATCATTTTAAAAATTAAGTGTTTAATAATTTATTTTTTATTAACTTAAAAATATATATTATAATATTTCTTTTAATAAATAAAATTATAATAATTATTTTTTAGCTAATACAAAAAAAATTACTGAATAATTAATTTTTAAAGTGACTGATATTAATATTTTTCGAAAAAAATACAGCAATGAATATAGAAATTCTATACGACTTTATAGTATACTTATCTCAAATCAGCTTCAGACATTGTGCACTTGGAACGAACAAACCACCAAGCTTGACTGGTGAACTTATCACTTCAACTTATTAATAGTTTCATTGTTCTGCTGTTGAGGTTGCAGTTGGTTAGGCTGATACTGTTGTGTCGGTTGCTGCAAATGCTTCTGCTGATAGTATTGAATTTGGTAATCTTTAAGCTCAGTAGGTTGCTGAAGCTGCAGCTTCAACAATTGATTATTAATGGGAAGCTTCTGAGCTCTGCAGCAGCGAGCCTTAGGCGCTGAACCTCTGCAACTAATGCTTCATTTAATGATGTCATACAAGAAAGACAAGAAAAAAAAAATTGAACCTGCTGATTCCAAGTGTTCAATAGATTCTAAACAGCACAGTAAAGTATGGCAAATTAGAATAGCTGGGATTGGTGCAATTGGTGCATCATCAATCATGTGAGAAGTCATGGCTTTTAAATCCAAACTGTCACTTAAAAACCAATAAACAGAAGTTACACATATCAAGAACATAAGAAACTATGAATAAGAAGAATAAGATGAGCATTATAAATCACTGTAAGTAAGAGAGATTATCAAGAAATTCTGTTTGGATTCAAGGAATGATATTTGTATGGTGCTGCTTCAGTGGCTAGTAGGGCTCTGCAAATTAGCACCAACCGACCGAACCCGCCCGACTCACATGCTTAATGGCGGGTTCGGTCGGTTTAATACAAAGAATTCGGTCGAAGGCGGTTGAAGAAAATTAAAAGTTATCGGGTTCGGGTGGTCGGTCGGTTTTGATAATTGAATACCGAAATAATCCGAAACTGACCGACTTTCACACACATATATATAATATATTTTACACATTTAAAATGACGTCGTTTTATATGATTGATATATAGCAATCCTACATCTTCAACGCCGCTTATTCATTTTTGCACACTTTAGCATCTGAAAATCCTCTGTCCTCTCTCATCTCTCGAATTTTCTCTTCTTCAATTTCTTATTTATTTCACTCTCTTAAACTGTCTCTCCTCTGCTCTCTTTCTGTGACTCATCTTATCTTTCCTTCTTCTTCGATTTCTTATTTATTTCACTCTCTTAAACTCTTAACTTTGGTAGTTTGTCTCACGCTCCCTCTCTCTCTCTCTAAATCGAACAAAATATGTTATTCAACTATCAGTGAGTTCTCTAACTTTTTAAGTTTTATTTTTCGTGTGATTTGATTTATTTTGTGCTTGTTTGGGTTTAGATTTCTAGAAATATTTCAGATATTTGTTAGATCGGGCCACGTGTATTATTTAGACAGATTATGTGTTCAAAGTTGTGGTTTTACATTTTTTTTTGTTGATTTTAGTTTATATTTTTGTAATGTTTAAATCTGTTAGAAGTTAAGGGTTTTGATTTTGCTTTTGTATAAATTTGTTTGTTTAAATATGTTATGATTTTGTTTTCATTAATGTTATTTACTTATTTAGAAAATCGTTGTGCTTTTGATTAAATATGTTTGATTTTATTTTTTGTTGATTTTTTCCAGATCAGTTTACATTTAGGTATTGAAGATTGATTGATAGATATTTAGATACATTTTTTTTTCTCTTAGAATTTTATTTTCCTTTTTATTTTACAGTTTATTGTGTTTAATTTTGGGTTTTTTTAATTTTTTTTAAGTGAGTTTTTATATGACATCTGCATTTGCTTGTTTTTGCTTGTTTGCAAATATTGTAGATCTACATTTGCATGTAGTTGATTTGTTGAATCTTTAATTCTTACATGTAAAAATCGACTCTGCATGTTGATGAAGTTTGGAATTAAAATAGCATCCGAACTATTTATTTATTCTTTTTTTCTGTTTTATTTCTTTGAGATTCACCACTTTTTGATTAATTTTTTGTGAGTTTCTTTTTTTTTCACCATTTTTCGACTCTGCATGTTGATGAAGGCATTTGAAACTGGTATAATCTATTATAAAAAATTATAATAATTAGTCTTGAATATATTTCTTGTTCCATTTCATAGCTCATTGTATTGAAATAATGTGTAGATTATTATAATTAATGAGATTGTAATTATTATTATTATTATTATTATTATTATTATTATTATAGATGCCAACGGGAGAAGTATTGCTATGTTAATTAAAAGTATCGAAATAATGTATAGATTATTATAATTAATGAGTTATTATTATTATTATTATCATTATGGATGCTAATGAGAAAAAGTATTAACTGCGTTGAACATGTTAATTAAAAGTATTGAAATAATGTATAGATTATTTTAATTAATGAGATTATGCTTATTATTATTATTATTATTATTATTATTATGGATGGAACGAAGTATTAATATGTTAAATGTGGTAAATAAATATTACTTCTGCTGAAAAATTAAATTAAAATAAAATTATTTCAATTCAAATTATTGTAGTTGAGTTATTTTTGAAATGATATTTAAAAAATAATATTAAAAAATTATTATTTTAAATTGGTCTTTTAATAGATAAACACATTTGAAGATTTAATAATTCCAAATCAAGTTAAAAGTTTGTAATTTGGTGGTTGAATAACAAAGCCCAAAAATAAGGTTCATTTGACAAGCCCAATCCGATTGTACCTGTTGTAATATGACCGAATTTGATTTTGTACGGGTCGGTCAAAATTATAGAACCTTTGGACATATCTGGATGGAGGTTTTCGATCTTTATTCGGGTTGGTCGGCTTGCAAAGTCACTCAAATTTAATTAAATTCGACCCATGAACACCATGGTGCAACACTAGCAATAAACTAAGCCACGGCAAAAGTAATCACTTATGTCAATAATGTGAATCAACACAAAACAAAGAGAGTAGCACCAAAAAAGAAGAAACAACTTTTCATTCTTTCGTAACTTCTCTCTTTTTCAAGTTTCATTTGTTTCTGCAGAATCTTTATATAAAAATTGTATGGAACTAAACATATCACGAGACAAAAAAAATGCCCTTCATCCAAATGAATTTGGTTCTTGCAAAAAGTTGTCATTAGTGTCTAGCCATATTAACATGTGAAAATTATGACAATTTTTATTCCATGAAATCACAAGGCAATAAAATCATAGTGCAAATTTTCCATGTTGGGCCGTCAGTACACCTGTTCTAATCTTAGCCCAACCCTCTATCGGAAACGAGGACCTATTTGCAATATTTTCTTATTTTAGCCATTCTACAAGTATGAAACTTTATAAACAGTTCCTCTTCTTGTCTGCTTCTTAAATTTAACCATTGAGGCTAAATTGAGCATTATCACACTCAAATCAAGCAGTGATCGAACTATTGGCATAAACTATTACAAGGTTAGGCATATGTGATCACCATGGTTTAATTAATACCCATTCACGTTCAAATAAAAGACAATTTTATTCTTTAGTTTTACAAATTTCCTACCAGTTACCCCAAATGATAGGACAAACCATGCAATGACAGCACCGATTTACACAGCCACATCACATCTTATCTTTAAGTTTTCTTTGTCCTCCATGATAGAGAAAACTTTTAGGAAAAACATGCACAACTAAACCATCCGTCACATACAACTAAATCAGCAATTATATAACACAATCATAACTTCTAACCGCTTGAACTGAAGAGAAAATACTGTTGAAGCAATCTTTTAAGCCTCTCAAAGTATCATAAGAAGCATGACAAGAGATATAGGAACTATACATTTAGCATTTCAAATGTGATGACACGAGATGTAGGAACCATACATTTAGCATTTCAAATGTGATAATCTTACTATCTAACATATATTCAAACGAAAATCCTTCAACCGGCACTCACTATAAACAAGTTTGGTTTTAGACAGTAGTTGAATATACAAGAAGGCAAAGTGAAAAGAAAATATACCGTCTTTAAGTTTGGCTTGCTGTTCCATTACCTGAAGACAGAATTTCAATTCACTGTTCTGGCTTGTAAGGGATGCAGAATCACGCTGGACGAAATAAAAATAGCCAGTATTTATATGATGAACATAACAAACGAATAACCAGAAACTTGGAAAGAAAAAGTCCAGTAATCCACCTGTAACACTGTAACCTGGGCAGACAATGTGGTTGCTTTTGTCTGCAAAGTTTGAACCTTTTGCTCTAATTCTGAAATATATTGCATTTTCCGCTCTTTGGAACAAGCAGCCTTTTTGCACGCTTGGGGTCAGCCATTGTAATCTCTGTAAGCTTCTCATTTGCCATAATCTTTTTTAGCTCCAGTTCAGTGAAATCAACATTTCCAAACTCCAAGTTGAACTGGGCCAATTTACCATCCATTGAACTTTCAGGTGACTGCTGGCTCTTCTGAGCTCCAAGAGGAGGAAATTTCAGAGAGTCTTCATCAATCAACAAACTTCCTATATAACTATCCATCGACACACTTCTATGATGCCGGGCAGCCCTTCTTATATCTCCATCAGCACTTCTCTTAAGCCCTTCTTTAACTCTACTTTCCACTTCATTATCACTGCTTTTAACTCCATTTGTCGTTGTGCCACTGGCTCTGCTATCTAAATCCTTGTCCTCAGTTCCAGTCTTCCAAACGAGTTCAATGTATCAATATTATCCAAATTCATATAAGCACTAAGTCATCCACTACCTCTCCCTCGTATTACCCTTTTACATTTCTATTTCCATCTCTACTCCACTCTACTCTGGTTCCATTTCACCATCTCGCTCGACTTTTCCATCCCTGAATTTTCCCTTACAGAAGCAGAACGACTCCCAATAGGAATCAACTGAGGAGAAGATTGAATAATTGCAAAAAATCCTGATGGGATACCATCATTCATTGACCTTCTATGTCCTCTACGAGCCGGCAAGCTCTCGTTGACCCGTACACCATTAGTTCCTGTAACTGGGAAAGGAATTGTCGATATACCATGAGTACCCCAATATTCAATCCAAACATCAGTCAAAACTAGATCAGACTGATTGGACCCAGATGATAAACAAGGCATAGGACTCAATGGCAGCAAGCAATCAGCCGATTGAGATAAGGACCTTGAGTGAGACGAATTTCGATTCAAATTCTGTGAATTGGACGACCTATAAGCCAGAATTTGCGGATTATTTGGGAGAGAAGGAGGCACACCGACTCGCTAACTATAATCAGGACCAAGATTGGGTAAAGATTGGCGAACAGTTGCAAAACCACTCATTTGAGAAACACCGAAAGCACTAAACGAGGATTGAAATATTTGCATCCCACCACCACCACTTTCAATTCCACTCTCCGTTTTCGTAACAATAGTTAAAGAAATAAAAACCTGTAGAGCTAAAAATGTAAAAAAAAAACCCTAAAATTATTTAAAATTTCGAAAATCAATTACTGGTTAATAGGGCAGAAGAAAAGAGGAATGAAATTTTGCTAATAACGAATCAATTTTCAAACTAACAATAAAAGAAAAAGAATTGAATATGTGGCGGTAATTACATAGGCATTTACAAAGTTCTAGGACATAAGCTAAATATACTAGCATGGAACAATAAGCCGATAATATGAAAATTATTTATTTATCACCGTCATTACGGCACGCAAATGCCACGTAAAGACGCAGTTTTTGTCAATCGGCTTCTTTATCTTCGCCGTGTATCCAGATTCTTGAGGCGGACCTATTATTTTACTGCCATTACAACACTTTCAGCAATCCGCATATAATTTTTTTCTTTTAAGAAAAAAGTATAAAAAAGATTACATTGTGATTCAATTATATATATATATATATACTATGAAAAAATCATTGTATTGCTTCGGCCTTCCACTATATATTTTTATTTTTATTATTTTACATCAAATAAAATTTTTATCTTATTAATTGGACAATAAGAAAGAATAAATTAATATAAAATTATTAATAAATTTGTTAGATTAATTGTGGCTGACTATTTCTTTGTTAAAGTCAAATAAAAACTAATATAACGAAAGGTCTTTATATTAATATTTGTTTAGACTTGTAAAATATGTAAATATCTTGAAAACAAACAAAAGATAATAACATTATATATACTATTATTTTTTTATTATTAAAAAAAAAGATTAAAAATTAGATGTTCATAGATTACTCTTTGCAAAACACGTAAATATCTTATGAACGAACAAAATATCATAACTTTATGCATGCTATTACAAAATATAACATCTAGTTTTTAAAATTCAGTTTTTATCCTTTTTTTTTGCATTATACATATATTTGTTTCTATTTATAAGTATTCTATATTTCTATTTATATATTTATTTTAAATGTATTTATTATAATTTATTAATTATATTTTTTATTTTTTTAGTATTTTAATATTATTTTCATTACTTGATTTATTATTGTTGTATTCACCAATAAAGACAAACAAAGAAAAAAATAAAATATAAAAAAGTTCAAACTATTTCATGGAATAAAATAATACAAATGAATGATATATTTAGCATATCACTATAGCATGAAGAGTACTCTTACTTCACTTTTAAATTATATATATATATTAGGGTTTGTCATTTTTTGAAAGTAACTTGAACAGAAGCAAATCCATTGCCGTAATGCATTATTTATTTATTTCTTTCTTTTTCATAATAAAACATACCCGGATGATGTTTAGTGTATTTTTAAAGAAAACAGAAATTCAAAAATTTTAAAAAGAAAATAAAATTAAACTGAGATTTGGCTTTTTTAAAAAAATTCCCATATCCATTTATAAATTTATTTCATGTCTGTCCTTATCCAAATTTAATATTTTAGGCATTTTTTTCTTTTAAAAATATATAAACTCAATATGCATTTTATAATAAATAAAATATTGAGTACTTTTGAAAAAATGACATATAATACAATTTTTAAATTAAAATTAAGCAAGGTAAAATACGTACAATATTTTTTTTTTGCTTAAAAAACATATTATATAATTTTTTTTTTTATTCAAGTAGATCCTCAGGACACGAACTGGCGCGGCTCAAAGGGAAATGCTAAAACAACTTGAAAATGGATGACAGACAGATGTAGCTGTGACATGGAACGATTTCTCACCGTCTCCCATTCTATAATCTCAGCCGTCAGATTAAAACCCTTGAAAACCCTCACGCGGCAACCCTTATAAAATGAGACCCATCATCGACAAAATTTAGTTTTTGTAAATCTAAAACCCTAGTTCAGTGTTGCCTTCTTTTTTTCCATCTCCATTTCCAGCTTTTCTTTTTCGTCTTCAATCTTTGATTTTCTTGAATTTCCGTGGTTCTTGAAGTCTGTCGCTTTGTTTTTTTTGAATTGTCTGTGTTTCATAAATTGTTTATATTAGTGATGGCAAATGACGAACTATATGCCGAATCATTGAATACTCAAAAACTTTTGATTTGGGTATAATGATTCTTATTCTTTAATAGGAAGATCTGATGCTTTGCTGATTTTACTTGTAATTTTTACGAAAATTTATCAAATACAGAAGAAGCCATGGATGAGTATTGATTTTCAACTGAAATAAAGGAATGTTGAAATAGTTCAATGAAACTAGGACGGTCTGAGGCTTCTAATACTTTACTCTTTTTTTTTTCCTTTTTCCTTCTTGAAATTTAATTTTCTTTTTTCTCATAGATATCTGAATTCAGTGTTGTGAAGGATGAGAATTATAAATTATCACAGTTATCCCTGTCTGATACATTCAGTGATGAATGCTTATGATCTGACACAAACACTGTTGTCCTCATTAATATTTCTTTTGCAAAGATTTTTAAATTTTTAATGTAGATAAATTTTTGTAAGTGTTGTTAGAGATTTTTTTTGTTATTTTCCTTCATTTTGCAGAATTGGATTATTATCGACTACGCAAGGATGGCCAGAGGCATTGAAGTTTGAATCTTGGTAGAGTTTCAGATTCAGGCAAACGAGAGCAGTTTCTCTACCACATGTTATAAAATACTTGTAAATTGTATAATATGTTGTGTGTAATTTTGAAATTTGCTAGTATTGGAATTGGTATACAAGAATTAAATACTGGACTTGATAAAGCTTCCAGAGTTTCAAAGTTTCAGATTTATGCCAAGATCATTGTCCCATCTAATTTGAATAATTTATAGAAAATGGCAAATTTAAAACATAACCAAAATTTGAAAATGCTACAAGGGCCAATTCTATCTTAAATCAACTATTATAATAGTCTCAACACCACCTTGAGAAAAAACCCTTTAAAATTAACTACAATTACAGGGAAAAACTATTCGACTACACCCCCATTTAACCATGTTCACTTCAGTCACGACTACAAGATCAATTTGCCAGAAACTAGAAAGACAAAGCAATGTGGTTGTTGTCAGCTGCCTGATAGCTTTGCTTCCGCCTGTTAACGAATCATGATTTTGTCCCACAGCAAATAAGAACAATTGAGATACATACAACATACAGTAACACACATGCCATTTCTATATCTTCTATTCGCCCAAATCAAAATTTCTTCTATTTTATTGTGATGTAGCGATTGGTCCCATGCTTGGCCCAGTGATCCTTGAGATCAACTGGACTTGATAGATCATAGCCTTCCGCAGCAAGACGGCTGAGCAATTTGCTGAAAGCACTTCCACTCATCTTTCTTCCACCTACTCGAGCATGCCGCTTGTTGGGCACAGCAGGTAGTGGATACATGGACAGAGTGGTAGTGCAACATGAAGACTGCCACCCACCATTACCCCATTTGTAGCACTGCCTAAACACTCCAGTGCAAGAGCATACTGGCGCTGGCATAGTTGAGTCATCAAATGCAATCTGGTTCAAACCCAAATTGTGACCTTTCCAATCAGACTTAGAGGCAACTACTAGCTGTTTGTTCAGATCATCACCTCCACTAGACATATCCTGCCCATTCTTCCACTCTTGTGATTTCCCAAACATGACTTTGTTTGAGTCTTCATTCTCCCTCTTAACCTTCTTTGGAGGTTTTGAAGTCTTTTTGTTAGGTGGCATCACCTTGGCATCTTTGGACCGTTTACCCCGCCGTGACTTTGCAGCCTCAGAACTAACTGGTGATATCGGGAGAGCATCATTTGTCTGAATTTCCCTGGTGCCATAAGAAACTTCACTTGAGTGGGGTAGATGATGTGCATGCTGCTGCGGGTGGTGCATGTGCTTCACCCCACGTGATATTTGGCATCCCGGTGGACAAGAGGACATATTACCACTTGTCAGGGAGTTCTCTCGATATTGAAGAGTCACAATAGCATTGTCTCGCTCTATTATGGCATTATTACGCTCAGCAATTGCTGAGTCTCTCTGAATAAATGCCATATCACGCTCTGCAATGGCTGCCTTCTTTTCTGAAATAGCCATATTTCTCTCATGGATAGCAGCATCTCTTTCTGCCATAATGGCCATGATCTGTTTCATTGAAGGCTGAGCTTGCATCAACCACTGCAAAGATAAACAGAGAAAGGACCATCAGAAACAATAAGTTATATACCAAAAACTTGAGCTCAAATCACAAACTCTATCCAAACTACATAAAACCATAGACTCTAGCTTGAAAAAAAAAACTTCTTTTGCTGCCACAGAATGTTGAATTATGATACCTGACCCTGAGCTGTTTTATATTGATCCGCTTTGTGCCTTCCGTTTTCACGATGCCCACCATCATCCATTTCAGTCGTACAGGTGGCAACAATTGTAGAAAACAGTTTACAGCCTCTTCCTCAAGTGCGTGGTTGGTAAATTTGAAATCGAACAGCTACTTAGGCTATGAATCCTGCATCTTAAAGGAGGGAAAAACTTTTGCTTGCATATTGCTTCTAGAAATATTGCAGGAAAAGAAATGGAGTAATGCAGGGAACTAGAAATGCCATAACATTACCATAAGCCCTCGGGGTAATGTAATAACCCACTCTTCAGTAAACTTTTCTGCATATGAAACAAATTGTGTATCCCATATCAGAGGAGAAATAACATATTCAATAATTGAAGATCTTATAATGCTTAAAGAATAGCAAAATTCAGTATTGTACACAAAATATTCATACAAAATGCAGCTTAAAAAGCCTGTATGAACTACATAATACAAGAAATGTAGTAGTCAACAGGGTTCATAAAGAAATAATTATGAATATGTTTGATTTTCAAATACGTTTATGTAGGATCAAATCCTTGTCCCATATCTCTCTTAGTTGCAAGTATTACCACTTCAAAAAAATTTTACATTTTTGAATTTGAATGCCTTAGCCTTTCTGAAATGCTAAAGTAACAACATCCACGTATATTTTTCTGAAATGCTTTGATGCTTAAAAACAATCAGATGGCAATATATAAAAGTCAAGAAGCGTATCAGATGGCAATATATAAAAGTCAAGAAGCGTTTAGACTTGTAGCATAGAAAATTATAAAAATAAGAAAAGGTTAAGAAGAAAATATGAAAGAGCTAGCTAATTTCAAGTGGACATTATTATTATAGGCACATTACCTTTCAATAATCCTGTTATCTAATCTGTAACCCACGTTTATAATATGATATATAACTACCCACTTATCATGCAAAATAAATAAATAACAAATTCCAGGGTCTATGATAAATTAAAGAACACAACAAATAGTAATATAATGATTGAAATGAAGTTAGAAATATTCCTGTAGTTTATCATCCTTTATCAAATGAATTCATGCTTCAAATATTCATTTATCATTCATGAAAAGTACAATAATTGTACTAAAAATGAAGTTCCCAAAACAATAATCGACATTTGGAGCCTCAATTAATTTTAAAAAATTGAATGAAGATCTTATTTCCCATAGAGTCAAACTGTAAAAATGATTATAAAATTCTTAAGACGATCAACGCCTCCAATCACAATACAAAAGCCAAAATCAAGCATTCTAATCCATCTCTCAACTAGTCTTCAAATAATCAATTGAAAGCACACTAAACCTAGAAATCTAAACCACCACCTTCAGGACCATCGAAAGCAAAGCTTTACCAGCACAAATTGAAGAAAACAAACATCAATTCCAAAATTAAGCAAAATGGACAACAGAGAAAAGTTCGAATAGCTATAAAAATGAAGAAAAAATCAACATAAAGTAACAGTAAATGCGAATTCTACTTGGGATTAACAGAGGATACGATTAACTGATAGCATAACAGATACAGCTAAATTTACAAGAGAAATCGAAGCTTACGGTTGAAGATGAAGAATTTGAGAGTGAAAAGTAAGACTAGAAAAACCCTAATTTTTGCAGAAGGAGATAGGGAAATCTTTTCATGAAAAGGAACAGTTAAAGAAGAGAGGCAAAGAATTTTTTTTTTAGTTTACTTTTTTTTTTTCAAATGGCTGAGGAAGAAAGGGTTTTACCTGTCTGTCTTTGTCCTAAAACATAAAAATATTTTTTGTTTAATTTTTTTTAATTTTTAAAACTCAGTTTAATATAATAATAATAATAAAAGAATAAAAAATCGTTTCTGCTACTGTTGTTGAAATGTTGCTTCTGCTTTTTTAAACTCTCCGTGTGTGCGGCCAAAAAAAAATTAAATGCAAGCTACTGAGGCGGGATACCAAAGGCCACGTTTTAGAAGGCCCAATGGGCCCTATTTTCGGCCATTTCTATAGGCAAACACCTAGAAATGCATGTTCGTTTGAGCTTTTTGGAATTTTCCGTACTGGGATGGTTTTTTTTATTTTAAATTAATATTTTTTTTATTTGATAGCGGCTTTCTTTCCTCTTAACTCTCGTAAATTAACCTGACAAAAAAAACCCTCGTAGGTGGATGTTGTTACTTTAGCATTATTTAGTTTATAAATCTAAAACAATCAGATGGCTATTATTTATCAATAATATAAATCTAAAATTTATAATTTATTCTGATTTTATATTATTTTATCTTTTATGATAAAATTAAATACAAATTAAATTTTATTATAAATTTTTATCATTCTCTATTTAAAGATTTTGTATTTTTAATAAAAATTTATTTTTTAATTAATTATGTATATTTTATAAACTTTAAAATTACATAATTTTATGTATACGTTATAGTTGTATTTTTTAATTTATTAATATAATTTTATTTTGCATTAAAAAAATAATTTCTATTTGCTAGTATATTTAATATTCGCTAGGAAAATGCTAGCCTTAAAAGATTCCAACACCAATGCCTTGTTAAAAAATTTCCTACTCTTTAATCTTAACTGAATTCTAAATTTTATTCATGTATAATTTTGAATAATAAAAATATATTAAGAACATTAGTTTTACTAATTGAATTTTTTATTTTAACTAATTAATGGTACTTTTAGATTTAACTTCTATTTTAATTGACACTAATTTTTCTAAAAATACGCGACTTACTCTAAAAATCAATTCCTAATCAAAATTTTTTTTTCTAGAAAAAAGAAGAAGAAGAACAAGCTCTCTTTACAATTAGGGTAATTCTTGATACTTCTGTTAATTGAATGAAAAAATTACTTAAACACTTTAGCGAATTAGTTAAAGAGCATAAATGATAGTACTACATTGTTGACGGTTGTGGCACTCTGAAAATTTAACTCTCATTTAAATTCACTTGAGCCATTGATTGGGACTGAATTTCACTTAAAATTCCCAGATGAAGAACTGAAATTATCAAAACTATCGCAAAATATGAATACCATAATTCTTATTTGTCTTCATTCATGAACCTGAAATCTTACCAAATAAAAAACAAAACTCTGCAGCAGCTTGAACAACTTTCAGTTCAGATGCTACCATTCTTGAAACAATGAAGCTTACGCCAAAATATCAAAAGGTTCCTCGAATGTTTTTAACCAAATAAAATTTACAGAAAAAGTGTAACATATCAAAGCCTCTAATCAATGCTTGCCTTTTGTTCTATACTCGACTTGCTTAGAATTACTACGCCTATTTCAATGAGCAAAGCGCTTGCAACCCACTGTACAGGTAGGTTTCATCAGATTGGAAAAAGAGAAAATAAAATCAAGCAAATGCTAATGCTAATGCTAATGCAAATTAAATTCTGAGCATTGATGGCCAAACCAAGCCAGATTATGAAGGGATTTATTTTACCTGAGGTGATAATGTTTCCTTGAACAAAAAAAAATCCAGCGAGACCAAAAGAGAGGAAATTGGTGGCAAAGTTTGTCACTGTAGCTTGCGGAGAAGAAAGGGCTCTAAGGCTGTTGACGTAACATCCCCACATTATCCGATTAAATAACACAACCATGCTATATCTAATGAACTGCAAAGAGCAAGATAATTTCACCAATCAATTATACACCAGAAATTTGTCTAATTTTTGAAATTTTTCTTGGTAATTCAAAATCGACTGGAGCAAAACCGAAAGAGATAAATCGAAATCAATCCAGATCTAGAGGTTTGATCTAAGAATTGAAGGGTCATTTGGTACCTGATTGTACAAGAACTTAGCAGCAGTGGCAGCGAGAGCTGCGTTAAGTCCAGCTGACACCGCCCATCCATAGCCTTCCTTCTTTCTGGTGACTCACATCGCTGCGCCAACTGAAAGTTCCCTCTTGCACCTCGACAGATATTAGTAGACCGGTGAAATCAAAAGACGTCGTTTTAGGTAGACGTTCACGTTTTGACCCCAAAAAATAAGAGGAAATTACTGTGAAAAATAATATTTTTAATATATTCAATATATTCAATATACACTTTTAAAAATAAAATATATTTTAAATATATTAAATAAATATTAAAAATAAATCTTTAAAAAATATTTTTAAAACTAAAAATTATAAAAAAAAAATAGTATTTTAAAAATTGAGCAACAAAAACAAATATTTTTAAAAATATTTAGACCATCTCCAAGATTTTCTCTCCAATATAATGCTAAAATGACGTTAAAAATTTTGTGTTGTACTCTTCATATACTTTTTTTTTTTTAAGTTCATTAGTTTTTAAATTTTTAAATTTTAGCTTTTGTATTTTTTTTTTAATTTTTAGCTCAATTCTAATTGATTCAACAACATCAAATATTTTTTAAAATAAAATATTACTATTTTTATTATTAATTTTTTATGAAGTATAATTAATATGTAAATAATACTAAAAATTAATTATAATATAAAATGTCAAAATTAAAATTTATAATAAAAATTAATTAAAATGACATAAAAATAAATTAAACTTGCATACTATCCTGATACAAATTATATATAAATTTAAAGACATCAAAATAACATTACACAATAAATTATAAAAATAACATATAATAATAAATATCAAATAAGACATAAAATCTAACATAACAAAATAAATTTTAAAATAGTATATAATAGAGAATATTAAATAAGATGGACCTTCAATTTAATATTGGAGTAGTAATATTGGAGTAGACAAAATCTAAATTCTTCAATATCACTAAAATATTGGGCAAAAGAGTTTGAACCAAAAAAAGACACTTATTGATTTTTTTTTTGTATAGTTCTTACTTGTCCAGTTTAAAAATACTGACGTATATTTGAATCAACGATGAAATTTAAATCATTCAATAAAATTTTATTTTATTCTCTTATTTCTTTGAATGCCAAATTTTGCACTTGAATATCTATTTGTTTTTGTCTAACCAAATTTGTCTTTTTTAACATCTCAATAAGTTGTCGATTTTCTTCTTTTAAAGTGTTCATTATATATGTCATTTGTTCAACAATTTTCTGTTTAATTTTAATTTTTTCACCCCAATAGGACGTTTAAATGAAGTAGTGCCAAAAATTTCACCATCTAAAATGGAAAAAAATGATGATAACAAAGGAGATAATAGTATGAGAAATTCATAAATAGAATTATTTAATTGTGACAAGTCAAAATTCATATTATGGTTTTGGCTTTGAGCAACTTATCTTGCACTAAGGACACCATCTTTAAATTTAAAGTCCTTAACTATATTTCAAATATGATCAAATCTGAAGCTTTTTTTATAATTTGATTCTTTCATTGATAGTAGCTTTACTCGATATAAACTACAAATTATTAGAATGTAATGCTAAGTATTTTTATTGATAATAATAAAGTAAAAAAAAAATTAAGCATGATACTCATAATAACTTTATATAAAACATCACATGGATTCATATATTCTAATTGTCTTAAGCATTCATTCAGTTTTTTTACTTCAGTAATTATAATATCCATTCGAGCATGGAGTGATCTTGATGCATCAATTCACGATGCGAGAGAAGCGCATACACCAAAAATTGAAAAGGTAATAGATAAAAGTATAAGATTTAACTAATTTATTATCCGTTGTATGCAAATCAAAGATAAAGATGCTCATATTACGCTTCTTAATACATTAATTGATCATTTTTAAGAGAAATATACTTGTTCAAGTAATTAATTGAACATTATATTTATTTTTATATTTTTTGTTAATATTTAAATATTTTTATTTTTTACTTTGTATGTCAATAATATATTAATATTTTATTTTTATTAATTAATAAAATTAAAATTATTAATATATTAATTTTTATTTATTATTTTATCAATTAATAAATTTAAAATTATTAATATATTAATTTATACTTAATATTTAAATACTAAAATATATTATTGAAACAATATGAGAATAAAAAATTATACAGAGTAATTAGTAAATAAAAAATTATATGAGTAATTTATGAAATATATAAAAATAGATAAAAAAATATTTTAAAAATATGCTATTTTAGTGTATGAAATGATATAATAAGTTGAAAAAAAAATTTTAATTTTTATATTATTTTAATATAAATGTTAGACTATTTTAATGTTATGGGTTGGAGATATTCTTCGGCTATTTTTGAGAAATTCCGGAAAATAAAGAAAAGGACAATAACTCTTGTGTTTGTGCCATATGGGGCCCCGACCTTTGATAATAATTCTGAACCTGGCCTCAACTTTGAATTATTATAATGTTGCCCTAAACTTTGTAAAACATGCTTTTTTTGGCATAATAAAATTTCAAATTCTAATTGTTTTGCCCTATTAAAAAACATTATAATTGAAAACATATAAATTTTTTTAGTGAAAATTAGTTTAAAAGTGTTCATGAAATTGGAAATTGAAAAATTAGTCTTCCTTTTCCATCACCATAAAGAAGGAAAAACTATTAATTATGTCATGTATTCGCAATATTATTTCAATCTTTATTTTAAATTAATAAATTATTATTATTATTTTAATTTAATAATTTATTATAAATTAATTTTAATAGTTTATTATTTTTATTATTATAATAAATTATTAAATTAAAATAATATTAATTTATTATATTAATTTAAGTTATATTATTATTATTACTATTATATTTACTGCTATTATTAATTCAATATACATTTTTTATGATTTTAATTATACTTAAAATAATTATTTTAATAAAAACTAGGACGCGGTCGTAGAGTAAAGCTTTGTTTTATGTAGCATGAGGTTAAAAGTTAGCTTAATATATCTATAGTTCATATAATATTTTATCACTTTACTTATTATACTCTTCAAATAATCATATAATTTCTTATATTTAATTTTCTTCTTATTAAACTGTCCACTTTTTGCACATAAATATATTAACTTTGACACGTGCATTTCAGGCGCTCTATAAAAAATAGAGTCATATGTTAAATGGAAATGGCTTATTATTGTGTCACTTTCACAATAATTTTTAATTTCTTTAAAAATGAAAGTAACTAATAAATTAATGAGTCAATTGACAAATATTTTTTAGAGAATGAAGCTGAAATTAATTAACAAGTCAATTAAAAAATAAGAAAATAATAAAAATAGAAGTTCGGTGCATTTGCATGTTTGTTAAATGGCCGGAGGAATATTAATAGCGAGACACATCGAACCCTAATAGCGTTGAAGTTTGGATTAATCTAAGGAATATCAGAGCAATAGGTGATGGTGAGACTATTTTTTGAGTTGGTCTGGACAGGAGACTTTTTTTTAACTCGACCCATATGCAATAAGCACTTCTCATTTTCTCCCTATCTTCCTCTCAAAGATTCTTACATGGCTCTCAAGATTTTCACTCCAATCCCAGCAAAACTGCCAAACCCCTCATCGGTATTCTCTGCGTCCTATTGAAGTCCTATCCATCTGCGTGATTACAGGTATGGGCTAATAATCCCATTGCCACCTTAGCGTCACTACCGTTGCCTCAAAGGCTAATATTTGATCGGATGAGCAATTACAGTGGTCCCTTGGCACCGGTTGATGATTATATAATTTTAGCTCAAGGTCACAGGATTTTCCTTAGCTTTGAGGCATCAATTTAAAATATTTTTTAAATTTATTTTTTTACTATCAGTTCAAATTGTTTATTTTTTTTATTAATTGGTATCATTTGGCTTGTATTGTGTTAGATTTCTGACAATTTTTTCATTTTTTATGTTTTTAATATTTTGGTAGATGCATGTTTCTAATTATTGTTAAATTTATTTGAGCTATGAAAAGTCGATCACCTGAGCTATTATCTTCTTTAGATTGTTTAAGATTTAATATTTTAATGATAATTTTAGATTTTAAGATAATAATTGAATCAATAGCAGCGAAAAATTTAAAAGTAATAATTTAATAAATTAAAAAGTATGTTTGATATTTTGTAAAGCATATCAATTGTTTAGTTATATTTGCGTATTAATAGGATGTGAAGTATAAATATTTTATCACATCAACATAAAAGGGGTAATTAAATAATAAAAAATTAAATTCAAGGGCTAAATAATTATTTAAAAAATATATAAGTTATAGCGATAAAAAGAATTAAATATAAAAAATTGTACATATATTAATTTTTAATGACGATATTGATACTCTAACTGTTGAGAGATTATTGATAAATAAATTAATAAATTTTTGAGTAACGATAAGTAAAAATTATCTTGAAATTCATAAAAAAAATGCTCACCTAAATCAAGAATCAAAATAGTCGAAGAAAATAACAATCAAGGGTCAAGAAAATCAATTATTACAATAAAATCAACCAACTTATCCTTGTTTTTTTTCATTGCTAATTTTAATCGGCCAAAAATCCAACTAGTTTTCAATTTTAAGTTTCTCAATAACAATATGCCAACTAAAATTATATATTAAAAAAAAGGAATCAACTTGTCATCAATTACATAATTGAGTACGGATATTTGAGATTTTCGGACATATCTAAATAATGGGATAAAAAATATTTAGAGTAAAAAAAATTCATCAACTTTTAATTTTTTTTTAGACTAAATTTTACAATATAAAACGACTATAGATGTTACGCTATGTTCATACCGAAAATCATCTTGAACAGATTAAACAAAAAAATAATTATATTTTCTATTTCTAATTTAGTTTTATTAAAATATAAGATATGATATATGAAAGAACATTTAAAAATTATTAAATTAAAAATTAATTTAATTAAAATTAATCAAATATAATTTGTAAAATATCATTAAATTATTGCATACTCTATTATTATATATTAAATTATAATTTTTTTAAGAAAATTATAAAATTTTATTAGTAGTTTGAAAAATATTTAAATAATTAAGTTTTTAATGAATTATTTTTGTATAATATATTTTTATTATATAAAAATTTTAGTTGATGAAACATTGTTTTAAAAAAATATTTAGTTAATGGATTCAGTACCAAAAACGTTGAATTCTCAAACCTAATCATTTCAAAAATTTCGAGATAAAATAATATGAAGACTTTTATACATGAAATAATTATAAATTTTATATTTTAAAAAAAGTCTGACTCTTAAGACTTCTCTATAGGCTTCTCCATTTCATTGATATAAGGTGAAGAAAAGCATTTTTTCGCTTGGGCGAATACGAGAATGAAATGGAGGGTATATTGGGTATTTTAAAGAGAACATCGTCGAAGGACTATTTGGACCAATGGCATAAAAATTAAGAAATTTTCTAATTTAAATTACTTTATTTTTTTTTGTTATTAATTACTTTTTAATTAAATAAAATGCACAATAATACTAAATTTATTTATTTTTAATGAAAGGAAAAAAAATAGCATGGAAGGTTGACTCGTCCGATTAGCACAGCCGGACTCAGTCATTTTTCCTCTCTCGAAAGAAACACAAGTATTCCACGCTGGATATCCTCAACGGCCAGAAAAATAACCAATCGGAGACTTTCTTTTTAAGAGGCGAAACACAAATAATCCACGCTGGCAATCCTCCTTGAATGTAGAGACCAATCAGAAACAAATACGCTGCTGATTTTTCCAAATCAATGACTCACCATGTTTCTCTCTCACAAAAGAAGCACAACTCGTCCGCATCACCAGGTTTCTGACCAGCCATTCACCAGGCGCTTGGCTTTATCTCTTCTATATATGAGGCCTAGCCTCCTACCTTTAATAACTTTTCGTTCGATCTGGTCAGCGCTGTTGCTAATTTTGTAGGTTTTAGTTAATTGAAGATATTTCTTTCGTTTGAGGATAATGGCTCGTACGAAGCAAACTGCTAGAAAATCAACTGGTGGAAAGGCTCCGAGGAAGCAGTTAGCCACAAAGGTACCCTATATTGGGACTTTTGCTTTCTTTTTTTAAGATTAGGTCATAAATTTAATTTTTCTCATATGGATTTACTTGTTCAATGGTGTTAATCTGTTAGTAGATTAATTGAAATTATCTTTTGTTTGTACTCGATTGAATCTCATGGTAATTTAATTACTTTCGTTCAGGCGGCAAGGAAATCTGCTCCTACGACAGGTGGTGTTAAGAAACCTCATCGTTATCGTCCTGGAACAGTTGCTCTCCGGTAAGTTTCTCCGATATTTTGTAGCTTATGCCAACGGAAATGCTATGTTACGGAAAATTTAATTTATACTTGCTTTGATTTATTGAACTTTCAGTGAAATTCGTAAATATCAAAAGAGTACTGAGCTGTTGATACGTAAGTTGCCGTTTCAACGTCTTGTTCGTGAAATTGCCCAGGATTTTAAGGTAGATTTACTTGAACTTCAGTCGAAAAGAATCACAATGTTTTGTGAACTTTATTATGGCTAATCCATGGTGAATTTTACTGAATTTTATTTTTATAACCAGACGGACTTGAGGTTCCAGAGTCACGCAGTTCTTGCACTTCAGGAGGCAGCCGAGGCATATCTTGTTGGTCTTTTCGAGGATACTAATCTCTGCGCCATTCATGCTAAGAGAGTCACCATTATGCCCAAGGATATCCAACTGGCGAGGCGAATTCGTGGTGAACGTGCTTAAAATAGATGTTTAGAGATGTGTTTATTAGGTTTATTATAATTTTTAGTTAGATATGACATTTGCCTCTGGGACTTTGCTGTAAAGAACTTGCAAGTTTGATAAACGACTGTGGAGAACATAAACCACCTATGTTCCATTTGAATTCTGTAGAAGTTCATGTAATGCTGCTTATAATTCTGTTAGTTATTGATGGTAATTGCAATTTAATATTCATTTTATTTCCTAATAATCATACGATTTTTTGCAAGGCATTATACTGAATTTGAATTTTATGCTGTCATTTTTATTTCCTAATAATTTATTTTATTTCCTAGTAATTGTACGATCGTTAGCAAGGCATTATGCTGAATTTGAATTTTATGCATTCATTTTTTATTTCCTAATAATACATTTTAATTCCTAGTAATTATACGATCGTTTGCAAGGGATTATGCTGAATTTGAATGTTATGCTTTCAATCTGGTCGAAGGAACTTGAATTGATTGTATTTCAGACTAAAGGAATTAGTGAAAGTTCGTCTTTTCTTGTATGCTATTCTCAGTAATGGAGTTCCGCTAGAGTTTGCATTTATCATTCGACGGAGGGAACAGTTCGTATGTTCTCTTATTCTTCTGCAAAAGATGGGACAAGGCGGTAACAATTTTGCAATGTAATCAAAGAATTCATTGTAGGGCAGAGGTGTTGAGCTTTTTTTGCACGCAAACTAATGACCCAGGTAGAAATCATCATATAGACTGGAGCATTCATCTGGATTCTGGATAATGGCTTTGCAGCAGGTTGTGGCACCCATTTCTACTTGTGCTTTTCTTGCACTTAGGGAGAACGCTTACAGATCCTTGACAGTCTGCTTGAATCAGGTCATTCGAAACTTGGTTAACTTTGCTGTGTTGAAGATGTAGGTCAATAATTTCATGGTTCAATGGAAAGTCTTATGTTCATATGTTCATATTTTCTATAAATCGTCCTCTGTTTAATGGTTAAAGGAATGTTATGTTTTGCGAAGGATTTCAACGGTTGCTAGACGAAATTGTCCTATGAAGCTTGGGGGAGCCACGCATTCAAATATCTGAACTCAAATTTATGCAAACTTCATGCAAGTTGGGATTCACCAGAGTCCATGCTTAAAATTGTAGAGATAATTTTCAACTTCAAATCTCATCATTGCTTGGTTCTGCTGAATTGGTTTGCGAATCATTCCGCACCTGGAATTCATTTTGGTTTGCGACACTTTGTTCTTACGATATTTGCAAACATCATTCCTGTTCTAAGGCACATTCCCTCTTCTTCATAAATTCAACTATGTTTAGTCATCTAGAGTTTTCTCTGTATAATTAATCCTATTCAGAATGTAAATTGCAGATTATGGCTCTCAGTCCCTTCCGATTAAGTTTTATTTAGGGCCTGTTTGATTTAGCTGTTCATAGCAGCTGGTAGCTGATAGCGGTTGCTGATAGCTGATAGCTGGTGGCGGATAGTTGGTAGCTGATTCGGATTAGTGTTTGGTAAAAATACAATAGCTGTTGCAGTTTGAATGTAAAATTACCAATAAGCATATCATTATCTAATAAACATTAATTTTTATTTTATTTTAATAGGATTAATATAGTTTTAATATGAATCAGCTATCAGCTGATATGAAAAAGCTCCGAGTAGGAACTTATTGAAACAGCAGCTGTTTGGGGTTCCTAACAGCTATCAGCTGCTGTTTTAAAATTTTACTAAACATCAAATTTGACCAAATAGCTGCTGTTTGGGGTTCAAACCTTTATCAGTTGCATCAAACAGCTGAATCAAACACCCCTTAGTGGGATTCGAGGAAAGTGAACAAATTTCAATGTTTTTCTCAAAAAGTGGAAAATGAAAAAGTCCATGAATGCATTATTCCAACCTGAAAAACCAAGTTATTTGGATTCAGAATATAAATTAAAATCATTTGTCCACGATTAGATATTTCTGCCTTAAAAATTATGTTTAGTTGATTTATTTGATCCGTAGCTCTTTAAAATTAATCCAAATCGAAATAAACTTTTAAGGCCTCCAACAATTTTTATACAATCAAATTATATTTTTCTCGGAGCCACGAATTAAATTTAATTACCTTTTTTTTTCAGTTAAGAAAGAACTTTGTAATTTAAACAGGTTTACCAAAAATATATCATAAAAAAAATTAAATTTATCATATTTTTAAAATATAATTAAATTTAATAATTTATAATTAATTTATTAATTTATCAGGTATATATAATTTATTATGAATTTTATAATTTATTATAAATTTATTATAAAATAATTAAAATACTTTTGATAAAAATAAAAAAATTATAAAAAAAATTATAGAGGGTAATTTTTTGGGATCTTAATAAAAATATTAAAGAATAAATATTTTTTAAATTAAACATATTTTTAAAAATATTTTAGAGTTATCAGACTTTATAAATTTATATAAATATTTAGATAATTTATTTTAAATTAATTATGAATTTATTTTTTATTTATTATGAATTTATAAATTTATATAATTTATTACGATTTTATTGGTATTTCTTCTTGTTCTAGAGTCGCATCGTTCAAGTACGGACTTTTGTTTTGTCTGCAAGATCTAGTTTCAGCAATTTGAAGAATTATCTTTCGTGATCTAAAGCAAAATGGCTCGCACGAAGCAAACTGGTCGCAAATCAACCGGTGGAAAGGCTCCGAGAAGGCAGCTTGCCACAAAGATGTGCTTTATTAGGCTTTTTTTTTGAACTTTTTTATTTTTAAGGATTTCATTATGTTCAAGTTGAGAGTGAATAGAAATGTTTTGGAATTTTTTTTACGAAGTTCTCTTTCTGAAATTTGTGGATTGTTGTTAAATCGTTTTTCAACGTTTAGATTATAATTTTTGGGTTTCAGGATTTTCTTCTGATGTTGAATGCATTGTTTTGTGTTTCAATTTTCAATGAATTAACAGAGTTGCTTTAATTAATTTTAGGGTTTCAGGATTTTCTTCTGATGTTGAATGCATTGTTCTGTGTTTCAATTTTCAATGAATTAACAGAGTTGCTTTAATTATTCTACTTAAGTGAACGTTTGAATGTCATTAATTGCACATAGGTTGCTAGGAAATCTGCTCCTACGACTGGTGGAGTCAAGAAGCCTCATCGTTATCGCCCTGGAACTGTGGCTCTCTGGTATATAATTGTCCCAATTGAAATTTTATATTCTTGAGGCAACTCATTTTGTTTGATTATAATCATATTTTAATTTTTGCTTTTGTATTTTGAACCAACAGTGAGATTAGTAAGTATCAAAAGAGCACTGAGCTTTTGATCCGTAAATTGCCTTTCCAGCGACTTGTTCGTGAAATCGCTCAAGATTTTAAGGTGTAAATCCTTATTTGCTTTGTTGAAATTTTTAAATGTATATTAATTTGGACGGATACTTAATGTGTTCTTCTTGGCAGAGGGATCTGAGATTCTAGAGTCATGCGGTTCTTGCACTTCAGGAGGCTGCAGAGGCTTATTTAGTAGGTCTGTTTGAGGACACCAATCTGTGCGCCATTCACGCCAAAAGAGTAACAATAATGCCTGAGGACATCCAACTGGCTAGGCGCATCCGTGGTGAACGTGCTTGAGAATGGACATTCTTATTACTATTTGTTTATAAGATTAACTAGTTTGGTCTCTCTTTGCTTTATAATAGGATTTCAAGTTTTTTATAATTTGATAAACGAATTGTTTAAGTTATGATAGTTTGATAAAAGAAATTGTTTAGACCTATAAATCTTATTCAAAATCAATAGAATTCATTGATTTCAATCTTGTAAATGTTCGATTGAGTTTGTATTCTCAAACCGACGATATTTCAGATTGAATGTGTGCGTTTGTTTGGGAACTGTAAACAAGGCAAGAAATAAAAGCAAGAGCTGGAGAGAGGGTTTGTTGCGTTCTTTTTTTTTTTTTTTTTTTTTGAAAGAGAGAATAAAAATATTATTAACTCAAATTCATGCTGCAATACAGTCTGGCAAGGCGTGCCAATGCTTAAAACGACTATATTGGTGAGAAGCTCTAGCTAAATTATGAGCCCCCACATTAGATCGCCTGTTAATCCACCTGACATCAATAGTAGGATTAGAATGTAATAAAATTAAACAGTCATCAATAATATTTCCAAACATTGAAAGGTCCTGGCTCGTCGAGGAGAGCGCCAACACCACAACTTGCGAATCAAGATAAATGCATCCCGATCCCTGCAAATGATCATTAACATATTGAAGTGTTTGGCGAAGGGCCAGCGCTTCCGCCACTTTTGGTTCAAATAATCCTTCCCTGTGACTGGAAATTGCCTCAATAAATTGACCCTCATCATCTTCAAAGATTCCAGCAGCTCCTGAGGATCTGGACTCTTGAAAAATAGTTGCATCTACTTGAGCATGCCAGAAATATTGTGTAACAGCATGTTGGCGAGCTGGATTGATAAACATTGGTACGGTTGAAGGTAAACCATGAGACCCTGAGCCATCTTCATCCACACATGCAGTCTTGAATTCTTGAGTGTAATCCACCGCATTCTTGTACATAATTATTGCCGGGGTCTGTACACCATCCCACACTAATTTATTTCTTGATTGCCATAGTTGCCATGCAATGTTAACAAATAAAGCACACTTGTCACTATCATTTCTTTGGACTACCTGCAAAAAGAAACTTTTAAATAAAAGGTTAGCATTTGGGACCACATATCCGCCACACCTCCAAACCTCTTTGGCTTTCCAACAACTAACCAACACATGATCAACATCCTCACACTCCCCACAATAAGGATAATCTCCTGACACATTTAAACCCCTACTACATAATTTGTGCTTTGCTGGTAATATTCCCCTCAAACATCTCCATATAAATTCTCTAACCTTAGGTGTAGTATTTAGCCGCCACACCTTCTTCCAAAACTCCCCATCCAACCTATCTCCCCCTTTTTGCAATAAATCACAAGCAACATAATAAGCTGACTTCACAGAATAATTTTCTTTTTTTTTCAAATGGCCAAAAAAGTACATCTTCTCTAGCATGTGTACTTAATGGAATGTCAAGTATTTTTTGTTCATCCCCTAGCTCAAAAAGATTTAAAATTTTTTCCACATTCCATCTTCGTTCTCCTTCCACAAATAAATCCTTCACTTTCATATCTTCCTCAATAAAACCCTGGGGTTTGTTGCGTTCTTTAAGTGTTCAGATTTCAACTAATATTACTTATTGGTGCGAATGCATGTGCTCTGATTTAATTCATGTATAGGAACTACGGCAACAAATATTAATACAAGGACTTATGTCATGAATTAAGAAAAATTACATCGATTCTGAAATGTGCATGTTGGCTCATTAAAAATTGGGTTTGTTGTGTATGTCATTATAATTGGGTTTGTTGTGTGTGTCTTGACAAAATTGAGTTTATACTTGGACGAAAGAACATAAAATTGTGGTTATTGGTCATTATATGTTGCATCTCAAATTTCTCTCGCAATTCGCGGTTGCAATACAGTTCTTATGTGGTATTACGCTAGCTTTAACGAAGATATTGCCATGTGCACATTGCTGAACTGTTCGTCCCTATCAGGTGAAAAGCCCACTTGTGGTACCACTACCAAGTTGGCATTAGCTCATTTAGTTCCAGTATCTCTGTCGAGGCCGCTTACATTTTAGTTCCAGTGTCTCTGTCGAGGCCGTTTACATTTTTGTTGCTTTGCAACCTATATAAGATGATTGTTAGGCTCAGTTGGTAAAGAAAAACGGAGCATTAGACGCTCGTGAACTTTGAAATCACATACCCGTGAGACACAAACTGCCGTCCCTCTGGTATTTAATTTGCGAAAGCTATTGCCTATATGATGTCCCTTTAGACTTTTAGGAGACAAGTGGCCACATTCTGCCATTTTAATATTCTTTTTGGAATCAATTTTTATCCTTTTGTTGATTCTCGCATGGATGGCTTATGTTCACGAGCTTTGCCTTGGATGAACCAATCTGGTTTATCCCAACGTAGATTTTTTATATTCTCAAATATATTATAATTATTTGTTCATTATTTGTCTCTTTTAAACTTTAACTTGGATTTTCGACATTTCCATTTGGGCACACCTTCGTTCTTGTTTTTAGTTAGCTGCTCAACTTATTTTTCAGAATAAATATTTTTTTAATCTATTATAAAATTGAATAAAATGAATTTTCAACAGCTTTATTTTCCTTTTTAGATGTAAAGTAGCATTATAAGAGTTTTAGGTAGAATTAATTTGCCCATTAATCATTATCATCACTATACTGGGTTAAATTTTTCTCCAGTGCATACTGAGAAAATGACCTTTCTGTCTGTTCCTCAACACCAAATCTTACAATGCAAACTTAAACACCAAACCTTGTGCACTGTAACTTAACTTGCTTGTTTTGACAAGCCATGATTTTGAAATAACATATAATAAAGACAATTGTCTTCCATTTATTATATATATGTTCATAGCTGTACATCAATTAATGATATGGAATAAAGGAAAAAACGACTCTAGTTTTATGTACATCAATGGAAGTTTCGTATCTAAAGCTGCTTGTTCTCTGTAAATTCTGTTGGCCATAATATTCCTTAGATGGTTTTGTATGGTACTGCTGGCTTTACTCTGTGCTCTTTTAAGGTACATCGATATGTTTTTGGTTTACTTTTCAAATTAATTTTTTGTTATTTTCAATGAGAAAAGATCAAATAATAAGTGGGTCCAGTTCCTTTCATCATTTTACTCCATCATATTCCACCATTTTAATCATCATCTTTTATGTTTCTTTTAGCATTGAAATAAAGAAATAATCGATCTCAACTTACTGCTGAAAGTGCATAACTATAATCTGCTGAACTAGCCATATAATTAAATTATACACATCGATTATAAATAAAGAAAAAATAACAATTAAAAATAATACTTTATTAACATTGGATAATTATTTGATTGACATTTTACATCACACAAATGGTGTTAGAATTTTTGGACAATAATTAATTGTGTAAATCAATGTACAATAGTAAAAAACAAAGAATAATTATAAAAATAAAAGACACAAGATTTAACGAAAAAAACCCTCTGATATAAAAAGAAAAACTACGGGACAAGCTCCAAAATAAAATTATTAATTTAAAGAAATCAAGTATAACTTCTCAAATAATCAACACTTGACTACTTGAGATCACCAATATGAGAAACTAAATACATCTCTAGTAAAATTTTCACTCTTTGGATGATCACACCAAGAAACTAGAGAATAATTCTCTAATATTTAACTCACAAACTACTTGAAATATTTTTTCTTCTCTTATTTCTTCTCTCTTATATATTTTAAAGTTAACGGAAGAAGGTTATTTATAAGTCTTTAAATATGTGTGAATATCCTAATTTATGTCTAACTTTTACTATTTAAATTATGGCTACAACAACAAAAATGTGATAAATATTTTTCTTCGTTTTTTTCTTATTTCATCTAGTCAAATATTGCAACTCACCAAACTCATTATTTTCATGGGTTGGATAAGCCAATAATCTCCCCCTCCAATCCATGGAGAGATGTTAACACATCCGTTTGTTAATTACCATTCAGTCTCATCATCTTGGTGCATAACTGATGCTTGTCACGAGTCACCACTTTGGTCAACATGTCAGCTGAATTTTTATCAGTGTGAATCTTTTTAAAAAATATCTCTTGATTATTTACCACTTCACGAATCCAATGACATCTTACATTAATATGCTTCGTACGACCATGGTATGTGGCATTCTTGCTCAAATCTAAAGCACTTTGATTATCACAATTCATCACATACTCACCTTGATTCAACCTCAACTTTTCTAGAAACTTTTTCAACCAACGCATCACTTTACTCGCTTCAGTCATAGCTATATATTTTGCCTCAATTGTGGATAGAAAAATATACTTTTGTAATTTGAACTGCCATGATACAGCTTCCCCTGCGAAAGTAAATACATACCCTGAAGTCGACTTCCTACCATCAAGGTCACCTGCCATATCCGTATCTATATATCATTCTAGAGTCGGTTTTGAGCCTCCAAAGCATAAACACATCTTAGAAGTACCTCTCGGATATTTGAGAATCCATTTGACAGCCTCCCAATGATCTTTACCAGAATTCGAAAGAAATCTACTGATCAAACTAACAATATGAGCAATATCTGATCGGATGCTAACTATAACAAACATTAAACTTCCAACCACATAGGAGTAAGGAATAAATGTCATTTCTTCCTTTTCCTTTTGTGTAAAAGGATAAGATTTCTTGCTAAGTGTAAAGTGATTAGCAAGAGGTGTGCTAACTGGCTTAACACTTTTCATATTGAATCTGCTTAGAACCCGCTCAACATATTTCTCTTGTGATAGCCATAACTTCTTAGCTTTTCTGTCATGAGTAATCTGCTTGCCTAAAATTTATCGTGTTAGTCCCAAATTCTTCATATCAAATGAGCCAAATAACCCCTTTTTCAAATTACTAATTATTATAGCATATTGTCCTACTATCAACATATCATTCACATAGAGCAAAAGAATGACAAATTTACCATCTGAAAAAATCTTAAAATACACACAATGATCTTCTTCTATTATGGTATAGCCATGACTCACCATGAAAGAGTCAAATTTCTTATACCATTGTCTCGGAATCTATTTCAACTCATACAGACTCTTCTTTAATCTACAAACCATGTGTTCTTTCTCTCTTACTTTAAATCCTTCTAGTTGCTTTATGTAGATTTCTTCCCTCAAATCATCATGAAGGAATTAAATTTTCACATCTAACTACTCAAGCTCAAGATCCAATCTAGCAGTCAAACCAAGAATCACTCGAATGAAGCTTATCTTTACAACATGAGAAAATATCTCATCGAAATTAACCCCTTCCTTCTGATTGAAGCCCTTTACTACTAAACAAGCTTTGTATTTTACTAGCTTCTCTCCATTCATCTTAAGCTTGTACACCTATTTGTTCTTCAAGGCTTTTCTACGTTCTGAAAGTTCAACAAGCTCATAAGTATTGTTCTTTTTTAAAGAACTCATCTCCTCCTGCATTACTTTCATCCACTGAGTCTTCTCTTTATGATTCTGAACTTCTTGAAAGCTTTTTAGCTCCTCCTCTTTAGTAACTATTTTATACTCGGAATTGGGATACCTGATAGATGGATGATGTGTTCTAGTTGACCTTCTGACATGCGATTCTTCTACAATCTGAGGAGGAAGGGGTTGTTCCCCCTGTTCGATATCATTATTAACATCAAATGGTACTGACATATCATCAATCCTATGTTCTTCAAGCAACTCTCCTTCATCTGCGACATTTTTTATTGAAGGAGAAATTAATACAGGAAGAGGAATATTATCAGTACTCGTAATTTTCTCTGATGGCTCAGAGTCCAACAAGGTCTTGTATTCATGAAAGATTATATCTCTGGGCCTGATGACTTTCTTCTTCACTGAATCTCATAACTTGTATCCAAACTCTGCATCTCCATAACCCAGAAAAATGTATGAAACAACTCTATTATCAAGTTTCTGTCTCTGCTCCTTAGGTATATGGACAAAAGCCTTGCATCCAAATACATTCAAGTGATAGTAAGTAACATCTTTTTCAAACCGTACTCCCTCAGGTACATCAAAATTTAAAGGAGATGTTGGAGAGTGATTCATTAAGTAGCAAGTGGTGTAGAATGCTTCACCCCAAAATGGCTTAGGGAGTTTAGCGATTTTCAGCATAGATATGACTTTCTCCAAGATAGTTCTGTTTGTCCTTTCAGCCACACCATTATGTTGTGGAGTACCAGAAACTATCTTCTCATGTCTGATTCCATGCTCTAAGCAGTAATTTACAAATTCCTTTGAAGTGTATTCACCTCCATTGTCACTGCAAAGACACTTTAAGGATGTTCCCTTCTTTCTTTCCACTATTGCATGGAAATGCTTAAAACGCTAAAGAATATGGTCTTTTGATTTCAGGATAAACATCCAAACCTTTCATGAAGCATCATCAATAAAAGTAATAAAATATCTACTACCTTCTAAAGTTTTCACATCAATAGGACCACATACATAAGAGTAAACTAATTCAAGTATATTATTTTTCCTTTCAGATGAACTACTAAAGGAGACTCTATGTTGTTTGCCATATAAACAATCATCACAAGGATTTAGACTCATACCTTTAGTAAAGGGAATGAGAGACTTTTTTGCCAAAATTTGCAATCCTTTCTCACTCATATGAGCCAGCCTTTTGTGCCATAAATCTGGTGAAATATCATCTTCAATTACATTTAGCACACCTTTGACTGTCTTCACTTGAGTCTTGTAGAGTGTATAACACAATTTACCTTTAGCAACCACAATTGAGCCTTTGATGAGTTTTTACTTTTTGTCACCAAAGATGTTATAATAACCATCTAGATCTAGGACACGAGTAAAAATCAAATTCAAGTGTAAATCTGGTACATGTCGTACATTCTTTAAAGTCAACATGTAACCAATAATTGTCTGAACACAAACATCACTAATACCCACTATATCTGCGTAGCTGGTATTACCCATCTTTGCACTGCCAAAATTTCTTACTTTATATATAGTAAAGACATTTGTCCTTGGTGTAGCATGGTATGATACTGTTGAATCAATAACCTACTCCATATCAGTATTAGTAATCATGTCATGCTCCTCAACAATGGAGAGTGTAGCCATCTCTTCATTATCATCGGCAACGGTTGCAGTGGTATTTTGATCATCCGCCTTCTTTTGATTTTTCTCATTATTTTGTTTTCTTTTTCAAATTTTGTAGTTTTTTTTCATATGCCCTCTTTGCCACAGTGATAACAGCTGAATTTCACTTTCTATTGTGACTTGCCTCTGAATTTATAACGCCCTTTAGGATCTCTGCTTTTACTTCTACCTCTGTTCTCTGTAGTTATAATAAGAGCCTGTAAAGTATCAATACCCATATCCTTTCTTCTAGTCTTCTCATTATAAAGACTGTCATTCTTCTCATTATAAAGACTGTCATTTAATGATGATAAAGACAAAATACCGCTTGAGGCAGAGTTACTGAGAGACACTACCAAAGTCTCCTAACTATCTGGCAAGAAACTCAAGAGCAATAATGCCTGCAATTCATCATCTAGGGTTATCTTCATAATGCTCAACTGATTTACTAATTCTTGAAACTCACTCAAGTGTTCTGCAATTGGTCGTTTATCTCTTAGCTTCAAATTCACAAGCTTTTTAATGGAAAAAGCTTTATTCTGAGCATTTTTCCTCTCATAAATGGTTTCTTAATCTTTCTATAATTTTTATATATCAACTTCTTTGCTTGTATAATGGTAGACATTATTATCTATCCACTGTTGAATACTACCTACAGTTTTTCTGTGTATATTCTCCCAATCATCATCTGATTTTTCACTTGGCTTATTAGACCCTAATTTTATAGGATCATATAGGTCCTTGTAATAGTGAAGGTCCTCCATCTTTGATTTCCAAATTAAATAATTTAAAACTGATAATTTAATTACGGTGTCTGTGAATTTCTCCATTTTAATTTACACAATTAATTGTATATCCAAAAAACCAAGCTCTGATACTGCTTGTTGAAATTATTGGTCAATAATTAATTGTATAAATCAGTGTATAATAGTAAAAAATAAATAATAACCACAAGAATAAGAGACACAAAATTTAACGTGAAAAATCCTCCAATATAAATAAAAAATTCACAGGATAAGCTCCGAAATAAAATCACTAATTCAAAGAAATCAAGTACAGCAACTTCTCAAGTAATTCACACTTGTCTACTTGAGATCATCAATATTGGAGAAAATATTTAAATACCTCTCTAGCAAAATTTTCACTCTTTGGATAATCACACCAATAAACTAAATAATAATTCTCTAATATTTAACTCACAAACTATTTGAAATCTTTTCTCTTCTCTTATTTATTCTCTCTTGTATATTTTGAATTTAATGGAAGAATGTTATTTATAGGTTTTCAAATATGTGTGAACATTCTAATTTGTGTCTAACTTTTACTATTCAAATTATGGCTATAACAGTAAAAATATGGTAAATATTTTTCTTTATTTTTTCTTATTTTATCTAGTCAAATATTATAACTCATTTATCCCATTATTTTCATGTGTTGGGTGAGCCAACAAATGGGATAATAACAAAGTTACTAATCTAATTTAATGTAAAGATAATTACAATTACCATCTTTGGTCTAGAAAATAAGCTACACAATTAAAAACTATATGATAAAATATAAGACATATATATATATATATATATATATATATATATCACTTCATTTGGAACCAAATGCCCGGGCTAGGAATATTCTGATGAACCACAAACAACAAATAATATCCGGACGGCGCAAGAATTTTAGAACGTGCAGTTGTAACTTGAATGTCATAAGTGTCTGTCCCCACTTTAGTCACCTTTTCGTTGCCAAGAACCAACAATCTCTGGTTCATAGAGAAAGAATGTGTAGTAAATGAAGGTGCCACCATTGTAACCGACACCGTTTTAGTAGCTACTGCGGCAGCGACTTTGAACCTTACAAGTAACTTTTGTGCATACCCAATTTGAGCTTTGGATGATGGAGACAAGATTGTGGGTCTCAAATTATCATTTCGTGGATCCAAATATGGAGGATAAAATGCTTCTAAGCTTAGTTCAGTTGGGAAAAGAACTCCTGTGAAGTTATAGTATATATGAGGATTGCTGCCACCAACAAGAACTCTGCCATCCCTAAGCAAAATTGCTGCTGAGTGGTACATTCTTGGTATTGTGGTGGGTTTCTGTGACTCGAATCTTGACCCTGTTGGCTTGTCTGGATGATATATGACCGGATTCAATACTGGGTTCCGGCCGTTTTCCCATCCAGCTGTGCCAGCTCCAGCGCCGTTTATAATCAAAACGTTGCCATTTGGAAGTAATATCATATCACTCATGACTCTATCTTGAGGCATGGTCTCCATTGTCCATTTTGGATTGGCGTCTGTTATCTTCATCCGTCCGCAAGTGTTTAATGCTTTAATGAAGTTGCCTTTTATAGCCTGAACAAAAGAACCTTTGGGTGCACCTCCACAGATTAAAACTTCGGCTTCAATGGCTGTTGCTTGTAAATTCTTCAATGGAAGCAAAACAGCAGAACCTGTGCTTGGATAACTCCGTGGATCACCTCCTGGAATCGTTGGGTAAGTTTTGACTACTTTACCCCGTTTGTAATCAAACAATATAGCTCGATTGTTTGCGAAAATAAACAAATGCCCATCAACATTAAGAAACACAAATGGGTAAAGATTGTTTTCAATGGTGGGATCATTTGTTTGAGCAAGAAATGGCAAACTATACAAATCAGGTGCTCTATTTTTAGGATAAAATTCATAGTTATATTGCCTTCTTCCACCAATAATAATTTGACTACCATCTGGTAGTATGTGATTAGTTGCATACCATCTTCTTGCTTTAAGTCCATTTCCTGTCTCTACCCAATCAGAGCCACCATTGTCTGGTGTAAACGTCCTGACTCTACGTTCACCGTTGTTGAAACCACCAGTTTGGATCAGACTGCCATCAGAGGTTACAGCACCTGAGGAGCACCAAACGTCAGTTAGCACCATAAGTGGACGATATTTATTGGTTAAAACATTATACTCCGCCGAGTGGGCGGTGCAGTCAGTTTTAACCACCAGTTCAGTCGGATCTTTCCGGCATTTCCCTTCTGGTAAAGTCAGATTTGAAACACCAAAATCAGTCCGATCAAAGATAATGACACGGTCATCATTAAGGAGTTGCATGTGCATAGCTGATATGCCAATGCTTTTTTGCAAGAGTTGCCACCGGCCACTGGCGGCTTGCGTTAGAATCCGGTGACGACATGGGTGGGAAACAAGAACAAGTAGAGTGAAGAGAAATGAAGAAATTAAAAAATTAGAAGGCATTGCATTGATGTAAGGATTTTTGTATGATTGGTTCATGGGAGCTATGATCTTCGTCGGCTTAGTGGTGGAGCGAATGCCTTATCGTTTGTTTGTCTGCCTTTTAAATAGTACATCGAGAAGTAGCTACCACGCGCTTTTGCTAAACATTTCTCATAATATAGTCAGTGTAATATTTAATTTTTTAATTAAATATAAGTCTTAGTATAATAAATAAAAATTAAATATAAGTCTTAGTATAATAAATAAATTTCTATCTGATCATTAAACTATAATTCCTCATCTTCTTCACATGACACATAAATTTATCATATTTTCAAATTTATCAATTTTTTATTAATTTATAAATTTAGTAGTTCGTATAATATATATATAATTTATATATAATATATATATAATTTATCATGAAGTTATCATATATATTTACATTTTTTGATAAATTTATAATAAAACTTGTTATATATTTTTATAAAATAATAAAAAATATATATTTCAAGGCTTAACCTAACAACAACTGTAACTCTGAGTGATAGACACATAATAGTTTCCTTCCTCTTTCAATTATGATACTACAAAAGTGATAAAAAATGTAAAAATTTGATAAGTAGTGTAACTTTTTTTTACTTAATTTTTTATATTACACCATTTGATGAAAGTAAAAAAAAATTAAACGTTTTACTTTTTTCTCTTTTCATTCTTTTCTAATTAATTCAACTGAAATTAAATATGCTAAAACTTTTCCGAAACCAATTTAAATTTACGAAAATTATTTTTTGTTAAACAATCTGAAAATATACCATATATTTATTATTTATTATATATATTATGTACGGCAGAGCTAATAATTTCAATTTTTTGAATTTTCAACTTGAATTTAAGAAATGGGTCTACCATAGTGAGGGACAAAGTAAAATAACTCATCGAGAAAGAAAGAAAAAAAAAACTCCCACATATTTTACTTTTCAACCATTGAAATTTAATGTAAAGTTAACCCTACCTATAACCGTACGTAAAAATGTCACCATTTTCAGAAACAACAAACAAACAAGTTTGATTAACTCATTTAGTGGACTGTTGTTTTCCTTGATATAGAGTTATTGAACAATTTCAAGTCTTTAATATCTTAACATCTAAATTCAGAAAATAAATCAGATATTTTTTTTCTTCTTAAAATATAAAACTAAACATATTAGCACTCATTTACGTTTGAAAAAAAAAATTGTTTTTGAAAAAGTTAAAAACCAATAATCAACTTAAATCAACGTGATAATACATATTGAATGAAAATAAAATGTCTTGGTGCAAACAACTTTGTCAATCCTTCTATCTGAGATTTTTATGAATAATAAACTCATAATTAATTTCTCACTTCTATATTTATACTTTAAAAAATTATATAATTTTTCATATGAGATAAGGAGAATATAAATATTAAAATCATCTTAATTAATGGTTAAATAGTTACAAGAGAATCAATTATTATTTGAAACAGACTTGTATATTATTATCTCATCAATTGCAAACAGTGAGCTCATCATCAAAGGTTTTTATTTAAAAAAAAATATGAGCTAATAAGGGGACCAACCTCAAAGTCTATCAAGACAACAAAAACTACGTACCTCTGCTACAAATATCATTTATGTAGATAGAGCAATGATTTCTGAACACAAAGTGCAAGCTTGACCCGTCTTTCTCAATAGAAGCAATTTGGGTACTGGACCACACGCGCCGAACATGGCTGTGGCCCAACATTTTCCCATTTTGTTTTTATCATACTGATAGAGAATTGAAAGCTTCCCAACACCTGCATGAAAGGTGCTCTTACCACATAACACCTACCCATTCATTCGCATCTTTGCTTCCTACTCTTTGCTTTTTCAATTTCTCCTCTTTGCTATTTGTTATCGATTTAGTCGGTGCTTGGGATCTTTCCTTTTTTTTTTTTTTTCTATTTGTATCTAATTAATTAAAATACATATTTTATATTTTATAAATAGTAAAAATTAGTTATTTTTATTAAAAATATAAAAATTTATATTTACTTTTATTGAAACTTGTTTGGGATATGTTAATATATTACCACGTCAGTATATGTTAAAATCTAACATGATATGTTAATATTGTATATGAATGTATGTGTGATAACGTAACACATAATATCAACACCATATTAACTTGTATTTGCTAATATAATGCCTGAAATGCAGCTTTTCATTAACTATTTGGATAGAAAATGAAATAAGAAATTTTTCTCTTGATAGATTTTCGTGTTGTAAATTAAATTTTTAAGAATAATAAAATATATTAATATATTCTTTAAGAATAATAGATATAATTATTTTTTATTATATATTTATTATAATATAAAATATATTTATTAAATATTTTTAATAAGTAATACTAGATACGAGTATAATAAAAATTTAATATATTAACACATTAAATATAAATATAATAAAATATTAAAATATTAAATAATTTATTAAAATAATAAATAAATTATAATTTAAGACCAATGAAAAATAAAGTGTGTATTAATTTAGGAGGAGAGAGTATTTATGCAACTAATTATGCCATGATAAATTGAATAATGACAGGTTTCAGAGTTTCTTGTTCTTTTTTTTTATAAGTTAATTTGTTTGTTGCTATGGAGTTTCTTGTAATATTTTAATCTTAATATTTTCTTTATAGTTCGTTAATTATATGATTAGATTCTATACCTTCGTTTAATATAATTTCTTTTCTTTGATGGATTAATTAATCTGATCCCCACTGTACGTACTTTCTCAAACTTATAATTATTTGAAAGAAATTACTTGTTTGATTATATTATTATAATTTATTTCAAATATTAATAATAAATATATAGCCCTGTCTCGATCACTCGCTAGCTGGCTATGTATTCCATTTTCAACAAATGCATGTTACAGATTAAACCATATCATCACCAATTAGCATATTGACAAATTCCATTATAATGACAAGGTGGGGTCTGAGGTTTCTCTCTTTTGCATATTAATTTTACCTATTTATTTATTTATTTAGACTCGTTTTTTCATATTCAAATTGAATATTATAAGACTTATTAAATTTTAATTATACAAGAAAAAGAGTAATTTAATAATAATAATAACAATAATAATAATAGGTAAGTAAGAAAGCAAACAAGGTGAATGTACATATAGTAAAAATGAATACAATGACCCTCCCTAATTAAATTTTCTTTTGCATACCTTAGGTAAATAACTCCACAAATAATATAATAATTGGGTTACCTAATCAATTACTTTTAATTTTGGGTGTTGATATGATCAGTACTTATAAATTAATTATTGATGCGTGAGTTTAATTAGCTTAACAAAGCATGATACATTATTCAATGTTTCTTTATCCATATAAATATTTATGAGAGTTATTTCATGAAGCAAATGATTTTATGTACTTACGGGGGGAGTTAAATATAAATTTTTAAACATATGTGTAAGATTTATAAATAAATAAATTGGAAACTGTAAGTCCATCCTCCATTAAAATTCATAAAATAGAAATTTTATAAGATAAAATATTTATGAGACTTCCCATTTTTCATGAAACGAAATTAAAAGTTTTAAAATATTCCTTAAATTTCATTGACTACATGGAACCTAAACTTGTCTTTGAAGAAATTTATATGGCTTGGCTGGGAAATATTCCTTTTCTCACAGCAAGTTAATATTATCAAAGGCTGGTATTGAATTGCTCTTTCGGTTCCCATCACTGCTATGTATCTTGTTAATGACAAACTGTAAAGAAATTAGTGGTCTCTTAAAGACTTTGCGTATGCCTTTTTTATTATACTAAATATCCCTTTTAATTTATACTAAATTGTGAAAGTGTAGATATAGAATGCTTTATTCCTACTTTCTTTTTCCCATTTTATTCACTATATTGAATTATATTATTCACTTTATGAGTGGCAAATTTTAATTCTTTAAACTTTAATAAGTTGCGAGCATGCCAGAAGATTTAATGGCTCCTCAACTAATTTCTCAACCTGACTTCTACTCAAATAACTAGATAGATCCTTTCAAGAATTGGAAAAAAATAAAGTGCCCAAATTAGCTTTCACAGCTCACTTAGTTCTCATAGAGGCCGGTCTTCAGGTTTTTGAGTCCGTTTCCTTAGACTTGGTTTATAGATTATTTTGGTTCAAAAACATGTGTTAATTAAAATCTATGAAGTTGTAGATAATTAACAGGGATTAATTATATGTATATTGAATTTTCTCGCAAGATTTGGAGCTACCACCGAGCATATAAATTAATTAATAAACAAATATTCTAGTTTAACCAGAAATTTAAAGTTGGAGTCTATGAGTACGTAACTGAGTTAAAATTCGGTAGGAAGAGTTTTACTGTATAGTTTCACTTGTCTTAACTCTAAAAAAATAATTTATAAAAAAAAAGAAGCTTGAGGTAGATTCCAACCAAATTTAATCTTAAAGAAAAATTTACTAAAATTGTGATGAAGTATTTTCATTTTAATTTTTTCCTTTTTGTTATGCTTGAAAAAGGCGTATCATCAAGTGCTTGCATTAAAACTTTTATTAGATAATTTGAGATTAAATAGACCAAAATATTTTTTTAAATGAAAAATATATTCTAATCATTTGATTTTGAATTCAAAACACATAAAAATTTTCAAATGAATACTTTAGTTATAATTTAGTCCTCTCGCATGCTCAACATTTCAAATTATTCATGTCATATCAGTAAATCATTCATTATCGTTAGTGGAAATTTCACCTCTTAATTTTTAATTATATAATGTTGATAAATTGTATACGTAATAGAATTTTGATTATTATGAGATCGATTTTGATTTGTTATATATTGAGCATTTATATAAAAAAAATCATTTTTCTAATTTTTTTTTTATAAAAAAAATCACTTTCTCCAATAAAAGATATCTTACGACGTTCTACTAATTTTTGATTTTTTTTATTTATTGAAATTTTTTTAAGACTATAGATATATAATAAATCCTTTTTAAACATATTGAAAGATACGCAATTAAATCTCATTGATCGAGTCCTGTGCATGAATCAAATATTTCAATGCCGTGGCTAAATAACTTAATATCTGCAACATCATTCTCATATTTTCTAAATAATTCGATTATCTCTTAATTTTTTTTGCTAATGACTTGATCAATGCACGGAGCATATATAAGTTAACTAACAAAAATTACGTTAATTAACAAAAAATTAATTAATTTTTTTTTTAAATAATAAACTACAAACTTTTCCTTTCACGACTAGTTCTTGTAAATTAGCCTTTTTAAAAACGCAATGCGTTGGCCACTTGTGAGACAATGACTGGCTATAGGTAGTTGCGACATTTCCATCAAATAATATTTCAAGATCTAAATGAAAATATGTTTAATTTAAAATAAATTAAACTTAGTTTTTAGATTGAGTAGCGTTTATATTTTATTTATGTATAGAATTATATCTTAAAATATATCAGTATCTTGACATACTAGGGAATATAATGGCACACAGAGATTTGAGACGAAATTATGCATGTATTGAATTATCAAATAAATATTAACTTAATTAAATCAAAGTTAAGTTGTCATAATGTTTGCTTTATAAAATTGTTTTAATTATAACATCAACATTTAAGCAAAAACCTGAATCAAACGGGACAATGAATTTGACTAAAAATGAATCAAAACATGCAAAATTATACTTAAAAGAATGAAAAATCATTTTCAAATATTAATATATGGGGAGGACATTATTTGTCCACATATATAATCTCTTTTAATTTAACAATTATATATATATATATAATATGACACGAGACATTTAATAATAATTTTTCAATAATTTAAAGACCAACTTTATATATATATATATATATCTTGATTGATGAGTGATGAAAGTGACTGGAAATGATAATAATTTATATATAAAAAAGTTTCCTTAATTTGTTTTTTCTCTTGGACTTTCTCTACGTAAAAGTAAAAGCAAGAGATGACGAACCATTCCTAAAAAGAAAACGGGTGAGCCAAGAAGAATTTATGATATATGATATATAAAAACAAAATTATGAATATAAAATAAACTAAAATTGATGGAAAATATAAATTAGTTAAACATTTAACATTTTCCTTTTTTAAAACAAATGAAAAATATAAATAATTCAATAATAATTAATTGAGATAAAAGAAAAGACAAACAAACGGAAAAAATATGTTTATTGGCTTCAAATTTTAGATTTTCCTTATATATATATTTTTTAATTATGTTATTTATTATCCAAATTGAGAAGCCTACCAAAAAGAAAAATAAGAAATTTCGTATTACGTGTCATTGAATTTTCTCATAACAATTTTAAAGTTTTTCCAGGGGTAGTTTAGAAATGGGGAAGAAAAAAAGAAACCAAACAAAGAAATTTTGCATTGTATGTCATTGAATTTTCCCATAATAATCTTTAATTTGGTATGACAAAAATCAAAGTCTTATTTGAATTTGAAAAGCTTCACATTAGAATTACATAAAATACATATGGAGTACAAAAAATAAATAAAACAGATATATAAAATGAATTAATTACATAAAGTGAATGTCTAAGTATAAAAAGTGATTTTTTTCAAAAAACAAAATAAAAAAAGTGAATAAATAAATATAAAATGCAAATAGATATAATTTGTAACAAAAAGAGCATAGTAAAATTTAGTTATAAAATTTTTAAAATCCAATTGAATATATATATAAATAATTATATTCACATATATTACACTAAAAGGATTGTAGTTAAATGAAATTTAAAGAATATTGATGGTTGTTATTGCATGTATCAATACCTAATATTTGAAGGCATGGCTTAGGAAAAAAATAATAATAATAAACAAGGGTAAAAGAAATTCTGCATTAAGACGCCATTGAATTTTCTCATAATTCTTTTATTTTTTCCATTTTGATGGCTTGGCTTGGACAAGGGGAGGACCAATATAATGATGTTAATCGCATTTAACTAGATTTGATTATAACTCAGATTAGGGACTACAAATAATGAAGAAAATTACAGATTAAAAAACTGATTTTTTTTTTAAATGTTATATTTTACAATTTTAAATATACTTTATAACTGGATCTAATATTTGATTTGATTGATAAAGCTTTGGCTACGAGATTGTGGCTTTAAAGCAATGGTTTATGCTATCTGCTGTAGGGATTGGAAAAGAACCAAATGGGTTTGGCTTGTCGCCCCCAATCGCCATCATAATATCATTGTCTCGATTAGAACGAGCTGCACATGTTCCATATCATATCTATCTATTTGTTAATTGTTATCCATAAGGTTTTTGTCTTCTGTTATATTGATTTCTTTCTCACCTTCCAAATTTTAAATAAATAAATTAACATTCCTCACGTGGCCGCCACAAAAAAAAAATTTATTGGTGATGCATTGGATTCGTTCAGAAACGTGTCAGAAAAAAATTTCAAAATATTATAAATTTAGAAAAATACTATTAAATTTAGCAGAATTTCTTTTAACAATTTATAATATATACAAAATTTATTATAAATTTATTATATACCAAATTTAGATATAATAATTTTTATAAACTTATTATTAATTTATTGTACGTTTATAAAAATAATAAAAACTTTTAATAAAAGATAAAAATATAAAAAATTATATAATTTATTCTTAAATATTTTATTTTGAATTTGACCCAAATGGGCCAGTAATTCAAAGAGAGAGTTACAAGCTTGAGCTTAAAGGCTAAATGAAAACATAAAAAATTTAATTGCATCATAAAAAATGAAAAAAATGCTTAATAAAATTTAAAAAATTTTATCCTAAAGTGTATATATACCTAATTAATAATAAACTGTTAAAATCATAATAATAAAAAAAGTAAATTTATTTAATTTTTATTGATTGAAAATATTTACCAATTTGCCTAAAATCTACTGGAGTAGACAGCTGAAATAAGCCTTGTGTTTGTGTATTGATTGGGTTGTTATACCCATCTCAAAGACTCATAGGAAGCCCATGAAAATCTCACGATTGTTATCACTTGTCACGAAAAATATTTATAATTATTGTTATTATAACTTGGTTTTTATATAAACTAAACTATATACTTCTTTCCCTATTATCAACCATAGTGATTTAATATTTTTCACATAAAAAAAAGTAATTTGTTGAAAGTCAAATTACTTACAATATATCATTATTATCCACTATTTATATCGAAAAAGTTTAAAAATATCTAATAACTTTAGTAATTATGTATATTTTGTATATTTTAAAATTTTTATAATTTTATATGAACATTGCAGATGTATTTTTTAATTTATTAATAAAATTTTATTTTATATTAAAAAAAACTATATGCTTTTTTATATGCCTATATATACTTCTTTATATACCTATGCAGGCTATATTTGCGGTTATCATAAAAATATAACATTTTCACTTTTAATATTCAAATGATGTTGCCACAAAAAGAAAGCATAATTAAGTAATATTTGATATAATTATTAAGTTAAAAAATTTTACATCTTTTAAAATTTTAATTAAATATAATTTTATTTATTAACATAGTATTCTTTTTTATTTTTCTTTGCTATATAGGTTCTCTTTCTTTTTTTCTTATTTATTTATTTATTTTTCTTATTTTTTTCCGGTGGTATTTGTATTTACGGTTATGGATCTTCTTGTGGAAAAATGGGCCTATGACTTGGATAAGCTGAGTTCTTCGTTGTCCCAGTCCTACTCATGTAAACCACACCGAACCATGTCCAAGCTTCAGACCAGCTAGGCCCAATAAAAAAAAGAACAAAATTGAAGCTGCCTACTCATATCTACTTTGGGAAATTTTCAAAAATAATTTAAAAAGGAAAAAAAAATACAAACATACTCTACAAATAAAAAATTTATATAAATAGAAAATTTTATAAAAGTATGATTTATTTTTATATATTTTTATATATGTTGAGTATATATTCAATATATGTTTAATATATTTGAAATATATCATAAAAATATAAAACATATTTTATGTAATTTCCTCTTTTCCTTTCTCTTAATGTGATGTTCCAAGGATAAATGTGTTAATTTAATGCAATATAAGATTTTAAGGGTCAAAGCCCTGATTTTAAATTTCCTTAATATTAATTATCCTTTTAATATTGAAATAATAGAGGCTATTCTCATATTTTATCAATGTACAATTTTCTCTATTTATAAAAAATTATTTTACAAAATCATTATAGAATATTAACTGGTCATATATCCGCACCATGCATGAGTGTAATTTTTGATTATGTTATAAAAATTCTATTATATATATATATATGATATTTTATATTTATATAATAGTTTTAGTTAATAAATTTTAGATTTAATATAATTAACAATCATTAGTATAGTTATAAAAAATAAAAATAAAATATACTTCAACTTTTTATTTTTATATATTAATAGTTTTATATAATAAATTATGAAATACAAATAATATATAAATAGATAAAAAACTATAACACATAATATTTTTATATTGTATATATACATTACGTAATAATATATTATTTATTTATTTTTTAATTTTGATCAATAAATTTATATATATGATATTATATATATATATTAATAGTTTTAGTTAAAAATTTATTATTTATTATTAATTTTTTAATAATTTATTATATATATGATCTTTTATCTTCATATATTAATAATTTTAGTGAAATTATTTATTAATAATTTATTAAATTTATTAAATATATAATATTTGATCTTTATATATTAATATATATTAATATTTTTAGTTATTATATTTATATTAATAATCTGTTAAATATATGAGTTTGTTTTTTATTTTTATGCATTAGTAATCATGAATATTAATAATTTAATAAATATATTACATTTATCCTTATAAATTATTTATAAATTAATAATTTAAGTTGAAAATATTATTAATAATTTATTAAATATATGATATTTTATATTCATATATTGATAAGTTTTTTCACTAAGTGCAATAAATATTATTTTTTTAACATTATGCATATTTGTATATGTTAAATATCATATATTTTTATTGTTTAATTTTTAAAATTTTAAAATATATAAATTAATGATTATTATAAATAAATTATTTATTTTATAATTAATTTACTATGAATATTAAGAATTTCTTTTTTTTTAATTTTAAATTTTTTAAAAATATGTAAATATATTATTCAATTATATTAATGTATAATTAATTTATATAAGTTTAAAAATTACGAATATAATTTATCAAGTATTAAAATTTTAAATTTTAAAAATTACTAAATTAAATAAAAAATTAATTGAAAAATAAAAAATATGAGTTAAACTTTTTAAAAATTTGATGATGTATATATATATTTTTTAAATTTCTAAAATATATAAATTAATTATTATTATAAATAAACTATCTAATTTATATTTAAAATATAAAGGTTGAGAGTTATATATTTTTATAACATTTAAAATTTATAAAATATATTATTAAATTATATTAATATGTAATTAATTTATATTTGATAAAAAATTATATTTTTTATTTTTTAATTTCTAAAAAAATAAATTAATCATTATTATAGATAAATTAATTAATTTATAATTAATTTATTAGAAATACTAAGAGTCATGTTTTTTAACTTTTCAAAATTTTTTTAAAAAATATAAATTAATCAATAATATTTAATTATATTCATGTGTAATTAATTTATAGAAAGTTAAAAGTAAAAAATATAATGTATTTAATTAATATTAATTAATATAATTTATTCTTTTATATCATTTTAATGTATCATTTTTTCAAAACTTATTACTCATATATATAATATTATATAATATGCTAAAACTCCCACATAAATAAATAGTAAATTTTCAATTAAACCATGTTTATTTTTTAACTTTTTGATTTTACCCATATTTTTTATTTTTTAAATATTTTAAATCTTAATATAAAAAATTACATTTTTGTTAGTAATTTTTGTTATTGATAATTTATTATAATAATACCATTGAATACATATATTTTTAATTATATTTAGATAGTGATATGCTTTTATTTTATTTTATCATAATAAAGTTGATATTGAATTTATCATCATTAAATATGCAATAATAATATAGTAATGTTGAAATTCATTCGTAGACAATTTAAATTTATACACCTATAATTACTTATTTTAAATAAAAAATATATATAAATTTATCTTAAAATTATATGAATAAAGAAACATATAAAAGTGATAAAAAAAATAAATATATTAAGAATAAACTAATACAATAATTCTTTAAATTTTTTAATTAAATCTAGAACTAAAAATTAATATTTTAATAATTATAGTATTATAATAGGTATTATTATAATATATAGTATATATTATATGCTTATTTTAACTTTCAATAAAATTGTAAATTTTCACTTTTAGAACAATAAATTTTTAAATATTATTTTATTTTAACTTTTAAATTGACACTATAAATTTATTTAAAAATAATTTAAAATGGATATACTATCAATTATATTTGGGTTAAAAGTTTTATATTATTTAATTTATTTTTTAATAGATTTTTTAACTACTTTTTAAGTAAATGATTAAAAAATATAAATTAGATAGTACATCCAAGAATTAACATATAAATTTTTTTACTCTACCTAAAAATATTCCTATTGAATTAATTTAGTTTAAATTTTGACAAGAAAAAAACTTTTAATATAAATCTTACTGTATTTATTAATTATTTCTGCTACCATTTTCATATTTATCTTTACTCATATCATTTTAAGATTTTATCTAAAAAAAATAACAAGAATATATTTCACTTATTCTTTTATATTTAATTAATAGTTTTAATTATTTTTAAATTTTTTTTAATTAAATCAATATAATTAAAAATTAATATTTTAAGTATTTCTTTTGATAAATGAATTTTCAAATCAATTTTTTTTAAAAAAAGTCTTAATATTCAAACATATTTTACTATAAATATTTTTACAATATGTAAATATAAGTTTTTTAATATTATATGCATTTATACATGTAATATTTTTTGTATACTAATTATATTATTATACTGTATAAAATATTTTCTTATTTAAAATAATATAGATTATTATAAATCATAGCAACGTGGCGCGAGTGGCCTATTTGCTTGTATAAACTATGGATCAAAACATTGCTTGATGGGTTTATTTTACATTTCACTTCAAGTTTGAAAAACACTCGCAAAAAAAATCAAGTATAAACTATTTAATTTTTATAATTATAAAAATATTAAATAATCATTAAATAATAATATATGTTTATCACTAAATTCCAACTTATTTTACACTCTCAAATTCATAAAAACACGAGTTTAATGATTGCATGCCAGGAAATTCCACAACTAAGAATCTAATATGCAATTCCATGTTAAACAATAAAAAATTACCATAAAAATAAATAACAAATTAAAATAGCAATAGAGTTTTACTATTTATTTTTTAAAAGTCGTATGTACTATTTAAATAAAGATTTATTATTTTTTATATAAAAATATCTTATCATATGAAAATAATTTAATATTTTTTACACATTATAAATAAAATGAGACTTGCTAAAAGTTAAATTATTACTAAAAGTTATATTATCTCTAACATATTATTATCATTATTATATATTATTTGAATTGAATAAGTTAAAAAAATATCAAATTTATTTGATTTAAGAAAAAAATAATAATGGATACGCAATTAGCCAATTACGCTGATCTTACATGACCCGAAACACAATTTCCATAAGGTCCGGTTCTTCTCAAAATCAAATCGTGCCGGTTAATACCCCCTTCTTGACATATTTACATTTTATCGGTTTTTTTTTTAACTATTACCGAGTTTTAGTAACAACAATAATATATTTTTTTAATATATCGCGACACTATATAGGCACAAACCTTCCGATTCCAGAAGCAAGACGCTAACGTGCGCCTCTCACTCTTCTTCGACAAATCCATTAACGCCATCCTTTTCTCTATTGAAGCTCCATTACTCAGGTCTGGTTTTCAGCTTTTATCCTTTTCTCTGTCTCAAATTTTTTTAGTGCTTTGTTTGAAAGCTTGACTTTTAATTTTTTTTTGTTTCCGATTTGGTTGGTTAAGTTCCTTTGATAAGGTAGAGGAAAGTCATTGATTATACTTGCATTAGAGTTAGAGGCAATCTGTTTTGGTGTTTTCAGTGATTATATATATATATTTATTTTTTTGTGTATTGTTTGGATATAGATAGGTGCTGGAAACGATTGTTGTAAGCTCCATTTGTGGTGGATGTGGCTTTGTATTGTTGAAATAAGAGGCATTGCTCGAAACATGAGCTTTAATTTTTTGATTATAGAGAAATGGAAGGTGATGATTTGTCAAGTTGTAAGATTTCTCAGGCTAAGTTAGGGTCGCAGAAGGATTTTTTTTCCCAATTCGTTGAAACCTAGGGCTTAAAAAATGGAAGGGGAAGATAAGAATAGATCAAAGCCTATTGAGATTGGTCTTGATTCTGATGATTATGAGCCTATTAGGTCTTTATTCAAGTTGAAGAGAACTAGAAACCCTAAAAAGGTTAAGGCTGTTTTGGGCAAGGCTGAAGTTAGGGAAGATAAATTGGTGGTTCAGGATGAAGATTTTGGGGGCATGGATGATACACTGGCCAGTTTTAGGAAGAGATTGAAGGGCCCTAAAAAGGATATTGGATCTGTCAATGCGAGGCCTCTGGAGGACAATGCAAATAAAGGTTGCAGTGATGGTGGTGATATACTGGTCTTGACTTTGAATAAAGGAGTTGTAGAAAGCAAACATAAAGAAATCGTGAAAAAGACAAAAATTGATGCTAAGACAGAGAGAATTAGTGGTGGTTCTGCAGTTGATGGTACTCTGAAAACTCTGGGATCTCAGTTAGAAGATGAAAAAGTGGAAAGTTCATTGCCTGGTGAGGGTTCAACTCACTCTTTGGATAAGAATTCAGAAGAAAAGTTATCTTGTATGTTTCAGAAGGCGCAATCTGGTTCAGTAAAGAATTCTCGAATGAATTCTTGTTCAAAACAGAATACTAGTGTTCAGAGATTGGGGGATGGTTTCTGCCCTAACTCTGAACATATTTTAGAACGTCCCAAGTCTGTGGCTGCGAGGATACCTAGAACTGCATCTACCTCAAATGTGGCGTGCAAAGATCTGAAAGCTGAAGATGCTTGCGTTATTGATACTGGCTCGACTCTGTCAGATTCTGGTGGATCTCTGGTGGATCCTTGTAGCTGTCGTAGATCTACTGACGAAAATTGTTCTGTTTCTGGTGGAGGGGGTAACTTGGAAACTCAACCTTTGAAGAATGGTTTAAAGCTTTGTTCTATGGGAAAAACAAGCACTTTGGTCCATGATGTTGGGCAAGTGCCTCCTTCCATAGTGCAGTTTGAAGACACTGATGTGTTCAGTGAGAGCAAGTCCAGCAAGGATTTAATGGTTGCAAGGGACCAGCAATCCAAGAATGTTTCAGCTGCATGCACTTTAGATGCAGAAAACCAAATTTCATTTTCTTCAAATAGAAAAGAAATACCACCACCTTATTTGGATGACCAGTTGTTGAACAAGTCATGCCAGAGTTCATCTAACTGGATTATTGAACAAGCTTATGAGAAAATATTGGATGGTTCCATGAAACCTTTATCTTCTAATTCATTCGCAAGCCATTTGAAGATGGATAAAGTTTCTAAAACTGACAGTGGGCTTGATTGTGAACAGTGCCCACATGCTTCCCTGAATGCTCTACCTCACATGGCTGGCTCTGCATTTGTTTCATTGAAGGTTGAAGAATGTGATGGTCCAAATAGTTATGGTGAGAAGTCATATCCTGCTTTTGTTTATCCCAAAAAGGAAAATGCTACATCTGGTGGTAGGTTCCAGAGGAACGACCAAAGGAACTCCTCAGAAACTTTTGCTCGTCCAAATGAGTGTTCTATCTCTATTCAAAGGTGTAGCTCTGTTTTCCATCAAATTATACCTTCTGATGATGCAACTAAAGGGATCAGTGCTCCAATTCATGATCATCTTTCCATCAATGAAGAGACTAATGCATCATCTCCTCAATCTGAAACTCCAGAGGAAAATGAAAGTTGCCCAGAAGATGCAGTATCAATTCCTGATTCAGAATTCAAAGATGGTAAGTTATCTGGGCAGCGTGGTAGCCGGAAGACCAAAAAGCGGAGACTTGGGGACATGGCTTATGAAGGAGATCCTGATTGGGAGATCTTGATTGATGACCAACGGTACCTGGAAAGTGACCAGGTCTTTGACGGTGATAGATCTTTTAGAACAAGAGAAAAATCAGATTCCTCTTCAGTTAGTGGTTCAGAGGCTGAAAATGGTGGGGCAGTGGCAGTTTCAGTTGGACTGAAGGCCCATGCTGCAGGTCCAGTTGAGAAGATCAAATTTAAGGAGTGCTTGAAACGCAAAGGTGGGCTTCAAGAATATTTGGAATGCAGGTTAGTTATTATTCAGGCAGCCAATTATGCATTTGTACACACTTACTTTTTCTTCTGTCTTACATATTTTTTATTTTCTTCTTAGCTGTAGTTAATAATCTATTTGATAGAATGCATATGTTTGCTGTTAATACCTGCTCAGTGATACCTAGCATTTCATTTGGTTGATGTTTTATTGAGTTGGTGTTTCGAGTCCTAGCCTGTAAGATAAAAACTCAAAACTTTGATTTTTATCAGGTCAAAGCCAAAGCATTTTTTCTTTTTGATATATTGAAAGTATTTCTTTGATAACTTATTACTGTAGTTCCTCTAATTCTTGCTTTTGAAGAGAATAAAACCGGTAATATCAGTGTATTGTGCATGAAAATGCGGTGTGGTGAACTCATTTGAGAAACCAAAACAGTTCCAGAATGGGGTTTGAATGGCTCTATTAGTTTTTGTTTGATACAGCAACATGGATGATCCCTTTAAACAACTCTCTCTCTTTCTCTGTCTCTTTATTTGGTCTCTGAATGTTGTTCTCAAAAAGTGGATTATCTTCTGGCAGAAAGTGGATTGTGCCATTTTCTTACTTCTCAGATTTAGAATATATATTTGCTTCTCATTTTTGTAAAATAACTTTTCTATTCCACTACAGATTTTGGCTAACAACATAAAGTGGGAGTGTCTGTAGCATACACTATACCACATTAAAAAGCAGTACTTTTGTTATTTTATTGTTTTGTCGTTCTAAGCTCTTCGTTTTCAGAAATTATAATTAATTATTACTATCTTATTCAATATTTCTTATTTTTTTTTCTGAGAAGAGACTTAACATTTACTGATTTCCATTGAGAGCATCATCTTTACCACCGACTGCTGTCCTTTGGCTGGTTTGGATGTTCTGGTTTATCTCATCTCTAGATCATTGATTTGCCTGTTTTAAATTATATAATCGCTTTGGATCTGCATTTTCTGAAGCAACTTCTATGAATATTTTTGCCATCTTTAAGAACAAGTCCAATTGTTGCTGCTAATATTATATGCTCCTCGCATGGCGATTTTACATATTTGCCTTCAGACAGTACTATATATTGTTACATATTGTGTCATGTTTCTTTGCAAAATTACTCAATGTTAAAATTTTAATGGGCAAGATATCATATGAGTGGTAAACAGCTGTATCTTGATTTTTTCTTCTCTATGTTTGTGGGTGTATCTTAATTACTTCCTGTTCAATGTGTTATATTTGTTTGGTTCAATACAGAAATCAGATCTTGGGTCTTTGGAGTAAAGATGTTAGCCGAATATTGCCTCTTGCTGATTGTGGTGTCTCAGATATGCCTGAGGATGAATCATCACGTGCTTCTCTAATCAGAGAAATCTATGCATTTCTTGATCAGAGTGTAAGTTTAAAACATTTGCATTATGCAGAGTATTACTTCCAAATTTGTTCCATTATACCAGATCCCTCCTCTTTTCTCCTCTTTTCCAGGTTCTCTCTCTTCATCTGCTTTTCAGTGATTCATTGTATTGGGTGCTAATTTTTTTTGGGGTGTTGTCCTATCTTTTGCATTTAGATTCTCTAGTATTCAGAATTTAAATGCTTATTAAATTTTGACAGGGTTATATAAATATTGGAATTGCCTCCAAGAAGGAGAAAGCAGAACCTAGAGTGCCGCATAACTATAAAATTCTCGAAGAGAAGACTTTTGAGGTAAATCCTGGGGCATCTGTTGCTGATTTAGAGGATGGAGTCACCTTTATCTTTGGTCAAGTTAAAGGTTCTGAAACTTACACGGAGGCAAATAATAGAGCTACAGTTGATGATGAAAACCCATCATCAAAAGCTACAAAAAACATTGGGTTTGATACTCCAATGAAACTTAAAGTATCCAACATAACAGAATGCCAAGCTGATGATATACAGCAAACTGTTAATACCAATGCCAAATTACCCAGTGAACTTGTCAACTTTGATGATGCTAGGGCTGATCCAGGTTGTGCAATGCTAAATAGCAAGGCAGGTGTTACATATCTGCAGTTGAGGAATGAGTTGCAGTGTGTTCAATCTTCCTCCTGTGATGACACTGGGGGAATTCATAGTTCTCCATGTGATTCCAAGGAAAGAAAAAAAATCATTGTGGTAGGAGCTGGTCCTGCTGGCTTAACCGCTGCACGCCACTTGCAACGCCAGGGTTTTTCTGTCACTGTGCTTGAGGCTAGGAATAGAATAGGGGGCCGTGTATATACAGATCGCTCTTCTCTTTCAGTTCCTGTAGATCTTGGGGCTAGCATTATTACTGGTGTTGAGGCTGATGTGGCCACTGAAAGAAGGCCAGACCCTTCCTCATTGATTTGTGCTCAGTTAGGCCTTGAGTTGACAGTCCTGAATAGTGATTGCCCTCTTTATGATATTGTGACCAGAGAAAAAGTTCCAACAGATCTTGATGAAGCATTGGAATCAGAGTACAATAGCCTTCTTGATGACATGGTATTGGTTGTAGCACAGAAGGGGGAACGTGCAATGAGAATGTCTCTGGAGGATGGTTTAGAATATACCCTTAAGACACGATGTATTACACGCTCAAGAACAGATATTGATGAATTGGAATTGCAAGATGCAGTGGATAATTTATATGTTTCAGAAACTGGTAGTGTTGATGGTGGAATTTATGAGAAAAGTTGTTCAAAAGAGGAGATTTTGAGTCCACTCGAGAGGAGGGTCATGGATTGGCATTTTGCGCATTTGGAATATGGTTGTGCTGCTTTGTTGAAGGATTTATCTCTTCCCTACTGGAATCAAGATGATGTTTATGGAGGATTTGGAGGAGCACATTGTATGATAAAAGGGGGTTACAGCAATGTTGTTGAGTCTCTCAGTGAAGGATTGTGCATTCATCTGAATCATGTAGTCACGGATGTTTCATATAGTAATAAGGAAACTGGATTAAGTGAAAGTCAGTATCACAAAGTTAAAGTTTCCACATCAAATGGTGGTGAGTTTTTGGGAGATGCTGTGTTGATTACATTGCCTCTTGGGTGTTTGAAAGCAGAAACCATAAAGTTTAACCCTCCATTACCCCAATGGAAACGTTCTTCCATCCAGCGTCTTGGTTTTGGAGTTCTGAATAAGGTGGTCTTGGAATTTCCAGAAGTATTTTGGGATGATTCTGTGGATTACTTTGGAGCGACTGCTGAGGAAACTGATCGAAGGGGCCATTGCTTTATGTTTTGGAATGTTAGAAAAACTGTTGGGGCTCCTGTTCTTATAGCCTTGGTGGTTGGTAAGGCAGCTGTAGATGGTCAAAATATGGGTTCATCAGATCATGTAAACCGTGCACTAATGGTTCTTCGTAAGCTTTTTGGGGAGGCTGTAGTACCTGATCCTGTTGCATCAGTAGTGACTGATTGGGGTAGGGATTCCTTCAGCTACGGTGCATACTCCTATGTTGCCATTGGATCATCGGGGGAAGATTATGATATATTGGGCCAGCCTGTTGAGAACTGTTTATTTTTTGCTGGTGAAGCTACTTGCAAGGAGCATCCTGACACTGTTGGTGGTGCTATGATGAGTGGGCTCCGAGAGGCTGTACGCATCATTGACATACTGAATACTGGATGTGATTACACAGCTGAAGTGGAGGCAATAGAAGCTGCACAGAGGCACTCCGAGTGTGAAAGGGATGAAGTTGGGGACATAACAAAGAGACTTGAGGCAATTGAGATTTCAAATGTTCTATACAAGAATTCTTTGGATGGCGCCCAAATTTTAACAAGGGAAGCTTTACTAAAAGACATGTTCTTTAGTGCCAAAACTACTGCAGGACGATTGCATCTGGCCAAAAAGTTGTTGAAACTTCCTGTTGAAACCTTGAAGTCTTTTGCTGGGACCAGAAAAGGGCTTACCGCACTTAATTCATGGATTCTTGTATGTAGCATTTCAAATGTTCTTTTATTGTGTATAATAAGTTTTTACCAATTACTCATCAATCTCAAGTTGCTAATGCCATGTACCATTTATCATACTTGGAGAATTTCTCAATATAAATAACTCTTTGCAGGATTCAATGGGAAAGGGTGGAACTCAGCTGTTGCGTCATTGTGTTCGTCTTCTTGTACTTGTTTCAACAGATTTACTTGCAGTGCGGTTGTCAGGTATGATTTACATGTATGTAGGTATATATATTTGTTCGGTTCTCTACATCTTTTCATATCTGGATGTCTACATATCTCGTGCCAGGAAATGATATTCATTAGTGGTGGCTGATTAACAAATAAACTATCTTATTCAGTTGAATTATTTGAATATAAATTCACAAAAACACTGGATTGACTCACATTTTTTTTTTCATCAGAGGATTTGAAATGAGAATTTGACTAGACTTGAAAATTTTCTTCCAAAAAAATTTTGCACTTCGTTCATTTAGTTATTGTTTGGGGTTGGTGGGGGGGTTGGTTGGGCCATGGGAGGTGGTGGTGTGGCAGCCATTTCCTTAATTAGAGATGTTTGGGTTGGGAGGAGGTGGGGGTTTGGGTGGGGTCAGATTATGGAAGCAAGAGAAACAAAAAAGTAACTACCACGCCATATTCAGCATTACAAACTTACTGATTTCTAATGGTGCAGGCATAGGGAAAACTGTAAAGGAAAAAGTTTGTGTGCATACTAGCCGTGATATACGTGCCGTAGCAAATCAGCTTGTTAGTGTGTGGCTTGAAGTCTTCCGAAGAGAAAAAGCTTCAAATAGTAAGCTAAAGCTATTGAGAAAATCCGTAAACAATCCAGGTGCAGGGAAGCCACCTTTGCGCACTTATTATGGTGTTTTGGACACTAAAGGTAGCTCAGAGGTTCCCCCGTCTAGTGGAAGCCATTTACCTTCTAATGCAAGCATAAAGAAAGTGAATGGAAAGCTGGTAAAGCTAGAAGCCTCAAAGGACTCGAAACTGGAACCCCATGTTTCCTTAGGGAGACAGGATACCTATGTACAGGACGAGAGCAAGTATACCATGTCTGAAGAAGAGTTGACCGCCTTAGCTGCAGCTGAGGCAGCCCATGCTGCTGCCTGTGCAGCTGCTGAGGTTTGTTTCTCTTTGCCTTATGCACTGTGATGTGATCTCTGCAGCTTGATTGTGGACAGTATCTGCCTTTTCTTTCTCTTCTTCTTTGTGACTATATTTTTGTTTCTTGCCGTTGTTTGTTTATTAAGCAATTAAATGGTGGTTATGAATTGCAGGCATATGCATCAGCAGAAGCGAAGTGCAATACAACGTTACAGCTTCCAAAGATACCCTCATTTCATAAATTTGCAAGGAGAGAACAATATGCTCAAATGGATGAAAGTGATCTTAGAAAAAAGTGGTCTGGAGATATCCTGGGAAGGCAAGATTGTATTTCTGAAATAGACTCGAGGAACTGCAGAGTTAGGGACTGGTCTGTTGATTTCTCTGCTACTTGTAACCTCAAAAGTTCAAGGATATCAGTTGATAACTTATCTCAACGGAGCCATTCAAATGAGATTGCGTGCCATATGAATTTCAGAGAGCAGTCTGGAGAAACTGCAGCTGTGGATAGCAATCTTTTTACTAGAGCATGGGTTGATACTGCTGGTAGTGAGGGGATAAAGGACTATCATGCCATTGAGAGATGGCAATCTCAAGCAGCTGCAGCTGATTCAGATTTTTTTCACTCAGCACTGCATATAAAAGATGAAGAGGATTCAAACACAAGTTCAAAGCCGCCCACCTGGAATAATGATGGACGAGCAAATGAAAGCTCAATCTCCCAGGTTACCTTAAACAAGGAAACACAAAGAGGTCACCCTCGAGGTGCTGATCGTATTAAACAGGCTGTTGTGGATTTTGTTGCGTCACTGCTGATGCCAGTATATAAGGCAAGGAAAATTGATAGGGAAGGATACAAATCAATAATGAAGAAAACTGCTACTAAGGTCTTGTTTTCCTTCTCCAATTGTGTTATGGTTTTAAATTATATATTTGCGGGCTCTTGAGTTAGTGGAATTTGGTGTCCAAGATGTTAAGATAGCTTTTCCCTCATCTGACATACTTGTACATCTATTATTAATTATCTTCAGGTCATGGAGCCGGCTACTGATGCAGAAAAAGCAATGGCTGTTCATCAGTTTCTTGATTTCAAACGCAAGAATAAGGTCTGTACTGCAATAGTATTTAGGTTTATTCTCACCTGCAAGGTTGGCATTCTTATTGGATTCTTTGCTATAGAAATATTTCCCTTCTCAAGTTCATACCACTGGCATTAGGGTTGGTTCAGTTTCATAGTAACAAAACATTCCTATGATTTTCCACTGGTTATCATCTAATGAAGTTACATACTGGACATATTTAAAAATTTAGATCACTTGAAAACACAAATTCTTTAATAATTAGCATGGAGAACATTTACATCTTATTGTATTCTTCCTTGATTTTAAATATGCAGATACGTGCCTTTGTGGACAAATTGATTGAGAGGCACATGGCAATGAAGTCAACTGGGAAACCTTGATTTGATCATCCTCAAGATTGTCTGGCTTTTGTTTCTGGGTGCACCTCTTCTACAGTTGCGGAAGTATGTTGCTTTTTCATGTGCGAGTCCACAGAATGACATGCTTATGGTGGTATTTCTGGACTGGGTTCCCCATGTATATACAGAATTCAAACAGCAAATATGCTGACAATGATCCAGAAAGTGCCAAGTAAGAAAGAAGATGGTACTTGTAGTTTGTTTGATCATGGAGGGGCCTCACCAAAGACAACTTGCTATTTGGCCTACTGAAGATCACTCCATGTTTGGTGTTCTCAGAATGGTGATCAGAATTATTCTGTCTCACCAAGGAGCTGAAGAAAAGTGTTATAGCCCGCTTATTCAGATCGTAAGCATTAGCATATTTTGAATCAGATTAGCAACCGGTTCGTCATCCATCGGCACTGTATTACAAAGGGTGTAGAATTAATACCCAATTTTTTATTCAGGGATGCTAATAGATGAGACACGATTTGTTTTTGACTTTTTGCCTTTTCTTTTACATGTGTACAGCCTCGGATTATTTCATGGTGACAAGATACAGAACATTTTTCTCTTGCCCAAAAAAGTACGAAAAGTACTGTCCTGATCTTTTTTCATCAGCATCAGTTGCTAACCTTCCTTTTCTGTTCTGCAAATTTAAATCAAGGAATCTTTTTTTGAATTTATGACAGCCTTTATGAGTCTTTGGTGCCCTTTGCTCTCTCTCTCTCTCTCCCTCTCGTGTGTGTCTGTGTATGCATGCATGTTACCAAACTACTGGTTGACGTCTTTATTATTTGACGAATAATACAAGACATCCATGTGATTTGATGGTTAACATTTGGATTAGGTCTATGTTTCATGTTTAATTGATCTAAAAGAATTATGCATTTGATGAATTTTCGTTTTAGCTGTTTTGAAAATTGTGGCTCTAGAATTTCTAACTTGTTGATAACTAGAAGACAATAGAATTTCTCCTTATCAAATCCATCGTCTTTCTGCTTATACCTCTTTCTGCTTGTGCCAGGTTGAGGAATATTTTGTATATGATTTTTCAATGAGGTATGTTTCTGTTGTCAATTTCCTCCTTTCCGGTCAAGTGGTTATGGTTTTGCAGATATTTTAGTTTATTTGATTGGAATTCATCTTGGTAATTTAATCTGGTGCAGTGTGGCTTTTGTTGCTTACTGGATGTCAGGGGACTGGAGATGGGCATAACCTCTATTGGCAGCATTCCTGACAGTAAGTACAGATTGCTTTTATTTTGGTGCAGCTGTAATGGAAATCCATGTTCCTGGTTGGTGAGGGGAACATGTATGTCTTGTACTAGTATTTTGGATGATTAAATTAGTTCATCATTGTCATTGCTCGCTGGCTGGCTTCTTGCTTGCCTTTTATAGATAGTATCTAACCAAATCTGACATTTAGATGGAATATGAGAAAATTAGCTTTTTACGATGATTATCAAATGATGGCATTAGCATCTCAGCGTAGAAAGGTTTTTTTCTGCAATTTCAGTTTACTAATTTTTCATTGCAGAAACTTCTATGGATGCGACGCTAAGTTGTTTCTTCATAAATCACAGCCTCATGAATTTCTCCTCAACTGTTAACAATGTTATGACAGCTCGACCAAAGCATCGTCTCTGGTCTATTATTTGGAACATTGGGAATTATAATCAATTCAATGTTATTGCTTGCTTTGTTTTTCCTGCCCTGGTAACAAAAATGGTCACAAAGGCCTTCGATGGAATAGTAGGTGGTTGTCCATTTGTGTCTTTGCAGGGTCTGTACTAAAATAAATCATTCAGGTTGATCATGGCGTTTTTATCGCCATTTACAGCTCTTCGTGCTATTACCGTTTCTTGCAATTGCAGGTTTCCCCTTGGTGGCCAGTGGCTAAATTTAGTACCATATCATAGTTTTCTTATATATATATATATATATATATATATATTGTCATTTGTTAAATTGAATAAATAATTTCTTACTTGTATTTATATAATCCATAAATGACTAGTAATTTTATGGAATTTAGCAAGGCAAAGCAAAATGTGCCCAACCATCAAGGGGAACGGATAAATAAGGTTGTGCATTTGGTTAACCAAAATTGAAATAAATTAAAATATGAAATAACTGAAATTTTTAAAATTTTATAAATAATAATTAAACTGAGCCGAATATTTTAAAAATTAAATTGTAACTGAATTAAAATTATTTAGTTCGGTTAGTTAATTATTTTGATTAATCAAATTTTTTCTTAATATATAATAATAAAAATTTTCAAGTCAATCAATTAATAAATTTTTAAAATAAGTAAATTTATATTAGTTATTTAATAATATTATTAGAAGTTAAGTTAGCATTAAATATATTAATATTTAATATTAATAAATATTATTATATAAATAAAGTAGTTTAAAATGTATTTTTAATGAATAATAATTTTAAAATAATTAATGAGTTTATAATTTTAATTATATTATAAAATTTTTTAATTTTATATAATAAATAATTAAAAATATTAATTAAAATAAAAAATATCATTTTTAAATTAAGAAAATAAATGTTATATTAATTAAATTATAAAATTTTTATTTATATAATTAACTATAATCTTAAAATACAACATAAAAAATATAATAAATTCATATATATATATAAAATAATAATTCAGTTAATTTGGTTATGAGGTTAATAATTGAATGGAATAAAAAATTAATTATTTTTCTAATAAAGTAATTAAATTTTTGAGGTATGGTTCGGTTATTCAATTTTAACCAAAAAAAAATACACACCAGATGAATGTCATATGACATCAATTTGTGAGGATTGAAATGGTAAAAGCTATTTTCATCTGAACAACTGTTTAATTTTAAGTTAATTATGCATCGTTTTGTGCCATGATTTCTTATGCCTTTACTTTCACTCCGTCCTCCTGTGTTTTTACAAGTCAAAATAATTACCCTATTTGATACAGTGTTTTGTATCATCGTTTTATATTTATATTTTTTTACAGTGTTTATTTATTTTTTGTACAGCGAGAAGAAAAATATTTCTTTTTGATAATTTGGGGTTAAAAGCATAGTACTCTTATGGGTCCATTAATATTTTAAAATTTTAATTTTTTGCAATAAAATTTTTGAAATTTTTAATTTCATTTTTCAGTAAAAAAAATTTTATGATTACGTGTAAAAGTGATGCCACGTAGTTATGTTTATGGATAGCTTCCTTTTAAGTGGAAAATAGAATCACAGATTTTAATTAATGAATTTAAATTAGGAGGATTTTATTAAAGATAAAATTAATAATATAAATGGAAATGTTAGGAGAGTTACCATATGGGCTTCCGGAATCCGTCTTGATATTGTAGAGTTTGGGGCTTATAATTCAGCTAGAGATCACAAGAAACCTTTTGATGTAACAATGTATGCTGAAGTCAAACTGGTAATTTTCTATTTTAAAATTATATATATTTTTAAATTTTAATTTTAAATTTTTTTTCAAGATATACTTTTGATATATATTTAATATATTAAAAGTATGTTTGATTTTCAAAGGTATATACTAGATATATATTTCATATATTAAAAAATAAGATATTTTCAAAAAAAAATAATACTTGAGTTCTACAATAAATTTTTTTATATATATATAATTTATATACATAAAAATTTAAAAAAATATATGAAATTTTGACAAACATGCCAGAAAAAATAAAAAAAATTTAAATTTATCAAAATTTTACAATATTTTTAAATTTATATGAATTTATCATTAATATATGAATTTAACATATTTATATATCTTATTATGAATTTATTATGAGTGTAAATTTATATAATTTATTATGAATTTATTATAAAATAATTAATTTTTTTTTGATAAAAATAAAAAATTATAAAAAATAGTGTAGGGTGAAATTTTTCTAAAATAAAAAAAAAGGCTGGTCCAATCTTGATATGGATTTTAAATGGATCTTAGGATTAATGGAACAAAATGAAATTCAATCAAAATAAAATTTAATGAATTAATTAATCAAAGTTTATTGCATTGTAAATTATATCTTTCTTATGAATTTATGAATTGGTTATCATTAAAAATATAATAAAATATTCAATTGGGTCAGAAGCTGCGTGAAAGCCCAGTCACTTTTGACCTCTGAGTATTTTAATAAAAAGCTTTCATTGCTTTATTGATTCAAATTAGAATTAAAAGGACATATCAACACGCACTCCGATTTATTGAAAATCAAGAAGACACTAACAAGTCTTCTCAAAAAAAAAAAAAGAAGAAGAAGAAGAAGACACTAACAAGTAGAGAAAAAAAAATGGCTCCGGCATTCAGTGGCGACGAGACTGCTCCTTTCTTTGGCTTCCTTGGCGCTGCTGCGGCACTTGTTTTCTCCTGTAATCTAAGCCCAGCATGAATTTCTAAATTTAATCTCAGTTTCTGTTTCTGCTTATGCTTCATATATTGACACATATGGATCGATCTTCTTCTATGATGTGTTGATGTGGATCTTGGATTTTGATCTCGTGTGTGCAGGCATGGGAGCTGCATATGGAACCGCGAAGAGCGGTGTTGGTGTGGCATCTATGGGTGTGATGAGACCTGAGTTGGTGATGAAATCGATTGTGCCTGTGGTTATGGCTGGAGTTTTGGCCTTTTGGGTATTTACGGTTGGATTATTGCTGTCATTATCAGTACCGGAATTAAACCCAAGGCTAAGTCGTATTATCTCTTCGATGGATACGCGCACCTTTCGTCTGGTCTTGCTTGTGGCCTCGCTGGTCTCTCTGCTGGTATGGCCATTGGCATTGTTGGAGATGCAGGTGTTAGGTAATTTCACTTGATCTGTAATTTTTCAAGCTTCATTTGTTAGATAGTTTGTAGAATACTTAATGATCTGTTCGAAAGATATTTTTTTACTTTTTGGAACTCTGTGTGTGCATACGTGTTTATTCTGAAACTATATGTTGCATTGACAATTTTTGTGATTGTTGTATGGCTAGATTTTGTGGAAGCTACAATGAGAGCCACCATGGTTTGTTTCTTCGGTGTTAAGTTTTGGTAAAATGTTCAGTCTTGCTGAGCATACGCCTTTGGTGTTCCTCCTTCCAAGTAATCTGTCATATCAAACCTGCGTTTATCATACAGTTGTAGAGCCTAATTGATTTTATCAGTTCTAAAAACTTTGCACAAAAAAGCACGACACAGTTTTCCTTTTTCGAATCAAAGTTGGCTCGATTGATATGCGAGTGATGCCTCCAAATAAATTTAGGTGAATTGCACTTGAGCAGCTTGGAATGCTTGTAACCCTTATTCCATGAATTAGGTTTTTTTTTTTGTTGTCTGTGCGGATCAGTTTAAAACATTAAATTTGCCTTGTACCTTGATGTTTTTGATAGTATTAGTTGGCTACGCTTCTCTGGTGCTTTTTTTTTTGAAGTTTTGAATGTACATTTGTACATGTCAATATGGGGTGTGAACTGATTAGGTTGGGGTAATAATGAAGGTAGGCTGTTTGGAATCTGTTATTTCCTGAAATTTCAAAAAATAAAGAACAAGTTATTTAATTGTACGAGATTGCTGAATTAGTGTCATTGCAATCCAATGAAAAATTTATCCTTTCAGTGCTTGCTTGCTTTCTATGCCCCTAACAAATGGGTGCAATGGTTAGCCTTCCATTGTTAAAATTTTATGTATTACAGAATTGATGGTCTACTTGTTAGAGTTGTTGGTTACAAAGTTTTATTTTAGTATTGAATTTCATTTTGCAGAGCAAACGCACAACAGCCAAAGCTTTTTGTTGGGATGATCCTCATTCTCATTTTTGCTGAAGCATTGGCCCTGTATGGTCTTATTGTTGGCATCATCCTTTCATCCCGAGCTGGTCAGTCAAGGGCCGAATAAGAGATGTCTTTTTGCTGGGTGCTTGTGCTGTCTGTTGTGATTCATTGGGAATTCTTCTACATTAGATGGAAAGGGGACGTTATCTACTCCAATCTCCAATCTGCCAAATGGGTTTTGATTCACTGCTATTGTTGATGTAGTGAAATGTAGAGTAATGTATTCCTTCTATTTATTGATGTTCTCATTGTTTATTGATCATGTACTTTCTGGATATATTTGAAATTCTTGTAGGAAGATTCCCCATATTTTCTCTCTTTTGGTTTTGGTGTGAGATAAAAATTGAAGTAGCTGTCGATCTAAATAAATATAGTAAAAAGAATTAACACATTCATCATAACAGCATATACCGATGAACATACTGATTAGCAAAGGCTTTAGTCCTGATCCACATCACCATTATGCAATGGAGGATTATTTATTTAAAGTGTGCTTGGGTGCATTTCCAATATGGTTTTTCATACTTGGAGTATTTTCATCTTATTTTTAATGATTTATTATGGTTTGCAATGGTGTGATAGTGATAATTTTTGTCTAATTTTTTGAAACAACCAATTTGGTGTTGACATAATGACATTATTTAACTTTCTTATATCAAAATTACACTCAATTGATTTTATTATTTTTACGAATAAAATATGTATTTGCTAAAAAATCTTATTAATTTTTTAGACGCAATTAATTAGTTTTATAATATTCACATTAAAAATTTTATTTTAACATAAATATATATGAAATGATAATAATTTTATCTATTTAAATCAAATTATACTATTAAATATTATATCATCTTTTCAAATATAGTATCATATTAATAATATATTATATCATATTACAATAAATATATAATATTATATATTAGTATTAAATTATGTTGAAAATATTTCCAAATATACTATTAGTGTTAATAGGAAATTCAGGACTTTCTTCAAGGTAATGCTTCATGCAATAATAAATATTTTAAAATGATTGCAATAAATTTCACAAAAATAAAAATTTATCTTCATAAAAATTAGAATATTTATTTTTATTTAATATAATATATAGAGAAATATTAATTACAGTCATCTTAGAGAGTAATTATTGAACAATTTTTTTTATTGACTAAAAAATATTGATTATCATATCTTTTATTATAAATAAATTTATAATAAAAATTTTATAGTCAATAAAAATAAAATTATCTAATAATTATTTTTTAAAATGATTGTATTTAGCAATATATATATATATATATATATATTAATGTTTAAGGGAAAAGTAGAGCAAAATTAACCAAAACGTGATATTTCGGACAAGCTGATCCTGCGGTCTGGCACTTGAAATTTTATTACGTAATCGGCAACGTAATTTCAATAACCTGAGCATAACGCGCGCAGGAAAAGATAGAAATGTTTGAATACGGAAGAGATCATAGAAATTTTGCAATAGTAGCCAATCAGATTTCTCAAAATTCTTTATAGATTCTCAGAACTCATCAGAAGCCTAATCCAGACCAAAGTCATCGTGTTCTTTACACATGTGATCAGACGGGAAGTTAGTTACGTTCTGTTGCTCTTGACTCGAAACATGTTAGAAAATATAATTTAAATAACCGCCTTAACAATCACAATTAGCTTATAATTATTTGTAATTTTGTAGCGAAAAAAATCGTTTAGCGTATTTATATGAACTTGCTTCGTCTACAGGTATTTAGCTCAATCTCGAAAATGGCCGGAGAATTAGGATCGTCTACAGCCGCTTCCACATCAACTTCAGCATGGTCAAAAACAAGATCATTGTGGCCTTCTGTTCTTCGTTGGATCCCTACTTCCACCGATCACATCATTGCCGCCGAAAAGCGGCTTCTTTGGTTGGTCAAGTAATTTTCTCTTCTCCTTTATACCCTAATTTCTTCAGTTATGTCAATTTGTTTATAATTCGAGTTTTGATTTATCGAATAACGGGAATTTCAGGACTCCTTATGTTCAGGAGCAAGTTAATATAGGATCAGGCCCGCCTGGGTCTAAAGTCAGGTGGTTTCGTTCCCAAAGCAATGAGCTGCGGTTCATTAACACGGTTACCTTTGATAGTAAAGAGGACTCGCCTACACTTGTAATGGTCCATGGTTATGCTGCTTCTCAAGGCTTCTTCTTTCGAAATTTTGATGCTCTCGCTAGTCGTTTTAAGGTCATTGCTATTGACCAGCTTGGGTAAGTTTAATTTTATTTATGTTTTCTGTGTTCTGCATAATTCGATGGTTTTTGAAATTTGAATCCTTGAAACTTACCTTTGGCAACTGTCTTATATGCTCAGGGTTTTGCTATAAATGTATAGGATTTAGAATGCCTATGAATTTCATCGGTTTTTTTTTTAATAATTTTAGAGCTTGTTTGAAATAAATGAATAATTTGTGGGGTTAATTATGCGTGAACTGAGTCCTATCAAATTAGATTTCGCAAATGAACTTTCAATTATTAAGTTTACAACATTTTTTTACTTCCTTCGACTTAACTAAAATTGGTTGATTTTGTAAATGAATTTTATACTTAATAGTGAAAACACAAAATTTTATAATTCATTTATAAATGAATTTTTAATGAAATTCTTTGCAAATGAAAGGAATTTCTCATTGATTTATTCAAAATACGATTTTACCATTAAGCATTTATCTTACAGGATTAAGTTCTTCTCTGGCCTATGGTCCTTTTGGTTGAGAATTTTACTTAGTACCATTTGAATAATTAAGTACAATAGTAATAATAATAAGAAACAACCCCTCTTTTTGCTATGTAATTTAGTCATGTATCCCCTAACAGTCACTGTCTTTCTGTAAATTTAATTTTATAGGAAGCAGTGTCTTTTTTTTTTTCTGTTTTGTGCTAGGGGTGGGTGCGTCTCATGGTGGGGATGACTGTTTTCCATAATAGGTATTCGTTGCGATTTTTTCTTTGTATCTTAATGCAGATGGGGAGGATCAAGTAGACCTGACTTTACATGCAAAAGCACTGAAGGATAGATCAAGTTTGCCTTGTCTCAAATTTGAGAGGTTTCATTTATTAAGCATTTTGCAAGACACTCTTAATACTTTCTATTTGTCATGACATTGCATCAGAATTCTCTTTATTATGTTCTGTTTAATAATGTACTCTTAACTGTGTTCTATTTAATAATGTAGAAACTGAGGCATGGTTTATTGATTCCTTTGAGGAATGGCGAAAAGCTAAAAACCTCACTAACTTTGTATTACTTGGTCATTCATTCGGAGGGTATGTTGCAGCTAAATATGCACTCAAGGTGATTTCTTTGCCTTTCATTTTAGAGTTTGAGAGTAATATGATGACACTTAGGCCATTACTAATCTTAGCTACATATTTATGTCATAGCATCCTGAGCATGTTCAGCATTTGATTTTAGTGGGACCTGCTGCCTTTTTGTCAGAATCAGAAGCTGCGTCGGAGAGGATTACTTGATTCAGATCAACTTGGAAAGGAGCGATTTTGAATCATTTGTGAGAGTCTAATTTTACTCCTCAGAAGGTTGTTAGGTATGTAAACCTGTAAACCTATATATTCTTTCCCTTATTCTGAGCATGTTTGAAACATTACTACAAAATATGGAGAGTTTCATTTCTTTCCATCATTTTAGATGTGCCATTTTGATGACCATACATTTGACTCATCGGACATATGACCTTTATTGTTCATTTGTTTGGACTTCTAGTTGGCATGTTGTTGTCTGTTAAAATGGCCAAAATTTTGTCCATTGTTTTATAAGCAGCAGCATCAATATATCTTGTATGCTATGATGCTTGTGACAATCAATAAGATCAAAATTGGTTGAGGTTTTTTGTTTTCTTAAAGGGATTTCTGACAGCGCCTGAGAATAGGAAACGGGACAATGAATAAGATCAAAATTGGTTGGGGTTTTTTGTTTTCTTAGAGGGATTCTAACAGTGCCAGAGAATAGGAAACGTGTGCATAACTCTATATAGAGTAATTCTCGTTTACCCTCACTTCTTACTATTTGACATCTGATCTTCTCTGTTTACTCTGGGTAGAGCTTTTTAGTGTACTGTATCTTGGATTGCATCAGCTGCTTTTACCTCTCAGTTTCTCATTCCAGGCTAACTTTTTTTATCCAGAGGCTTAGGTCCCTGGGGTCCAGATCTTATATGCAGGTATACAAGTGCTAGATTTGGTACATATTCAACTGGAGAGGTGTTAATTGAGGAGGATTCCAAATTGTTAACAGGTGGTATACAATTTTGAGTGGCTATGTAGTGTGTGTTATTGTAGAAGTGCTAACAGGTGTTATAGAATCTTGTATGCAGGTATACAAGTGCTAGATTTGGTACATATTCAACTGGAGAGGTGTTAATTGAGGAGGAGTCCAAATTCCTAACAGGTGGTATAGAATTTTGAGTGGCTATGTAGTGTGTGTTATTGTTAGTTATCTGATGGTTGTTCTCTATTTGCAGACTATGTGTATCATCCTTTAGCAGCCAAAGCTAGTGGAGAACTCTGCTTGAAATACATATTTTCTTTTGGGGCATTTACCCGCATGCCTCTTCTACAAAGGTTTGATGATCATACTTGCTTAAAACTGGTTCTTAAAACTATGACATGAAAATGCCTTCGAAATGCATATCGAGGAAATTAGGGATTTGCAAAATTATAAACTGAATTTAACTGACCTAACTGAATACAAACTGAATTTAACTGACCTAACCAAAATAATTACAAAACCAAATTAAATGAACTGGAATATTAGATTTCAGTTTAATAGGTTACATTGTGTTTTTTTTTTGTTAAAAAAATTAATATTGTAAAATGTCTTATATATTTTGATTATTTATCATTTATAACATTAATATTTTCTAATTTATTTATAAAAGAAAATAAAATAAGTCATGGTATGAAATAATGCTATATAATACTAAAAACAAACATTATATCCTAATATTTCGCAAATTTAAGTATACAAACTAATAATGCATTAATTAAATTATAAATTCATAAAAAGATGAAAAAAGAAATAAAAAAAAGGTATATGAACTACCTGGCATATCGAGATTTCTGATTTATTTATTTAGAAAAATAATAAGTAAATTAGCTTCGGTAGATGGAACTTCTTAACCGAACCAAAAACCTAAAGGAAATACATTCATACAATGGAGTTTCACAAGGCTTAGATCTCAGCTTGATTGAATTGATTTGAGTTGTGTGAATCCAAATTTATTGGTGTATTTGTGGCACGCGAAGTTCATTCCTTTCTGTGACCAAAACCAAAGCAGTCGGTGCTCTTGTTGGTTATGGTTTTGTTAATGCGTCTGTAGATTTTCTGATGTTGCAATGTAAGTTAACTGCTTAGTGTCCTTTTTTTTGTCTCTAGAAAACATTATGGTCTAGAAGGTTTTCTTGAGTTATCAAATTACTTGCTGGCCTTCTCAATAAAAATCCATCATGTATAAGGTTCATGTGGTTGACCAGTTGATTCAACTGAGAATGTTAATTCTAAGAGGATATTTTTCCATCACCATCTTTTTCTGGATTAACACAAGCAAACTCCATCAGCAATTATAAACTTACCTAAAATTGCAATGTATGTATCCCTTCTGAAGTTCTGATGACTGAAAGATTGAAGGCACGTGCACATTCTCATTCACACCAACACGTGTGATGTTGATTTTTTTTCCTTTTCGAATGTGAAAAAACAGTATCCCCCCAAGTTGTAGTTAAGTATCTTTTATTGTTCTTGTTTTAATAGGCATATGTTGCTAGAGGTATATGCTTGAAGGCCAATATAATTGAATGACTCTGACTCTCAAAGTAGATTGTTGCTACTTAAACATGTTGTACCATGTAGTTTGTGAAGTTCACCGGGGAAGTTATTAATATTCCCAACTTTTGTTTACAGTGCGTCAGAATGGAAAGCGCCAACTACTTTCATCTATGGCGTTCAAGATTGGATGAATTATCAAGGAGCCCAAGAAGCTCGCAAGCATATGAAGGTCCCATGTGAAATCTTTAGGGTTCCCCAGGTCTCTCTCTCACACCACACCCCCACCAAAAGATATAGCAAAATGGTATGCATCTTTAAGGCTAATGAAATTTTTGTTTTCTTTTCCCGGTTGATCTCAGGCTGGCCACTTTGTCTTCATAGACAACCCAACCGGGTTTCATGCGGCTGTGTTATACGGTTGCCGGAAGTTTCTATTTCAGAACCCTGATAGTGAATCACTCCTAGAAGGTCTGACATCTGCCTAGGAATTAGTTTGCTGTAATTTTTTAGCTCATTTATGTACAATTTGACGTCCAGGGTTCCATTATAATTCCAGGGTTCCATTATAATTCATTCAGAAAATTCGCATGAAATAAAATGTAATTAAATATAATTCTTTCCATGAACGTATATTTAATGTACAGCAAGTTTACAGTTATTTTTGTGTATTAAACCAACATTCAAGAAAAACAAGTATCCCTTAAAACATCTCCATCCAGTTTCCTTTTAGTCTCAGTTATTTTCTCCTCACTGGCCAAACACATTGCTAACTCTACAGTTGCTTTGAATGTTAAAACACAATCACGCCCTTGTCATTTTTGGTGAAAAGGGCTTTCAGGCATGGCAACTTGCTACTGAGGGAGCTATCAGAGTTTCTGTGAGAAAGGGGTCCATTTTCATAGGGCAAGGACCATCTTAACTCTTTAGAGCCAAGTAAATTCCAATAAATTGGCAGGCATGAAAGTGATTTACTCCAGAGTAAAAAAAGTGGGAACTCTTTTTCTTTAGTCTTCACTACCAGAGTGAAAGGGAAAGTACAATAAAGAAAAGTGAAAAAATGAAAGTGACGGATGCTACATTTAAACACTGTTGGCTTTTTGTCTATTCTCATGACTCAATTGATTGATAGTTAGGCTTTTTGGGTCTGAAAAAACTCTGAACTCAGTCACAAGACTCATTAAAAGACACACTTTTAGCCTTTAGCTACTGCTACGTACACAATACACTGCCCAGCATAATTCATTATCATGCGTAGTATGTATATAATTATTTGGGACCCACTACTCTAAATACCATACAACTTCCGTGCTACCATATTATTATTACCGAGGAGCTATAAATATATCTTAAAAGTTTTGGCCAACATACAAATTGACTTTTAAAATAATTTTAGATATCTTTGCCAAAATTTTAATAACATATTTGCCCATTCTCCCTTATCAGTCATAACACCTCCGAACAAAGTGAGAGCACTTTGGAGGTCGTCAGGGCCCACGTGCTGGTCAACACAACACTTTTCTCGCTCTTACGTGGCAACAGCCATAGAATCTTACGACACGTCTCTCTCTCTTCCTGCTTTGATTTTTTTTTTTTGCCAATTTTCTGCTCGAGTTTGGCCAAGGCTACAATGCAAAAGAGCGTAGGACACACATTCACTAATATCAACGCCCCAATTTTTTATTTCTGATAAAAGCCACCTGCAATCTCACCAGTCATAATAACGGCTACTTTTACCCTCCTTCAACGATCGCCACGCGTCTTATCCGGATTCTATGTCCCGCTTCTGGCTGGAATTGATTTTTTTTTATATGCTCCTCTACGGAAGGAATTGCGGAAGTTGTATTTTGACCGTGAGAGTGGACCTCAACGAGCTGCTGAAACGGCGCCGTAGGGCCAAAGCCGTGTGCAGTCGAAAGCAAGAGGAGCTAAAGATAGAATAAATATAAGATCCAGAAGTGATTAATTTGGAATGATGAACATAATGATGAAACATTATATTAAAACTTAAAAGAAGAAAATAATGATCAAGAATGAGAGTACTTGTTTTAGGAATTAATTCTGTTTTCAAATACAAAAAATTTAAATTAAAAAAAAAAGGTTCAAACTGGAGAAGGCAATGTGGTGGGATCAGCTGAAGATGGAATATCCGGTCCAACTCTACAACCTTCAAGCATGAAAACAATATCAGCCATTGATGGTCTATCAAGTGGATCAGGTGCGGTGCAAAGAAGTCCAACTTTCACTCCTAACAAGAACTCTTCCCATTCTGATGACTCAGGATCTATTTCAAGCAAACCTGGTTCAAGCAATTCTGATATTTGGCCTCTTTGTAATTGCTTTTTAACCCACTTTACAATATCTTCATCTTGAGTAAACATGACTGGTTTTCTTCCCGTTAAGATCTCTAACAATACAATCCCAAAACTGTACACATCTGCTTCTTTAGTGGGTTGTCTTGTTAATGCTGCTTCTGGTGATACATAGCCTAGTGTGCCAATTGGGGTGGAAGATGAAGAAGCTTCTGCTGGTGTTGCTATGGTTAATTTGTCTAACCCAAATTCAGATAAATGTGCTTCAAAGTCAGCATCGAAAAGAACATTTTGTGGCTTCACATCACCGTGAACCATTGAGACTGAATGCAGAAAAGCTAGCCCACGAGCTATGCCTAAAGCAATTAAATGACGCATTGGCCAGTTTAGAACATGCCCGTCCTGGTGTGAAGCTTCTTGAAGAAGAGTAGCTAAGTTTCCGTTAGGCATATAATCATAAACAAGTAACCTTACATCAGGAGGTCCTGCATAGTATCCACGTAAAACTGTTAAATTTCGATGCTTAACTTTCCCTAGTGATTCTGCTTCTTTACGAAACGTGCCTTCACCAATTGATCCATCAGGGAGTTGCCGAATTGAGAGCACCATTCCATCTTGATAACAGGCCTTAAATACAAGTCCATATCTTCCCCTGTTTAATACATTTTCTTCAGCAAATTGTCTTGTTGCTTCCAATGTCTCTGCATATGTTATCTTGTTATTGAACATGACAAGTTTTGGCTCTCTATTCTCTCCACTTCCACGACCCCTGTCTGCTCCTGAGCTTGTTCGAGCAGGGCTTCGCTTCTTTTCTCCAGTTACCCCTTCTCTAAGCCTCTTGCGCCAGCGTAAAAGGCTGTAAATATAGCCACAGCAGCACAAAAGTAAAATGAAAGCTCCAGCTACAGCTGCACCAATGAATATAAAAAGTTTTTCCCTTCTTCTGTTCCTTACGTTGGCACATTCTCTACCCAGTGGCCTCCCACATAATTTACTATTCATAGAAAACACAGAGGGATCATTGAATCTAGAGGCAAGCGATTTTGGAATCCCTCCCTCAAGATTGTTGTTTGATATATTTAAGTATCTCAAGCTAGATATTTGTGAAAGATATGTTGGAATGACCCCAATCAAGCTGTTGGAGGAAAGATTCAAGACTGTTAAATTTGATAATCCGGACAATGATTCCTGTATATGGCCTGAAATGTGATTAGCATCCAAAAGCAGAACAATGAGGGAGGAGCATCTGTAAATTTCCACTGGGATTTCACCAGTTAAATTGTTCTGGCCTAAATCAAGCAACTTCAAACGAGATAAGCGAGAGATATCCCCCGGAATGCTGCCGTTCAAATGATTTGAACGAAGTTCAAGAACTTCAAGGCTAGAAAAATTACCAAATCCTGCTGGGATCACACCCGAAATTTGATTATGAGATAGTGAGAGGACAACTAATGAACTTAGAAATCCATAGGTTGAAGGAATCACACCAGTGAGTGCGTTTGAAGTAAGATTGAGATACTGTAGACTAACTAAGCTGCTAAAACCTTCAGGAACATCCCCAGTTAATTTGTTCTCTTCCAAAGCAACAACCTGCAGACTTGGCAACCCAAAAAACTCAATAGGCAACTCGCCAGACAAATTCTGCTTACTTAAATCCAGAAGAGCGAGTTTCAACAAACTCCCAATACTCAACGGAATCCGCCCTGAAAACCCACAGGCACTCAAATTCAAAACCTGTAAACCTTTCAAGTCCCCTATATCGGAAGGAACCTCCCCAGAAAATTTATTGTAGCCAAGATTCAAAGTACTTAAATTACTTAGTTTCAATAACTCCTCTGGCACTTTTCCAGAGAGATAATTGTTGTTCAATTTTAACGCTTCCAGCTGGAAAAGACCTCCAAAACTCGACGGAATTGAACCAGAGAAGAGGTTCCGTCCTAAAGATAATGACTTCAAGTTCCTTAGTTGACCCAAGAAAACAGGAATATCACCCAAAAATTTATTCCCTTCTAGATCAAGAAGTTGCAAGGAACTACATTTTAAAATCTCAGAAGGAATATTACCAGTTAATGAATTATTTGCCAGTTTTAGCTCTTCCAACCTCAAAAGATTGCCAAGACCGGCCGGTAAAGCACCAGAAAAGAAGTTTCCAGAAAGATCAACAACTCTAAGCGCCGTCATATTTGTCAACCAAGAAGGAAACACGCCATGTATGTGATTCTCGTGAGTGTCTAAGATCTCCAAAGCACTAACACACTCTCTCTCATTTGGCGGCTTAACAATGCCCGTGAACGCATTAAACCCCAACTGAACAATCCTCAGCGAAGAAAAATTACCCAAAACATTACAGAAAACACTCGAAGGAATCGAACCGGAGAGTTCATTTCGCGATAAAGAAAGGATTTCGAGTTTAGGAATTGAACCAATGGTCGCTGGAACCAAACCTCGAAGACCATTATCTTCAGCACTCAAATGTATAAGCGAAGAACAGTTGGCTATCGCCGACGGAAGAGTACCGAACAGTTTATTATAATCGAGCCATAAATACTCCAGCTCTTGAAGTTGACCAAAGCTCGCTGGGATTCCCCCGGATAACTTATTATACGATAAATTGATAAGTTGAAGCTGAGATTCTGACGAGAAGTTGGCCGGTATCTCGCCAGAAAAGGCATTTGACGATATATCAAAGTACCGTAGGGAATGTGATATATCGGCGGGAATTTTTCCGGTAAGGAAGTTATGAGCTACATTAAGGACTTGAAGATTAGTAAGGTTAACGACCGCCGACGGAAGGTCGCCGGAGAGTGAGTTGTACTGCAAATAAAAAGCGCGTAAGAGAGAACATTGAGAAAGAGAGGGAGGAATAGAGGCATTAAAGTTGTTAGAATGGAGACTTAACTTGCGCAGCTGGCGCAAGTTAGCAAGCTGGCCACTGATAATTCCACCGAGTTGAAGACGAGGCAAACGGAGTTCATGAACTCGGTTATCATAACAAACAATGCCACGCCAGTCACAAGGAGCAGACGGCGTGGAAGCATCCCAACCGTCTAATGCACCAAGAGGATCATGGAGACCAAGCTTGAACGACGTCAAAGCCTGGATCTCCGATAATGGAACGGCGTCGGATAAACCAAGAAATAATAAAACAATGGAGAAAAGAAAAATAATAGAGGTAGCCATTAAAGAGAAGAAGAAGAAGTAAAAATGGAGGTTGTTGTGAGTGGGACAAAATCGTTAAGACTTCGAGTAATACTAATAGTGGAGTTTGGTGAGAGAAGCAGAGTGAGAGAGGAGCGTGTGATAGTGTGTTGTTAGCATAAATGGACTGGAAAGAGTGATTGACAGAAACGACGCCATATGTTGCGTTACAATAGTGTGTTGTTTTTGTGCCTTTTTTAATTTCGAGGTGATAGAAATAATTGGGAGTCTCCTACTCGAATTTAAGTCTTGAATATTTTAAAAATAAAAAGAAGAGTAATTCACTATTTAATGGGTTTATTTGTGAAAATTCAGATTAGTCCCTAACATCACAATATATTGAATGATTAGAAAAAAAAAGTATTCTTATATTTAGTTTCTAATTACTGTGTCTGGTTGGTTTGGTTTCATTGTTCTTTCTTTATTTGAAAAGGTGGCTTTTTAAGGAATTAAGGATATTAAGTTTGGGACTTTTTTTTTTCTTTTTAGGACTTTATCTTTCAGCTTCTCATGGGTTTGATCATTAACTCTCTTGTGGATTATTGTCATGGTAAAATATTGTCATGATAATGTTTTTTTTTTTGTCACTTCATGGAAGGAATGTAGTGTGCTATGCTTACTCTACCAAATCTGATAAAATAACAACAATAATTTATGGAATATATTAACACCTTTAAATAATAATAAATATTTTATTTTTTATGAACATTTATTGTAATAATTTTATAATATATATAATTTTCTTATTAATCATTTTAAAAAGTGATTACAGAATGAAATATATCTCATAAAAATTATAGTATTTATTACTATTTGATGCCTATATGATACACTTTAAAATTACCCATAATTTATATATTAAATTCTAATGATATATATTAAATAGAAATAAATGTTTTAATTTTTGTTGAAATGTTTTTTTATTTATTTTTGTTTAAATTTATTATAATCACTTTTTTTGCATAATAAAAAAGAAAATTAAAAAAAATACTTAGACGAGACAATCACTTCAATTGAAAAGTGATGAAGAATGATGGTCACGTATCTTAAGATAGTGATTTATTTGATAGCAAAATATAGAACACATACAATAAAACAGACAGTGATTTGCGGGTGTATAAATGCCGACACATTGAAGAGAACATTATCACGTCATAGTGGTAGGAAAAAAGATAGGGAGAAAAATAAAAATAAAATGAAAGGATTTGATTAGACTTAGATCATTTACAAGGTAGAATCATGCAACTGGCTTCATACATCCAACTTTAATTGATATTTCTGTGTATTTTAGTATAAATTATCTATTCGAAGATGAATTAAGAATGATTATAAGGGTGATAAAATTTTTTCTATTAAATTTTAATATATCTGCATATTAAAATAATCAAATTTAAAATTTTTAATTAAATTAAAATAATTTTTTATCAATTATTCTATATGCTTCATAGTTTAATTGACACTTAATAATACTGTTAACCAATTCCATGGCAAAGAGACAAAAAAAAAAGATATTATAAGTCTTAGGTTAGTCGTTTTGGTCTTCATGATGCACTGTCCAAATGATAGAAGAACTTCAAGAACATGAACATTTGAGGAAGTGTGTGCGCGTGTGATTTTTGTTTTTTTTTTTTTTTTTTTGACATTGTTATCCTAGGATTCACAAGTGCTTAGTACTGAAATCAGATATGTCGACGCCGGAATGCTTGATGGCTTTCCTATATTGTATGCGGAAATAAAGCTTTATTCGTTTTATAATTTATCATATTATGATATAGTATAATATAATATAATTTTTATTTATTTTAATTTTAATTTTTTATAGTATAATTTTTATGGTAATTTCATAATTTAAATATTATAAATTTTTAAATTACTAATTTAGTAATTTTTTATAATTTAATAATTTTACCTTTTAAAAATATATAAAATAATTTTTTTAAACAATAATTTTATAAAAAAATTCTAATCATGGGTCCCAATTATTCCATATTTGCCGTCTGTATACCTATTAATTAATTTATCACTCGCTTTTTTTTTTTTAAACTCTTTTGCATTTTGTTTAAATGGTGGTATTATTTAATATGTTGTTTATTTCATATCTCATGGTATTATTCAATATTTGACATGTGAATATACATTAGATATTTATCCATATGTTGACTGTTCAATTTCGTATTTTTGTAGTTTTTTTAGTATATTATTTTTTTTAGAAAAAATATAAGGTTACTCTATTATATGAAAATTTTTAGACGCTTTGTCAAGTATATAAATAAAAAAAAGGAGAATGTGCATATATATTTCTGAAAATGTTAGTAGGATATAATTTGACCTTATTCTTTTTTTTTTTTTTTTGCTCATTTAACCATAATCTTTTATATAATAAAATTTTTAAACTCCTCATTTTAATATAAATACTAACGCAGTTAACATTTTAAAAAATTAAGGAAAAAAGTATAGATATGCATTAAAGTCATCGTATGGGTATATTTTGGCTCTTATTCTTTCTTTGACCTATTTAGATATAACTTTTTGCAAAATAAAATCTTTAAGCCCTACTTTATTAAAAATTTTAATGATTAAAATTGCTTATATTTCTAAATTTTTAATTCGAAAAAGAAAATATAGTCACTGTAGTTGGGAGAGATCAAGAGGATGGCCTTCTATAATATTCATAATCCTACATGCTTAGTATTTCTAACCCATTAAAAAATAATCTAGATTCTAAGGAGATTAATATTTTATTATGAATATTATAATTAAAAAAATACTGAAAGTCTTTGTTAGTTTTACTTTTATAGTTTTTATCGTAATTTTTTAATTTCTACATTTGATATTTGTAACTGTAAATATTTTAATTTTAGTATTTTTTTCTCTGATAGTTATAAAATAAGATCATAACTAATTATATACATTATTGCTAGTGAATTAGTATTTTATTAATTAATGAATTTATAGTCATGCTTTTAAATTATTTTTTAAAATAGTAGATTATATTTTTTAAAATATTAATATTGTTAGTATTTTCGTTAAGATTAGGAGCTTAAAAATTTTATTTTATAAAAAATTATATTTAATTGAGTAAAAAAAATAAAGGCCAAATTATATCAATAAAACAACTTTAAAAATATATTTATGCATTATCCCAATGAAAATAAAAAAAATAAAAGAAAAAGATAAAAGAGAATCAAAATTTAATAAAAATGTTTAAAAATTTAATTTTTAGAACTGCGAGCACCGTTATCTACAGTCAAAGAGCTTGACTCATATCATCCATATTAGTGTCTACTGACTACTACTAGTAAGAACTAAGAACTCAACCCTGAAAGAGGGTTTAAGCAACAGGCCAATTTCAAATTTCAATGGAGGCTATGAGATACATAGCCATTGGTACTCCAAGAGTAGTTGCTCTGCCAATACTCCGCTGTCCACCGCCATTGAAATCGTCCAAGCTCATAACCACTACCTGCTCCGCCAGCAAATGGGCCGATCGCCTCCTCAGCGACTTTGTGAAATTCTTCAATACCACCGCCGATACCTCTTCTGACTTCCACAATTCTCCCTCTTCCTCCACCGCCACAATTGATCCTCCTTGTCCTCCTCTTCTCACTCCACCTGAACGCTACGTGTCCATCCCTCTCCATTTCTATCAGGTAATTCAATTCCCTCTCCTTTTTCACTCTTTGCATCCGCAATTAAGGTTTTGTGATAAACTGAAATTATTACCTGCATAAAAGTTGTTAGGCGCTGAGACGCATTTCCTTGGAAATGGCACAAGGAGAGCGTATGAAGCTAGGGTTTCTAAACCTCCGCAGTACGGCTTCAGTCAAGACGCATTGGTCAGCCGTAGACAGATTCTCCAAGCTGCATGTGAAACCTTAGCGAACTCTGAATCAAGAAGAGAATACAATCAAGAACTGATCGATGACGAGCAGGGAACTATCATTACTCAAGTTCCATGGGACAAGGTAAGTTACTCTTTTTAGTTTTATAATTTCAGTGGAAAATAAAAAATGGAAACAAAAGGAAATTGAGCTGATTGCAAGATGAAAAATGAATGGGCATTGTAGGTTCCTGGAGCTCTGTGTGCATTGCAAGAATCAGGGGAGACTGAGGTCGTCATTGAAATTGGAGAGAATTTACTTAGAGAAAGACTGCCCAAGTCATTCAAGCAAGATGTTGTGCTGGCTATGGCTCTTGCTTATGTGGATATATCGAGGGATGCCATGAACACTCCTGATTTTATTAGAGGTTGTGAGATGCTCGAGAGGGCATTGAAACTCTTACAGGTATTGAGTTACATTAACATTTCATTAATCCATTTTGATGTCATAATGAGGACTTAATAACAATAAGGTGAAGAATTTTGCACTTGCTTCTGGACATTTTACCTATACAACATTGCTAGAAGTGCTGGAATAATTCAGTTTATTGCTGGTCATATCATATTGTCATACAATTAGAGCCAAATGAATGCTATAATGCTACATTTGACTACACATAGTAATGCACTAAAGCGACAGTTATTTGGGGAATTGCCTACTAATTTGATTTGCATGTGGTTGAACTGCATGAGTTGTCACGTAGAAAAAACATGTTAAGTTATGAAAAAAGCATATTTCACTATAACGAAACACTTTTTTTAAAGATCCTTTTCACTGCACCACTTCCATAATGTTGCTGTTATTCTAATATGCTAGTAGTTATTTTATTTTGCATGGGTATAGGAGGAAGGGGCCAGCAGCCTGGCACCAGATTTACAAGCACAAATTGATGAGACATTAGAGGAGATCACCCCTCGATATGTACTAGAGCTTCTAGCCTTACCACTTGATGAGGAATACCGGATGAAACGGGCAGAGGGCCTTCATGGAGTGTGCAATATACTGTGGGCTGTTGGAGTGTGCAATATACTATTTTATGTGTGTTGTTACTCCTTCAGGTTCTGGTTTGTCAGAATACTCGGCTTCAGGTTCTGGTCTTTCAGAGGAGGTCCCTTCAGGTGCAGCATGTAGTCTATCGTCTTCCTCTTCTTTTTCAGACCAAAAATCAGTTGGAATAGTCATAACAACTGATTTCTTACTTCTGCTTCTAATCCATGTCAAGCCCTTTGAGCTGGAAGCACCTGTTTCATTGGAAGGAGTTTGTTGTAAGCGGTTAATTGTCTCATGCAATTCCTGGATTTTTTGCTTCAGAACTTTATATGGATTGTATGAATCAATATGATTCAACTCTTTATCTTCTTCCAGCACTGATGGTGTTGCACCTTCATCCATTGATTCTATTGAGGCCAATTTAAATTGTTCTTTGTCTTCAGAGCCAGATGACAACTCATCGAGTTCTGTTTTGTTGTGCGTATTGGCTATTTCTGTTTCAATACACTGAACTTCCTTGCAGATATCTTCCGTTTCTTCATTCTTTCTGGGAGAAACGTTCTCCCAGCCGTGACATGGATCAGGCCCAGAAAACTGTGGGATACTATCATCTAGCAGAAAATTATCTTCAGGATCTGGAATGTCTAGAATTTTCCTGCCAGGAGTAACCACACTAGGATCATCAAAATCCGTGTTGCCTCTTGCAAAGCCTACAGGATTTATCACATCTGACGATTCTGATGCTGAATTTTCTTCTGCTCTTGTAATTCTATCCTCTCCAGCTGATCTTAGCAAACTCTCAACACGAGATTGAGCAAGATCACGCTGCCAAGTTAATTCCTTAATCTCTTCATCCATCTGCAATACATTTTCAATCAAAAGAAGTCAAAAACTAGGCAAGAATCAGAATGGTGTTTTTAAAGAACAAAAATGAATGGTCTTGAGCATTTTCACCTGTTCAATCAGAAGTTCTCTCTCTTAGTAACGTAGCAGTATCACCAGTGACAGGAATTGATCCCATGCCTGTTAGTCGACTCTCAAGCCTTGCCAGTTCCTTTTGCAATTGCTTTACCAATGCCTTGTCTGACATAAGTACATTGACCTGTGCATTAGTAATCACCTCTTTAGCACAACTTGCAAACAAGAGGGTGTTTCTTGTTTGCTCAACATGATAGCGTGAAGGGTTTATAGTGCAGATCATGGCAGTTCTGGCATTGCCTCCTAACGAGTTATGCAGTATGCGTGTTAGCTTAGAATCTCTGTAAGGTATGTGTTCATTTCTTCCCTTGCTGCATCAATCATGGCAGAAAGCTATTTTATAGCTCAGAGCTTATTAAAAGGAAAAGTGAAAATTCTTCATTGCTTAACATAAAAAAGGTTGTCCTACCTCAATTCACGAATTACAGTTCCCAGGGTCAGTAAACTGTAATTTATATGGGAACCTTCTTTCAATCTTGCACCAGCTGCTAATGTCTGAGAAGCATGCTCACTCCCCGCAAGATCAACAAAATTCTACATAAAAAATCCAACTTAAGTAAGCTTTTGCTCTAGATATTCAGAAGAAAGGAAAAAAAGGAGTTACTTCATACCGCTGCAGCAGTAAGAGTGCTTGCAGACATTGAATATTCACTGGCAGAGCTTTCGACTGTCTGGGAGATAAAAGTAAAAAATAAGATTGTGTACCAAAATTGGGGTGGCCACCAAAGTAAACTAAAAGCATACCAGTCTTATAATTTGATGAGATCTAGAGCTGGTCTCATTTAAAGAGGTCTCTCCTATTTGCCTTTGAGCTGCAAGAGGTCTCATTCAGCATATAATTATATATAAATATATTTCAAAACAAACACATATGTAATAATAAAGGTATTTTTTCCCTCTTAATCTTTATAATTACCTTCACATACGTAAAGGAGTTCCTGTAGGTGGTTCCAATTTATCAGAGTCTCCTCTGTAAGCCTCTCAATAACGGTTCCTTTCTGTTGATGTAAAATATTGTAGCTACACTTTTTTTTGTGTGCGCGAGCGCTCTTCCGAAAAAACAAAAATACCATGACAACTTCATTGTACCTCTGGATCATCAAGGACTCTAAGTGGAGTGCTATCTGCGCTAAGGAGATCTCTGACAGCTTCATTGTAAATCTCCATGGCAGAGAATTTCAATACGAATTCTCTTTCTTTATGCTGAGATATATATATATACATACTTGCAACAGAAGAATTTCCTCGCAAAATTTATCTGGGTAATATATAGCACTTCTGATTTTCAGAAAATACCTGTTCCATGTACTCAAATATATCTGCCACTGCATATTCAGTAATTCCAGTCATTGTGTATGTCTTTCCACTATTTGTTTGCCCATATGCAAAAATACTAGCTGCAGATACATTTTATCCATTGAATGAGCTAATGTTAGTGCAGGAAATGAATCAAAACTACGCATACCACAAAAATATTACTCACAGTTAATGCCACTAATAGTTGCAAGAGCTATTTCTTTGACTCCTTCGTAGTATACTTGCTTTGTGGTGCATTCACTCCCAAATACTCTGTCTACAAACAAACATAATCAATTCAATTTCTTTGCTAGGTCAAATAAAAATTTAAAAACATGAATTGATGAACAAATCTACTTGGCTTACCATATGTATACGCAGTAGGAACCATGGAGCGCTCAGGCATATAAATATTGCTTTCAAATATAATGGTGGAATTATTAATGCATTCCCAATCACAAACTTCATGTCTTGCAATTTCTTTCTCATTTAAAGGCCTCATTCTAATAGAGACGAAAATTCTCTTCTCCTTGTGCATCCCCAAACATCATCTCATCTCCGCCCATTGATGATCCTACGCTCATTGTTTATTCTCTTCCTTTTACACTCATTTTCTTGAGAAACAAACAAACAATAACAAATATTTCTATTTGTTCTTCAAGAATTAAAAAAATTAAATGAACAAATCAAAATCAAAATCAGTATTTGTTTTCTTATTTTCCTCTGTTCTTCTAGACGAACGGAGAAAGAAAAGAAACGAATCAATCAGCCAAACAAAACGAACAGAAAATATTCCGATGAAAGTTTTGGCTGAGACCTGTTTGTGTTCCCTCTGTTTGTGTCTCTGGTGGGAGGAGAAGGCGAGGGAAAGAGGAGAGAAGAAATGGCTGAAGCAGTTAAAAAAATATTAGGAACGGAACAAACATAGCCTTTGATCTCTCTCCTTCTCTCCCTCCTCCAACGTCCCACTCTCAATTGAAACAGTTAAAAGGGACCCACAAGAAATTTTAAAAAAAACTAAAAATAAAATTAACTTACCGTTTTAGCCTCCACGAATTTCCCGCGCATTATGTGTATATTTCTTGGTCGAGTCATTGGCTGGCTGTATGGAAATATGGCCTTTTAGATTAATTTTTATACCGCAATTTATTTATTTAATTATTTGTTTATTTTTTTCCTTTTCTCTTTTTGGTTGGGTAAAAAATAGGATGGTTTCTCTTTTTTACGGCTAGTATTTGGTAAATTTTCACGAAGTAATTATAAGGATCCATTTTATTTTTTACCTAGCCTAAAATATTCAATCAATTTTCAAAATCCTATTTGAAACAAAAACAAAAATATTTCATGGCTTTGCTTCAACAGGTAAAAGTCAAAGCAAAATTACGACCTTATTTTTATTCCATCACAAAGTTAGCTCAGTAATTTTTACACTGTAAATTCAATATAAAAACAATAATTTTGTTTATAAATTTCTAAAACTATAATTTCGTTTTTTTTCTTAACTATTATTCACAATATTCAAACCATATTTGTCATTAATCAGAGCTTGAACAAATGAAAAAGATGAATATATCAACTCACTCTTTCAAATATAACATAGAAAAAATAAAACTAACTAATAAATAAATTATAATATTCGCAAATCCTCTCACAAAAAGAAAAATTTAACATTGAAAAAAGTTTTGATATAAAAGCTAAAATATTTATCAAAATCTTATTGTTATTTCTTTATTGATTGTGGGTGTTTTTGAAACGAAACTGCTATGAATAAAAATAAACAAATTTCTTTATCAATAAAATTAATCGTAAATATAAATGTACATTTTTTTTTACCATCTTAAATTGTCACCTACCATCCAAAAGTCATCGAATGAGTTATTAATTATATAGTTTCAGAACAATTACGAGCCCGCCTTGCATTTATTGACATCGAACAATCATAAATACTGACACGTGGAGCAAATGGAATAAAATATAAACTACTCCTTCATTAGATTTCGACAACTAAAATTATCTGCGAGGATTTTATATTTTTTGAGTTTTATTATTATTTTTTACTTATTTGGTTAGAAGTATGAAATAGAGAGAGAATATATATTCTCTTTTTTTTATGAATTAATAGAGATATTTCATATTTTACTATAATTTTAAAAAATAATTATTTTTAATAGCAGAAAATTAATTATTTTAATTAAAAATATATATTTGAATATATATATATATATCATATTTCTAGTATAATGTGAGATATATATGCTAATTGCATGTTTTTGATAAATAATATTAAATATTTATATAATAGAGATTTAATATATTAAACAAATTAGAATTTGAGATAAATAAAAAATAAAACAACTTCAAATGAAGGAAGTATAAAATTATTATATAGTTAAAAATTTCAATCAATATTCATATATATATTTATTATTTCATAAAAATAATTATTTTTACATTTAAATTAAAAATAATATATTTATTTAATGTGTTATTTCATGAGCCTAATGAGCATTCATCTATTATATAAAATTTCAAAGAGATATTTAATGATCAATGAGGGACAAAAACAAATTTAATATGTATATATCTATTAAAAATATAATCATCATTAATATAATACTACATCCGCTCCAAATTAGTAAGTTTACATTTTTTTTTTTTATCATAAATTATATTTTATGTATTATTTTAATAAGTTAGTTAACATGCTAAGTTTTGCTGTTATCCTTATTTAATATTATTTATTAGATATATTTCATGTTAGAGTAAAAAAATTATATTTTTAATAAAAAAAATTATTTTTTTAATAAAAAAAATTATTTTTTCTTAATATATATAGAATGGGAAGTGAGGATATTAATTTGAGAGGAAGAGGGTATGCAATTTAATATTTAATCAAATTATTTAAATAAATAAATTTAAGTTTTTTTTTTATATAATCACACATATTTTTAATTTTATTGGGTCAAAATTAATTATATTTATATTTTGTCAACTTATTAAAAGATAAAATATTTTTAATAAATAATAATTTTTTTCATAAAGATTAAAAAGTTGTCCTTAAGGAGACGATAAGCTGGAATATAATTATTTAAATTAGAGTTAAACACTGAAGTTTGAAACTGAAATAATTAATCTGTATTGTTTAGTTTTTCACTTTTGGAGAATCCACGCAAGAAAAAAAGGATAATTACACCCACGTAAGCCAACTGGCAATCTATCCACCGCCTTATAAGGAGAAAAGCCAATATAATAAAACAAAAACTAAGCTAAACTAAGACCAAAAAAAATAAATAATAATAATAATAATCTCTCATCCCAAATGAATATATTTACCTATTATTTTATAAATATTAAAAAAATTAATTATTTTTATTAAAATATAAATTCACATATAATATTTCAATATTAATATAATATTATAACAATATGATAAAATACAAATATTTTTTAAAATATTAAATTAAATTATTATTATTATAATAAATATAAAATTAATTATTATAGATATTTATTTAAAGAGTTTAAATAAAATTTAAATATTTTATTTAACAATATAATTTAAATTTTTTAAATAAGTAATAGGATATTATTTAATTTTTATTTAATAATTAGTTATTTATTTAATAATATAAATTAATTTTTAAAATATTAAATTTATTATTATTTGATGAGTTTAAATAGGATTATAATATTTTATTAATAATAATTAATTATTATATATTATATAAAATAAATTAAATATCAATAATAATATAAATTAATTTTTAGATAATTATATTTAAATAATTATTATTTTTTGGTGAGTTAATATAATATATATCAGATATTTTTTATTTATAATATATATATATATAAATTACTTGTAATATTTTAGTTGAATTGACATAATATAATTTTTTGAATAATTTAATTTTATATTAATTTATTTATTAATAAATTTAAAATAATATAATCATAATAATTCATACATATAATATACCTAAATTTCAATAATGTTAGTAATATTTATAATTCAAGGATATTAATTCTATAATTTAAAATAAAAATTATAATTTCTCATTTTTTATTTAAAATTGTTATAAAATTTTTAAATTATTATACATATTAATTAAAAATATCTATACACATATTATCCTAATTTATATTTTTTATTATAATTTTATTTTAATATGAGATATATTAAATAAATAATATTAAATTTTTATTATAAAAATTTAAAATTTCAATTAATTTATTAAAATATAAAATGAAACAGCCAATTTAAAATAGAAAGATTAATAATAATAATAAAGAACGGCTTTATTATTGTGGGGCCCCAAAATCACTCGAAAGAGCTTAACTAAAGGACAAATTCAACAAATACTCGTCTCCTTCTCAATTCTTATCTCACCTTTCCCTTCCTGCTGACCAGAAATTTTGCTATGTACTTAACGATTCATCCTCTAATTAAAATTCCTAATTAATTCAATTAACAGCTCAACACATCTTTACTTAATGTGTTTTTGATATTAATTATTTATATGTATATATAGGCGCATTATCGTCTTCTTCCTTTTTTGTTTATTGTTGTAGTTTCGAAAACCCTAAGCCTAAATAAGTTTCCAAATGACAACGAGAGGGAGCAGATCAGAGAAGGTTAAGCGAATTTTCCAGAAATTCGATTCTAATAGAGATGGAGGACTCAATAGAGAAGAAATGGCGGCTCTTGTAGTAGCTGTTAATCCTAGGGTTAAATTTAGCGATGAGCAAATCAATGCTATTCTTGATGAAGTTTTTCGTACTTATGGCGAGTTCATCGATGGTGAGAAAGGTTTAACCTATGATGGGTTACTACGTACTTACGATGATGGAGCCGGTGATGTGGACCGAGACTTTGACGCGCTTGAGCTCGAGCTCAATTTGGATGATAATAAAGGGATCTCGGTTGCATCTGAGGCGTCTTCTTCTTCAATTTTAGATGAAAGAACTATGGAATCGCAGAAGAAGCAGAGGACTGCTGCTTGGGCGGTTTCTCCTAACCATGGGATTGTTTTTGATGATACATGGAAAATCGTGGATGACTTGGAGATTTTGGTCAAGAGATTGAAAGCGAAGCAAGCGAAAGATGGGAAATTGAAAGGTGATAATTTTGATGCTTATTCTGATGCTGGGTGGTCAAGGGAATTAGGCCCATCTGTGGAGATCTCGGATAAGAGGATATGTTGGGAAGAGTCCGGCCATGATTACGCAGTTTTCGTGAAGGAATTGGGGGTTCTCAGAAGCCGCGCTGATGGAGCGAGATCGAGAGAAGAAGCGTTTGATGGGCACATGGCGATTGGGAGGGTTTTGTATGAGCATCATTTGTTCAAGGAGGCATTGGTGAGTTTTAAGAGAGCTTGTGAATTGCAGCCTGTGGATGTTAGGCCACATTTCAGAGCTGGGAATTGCTTGTATGTTCTTGGGAGATATAAAGAAGCTAAAGAGGAGTTCTTGTTGGCGCTGGAGGCAGCTGAGGCTGGTGGGAATCAATGGGCTTACTTGCTTCCTCAGATATATGTCAATCTCGGGATCGCACTGGAAGGTGAAGGCATGGTTTTAAGTGCTTGCGAGTATTACAGAGAAGCTGCTATTCTTTGCCCTACTCATTTTAGAGCTCTGAAACTTCTGGGTAGTGCTCTTTTCGGGGTAGGGGAATATATGGCAGCCGTCAAGGCCTTGGAAGAGGCTATATTTATGAAACCCGATTATGCCGATGCCCATTGTGATCTGGCTTCTGCATTGCATGCCATGGGTGAGGATGAGAAGGCCATAGAGGTGTTTCAAAAGGCTATTGATTTGAAACCCAGTCATGTGGATGCATTGTATAATTTGGGTGGGCTTTACATGGACTTGGGTAGATTTCAGAGAGCTTCTGAGATGTATACAAGGGTATTAACTGTGTGGCCAAACCATTGGCGGGCACAGCTCAATAAGGCTGTCTCATTGTTGGGGGCTGGTGAAACGGAGGAAGCCAAGAAAGCTTTGAAGGAAGCTCTGAAAATGACAAACAGGGTTGAATTGCATGATGCAATATCACATTTAAAGCAGCTGCAGAAGAAGAAAGTGAAGCCAAATGGAAGTGCTAATGGGGAAGGAGCTTTTATTATAGTTGAACGCTCAAAATTTAAGACGGCGAGTGAAAAAACTACGTGGCGACATGACTTAGCCAATGCTCTTCAAATCAGATCTTTTCAAAGGATTACCAGGTTGGGTCGTTGCGATGTGGAGCTTTTGAAGAAGGAAATGAATGAAACTGATGTACCAGTGTCTTATTCTGGTGGTGGAGCTCCAGAGAAATCCATACGCAAACCTAACTTGGAGGAAATCCTTCGGAGGTTACTTAATTTCCTGAAGCCTGAAACCTTTCAGGGGGCTGTCAAGGCAATAAATGAAAAAATTCTCTCTGTTTTGGATGAGACAGGTTCGGGAAGAGTAGACTTGGGCATTTTTTATGCTATTCTGGCTCCCATTTGTAGTGGCAGTCCTGACAAACGAAAACGAATTGCTTTTGATGCACTTGTGTGGCGTCCTGTGAATGAGGGTGGTTCTCAAATTAAAAAAGCCGATGCTGTTCGTTATATAAAGATGCTGAGGGCTATTTATGTTCCTTCTCGTGGCATTAGTGAAATGTTGGAAGTTCATGGGGAAATGGATTCGTCAACAGTGTCTTTCAATGATTTTCTTGTAATGTTCGATGATCCTGAATGGGGTTTTGGTATCATGTCAACTCTACTAAAGCTTGAAAATGGAGATAGGAATCGTCATGGAAACCATGTCTGCTCAGTCTGCCGCTACCCGATTATTGGCTCCCGCTTCAAAGAGATGAAATCTCATTTTAGTCTATGTAATCAATGCTACAGTGAAGGAAAGGTTCCTCCTGCTTTTAAGCAGGATGAATACAAATTCAAAGAGTATGGAAGTGAGTCGGAAGCTATGAAGGATAGGTGTATGTGCTTTACTTTGCAATCCCATAATGATTGATAGTACATCCATTCAAAGGTTTCTTTTTCATTTTGTACTATCTAGTTGTGGAATTCTAGTATTGTGTGAATTATATAGCTCGTTTATGTGTTCTGTGGTCTTAACACCCTTTGTACAATTAAGTCATTTTGATTAATATCTCAGATCCTGTTTCCAATAGGTTGTAGAGTTCTCTTTTCCGCTGTTCTAAAAAGTTGATAAATTGTGTATATTAGTTACCCTTTGATTTAATCCTTTCAAAAAATAAGGTATATGCATGTGTATCTTTGAGTTTATGTTTATTTACTGATCTAGTACTTCAAGTATCTGCACTTTGTTTTGATTTTCTTTAACTTTGAATTAGACCAACATTTTCAAAAGGAGGAATGAATTTATAGTTTTTGCAACTTTATGATGTGCTAAACATGATTTATATGCAATTGGAAGTGGAGTAAAATAAATAAATAGATAAAAGGAACCAAATTGCTGGTAAATGATTTTGGTTTCAGAATGTAACACAGCAGCATTTGGACACATGCTCCATGGAAGGACTCACTGTAAAAGGTCTACTTCTATTCAAGCTTGATTGTGAGTTAATATGTGATGACTGTTAAATTATGAGTTGGTATGTTAACTGCAGTCTTAATTATGAATTAGCATGTTGATAGCTCTGGAGGCCAGAGGGCTTGAAATTGTAGAAGGTAATTGTTGTAATACCTGTTTCACCAGATCCTAGTATAAGCTCTAAATTGCTCTCAGAATGGTTTCTGGTATTTTATATAACAGAGAACTTGCAGTTCAAAAATGAGGTAGTTAAGAAATTTCACATTCATCAAAACCTGTTATGGGCCTATGGCTTGAAGTCAGTGAATTTCAACAAAATCTTACCATTGTAGAAGGAGAGGGTTTCTGCAATTTCTAACCATTAAAAGAATTTTGGGCCAAAAAACAATAAATAGACAGGTGAACAAATGCCTTGTTTTCTGTATGCAACTGCAAGGATAGTTTATTTTCTCTGAACTTAGCTAGTTGGACCAGTTAGTTGTAGGATATACTTCTGGAACAGTGGAAGACAGGTCAATGATACGAATAAATTTTTTAGTGTAAACACTAATGTAATGCTTAAAGTATTGTTAATAATAATGATAATACTTAGGTCCTGTTTGGTTTAGCAGTTTCATGTAGCTGATAGCTGTTGCTGGTAGCTGGTAGCTGTTGCGGATAGCTGTTATCTGATGAATAATGAGCGTTTGGTAAAAATATAGTAAGCTGTTGTTGTTATTGTGTAAAATGACCAATAAGGGTATAATTTTAAATAAACTCAAAATTTAAAAATTTGAATAATAAATATATTTATAATAAATTTAAAAAATATAATCTACCAGCCACAATAAAAATAGATTAATGCCTTTTTTTTTTGTAAAATTTATTGGTAGCTTTTTTTTCAAAAAAAATATTAGTAGCTTTTTTTTTTGGTAAAATATATTGCAATCCTCATATATTCGATTAATTAATATATATATATAAGATTGACATATAAATTATTAATTTGGCATATATCGTTATACTTTAATAATCACACGCTATAAGTTTAAATTAAAAGTTACAGATATTAATATTATCTAATAATTCAAGGTTAATATTGTCAAATAAAAAAACTATCAACAGCTGTTTAGAAAAAGTTAGGAGGAGAAGCTTTTTCAAACAGCTGCTGTTTGAGCCTTCAAACAGCTAACAGCTGCTGATAAAAAAAGTTAACCGAGCACCTATTCTTTAGCTGATTGATTTGAAACAGCTATCAACTGCTTCAATCAGCTAAACCAAACACCTCCTTAATTTGGCCTGTGTCGGTTGGGGCCTGAACTGGGGAAGTAAGGTCGCAATGCTTTCAAGTGACATCAGCTTATTATTGTCTTTTCAAAGTTCACAGTGGCAAGATTTCAGCATCTGTCAATAATACCACTGTTAATAACAATAATTGTTATTTTCAGTTTCCACGGTTTTTCAATTCTAGATTACACAATTATTTAACTAATTTTTTTTGTACAAATCAATTATTTAACTAATTATTATAATGATTTTTTAAAATTTTTTATTATATATATTTATATATATAATTATATGAGTGTGTAATAAATATGCTTTCTTATATTTTGTAAAAATTTATTATTTAATAATCTTAAACAAATTTTAAAATCATGTATATGTATATATTTTTTTATAGTTAAATATGTCAATTAACATTGTATTACTTTATTTAGATTAAAATTTATTGAACTAATCTTAAAATATAGTATTTAGTTGAATTCATCAGCTACAATTTTTTTTTCCTTTAATATTAGAGCACACTAATAAAGCACCTTACAAGTGTAACCAATAGCTAAGCCAATTGCCAAACTAATCATGTGTTAGGTGAAAATATTAGATATGAGAAAGCATTGTTTCATAATGGCAACAGACTGATTCATTATTATTTCCATCTGATCTCCTCGTTATACTCGAAACGTGGAAGGAAAAAGCTATGATTTTTTCAATATTACTGTGAGTTTTTATTGTCAACATTATCATGGAACAAACTTTTTTCTTTTTTACCAGTAAAACAAAAAACAGTTTTGGGAAAAGTATTTTTCACTGCATACTCGAAACTGAAAATATTGAGCCCTTTTGACACTTGAATTCACAAGTGTTCCGTCTACCATGAATTACTTATTAATAGCGTTTTCAAATTTTGTTTAACCCGAGGCAAAAAATCTAACAGTCAACACGTTGCTGACTGTAAATACATATCTTTTAAATAATAGAGTTAAAATTAATTCTCCTTATTGTATTATTTGGGAAAAAAAAACTTTATTTAACCGGTTGGATTTCTAGAACATTGCTTATGTATGTTTTAAGCATATAATTCATTTTTTTTTGCTATTGACAGGAAGATAGTGTATTTATTACTTGAGTCTATTATCCAAAAAAAATATGTATTTATCATTAGGTTATATATTATAAAATATATATTTATCACTATGTTATATGTTGATGTACTAGTATATAACATCTCTTGAGTTGCCCTTTATGTGTAAACTTGAAACAGGCAAAGGGCAAAGCGAAAAAAAATGCCTAAAAATTCATTTCTGCCACAAAAACAAATGGTTGGGAATTTGTGTATGAAGACTATTGATTATAATCCTTGTAATTAGATTTCTTTTTTTCCTATTATTTGAATCCAGCTATTATTAACAATCTGAATTTATGGAAAACTAATGCATATAATTGAGGAACTAATTTATTATCCATATAGCTACGACACCAGTGACCAAGTTTTCCTTCACTGAAATACATGCAAGAAATATGCTTCGTCATACACTAGGTGTGAAACGATGACAAGTTTAATTTGAGCACTATTAGCTAACTCAATACAGCTTAATCTTCAAATTTATAGTAACTTAAGGCATTAATTAATTATAATAAATTCAATCAGTTGAAAAGTTTCGAGAGATTCGGATCTTTAGATAAAGCTCTTCAACAGGGTTCAGAATAACACAGAAATCATATTATAAGCATGACAAGCTTGAATGAGAGGTCAGTTGTGCACATTATATGCTTGATAATTGTAGTTATAATGGCACTGTTAATATCAGAATCATCAACATTGAGGTTGCTGCCGCCGTCATCACCAGCAGCTCCTCTTCCCTTCCGGCCAGTCCAGGAACGGAAGATGCAGAGATATGGAGATGGGTACCAAATCCACCCAGCAGATGAGGAAGAAGACTATGGCCCTTGGGATCCTACACCTAGTCCAGGCGGAGGAAGTTATGCACCCATTCCGCATGGAGAAGTTTAATGAATTCATTCTATAATTATGGTTCTGAAACCTTTTGCCTGATGCTACAAATTTACTATTAAATGTCATTGTTGCAGCTACTTAAATAAGTGGGGACATCCCACCTAGTTAAATAAGTGGGGACATCCCACCTAGTTTCCTGTGTAATGACAATATTTGCTAGAGTAATTGTCATCTGGTCTGGTTTTTATTGGTTATACCAGCTAGCCTCCTCCTTTCTCGTCCCCTTTTTCAACCCAACTGTCTGCCACCATTTCTGAATATATCCATAGCAAAACACTAACATTAACTAGTTAGATAACACATGAAATTAAGCCAAAGGTAATGCATCTCAAGCACATTAAAAATCTCCTCAAAAAAGAAGGCACCCATTTTGGGAGGTTAATTCAATTTATGCTTTATCTCAACCAAGATGATTTGCCATAGGCTTTAGAGTTAAAGACTTCAATGTGGTTTGCAACCATACATATAAAATTATATAATAACCACTGTCAATAGAACAGCAAAATTGACTCATAATACAACTTTATCCTCTGCCTGGAAATCAAGGATGAACCTATCACTAGGCTTTCTTGCAAAAAGAGAGGCGGTTATAACTGCTCTCCTGTTGGATTTGAAAACAATAAGAAAATCATCCGAGACTGCATTGCTTTGGCAAGTATCTGACACCAAATTACCTATTTGAAAAGAAAAGGGGAAAAGTCAAATTAACTGTGATATAAACTTCAGAAAAAAAAATACATCTTAATTTATTCTGAACAATGAGAAAGGATTTAAGATTTAGAGACTGTTGATTGAAGGCAACCAAGGTTTTTATTGAATCACATCTCTTACATTCTACTTGCAGCAACACTATTGGGTTGAAATATGTGAAAGACATAATTAATTCTTCATGGAGGCCATGAAATGCCACCAAGGCCTAAGCCCATGTTAGTTTTATGAAAACAAAAAATGTTTACATCACAAAAATATCTATCAACAATGGCCTACTTCTGCGCAAATGGACTTCATCAAACGTTGAGGACAACCCAAAATGGAGATTGAGACTTCAACAACAAATTTAGAGTTTCAAAGCGCTCATGCCAAGGTTATCCACACCGAGAATAAACCTTTCATGTGTTATTCTTTACATCACCGTGCTATTTTATCATTCTTGTATTTTATATTCTCAATACCTCAAAGGCGACACATCATCCTCCTCAAGTTAGAATGAAAAATTTGGTGAATTAGAATTCCAAAAATTCATGACAGGAACCTTCAAAATTCCTAAATAATGAAGTTATATCAACATTCAACATACTCAGAAAAGATGAATTGAAGAAGGGCTAGCTATAGCAGCAACTCTCTGAGCACGCTGTGCTTCACCTCGGTAGAGTCCCTTCATCTCTTTCTTCATACGTCGAGCTTCCCGCCTTCCTTCCTTTATAGCAGCCTGTACACAGAATTTTGGAGTCATAATCTGAGTTTATATAAACAAAATGATTAAAACAGGACATAGCCCTGGGTAACATTTTTTCAAAGCATCAAATATACTTTTGGATTAGTAAAAAGTTTCCAGAAAGGTCTTCATCAGTATGTTTATAACAAGACAAGGATATTCCATATTTCACCAGTTCCAAATGCAGTGATTCAGTAGGTCTAGCCATTGCATAAGTCAATAAAAGTAAAAGGAAGGGCTCAATCAAACAACAAATACATACCTTTCTTTCTTTCTTCTCCTCTTTGGACTCCTGGCCATGTTGCTTCCTCTTCAATGGTTCAGTTCTTAAGCCAGGCACACCGTTCAACTTTTCTGCATCAGATTTCCTAGCACGAGGCAGGAAATCTACAGGAAGCTTCTCTTTTCCTCGAAGGGTTATCATGTGATTAGTGGTGTTCAAGGCCCCAGAGACAGTTTCAGCTATCTTCTTCCTTCTAGTAGTTCCTGGTGCTTCAATTTTAGCAGGGTGATTATCAAGATTTGAATATGTGGAGACAATAGTCTCGCAATCCCACTGTTCTGAATCATCACTACTCTCCTCTACAATGACAAAATCTTCATTTTCATCCTCATTTTTGTACTTGTCCGCATATTCCATACAACAGCGAAGAACCTCAGCTGCTGAGTCTAGCAATTCTTTACTTATTGGTCTGTCATTGCCATGCAATAAATCTGCAGGAACCTTATATTTATCCCCAATTTCCAAGTCATCCATTGCTCGATCATTGAGGACATGGTTGAGCTTATTAGCAAGAGATTCATCTTCTTCAGTATCATAACAACCATATTCATCATCTTCATCATCTGTACCATATTCTTGGCGTTCAAGCTGCAGTGAATGAAACATTGTCAGATTAGAACTGAATTAATAACACTATATATGCCTGCACAAATGAAACAATAGAAGACAAGACAACAAGCTGTGCCGTTCAAGAACTTAATAGAATAATTTCAGGGGTGAACAAACATGTTTGAAAATGTTAATGTTCTACAGAATGACTGTAAATGCACCATTTTACATTCTTGAGCAATGGAGAACTAATATAATTTCATAATCTGGCTATCATGACTTCAAATAAAATAAAAACAGAACGAAGAAGGAAAAAAAAGGTTTGAGATTTCAAAAGGCAGTATCTCACCAAATCAAATTGCTCATCCAGAAGACGGCGAGCCCGCAGCTTCTCACCAGCAAAACCATTTGCTACTGTTGCTTCCTTGTTTACATTGCCATTAACCAATTCATTTTCTTGATTGCCAGAAGCCACGTATTCATTAAGTTCATCAACTAAACTGAACTTCTTATCAATATCCAACTCATCATCTCCCTCAGGAACATTTGCACGCACAACAAAATCCTCCTCCAAGTCCCCAACATCAGAGCCAAACCGCGATAAATCACTGTCATCAAGCAATGCAGCTACTTCAGGATCAAACACTTTCTGTACCTTAACACCAACGGTCCTTGACGCCACACTGTAAATCGATTTATCATTGGTATCGTCACTTTCCACCTCAGATACCCGCAGTCTCGTAGCATCATAGGCCTGATAAGTCAAAAATCAAGGAGCAGTATCATTTCTACACAGGTCCCTCGAGATATAATAATTTTTATAAAAAAAATGCCATTAATGAAATCATCAATTTTTTAGTGGAAATAAAATCTGACAAACCTTAACATCGCGAGGAAGCAGATCAAGGTTAGCTTTGGGATTGTGATAAAAATTAGAGCCCCCGCCAGTGTTCTTGATCTCCCTTAAGTGAATCAAATAATTATAGCCGTCGTCAGGAAAGCCCAGCTCCAAAATTTCCCTCCTCATATGCTCAGGCAAAGACCCCGCTTCCGCCTCAGAAACTCCACCAAATGCCCCTCCAAATTTCATCGAACTCCCGAAGTCCCCATCTCCGCCGTCGTCGGTATCATGGGGCGCATCGGCGAAGATGGAATTCGGATCCTCATCGTAGTGTCCGCCGAAGGAGATACCTTCGGCGTTATCTTCGTGGAAGGTGTCCACAGAGAAGGGATTGTTGTCGACTCGAACGAAAACTCGGTCACTTCCCGGTGTTTCGCCGTAATTGGGATCAGATGAATCGCGGGCGAGTAACTGGAACGTTGCAGATTTCTTCTTGTCGATAAATTTCTTCTTCTTGCCCATTGTAGCTGAATTCAATTGGAGAGGTCGTTTGCACAAAAAAAATTGGACAGGTCGAGACCAGAGACCAAAGACAACTTTATAAACCCTCAACAGTTGCTAAAGTCTGGATAAACCCTAGGTTGATTGGCGTTTAAAAATATATGTAAACGGTGGATGATGAAATGTGTTCTAAAAATTTTTATCCTCTGGTTAAAAATGATTTTTTTTACCACAACTTATAATTTATATATATATAATATTTTAATGCAAAATAAATTTCTATTAGCTATTGAAGTTTGGATACATTCAATAATTTTAATAGTTATATACAACAGTTAATCCGCAGATATTATTGAAAATTAAAGTTGAATGAGGTTATTTGAATTTTTATATTTGGTTTTATAATTATAATAAATTTTTTATTTTCTTGATAAGAAAAAAATACTAGCCATAAGCAATGCAACAACAGTTAATCATTTATGATTACTTTTTTTTTGACGCCATATATAATTACTTATTCTTTATGCAAACATGATAAAACTATATTAATAGTGATTGATATGAATGAATTGGTATTCTAGTTTATTTAGGAAAAGATTGGATGTTTAATTTTTATGAATAAAATTATTATTTGCTGTGAAAATTTTACTCTCTTAATGAGTTGATCAATGCAAATAAATTAATCCTGATATAGTGGATTCAGGAATACATGTAATAAAAAATAGGCATTCGATCGATTAGTTAATTAACTGACCGAACCGACCAGTTAACCAATTGATTTATTTAAAATTTTTTAACAGAATCAACCGATTTTTAATTTTGATCGATTCGGTTAATTAATCGAATTGAATTAGCCAATTTAGTTAATTAACTGAATCGACTTATTTTTTAATTTTATAATAAAAATTGTATTTATAATAAAAAATTAATATAATTAAATGATTTGACAAAACTTATAAAAAAATAATTTTGTTTTGCAATAAAAATTTGTATTTATTGTAAAAAAATTAATATAATAAAAAAAATAAACAAAAAATTAATAACTAAATAAATTTTTATTTTAAAATTTCGGTTAACGATTAACAGTTAACCGATCAAATCGAATCGGTTAACCATTAATTAAATAAAAAATCAAAATACTCTAAAATTATTAACTGAATCGACCGATATATAATAATTTTAATTAACCGAATTGAATATTTAGTCGGTTAATCGAAATTTGTCCACCCCGGTTAAAAAAAACATTATGAAACTGCCTAAAATAACAAAAGAATTATATAATATTAAAAATTAGGGATAAATTATATGAAAAACCCTAATTTTCTCGTTTTGGGTACTTCTCTTTAATTTTGAGTATGAAGATTATAAAATAGCCAAGAAGCCTTACTCTAGGTCCATTGTGGCCAGAAGAGAAGAAATGAGAAACCATGTATATATGGGATTTTTACAAAATTCCTATAAAAAATTAAAAAAATTTTAAATTTATTATATTTTTTAAAAGATATTTAAATTTATAAGAATTTATAATTAATTTATAAATTTATCATATTTATATAATTTATTATGAGTTTATTATGAATTTATTATAAGATTATTATACACATAATAATTTTTGTAAGTTTATTATGAATTTATTTTAAATTTATTATATAATTTTATAAAATAACTAAAATGTATTTTGCAAAACGTAAAAAAAAAATTATAAAAAATTATAGAAAGTGTAATTTTCACACACACACACACACACACACACACACATATATATATATATATATATATATATATATATATATTCGTGTATTGAAATGGCAAGCACGTTTTACAATGATATGCAATGCTCTAAGCTCTTTCGATAGATTTAAATAATAATTTTGCTAAGAAAAATAAAATCTAAACCATATAAAGAGAGAGATGTAAAAGACATGTGAATCTCAAATTTATAATATATATATATATTTTATTTGCAGAACTCTATATATTTCTTTAGAAATATAATTTGTATATTACAAATATAATATTTGAATAAAAAATTAAATAATAGATTAAATAAAATATATAAAAATAAATATTATTAATAAAAATATAAAAAATATGATAGATTATATCACTGAGAGAGGATAGTGTTGTGATTTTGAAACTAAATAGTATTGCATGAGAAGAGAATATTAATTAAGTAGTTATATATTTTATTTTTGTTATAATATATAGATAATTAATCATTATTGATATTAAATAAGTTATCGTAATTATATTTAAACTTTTCAAATAAATATAATTATTTTCAATATAAAATAGAACATTTTATTTATAATAAATATTTATTATAATAAATAATATTCCATCCATTCTCTTTATATATAGAAAATTTTTATTTTTGGTGTTTTTTTATATAGAGAAAAGTGTTTAGAATGTAAATTATTATGGAGTATTCTTTAAAAAAATTTCAAAATTATCTTTGTAAATAATTATATTTTGCACATCAAACGAGATTAATAGTATACAAATATAAGTTGTATAATTAATATATATCACTTTTCAATATATGAATTAATGTTATGGTTGTAAAAGATTTTATTAAGTTACACTATATTTTACTAATCAGGACACAACTATGAATTAGTTTTTGTCATATATCACAATATAAAGACTAATTTTAATTATTAAACCCTAATTATTTGAAATAGATGGTGATATCAGTATTAAACTGATAATTAGGGCATGATTTTAAATTATATCCATCAATATAATTTAAAATTTTTATGTTAAAGTTGTACATTAATTTTGAAATAAATGCATTTGTATTAAATGGCATATTATTATTTTTCGGTCACAGTTATTATTTTTAGTGTCCAAAAAATAGTTTGTTAAATTCACCAAAATCAATATGAAACACGCAATTCAAACTTTATTCTAACTTATACAAAATTTTAAATTTTAACTGAATAAGTCCTAGCATCTTATTTGAATGAGATGTAATTATAGATTTTAATTGTGCATTTAACATTAATTAGGGATATTTTAGATAATTTACAGGTAAATTTTTTTTCAATGATGATTGATATTTATGCCTGAATTTATAAATTTATACACGATTTATATATATTTTTCTTCCCCCTTCAATATATTGTGCACAAATTTATAAAATTACACCTTACGACAATGATTTAATTATACATAATAATTTATGTTATTTGCTTACGAATATGTGCCCATCAATTTATCTATTCCGTTTGAGTATAAAAATTTCGATCATAAATGCTCCCTAAAGTATTGTGTCCATGAGCTGTATTATTCTTAATATTATAAATATATAAGATTACCCTCATTTAAAGTTAATTAAGATAAATTATGATCAATAAATATATTAACTACTTTTTTAATCTCTGTATTTTTTCTATTGTCTTTATATAAAGAGAATAGATAAAGTAATAAATAAGAAGTTAATACATGTGACAAGATAAGAGAGAGACACATGACACCTCGTTTTAATATAATATATATTATATTTAACATAACAAGTCATTTAATTATTATATTTATATAATTTTCATTTATTTAAAATATTATCATATATATATATATATATTTTGGTATGCTTGTTCGATATCCGAGACTTCGCCTCGATTACTTTGGACTCGACTTAAGTCACATATCTAGTAATGATAGGTAAGTCTCCTAGTGGAAATAGTTACATATATAAGGTCGCGAGCTCGAGATTCGAACTCACGACCTGCTTAAGCGATATTGAATTATTTATCACTCGGACCAACTCCATTCGTAAATGTTATTATATTTTAATAAATTAACTATTTTATATTTTTTTGACAAGTTTCTAGTTTTAAAATCATTTAAATTTAAAATAATGAAATTTTAATTTTCAATACGTCCACTTTTTTCTTTTATTTGTATATATTATTTACATGTATAAATAAACACATATTGTAGAATTGATTTATTTGTTTTATAAAACACAATTATAAAAATTTTGGTTGTTCAATTTTCAGTGAAGACACATCTAAAAATTAATTAAAAACTGACCAAATCGCTATCTTAATAACCAAATTGTTGAAAAATCTCATAGTAGGAATCCAGGGGCGCAACCAGGTGGGGTCGGGTGGAGGCTGACGACTCCCCTGGCTGGCTGCCAGACGTGCATTTTCAAGGGGAGTTTTTGCCGGCCGAAGCAGCAGAGGTGGAGTTTCAGCCTCTCAACTCCCCATCTCCTCCTTACATGCGTTAAAGAGGAGTTTTGCCTCCATTTTCCCGAGCTGCTGCTTCCGTCACTGTAGAAACCGAATATCCTAACCAAATAAGCTATAATTTATTATTAATTTTTTTAAAATTAATGAAATTATACTATATAAAAATATTACTTTGAACTAATTTATTACATTCACATCCTCTCTCATGTATTTTTAATCATTAAAAAAATATATTTTTCTCACTTAAATGATAATTATATATAAATGATTTATTTTATTATATCAAAAAATTATCAATGTAGTAAATCAAAATATTATATTACTTATTTTGTTTTTAAAACTTTTCTTTTATGTTCCACAATTAATCAATATTTATTTATGCGTTTACTCTTATCAAATTCCATATGGCCTTGTTATTACTTTTATAGTGAAACTATTTAGAAGAAAAAAGAGTTTTTTATAAAATTATTAGAAAATAAAAAGTAAAACTTGTTAATATTTTTAAATTTATTGAATTTTATTATGCACGTAATAAATTTACATAATTTTGTAAAAATATATAAAAAAATTATTACATATGCAAAATTTTTTAAAAAAGTTGGTAAGAAGTTAATTTTCAAAAAAAAAAAAACTTAGAAGGTCACTTCAACAACAAAGAGCAAATGGAAGCGGAAATGAAGTGACGAAAGGGTCGACGTGTCCAGTTATGGTTGCTATAGACAAGCTGTATCTGACCCTATAAATGTAAAAGATTACTCTCCACCCCTTGCTGTAGCACTCGTCACCCGACTCGCCCCAAAAAAAATCCCAAAACAGAAATTTGGTGCGCGCGGCGCAACATTCCCTAGAGCGCGAAGCTCCACAAGAGCACTGCAGGTCTGTATCATTCTAACCTCACTCAGCTTCTGTGGCCTTCTAATTCGTGTCCAATACACATTATATTAACATTTCTAGTTGCTTGTTTGTTGATTGTGTTTCTTATCTCGTTGTTATTAGCGTCGCTTCAGATCCATTTTGATTGTGTTCCTTTTTTTTTCTTGCATCGGTGAGAAATTAGCTTATGATGCGATTTATTACAATGAAAATGTGTCTACTGTTTGTTTGCACAAACGATTTGGTCGAGGATTGGAAGGGACTAGGGTTTTTAATTAGGACATTCAATTACATGCCTGTGAAATGTTTGGATTTTGTTCTGGATGAAATTCATTAATCGAATGAGTTCGGTTCTAGTTCGAAGTTTGTCTGGTGCTTCTCAGGAAATGCTTTCGACTCGAACAAAGTGTTTAATTCTAGAAACCTTCTCGAACGAAACCATTTTAGTTGATTTTAATTGGTTAGTTAATTAAATCTGATCCTTAATTTGCGTACTAGGGGATTATTCCCTTTTTTCTAATTTCAGCCTTTTATCATCGCATTGTTACAACTGACATACTGTATGTAATGTGTTTTGTGTTGTTGTTTTTTCCCCCTATTCTTTCTCATTTTGGAATAAGCTATCTCATTGTATAAAACAGTCAATCGATAATCGATTATTGGTTTTATGTTGTGAATGCAACTGTGATGCTTTTTCCCTTTAACTTTCTCTTTCAAGGAAACAGATCCCTTCTATAGAGTGAAGTATCCGTTCTATGGCGGATGGAAGTAGTTTTAAACTAACAAAATCAAGAACAAGTGCAGCGTACTTGGCCTTCCTGAAAAACTAAATTATCATTTTATTTATTTTTTATTTTTTTGCTGAATGTGTTTATCTTAGTAATTTCTAGCCTGGGTAAATTCATGAGTAGTATTAGCAGCCGAGGCAAGAATTATACTCAATAAGAGTGATGTCACACTACTGTTTTCTTCTTTCTCTCTTAATTCAAGTGATTTCTTATTTATTTATTTTATTGATTTATTTTTTTTTATTCAATGAATGAAGAGGGAGATATTAGGTTTTGAATCCATGAATTTCAGACTAAAAAACTTGATTATTGAGCTACTGACTAAGTTACTAACATTTTAAAAGCATAAATGCACGTTTTCCTTTCTGCCATGCATAAAAATTTCTTCAACAAAACATATTAGGTATTTATATTCTTTGTTAATTACATCATCTAAAGCTTGTTCACATGTGAAAGAGAGGAGTATAAGACTGTCCCACCCGAAACTTCCCTTGTTTCAGTTTTTTATTTTTAATTTTTTGCTTTTCTAACATAATAGGGAGCTTAAAATTTTTTTTGGCTGATTTCCTTTTATCAGAAGTAAACAATTACTTATGGTTTCACTAAGGTCCATCACGTGGTTGAGAAAAAGTAAAATCAAAACAATGTTTTTTTTAAGTTGATATCAAGAACATATACAAGCTGCTTATGAGAACTTTTAAGAGATATGAAATTTGAAAGGGGCAGAATTTCAATGAGGAGCAAAATAAAATTTTAGTAAAGGAAGTTTATGTACTTCATATTACTTTGTAAAGCATCCCTGTAAACAATTTTTTTTTTACAAAATCAGTGGGAGGCACTTGCACCACTGAAGATTAAGCGGATGTGCCTCAGGCTTTGATTCACCTGTGAATTTTTGCATTGTCAAGGGTTTGTACTTCATTTCTTAAAATGGTTCGTTTAATGAAACTTTCAAGTCTAAATCATGCTCACAATGTGAAATAAAGGAATATTTGTCAAATATGGAGGAGACTTGCTTCTCATGTGGGATGGCACAATTTGTTGCGTGGTTGGGGTTGTCTGTCATAATAACTAATGAGCCTAGTATGCCAACAGTGAAGTTGTATATTGACTGCACATTCCTCATGAAGAGCTAGATAATTCTCCACTGCGAGCACTTATTTCAGTTGAAGAAACATGTCTTGTATGTTTACTTGGTATGCTGTGGGATGCAGTGATTGTTAGTCTGATTGGTGGTTGTTGGACAAGGATTTATTGCAGTGTCGGAAATTGGTGTGTCTGTTTGAAGGTTAAAGTAGAAGCATGAGGTGAATCAATGGGGATAATTTTTGGGTGTAATTAATGTTCACAGGATAGTTGCAGGAGCTGTGGAGAGTTGGTGTGTGCTTGTGGATTGGTGGTGGTTAACTGAATAGTAGGAGGTTTGAAGATGAGTTCACGTAGCAGAAGCCGGAGCCAGAGTCGGAGCAAGAGCAGAAGCCCCCGAGATCTTAGAATCCGATCTCGGCGCATTTCTTATCGTGATGCTCCTTATAGGAGAGAGACACGTCGTGGTTTCAGGTTATTTGGTTTTCAATGAGTTCTTATTGTCTTATGAATTTGTTTCTTCAGAATGTGTGCAGCTTACATACACCGGCAGAATAATTTGGGCTGATTTATTGTTCTAAAAATGTATTCTGCTGACATTCATTTGTATGCTCAATGAGCATCTGGTGAGAGTTTGTCTCTTGGAAAGGCTTGTTGGTCATTGCTCATGGTTGCTAGAACAGTCTAAGATTCAATGCCTCTGGAGTTTTGATATGCACTCCTCACTCTTACACCTCAGGATAACATATGATTTTTTTTTCTGGGAAGTCTTTAGCTGAAAGTTTTGCCTTTTGGTTGTTATTTGGGTTTGTACATGAAACTGTCCCCAGATTTTTGATTGGTTGTAACAGTTTTAGCAGGTTGTCAATCTCCATATATATCCGTCATTGACAGCACGAGGTTTTGCAAAAGCATTGAAACTTGGGTATGTCTCGGGGGTCAAGATTATGTGTTTTAGTACCCTGCTCTAAGTTGTCGTCTATAATTTTTCTAAGAAGTTAAGAAAGAGAATTGACACATTTGTTGTTTAGTTTCCTGGTTTATTGTCTATGGAGAGTTTCCAAGCTACTACACAAAAATAACAATACTGTTAAGGCCTGTTGACCGCATCCTTTACTTCTTATACTGTTTGTAAATTTGCAATGTTCTAATTTGGTTAGATATTCACTCCTTTCTATGATTTGGACAAAATTATTCTGATTGCATTGTTGTATGAAGACTGTTCTCGCATGTGGTCACCCCATGCACACTAATACCTGCTGGATATTTTTTTGCAATGGTGAGGATCATATACTAATTCTTTTTTGTTTCAAGACATATGATTCTCAATAAATTGCAGCATTGACTGCAAAAAATTAGTATTGCAGTGATTACTGGCTGCATTTAGAATTTAGGCAATTTCGAGATACTTTTTTGTTATGGATTTTTATATATATTTTAGATTTGTTCATTCTAACTTTGGCTGTTGCCAGTCAAAACAATTTGTGCAATAACTGCAAGCGCCCTGGTCATTTTGCAAGAGACTGCCCCAATGTAATTGTGTGCAACAACTGTGGTCTTCCTGGGTAATCTGTCCTTTCCACCTGACTACCCTTGCGAACCTTTCTTCTCAGGCAAATCTAATATTTCTTTTTTCAGCCACCTTGCATCAGAGTGCACCACACAGACCCGGTGTTGGAATTGTCGAGAGCCTGGGCATGTTGCCAGCAGCTGTCCCAATGAGGGCATCTGTCATTCATGTGGCAAGTCTGGACATCGCGCCAGAGATTGCCCAAATCCTGAGATGCCACCTGGAGACACTAGGTTATGCAACAATTGCTACAAGAAAGGGCACATCGCTGCTGAATGCACAAATGATAAAGCATGTAACAACTGCAGGAGAACAGGCCACATAGCACGTGATTGTCAGAATGAACCTGTTTGCAACTCGTGCAACATAGCTGGGCATGTAGCAAGGCAATGCCCAAAGGGTGATAGTATTGCAGATAGGGGTGGTTGGGGTCGGTACAATGTTTACCGTGATATGATCTGCCAGAACTGTAACCGGGTAGGCCACATGAGCAGGGATTGTGTGGGTCCTATGATCATCTGTCACAATTGTGGTGGCAGGGGCCATAGGGCATTTGAGTGCCCATCGGGGAGGTTTCCTGATCGTGGATTCCGAAGGTACTAATACTACATAAATGGTTACTGTGTTTTGTTCTGCGAGGCATATAGCTTTGACACCAGTGAAATCTGTGGTTTTCTTTCTGTTTGTTGCTGCCTATAATCTCAGGCAATTGGATAATGACTTTGTACCAATTTGTAATGCTCTGAATGGATGTTTTTCTTAGATCTTTTTTTTTTTCCAGTTTTGTTGATTTCACCCTATAAATGCGTTAAAACTCCAGTTTCGATATGGCTGTAATGTGTTCGCTTTGAAGGTTACTCCTGGACTTTCTCTTTGCATTGGCTCCTATTAGTTATTACTACGAACTCTCTAAACGTGTTGCTATTGCCTGTTATGGTTTCTTTGACAGGGTTTCCTTAAATTATTACTTTAAATGCTAAATTCGTGTCAAAGCGCGAAGCTTTACTTAACCTGTTCCAAATGTATGACAATTGGCAATGGCTTCCAAAGAAACCAGCAAAAGAAAGAAAGAAACTATCACCTAGCTACCATCACTTGCGACTCAAATGATTATAAATTTATAATGCTCGGAACATGCCACTATCGCTATGCCAGCACAAACTAGTAAGAACAAAAGGATTGTATATAATGTTACATATCCTGGTAGGTTGGGGCTGGAGCCTAACATAATTAAATTAGCTGTTAAGAGTAAGAGCATCTCAAAAATATCAGCCAAATACATTCGACAACAAAGTCTGACAACAACAAAAAAAGCCATCCTAGAATTTTTTTTATAAGTTGATATGGGTGTGAAAGAGTATGATTTTTGTAATTTATAGGATAAATTATTATTTTATTTTTAAATTTTGATCTAATTATTAAAATAATTTTCTACAAATTAATTAAATAATTTTTTAAAATTTGTTTACATATACTCTTTAATCATTCTATCTAATTTTTGTACTTATTTATTATATTTATATATAAATAATTAAAATGTATTCATATATATATACATATATTAAAAATAAAAATATTATCATTAGTTAATTTAAAAAAATTTTAAATATTGAATTGAATTAGAATACAAAAATTCTTATTTTCAGTATATAAACAAGGGCATTTAAGTTATTTTGTATAAATCTAAAGAACAATATAAAAATTGAACATAAAAATTTAAGGATTTGACAAAAATAAAATTCAAAACTATTTATTTAATTTCTAAAAAAAAAAGAAAGAAGAGAGATCACTAATAATTATGTAAATCCGATTAAATAGTTTGTTTTATAAATAAAGGAAAAACTTTCAAACAATTACATCGAACCTCCCTCTACTCCCAAACTAGTGGGAGGACACTTTAAGATTGAGCCCCGAACAAATGCCTCAAAAAAACACTTTATTTATGGCTAGTTATAGGCCATTATTTTTCTTCTGCAAACACATTCACAGTCAGTTGATCAGCTGTACTGTTTTGCCATGTAATTCAGTTGTCCCAATTTGTCTTATATAATTATCAGAGCTCTTATGGCGCTTGAGCTTCAATTCTAAAATGGTGCTGGAGTTGGATACAGTTATATATATATATATATATTGAAAAAATAAAATTTCCAGATATGCTATATACAAGTTTAAATATGGAAGCATGCATGATGGCACCAGCATGCAGGAATCAATTTTTTATACCTTTGCAAGAAACATAATGTACAGGTAAAAAACCAAATAACTACTCCCACCATCCCTTTCTCTATACACTGCAACTTCCTGTACACACTTCATTCTCAAACGTTATTTCCAGGCAAGGTGACAAACAGAATTAGTTTGTAACATGATCCAGACATAGCATATTGACACGAGATTTTTTTAAGTATAATAATATAGGAAATTTTATTCTAAACCGGGTGTATGACCTCAACCGTGCACCTAACTAATAATAATTTGTGAAGCGAATTTTCCTAATAATATAATTACTTAGTTAGCTCGTACAAAGTTAATATATAATATTGCTTAATTTGAATAAATAAATAAATTACTCTAAAGACAAAAGGACTCAATAGTATCACCAGAAAGAAATTATGAATTAATTTTTCAATAGACATTTTCTATATGAATAATCCAATCAAAATCCATCTATCTTATAAGCAAATTATAATATTTTTAATTGGATATTGAATTAACTTATAATAAGAGTATGAGAAATTACAAGGAATCAATTCTCAATCATCATACTAAAAGACAAGAACAATAACATCTTAACTATATAAATACTAATAGAGATTGGAGGGCGTGACTTGCAAGTGGGCAACACTAGTGGGGGCGTTTCTCTCATATACTCATTTAATTTTGGTTAAGGATTATGCCCTAACTCACTCCTTGCAATAGTTGCAAGCTGCAGGTGGGGACAAAAGTGTGGCTTAAGACATCTTTTGAAAGGGAACTTAACTGTTATTGGTCGTTGGTCGTGGGGGGGGGGGGGACTCAAAATATATAGCTGGCAAAACAGTGTATATATACCTATCAAGAGTTGCCATGTCTGTATATTAATTTGAAGAACTCTGCGAGTAGGCATATACTACTAGGAGAGAAGATGGAGACACTCATAATATGGGTTCTGTTGCTTCTGTCAATGGCGATTACTGGGCTCAGAGCTGATACTGCTCCAGTTAATGGCTCTTCCTTAAACGTCGTTCCTAATAACCTTTCTGGAGATAATTATACTCAAGTTGTACTTAATAACAATAAAAGACATAGTGGATACTATAGACAAAGAGGAGGAGGAGGCGGGGGTGGAGGTGGAGGTAGTTTTGGATGGGGATGGGGTGGTGGTGGAGGAGGTGGTGGTGGAGGCCGAGGCAGAGGCGGTGGTGGAGGGGGAGGATGGGGATGGGGAGGAGGCGGTGGTGGGTGGTACAAATGGGGATGTGGTGGTGGTGGCCGGAAAGGGAAAGGAAGAAGAAGCATTAGCGATAATAGAAGAATGCATAGAAATAGAGTTATGAACAATGGAGATTATAAGTTAGGAGAGTTTGCTCAGTGCAAGAGAAGAGGAAGATGTAAAGGCATGAGATTGGATTGTCCTCTTCACTGTGGTGGACCTTGCTTTTACGATTGTCAATTTATGTGCAGAGCTCATTGTCGAAGACCATCTTAATTCATTAATTCTTGATTTTTATGATTTATCCTTGACTTTCTGATTTGGTTTTGATTATTATTAGTTTGATTGGTACTTTGATTTGATTTAATGATTAAGCGTGTGCTCAAAATTTTGTCATTAATTATTGCTATTTTCGTGTCTTTCATTCTTTGTCAAAGTTAAATTTTAAGCATAACATTAATTAATCCATTTAATCATTTACCTTAGTTAATTGAATTAAAGGCAATTTCTGCTTATCAAAACAATGAAATGGTTGTGTCAAATATATATATTGTAAAAGGAAATTAGTAGCAAAGTTAACTGTTTATAATTAATATATTAGAGCTGAGGTATATATTTTACATGTAATTGTCTTACATTAATCAAAGAGTGAAAGAACAACTGGAGTTGTGTAGTTTAGTGCCTACAAGCGTGTGTTACTTCCATTCAAATTTTGAGTTCGAATATAAGTATCTCTTCCCCTCTATGTAATTAATAAAAAGAAAAAAAACTTTAATTTTATAGTATTTAAATTATTATATGGGATAAGCAAAAAGACCAGTAAAAGTGGTAAGTATAAAATAAGCTCAAAAATTATTTTATTTATTTGAATTTAAATTCATTTAAATTTATAGTATTGATATTTGCCTCAAATTTGATTATAATTATTATATTTTATTATTCATACACATTCTAAATTTCAAATTCATTTAATGTTATTCATGTACTCAATTAAATAATTATAAATAAAAATTTAATACTAATGTAATTTTATAAAAATAATTCTATACTATATAATTGAATTATTAAAATAAAATATAATAAATATATAATTATATTTAAACAGTAAATATTCAAGAATATATATTCAAATACAACTCTAATATGCACAAATAATAAAAATAATACTTATATTCACTAAATTTCGTCTATAAACTATTTGTAGCCTGTATAAAAATGAATGCTCGAAATATCCAACCAATTGCCAAACTAGCTACGGTCGAGGGACAAAGCTACAAACTTTTTAGCTAACTTTGTTCTAATGTCTTGGGCTGAAAGCTCCATTTTTATTTTTATTTTTTTTGTGATTTGCGTTTGACTTCTTCAACGTGGGCTAAGAAATATATTACAAAAAATTGAAAATAAAATTCTGCTGGCGGGAGTCGAACCCGGATTTCAATTATTTGAAATTGACCATTGTGCTACAGCAGTAGAGCTGATACAATTCTCAGTCATAAATATATATATATTATTTAGACAAATTCGAGACTTTCGTTTTGCATCTTTCTCCTAGTTGTCTTGGCTGAAAGTTGAGCATTGGTTTATACTTCGAAATTTTCAAAAAAAGGTTATTGTAATTCAAAAATGATAAAAACATACATTATTATAATTCAAAAATCATTTGCAGTTGCCTCTAGTTGACCAATAGGCTACAGAAGATTTTCTTATTTATATTTTTTATTTAATTACATATGAATAAGAAGAATAATTGGGATTTAAATTTAAGATCTAAATCAAGATAATAACGATTTTAGCTATCAAATCAAGATTTAGTGATTGAGTTTACTATTTAATAATGATGAATTACATATGTATATGTATATATTTGAAAAATGAAAAGTTGAGTTTTGAAAGTAATTTTATTTTTTAAGACATTTTTAAAGAAAGACCGACCTTTTTTTTTATCTTTTTTGTTCTAATGGCTTGGCCTAAAAGCTGAATTTTTGTGATTTGGGTTGGTATGTTCACTTTGGACCAGAAAAATATTACAGAAAAAAAAATTAAATTTTTGCTGTCGAGGGGTTAAATCTGGATCTGTGTTATATTATAAATTAATCATTGTTACAGCTAGCTTATAGTGTTATATTGTATATCCACATCTGAACAAATATAATGAAAAAAATAGCAAATTAACTATTTATATAAAAAAAAAGATTAAATACTCTCTCCCCTCCTTCATGAATTTATAAATACATTAATTTTACAAGAATTAAAAATTAATTATTTTAATTTAAAATATATATTTACAAAAACTTTTTATTATACTCCTACTTTTATATGATATTTACTCATTAACTTTTTTTTAATAATATTGAATGCGAATATAACATAAATTTAATATATTAATTATTTTATTAAAATAATAAGTGTATAGTAATAATTTTTTTGAAGCTAGAATTTAGAGAATTTATTATTCACTTAAAAACGAGGTAATACAAGAGGAAATAATATCTCAAAGATGAAGACTAGCGAAAGAAAATGATGATCTAGCCAAATAGTAAACGATCATATTAGTTTATTTTCGAGTCCAAATCAAAGTAACATTATTTTATTGACTTAATAGAAACTTACAATCACTTATTATTGATCCAAACTATGACATGTCCTCTATAGAAGAAATACTACTGAAGTAGATCTCATGTGAATTAATAAAAATAGACCATGGGCCATTGAAACTGTATAATATCAATTTCAGTACATGTCGTAAAGTCAATATCTCTGCTATTTTTAGTTCTGTTATACCCTGTAGAAAGCTCGACATAGCTGAAATAATCGTCTTTGCCGAAGAACATATACAAATACCAAAACCAGCAAATCTATTAGCCATATTGATTGAGCCATCTACTGAGCAGCGCCAACCATAGGATACAGGAAATAAACTATCGGACATGGTCGCTTTGCGGCTTATAGGAATTGCTGTAGCCATCTTCTCCTTCGCACATCTCCATGATGACAGAAATTTCAGCTTCTGTGAAACCAAATGATCAACACTTTCTCTCTTACCCTGCCATAAAAGAACATTTCTAACTGCCTACAATTTTCAATAGATGACACAAAACTCAGCAAGTTTTTTCTCATTCAAAGACTAGATAAACAACAATAAACCAAGATGTAAAGTCACTCCAAACAGGATAAATTTGCAGCTTTCAAGCATGCCAACATGCCAAGGAGAATGAACAAAGACATAAGGCATGCAGACGATCATCTATCACTCCACATCTCGAACAACCAGTCTCCATAAATACCTTTTTTTCTATTTAGTGTACATTTTGTTAAAATAATATCTGATAATAAATGCCAACAAAAATTCCTCACCTTTGGTGGATTCGAACTCTCCGTAATATTTTTCAAATTGATGAAGGCATCTATGAGACCAAGGGAGGCCTGAAAACAATAGAAAGACAATAAGCAAATTTTACAGTATATACTCTATGCTTGCCATGATGCCACAACCAAAAGTCATTCTCATCAAATCTACGAATAGGCATGCTTAGGATAGCCACAATCTCTGATTGTAAGAACACAGACCTAATCAAGTCTACATGCCAATATAATTCAGTATCATTAAAAAGATTTGCTACCATACTATATTCACCATGCACTGATTTGGGAGACTCAATCAAAAAATGTTAATTAATAGGTAATCAGGGATCAATTCAAATCTGAATTATTCTACCACACTCAATACCCTTACGCATATCACTTCGCAATAAAACTTGAGCTGCTGTAATACTCTTCCAAATAAAGCTAGGCTTATGCCCCAATTTGACATTTAAGAAAGTGCTCAGTTATAATTTAAAATTAAAATAAACAAAAGAGAAACATATTTGTATATATATTTTACCTGGACATGTCTTGCATTGATGGCAAAGAGGAACAGCTGGGCATGTTTTACCTTTTAGGTAACTTTGTATTAGTGTGGTGGGCAGAAAGCTTGTTTTTCTGGGATTTCGGTTCGCCTTGTTCACTTTGGGCCAAAATATATATCACAAAAAGTTGAAACAAATTTCCGTTGCCAGGGATGGATCGAACCCAGAATTCTATTTCATCAGAATTTAACCATTGTGCTACAGTGGATTTGCATTGTGCTTCGACAAATTTAAAGCTTTTTATTAAGATCTTGTAATTGATCTGTTTTGCATCTTTCTCCTAATTGGCTGAAAGTTGAGTATTGGTGTATACTTTTAAAAAATAGAAAGATTATTATAATTGAAAAATGATAAAAATATATATTATTATAATTCATAAGTTGACCAGTGAGCCACAACAGATTTTCTTATTTATATATTTTTATTTAACTATATGAATTCAATATTTAATAATTGACGAATTTTTACATTATATTGATAAAATCACATAAAAATTTATCAAACTCTCTCTCTCTCTATATATATATCAACTAAAAATTACTCATAGACTTAAGTCTTAACCATGTTATTATTTATAAAATAAATATTTTTACAGTTTATATGCTTGAAGATTATGAAACGATAATATTTAAAACATTTGTGTTATATAAACTATAGATCATGGTAGAATTCAGGTTATTTTGACCAAATTCAAAAGGCAAGTTTCGCTGCCGGGGGTTGAAGCCGGATCCCTATTACGTTGGAAAATTGACCATGTGCTGCAGCGGATTAGTTTGCACAGTTTTAAGTCTTAGCCTATGTTTGGTTGTAAGTAAATGTAGGCAAATGCAGAGAAAGTAAATTTAATTTTTCTTATTTGATATAAGAAATAATAGGATAAAGAAGTGTAAAGGAGAGTAAATTCAATGTAAATTTAATTTCTCTTCTCATTTAACCTCATTTCCTTCATTAGAGTAAGTTCAATTTCCTCCAAAATTTACTCCCATCCAAACGTAGGCTTAAATTATACGTTCTAAACAACTTGGAGATTTTATTTTGTCAGGCTTTGTTTTATCCTTGTGTAACTGACTTGTTTTGTATCTTTCTCCTAATATATCTTGGCTGTAAGTTGGGTTTTTGTATATATCTTAGAAAAAACATTTATAATTCAAAATTGATAAAAAAAATCATTATAACTTCATAATTCAAAAATTATCTGCGGTTTTTAGAAGTTGACCAATGCACTACGACATATTTGCTTATTTATATTTTTTTTATTTGGAAAATTCTATGAACTCAAGATTTAATAATGTTGAATTTTATACTTATTCATAAAATCACATAAAAATTTGTTTAATTCTATAAATAAATATATAATTTATGAAATACATATCAACTAAGAATTTCTCATAGACTTAATAATAAATATTTATTCATTTATAAAATAAATATTATTATTATTATTACATCTTATGCATAAAACTGTAAATGTATCAAGCTATTTGAGTTCGGTTTGGGTCTCGGCTTAGTAAAAGCTCGTTCAGGCTCGAGCTCGAACTGCTCGTTTACTAAATGAGTCAAGCTCAAGTTAATAAATACTCAGTTCGTTAGCTCGCGAGCTGGCTTTTTTAAAAAGCTCGCGAGTTAAACTCGTAAGTTAGCTTATTCAGTGTATTTAATTAAAAATATATATTTTAATTTATATAATTAAACTATATATGTGAATATATTAATTTTTTGACTAATTTAATTCATATAATTTATTAATATATGATACATGTGATAAATAAATTAAATAATATACAATATAAAATAGATTAATAATTTATAGTAAAATATAACATTATAGTAATACAATATTTTATTTTTGTTAATATATAATTATATTATTTATTTTTTATAAAAATATTAATTTTAGTGAATCTTTTATGAAAATGCAGAAAAAATGAATAAAAAATTAAAATTAAAATAAATTCATTAAATTCGTTAAACTTATCTAAATCAAACTCGAGTTCAAGCTCGAGATATATGATATATGAGTTGGCTCGATATAAATTTGGACTCGGCTCAGGCTCGATTCGAGTTTGAGTTTAAACTCGACTATTATATAATGAGCCGAGCTTGAATTTTTCAAAGTTCGGATCGAGTAAGCTCGGTTACAGCCCTATAGTTATATATGAGATATTTGTATTACGTAAACTATAAGTAAAATTCACGAGGGACCGAGATTTCACATCAACTAACTTTGTACATTGGGCTGAAAGCTGGGTTGTTTATGATTTGAGTTTTGGGCCGAAAAATATTTATATTACAAAACATAAAAAACATATTTTCGCCGCAGGAGGTCGAACCCAGAATTTAACCAATGCGCTACAGCGGATTAGATGCAGAGGATCATAAGTCTTGTCAATATATCGCATTTAAAATACCTCTTGGGCTTAGGAACGGGGTGGGGCGAGGGCGGAAAAGCATTTTTCATCCCCGCCTTCTCTCAAACAGGGATAATTCTGTACAGTTTTCGTTTCCACGGGAATCCCCGCATAAAATTTATTTTTATTTTTTAAAATTAAAATATAATAATATAAATATCATTAATTTATAATAATTTTATAATTAATAACATAAATTATTAATTTTATAATTAATAATATAAAAAATTTAATTTATTTAATTTTAGAATTTAAATATTAAATATTATTTTTATTTATGTAGATTAATATAATTTGTATAATATATAATATAATATATATAAATATAATATATATATTATAATATATTTTTTATATAAAAAAATAGATCTCCATGAAGATGAGGACGGAAATCCCTGTAAGATAGAAAGTACTCTCTTCGTCTCTGTTCTACCCCGATAAATAAAGAAAATTTTCTCTCTATCTCCGCCTATGCAAGAGAAAATTTTTTTTTTTTATCCTGTTTAAAGTAAATTTTTGTAAAAAATGAAAATTTTTTCATCTGTTGTCAACTCTATTTGAGCCGAAAAAAAAAGGAGTTTTATGTATGCTCTGAAAAAAAAATTACAATAAAAAAATATTAAAAATATATATTATTCTATAATTTTCTGCTGTCAGAAGTTGACTAATGCACTACCATTTATATTTTTATATTTGATTACATGAATTCAAAGTTTGATGCTGCTGAGTTTTATATTTTATTTATAAAATCGCTTAAGATTTTCTCTCTCTTGTCATCCCTATTGTTGACAAGGTAAATACTATTACGCACCGTTAAAATTATAAGATAATAATCTATTTAAAATATTTGTGTTGAATAATCTATTTAAAATATTTGTGTTGTATAAACTATAAATCATGGTAGAATTCATGAGAACACTAGAATTAGAATATGCATTTCTAAGTATTATTTGAAATTTTGCCTCCTTTAATTTATTTGCTCATTTGCTTCCTTTAATTTTCAACAAAATTTTGCAGGAATTTCATCGAATTTTTTAATTTCAGGTTATTTTGACCAAATTCAAGAATATCTAATTTTGACCTTCGATAAGGTGACGAAAAAGTCACAGAAACCTTTTTTTTTTTTTTTTTTTTGGTCATCAAACTAATTAATTAGACGAAATGAAATTCTAACAAAGTCAAAGACAAAGCTGAAGATGCGGGGATTAGGATTTGCAAGAAAATGGTACTCAATACTTTTAAGTGGGAGAGCCACTAACTTAAAACTTGCCTTTTTGGAGTGGCAATGTAGCATATCTAATAAGAATTATAATTGAGCATAAATATTTGATGGCGATGTCGATTTTAAAGACTTATATTTGAGTTTAGATTCTATTTCAGTCAGCTTTTTTACTTGTAAGAAAAAAGAAAAATTAGACTACTGTAAAAAGACTTCAATATCTAAATTAATTATCAGTTTATTGATAAATGGACGTGTTAAGGAAGTAATTTCTTTTTTATCTATGAGAATTCACTCCCATTCATAATTGAGGAATAGTAAACAACATCAACACATATCAACGAATTTTCAGAATGCATCAACATTATATACTTACTATATCATAGATCTATCTACCAGGTACCAAATGAACTCGATAGAGATAATAAGGTTCAAAATCAAAGTTTGAACTCCAGAAAGAGTTTGGTCACACTGATATAAAAGCATGAAGTTTGGTAAATAGGGGTAATATCAATATTTTTTTAAATATTTAAATATTAAAAATATATATTTATCGTTAGATTATTTTAGTCTGTATCTTAATATATAAATATTTTTTTTATAATTTTTAATTCTTTAATGAGCAATCTTACTAATTATTATTTCACTTTTTTTAAAATATTATCAAAATATTGCTGCTTATTTTAGATGTTTCTTTTTTTAAAATGTTTGTATTCTAATAAGAACTAATTTTTTTTTTCTAATTTACTCTTTTTATTTAGTCATAAAATATATTTTTTTATTTAATTAAATAAAAAAATAGCTTAATTTTTTTATCTAATTAGAATTAGGACAATTTGATGACTTCCTAAATTTATATGCTGAAAACCACACACATTTTGAAATAAAGGGAAATATCTGACAGCAGCATGTCGTTTTCTCTAGAATCATAGTCAAAATTCAACAATTATGTTATTTGAATTTTAACCCAAAAGCAATGAATTAATGAATGTGATATAAGATTTTGATTTGTGGTTATGTGCTGATTTCTATAAAATCAGTAATATTTTAAGCGAAATTGTTATTTTACAAACAGAGAAAAAACTATAAATACAAATTAATTTTTTTTTGTTAACATATCATTGACCCTGCTAACAGGGAAGCTTTTTCTTAGAGCCCATTCATTGACCCTATTATTTTACAAACAGAAAAAAACTATAAATACAAATTAATTGAAGTACTTCTTTCTAAATCGGAGAAGCTTTTTCTTAGAGCCCATTCATAGTTTTGATACCCAGAGAATTGGTACTCTTGTTTCTCAATAACAAGGGTCAAGGTGGGTTCCCTGCTCTTCAGTCCATTATTGTTTTGGCCTTTCATTGTACTGGTAATTCTGTTCCGCTGCAAGCTAAATTCTAAAATATTTTATTTTTCTTGTTATTTTTTTTCAATCACAAAAAGAAAAATATATTAAATATTTTACTTAAAATACTTTATATTAGCGCTCAAAAATCAAAGAATAAAAAAAATGCTGTGTCAACAACAAAAAGAAAAAAAGAGTTAAAAAACAAAACAACTGAGACAAAATTAAAATATGAAAAAAAACATTAATTACAATCAACCACTTAGTTTCAGTTTGTTAGTTCTTCTTGCGAAAGAGAATAATATTTCTAATTAAGCAAAATATTATATCTTTTGACATAGATCACTCTCCTGATTTTTGCAAAAAAAAATAAAAAAAAAAGTAAACTTTTCTAGACAAGAAGGAAAGTTTTCAATTCAAAACCAAGTTTTTCGCTGTTTTTGTAGCTGTACCCAAGAAATTAGAGAGATACATCGGAAAAAGGCCCAGCGACTACGAGCCACCACCACCCCACACAATAAAAATGAAGAACCCAGTCCAGTGAAAAGGATGAAGACTCCAAAAAATGCAAAGGATTTGGTTCATCTCAACATCACCGTCGTGGGTTTTGGACAATTGGATCAAATTCAGGGACTGAAGGCAAAGCTTGAAGGCAAGGTAAGAGTACTGATATGGGCGATCGACAAGAAACAAAAATCTCCATTTCTGGGATGAAATTGATGTCGTGCCCAGTGCCCACTAAAGAAATTATGCATTAACAGACAAAAAAACAGAGCATCACCGCTGTTCAGTGTCCCTATCATCATCATTATTTATCATTCATTCATCAATTACTATTATTATTATTATTATTATTATTATTATTATCATCATCTTCATCTGCTGCTACAATGTTTATCACTGGAGACAGAACTCCCAAAATGAACTACTGAAGTTGTTACTTATGTGCTTTTAGCTGTCTCTTGTCTCGCCACTGAAAAAAAGAAAAGAAAAGAAAAAAGATTAACAACAGTTTGCCCTTTCATTCATTTTTCTTTCACTGCATTTGACTGAGGGCAACAACAGGTAAAGTAAGAAAAAATAAATTGAATTTTCTATTTTTCTTTATTTTTTCTTATTTTGTATAAACAATAATAGAGTAATTAAGAATAAAGGATTGCAAATCTCTTTTTCAATTTACTCTCTAATCTTTCGAATATTTTCTTCCAAAATAATAAAAAATGACAATAAATAAAAATAAATAATAATTTAAATATGTAAAATAATTATTATAACCATCTTTTTCTTCATTAAAAACAATAAAGAAATTTAAATCTCATTTATTTAAATTATCAAATAATAAAAAATAATTTAGAGTAAATTTTTTTTATATTACCTTCGTCACCCTCATTAAAAGTAAATTAAATTTCACCCTACTTTACCATCATTCAAACGTAAGTTTAATCTTTTCAATAAGTACATGTAAAGGCATGAATCAATCAATCCATCTTTTGTCATGTAAAGGCATGAATCAATCAATCTATCTTTTGTTACGGGAATTTTTTTAAGTTCTTAGAATTGATTTTTGCTTGCCACCAAATTATTGGAAAAGGACTAAAAGGAAAAGGAAAAAGCTCAGTGAATTTGGTTCATATTTACAGAAAATGTTTGCACTTTGCAACTACAAGTGAAAAACAGAAAAACAAAATCCAACCCAGTTGGATTCTTGGTGCATGTAGAGAGAAAATATTAATAAAATTTAGAAACAGTTCCAAAGGAACTTTGATTCAAAAACTATAGCAAAACCACAAATCATAAGGCCTTGTTCCTGATATTTTTTTCTTATAAGAAGCATGCAGATTTAGACCTACCAGAAGGGACCAGATCTCTTGGGGCCCATGGATAGAGGGCTGATTTGTGGAACAGTAAATGCATCATCAGTCCACCTTCTATAGTTAGCTGTCGTGCTCTGTACCTCCTTTGTCTCCTTTAATCCAGTTTGCCCTGCCATTTGTGAATAATGTTGAGATGGGTACAGAGGAGATGGCGCTTGAGGGACCCAAATCCCCATGGTTTCAGACGAGTGGGAGGTAATACTACCGCTCCCAAGATCAGTATCCGTGAACGGCAATATCCCATCATCAGGCTACAAACCAAGAAAAATTCTCAGATCCAAGAAAACATCATTATATAATATACAATAGAGTTTGTTCTTAATTTGATAGAGAAGATTATTGCAAGAAGGATAGAATCGCAAACCTTACAGAAACCGAAGGAATTAGAAGGGAAATCAAGAAAGTCTTCGACGTGCCAGCCAGGCAGATTCTCCAAGTACTCTGATATGCTGCTTGTCGAACCAATTCCTTCATTTATTAGCAGATTATCCCCTTCTTTATTCACCGTTATGTTGGAGGGTAAGTTCTTGTTCACTGTAGTGTTTGAAGATAAGGTCTTAGAAACTGAAGGTGGATCCGAATTTGGGAGGGATATGGGCACATGTTTCTTGGTTGATGGCTGTTTTTGAGACTTGGGATCAGGAACAGGATCACTCCCATTAACGTTTTTGACAGGAGAGGAGGAGGACATATAAATCGAAGAGGAGGCAGAGAGCTTAACCCCTGTAAAAAGGAACCTATTATGTTTCTGGGTATGCTCGTTGGCTTTGTGTATTGGAACATCACAGTCTGTGCAAAGAATTGCTCTATCTTGTTGACAAAACAAGAAAGCCCTTTTCTCCTATACAATAATTTCACAAACCCATATGATTAAAATCAAGAAAACCGAAAGATAAACGGCAAAAAGAGGCAAAAAAGCAAATACCTGGCAGACATCACAAAGAGGGGTAGTTTTAGAGGAAGGATGAAGAAGGGAAAAACGTTGGTGCTTTGAAGCGAGTTTGTTGGCATGGTGGACACGGTGGTCACAGGCGTCACAGAGGGCTGCCTCGTCGGTGGTGCAGAACACAGACGCCTCGTCTTTGCTACATACGTCGCACTGGATCTTCATCTAGTACTGATACTACTCGTTTTAGTTATTTAATAATGGTAATAACTATTCCTGGATAGCCTTCTAAAGATGGAAAGATGGCTATTCAGACAAAACAGAGAAAGTAAATAAATTATACTCTGAGAAAGAGAGAGAGAGAGAGGCGCAGAAACCTTGGAAAACGAGAGAAGAGAAGAAAATACTAAATAGGGAGGATTGGATCAGTAGTACTAGGACACACGCACACAGGACTGTCTATAGTCTACGCAGATTCATTGCTCTTTTTTTATGTTTTTTTTCTTTGACTCTGTAGAAAATGGAGAAGGACATCACCTCGCCTGGCTATTTGGATTTGATTGTGAAGGGGTTGAACCTATTATACAGTAAATATATCAAGATTCATTTTTTTCCGAGGGAATCAATAATCAATTTGACATTATATATTAGTGTCAAAAAAAAATATTTGACATTATATATTATATAATATAAATAGTATTAAATTCAATATCAAATTAAGAATTAATTACCAATTTTATCATAGTAATGCGAAGGCGGCCTGCTAGCTGTTGTATGATTAATCTAAGACTAAATTATACTCATCGTTATTTTATTATTTTTTTATTCATTATATAAAAAAAGAAAGATAGTTACATTTTGAATTTGATATCTAAATATGAGTAATATATATTTATGTATATCAACTAAAATCATCTTATCAATTTTTATTATTAATTTATGATATTATTATTTCTAATGGTACAAAATTTTCAAATAAAAGTCTCGTATCATTTTATCTATATAATTCATAGAAAATTGACGTGGCACTATTGGAAAAGGTTACGTAGAGTCACAAATAATGTCCCATCAATTTTCCAATAGAGTATTTTAAAAAATCACATATCTTAATGAGCACAATGTATTTTTAAGAGACCATAAGTATAGTTTATATAGATAATTAAGAATAGTTATTTTTTCTATCAGTAAATAGTAATATATTAAAATAAAAATCCCAAAATAACAACCAAAGCTTATTCATGACGAGTAGGACCATGAAAAGATACAAATACATTGAATAGCTGGAAAGAAGTATAACAATCAATGACATAGAGCAAATTAAAACTAACGGGATCATTATTATTATAGATTTCAAGCCAGGTGGACGAGTGAAATAACTTATAGAGATCCAATCAATCAAAGCCCACTATAGAAACTTGATCGTTGAACAAGACTTGTCTAGAATGAAAGTTGACTATGGGTTATGAGAAAGCCATAGAAAAGAACTCATTAGAGGCTCTAAAAAGAAGAGGTTAAAAACCAGCAACATCTTAACACAAGGACGGTCTTACCAAACCTTTAACAGAAATCTTCCCATAAAAAACTAAGTATAAAGCATTGAAGAGAAGACTGAAGAAAAGAGAGATAAAGATTGAAATACTTCTTTCATCTTATAAAGTGCTCATTGAAGAGAAACTTAAAAGCCAAGATAAGAGCAAGATCTTCTTCACAAAATCATCATACAAAGCAACAAAACCAATTGAGAAAACCTTTTCCTCAAAAAATCCCACACTATGAAAAAAAAAAACAAGCTATATATGATTCAAAGTTCGATCTAGGGAACAATACTAGGAAAAAAAAAGATTTAAGGTTACTTCCAGTGAGACCGCGATGATAGCTTTAAATTTAGAATAAAAAACTAAAGAAAAAATTCTGTAGACATTTAACATATAGACATTTTGGCATAAAGAAAACTTCACTGGGAATTAAAGCGACTTTTTCCAATAAAAATAACTACTTTAAGCATAGTTATTAATGATACATTAGATTTATACTATTAAAATCGAATTCATTATAGAATCTCTTTTTTATATAAAAATTGAATATTTATATGATATAATGATATTCAATTTTAAAAAATTATGAGGTTTTATATTCAGAATAACATATCAGATATTTTTTTTAGATAGGTTTATATGTAAAATAGTGAATAATCTTTTAATTTATTAGTTTTTAACCTTTTAGGATTTGGACCACCATCACCAGTCTAGCTAGTTACTTAGTTGCAAATCCTGAACTCTTCCAAAACTGCCGCATATTTGGATAGTTGCTGAAGCAGGGGAAGTAGAAAATTGCTATTTGCAGTACGCAGAATAAAAGAATAATTTATTTCTGATATTTAAAAATAAAAATAGAATGGTATAACATACTATAGATTTGATTCTTTATATGGCAATTTTTATGCCAGTCATTTGAATATTTCTTTATATGTAGCAAATACATATTTTTGATGTATATCCGCAAAATAAATATTTTAATCATTATTATTTGAGTAAAATTATTATATTTTATATTACTATTATTTTTCTAAATTTATTATTCGTTCCAAATTATAATTAAAATTTTCAAAGAGTAATTAATTTATTAGTTTTCTATATTTTTTATTTTTTTTATCAAATTAAGATAGTCAGTGATGGTGATTAATAAATTTATTAGTCCAATTAGTAAAGTGAGTATAATGGATTTCATATTTTTAAATAATAAAAATTTTAAATTTAATAATAATAATAATAATAATAATAATAAACCCAAATATAAGTTTCATCAGTTTATCAATTTAAAAAGAAAATAGAGAACAAAAAAAAGTTTTAGAACAAGTAAAAACAATTAAATACCTAGATGGAAAATTCTATAACGCTCGAACAAATAAAGGTCTATAGAAAATATTACTCGGTGTCTTGAAGTTCTGTCGTTTGACGATGAATTTCTTATCCAAGCCAAGAACGACATCAGTGTTACCCATACGCAGGGCCGAAGCTACGTTGAAGAGTTCTCTTTTTAAAAATTTATATATATATATAATATTTTTTAAAATTTTTTAAATTTTTTATTAATTTTTTTAAAAAAATTTAAATTGCCCCCTATTTTTTTAAAATTTTTACAAGAAGTAAAAAAAAATATAATAAATTATTTATTCTATATGTAATAATTCTCTTTTAAAAAATTGACAAAATATTAATAATATACAAATGTAAAAAATAAATAAATAAATAAATAAAATTTTCAACTAAATTAATTTGAACACATTTAATGAATTAAAGAACTCATTTATTTTAATTATTTTTTAAAAAATTATATTTATTATTTAATTTTTTTCTCTCTATTTTATTTTTATTATAAAAAATTTTATAAATTTAAAATTCTGTACATATATATTAATATTTTTTTATCAATTAATTTTTTAATAATAAAAATATATTATTAATAAATTAATAAATTTATAAAATACTATTAAAATAAAATGAGAGATAAATAATTATGGGAAAGCTAAAATTTGCAAAAAAAAATTCGCCCCCCTTTATTCCAAAGCTTGGCTTCGCCTCTGCAATGGAGGATACCGGGCATTGGCCAAGCCACCTTAAAGAGAAGGGGGGCAGTTGCCCCCTTCTCTTTTTAAATATATATATATATATAATATTTTTAAAAAAAATTTAAATTATTTATTAATTTCATTTAAAATTTTAAATTGCCCCCTCTTTTTTTTTAATTTTTATAAAAAGTTAAAAAAATTATAATAAATTATTTATTCTATAACCAATAGTTTTCTTTTAAAAAATTGACAAAATATTGATAATATACAAATGTAAAAAAAAATAATAAAAAAAGGGATAAAATTTTCAACTAAATTAAATTGAACTCATTTAATGAATTAAATAATTCATTTATTTTAATTATTTTTTAAAAAATTATATTTATTATTTAATTTTTTTTTCTCTTTATTTTATTTTTATTGTGAATAATTTTATAAATTTAAAATTCTTTACACATATATATATTAATATTTTTTTATTAATTAATTTTTAATAATAAAAATATATTATTAATAAATTTATAAATTTATAAAATATTATTAAAATAAAAAAAAGATAAATAATTACAGAGAAAATCAAAATTTATAAAAAAAATTTTACCCCATTTATTTCAAAGTCTAATTTCACCCCATACGGCAATACCTACCAACTTGAAGCTCCATACCATTGAAGATCGCTATTGCGACACTCAAGGCTGCTATTGCTCCCGCAATCATGGTCGTGATTAGGCTTCCAAAGATTGCCCTCATCAAGAACCAGTCACCCAGCGACTTTCGATCTCAGCTGCAACATTCGAATAAAGTTACTCGACACAATCATACCACAAATGGCCCTTCGAATACGCCATCCTGCACCTCTGACTCTTCGATCTAGGTCATTGCTTATCGTTCGGTCATCGTTCACTTCTTCGATGACTCCAAGAACAGCGAACAAAAAATTAAACCATTAGCGTCGTTTCTGACAGGTTGTATCATTTTCTATGTTATTATTATTGAATTTCTATGGGTAGACTATATATTTGATGGCTTAATTTAGTGGTTATAGCGTGCTGGGATTATTTACTTTCTTTAATTTTCATGACTTTAAGATGTTTTTAAGTTATTTATTCATTTTTTGTTTTATTTGAGTGGATTGAATATAATTCAAATCAAATTTGGGTTTGTTGATTACGTTTGTGGGTTTTCTCTATGTGATTATTATATTTAATTTTTAAATTATTTGAATAAGTAGTGTGAAGCTACTTAAATTAGAGAGAATTATATTCTATCTGTTCCAAAATGGATATTATTTTTTTTATATAAATTTTAAGAAAATATAATTAATTTATTGGTAATTTATATTTTTTTTCTGTTTTATTCATCTAATAGATTAAATTTGTCTTAAAAATAGTATAAATTATTATTAATTTTTTATTTAAAATGTGAATTTATTAAAAAATAATATAAAAAATTTAAATATATACTATAAATAAAAATAAATAAATATTTTAAAATAAAATAAAAAATTATTTTTTATGGGGAGGAGAAAATACTTTAATAAGCAAGTAAGGGTGGGTGTTTAATTAATTGCTTTCGAATTGATTTTTTTATTTATTTTAAGTTTTCAGTTTAAATAATTTTTATCATTGTAAAAGATTATTTTTAAAATTTTAATATTTCTATTATAAAAAAATAATACAAATGAGCCTTCGCTTCTAATTTCGTGAACCTATACCACCTCTATTATTGTGACATGTGAACACTTTACCTATTGAGTCCTTAATTAAATAAAAATAAAGAGTGGAGAATAATTAAACCATTAGCGTCGTTCTTCCATTTTATATTTCTATGACAGGATTACACTTGTACCGTTTTCTATGTATTCTTAGTGTTGAATTTTTATGGGTAAATATTAGATATTTTAATGACTACTTAGTTTTATTCTATAGCAAGTGTAAGGTATTTAATTGCTTTAGTTATTAATTTTTATTATTTAATTTTTTTTTAAAAAATAATATTTTATTATAAAAAATATAAAATGATCGCCTCACATCTAATTTTATGGACCTCTATTAGTGTGAGGTGTAGACACTTAACCTACATTGTACTTAATTATTATTTAATAAAGAAAAAAGAATGATTAGACAGTTAGACTAATTTAATTTACAAATTTATTTTAAATTTATAACTTTCTTAATAGGAAATATAGAATCACTAGTGTTTTAGTAACCAGGCTAATTATATATAATATAAAATAATCATGGATTTGGTTGATGAATAATACAAATATTGACAGGTAAAAAACTGTGAAAAATGATAAATAAATATGCATGGTTAAATCCCATTAATTATTGAGAATAGCAATTAGCGATGATGAGTCAACCTTTCTCTATCTTTGGAAATACCTAAGATCAGACGCCTCTCTTTACTAGTCCCCAAAGTGGGGCCATGAGTGCTCCTCTCTGCTTGTAACTGGGGATCGTGAAATGCCTTTAAAGAGGTAAAATAATTTAATTGTTAGTATATATATATATATATAGATTAAAGCAAATTAATTGAAATAATAATTTACTATATATATACAATATAAAAAAATAATATTAATGATAACAAGTAGGTGTTTAAGAAAATTAGAAGAATCTGGACTCTGGAGTAGCCAATTAGAAAACAAAAAGCAACAACTGTGGTGGTACCAGCTGCCTCGTATTGGAGATTTTATGCCAGCAAATGGGCTTTCAGTTGGGTTACCCATCTCTCTCTCTCTCTCTCTCCTTTTGATAATTTAATTAATTATATTACTTTATAAAAATAACACCATCCATCAATTTTAATAATTTTTTTTATTTTTATCAAAAATATTTTAATTTTTTATAATAAACTCATAATAAATAATATAAATTCATAAATTTATAATTAACTCATAATAAATTATATAAATATAATATTTTGATAAACTAATTATAAATTTTTGTAAATTTCAATATATTTTTAAAAATATAATAAATTTAAAATTTTTTATATTTTATGGCATTTTTATAAATTTTTTTATTAATTATGCTTCATGGCTTTAGCTTATTGCTATTTTAGCACATATGACGATTTTTTTTTTGCCATTAACGTACGACGATAATTGCACTATGAATCATCATCTCTAACTCCACATAATAGGTGTTATACATACATACATACATACATACATACATACATGTATATGTATGGTCTCACCTATAAACATATAATAATAAAAGTGTAAAATCATATACCCATCTAGAAATGAACATATTTTTGAATGTGTTAAATAGACATAATTAGAGGTATAATTTCAATATTATTTTATTCTCATTGAAAAATTATAAATACTATAATTAGCCTCGTATTGCTTTCACATATAAAGAAAAAAAAAAGAAAAGAAATATATTAAAATAATTAGAATGATATTATATATTAGAATGATCAAATAATTATTTTATAAAAAGAGATATTATATATTCATTTTAACCTTCACATATGAAGAAAAAAAAAGAAAAGAAATATTAGAATAAAGTATATCGGTAAAATGTTTGTATAGAACATATAATATTTGATAATATATATTTTATTGAAATGAATAAAAAAATTATTTCAAATAAAAAGAATGATCAAATAATTATTTCATACAATTAAACTATAGTTTCTTTACTTGAAAATTGAAATTATTTTAACAAAAAAAAAACAAATTCATAATATTAACAGTGCATTTTTAAAACTATAGAATATATAAAATAGATTAAAAAAAAAAAAAGGGATTGCGGTGGCTAACAAAGTGGTGGGCTCTACGCCTCTTAGAAGAAGAAGACAAACGACGTTTTTTCTGTCCAAAAAATATGATTAATGAAACGAATCATATAATTCTCTATCAGAATCTTTAAAAAAACTTAGTAAAAATTTAAAATTAATCATATAAATAACTTTAATTTTTGCAATTTTATGGGCTAAAAAGTGTTGTCGGCAGATCTAAATGTGTTTCGATTCCTATACCTTTCACTTGACTCCAATTATGATTTTAAATTATTATTGTTTTATTAGATTCGTGCGTTTTGAGATAAAAATTTATGAAATAATTTACTGTATTTAATAATTATCCATTTTCTTTCTTTCCCTTTTTTTTCATACAGTTTGGTGAGATATTATTTTCAAATCTCCAATCATTTGTTTTTGTTTATTTCTAAATCCTTATTTTATGCTCTCTACAGTTAAATTAATAGATTCATCTTTCTTTTTTATTAATCTTAAATTATAAATATATATTTACTATTTTAATAAATTAATTGATATGATAAATTTCAATTATATCTATATTTAATATTATTTATTAAATATATTTTATATTAAATTAAGATTATAATAAGAAATATATATATAAATTTATATTTTTAATAAAAAATAATATTTTTAAAATTTTTATAAAAAATATCAATTGAAGAGGAAATGAGCATTTATATATTTTTTTTATTTAATGATCTCATAAATTCTGAATTTTTGTAGTCAGAAAAACTCCCACTTAAATCTCATATTCGAGTTTAGGCATTTTCTCTTCCTATATATAATTTTATAAAAAAAATTCTGATTTTTTAAAAATTCAATTCATCAAAATTTGATAAAGTTAATGCATAATAAAAAAATTAATTATATTTAAATATATTTTTTTCATGTTAATGTAAACATTTATTTTAAAATCAAATATCAACATCAATTACTCATGATAGCTAGAAAGGAAATTCTCTCATAAAATCTTGTGATCTTTTGTCAAAATATATATGAGTATATTTATAATTTTATATTAGGATTTAGAATCTTATAAAATGTTAACATTCAATTCAAAATATATAAATTAATGTTTGGAGATTATAAATTTATTAATTAATAATAATAATAATAAGAATAATGTGGTAATTAATTAGGCATGTTTTATAGGATATGGTCCAAGATTTAATAATATCATAATCAGATACGCAACTCTACTCTACTGCGCCAAAATATATGGGAAGATAAGATATTTTGAGTGCATCTATTTGTTGTGTCGCACATGCATCTCCATATATAATAATATAGGTGTGTGCTTATTGGAAAATATTAAATTATTTTTTTTTGGTATTATAATTCAAAGGCTTTTACTATAAAAAAAAATAATAATTCAAAGGCTTTGTAGTGTAAATTAACTAATCTTTTATTATTAATTATTATATTATTATTTGTTACTCAAAATTACAGAGCCATGAACAATCATTATTATTTTTGCTTTGCTATTTTTAATCTTATATATTCTTGTTACCTGTATTTCACATATATTCATAAAAAGAATAATTTTGTTACATGTAGTAATTATTTTTTTATAATTTATAAGATTGTTTAATATTTTTTAATTCTTATATAAGTAATTAAAAAAATATAAGCAAAGCAGGGTAATGGGAAGACCAAATAATATATTATATATCTTCTCAAAGATTTAATGAAATTATTTAAATGTTAATGGAGGAAATAGCTGAGAAATTAAATATAAAATAATACCAAAATCCCAAAACTAGAAACCTGTAAAGTTGAAAACATTAATAATTTAATTAATTTTTTTTAGATGAATTTAATTAAAAGTTAATATATATGAATAATATGAAGAGCTTGGGGGCCAGCACCGGCATTACTGTAGACCCATGTTGTTCATCGATCTGCTGGTCTTAAGTTTTGATATACTAAATGAAAATAACAAATATTTTCCCATTTGTACAATTATAAACAAGAATATTCTAGGAATTATAGGCATGGGAAGGAGGAGAATTGGAAAAGAGTGGATAATATAAATTATTCTCTCCGTTTTATTTTAAGTACAAATCAAGAAAATGATTAACTATTATAAATTTTATAAAAAATTTATTATAATTTATCTAAATACCCTTTCTCAGTTCTCACACTGCTTATTATCTTTCAATAATTAATAGGAACAATATTAAAAATTTTTAATTAATACTCTTTTAAATTCTTAAAAATAATATTTGAAGTAAAACAAAAAAAATTTCTTATATAACACTGAAGTGAAATGGAGAGAGTATTAAATAACAATATAATTAGTTATGAAATTGGGTGAGAAAATTCTGGAAGTAAATGAATGCAACATGTCAATGGCTCTCTCTTGTTCACTGTCTCCTTGCTTCCTTAATGGTTGTCTCATGTCTATTAGATATATAACATTTGCCTGCTGGGGATGGGATCTTGTAATTTTTTTTTTAAAAAAAAAGGTTCAAACCGCCGGAAATATATTTTTTTTTGTTCGAATCCGCGACCTTCTCCTAGTGGATTGGGTCGCTAGCCCGCTGGACTAACCCCAGCGGGTTATGGGATCTTGTAATTATATATATATATATATATATAAGTACAACACGTTGGGGTTAGCTCAACAGGCTACCTGATGTTATTTTCACGGGAGGTCAGGGGTTCGAACCTCAAAAAATATATTTATGAGGTTCGAGCTTTTTTTAAATATATATATATATATATATATATATAAAAGTACAAAAGAAGACAACAATCTTAATAAATTAGATGGAAACTATTATTGAAACAAAAAGACTTTAATTAAATCACTATGAAAATATATATGCAAATCATCTAAAATCTGAAAGAGGACATGAACACTTAAGTTGAAACGCAAAGTATGCGTAACTAAATCAATTAACAGCGCAGTTTGATTCACTATAAATATGGGATTTGATTACTTGCCAATCCAGTTTCATTCATTTCTAATTATAATTTTATAATATGCATTGAATAAATTATAAATTAAAATTGATTTAATTTATTAAAAGTATATGTGAACTAAAATTTTATGTTTCAGTTGAAAACAAATAGAAGTTAATAATGATAGTATATAGTTATTTATTTGAAATGAATATTTATGCACATGAATCATAGTTTTTTCGAGCATGAAGTCAAAGTTTTATATTTTGTTTGGATTTTAGATATGGTGATTGAAGAAAGATACTCTTAAAAGTCGTAATCAAAGAATACCAAATCCCTACGTTAATTAATTTGGTGTGCTTTTATTATTATTTATAGAATTGAGATTTTCATTATCTACTATTTCTATTACAACACTGTAACATCAGCTTAAAATCTTATTTATTTGTCGTAAAAACTGGGAGCTATAAAAATGAAGAAGATGAAGAAGTGTGTGACCTCACAAGAGTATGAATGGACACGCATTGTCAATTACCGTATAATAAGATTATAACTAAAAAGATAATTCAATTAAAATTATTAAAATTATTTTATATTGTAAAATCTAATTTTTTATAAATTCAATACGCCTTATTTTATCTGAATTACAATATATTTTTACTGGAATTATAATTTAATTACTACCTGATTTATTACGATCTTATAAAATTTGATCATGAGTTGTGCAATTAGAAAGTATGAGGGCTGTTTGCAGGATGTTTGTGCCAGTTAATGGACTATCAATATATTCCAAAAATTGAACTCTAATTTTAGTTCGATTATTGAGAATTGCTTTAAATTAGAGCTTGTTACGGATGAAATATGAATTTAAAAAATATGAAATTTTTTAAAAATCCAAGTCAATCAGTTGTATTTTTTTTTATTAATTGAAACTCGCAGTTCCATCTATAGTTAAGTCTACTAAAAATTAAAGAATTAATAAATTTGTAAAGAGATATACGAATTAAGTGGCTTATCAAGAATAACTGCTTATGTGTTTCTAAATTTTCTATTTTATAGTAATATTCATTAATAATACGATGTTACTTTCAGAAAAAAAAATTTAAAAGAAAATTCGAATTATAGGCTAGAATAAAAACCCAGCTCGAAAGAATAAAAGGTTCCAGTACAGCCCAGTTCAAGTCATTGGATCCAATAACTTTCTTTGTTAGGCTGCTGGGAGTCACTACTGTAAAAGTGCCCGTTTCAAGCACTAGTTAATTAATTAATATTTCTTTTCATTTAAATTATCATTTTTATAAAAAAAATAATTCTATTTATATTATTGTTTTATAAAATTAATAAAAATTAATTATTTTTAAATATACTCTTATTATTAATGAGTTAATTAATGAAGTAAGAATAGAATATTTTTAATATCAATAAGGATATTTTAATTCATTTAAAATAATTTTATATAATATTGAAATTTAATAATTTTTGTAATAAGTTTATATAAGTTAAAGGAAAGCAACTTCTTACCCCATGATAATTTATGAAATTTAATGACAAAGATTAGGACTAGCAACTCTTAATTCAAGATGCTATTTTATTAAATTTTTTTACATGCTTATTCAGTGAGCACTGAGCAATGTGCAGGTTATTTAAGGAGTTTCACATGGAGAAGGCGGTTTTATATTTTATATTTTATTTTTGATCTTCCCTTTCTTAAGCCCTAAGTCCATAGAGATGGGTATATATAAAAGATAAATAACTGAAGCTATAAATGACCCATGTGGGATCACATAAATTATGGAAGAGCACTTGACACTCGACTAACTCCAAGATATTTTTCAGATAATTATCACATATTTTATTATGTCTTTGGATCTATCTAAAGATAACCTTTCTATTTCTATCGACTTCTAAAATTAATAGAAGAAAATTAAATAATTAAAGATTATAAATCTAACTTTTTTTTAATAGTTAATGTATTTTAGAGAATAAAAATCAATCTTGAGTCGATTATATAAAAAATATGTATATTTATCGGTAAGATATGGTTGGATTTGTAATTACAAATCTGATTTAGAACTATTACAAGTTGAAATTTGTGTTTAATTTAAGGAATTGCAAGCCCAAATCTCTTACAATCTACCAATGATTTCTGACCTCCACCTTGACAAAAGAAGAAGGTATTAGGACACTTTGTATAAATAATTATCCACTAGATTCACATTAACCGAACTAGGTGTTAGACCTATTAATGGAATCGGAATTGGCCCGAATACGTAGCTGCCACCTAATAATTGTCTTTGAAACGACGACGTATGAGCCCTGGGAACAGCTGCTTTGACAACATATTGTGTTGGTATCATTCCTGTAAATTTGTTGTGCTCTATTATAAAGCAGACAACGTTGGCATGGAATCTAGAAAAGCCAGCAATAAGCTCGAAGATTATTATTGCTTAAATCAAGGGCTATTAGTTTTCTTGTGAAACCCATTGTCCCTGGAACTTGTAAGAATATGAAGCTGTTGTGAGATAGTGTAAGTTGTTGAAGGCTATGATAGTTAAAAAAGAACTGATAGTAATGACCCTGATAGTTGGTTGTGGCTAAGATCTAAAACCTGTAAATATTCCAAATCTCCCAAATTATCAGGCAAATTTCATTGTTAAATTGTTGTTTCGCATGGAGAGCTCGGCAATAGAGATTGACAATGTTGATGGAAGTTGCCCATTGAAATGATTATCACTAGCATGTATGAATCTTTTAGTAAATGAAGATCAGGAAACCCACCAGAAAATTTATTTTCTCGGATTTTGAGTCTTTTTAAACTTACGAGAAAACTAAAACTTGATGGTAAAAGTCCATGAAAATGATTGTTATGAGATAGAGCTCTTCCAGACGGGAAAGAAAGCCAAGGGAAATTGGTATTTTACCAGAGAGAGAATTATGGGAGAGACAGAGACGACGAAGGCGACTGAGACTAGTGAAGGAGAGAGGGATTGAGCCATTGAAGGAGTCATCTGAGAGGTCAAGAATTTTCTAAAAAGGAAGGTTCCATTCCAGATAGTATAAAAAGAAAGTGAACCAGACAACTTGGTCACACCTGAAGCCTCAGGTGAATTTGTCACTGAAAATGTTGTCGTGTGGGTCCAATGAGAAGTCCCATGAACTAAGACAAGCTGCAGGAGCTATAGAGTTGGGGGCCACTCCATTCTTTAGATCCTTGAGCACTTGTATGGCTTGAATCTACTGCTCCAAGCAACAATTCAAAGAATATAACCATACAAAGATTGACAATGGCACTGTGTTTTGGCTTATCTACAGGAGTGAGAAATGGTGGAAATGGACCTTTTGAAGCAGCTGCTGTCTCCTGTCTGAGTGAAAATACTTGGATTGTGCCGCACAATTTGGGATTTATAGTGGAATCCACGCTAGAGTTGTGCTCTACTCAGTAACCCACTTTGGAGTCTAACAAGTTTGTACCCCTAGAAGCAAAATAAGTTGGCTGTTGAGATTTAAGATGGCTGCTTTGTGTGTTTAACGTATTGCTGCATAGACAAAAGTGAAAAACCTCAATTCCAGTGTTCCAATTGCTGTAATCTTGTAATCTTGTTTACTTAAGAAATTAAATTAAAACTTTAAAGTTATAGAAAAAGGATTACAAAAATATAGAAACTGAATAATTTTTTATATTGAACCCGTTAATATTTTCTTTCGTACTCAATAGAAGAAATATGAAGACCTAAATGAATTAATGAACTTTCGTTGATTGGTAATGAATTCCCTTCTTTGTTATTCTCATACTTAGTTCGTTCAAATTTTTATTTGTTTATTAAATATTATTATAAATTTCATTGTCATAACCATAAGTTCGTATCCAATAATCCAAGAAAATACATTACGAAATGTTCTCAAAATCCATCTCAACAGCCTGACAACTAGTTGTCCCAAAAATATTAGCAAATCCTCTATGCATCGCTACAGCAATCCGCCAAACAGAAAAAACAACTGGAAAGTTATAACTCGTGCAATTACCTTGTAGGAATGATGCAATTGTTGCCATTAACCCTATTTGCAAAATGTTGACAAGAACTCTCCTACCATATGGAAATTTTTTTTCTCATATGCGAGAAACATGCAGTCCTTTATCAACAGTATTAGTCATATACACAACAAGGTGAACATAGCTTACAGAAAAAAGACACAGAAAGTGCAGGAAAAAAAATAAGCACCTTCTGATGATATCTCAATTCATTGCTTTTCAGCGGTACATCAAATTTGGTGCTCCTCAGTTTGGTTCTTCTGGGCTGCACTATCCAGGTACTGCTTCACACACTTTTTGTTTGACTCAAATATGAATGGCATGCCTCTTATCTGCAAATTCACCAATGCCACAGAGAGTTAATAAACTTTTGAGGAAATATTATTATTATCATACATGCACTTAAAATATACAAAAACTGATTCTACTAGGCGGCTTCTAAAATAGAAAATACTAAACACCTTTTTTTCGGACATTATCATAAACATGACAGCATTGCAATATCGAACCTAGAAACCTATAATAGTCTGATGATGGAAATTATATAGTTGTAAACAAACGATTTTTGAGCAGTTGACAAATTAAAGATGCTATAATACAAGTTCTATTCAAATGAACCCACTGAAGAACTTCAGTTGGCAATCTGGTGTGCAACACAATATGAAATGGCAGTTTGGAAGAGTATGGAAGAAAAAGAACCGCACAGATGAACATTCCAAGTATACTTTAGAAACAATTTCCAAGTACTACCTCCTCCCCAATTGAAATATCACACAAGAAATAAACTAAAGCATGGTTAATGGTATAACGTGAATTAATTACCCTTTCTGAAGATGTAGTAGTGCCTGAAGGAAAATCTTTGTCATGTATGACTAATATCCTTAGCTTTAGGGAAAGGAAAAGGATGGACACGGCTAATTGTGCTCTCAACAAAATAAACAGAAGTAACCACAATAAAGAGCTATTCTTGACAGTGGAAAACCAGTTGCACAATTCTAACAAATTATACTGACTAAAGATTATACAAGGGTATAAGATTGACATCTAATGTAACATGCATGAATGATGCTAATGCTTAAGAAAGATATATAGGAAGAAACCTCGATCAGACAACTGGAAGTAAGGTTTAGACTCTGTCCAGGGGCTATTTCCTTGTCATTCACTGATATAAAAAATTTGCCAAGATTTTTCAGATGGAAAGATCCACCTTTGTCCAAATATATAGTTGCCTGCACAAATAAAACAATAAAGAAAATGTTAGAATGTTAAAGTTAAATCCATTAATACACACGGTAAGTGTTAGACATTTTCGAAGTCAAACATAGAGAGAGACAGATCCCCTTGTACTGTAGCAAAGCCAACTGGGGCAAAGCTATGAGTTTGATATCCGAATCATTCGCTGCACTTAAAAGAGTTGGTAAAGGTTAATACATGTGGAATCAATCTCAGCCTCTACTAAATGCTAACAAACATAGAACATATTTCTAAGATAGAGTTTATTCATAATTAGATACTGAATGGAGCATGAAGCAGACACGGAATAATCCTTCAAGTGTTAAAATCCATGTCCATTTCCAGTGCAAAAAAGAAAAAAAAATTAAAGCTCTTTACAAACCTTAGGGTACTACCTATAACTTGAGAACTGAGACCCAAAATGACATACTCCCAAGGGTGGTCTTGTTGGCATACTGGAACCTTATTGCTATATCCCAAGGATGATCTTACTGCCAAATAAAACAATTGGTGTTACTGCTAGAAGCAACAAGTATTCTTCCAGCAATAGAGGGGCTCTGTGTCAACATGAGCACTTTAACTGAGTGCTGAGTCTGTGCAGCTAACTTGCAGGATCAACATCAGTACCAATTTAGGACACACTGCAATTAGGAAGTTCCTTTTCCAGAACAAGAATTTTCAAACTTCCTTTGAAATCTAGTCTATTTTTGTTGGAATATGAATGAAGAAAAAGAAAAGTGGGACAAAAATTAGAATTCCACATCGGAAATTGAAAGAAGAAAGAATGGCCATATAAGTTAATGAGGAGCCAAGTCCAAACGCCTTAAGGCATTTTGGACAAAAGGGCCACTCTCTTCAGCAGGGCCATGACAAGTTTTCAGCCCATAATGCACTTCAAATCCAACACTCTAAAAATAAGTCAATCTTGGACCTGGCCCACATACATGCATCCGTCGCAAATTTCAACAATTCTTTTTGCATCAAATATGCGAAATTTATCTACTGTTATAATACAACAACAAATCAAAGTAAAGAAGCTCATCTCAATTATCAAAGGAAAAAAGAAAGAACAAATTAATAAGTAAATAAAATGGGGAAAAAACAAGAGAAAGATGAAAATATGACTAACGAAACCTGAAGAATCCAGGAGAAAGAAGAAAAAAGAAAGAAAGAGAGAAAACAAGGCACAATGTCATAGTGAACTGACACTGTCAAAGCAAATCTCACCTGCCGACGAGATACTTTATTTGCATGCCCTTCCCTCCCCAAGTCAATGTCAACAATAACATCTTCTGTTGCTCTCCCAAGCAAAACCTGTGCAGTCACATAGTCAGATTTGCAACTTCGGAAATTAAGCTCTGAAAGCAAGGAAGAAGAGGAGTGTGGGGGGAAGTGGTCACAATCAGATTGCATAAGCTTCACCTATGACTAACAGAAGATAGATGGTTACTCCCGACTACTGCACCATGAACATTTGCTCTATGGAAACTAATATCACAAATAGCCCAATCATTTAACATTAGGTAGGCCGCCAAATAGATAATGCAGATGGACAATTAATTCAAAAAAGACTTACACACTACCTATGGCTTTGCAGATGGGGAGAACTATTTGAAAGGATACCGTGTTGAGAATCTTGAGATGAAGTAAATAATCAAGATTTTTATAGTCAACACCAAAAGGTTAAGCTATTGAGTTTGTTGCTTTCAGATACCTCGGGTTTCTTAATAAAATGCTTTGAACGGCGGCCATATAAAACAGCAAATGCTCCCTGAGATATAATGGCTCTTTGCATATATGCATAAGCACCCTGCTCCAGCCTCATGATTACCTTCTTCATGTCCTCATGCTGATATCTTGAGACTGCAAGTAATGAACTAAGATTTACATGTGGATGCAACATAGTAAACTGCTTATGTGCACTGAGCACACAAACACATAAACACAGCTGGTGATGAAATGAATACCATGCAGACTCTTCTTTACCTTCCTCACTGGAATATAAATCCTGGTCTTCCGGATCTAAGTCCATATCAAGTATCTGACAATGTAGAAAGTGAGAAAATTTTATCAAGAAGAAAGGACTTTTTTTTTAAAGAATTAATATCAAAAGAAACATATATATATATATATATATATATATGAAGAAAAAAACAGAAAAGCTTATCTACTGGAAATTAGTATAAAGCTTACCATTGCTTCAATATCTGAAAAATAGGGTACATCATCATCACTTTCTATAAGCGGCTCTTCTGGATCTGATAATGGTTGGTTTACTACTGGTTCAGAGGAAGTTATATCTACAGACACCAATTTAGCATGTGATGCCTGAGGATTTTGAATTCTTGCTGTGGCACATAAATCCTGTTTAATATCACTAGCATTTGTCTGGGGATAAGACCTACAGCCATCAGGAGCAACAGCAGGCTTCTCTATTGAGGAATCAGCTTCATTATGATTAAAATGCTTCACTTGCATAACTTCTGGAGTTTCTTCTTTTGGCTTAGCAGGAACAAGAGTTTCTTTGGTGACACTTGCTGAATTAATTTGAGATGAACCATCATAAACAACACCTGTAATCCTATGACTGATGCCACTACTAGGCAAGTCGAATTTAACCCCAAGATTACCAACTGGATGAAGAGAGCCAATTTCTGGTATTAACTGTGAACTTATCACTTGAGAAGATGCATTAGATTGTCCAGCATTTTCTAGATCTCTCTGCATCAGTGCTGTACCTCCTTCACAAGCTTTTGGATTGTTTAATTCCTTTACAGTCAAAGAATTTGGTTTAGAAGCATCATGAAAATTCCTCCGTGCTAAAGATGAAAAAGATTTTGGTCGCAAGTGATTTGTAAAGACAACATCTTCATTGCATGGAACCTCTGGATCCTCAGTGTTTAGTGTGCAGACAATAACTCCAGTACTCAGTTCAGGTAATTGAGGGTTTGAAGTTGATGCAAATGTAAGGAACTGAACCTTTGAATCTCCAACTACATCACCACTGTGGTGAGACCCGCTATCTTCATCCAACTCTCCACAACTTGTGATAGAATTATTTGTAAGATCATCTAGATTTACAGATGATTCCAGTTCAGTTATATTCAGCATGTGATCTTGATTGGCATTATTTGGTGAACTCAGCAAAAGAGAATTTAGACCATCATGGTAAGACTTATCAATCGCATCTTTCCCATCAACATTTGTGAATAGAAGTTCTTCCTCATTTATCAAATTCAAAAGAGAATTGGAAAGCTCAGCAAGATAACCTTCTGCACTGGCAGTTACATTTTTCATCTCCTCACTTGGTATTTCTAGTTTTAAGTTGGAGTCTTTATGGATGTCATATTCTGAAAGGCATTTATTCTTAGTATCATCAACACCACCAAGCGAAAATGTGTCTCCTGTGTGCATATTAACTGGAATACTTGGTGGGGAAACAGCCTCAACTCTGGTCCATATTGGCGTTTCAGGAAGTGCGTACTCCAAATTATTAAATGACACGGCACACTCTGGAATCGGAGAACTAAAGACATGGCCTTCATCAAGCTTAGAGCACCCATGTACCTGGTCACCATTTGCTGCAAATTCTTTTGGTCCAATGAATTCCTCAATCACAGATCCATTTCTAGTGTGCGATACATTTTCTCCTTGTGTATGTGGAATATCTTTATGTACATTGTGTTGCTCCATTGGATAATCTTCCTGGACTGTGTTGTGGAATTGTGGATGTGCAGTAGTATCATTCCCAATTTGTGGAAAGGGATGATGCATGATATCCAAATTAGATTCCCGAAGTTCAAAATGATGTGAAACTGGATCTCCAAGTATACAATTCCCAGTGAAAGGCTCTTCTTCATTTCCCATGTAATTGCTATCAGTGGATGGAATGAGAAAACATAAATCCATGGGGTTAAATGGCTCATTGCGAATTCTTTTACGCAAAGAGTAGTAACAACTACGTAAACTTTCAGCTTTTCTTTTCCCAGCAATACATTTATTTTCTTTTGGATTCCCTGCCCTACTAAATTTTGATGGAAAAGTTGATGAAGAACGCTCAAACTCAATCATGTGAAAAGCACCCTCTGCTGAAACAATTGGGTCGTAAAGGAGAGAATGCCATCGTTCCTGTAGTTCTCGAACAGTTAATTTTCGAGAAAATTGCACTGCACCTTTAGCAAGTGATTCCAAGGAAGCACCAGCCTGAACTCAGAAGAAAGAAACAAATCATCAGCTAATATTAGGGGGAAAAAATGTAATCGACAGGGTAAATAGAACAAAAATCATGAAACTCAATTAATTGATGCAAATTTCACAATAACAGCAACCAACCCCCACCATCCCCTCCCCGAGGAGCACTCGGTCACCAATGTTGAGTGAGAATTAATGTTAAAGGTATATTCTAGGAGTCGTTCACTCACCCCCTAAATGGGATGCCCTCCCAGAGCACTAAAAAGAAAGATGTAAACAAAAACAAACAAGAGAAAACAAAATTGCAGCAATTACTAAAATACTTGCATGTCCCTGACTTGCTCATTTATTGTGCCTTGTTCAATCTTAATAGGCATAACATAAGAAATGGGCCAAAATCTGTTTGCTACAATCCCTAAATACACAGTACAGTGATGACAGAAACATCAAATATATCAATGAAAAGCAAGAAATCAGGCCCAGGTAAAATGCTGCACGGAAAAATAACTATTAATGGTCATTTAGCAAGTTATCTAACCTTTCTATTTTTAATGAAGTTTATATTTATGTGCAATAGGAGTGACTTTCTCCCATTCTCAAACAATGCCTATCTGCAAACTGCCACTGGAACCTTATCAGACATTTTTCCCTATGAGTTCTATTGTATTATTCTAAGTAATTCTTTTTCATCGCAGGAAAGTAATGTTGGTTGGTATACTCATGATTGTACCCGTATCATAGTAGTAGCATATAAAGAGAATTAGAAAAATGAAATGCTGTTCTCCCTAGATGCCTAAAATTTTGCCTTTTAAAGTGCTAATATAAGAATGGCATGTCTATTATAGGATGAAGTACACATCTCTACACTTGCATCAATTGGTAATTACCACCACAATGCTTTGTTATCTTTCGCACTAGCTTTTGAAGGATTTCCATCTTCATATGCTACTAGAATTCTCAAAATATATACAACAAAAAGCATCAAAAAGATTCTTACTAATGTTTTTCCTAAATTAATTTGGCCACATTAGGAAAAAAATGGCATGATTATTATGCCATAAGAGCCATCTGCTTTAAGGATTAATTCAACAATTTACCTATTAGCAAGCTATGTTAATTCTTGATAGCAAAGCAGAGCAAAATGTATTAAGTTTTTCAACATTTTTACATTTGAAATACTGTAAGAAACCATACTACTTTCAGTTCATATTTTCTTGAACCATTTGATATATAGCTTAAGCCAATAGATTCTTGCATTTGCATGGAACAAATACGAACACAGAGACACGTTATTTCTCAATATTGTTGATATACAAGCATGCCTAGATTTGTTTTTCCTATAAAAGAGATGTGAGCAACCTGATTTGTGCAGACTCACATGCCAAATTAAGATTTCAAATGCAACTTCCCCATTTATATTGGAGATCTTTGGTTAAACCAACTTACTATATCTCTTTCAATTCCCAAACCACTACTTCCTCACATTAATAGAAAAAGAAAATCATGAATATGTTCACTACAGACACACACAAATTAAGGGTATCTCCAAAGCTGACGTTTGACACTTAATAAATACTGCATCTCAACAGTCACATACAAAACCCACATATCATACTATATACTGTATCCTGACAATCAAACATAAACCCATGTAACATTTCAAATAATGCATCCTGATATTTGTGCACATTCTCCAGTCCAGTAAAAACGGATGTGAATTGGACAACTGTGTACTAAAATGCCTAATACAGGACACCTCAATCAATGACAGTGTCACAATTCCATGCAAATTTCCACCAACACAACGTACTTGGAGCCGCAAATTATCCAATATTGGTCAAATTCCTTGATTCCATACCTTAGTTTTGAAGTGTCCATGGTGGACATCTTATGAATGCATGCTGTATTCAAGAGCTGGCATGCATAAAATTCCTCGATTCTCAACCTCAATATGAAGAATCGTTTACTAGCAAAACTCATATAACTTAATTGAATATATAGGCATTACATGGGAGTTTTAGAGGTGATGGACCAGGTACTTAACAGTAAAGGAAAAGAATGGTGGAATGTAGATGAAGCTTAATTAACTTTGCTCAGTTTAGGAGTTTAAAAAGAGTAGGTCTTGCATTGTACCTTTAACCCAGAGTTTAGGGTTTAAGAAAAATGAGAATTAGGAGGTTACTGGACACCAGTATTTCCATTAACTTCACCTTCCATTCTGAAGTCTGAATTAAACTCTCTCACAAGATCAGGAAGTTCAAACCCTTTAACCCCCTCTAATCCAATCCCGTGCATGTGCAAAACAAAAGGAACCAAGCCAAGTAATAAATCATAAATTTATACTCTGCATGTCAAGAAATTCAAAAAAAGAAATGCAGCAAAAATTTTAAAAATATATATATATATATTTCCCCTAATTTTCCAGTCATCCATAGAGAGAATCAATTCAATAATGAGAACAAGATTTTTTCCAAATTAATTATTTTTTTTTCCACCCGAAAAATAACAAATTAAAAAGAAAAACGCAAAATCACAACTTAATTCCTACGACAAGCAATCCCAAAATTCTGAAAAAGCAACATGAAATCCAAGCAGTTAAAAAATTGGTGAGAAACAGAAATTACCTCAACAGCATTCTTTAACAAAAGATCATCCTCAGGTATCCAAGGAGATAATGGAACAAGAGCACCCATGACTACAAAAACCCAAACAACTTCTTCACTCTTTTTAAGCTTGCCTATTAAAGCACAGAGTGGGGTTTAAGAGTAAAAAACAAAAGAAAATGAAAGAAAGAAGAAAACAATAGCCCGACACGCACTGAGACAGAAAAGAAAGAGCTTTTTGTATGGGAAACGTGGACAGTGAAGGATTCGGTTTCCGTGGCGCCGTGGTGTATCAGGTCTCAGATGAGTTGACCGGTGATTTCATACAAAATCTATGAAATCGTTGTCGAGATAGGGCACGTAGTACTCGTAAAAAGCCACAACCAAAAAAATTCTCTCTGATTTTCTCAGGTGACGGCGAGTGGGAAACTTTGCTGTGCTTTGCTACGTGTTGTGGAGCGGTTTACTTTGGTTGACCTTTGACCGAAGAGTCTGTATCAATCAAAAAATTTGCTTTTTTATTTTTTAAATTATTAGTTATTTTTTACCTGTAGGTAATTACTGAAATAAACTCAAAATGGATAATCCAGTTCATTAAGTGACGCTGAATAAATGGATGAAAATGAGAATTTAAATTTTATTAAATATTTTTTTATAAATGGATAAAAAATTTTAACCTGTAATCTATATTTCAAAAAAAATTACTCTTATATACCGATAGTGATAAGAAAATTTATAGTTAAATAAAAAAATAATAATAATAAACATTGATATAAGATGGAGAAGAAAACCATTTCAAAAAAAAAAAAAAGAAGAACAAAGAAAACATGAGGTATGTTTTTTTAATAGGAAATAAATATTTGACCCTTTATTACGTGTGTCCATTATTATTTTCTTTAATTAGGTTTAAAGTTCGAATAAATTACTTTCTTTTTCATATAAAAAATAGAGAAAAATATAATTTTATTTTAAATAAATAATTAAATTTTAAATATTAGAAAAATATTTAATTTTTATATTTATTTGTTTTAATATGTGTTTGAAAGTAATTTTAAAAAATTGGCCTACAATATCATAATTTTTTCTTTCCGAATTAATAAATATATTTTCTTTATTTATCCAAATTTATTATTTTAATAAATTAATTAATATATTAAATTTCTATTATATCCATAATATTTAATAAATATATCTTATATTAAAGTAAAAGTATAATAAAAATATATTTATAAACTCGAATTCGAATCGAGCCCGAGCAGAGCCCGAGCTTGTATTGAGCCAGCTCATATATCATGTATCTCGAGCTTGAACTCGAGTTTGATTTAAATAAGTTTAATAAACTCAATAAACTTATTTTTATTTTTATTTTTCATTCATTTTTTCTAAATTTTCATAAAAGATATACTAAAATCTATGTTTTTATGAAAGATGAACAATATAATTATATATTAACAAAAATAAAATATTATATTACTATAATTTTATATTTTACTATAAATTACTAAACTATTTTATATCGTATATTATTTAATTTATTTATCACATATACCATATATTAATAAATTATATAAATTAAGTTAGTCAAAAAATTAATATATTCACATACATGGTTTAATATATATAAATTAAATTATATATTTTTTTAATCCAATACACTTACGAGCTTGCTTACGAGCTTAACTCACAAGCTTTTTAAATGAGCTAGCTCGCGAGCTAACGAGCCGAGTATTTCATAGCTTGAGCTTGGCTCATTTAACAAATGAGCAGTTCGAACTCGAGCCTGAACGAGTTTTTATCGAGTTGAGACTCAAGCCAAACTCGAGTAGCTTGGCTTATTTACAGCCTTAATTGGCACCATTCTGGCATACTTTCAAACTTCAAGATTGGTTAATTAAATGCGACCAGCATTGGTTAATTAAATGCGTGTCAAAAAAAAAACATTAATTAATTAAATTCTTAAAAGCATAATTAAACTGTCACCCGCCGACTGACATACCACGTAAGCATTGTTCACCTAATACTTCCACAAAATATGTTCACACCTTTGAAAATAACAATTAATTTTAGAAAATAGACAGATAATGAAAAGCAAATAATTGAACGTCAAAGACAAATTCGAACGTAGGATTGGCAACGTAGGATATACGTAGAAATTACTTTATCTAAATTTAAATTTATTTTTTAAAATTATTTAAATTCATTTAGACAGATTATAATTATAATTATATTCATTTTAAACTCATTTAATATTATCTATTTATTATTTAAATTTATTTAAATATAAAAATTTAAAAAAAATTTAAAATATAAATTCTAATTTTTAATTAAATAATTATAAATAAAATTTAATATTAACTCAATTTTATTAAAAATAATTACATACCATATAAATTTTATAATTAAAATAAAATATAATAAATATATAATTTTAATTTTAATAAAATATAATTATTATATAATCAGATTCGAATAACATATATTCAATGGCCTATATTTAAATTTATTTCAAACCCATCACGAATAGTAAAAATATTATTCATATTTATTTAAACTCATTTATAAATTATTCATGTTCTATATAAACAAATCGAAATAAATTAAATATCTTAAAATACCTCACCCGTTGCTATCCCTATCCGAATGCACTCTATCTTGTGATGCAGAATATAAAAATATATAAATAAAATTCAAGATCCTATGTACTTGCTTTGCTCAATTTTCCTAATAATTATTCATATTTAATTTGATTTGAAAGTCATAAGTTTATTTATTTTTTATAATATAAATTATTATTTAATCTAATTTTTAAGATTAGATTAAACCTTTTTCTTTTTATCTCAAAATGAATAGTTTCTTTTTAATTAAATCAAAATAAATTATTAATAAAGAAAATTATGTTATACGTCATTTTTAATTTTTTTTTTCTAAAATACCTCATTATTTTGATATATTTTTCTATATATATCTTAAAAAATAGAATATGTCTTTAGTATAAAAGATATATATTAAATATATATATATATATCTGAAAAAGAGGTGTTTTTAAAATTAAAAGTTGAAAATTTATATTTTTGAAAAAATGAATATTTTCAAAAATAATTTTATTTTTTGAGTATTTTTTAAGAATCCAAATTAATATGTAGTATTAATAAAAAAAAAAATACTATTCATGCATTTCCATGAAAATTATGATATTTTGACAAGATAGATAGAAAGGAAATAATATAAAATGGAAATCTCATAATATTTTTAGGAAATAAATATACAACTTGGCTCCTTCCTATATATAAACCATTAATATATAAACCATTACTGATTCTCAAACTACTGTCATAATCAATAGGCAAAACAAGTCATGAAAACCACAGCTTTTATATATATAATAGAAATGACATATAAAAAGGAAATTAATTAGTTGATAATACAGAATGTATATATAAGAGAAGCCATTCAATAACACATCAAAGTTTTTCAAGCTCTTGTCAATCCTGATTAAATAATAAGAACATATGGAGTGACCTGAAAATGCTACTCGAGCAAAGGGTAAGTGGTAAGATCAGATCCAGCAGCTCCGCTGTGGAGATTAGGGTGATGATGATGAGGTTGCAGCCTTAGACCAAATACATTGCGAATTCCTCCATAGTGGAACCCTATCATAGAGTCATAATCTCCTCCATTATCGACTAACCCGTAGTGTGGATCTTCATCTCTTGCATCCTTTTCATCAATGATCAAACAGAAAGAAATTGCAGTCATGAGTGATAAGTGAATCAAAGAGAGAATCTACCGGTGAGGTAATGGACATCTGCATGCTTTTTCTAATTGAAGCTTACAAATTCACGAAGAAGATTTCGATGGATTTGTTCCACATTTCTTAGCTGCAGATAGTTAACAAAATGGATCAGAAGGAATTTATAAATTGTACATCATGTTTTCACACTTTAATTTTTTGCAAAAGAAAAAAAAAACAAACTTGCCTTTTTCTTATAGGTTTCTATTTGATTTGTGATCACGCGATTCTGTAACGATTAATAAAAAAAAATATATGTTAGCTACAGCATACTATTTATTGATCATATATATCCAAGTTGTATATTTATTTCCTAATATCTTGATAACCATACTATTTAATGCATACTATTTAATGCATTTCTTGCTAACCATATGTGGCAGAATAAGAGGATGACTAATATCTTGATCATATAGATCCACAACATACTATTTAACCTTCTTTTTTAAATATGTATATATTATTATTTTGAAAAAAAAATGTATTGGCTGGACAATGTTAAAAAAAAAACTAAAAGGTAAAGAATATATGAATTTGTAAATAATTTTTATCTGTATAACTATCAAGTCTTAATGTGGTGGTCAAAAGCAGAAGCATAAGTACTTCTACTTAAGTTTTTCATTTTCGGTATGTGATTAATAAAAAAACGATTTTAGTATATTTCTTATTACAATTATTTCCAAATAAAATCAAAAACTTTTTAAAAAATGAATTTTAAAAAGTATAAGGAAAACCAAAACTGAACTAATTGGATAGGTCTAAAGGACTCTATTTTTATAGAGGAACATGAGATCTCATCGACAATAATTCCCCAAGCTGTATTTAATATACTAATAATTACATATAATATCATTCTCATATACAGAGTCATTCTTTAATTAAATTAATCTCAGAGTAAGCAATGAAAATTAATTAATAAGGTTTGTGTAGCTTAAATTCAAGGTATAAAAGCATTGTTAAAAAAGTACTGATTTCAACAAAAAGAACTGCTGTAAAATTAATCAAAGAGAGGTTTCAATTGATTTTCATTTTGTAATCTCGCAAACAAAATGCTAGTTTAAGCCAAAATGGAAAGAGCTTGAAAAAATAAAAACTGTGCATTGCACACTCCAGAAATTATGTTTTGTCCAAAAATATGATGGGATGTATAATGATAGATGGTTAAACTTCTGCATATAATTCTGACCGACGGACTGTATTAATTATTGCTAGTATCTTTAACTAATAGCTTCACCTATTTGCTGTACTCCATTAATTCTCAATTATAAAAGGAAACTTGGGTTTGCAGTCATATCAATTTCCAACACTATTATTTATTCCAATTATTGAAGAATCAATTTAATAGTACATATTAGTCTAAACCAAAAATTAGACAATATTGAAGAAATTAATTAGATTATGAATGTTTCAGAATCTCTATGTTTAAAATACAAAATGAAAGAATATTAGTAACTCGCATCTTAAAATTAATTTTTAATTTTGTAATTTTGATTTTTAACAAAAAAATAAATAACTCTTTATTTTTTATTTTGATTAGAAATTAGATTAACATATTCTATGATGTATTCTTATTTGCTTTAATATGAGAATTGAAAGTCTAAAGCAGAATTTTTCAAAGATATATATCTGTATATCATGAGATTGAATCTTTAATTTTTTTTTAAGGCATGAATGATTAGGTGCATTTATAAATGAATAAAAATTGTTTGAATTTTTTTTAATACAAAACTTCAAAAAATTTTGTTCATTATAATATATATTTCATCTACATATATTTTTTTTCAAGTCAATTTGAAGAAAAATCTAAAATTAAAATTCCCGAATTTCAAAATTTCCATATACGACATGCACAACCTGCTAAAGTAATATTCTTGATTTGGCTAAAGAATTCTTAAGCAGTACCCAAAAAGAATTATTAAAAAAAACTATAAAATCCCAAAGTAAGCAAAGTGAAGAGACAAACCTTGCGTTCACGAATAACCTTCAAAGCAGTGTCCATATCTTCCTCAAGACTACGCAAGTGCTCAAAGTTTACATCGTCCAAGCATTCGCCCATCCTTTGCCTTACAATCATTCACATAAGCATTTCATCGAACACAAAATCTCAAATATAATACACACTGCAAAACACCAACGGATCGACTATCAATAATGAATAAAAGTTATTTTTACCTTATTTCCTTCCGTAGATTTCTATTCACATCCTTCAATTTCTTCAAGTTTTCTTGCATTCTCTGCACCATCAAACACAATAACATAATCAATAAATATTATCAAAACATATATAAAAATCAGTAACATAGTTTTTCCACATTAAAGATAGATCATAAAGAGATGAATCAAACTTCATATTGCGTGATCCAGAGGTCGACCCCAAGCGTCTTTTGGTACTGATCGAACAACTGCTTCGTTCTTTTATTTGGAACAAAATTTATTCAAATTAATAAAAAAAAATTAAAAAAAAAGGTTAGTTACAGAAAGTTGGAAGAAGCTTTCATTTCACACAGAGAAAGAGTACATACGTGGTGGATGGACTAATGTATTCATGGAGTTTGCCAGTACTAGAGAACATGATAAGGGAAACCTTGGCATCGCAGAGAACGGTGAGCTCATTAGCCTTCTTGAAGAGACCATTTCGTCGCTTAGAATAAGTGACTTGGCGGTTGGTAGAGTTCTCAATTCTCTTGATCTGGATCTTCCCTCTAGCCATTTCTGATGATTTCTTCAAAGCGAATTATTCTAGATCCTTCCCTTCCTTGTTGTGTCTATAGAGGAAAGAACAAGAAGAAAAATTTAACAAGTCCAATATTTGCCTAAAATGGAAAAGTATAGCCAACTTCGTGAAAGGTTTAGCAGAGATTGATAAAACTTGGCAACTAGCATTCCATGATGGAACCGAATATCAATGTTGCGGACCATTACTTTCCATCTTTCTACTTAATGATCCCTCCGTTTTCCATCTTCCGTTTTCCGTTTTCCTCCAACAGGAACCCCAGGAACGGATAGCGTACAACTTTGGATAAATTGTTGAGATAGATGAAGTATAATTTAAATGTTAGTTTTATTAAAAAAAGAAATTATATATATATATTTATTGAACAAAATAAATAAAATAAATATATTAATTAGAATAGCACCTGCATGATGTTGCAAATGTTTTTAATTGATGTATATATATTTAACAATTATAAAACCCTAAAATAATTTTAAGTAAAAAATATAAAAAATTTAATAATAAATATAAAACAAATTAATAATAGTATCTATTCTAATAAATAATATTTTAAAAATTTTAATTTTTTTAATTATTATTAATATCAAATATTTTAATATTGTATCAATATGAGCAAGACATATAATACAATATTATACCAAGCAATTTAATATGATACTAGAAAAATACACCTGCGTAGGTGTTTTTAGTTGATGTATATATATTTAATAATTTTAAAACCCTATAATAATTTTAAGTAAAAAATATAAAAAATTAATAATCATAAAATTTTTTTAATTTTTTTTTGTAAATAAGTAAATCATCTCATATATATTATGTCAATTCACTAAAAAAAATAGTACTCCTTCGAATATAATTATTTTAAAAATTAATTTTTATTTTTATCAATATTCAATTTGTTTTTTATATAATATATAAAAATTAATTATTATTAATATGAATATCATAATCCTAGTTGAACTCTCCAAATAATTATTTGATAAAATTAAATGACTATTTTATTAATTATTTAAAATTCTTAATTATATTAAATAGGATATTATAATCTTATTTAAACTCTCTAAATAAATATTAATAATAATTATTTATTTATTTATTTTAATATATAATAATTTAATTTAATATTTAAAAAATATCAGTATTATATCACATGCGTAATATTACATCAGTATTATATATTTTGATATTATATATATATATATATATATATATATAGATATTGATATTAAAGCGTAGGGGATGTTTTAAAAAAATTGTATTATATTAAATCATTTTTTAGTATATGTAACAACAAAATGGGTTATTAAATTAAGAATGGAAGAAGTACTGTAAAATCAAGTAAAAATTATTAATAATACTTTATGCTGTCTAACTCATATTCATATTTAATCCATTTTTAGTCTCTTGTAATGAAAAAGAAAAAAGAAAAAAGAAAACTTAATATCATCATAATTATGTCACCTAAACATTTTCTAATTTTATGGTCATTAATTAGCTAATTATTAATTCATTAATCAAGCTATAATTACAACTTCTTCAACATATAAATATTTTAATTACATTTTGTGTTTTTTTTAAATCCAACTTGTTTTTAAATTTTATTACTATCTCAATTTCATTGAATTTTTTAAATATTATAAAATTTTATTTTAAATAAATTAACATATCTTTCTTTTAACTCATTAATATCTATAAAACACCCTCATATGATAATTTTAAGCTCATTCTAGAGCTTCTTTTATCTATAAAAAATTATATTATCACTTTATTAATTAATTTATTAATCATAAATTATATAATTAAAAAATTAATTAATTTTTTATTATATAAAATGATAATTTTGATAGAATTTTTTTAAAAAAAGTGATGATTTCACTCATAATTAGTAGAAAAAAATTATTTAAATCTGGTGTGCATATATTTAGTCAATAAAATTAGTTATTTTTTTATTATTACTCTTTTATTTATATTTTATTAGTCAAATATATATACATTTATTCTAAATAAAAAATTTTCAATCACTGTTAATCGATTATCCTCGGTGAAAATAGTGCTAGCCACGTTTCCTTGTCTGAAAAAAGCGACGTCGTCTCAAGTTCAGTCAAGTCAGTAAGAATTCAATTCATCAATGGCTATGTGTTTCTGCTTCTATTCTAATGTCACATTTGCGTAACAGTTTTGCCCATAGCCCGATAGAAAGGAACCTTACATTTGGTGATTGTCAGAGCAAGACATTGTTATGCTCCATTGTAATAAACTAATATCCATTGGTCTGATAAGCGAAGCGCAAGAGAAAATAGGGATTTGTAGCTGAAGAGATAGCTGTTAATGATCAGAGGTTCTAATAATGCCAATTTGTTTTCAACTTTGAAGAGATTAACGTTGTTGAAGCCAGAAAGTAATGTCATTTCAACCAATCGAACGTCAAAATCATTGTTTTTTAATTCCTAAACCATCAAACTGTCTCTAAGTTCCCTTGAATTAAGGAAAACTCCATTTTTCACTACTACTTATTGCTTGCTTGAAAAATTTTTATTTCTTTTTTATATTTATTATTTTCGACTATTTGGATTACCAGTAAACCAACCAGGCTTGTCTTAATGGAGCTGGGCCTTGCTAGTGGCTGCCATCATTGTTTTTCACTTGCATTATTTTTTACGGTTTAAATATTGAAATTTAATCGAAACAATAATAAACATCCTCACAAGATAATGAATTTAACATTAGTTTATTATTTATTAAATTTAAGTCTAAAAAATATCAAATTATAAATTTAACTTTTAATCATAACTAGAATAACACTCTAGGGCTGTTTCAAAATAGACATATTTTAATTTTTTATAAATAATATAAAAAATAATTAATAAATAAAATATTGATATAGTTGTTATAAGATATTATTATAAATAAATAAATAAATAATATAATTCTTTTATAATTTTTTAAATATTATTTTTATTTTTTGTATATTATATTTATTTTTTAATTTTACTCTTGACAATTATAATAAAATCGAGAATCCAAAATTTCAAATATATAATTATCTACAAAAGTTCATTCAAAAAATAAAAATTAAACAAAAATTAAACAAAAAATAGAAACAAAAAATAAAAATAAAAATTCATAAATACAAGTAATAAAAACTTACTAAATAATTAATAATTTCTGGCTTACTTCGTATTTCATAAAAAAATTATCATGTGTCATTTCGGTGTGTAATTACTCTATGATTCGTAAAAAAATAAAGAGATTAGAGAGTAAGTCAACAGTGACTTTATAGGAATGATTCATATTGAAAATAGAACTTACTAAATGATGGGTGCATTTTTTTATCAGCAACACAGTATATAAAAAAATTTAATTTATATCATTAAATAATAACTAATTATTATTAATATTAAAAAAATATTTTAATTATATTTTTAACTCTTCAAATAAATATCTATAATAATTAATGAATTATCTATTATAATAAATAATAAATTTAATATTTTAAAAAATTTAATATTACTTATTATTATCAATATCAAATAGGATATTTTAATCCAATTTAAACTTTTTAATTAAATATCTATAATAATTAATTATTTATTTATTATAATAAATAATAAATTTAATATTTTAAAAAATTATTTTTTTAATTTCACTAATTATTATAAATATTAAATAGGATATTTTAATCATATTTAAATTTTCTAAATAAATATCTATAAAAATTAATTATCTATTTTAATAAATATTAAATTTAATATTTTTATAAACTTAATTTTAAATTTAAAAATTCATACTTGAATATTTTTAAAAATTAATACATGAATATTTTAAAAGTGTGAGAAGAGAGAATATTATAATAATAATATTTTAAAACAATTTGTTTTGAAGGTTAAGCATTATAAGATTTAAGAAAATTTTTAATATACATGTAAATTTTATAAAATTCAACTTTCATCAACAAAAAAAAAATCAATGTATTAATTGAATCAACTCCTAAAATAATAAATAATTTTATTTATCCATCTAGTAATAATTAATTATAACATTTATTTCTATATATACTGCAATAAATTGGATTAAAAATATTTTTCACTATATAAATCTACATATCTAATTAAATTTATGTCAAATCATTCATATCTGAATTATTAATAATATTATTATATTAAAAATAAAATAAATTACAACTATCGTTGTTTAAAAATGTATTAATGCACTTTATAATCCCTCAAGAATATTGATGCATTTAATCTTGCTCCAAGTTAATTTGTAAAAAAATTAAAATAAATAAATATTATTATTTAAACATATATTCAACTAAATAATTCTTATTAAAATAAATAATTATATAATTTATTAATATTAAAATTAATTTGTTTACAATAATATACATTATTTCTTTCAAATAAAAAAATAAAATTATTAATTTTAAAATTTAATTTATTTAAATTTTATAAAAAATTAAAGACAGAATAGGTAAAAAAAAACTTTTTTAAATTATATAATAGATTACTAAACTGTCATTATAAAATCAAGCTAAAGTTAGTATTGTCTGCTTCAATTGCCTTCTCAATATATCCACTATCCTCCACTTTTCAGGCCATCGGTGACAGTGGGTTGTCCCACTGTGGAAGCAAATTTTATCTTTTTTCTTAAATAAAAAATGTAGACTATTTTATTTTATCAAACATTTAAAGAGCAATTGATTTTTTAGTTTTTTTTAAAAAAAATTTAAGGTAGGGCCTAATTTGACAAATACAATATATAGCAGATTATTCCAAATTAATAGATTTTGTCTTAGTCATATGAGACAACAGCTTCCGATCTGGGCGGGCCTACAGCATCTGCAGGGCCCTCATTTTTTTTAAGTTTAATATTTGTTAAAAACCCAACATTAAATTCATATAAAAAATTATGATTAAGTTTACAGAATTTTTTTTATTAAATCATCAAATAAAAAAATATCTCAAATTTTATTCAAATAAAAAGAAACTACTTAGTTTACAATCTACAATACTCTTTAATGATCTTGCTTGATGAAATATTACAAAAATGTTAAAATTACATAGCTTGACAATTATAAAAATTATTTATAATGAATAAATTATATTTATGTTACAACTTCATATTAATTGTAAAAAATATTAAATTTTATATTTACAATTATTATTTATTATTATAAGCAACTCAGTGTATAATTTATAATTTATTATTAATTTTATACTAAATTTACAATTATATAAATGAAATATTGTTAGACAATTTCTATAAACGGCTTAGATAATTATAAATCATGATATAAATATAAACATATATAATTGTTAAAAATTATTATTAAGTATAATATAATCTCATGTTGATAAAATATAGAATATTGAATGAACTTATATATAATTGAATTCTCCAACCTTAATAAACTAATTTTTAAAATTAGCTCTTCTAAAAGTATATAAGCTCCTAATATTTTTATGTGAAATCAGAGCTAAATAATATTTATATTTTTCTTCTATCTCAATTTCTTTTCTATTATAATTTAAACTATAATTTATCTTTCAATTTTTAGTATGTGTTAGGTATTCGTCCGATAATAGGCTTTTAAAATTTATTTTTCGTCCGATCTGAAATGTTTCTCGGACTTTTTAATCTTTTGTCAAGTATAAAAAGTTTTTTATACTGAAAATTCTCTTAATTCAGTCTATATTACAAATTTATAAGTGTCAATTGAATTTATTAAAAAAAAATTTGGTCCAGTTGTCACTTAAGAAGACTGTTAATACGACACAATCACACATTAATAAAATATAAAATATTAAATGAGCTTATATATAAGTAAATTCTTCGACTTTAATAATTTAGTCTTTGTAATTGACTCTTATGAGGGTATATAAATTCTCATTTCTATAATTATGATAAAAATATAATTTTTATAATTTTTTTTCATACACTAATTATTTATACTGAATTTAATTAATTAATTTTGTCTCTTTTCCATTAGAAAGTATCTAGTCCGTGATGAGGTAGACAATGGCATCAGCAAGCTGGCTAGAAATCGTGAGGATTCAAATTAATGAAGTCATATATATATATATATATATATATATATATATGTTTGTATAATTAATTACAAATTAACGATAATCCATAGTTTACCTATCAATTTCACGAACAAGTGAAAATTCCAAAATCGATTATGGCATATATGGGGAATATTTTTTTTTTGAATCTAATAATTTATTTTATAAACATGCAAAATTAACTATAGGTCTAGGTCGTTTTCCAAGCAAATAATAAATTGCGTATATCAGAATTGAGAAACAGTGTTTTTTTTTGTTTTTAGCTGTGCTAATAATTAATTAAACCAAACGTAAATGTTTTGTCTTATAAATAGTTTTTTTTAAAAAAAATACTGATTAATTTAAAAGTTGTCCAGACATGTATAATTTATTAATTAGGTCAAGTTTATTGATAAAAAAAATAATTAAGTCAAGTTTTTTAATTATGGAGCTGCGTAACCCATTCATCTATCCGCTTTCAATGTAAAGATCCAATTCTCTATATTTTTTATATTGATTAAATATTTATAACCCAAATTCAAAATTTAAATAAAAATAATATTATCTTAGTCATCAACCTATAATTTAATGGTTATCTATTTTTACATGTATTATATCAAAGCTATATATATATTAAAAAAAATAAAAACAAAACAAAATTGATTGTTTGGTTTCATTCGGCTGCTTCATTTTTATTTTTTTATTTTTATAAAAAGAATAGGGGAAAGAAAATGTTCATCGCTAGCAAAGCTAGCAATTAAGTATGCATGAGGAAATGAACCTGGATATATATATATATATATATATATAAACAAATTAAGGTGGTCCATTCTTTCTGCGAAATTTTCTTTTATATTATTTTATATATAAATAATTTTTATTTTATTAATTATTAGGATAATTTTAATTGATAGCGTGAGACTGTTAATTATAGGAGTTGATTGTATATAGAGTTCTAACTCATAAATATTAAAATTTCCTCCTCTAATGCTAAAAAAATTGATACTTTCTGTTTTATTTTTTAGAATTTTATTTAATATGTAAATTAAATTTTATTTCATTATTTTTTGAAGTAATATGCTATTATCACATAATATTATTATTTAATTTATTAAACTCAACATTAATAATATTTTGATTTTTATTGGAAATTAATTTATCAAATTTTCCAATTGAATAAGCTAATATTTAGCATTCAATTAAGTAAAATTTCTCTAATATGATGGGATATCACAAAATTTTGTACATTTCCCTTTTTTTTAAGCTCGTGTGTATATGGATTGTGTATATATAAACAAAATAAATTGGTTTTCATCATAAATAGCTGTTAATTAATCGCTTTTAGCATTCTTATGGATATTAAAGCAAATTGTCTAGTCAATTCCAACCTGAAATTCAACATTAAAAAAAAATAGCTAATCAATATATGAAATTAATTAATTAATATATTTGTTCTATTTAGTTACACTTTCATCTCATATTGTCATATTGAAAAAGAAAAAATATGTATAAAATGCACGTCAATCATAACTTAGCGCCAAGATACATCTCGTAAATTAAACTCATGATCGATTATTTCTTCCTAATATAATATTTAAAAAAAAAGACACCTGCGCAATGGGCTCATTAAATTGGGAGACGATTAAGAAGATGTACAATGGGATCATTATCAGGTAAAAACATTTTAGTGTTAAGAACAGTGAAAGCTGCTAAACTGAGGAAAACCATAACAGAGAAAGCTGAAAGCAGAAGCATAAGAGCTTGTGCGATGCCACCTTTAACTTCTCTTGCATATTCTGCTGAAGCCAAAGCAAGCACAGTCAATGGGAACGAATAAGCCCACCATGTCACATTGAACCTTCTCATTGATCTCTTGAATAGAGTTGGCCTGCAAACCTTTTTTGTATATCGCATTCCAATATATATCATATAATAAACAAAATTAGAGAACATAAATTAATTATATAATTTATGTTATAATATATGATTTTGAATAATGAAACAAATAAAACTTCAACTCAACTTAATAAATCCTTAATTCTAACTTAATTGAGATCGGTCATATAGATTTTCATTTAAATACTGTTTAATAATGAATATACATATATTTTTTTATAATAAATTTAGAATTGGTTTTATCGAGTTTTGGTGCTCAGAAATTTTAATTTTTAGGTAAGATTAATGAGATAAATCACTGTCTAATTAGGAATTAGGAGCTAGTTGTTCTTTCTGACTCCCCTGTTTCTCATAATATTATATATTATATATAGTTCAACTAAATCACGCAAGGATTTAGATGAAGATTTGTGTAAGTGTGCTCACAGTTTGTGAAATTAAATGAGAAAAAAAATTGAATCATCCTTTTTAATTTTGAAAAATTTTAAACTAAAGTCAATTATAAATAAATGGTTAATTTATTATAGATTAGTTGCAAAAAATGAATGTTTAGCTGATATTTATATATAAATTATAAATTTTAATAATATTAAAATTATTATATACATATATAACAAATTATATTAAATAAAATTCAATAAACTTTAATACAAACACACATAATTAAAATACAAAATATATATTTTAAATCTAAATATAATCCTTACAAATAATTTAAATATATATAATTTATAATATATTATATATAATAATATTTATAATTTATAAAATTTATAGATTTACAATATATAGATAAATCATTTAGTTCCAGTAACCGAATCAAATGATTTTTTATCAACAAAAACTAAAATTTAAGTTAAGAATTGAAAACATTAAAAATTAAAAAATATAAACATAAATTACCAATTCAATTAACTATAATTTTCGATTTAATTTTTTGATTTAATCTTTTTTTTCAGTCTTAGATTTGTTTAAATTAGTTATAATTTCTCTATATATAAACAATGGTTCTCAAATGGGTTTTCAAGCATGGACATACAGCAAATTTGTTTTTAATTTAACTTGGAGATTACATGACACATTAATTTTTCTTTGAATTATATAGTAAAAAATAAATATAGCCATTGTCACTTGGCTTGTCAATGAATAATGTATGTATAAGAATAAATTTTGCATGAACGAATTTTCTGATTGTCATAAAAATGAAAATTTCACATCGTGAAAATTCTAATACAAATTATTTAATTAAAAATAGAATTATAATGATATACAAATATATGACAAATATTTTTAAGTTAATTTATTGGTATATATTTTTCTTATATATCACATTTTCATTTGTCTTGTATATATATTTTGGTAATTTTGTCCTATTTTTCTGATTTATTTACCAAATAACTTTTGAATTTTCTTTTTTATGCAAGACATGTTAAAACTTAGTAACTTACCAGAGATGTGAAGAGGAAGAGGGAGAGAAAGAAGAGCATCTTGGAAGCAATATCAAAAGCTCCAACAATGGCCTCCCATGCCAAGCAAGCAACGCTTGGTGCTGCTAAGAACAAGAAGAAAACTGGTCTCAACAGAGCTGGCAGCTTAAAGCTACCTGAAAAACGTTGATACAGTGTGACAAAAAGCACAAAATAGTGAACAATCCCAAGTGCAAACAAGCAAACAGCCGTCTCTTTCCATCCCATATTGGCCGCCGCTTGTGCACCAACCAAGTTTCCAATCACCGATAACTGGCTCGTCGGATTTGCAACCGTTGATAAAAATCTCTTTCCTTTAGTGAACCATTGGCCATAGATTTTCACATCAAGAGTTACTACTGGAACTGTAAAAACCCACCAAAGAACAAGATAGGATACAGTATTTGGAGTGAAAAACGGTGCGGATTGGAGTAAAAGAAGCCAAGAAATCCATGGAGCAAAAAGATAATTAACCCCCACATGATGCAAGAACTCTGCTTTGACCATGTTGAAGAAGAAGAAGCATCTCATGATATAAACAAGAGAAAGCAAAATCAGAACAAAAAGAGCTAAAGACCAAAGAACAAGAAAGCCTTTTGGGTGGAACAAATGTCGAAGAGGAAGAGGATTTGTATCAGTTGTTGGTGATATTAATGTCTTCCATAATAAAGCTTGTCCTCCTAATGATAGACTAATCCTGAAATAACCTGCATGAAATCTTGTTAACATGGATTTTATGGATTGGCAGATTCTCTCTGTTACAAGGTTTGAGAAGTACTGGTTATCATGGTGATTTTGAGTGGTGATGGTGGTTGATGTTTGGATTATCATATCAATCTCTGAGCAAGATCTTAATTGGGTAGCCATTGGCAAAGATAATTAGATGGTGGGTTGATTTTCTTTTTTCAACCTAATATGTGAGTTTATGCACATTTAATTCTGGAATTGGTACCGCAGAGCCATAGTATAATGAGTCACTGAGGCTTTATATTAATAATAAAGCTCGGTGAGAATTAGACAAAGGAATTAAGTATTCAAATTTTGTCACTTCTACATCTTAAAAAATTTCACATATATATATAAACCAAATGTATATATCATTAAAATAAAACAATAAAGAATATTTTATTTCAACTTTTCTTTATTCTTCCTCGTGTTCAAGAAAACAGATGCCATTGCTTCCATTTATTTAACTTTCTGGATCAGATCGTTAGTTACGGTACTTAATTACTTATCATTTCTTATTCGTTGTTAAATGGAGTAAGCAGCCACTAGACTTAGAATTGAAGTTCGAATTTTCAGATATATAATTATTTCATATATTCAACAGCCGAAATTTTTGTTTAAAGAAATCCTAAACAGAAATTATATAATACAACTTTAGTAGGAATGAGAAACCAATTATGACACTTGATATGCAATTTCTCACAATGTACATAATATTTGCAAATTTAAATTCTCCCCAGCTTACCTAATATGTATATATTTTTTTATATTTTTAAAAATATTGTTATATGTAATGATTCCAACTGGGTTGTCATTTCAATTAAGATTTCTAATTAAGCTGTATTATGGCTTTGTATGTAAGAATGCTTTTTTTAAAAAAATAAGTATGCAAGAATGCTTGCAACCAAGTCAAATTAGATTAATCAATTGCGATATCTCTCAACACAACCAAACTTTCGTGAAATATAACATTGGTAAATATTTCCTGAGATACTTGTTTAGACTGGCATGCTGTGGGAATAATATGTCAGCTTCCAATTTGCCCATTAAAGATTGAAACTTTGATCCAGAAAACCGGTTTATTGGAGGTACTAATTAGGCCCAATATTATCAAAATTAGAGGCACAATTGTTCCATCTGTAATTAGTCGTAAACTCATATCTGGTGCATATTCTTTTTGAAAAATATTTTTTAATTCATTTTTTAATATTAAATAATATATAAATAATATTTTGAAAAAATACAAATATAAATCATTCCATAATTTACATAAATAATTGATGTAGTCAATTTCCTCCTTACTCTTCATACAAAGTTAAGTGCTCAGACTTTAATCTTAAATTAAAACATTAATATTTATAACTAGTGAATCGAAAAAATTCAATTTAAAAAAAAAAATCCTCAACTCAATTTACTTCAGTCTTATTATAAAACAATATAACAATAGCAATAAACTTTCATGTTAAATATTCTATTAATTCTCATATTTTTTTTATTATTTATTTTAAATACTAAAAATTACATTAAAATGTCAAAAAAATTCTATAAAGAAATAAATCTCAAATTTTGAAGAAAAGAGGTCGTAATTTTGTTCTATTTACCATTTTAGTTTCACTGCCAGTCTGATAGGTCCACCTGTTTCACTCTGTCGACACTGTGAATCATAGTTATGAATTTTTTTTACTGTAATAAATTAAGCACGTGAGAATTTTGGACTGTGAAAACTGAGAGTTTTATCCTGAGTTTGTTTACTGTAATAAATTAATCAATAGTCATATGATGAGATGTTTACAATGGTTTGAAATTTCAATTAGGTTGGCAGCATTTGTTCTGTGTCTTTTTTCTCATTACAGAGACTGATAGTGTCTGATATATATCGTTTCATGCTTGCTCGTGTGATTAATTATATTTTTTTATATTTAAAATTTGATTAAATAAATAAATACAGCTAAACATCATCAGCAAATAATTAGTTAATTACTTGACCTTATTATTATTATTAATATTATTATTATTATCATCATTATAATTTAACGTCATGAAAAAATTAAAAAAATTTCAAAGTTATCATATTTTTAAAATATATTTAAATTTATAAGAATTTATTATTAGTTTATCAAATTATTATATTTATATAATTTATTATAAACTTATTATAAATTTAAAAATTTACATAATTTATTATTTTAAATTTATTATAAAATAAATAAAATACTCCTAAAAAAATATTAAAAAATGGCTGGAGGGTGTAATTTTCTTAATTTATTTTTGGTTGGTGGGAAGAGATGTAGGACTGGGCCTGGGCTTACCTTTCAATTCGAAGTACATTTTGTGGACCGACCTAGAAATAGACAAATATATATTTATATACAAATAAAGTACCCACTTATCTTAAAGACAATTTATCAGAGAAGTGGTACTTTTCCAAAAGAGAGACAGACGACTATAGTTCAATCTGCACTTTAAGGGAGCCTCCTTTTTCCCAAAATTTCTTTAAGGCTTATCCAGATAGATTTTTTCTGGCTTTTGAAGCGCCAATTTCATCAACTATATATCAAGCATTTCAGTACAATAATAACCATACCACCCTATAACTTGAGTTGTGAATTAATTCAAGTTCGGAGTATATTAATAAATTATTAGCAAATAATTCTTTTAATAATTAAACTCTAATATCAATTTCTTTTTTTATTGCCTTTCAAAAAATAAATTAAATAGTTTTTTTTCCCGAGTATTAATATATTGAAGGAAAAATTATTATGAATCTATTGTTTAAAAAAATATAATATTTCTTACTAAACTGTATTCCTATATACGAATAATTAGATTTTAAGAATATTTCGCCTAGTTCAAATGTTTATAATTTAAGACGAGCTTATAAATATTTAAAATTTTAAATAATTATAAATTTATCTTAAGTACTTAAAAATAATTAACATGCTTAGTAAAAAAATAATTATGAACACATATTACTAAAATAATTAAAAATGATATAAAATCATATTATTGATAATATTTATTTAAATAAATAGAGATAATACAGTAAATTATTTAATTAAAATAGTTTATAAGTATTAAAATAATAAATTTATTTTTAAATTTATTTTTTTAACTTATAAATTTAATTTATAATTTCATAAAATTCTCTAATTAGATATGTGAGTTTAAATAAATATTAATTTAAATTTAAAATTCATGAGAAGATAAAATCAAGTCAAACACCCTCTTAGACACGCCCATTATGTACATATGGCATTTAGATTAGTTGAAAGTGAACGAAATTGAACAGCTACTCTTCGTCGTCTTCTTCTTCTTATTGATTTTTTTTTCTTCTTCTTATTGATTTAGTTAATAGAGAATAGTGAAAAGTGAGGTGAGGGGTACGCACGTGACAGAGAGTGCTGTAACCTTGCTTGAGACATAATGTCCATGTAACGGCCATTACACCAATAATACGCTTAAAGGGAAACCTAATGACTATAAATTCAGGTCTAGGGTTTCAAAACCACACACATATATATATATATATCCTCTCATCTCATCATATCGCTCACATGCAATCCCAACTAGGGACCCACTCTATTCCATTCATATCTAATTTAGACCCACTCTATTATGTGTGGGGACCATAAATATATAATAATAAAATCTTAATTTGCTTATATATGGGCCCTACCTACTACGTATTTGTAACGTGTGACTGTATTTTTCTACTATAATAAGGTACTGCCCTAAGGTATTCAATATTGTCACTGTACTAACTCTTAGGAGAAACTATACAACGTAACATTTTTATAAATAAAATAAATATAAGAAGAAAATCGATTTTAAGTTAATTATAAAAAAATAAATTTATCATTATATTATATTTTAATGTATAAATAAATAATTTTATTTTTAATAATTCAATATTCGACGACTCAAAAATTATAAATTGATCTGAATTCGCACTGATCAATTCCATTAACATGGCAATGAGCTCCACCGTAGAGTAAAAGAATTGTTTTAAAATAACTATGATCAAACTGAATGTGATACTTGCTTATTATTGAATGTTAACCTAAGCTTTAAATAACCTTTTACAAAGCAACAGAATGCAAGAAAACAGAATATGATAACTACGGCTGTTAACTAAAACAAGAAAAAATCAAAACAACTATCTCTCCTAGAGACTAGGACTTTATTAAAACAGAAAGCCAAATACTCCTATCTTCAAGCAACTAATTTCAGCAGAAAAAGACCCTTTCAATCCCTCCCTTAAACTAGCTGCAAACTGCAGTTAGTTTACATCAGTGAGATCACACATTCCCATCTTCTCTCTGAGTTTCTGAAAAGCTTCGAGCTTTAGTGCATTGGTCATCACATCTGCTACTTGCTCTTGAGTTCCACAATGAACTAACTTAGTTTTTTCATCTTCTACAAGATCTCTCAAGAAATGAAAACGCACCTTGATGTGCTTGCTTCTTCCATGCATTACTGGATTTTTTGAGAGTTTAATTGTAGAGGTATTATCACACATGATGGTGGTACTTCCTTGTTGAACATGACCCAAGTTTCTAAAAACCCTTCTCATCCATACAGCCTGACATGCACAAATAGCAACTGCCACAAACTCTGCTTCAGTGGATGAAAGTTTAACAATTGGCTGTTTTTTTGACATCCAAGACACAACACCTGAACTCAATAAGAAAATATAACCTGGTGTGCTTTTGAAATCTTCTTCATCACCAGTATAATCTGAGTCTGTGAAAACAAGCAAATCTTCTTCCCCTCCATTCTCATAGAAAATACCATGACTAGTAATTCCTTTCAAATAACGCAGAATTCTCTTAGCAGTTTGTAAATGTAATTCAGTGGGTTTTGACATGCACCTGCTGATTAAGCTCACACTAAACCTGATGTCTGGACGTGTAGTTGTAAGATACATTAAGTTTCCAACAATTTGCTTGTAGTAGGTGTCATCCACATAAATTCCATTAGCATCCCTACTTATTTTAAAACCTGAAACAATTGGACTACTTACAAGTTTGCTTTCTAACATTCCAAACCGCTTCAACACATCATTAGCATATTTCTTTTGACAAACGAAAATCCCTTCTGGTTTCTGCAACACCTCAATTCCAAGGAAGAACCTCATCTTCCCTAAGTCAGTCATATCAAAGGCTTTCATCATGGAATTCTTGAAGTCAACCATCATGCCTTTATCTTCGCCGGTATAAATTAAGTCATCCACGTATATGCTAACAATCAGCAGTTTACCTTCACTATTTCTCTTAGTGAACAATGTTTGCTCATTTGGACACTTCTTGAAACCTTCCTCAATGAAATGAGATTCAATTTGACTAAAACAAGCTCTTGAAGCCTGTTTTAAGCCATAAAGGGCTTTGTGCAGCTTGTATACTTTATGCTCACTTTCCTTCCTTAGATATCCCTTTAGTTGCTCAATGTACACGTCCTCATTGAGTTCACCATGGAGAAACACAGATTTTACATCTAATTGAAAAATGTTCAACCCTCTGTATGCTGCAAGTGCCACAATTATTCTTACGGTGTCCATTCGAGCCACTGGAACGAAAACTTCAGTGAAATCAATCCCTTGTTGTTGAGAGTATCCCTTTACCACCAGTCGAGCTTTATACTTGTCAAATTCACCGTGCTCGTTCAGTTTTGTCTTGAAGATCCACTTAACACCAATGGTTTTAGATCCAGCTAGCAGGTCCATGAGCTTCCAAGTCTAATTTTTTTTCCAATGGAGTTTATTTCACTATCCATAGCCTTTCTCCACTTTTCTTGTTTCACAGCATCTTTGAATACAATGAGGTCTTCAACTGCAAATCTTGTATCATATAGGCTGCTTCCTCACCTTCACTTATTCCTTCTCCGCTGACATAATCCCCCATCTATGGCGGCTGCCTTCTTTCTCTCCTTTGAGCTACCACACCTTGAGAACTGCCCTCACCATTCCTAGCTTCACTATTTTCACCACCCTCATTATTTTTATCACTACTATCGAATTCCTTATCACTACGTGACCCATCACTATTACCATTATCATTTTCCTCACCTCTATTTTCTCCCTCATTTTCTTTATCACTAAGATCATCATCTCCCCATACTAACTCTGCCTCAATTTGCTCTTGAAAGTTTTTTTCCCATTCCCAGCTCCTTTCTTCCTTAAATACAATATCCTTGATAACTACAATTTTTTTAGTCTTAGGATCAAATAACCTATATCCTTTCGAATCTTAACTAACACCCAAAAGAATATAAGAAAAACTTTTATCATCTAATTTACCTCACTTTGCTTCCGGAATGTGCACATGTGCCACACAACCCAATACTCGAAAGTGATCAACTGATGGTTTCACTCCGCTCCATGCTTCCTGAGGAGTGATATTTTTTACCGCAAGAGTAGGACACCGGTTTAGCAAGTAGAACATCCACTTTACAACTTCAGTCCAGAATATTTTAGGCACCTTATTAGCAGCTAGCATGCAACGTACCATGTTCATTACGGTCCTGCTCTTCCTCTCAGAAACGCCATTTTGATGAGGTGTGTAGGCGATAGTAAGTTGTCGTTTGATCCCTTGTTCTTCACAGAATGCTTTGAAGTTGAATGAAGTGAACTCTATTTGCCCTTAAACATTTGATGGACTCTTCTGCTTCTTTTTCCACCATCTTCTTGAAGGTTTTGAAACATTCTAAAGCTTTTGATTTCTCAAGCAACAAATACACCCATGCTTTATGACTATAATCATCAATGAAACATAAAATGTACCTTTTTCCACTACTAGATATAGGATTAATAGGACCGCAGATGTCTGCATGAACAAGCTCCAAGACCTTGCTTGCTTGCCATTTACTCTTTTTGGGAATTGCATTTCGGTGTTGCTTGTCGGTGAAACAATCGGTGCATATTGTCTTTGAATCTTCTAATTGTGGCAGTCCACGTACCATCTTCTTATATTGCAAAGTTTTCAACCTCTTGTAACTTAAATGCCTATATCGTTGGTGCGAAAGATATGTGAGGTCTAAGGAGCTGGTGAGTAAGTACTCTTCTGATTGTGGCTTAGTGATTGATGAGCTTTCATTTAGGAGCATAAACATTCGATTTGCACTCATTCTTGTTTGTACAATTAGTCCTTTATATGGATGATACATATTACATGCCCCATTTTTTATGAGAATTGCAAGACCCTTCTCCTGTAGCTGTTCCACACTTAACAAGTTGTTTCTAAGTTCAGGGACATAGTAAACATCTCTAATAACAAAGCTTGTACTATTAAACACCAGCTTTACACTACCCTTTCCGGCTACTGTCATTCTAGTGTTGCTGCCACACTTTACCGAATGTTTAATTTCATCTACTAAACTTGAGAACATACCTTTATCGCCACATATATGATTCGAACAACCTGAATTAATAAACCAGGAGTCACTCCTCTTTGCATCCTGGTTTTCGATGTATGTCATCAACAACAGCTGTTCCTCTTCGTCTAATTGAACATAATTGGCTTCCCTATTCAACTTGGGACACTCGTACTGAAATTGTCCTAAATCATGACACTTGAAGCATTCCACCGTTGCTCTGGTGAAGGTTTGGCTTCCTCTTCCACGTCCTCTTCCTCGTGATGGTGCTCTTCCACAGCCTCTGCTTCCTGCTCGATCTTCCACCTTGAGAGCATGATCACTTTCACGGCTGATTACTCTCTTGAATTTTTGCTCGTGAACTACAAGAGAGCTTTGCAGCTCATCAACTGAGAGTGATTCAGTGTTCTTAGACTCTTCAATTGATACTACTACATAGGTAAATCTTTTCGTCAAAGTTCGAAGAATTTTTGAACCACTTTAGAATCAAGCATTTCTTCTCCATTGCTTCTCATCTTATTTGCCACTGTCATAACCCTGAAAAAATACTCTGTGATCGTCTCGCCTTCTTTCATTTCTAATACCTCAAAATCTATTCTCAAAGAATTTAGAAGAGATCTTTTTACTCGGTCATTCCCTCCAAATTTGCTTTTCAACGAATCCCAAACAATTTTGGACGTGCACCTATCCAAAACTTGTTCGAAAACTGCTCGATCAATAGCTTGGAAGAGGTAGTGTTTCACCTTGTGATCTTTCATCCTCTCATTCTGCAGCTGCTCCTGCTGTGCATTTGTCAGTATTGTTCCTTGTTGAGTCTCTTCAAATCCATTTTCAACCAAACTCCACAACCCTTTGGCTATGAGCAAATTTTCCATTAATTCACTCCAATGGTCGTTGTGGAAACCATCAAAATGTGGAATCTTTGTAGAACTCTTCTCTTCACTCATCGTACTATATTTATCTCTTTCTATTTTATCAGGCCCAGCGGGGACTCTGATACCAGTTTGTAGAGTAAAAGACTTATTTTAAAATAACTCTTATCAAACTAAATGTGATACTTGCTTATTATTGAATGTTACGCTAAGCTTTAAATAGCCTTTTACAAAGCAACAATATGCAAGAAAACAAAACATGGTAGCTAATGCTATTAACTAAAACAAGAAAAAATCAACAGTTATCTCTTCTAGAGACTAGGACTTTATTGAAACAAAATGCCAAATACTCACATCTTCAAGCAACTAATTTTAGCAGAAAAAGACCCTTTCATCCACTTAATTAATATTTGATGCTAAGAAGGGTTTAGGTGTTAGGGTTTAAAATTTTGCAAATGGAGTCTCCGTTGTTTATGGGGGGAGAAATTTTAGGGCAAGTGGGTGTCTGTTGTTTGGGTTTATTATAGTGTTTCTACTGTGTGTGTATATAAATAAAGAAAAAGAAAGAAAGAAAAAGAGAATAGGTATTTGTGAAATATTTGAAGTAAGATGTAATAAAGGCACTGATTGAATTACCCTGCAAAACTGAGACAAGAGAAATCCATAGAGTGCCTCAAAAGCTCATGTTGGAACTTAGATGGGAAGGGACTCTTAGCCCTACAAATAAAATCTTTGTTGGGACTTTGATTTCCAATCCTTCAGTTAGCATAAGAAGTTTCGGCTTTTTTCAAGACTGGTCTATATTCAGATATAGACAAGAAGCCGCACCATTTTTTCTTCTTTTTTACTTTTGTTTTCTTAAATTAATTATATATATATGCAATTCAAATTAAATAAATTTGAACTACATAATAATTTCTAATTAAGTCATTCACACAATCAATCATTTCCCATTAGAACGATGAAAACTGAAAAAGATTTTTCTTAGAGTTAGAGATCTGAAAGAAAAATGTAGCTGACAATTTATAAACATTATTTTGCCGAATGAATCATTGGTCAATATTATTTATAAACAATGTTTCAATATTGTTGGTGGTTTATAATTACTCGTCATCATTTAATTAATTTACACATGAAAATCATGATTTGCATTGAGATCGTTTCAACTTATAATAATAATCTATACTAAAGTTGGTTTTGCGTTTTTTTTATTGTCTCCTCTAGAGATTGAAGAAAACTGAAAAAAAAAAAAAGAAATTTCAAAAGTACAAGTTGTATCTAAAGATGAGCACTATCTAATTCAATCATGAAAAAAAATAAAAATAAAACTGATTTAGAACAAAAATTTAGGTTCACTTTTTTAAAAATTTTAGTTTAATTTGATTTTATTTCAGTTTCTTTCTCATGGTAAAAAGTAAAAGAATCATAATTTAATTCCATCAAATATATAAAAATATATGTAAAATATATTAATATTAATATTAATATTTACTTTAATTACAACTTTGTTTATTTGTTACTATTTCAATTTGATTCCATTTATTTAACTTTCGAAAACTAATTTTATTTGGCTTTGCTTTTTTATCTTTAGAAATTAAGTTTTTAATACTTAAATTCTGAATCCAAATAAGTAATTCTTTTAAAAAAAGACTTCATATATTAAAAGTAAAAGGAAAAAAACAACTACTATGATTTGATGACAAGAGGTCCAAAATATTAGAATGGGTGAGATTATTAAGAAGCTGGATATACACGATGATATTAAATTATCCTATTATATAAAATAAACATGAGAAATCTTAAATCTAACTATTAACTAATACAGAAATAATTTTTTTAATTTTAATTGTAACTGTTTTAAAATTTATAGTTTTTAAATTTGTATAATAAATATTTTAATTTATAAGAAATTTGGATTTTTGGAGTATAAATGAAAAAGCAAAAACAGGACAAGAGTAAAAAGAGCAAGAGTCAACCGCAGGAAAGAAGAAATTTTATGCACAAGGCTCGAGAGTTTCAAATACACAGACACAATTATTGAGACTCCCACACATCACTCCCTCTATTCTCGCTCTCTCTCTCAAATAATACTATAAATTTTTTTAGATTTTTTTTTACCTTTCAGTGCCGAAAATAAGAAAAAAGTAAAAAAAGTAAAAAAAAAAAAAGGATTCTACTTTAGCCGCTGCCAAAAAGTACTATTAGTTTCTTTCTTTCGCTAAAATTGAGAAGATTTAGATTGCTAATTAAAGTATTTTCAAAAAAAAAAAAAAAAAGATTGCTAATTAAAGTTAATACTCTATTCTACTTGTTTTGGCATTTGTTATTGTGTTGCTGATTAAAGTTATTCTCTCTTCTTCTTTTTTTTCCTTTTGCTCGATCATTATTATAATATCGATCTTTGTCAGTTTATATATATATATATATATATTCTAATCTTTCACTGGTTCTGATATAATTTCCAGAATGTTTTCTTTTTGTTTTTAAGGTAAGAGCTGAGTTGGTCAAGAAACTGATGAGCAAATAATCAATCCCTATGAATTCTTAAGATAATTATATAATGGGACAATCTAGCAATTCTTTAGAAATTCAATTATTATTACTCTTATCAGTATAATTGAAGAACTGTTATGAGTTAAGTAATTAAACAAGTATATTCAGATTTTTTTTGTTTTACAAATATTATTGTTTGATTAATACTCATATAATTAATAAAAAAATATTAACCACAAATGGTTGGTGTAAATGGTTCGACACTCTTATCCCTAAAATAAGAGATCGAATGTTCGATCTTTATAAATAGAGTCACCATTTGCTAAGAACACTATTTTAATAGGTCGATCCGGTGTGAACATAATTAATTATGACCCAGTTAGTTTAGAGATACATGTGATTATATAAAAAAAATATTTATTTGATTCGAATCAATTTTAATTAAATTCTGAAAAAAATAATTTTTAATTAAATATCAAAGTCTATAAAAAATAAATAATAATTTTTTTATTTTCATTAGTTTAAATATATTCAAACTTTGGTGAATAGAAATTTAATTAAGTGGTTCTAATGAATTGAATTGACTTATATTTCTTTTTTGTAATTTTAAGGTAAGGGCTGAGTTGCTCAAGTTAAATATGGACATGAAAAAATATATATTTTACGTACGAAATTACAAGTAGGGTATTTAATTCATGAATAGTAGTAGCAATAATAATAAAATTTACCAACTAATGCACATAAAATTCATCATCGTATACCTCGAAAGGTGAATAATTAATAAATTCTTTGTAGATCATTAGTTCATTACATAGGCTCCTACCAAAAATCAAGGGGCAGCAAATCATAAAAATTTAATTACTAATTAATTAAACGACTAATAAAAGAAATCAATTACTCAAACAAAATGACTAAATTTTAAAGAAAAACGAAGACTAATAGCTTTGCCTCGGGCCCCTAATTAGCAAAAAATTACTATAAAATTAACCAGCAGCAACTTTTCAAACGTGTTTTCTTTGGGTTAAATTTGATAGCATTATAGTATATGTTTTTTTTTAAATCATATAATTACAATTTTTACTGCGAAAAGGATGTTTTTACGGTAAAATTGGTGAGTGTGTACGGTGGGGACTAATAAAAAGGACGCCGGAGTCCGTACCTACTCCGTTATATTTATTGAAATCCAATAATTAGAGGCTACTAATTATATTTTGGGGTTCACGTGATTGTTTGATAAATAAAGCTTCGTAAAGTCTTTTTCTAATAAGGACTAAGTAGGGATTTCATGCTCATACTCTATAATTAATTGCACCTTCATACACATTTTCAAATACAAGTCCTTAATACTTTTGAGGACTCGTGTATTATTTATAATTAATAATATATATATATACACCAATTGTCAACTTTAATTTTTCTCTATTTGGCTATTTATATCTTAATTTCAAACTAATACAGAAAATAAATACAATTTTTTGAGATCTTCATTGCTACAAGGAACAATATTGTGATTCTTTTTAGTATATAATATAATTTATATACATGTAAAGTCAAAAATTAACTTATAATTTATCAGTTTTTTTTTATTAGAGGCCCAGTAAATGAAAGTAAATATATGGCAGAAATAATCCCCTTAGTAATTACAATTTCTGTAATTGAAAATTTTCTACTTTTGGTGCTTTTGAAAAAATGAGAATACTACTCTTTTTTTAATGGAAATGGTGAGAAAATATACTTTGCATTTGATACTATATTCTAATCCAAAATCTTTAAATAATAGGTTTTTGAGTAATTTTCACATATATTTTTCTTATTAATTTTATCTTTGACCGAAGTGGTGTAACTTTTCACACTAGGTATTTTAACACATTTGACTAATAATTAACGATATTATGATATATACATTATGGATTTGTTAAATCCATTCCACATTTAAAACCTATAATAATTGGTTTATAACTGAAAAAGTAATCCAACCAAAACAAACTAAGTTATTTTATATTGTAAAACTCAATTTATTATAAGACTAGTATACTCTAATTTTATTTGAATTACTAATTATTTTTAAAGGAATTACTACATAATTTACTATGACTCTTAAAAATTGGCAAGACTTGTGTTTCTTTTTTCTATATTTATCACCAATTTATGTTTTAGGAAAATCAATTATATATCATCATCTTGAGTTTTAATTTAATGGTAATAATCATAAAAAAAAATAATGATGATGTAATTGTATGATAGTAGATTTCGCATAATAGAACAAAAATAGTGAATTTTATGCAAGTCAGGCTTGCACTAACAATGGTGCTCGTACTTGAAATATAATCATGTTTTTAGTTAAATGGAATTAAGGTAATAATGGTGTTTTTTAATTAGTAAGATAGAAGCTAAGGATGATTCTCTTAGCCACTAGAGTCCAACTATTACAAATATTTTTTTTTCCCTATAAAGTTCTTATCATGGGTTTAAATTATAAAGTTAAATCTTTTCATTTTAGGTATTTATTATAGATTTTTTCTTATTGCCCTTTGTTTATAACTCCTAGAATCTCAATTAACAATATAATTTGTTTTTTTCTCTTAACTTCTTCATTTCACAAGGTATATATATATATATAGACAAATATAAATAGAAAATAAAAAGAGAAAGTGGCAAATAATTGGATATATATAAGGAAAACAATAAAAAAATGAAATTTAATTATTAAAGATTTAATTTTTAGGGGATCAATTGAAAATTTAGAAGGAAAATTGAAAAATTAAATTTAGTTATACGAGAATAATATAGACATTTTGACATGTCTGGAGATCAAGACTTTTGTTATTCTTTAGTTCCGTCCATGTGTATGTGAGACAAAATTTATTATTATTATTGAAATGAAAAGTAAACAAAAAATAAAATTTTTGTGTTCACGACGAAGTGCATAAAACACGAGACAATAAGAAAATACTCGCATTATATAAATCAATTGACTTAAGATAAAATTGCATTATATACCTCACTAAATTATATATGAAAATAATGCCTCGTCATATGTACAAATATGAGAAACCATTCAAAAATATTCATTTTAATGTTTATCAAAATATTTTTAAAACAAAAATAAAAGGTAAGATTGTTAAATTTTCATTATACACATGAAATTTTTATTAGTTTGATAAACATTAATAAAAAGAATATTAACTCCTCTCATGATATTATATTATTTTTATCTATTTAGATCTTTCATATAAAAAAAATTATATAAAAAAAATTTCTCAATTTTTTAACTTTAAAAAGTTTCAAAGAATTAATCAATGAAAAATATTACATACTCAATTAAAATTAAGCTATTCAATATACATATATTGTTAATGAAAGATAAATCATTATTTTTTAGCCTGGCTATCATCAATTAATATTGGTTATCAAACTATCAGCAAATTTTATATTTTTATGTACTTCTTCTTCGCATATTTAACATTAAACTTATAAGTTCAAGCATATTTATACTATTTCCATTTGAAATTGTTAATCTTTTTAATATTATAATAATTAAATAACATAGAATTATTTTTTAAAAATATATATTTAGAAAACCTTCTTTAAGGAGTATTTTCAAAAAATAAATTAGTTTTCGTGAAACAAAAATGTATGTGTAAATAGAGATTCCTATAATTACAGGAATAAGTATATTAATTAAATCATATTCCTTAACATTTTATAACCCTAAGCCATAGTTAGGCTTCCAAATCAAAGGTGTTGACCTATATAAATATATATACACAAAATACGCAATTTCTGGAATGATATAATTAAAATTCTTAACAAAATAATTTGTGCTTTCACGAGTCAATCATAAAATGATTACCCAAAGAATTTTGAGTGGAATACGAGGCATTGACAACCCAACCAAAATTAATAAGCAAACAAAAATAAAAAAATACTAAATACATCAAATTCATATTGACCAAAAATATTTCTACATTAATTATATTAAAAAAATATTTTAATCTTTCATTTATGATTAAAAATAATAATAAATATAATATTTAAATAATCATTTTTTTAACATAATTAATTCATAAAATACTTATAATTTAAATCAATTTAATTCTTTTAACATCACTCAATAAAAATATATAGTATATAATATATAGTTACAAAAATAAATAATTCTCTTTTTTTTATAGTGATAATAATAAATAAGTAATTTGCTATCGGTTTTTTTTACAGTATAATAATAAATAGTAAAACTCAAGAATGTAATCATCAAAATCTCTAGAAAAACTAAATCAAGCAGTGTTATTTGGATCCTCGTAGCATGGACGACATTACAACCGTGGATTTTAATTTTCTGAACAAATAAAAAGTAAAATTATTCAAAGAAAAAAGGAAAAAAATTTACAGGTAAAGACGCGTCTGTCATGCATAATAAGAAGCAGAGTGCTGTCACGCAGACAGAAGTTCCGTATCGGGTTAGATTAGATTTGGTTAGGAGATTATTAATAAAAATAAATTTTTTTAATATATTCGTCCAGAATATATATTAAATAATAATAAATATTATATATATATTTTAAAATAAGTAAAAATTATAAAATAATTATAATAAAATAAAATTCGTATTAATAAAAAATATTTATAAAATATTTTAATAAAATAAAATTCGAGTTAATAAAAAAATTATTATTATTTAATAGATATTTTTGAACATAAATTAAAAAAATAAAAAAATAAAAAATAAAAATGGAATATAAGAATAGATGGATACTATTTACAGGAAAGAAGGGGGAGAGGGAGAGAGAGGGGTCAGTTCAGAAAAAGTACTGAGCGGGTTTTCCGGTGCAAGGACGAATAAGGAAAAGCTGATGCTTTGCCACGTGTAAAACTAATGACCGTTAGATAATAGTGGAACGGCTAGGATTCAAGAAAACTTTGATTGGATTCATTGAAACTGGAAGAGAACTGTAGAGAACTGCCCAGAGAGAGATTTACTTGTTTTCTTTTTCTTCTTTCTTTCATTCTTCTGTTTGTTTTTTTTAGTGTGTATGTCTCTCTCTTTCTCCCCAGAGAAAGTCACAGCTCAGAGATAGAGAGAGAAAGGAACTCTGTGTGTAAGTAATTGAAGAGAGAGAGGAAGAAAGTAGGTTTGTCTTAAATGAGGTGAGTGTAGCAGAGTGGGGGTGCAGTTACCATGGCGGCGTTGCAGAGGGTCTAATTCCGTGCATTATTATTGCTTTAAACAACGAAAGAGAAGGGAAGAAAGCTGGCTTTATTTCACTCTCTCTCTTCAACTCAGGGAAATCCCATCTTCTATACTCTCTTACCCTAAACGAAAATTCTTTCAATTTATCTAAAATTTTATTTTTATTTGTTTCTCAAAAGCTGCAAAAAAAGACCCAAACAGCAAAATCACATATTCAGAGGGAGAAGTCAGAATCAGAAGAAGAGGAAGAAGAAGATCAAGTCGGGTCAGGGAGACTTCACTTAATTAATTATTAAAGTCTCTCTGTTTATCAAAACCCACACCAAAAAAAATTCAACACCACGAATACCTGGTAATCAAAGCTGCTTACTGATCTTGGTATTAGGTTTCTGCTATGGATTTTTGGTCTAAATTGAAGTCGGTTTCAGTTTCTGCTGCTGGGTGCAAAAAATGGCTGGGTGGTTCTATCTAAGCGGGAGGGAACAAGGAAGCTCAAGTAAACAAGAAGAAGAGAAGAATCAAGAAAGCAACCTGTTTTTATTAAGATCAAACGAGGAGATCTACAACAAAGGGTTTGAAATATGGCCTCAATACTATCACCAACAGCAAAATATGAACTATTACTCCTCGTTTGGAGTGGGTCCTAGTCGAAGAAGTTTTTCTGATGAGTCGTCGAGATCAGGCTTTACTGTTAAGAGGGCAACTGGATTAGGAAGCGGAGGAGGAGGAATGAATTGTCAAGATTGTGGGAATCAAGCTAAAAAAGATTGTGTCCATTCGAGATGTAGAACTTGTTGTAAAAGCCGAGGATTTCAGTGCCAAACACACGTCAAGAGCACTTGGGTCCCTGCTGCTAAAAGGCGAGAGAGGCAACAGCAGCTATCTGCTTTGCAACAACAACAGCAACAGCAACAACAAAATCAAGAACAACAGCAACTACAGTTTCGAGGAGAGAACCCAAAAAGGCAGAGAGAGAGTCAAGCTGGTGCTCCCTCTATTGCCTGCACTCATTTAGCCACTACCACGACGTCAAGTAAAGTTATAATTTACAATACATAAAAACAAAACCCAAAAATCTAAATTCTTTTCTATTAAAAAAAGAAAAGAATTTGAATAATTTTATGGGTGATAAAAAAAAAAATCTTTGAAATGTCAGGTCTTGTTACTAACGAGCGAATTTTCAAGAAACTGCAACAGCATATTTATATATATAAAAGATGAGATCTTGAAGAATTTTTATGGACTTTCAGTTCTTAGTACCCATCAAAAGGCCGTATCATTTGCGTGTGTTAGCATCAAGTCCACACCTCCATAGTCAGCCACCCACCACATGTTTTTCTGTTCTTTCTCTTTTTTTTTTCATTGAATCACTGTTTGTTAGTAAAACTGACGAAAAAAAGCTTCACCGCAGCACTAATTCTTTCTTCCCTTTTTTTTTTCTTTCCTTTTCCTTTGCTTGCTTCTTATTTTCATTTCATATCCTTTGCTTCGATTCTTACTGATTCTCTTGAAATTTTATTTGACACAATTATTAGGGTTGGAATTAGCAAATTTTCCAGCAGAAGTGAATTCCCCAGCTGTGTTTCGTTGTGTTAAAGTAAGCGCAATGGACGATGCAGATGAGCAGTTTGCATATCAAACGGCTGTTAATATAGGAGGCCATGTATTTAGAGGAATTCTCTACGATCAAGGTCCAGATGGCCGTTACACCAGCGGAGGAGAGAGCTCTTCTGGTGGTGCCCAACAGCTTAATCTGATAACAGGAGCCACTACTAGCACTGCAGCAACTAGCAGCAACCAAACTGCTGGTAATTTGCTTGACCCATCTCTATATCCAGCTCCACTCAATGCTTTTATTGCTGGTACGCAATTCTTCCCACCACCAAGATCCTAGCTTTTGAAAAGAAAAAAGAACAAAAAAACAGAAAAGAAAATTAGTGGGCCTATCTAAGCTCTAATTTGTTTGCATTATTCTTAACAAAATCTACATTAGTCGATAAATTGATGGTGTTATTGTGTTTCTTTTTGCAGTTTTTTTGTTCTTTGTTTGTTGTTGTTTTAACATGCACCCAGCAAATCCTAATCAACTAGAAAAATTGGAGCTTTTAGGAAGTTTATTAGAAGAAATATATATTTGTGGGTGTTTGGATTTTTTGTTTCGAATTTCACTTCAGATTTTCAAGTTTTTATTTTTGGTCTTATCGATGACAAATTTTTCGTTTTCGTTTTGAGTGTATAGTTCTGGAGTTATGAGGATGCGTGCTGTGTGCTTTCTTTCTTTTCTTTTTCTTTTATTTTTCAAGAACATGAAATAAAAAACTTAAAAAAGAAGAAAGAAATTTCATGCAGATTACTTTTTTTTTTTTGTTGGGAAATTATGGTTGATATTGAATTTACTTTCTAGTCGGTGTTGAACTCGAAGCCGCTTTTTCGAGTTTATCAGTTTTCTTGCTGGCTTAAAATGGGAAGAAATAGGTTTCGAGAAGTTAACCAGAGAAGTTAAACATCTTGACAAAGTCTCTGAATCAGAAGATTTATTTATTTATTTATTAAAAAAAAACATGGCCACCTTATTACAAACTTTCATTCACTGACAAATGGTATGATTTTTGGCATTTCAATCCCATTCTCAAAATAAAATGAAAAAACAAAACTGAATAAAAGTCTCTTGATCTCTTGGCTTTGGTGTTTGCATAGATATGTATACATTTATGCATAATTAGGTGGTGGAACAGAGACGTGCATGGATGTGACCTAATAATTGTGATTATTAGCTTAGAATGTTTAAATGCTTCTGCAAGAATGTGCATGTGATGCATGTTATATATATATAAACTCTATCTGCATATATTAATGATTGATTAGATTATAATATAATATAGGATTATTATTGTTATTATTGTTTTCTAATTTCCTAGATTGCTACATTTAGTATATTGGAATATAACATAAAACTCTTCAAATTTCCCTACATCTGTAAAATCTGACCCATTTCATGTGCTTTTATTTTCCATGGATTAATAACAAACAACATAATTGCTTGTGAGATTAATTTCTGTATATCCTTCCTGTCATTTTTATTGGGTTGCTTAATAAAATTATAATATATATATACACACACACACACACATTATTATAGCAAAATTCAAAATTTTGATATCTTTGATCTATTGTTACTGTGTGAGTTAATCATACTTTGCTTGAAATTAGAACTCAAATGTGTTTTGCATATAATGCTTTTAAACCACTGCTCTATACAATTATACTGATTAAATTGAGAGAATAGAAGCAATGAACGCTCAATTTGTTGAAAAATTATTTTTATACTTGTGTTTAATTCATTTGGCTCGAGTCAAATCGATTAACCAAGCATTCGCCAGTTGCTAATTTGAGAAAAATATTTATAGTGTTACTCTGATGCATCGGTTTTGATAACATTTGGAGAAAGTTTACGTAAGTTAACAATTTGTACGATCACACGGAGCGGAAAACAGATTATGGCATTATTAGTCCAATGGTTAAAGACTTGCTCATAATATGATAATTTAATCTTATAATAACTTCGATATATATATATATATATATATATATATATATATAAATTCGAAAATCTGAATTGAAAATATAAGTTTGAATATCTGATTTGAAGTTACATTTTGAAAAAAAAAACAGTGAAAAGAACTTTGAACTTAGTATACCCTTTTCTTGATTAAAAATATATATCCAGTTGATATGGTTAGTCACCCTAGCTAGCCATGCGTGGGAAGGGTTCGAATTAATTATACAGGAACATGAGTCCTAAAAATCCGACATTCACGCTGATTGGATAATATATATATATCAGCCATTGCATTATATAACTCCCATACAACCAATTCAATATATTATATAAAACATGGAGAAAAAGGCAACTGATCTCTCTCTAGCTAGCTCTAGCTGCATCCTTCAATAATCAAAATTTCATATAATAATAATTTTTGTTTTTAGGGTTCATATCTTGAAATTTTTTTGCGGGTAACTCTCATGTTAGTGAAAATGATTCATTATTATATGCTTTTTGCTCAGGAAATTAATTAATTAGAAGTTGATAAGTAGTGGTGACTGTGTTCATGCAATTGAAGAATGCGTTTGCAAATACGTAAATTAACGATAATATTATATTGCAAAACTTCAAATTCCATTTTCATTATTACTATCAAAATTGCATGGCGAATTTAGTGTGGAAGGTGTAGCCAAGCGATTGAAATGATTTATCGTGATGATAATGAATATAATTTCCAGCTATAAAATCTTGAATTAATGAACTATTATAAGAATATTTTCTATCTCGTGCCTACGTGGATGCTTTTCTAATTTACTAATTAAATATCGTGATATTAAGATTTTTTTTATTAATTAAAAGTGGAAGAGGGGAGACATTTAAGATTCTAATTTAAAGATTAAGTAAGAGCAAATACACATTTCTAGCCACAAGCTGATATTAAGAATTTTAATAGTAATAATAAGTAAACAGTTTCATGAACGGAAAAAAAAATATTTGTATTTAATTTAAAACAAGTTTGTATTAGTCCAAACATATGCTTGACAGATGGAATTGAAGTGGAAAAACGTATTTCAATTACTTGAGGTTTGTGCCTGACTGACTTTCCTTAAGGATGAATATCTTAAAGCATTGACTGAGAAATCTATTCCGTTTCACATATATGGCATATGAACTTACAGTAAACATGTGTGTGTGTGTGTGTGTGTGTGTGTGTGTGTATGTGTTTACACAATGGCCACTTCACTTGTATTAGAATTCCAGCTGGAGACTTAATGAAAATCCAGCAATCTTTAACAGATTTGGTCAATATGTATAATTAGTATAATTTGTGGGTTTTTATTTAACTTAATTTAATGTTTTAGATGGAGCAAATACTTAATGGAGATATTGGAATGTTTACCATTAGATCATGTTTAATTCATTATGGAATTTAAAATAAGATGAATTTTTTTTGCTTTAGTACATTATTAACAATATAAACTTTTGAAATATCTTTATATTTTGAATGAATTAATATAAATTTTCAAATATAACTTTGATTCAATCAATAAATTTCGTCTAGTTATTTAAAATAATTTGATTCAATAATCAATTTTTATTTAAATTTTGTTAAGGTTTAAACGTTGGCCACCCTTGAATTTGAGGAAGGTGGTTTAGAAATTAAGAAATTTTTTTACCTAAGTCGGGTGTAAGATTCTTAGAATTCGAAAAGCGGATTATATGATTCTTTTTCTGCCATTCACAAAATGTTTGGCATCACAGTTAACGAGTTTTTATTAACAAACACGTGTTTGTTTAAGTATCAAATCAATATTAATTACTTGTTACATAAGTAAATTTTGCAATAATACTTGTAACGTAAAATAAAAGGCATAACTCTTTTTCTATTCTTCTTACTTCTGACATATGAATAGATAAAACAATAGTTATTTTGCCAAGATTATGTATATATATATAGCGAAGTTTAAAAAAAAAGGATAAGAGTTAAAGAAAATAATAATAATAATAATAATAAAGACATAAAATTGATTAGGGAAGTGGAATTATTATTAATTTATTCAGCATCGAGAAGAGGATGTGAAATCTGAGGCAAATATTGTTCAAATCATATAGAAGAAATAATATTATGAAAATGGGAGATTAAAAATAACCATCAAAACTTAGGTTAATAATTAAAAATATGTATTATTTTTTGCTTAAATTTTAAGTTTGAATATCTCTATTTCACATATAATAAAAGAAAGAGAGAGAGAGAGAGAGATGAGAAAAGAAAAATATTGGATTCCTGTCTTGTCTTCGAAAAACATGAAATCGACTTATAGCCATCTTAAGTTAGACGCATGCTCAGAGAAATTGGGTACCAAAATTTCGTGATTGATGAGACATTATGTTATATATAAATTAATTTCCATTATATATAATTCTATATATAGACCCAGACGAAGTCGGGCTTTGGGATAAAAGGAGGCGAATTTTTTATTATAAATTTTAGTTTTTTCATAATTATTTATCTCTCATTTTATTTTAATAGTATTTTATAAATTTATTAATTTATTAATAATATATTTTTATTATTAAAAAATTAATTAATAAAAAAATATTAATATATATGTATAGAATTTTAAATTTATAAATTTTTTCATAATAAAAATAAAATAAAGATAAAAAAAATTAAATAATAAATATAATTTTTTAAAAAATAATTAAAATAAATGAGTTTTTTAATTTATTAAATGTGTTCAAATTAATTTAGTTGAAAAAATTTATAAATTTGTTCAAATTAATTTAGTTGAAAATTTTATAATTTTTTTTTATTTTTTTTGTATTTGTATATTATTAATATTTTGTCAATTTTTTAAAAGAGAACTATTGCTATAGAATAAATAATTTATTATATTTTTTTTACTTCTTGTAAAAATTAAAAAAAAAGGTAATTTAAATTTTTTTAAAAAAATTAATAAAAAATTTAAAAAATTTTAAAAAATATTATATATATATATAAATTTTCAAAAAGGGAAGGGGCACCTTCAACATAAAATCGCCCCTGTATAGACCCCCACTGAACAAGGGTCTTCCTTCATTCTCTTTAAAGTCTAAACTTGTAATTGACAACTCAAAATAATTTTAATGTTTTTCAACTAATCAAAGGTTGGTTGATGATATTCCAATGTCTTTAAATGTGATCTAGATCTGCTAACTAATTAATTTCTAAATATCATCGTAAGAATTTTTTTTACTTGTTTTAATTATATTTTTTTGTTTAATCATCAAGTATTCTATAATTTAAATATTATAAACTAATTTAAAATCGCACCGAATAAGTTTATTAAAAGAGTAAAGCGCTTCATCTCGAGTTTAAAAAGTATTTTATTTTTAAAATTTGAAACGAAGATGTCTAATTAAGAAAGAAGAAATATCTATTATTTCATTTTATTTCCTAAGAGTCTTTTAATTATTTTGTTTAGTTTTTCGGAAAACTACATTATCATGAATAAAATCTAGAAAGTAATTTTTTAACAAAGAAAAAAAAAGAATAATATCTGATTTTATTGTTCAGGTCGTATGATTGCTGAGATCATATAATTATTTATTTAAAAAAGAGTAAAAATGGTTGATATTGTTATATATATATATATGACATAAGCCCTACAAATCCAATGTCTCTAATAGTGAAACACTGGATTTAGAAAGCCTTGCATTAATTAATTTACTAATTAAGTTTCACTTGGCCAAATTATTATTTCATCCGTTTTAAAATAATATGGATATTTTTTCTTTTTTAGTTGTACTAAAATATAATTTTGTTTTTTTATTTAAATTATAAGTACATTGTAAATTAATTATTATACTTATATTTAAGCATTTTATAATTAATAATATTACATTTAAGTATTTATATTTTTTAAATTATAATTACTTTGACCTAAACAATACTTATTTTGATTTTTAATTTTTACAATAATTAATAACTATTTAGTATAAATAGAAGGTAAAATAGATAGATTATAAGAAAATTTTTACATATTAATTAAATAATCTATTTTTTTTTAATATATTGAGATGAAAAGTATCTCTATTATTTTTTTATTGAATGAGTAGATTGAAAAATAAAAAGGTCAAAAATCCACAAGAAACTCTAGGGTTTTACACACATGAGGTATAGTAATATTTTTTTAGGAATGCTTAGCATTGTACGGGTTTTATATTGTGGCTATAATCCATATTTCAATTACATCTTCAAAAGTTAAGTATATAATAAATGATAAAAATTTATAAATCATATGTTATATTAAACAAAAATTAATTTATTTATAAATATATGTATATACACATACGTGCAGAAAAAAATTAATAAATTTTCATTAAAAAGTAGATATTTAAATTATATTGACATATTAATTAATTCTATAAAAATTTAAGACTTTTAAACTACATTCATATATCAATTAAATAGATAAAATTACAAATAGATTATGAAGTAAGTAAGAATTTCCTTATTATTCAATTGCTAGAGTATACTATATATATAGTCCTAGCACTGGCTAGGTTTGCAGCTTTGCTATTACAGTAATTCCGACATTGTATGCATTTATCTTGTAATTTTTTTTTTGCATGCATTTATCTTTATTTTTATGTTTTATAGTAATAATAACGCGACTAATTTTAACTTGAGTAAGCTTAATTATTATAGAGGTCTGTTCGACGCATTATTCATGGCTACTTAATTAATTAAAGCAAGTGGGTGCTTGCGGCTAATTGTTGTTGTTGTTGTTGTTATTATTATTATTATTATTTATAAAACTGCCAATTAATTGCTTACTGCACCTACTGCAATATTATAGAGTTAGGTCATTTTCAATAAATTAGTGTTTACTTAAATAGAATATTAGCCGGTTAAGTTTTATTTTATTATTTTTGTACGTTGATCATAATTTATTTAATTATTTATTAAAAATTTCATTATTAGTTTAGCTATTTTTTTATTAAATTTACATACATACAATAATATATGTACTTTTAATAACTTAATATATAAATTTAATGTTATTTATTTGTAGAATATTGTTGATGGTAACGTGCACATTTTTTTTCTTTGTATATATATATATTGATAGTACCAAAAGAGATTTAATTAATAATCAAAATACAACATCCAATAAGTGGTGAATTTCATAAGGGACATTTTCAATCCATACAAGATCTTCATTTGATTAGGGTACAAGTTCAGCTAATTCATGTGCTACCTTGTGACAATTTTTAGGTGTGAAAGACCATTTGCAGAAAGTAAATTGCTGTCTTGTATCAACATTCTCAGTTCATTTTGCCATACTATTTTATCTTGCAATAGGTTAATAATGGACTTACAGTCTGATTCAACTATAACATTTGAGAAGGATAAGTCTAAAACTAATTTAATCCCATAAATCATAGTCTGTGTTTTTGCTATAATTGGTTCTTCAGTTGCGGTTGATGAGCGATGAGAGGATGACTATCTCGATTCACAACACCATGGCCTATAACTTGCGTTTCCAGAATATCGACACCTATGTTTATCTTAACAGTCCTTTCAGGAGGTGGTTCCCATTTTGTTAAGCTTACATCCACTGCTTGGGTCAATTTGCATCTTCCATTAATAGCAGACATGCTATTCATTTCAGCAACCATTGATTGTGTCTTCATCACTTAGTGGCTTAACAGCTGTACCTTGGAATAAAGAATTATTTCGTTATTGCCATATAAAATAGCAAGCTGCTGCCACTGTTGCCAGCGCTTCTTTTGAGCAAGTCTGAATTATATTTGCGAACAAATCTTTGAGAGAATGCCCTTCCAGTGATTGTATTCGTGGTAGTGACAATAACTGCCATATTTCTTTGAACATATAACAATCCATGCATAGATGGACTATAGATTCTTTGTTCAAACAAAAGGGGCATGTATTAGATACCTCATTTATTCTTTTGTGTAAGTTTGCTCTAGTTGGAAGAATATCCAGAGCTGCACGCCGTATAAAATTGATCATTCTAGGTGAAGCATTCAAATTTAATACAGCTTTCTAGAATCCCATCCATGCATTTTGAGATGAGGAAGCTTAAGTTTGAATTTGCCTCTCATTGAAACACAACCTATAACCACTTTTAATAAAATACTCCCCTAATATATGGTAGTGTTAGACAGAGTTGGCAATGGAGCGGGAATTTCCACTCCCGACGGGGATTTGCCCCGAATGGAGAGGAGATTTTCTGTTTTTTCCTCTGGGGATAGGGATGGGTAGAAAACTCTTTTCGTCTGCCGGTGCGAGACGGGGAGGGGAGAGTACTCCTTGCCCCGCGAGAATCCTCGTACCCGTTCCGTGGGGATCTGATTTTTTTTTTATATAAAAAATATATTATATTATATTTATATATATATATATATTATATTTTTTATTATATTATATATTATATTAAATATTTTATTATATTAATCTACATAAATAAAAATAATATTTAAACTCTAAAATTAAATAAACTAAATTTTTTTGTGTTATTAATTATAAAATTATTATAAATTAATGACTTTTATATTATTATTTTTTAATCAAAAAATAAAAACAAATTAAAATAAATTTTTCGTAAAAATCTCCATGGGAGCAAAAATTTTCGCAAAGACGGGGCATGGTAGAATTACCCCGTTTGAGGGACAGAAATTTTTCGCCAAACAGAAATGGGGATGGGGAATGCTTCCCCACCTCCATCCCTCATCGTTGCCATCTCTAGTGCTAGATAAGTTAGTCATTCTCATTTAAGCTTTTCAATGGTATTTTAAAATTTTGCTCAATATTTATAGGAAGGAAAGTTGTGTTAATAAGGCTGCAGTTCCAATGTTGTATTTCCTCGTCAATCCACTGTGAAACAGTAGCGTCGATGGATAGAGAATTAGCGGTAGTTATGATTTTGAAGCCATTAGATTCAAAAATTCATCTATCATTCCATGTAGAGGTTGACTGACCATTTTCAATTCTGATATTTTTCTTGTATATTTAATTTTATTAAAACTATTTTTTTCATTGTTTTTATAGTTTGTATATAAATGATTGTTAGATCAAAGGATATTTCAAATAAATCATTTATATATTGCTTTTATATGCTTAGTGTGTATATATTCTAGATGGAACATATATACATATTAATTTTAGTTACTTTTAGGCTTGTATACATTTTTAATTTCATAAAAATTAAAATTTCAACATAAATAAATTCAAAAAAAAATATACAAATAATTTTAACATATATAATTAGTCAAATTTACCAACAAATATCTAGTTAATTGAAATTAAATTTTCAAACTTAAATAAGACTATTATTTTTGGTTTTAAAATATATATTATTATACGTGGTAAAACAAATCTATCATAAAATGCTTTTACGTGTACATAAATGAATTAATTATGAAGTATACAAGATTTAGTTTAATATAATTTGCAAAAATTTAACTATTATTTTTAAACATCTTATTATTTATGGCCGAGTTCGTATTATAACTGAAACGGTGCGTCTAGGAACGTCTAGGAGGACTTCAGAATTAAGAGTTAAGCGTCAAACAGTCAAAACATTTTAAACGACGCCGTCATTGGAATTTAGAAAATTCTTTAAATTTATTCAACTGAAAACGACGGTGAAACGCCAACAACGCGTTGGGATTTCTTAACGTGCACAGAAAAACCATAAAAACCGAATTGGACTAGTCCTGTCTGTGCCTGAACATTGATCTCCCGGCAAACTTGTTCTGATTCTCATTGGCTGTATACGAATATTATATTCGCGAAGGCACACATTTGTGCCTTTCGATCTATAGAAGTTGATAAAAAATGGCAGAGCAAAGGTGCTGGCCGACGATGGATCTGCTGCGGTCACAGCCTATGCAATTGGCACAGCTGATCATTCCTATTGAATCAGCTTACCACACAATTTCATATCTCGGTGACCTTGGCCTCTTTCAATTCAAAGACGTGAGCATTTTTTGTTTTTTGTTATTTATATGTCAAATTTGGATCATTCTCTGATAATTATGACTTTGTTTCCGAATTTCAAATTAGTTTCTGTTTGACTTCATCACATCTATATTAACAATTATTATATAGGCGAATTCAATTTCACTCTTGTATTGCTCTTGCGATCGCATTTTCATTTCTGTTTCATAAGTTATTCTTCTTTCAATAGTATGCTTAAAATTCTGTAATTTGAAGAGAATTCTAGGTAAGAGAATTTGTAATTAGCGTGAACAATTGTTTCTTTGGTTGAATCAGTTCGTGTGAATAAGCTGTAAAAAGTTTAATCGGAGATTTGACTCCGTTAATTTTTAGATGTAAAGCTGAAGAAATCAGTGGTTGCTGTTGATAGTTGGGAAATGGAAATAATTTAATGATTTATTTGGACGGATAACCGTTTGAATTTGATTTTTATGTTAATTTTTTTTCAAGTTTTCACTTGAAGTACGTATTCAAATTCTCAATCATTTCAAATTACTATCAATCCAAAAGAATCCTCAGCTAATTCCATTTTTGGGATTCTTATATTGCATTATTTTATGCCTATGAGCAACCCTTTTTCACTTCCTGGTTGCCATATCATACAACTAATACAATGCACATGTCTTCCTATGTTCCAGCTCAACTCCGAAAAGAGTTCATTCCAACGGACATATGCTGCTCAGGTGCGCCATGTATTCCTGTTGTTTAGATTTGCTCTATAAATGGCAGAAATGAAATGTTATGCTTGTATTGTGTAGATTGCCATTTGAGTATTAGCATTCAGAGATCCTATAAATTATAATGAGAAAATTGTCCTTGAATATTGACTTCTCCTATTTCCTTTCTGCTTCACTCTGACTAAATTTTATTTTTTTATTATAAACAGAACAAAATTTTTATTTGGACATATAGATTAAAAGATGTGCAGAAATGGCTCGCAAGCTACGGTTCTTCAAGGAGCACATGACAAAGACTGGGTTGTCACCTTCAACAAGATCTGCAGGAAGTGATGATATTTGATTTGGACAATTTGGAGGTATTATGAATTCTCAGAACATATTTTATTGGTCTAAAGTTTGTAATTTATACATAAAAATGTGACTTTGTTCTTTGTACAATTAGGTGAAACTTGGTGAGCTTGAAGCTGAGCTGATAGAGATAAACTCGAATAACGAGAAGTTAAAACATGCGCATAATGAACTACTAGAATATAAGCTTGTTCTGCAGAAGGTATGTCTTGTTTTGCAGCAATGCCTCTGTGTTATCAAAGCATTTTTTAGCATAGCAACAAGCCAACAACAATTGTCTGTTACTGAAAAATCAGATTCTCTAGATTATGTAACAAATGCTACTGATCTTGGTTATATACAAATGTATGGTACTTGAGATAAAAAAGTCTCTGACACACACAAACATGGTTAGATCAAAAGCTCACAACACAAGGATGCACAGGGAATATGCAATTTTCTTTTTTTCACAAGAAAATTGTTAAACTATCACTTTCTATTTTTAGAGGACTAAAGCTTGAATTGCTTGCTTAGAGAAATTAGAGATTATTTCTGATAGCATGGAATATAAGCATTAGTATGGCTTTATTTTAGCTTCGAAAAGAAACTGAAGCTGTTAAATGAACTGCAGCATTTTTTTCTAATCACGTTTTAGGCTGGTGAACTTTTCTATTCAGCTCAAAGAAATGTTGCATTCGGCAAGGAGAACTTGAAGTACATAACAATGGTGAAGGATCCATTGACAGTCCACTATTGTTGGAGCAAATACATCATTTTAGTTTTTTCCTTTGTTTTTCTCTTGTAGCTTAAATTTTTGCTACTTTCTGAATGTCATGCTTAGAAGTCAATTTTGTGTAGGAAATGATATCAAATCCTTCAAAGCAAGTTAAACTGGGATTCATCAGTGGCCTTGTACCCAGAGAAAAATCAATGGCTTTTAAAAGGATTGTGTTCCGTGCAACCAGAGGCAATGTGTTTTTGAAGCAATCTGTGATTGAAAATCCTGTTGTTGATCCTGTGTCTAGAGAGAAGGTTATTTTCTGGAAGTTGCTTTCTCTGTATTTGGTTAGGGAGTTGGATATAATCCCCTTTTCTTTTAGAAACTTATACGAGGCATCAATTTACAGGTTGAGAAAAATGTGTTTGTTATTTTCTACTCTGGTGAAAGATCGAAGAACAAAATTGCTAAAATTTGTGAAGCTTTTGGAGCAAACCGCTATCCATTCACTGAAGACCTAAGCAAACAATATCAGATGATGACAGAGGTAAAAATTTATCTTCTATTTTGCAGCTTATCATTCATTCATGCTTTGTGTTAGTTGCTCTTGTAACTATTTTATTTAATTTTTTGCACTCATTGGTTCAATGTTTATTTGTTTTAATCTCACCAATTTGTAGGTATCTGGAAGACTTGCTGAACTGAAGACTACCATAGATGCTGGAGTGGCTCATCGGAGCAATTTGTTACAGACAATTGGCTTTCAGTTTGAGCAATGGAACCTTCTGGTTTCTTTGAGTCTATTTTATACTGTTACATTGACTACTAAGTTAAATGCCTGCTATGTTTATTTTCCATTTTTTTTTTTTTTGAGGTAACAATTTGTTGTCTGTTACTTGTAAAGGTGAAGAAGGAAAAATCTATCCACCACACTTTAAATATGTCTAGCATAGATGTGACGAAGAGTGTCTTGTTGCTGAAGGTTGGTGTCCTATTTTTGCAACAGAGCAGGTGTGTTCTTTGACCTATATGCTACATTAATTGTTAAATCTTGGAGGAGCCATAAACTAGTACCAGTGGCAGAACCAGAATTAGAATTGGAGGGGGGGGGGGGGGGGGGGGGGGGGGGTAGGAGGAGGGAGCAAAATTTTCAAGTAAAAAAAAATTTCAGACGAATTGAAAATAAAATTAAATATTTAATATTATAGTAAAATTTAGATTTTTATTATAAATTTCTAAATAAAAAATTTTCTACCAAAATTTTCTATTATTTATTAAATTTTTTACATATATTTTCATTTTAATTTTTGGATCTATTAATTTGTTTATAGTATTTTATTAAATACTATTTCAAATGATAATATTAGTTTTATCCAATTCATAACTAAATAAAAAAATTTTATATTAACATAAATACCTAATCATAAAACCCTAAATACCCACTAATTAAAATTAAAAAAAAACATATATGGTAAAAAAAAAACTAATATATATATATAATACTATATCTATATAAATACCTCATCACAAAACTCTAAATATTCATTAATTAAAATATATATATATGGTAAAAAAAAGCCAATATATATACAAAATACTATAAAATTTTATAAAAATATTATATATATACACATCTAATATCAAAATTCTAAATACCACTAATTAAAAAATATATATATGATGAAAAAAACCAATATATATAATACTATATATATATATATACATATATAAATATCTAATTACAAACTTCTAAATATCCACTAATACTTACTAATTAAAATATATATATGGTAAAAAAAATTTATTGTGTACAAAATTCTATATATATAAAATTTTTATATTTTTGTAAAATACTATATATAAAATAATATTAAAATTTTATAAAAATACTATATATATAAATACCTAATTATAAAATTATAAATACTCACTAATTAAAAAAATATATGTTAAAAAAAATTAATATGTATACAAAATACTATACATATATAAAATTTTTATAAAATACTATAAAATTTTTTATGTATATATTTATATATATATGTGTGTGTGTGTGTAATCAGGGAGGAGGGGAGGGTCCATTGCCCCCCAGGACCCCCCTCCCTCCGCCACTGACTAGTACAGTGTAGACTAATTGACTGAATGACTATTATCATATGGTTATTTCTCTTGCAGATTCAAAGAACATTGCAACAGGCAGCTATAGACAGCAACTCACTAATTGGGGCAATATTTCAGGTTTTGCAAACAAAGGAATCACCACCTACCTATTTTCGCATCAACAAATTTACTTCCGCATTTCAAGAAATTGTAGATGCATATGGGTAAGTTATTTATCATGCTGATTATACTATGAGTTCCTACTTTCTAAATGTAATTTTTGGTAGGAGAAATCATATTTCTAAGTTCTATTGATAGTTCGAGGATACATTCCATAATTTATGCGACAGAAATTTTGCTGAATATTGACCTACTGGGCATTGGAAGAATTTACATTTTCTTCAAGCTATGGATATTTTGCAGCTCATGATTGAGAAATAGGAAGTAGGAGGCATGTTAGTTGAGAGAAAGAACCTAGAAAAGATATTCCTATGACTGACCTATCTTCTCGGCATGGGAAGATCCTAAGGTGGCTGTTTACATGGCTTTCTTGTTTACAGAACTGCTACAACTTCTTAATGCAAAATTAGTCACAAATGGAATGTGTTGAAGATATTATATGTGACTGCAGCATGCCTGTCCACCCAATTTCCTTGCTGGTCAAACTGTCTAAAAAAATATAGACAATATATAGAATTGGTTGTCAACATATTGAGCATGCTGAGAAAATAAAGTTGAAACTGGAGTTTTTTTATAAGTTGCATGCATTACTTACCTAATTTACTTGTCACTTGCTGAATTAAATCATTTTCTGATGGTTATAAACAACAAAAATTTTTGCAAAGTACCAGGAAGCGAATCCTGGTGTTATACAATTATCACGTTCCCATTTCTTTTTGCTGTGATGTTCGGTGATTGGGGCCACGGCATTTGCTTACTGCTGCCAACATTATATTTCATTGCTAGGGAAAAGAAATTTTCCAGTCAGGTAATTAGCTTGTCATTAGATTATCGCAAGTTCTGTCTTCCTCTTTCTTGATGCATGCTTCGACTACATTATTTTTTTAAACAACAGAAGCTTGGAGACATTATGGAAATGACATTTGGTGGCTGATATGTTATTATGACGATGGCAATTTTTTTGATCTACACTGGATTGATATACAATGAATTCTTTTCAGTCCCATTTGAACAATTTGGTCCCTCTGCCTATGCTTGTCGTGTCCCATCATGCAGGTATTACACCAGTGCAATAAGCTTTATTCATATGCTCTGAACCCATTTTACCCAGTGAATTATCTAAACTCAATTTCCACTGCAGGGATGCTTCTACTGCTGATCTAGTTAAGGTGGTGTGCCACTTATCCATTTGGTGTTGATCCTAAGTGGCATGGTACCCAAAGTGAGTTACCTTTTCTTAACTCATTAAAGATGAAGATGTCTATTTTATTAGGAGTGGCCCAGATGAATCTTGGGATTTTAATGAGCTACTTCAATGCAAAGTTCTTTGCAAATAATCTAAATATCTGGTGAGCTATCTTAATTTACTTGCATACATATGCGCAATTGTGTACAAGCAATTTTTTTTTTCAAAAAAAAAGAAGTTAGCAAATGTTATGTACATTCTGTTTTCAACGTTTTCTGAACGGCTACTACAGTTTTTCAGGAACTTCATCTCATATTCTTGTTCATCTTTAGTTGATCAAATATTTAGTTTTTTTACTGTGTTTCTCTTTTGATTAACGGTTTTAATTTGTATAGGGTGTTATTGCATCTTTATATAATTTCACTAACAAAGTTTCAATTGGTTTAGGTACCAATTTGTGCCCCAGATTATTTTCTTAAACAGCTTGTTTGGCTACCTTTCAGTCCTCATAATTGTGAAATGGTGCACTAGTTCTCAAGCTGATCTATACCATGTGATGATATACATGTTTTTCAGTCCTAGTGATGACCTCGGTGACAATCAGCTTTTTTTTGGCCAGAAATACCTTCAGGTTTAATCTTTATGATTGTGATTATGCGAAACTTTCCCTTACTGTACTAACAAATGGTTAATGGTTCTTATCATGCCCCATGTTTTGCTACCAGATTTTGTTACTAATTTTAGCCCTTGTTGCTGTACCATGGATGCTGTTTCCAAAGCCTTTTCTCTTGAAGAAGCAACACCAGGAAGTAAGCTAAGTCTAAGAGCTTATATTTCAAACACGTCTTGGTTGCATTTCATTCCAAAAGTTCTTTTTAACCCCTGCCATTTCTAAAAAGGCTTCTGTCTCAAATACATACTTACTCATATAAACATGTCAGAATTTTGTTAAACTCTAGCATTTCTAATTGCTATGTGCAGAGGCATCAAGGCCAACCCTATGCACTTCTTGACAGCACTGAAGACCCTCTTGAAATGGAGCCCCATTATGATTCCCACAAACACGAGGAATTTGAGTTCAGCGAGGTCTTTGTTCACCAACTTATACAGACCATAGAGTTTGTGCTTGGAGCAGTATCTAATACAGCTTCATATCTACGTTTATGGGCACTCATCCCTTGACTAGTTAAATATGTTGTTCAAGCTGAATTGACATCTTTTCATTAATGCACATCTCTCTGGTTGTTTATTTAAATATAATCGCCTGTTTTCTGTTGTACTAAGGTATGTTGCCATGTGTAGAGAGCACTGGATAAAGCTATGAGTGTCAGTTTGCCAGATTTGACCTTTTTGAGATATTGTGATAAGATGCAGAAAATATAATACTATTTGCCTGTTCGTGAATGAAGTTAGTAAGCATTTTCCGAGGGAAAAAAAAACTATTTTAGGTTTAATAGGAAAAAGTATCTGAATTTCCTTTTTAGGCATTCTGAAGATTTTATAACTGGAACATATCAAATCATCCTTAAAAAATAACTTGTAATTGCTTTTTTAATCAATCCATGCAAGACATTAGGTGGCAGCTACAATAGCAAATGCTATACAGACACGACAGATATCAAAACCGCCACAAAATTTTAGTATATTGTTAAGATGAACTTCTGATCTTTCCTACCTGTCATAGAACCTTGCAGACTTTTTCAGTCTTGATTGTGTTTTGCAGCATGATTATCCATCTCAGTGTAATGAGTTGTGGAAGATCTTTAAGTTTGTCTTTAGAGACGCCTAAGATTACATAATTCATATTCCCCATGCACAATGAGCATTCAATTCTTAATTAATTTTCTGCAAGGCCTAACCTGTCTGACTTGTGTTGATCTTCAGTTTGGCCCATTCAGAGTTATCCAGTGTCTTCTATGACAAGGTTTTATTTCTAGCCTGGGGGTGAGTTCTTTTGTCCATTGTTTTGGCTGTGGTGAAAGCAATTGGAGATTTTGGATTTGAATTAGTTTTATAATTAATGTCTATTAATGTCTGCAGTATAACAATATCATTATTCTTATTATTGGCATAATTATTTTCGACTGTTGGTGTGCTTCTAGTGATGGAAACACTAAGTGCATTCTTACATGCCTTGCGGCTTCACTGGGTAAAATTTCAGAGTAAGTTCTATGAGGGAGATGGGTACAAATTCCAGCCATTCTCATTTGCTTTACTTGCTGTTGAGGATGAATAATAAATTTTTATCGGAGAGATTGGTTAAAGGCTAGAAGATAGAGAGTGGAATTATATCATACACTTTATTCACTGAAGCATATAGAAAAAAAATTATATAATTCTTGTAAATTAGACTAAAAGAGAAGGTAATGGAGACATGTCTGGCAAAGTTTGGAGAAGAGCCTATGCTTCCAATATCAGCAATACCACGGTTCTCATTTTATTTTGTTTGTGATTGCTGAAATAAAGAACCTTGCTGACCAAGAAGCCACATTGATTCTTGAGTTAAATTCCAAAAGAGTAGCTAGAAAAGAGCGTTGATTCTAGTCATTTATTCACCATGCTGATTATACTATTCATTAGTATTCGCTACATTTGATTGTATTATTCTTTAGCTATTCTTAGAGCGATACAGCTTCTTGTGCAACATTGTTTAGCGAAAAGCTGATGACCAGAGTTCTGCAGTGTATTCCTAATGAAAATTCTGTTTAAATTGAGTAATTTTAAACAATTACTTTTTTTAAAATGTACATTCATATTTTTTTTATTGGCATATAGATAGCAATAAGCAATTAAATAGTTATGATAACGAAATTACAACTAGTTCCTAGATCATACTAACTTCAGCCATATCAAGCTCATAGGAGCTTCCAGATTTAGTGTATTTTAGACAGTAGATGTCACACTTCATATATAGTTATCTACAGAAGCAGTCTATTACTAAATGCAAACAATTTGCTTATTTACCGGCAGGGTGAATGGCAGCAATAGATGAGACCATGGATTCGACTCCACAGACATTGTGACCTCTGCAGATTCTGTAATAGCCACTCTCTCCCCAATCATCTCCCCAAGAATTCTTAAGAATCCAAAAGGGCTTATCTTTAAACCGTATTATAGAATAACCAGCAGCTCCATATCCCACCAGAAGCACCCCATGATCCTGTTGCTTCCAACAAATATAAGGGCAGGAAACTCCTCCAACATAAGTCTGCATAAATACCGCATTGATACCCACTGCACAATGCAAATGCATCAATTAATATACAGTTCAAAATATTAACAGAAGCAGACTGAATTGCAGCTGATAAAGTACCAGCAAGTGGACCATGCTTGACCAAGTTTGCGGCAATTTGTTCATCGTCAATAGAAACAACACTGAAGTTGGCAACAGAGGCAGCAATTTTGGTCCTGTCAAACTTGCAAGGTCCCCCGTCATGACCAGTGTAAGGATAGTCTTCCTCTCGCTCCACTCCACCAGCCTTGAGGGCGTACTCAAATGCAGTAGTCATCAACCCACCATTACAACCTGAGTCACACGCACCGTATTCTTCTGGATCGCACTGCAAAACTTACAGTCTTTATATCCATAAACCAAATCTAACAAATTTATCTGCACGGAATTGAATTGATAGAAATTACTATTGTAAGGCTTGCTTTCAAGCTAGCGTAATTAAAATCCAAATTTTATCCAATTTCATAATTATTATGGGCCATTTTAATATCCCGTACTAGATTTTTCAGAATTTTTTACTTTTTATCAAGATTTTTTGGTCATCTAAAAAAAAATATATAATTAATTTCTAATAATAAATTTACAGAAATTATTATAGCAAATTAATAATAAATTTTGTAATATTGTGAAATTTTTGACAAGTTTTTTTTTTAAAAAATTACACCCTCCACTATTTTTTATAAAATCTTTTCATTTTTATCAATAATATTTTTAATCATTTTATAATAAACTCATAATAAATCCATAATAAACTCATAATTAAGGGTAGACATTTCAATCAATTTTTAACCGATTTTTTCAAATTTGATTTTTAACTGAACCGTTCGATTTTTAATTTCAGTCTATTTAATTAATTAACCGAACTAACCAAAATTTTTTTATTACATAATAAAAAATTATATTTAATATAAAAAATTAATTTAATTAAATAATTAAACAAAATTTATTAAAAAATAAACAAAAAATAACTTTATTATGCAAATGAAAAGTATATTTATAATAAAAATTTATATAATTACGGAAATACACAAAAAATTAATAAAATTATTAAATAAAATTATTTTTTTAAAAAAATTAATTAATAATTAACTAATTAAACCGAACCAATCAACTATTAATAAAACTGCAAAATCGAATTAACATAAATTCTTTAATCCAACCGAATCAAATTTAATATGATCGATTAATCAAATTAAATATTCAATCAATTAACTGAATATTCGATCGATTAACCTAAAAATATTCAGCCTTACTCGCAAATAAACTATATAAACTCATAAACTTATAATAAATTATATAAATATAATATTTTAATAAATAAACTATAAAATTCTTATAAAACTGAACATGTTTAAAAAAAATGATAAATTTAATTTTTTTTAATGATATTTTTATCAAAACCCCTTTGTAAAAAACTCAATATTAAATGGAAAAAACCACTCTTAGCAAAACTGAAGAATTTAAAGAGAGCATCAAATTTATGAATTGAAATGGGAAAAACTTTAGTCTGGTAGAAAATAGGAAAAATTTTAGTCTGATAAAAAAAAATTACATAAAAATAAGGTATATTCCATGAAACGATAAAAGTAAAGATAGAAGATTCGAACCTCGTGATCACAGTCCACAAGCTGCTGCTCGCTCAAGCTCACTAGCTCGCCTGTTGATAAGAAGTGAGCTCCTTCCATAGCCCCCACCGCACTGAACGACCAGCACGATCCACATGATCCCTGTGTATTTCAAACGTATTCTCAACTTTTTAAAAATACATATATATATTTATTACACGCATATACGCACACGCATGTATATATATACCTGGTTCTTGACCTTAGTCACGGCCCCGTGGTCACGCCAGTCGACATCCGCAGGCAGATCGTTAGTCGGGAGAATCGGAGCCTCGTGAGCATCTGCCGGAAGACGAAGCCGTTTCAAACCAAGAAATTGATGCCGAAACTCATGCGGTGTCAAGTCAAAGAACTTGGTGACTCCATGGATAGCCGAAGGATCCATCTTCTGGTGCTTTTTTGCTCGTCGGAGATTAGCCCTGAATACCTTGAATCGGTAGTCGTGCTCTTCCCATGTGACATAGCTTTTCCCGAATTTAGCCTTGAAAGAAGTAAAGTAATGTTCAGCGTTAAGGAGATGATCCTCGTGATCCGGCTGATCAGGCACAACTTGGCGGATCAAGGGATCGTCGAGCTCATCGGAGGATATAATTGAAGCGAGAGTATAGGCAAAGAGTGTACAAAGGAGGAGCCGATTCATTGTTAGTGATGAATGTGAAGAGTGTTGCAGTTGGAGAGGAGAGCTATAAATGTGGTTCCAACATTTGGGTAAGTTTATTGATTGGTATTGTTTCAGCTTTATGAACTAAAAGACAAAGTGCAAGATATTGACAACTGTTTCCATGAAACGAACCGTTTTTACCCTTTTTTCACATCATTTTCTCTTTTAATATTTGGGCCTGTGGGCCCAGAGATCTTTCTTTTCAAGCCCCAAACGTTAAAATATCTTGAAAAAAATCTATAAAATACCTTAAAAATAAAAATATTTTAAAAAATATTCAATTTTCTTTTTTTAATACTCATTAATTGTAAATTTTAAAAATATAAATTTAAATATAATAAACCAAATGTATGTATACAGTATATTTTAAGTTAAATTTCAAAAGAAAGATATTTTTGAAATTTCAAAAACTTATATAGTATTAGAAAAAATTAAAAAAAATTATATCCCATATAATTTTGGGATTCTTTCAAAAATAAACTTAAAAATTAAAATTATTTTCACAAATAGCTATTTTTCTTTTTTTTTTCCTTTCAAATACATCTCTTTTCAACTTTAAATTTCAAAAATACTCTTTTTTAATAATATATATCTAGTACATATCTATTATGCTAAATATATATTTCACATTATTTGATATATTAAAAATATACTAAAAAAATGGGATATTTTAAAAAATTAAAAAAATGATATAGTGTGATTTTTTTTTATAATTTTTATAATTAATTTGATAAAATTTTCAAAATTAAAGAAAAGGGAAAATTGACTAGCAAGTCAAAATATATATATATATATATATATAGTATATTAAAAAAAGGCTGGTAATATAAGGGGTTTTGCAAAATAGTTGAGCTAATATAGAAATTAATCTATGCAATTGATATGGACATTATGAAATATATAAATTTGGTTGATGAAGACATTGACTTTTTCTTTTTTTCTTTTTATTTTTTGGTTCCATTTGCGGTTTTTCAATTCTGTGTTTGATTGTCTATCTTTCAATTACATCCACAGCTTTCTTTGTCTTATCATCTGCGTCATTGTGGATTTTGATATTCCATGCTTAAGGCATTGATTTGCAAAACTTCAAAGAAATTGTTATCCCTATTTGGCAATCTGAAACGCAACAATGGAGGGACCTCTTTCGCTGCATATTTTTTTTATTGTCTTAAAGTTAATTATATATGCCCAATCTTACTTCAAATAAAACTATTATTTAGTATGAATTGTAATGACATCCTACAATATTACACGGTTTGAAAATATTCCCCTATTGACTCTCAATAAATAAAAATACTTTTTTCTTTTCATTTTAAATTTTGCAGTGCTTTGTATAAGGATCAATATTAGTTATTGTTATAATTGATTCAGAAATCAATTTAAAAATAATATAAAAAATACAATGATAATATTAAAAAAATTAGAATAAATTTAAGTAATTTTGCATGTGTTTATGTCTGCGAAAAATAAATTCACAAATCAAATTAAATAGAAATACAAATTTTGTTAAATTAAATAACACATGAACCTTTAAAAATCTTTAACCCAAATTCACGTAATGATATATGAAAGGGGATCAAAATTAATTCTCGAAATCCCTAGATCATACTTAGATCACTATATTATTCAAATTAAATTACAAGAACAGAAAATATGTACCTGACATCATTGATTGTTGATTCCGTAAATAAAGAATTGGTGGTTTGTGACATTCCAGAGATTATCTAACGAGAATAGCAGAATCAATACTCAAGAAACGTAGAGTTCTTTCTCGCTTAGTTTTCCTAGAGACCACGACCATTTTATAACATTATTTTTAAGGTTAATTTCTATTTGGTCCTTGAACAAAATAGAAACTTCTAATTGATCTCTACACTTTATTTCTTATAATAATTTGATAGCTCAATAGTCAATAATCCTAATTTGATCATTACTTTAAATTGACTGTTTAATTTGACTTATGTACATAATAATATTTACATATTTAGCCTACACGTAGAATTAATATTTCATATAATTCTAACAATCTTCCACTTGGGCTACCGTATATAAAATAAAATGCACACACCTTAATGAGCTCAAAATAATGCAGTCATACACAAGGTGTCCCGAACAATCTCGTCCATTGATCATATTGATAAATGATTAAAGGGTCAGTCGCCACATTCAACGTGACTCAAGCCACCATCAATCACATTACCAACACTCTCAAACGACATAGATCAATTATAAGAGTGTAGCATGGAAACTACATGCAATTTGATCCAACCATGTCTGTTTCTAACTGGTCAATCTTAAGTGAGATCAAACATAAATATAATACAGAAGTGTAAAACACATAATAAAGTGAAAGAAAAAACTCATTTTTTTACAGAAACTGAATGTACTTTACAAAATATATCCAATGCCAAACAGAGAATACATAAAACATAATACAAACTCCCACTGAAACTAAATAGTCTCAAATGATGTGACACCCATATAAGCAGTGTGCTCATGAAAAACTTTTAGTATCACAGCCTTAGTGAGAGGATCCGCAATCATGGAGTACGTTCCAATATGCTCTATGGATATCTGTCCACTCTGTACCCTCTCCCTCACAACTAGAAACTTAATCCGGATATGATTCGATCAAGAAGAGCTTATGTTGTTGGAGAATAAAACTGTTGAGTTATTGTCACAGTATAACTTTAATGGCCTTTCAATGCCACTCACAATGCGCAGCCCTGTGACAAAGTTCCTCAGCCAGATTGCCTGATTGGATACCTTGTAGCTTGCTACAAATTCTGCTTCCATGGTGTAGGTAGCTACAAGAGTTTGTTTCGCACTCTTCTAAGAAATAGCACCATCAACAAAGAGATATATGTAGCCTGATGTGGATTTTCTACTGTCTTGGCATCCAGCAAAATCAGAATCAGTATACCCAATGATCTCAATCTAATATGATCTCCTGTACGTGAGCATATGTCCCTTCGTTCTCTGAAGATATCTCAAGACTCTTTTAGTTGCTTTCCAATGATCCATTCCTGGATTGTTGAGATATCGCCCTAACATGCCAACTATTAATGAAATATTTGGATGAGTGCAAACTTGATCATACATCAGACTCCCAACTGCTGACGCATAAGGAATCTTCTACATCTCCTGAATCTCAAGTTCACCCTTTGGACACTGATCAAGACTGAATTTATCTCCTTTAACGACTAGGGTATCAATTGGTCTACTGTTGTGCATACTAAATCTCTTGAGCACTTTCTCAATATAGCCCTTTTGTGATAATCCAAGAATACCTCGAGTACAGTCTCGATGTACTTGAATCCCTAATACAAAAGAAGCTTCACCTAAATTTTTTATCTCAAAGTGTTTTGAGAGAAAGACTTTGGTCTCTTGCAGCAAGTCCTTACAGTTAGTAGCAAGCAATATGTCATCCACATATAAGACCAAAAAGATAAATCTACTCCCACTGAACTTGTGATACACACAATCTTCCACAGTATTTGTCTCAAAACTGAAAGAGACAACTACTTCATGGAACTTGAAGTACCACTGACGAGAAGCTTGCTTGAGTCCATAAATGGATTTCTTTAATTTGCATACCAGTCGCTTTGGGTCTCCAGACATAAAATTTTCTAGCTGCACCATATAGATGGTTTTATCAATGTCTGCATTGAGAAACGCAGTCTTCACATCCATTTGATGTAACTCAAGATCAAAATGTGCAACTAAAGCCATAATTGTCCTAAAAGAGTCCTTCGATGAAACCGGAGAGAAGGTCTCTTTATAGCCAATTTCTTCTTTCTGAGTGAAGCCTTTAGCTACAAGACGAGCTTTATATCTTTCCACATTACCATTAGAATCCCTTTTGGTCTTAAATATCCATTTGCAACTAATAGGTTTCTTTCATTCAGGTAATGGGATAAGATCCCAAACTTGATTATCTTGCATAGATTTATATTCTTCACCCATTGCCTCAATCCACTTGTGAGAGTTGGAATCCTGCATGACATGATGAAAGCTGATTGGATCATTTTTCACCATGTTTACAGTGTCCTCATGTTTCTGAATATATACTACATAATCATTTGGAATAGTATTTCTTCTCTCTCTAGTGGACCTCTTTAAAGGCACAGGTTCTGGCTCAAATTCTTGAGGTTGTTGAGCTTGTTCTTAAGGAAGAATGACTTCTTCATCCTGATGAGGAAGTTGTTCAACATTGTCTTGTATTGGAACTTGATGTGCTTCTAGAACAGTAATAGGCATAGGAACCTGAACACTGCTAGGAGCAATGATGGGAATCGACACTGAGTGTTCCTTACTTGATCCCTCCTCAAAGACAATGTTTTTAACTTTATTTCTCCCCCCAAACTCAACATCTTCAAAGAATTTTGCAATTCCCGTCTAAAAAATAGTCCTGATATTAGGATTATAAAACTTATAACCTCGTGATCGCTCAGAATATCCAATAAAGTAGCTGCTAACAATTTTGGGGTCCAATTTAGTTTCACTGGGCCTATAAGGCTTAGCATCAGCAGGACATCCCCAAACATGAAGGTGCTTTAGACTGGGCTTGCGTCCAGTCCAAAGCTCATAAGGTGTTTTTACAGCTGCTTTAGTTGATACTCTATTAAAAAGATAAGCTGTTTTTTTCAATGCTTCTCCCCACAGAGACTCAGGCAAGGAAGAATGACTAATCATACTCCTTACCATATCCATAAGAGTCCTGTTACGCATCTCAGATATATCATTCATATTGGGTGTACCAGGTATGGTGTATTGAGGGACTATACCACAGCCCTGTAGGAAAATAGCAAATGGTCATAGACATTGTTCACCTGAACCGTCATATCTACCGTAGTAATCACCTCTACGGTCAGATTTAACGCATTTAATCTTCTTTCCAAGTTGGTTTTCAACTTCGGCCTTATAAGATTTGAAAATGTCTACAGACTCTGATTTCTCATGAATGAGATATAGGTACCCATAATATGAGTAATCGTCTATGAATGATATGAAGTATCTTTGGCCATTTCTTGTTGCTGTAGGGAATGGATCACATATGTCCGTATGTATCAATTCTAAGATATTTGATGATCTGTTGGCACTTAGTCTCTTTTGTTTAGTCTGTTTACCTTTAATATACTCAACACAGGAGTCCAAATATGTGTAATCAAGTGTGTTTAGGATACCATCTGACACAAGACGTTCTATTCTAGATTTGGATATGTGACCCAAACGTCTGTGCTAAAGTTCAGCTGAGTTATCTATATTTAGCTTCCTTTTGGTACCTATAGTACTAACTTGCTGGGTTTCATTATAAGAAGCATTAATATCCAACATATATAGATTATCACATTCATTTAAGAAATTAGTACTAAAAATTTTTGAATCCATAGATAAAGTAAATGAACTGTCTTTAAATGAACAAGTAAAATCGGATTTGTCCAAATAAGAAACAGAAATTAAATTCCGTCTAAATGTCGGAATGACAAAAGTATCTACAAGATCTAAAAAACATCCAGTTCTTAAATACAGTCTAATATGCCCAATTTCCTCCACTTTCACTGGCTCGTCAGTTTCGACATAGACGTATCTTTCACCGTCAGTTGGCTTTCGGTAGCTCAGGCAATCCTGCAATGAAACACTTATGTGAGCGGTAGCACCAGAATCCATCAAATAAGTGTTTCTAGGAGCTGAAGTTAAATTAACTTCAGAACATACTAAAACAAGATATTTACCCTTCTTGACACGTCATGTGGCATATTTAGGACAGTCCTTCTTTACGTGTCCAGACTTGTTGCAGAAAAAGCATTTTAATTCCTTAGGCTTCTTTTGAACAGGACCCTTATCAGCAGTCTTCTTTCTTTTCTTGTTCTTGCCCTTATCTACTGAAGAGATCAGATGAGCACTCTCCGTCTCAGTAGCCAACATCTTTTCCTCTTCATCCACACAATGAGCAATGAGCTCGTTAAGAGTCCACTTACTCGACTGGCAGTTATATGAAGTCCTGATCTGTCCATACTGTGGTGAAAGAGAATTCAAAGCTAGATGGACTAACAGGTCATCTGGTAAAACCAAATCTAAGACCTTTAGCCTCTTGGCTATTTGGGACATGCTCAGTATATGCTCCCGAACATTACCATTGCCAGCATACCTTATGGAGGTGAGTTTTGCTAAAAGCGTCCCCACTTCGGCCTTGTCATTCTTGACACAGACCTTTTTCAGCTTAGCAAGATAGTTTTTAGCATTACTTTCCTCAACAGAAATGGCTCCCGGAACATGCTATGGGATTCCCTGCTGCATGATCATAAGACCTAAGTGGTTAGAATGCTCTCACTTCTTATACGGAACCCTCTGAGCATCTGTGCTCACTTCAGTAGGAGGAGCAAATTCGTCCATCCTGAACGCAAGGTCTAAGTCCATACAACCCAAATATATCATCATGCTTGATTTTCATGAACCAAAATTTGATTAGGGACAGTGTTAGGATTATACAGCATGCTAACTAGCATTATAGAAAGCAACAAAAAAATTAACATAAGCTCACTATCCACAAAATAAACAATAATAGAGTTCAAATAATGGAAACAAGATATCGGCACAATATTAATATTTTCATCTTTGGATATAAAATATTAACTGTAATTGGCAACTCAATGCAGCAATCAAATATTGACAATTCAGTCATGTCAAATATTAAACCTTCATCTGGGCTGATTTATTATCCACATGGATGGTAAACATAATAATTATCACATATTTATCACTGCATATGTATTCTCAATTCAGCCAGATAGCAACATTCCTTTGGGCCGGTTTACTACCCGCAATAAATTTTAATACACCTGTCTAATATCCCAAATAAATCATTTACACAATAGAGGTCACTTTGACGACTTTTTGCTTCAATCAATTTATTATTATAAATACCATACACAATCACGGCTAAAATACCAAAATTTAAACTCAATTTAATAAAATAAAATTCTCAAATTATAATTAAAATCAAATATTGCAATAAAAATAAACTTTAATTAATTAATTAAAATGCCCCTAAAAAATTATACTTTAGTCCTACAAAAAATTTTGGGCCAAAAATAAATAAACAGAAAAATTTTGGGCTAAAATTAAATAAATTAAAAGTTTTGTTGGTGAAAACAGAAATTACAAAACTTTTTGGGTCAAAATCGGATTATTAAAAAATTGGAGGGCCTGTTTGAAAATTTTTTAAACAGACAGGCCATGAGCCCAGGCGCTTGGCCTGTTCTCCAAAACGCTACACTTTGGCTCAAAACGGTGCCGTTTTGAGCTGGGCCTTCTCACATCTTCAAACGCAGCGCTTTGGCTCAAAACGATGTCGTTTTGAGCTTGGCCTTCGTCTCCAAATGCAGCAGATCGCCATGGTCGCCGCCTCACCTCCTGTCTCGATCTAGAGCCGCCCACCGCCAGTGACAGCCTCCAGACGGTTGCTCGACCACCAAGTAACCTCCGGCCATCCTTTATAGGCGACGAATGGCGACGGATCACCTGGAAAACGCAAGATCACAAAATCGCAAAATGATTTTGGAAATCGCAACACCAGCCTATCGTTTTCCACTATTCTCCACCGCTGGAGACCACCGTATGAGGGTGTTAACCCTCCCTTACGCCACCGTCAGTCCAAATCCTATAAAAAACCATCCAAAATCGCTTAGCCCAATAATTTCAAAATTGTTCTTCAAGAACAATGAAGAACAGTTCTGAAATTTTTTTATTTATTATTTTTTAAATTATTTCAAAAATTAATTGAAAACAGTGTTTGATTCCAAAAAAAAAATGCAATTAGAAAATCCAAATTCTGATTATTAATTCCAAAATCATCAAACAATCACAATAATTTTATTCAAAAATCTAGCAATCTAGCAAGCGGCTCTGATACCAATTGAAATAGGATCAAAATTAATTTCCTAAATCCCTAGATCATACTTAGATCACTAGATTATTCAAATTAAATTGAAAGAACAGAAGATGTGTACCTGACATCATTGATTGTTGATTCCGTAAGTAAAAAATTGGTGGTTTGTGACCTTCCAGAGATTACCCAACGAGAATAACAAAAACAATACTCAAGGAACGTAGAGTTCTTTTTCGCTTAGTTTTCCTAGAGACCACGATCATTTTATAACATTATTTTTAAGGTTAATTTCTATTTTGGTCCTTGAACAAAATAGAAACCTCTAATTGGTCTCTACAATTTATTTCTTATAATAATTTGACACCTCAATAGTCAATAATCTTAATTTGATCATTACTTTAAATTGACTATTTAATTTACTTCTGTACATAATAATATTTATATATTTGGCCCACATGTAGAATTAATATTCCATATAATTCTAACAATATAATTAATGGACTCTTTTTAATATGTAACAATTAATGAATATTTCTCATGTACAAAATAAGCCTTCCAACCTTCAATTCTCATTAAAATTTTGAATCACAATTCTAAAAAGTTTTTAATAACAACTATAAAAATGTAAAATTTGAAAAAATTCTTACAAAAATAAGTGTACATTATACTTATACTATATTCAATATGAGTATAATGTGGATTCAGTATATGTTACAGGTGGAAAAACGATTAGCAAATTGAAAAATAAATTTAGATATGGTAATAAATGTTATTAATATAGAAAAATGAAAAGATAATTATAAATAATTTTATAAATATAATCGGATGTAATGACAATTTTAATATGAATTTTATTCATAGTTTTGAGCCAGTATTTTAAAAAATATAACTTGAACCAACTACTCAAATAAGATATTCATTAAAATTAGACCATATAAAAAAAGTTTGGAACAACAAAGGAAAATACTACGAATTATATTATAAAATTTCCAAAATAGTGGTTGGACTATAACAATAAGGCTGCTCCATATTAGATTTGACTATGAACTAAGTCTGAGCTTGAAAATTTTTAAATTTTTTTAAGTATTTAATCCATTTATTTTTAATTTTTTTCACTAATTTTCCAATTTTATTCTATGGCCAGATCTACTTACTTAAGACTAAAAGGAAGTGTGGCCTAATATGCACATTAGTCTAGTTATAATTCAAATAATTAAGCGACATACTCATCTTTGTACACTTTTTTCACAATATTGTTATATATTATAATTTACAAATAAAAATTTATTAATAATAAATAGTTCATAAAATATCTATTACTAATTTATTCAATTTCGATTCAATATATTAACCCTTATATGTCTTTTATCTTTAATAGGTGGAAGACGAGTTTTAAATTTTTTTTTTAAAATTATACTATTCATAAAAAAATTTAAAGATTTTTATTTTTAACTATTTTATAAAAATATATAATATATTAGCAGTAGCTATTGAATTTATTTGTTGATATTTATCAAAAAAAAAAGTTGATAAAAAATTGGCAAGTTGTAAAAAGCCCAAGGCCCAACTAAAAATTATGATTAGAAAGCCCTTTTTCTTCTTCATCTTTTCTATAATTGCATTAGGAGCGCGAGGGAAAAGGAAAAGGTTCCTCCTTAGAAAACTCCTCCTATTGGTCCATTCACACTACGCACGGATCGCGATCCCAGTGGCACTAATTAGATAACTAAAAACAATGTCAGCCGCAGATAACTAATTAGATCGACGGCTCAAAATTCAGTCTCCCGCCTTCCAGCCTAATTTTCGCTTTTCACTAATTTCAAATGGCTCAACCAAAAACGCAAATTTTCGAAAATTTTGAATTCGCGTCATCTGCTTATAAATAAATCACCCGAACCCAATCATCTCCATCACTTTCTCCAGAATCAAACAAGTTAACAGTTTATAATCTCTTCACTGTCTTCAATCGTCTGTCATTTAGAAGAACAAATGGCTCGCACAAAGCAGACTGCCAGAAAATCTACAGGAGGCAAAGCCCCTCGTAAGCAGTTGGCAACAAAAGCAGCCCGTAAGTCAGCACCGGCTACCGGAGGTGTGAAGAAGCCGCACCGTTTCAGGCCAGGAACAGTGGCCTTGAGGGAAATCAGGAAGTATCAGAAGAGCACTGAACTTTTGATCCGTAAGCTCCCTTTCCAGAGGCTTGTGAGAGAGATTGCTCAGGATTTCAAGACCGATCTGAGGTTCCAGAGCAGTGCTGTTGCTGCTCTTCAAGAGGCTGCAGAGGCATATCTCGTGGGGCTCTTCGAGGATACTAACCTTTGCGCTATTCATGCCAAAAGAGTCACTATTATGCCTAAGGATATTCAATTGGCTAGGAGGATTAGGGGTGAAAGGGCTTAAATGCTTGTTAATATGTTTGGTATATCTATGTTTTAGATTTATGTTTCTTTATCTAGATGTTTATGAATCTTGTTAAATCTGGATGTTACTCTCTATTCAGGTGTAATCGTAATTGCCTAATGAAAGTGTAATCGTTCTGAAAAATCTAATGGACAATAGATTTGCAACCATTTTTGCTAATTACCTGCGCGAAGGATCCTCATTTAGCACGCTGCATTTTGGTTTTAAATTTAATTGATATGTTAAATGGAATTACAGTTTATTTTTTTAATTCTGTTCGAGATTTGACAGACCTTGATAGGATCTGTAAAAGAAGCTGGAGCAAAATGCTCGGAACATTAAACAAGTCAACTTGTGATCCAATCATATTTTGCCACGTGCCAATAGATGCGTATGATTAAGCTTGTTTTATGAACCCGGTTTGGTTGGGTTCCGGTCGAGCGCTTCATATTTCAGACAAAGAACCGTCAATGGGAGAGGGCATGGGCGAGTCTAGAAACTAGACGAAAAACTGGGAGACAACTAGCTCGAAGGACAGAGAGTGTCTCGAGAAGCAAAGGGAAAAGGGAAAGTACAGTTATGGACGAAGATCTCTGTAATGGTGGGAATAGCGGTGGTAACTTGGAAACTGCAAAGGCTGATCGATCGGTGTGGTTGATGAAGTGTCCGTTAGTGGTGGCGAAGTCGTGGCAAAGTCATGCCTCTTCTTCGCATTCCAATCCTGTCGCTAAGGTTGTTCTCTCCCACGATCCTCTCCGCTCCGACGATCCCTCTGCTTTACAGGTACTCTCATCTATGTCAATTTGCTCACTCTGCTATTTTTTGTTCGATTCTTCTTGGTTTTCTGTCTGCAGTTTTAGCAGTTTAATACTACATCTTTATGTTTTCTTCAAAGCGGATAAGCTAATTGTAAATTTTGTTTATCTGGCTATTGCTATGTTGATAACTTCTTATGCTATGCGGAACCCTAATTTAAATCTACTTACAGAAAGCATTTCTTTAACCGAACTTAAATCTAGTAAGTTTTTTATCTTCCTACATGTGAATTTAAACTCACGAACTAGCTAATTAAGCTGAAAAATTTTATTGCTCTTTGATTAGATATTAATGTTTTTCAATTGTTTTTTGCTTCAATCTGTGGAGGATCTTTGTGTCTTACTTGCTTTCTTTGTAGTGTAACCAATTCAATACTTGAAATATCTAAGTCCCGGGAAAGTTAGCAAATTGGTTTTGGTATAACTGAGATGCAACCATCTAGTAACTCGTTGCAGGCTACACTTATTAATTGGATTATTACTAGTTATCATCATTTTTATGCATTTGTTTTGCACATAGCTTGATGTAACTATTACTTTATGCAATCATATCTCGACAGAGGATATTTAATATGCTATGGAAATAGAATTATCACCATCTTGCTTATATTCCATTGTACTGCACATGGATAGGGAAATCAGTGATGGCTAAATTGTAGAGCAATGAAATATATTAGGTGAATGTCATAAGGTTAGGACTTAGGAATTCTTTTTAGAGTCACATATTGAGACCAACTGCTATTATTGTATCGACCTTTATGTGGTTTTTGTTCAGATATATATTTTCTCCATAATTCATCTTTCTCTCATGTTTATAAATGGTTATCAGTTCACTATGGAGATGGCTGGCAGTGAGATAGGGAATACACCGAAGAGTTATTCTCTAAATATGTTCAAGGATTTTGTTCCTATGTGTGTTTTTTCTGAGACAAGTCAAGGTGAGGTTCTAGTTCACTATCTTCTGAGTTTTTATTCTCATAATTTTTTTAGTAGATCTGAAATATTGTGCACTTCTCTTTATTGGTGACCTAAGAGGCATAAAATTGTGAATGATACTGTGTACTTGAGTTCTCATATTTGATTGCCTTTTATTTTCATCATCATAGTTTGTTGAAGTTGAGATTATTTCGTGGTCTGCACTGAAACTACTATTAGATGTTGCAACTTGCAGAAGTATAAACATAGGACTTCATTTTTGTGGATCAAGCATGACAAATTTTTCACTAACTACTCAAAATCAGATTGTTCTAACAAATTGATCTGTGAATGTGTCAACTGGCTAAATTATTTGCCATTTGGTTCCAAAATTGTTTAAATTTAAGTAATTTGGATTGATATGGTTGATATTTTTTGATTCTTGCTCTGATTTTTGCTAAAATTTTGAAAATTTATTGGCTTTTTTTCCCCAAAAAATGATTGATGTTTTCTAGTTGCCATTTTAGCAAGACCTTATATATGGCATATATTTTCTGGTATCTCCTGCCAAGAATGATTGGAAGACAATATTTTGTTATCACTGCTTGTCAAAGCATGATGGAAATATTTTTGTGAATTGCAAAGTTCATCTTTGATACTTAGCTATATTTATGGTTTTCAATTTGCTTCATTCAGATGTGCAATTACATTAAGCATGAGTCAGAATTATACAATTTGGCTGATTCAAATATATGGATTTTGCATGTCTTATAGCTAATTTTAGATGCTTTAATTTGCAGTGTTGTGTGTTTTTGTTCTTGTTCTCTCCTTGAATTGGGCTCTTTTTAAGAACTAGAAAACTTTTCAATTTATAGGAAGGGTTGCTATGGAAGGGAAAGTGGAACATAAATTTGACATGAAGCCTCATGAGGAAAACATTGAGGAGTATGGCAGATTGTGCCGTGAAAGAACAAATAAGTCCATGATTAAGAATAGGCAAATACAGGTAGATCTGATGGTTCGTTTTCTTTGAAATTTCTGATCACATATGATTATTGTTTTATTTTTGGCTGCTTGATTTATTTACCAGGTTATTGATAATGACCGAGGAGTGCACATGCGACCCATGCCTGGAATGGTTGGCCTTATGTCATCTAACTCCAAGGTATGTTGATATTTCCCTTTCTTATTTCACATGGTCTTGGATGTTGGATAGCTTAATTGCTTTTTCTTGCATAACTATGCTGAATAATGTTCTTATGGGGAATAAAATAATACATATATCTCTTCAGCAGTGTGTGTTTATGTTGATTTTTTCTTAATAATCCTAACTGGCTCCCGGAATAAACAGTTCTAAACATACTATCTATGGGCAGGATAAGAAAAAAGCAGCTCCAGTTAAACAATCAGACATGAAGAGAACCAGGAGGGATCGTGGGGAATTGGAGGATATTATGTTCAAGCTATTTGAAAGACAACCAAATTGGGCCTTGAAGCAACTTGTACAAGAAACTGATCAACCTGCGGTGCGCCTTTTTCTTTTTGTTATATCTTTGAGTTCCATTATGGTTTGCACAGTGCTTCTTGTTGGTTAATGGCCAAGCATTTTGTTTTAACTTCCTCGTAGACATAATAAGTCGGCATATCATGTCTTGTTAATTGTGTAGTTGAGATTGTCCAACTCTGTTTGGCCTTGAGCAGTTGTTGAGAAAATATTATATTAAAGATTTGATTTTAAGGTAAGCCTAACGTCTTTGTCATAAGAACACTTAATTGTCAAACAAAAAATATCTAAATTGGTGCTTGTTGACATAATAGTTTTCAACCTTATTGCCAAATATATCTGATTTAGTTGATTTGGTGGTGTCGTGCATCCAAGGCTACATTATGTAATCTTATGATTGTCCAATACTCATTATGATTGTTAGCTATCAAGATAGGCGTAAAATTAGTTATATCGACCATGTTCATCATAATTTGTTTGGTCAAGATATTCATGTAGTAAATTTTGGACGTTTTCTTTACATGCAGCAATTCTTGAAGGAGATATTGAATGAGCTGTGTGTGTACAACAAGAGAGGAGCAAATCAAGGAACTTATGAGCTTAAGCCCGAATATAAGAAATCTGCAGAGGATGTGGGTGCTGATTAATAATCTGATTTTTCCTAGACAGAAGAAATCTAGTGACAAACTTGAGAGGGAGAGAGGAGGTGAGGGGTAGGGTTGGTGTAACAAGCTCAATCGGCAACAAATATAGCAAACTGACATGGCTGGAGAGAGGACTGCGTGCTAGGCACAATAATTGTTAAATTCAATATACAGAGGAACAAAATTTCAGTGTTCCTTGCTAAAAGCTCTTATTCCAGCCTGTGGTATCATAATCTTCCTTAATATGTACATATATGGATTCTGATTACATGCCCATTAGAAATATATTATTTCCCTGTCATTACCTCATAACATTGTTTAACTGAATCTTAGTATAGCCTTATTTATCTGGGTTGGAACTGAATTCGAAATTTTCAGTGACAAGTGGTAGAATTATGAATATATATATGGCGTTTGTATTAGGGTTTAGAGCAGTGGGACATATATATGTTTGAACTTTATGGGCTTGGTTGAAATTAGTCTGACTGGGAAATCCATGAGAACCTCTGTTTTTCTTACTGGCTTGGAAATAGAAATGAAGTAGACCTAATATTTTGAAGATTATTTTCTTGTTCTAACATCGATAAGACCCGATATAAGCGGTACTATGCATGTGTCAGAAATAGTGTTCTTTTCTGGTGCTTAGCTTTTACGAGCCCCGCTTAGCAATTCTCTCTCAGAAAATTAAGGAACACTTTCTTTTGGGATTAATGCGAAAGTACCTTAAAAATAAAATTATTTTAAAAAATATCTATTTTTATTTTTTTTTTCAAAAAAATTACTTTCAACTTTCGAATTCAAAATTCACTTTTTTTAGATGTATAATTTTGGTATATGTTTAGTATATTAAAGGTATATTTTATTTTTTGAGTATGTATTTGGTATATGAAAAATGTACAAAAAAAGGCAGGTATTTTTGAAGAGAGAGAATAATGATATCACACAGTGTAATTTTCTTTATAAATAAAATAAAATAAAACGAAGTTTACATTTAGCTAAGACTCTCTTAACATTTTCTTGCTATTTTGGATATAAAGTTGTTTTCCAAGCTAATGCAAAATTAAGTGATATATATTCTGCCTTTTTTATCTTTTTATTTATTTTTTTTATTTTGGGTAGGGGTGATAAATGGGAAATTTAGTATGCTGACTTGATGAATGCTTTGTTGAAAGTGTGATTCTGTGGTGGGATGATGTATGTGTGTTGTTAGATTGCGCTTTTACTACTTACTTTTCTTTTGAAATTAAGAATCCATGTGAATCTTATATCTAGAACACGACAAATAATCGCTTAAATGAAACTAAGAGAGTGTTTCTCAAAACTGGAGCTTTTCAGCTTATTGTGAATAAGTGATTTTTAGATTATAATCAGATTAAAAATAAGCAGTTAAGCGTTTCTGTAAACTAGCTAATAATCAGCTGATAATCAGTTTATAATCAGTTAAGTGTTTCTGTAAAATCAGCTTATAATCGGTTTTTAATTATAGAAACTGTCAAAATAACCAAACTGTCCATGAGTTTATTTATTGTATAAAAATAATTTTTTAAATGTCAATTCAAAATTTATTTTGCAATAATAATAATAATAATAATAATAATAATAAATAATAATAATAATAATAATAATAATAAAATTTCTTTGATGGGAACTAAAGTGTATAAGGTAGGTAAATTTGGAATATTGAAGATTAGGTAGGGATAGTATGGTCTTTTACTTGGTCAAAACTACTTAAAAAATAAGTGCTTAAAAAAAAGTAGCAAAACTCAACTTTTAAAAAACTGATTAAAATCAGATTATAATATACTATTTAAGTTTTCAGAAACACTTAAATAAACAACTTATAATTTAAAAACAGCTTATAAGCAATTTTGACCAGCTTTTAAGTTTTGAGAAACACCCTCTAAACATAACACAACAAAGGAATCTAAGTTATTTAGAATTCATTATACTGTCAGCCACTAGCATTTTTTTTAACTGTTGTTTTTTAAGATTTAGGCATATATATTAGAAAAGTTATTGAATTATTATAATTTTAAGATAAAAAATTAAAGTATGTTAAAAAATTAAAGTATGTTTTTTTAATTTTGATATGAAGAAAAAAAAACAGTAGATTCTGGTGATGAAATAAAAAATTAAAATTGAAAAAAAAAACACTGCAATTGAAGTTTTAAAACGATAAATGTTTTAGAAAAAAAAATCTCTAAAACGGTGGACATTTAAAATAAAAAAGTAATATAATACAATGAGCGTGATAAGGTGGCGGATTGTTTAGGTCATTTTAGAGATTTTTTCTTTTGTCTTTTTTATATGATGATTTTAACGGTAAGAGATAATTATAGTTTTTGTTAATCTGCTTTTGCTATATTGCTTGTTTGGTTTTTTTTTTTTCTTATCCTTTGCATCTTTCTTTTATTTTGTTTTAATTTTTTTAAACCGAGATGTTTGCTAAGTTGGTTGAGAAGTGCCAACCTATATAGAATGTTTGCATCCATTCTCTACTTTTTGACTTTTAATCTTTCACTAAAAAAAAAGAAAAGAGAGTAAGAGTTAATATATATCTCAAAACATTTAAAGTAAGAGTTAATACCGCAATGAAATGAATTTAATTGATTAAAATTTATAGATTAACACATATTGATAATTCAAAATCGAATAATTTCGTTGTGATGTTTACAATATCAATATTATTTGACTTTTTTTACATCACTATTGTTTGATTATTATTATTATTATTATTATTATTATTATTATTATTTTATGTTAAATGTAATTCCTATACATGTTAGTTTCTCAACGATGATTGATGATATAATCGGCCCTCAGATTCGTGTTGAAGTTTCTAAATGCTAAATACTGATTTTCTTTTAAAATATAAAGTACTCGGAATAGGAGAATGAAATCATCTTGTCTCTGGGATATTCTTATAAATATGAAATAGAGAAACGACTAATTAATTAATTATTTTAGCAATTTTGAAATTTATAAATTACCAATATTGTATGATCAGTACAAGTTGATTTCCGGAAAAATTTTAAATTAATTAATGAATATAAAATTGGAATCTTAATAATAATAATAATAATAATAACTCCAACTATTTAGTTAGAATTAATGCTTGGTTAATAATAAGCTAGTGATAATAAAATGAAATGATATGACCACACTCAATAAGGCAAAGCAAGTAGATTCTTATATTTAAAAAAAAAAGATTTTTTCTACGATTAAGAAATTAACCAATTACTAACATGCGTAGTGGCTAAAGCCTCAGCTTCAATGAGTGGATTGTTGAAATTGAAAAAAAAAAAAATTGATTGATTCAAAGATTGGCTAATATGAAAATTACTAAGCTAGCAGCTCTTCTCTTTTGAATATGGGAAATGGCCACTAATCTGTATAATGGGTCGCCCATTGATGAATCTTATCAGACCCACGCTAATGAATTGAGGATCTTGAAAATGACCAACTAGGAATCTTCTTCTTCTTCAAAGATTCGATTACTATCTATTAATTATGCATTTTGAATAAATTGTTTTCGTATCAACTTGGCTTAATTAAACACCACTTTATATATATTTATATATAATTGCTATTTGGGTATTTGGTTTCCTCTGGTGGTACCCCAGCTAATTAATAAGGATCGAACCCCTTTTTCTCTTTAACGCACAAATGGTGGAAATTTAAAGAGAAATATTTGCAAAAAAAGGTAATGGAGACTTTGTCGCTCTCCCATGGAGGCGGATGTGTATATACAGTGGATTGAAATCAATAAATGAAGATAGAGATATAGAAGAGAAAATTTCAAAGTTGGTTTTGATTAGGATATGGCAAGGGCAAAAAGAGGTCCAACCAGTTATAATTATACGTGTATATTTGTGTATATATATATTTATATGCATATATTCTCTTCGTAAATCAAACCTGAAACGATAATACATATACATCCTGCAAGATAAGCATTATGCGTATAATAATTTCATTTTAATTTTTGTTCTATGAGGCCCTGGAGTAATATTAGTATGGAAACGGAATTAATTAATTAAGTTATTATCTAAGAATAAACTGAGACACATATTGAGTCATAGGCTAATAATAAGTAAATTTTGATGCTAGTCTATAATGATCAAAGTCGAATCGTGACTCGGCGAAAGTCGAATTGTAAATCGATTAATGAAAAAAATTCAATGAAGCTACGTTTGGTGCTATAGAGAAATGGCCATAAACTGAAAAGACTTGATCAATTTAAAAGATGATTTGATGCAGTTGAAATAACTGAAATTTAATAAGTAATTGTTTGGTCAAGTAAGAAAAAACTTACCACGACAATAATATATTTTGGTTCTGATATTTATTCATTATAATCATATATATATTCTTCATATATTCATAATTGAATTTTCTCTCTTAATAGTTAATTCTCACATTAATATTAAAAAAAAATTAGATTGAGACGGGTTCAATTCTATCTAGCTAGTTTCATCCAGGGATTTTATACATTCCTTATTTTATGGATGTGTCTCCCTCCAATTAAAATCATCTAATATATACTATATTATATTGCAATTGCAAATCCACACAGAAATACAAATCCCAATAGGGAACAATTTGATTGTGATGATGATGAGAAGACAAATTAAGGCCATAAGCTCCAATTTATTTTTTTAGCTCCCAAATATTTTAGTTTAGGTATAATATATTTATTATATATGTTATTATTTTAAGTAAATGGGTTTTTGGCCCCCTCCATCATTTTGTTGTTTTATTTTCTTTTCTCATTTTGTCCAATTTTTTTCCTCATTATTAGATTTTTTTTCCTTTTTTTTTATTATCAAATTTCAATATAATTCTTTTAAAAGATAAGATTTTTAGACATCAAAGAGATATGATCAATGAGTCTATAATTAGTATATGAATTATTTTCAATTTTCCTTTTAAAACCTTAAGTTTCTATTTGATTGAAATATAATTTTTTTAAATTTTATGTATAAAATTGAGTTTTAGTAAATATAAATCAGTATTTTAAAATAAAAAATTTTACTAAAAGTTTATTATATTATCAAAATCTCTATTAGAAATCCTAACTTAAATAATTTTTTTACTTTCATTGGATTTTCTTTAGTTAGAAATAAAATGAGATTAATTGTAATGTAAACTTAAATTTTATGTTATATTTGCAAATAAATGAATAAAAAATAATAGTAATTTAGAATTATTTTTCCAAAACTATTTTTGTTGAAATTTTTACTGAAATTAAAATAATTTTTTATTGTAAAAATTTATTAAAATTTTTTAGTATATATTTTGGCCCCGCTCAAGTTTCCATCCCATGTCTGCCCCTGCTGTATATATAGTATTTATCATTAGATTATATTTTATTATTCATATTTTTAATTTTAAAAATATTAGTTATTACATTTTATCATATGAATAGAATTATATCAATTTATAAACAATTTTAAACCTATCACATATCTGAATATTACAAGAAATATAATAAATTTATAACTAAAAAGATAACCCAATCAGAATAAGCTAAGTTATCTTGTACTGTACAGCTCAACTTGTTATTTATAAAAGTCTAATTACCTTATATTTACTTGAATGGTGCATGGCTACTTTTATGGTTGACTAATGAACATTTTTTAAAATTAAGTACTTTCAGTAGTCTGAAATTATGTGATTCTTGCTCATGATAATTATGGAACTTAATTTATAGGAATATTTTTCATTTTTTAAAATAAAAAAGATGAAGTGAGTCCCTTCTTTCTTAGATAAACGTCTACTATATTTAAATAATTTTCAAAGAAATAGATGAATATAATTACAAGAACCAAATTTTTTATTTGATTAAAGTTGTTATTAAAATGAATGCTATATATCTGTTGATTTAAAAAAAAAATGCTAAATATCTGTTCATTTTATGGAAATCTTGGTAATGAATAATTAAATAAATTAGGAAAAAATAAAGCAAATAAAGGCGAGAAGCCGGAAAGGGCGAAAAGAAAGATATAAAATGAGGGTTAGTCAACTTTTATGATTTTTTATTTAGGCTGTAATGATAAAGAAAAAGAAAATTTCATTCGTTTATTTTTCCAGTCAAAAAGATTCAAATTGATAGTGATGGATGCATACAACAATAGATTGATAAAAAAATCTTTTTTAATTTTTAGAAGACTATTTATCAAGTTAAATGAGCCAATCTAATAATGTTTGGTGTCTGTATTGAAAATGAAATCATGTAAATTAAATAATCTTTTTAAGCAAATTTCTAAGTCTCATATGTCTAAATGTCCTTTCTTATTCATTCTCTTATACTGAGTAGGGCTATACAGGTTTTTTTAAACTATCTTATTCGATCAAATCCAATAGTTTAAAGTGAATTTAGTTCGTTTGGAATTAGATATTAATAGAATTGAGTTGAGTTTTTAAAATAGATTCGGATATTATCAATCAAGAAATAATTACTTTTCCCTTTAAATATGAAATTGACTTATATATATATATGTATAATAATATATATATATATATATATTTTTTAATATATATTATATAATTTATAAAATGATATTATTTTTTTTAATATCTCCCTAAATAACAGTGATTACTGAGCAGTGAGTGTGGTGGATGTGGAATCACTTTATGGACTAAAAAAGCCAAACAAAAGCAATAAAGAAACCACACTAATGCTTTCATCTGCTAGCAAGTGAAGAAAAAAATTAAAGAAATTGGCTTAAAAAAAAAGCCAACCCACATAAAGCCGGAGGGATCTTTCCAAAGGAAGGGTCACTGCTTGCCTGTTGGTTCGCTTTTGAATCCCAATCTCACTTAATTTATCAAATATTCAACATACGATTGTAGAAATTTTTTTTTTTGTTTTTTATAACGAGCAATTCCTATTTTAGTAGAACATCAATTACATCTCTTTATGGTGAATATCAATCACCGAGCAAATTAATCTCCGAGAGAGCTAGCTCTGAAACTCACCGTTAGGACTTCTATTTGTGAAATTTCATAAATATAGTTATTGACGGAATCAGGGGCCCCGAGTTTCTATATACATGCATATATATATATATATATATATATATACATGGATATGCATATATATATATAATTTATAATATTTTTATAATTGCCTCCCCCTTAATTTGTATGCATATGTATATTTATATATATATATATAATTTATAATACTTATATAATTATCCCCTTGGTTCCTATATATATACATGTATATACATATATATATATATGTATATTTATATATACAAAAAATTAATAATGCTTAAGTAATATAAAATTAATTTATAATATAATATATAGTATTTATATATATTTATGCATATATATATTTTTTTTTCTTTAAGATTAATTTTTAGATATAAATTATTTTAAAATTTAAAATTAGTTTTTAATTTATTATTTTGTAATATTATTGAGTATTATAATTATTTTTAATTTAAAGTTTAATTTATTAGTTTTAGTGTATAGTTTTAATGATTAGAATAATTATTTTAAAATTTGATTATGAATTGAAATTGAATTTTTGATTATTAGGTTAATTATTTTATAATTTATAATATGAATTAAGAATTTGAGATTTTATTATTAGGTTAATTATTCTATAATTTGATCATGAATTAAATTTAAAATTTTACGATTAAGTTAATTATTTTATAAAAAATATTATATCATATAAATTTATTCAAAATAATTAGTTTAAACACTTTTTTAAAAATATCTCAAAATATATATAAATATTATTTAAAAAATAATATATATTATGTAATTTTTAAAAATAAAATTTAGATATTGAAATAAAAATAATAAATATTTTATTATTCTATTATTTAATATAAAAATAAAATTGAATACAAATATTAATATCAATTATTTGTATTAATTTTTAATATAAAAATAAAATTAAATATAAATTCATATGTATTTTTTTTGCTTAAAAATTTTGCCCTCTTTGCCGGTGTTCTGATTCCGTCACTAACTGTGGTGGTTGTTTTTTTTTTCATACCCGAAATGTAATATTTGATTGGATGAGAAAAAATATAATAATTTTTTTTTATCATAAAAGTGTCTATTAGCTTCTTCTGATAGTAAAAAATTAAATAAAAAGGGCAAACCTAACCTATTCTATTGATACATCGACTGATTTTTAGTGATTTGCCATGTTTTTGGAACTTTGCATTTATAAGAATGTGAATATATCCCTCTTTCCATTCTCATAATTCCTTTTCTTCTCAGAAAAAAAAAATATTTTTTAAAAAATCAACTTTAATTTTTGAAGACTGCAGAGCGTCATTATAAGAATATGTATATATACATAAATATCATTTTGTTGTATTTTATTTTGTTATAAATATACTCCAAATAAAAATATAAAATTGGAAAAAATAATTTTATAATTCATCAAAAATAATATCAATTTACATTACCGATTCAATATATAATTATACAAAAAACGACTAGCTTCATTAACAAGAAAAAGTGACTTTATTCACATCAGAAAAATAATCAATTAGTTCATATTTCTCATGGAAATCTTTATAAATGTTCGCCAAACGGAAAAGAAAAGAAAAAATCTGGTCCAGCTAGGGACTAATACATAGATATGCATATGAGTTATATATCACCCTTTCACACCAGGTCATAATACAAATTGGGTTGTCCTTTTATAATCTTCTTCCATGGTAAATCCATATCATATTAACTGTATAACTGATCTCCGGTGTAATGTTGCATTCAGCCAAATGACCCACTCTTTCACTGTTCCGCCTCGGGCTACACTCCAAAAACTTCACTTATTCTACACATGTTTTTAGTTATTTTTTACGCATATATATATATATATAATTCATCTGATTACGAAACACAGCCTTATAATTAGCAAACTGATACTAAATAATCGTAATTAAGATTAATGATATTCATATACTAAAATTGATCATGAAGGTGACTCAACACCAGCAAGCAATGTGATGGAATATCCATGCAAATGAATGGGAACATAAAACTTCACGCTGTCTTCAAAGTGCTAAACATTGTGTTAGGGCGTGAGGGAAACCATTCTAGAATCCATTCCACTTCTTCATCATTATATTATTTTGTATTCAAACCTTCATTTCTTAATCATACACTCTTCTTATTCTATTTTTCATCAATATATTTTCTCAATTTTTTTGAAATTTTAAGTTCCTTTTCTTTTTCTCGTCTTTTCAGTCTTAATTTAATTTATCTCCTGTTTATATTTTATTAATAGTGAGTACAAGATTTTGAATGAATATTGAAAATATAAAAAATCAGTTCGGTTAATTAAGCAATAACTTAATTAAAAATTTACCAAAAAGTTAATTAACATTATAATTAATATATGAATTAGAAGAATGAAAAAATATTTTAATTCGTAATGATATGAATTAGCAAGCTAAGTAGCTAACTGCATGCCTTGCCTGCTTCATAATTAAGTTGACATTAATTAATTTGACTGGCCTAAACATTTTCTTGATTCTTATATTTTATTCTAGCATTCAAATTCGCAATTTGACAGTTTTTTAGTAATTTATATTTAAAAATATTTATCCAATTATTACTAATTATTTTCTGATGATTTTCTTGAATTTTAATTGGAGATTGAAATTAACTTGTAATAAATTAATTAATATATTACGAAATAATTAATACTGATGCAAATTTGTTATTTTTCTTCAATTATCAAGATGTGATTATGTGATTTTACGACCCCAAAAAGAAAACCTTCATGTATCGTTACATAAAGATTTAATTATTAAGTGTTAGATTATTTGTTTAAATACATTTTTATATGTTTGTTTTGAGAAGTTTAGAAAGCTAATTTAAAAGGGATCAAATAATCCTGAATGAATTTTGGTTCCCAGCGGAAGGGAAGCACCACATGCTTAATTAGTGCTGCTCTAATGAACAGAGCTTGTTTTGCGTATGGGGATATTCAGAGATCTTCTACTGGTTCTATTCAATCATGGTCCATACTCTTGCTGTCAATCTGCCACGTGTACTTTTTGCACATGTAATGTTGGTGTCATGCATATATATATAAATCAATAATAGGTAGGAAGAACAAGAAAATTTACTTTTATATTTATTTTAATATATGCTCATTAATCTTATTTATATATATATTTTTAAATATATGCCCATTAATCTTAGTCCAAAATAAAGGAATGGACTCTGATAAAAAAAAAAGGAATGGATATTCCCTCCCCCGCATACTATACTTTATTAAGGTGGTATCTTTCTATTTTTTCTATATATATACAGCCGGAATTATATATTACATGAAAATAGAAGGTTAACCCATTATTATTATTATTATTATTATTATTATTATTATTATTAATTTTTTTGTCTGCGTATCGATTAAAAGAATAAAGTATTTTTCTCAAATTTTAAATATTCAATTAAGAGAGAAAAAGTTTTACTATTCTACTCATCCTTTAATTAAGGATTAAGCCACTATTTATTTAATTTATACTTCTCTGATTAACCTAAATTGCTCCAAAATGAAAATTAAAGACAAATTGAAATCTTATGTTTGGGTTTAATACTTTTTATCATTTATAATGCGGTGATAAAAAAAGAAAAAAAGGGTTAAAAAAAGTAAAAGAGAATAAGGGTTAAAATTGAAATTAGATTCAAATGATGAAGAACAAAACACAGGCTTTGAAGATTCTCTCGTGCGAAGAAAATATAACACAAGCTGTGAGGCATGTACTTATGTGACCCAAAAGAGAATGAAAGCTTGCTATAGGCAATTAAAATCACAACTGGCTTTGTCAGGGTGGTGTCCGACCGGTTCTTAGCAGCACGGGTCAGTCACAGTCAGACCACCAAGCCAGTAATTTCCTCTTAAGTGCCCAAAATTTATTTAGTTTTAATTATTATTATTATAATAATGTTTAGTCTAGCATATATAATTATAATTCGTACTATATATTATAAAATTAAATTTTTGTAAAGTATTTGGTGTCAGATAAAAACACTTTCTTGTATAATTAACCAAAAATTAAAAGAGAAAAGAAAAGAAAAAGACTTTCTAAAGATGAAAAGGCTCAATATATATTCTTTGGTGGGCAGAGGCCTCTTTTTTTGAAAATTTAGAATGATGGTGGTGTCAATTGAGGGGGCCAACATGTCTGTTAAAGCAAGGTCATATATATTAGGTTAAATAATTATAAATTTTTTAAAATTTTATATATTATATTAGTCAATATTTATATTTTTATAATTTAATTTTTATAATTTTTTATTTTTAAATATTAGACTGTTTAGTATTTCTGCTAATATTTTTATTAGTCAACTATTTTAATATTATAAAATAATTTATTTGTTCTTCTTTTATATATATTTTTTATTATTTATTAAGTCATATTTATTTTTAATTTTATTTATATTTCTTACACATAATTTATCTTAATTTTATAAATATTATTTAAAAATTATTTTAAATAATATGAATAATATTTTTTATTATTTTACAAACAATCCATATATATCATTTATTTTAATTTTATAGATATTACTAAAAAATAATTTTAAATAATATTAATAATATTTTTTATTATTTTACAGATGAACTATATATAAAATAAAATTAAAAATAAAATAAAATAAATAAATAATAAAGATAAATATTTTATATATAAAAATAAAAAATATAATTATATATATTTATCTTTATTATTATTAAGTTTATTTAATAAAAAATATTAAGTTTACCTTAACAAATAACTATATTAAATTTATTAAATTTATCTTTATTATTTATTAAGTTTATTTAATAAAAAATATTAAGTTTATATTCGAAATAAAAATATAATTATATATATTTATCTTTGTTATTTATTAAATTTATTTTTATTTTATTTTTATTTTATGTATAGATCATTTGTAAAATAATAAAAGATATTATTAATATTATTTGAAATTATTTTTTAGTAATATCTATAAAATTAAAATAAATGATATATATATAGATTGTCCACAAAATAATAAAAAATATTATCCATATTATTTAAAATTATTTTTAAATAATATTTATAAAATTAAAATAAATTATGTGTAAGAAATATAAATAAAATTAAAAATAAGTATGACTTAAAAAATAACAAAAAAATATATAAAGAAATGATAAATAAATTATTTTATAATATCAAAATAGTTCACTAATATTTTTAGGATAAAAATATTAACAGAATAACTAAACAATTTAATATTTAAAAACAGATAAATGCAAAAATTAGATGCTAAAAATATAGAAACTGATTAGTATAATATGTAAAATCCCATGGACTTTATAATTATTTAGCCTATATTATATATATATATATATATATATTACAAAAGATAAAAAATAAATAAATAAACAAAAAGATCAAACTTTGGAAGTGGGAAACCTTAGTGGAAACTATTAATTAGGTCGAGTTTTTTATTTTCTCATTATATAAAACTAATTATCAATCAAATTGTCCCCTTTAATTCATTTCATTAATTATCATTATTATTATAATTATTAAAGCTAAAAACATCTTTAATTTCATTTCATTTCATTTTATAACACGGCAATTTGCATCCAAAAAAAGCACCGGAAAAAGAGGATTGATTCCTTCCGTTGTTTCCTTCATTTTCTTTTTAATTTGTTTTCTTTGATATATATATATATATATATATAAATATATTAGTTACAGTCTTCTCGACCAATATTAATGGCGGTGGACCTAATTCATCTCTTCCATTTCTTTTTTGATGTTAATGGTGAGCCCTCCAATTCATATTCTAAAGAAACCTTATGGTCTCCTACATGGATTTCGATTATCAAACTAATTAATTTGCTTCTTAATTTCCTCAACAATAAAAATGAAATTCGTTTTGGCTCTGTGCATTTGGTATGTACAGGAATTTAACATTATCTTTGCATTGAGATGAGATTCATATCTCAAATTACAGGAAATAAAAACTATGCATGTGATTCTGTGTAAAAAAGCACATACATATATGAGGTATCTTGAACACTTCTGACTTGAGCAGTTATTTGAAAATTTTTAAAATCGAAATATGTTTAAAGTCAATTTATTTATTTTTTTCCAGTTAAAATTTATTGTGATTAATATATTTGATATATTTCTATAGTTAGTTCAACTGATCTACACAATAAACTTGACTCATATATTTTATTTCTATTATTTATTCAAAATTAATGTATAATTTAATATTCAAATTTAATAAAATAAGTTGTACACGATAAAAAAAAATATTTTTTAAAAAATAAAAAATAAATAAAAAATATACTCTCTAAAATACGAGCACGCTACTAGTTTATAGGACTAAAATAAAATAAAATAAAAATGATTATCTTATGTTTATTGAATAATGATTAGACAGTGTTTTAGTAAATATAGGGCATAAATATTTGTGACATTTTTTTTATTTTTTAATATGCACTTGTTGGATGTATCCAATAATGACTCTTCTCCATAGCATAGCATCATACATATATGCATAAGTCATAGTGTGTAAATGACAATTGGGTTTACAATTAATACGAGGTATTATTTTTTCCTTTTCCTCTTTATGCATTTCATAAACATATATCACACACAAGGAAACTACTGAACCGACAACAATAAATTTATTAACATATATATATATATATAAATTAAAATGGTGTTTCTCAAAACTTAAAAGCTGGTTAAAATTGATTATAAGCAGTTTTTAGATTATAAGTTGTTTATTTAAGTGTTTCTGAAAACTTAAATAATAGATTATAATATGATTTTAATCAGTTTTTTAAAAGTTGAGTTTTGCTACTTTTTTTAAGCACTTATTTTTTAAGCAGTTTTGACAAAATAAAAGACTATACTATCCCTATCTAATTTTCAATATTCCAAATTTACCCACCCTATACACTTTCGTTTCCATCAAAATTCTTTTATATTTATTCTTAAATAAATTTTATTATTATTATTAATGCAAAATAAATTTTGAATTGACATTTAAAAAATTATTTTTATACAATAAATAAACTCAGGAACAGTTTGGTCATTTTGACAGTTTCTACCATTAAAAACTGATTATAAGCTGATTTTACAGAAACACTTAACTATTATAAACTGATTATCAGCTGATTATTAACTAGTTTACAGAAATGTTTAACTGCTTATTTTTAATCTGATTATAATCTAAAAATCACTTATTCATAATAAGCTAAAAAGCTTCAGTTTTGAGAAATACCCTCTAATAAAGAGTCAAGGAAAGCCATTATAGGAGTGAATTTTTGTTTCAAAATTCAGACCATGGTTAACCTCTAATAAATATTCCGTTTGCATAACTTAATTTTCTAAATGCTATCATGGACTGAATATAAATATATTCGGCCAATTAAAAATAAATAAAATGAATATTTTTTATACTAAAATTATTTTATTTAATTTTAATTATTATGTGTATATATACACTTAGTCCATATAAGAATAGTTTTCATTTTTTATAAATTATAATAAGATTGTATATTAAGAAAAGTTATTAATGATCACTAATATATTGAAATTTTAAATCATTATATAAGAAATTATCATGATTACTTACTTAGTAAGTGAATTTATTTTTTGTAATCGACAAGTGTTTGATTATTGAGATTAAAATGGTATTTAATAAAAAAAAATTAAAAATTATGTTTAAAAATTTAATACAACGTAAATTTTAGTTTAAAATTTTCTGAATATCACCATTTTTCTTAAATTTTAAAAATAAACATTTAAAATAATAAGATAGCACACTTATTAGCTAAGGCCACCTACTCTGCATCTGTGGAGAATGTGTTCATACTTCCTCCTGTTATTATAGAAGCGTTGCTGTTTGATCAATAATAACATTATGATTAAAATAAAAACTTTTAAGATAAATATTTTCCAATAATTAACTTATAATAATTAAATATTAAAAAAATTATTTTTAAGTATTGAATGATACCATTAAACACCATTTAAAATTATAGAAAGAAAAATAATTAATAGTTTTTTCACCATTAGAATATTAAATCATAATCCCAGAAGTTATTGATTGGTTAAAACATTTATCTTTTTCGCTACTGAATACAATTTGATTTTTAATAAAACCGATAAATAATTTTAGCAGTTTAATATTATGCAACATCATTATATTAATTGATATACATACATACATACATACATACATACATATATATATTACCTTGCTATATTTTATTATTACTTTTTACTCATTATAGAATCTCTTTAGCATGATAAAAGGATAAAAGGAAATGTATTTTATCAAATTATTATTTTACTTTTAATTATAAATTTTTATTAATGCATAATATATGATTAAAAATTAAAATAAAATTTACTTACATAACATTATTAACTAAAAGATTTTAAAAATAAATAAGAACCAAATCATATATAAAATGACATCTTGATATTAATCCATATTTTCTAAATAATAGATTTAAAATCTATTTTTTCTTAAATATCAATATTAAAAAATTATAGATAGAAAATTAAAAATAAAAATAAAAAAAACGTAAAGCAAAGCAAGCTAGGTAGTTAATGGCTAATGCGAGTAGTAAGGTGAGGCTGAAGGGCTTTCATGGCATAGGGAACCCACCACCTCCCCTCGTGCGCGCTATCTATCAATGGCGGCTCATTTCCTTCAATTATCATCATTAATGGCATGCTGCCAAAACAGTACCCGTAGATCATACTCTCTGCCTCTCTCTACTACTACTAGCAGTAGAAGATATGTAGTGAGTAATTGAATTCAGAGAAGAGTGTGGGAGACGGCCAAAAACATTTGAAGGACTATTAACGCTTGACACTACGTCTTTTAAAGGAATAATTATACGCTATAACTGTTGTAGCAATAAATGATTACAACGGACCAATGAAATTCTTATACTTTGAATAAATGCCTACAACGGACCAATGAAATGAATCATTTAATCTACGTGTAAGAATCCCATTGGTCCGTTGTAGGTATTTATTGCTACAACGGTTATAGCATGTAATTTTTCCTTTTAAAGGCCCTTTGAAATTCCCTTTTTGGTCCCACAATTTATAGGGTCCCATTTGTGGGCCATACCCTTCCACATTATACGTCTCCCTTTCCCTTTCACTTCCTCTCAACTCCCGACTATATTTATACCACCAACTCTTCCTCTGCTCTCCACAACTTCTCCTCATTTCTTATTCCTCCATTAATCACTTGTTTTTGTTTTGTATTTTTTTTATTATTAAAAGATCATTAGTCTGAGTTTCTTCAATGGCTGATACTGGAGGTTCAGTCTCTTCAAGGAGAATATGGTGTTCAGTTCCTGAAAGACTCCAACTGCACTTGGCCATGTTGGCCTTGCAGTTTGGTTATGCTGGTTTCCATGTCGTTTCTAGGGCTGCCCTTAATATGGGAGTTAGCAAGCTTGTGTTCCCTGTGTATAGAAACATCATCGCTTTGCTTCTGCTACTTCCATTTGCTTATTTTCTTGAAAAGTATTTCAACTGTTCTCATTCTTATTTTTTATTTATTTTCTTTAGCTATTAACTCAAGGACTCTCATAAGAACTCTATTTCACATGTACATAACCTTTTTTCTTTTTTAATTTGTTCAGGAAGGAAAGACCTGCCATTACTCTCAATTTTCTCATTCAGTTCTTCTTCCTGGCGCTTGTAGGGTATGGCTAAAATATCAAGACATCCAAACAAATCAAGAAAACCAAAGATTTATATAAATTAAAACTAATCAATTTTTCTTTTTCTTTTTTCTATGTCATCCTACATGAACAGAATAACAGCAAACCAAGGTTTCTACTTGCTGGGATTAGACAATACTTCACCCACCTTTGCATCAGCAATTCAAAACTCAGTCCCAGCCATTACCTTTCTAATGGCAGCCTTGCTTCGGCAAGTTTCCACCCTTTTTCTCTTAGATACATATATATAAACCTTTTGTGGGGTCTTAAAAACTTTGCTTATAATATTATCTTTTTGTTTTGTTTGCTTTCATTTGTCAAATAACATTGCAGGATAGAGAAAGTGAGGCTAAACAGAAAGGATGGAATTGCAAAAGTAATAGGAACTATCTGCTGTGTAGCAGGGGCCTCAGTAATCACATTATACAAAGGTCCAGTCATATACAGCCCAGCTCCACCGCTAAACAGACCCGCACCTATGTTTTTTTCTCTTGGAGACGCAAGTGGCAAGAACTGGACCCTGGGTTGCATATATTTAATTGGCCACTGCTTATCGTGGTCCGGTTGGCTTGTGTTGCAAGCTCCGGTTCTCAAGAAATATCCGGCCAGGCTATCTGTCACCTCTTATACATGTTTTTTTGGGCTTATACAATTCTTGATCATTGCTGCCTTTGCTGAAAGAGACCCACAAGCTTGGCTTTTTCACTCTGGAGGAGAACTCTTCACCATCCTCTATGCTGTTAGTAACCATATGCTCTTTGTCTCCTTTAATAATTCATATTTTTTAGTCTAAAAACATAATTCATATTTTATGTTAATTTGTGACCTTTTTATTTTTAAACACAATTTATTATATATATATGAAAAATTCTTTACTGAATCTGATTTATATTCTTGCTGTCAAGCATAAATTATTATTTAAATTATAATATTTAAAAAAATAATTTAAATTAATTTTTTTAAATTACGATTTATAATTGATAGAGATATGGATTAAGTTCATCTAAAAATTATATATATATATATATATATATATTTACTCCCACATTGAAAATCCATTTGACAAAAATGTTTTATTAAAATCTACCAATTTTATTTTCTTTAATCATTTCTTTATTAAAAATAAAATGAAAATATTTTTAGAGGATATTATTAATAAAATAATAATATATAGTGTAATATAATAAAATTACTTTTTGATTATTCATTTTAATTTAACTTTTAAGTGAACATTCAATTTTCGATTATTAAAAATTAAAGAAAAAAAAAGAAAATAGTGAAAAGACTTATAGTTAAAAGACGAGCAAAAGAGTTAGGTTTAGGCCAGTGTGGCCATTTACAGATGCAAAGTATTAAAAAGTCTGAGAAGTCTTCTTCCATCAGAAAATAAAAGGGTTTGTAGATGTAGCCTTTGAACATGTGCTGAACCAGTTGCTAATAGGGTCAGCTTTTTTTATTTAAATTTTTTTTTGTTCTTCCAACTTCATGCTCGTAAGCTTTCTTAATTTGTTTATTAATTAAATTAATTTAGTGTGATGATGATATGATCAAAAGTAGTTAAGCAATAATGTAGGCTGGTGGGTGAAAGGGAAACAAGAGAGAAGGTTCATATTTTCAAATATTTTGCAGGGAGTGGTGGCATCTGGCATTGCCTTCGCTGTACAGATATGGTGCATTGACAGAGGTGGCCCCGTCTTTGTTGCTGTTTATCAACCTGTTCAGACTCTTGTTGTCGCCATTATGGCTTCTATTGCTTTAGGCGAAGAGTTCTATCTCGGAGGGTTGGTCCTCTTTCTTTTCTTTTCTAATAATATTTTTATTAACAAGTTAAACCTTTTTACTGTATATCTAGGCACAAATCAACCGTATATATTTATGTATATATATATTATAATAAATTAAGGATTACATAATACAAAAAAAGAACTTTTTATAAAATTAAAATAAAAAAATTACAAAATTTATCATAATTTTAAATTTATTAAATTTTTTTTATCAAATTATAAATTACCGAATTCATGTAGTACATATAGAGTTTATATATATATTTATATATGATAATTTCTAAGTTTATTATACCTTTAATTTACACTTTCATAAAATAATTAGTCCTTAGTAAAGATATAAATTTTTTTAACAAAAAATGATAAAGTAATTTTTTCAAAAAAAATAAAAACTTTTAATTGCACTATTTACCCATATAATTTTATTTTTTCTTAATTTTTTTCACCAATTTAAAGTTCAAAATTTAAAATATTACTTTCATTAGTTGCAAATTTCAAACTAACCAGTGTCTACTTAAAAAATTTTATTATATACCTCAAAAGTTGAAATGGAATGATAGGGATATTTTTTTCTTAATTAGAAGTATGAAAAATTTTTAAAATTTGGGAGAGTATATTTTATTTTTTCATTGGATCTGCTCAGTATGAATCCTGATTAATCTACAATATTTGAATTGTAAGATACTGAATCATTAAAAAAAAGTAATCATGTGGCTCCACAAAAATCCATCCCCAACCGTTGGATTTGAGATATTTAGACTAGCTTTGATTTTAGGTGTAAATAAACAAAAAAGAAGTCCACAAAAACTTTTTTTTCCTACTTTATAATGTCATGACCCATTAACAGGGTCTAAAAGGACAGTCAGTGGGGTAAATTTTGGTCAAATTGGCAGAGAACCAATAGTGGTAGTAAACAGGATCTAAAAGTTAGAATATTTTTTACTTTTTTTCCAAGGGGATGTGCTTGTTTTGAAATGGACGTGGATGTACAGGATCATTGGAGCAGTGCTGATCATTATAGGATTGTACTTGGTCTTATGGGGCAAAAATGAAGAAAAGAAATTTGCAATCAAAGAAAATGCAGTGATTCAGTCTGCTCCAGAGCACGCAAACCTCAGATCACAACCACACATCAAGACCTCGCTTACTCAGCCACTGCTGCCTCCGTCAACGGAAAACGTTTGACCTGCATAACCCTAATAACCTTTGACTATGCTGTTGGCTGGAGAGGTCAACAAGATTTGAAGGCAAAAAAAAACTACTTTATGATCAAGAAAGCTTGTGTGTGTATGAAGTTGCCCTGTTTTTTTTTTTGCAATTTTTTTTACTATAGGGTTAATTAGTAGGATCAATGTTGAAGAAGGGGAGATTTTGATGGGGATGAAAATGATTATCATTGTCACTTTGAAAAGGCTTTCAAGCCTAAAACCCCTTTATGCTTTTTATATGTTAAAAATTAAATTAAAATATGGTTTGTTTTTACAAAAGAAATTCACATTATGATAATTCTGTGCTTCATGTTTTCAAGTGATGATGAATTAATGGACCCACATTTTATTTTATTTTATTTTTTAATTTTCATTTGCTATAATATATATAAAAAGATATATGAATAAGCATAGTAAATGGAAGCAGCTATGCCACGCTGAGTTTCATATACTGCCATCATAACCTTTCCCCTCTAAAAATAAATTTGGTCGGCAATTGATCAGATTTTATCATTATGTTCTATAACTAGTGTTGTCTGTCTGTCAAATATGAGGCATGCTAGCTATTTATTTTTCCTCCTCTTCTCTTTTTTTTTTAAATATTAATTCCAAGTTTAAATAACATGAAATTATTATTACAATGTGCACGAGAGACCATTTTTTATTTACATAAATATGAAAATGAAAAAAAAAGTCTTTTCAGAGATATAAAGAAAATACTTAACAATGCATGCTCGATAAGAGGGTGCGAGAATTGACATACAAGCAATGAGTGCGAATTTGACATGCTGATTATAGCTTGCTGAGTAAACTACTTTAATATCCTATTTTTTTCAATGCTGAGTTTTAAATCAATCGTTATCAAATTCTGTATCATTATAAAGATTTTTTATGATAAATTATTTAGTAGAATGAGAGTTTTTTCCCCTCACCAGTAATGTGAGACTCATTTTATCTAAATGAAAAATAATTCTAAAACAATTTAATAAATTAAATTTTTCAGCAGTATTATTTTTTTAATATTTATATATAAAGAGAGGAGATTGATCTGAAATCCATTTTTTAAGAGAATATTTACTTACCGTTTGGAAGAATGTATCGATATGATAGTGATATTATTTAATTATTTCAGCGTTACTATTTTACTAAAAAATTAATCTAAAACTTCACTTAAATGAGATAAAGTTAGATATTTATAAATAGTGTAAAAAATTTGGATATTTATTAAAGTCAGTCCAAGTGGAGTGACCAATCCTGAAATATGTATTCTTAATCAGGATTTATAACAGGCCTGGTTTATGCATACTTTAGAATTGGAAAAATTACACCCTTTATTATTTTTATAATTTTTTTAAATTTCAGTTGAAATATTTTAGTCATTTTATAATAAATTTATAATAAATTATATAAATTTATAAATTCATAATAAATTATATAAATATGATAAAATTAATAAATTAATTATAAATTTTTGTGGCAGAAGCTAAACTTGAAAAAAACTGATTCTATTATTGATTAAATAAGAAAAATATTTATATATAGTACAACAAGATATTTGTAGCTAACTAAAGTCATAAGCTAACTAACTCATTATATAAATGATTCAATAAATTAACCCTCATCAAATTTGAATACATTTTTAAAATATGATAAATTAATTTTTTTTTATTTTTTTTGATATTTTAGTCAAAAAGCCCTTTGGATATGGAAGAAAAAGCTTTGTTGATAGTAGTACAAAAACTTGTATCAAAATTAATGAAATCTAACCTAAAAAGTAGTTCCAGTTGTTTTCACTACGACAAATACTACCTTTCAAGTTTCGCGCATGAAAAGAAATTTTTCTGCTATCAAATTGTGATGGATTATTAGTTTTAATGTAATATTAACTTTATATTAAAAATTCTTTAATATTATTCAAATTTACATTTTTTATTCTTAACTATAATAATAATAAAATCTATCACAATCAATGAAGAAACTAAAAATTTATTGAGAGAAAAGGGCAAAAATACCAAGAAAAAGAATTTTCAAATCATTTCAAGTTTTCAATTAAATCTAATAACACAACATAAATAAAAATAATAAAATGAAAAAAAATATATTTAAGGAATAAATACCTCAAATTGGCAAAAATTCGGTCAAACTTCGATTCGATGAAGGCTTAGGGTGGGGTGGTCAACCGGCTGCACTGCTCTCGTTCTCGTCGCCTCTCTCTCTCGGATGATTAAAAAAAAAAAATCTGTCTTGACAAAATATTGTCATTTTATCAAGATAGAATAAAAAAAAATTGAAGACAGCTCTTCACTAGTCTGTGCAAAACTATAGCCCTAAAGAGGGACCTTTAATGGAGAACAACCAGAGGCCATAAGTAGAAGCCTCCACTATAGAGGCTTCTGGTTGTCGGCGAGAAGGAGTTTGTTGCCCTTTAATTTCGTCGTTGGTCACAATACTCTTTTATTATTTTATTTTAAATCAAAGTCATATAAAATTTGAATATATTTATATTTATATTTTGAATTTTAGAAAAGCTTGAATTCATATTTTATAGAAGTTTAAATATAATGGCTTCACTTTTAAGAGCATGTGCTTACTGAATTTTCATTTTATGTCAGTGTCTTTATATTAATCGCGTAAAGTTTTAATGGACAAAGAGATGATCAATATTAGTGCTTAAAATATTATAAAGTCTTCTCTTAAACAAAATGTCCATGTAAATTAAGGCTAAAAGACTAATAGAAAAGGACAAAATTCTAGGTAAGATTGATTAAAGTTGGGATTAAGGGATCCCAATATCACATTAGTAAAGGACATTATATATTAGGGATTCATTCACATTGCTTTACCAAAAGCACTAATTGTGTTTTAATTCACCAATTACTATTGAACGTACGCTTTTTCTTTAATGATGTGACATATTATCTTAATTAATGCTTTCGTGTTCAATTAGTATTATTTACCAACAAGATAATATCTTTATCATAATTAAAGGTAAAATCCCAGATTCATTGGGTTTTTCTTATGAATTGGCAGAAAAAAAAATTTAAAAGATTAGAAATTTATTAAAATTTTTAAAATATTTTAAATTTATTAGATTTTTTTCATTATATATATATAAATGATAATTTATGTAAATTTATTTTGAGTTTATTATATTTTTTATGAAATAATTAAAAAAATTAACGAAAAAATAGAAAGAGACATAATATTTTTAAATTTTCATTAATTTTAATAATAAATATATTTTGATTATTATATATAAAAAAAAAGAGCATCTAAAACTAAAACTCAAAACTTAAAATGATATTTTTGGCTACTAAGTATGGTTATACAAGTGTATTTTAAATTCACACAAAACAACATAGAAAATGAAATGATTAAATATTTATTATACAGTGAATAAAATAAACTGACTCACATTAAATCTAATTAAATTAAGGAATTAAATACAATTTTGTTACAAGGCTACACTTTGAAATTCCTCTCTGCCATTCTCATGCCTTGGTAATATTTCCACATCATTAATCACATTCAAGGGCTCATCTCTTACGCTACTGTTATTCCTACCCTTATAACGCGAAGAAACCCACAAATAGATTAAGAAATTAAGTCCATTAATGGCTGCCAATATCCAGTAGAAATTATCAAGCTTACTTTTATTCAGATTATTCCTTAACCATCCAATTTCTTCGCCACCAGTTGCTCTTTCAATGATCTTAACGAGTGCTGTACTTAACCAACTTCCAATCCCAATCTCACATAGAAACAACGCACTGCTAATACTTCTAGTTCCATCAGTTGCTTCATCGTAGAAAAATTCCAATTGTCCAACGTAGGTGAAAACTTCTGCAGAGCCTATCAGAAAGTATTGTGGAAATAACCAGAAAACACTCATATTTAATGGGTTAGAACTATTTCGTCTTTTTTTCTCCACTAGAGCAGCTGAAGTTAGGGCAAAGATCGAAACAAACAAACCGACACCCATGCGTTGCAATGATGTGAGGCCGCGGCGATGGCCGGTATATTTACGAAGGATTGGAACAAAGAGTTTTTCATAAATGGGTACGAGGATAAGGGCATTTATAGCACTAAAAAGGCTGACGGATCCTGCAGGAATAGTGAAGTTAGAAGTGAGTTTCCTGTCCATAATTTGGGCTTGGCTAATGAAGAACGTTGCAAGTTGGGCAAAGGAGATTGCAAGAGCAATTGTGGATGCAAATACTGGAAGAATTCTGATTATGGATTTGAATTCTTCAACTTGTGTTATTGTGCACAGTTCCCAACGATTCTTTCTATTGATTTCTACATCTGTTATCACTGCTGCTTTGTCCAAAAACCTGCACAATTATGTAAAAAAGATTAATGGGTGGGCAAAGCTTAATATTTTTATAAAGTAATTGTAAAAATAATTGGTTATAATACTCACTGAAATTGTTTAGTATGTGGGAGCTTTCGAACCCCTTTAATGTCTGATTCCATAGTATTAACCTCATAAAGTTGGACTTGGCCTGTCACATTAGCTCCTCTGAAATGATTTCTTAAAGAAGCAACCAAAACTTGGAGAAATCTAGTGAAAGGGCTACCCATTGGCTTTTGGAAACGATAATAGCGTAATCCAGCAACCAAAACAATGATAGAGATCAACATGGCCCCTGTTGGCACTCCAAAGCCCCAGCCAAATCCTTTTTCTTCTTTTATATATACCAAGACTGTTACACCCAAGAGTGCTCCCATGTTTATGGCAAAGAAGAACCAATTGAAGAATGAAAATTTCTGCGGTACTTCTTTATCATCTGCCTCATCGAATTGATCAGCTCCAAAAGATGAAACACACGGCTTGATACCACCTGTACCAATGGCTATAAGGGCTAAAGCAAAAAATAGAAATATGTTTTGACTGTCTGTTGCTTTCATGCAGGGCTTTGAATTGCATGGCGGTGGACGGAGATTGTCTATGGTGGCTGATATTGTTAATAGAACCATCCCCTGAAATAATGAGGCCGGCCAATGATTAATTAAACTATATAACAATAAAGCTTTAAAAGTTTATATTTTTAGTGAATATATCTCAAAACTAAAGCTTGAAACTTGAATCAGAATGGTGCCACTTACCCCAAAATAAATGCAAGAGAAGACAATGATGGTCTTAAATCGGCCTAGATAAGCATCGGCTAGAAATGCTCCAAAGAGAGTAAGACCGTAAGCAGCTCCTTGCCAATCTGTCACATGAGTTGCAGCATTTGGAATTGACTGATGCATTTCAAACACCAAGTAACCCACCATGTTTACTGCTATTGCAAAAAATGCTAACCTCTCCGCCACCTCATTCACTGCAGGCCAATAAAATTAGTAAAACCATTACCAAAACTTTCACTGATTGGTGACTGAATTTATAAGTAATAATGAGTACTATTATAATTACCTATGATAAACGGAGAGGCTTTCCATCCTCCAGTATATCGCTTATCTGCAATTTTACCACGGAAATCAACACAACCATTGCTTATCAATGTGCTTGACACTGTTTCTCCCTTCTGAATTTGGTATTGATCTTCAACGAAGTTCTCCATAAAGTACTTGTAGAATGGATCAGCAGAGGGTTGAATTATATCAGTTGAAAGATCAAGATTTCAATATCTGAATATAGCCCCGATTAATTGTTGTTAATTGCAAGTAGAAGTAATAAATTGAACTAGAATGTCTTAAATACTAGAGGTCAGCTTGCTTATTATATTAGTGCAATATTTAACCCAGTTTAGACCTTTCTTTCAGGTTCTCTTTGGACCTGTTATCATCAGCCAATAGCCGGCCGCAGAAATTATTATTTATAGGTTAAATTTGTAGCAAAATTAGAAAGACACACACATGGGCTCTCAGCAAAACACTGAATAAAGCAAAAAGGCTGGCAAAATTTTAGTTATACAGTCGATAGTTTATCATTAGGACATATTCAAAATGCCGTCCAAGTTTTTGTTTCCAAAACTTGTAATAGCATTAACAAAATTCTTGTTGGCTGATTGAGTCAATTCAATATATTTCTGTATAATTTGAACTTGTAATAACAGTCAATAATCTTGTAGTGTAATTATAACAAAATTGTTTATCTCATTATCTAAGATTCTTAATAGAATATGTTCGGCATTGTTTTATTGAAAAAACTATTTGTTAATAATATTAATTAGAAGTTAATATTGATCAAACGGATTTGATATTAATTAAACGGATTTGTGCATATTCTAATAATAATAAAAACTTAAAATAACTAAACCCAATAATAATTTTATCAACATCTATTGAAAAAAACAATTTGTTAATTAGAAGTTAGTATTAAACGGATTTGTACACATTCTAATAATAAAAACTTAAAATAACTAAATCCAATAATATTTTTCTCAATAAAATCTACAAAAACAGTAAATTTAGGGCCTTTAATATTTTAGTAACAGGCCGAATGATCAGTTTAAATTTAGTGGCAGCCACTGCCACTAGCTAGCAGTGCTGGCTTCTATCCTCTTTTGGAGAAATTTTGCTCTTTATCATATTTTAAAATTTTTTTATTAAAATTTTTTTAATTATTTTATGAAAAGTACAATAAATTCATAATAGTTTAATAATAAATTGACATAAATAATCATGGGTATAATAAATTTATTATAAACTTTGTATATTATTAGAGCTGATAAATTTATAAATTAATTAATAATTTTGATAATATTTTTCTGAATAAATAAATTAATAATATTTACATAAATTAATATTTTTCTTTCAATTTTATAAATTAATAATACTTTGGTCAGGCATATGAGGAAATCATAAATCCAGTCTAACTAAGAATTTTTTATAATATTATGAATTTTTTAAACAATTTTATTAAAAAAAAAAATCTCTCTTCTCACAATACGAAACGGCCACAAGAACGTTGAGTTCGGCCTGGTCTATTATACTGGGTAGGGTTTAATCACGGTCCAATTTCAAAACTCAATTTATGAGAAGCTGGTTTATTTATACTGGATTTGGGCTTAATTACCCTCAAATCAAAAACTGACTTAGGTTTAATAATAGGTTTTGATAAAAATACAAAGAAAAAATAAAAAAATTCTAATTTTATCATATTATTATTTATTAAAATATTAAAATTTATAAAATATTTATCAAAATACTAAATTTTTATTAGTTTAGGATGAGTTTACAATGAATTTATCATAAATTTATTATGAGTTTATAAATTATACATAATTTATAATAAATTTATAATAAAATAATTAAAATATTACTGATAAAAAATAAAAATTTTAAAAAATATGGTGGAGGGTGTCATTTTCTCTTTAATAATCTTAGAAAAAATTATCCTTCACCATTTTTTTTATAAAATTTTTATATTTTTTTCAAAGATATTTTAATTTTTTTTTAATAAACTCGTAATAAATTCATAATAAAATATAAAAATATGATATTTTGATAAATTAATTATAAATTTTTATGAATTTAAATATATTTTAAAAATAAATTTCATTTTTTTTTGACATTTTTATCAAAAGCTTATAATCTAACTGTCAAAATCAATTGGCTATGTTAGATTCAATACTCATCATAAACCAAATAATATTAAGTTTATTTTTTATGAACAGCTACATTCAATTGATTCTGACTTATGAAAAAAAGATAATATTATCCTTAAAATTGTTTAAAGTATATTAATTTTTTAAGAATTTTTTAGTCTTTTATGAACTCAATGGAGTTCGTTGACAATTAATATTAGAGAACTTTTTAATCTTTATGTGATGGGTAGGTCCACTAATAATTAATAAACCTTGAAATTATTTATTTGAGTCTCTATTTTTCTAAACTAAAAAAATGACACTGTTATATATTCTTTTAGGATCAATATTATCATTATACTTTATTTTATATATAATATTGAGTAAATATAATATATTCAATGACTTTGAGACCCAATACATATCACAAAGGTAATTAATTTATGGGACTCATTTTTTTTTTTTTTATATATCACTTGCTAAATTAACAAAGGTGAGACATATAATTATAAACTATATAATTTCAATCAAGGAAAAAAAGCTTTTATTTGTTTATGCATATATACTAATATTTTGTAATTTTATAAATTTAATTTTTTATTCTAACCAAAATTTCATATTTTAAAAATTATTTAGATATCATTAAATAAAATATTCACCAGTTATTTACATTTTTTTTAAAAAATATTTGCTAAATTTTATTTATCCACAATTAATTTGAAACATATAAATGACAAGTTTAATTTTTTTAAAAACCCTATTTGATTAATATATTATTTTAATACTTTTTATATTTCCTACTAAAAATTGAAATCACAATTAGTTGTTTTTTAATTCTTAATTAAAAAATACTATAAAATAATAATATTAAATTCATAAAACAAATATATAACTATATCCTTTAAATTTGGAGATAAAAATAATGACTATACAAGAAAAAAAAAATTTAGTATAAGTGATTTGAAGTGATCTTCTGAATAAAATAATTTTAAAATTTTTTATATATAGCTACGTTATATAAAATTAAAACTAACAAAATTAAAATGATGCTCAATAGCACGATTTAAAACAAATTTATTACTTTAAATTATTTAAATAATATTTATTTTAAAAATCTTAATTAAATTAAAAATTACTTAAAATGATAATTAAGAAGAAAAAAAAGACAAAGACTTTAAAGTCTTTTTCAATTTGAAAATATTTTAAAACAAATTTATTATTTACTTATCATCTGAAATAAATATAAGCATTTAATTAAACAATAAATAAAAGTATAAAATTTATCATGTAATTTGATGCTTTATAATTTTAAATAAAAATTATGTAATTTAAGAATCTTTGTGATTTTATATGTATAATTTTTTTTGTTCTATATATGAAGTAAAGAAAATAGTTTTTTTTAATAAAAGAGAAAATAACATATAATAATAAAAAAATAAATTTGATATGCATTTGATATAAATATCAATTAAAGAAAATTTTAGTTATTAATTTAACTAAAAATGTAATTTTGAGAATCGTGATATTTTTACATGAAGAAAAATACTATTTTGTTTTTGGCATAAGATTTTAAAAAATGAAATAAAACAATATAGAAGTTTTTTTTATTAATTAAACAAAATTACAAAAATGTCCAAAAAGTTATATGTTTTCAGAATTCACTAAATTTATATGCATGTTACATTTTAATTATTCTAAAATTTTTAAGTATCATCATTTCAAAAAAAATAAAATAAAAAATAAGTGCCATCAAAAATTGCTAGAGTTTTTATATATAGTTTTAATTTTATTACAATTTAACTATAATTTTTTTATTAAAAAAAAGTTGAATTAAAGGATTTTGATTGAAAATTTAAAATTAGACAATGATGTCAATATCTAAAAAAAATTAATTGATATTATTAAATAATAATTAATTACTATGAATAAGATGTATATCTCAAGAAATTATTGAGAGAAATTATTATAGTATTTGAAAATTATTATATGTATGTATATTGCGTAAAAAAATATCCACAGTATCGCACAGTAATTTTCTGGCTAAGATATAAATTTACTATTAATTTCCTATTTATCTATTTTTTAAAATAAAAATTGGCTTGATGGATATTCTTTCAAGACTGAATATTCCAAGCGTGATTAAGCAGAATGTCAATGGTTTGGACAACAAATAGCTAATAAATGGAATCTCAGCCTGACGGTATAGTCGTACGTGTTTGACATAAACTTGCGAACTTGTAGTTCCTGTCTGTCTCAAAATCTGTCATTCTTTTTCTTATTCATTAGCAGTTAATTTCACCGTCTGATATGTTTCTTATTCATTGACTTTACAATAAAGAGAAATAAAATATTTTTTACAAATTTTAATATTTTATAATTATTTATTTTTTTATTTTAATATTATTTTATAAATTTATTAATAATATATTTTTATTATTAAAAAATTAATTAATAAAAAAATATTAATATATATACATAGAATTTTAAATTTATAAAATTATTCATAATAAAAATTAAATATACAGAAAAATTAAATAATAAATATAATTTTTTAAAAAATAATTAAAATAAATGAATATTTTAATTCATTAAATGAGTTTAAATTAATTTAGTTGAAATTTTTTTTATATTTATATATAATTAATATTTTATTAATTTTTTAAAAGAGAATTTACATATAGAATAAATAATTTATTATAATTTTTTTTATTATAAAAATTAAAAAAAAGAATAATTTAAAATTTAAAAAAATATTAATAAATAATTTAAAATTTTTTAAAAAATATTATATATATATATTTAAAAAAAAAAAAAAGAGAAGGGGCAACTGCTCCCTTCTCAACAATCTAGCTTCGCCGATGATTGCACTTCCAACTACTTCTCATATTCATAATTGAAGGCTACTGATTCGCATCAAACTATGAATATTCCTCTCCCCATTATAATTATATAGTAATAATCTATTTCTATTGACCTGTCAAGTTTTAAGGAAGATGGGTTCTACTTCTGCAGTTCTTGTGCTTGCTGCTCTTGCTGTTACTGTTTTCCAGAGTTTTGCAGAGATTTCTATTGGTGGAAGAACAAGCAGTTTTGTAAGAAAAGACAATTTGTCTCTTGATATGCCTATGGACAGTGATGTCTTTCGAGTGCCTCCTGGTTATAATGCTCCTCAACAGGTGACCTGTCTCTTTCTCTTTTCCATTTCTTAGTTTTTTTTTTCCCTTAATTAAATGATAAAGTCTAATTATTCTGGTTTAGCAATTAATTCAAGGTACTTTTATTAGTAAAACAATTAGATTTTCGTAGGGTTTTTGCTTTTCCGCAAATGCCTAATTTTCATGTTGTAAATTATTTGGTGATCACCCACTTCATTGCATTTGGTTTTAGATTTCTGGTTTTATTAGTCAAATTATAACTTTTTCTCATCAAAGGTGCATATAACACAAGGAGATTATGAGGCAAACAGTGTGATTGTCTCTTGGGTTACTCCAAATGAACCCGGTTCAAGTTCAGTCCTTTACTGGGCTGACAATAGTGACTTCAAGAGTCGGGCAGATGGTTTTGTTGTTAGATACAGCTACTTCAATTACACTTCTGGGTACATTCACCACTGCACCATTAAGGATTTGCAGGTATGTGCTTTCTCGGAGTTTTATAACTTCTGAAACATTAATCAAATTTACTTAATTATAGTTGTAATGGATTAGTTTATTTAATTACAATTGCAGTTTGACATTAAATATTACTATGAAGTTGGGAGTGGGAACACAATCCGGCAATTTTGGTTTATAACCCCTCCTAAATCTGGCCCAGATGTTCCTTACACTTTTGGCCTTATAGGTAATCAATTTGGCTTCAAAGAAAAAGTTTTTGTTTTTTTTTAGAGCAATGTACCCTTTGAATTAGCTTCTGCAATAAGTTATCATCTTACTGCATTATTTTGATCAGGGGATCTAGGTCAAACTTATGACTCGAATCGAACACTTACACATTATGAGTTAAATCCAGTAAAGGGACAGACATTATTGTTTGTTGGAGACCTCTCCTATGCAGATGATTATCCATTTCATAACAACATTAGGTGGGATACTTGGGGAAGGTTTATAGAAAGAAATGCTGCATATCAACCTTGGATTTGGACTGCAGGGAATCACGAACTTGATTGGGCTCCTCAATTTGTATGCTTCCTCATCTCCATTTTCACTAATTTATAATGTTTCAAAGGGTGTGTTTTAAATTTCTGAACAAGGGTATGCAATGTTGTTGCAGGGTGAACCTATACCTTTTAAGCCTTATTTACACCGATTTCATGTCCCATATAAAGCATCTGGCAGCACTTCTCCTCTTTGGTATTCCATCAAGAGAGCTTCAGCATACATCATTGTATTGTCCTCATACTCAGCTTTTGGTAATGATTTGGGTTTTCAGTTCTTATATTTATTAAATTGTGAGTTTTTGTTGAACATGCTAGGCTAGCAAAAAATTGATATATAAGCTCATTTTAGCTAGAACTTTTATACCAAGCCAATTTCTGACCCACTTCATCTTTATAATCTGTAAGCTTATTATCTCCTTTTACTGAATTAGGATTTGTGAAAATGTAGCTTAAAAACTAGCCAATGCCAACCTCGCTACTTTTCTATTTCTGCCATAGAAAGGGTTATGGTTTGCACAAGTCCAGTCTCTATATTGATGCTATTGCAATAATTTTACTTTCTCGGATGTGAATTTTTTGCAGAACCTTGAAATTTGATTTAAAACCTTTACTTGCAGGGAAATACACACCCCAATATAAATGGCTAGAACAAGAGCTGCCTAAAGTGAACAGGACTGAGACACCATGGCTTTTTGTTCTTATGCATTGTCCAATGTACAACAGTTATGCACATCATTATATGGAGGGGGAAACCATGAGAGTGATGTACGAAGCATGGTTCGTTCAATACAAAGTTGATGTTGTCTTTGCTGGTCATGTTCATGCCTATGAACGAACAGTAAGTGCACACTCTTCCCCTTCCATAGTTATGGACTTTTTGGTATCACATCTGAATTTTGCAGATATATTGAAAGAAATATTTATGGAATGAGCTTGAACAATAACTGAACCAATCTTTCTAGAAAGGCTTTCTAATTTATAGATAGGTCTATACATTATCCGAAGGGCTGCACAGCGGCTTGCAAAGATTTTTGCTGTTACCTGCTATTTCTATGGACATTATACATATAGTTTGTATAGTTACATACAAGTGACAAAGTAGGAATATGTTTGCAAAGTAATTGTTCTGTTGAAACAATAACTAGCAGCCAACATTCTTTGATTTTACTAGTGAAAGAAAAGTATAATCAAATCAACCAGGCATTTTGACATTTGAGTATTTTTGCATGGCAGGAACGTGTATCAAATATTGCATACAATATAGTAAATGGGTTGTGCACTCCCATAAGTGATCAATCTGCTCCTGTTTACATTACCATTGGAGATGGAGGAAATCTTGAAGGACTAGTGACCGAGTAATTTCTGTTGTTATTATTATTATTATTATTTTCCTATTAATTACTTCAGGAGTTGCAGGTTTGCCTTCACTCTTAATTGGAATTGTGATTTTGCTCTTTACTAATTGTTTTTTTTAATTATCCAGAATGACAGAACCACAACCAAGCTACTCAGCCTTCCGTGAAGCCAGCTTCGGTCATGGCCTTCTTGATATAAAGAACAGGACTCATGCCTGTTTTGGTTGGCAACGCAATCAAGATGGCTATGCTGTGGAAGCTGATTCTGTGTGGTTAATCAATAGATATTGGAGCTCCTTACAGCAATCATTTACATTTACAATTTGAAAAGACCATTCAAAATCATTCTGCAATATTGCAATTTCAAATGCTTATGCAATGTATATGTATATCATGTTTTATGCCTAATGGCCTCTATATATTTTGATTGTAGTTTCTATAATTGGTAAAAGGGCTTGGAAATTCAAGTTTTTAGCTGTCGTTCCTCAAACGACATCTGTCTTTAAACGGCAGCATTGTTAACGGTAAACGGCAGCGGGTAATATATTTGAATTTTTGCTCTCCTTCTGTCGTTTTGAATGATAAACACTGTCGTTCCTCTTTTTACTAAAGTAGGAAACAGCCTGCTCCAAACAGGGGCGTTAAAGCCCGTAAACATTCAGCTATTGCATATTTCATACATTTCGAACTTATGATTCAACTAAAAAACTTCTTATTTTCTTATAAAAAAATTACTTATTTTGATAAAAAACAAAACTATAAGAAAAATTACTTATCAGCCTTTGATGAGATAACAGTAAAAAAAAAGTTACAGAGGGCTTTTTCTCTCTGTTGCTTTTCTCTCTAGTTTACCTAGCAGCTAGTTTTCTCAGCCTCAGATCTATATCTTAGGCTGTCGGGGGCCAGTGATGTTCTTCATTTCTTAGTTTGCTTAGGTTTTTTCTATGTTTTGTTGATGGATCTGACTATAGATATGCTCGATCCAGTGTTTTTAGTGTGCTTTTCTCCATGGGTTTTTTATCCCGCTACCGTTTTGGTACCTTGGCAAGCCTATCAGCTATCACGTTTGGGTTTCCAATTTAGTTCTTTTGTTGGATAGATGTCTCGGTCCAAGGAGCCTCTCTGATGAAGAGTAGTTGTTCATTCCTAAGTTGTTTTGGTGTTTTAAGGCTGACTCAAGTTCTACAAAAATATCTCTCTCTACTCCGACCAGATTCCATGATTTCCGGTTAGCAAGGCTCCCCTCCCCCCAGATTGCCTTCTTAGATTTTTTTTCCTGAGGAAGACACAGTGACGGTAGTTCATTATACCATTGCTTTTTAGCTCAATCACTCATCATGTAAGTTTTTTTTTTCTTAAGTCCCTATATGATAGTTTTATCCTCTCATTTCCCTCAGTCATTATTATGTTTTCTGAGAATGAGCAGATTTTGTGGCATGAAGAACTTATCTTACATTATCATGTTACCATGCTGATGATCAAGATCATGGGGTTTGGTTTTTAATTTTCTTGGAGGCCTTATTCCTTTCAATTTTAAGCATTTTAAGCTTTTTATCTTTGCATTGACAGTAGATTTATCATTGTAAAACTTGTTTGTCTCATACTCTTTGTACTGTTTATTTGGATTTAATGATATTTACTATTCCACTGATATAAAAAAAAAAACTTTGATTTGATAGTTCATAAAGAAAAACCTTTGATTTGGGCTTCTAACTTGTATTGCCTCCAATTATCACTTGCTCTAAGATCATGGACATATTTTAATTATAAACTGAAATATAACCTAACAGTAATTTTATTTTTTTTTTTGGACAAGGCTCACATCTATTTCTTCTTTTTTATTATAATACTAAAAACAATCTAATTTTCAATCATATAATTTAATTTTTTCCTAATTAAATGATGATGTCCCACTCAATAATGAGATCTATAATTAAAAATATATATATACAATTTAAATAAGCTATTCACCGAAAATTAAATTTATTATGGACAATTTATTTTAAGATATCGATGTGGGAAAAGCTATTATAAATATGACCTTCCCCCTCAATTTATATATATATTAATTTTTAAAAAGAAAAAAATAGCGTATTTTTTTAAAAAATGTATGAGAGATAATATATATATATATATATATTTATGATTGATAAAATAGAGAGATTTTATTTTAAATATATTTTAAAAATATTTATTATTATTTTTTATTTATCTTATCTGTTTATATTCTCTTTTTAAAATTTATACTATTTTTATTATTAGTAGATTTGTTTCTCTCTTTGTTCGTGGACGTAGGCTAACGCAGAGCCACGTAAATTTATATTTCTGTTTATTTTTTCTATTTTGTTTGCCGTATTTTGTCTAAATAAATATTTTGCTTCCGCATTTAATCCCAACAAATAGTATTAGAGTTTTGTTGATATTTATTTGGATTAATTATGACAACAATAAAATTTAATATTGAGAAATTTGAGCTCAATATGAATTTTGCTATGTGACAAGTCAATATGAAAACAATCTTAAAGCAAAACGGTTTGCATAAAGCGCTATTAGGTAAGCATCAGATGCCCATTACGATGAATGAAAATAAAAAATAGAAATTGATGAAAAAGCTCTATCAGCAATTCAAATATGTTTATCCAATAAAATTTTTCGTGAAGTCCTTGATCAAAAGATAACTAAAGATTTATGAGACAAGTTGGAGCTTTTGCATATCACGAAGAACTTCACTACCAAGTTGATTGTCAAATGCCGTTTGTACGCCTTTTTTATGGTGGATGGTGCATTAATTAAGTCTCATATTAATAAATTCTCTTCTATTCTTTTGTACTTGACAAATATGGAGATTAAGTATGAAGATGAAGATTTGACTCTTAAACTGTTTCGTTCGTTACCTCCATAATATAAAATTTTTAAAGAGACGTTGATTTACAGTAATAAGTTTTTAAAGTTAAAGAAAGTAAAAATATCTTTATATTCTAAAGAGTTTTTAGATAAAAAATTATCCAATAGCCATTATGATGATTTAAAAGTTTTAATTATTAGAAAAGATCTTCTCAGTCAAAGAATAATCATTTGACTTATTATAAGAAGAAAGAACACATTAAAGCGGAGTATTTTAAACTTCAGAATAAAGATAATAATCAGAAAAAGAAATTCACCGAAGCCAGTGTTGTTCAGAAGGACAATGATGTATAAGTCGTAATTGAAAATGATGTCAAATCCAAATAAGAATGAATTTTAGATTCTACTTGCTCATTTCATATATATCTCTATAGAGATTGGTTGTCCTCTCATGAACTTATGTGCAGAGGAGTTGTGTTCATGGACAATAATTATCCTTATAAAATTATCGCTATTGGTACTGTTAAAATTAAAATGCATGACGACGTGATTCGAACTTTGACTAACGTTTGTATGTTCCTGATTTAAAGAAAAATCTCATCTCCTTATCTGCTTTGAATAATCTTAGCTGCAGATTTTCTAGTGAAAATGAATTTTTGAATGTTCTGAAAAGTACTCTTATTATAATGAAAGCTAACCAAATTGATAGATTATATGTATTGCAAGGATCTATTGTCACGAGTTTAGCTGCAGTTTCTTCTCATATGTCAAATTTAAATGTGACCAAAATGTGACATACGAAGTTTAAACAGAGGAGTGATAAAAAGTTTGACAATATTAAACAAGTATAAGCATTGCTCGAACTTAATTGATATTGATAATCGTTTATTTTGTTCTAAGTTACTATTTGAAGAAGATGAAAAATTTTGAAATTTAATATAATGAATTTAAGTTAAGATGAAGTCATAAGTATTTTATTGATAATTAAAATTATAAAAATATATTACCATAGCATACTGTTTGTAAAAAATTACTAGTATAGAAATTCCAACCATTCAGTATAAAGTGAAAAATTAATGATGTCCCATCCAATGGTGAAATCCATAATTTATATATAAAAAAAAGGATAGTCCGCTTGAGCAAGCTGTTCAACGAAGTGGGCAACTTGCTTCAAGTTGTCCTCAATTCATAGATATATCAATTTTTAAAAAAAAAAAAAAAATAGAGAGTGATTTTTGAGAGAGAATATATATATGTGAAGTAATATTTTTTTTATAAGTAATAAAATAGTGAAATTTTTATTTTAAATATATTTTAAAAATACTTATCACTATTTTTTTATTTATCTTATTCATATATATTCTTTCTCTAAAATTTATATTATTTTCATTATTAGTATTTTTTTTCTCATTCACTCGAAAATATAAACTAACGCCGAACTACATAAATTTTTATTCTTATTTATTTTCTCTATTTTATTTATATTATTTTAACCAAATAAATATTTTACTTTCAAATTTAATTCCAACATTAAACTTCAATTAATTAAAATTTTCAATTCTTCATTGAATTCAATTTATTCATAAATCTGAATTTTATAATTAAAGTCAATGTCACAATGTGTTGGTATCGATTAGTTCATATGATTCTCACTTCTCACCGTATAAAATTCATTCGAAGCCACACTATTTAATTTTAACCAATATTAAGTAACTGTCTCTTCCAAATATCTGCAAGCATCAAAGAGTACAAGTATATATTACTATTATACAAATTATATATCTCTTCCACAGACAGCCGCCACCGACGAAAAATAGGATAACATAGAAATGCAAAAACTTTGGAGATTTTTCTAAATAATTAATATATATATAAATTTTTCTAAATGCGTTTGAGGCAGCAGGTTAAAGTCCATCACTGGAAACCACCATTGGTTAGTCATTTCAAATGTAATGTTGATGTTTCTGTGCTAGCTGATGGTTCTTTTGGTTTTGGTATGATTATTCGAGATAATATTGAAATGTGTCATGCTGGATTAAGAGAACAGAAACTTCAGACCCAATTTTAGGAGAGGCTTTATGTTTTAGAGAAGCCCTTAGTTGGATTAAAGACTTACATTTTTTTTTTTCCATTTGTTTAGAATCTGATTGTCTTATTTTGATTCATGCCCTAAGTGAAAAGCAGGATAATAGATCTTATTTTTCAATGGTAGTTGATGATTGTAAAGCTCTATTGTACGAGCTCACAGGAGTGTCGTATGCTTTTATTAGGAAATCAGCGAATGGTGTTGCTCATACAATAGCTAGGGCAGCAAGTTCTATATCTGATTTCGTATGGGGGTATGCCCTCCGTCTTTTCTGTATGAAATTATTACTTATGATTTGAATAATATACGTTAATACGCACGCTTCTAGTAAAAAATATATATATAAATTTTAACTTTTCTTTGTTTTTTCCTAAAGCTAATTTTACAAATTTTTAAGCGGTACTCTTAAAAAAAATAGATTTCTAAATAATTTCTTAAAAAATTATTTTTAATATTATAAATTATAATATTTTTTAATATAAATTATTTATTAATATTTTTAATATTAATTTTATAATATTATAATTAATATTATACTAAAAAAATTACAAAAATCCTATATATATAAATTATTATAAATTATTTATTAAATTATAAATCATTAAATTATTATAAATTATAAAATTATAAAATATTTATTAATATTATAAATTATTGATATTAAAAATATTCATTAAAACATAATTTTTTAAAAAGAATATTACTATTAATATTTTTAAAAAAAATTAATTTAACCTCAAATATTTAATTTGAACACAAATTGACCTGTATCATTAATTATTTAATAATTTCATTAAAAAAATAATTTAAACTAAATTTAAAAAAGAATATCTATTAAAAAAAATAATTTGAACTTCTTGCTGTAATATAGAATCTTTCAAAGACGGTCGCCACCAACGACAAATAAAATATCATAGAAGTGCAAAAACTTCAGAAATTCTCTAGATAATTAAAATATATATACAAAATCTTTTAACTATTTTTTTACTAAAGCTAATTTTACAAATTTGTAAGAGATATTCTTATTAAAAAAAGAGAGGAATTTCTTCAAAAAAATAAAAAATAAAAAAATTTAAAAAAACCAACATTCCCTTTTCTTTTAAAAAATACCTATTTTTTAACCTTTTTTTTTAATTTCAAATAGAGGGAAAGTCAAACTTTAAAATAAAGAGGAATAAATTTTTTTTTATAAATTTTGACTTTTTCCGTAATTATTTATCTCTTTTTTTATTTTAATAATATTTTATAAATTTATTAATAATATATTTTTATTATTAAAAAATTAATTAATAAAAAATATTAATATATATGTATAAAGAATTTTAAATTTATAAAATTATTTACAATAAAAAAATAATTAAATAATAAATATAATTTTTTAAAAAATAATTAAAATAAATAAATTATTTAATTTATTAAATAAGTTCAATTTAATTTAGTTAAAAATTTTATTTATTTTTATTTTTTATTTATATATTATTAATATTTTATCAATTTTTTTTTAAAAAATATTAGTTATAGAATAAATAATTTATTATAATTTTTTTAATTTTTTATAAAAATTAAAAAAAAGACAATTTAAAATTTTAAATAAAATTAATAAATAATTTAAAATTTTTTTAAAAATATTATATATAACGTGGCTTCGCCAATTATTCTAAACATATACTTTTTTCAAATATATACTTTTTCAAAAATATATTGTTAATATATATTTAAATACATTGAAAATATATTCAATTATCCAAAATACATTTCAGTCATGCATTTTTAAATAATAATGTTTTATAAATTATTAAAAAAAAATTGCAACTGCCAACTGCCAAAGGTACGGGTGATCTCGGGTCAGATTCGGTTGGGTTTGGAGTATTTTTCAAACCGACCGAGCCCGACAATACCTTCAAAAGTGTAGTCCGAAGTAGACCAAAAGAGGAGAAATTTCGATCTATCCGGCCACTTATCAATTTCGGCCGGTAAAATTCGGTTGGGCTCTTATTGGGCCTCTCAAATGGGCCTTGATCTGTAAAAAAATAAGGAAAAAAAGTAAGAAATAAAAAATTTTAATCTCTTAAAAAAAAAATTAGGAATACGGCTTTTCAAATTCTGAAAAGCTTCATAGTTCATAAAAAAAAAAAAAATCAGAAAACCATCAAATAACAAACAAATTTCGTTTTTGCAAGTAAACAAATCAAATTTTCAAACAAATCTAACTATATGTTATATCCATGTGCAAATATATAATATTTACAAACACAAAAAGATATGCAAAGAGTAAACACCAAAATCAAACAGATCTAAGAAAAAACAAAAAGATTATGTAAAAAAATTTACAAAAACAAAATCATCAGAATTTTAAACAAACATATTTATACAAAAAAAAATTGAAAAATCAAATATTTCTATAGATCTGAAATATTTCAAACACAATACATCAAAATAGTACAAATACATAATCAGATCTTACATATAATCTGAAATATTTCTGTAAATCTAAAATATTTCAAACAAAATAAAAAAACAAAACAAAAAAACATTAAAAAATCAAATTTTTATGGTTAGGGAACTCACGATAGTTGAACAATAGCTTTTGTTCGATTAAGACTCGAGTATTTTGGAGGATAGAAGCTCTATGTCTGTGAATCTAACTATGAGTCTACGAGAGTGAAGAAAGAGAGGTCAAAGAGGAAAAGATAGAGTGATAAAAAAAGAGAAAACAGAAGAGGTAGATCGAAGAAGAAGGTGATTGTTTGATTTGTTTTGTTCAACGGTTCGAGAAGAGAGAAGATGAGAGAGACCAAAAGAATTTTCTGGAGATGAAAGAGAAAAGAGAAATGGGTGGGTGAATTTGTTAAATGCGACATTCTAGACTAGTGTATATTATATTATATTTATATACTCAATATATCGATCGGTTTCAGATTATATCGATATACATTCATGAGAACCGATCGATCACCTGAAATTTAAAATAACTCTTTTATTCAATTCATTGTCGTCCAACGTTATAATTTAAACCGATCAAACCCGCCATCACGGCTTTGGGTCGGGCAGGTTCGGTCGGATGGACACAATTTGCACAGCCCTAGCCAAGGGAAATACACTTTGCTAGCACTACACTACACAGAGAAAAATAGGCATCAACTATCAAGCAACACCAGAGACAAGACTAGACAACACATGTTTGTATACATAAACACTTTTTTTTTTGCTTTTATATTATTAATAAATATACACAAATATATATTTTCTTTTTCTAGGCTTTTTTACTTTTATGTATTATTACATTATTACATGTAGCATTGAGAGTATAACCACACAATTAGAGGCACGTGACTGATATATATGCACGTGAATTGGTTTGTAGAGATACAATATACAAGAGCCACGATAAAAGCCCTGAAAAACCTAAGTGGCTTAAGCGTGGCTGTTTTGATGATTTGATCATCTGCACAAACTTCAAACTCATGGCTAGGCTTGGAAATTTACATGCACCATGGGGTCTGCAACGCGTCCCACCCACTTACATCCATCATCATGTTGCTGGCAAAAATTCCTGATCCCTCCATAGCTGGGAAATCTATTGACATTGCTGCCTCTGCCCAAATTGACTCATCAAATAATGGTAGATTCACATTTAGATTTTCCCTTAAGTCTTCCATATTTCCTTCTTGATTTTGCCCAAATTTTGTTTCTTCTCCTTCTAATTTCCCATTAGATCCCTCCATGTTCAAATCACAGACGGGCATAATTGATGATGACTCGTGATGGGTGAATGCTTGTTGTGTCACTTCATTAGTCCTTATAATTGGACTACCCGATGATGATGATGATGTTGATGTTGAACATGTGGCACCCGAATTACACAGCCCTTGAGATTGAATAGAAATATCCATTTGGAGATGGGTAGAAGAGGGTGGAAAGCTGTTACTATTGTTATTGGGGTGCAACTCTGGAAGGTTGAGTTTGGCTTCTGGACCGTATAATTTACGAGCTGCAGCATCGTAAGCCATGGCAGCTTCATGCGAGGTGTCAAAGGTACCAAGCCAGAGACGGGCACCGCGATTGGGTTCTCGAATTTCAGCTACCCACTTACCCCAAGTTCTCTGGCGAACACCTTTATAAGTGCAGAGAGCATTTTCTGGGCCTCCTTTACCTCTCATACACCCTTTTCTTGAACTAGCCTGAGCAGGCTTTCTCAGCTGTTTTATCTCTCCAAGGGCAGTACTTGTAGTCATGATTAATTTAGACATGAAAATGATGTTTTTGGTTTTTTTTGGGTTTCCTAGCACAGAGAAATCCAAAGTAGAAAATTCTGATAAGCTTATTACTTTGAAAGGTCAGGCAGGCATTTATACAGCAGTAAAGGACGATAAGTGCATCATACACTGAATAGAGAGTTACGAGGCAATAACCAGAGACGTGTCCCTAGATGGGTTAGGGCTATTACTTGGCAGGAAGAACCAGAACGATCGTGTCCACCAAGATTTCTGTAATGAACACACTTGGCAAAATGGGTTTGTCTGTACACAAGCTCAGGTGGCAAACAAGGAGTATTATTAGATACAAGCAATATAGTCTTGGACTTGCGAGTTGTTGTTGATTTTGGTTGGATAATTATAGTTACTATTGGAGGCGGTGGTTTTGGGGTTTTGAACGGTTATCGATAAGAACATATAGAACTTCTCAAAACCATAAAAAGGCATGTTAGCAACGGTTGATTGATACGTGGTAGCTCCTCACTCTTATGAAGGGAGTGTGCGCGTGTGAATGCTTATTAGATTAAGGTTTAGCCTCAAAATTCATGCATTATTATTAAGACCCACTTGCATTTTTTTTTTTAGGTTATAAATTTCCGTACACTGAATCTTGGTTTGAGTGTGAGATAGAACCTATTAAGAGTGATGATAGTTAGCTCCAACCCCCCCCCCCCCCCCTTCTTCGACTCCTCCATTTGGCGTTCTAATTCTTTACCAGACTGCTACTGTTCATGCACTTGACCACTTCACAGTCACAGCCATGGCCATAGTGCAAGAACCCATATGTTAAATGTGATATGAATATTAAGCCTTGCAAAGCCAAATTTAGTTTCCGCTACTGCTCTTGGGGTGATTTCTGGACCTAGAAACATATGTCTATTTGCTTATCTCACCATCGTCATTCATGAATCATGAACTTAGATATAGTTTTTTTGACAAATTCAATTCATCGCGATGTTTACTTTAAGAAGATAAATATGAAGGATGAGTACCAACTACAAATTCCTCTTTTTTTAAAATTAAAATTATACAAACATTAATTAATAAAAAAAATCAACCAAGAAAAAAATCATAAATATAAGATTTTTTTTACTATAGCAAAAGTAGTAAAAATAATTAATGATGATTAGGGAGGAGGTATTTTCTTAAATGAAAAAAGTTTTTGGCTAAAATTGAGAATTTCCTTTCAAAATATACATCTTATTTAAAATAAATAAATTTCACAAATTTTATAAAATTCATTTAAATTTTAAGAATTGCTTGTTTGGAATGAAATCTTTTATTCATTCTAATTTTATGAATTTAAATTCATAAAATTTAATTAGTGTAAATTAAATTTTACTAAAATAGGTAATATTTATAAATGAATTTTACAAATTAATAAACTCAATTTTTCTTTATAAAATTATTCTCAATAAGCCTATATCCCATTTTTTTACTATACTCTTTTATTTTATTTTTATTTTTTTACTATATTAATTTCATAAAATTTATTATTTTTCCTATTTTAAAATTTTAAAATTAATTTTTAATAAAATTATGTCATTACTTTTTAATTTTTTGAAGCCAAATATTTAATTTGAATATTTGTCCCTTTAGCTTCATCAATAGTTATAATTTTATCTTAATATTTTATTAAATTTTTATTTTTAATAATCACTTAAAATTTTAAAAATTGCTCATTATATATAAAAACCCTTAATTTAAATATTTACTCTTTTAGCTTCATCAATAGTTATAATTTTATCTTAATATTTTATTAAATTTTTATTTTTAATAATCATTTAAAATCTAAAAAAAATGCTCATTATATATATAAATTCTTTTATGAAATTTATTATCAAAATAAAAAATATTTCTATAAATATAAATAATAGTCCAATAAGTAAATTTTTTTAAATTTGAATATTTTTATTTAAAATTATGTTAAAAAAATATATTATTCTAAATAAAAATTATTACAAATAAATTATAATAGTTTTAATCAATTAAATTTATATAAACTAAAAAAAATATATTTTTTAATATTAAAAAATAAAATATTTATATATAATAATTATCTAATCGAGAAATAAATTATTATTAATTTATAGTAATAAATCTAAAGAATAAATTTTTTTTAACATTTTTTAAGCTTAAGCTTTAATATTATAAGAGTATACTTGAAAAAAATTGACAAATAAATTTTTAATTTAGAATTTATTCCAAATAAAATTATATGAAATTCAATTAAATTATTTGTTTTAAGTTATACTATTTCAAGCATGGAAATTCATTGAAATTCATTTATAAATAAATTTTACAATTTAAATTCATTCGTTCCAAACATAATGATAATATTTTTTTATGGTTAGTAATGTAAAAAGCACTTAATCATGATATTTGCACATGATTAAATGTTTTTTACATAATTAATCATAAAAAATACTATAATTAAGTGCTAAAAGGCAGGTGTTTTTTTTAAATGTTAGATGGCATGAAATTGGCTCAAATATCATCTGCAACAAACATTTGGATATGGGATCCCCCGCAGGCAACAGCCTTCTACCCCGTTGACATAACAATTTCCTTGCCATATAGCAATCCTCCCAGGCCACATTTGTTACTTTCTGGCCTGAATGTCTTAATAATGTTCAACGAACTAACATTTAGCAATTTTCTCAAAAAAAAAAAAAAAACTAACATTTAGCAATAGACATAACACGTGATAACATTTCAACAGTTACTTTAATTGTCAATTTAATAAAATCTGGCAATAATAAACCTTTTGGCAAATTAAACCAAATCTCATCTACAGATACTGATATTTAGAACTGGCAGACATAATCTATAGTCCACACAACACAACCATAAAAGCCTATAAGCAGCCAGACGCAAAGGAGACAGAGCATTACAAATACAAAATTTTGACATAAAATATCAACAGTTACATCGTACAGACGGAAACCCATATAGGATCCACTATATATAACAATTACAAAAATTCAAGAGGACTTGTAGTAAGCATTGTACAGATGTATATCTAGCCAAGTTGAAGTCGTGGCAAGCTTCATGTCAATCAGCTGCTGGCCGTAATGATATTGATATTTCACAACTTTGACGCTCTCATGGTTTAGTACTTAGGTTCCAATGCATCGCTGGAATCTCTGCACTTCTTCAACGCAACCCTAATCTCTTTCAACATCGCATTTACCCTGATGCCATTACTGAAAAACCACTAAAAGAGATTAGATTAAAAAAAAAAAGATAGCTTTCACTTAGCTCCTTTGATATTAAAGGAAGAAAACAAGCTATGAACTTACAGAACACTGACACCCACAACAGCAAGAGGGGGTGGATAGTCCTCTATCTCTTTATCATTTTTATCTCCATTAGAGAAATTAGAAGATAGTTTATTTGCATTATCACCTAGTTTATTTGCATTATCACCTCCTTCAAAAAACTGAAATGCATCACTGGGCATCACTCCTGGCACAGAAGGTACCTCATTGCCGATTCTTGCTATTTTTTCAGTTAACAATGGAAGCCTATCCCTTGCCTAAAAGAGCAAGAAACATATTTTCTTAAAATTAGAGCAAGATTATACACCAATGAGGGGCCAATATATGAAAAGAAAAGATCATGAAATGGACATACCTCAGGAATGTCAATCTTATTTAGAACCACAATGTATGGTCTTTCGAGGTACTCAGGATTGTACATCCTTAATTCCTGCAAATAAGTAAATATAATTATTAGCAATCAAATTAATTGCAATTAAAAAGAAAAGACAATGAATAGACAACAAAGACAGACAGCTTCCATTTCCCATTTATGATAGCAACATAGGAAGTAGGTGAGGAAAGACTTCCACAAGGAAACCAGGACCCTTCTTAACTCAGCTCAAGATCAAATCCATAAACAAAAATTTATTAGTTCAAATTCTCACATTTCCCTTTTCCTTTGGAATTCTCAAGAACCAGGACTAGTTTTAATCCTACATGGGATTCAAGCATGAAGATCCTGACTAGCAGCCATATTGAGGCATCAATGGAAGAGGATAACAAAAAGATGACCAATAATTTGAACAATTCCGAACAATTTTAAGCGTGGCCTTAACCTTTCATCAATTGATTCAGAGTTAGAGATACACGGCCAGCATGATTTTAATTAATTGTTTATGAGAGTCTTTGCCCATCCACCTAATCTTCAACAAGAACATTGCACTTGCAGCACACATGAGAAAGCTCAAATGCTTTGAACAGTCATCTAAGAAACATATACAAATCTACATAGGTAGAGAACAACATCCACTTCCAAAGAAAATACTAATCACGTGATGTGGATAACTTTAGTGGTACAACATGAACCAAAGTATACTAAAATGCTAAAAAGCTAAATGTAGAAATTTTGATAAAAACCATAAGATATAAATCTCGACTTGAGCAGCAAAACAATATTTACTGAAGTTTAACCACACAAGTCATGTCAATTTATTTGTAGAAATTAAATAAAAAATTTTGTATGTATATAGTTGAGAGAAACTAAAACCTATATCTTCCAAGAGAAATGCATAATCAAGCAAATGAGAATGTGATTAGCAGAAGATATACTTCTTTAACAGTTCTATAATCATTGACAGGGTCTTCAGCAGCTGCATCAACAACATGCACCAACAGTCGAGTCCTTCTAAGATGTCTCAAGAAATTGCGACCAAGACCCTGAAGGATGACAATGAGAAAGTTCAGCAAATAGAAGCTTTAGATAAGCTGCTGCTAAAACAGATGTAGAAAGTAATAATACCTTTCCCAAATGAGCACCTTCAATAAGACCAGGCAGATCTGCCAGTGTTGCTTCAGATAAATACATTGTAGCCCCTAACGTTGGATCACCACCTAGACGCCCAAGATTGGGCATCAAAGTTGTGAAAGGATAATCGGCAATATCAGGTTTAGCACGTGTTATGGCCGCCAAAAGGGTAGATTTTCCAGCATTTGGAAGACCCTAAAAAGGGTAGGTAAATGTCTTGGAATCAGAACAATATAACTGCTTTTTCTAATTAATTTTGATATAATTTATATTCTATTAAGTGTCAGCCATGAAATGATTATCAAGCAAATCAGAAATTTCCAGAACTGGTTGTATGCTTTTGAATAACTAAATTAACACCCAAAGAAAACAAAATAAATAACACTCACAACTAGTCCAACATCAGCAACAACTCGTAGAATCAACTCCAAACTAACCTCCTCCCCAGGCTGACCAATAACTAAAACCTGCATAAAACATAAAAGTTTAGCATTCATATTAGCATAAAAGAGGAATATCAATCACACATGCTCACAGGCAACAAGTCATTAGTCATACAGTGCTATCATTGATATTTTATACCTCTTTAATGAAATTCAGGATTTATCAGAACTATACAAATATTTCTTGTCTAAGATCGAAAGATAACTTTGCTACATTTCATCAGGAACACTGATAAATAGACGAACTAGATATGCCTTTTCCATGAGATAAGTAAACAATTTATACTTCATCCACATATAAGAATAATGAAAAGGTCTCCTATCCAACTGAAATAATACAAGGAAGTCAGCATGATTCGTTATATGTATCTTGATTCAAACAAAAATAACTAGGAGACAGAGGCTGATTAAAAGAAAAAACAGTTTGAGCAACATCAACTCAAGGTTAAGCTAGCTAGCAAATGCAGATGCATTACAAAGATTGCAAACTAAAAAATCAACGAAACCATTTTTTTTTTACCTTATCACTCTCATCTCTTAGCACATTCGTGGTTAAAGTCATTAATTTTTTCCTCCTATGCTCTGGTGCTTCTAGCAAGCTAATCTGCCCCAAAACCAACACAAACAATTTGTCAAATCCTTTAACAAAATTGAGCATAAATGTCAAGCATTAAGCTCAATAGTCAGCAACAATCTGCAACAGGTGTGTTAAACAGAAGAAGTCTTCTAATACATTAATTTTCTCTGGCCATTATCCAATTCTTTCAATTTTTTCACAAACTGAAGTACTACCATATTCAAGCAGCATGAATTATCATGGTAGAGGTGCAAGCAAATCCAATAGGAAAAGGAAAAAAAACAAAAGAATGCTATCAAAAGGTTCACATGAAAGCATGAATATCTCACCCCTCCTTGCCCACCCCTTGCAACAAGTATTTCATCAGCTGGTTTTGCTAGATCAGCCAGTAGCTTCCCTCTTTTATGCTTGACAACTGTACCTGTCACATGACTAAACATGGTAAGCTTAATATATGACAACTTCTTCATTTTCAGCCCAATATCGAACATAATAGGATATTCTTATTATCGATTGAACAGATTAAAAATAGCCGTTAAAGCATCCAGCTAGTCATATATTCTTCGGATCTGTAACGGTAACCACAACATGTATAGGAAATAAACGCTTAAAGAAAAATGTACAAACCTACAGGCACAGGGATACGCAATGTTGGGGCAGTAAATCCATCATGCAACTGAGAGGTTAACACGCCCATAGCATCAACATTTCCACCGCGTTTGGCATTAAAACGGGTTTTCGTGTGAAGCTCTAATAACGAATCTTTTGCTTCATCCGCATAAATTACTACATCTCCTCCATGGCCACCCATGGGGAGAATAAGCGAGCCATCGAAATCTCTTTTATAAGAGCTCTTCTTCCGTGTCTTGTCCTTGTCATTTGACCTTGGAGATCTCTGATTAGGCAAGCTAAGTATTGCACCGTGGCCTCCATCTCCCGAACGAACGGTGATTAACACCTGATCAAAATACTTATGAGGTTCTCTTATGAAGGAAGTTGTAGGATTCGCCGAAGGAGCCTCTTTGTGCTTAGTCACTCTACACTTAATCACGCAAGGTCTGAAACTAGCAATATTACTAGTAGGCTGACTACACCTAAACAAGGCAAGGAACAGATGGAGTCAAGTCATGTCTGCCATGTGAGAAGTTCAAAATGCTCTAATTTGAAACCAAAATGACAGGAGAAATACAATATACAAGGCGAAGAGAATTCAAAATGAATTGAAGAGAATACCTGTGAGGAAGAAGATGGCCGAAGAATAGCTTATCAGCACCAAACTGAAGGCTGAGAAACGGAGATGATAGAAGGGCAGCCACTTTCACCATTATCGTCTTAAAAAACCAGAGAATCAGAGAGGTGGAGGGACTCGGTTGGGCGGGGACTTGCCGTCAGATATTTCAAGGTTTCAGCCCATTTGTCTAAATCAGTTGCGCTGTTCATAAGCCCAATAAACGTGAGGCATTGTTAGTCACGGTCTGCAGCCAACCCAGAACAATGAGTGATTTTCCCGCCCATCTAGTGTGTCTTTTTTTGTCCGCTCAATTCCAACCCAATAATAGCCCAAGTTTATTCTCAAGCAAATTTATTTGAAAGAATTACGCTTTTTACCAATTTTTTTAATTTTTTTCATATTTCATCAAAAATTTAATCATTATAAATATAAATTAATAAATTTAAAAATAATGATAAATTTTATAATTTTTTTTTATTTTTCTGACAATTTTATAAAAAAAATTCAATTTATTTTCGAGCTTTTTTAAAAAAATTGAATTTTCAAGCTTTTCGTGCAACAAGATTTTGCTGCCTACTGATAATTGGGAACGATTTGGGGATTGAGACTGGGGATGTGCAAATAAGTGAATCCAGTCTGATCATAAAATCGACCTAATATAATAGTTTATACTCATTTAATTAGTTAATTTCAATTTAAAATTTTAATAAATCAATATTATAAATTCAATTTCTCTAGGTCATCTGTTGGCCTTTGTGCTTGGTTGATATATCATCTTGACAAAAAGAGAACCCTCAACCAGAAAGTAACTCACAATCCTTCCTTATCAGCACGGCAAGTGCAGCACAAAGGCCAACAGATGACCTGCTTATATTCTCTCAGGCTATCATCAAGAACTCCAATTTCAGAAAAACATGGACATTAACGAACTGTCGGAAAGCTTTAACCATTCATGTTTTACCAATAGGATTGTGGTTTATCTTCAGCACATTAACTACCGATTTTATAACAATAAAAATAGTAAATTATGCGAGACAAAATAAAATAAACATCAACTCTAGATCCAGAATAAAATAGGAACTTTCAAATAACAACTGCATACTAGCTCTGGCTATGTGGTGGGGTCATCAACTCGTTATCATTACTCCCTCCCCTTGTCCTCCCATTGCTACAATCAGACATCAACTTAACATCCAAAACAAGGACAATGATGAATACTAAAATTGGCAGTGATGAATAGTAAAAATTGCAAGTGCGAAATTCATAGAAGTTATTTTCAGATGATAACATGTTGCTAGATATAAATATATTTACAGCCACACAACTGCTGACAGCATTTGCCTCATGAGTGAGATCAAAAAGAATTTTCCAAAGCTTTCCCACACGGAAATGCATGGTCTTTCAATCTCAACCTTGCTTAACTAAACAAGACACCTAATTTATGCCACAAATCAAACCTAATGTTAGGCTGCAGAATAATCTTAATTCCTATGGTCTTAACACTAGCAAGCAAATTTTATAAGCCATTGGATCATCGAAACCACCAACTAAAATAAATCCAATCTCTGTAGAGTTGACAAATGTGATAGCATTGCAGCCAACCATGAAAAGGAGGCATACCTCACCAAATACAGGAACACCCAGACACATGAGACAGCCTACTTGGCAGCTTTTACAGATGCAAGGGCATCAGCGACCATCATCTACCCATGATAAAACCTTACACCAAAATCATATGGTGGCAATAAGATGTGAAGGCCCTTGACACAAGGATTTGAAATGCATCCACAATCTAGCCTTTGAGAAAATCCTTCAATGAAAATGGTGGCAGCCCATCCTGCAAATGTGAATATTAAAGTTATAAACAAAAGAATACAATATTAACAAGTTAGACAAGTGAAGCAGCATCTTGTATCCAACAAAACACAACTTACGCAAGCAATCAAAAACACCTACATCTGATATGCTAGTGCCACACAATATCAAAAGTACCACAATCAACTAATTAACTAACATCTACGATAAAATTAAGAAAGAAATAATCCGAGGAAATCATAGTAATTGATATATCAGCAACATATGTAAGCATACCCAGCCACTAGAAGTTTCGTCAAAGAAAACTAAATTATCTTACCTTGGCATGATCTTGATTTAAAGTTTGCCTCACTACTGTTGTCTGTTGTATCAGCCTCTCCATTGCTGTATAGCTTGGGCAGTTTGCATGAGCTTATTTTATTGACAATCAATGAATTAGTAGTCAGATCAACTGAAAATATTCTAAAAAATAAATACTAAACATGTAAGTAACAAATGAAACAAACCAAGAATAGCTCGGTTCAAATTATCCACAACTTGCTGCCGATACTCCAAGCTTAGCAGATGAAACATTGGAGATTTTTCTGGTTCTTCATAAGCAAGCAGAGCCACGAAATCCTGCAGCAATAGGTAAGTCTCTTTCATTCTTCGATAGAGAAGTAGAATAAATGCAGTACATAACTACATATGCCTAAAATAAATTGACTCTGAAAGGAACATACTTCAAGCTTTTCTACATACTTCTGGACTTTCCCAAATGGTGTCAACTTGGTTTGAGCAAATTCCAATGCTTCTGCGCTGCCATGTATACAGAAGACTTTACAATAAGGAAATGTGGAACTCATGATTTTGAATACTTCAGTTTTATCTTACTCACCACTTCCTAGCACGGACGAGCTCAATGAAATGAAGACTCAAAAGATCAAAATGCAAGTCCTTATTGTTTTCTAGCAAGTCATGTGCCAGCTCTTCCGTCAGTTCAATGGCCTTAAGTGCGTTCCCTTCTAGTGCACAGAGAAAAATTCCTGATTACATAATATACAATTAGAATGACAATACATAGCAATTAAAAAAAAAAATAGTGTCAAAGCATTTATATTGTACAAGGAAAGGTATCATTGCAATTGCATGCCAGCATATAAAAAAAAAACAGAGAAAGGAGCAAACCATAAAATGGAATAACATAACCACAAAGATAATTCCCTATGACAAACTCACAGCAGGCACCAGCAAATTGTGACAAAATAGGAACATTAAAAGAAAAAAATCCTTTTAATAACTAATCTGACGTTAGACTTGGGACTGCTCCAATATGCATATAAAAAACCACCAAAATTTTTTCAATTTTACTTATCTACACATTAAACAAATTCTGAGTATATTAGAAAGTTCAGGCATATCCTTAGAACATTGCTGGATGCAAGTTTGACCCATAGAAGCATCTCTATAAAGCATTCTGTTCACAATATGCAAACGACAATATTAAGGAGTTGCAAAACTAAAAAAGAATAAGCATCCAGTTAATGTGAAGATGCAATTGAGTATTGAATATCAAACTTGAGTCACGAATCCTACTTTTTCCTATCAAAATTGAATAAGCATCTTCACCTACTTTTTCTTTTTTCCATGTCCTGGAGACAATCCGCAGGCTGCTTCATCCCTGTACATGCAACAAAAGATTCCACAGTTTCTTTATAACAATTATGCACCAGATATGAGAGAACAACATTGTGAATGTCATTGTCTTTGATAGCCTGTATACAAATATGAAGAAGATAACGCATGAACATTAAAATTATAAAGCAATAATAACATTAAAAAAAGTACTTTAATTAACATTTGACCATGGAACATTATCGTTGAGTTGGAACTGCTGGGGAAGGAAGTGAGGAAATACTTTGAAATCAATCCCAGTAAAACTGATGATTCCATAAAGACAATCATCATCAGAAATCAATAAAAATGCATTCTTTTAGTCATATGAAAACCAAAATTAAGGCTTCCTTCTTATTAAGATGTTGAATAGCTTAGCGAAAACAACATCGCACAAATTCAAACCTGCACTTGTTAATGCAATTCCTCATCAACCACTAATTCACATTTTGCACAAATTAACAATAACCACTTAATAAACTTCGTTAAATAAACTAAACTCGTTGATTAATAAACAACTAACCGTTAATTAACAATAAGCAAGCTGGTAAGTTAAATAAAATAAAATTAGGGTTTCAATAATCAAAATATGTAGGCCAACAAAGTGAATGAATTATTACAATGCGACGAGAAATAAACGATTATTAGGTTCATAAGATTGTAAATAATCTCTTGAGACGACCGATGACAAAAGGGGGGAAAAAGGAAGAAAATCGAAAGAATACTTACAACTTGTTCATAGTGGCGAGGATCGATGTCCATAATTTCGAAACCTAATTATTATTAAGACAAAAACAGAAAGGTTTAATTTTGATTTTACTTATTGGTTGTTTGTTGAATTTTGAAGATGAAAAAAAGGAAAAATAGGAAGTGACGGCAGTGAGAGATTATTAGATTGGAGCGAAGGCGGTGCTGTTCTATGGAACAGTTGTGTTTTAAACACGTGTCTTGAATCTTTTTTCCTAAATAAATTATTTTTATTTTTTTAGTTCGGTGAATTTTCGAGCGGCTCAAATTATTATTTTTAAAAAAAAAATTATTCTTTTTAATTTATTATTTTTTTTTATACTACGGAGGGTACTACCCAAATCAGCTCCTTACATAACGTGGCCAGGCTACTTGTAATTTATCTGATTTAATAATGCGTCTAACGTTCAACGGAGCATTAAATAAAACTGTCCTTCGAGAACCAGCTTGAATAGCCAAATTTGCAAGTTTATCGGCCACCTGATTAGCCTCACGCATAACATGCCGCAAACGGATCTCCCAAGGTAATTCCAACAGCTTCCTGCATTTTAAAATCAGACCTGCAAATCTTTGTCGAGAGTGATGAACATCAGAAACCATACGCAAAGCCTCCAGCGAATCCAACTCCACCTCAACCCGCTTGTAACCAAGATCCCATGTAATATCCTCATGTTTGCCCTAGAAGTATTGGTTACGTTGTTGTTGTAAATTGGATTGAATGTATATGTTATGTGTTAAGAAAAGAAATTGAGAAGAGAATGTATATGTATATGTGTATTGGGAAAGAAAGAGGGTTTAGAGACAAGTTTATATGTTGTTTATATGATGATATAATTAACATATACATAAGTCAAATAGAGAGTCAATGCAAGAAGATATTTTATTTGAGATTTGTGAAATTACATATTTGGGCATGCAAGGGACAAAAGCTAAATTAAGTGATGAGGAGTGTTTTGGTAATTGTTTTGTTAAATTTTGTGGTGGAGATTTAAAGAAGAAAAAATGGTTGATTTGTATTCATTCTTCTTCTCTTCTCATGTGTGTGCCGGCCATTGAAGAAAAGAGAGAGCAAGAGAGGTGTGCTTGATGCTAGAACCAAATTGAAGAAGGAATCAAAGGATTTGGCTAGAGATTTGTGGAATTTCTTCATTTAAAGTAAGTATTCTTTTGTTGCTTTGGTTATTTTTGAAGTTATGTTTGATGTGAGGTTTGATTGGTTGGAATCTTGATTTGGTGTGTTTGAGATGTGTTTACAAGTGTTTAAATTGATTGCAAGTTAAAAGATTTAATTGGTGTGGGTTTGGTTTTGAATATGGTAAGTTATGTAGAGGTTGATAGTGAAAGATTATGAAGGATGTTGGAATTAGGGTTTTGAGATGGCTTGTGTTTAAATGTGATGTTAATGTGTTGTTTAAGTGATTATTGTGATGATTATGTAAGATATGTGTGTATGTCATTGATTGCATCCATTTGAATGAGTTTGTGTTGTGCATAAGGTGTTAGAATGCATTTAGAAGAGTGTTGGCTTTGGTTAGGGTTTGTTCATGAGTGACACGGCCAAAACCAAAGAAGAGACACGGCCAAGACTTAATGTTTTGGAGAGACACGGCCAAGTCCATAGAAATTTGACTGTGTGTGTGAGTTTTTGGAGAGGACACGGCCGTGTCTCATGCCAGTGTCTGCCACTGCCAATTTGTTTTGGGAGACACGGCCACAAGCTTGGCCGTGTCCCTTGGGTGTGTTGGTTACTGTGTTTGGTTTTTGTTCTTCATACATGGTTGAGTTTGATTTTACAATTGATAATGCATATGATACTACATGAACTAGGGTTTGTACTATGCAATGTGAATTTTGTAAATGATAATGTGTGATATGGATAATGTATTTTGAAATGCTATATCAATGATGCTATATGCAAAATATGAATTGAGATGTGAAATGTGATGTAAAGCCATTGTGATTGGCTATGAAGATGCAATTGAAAGAAATAAGGCATGTTTGCCTAAATGTTGATGAGAATTGAGAATGGAAATGATAACTAAATAATAAATGAATTGTGTGGCTAATGTGTTATTCCATTTTCAGAGTTTGTTGTTGGTGGCATGCCTAATAAGTGTAACAATCTCTTGAAGTTAGGTTGGATTGAATCCTTGAAGCCTAATTGAGATGTTACCACCCTTGAAGCTAGGTTGGGTTGGTTCTTGAAGCCAAGTTGGGTTGAAGCTTAGCATGCTTTGCTCCCCTTGAAGCTTGGTTGAACCTAATCCTTGAAGCCTAGTTGGGTATATGATATTGATAAATGTGATAACAAAACCAAAACATTAACTCTGAAAATTGAATGACATATTAGTGTGTTTTGGGCCCATGCTTGTCTTTGTTTAATATGATTCATGAATGGTAAAATGATTAACTAATGAGATATATAAAAGGATGTTGACATGTGATATGTACATATATTGTGGTTTATGGAATGTAAAAGTATGTTGCTAGCTTTACATCTATGATGTTGTTCTTATTAATAAATTGTGTGGCATTGCATTGCACTAATGCATAACATTATCATGATTTGTCTTACTAAGCCGTTAGCTTAGCGCGATAGTGTTTGATCGCGCAGGTAATAGAGTTGAACCCGAGAGTTCATCGAGACCGAGTGAGAGTAGACCTTGAAGAGTTGATTTTGGGAACTTAAAGATCAGAAGAGATTTGCCAATCATGTACTACTTCTTTATATTTTGAAAAGTAATATTTATAATGTAAATATATGCACATTTGTAAATATGGATTTAAATGTTTCTTATATGTAAATATTTTATAAATTTCGCTGCGTATTAACTAAATGTATCTATATATTTATTTTATTTTGTATTACAAGTAACTACCTATTTTTTTTATAATGTATTACAAATTGATTACTTATTATCTATAATGTATATTGAGAAAGATGATGGTATTATATAAAAATGTTTTTTTAATATTAAGAAAATCCGTAGCATCCCTATGTTTAGTGCATGTATACTACATTGTGGTGTTTGTAGTGTGCATGTATTGAATGTGGGGGTGTTAACTGTAACGACCCTCCCCGACCAGGTCGGCTGCCCGGCCCACTAGTGGCTTACGGCCCGGCCTTTTCACCACCTGGGCTCGAAGTCCGCAGGAGGCAAGCGATCGCTACAGTACTGGACAGCCCTCGCGGCCCACCCAGTGGCAGAAATGGTACTGGATGGTTCTCGCTGGCTCTCTTAAGTGGGAGGTCAGGGGTTCGATCCAGGGAGGCGACCCCTTGGGGCCAAATAAACAAATCCTGCTGGGTGGGCCGCGAGGGCTGTCCAGTACTGTAGCGATCGCTTGCCTCCTGCGGACTCCGAGCCCAGGTGGTGAAAAGGCCGGGCCGTAAGCCACTAGTGGGCCGGGCAGCCGACCTGGTCGGGGAGGGTCGTTACATCCCAAGCCATCTGTAATCCTCCGATAAGCTCCTGTAGCTCAGCTACCATTGAAGAGCAAACCCCCAAGTTTAACAACAAACCACAAACCCATTTCCCATTGCAATCTCGAGCCACAGCCCCACCTCTGCTAAGACCTGGGTTACCTTTGGATGCCCTATCAGTGTTAATTTTAATCCAATGATCAAGAGGAGGCTCCCAAGAAATTAAAACAACAAACCTGTGATTAGGCACATTAACATTCTTGCTCAACCAAGCTTCCTTATTAGATTGAACCCAGTAATAAACTTGATGCTTCACAGCTTCTCTTGACAAATTTGAGGCCTGAAAAATAAAATTATTTCTCCATTTCCAAATTAACCACATCACAACAGGCCATACCATGCTTGAATCAATATCCATGAAAGCACGAAACTGGAAATTATTGATCTCAAACAACCATCTAGCAGCTGTAGTATTCCGAAATAAATTCAAACTTTCCGAGTCCATAGTCTCAGACCAGAGCCACCAAGAGTCTGGGCAGTCACGGAACAAATGATCAAGAGTTTCCTCTTCCAAGCCACACCGGGAGCAAAAGGAATCATCTGTGAGACGTCTTTGTTTCCTCAAACAGTTTGTCATTAGCCTTTGACACTGAAAGAACCAAAAAAAAGAACGGATCCGCTGATTAACTTTCAAACGCCAAATGGACTTCCAAACCGTATCATAATGAGAGTTATTAGTCACCTGGAGCATGTTACAAGCAGATGAGACAGTAAAATTACCACTTATAGTACCCTCCCATGCTAACTCATCATTAAAATCAGCATCATCAACAATAAAAACCGCTAACAGTTTTAACAGAACATCACCAGGCAAAAAACTATTAAATAAAGACCACTTCCATCCCTGGTTATCCCAATAAAAAGCCACAGATTGATGAATGAGGTGCTCAGGAATAACAGAGATTGCTACCGTGATTAGGGGAACATTGAGCAACCAAATATCATGCCAAAACCTCGTAGATCTCCCATTACAAATGGAATGTCTTATCCCACTAGATAATAAAGGCACGGCTTTCAAGATACCCCGCCAGACATTAGACAAACTAGATTTGGGATACCAATTTTCAATAGCCAAATTACCATTCACATACTTACTGCTTAAAAACGAGCAGCAAAAAGAATGTGGATTAGTAAGCAGTCTCCACCCCAATTTAGCCATAAATGCTAAGTTCATCGTGCTACAAGTACGAACTCCCAAACCCCCAAGAGATGTAGGCTTAGTTATGATTTCCCAACTGATAAGATGCATTTTGCGATGACCCACAGTGCTGCCCCATATAAAATCACGCACCCTCCTATCAAAAGCATTACATACCGATTTGGGCAGTAAGGATGCTTGCATTATATGGTTAGGAAGAGCAGACAACACAGACTTTGCCATTGTCACACGTCTTGCAAAGGACAGAAGCGGAATTTTCCAACCCGCTAGGTGAGTATCAACTTTTGCCAATAAAGGTTCATAAAGTTCCTTAGTGACCTTTCCCGTTATCATTGGCACCCCAAGATAAGTGCCTAGATTAGCCACCTCCGCCATACCAAGCCTCGATGAGATTTGCATACGAGCCTCAATGTCAGTGTTCCGAGAGAAAAACACAGATGATTTCGCAAAGTTGACCTTTTCACCCGAGCTATCACAAAATTGTTGGATGCAACGTTTAATAATATCAACTTGATCCAATGTCGCCTCTGCAAACAACAATAAATCATCAGCAAAGAACATATGCGAAATTAAAGGACCATTCCGAGAAAATCTAAGTGGTTTCCATTCTCCAGTGAAGATCGCATCATGTATGATATGACCTAATCTCTCCATCCCAAGGACAAATAAATAAGGCGAGATTGGATCCCCTTGACGAACACCCCGAGTAGGAGAGAACGGCGAAGACAAAAGGCCATTCCACTTGACCTGCATGGAGCAAGCAGCTAAGCATTTTGAAATCAGATTCCTCCAATGATTAGGAAAGCCAACCAACAATAAGGATTCATCAATAAACTCCCAAGAAAGCCTATCAAAAGCTTTTTCGAGATCAATTTTTATCACCATAGTGGAAACCTTCTCAGTCCTTGACTGCATATAATGGATGACCTCCTGCAAAATCACAACATTATCATGGAGAAACCTTCCAGGAATAAAGCTCGTCTGCACAGGCGAGATAATATTAGGAAACACCTTCCTCATCCTATTAGTTAACACCTTGGTAATGACTTTGAAACTGACATTACATAGGCTTATAGGCTGAAACTGTGTTATTGTTTCTGGAATTTCCTTTTTTGGTAAAAGAGTGACCCAGGTGTGACAAATACCCGATTCCAGAACTCCTCCATTCAGAAATCGCAAAGCCAGATCCACCATTTGGGAGCCCATAACATCCCATGCCGCTTGATAAAACCCAGCCTGAAACCCATCAGGTCCCGGCGCCTTACTGGGGCACATATCAAAAACCGCTCTCCGCACCTCCTCAGCCGTAAATATGCTATGAAGAAGCTGAGAATCCGAAGACCCCATTGGCGGAAAAGAAGATAATGTGTAACAAGGAATATAATCACCACAATCTTTAGAATAGAGAAATTTGTAAAAGGATACTGCCATATTAAGTATTTCCTGCTGATCAGATACCCAAATTCCCGCATCATTTTTCAGGGATCTGACCTGATTATTGAATTTCTGACAAACCACTGTACCATGATAGAATGCAGTATTGTGATCACCCTCAGTTATCCAATCAGTTCTTGACTTTTGAAACCATAACATTTCCTCCTGGTCCAATATAATCTCAAGCTGCTCCCTTAATTTGCATTCAAGTTTCCTCAATCCCGCAGAACACCGTTCACCAATTCTCTCTTGAATACCACGCAGTCTTGCTAATAATCTTCGCTTCTTGTGAAAAATATTTCCAAAAACACTAACCTTCCAGAGATCCAACTGGCTTTTCAGACCTTGAAGATTAGTATTAAAAGAATTATCATTAGACCAATGACAATGAATCAAACGGCTGAAGTCTGGATGCTTACACCACGCTAATTGAAACCTGAAAAAATGCCCAGAATTATTACTGCTCTCATCCATCAATCTGATTAACAAGGGAGCATGATCAGAATGAAACCGCTCCAAATGAGATACCGAAGCTTGGGGGAAAAGAGTACACCAAGCCATGTTTGCAAGAGCTCTATCCAATCGAGCCCCTTGAAACTGGGTAGTAGAGGGACCCTTAACCCATGTATATTTGGAGCCCGAATAACCAAGATCAATCAAACCAAGGGAATTCATCCAACCCCTGAATTTACTACATATCAAAGCAAGACCCACACACTTACTAGTAGTCTCACCTTCCTCAAGAACCATGTTAAAATCACCAGCCAAAACCCAAGGCGAAGAGTGAGAAGAAGCTACAGAAGCCAAAAGACTAAGCATATGCCACCTATACTGCTCAATAGGACTACCATAAATTGCAGTGAACTTCCACTCGAACAAAGAAGGATGCTGAACAGAGCAATGAATAAATTGTGCATTGGTATGCAGAACCCGAATGTTACCTGCATTCCAAAATAACCAAATACCCCCACTATATCCAACAGCCTCTACCCGGACCCATTGCTTAAAATTGAGAGATAAAGCAATGAAATCGGCATTGATGCCGGAAGTTCTGGGTTCCACCACCACCAGAACAAACGGTTTAAACTGATTACAGTACTCTCTAACAGCCTTCTGCCGACGCTTACTGGAAATACCATGAATATTCCAAACAAAGACTGACATTGATAAAAATATATATATTAAAAAAAGAATCAAAAGGCTAATTGCCCTCAATCTGCATGACAGCATCCTGCTCCATAGATGAATTACCGTGACCATTAGAAAAATCAACATCAGGAGGTACCTTAGCCCTCCAAGCAAGATCCTCACCATTAGGCACACTAGTATCCTCGCCCGGATGGAAAATCGTCGGGACATTAGAGCATTCCAGCATTAAAGTTGTTCCATCCTGCGCATTTCCAAAGACCGCAGTGTGACTTCCTTGAGCAGCTGCAACAGTGGAACGATGACCATGGGAACCCGAATTTTCACCCAAATCATTATTAACTGAATCATTGATTACCCGAGGCTTCAACGGAGGCAAATTATTGCCCTTTCTTGTAATTGGAAATGCAGTGGATTTAGGGCTAGAACTGTTCCCCTGTCGGGAATTAGCAACACCCACATTTTCATTTTTGGCTTGAAGTGAGCTCTTAACTATTTTAGCTTTACCTTTGGACTTAACCAATTGGGGCTGATGGGCTTGAATATTTGGTGACAAAGCACCAATAGAATTCACTGGCCCAAACCCATCATTACCCACATCATCCGAATCATCATCTAATAACGAAAACATATTCCCGCGCACATTAGGAATTGCTTTCTTAGAAGAATTGTAGACAGCCCGGGGAACTTCAGTAGTTGGACGCGACTGAACTCCTTGAACATCGGACAATTGTTTACGAGGATTTCTACGTAGCTGTTTCTTTGCCACTGTCCAAGGGCCAAACTGCTCCAACACTTCCGCCGGAATCAAAGGTTCAGCATCCGATGACGGAGGTACTTGATCATCGGCCATTGCCTCTGTACCATCAGCAGTCACTTGCTTGACTGTAGGACAATTATCTTTTCTGTGACCAAAGCAACCACACTGAAAACAAATCATCTGTAACCCTTCATATTCTATACGCCTCACATGACGGCAAAAACGAAATTTAGCCAAAAGTGGTTTGTCAAGATCAACCTCCACAGCCATACGAGCAAACTTCCCTCTCATGGACTCCAAAGTTGTACTATCAATACGGACCAAAGTACCCATTTTGGCAGCCAATCGTTGCAAAAATAATGAATCATAATATTCAATAGGCAATGTCGGAATGCGAACCCAGACGATAGCCTTATCAATGGTTGCCGACTCAGGATCAAAATTTGGCCTCCACTTCCTCACTGTTAAATAGTGACCTGCCACAACCCAAGGTCCACCATTAAGCACTAACTCATATTCAGATTGATTACTAAAACGAACCATATAGTATCCATTGGCCAAATCTATTAATTCAAAGGAAGACTTGAGATTCCACATTGCTTTCATTCTACGTAACAGGTAAGCATAGCCCACAGAACGGCCCAAAACCTTAACAATGAGCGTCAATTTCCAGGGCTCCCTAAGTCTCTTTTTAATCTCAGAGGGGATCGTTATAATGGGACAGTCAGGATCATCATCATCAATCTCCTCATCAGCCTCATCATCCGAGATATAATCATCAATATCCCCTCTAGGATTTACTAAATTCGGAGCATCATTCATCACCATATCTCTAAATGAGATTTTCCTCTTGTCTGTATTCAGTTCCCCATCAGACAACGGTGACATAACTCGCACAGTTTCACTTACCCCATCATGAAGTTTAACCTTTTTAGTGCTTCGGTCCTTCAAGTCAAGCTCATCAACAGCCACCGTAATTGAGTCGTCGACCACGTCCGTCTCCATCTATAGAGTGTAATTTTTACTTAATTTATTATTTTATACAATAAAAAATAATTAACATTTTACTCTAATTATTAATAATTTAATTAATAAAATTATAGTATAATATTACTGAATTAATGAATATTTTAATCAATTTAAAATAATTTTATATAATATATTTTTAATAAATATATATAATATAAAAATAATAATTTTAACATAATAAAAAAATATTTTTTTATTTATTACTATTATTTAAAAATATAATAATAATAAATTAATAAAAGCTCATTCTTATTTATTAGCTATATTAAAAAATGCAAAAAAGCATTACATAAATCTTGAATAATAGTATTAAAATTTATTATTTATTATTTTTTTCAGTTAAATATTTAATTTTTTCATAATGGTGAAGAATTTATTAGTCCTGCGTCGGATGTTCTTAAGGCCAGTCGGATTAAATGGTGTAAACCTGATTAAGGCTGGATTAAATGTAGAGGGTGTTTCTTAAAATTGGAGCTTTTCAGCTTATTGTGAAGTGATTTTTAGATTATAATCAGATTAAAAATAAGCAGGTAAGCGTTTCTGTAAACTAGTTAATAATCAGATGATAATCAATTTATAATCAGTTAAGTGTTTCTGTAAAATCAGCTTATAATCAGTTTTTAATTGCAGAAACTGTCAAAATGACCAAACTGTCCCTGAGTTTATTTATTGTATAAAAATAATTTTTTAAATGTCAATTCAAAATTTATTTTGCAATAATAATAATAATAATAATAATAAAGTGTATAGGGATGGTAAATTTGGAATATTGAATATTAGGTAGAGATAGTATGGTATTTTACTTAGAGGGTGTTTCTCAAAACTTAAAAGCTGGTCAAAACTGCTTATAAGCTGTTTTTAGATTATAAGTTGTTTATTTAAGTGTTTCTGAAAACTTAAATAGTAGATTATAATCTGATTTTAATCAGTTTTTTAAAAGTTGGGTTTTGCTACTTTTTTTTTAAGCACTTATTTTTTAAGCAGTTTTGACCAAGTAAAAGACCATACTATCCCTACCTAATCTTCAATATTCCAAATTTGCCTACCTTATACACTTTAGTTCCCATCAAAGAAATTTTATTATTATTATTATTAAATTTTATTATTATTATTATTATTATTATTATTATTATTATTATTATTATTGCAAAATAAATTTTGAATTGACATTTAAAAAATTATTTTTATACAATAAATAAATTCATGGACAGTTTGGTCATTTTGACAGTTTCTACAATTAAAAACTGATTATAAGCTGATTTTACAGAAACACTTAACTGATTACAAACTGATTATCAGCTGATTATTATCTAGTTTACAGAAACGCTTAACTGCTTATTTTTAATCTGATTATAATCTAAAAATCACTTATTCACAATAAGCTGAAAAGCTCCAGTTTTGAGAAACACCCTCTTAGTCAAAACTGCTTAAAAAATAAGTGCTTAAAAAAAAGTAGCAAAATCCAACTTTAAAAAAACTGATTAAAATCAGATTATAATCTACTATTTAAGTTTTCAAAAACACTTAAATAAACAACTTATAATCTAAAAGCTGCTTATAATCAGTTTTGACCAGCTTTTAAGTTTTGAGAAACACCCTCGTAATATGTATGCAGCTTTGTTTCATTATTCCAGCAAGTATGACCTGAGTTTTTTAGTCAGGAGTTAAACGTAGGAGGGAGTAAATTTTTTAAATAAAAAAAATTTATAGATGAATGAAAAATAAAAATAAAAATTAAATATTTAATATTATAATAAAAATTAAAATTTTATTATTTTATATTATTTATTAAATTTTTTTATATTTTTTATATTTTAATTTTTAAATTTATTAATTTATTTAAATAATTTTATTTAATTAAATTTTATAAAAATATTATTTCAAATAACAACATTAATTTTATCATATTCATATTAAATCGCAAAAATTTAGTATTAATCTAAATTCTTAATTATAAAATTTTAAATATTTACTAATTTAAAAAATATATAAAATATAAAAAAGCCAATAATATAATAAATTATATATATTTATATATAAAAAATCAAATAATTTATATATATATGTAATTTATACAATTATAAATATAAATATATAATAATTTATATTTATAATTTATATAATTATAATTATAAATAAATTATATATGTATAATGAGTGGAATGAGGGGGTCAACCCCCTGCCTCCGCCCCTAGGATGCTGGGGGTAAGCTTCTTATTGGTAACGATCAATATTTTACTGGTTCCAAGGCCTGAAATAATTGAGGCTTTAAGCTTTCGAGAGGCGCTGAGTTGGATTAAGAACGTGGGGCTGGCATCATGTAATTTTCGAATTGAATTGTCTCATGGTTGTTCAAGCACTTCACTCATATTTTTTAAATTCATCTAGCTTTGGTTGAATTATTTCTAATTGTACATCTCTCTTACAGTATATTTCAGAGAGTTTATATTTCTCTTACAGGATATTTCAGAGAGTTTAGTAATTTTTATCAAATGCTCTGTGAATCATGTTATCCGTTATCTTGTAAAATATTTATAAATTTATCATATTTATAAAATATTTATTAAAATATTAAAAATTATAAAATATTTATTAAAATATTAAATTTTTATTAATTTATGATGAGTTAACAATAAATTTATAATTATTTTATTATAAATTTATCATAAATTTAAAAATTTTATATAATTTATAATAAAATAATTAAAATTCATTTAAGAAATAAAAATTTTAAAAAACACAGCAAAAAAAAAAGTCATTTTCTCTGGAGCATAAGATAGCAAGCCCATAACTTATATTGTCCAACTTCGTAGGTGGGTTAGGCCCAATCATGACACACGTCGACATTCGACTGAGGAAATTACGTCAAATAACTCAAAATCACTTTCCATTTTCATTTATATTTATATGGCTGACTTTTTAAAAATTACAGAAGTACGGTTCACTTTTTTTTTTTTTTTAATTTTACGAAAAAGCTTGTGTTTTTACTTTTTTTTTTTCTGTTTTTAAATTTTTTTATAATTTCCATTTTCAATCTTTTGTTCTCATTTATTTTTTTATTCATAAATATTTTTTTATTATCATATTCCAACATATATATAAAAAAATAAAAATATACAATACACAATATATATAGTATATAAAATACACATAATAAATAAATAACAATATATATACACATACCAAATATATATATATATATATTATCTATATAATATTTACATAATTTATTTAATATTTTTTAAAATTATTTTCTAAATTTTTTTATACACACAACATTCACACAATATATAACCAACATACACATAATATACACAATCGAAACATAATATAAATATAACATCTATACAATATCTACAACTTCTATATAACATATATACAATATACATATAATATCTACACAATAAAAATTAATATTTTTTTAACTTTTTTTATATTTATAATATATAAATTTTGTTTAAAAAATAAATTTAGTGTTTTTTATTAATATATTTTTATATATTTTCTTTTTTTTAATTTTTTGAATGTTATTTGTTATTTATAATTAAAATTAATTTTTTTATAAAAAAATAATACACTTATTAACTGAAAATATATTTTAAAATATTAATTTTTATTATTTTATTAAAATATATTTATTTTAATTGTAAAGTTTGAAAAAAAAATAAAATTTATATTAAAATATTATTTAAAATAAGGGATGTTATATTTTTTAAAAAAATTATTTTAAAGTTGAATGAGGTATTTTTGAAAAAAAATATTATTTTGAGTATTTTTGAAAATATTTTCTAAATGTGTAGTATTTTTGAAAATGAAATTTTTTTTAAGAAAGTTTTGTAAGTATTCTCATTCGATTTACAGCGTTAGGAGATTTCTTTTCACTGTTTTAGTCAAGATCACTCAATTATAAAAATAATAAAATATTAATTTTATTGAAAAATAAAAAATATAATATTTAAAATTAATTTTTAACCAATATAAATTTAATCATAAGAAAAAAAATTGCTCCATCTATTTTTTTTGTGTAGAGATATCGGAATTTTTCCTTCCTTTTATTTTAATATACATTTATATACATACATATATAATTTATGTAAAAATAAATAACGTAAAAATAGAAGAATTTAATTTAATTATATTAATTTTTGAAACATAAATTAATGAGCATGAAGAAAAATTAAATCATAAAATTTTATAAATATTGACCTTAAATACATATAATATACTTTGTAAAATATTAAAAAAATAAAAATCTAAAAAATAATTAATATAATTCATTTTGTCATAAATTTCTTTTGGATAGAAAGGAACTAATCAATTAATTTTTTTTATTAAATATATATAAATATATATTAAGAGCTGAATTTAAGTCTAAAAATTAAAAATTAAAAAATTTAATATAAAGTAATATAATAAATAAATAATTAATATGAATAATTTAAGTATTTAACGCTCTTATTTTTTAAATAAGATATTAAATATTTTATTTTTATTATTAATAGAGTATTTTTTATTGAAAAACTAGGAATAGCCATCAAATCACAATTTAATGCTAGTAGTTACTAATCAATCAATATTAGCCCAAGGATGCTAACTCGGAGGTATAAATTTAAGTTTGATTAGAGCTAAATTTAAAAAAAAAAAATTACATATACTGTATCCTTTGGTGAACAAAAACTGGTGGTGTATCTGATGGTCGCTGAAAATGCCTTTCTCTGTTTCATGTTCTCTTATGTTGGAGAAAGAAACAAAGGAGTGGATTAACCAGACAAGAACATAAGAAAACATGTCTCATTTTTAAAGAACTGGTAAGAAAGCGCAATAATAAAAGAAGAAAAAGGGGGAAAAATAAGGAAATTTAAGGAAAGTTCCTGTATAAATACGACATGTTTCAATACTTTTTTTGGCTCACCACGTTTGTAGGCTTTCTCGCAGAGTCTCAGTCCAGTCAAAACCAGAAGCTCGCACGTATAATCATTTGCCCAACCAAAAGGCTACACCTTTTTTATTGTCTATTCGCGCCCCTTAATTGTTTCCTCCAAAAAATGAGCTTCAATTGTGGCCTTTTGTTCGCTCTCCTTTTCTATTGCTTTTCTCTGGATTCTTCTTCTTCCACCGTCTTTGAAACTTGGTGCAAAGAACATGGTAAAAGTTATGCTACCCAAGAGGAGAAATTGTTTAGACTTAAAGTCTTTCAGGACAACTATGATTTTGTTATGAAACATAACAGCCAAGTCAATTATTCTTCTCCTTCTTCTTCTTTTCTTCTTCTACCCTTTCTCTTAATGCCTTTGCTGCTCTCACCCACCATGAGTTCAAATCTTCTCGCTTGGGTCTTTCTTCTTCTGCCTCTGCCTCTGCCTTGATCAATCTTGACCTTCCTAATCCCTCAATGCCTGATTTTGTTGCTGATGTTCCAGCTTCAATTGGTTGGAGAGCGAAAGGGGCTGTGATTCCGGTCAAGGATCAAGGGAACTGCGGTGAGTTACTCTTTTATATATATAATATTTTCAATTGTAGTGTGTTGATATGACCATTCTTGATGCTTATTTTCAATTTATAATTATTTCGTATCTTTTTTAGTAATCCCCACTTTATTGTTTCCTTTAACTAATTGCTGAATTTTATTATTGTAATTTGATTCATTTTGCTGTTTATAAATTATGTATGTTCTTGCCATAATTGCTGTCTATCTTACAAATTGCTGATTTATCTGTTATAATGTACTTGTAGGTGCTTGTTGGTCGTTCTCAGCTACAGGAGCTGTTGAAGGCATAAATAAGATTGCTACTGGATCTCTTGTTAGCCTTTCTGAACAAGAGTTAGTTGATTGTGACAAATCATACAACAATGGTTGTGAAGGTGGACTCATGGACTATGCCTACAAATTTATCATGAACAACCATGGGATTGACACTGAAGAAGATTATCCATATACAGGACGAGAAAAGTCCTGCAATAAGGATAAGGTATAGTGTTGTTACTTTACTTTGAATTCTGTTTTTCGATGCTATAGCCTTACCCATCTTTCTCAATTACACATTTTGCAGTTCAAAAGGCATGTTGTAACCAATGATGGATATGTTGATGTGCCCCAAAAGAATGAGAATGAGCTACTAAAAGCTGTTGCAAATCAACCTGTGAGTGTTGGAATTTGTGGCAGTGAAAGAGCATTCCAATTGTACTCAAAGGTTGGTTCTTGTAGTTAATCTCAATCATTACTGAAAATTGTTAAATAGATATCAGTATGATTGTAAGTGTTTTGGTTACTTGTGTGATAGGGGATTTTCACTGGCCCGTGTTCAACTTCTTTGGGTCATGCTGTATTGATTGTAGGATATGGATCAGATAATGGAGTAGATTACTGGATTGCAAAGAACTCTTGGGGACCAGAATAGGGAATGGATGGTTATATACATATGCAGCGCAACAGTGGCAATGCTCAAGGGATTTGTGGTATCAACATACTAGCTTCATATCCAAGACCAGTCCTAATCCACCACCACCACCTCCACCAGGACCAACTAGGTGTGATCTTTTTACTCGCTGTGGATCAGGGGAAACTTGCTGCTGTGTTCATCGCATTTTTGGGATATGCTATTCGTGGAAATGTTGTGAGTTGGATTCAGCCATGTGTTGCAAGGATGAGCGTCATTGTTGCCCCCAAGATTATCCAATTTGCGACACGGCAAGGAATGTATGCCTTATGGTCAGTCATCAGCGTTATCTTCTCTACTTTCGGTATGATTGTTTATTGTGATTTGGACGAATTATCAAAGCTGCACATCCTTGAAAAGTGATTTGAATTGCCCCTTGATGTTATAATTAGTTAGGATCCTTTTATACACATATATTGGCAACTCAAGAATGGCATTCTTTCAAGAATTTTACAGACTGCCAAACTTTATTGTAAGATTCTTGTGCTGATAATTTTTCTGCTAAGCATCATCTTGTTTGTTCAGGTGATTGTTACCAGGCATACAAATTTGAGGTTTTAGGATATATTGTTGCAACTGAATAGAAATAAATTGACATTAGAATACTGAATTTATCATTCCTTACAAGGATTATGATTGTTTTGAAGTATTACCAGCATGACTTGTTATTCAATTGCATTCCCTGATTTCAAAATGGATGTTTTTGATTTAATTTGATAGAGGTAGTTTATCATTTTAGCTTAAATTTACTCATGTGAAGCTATCATTTTCTATTGTAATTTATACAAGCTTGAATTGGGATTACTATTTTTTGTTTGTTTTCAATGTTTTGCCTATTGTGGACTAAAGTGTCTCATGCTTGCAGCATCAAGGTAATACCACAATAATGGAAACAGTTGCAAAGAAAAGTTCATCTGGAAAATTTGGTGGTTGGACTTCCCTTCTTGAAGGTCAAGTTGTGTAACGCCATCTTCATTTGTACTACACGATTTTGTATGAAGCTCCTGTCAGAGTCATCGTTTCAGGATTAAAGGGAAAGGCTTTTTATAGATTTAGATTAGACTAGAAAGTTTGTTTACACCTAGGAAGCCTATTGGTGTACTATTAAAAAAAAAAAACTTTGTGGTCAGAGTATAAAGATTTCGGCTGCGTGTTACAGAGAAAAGATGAATTTATCAGGGAAATCAAGGGAAGTGAGAGACTTGCATTATCTTTCTCATTCTGAAGTCTACGAATTAAAGTATTGGAAATTGAGTGCTTCTTTTATCAGGCTTAGATATCAGATTGTTCTGAGCACTTCTTTCTTATGTACAATATGCTTTTCCAAGCTGCAAAACAGCATTTTGCTACTTCGTTATGTATTAGTTTCCTGAATAATAGAGATAAAAGGCTTGAGTATTAATTTTGCTACTTTACACATTTCTCTGCATTTTTAGAATATTTTTTTCCCAGGAAAATGTTCTGAATTGGATTGTCTTGAGTATTAATTCTTCTGCATTCAGTTGGGTATGTTACCAACTAATAACCATATAATTATTTCTTGTTTTTTGTATGTATTGATTTCAACAACAATAGATGTAAAACCGACATGTAAATCCTTTCCGGCTTAAGCCTAACCAGAAGTGATTTTTTCCATCATGTGTGATCGGGTAGTCCATTGAGATCCATTAGCATTCAACCGGCAAGCTATCACAGAAGGCTGTAATATATTTTAATAGAGGAATGAAATACCAAGATCCATAATATAGCCCAAACAAAAATACACACAAACACCAGCAAGGACGTGAGAAAAATCTTCTGTTTGGATGATTATGGGTTGTTTCAGAGTGACTAATTTTGCTGTAAGCATTTGAAGATTATGAAAAATAAATTTGGTGATAGACCAATTTGGTGATCACCCAAGAATTCAAAAGAATCCATCTTTAATATAATCAAACTGATATTATCCCAATCGACTTCTCAAAAGCCTGTTCATATTTTACAAGATAGAATGGGAGTAAAATTAAGAATTGAACATCATATTTAACAATTAACAAGTACCCATTATGTGCAAATGTTATTCAGCTTATGACAATTTAATATCTGATGATTATGATTAAAACACAGACAAATTACACATCAAAAGTTACAGCTTGGCAAATGCTTGTGTATAAAATACACTACGTGCAAATCTTATTCAGCTTATGAATGTCAACAATTTAATATCTGATGATTATGATTAGAAACACAGATAAATTACAAATGAAAAGTTACAGCTTGGCAAATGCTTGTGTATAAAATAACAGAGCAAAATAAGTGCGACTGTGAATTGATACCTACACACTCTCCACAACCTCTTTTAGCTTTTGCTCTTCCTGTGCTTCAACTTCCAGTTTATCCTCTTCGTATTTCATTTTCTTTTTCCTTTTCCTTTTTCTTTTTTTATCATGAAGATGGAAAAACATCTTTGACAGCGGAGGCAGCTGTCAAGTAGTTAAGAGTGTTCCTCAAAGTCTCCTTCTCTCTCTTCAACCTCGCTGCTGTATCCTCCAATTCCAGTAGAGCCTGCTGTTCCCTCGGCGCGCCCTCGAAAGTACTACCCACGAAAAACGAAAACGGCGTCGGAAACAGATTTCTCCGCAAATCCTGGGCTTCCTTTTCCGGCTTCCCGTTCAACCGATTGGACAATCGAATCACGTCTTTCATGTAAGTCTCCACTTCAGTTGCTAACACTTCCACATCCTCATCCCCAGACGGCCGGTCCTCCAGCCACGTCACTTCAGCCACTAGATAAGGTTTTGTACGTACGAGATTTGTTATACGAAAACGCTCTTGTCCTTTGCAAATGAGAAAGAAGCGGTCGTCAACGAGCCGCTCATGCTTAACAATCTCGCCAACGCATCCAACTTCTGCCGTACCAGACGCAGCGTCCGAATAAATTACACCAAAGCGTAGGTCTGTATGAAGAAGAGTGTGCATCATAATGCGGTAACGGAACTCAAAGATCTGAAGAGGAAGGATAGCGCCAGGGAAAAGTACCAGAGGAAGAGGAAATAGCGGCAATTCAATGACGTCGTTTGGTTTTGGATGGTTAGTGTGATGCTTTTCAGAGAATGACGAGGCAGAGCATTTAAGAGAGTTGGTCTGCTGTCTACGGCGGCGTTGGTGGTGGCTATTTTTGCAATGGCGACTTGAAGTTGTCGATTTAGAAAGTAAATTGGAGTTAGGGTTCAGAGAAGAGATGCTAGCAGTAGGGTTTAACGAGGGTTTGTGGATAGAGATAAGCTGAAGCAGAGCCATATTTGGCTACGAAGATTAGTAATTGCGAGAAAGAAACTGTGCGCGTTGGTTCAGTTGGAGAGAGAAAATAGAAATGAATCCATTTTCGTTAATGGTTGTAAAATGTAATGATTCGGTTTACTTTAGCCATGTGGTGACAGGAAAAATGGTATAATTCTGATATAAAATTCGGATTTGGAGAATCTGGTTTCGAGAGGGTGTGGATAAAAGGGTACGAATTCTGGGGTATGGTCTGGAATTTCCCACGTGGGAGTTGAGTAATCTTGAGATTATATATATATATATATGTATATATCTCACGTGGTACGTGAGGTTTCATAATCTCATTGGATAAGCAAATTGCAATGTGCAAACGTCGACGTTTTTGCTCCCCACCGGTGGTGAGATTGTGGCTGTGGTTGGCCGTATCGTTTTCATTCCTTGGCTTTATAAAAAAATCTTGGTGTTAACCAATCGACAGATCATTGTTTATGAGAGGCCAATAGCCCATATTAGAAGAATTATTGTTGTTTGAAAACTCAACTGTAAATTTAAAAATTATATAAAAAAAATTCACAATATACGATATTATATTAGCCCTTACTTCTTTTTTTCGGTATTTTTTTTGTAATCTTGGCGATGTGATACCTTGTAACTTCACATTCACATTATCTGTCACCAATGATTTATTTCCTCTTTACTGAATATATTAGTTTTCATACTGTATTTTAAATTTCTGAATAATAACATTTTTTTAAAAAAATAAAATATCGTTCATTATTATTCTTTAAACAGCTAACAATTTTCCTTCGTATTGTTTCAATTAACTAAAAAACTTCAAGAAAACAATAAAAATATATATATAAATATAATAGCAAAAGTGGAAACATTATATGTAAGAATGCAATTATGTTATAAAAATATATTAAAGCATAGAGAAACAAAAAAATGTTGGTGCAATTTCGTATTTTTAATATTATAAACCTTTATTTCTTATTTATGTTCTTCTTCAATATATTACTATATAAATATTTCAAAAGTAATGATATTTTTAAAAATATCTATTTTTTTTATTTATTTTAATTCGATTTTCAATTTTAATTTAAAAATAATCAATTTATTTCAATTAAACTATTTTTTATTTTTTGAAAAATTATAAAATATTAAAGAATTAAAAAAAGAAATATGGTGTAATTCCTACTTCTTCTAGAACATTAATACACTGTGAGATTAGATTGATAAGGTCACTTTCATCGAAGGCCCAGCCCAACTTCCAAAGAGTCAGTTTAGGCCTAATTCATCGAAGTTGACTTCTACGGGCGGTCAAAAGCTCACAATTGGAACTCTCTAGAAAAAAAACGCAATAGCTTTTGGCGGCGATCCACAGTTGCTTCCGTCGCGTATTTATCTACTATCAGCGTTCGCACCGCTTTTGGTTTTACAATCGCACGTCACACGAGTTCCCCTAAAGCGCCAAATCGCGTCTAAAATCGACTAAATGTCATATTCGTAATAACGAACTCAAGAATTAGGGCATTTTTGGCATATGAAATTACCAACCCGACTATAAATAGGGGGTTGCAGACATCACTATTTGCCGTGCAATTTACAAATATCAAATTCGCGAAAGAGATTCTCAGTTTTTTTAAAAGAAACGGAAAAAATGGCTGAAGAAGGACAAGTTATTGCCTGCCATACCGTTCAGGCCTGGACCGACCAGCTCGACAAGGGAAAGGAGAGCAACAAACTGGTATATAATTGTTGTTCATTGATACTCTTTTTTTCTAAATTTTGAGATATTGATTTGTCTGGTTTTTAATTCATGGCTTTGGTTGCTAGAAATTGGTATTTTAGCTTTGGTGTTTGCTATTCCTTGCTTGGAATTTTTTTAAGCTCATTTTGTTTTTATACATGCGAAATGTGTTCAGCTTGATGCGTCTTTACACTTTTACAAGGTTTTCTGTTAGGTTTCTTTGCTAGATCTATGTTCGTTTTTACATAGTTGGTTTATGCTTTTCTTGATTGAAGGAACATGGTTGGGTAATTTGGGTTTTAATTTCTATCATGATCTTGATGTTCTGCTTTTGAATTATGCAAAGTTTTGTTTTTTAGTTCTAATTTATCTACGCATAAACAAATTCTGGTTTAGTGAGTATAATGGTGTAGAAATTCGTGATCATTATTATGAGGAAGTTGTTTCTTAGCTGCTTGTCCCCTATATGCGTAGTCACATATCCTTCCAAGTGACCAAGATACTGTAACACTCTAATTGACTCGAATTTAGCGCTCCAATTTGTATTTTATTTTCATCGGGTTCTCCAGATTTTTAACTCTGGGCTGGAGTGGGCTCGTGGGAGCTTGATGTAGGCCTTTGAAGTTTTCTCATTGTTCTCGGACTGCAACGTCAAAGGGTGGAAAATTTTCAACCTTGACAGTAACGGATGCCAATAATGTCTCTAACTAATGATTTCATTTGTGTTGTTAATCAAAATCCTCGTCCTTCACAATTTGGTCTATAAGGGCTTTTAGCAATTTTTTTTTGGTAACATCTCTTGTTGAGGGAGTGTGGTTTGAGTTTGATCCTGCTGCTACAGAACTTCATCAGAAGCTTTATTTATTTGATTTGCTGGTTCTCCTGTTCTGTTCTTGATGGATTTTTGTGTTTTTACCGAGAAACTGTTTTTTAACAGATTGTAGTTGATTTTACTGCTTCCTGGTGTGGGCCTTGTCGTTTCATCTCTCCAGTTCTTCAGGATTTAGCTAAGAAGATGCCCCATGTCACATTCTTGAAGGTGGATGTGGATGAATTGAAGGTAATATATTTTGAGCCTTACCTATTTACAGTCATTTTTTTTGGTTCTCTGTATGTACTTATTGAATGAACTTGGCCCTGGATCTTTCTCATAGAAACCCTCCGATAACAATCTACTAAAAGATGTCACTTTGTATTCTGCAGAGTGTTGCTGAAGATTGGGCTGTTGAGGCAATGCCTACATTTATGTTCTTGAAAGAAGGGAAAATAGTGGACAAGGTTGTTGGTGCCAAGAAAGAAGAACTTCAACTGACCATTGCAAAGCATGCCACTGAGGCTGCCGCAGCATGATGGATCAAGGATGGCCAGGATCTGGTCAGCTACTGGCAGTGTAGCCATTGTCTTACAAATATATCTACCTGTGAAGCCACTGTATTTATATAATGTAATGGCTTTGTTATTTATATTGCTTTGTGTTATGTGGTCATATGAGGCCACCCTTTGAGAAGTTTAACATCACTGTTTGCTCTCTCATATTCATGGGAGAAACAAGCTTTCTACCGTATTAAGTATTAAAGGATTGTGTACCTTTGTTTGTATTTGTGGATGTGGAACTTACTTGTTTGAGAGAAATTGTTGGGTTCTTTTCAATTTTCTTCGCTCTTAAATTTCAAATATTGTTTGCTACCAAGGGATGAATGGCCATAGCGTCCCAAGTGCCACTGAGTCGATGAGATAGTGACCCAATGTCCTAATAATGAAACATTATCATATATTAATATGCTGTGCATATGGTAGACCCCTCTTGTTTTCTCATGCAAGAGATGAATTATTTCTCAAGTTAAACATGTGACCCCTCAAAAAAGAAAAAGTTAAACATGTTTAAAATGATTGAGAATATAATTCCAAATTAGATTATTCCATGACTAAGTTTTTTATTTTGGTAAAGCATGATTTCATGTTTGATAGTTGATACAGATAGAAAATAAAGCATCTCGGTTGGATAAGAAATGCCCCTTTTTGGGAGAGTGGAAGAATGAAAAAAGTGGAGCTAATCAAGTGCAGATTCGCATAAGAAATTATAAACCACCAATTTATTCATTTTCTTATTGTTTTCACACAAATCACTGAAATCCATAGTAGTATATGCTCTCAATAATGTTCAACCTAGTTTTTCTTTTGCACTGCAATACATCTGATGTCATTCAATACTAAACATTTCTACCCAACAATAATTTTTCCTCTCATCTCTTGAAGAAAATGATATTGTCAGTGTAGAGCCAATTTCTCTGCAGAAACACCACTCATCCAAATAAATACCAAGATATTCAATGCTGCAGACTACACATTTTGAATAAAAAATCTATACATTGTGGAGAATGCCGAACAGAGCGTGCTTTAACTTTGCTTTCTGCACCTAATTTTTCTTCTCTCATAGCTTGCTGAACAGAGCATTCTAGTATTCGTGTATTAATAATCATAATTACTTTTGAAAATTTCACTCCTCTTAGCTTCTATTCCCTATCATTAGTGGTTGTAGAACAAACAGCTTCAACCGATAGCTTCTTCAACACATTTGGACATGGATCAGCACCAAAGTTACTGTTCGAGATGGTAACCATACAACTCTCCAGCCCAATGCAGTTCTACAGAGCAAAATAAGATGAGCAAGTGAGTTCATTAATGATATGGATGCAGACAGATGCATATATAGGACAGCCCGGTGCACGAATGCTCCAGCAATGAGCAGGGTCCGGGAAAGGGTCGGACCCACATACGCAAAAAAAAAAAAAGACTGAGCATTACAATCGGAAAACTTACCTTTTCTATAACAGAACGAGTGTCTGCTGCATGGCAAGTTCCTTTCTGAAAACTTCCACAGGTTCCAGAAGGAGTACCAAAACTTGCAAATTTTATAGCTGATAGAGACTGCCCAGGTGCACATCGCAGGTGAACTTTGGCCTGGTGAAGCACTGATGATTCACCATGGCTCTCGGTACTATAATCCTCTATGGTTGGGTGGCTCTCATAGACATCAGCGCAAACCCTTGTGATTGATCTCTTAACAAGAGATATCTTTGATGGGTCACCACCAAGCTCTTCAAAAACCACCAACAGATTTTTTGCTGGCTTTAACCAGGACCTTGGAACATGATACCTGAAAATTTTATTTGAAAATTCAACTACATGTAAGATATATTAGTTGCACTCTCGGCAGTGTCCCAGAACTGTAAGTTTTGCACTGAACATACCATTGCTGTGTTGGTTGGCCACAGCCAAGTTGGCACTTTGGAGGCCGGAATGATCCAGAGTAACTACAGCCATTGCATTCACCCTCTGCATATTTCATCCAGTATCTTCCAATGCTGTGCCCATTGACCCACGCCTGACCCTTTCCCATGCTGCGCAAGTCCAATGCCAATGGCTCATTTCCTCCAGGTTTATCAAAATAAGCCTATCAGTTCAACACAAAAAAGCAGCCTCTTAAGTCTCGTCTTAGCTAAGCTTGGTCATGATCATTTCTACTATTTTTCACTTCATACCTTATGCCACTTCAAGGGCTGCCCTTGGTTAGAAGCTAGGGACCCTTGGAGCCAATCAACAGATAAGGCTCCATTTGGAGAGACCAAATTCATTGCCTCTCCTTTTAGACCAACCCGTTCATATATAATACATTGCGACTTAACTTTTAACACCCTAAGAGGCACAAATTCATTGACGTAAGCAGAAAAGTGCCATACCTGGTAGGACCACTTCTGCCAAGTTAAGTCTTTCTCCCCCTTGTTAAGACCATGCAGCATAACTGGACCTAGTACACCCGTTTTCCATGTCTCATAATGAAACCCAACATTCTTGAACAAAACAGAAACCGGTCAGTATTTTGAAATCATCTTGAGGGACATCTTCTATAATGCAGATAAGAGAGAGGCCGACTAGTTGAACTCTCATATGAATTATAGCAACTAAACTTGCATTGAGATAAAGCAAGAAGAAGGGAACCAACCTGTAATCCAACAGCTATACTGAGTAGTGCAATTCTATTTGTTCCAGCACGTAGGTTGACTGGTCCTGAAAAGGTAAGTTGCCTGTTCTCTCTGGTCCCAAAGGCTGATCCTGTAATTTTAAGCACATGCTGAAGTTCAATTTCTCAATACTCATCACCTAGCAAAGTAAAATCCACTTTCATTGCTATAAGTATAAAAGATTCAACAGCATACCTGAAAATTGCCCATTGATGAAAACATGAAGACCATGACCTGCTGACTGCACAGTGAGACTAGGCTTTTGTCCGCTATGAAGAAATCCTTCTGATGGGCTAATGTCAACACTGGGAAGAAATTGAAACTGGAATGGTGAATTCTTGAAGCCATACAAGAATCATTACAAAGCAATCAACCATATCAAGACATGAAAATGTGACAGACAACCAGGATTTTTAGCATCCTTTATTTTATATTTTACTCCCTTTGCTCCCACCCGCATCCCAAAAGTATCAATTTCTAACTCATTTCAAATTCTTCAAAATCCAAATTCACAGCAATAGAGTAGAAATGAAAGCATTGCACTAGTAAAAGGGTAGCTTATTATCTCTATTTTTTTTCCTTTAAATGAAGTACTTGTGGAATATGCATGTCTAGTGCCACAACACTGCCATAGAAGCGTAGGAGGATACATTGTTAAGGAAAAGTAGAAAGCCATTTTAGATTACATTTTTATATGAATTCATAATGTTCTTTCATGGCATCCCAGTATTTTTATATGCATGTAATTAATGTCACAAACATGTGGATAAAATGAAGTGATTAGCATGTATAAAGCTGCATAAAGGCATCAGGGATTTGATACCAGGGCATAAAGTATTACATTGAACTCACCTGGTCAAGTACCATAGATAGTCACTTGTATCTCTAGTTACATTTATCTGCTCCAAAAGCCCAAGAGCCGTCATCCTTGAACCATCAGCCAGAGAAGAGATATCTTCCTCATAAGTCTCCCAAGAGTGCAGCAAAGAACCAGTTGGTAACATTTGCATATGTGAAAATTGAGCTCCAACCTAGACAACAACAGGATAATTAATCTGTAACTTGACAAAATTACTGACTAATCCGTAACTTGAAATAAAATTAACTAATTAAGTAATTAAATTAAAAGGAAAATTCTTCTTTTTCACTGTGCTAATTAAATTACATAATTGAAATAAATTGCTGAAAGAGCCTCTAAAATCTCTTACCCTTGCAGTGTTGAATACTGCATTCCTGCAATCAGGAAGGATGCTTATGGACCAAGGAGGCAAATTATACTGCATATTGTTGAACATCACCCTAGCAGCAGATTTTGTGTGATAATTGGCAAGAAAAGCTGCGCAGCTTCTCTTCCCTGAAGAAAATATATGAGCCTGCAAGATGACCATATTGAAAAATGGCATTGGCAAGTGTAACATATGAACTATGGCAAAGGTTAGTAACAAAACATATTTCATATCAGAAAAGGCAAACCTGTTGATAGGTTCCCAATGAAGTTATTCTGGGACCTGAAGAAACTAAAGCATGTTCACACAACTTAATAGCTCTGTGAAGCTCTTTCAGATGACTGTATTTAGGTTCCCTGATCAAACCTAGACAACTGAAATGGTTAGCTGCAGATCTTAAAGTTTAAAATATAAAGTGACACAACAAAGTGTAACACACAGCTGCTTTGAGTTTGGGAAATAATATTCAAGTTGGTAAAATATTTTTAATAAAAAATCTATTTGGTGCAATTCTGGAACTTTTACCAAGCATTTATGCAAATACGAGTAAATCTTTGATTAGCAAATTATAACTTCAAATCTTCAAGTCTGACTAGTCGTGCCTAAATCTTGGTCATTTAAGATTTTCATCACAATGGAAATGAACTGAGCGCCTTTACCATATTCATCTATTGGGGCATCATAGTCATAACTGGTTGTAATAAATGGGCCTCCAGCTGAGCGTCCAAAATTGGTTCCCCCATGGTACTATCAAAATATAAAATACAAAAGCGATAATATGCTGGGAGCAATAGGATATTTACTTGAACAATGAATTTTGCCATGCAAAGAAACCAACCATGTAATAATTAATATATGAGCCACCCTTCTGTATGAAACGAGCAACTGCAAATGCCAAATCTTGCACTGGTCGTTGATGAATGGCGCCTCCAAATTCTGTAAACCTTTTCTCAAGGCAAGTGAAATCATAGGGGAATGAGAAAACTGATATGATTCCAAATAGTCAACTTCGACTACACTGGTTACAGGACTATTTACCATCCACTCCAAGCCTCAGTCCACAGTGTAGGTTTGTAAGGTTTGTTGGGAGAGAAAGCGTTACAGTAAAAACCATTACATGCATTAATCTGTTGCCAAGGTCAGGAGAAAAATTCATACTTCATCATTTTGATAAAGGAATTTTAGGCATTATATATATAAACCAATAAATTTGGTTCAATATCAATCATAGGGCATATGAGGTATAGTTGGTAAGGGGGAAAGATTGAGTTCTCTTACCACAGGATCTGGGGCATCATCTTCCTTGCACATCACCCATGGAACTCCTGTATTCAGTCCAACAGCCATTTTTGCAGCCCAATTTATATAAGAACGACCAGCAGCCCCATAAGCCTTACTCTCTGGGCCATACTCATTTTCAATCTACATAAATTAAAATGAAAATGAAAAATGAAAATCTAAACAACAAGGTGATGCCAATCACTTTTATGGATATGTTCTCTTTTGAATTTAACTAAACTGCCAATATTTGCAAGCTCAAAATAAAAAATTGCTAAAGAACAAAATAAATGACGAAAAAGAAAAGAAAAGAAAATTTACAGCATCTCAAATTTCAAGATCGCATACTTGAGAGAGGATGATAGGGCCACCTTGTGATGCAAATAACTTTTCATTTTTCATCGTCTGCACAATTTTTTGGGTAAAACCTTGCATTGCCACCTTAAAAATAAGGAAGGAAGCAATTACCAAATACACGTTAGCATTATGTCTTACCAATTATTTTCTCAAAGCTTCAATTGACTCCTTCTCTTTAATGAAAGAAATTTAAAATTAGAAGTAGAGCAATAACCTTGAAAGGCTCATTATCTGTTCTGAAGCTAATGCCAGGAACATACTTCAACCAAACAGGAAATCCTCTACACAGTTTAACAGAGACAAAATCAAATCAAAGTGTTCATTTAACCCAGCTTCGCCGAATCAAAACGGGAAAAAAAAAAACTGAAGACAAGAAAATTCAATCATATAAGCATTTACCCCCAAGTTAAAAAAGAAAAATGTATGGATATCAAAACAAAATTGGAAGAGAACTATTTCAAGTACCCAAAATTCCATTCTTCACAGACATATGGTCCAATGCGGAGATGAACATAAAGCCCCACTTTCTGGATTGTCTTAATAAAACGTACCAGGTCGTATCTTCCTTCAAAATTATACTACAATGAAGGGAAAAAAAACAAACAAAAATAAGCAGAGAAACATCATGGATTATAAAAATTTCAGGCACCATAAAGAAGAAGCAACATAGTAACGAGGCTAAAATTGAGATCCAAGATTGTACATTGCCAGGAGAAGGCTCATGAACATCCCAAAAAACTTAAGTATCAATAGCATCTAGGCCCCCATCTTTTGCCTTTCGCACAAGATCTTCCCACATCTACAACCAAATAACCCATTTCAACAAAACAACCAAAATGTCATAAAAAGGTCTTAAAAAGAACCACAGGCTACTAAATTAGCAGTAGAAACATAGTTCATGAGCAAAGAAAAAAAAAGGGAAAAATACTTCAGGGGTGCTTCTGGGATAGTGAATGGAGCCGGAGATGAGGATTCTCCTTTGACCATTGATGATAATGGCTTTCTTATCATAGGTCACACTGCACTGGATCAGCTGAGAACCCATCAACAAGACCATCAAGAAAATGGTAAAAGGCTTGCAAACTGAGTTAGTTTCCATGACTGAGTGGAGGGAAAATTTTGAAAAAACGAGTAAAATATGTAGAGAATCAATGGCAGGCAGAGGGGAGTTAATGAACCTCTCTGATCTACTACAGTGCTACTCTGCTATGCTATCCATCATCGACTTGCCCAGTGTCCACAGGACCACACCACACAATCTTCTGGCTGGCGTTGTACAATCAATGCTTTCTATTAGTATGTCTTTTTCTTTAACATATTATATAACTCAAAAGTTTAAACAGTAATAAATATTTTATTTTTTATTAAAATAAATTATATTTTAATTATAATTTATTATAATAATTTTACAATCTATCTAATATTTATTTTATATATTAGAGAATTTATTAATCTCTCCGTTTTATTTTAATTATTATTTAATAAAAATTATTTTATTTTATTTTAAATTCTACTTTTATAAATTTAATAAAAAAATTAATTAAAAAATTTTAATATTATCTCTAATAATTAATGAAAGAAAATAAATTGAGTAAAAAAATGATAGAAAGAGTATTTAGATAAATAATAATAAAATTTTTATAAAATTTATAATAACTAATTATTTTTTTATCTATATATACTGTTATTATACGATTTTAAAATCAACATAGTAAGTATTATTTAAAATGCATTTATATGACAACTGTTTGGGAAAAAAAAAAACTCTCTCTCTCTCTATATATAAGTACTTCTTTAAAAAGGAAAATGAATAAGGAAAATTGAAAAAAGATAAAAGTATTATATAATTAATGATAAAATTATAGATAATTAAAATAAAATAAAAATAAAAGTTAATTATTTTAAAAAATAATTTAGAAAGAAAAATTTATAAATTTATCATTTCTTTTTTATATATATATTTAAGCTTTACAAATCATCTCTATTTATAAAATTATAAATTAAATAAAATATTTTATATTAATTATTAAGACAATAAAATAATTTAAGAGATAACATAATGTGATTAGCAGACAATATAACATGACTAAAGAGATGTGATAATTAAAGTGATAAAAAGAAACATTCACATGTTAATGTCTTCTATTACTCATAATACTCTCATTTGGATGTTTCTCTGTTAAGAATATGACTCATTAAAATCTTACTAGGTAAAAATTCTATAGGAAAAAAATCTAATAAAGAAAAAAGAATACAATATTCTTAATAAATATGCATTTTTCTTTTTCTCGTATTAATGAATATATCTAAGTCGACGCATGTCAATTTTGTGAACTAGTTTTTCAAATATTGATATTTGCAAAACTTTTGTTAATAAATCTGTTAAATTTTTACTTGAACGAATTTGATGAACATCTATTTTATATTTCTTCTGGAGTTCATGTGTGAAAATTTTTTTTTTGTGAGATATGCTTATTTCTATCACTCTTGATACCTCCTTTTAATTATGCAATTCAAGCAGCATTATATTCGTATAAAAGTGTTGGACTTTTTTTAGTAGATGAAAGATTACATATATCTTGAATATGTTAAACCAATAATTTTAATCACACATATTGACGACTTGCTTTATGAAGTGCAATAATTTATGCATGATTTGAAGATGTGGCAATAATTGTTTGTTTTGTTGAGCGCCAAGATATTACAGTACCACCATATAAAAATAAATATTATATTTGTGATCGTCCTTTATATGGATCAGATAGATATCCAATATCTGCAAATCCAATCAATTTGGAATTTAATTATTTTAAATAAAATAATCTCAAATCAGTAGTTCTACTAAGATAACGAAATATATATTTAACACCACTCCAGTATCTTCGCATTGGCGCAGAACTATATCTCGCTAATAAATTAACCGAAAAATCTATATCTAGTCTTATGTAGTTAGCTAGATACATCAATGCATCAATTGTATTAAGATATGGTACTTTAGGACCAAGAGTCTCTTCATTATCTTCTTTATGACGAAATAGATTTTTCTTTACATCAAGAGACCGCATAATCATTGGAGAACTCAATGGGTGAGCTTTATCTATATTAAATCTCTTTAATATTTTTTCTGTATAATTTGAGTGATCTACAAAAATTTTATTTGATAAATGTTCGATTTGTAGATCAAGACAAAATTTTATCTTTCCAAGGTCTTTCATTTCAAATTCTTTCTTTAAAAGTATTAATGCTTCTTCAAGCTCTTCAGGAGTTTTAATAATATTCAAACCATCAACATACACTGCAATAATTGCAAGTCCATATTTTAATTTTTTTAATAAAAATATGTGGACTAATATAATTATTCACATATCATTGTTTTAACAAATATTCACTGAAACGATTATGCTACATTCGTCCAGATTATTTTAGCCCATATAAAGATCTTCACAATTTAATTGAATATTTTTTATGTGGTAATAAATTAAATTTCAGGCATTTTTAGTCCTTCAAGAACTTTTATGTAAATATCACTATCAAGTGATTCATATAAATAAGTTGCTACAATGTCCATAAGACATATATGAAGTCCTTCAAAAATTGTTAAGCTTATTAAAAATCTAAGAGTTATTGCATCTACCACAGGAAAATATGTCTCTTCATAATCAATGTCAAGTCTCTGCGAGAAATCTTGGGCTGTAAGTCGTGCCTTATATCTTATGATCTCATTATTTTTATTTCTTTTTCTTACAAATGCACACTTATAACTAACAGGTTTTATATTTTCAGGTGTTAAGACTATCTGTAAAAAAACTTCACGTTTTGCAAGTAAATTTAATTTTGCCTGAATAGTATCTTTTCATTTTGGCCAATTATTTTGATGTCGATATTCTTCAATAGATTTTGATTTTAAATCACTGCTTCCATTTATTACATCAATAGTTATTGCATATGCAAACTTTTGATCAATGATAGCTTTATTTCGATTCCATCTTCTCTTGTATAGACATAACTTGTTGAGATCTCTTCATTTTTAAAATTTTTCGTAATTTTATTAATCTCGAGTAATTGTTCTTCTGCTGGAGGCAATTGATTAGTTGTGTCTATTATTTATTTTTGTCTCATCATATCTTTTGGTATATTTATTTCAGAAACACGAATTTATTTATTTTATTCCATTTTCTTTCTAGAAATTTTATCTTTAGCACCAATCGGTCTACCACATTTCTGGCGTATACCTAACATATCTGTCGGAATATTGATAGACTTTTTATTTATAACATCAATTCGAGCATAAACATTTAATGCTGGTATATACGATCCATATACCTTTTTTGTATCAGTGAATACATCTAGTAACTGATTTGCAATATTTTATAAATGAACAATTTTCTTAACTTCAAGCTCACTTCTATTTATTCGAGGATCATAATGAGAGATTGATGATGCATTTCATGAAATATTTTATTTTTTTATTTTTTCTTTTTCTCCCCTAATGCTGGAAATACAGTCTCATTAAATTGAAAATCAGTAAATCGTGTTGTAAAAATATCACATCATTGGTTCAAGATACCTTATAATTGATGGTGATTCAAAATGAACATAAATTCTTAATCGCCTTTGTAGGCCCATTTTTGTACGTTGTGGTGGAGCAATTGAAATATATACTGCAGAACTAAAAATTCTCAAATAAAAAATATTAGGTTCATGACCAGATACAAATTGTAATGGGGAGAATTCATGATAAGCAGTTGGTCTAATTTTAATTAGTGCTGCTGCATGTAATATAACATATCCCCAAGCTGAACTAGGTTGTTTTATTCTCATAAGTAATAATCTAGCAATTAATTGAAGTCGTTTTATAAAAGATTTTGTTAAATTATTTTATGTATAAGTGTGAGCTAGAGGGTGCTCAACTATAATCCCAATTGAAACATAATAATCATTAAATACTTGGGATGTAAATTCTCCTGCATTATCAAGACAAATTTTCTTAATTGTATAATTTAGAAATTGTGCTCGTAATTTGATGATTTATGCTAATAATCTAGCAAATACAACATTGCAAGTAGACAATAAACAAACATATGATCATCTTATAGAAGCATCTATTAAAATCATAAAATATCGAAAAGGACCACAAGATGGGATGATAGGCCTACATATATCTCCATAAATTCATTCTAAAAACTGAGGAGATTCAAATTTAATCTTACTTTGAGATGGCATAATAATAAATTTTTCTTGAGCACAAGCAATACATAAAAATTCACTTGGTGAAAGAATTTTCTGATTCTTTAAAGGGTGCTCGTATGAGTATTCTATAATTCTTCTCATCATTATAGCACCAGGATGACCTAAGTGATCATGCCATAGAATAAAATTATTTGGGTCAATTAATTTCTGGTTAATTGTAATATTAGACTCTATTGAATTTATATATGTGAAATATAATCTAGAAGAAAATGCTAATAATATTTTCATTATATGCTTCTTTCTTGAGATTATTGATGTAATATAGATATATTCTTTATTATTTCCATATTTAGTTTTAATATCGTAACCATTAAGACGTATATATTTAAAATTTAAAAGATTTTCTTTTGATTTACTAGATATCAATGCATTATTTATTATTAATTTTATGTATGTGAATAATAATATGAGCTCTTCCGGAATCTTCAATTAAATTTGCTGCATCAAAAATTATATTAACATTAGCCTTAACTAATTGAAGATGAGAAAAATATATTTTATCTTTTAAAATAATATGCGTTGTTGCACTATTTACCAGGCATAAATCTCCACCAGTGTCAAATAAAGTGACCAGATAATTCTATTTTTCTTTAAAATAAAAATAACATAAATAAATATTATAATATTTTATTTAATATATTTATATAAAATACACATAGATAAAATAAAATACACTTAATTTTAAACTTAACATACTTGAAAAATAAAATACACTTTATAAATAAAATACACTTGATAAAAATAAAAAATATATAATATTGAATAATATACATTAATCAATATGGCCATCCAAAAAAGAATTTTCATCAATCATTAAACTATCAGTTTTTCCATCAATATTTTCAAAGAAGTCTGAAATATCTAGATGTATGAAATTATTTAGATCATTATATTCAAGAAAATTGGTCTCCATAATTTTTTTTTCTTTTACAAAAGCTTGGTAAAAATTTACAAGATGTTTGGATGCACGACAAATACGAGACTGTTGTCCTTTCATGCCACAACTATAGCAAATATTTTCTTCATTTTTATTTTGTAAATTCTTTCATTTCTCATTTTTCTCATTATAATCATTAGCCTTACAAAAATTGATATTGTGGTGATTTTTATAGTTTCGATAATTATTACTGTTATCACCTCTACCATGACCACGACTACGATCACGATCACGGTCATGTCCACGACCACAGCTCTGACCACGTCTATTATTTTGTCTTTGTTCAGACTTATTTATCATTACAATATTCACTTTAGAAAATGGTTCGGATCCAGTTGATCATGACTGATGATTTTTCATCAAAAATTTATTATTTTATTCAGTAACAAGAAGATATGATATCAATTCAAAATATTTTTAAAATCTTACTCTCGATATTGTTGCTGCAAGAGCACATTCGAGACATGAAATATTGATATTTTTTTTTAATAAATCTTGATCAGTAATCTTCTCACCACATAATTTTAATTGAGAAGTAATTTTAAAAATTGTAAAATTATATTCACTAACAGTTTTAAAATCTTGTAATAGCAAATACAGTAAATCATAGTAAGCTTTTGAAAAAATAATTGTTTTTCAATAATCAAATCTTTCTTTTAAATTTTATTAAAGTTCATAGGGATCATTTATCATTAAATATTCAGCTTTTAATCCTTCATGGAGATGATGACGAAGGAATATCATTGCTTTTGCGCGATCGTGCAAGGATGCGTCATTTTCTTCTTGAATTGTATTTTCAATATTCATAACATCAAGATGAATTTCAACATCAAAAATCTAAGGTAAGTAATTATTTTTTGATATATCAAGTGCAATAAACTCAAGTTTTGTGAGGTTTAATATTATGTAGATCACTATATAATAAAATTATAATTAGTCACTAACATGTTACTTTTAATATATTATGTAAAGTAATAATAAATTATATTAAATCAAGTAAAATGCATAAATTATATATTAGTATGTTATCAATATTGCACAATTTAAAAATAAATATAATTGATATTAATAATTTAAAATATATTAAGAAAGATAAAGAAAAATTATGAATAAATTAATGCATATATATATGTATGAACTAATATAAAAATATAAAATCATTAGTAGAAGTATATATATTATTTAATTAAATGGAAACATAATCATTTTATTAATATGTAGCATTTATATTTTTATTATTATAAAATTATAACAATATAAAGTTTATATATAAAAAGTTTACAATATATATGCAAAAAGTGTATAATTTAATTTTTTTTACTTATATGACATTTATATCATTTTTTATTATATGTATATAGAAGAAACAAAATTGATAATATAGTTAAAATTATAATTTATTAAAGTCAAGAGTTTTTATTTATTTATTAATATTTTTTTTTCATCATCATCATAGTCATTCAAGTTTCTCTTTGTAAGAATCATTAAATAAAATCTCATAAAGATGATTAACGTATTATGAAAAGAATCATATATATATAATCTATAAACCATAAAATAAATTATACATATCAGCTAAATTTAAAAATAATAATTTATATACAAAAATTATAGTCATAGAATTCTTTTTTCTTCATTTTTACCAATTGTAAAAATATATTTATATAGTAGTATATTAACACTTAAAAGTTTAGTCTATTATTAATTTAAATATAATAAGTGAATAAATATATTTAAAGCAAGCATGAATAATATATGAATATTACCTTTAATAAAATAGGATTAAAGCTAAATTAAGATAAATGATGTAGAACAATCTTGTTGATAACGTGTTATGTAATTAATGATAAAATTATAGATAATTAAAAAAAACTGAAGAACAAAAGTTAATTATTTTAAGAAGTAATTTAAAGATAAAAATTTATAAATTTATCACTTTTTTTTCTTCATATATTTAAGTTTTATAAATCACCTCTATTTATAAATTAAAAATTAAATTAAATATTACATATTAATTATTAAGATAATAAAATAAATAAAATGATAAAATAATTTAAGAGATGATATAATGTGAATAGGAGATAAAATAATATGACTAAAGAGATAAGGTAATTAAAATGATAAAAAGAAACATCTATGTGTTAATGTCTTCAAATATTCATAATAAAAAGATTCATTTTTTTATAATTAGGATCTTGAAATGGAAAAAATAAAAAGATAGTATATTGCGCAGCCTCCTATTCAAAATTTAATTTAAAAAAATTGCAGAAATTCTATCTATTTAATTCTTTTTTTTTAAATTATGGTTTTATGATTGCATATACAACAACAACAACAACTACAACTAAGCCTTAATCCCAAATAAGTTGGGGTCGGCTGTATGGATTCTCAACAAAATAAGCTCAAAAGACACCAAAAAAGATACTCCAGCCTTAGGCCCCTTCCAAGACACGGATTTTACGTCTCCATTCAAGTCTGTCATTAATCAAATCCGCATCAAGATCTAAGGCACGTAAGTCTCTTGCTATCACTTCCTTCCACACAGTTCTAGGTCTGCCACGACCTCTAGCCCCCTCAATTAACAAATTCTCACACTTACGAACCGCAGCATTAGGAGGTCTTCTTAAAACATATCCATACCATCTAAGTCTTCCTTCCCTCACCTTATCTCCGACGTCCGCTATCACCTTATGATTGCATATAATGGCAATAATTTTTCAGCCTTGCAAAGTCTTTTCATTAATTCTTGTGAAGTAAGGGATTATATCTTCAAGCAAAATTTATATAGCAAAGCAATAATTAATTATAATGGCATGAACAAAAAGAATTACATTTTTATGCATACATGCGTGCATATTCCTTTTTCACGATATGAAATTATTTTGCATCAGCTTCTTATCTTAATTTTGTAATTTTTGGTTTTCTTAAAATAATTCTAATTCAAATTTTATTTAAAATATAATTAAAAAAATGCAATTTTCCTTCTTTTTTTTTTTTCACTTAGATGTTTATTGATTCAATATATTGAAATTTAAATATACTTAATTCATATTAGAAAATGACATAAAACTGTGTTAATTAAAAAAAAAAAGAAGAGCAGTTGGTCAGATATTAGATATACCTTTGCATATAGGTATACCTATGTGATGGCCCTGGTTATTTTAGCTCAATTGTCTTTTATGACATTTATGAGCTCCTTTTCTCTGGACTACAAGTGCACTCTAAGTTTATTTTCAGCAGTATATGTTAATTCTTTATTCTGTTTTTCTGCAAAATGAGTTTATATTATTATATTTTTATTTGTATCTTTTCTTGATGACCTTTGTATTTGGTTTTTGTGGCACATTGAGTACAGATGAGTTTGCTTTTGCTGTTATTTTTGGGGTTTAATCTCCTTCTGGATTGTAGCTCTACTAACGTTCTAATGAAATTTCTCTATTCCGACAAAAAAACAAAAGTATACCTATGCATATATACATAATACCAATATTTGTATACAATAAATAAGCCACCGGCAAACTTCGTTATGGCAAAACTAGTCTATTAACTTCATATTAAATTTGAAAAAATATTAAATTTTTTAAAATTTTAACTCGTCAATATATATATATATATATTATTAATTGAGATTTCTAACTATTCAAATTACTTTATACGAGTAAATTTGGCACTAGCCTATAAATTTTTTTAATAATTCTATATGAAAATTTGCGTGAATGATCGACATGTTGAATAACATCTCAAAAAAAAAAAATGGAAAAGTTCCATGAACAAACGAGCAATGGCTCTTTTATCTGGCGATCTCTCTTTTTTCTCTTTTCTTCGCCGCTTGTCGGTGTTTATTACTATAACATATAATAATAATATTTCTAATTGATTAAAGTTGTGTTTATGCAATCAAAATATTGCAATTTGTGTGATTAATTGGCCGATAATTTAGTTAAATATCTCTATTAAATAAAGCAAATAAATAAATAATTAGATGAATACTAAATAATCAATAAGTTAATTAACACTAAAAATTTTGGATGGATGATTTGGATGTTAGTGTGTCATAACTCATGAGCTAGCACGCATACAGGCCCACGTGAAAACGCCGTTCCCACGGGGAAATTTTAGTGTCTTGTATCTTTGCCCTATCCGTAATCCTGAAAAAAAACACAGATTTGAAATACTCAAAAACAAGAAAGGAAGGTTTGGCTAAAATGATCCAATTCTAAAACAACGCCCACTCCTTCCTCTAATTTACCAAACTAAACTCTTTCACACCTGTCAACAGCTTGTAAGAGCAATCTTCGGATCTTGCTCTGTCTAGTTGAGCTCTTTTTTTTTAAAGCATTTTAATATAAAAAGAACAATTGATTTTGAATTTATTGTCCAAATTATTTGTATTTACTTATGCCAATTTATTTAAGAATTAATAATAAAAATAAAGGGAGGCGATAGAATCTTCAACTAGCTATAAAGTATAATTAACATCATTTTTTTAATCATCCGATTCTATCAAATCTTTATTATAAGTAATGTAACTAAATTGATGATAGTCGTGAGTTCACAAGCAACGCAACATTCTGCTTCTTTTTATCCCTTTTTAGTGTAAAGTGGGATAGCCATTGGTTTGTGATTTGCGATGATAGGTCTCTTTAGTCTTTTCACCCAATTTTTGTGTTTACATGTGCTTTTCATCCGTATCGTGGTTTTAAATTGTGAATTTGCGTGCCGCTAGATCTCCGTTCCGTTTAGGTCGGTGCGGGTCGGTTCAGCTGTCCCAGATAGCATAGGATCCGTGGATCACGTGGCGAGAATATTTTCTATGCAAAGTGCATGTAGTCTTTCAAATAGGATGCCTTTATTCATTATGATGGGTTTTGGACTTGTGCCACTCTTTGCCTCATCCGAATCCAATCCAATCCCCATCCCATCTCCCTAAGATTTTTGGCAGAATTACACGGAATACCTGTTTTGAACTTATGTTTCCAAACGTTAGTTTTTCTTTCTTTTTTTTTTTTTCAATTTTTGTAATTTTTTTTAGTATTTATTTATATTTTTTATTCATAAATATTTTATTATCATTATATTTTTATTATACACATATAATAAATAAATATATACATAATATATATAATAAATAGTAACTCATCCGCAATATATATAATATATCCACGATATATCTATAACATATACACTATAATTAACCAAGACATAAAGACTAAAAAATACATATCTAAAATATATATATTATAATTAAATAATATATAAAGGTTATATAATATATAAAGACTAAAATATAATATATGCACAATATATATATATATAACATATCTATAACATATACACATTATATCTAAAGCATATAAAATTATGTTACAAAATGATATTTTTAAGATTTTATTTTAGAAATTTTTTTATAAAATTATATTATCTTATAATAAAAATATTTTTTTATATAAATAATATTTGAAATAAACTCAATTTTTATATTTTTTAAAGAATTTTATAATATATATGTAACATATTCATAATATATATAAATAATAAAAGATATGATGATGTATAGTATTTTTGTAATTTTATAAATTTTTTTGATATTTTTGAAAATTTTTATATTAACAGTATTTTTGAAAAAAAAAATAGTTTTACTGGTAGTTTTGTAAGAAGCGCAAGATTTTTTTATGACCATGATATATGTTTTATTGGATAATGTTGAAAAATGTTATGTAATTAACAATGTAATTGAATTATTTATTTGGCTTTTAAAAAGACAATGTAATTGAATTAAATACACATATAATTTTATGTTTTGGATCCGTTTAATTTTTTGAACCAAAAAAAGAGGGAAAAATAGTTTTGGTTTATATTTAATTTAATTGATTACAAAGCCTAAAATTTTATTTTATTTTCTTCCAAAGTCATTTATGGCCAAGACTGTTATTATTCTCATTTAAGTTTCCGTTTGAATATTAAGTGTTTTTCTTTTTTAAATATAATTAATAAAAATTAAATAATAAAATTTCAAGTAAACTAAGAATTATTTAATTTTTTAATAATTAAAACTTAATATTTAATTTCAAATTTACTAAATAGGATGTCAACTTTTTAACTTAAGTATTTTTATAAAATTGTCAAAAAAAATCCACAAATAAATTTTCTACAATTTTTTTGATTAATTTATAAATTTATAGTATATAAATTTATTATCAAATTATTATGAGTTTATTATATATTTTCATAAAATAATTAAAAAGTTACTAATTAAAAATAAAAATAAAAAAAAATGATAAGGGATGTAATTTCCTCTTGCAAAATAACTAGCAATGCAAATCTTTGGGTTTCCTAAAATGGAACTGAACCCTGGAGTCCAACGACTTGGTCTCTATAGTCTATAGAAGGTATAGCACATGAACTTGGACTGGGCTAACCATAGTCCGAAAGCGACACAGCAAGTTGAAGCTCCGAATCAAAGCTACATATATGTATTCACCAAAAAACAAATGATAAGAGCAAAAAACAGGAGCAAGGGGAAAAAATCAAAGGCATCTCTGCAATTAAAAGGACAAAAAGAATTTGAAGTGACTTATCTATGGAATATATTTGAGGAAAAAGAGAGATATTGATTCAGTTGAACAATTGATAAATGGCTAGGATTGCAGAATCTGCTATGAGAATATAAGATAGATTAAAACTAAACAATGATCCAAATTCAATTATGCTAATACTGGAGACCATGGATGCGTTCAATAAATAAAGTTACTTTTACAATGTTCTTCGTGAATTAGATTCTTTCTTTGATCTGAAAACTTTCTTTCTATAAATTTTACAAACCCATATTGGCTTTATTTGAACTTGGCAATTGACGCACAACGACACAACTCTGCAATTCTTGAACCTAATGGTATTGATCTAATCTCTCTAAATCATTCTGGTAAATTATATTTTTCTTTTTCATCATACTAATTGGGTTAGCTTAATTAAATTAATATTCGTGGAATAGAGTTATAATGAAGGTTACGAGAACAACCATATTTCTGTTGGACCATGGGGAGGCCAAAACGGTGTACGTTGGGATGATGGAATTTACAGCAGTATAAGGCAAGTAGTGATCTGCCATGGAGCTTATGTTGATTCCATCCACATTGAGTATGACAAGAAGGGCTCCTCCGTCTGGTCTGATAAGCATGGCGGAACTGGTGGTGTCAGGACAAATAAAGTCAGTCCAACAAATTTATATATATTCTTTTTCTATTTAATTCACGAATTACATATTAGTGAGTAGAATAATTCAAGAATTTCTTGTTTTTTCCAGGTGAAACTTGATTTTCCAGATGAATATCTTGTTTCTATAAGTGGCTATTATGGAAATATTGTTGACTTTGGTCCAATACTTGTTCGTTCACTTATTTTAGAAAGCAATAAAAGAGTATATGGACCTTTTGGCATTCAACAAGGAACCCATTTCTCATTTCCATTGACTGGTGGCAAAGTAGCAGGCTTCCATGGCCGGAGCAGTTGGTACCTTGATTCTATTGGTGTTTACTTAAAGCCTCTTCTACAACGAAACCCATCCAATAATCTTAATTCTCACCAAATATTTACAAGGACTAACACTGATGATAATATTACTAAAAAGAAAGATCCCAGTAGTGAATCTGAAGCGGAAACAAATAACTCTCAGTTGGTAATTAATTAATAAGCATTTCCATACTTTATTTTTTGTGGGTTTATATTTAAAGATTAAAAAAAAAGGATTAATTGAATAATTATTATTTTTCTTTTCAATTAAATACTTGCAGGTGGCAGTAGCCAAAGCTAAACCAAAGAACCAAAAACAAGCTGCTGTGTCATGTGGGCCTTGGGGTGGCAATGGTGGAATGATATTTGACGATGGTGTTTACAGTGGTGTTCGTGAAATCCATTTAACACGTTATGGAGGTATCATTTCGATACGAGTTTGTTATGATCTCAACGGCCAAGCAATATGGGGAAACAAAAATGGTGGAAGCGGAGGAATCAGATTAGACAAGGTGCGCACATATGATGATGATGATAATAATTAACATGCATGCATGCATTAAAATTAATTAAACCCATGTTCATAAAATTTTAACTTCTTAAGCATTCTTGCATGCCTGAACTGCAGATAGCTTTTGATTATCCATCTGAAATTTTAACACAAGTAACTGGATATTATGGATCAACCATCTTAAGAGGACCTACGGTGGTCAAATCTCTGACATTTCACACCACCAAGAGAAAATATGGACCTTTTGGGAATGAACAAGGGGTGGCTTTTTCTTCTGGATCTAATAATGGGTTTGTGGTTGGATTCCATGGAAGAAAAGGATGGTTCATTGAAAGTATTGGTGTCCATGTTGAAGTGCCAATTCCTAGGCCACTATCTGATCCCATCAACCCTGTTGAAGCTGGAGCACATCAGGTATATATTAACACTAAATGAAATAATTTATAAACCTTAAGGTTAGTTTTTTTTAGTTAAATAAGTATTGAAATTTGTATATTAGATACAGTTTAACGATAAATAATGTATATTTTTCTAGATAATTAATTCAGGATTAATTATAATCGTCCAATTGTTGATTTCAAATCACAATTGAATATTTCATGCCAATTATTTAATTTCGTGCGTATGTTGATTAATAATCAGGCTGTCCCTGGAGTAGTCAAAGAAACTGTAGCAAGTTCGTGGGCATCAAGACCATGGGGTGGTAATGGAGGTAAGAGTTGGGATGATGGAGTATTCTCCACTACCCCAAGTTCATACGCAACCAGCAACAATGCTCCACTAATTCGCCGGTACCCCAACTGCCTGGAGAACGAGGAGGTGCTGTCAAAATGATTATCAATAAGCTGTTTAATTAAATTATTACTAGTTACTATAATTATAGTGATAATTAATTAATGTATACTACCAAATATAAGTAATTGTTTAATTTTATATCATGCATGCTAGTTAATTGTACGTACCAATCGATATCTATGTTGTACTCAAGAGACCATATATAATATTATAGAGAATGGTAATTTTATTTTATAAACATATTGTTTACATTTAGAAAGAAATTAATTGAAAAAGATAAAAAAAATTAATTAGGTTTATGATATTTGTCTTTTCATCCTCTTTTAAAGTTGTAGACTGGGCAAATTTCATAAACAGTAAGAGATAAATTCATATATTTTATTTTGTCATTTTTTAAAATTTAAATTTTAAAAAATGCATGATATGCTATTTTATAATTTTAAAAAATTTCAGAAACATGAAAATATATGTATGCAAATTTTAAATTTTATGATATATTAAAAGATTTTTATAAATTAATCAGAAAAAGTTCATAGTATTATAAATTTATCAATTTAAAACAAAATTATTAAATTTATCAAAATTATTTTATCAACTTAAAAGTTTATCAATTTCAAATAATATATTATTATTATTGTTAGATATGATAAATTCTATAAATTTATTGTTAGATTTTAATAAATTTATTATATATTTTTTATAAATAATTAAAAAATTAATAATAAAAAATAAAAATTTTAATATGGGACTATGGGTGTAATTTCTTTATATAAAAGGAAAAATTATATCATCCACTATTTTTTATAATTTTTTTTTATTTTTATCATAGTATTTCAATTATTTTATAATAAACACATAATATCCACCAATTTTTTATAATTTTTTTTATTTTTATCAAGATATTTTAATTATTTTATAATAAATTCACGATAAATTTATAATAAACTATATAAATTCATAAACTCATAATAAATATATAATAAACTATTTAAATCTGGAGTTTTTATAAAAAATTATAAATTCTGATAAATTTAAAAATATATTTAAAAATATAATAAATTTCAAATTTTTTATTTTTTAAAAATCTTTATAAAGACCCTTAAATAAAAATGAAAAAATAACATCATCTATCATATTTTTTAAAATTTTTATTTTTTATTAAGGATATTTTAGTCATTTTATTATAAACTAATAATAAACTATGTAAAATTTATACTGATAATAAATTATTAATAAACTCATTGTAAATTTATTGTAAACTAATAAAAATTTGATATTTTGATAAATATTTTATAAATTTTAATATTTTGATAAAAAATTATAAATATAATAATTTTAAAATAATTTTAATTTTTTAATATTTTTTTCAAAAGTCCGATAAATATGTATAATAACAAGGTCGAATCCAACAGTTAGAATGTAATTAAGAGGATATCAAAGCCCAATTCAATTAAGTCTTTTTTTTTTTGGACGATCAATTTAATTAAGTATGGGAAAAATGAAAAGGACGACCGACGAGGAGGAGGAGGACAACAATAACAATAATAATATTAATAATAAAGCAAATAAATTAAAGCCTCCAATTGAATTATTGTTATCCAAAGTGGATACTTCGTAACGGGATATAATTTCTTTAGATATCATGTGTAATATTAGGAGACGGAAAATTCTAACATTTAGTCCATGTCTATATTTATAAATAAAATCAATTAAAAAATATAATTTAAAAATAAAAATTAATTAAAATTATTATTTTTTAAATATTATAATTTAAATTATATTTTTTTAATTTTTTTTGAAAATTATAGGAAAAATATATTAATGATAATCAGAATACAAAGCTCCTAGAATAAATATCGGAGGATTGAGAATCCACTTCCCTCGATCTACAACAGAACGAGTTGCAATTGCCAATTTGTGCGCAACAACGTTCGTAGATCGGTGCACATGAAAAACCTTAACATTACTCATCTCTAATAAAAGAGATCTGCAATCCTGAATTAAAAGACCAAAGTTAGAAAGATCTCGAGTAGAACAATCATTGATAGCATTTGATACTTCAAGAGAATCCGTTTCAACTTCAACATGAGTCCATGATTTCTGCAAAATCCAGCTTAATGCCTCCTTTACTCCCATTGCTTCAGCAGCTCTAGCATCAAAAGAACCATCTTGCACAAAATTCCTTGCTGCCACAAAACTACCAGCTGCGTCCCTAGCAACCATCCCAATCCCAAACTGTAAATTCGGCAAAGGAGTAGCAATGTCCACGTTGACTTTGAAGTAACCAGTGGAAGCAGGCTTCCAAGAGACAATGCCATTTATATTCCCACCCTGCTGCGTAGTTCCAGAACTTAATGTCATAATAGACCGCCATTCGTTGAAAGCACTCACTGCCTTACATAGACACGTCACTGGATTAATGAAATATTGTTGCCAAACCCGTTTATTGCGACATTGCCAAATGTGCCAGCAAATATAAATGCCAAGAGAAGCATCCGTAGAATTAAACAAATTAAGAAAAGAAGCCAACCATTCAAGAAATGAGCCAACATGAGGATTAAACCACCCCAGCGGACTTCTCTGCCAAACTTCTCGAGCATAGGGACAAGAGATAAGCACATGCAAAATAGACTCAGAGCTTCTTTGACACATGGGACAACAATCAACAATAGGCAGCCACCTCGTTAACAACCTCTCTCGTGTAGGTAGAATACCAATCCCAGCACGCCATAGGAAATTTAAAAGAAACGGAGGTACCTTACACTTCCACAACCGAGCCCAACACGTAGATTGAGGTTGATTATGTACAGTCGGTGCTTGCCATGCCAATACCTTGTATGCACTTTTAACCGAGTACCTACCATGTCTTTCATATTTCCAGCAGAGCATATCATCTGCAACACCCGAAGAAAGAGGGATTGCCAAGATTGCAGCAGTATCTGCCTCATTAAAAACTCTTTTAACAAGAGAAACATTCCAAGCTCTATTCAAAATTAAATTGGAAACAGAAAAGCACCCATTACTGAAATCAAAATCAGAACTTGGTCTACCACCGTCAACAGAGGGTAGCCAAGAATCCAGCCAGATAGAGACCTGTTCACCTTTACCAATACACCAAAATAAACCAGATTGCAGTAAAGGCATTGTTTCCAGAATACCTCGCCATACAAATCTGATATTTGATTTGGGAGTCGCACGAAGAAAATCTGAAGTAGGATAGTAACGAGCTTTCAATAATCTTGCCATCAAAGAGTTTGGTTCAGTAATCAGCCTCCAGCCAATTTTCCCCACCATTGCTTGATTAAATCTAAAAATCTGCTTAAAATTTAAACCCCCATATTTCTTTGGCAATGCCAAACGATCCCAACCTATCCAATGCATCCCTCTAGTGTGCTCCTTACCTTTCCCCCACCAAAACCGAGCCATAACTTGTTGAATCTCTTCACATAGAGTCTTGGGAAGCAAAAACATACTCATCACATAGTTAGGTAGAGCTTGCAACACAGTTTTTTAAAAAATCTCACGACCAGCCCTTGTAAGAGTCCGCTTATTCCATGAATTTAAACCGACCCAAATCTTGTCCTTGACAAAATTGAGGACCTGCCTCCTGTTTCTACCTACAACAGTTGGTAGCCCGAGATAATGTCCCAAATCAGGCTGTTCTATAACCTCCAGTAGAGAACAAATTGAATATCTAGTATTAGCCGAGGTATTGGCACTAAAACAAACTGAAGACTTCGAGTAATTGATCACTTGTCCAGAAGCGTGCGCATAAACATCAAGAACATTCTTAAGTTTAATAGCTTCCGCTATCTTAGCATCAAAGAAAAAAATACTATCGTCCGCAAAGAACAGATGAGTTATCAGCGGAGCAGCTGGACAAACTTTACAACCATGAATATTACCAGCCAAAACTTCTACCTCAATCATTCGAGACAACCCCTCCGTACACAAAATGAAAAGATACAGTGAAAGAGGATCATCTTGACGCAAGCCACGGCCCGGAACAATAGGGCCAATCATATTGCCTTGGGAAAGCACTTTATACTGTACCGAAGAAACACTGAACATAATTAAATCCACCCAAGCAGCAGCAAAACCATATCTCAACAAAACACCCCGCAAAAAATGCCACTCGAGCCTATCATAGGCCTTACTGATATCGATTTTTAGTGCGCCATGCCCCAATTTACCCCGTGTCTTACCGTGGAAAAAATGCATGATTTCAAATGCCATAATACTGTTGTCCTGAATATGTCGTCCTGGGACAAAAGCGCATTGGTTAATAGAAACAAGCTCATTCAGTACCACCTTCAATCCGTTTGCTATCATTTTAGACATAATTTTGTACAGCACCTGGCACAAAGCAATGGGTCTGAGATCAGTCATCCTGGTTGGATTAGCCTTTTTTAGAATCAGCACTATAGCCGTTTCATTAAGTTCCGAAGGGAAGAAACCAGTTGTTAAATGCGAGATACAAAAGTCAGCTACAGCAGGGCCAACCACACCCCAAAACCGTTGGTAAAACCCAGGATTAAAACCATCTAAACCAGGTGATTTGTCAGCTTTCATACTAAAAACAGCAGAACGAACATCATCATGAGTGTAAGGAGCAGTCAAAGAATCATTTTGTTCATCAGTAACCAGGCGAGGAATATGATTCAATACAACCCCAGGATCAGAGCCATTAGTTTGAAACAAAGAAGTAAAATAAGAAGCCATGACATCGGACAACCTGTGTTCCAATTCTGCCATTCTCCATTATCATCTTGCAGAGCATCTATTCTGTTCTTTTGTTGCCTAATAGAAGCAACCGAATGAAAATACCGCGCATTACGGTCCCCTTCTTGAAGCCAAAATACCTTTGAACGTTGCTTCCAGAACTTTTCTTTCAGATCCAAAAGCTCAAACAGTCGAGTATTCACCACAGTCAAAAGGTCACGGTTAGCAGAATCTCTTCTTCGCCGCAAAGACCTCAACTCTCGTTTACAATTATCAATATCCGCTCTATACTCCTTCAAGAAATTCTGACCCCACGAATTTACCTGTGCACCACAGTGAGAAAGTTTCTCCAGAAGATTCTCCGAAGTGACATCCACCCAGCTTTCCTCCACCAATCGACGCACTCTGCCTCTTGAGCCCAACAATTTTCAAACCGAAAAAGACGAGCTCTGGTACTGGGGATATACGCTTTAACGTCAAGAAATAGTGGAAGATGATCAGAAGAGGTAAGATCCAAAGATGTTGCACTGGAAAAAGAGAACTTCCGACGCCAACTGCTAGAAACAAGTACTCGATCTAACTTTGCCTCTGTCCAATCGTCATCACTCCTACCGTTATCCCATGTATACTGATAGCCCAACATTTTAAACTCAGCAAGACCTGCATCTTGAACAGCAGACCTAAACCCACGAATTAAGTGAGCCGGCTGGGCTCTACAACCCCTCTTCTCATTATGGGCTAGCAAATCATTAAAGTCCCCAAAACAGGCCCAGGGTAAATCACTATCCAAAGAGAGTCTTCGTAACAATTGCCAGGATTCATGCCTATTATTACGAGCCGGATTACAGTAAAACCCTGTTAGCCTCCAAGGCCCAAGTCCTTGGACCTCAACAACCATGTCAATATGAAATGAAGAAGAAGAAAGAAAGGATGAAGAAGTAACATTTTTCCAGATCATAGCTAGGCCTCCACTACGGCCCACAGAGTCCATATTCACACAACCATCATAACCCAACAAATCTTTTATTTCATTGATACGAGAAAAAGAAAAACGAGTTTCAATTAAAAAAATAAAACAAGGGCATTTATCCCAGACTAACTCTTGAAGCACTTGTACTGCCCGTGGATTATTAAGACCACGGCAGTTCCAACTAAGACAACTCATTGTTTTCAGCGGGACTGATTTTCAAGTCCCACCGCTGGTCCATTTTTTGGAAACTGTGACTTATCATTAGCAAAGCCATGTTCCATATTTTATGGGCCTTCCTCCTCCTAGCCCGTTCTCCTCCTTTTAGGATCAATAACATTAACCTCTGAAGCCTTCTCAATACTCAGCCCATGACCCACATTAGGTAAGTGTCCTTCTGGATTACTACAAACTGGATTAACGGGATTTTGGCAATCAGTATTTGAATTTGAAGAAATATCACCCGCTTGATTTGTAGGAATAAAATTCGCCTTTCCAAAACCAATACCACTCTTCACCATCGCAGCAATCTCCTCTGGCGTCGGCGGAATGTCACGCAACCACCTGGCCCTAACATTACGACTTCTTCGACGGGGATCATACCTCAGCTCTGGTCCAAACCGTCGTTCAACAGGTACACCATTACTCTCTATCAACTTAGGACAGAAACCTTCCCCATGGTTAAACATACCACAAATATAGCAGAAATTCGGCATCTTTTCATACTCAAAATTGGCAAAGAAACCTTGATCTCCCTTACGACGAAGGTATAAACCATCGGAGATAGGATTACGAACATCAAATCTAACCCGAACTAGCATAACAGTTTTCTCCTGGGTTTTGAAACAAGCCGGATCAACCTCAACAAAATCCCCAACCTCATTGCCGATCCGCTCCACCACCTTCTCCGACCAATATCCATCTCTCAAATTATTGACACGAATCCACAGATACACATGAAACAGGGGAACAAGAGACGGATGCTTACAAAGACCTATCTTCTCCAATAGCAGGACTTGCCCATTAAAAGTCCACGGGCTCATGCTTAGGACTCTCTCCAGTTCTACAGCATGAAAAAACTGAAAAACATAGAGGTTGTCATCCTCAATCTGCTTTACTATCATACCCAACTGCGGCCGCCATAACATAGCCAAAGTCTACTTCATAGCTACGAAATTCACAACTTTGTCAGACAAAAAACGACCCACCAAACAAATATCATACGATTGCGGGGCTTCTTCAATCTCCTCCTCATCAAAAACAATCTCGTTTAAAAGAACAACGTCATGATGATATTCGATGCACCTTCCCTTCGTCTCAAAGTTCAGACTATAATATAATTTCTCCAAAAGCAGAGCAGCTTTTCTCTGCAGTCTATACAGCTATACTGCATGCTTCTAAATTCTTACTCCCAAACCCAAAAGATTAAAAGAACGGAGAGCTTAATTATACCCATCTCAAAACCTCCAATGCCAATTCTAAACAAACAAGACACTCTATCAGAGTTCTCACTGAAACCCACCAAATCCTCTGTTCCTTTCACCAAAAATCCCAAAATTAAAAATCACAGATTCATGCCTGAATTACCTCTTTAAAAAGGGTCTCTTAAATGATGCTGTAATGGCTCTTGAATCCATTACTCAAAATGGGTCCAAGGAAAGATCCAAAACCTTCATCAACTTACTTCAGTCCTCTATTGACTGCCATTCTGTTAATCTCGGCCGTAAGGTCCATTGGAACATTAATTTAGTCGAAGAAAATAAAATCCATTTGTTGAAACCAAGTTGGTTAGTGTTGAAAAAATCACTATTTTTTCGCCCCTCGGACTGTCTTTAAGCAGGAATAAATGAGAAAATAAAATAACAATTAAGAAATTAAAGAGAATAAAGACACAAAGATTTAACGTGGAAAACTTCCAAATGGAGAAAAAACCACGGCCGTTGTCTAACGACAACCAAGAAAAATATTTACTATGTGAAAAATTGTTACAACCACAAATACAAAATATTTTTCTACCCGACATCCAAAATACCCCAGATATTTATACTCCAAGAGACTCCAAGAGCTCAACTCTAATCTCTAATATAAAACACTTGTTGTATTTTGATGTGTATTGAAACCAAAACCTAAACTCCCTTATATAGGAAATTTCATCCCTTCCTTTTGCATCATTTCCCGATGTGGGATTGTTTAAGTTTTATATTTTATATTTTTCCTTTCTTTTTGTCAACAATGATGGCCAACAATCTCCACCTTGACAAAATAAAGAAAAATACAACATTATCTGTTACCGACAATCATAATTCTAATAACAAGAATTATCATATTTCACCATAAAAGAGTATACACACTTGAAATTACTTCACAAACTCCAAGAATTTTCCACCGGCCATGTTGAGATTCCGCTAATAGTTTATGGTGCAACCCTCCTGTTTACTTTTCCGAGAGTTCATTAGCCATTGACATAATTTTTTTCACCACGCACCTTGCATCAACTGTCAACCAATGCAGCGCGTATTTCTATGGACTAGCTACCAATAATTCATCCTCTTCCATGGCATCTCAACGGGTAGCAATCATGCCATGATGATACACATTTCTCAACTACAGAGAGAATGTATCATCCCCTTCGCCACATGAGATCACATTGATAGCAACAACGTTAGAGCTTTTAGCCGAATCAGCTCCACCGTTCTAGCAATCCTTTCTCACATGTCCAGTTTGACCACAACCCCAGCAGACAACCTTTCTCTTTCCGGAGCTTTTGTTCTTTTTCTTGCTACCGACAGACAAAGCTGAATCTTTATATGTTTTATTTTCCATTTCATTCAATCTTCTCTTCTCAGTAATTAACTTACTAACCACATGCGCATACACTACTTCCTTACTACTATATTTTAAAATAGGCTTCATGTGCTTATATTTTGAAGGAAGTGACAGGATGAGTCGGAGAGCTTCATCTTCATCTTCGGTTCTCACTCCAAGAGTTTCCAACTCAGAAACGATGCCGTTAAGGACACTTAGGTGATCTGATAGCCTTGTACCTTCCTCCATTTTCAACGTGTGAAATTGCTTTTTCAAATATAACCTATTGGATATATTTTTTTCTTGGTATAATTCTTCCAATTTCTCCCAGAGCTCCTTTGTCGTGGACAATCCAACCACATTAGCAAGAACATTTTTTGCTAGACACATGTGGATTTGACTTGCCGCCTTTAAATCTAGCTCACTCCATTCTTCGTCGCTAATTTTGAATTTTTCTGAGTCTCCACTTGTCGGTTTACCCTGCAAAACCTTATGCAGTCCAGACTGGATCAACAAATCTTTGACTTGCACTTGCCATAGTGCAAAATTCATTCTCCCATCAAATTTCTCAATATCAAATCTCATCGTCGACATGCTTACTTTGTGCTAATAAAGGACTAGAAATAAACAATCACACCAGGTAAATTCCCACGTAAGAGGAGGAGTCATAATGGTCTCACTTAAAATCCACTTGCCTTAGACTAAATTCGTGTCGTTTGACAGAATTTACCTAGACATGTAATTATTTATCTCACCATCAATACTCAAGCACACCAAAGCAAAACGGCTCCACCTTTTCCAAAGCTCCACCAGCTCCAAAGCTCCACCAGCTTAAAAGCAAAAATAATTTTTTAACAAAAATCTTTTCTGATGTGGAAGATCAGACCAAGCTGCAACCACAGAGCATACTAAGATTTTTGATAAAAATTATAACACCTAAGCTCTGATACCACTTGTTGAGAAAATCGCTATTTTTCCGCCCATCGGACTGTCTTTAAGCAGGAATAAATGAGAAAATAAAATAATAATTGAGAAATTAAAGAAAATAAAGACACAAAGATTTAACGTGGAAAACTCCCAAATGGAAAAAAAACTACGGCCGTTGCCTAACGACAACCAAGAAAAATATTTACTATGTGGAAAATTGTTACAACCACAGATACAAAATATTTTTCTACCCGACACCCAAAACACCCCGAATATTTATACTCCAAGAGACTCTAAGAGCTTAACTCTAATCTCTAATATAAAACACTTGTTGTATTTTGATGTGTGGGATTATTTAAATTTTATATTTTATATTTTTCCTTTCTTTTTGTCAACAATAATGGCCAACAGTTAGCATGTACGTTAAATGTGGGTGTTTAACCGATGCACGTAAATTGTTCGATGAGAATTTACGCTGGATAGTACACTGTAGACATGGTCGGCAATGATTGGTGAATTCTCCAGGGAGCAAAAGTGGAAGAAAGTTGTGGAATTTTTTTATAGGATGATGGAATGCAATTGCGTACCTGATGGGAATTTGTTGCCTAAGATACTGCAGGCGTGTGGGAACTGTAGGGATGTTAAGACGGGAACTATTACATTCTTTGGCAGTCAAATTGGGGTGGATAGTTATCCATTTGTTAGTAATTCGATTTTGGCTTTGTATGGTAAGTGTGGGAAGTTGAGTTTGGCGAAGAGGTGTTTTGAAAGCATAGATAAAAGAGATAATGTGGCGTGGAATGCTATGATATCTGGGTATCGCCAAAATGGTGAGACTGAGGAAGCTCAAAGATTTTTTGATGCATGTGTGAATTAGGGGTCGAGCCAGGCATAGCAACTTGGAATATATTGATAACTGGTTATAAGGGCATTGTGATATGGTGATGGAATTGATGAAGAAGATGCAGAGTTTTGGGATAAATAATCCTCACTACAACAATGCATACCTATAGAGGCAGTTAAAATGCCTTGATGTAGAGGCAGTCCCAACCTCCAAACTGTCTTTTTTCACACCGTCTCCATTGCTTAAGGGCAGTTTTAAGATTCGTCAGGATATATTAATATGTAGCGTCAGTTATTTAGAGAAAAATATAACGGCCGCTACAAACATTATAGGGGTGGTTTTCAACGCCTAAGAAAAATTAAAAAATGATTAAGAGTATAATTTTTAAAGATAGTTAAAACCGCCTCTACATAACCTCTAATATTTTTTCCACCATATTTAAGCTCTAAAATTTTATATAGTAAAGACGATTAAATGCATTGCTACTTTATTAATTTATATTATATCATTTTCATCATATCTTTTCAATCATAAGCACATTATAATTCAATAGTAATAAACAAAAATAATAGAACTACAATATTTGAATAAACTGTAATAAAAAACTTGTCATGTAAAATATAATTTGATAGGTTTTACATCACAATTGCGCAAACTTGTCCCATGTTTTATAACACATTTAATAACAACATCCCTCCCCCCCACCCCCCAAGCTTGCATCATTACTCCATTTGAGAAACTCAACAAGGTACCTCCTCTTATTCTCTTCCATTGCTCAGCTCTTCTTTACCATGGTGAAGAGGGCCTATAGACACTACTCAAAGGTATGAACGACTTCTCGTGAGATATCCATCCACTTTATCTGATAAAGGTTGCAAGATTTCCAGCTCTTCACTTGCACACTTTGCTAACTCTTTTAACATCAAAGTTGCTATTATTTTGGTTCATCTCTGCTAATCATAAATAGAAATCAAACATACAGATGTGATTAACTTTTCAAAGAAAATCACAAAAAACAAATGAAACAGATGATATAACCTAAGTAGCTACTTAGCAAGATGAAAGAGAGTAAGATATAAAAAATTCATTGGCTTTGCAACATAGGGTGCCCTGAGATCAGCACAATCTCTGCTCTTCTTCTAAAGGTGTACAAAATCAGAGAGGAGATTAGAGGTTTTGCTTAGCTATTATTCATACCCTTTACCCAGTACAATTGCTTCATTTTTATACACCAAAATTTTAAAACTGCAAGTGCTTGTTAAAAAAAAAAAAATAGGACAATACCAACAATGAAGAAAAAAACATATTACTTATTCACATTCCCACGTACAACACAATGAGAAAGCATAAAGCAAAATCAATTACTTGTTCCAAGCAAAAGGATGAGAGAAAGCATAAAGCAAAATCAAATCCTTGTTCTAAACAAAAGGATGAATATATATTCTTCTAGCGGAGTTTGAATTTATATTAACTTCATTCATTGGTTATAATAACTGTCCCTTAATTTATTGATTCAATTTTAATTAAACAAAAATGCGTTGATAAATTTAAGGGCTGGAACTATTCGAACAAATCAAAATCTCTCTAGCCTACAGGTTACTCTTCTGCATAATTTCTCTTACTCTGTTTTTAAATTATCATACAGAATTTGAAAAAGAAAATCATGAAACAATTAGCCTGCCATAGTTAATTGCTATTTAATATGTAAAATAAGTAAATAATATGATTAATCCATCAAAACAACAAGTACAAGGCATGAGAAGTAAACACAAATCAATGCACTTTACAAGTGAAGGCTTGGGAAATATATGCCTTCTATCCCTGAGCAGACAACAGTAACTTTGTTAGGCAATGTTGGTTGACCATTATTTTTGTTCAACAAGATAAACAACAAGATAAAACTTAATTTCTCATTGGGTTTAATAAAGAATAAGAAAAATATACTGAAACACAAAAAAGAAGAGATTATTAAGTCAAACCTTTGCCTAACTTTCAAACTTTGAGCCAATTTCCATATTTCTGAGAAAAAGGAACAAAAAACAAATGATGATAGATTAGCAGAGAGAATACTTAAAATTGAAAAACACAAGAAACGACAAATTATATTAGCATAGAAATACACATTTACATCTACATCTTCTAGCAAGTTCTAGTGAAAGTCATTAGAATCCAATTCTTTTAGACTTTTATTTATTTATTTATTGCTCTATAAACAATATATTAGCCTAATACTAGCTAAATGATTTGTTGTTTATTATATCCAAAATGTTTATCTGGAGAAACAAGTGATATTATGGCTTAAGAAACAGAGAAATAAAGTGTAAAAATGCTCAAAAACAGAGTAAATGATGATAAAAAAGATACAGAAAGAAGCAACTCAATCGCACATATGGCTGAATGGAGATTGAGCAAAAATAAAAAATAATTATAATAATGCTCTCATTGTACCGATGAACAAAAAAAAAATGGTATGGTTGTACCGATGAACAAAAAAAAAATGGTATGGCATTGCATTCATGTACAGGTGGTTGGGAGAGAAATTTACATACATAACAGGGAAAGAGAAATAAAAATAATAATAATCCAATTTTTCATCAAATCCACTTATTAATGCATTTTCTTATTTGCCATTTATGGTAAATACTACTAATTTATTTGCCATGACATCTATCAACACAATTATATACATATTATTTTCAATAAACCTACGGAACAATTATATGAATAATAACAATTAAATTTTCTTTTTTTCCCTTGCCAAGGGATCAGTTGCATATAGCAATCATCAAATCAAACAATTCTAATAATGAAAATAACGAAAAATACAAAAAACAAACCTCGCAAATGCCATTGATGAAATAAGCAAACAAAAACCTAAAAGAGCAACTAAGAAATTGTTGCCCTAGGTCGATTAGAGAGAGAAATCCCAAACAATTCACACTTCACAACCTAATTCACACTTCAATCGACTAAGGAATGGTAATCGGCGATGACAGATTTTGGGGCTTTAGGGATTTAAGAAAATGACAATAAAACAAAGATGAAATTTCAAAGAGAGAAAACACCAAAATAAAGCTAGCAGTTTAAAGTGAAAAGCCCCTCCCCAGCGCTCGATTAAAATTTCTTTTGGAGCCAAAGTTTCTTCCTGACCTAGGGGCAAAACTTTTAACCGCCTCTTATCTTATATTTTATCTTTTTTTAAGAATTTGGGTAGAGGCGGTCTCTAAATTCGCTGTAAAAGACCGCTTGATGCTGTCTCCTGGACTTGTATGATTTCAGGGTTTTCTCAATAACAACAAAGAATATAAAGCTTTGAGTATGTTCAATGATATGATTTTGCAGGAGTTGAATTCAACAGTATTACTATTACCAGCGCATTTTCAGCTTGTACATCTTAACGAGGAGTTACAAATTCATGCATTTGCCTTTAAGATGGGTTTTTTTGATAATTTGCTAGTTGGGAATTCACTAATTGACATGTATGCGAGGGACTTTTACAATATTTTTATTAAAATATGAGACTGCTCTCTTATTTACTTATACATATAAGTTAAAAACTCAAATTTCTGATTATTATTATTATTATTTAATTTTAAGTTTGTGTATTTATTTAATTTTTTTAATAAAAATTACCTAAATTGAAATTGTGAATTTATGTTTATATATTTATTTATTTTTTTAATAATAGTAAAACCAAAAATTACATTTTCAGTTCCGTTGTTATATTGTCCGACTTCTCGTAGTCAACAACAATGAACAATTTTGTTCGTTATTGTTCTTACACCATCACCATCATCCTCATAATAATAATAATAATAATAATAATAATAATATTTTTTCAATAGAAATATTTTTTTTATCTATCATAAAATATAGTCTCATTACTTTATTTAAATTATAGTTATATTATAAATTAATCATTATAATTATTTATATTATATTTAATCATTTATATTTTTTAAATTACGATTATTTTAAAACAATCAATCGCTATTTTAATTTTAACTTTTATAACAATCAATCACTATTTAATATAATTAGAGAATAAAATATATAAATTAAAGAAAAAATTTTATTTATTAACTAAATAATTTAATTTTTTTTAAATATTTGTGAGACAGAAAAATATCTATATTATTTTGAAACAAAATGAGTAATAATTTGCCAATTTGCCTGCCCCCGGCGTTTTAGTGATATGTAAATGTTATTCTCTATTTACACAATATACATTAATTATATGCATCAAAATTTCATATAATCATTAATAGTCAATATTTGTTTATACATTTTCTATTTAGGAAAAATGATACAACATTTTTGTGTGTGTAATTCAATTTTTCTACTTTCACCATTACAAATAATTTTTTTCTAACATGCGAATCATGTTTTTCTTATGGCTTAAAAATTAAATTTGATATTTATAAAAATTAGTAGTACTATCATTCAATATACAAAATTCATTTAACCAAAATTTTTTATGTCATTATTATACATATTTGATAATAAAATTTTGTATATACATATATAAACATTTAATATTATTATCATCTATTATAAATAATATATGCACTTTTTATTAATTGAACTATTAAACATGTACATTTAATAATTAATTGAATTATTAAGCGTATGAATCAAAGTGTCCAAATATTTATTATAAGACTGTCTAATTTTTTATCAGATTATAAGAAATGAGGGGTTGATATTTTTATTTTTGCAAATAAAGATATATTTGAATAATATATTATCTCTTTTCTTTAAAAAAATTATTATTAGGTATATATAATACACACTAATATTAAAGCATGGGTCTACCATTATATATTCATTATTATTAGTATTAGTATTAGTATTATGATGATGATGATGATGATGATAAAACAATATGATGTTCAACCTGACGTCATTACGTGGAATAATATGATATCAGGATATATACAAAATGGAGACGAGGATCGTGCCATGGATTTTCAGTTGAACAATTGATAAAAGGCTAGGATTGCAGAATCTGCCATGAGAATATAAGATAAAAATGAACAAATGATCCAAATCCAATTATGCTAATAGTGGAGACCATGCATGGATTCCTTCAATAAATAAAGTTACTTTTACAATGTTCTTCGTGAATTAGATTCCTTCAATAAATAAAGTTACTTTTACAATGTTCTTCGTGAATTAGATTCCTTCGGCTGACAATTTTCTTTCTATAAATTTGTCCAAAACCATATTTGTTTAATTGAACTTGGCAATTGGCACACACACACGCACACACTCAACGCTGCAATTCTTGGAACCTAATGGTAATGATCTAATCTCTCCAAATCATTCTGTTAAATTATATTTTTCTTTTGCATTATGTTAATCGTGTTAGCTTAATTAAGTTAATATCGTGAAACAGAGTTATAATGAAAGTTACGAGAACAAATATATTTCTGTTGGACCATGGGGAGGCCAAAACGGTGTACGCTGGGACGATGGAGTTTACAACACTGTAAGGCAGGTAGTGATCTGCCATGGAGCTTGTGTTGATTCCATCCAGATTGAGTATGACAAGAAGGGCTCCTCCGTCTGGTCTCATAAGCACGGCGGAACTGGCGGTGTCAGTACAAATCAAGTCAGTCCAACTAATATATATATATATATATTCTCTTTTTATTTAATTCAAGAATTACATATCAGTGAGTAGAGTAACTGTTGGAGAGATGCCTCAATTTGCTGTAGGAAATCAAACAAGGTTAAATCAAGAAATTTTATGTTTAAAAAATAAATCCAATTAGTTTTTATTTGATAGTTTATATCAGATTTTATTGTTTTTGTTTTAATTTTTTTTGTTACAAATTCATGTATAAAAAGCTCATTTGATAGAAATAAAATTGAGCCAATTCTTAAACTCCATTAAAAAATCAACAGTAATCCAAGAATTTTTTTTTTTTTCAGGTCAAACTTGATTTTCCAGATGAATATCTTGTTTCAATTAGTGGCTATTATGGAAATATTGTTGACTCTGGTCCAATACTTGTTCGTTCACTTGTCTTAGAAAGCAATAAAAGAGTATATGGACCTTTTGGCTTTCAACAAGGAACCCATTTCTCATTTCCATTGACTGGTGGCAAAGTAGTTGGCTTCCATGGCCGGAGCAGTTGGTACCTTGACTCTATTGGTGTTTACTTGAAACCTCTTCTACAACGAATCCCATCCAATAATCTTAATCCTAACCAAAAGCTTCCAAGACCTAATGACTCTGAAGCAGAAACAAATAACCCGCAGTTGGTAATTAATTTATAAGCATTTCCATACTTAATTTTTAGTGGGTTTATATTTGAAGATTAAAAAAAAATTGATATATTGAATAATTATATTTTTTTTTCAAATAAATACTTGCAGGTGCCAGCCAAGGTTAAACCCAAGAACAAAAAACAAGCTGCAGTGTCATGTGGACCTTGGGGTGGCAATGGTGGAATTATATTTGATGATGGTGTTTACAGTGGTGTTCGAGAAATCCATTTAACACGTTTTGCAGGTATTGTTTCCATAAGAGTTTGTTATGATCTCAATAGCAAAGCAATATGGGGAAACAAAAATGGTGGAAGCGGAGGAATCAGATTAGACAAGGTGCAAGATAATTAACATGCATGCATTAAAATGAATTAATCAACCTTGTTCATAAAATTTAAATTCTTATGCATTCTTCATTCTTGCATGCCTGAACTGCAGATAGCTTTTGATTATCCATCTGAAATTTTAACAAAAGTAACTGGATATTATGGATCAACCATCTTAAGAGGACCTACAGTGGTCAAATCTCTGACATTTCACACCACCAAGAGGAAATATGGACCTTTTGGGGATGAACAAGGGATTTCTTTTTCTTCTGGATCTAATAATGGGTTTGTGGTTGGCTTCCATGGAAGACAAGGATGGTTCATTGACAGTATTGGTGTCCATGTTGTTGAAATGCCAATTTCTAAATCACTATCTGATCCCAAAAACCATGCTAAAGCTAGAGCAGATCAGGTACATGTCAACACTAAATGAAATAATTTATAAACCTTAAGGTTATTTTTTTTGAGTTAATATGTACTAAAAACCGCGCACCAATTCAAGTAAATATATATTCTCCTAGATGATAGTTGATCTGTGGGATCGATCCCTTCTCTTATTATAATACTAAAAAAATATTGAACCCTTTCATGTTAGAATTCCATTGTTGATGTCAAATCACAATTGAATTTTCTTTTTTATGCGAATGAATATTAATTTCGTCCATATGTTGATTAATCATGCTATCCCTGGAAAGGTAAAAGAAACTGTAGCAAGTTCATGGGCATCAGGACCATGGGGTGGTAATGGAGGTAAGAGTTGGGATGATGGAGTATTCTTTGGGATTAAGAAAATATTCTTAGCAAAAGGGGAAGCAATATTTTGTATCCAAATCGAATATGATCGAAATGGCCAATCCAGTTGGTCAGTTAGGCATGGAGGTGGCAGTGAAGCTACCTCTCACATGGTAAGTATTTATAACTAATTACTATATATTGTTTTTCACTTCAATTATTACTCGCTCCATCAACTGAAATTGTAACTTTTAATTGATGTACAAATTATTATATTCTCTTAATTTTTATAAAAAAAAATTAAATAGATTAAAATACTTATTAATTTATTAGTTTTAAAGTTATTCTATTATAACTCCATCAATTAACTCATTAATTAATAAGAAGAATATAGTTAAAAAATTAATTAATATTTTTTTATTTTATAAAGTGAAAGTTTATATAATTAAATGATTAAATAAAACTTATTAAAAAACTAAAAAATGACTTTATTTTGTAATAAAAGTTTATATTTATAGTAAAAAATAATATAATTAAAGAATTAAATAAAAAATTAATAACTAAATAAATTTTTATTTTAAATTTTTAGTTAGTAGTTAACCTATCAAACCAAATTTGTTAACTGTTTATTAAATCGAAAACTGAAAAATTAAAATAATTAACAGAACCGACTGATATATAATAATTTCAGTTAACCGAACTAAATATTCAATCGGTTAACTAAAATTTGCTCACCCCTTGCACTTGAAAAATAGTATAAATATATAAATTTAAAAATGGTATAAAATATATAAAATATTATGAATTTTTTATAGGATTTATAATTATTAATCATTATCGTGAACCAAAACTGAATGAGTAGTATTTTTTATTATGAGTTATTATAAATTATTTAAAATTTTGCAGATAAAATTTAAGTATCCATACGAAGTTCTCACCGGTATTTGCGGTTATCATGGGTCTCTCACCGGAGATGAAAGCAACGTTGTGGTAAGATCCTTAACATTTTATACAAATAAGGGGAAATATGGACCATTTGGAGAGGAAGTTGGGACTTTTTTCAGTTCAACAAAAGCAGAAGGAAAGATTGTTGGGTTCCATGGGAGGAGCGGTAGTTACTTGAACGCAATCGGAGTTCATATGCAGCAATGGTCCACTGATTCGCTGCTTCCGCAACCGTAAAACTGCCTGGAGAACGAGGAGTCGCTGCCAAAATGATTATCAATAAGCTGTTTAATTAAAATTATTAGTTATTATAGTTATAGTAATTAATATATACTACCAAATATAAATAATTGCTTAATTTTATATCTTGCATGCTAGTCAATTATATATATGCACCAATCTATATCTATGTTGTACTCCAGAGACCATATATATAAAAATATATAATATTATTATAGATAATGGTAATTTTATTTTATAATTATATTGCTTTATGTTTACATTTAAAAGGAAATTAATTGAAAAAGATACAATTTTTCTATTATACAGTAAAAATTTATATAAATCTTTATAACCGTAACCAGTTGTATGATATTATTTTTTTTATTCCCTTTTGAAGTTGTAGAGTCACAAGTTTTACAAACCTAAGACATAAATTTATATATTGTATTTTGTAATATTTAACTTTCAATTTATAAAAAGTTATATGATATCACTTTTTAATTTTTTAAATATTTTATAATTTTTAAAAAATTTCAGAAACATGAAAATATAAGTATATGAATTTTAAATTTATAATATATTAAATGTATAAAAAATGCATAATAATAAGGAAAATTTTTAAAAATAACTTAAAAAGCTACAAAATATATAAATAAATTATTTCATCCATCCCATAATAATAGGGACACTTTTTTTTATCTATTCTAAAATATTGTCTCATTACTTTATTTGGATTATAGTTACATTATAAATCGACCGTTATACTCCTATTTAATATTTTATAATCAACAATATTTATATTTAATTATTTATACTTTTTAAGTTATAATTACTTTTGACCCAATCAATAACTATTTTGATTTTTAATTTTTTGTAATAATTAATAATTATTTAGTATAAATAGAGAGTAAAATAAAAAGTTTACAGTAAAAAATTTATCTATTAATTAAAGAATTAAATTTCTCTTAATATACATATAATGAGGAGTGTTTTTATTATTTTGAAACGAAAAAAGTAATTTAAAAAAAATTACACTGTACAATTTTAACTTTTTAAAAAATATTATGTATTTTTTTTATACTTTTGATATATCAATTTTATATTCAATATATGTCTTTGAAAATTAAGTATATTTTTAGTATGCCAAATTTATATTAAAGATATACCTCTAAAATATGATATTTTTGAAATTAAAAATTGAAAAAAAAGTATTTTAGAAATTAAAAAGAAAAAGTAAGTATTTTTGAAAATAATTTCATTTTAAGGGTATTTTTAAAAAACCCCGGTAATTCATAAGTATAATATTTTAAGTAAATTCCTCTAATAACGAAGCCGAACCCAACAGTAAGAATCGATTTTAGAAGGTTTCAAAGCCCAATCCAATTCAGTATTGGAAAAACAAACACTATAATAATATAATAACAGAAAATAATAATAATTAAATTAAAACTAAATAAATTAAAGCCTCGAATTGAATTATTGTTATCCAATGTGGATAATTCGTAATTGTCGACGTGGCATAATTTCTTTAGATACCATGGATAATGTTAGGAGACAACGTCTCACAGAATCACATTCGATGCATCTTCGTCTCAGAGTTGAGACTCGGAGGCAGAGCAACTCCTATCTGCAGTCTATACTGTATGCTTCTTAGTTCTTACTCCACAAACCCAAAAGAGTAAAAGAATGGAGAGCTTAATTATGCCCATTTCGAAACCTCCAATGCCAATTCTAAACAAACAAGGCACTCTATCAGAGTTTTCATTGAAACCCACCAAATCCTCTGTTCCTTTCACCAAAAATCCCAATATTAGAATCATGGATTCATACCTGAATTACCTCTTGAAAAATGGTTGCTTAAATGAGGCTGTAATGGCTCTAGAATCCATTGCTCAAAATGGGTCCAAGGTAAGATCCAAAGCCTTCATCAATTTACTTCAGTCCTGCATAGACTCCCATTCTGTTAATCTCGGACGTAAGGTCCATTCTTACATTAATTTAGTCGAAGAAAAAGACCCATTTGTTGAAACCAAGTTGATTAGCTTGTATGCTAAATGTGGGTGTTTAAGCGATGCGCGTAAATTGTTCGATGAGATGCTGGATAGTACACTGTAGGCATGATCGGCAATGATTGGTGAATTCTCTAGGAAGCACAAGTGGAAGGAAGTTGTGGAATTTTTTTATAGGATGATGGAATGCAATTGTGTGCCTGATGGGTTTTTGTTGCCTAAGATACTGCAGGCGTGTGGGAGCTGTAGGGATGTTAAAACAGGTGAACTATTACATTCTTTGGCAGTGAAATTGGGGGTGGATAGTTATCCATTTGTTAGTAATTCGATTTTGGCTTTGTATGGTAAGTGTGGAAAGTTGAGTTTGGCGAAGAGGTGTTTTGAGAGCATGGATAAAAGAGATAGCGTGGCTTGGAATGCTATGATATCTGGGTATTGCCAAAATGGTGAGATCGAGGAAGCTCAAAGATGTTTTGATGCAATGTGTGAATTAGGGGTCGAGCCAGGTATAGTAACTTGGAATATATTGATAGCTGGTTATAACCAGATAGGGTATTGTGATATTGCCACGGAATTGATGAAGAAGATGGAGAGTTTTGGGACAAATCCTGATGTTGTTACCTGCACTTCTATAATTTTACGGTTTTCTCAAAACAACAAAGAATATAAAGCTTTGAATATGTTCAGTGAGATGATTTTGGCAAGAGTTGAATTCAATGCAGTTACTATTACTAGCGCAATTTCAGCATGTACATCTTTACGAGTGTTAAATGGAGGGTTGCAAATTCATGCATTTGCTTTTAAGATGGGTTTTGTCAATAATTTGCTAGTTGGGAATTCACTAATTGACATGTACTCGAAGTGTGGAGAACTGGAAGCTGCTTGGAAGGTCTTTGAAATGATGTGAGAGAAAGATATTTATAGTTGGAACTCAATGATTGGAGGATATTGTCAAGCTGGATATTGTGGTAAAGCCTATGCCCTGATTATGAAAATGCAAACATCTGATGTTCAACCTGATGTCATCACGTGGAATAATATGATATCAGGATATATACAAAATGGAGATGAGGATCGTGCCATGGATTTGTTTCAGAGGATGGAAAAGGATCAGAAAATGAAGAGGGATATTGCATCATGGAATACTATTATTTCTGGTCATTTGCAAATGGGACAAAAAGACATGGCATTGAACATATTTCGACAAATGCTGGCTTGCGGTGTTAGTCCCAATTATGTTACCATTTTAAGTATCTTACCTGCTTGTGCAAGTTTAGTTGCTTTAAAAAAGGTAAAAGAGATTCATGGTTGTGTGTTACGCAGAAATTTAGAATCTGTGCTCTCTATTTCCAATTCGCTGATTGACACATATGCCAAATCACGGAATTTAGGATATTCAACAACCATATTTGATAGAATGTTATCCAAAGATTTTATCACCTGGAACTCATTGATAGCTGGTTATGTTTTACATGGTTGTTCAGATGCCGCATTTGATCTTGTTAATCAGATGCAAAAACTGGGACTTGAGCCAAATAGAAGTACTTTTATAAGTATTATCCTTGCACGCAGTCTGGCTGGAAGAGTGGATGAAGGGGAGCGAGCTTTCTCTATCATGACTGAGAACAACCAAATTATGCCAACTACAGAACACTATTCAGCTATGGTAGATTTGTATGGTCGTTCTGGTAAGCTCAAAGAGGCAATGGAATTTATCGAGGACATGCCAATCAAGCTGATTCTTCTGTTTGGTTTGCCTTACTGCATGCCTCCTTCATTCATGGCAATTTTGGCTCGGCAATCCATGCAGGGGAAAATTTACTTGATTTGGAACCAGAGAATCCTTTGGTCCACCAGTTAGTTCAAACACTTTACTTGAAAAACCTCAAGATGCTTCAAAAGTGAAAAGGCATGAGAAAGATACCAAAGTACTAAAGCTCATTGGACGCAGTTGGATAGAAGCAAAAAACATTCTGCATTCTTTTGTTGCTGGTGATAGGTCCAAACATGCTCAGACAGTATGTTTTCTTGGGTTGATAGCATATCAAAAGAAGTGAAAGCAAGTGATCTACCTCATGGGTTTTGCATTGAGGAAGAAGAGAAGGAAGAAATCATTGGCGTACATAGTGAAAAACTTGCACTGGCCTTTTCCTTTGTTTGTGCATCATCTGTACCTCATATTATAAGAATTGTGAAAAACTTGAGCGTGTGTACAGACTGCCATAGGATGGCCAAGTATATCTCTGTGAAATATGTATGTGAAATATAATTAAGAGACTCAAAGTGCTTCCACCATTTTAAATCTGGGCATTGTTCCTGTGGTGATTATTGGTAGAGTAAAAAATGATGTCTAAATGTGTGTGAATTGTTTGCAAATCAGTTCCATTAAGTATTCGATGGCTCATTAGAGAGCCCTGGATACTGTAAACAGCTGCCATGGATCTTGTTGCCTTCTTAGTTGAAGATTCATGTAAGAAATGTGGCCATGATGTTTGGGCCATGTTTCAAGCCCACGTATGTTTGGGCTAGGATTTCATTAATCTTAATAGTTGTTAAATCTGGACCGTTAGATTAGTGCTTGATGGACGCACTAGATTGAAAGTTTATGATGTATATAAGTTAGTCCTCTCTCCACCTAAAAATTTAACCTAGCCACTCCATCTATTTGGGTTAGTGAAAGAAGGGTTAAGGGAGAGAAACTAACTTATTGATTTCAAGATCTCTCAATATCGATGATGAATTCCGCACAAGGTTAGTACCCTAATTTGATCTCTTTGTGGTTATTATCAAATCTAAGATCCAATTAAGGCATGAATAATTATTGTTAATGTTTGGGTTCATGAATGTCTATTTGTTATTATATGATTTTGAATCCATTAATCATGATGAGGAAGTAAACATGTGGTATCAGAGCCTTGGGTTGTTGATTTGATAATAATCCCTAGATTTATGCTTGATGATGTTTTATTTTAAAATATATATATATATATATATATATATATATATTGAGAATCGGCAATTATGATGAATGCCGAATAATGGGTTATTCCTGAAATTGTGAATTTAGATTGCCATTAACAGTGATTTTGTCTTGATTGAATGTTTGGGACTTGAATTGATTTTCAATTCATGACTTATTGAATTACTTTTGGCATTGATGATGCGAGCATGATGAAAGCACTAATAATGTTATTTTCAATTCATGACTTATTGAATTACTTTTGGCTTTGATGATGCGAGCATGATGAAAGCACTAATAATGTTCTTTGATTTCTATCAAGTTTGTTACTGCAAAATGTATGCATGTATAATTTATTCTATGATCCCTAATTTTGTTTAATGGTATGTTGTCATCATGGGTTTATATTTATAAATTCATATAAATTACCGACACCATTATATGACATTATGAATAAAATTAATTTGTTAGTCACCAAAGTGGCCAAATTAATTTTGAACGTGCAGTCATATAACTTATGTATTATAATAAATACCATTATAAATAATTTATTAGTTGATAGAAATTAAGGATTTTTACCCAAAGGTAAGATCGATATTCTATAGCTAATAAATATAAAGTATAAAATTATGTGACCTTATGAATTAAATTAATTTGTTAGTCACCAAAGTGGCCAAATTAATTTTGAATGTTTAGTCATATAATTTTGTGTTATGATAATGCCATGATGAATAGTTTATTGGTTGATAGAAATTAAGGATTTTTACCCAAAGGTAAAATCGATGTTCTATAGCTAATAAATATAAGGTAGAAAATTAATATATTCTTGACACATATAGATATTAATCCAAAGATGGTATATATATTTGCTAAGAGTACAATTATTTTCTTATAAAGTTAAACGGCATTACAATTTAATGTTATGATGTGTATTGTTGTGTATACCCAAAGGAAACCTACAATATGTTTGATGTGTTTTAATTGTCTGAATCTATTAATTAGTAAGCATGTGTATGTTTGCAGCTGTTAACCTTCATTCTCAAGCTTCCTCTGTTACTTTGTTCACTGGTGTGAATTTCTCTGAATGGAGCGATCAAGTCAGTTTCCATTTAGGTGCTTTGGATCTTGACTTGGCGCTATTAGAGGACAAGCCTGCTGACATCAATGATACTAGTTCTGAGGCTCAAAAGGCACACCATAAAGCGTGGACAAGGTCTAATAGGCTATGCTTGAACTTTATGCGAATGACGATTGCCAACAACATTAAGTCTAGTCTTCCTAGCACTGAAAATCAGAATGCTAAAGATTTTCTTAAGCTAGTGGAAGAAAAGTTCCGTTCTGCTGATAAGGCACTTGCAGGGACACTTATGGCTGAACTCACAACCATGAAGTTTGATGGGTCGAAGAGTATGCAGCAACATGTCCTTGACATGACGAATATTGCAGCAAGGCTTAAGTCACTGGGTATGACTGTGGATGACTCCTTTCTAGTACAGTTTATTATGAACTCACTTCCTTCTGAATATGGGGCATTTCACATCAATTATAATGCACTGAAAGATAAGTGGAATATTGATGAATTGTCTAGTAAGCTTATTCAGGAGGAAGCGAGGTTAAAGAAACAAGGAGTTCATTCAATTAACCTGGTGAATCAAGGAGCTAGAAAGAATCTTAAACCAAAGACCAAGAGCTTCAAAAAGAAACAACCTGCTAAAGCTCCACAGGTTGCTAATGATGAAAACAAGGAGCATAAGATAATCAAGTGCCATTTCTGTAAGAAAGAAGGCCATTATCAGAATGATTGTCAGAAACGTAGGGCTTGGTTCGAAAAGAAAGGGATTCCTTACAATCCAAACCACAAAGTCAACTAGCAATTTCTTGCTGATGGGGAACCGAATGAAGGCCCCAATTGAAGGCATAGGGACTTATAGATTGACATTAGATACTGGGTTTCACTTGGATCTAATGAACACTCTCTATGTACCTTCAATTTCTAGAAATTTAATTTCTGTTTCTAGACTTGATGATTGTGGTTATACTTTTGATGGTGGAAATGGTTGTTTCAATTTATATAAAAATAATTCCTTTATTGGTGTTGGAATTCTTATGGATGGTTTATATAAATTGAAACTTGATGATGCATTTTCTGAATCCCTGTTTAATGTTAATCATAATGTTGGAATTAAACGTAGTTTGGCAAATGAGAATTCTGCTTACTTATGGCATAAACGTTTGGGTCATGTATCCAAAGAGAGATTAGAAAGATTAGTAAAGAATGAGATTTTACCAAATCTAAATTTTACTGATCTTGGCTTATGTGTGGAATGCGTTAAGGGTAAGCAAACCAAACATAGCAAGAAAGGGGCCACAAGAAGTAGTCAGCTTCTTGAAATTATACACACCGATATTTGTGGACCTTTTGACACTCCGTCCTTTAATGGAGAAAAATATTTCATCACCTTCATAGATGATTTTTCACGTTATGGATATATCTATTTGCTGAATGAAAAATCTCAATCTGTAAATGCCCTTGAGGTGTTCATAAAGGAGGTTGAGAGGCAATTAGATAAGAAAGTGAAAATTGTAAGATCTGATAGAGGTGGTGAATATTATGGAAAGTATGATGAATCTGGACAGTGTCCTGGTCCATTTGCTAAGTTCCTAGAAAGTCATGGCATATGTGCACAGTATACTATGCCAGGCACACCACAACAAAATGGTGTGGCAGAAAGGCGAAATAGAACATTAATGGATATGGTTAGGAGTATGATGAGTAATTCCTCATTACCCAAAAGTTTGTGGATGTATGCCCTTAAAACTGCTGTTTATTTGTTAAATAGGGTTCCTAGTAAGTCAGTTCCTAAAACTCCTTTTGAGTTATGGACTGGAAGGAAACCTAGTTTAAGACACCTGCATGTTTGGGGTTGTCCAGCAGAGGCACGAATTTATAATCCACATGAAAGAAAATTAGATTCTCGAACGGTTAGTGGTTACTTTATTGGTTACCCAGAGAAATCCAAGGGGTATATGTTTTACTGTTCAAACCATAGTTCTAGAATTGTTGAAACGGGCAATGCAAAATTTTTAGAGAATGGTGAAGTTAGTGGGAGTGCTAAAAACCAAGATGTGGATATTAATGAAATAAGGGTTAATGTTTCATTACCCATAAATGTTCTTAATCCAACAGCTACATCAAATGTTGTACCCATTTTAGAAGAACAAAATGATAATGAACAACATTTGGATAATGATATGGCACCCCATGAAGAACCTAACTTACCACCAGCTCAAGTAAATGAACCACGTGGTATAGCTTTAAACAAACCTGTAAGGGTTAGAAGGTCAGCTATACCGGATGATTATGTGGTTTATTTACAAGAGTTGGATTTTGACTGTGTCATTGATAATGATCCTGTTTCATTTTCACAAGCCATGGATAGTAATAAGTCTGAAAGATGGATTGATGCCATAAAAGAAGAGTTAAAATCAATGGCTCAAAACAATGTCTGGGATCTTGTAAACTTGCCAGAAGGATGTAAAAGAGTTGGTTGTAAGTGGGTCTTTAAGACTAAACGCGACTCTAATGGCAATGTTGAAAGATATAAAGCCAGACTTGTTGCCAAAGGTTACACTCAGAAAGACGGCATTGATTATAAAGAGACTTTTTCACCTGTTTCAAAGAAAGATTCTTTGAGAATAATTTTGGCATTAGTGGCTCATTTTGATTTGGAGCTACATCAAATGGATGTGAAAACAGCCTTTCTAAATGGGGACCTTGATGAGGAAGTTTACATGGATCAACCTGAAGGTTTTTCCATTAAAGATAAAGAACATATGGTGTGTAAACTAAAGAAATCAATATATGGACTTAAACAAGCTTCCAGGCAATGGTAAATTAAGTTCAATAATACCATTACTTCTTTCGGTTTTGAAGAAATCACTGTTGATCGGTGTATTTACCAAAAAATTATTGGAAGTAAGTTTATTTTTTTAGTCCTGTATGTTGATGATATTTTGCTTGCTGCTAATGATTTGGGATTGTTACATAAGACTAAAGAATTTCTTTCTAAGAATTTTGAAATGAAAGATATGGGAGAGGCATCCTATGTGATTGGAATTTCTATATTCCGTAAGAGATCAGAAGGTTTATTAGGATTGTCTCAGAAAGCCTATATTGAAAGAATTCTTGAGAAATTCAACATGAGCAAATGCTCTGCAGGTTTGATTCCTATTCAAAAGGGTGATAAATTTAGTCTTATGCAATGTCCAAAGAATGATGTGGAACGTAAGGAAATGGAAGCAATTCCATATGCTTCAGTTGTAGGCAGTTTGATGTATCTTCAAACATGTACCCGACCCGACATCAGTTTTGCAGTAGGAATGTTGGGTAGATATCAAAGTAATCCTAGTATTGATCACTGGAAAGCTGCAAAGAAAGTGCTAAGGTACCTACAAGGAACGAAAGATTACATGCTCACTTATAAGAGGTCTAATCATTTAGAAGTGATTGGATATTCAGATTCAGACTTTGCTGGATGTGTTGATAGCAGAAAGTCAACGTTTGGTTATTTGTTCCTATTAGCTGAAGGAGCAATATCATGGAAAAGTGCCAAACAGTCTATCATTGCTTCATCCACTATGGAAGCAGAATTTGTAGCTTGTTATGAGGCTACAATTCATGCATTATGGCTGCGGAACTTTATTTCAGGGCTTGAAGTTGTCGACACTGTAAGCAAGCCGCTGAAAATTTACTGTGATAATTCTGCAGCAGTTTTCTTCTCTAAGAATGACAAATACTCCAGAGGAGCAAAACACATGGAGCTAAAGTATTTTGTCGTGAAAGAGGAGATTCAGAAACAAAGAGTGTTTATAGAACATATCAGGACGGATCTTATGGTTGCCGATCCCTTGACTAAAGGTTTACAACCTAAGACATTTAAAGAACACGTGAATAAGATGGGTCTTGGTTGTACTTATGATTAATAATGATGTTTATGTCTTCTATAACACTCTTGAGCTCAATTTTGATATATTTCTGAATTATATTTCTCATTTATTATGTTTATGTATACATGGCTATTTGAATGAGAAACTTATTGATGTTTTCATAACAATTATGTGGACATTATGTGATTTATATACAACTTATGAACTTGTCATAATAGGTTCTTAATGTTGTGGTATATGGAAGGGAGTATGCGACTATACTGTGTATGACCGCCATAACCCACATTTCGTAATTTATTGTGTTAAAGTGCTTATGATGATTAACGGTCTTTAAGATTTAACTTTTGCTAGCCTTATGATTATACTATTAAACTAATGATGGAAACATCTGGCCAAGTGGGAGAATGTAAGAAATGTGGCCATGATGTTTGGGCCATGTTTCAAGCCCACGTATGTTTGGGATAGGATTTCATTAATCTTAATAGTTGTTAAATCTGGACCGTTAGATTAGTGCTTGATGGACGCACTAGATTGAAAGTTTATGATGTATATAAGTTAGTCCTCTCTCCACCTAAAAATTTAACCTAGCCACTCCATCTATTTGGGTTAGTGAAAGAAGGGTTAAGGGAGAGAAACTAACTTATTGATTTCAAGATCTCTCAATATCGATGATGAATTCCGCACAAGGTTAGTACCCTAATTTGATCTCTTTGTGGTTATTATCAAATCTAAGATCCAATTAAGGCATGAATAATTATTGTTAATGTTTGGGTTCACGAATGTCTATTTGTTATTATATGATTTTGAATCCATTAATCATGATGAGGAAGTAAACAATTCATACAATGTGAATCTTCTGGATCCTCGTTTTCTTGCATTTTGTTACCAAAATAAACTTGTTCAAATGCTACCCAAGAAACTAGAGGCACCTAGCAGATGCATGCTGTACGGAGTATTTCAAGATAAATGCACTTGCCAGTTGCTGAAAAAAAGATATTCTTTCATGCCTATCTCAATTCTGTGGACAGTTATTGTTTTTGGTGTTTTTGAAATGGTAGTTACCTTAGAAGAGTGATACTGCATTGCTTTGATGGACTCATAACAGATGAATCATTTGCCTTTGACTTTCCCAGATTAGAAGGCTTATAGTTTGATGCTGAATTTGGATGAAATATACAAAATCAGGTACAATTTCTTTTAGAATTGGTCTTCTTACCTTTTGTGTTAGTTATATTCTGGTTTATATAAAGCTCATTTTAAACCCATTCTCTCTTTTACTTGCCACTATCAGTGGTTTGGAAATCCTCGTATATAAAATGTTTTGAGCTGATCGTAATCACAAGTCTTACTTTGACCAAAGTTCTTATTTATTTATTCTTTTTTAACTTGGCAGGTAGATATCTGACAGCATGGCAGAATTCATCTTCATAAGCTTCCTTGTGCTGTATAGAGATGCCCTTCTGTTTCTCTGTATTTGTTTGTTCACAGGTATTCCACTTGAGAAATGATACTAAACAATTATTTAGCACTTACACTTCAATATATGCTGAAAGAATTTTGATTATACCATGGAGTTGACAACCTGATCAAGAATTTTCAGAGCATCTACTGCCAATGGTAATCAAGCACATCACTTTAAACAGCACAAAGATATATGCGCCATTAGGATCAGGACAATGGACAATTTCTTTCTCAAGCGGGTTGCATGATCAGGCAAGCCCTTTGAGAAATGAAATACTGGAAGGATATTCTGAATTTTCAAGAACAATATTTTCTGAAAAGAATAATTTGAAGAGAGAGCAGTTTCTTTGTATTTGCATTCAACAATCTGTATCAATCAGATGGCTGATATTGTACTTAGGGTTTCATACCATTTAAAATCCACGGCATTAGGGGTAGCGTGAAACAAATCTATGGCATCTTTCATGTTAGAGAGAATAACTACAGAGGAGGAAAAGGAACAATCTCAAGCAAATTCTGCAGCATATGTTTGGATCCACTGGGATTCTACTAATCTTCACTATGCCCACTGCCTATTACTGACAATAAGAATTTTCAGAAAAGGGTTCGTATCTACGGCATCTTTTAGACTCTGTTTGGATGATGGTATGCTGTCGTTTTGTAAGGTATGGTATGGTTTTGTTTGTTGTTTGTTTTGACATCCATACTCATGGTATGGTTATGTATTGTAAATCTATGGTTTCAAATTTATGGTTTTTCCTCAGTTTTATAGACTTTTTATTTCAAAAATATCCTCAATACATAATAAATTTCACTTTTTACATCTTCATCTGCTTCTCTTTCTCGTTCAACCATAACCACTGCACCTGCTGCTACCTCACCATCTCCAGCAAAATCAAACACAGAGTCACGAAACATCACTGGGCTTCGAAGAACGGACAATCTAAATGCTCTGGCTTCAACTCGTTCTACTTCATGATTATTTATTATTGATGTTTCTATGTCTCCAGCTCCAAATCCGTCGAACACTCCTTCAGAGGAGATGATTTTTATTGTTTATAGCATTGATATAGGGATGGTTCTTTGGGTGTTTCTTATGGAACAATTTGCTAATTAAAATTAATTTTTTTATTTTTTTATTTTGAACCATGAATTATTGGGTTTGATTTGAATTTGAATTTTTAATTAATTTAGGATTTATTGCTTGAATTTTTTTTAAAAGAAATTTAAGGTTTGATTTTGTTTTTTGTATAAATAAATTCACTATAAAATTTATATGTAAATAATATAACTTAGTTTAATCATCTCAATTAAAATTTATTTTTGAATCTATAGAAAATAATTTTAATAAATTCTACATTTATTTTCAATTAAATTTAATAACAATTATTCATATAAAAAAATTAGCAATAATAAGCATATAAGGCATATGTTTGATATTTGGCAATGAGAGTATTTGATAAATTTATTATAGTATAAATTACTAGATTGATGATGAGATAAAATTTAAATAAATTGAAGAAGGTAATAATTTGATATATATATTTTATTAGATAATAATTAGGTAATAATTTAATATATATATTTAATTATTTTTTTTTTGAAAATGAAATGCTTCACAATAATATTAAGAGGAAACATCCAACATATGACTTGGGATACTATCCCACACACACTGACGAGCATAACGGTAAGCAGCTCTTGCTAAGTTATGAGCTCTTACATTGGCTTGCCTACAAACCCAACGGACTTCAAAATCAGGACAAAAACCTAATAAATACCGATAGTCAGAGATAACTAACCCAAGAGCAGAAAAGTCATGCTCTTGAGAATTGAGGGCAAAAATAACAAGTTGTGAATCAGTATAAAAGCACCCAGGAGACAAAAAATTATCCATAGCAAAAAGTAAACCATGCCTTAAGGCTATAGCTTCCACAGCTACAGGATCGGGTAAACCATCATAATAACCAGAAAAAGCCTTCAAAAACATGCCTTCCTCGTCTTCCACAAGTATGCCATACCCTGCCATTTGTGAGTTGCTAAAACGAGCACCATCCACATGACAATGCCACGTAGAACTAGCAGGAGATAATGAATTTGGGACAGCAGCTCCATTGTGAGCATTGGTTGGACGTTTAATAACATGCAAAGTCAACTGCCCAGCCACGTTAGATCTAGGAAGCACCTGGCTCACGTGGGCATCCTTGTACTCATTGAGAACTTGAATTGCCGAAGCAAAGATAAACTGAGGAGTGATCCTTTGATTATGCCACACCATTTTATTTCTTGCGGTCCAAATGCTCCGCATGACACAAGCACTTTTAGTAATTTTATGAACGTCTTTGGATTGGAAAACCTGCAAGAAAAAATCTTTAAAAATAATGTTAGTATTAGGTACTAAGTACCCACCTAGACTCCACACTCTCTTAGCAACATCACAATTTAATAAAGCATGATCCACACTCTCAATCTCCCTACAATAAGGACAACCCCCCCCCCCCCCCCCAATGTTGACACCCCTTCTTTTGATCCTCTCTCTAGTAGGTAACACCCCCTTAAGCACTCTCCAAACCAAATCCTTGACTTTAGGAGGAACACTCAAACCCCACATATAATCCCACCAAGGTTCAAACACTCCTACCTCTTTCCCATAAAACTCACACGCCACTTTATATCCCGACTTCACACTATAAACCCCCTTCTTATCAAAATGCCAAATCCTCTCATCACTCACATTCCTAATGCTAAGGGGTATATTCAAAATTTGTTGACTCTCCTCCACACTAAACAAACTAAGGACTTTACCCACATCCCATTTAGCCTCACCATAAACAAGAATATCTTTAACTCTCAAGTCCTCATCAATAAAACCCTCCCACCCCTCTACCCTAAAAGGAGCTTCCTTAGGAAGCCAAGGATCTTTAACAACCACAATAGAATCACCATTGCTAACCCTCCAACGAATACCATGCTTCAAGATTTTGCTAGCCGACCAAATGCCCTTCCACACGAAACTCGGATTAGTACCAATAGAAGCTTCCAAAAAATCCTTATTTCGATAGTATTTAGCTTTGAAAACTTTGTGGAAAAGAGTATTAGAGCCATTGAGAAGACGCCACCCTTGCTTGGCAAGCATAGCTAAATTGAAACAACGAATATCCTTAAAACCCATACCGCCACTATTCTTACTACAACACATTTTCTCCCAGCTAAGCCAATGAATCCCCCGCCCTCCATCCTGCTTCCCTTTCCACCAGAATTTGTTAAGCATTATGTGGATCTCATCACAAAGAGTTACAGGTAACTCAAAAATACTCAAACAATAAGACGGAATAGCTTGAAGAACAGACTTAATCAACACCTCCCTCCCAGCTCTAGACAAGAAGCTATTAGTCCAACTATTCATTTTCTTCCACATTCTATCTTTTAAAAAACCAAACACCTGTTTTTTGCTGCGACCCACAACCCAAGGAAGGCCCAAATACATATCATCCCCATTACTCGAGCCTACCCCAAGAATTTGTTCAATTTGATTCCTAACAAACGTGTTAGTATTAGGACTGAACACTAGTCTAGATTTGCTGAAATTGATGGCCTGACCCGAAGCTCTTTCATACTTATTCAAGATATCTTTCACTACAACAGCTTCATCAGTACAGGCTTTGAAGAAAAAAAAGAGAATCATCAGCAAATAAGAGATGTGTTATCCGCGGACAAGATCTACCAGCTTTACCTCCATGAACTCTCCCCCTCCTCTCAAAGTCCCCAAACAACGTGGAGAGACCCTCTGCACAAATCAAAAATAGGTATGGAGATATAGGGTCTCCTTGTCTAAGTCCACGCCCCGCCCTCACCGGGCCCACCACATCACCATTACTCAGAACAGAATAATTAATGTCACAAACACACATCCTCATCCACCCAATCCATAAGTCAGAGAAACCCAAATTAGTCATGATAGCCCATAAAAAATTCCAATCTACACGGTCATAGGCTTTACTGATATCAATTTTCATAGCACAGTTACTCACCCCTCTCCTAGTTTGCCTTTTAAGGTTATGCATCATCTCAAAAGACACCAGAATGTTATCAGTAATGGCTCTACCAGGAATGAAAGCAGATTGGTACTCAGAAACAATCTTAGGTAAAATAACTTTCAACCTATTAGCTAACATCTTAGAAACAATTTTATAGAGTACATTGCAAAGAGCTATAGGCCTGAAATCTTTAGCTTCCTTAGGATTAGCTAATTTAGGTATCAAAACAATGAGAGTGTCAGAGAGAGATGATGGAAAAATACCTGACCGCAACCAGCTGTTGCAAGCCTCACAAATATCGCTCCCAATAATATCCCAGAACTTCTGAAAGAATGCCGGGTTAAGGCCATCTGGTCCAGGGGCTTTATCCGGATTCATATGAAAAGCAGCCTCTCTTAACTCATCAATAGTAACTATAGCAGTCAGAAACATATTATCCTCATCATTCAACTTACGATTCAACAAGGAGGTGAGAAAATCCACATCAGCCATATTCGGATCCGCCCTCTTGAAAAGCTCAGCAAAATAAGCTAAGAATGTTTGCTTAATCATTGAATCATCTTCTGCCCAAATACCAGACCCATCAATGATACCTTGAATCCTGTTCTTGGCGTGAAAGTACTTACTATTAATATCCCCATTCACAAGCCAAAATTGCTTGGCAGACTGCTTAAGCCGAAGAGCTTCTTCCGCCAAGAGCATGGAAAGTTTATTCTCCCAGAATTGGTTGCTGGCTCCAGGATTGACAATTCTGTCGTTCTCCAGTTTTCGCAGAATGCTGCGCTTTTGTTTCCAGAATTCACGATTCCTATTGCGGCCCCACATGCGAATAGCTTCGATACAAACATCCCTCTTGCGCAATAGATCACCCATGGTAGGTGCTTCCCAAGAATTCTTAACCACATTCCGCAAATTAACATCTCGAAGCCACGCGTTATCAAACTTGAAAGGTTTAGCAATTGGTGGCAATATATTGACACTAGTCTGCACCAGGATGGGGTCGTGATCAGAAGTAGTAGAAACAAGTGTACATACCTGAGCAGTATCAAAATGAGCCGCCCAACTATGATTGGCCATTGCCCTATCCGGCTTTTCTCTCGTAAAAATTCTGCCAAACCGCTTCATGGACCAAGTAAACTTATAACCAGTACAAGGAAGGTCATTTAGACCACAGTCTTCAACAGCACTCCTGAAGCCGTCGATGAGATATTGAGGATAAGTGCACCCTTCCCATTTTTCAGAATGAGCCAGTAAATCATTGAAATCACCAAGGATCAACCACGGCTTGTCAATACGGGCATTAAGGGCTCGAAGCAAATTCCAGGACGCCCTCCTCCTACTTCTATCCGCAATACCATAGTACCCTATAAGGCGCCAAGAAAACGATCCAGAGGAAAGCAAAGTGTCAATACAATGCTGAGAGTACCCATGAATATTAAGAACAATATCATTATTCCATAAAAATCCCAAGCCTCCACTCCTACCCATACTATCCACACCAAAACAGTTGTCAAACCCTAAAAAAGCTCGAACTTCTTCAAGGCGGTTGCGGTGAACTAAAGTCTCAATTAAGAACACCACATTAGGCTTATGACTTAAAGTAAAATCTTTAAGTGCTTCAACAGTGCGGGGGTTGCCCAAGCCCCTGCAATTCCAGCTAAGTATCCTCATTGCGCTCGGCTATCCCGCACATCGGGATTAGCCGCTTTCCTTTGCTGTGGTTTTTTGGTACCCACATGTTTGCTTGGTAATGAATCCTTAGACATAGAAACATTAGCAGCAGAGAAATCATCACTGTTTCTTGGACGTTTTTTTGGATCTTCTGTATGTTCAATACCTTCATTCTCAGCCCGGCCCACTTCCACCTCCTGGCCCACTTGATAATTTTCCATGTCCATCCTAGAATTTGTGTCAGATCCACTTCCATCCTCAGAGTCAAACCTTTTCCATAAAAGGAAAAGCGATAATCCCTTGCCTTATTTATAGGCATACAAGTTGCGTCAGAAACAGAAACTCCACAATCTCCTCCACCAATTAAGGGCTTTCCTATCTAGTGCAACCACTGGCTCGTTCGTTGTCCTCGCCAGCGACGCAGAGGTGCTCTCAGGCTCTCATCCCACCTTAACACCAACTCCTCTTTTTTGTACTTGAGACGTAAATCACAGAATGTTTCTGCATGGCCGAGTCGCCCACATAAAAAACAGAACATGGGAAGCTTTTCATATCTGAAACGAACATAGAATACCAGACCTCCATTGCCATTTAACCTTTTCTTCCTTTTCAGAGGTTCTCGAATGTCCAAACGAACACGCATCCGCATATATTCCTCCTCGTCCGAGCTACTTGCAATTGCATCATATTGAATAAAAGTTCCGACAAAATTACCCAGCATTTTAGCAATACTTTCATTCATAAAACCGCTTGGTAAATCCCATACCTGAACCCAAAAATCAACATGGAGTAAAGGTATATGGATAGGATTCTCTCCCATGCCAATTGGTTTCCACACAAGCAGATGTCTATTAAACGTCCATGGTGAACCCTCCGAAACACGCTCAAAATCAACTTGATTAAAAAAGCGGAACAAGAATCGTTTCCCCCCTAAATCAGTGATGTCTGTTCTTCCCAATGGGTGCCATAGATCAGCTAGAGTATTTTTCATTGCTTGATAATTGACCACACTGTATGTGAGAAACATTCCCACGAAACAGAACTCATACCCACTACCTCCGTTACCCCCCTACACCATCAATATCGAGATCGTCATCCTCGTCATCAGAAATAGAAAGATTCTTTATGTCTGCCTCCATAACAATGATAAAAAACAAACAAATCACAAAGCGAACAAAAGCAAGAAAGGGAAGAGAAAGAGCTGTCAAAAGACAGAGAGCAAAACGTGCCAAGCGGCAGAGAATCTTTTAATGTATTTTCTTTTAGGGTGCAATTAATTTTGGAATTTAATTTAATATTTATTTTTAGTCTTTAATTATAGTTAGTTGTTGACTATAAAAATTAAAATTAAATTGACTAAAAAAATAAAAAAAATTAAAATTAATTTTTTAATATAAAAAAATAAAATTAATCATTAACTATAAAAAATAAAAATAAATATTAATTTTTGATCATAAAAATAAATTTAATCTTATTGTATATAAATTTTAATTAAAATTAATTTCAATTTCGGTTAAAAGCGTTTTAATCATTTTATTATTTATATAATTATATCATATCATTAAATTAAATAAAAATAATTTAATTAAATATACTATATATTACAATCTTTTAAATATAATAAATATTATTTACAATATTATATCATACAACATCATACTATACTATATATTAATAAATTATATTTTCACTGCTCCAAATAAAACCTTAATTAAATAACTTTGGTCACAATATCATTTATTAGCACTCTGTATTGCACAAGATACTCACTATTGGCGTATCCCAAACCCTAATTGTTTGAGGAATGGAATAACATAAACAATGAAGCTGGAAACAAAAAATGACGGCCATAAATGTATGCACTTTTCTTTCTCAGGATAATGGGTCCTTTTTCTTGGGTTCGGGAAGGGTTCTTTCTTGGATCTGATTCGCTTCCGTTCAATCCTTTCCTTCCATAGTGGAATGGCGAATTTGCTTATTCTACAATGTGAGACAGCTATTTTATGCAAATTTTTTCTCAACAGAAACATCCTTTTTGATCTCATAAATTCCAGTCCTACCATTTCTGCTGCTCTGTGCAAAACACTAAAACCGCTTTCAGTCTAAAGTTTTTGGTTTACTGTATCCATAAATGGCAACAATTCTTGTAATTACAATACTCATTTTTGTTAGTTAAGTGTTCTTGTACTTGACTAATCATTGGGAATCCTAATGATTTTACAGCAAAACTTCGAGAATGGTGACAAGAAACCCATTGCTGCGGGTCCATGGGGTGGTCAGGATGGATTTCAGTTGGATGATGGAGTATACTCCACGGTTAGGCAATTGGTGATAGCTCATGGGTCAGGTATTGACTCCATCCAGATTGAGTATGATAAAAAAAAAGGTACCTCAATATGGTCAGAGAAGCATGGTGGGAGTGGAGGTAACATAATTGACAAGGTTAGAATACTTGGTCATTTTCTTGATTATAGAGCAGTTGTTGGATTATCAAATGGAGATAAATGTTGCTAAAAGCTTGATTAGAAAATTTCCTATCAAATAGATACATATTAGCTCTCCTGAAGCTGTTATTGCTCTGAAAATTTTCATTTTGCAGGTCAAGCTTGATTACCCAGATGAGTATCTTACTTCAGTTCATGGACACCATGGTAGTTTGAATGAGTGGGGATCTGTATTTGTTCGTTCACTTACTTTCCAAAGCAATAAAAGAACATAAGGACCATTCGGTGCTGAACAAGGAACATGGTTTTCTTTTCCTATGACTGGAGGCAAGATTGTTGGGTTCCATGGCAAGAGTGGATGGTTTCTTGATGCAATCGGTATATATTTAAAGCCTGCCCAGCAACAGAAGAGCTCTAAAAGTCTGGTCCAAGCAAAGAGTTTTGTCAATACTGGAACTGAAAAAATTGGCTACTTCGTGATACAAGGAGCTGCCAGCAACAGTTATGATATAGTCGTTGCTGTGAGGCAGAAGGAGGATGGCACCCCTCTACAGACCAAACCCTCCAGACAAAATTCTTATGAATCCAGTGATACGGAAGCAAAATCGAAGGTGAGTTATCTGCATGATTGTGTTTTCTATCTTCTTTTTCATTATATGATGATTTCTGAAACAATTAATTAAATTTAGACGCCGAGAAATGAAAGTTTGCCTGCAAAAGCTGAAGGCCTGGTAACTTATGGCCCCTGGGGTGGCACTGGGGGTTCCATTTTCGATGATGGAATCTACACATGAATTAGGCAAATTTATTTGTCACGCAATATTGGTATTGTATCTATAAGAGTTCAATACGATTGCGATGGGCAAGCAGTCTGGGGAAGCAAACATGGAGGGACTGGAGGATTTAAAACAGACAAGGTAAATAAAATTCAGAAAGAAATGATTCCTGCATGAGTTCATATCCTTTATTAGTTCATATTTCTAAAATTGATATTTATATTTTTCTCTGACTTGATTTTTCATCTTCTTCTTGTGCTTTCTGCAGATAGTTTTTGATTATCCATATTAAATACTCACACATATATCAGGAACATATAGTCCCTTAATGTACATGGGGCCTGATATTATGAAGTCGCTTACTTTCTACACCAACAAGGGGAAGCATGGGCCATATGGAGAAGAACAAGGCCCCGCTTTCTGTAACAAACCCAATGAAGGAAAAATTGTTGGATTTCATGGGAAGGTTTTTTCCTTGATGCTATTGGTTTTCATGTGATGGAAGGAAAGTTGAAACCAGCCAAGCATTATCTTTCTGATGCAATTGTGAAAACAACAGGAGATGTTGCTGAGATTGATAATTCTCCTTGGTCTAATAAGTTAGTAGTAGCCAAACGTGGACCAACAGAGGAGGTGATACTTATTGCTTACAAGTAAATCAATTATAGATAATTAATGGGCTTATTTGAGGTGGTGGTTAATTTTTTTCAGGTTGCTTGTGCTGTGGTAAAAGAGCCAACTCCATGTGGTCCAGGACCTTGGGGTGGAGATGGAGGAAGGCCATGGGATGATGGAGTCTTTTCTGGGATCAAGCAGATATACATAACTAGAGCGGAAGCTATTTGTTCAATACAGATAGAGTATAATCGAAATGGACAATCTGTTTGGTCTGTGAAACATGGAGGCAATGGAGGAACTGTCACAAATAGGGTGCGAAAAACTTTTTATGACAATATGATGAAAAATCTTGATTTTCATTTTCTTTTTTAAATTATAATATCTATCACATTCCGCCTTTTGGACTGCCGCAGTTAGATCCTGGTTGACTTAAGGCCGCTGGTTACCTTATATAACTCCTGAAACAGATTTTCACCCTGAATCTGAACTCATTGCACTACCATTTGTGCAGGTGAAGTTGGAGTACCCACGTGAAGTACTAATACGTATATCAGGATACTATGGCCCTGTGAGTAGAGATGAGAGGCCAGCAATTGTTAAATCACTCACATTTTACAATAGCAGAGGACAGTATGGTCCATTTGGTGAAGAAATAGGTACATCTTTCACATCAACCACAACAGAGGGTATGGTGGTTGGTTTACATGGAAGGTGTGGAGCTTACTTGGATGCCATTGGTGTTCTTATGCAGCACTGGCCAGGAAATAACAAAACCTCAAAATCGTCTTTCTTCAAGATTTTTTAGTTGATCAAATTCTACATTCAACTTACGGGCTTTTATACAGTTCAAATAAAAAAAAACTTACGGGCTTTATGTATAAATTGTTATGGATATTGCGCATCTCATTTCAACCAAAGCGGCTTCTTCTTTCTTAAACCATCACTGTGGTGTGTTTTCTTTCAATAACACTATTCTCTGCTCCTTGTGAATTCAAGAAATAATTATAACGTTGATTTTTATGTCATTCTCTGTCTCTGAACAAGTAAAATAAAATATAACTTTTTTATAAAAATAATCAGAAAAAAAGAGTCTAAAATATTATAGATTTTTCTAGTTAGACAAATATTTTCAAAATTATCCGAATTTTTTTGATGGGTTTACAAATTTATCATATAGAATTTAATTTATTTTTAGATTATTATGATTTTATTATATATTTTTATAAAATCATTAAAAAAACTATAGTAGAAAAATATAAAATTTTAAAAAATTCTGATAACAAAACGAAATTTTGTCTTTAAATTGCCCCTCTTTGTAAGGTCTTGGCCCGGGCTCAATAAACCCAAATGGGTCCAACAAAGTTGCTTGTAATCCATATGAAGAAAGATCATGTCATTTATGGCCCACAATCTGCTGGATCTTAAACATCACCCATCACCTTTATCTAAACCAGAAAAGGAACCTATTCAATATAAACATTTCTTTTAAATGGATAATTAATTATTGACACCACTTCTCAAATGATATATTATATAAAAATATAATAATGTCTAATGTGAAATTAAAATGATAAAACACAGATGAGCCATTACACCTTTTTTTTTGGGTCAATCAAATTGAAATAAGTTGAAATACAAGATAAAAATTATCTAACAGACGTGATTGACAAGTTTGGTTAGTTCAAAGCGAAATTTTATTATGAATTTGAGGTGTATATATTTAATCAATAAAAATTTAATAAATTTATTTTTTAAAAAATTTTAAAAGATAAATTAGTTGTCAGAAGCGTCTCTTACTCCTACTTAGTCATAAAGTTCGAGGCTAAATATTTTTCTTTTTCAAATATAATTAATTAAAAAATTAGTTATGTTTTTATTATTATTATTGGATACATGCATGTATTAAGTGTAAAATTTTTTGTTGCATTAATATTAAAGAACCAAACACTATAAAGAAAACTATAGTTCTTTTTTCTTCTTTTTTTTATTTATTTATTATTTTTTTAAATTTTATGTGATAAGTAAAGAGTGATAAACTTTGACTATGTGATAAATATATATATAATACTAAATGTTAATAAAAGTATTATTTTCATTGAAATGATATATACAATTCAGTGTTAACTATAAACTAATGAATTGCCTTAATCATATTAATTTTAGATATAGTTTGGGATTGAATGGCTAGTCAAAAGGGAGGATATCCAAAGTGTTAGTGAGCACTTTTTGCCATTAAAAGACACTTTGTGTCATCATACTCAGTGGGCATTCGTGCTATAGTGGGCCATTGGCCAAAATTCTATACAGTGGTATTAAATTGCCATAAGTGGCTCATTATCCAAATCTAAAATCTGAGTTTAGTGTGTTTGGACATAATTAAAATAATTATCTATAAAGAAATTAATGTGTTATTCAGTTGTCGATAAATTACTCAATTCTGAATCTAATTGTACTTAGTATTTCAATTTACAATGAATTTAATTAATTTCTTTATTTAACATTCGGAAAGTAATGCAATTCGATGTTTCTAAATTATTTAATTGCTAGACCTCTTTTTATTAAATTTTCTTGCATATTATAAATACATAAGCACCACTAAGCTTTGCTTAGCGTGTTAGAATTATTTTCTGACGCGCAAATCAAACAAGGAGAGTTGAGACCGCAGAGTGAGAGACTTGCGTTCTTGATCAACTATATCATCAAGGTTCAATGAACAATATTGTAAATATTGTAATCTTTATGGTTCACATAGTAAAACTAATTTTGTATGACAGTTGTACTGGTTTGAGAGCAGTTTGAAAATTTTATCATAATGTAAGTTTTCATTAAGAGTGCATTATAAATATATGGATATATGTGTGTAATATAGAAAATTTAACAATTGCATTATTGCTTAAATGTTTTATGATTTTATTTCTTTAGCATATACATAGAATAATTGTAAATATTAGGTGACATCTCTTATGCAAGTAAGTGTACGGTTTATTTAGAGGGTGTTACACCCTTCTTGGAGAAGATCTCATGTCAGAAGATCTTTTTTTATAGCCCTTCTGATGAAATTGTATCCTTCTTCATTGTTCTTTTAGCGGGTGTTTTTTCAGTCTCAGTCTCACTTTAAAATTGGGACCGTGGGACTCATTCACGTTTCTTTTTGGAGGGACTGGAGGGACTCCAATAAGTGACAACTCCTTATTAAAAAATATAAATGGCAGCCCCTTATTAAAAATATATATATAATTTATAAATTTAAATAAATAATTTTAATTTCTTAAATAAAAATAATAATTTTTAATAAAATAATAATTTTATATGTATGTAATAATTTTTTTAAAGATACATTTTTAATAAAAATAATTATTTTTAGTAAAAAATAATAATCTATTAATAAGAATAATATTTTTTAATAAAAATAATAACTTTTTTAATAAGAATAATAACTTTTTATTAAGAATTCATTTTAAATAAAATAATTTAATATTTTTTAATATTTTTACATAATTAAAAATTAACTTAATCAAAATTAATAAATTAATTAAATAATTTATTTAATTAAAAGAAATAAAATTTTTACATAGCTAAATAATTTTATTATTTCATTATAAAGTTAATTATTATTTAAAATTTAATTATTAAAATAAAATAATAAATAAAATAAATATAAAAATAAAATTTACTATAATAAAACTTGACTTTTATTATTGGAGGACTAAAATTTACTTTTATTTAAATCCCATCAAATGTGTATGGCATTTTAATAAGATCCAAATTTTTTGTCATTGCAGATACTCTTAGCTACTTCTACAAACAATTGCCGTTACTACCGGTAACCGACCTCTGACAAACCTCCTTTATTTTATCCCTTTGTATTTGATTCTGATCTCTCCACAAATCAAAAACATCAAATCCTAACTGACTAGCACACTAATTGATAATTTTAAGATATATATATATATATATATATTATTGGTGTTTTTGCTTTTTTTATTTTTTACCCTATATATATATTTTTTTAATTTAGCTTATGAACTTTAATTTTTATAGTTAAATTGATTGATCGGACCTCTTTTTTTTTTTTTTTCAATTTTTATTGGAGTGCTAACTGATCCAATTCTGTATTATCGACAAAGAAAGATAAAAAAGAAATGTGAAATGGCATTACAAATTTTACCATGAAAAAGGGTAGGTGGTTGGTTACGTGAGGTCTGATTTTTGTTTCTTTGTGAAGGTGGGACCAGAGGACATCCGTCGTGACACCAGATGAGGACGTTTTTTATCTAGTGGCGTTACTAAGATCGGCTCTGGACAATAGAGAGGACGCCCAAACTTTGGACTACCTCAGCAATCAGAACCGTCGGATCCTCAGATTCTGCGATGATGCAGGTATCAAGGTGAAACAGTATTTACCTCACTACACTACGGAGCGACAATGGATGGACCACTTCGGAGATAAGTGGTCCCGATTTTACTACAACAAGATGTTATTTGACCCCCAGCTTATTTTAGCAACTGGCCAACGTATTTTCGCTCCCTCGTTTGCTTCTTCAAAGTAACACGATGGCCACGTGGTGATGACATGAATATATTGTACACAACACCACATACTATACTAGTAGACTAGCGGTAGTATACTGACTTAGGACTATTCGTCTGCATAATGGCAATATTGAAATTCGATGATTAATTTATGTTTTTAATTAAATATTAATACGATTATTATTATTATATTGGGAGAAAATTTCAATTTTTAGATGAAATTGGACGGTGGAGGAGAGGGAGATGGGTCCAAAGATTATGGACAGAGCATGTCATGTCATGTTGTTGACTGCACCACATCCACTGATCCCGACCCTGTCTGCAATTTTTATAAACACAGCTCACCAGTCGGCACTACAATGGTTCCACTTCCATCCACCACTGTTGCTTTGCTGCTCTTACTGTTTTTAACCCTGATAGATATTCACCTTAATAGCTACTTCTTAACAAGGAAATATTGTTAGATGCTGCTGAATTGCTTCGTCACCTTTGTGACATGACAATTCATCCCAAATTTTTGTCAATGACTAAATGGCTGGCATTTAACAAAATTTTGTTTTTTATATTTTTATTTTACTACTCTCCGCCTAACTGTTATCCCTCCCCCAAACTCATCTCTCGTATCATTATTTTTCAAGTTCATCATAAAAAGAGGTCATCCGGATGCCATGCATTTTAAGATTTGCTTTTTAATTAATTTAACTGAAGTATTTGTTCTAAATTCTTTTTAAGAAAGGAACCAAAGCACTTTTAGAACAAGGAAACGAAACTAGAGAAACAATTTTAACTCTCTAAGTATCTTAACCAGACAACTTGTTCATTAAATCTGAAAATCATCTCAAAAACTACAATTACAACTTTTCTCTTCCTCCTACAAAAACCCAAAAAATAAAAGAAAAAAAAAAGAAAAACAAGTCTATCTTAGACTCTAAAACTAGATAAATTTTTTCTTACTTGCATTTTCATTAAAAAAAAATTAAAAAATGCCTTACTTTTTTACTTTGCAGAGGCGACAATAAAAAAAGAAAAGTGAAAAATAAAGCCAAAATGGTAATAAATAAACAAATGACACAAAGTTGAGATGCATTGCTTATTTTTATTTTTATCATCTTCCAATAATTTCAAAATCTAAAACTGGACTCCTGAGAATATGTTCAAAACCATATCATAGAGCTTGATATCTTGCTTTATACATTCTTTATTACTGAATGTCAGCTGCCATATTTCTGTTTAATCCCAGATTGTAGAAGCTCTGGTTCTATCTAATAATTTCTCTTCTTAACAACAATGTAATTTTGCTGAAAATATCACTTTGTCTATCTCAGCGTATTATATAATCTTATTGTATATGTGCCATCCAGCTCCTTTTAGGATTAAACATACGTTAGTCATAGACATTTGCCATAATGTCCATTCATATATTGGTGCTTCATCAAAATTTTGTTCAAAACCAAACTGTTGCTGCAGCCATCAATAAAAAGTATGACCTAAAGTAGCAATAGATCCAGTTCCCCACATCTGCATGTTATAACAGTCATACCAGGTTAACAAAAAATTGTACATTCAATCTAGATTGTCTTCTAAATGTATTTTATATCGCTCTGTTTTTGCAACTCTTATCCTCTTCTGCATCCAACAAAGCCTCAGGATATGGTTCAATAGTTCATACTGCCCTCACACATGCATTAAGGATTTTTTTTTTTTAACTTTGGTCCAAAAATAGCACAGCACCTCTACGGACTCCTACAGCAATAGGAGAAGTAAACTTGCCTTCTCCCTTCCCTTCCCTATTTTAGAACAGTTGTATAAGTTGAAAACATAATTGTGAAACATATCAAGAGGGATGAAGCAAAGTTGATGAGTTCCGAGCAATATACCTTCCATCCAAATAGAGTATGTATACAAGTTAATTTAAAGTTTCATGTTGCATCCCGAACTTCCTCAGTGCCAGTGAATAAATTGTCTTCCTCTTTACCGATGTTCCTTCAGCCACCAATTTCACTGCCTATCCAATATAAATCTTCTGATTCAGCACAGGTAAAAATGAATATATAATCACTCAATTGGTCATTACCGTAGATAGGCTGTGCCCGCTGGAGATTAGGTCTCTCAGTTCATGCTTAAACTTACTCTCTGATGGAGTTTCAACCGAGTGGTTTGTTTTGCCTTCAATTAGCAATGTTATCTCTCCCTTAGGTTGGCGATCTCTAAATACTTCTTTTGCTTCCTCCAGAGTTCCCCGCCAAAACTGATTGGAAGAGATAGATAATATGAATAAGTGTGCTCCCAAAAATTGATTAAATCAATATTGACATATTATTGAATTCATGAAAATAATGCTTGCAATTTTACAAACAAGCAGCAATGGCCATTCCAGCAGTGATTAGCAGGCCTTTTAAAATTGGTAGGATCTTGATCCTAGACTTAAGAATCGAATAACAAGACTAATGATTGACAGACTCAAGGCAACTGATAGACAATAAAAAATTATTTTATTTGCAGATGCGATGATTATCTTCCTAGAACATAATAATAGTTCAATAGTTCAGTTATAAATTTCCCATTTTTGTTTGACTGTACAGGTTAGCATATTAAATCTTTAGCTGTCTAATAACCAAAAGGAAGCCACATCAAGAAGAGGGAAATAGCAGGTCTTTCAAGGCTCATTAATTGGTTCATAAAATAAGTGACATGGTGCACCTTTACTCTAGTCAGTAGCATTAACAAATTTTTAGCCGTCTAATGAGGCACCACAAACAGTCAATTACTAACAAACTTACTGTAACAAACCAATAGTTAGAAATATAGAAATGGGGGATAAACAGAGAAGAAAGGGAGAGATAATCAGAGAAATAGAGAAGTTAGGAAGAAGAGAGAAAAGAGAGAAGAAGAGAGAGAGGAGAAAGGAATTAGAAATATTAATTCTGATATTGATAATGGCTAATTGATTGGCATCTGTACAACCTATATATAGCAGATTAACCACTAAACAAAAGGTGACCTCAGCCACAAAATCATTCTCTCATTTGTCCCACTCATAACCAACTAAATCACCAACATAGCTCATATAAAAGCTAATTCATCCTTTTGCCCCTCTCATTCCTAAAATATGTAACAATTCCTTCCTCTTTATGCCATTCTTGTCCCCAAGATGGCATGACTTCAGAAAATTGATGAATGATGAAGCTTAAATTTTCACAAGTATCATCAGTAGATGGAAAGTTGATCCAGTTCATTAGCACTTGCTAATGTATTGGCCATTTCTCAAAATTACTCCTCCTTGCAAAAGTTTTTCTGGTAAAGGAACTGAACCAAGCTGTAAGAGAGTAGCTGTAAACCATGTTGAGCAGTCATTTAAAACCCTCAGCTGTTTCTCAGCGTCCAAAAGAAGCTTCGAAGCATGCTTTACCCTCTTCAGTTCTGCTTCATTAAAGCTTCGCCCATCAAAGAATGATATGCTATATTTGGCATCAATAACATTATAAGTTCCAGCAATGATATTCATAATGAGGCTCGCCAGTTGAGACATCAAAACCCTCGGATCAACACTAAATTCCATCAAGTTCCTAGCCCTTTCCACTGTTTCAGCTGTGTCTGAAGACATTAATAACTTCAAAAATTCCAATAATTTCTCATCTGAAAAAACACCCACAAGCTCCTTCACAACAGATGTAGTTATCCTCTTTCCCAACAAACTCAACTGATCTAACATTGTTTCTGCCTCTCGAAGTGAACCATCTGCATTTGTAGCACCATCCTCTGCTGAAAGCTTTGATTCAACCACAACAACATCATTTAGTTCTGATGTTTCTTCCTTCAATCCTAATGGTTTTGGAGTTGTTTCTACATCAATAATAGCAGATGTTGGTAGGCGGGCGCCCTGCATAAGTATTGTATCAAATTAGTCTCAGATAATTATAATTTAAATAGTATTAATTTATTATATAGTTTATGATTTAAATTATTTTTGTATAATTATAATTGAAATCATAATGCTATTAGATGGTTTGAATAAAATAATATAGTAAATTTGATTTTTTTTAATAAATCAATTTTATATTATAAAATATTTATTTATTAGTAACTATCTTTGTTGGAATTCTATTTTACTGAAAAAAAAAAGCACCATGGACTTCCATTAGGAAAGACTTTGAAACTAACTCTCATCTCATCGGGAGGCATTATCGTACAGAGACCGGGTAATTCATCCAAACAACGGAACGGAAAATTTTTAACAGTCAGACTCATGAACAAGCAGAAGCAATATTAAAAATGAAATTGTGGAAGTTTTGGGTGATGTCTTAACCGAGGTAAATTAACCGTTAACACTCAAATTCTAATCTCTTGATCGATGGGGAGACGTCAGAACCAACAGAAAAACCAGAAAACGTATAGCGTCTTTTTAAATTAACTAGCCTCTTTTCCTAATATCTGAATAACTTTTTAGCTTTACTGAAATGGGCCTGTGTAACTGCGGAAGATGACATAAGTTTTTTATTTTTGATTTTTAAATCCTATTGAAAAATATAGATTGCTAAGAACGCTTTCCTTTTAAGGAAAGTGATTGCATTCAAAGAAAACTACAAAGAGTGTGATCCATTTGACAGAGCTTTTCGGGATAGGGTCATCGCCTGCCTTGGCCCTTTCCCACTATCCATGGCCATGATAAATGGAATTAATCTTCTTTATACACAGGTGATGGATGCTTGTTAGATAATTACACCTTATCATGATGGAACCACCATCTTGTCTCTTTGGGAGATCTGCCACTCTCACAGTTCTTCACATAACGATCATTATCAACAGGTCGTTGCTGCAACATGACATGATAGGATACACATGAATAAAGCAACAAATGCCTTAACTTAAAAAAAAGGTGGAAGGGAACAGAGAGGACGGCAACAAATGCCCAAGTAATATTAGAAGTCCACAAATTGGACTTCTTCCCATATTTGTGATTCCCAAGTGTAAATACTAACATTTGGTCATTAACTCAGACCAGATCACCCAAGCAGCAACACTCATCTGAAGCATATTATGTCAATAAAATGAGCAATCAACAAAATCCAAATGCATTCCATTCGGTTCGTAGAAAATGCAAAATATATTACTTCAGTCTAGAACCATGCAGCTTTTACACTTATTCCTCATTGAAAGGGTGGTAAACAGACTTTGACATTGTATTACTGACCAATGGTGAGAAAATAGCAACAACAAACAGATAGAGCTCGAGGAACTTTAGTTTCATGGATCCATAATTGGTCTTTCCATCAAGTATGAGGTCCACATGCAAACTGTTGCGGTCCCGAACGTAGGATCGAGTTATGGGTCTTTCCTTGATGGTGGTCGAAGGAGTTTCTTGTGGAGATGAAGTGATTTTTCTTTTTGCGACCTATTTTTTGAAGAATAGAAAGGCTCAATTAGAGGGAACCTTAATACCTCAAGGCTCAATTAGAAGGAACCTCAAACCTCTGAGTTATAGTACTCAAAACTGTAATTGATTTCCAAGCTGATTTCTGCATTGATTGTTATTCAATATTTATAGAGGATGTAAACCATCCTTTTACATCAATGGAATCATGAAGTGACCATGAACTCCTAAAATAAAGGAAATAACAGAAAGTGGTAATTGACTCCTAACAAAAAGGAAACTAACACAAAGTACTGAAAGAAATAGTCAAACAATAAACAAGAACTAAATGTGGCCACTAACTCAGTCCATTACTTCCATAAGCATTAACGTGGCATATACTTGTAAAGGACTCGTAACACAAACACGTACACCTAAAGATATCAAAATAAGTCATGACTCTCAAACATGGCACACAAAAACACATAAAATTAACAAATTAACATTGACTTTATACAAATTAGTGTCAAAAATGAATTAACTCATTTATTATACGACTTTAACGAGACTTTAACGAATCGTATAATATGTTAACATACAAATATGCTAAAATCCATTCAACTAAAACGATAAATAATTTAAAATTACGTCATTTTATTATCATTTACTCTGAAAAATAAAAATAAGTGTTATATATTTATTATATTTTTATAATTTTATTATTATATGATGTATTATTATTTAATTAAAAATAATTTTTAAAATTTTTTAATTACTCATTAAAAAATTATTTTTTTCATCCAAGTACTAAATTATTTTTAATTATTTTATTAATTTAATTATTAATAAATTTAAATTTAATTCTTTATGAATTTTACAAATTATTTTTCTAAATCAAATGTTAAAAATTAAATAATTTTTATGATTTAAATAATATAATATTTTATATTTTATATCAAATAATTTTTTTTAATTTAGAATAAAATTTATAAAAGAAAATAGAATAGAAAAAATAAGTAAAAAATAAAATAAAATTTTTACAAAAATTTATTACAAAATTTATATTGACAACTATATATTATTTTTAAAACTTTTTTTTCTTACTACGTTCTAATACTAAAATACAATAAACACTTATTATTTATTTCATATTAATTATATTATATATTTTATTTTTTTTTGTATATTTTTAAGAATTTTTAATATATTTACATTTTAAAATTATTTTAATTATAATTTTACTATATGAATAATTTTTCAATTAATCATTTAAAAACATAAAATTATTTTAAATTAAAAATATTATATGAACTAAATGAATCTTACCAAGTTATATGATCCGTATATAACTCATTTAAGTAAACGTATTATATATGTCATATTTATATAACCCATTTAATTTTTATGTCGTATTCGTATTTATACGATTAATAAATAGATCGTATTCATGTTGACTTTAACGTGTCATCAAAATGAGTCAACTCAATATAAATACGGCAGCCAACCCATTTTGACACCTCTGCATACATCACTATACATCAATGTTCTAGAGATACGAATATGCCACATAGTACAAAAACATGCCACGCTACAATCATACCAGTCATCTGTGTCCCATGATCTCCAAGAAGCTAGGCTTTGAAAGCACTCATTGGAGGGGAGCAAAGCAAAGAACCTCCAATCAGAGAATTTAAATGATCTAAGGAGAAGAATCAGACAACACTGTAACAGTTTACACAACCCAAGAATGGATATATCAAGAAGCTTAAACATTCAGAAAACGAATAAAACTAGGAACAAAGATACAATACAAAAATATTTTCAATCAAATATTTAATCAGTATGCGCTAAAGCAACTTGGCTTTAGACAAGCAAAATAGGGCCTTTCCCCCATTTTTCATAAACACAGGCCAGGAATACAAAATCCCCACAGCTTGATACAAGCTTGTGATGGTAATCTAAAAGTTAATTTGTAGCATATCTTATGGTTTAACAAGATAGTTAAATCATCTGCAAATACTATTCACATGCATATTTTCAAATAATAACTTCAAAGTTGATCTGCACATCAGTTATCATAATTTCAGAGTACGCAACTGCTGACAGAAACAAACACAAGTTCAGTAATAATATCAAACAGGTTAAACCACTAATAGATTACACAAGATCATCTAATCATGTTGATGAAGAAAATTTAAGGTATTCAACTAAAATATGAACATAGATTGAGGGTGATACTCTTCGAAAATCTTATCCAAATTCACATTATACTTTCTAAAGAGGTGCTCCAAAAAGAAAGCAAACAACACTGAAGCACAGGAAGCACATCTTCACAAATAATTAATTAGAAATGCATTGCTTATAAGGCATTCATAAACATAAGGCATATACACTTGCATTATAAATCTCAATCATTCAGTTCCTCTAATTCAATAGAAAAACAACAGAATACTTCTGAGCATAACTAATTAACCATTTCTCAATCATTGATGCAAAGAACTAGTCCTCAGCTATGAACTCTTACATACTCTCTGTTTCTCAGGTTGCTGAAGAGGCTACTAATGTTTAGCACAAAATCTAGCCGTTAACGGATAGGCAATCAAATCAACAACAGCAGACATTCATATGCTTAATGATTACTAACATCTAGTTTCATGTGAAATGCAATAGAAAAGTTGAAGTAAGCCATCTAGTCAATATACTATTTTGAACTAATCTGAAGGGGGATATTAACAAAATCCGCAAAGTTTGTTGAGTAAAAAACACACATGCACTGCAGCAAAGGTAGATAAAAGAAATATATGAAGTATGACGAGGCAATACCTAAACAGATATGTCCATTGCTATAGATGTGAGGATGCAGAGGAGCTGGCGGGAGAAAAATTAACTGTTCAACCAACAGAAAAATGATGATATACTAAACCGAATTACTGGAAAATTAAAAATAGGATGAAAGACTAAACAATAGTTAAAACTGAAATCCCTGGCCACCAGCTTACTAAACCACACACAATTGAGACAAAATTTATTACTCTTAAAAAAAAAAAGAGGACACAGAAACTGAAAGGCTCAGTCATTAGTTCAGGGAAATCTACTTGAAGTTGATAAGTTTCATTAGCCTATAGAGTTCCCGGAGCTCCGTTGACATCGATCACCCATCTAAACCCACAACAAAATTATCATAATCCGAAATTATCCCAATTAAAGCCAAATTAAAGAAGAAAACTGATTAAAGCTGTACCGTTGTAGATTATCAGTGACTTTGAAACCTGTTGGAGGATTCAACTGCCATTCGGCGAGCTCTTTTTGCAATCTGTTCCATGCGATCTTGCATAAAGCCTAAGCGAAAGTACCAAAAGTCAAAAATTAAAACAAGTAAAAGAACAAGAGTAAACGACCATGCAAATTAAGATAAGGATATATAAAAGAGACCTTGCGCGATGGAGCTGAAGTTCTACAAAGAATAGAGAGAGACTGTCTCTTCTGTCTATGATAATATGGTTTTATAAAATGGGATTCGAGAGGGCCAAATTTCACAATTTCCTTTTATTTTCTTTTTTTTTTCTCGGGAAAGTTGGGGAAAAAATCTATTCTTTTTTTTTTATTGGAGTCCGGAGGGAGATTACTCACGATTCCACGTCGCTATTGGCATCTTGTGGAGAGATTCTGGAAGGATCCAATTGCACGCTCCGTGTGATTTTGACACGTAAGCATCCATGAGATTCTTTTTCAATAATTATCACGTACGGGACTTGAGTCCAAAACTTTTACGTGGAAATGTGAAAATCTGACAATTACTATTTTTCCCCAAATTCATAGATTTTTCTTTAAACCCTAAAAATATGATTAATAACTTAAGAGTACGTTAATCCTGGTTTCATTCAGTTAAAAATCACTAATCTTTTGATTGCTTATTTTAATTTAAGTATATTAATTACAGTTTCATTTGATTAGAAATCACTAATCAAATTGACAGTAAATTTGGAAACCCTTTAGAATTGAAACTCTGATTATCTGTATAAAGCTAGCGAGAGATGCAGCTATTTATGCAGCTTAGTAAAAATAAAAATTGAAGTAAAGATCATAAATTGAAGAAAATGTATATTTTGACAAAGATCATAGCTTAGTTCTAATAATAATTAAGACCTGTCATGAGCCGGATTTGAAAAATGTTAAATTTTTTAAAATTTTGGCATAATTTTTTTCATTAATTGATATTCATAGTCCGGGTATGATCAAATCTTGCCATAACAAAATCTTTTGAGTTTTAATGCATGCCTGGAATCAGATGCTTTTTCTTTATCCAGTGCATGGAATTAGTCAATGAAGTTTTTTATCCAATATCAGAAATGGTGATCTCATCAACGTGTTAAAAATCATCTTAACTGGCAGGCCGCTGAATATTCCTCAAAAGCAAATGAAAAAACAGAAGTAAATAAATAAAAGGTTTAAGCATCATCAGTTCACTTTAGCTTAAGCCAGACGCTGGAATAATTGATATGAGCTTTAAGACCAGGATAAGAATGTTCAGTGATAATACTTTTATATTGGAGCACTAAGGATTTGACACTGTTAGATGCTGTAATTCAATTAAATCCCGAAAATCATAGAACTAATGAACTTTTCTAAGATAAAAATAAAAACTATTTTAATCTCTGCTGCATTGCATGGATGATTATTATACAGGATTTTCATTTCTTCTTGCAATAGGGAAACCCCTGAAATGGAGAAGATTTTCAGCTACTTTCATTATTCCATCAATCTTCTGAATGATCTGCAACACCTTCCATTGACATGGAACTGCTACCAAACATTAATGGATTTGAGTCTTCACAAGATTCTGCAAACTCCTCTTTGTACATTTCTTCTATCATTGGCTTCCATAGCCGCACTCTGGCATTTATAAACCAATTTGAAACCTGAAGCAGCAATGAATTTCCAACAAACAAAAACATCAAAATCAAGCCAATTCACACGAAAAAAAGGGAGTAATTTGCGTTTTGATTTTGGAAAGGTTATAGGCTTATGGTAACACTTAACTTGATTCTTAGTCAAGCCTGTCTGTGATGCCAGCATTAGTTTCTCAGTATCATTTGGATACCTGTGTAAAATAATCAGTAAAATTGCAAGTGTTATTTTACTGGGTATACAGCTAATATCAAGCTACAACTCATTTCAAAGCGCTTACGGATGCAAGAAATGTTCGAAAAGCCAAGACCGAAGGATGGCCACAGAAGTCTCTGGCAAGCCTCTGATGGGTCTCCATGCTTGCCTTTGGCTTTTTATCATTCCAAGCTGTTGGAGAGAGAACCAATTTTGTCCATTCTCTCTATCGAACAGGCTAAGTTGGGACAATCCTGTTCTGATTTTGGGTAAATCTTGTGAAAATTTCCTTCTTGTTGAATTGATTTGAGACACTATGGCATCTCTCAGATTGCAGAAATGCCTAGACATGGCTTGTAGTGCTAAAGCAGTATAAGACTTGGCTGCCCCTATACCTGCTATCTCCTCAAATGATGACACTACTTGTGCCATTTGATGGTAGTACTTTTCATATCTTCCGTCAATCTGGAAAACAAGATTTCATGAATTACATATTTGTTTTAGCGTGTCGAATTTACGAAAAAAAAAAAAGGCAATCAAATTTAAAGTCAACAAACAAAGAATATACCTCCTCCAGCAACGCTATAAGCTTTGCAATTTTAACCTGGAGATCATGTCTATCACCTGACACAAGCCCATTACAGCACAATTCTGCTTTTAATTCAGAAGAAAGTCCTAGAAGTCCTCTTCTGCCACCAGGAAATAACTTCTCAACAAATTTTTCATTGTTAATTTCAACTGCCTTGCTACTAACACTAACAATTAGTTCTAAAAGGGCCTGAGTAGGCTTTAAATATCTTGAATTCTTTATAGCAATGGCAAAAGATTCTGTTCCATAAGAAGTGGAAGAAGATCTACTTAGAGTGGTAGTAGATGAGAATGGGAATGCATTTCCAGTGAAAGCATAGTCATCGTTTACTTGTTCAACTCCTGAACTACAAGCTTTCCTTGCTTCTTCTCCAGGAATTAAGTAACTTGGGCTGACAAGATCAGAATTAAAGGATCTCTGCCTGCATTGGACTTCAGGGACAAAAAAGTGACAGCCAAGAGACAATGACAGCCCATGAGCTTGATGATTGGTCGCATTTGCAGCTCCAAAAAAATCCATTAAGTGTCTAGTGTGGCTAATCTCGGTTTCTGATGGTACTGAAGAAGCATGTACAAGGTCTATTGACCTGGACATTCTTTCCTCAAGAGACTGTATGCTTGGCAATATGCCAAGAGACTGAGGGAATGTGTTGCTGCCTCTTAAATCTGAACTATATGAATTGAAATTATGATTTTCATATTGGTTTTGACCAGAAACAGAGTCTGAGATGAAGAATTGTTGGACCATATTAGAAGCTGGATTTGGGGGTGAATCTTGTGAAACCATAGAAACCAGTAAATGAGAAGGTGCTATAATTTTATCAGGAATATCAAGAAACTAAAACCCCAAAGCAACATAAATGTTCGACATTCTAATTTCTAAAGCAAGAAAAGAATAAGAACTCGAGATGATAGATTTCATTTCAAAAACTAGCTTTCTGAACTGGGTTTCCAAGAAAGTGAATCAAGCATCGAAGAGATTAAAATCTGGGGAATTGGCTTGTCATATGTCCATAACTACCTTACAATTACAAAGACAAGCTGTTGGATTATTAAATAAAAAGTCCAATGAAGGTGTAAGTTAATGAACTGAGGTGGAATTCTGTCCCAACTTGCTTTTTAAAGCGGCCGAAATCAAGAAAAAGAAAGAGATGCCATGAATAAAAGTTATAAAATGCACTTCGTTTTTTTCTTTTTTTTTTCCTAAAGCAAGTCGCTTTTGGTAAACAAAATTTATTGATGATGAACTGAATGAAAAACCCAGTTCAGTGCAGGTAAAAAACAGAATTGAAACAAGCAGAACAGATTCATTAAAAAATATCGGAAGAAAATAAAAGGAGAGAGAGAGAGAGAGAGGTGAATCAAAGCGTTACAATTTGTGAAAAGCATAAAAAAGGAGGTAAAAGTATGGTCCAGGATAACAGAATAGACAGACAAACCATGTCTTAATTAGTGTTTGCCTCTAATTTAAAACCCCTGATTGATTGAATTAACAAAGTTCAAGAGACCCTCTAAAAAGCTACGATAGATTTGCATAAAAGAAAAACACGAAGGCCAAAGGCCCAGTGCAGAAAACCTACCAATCTGTCAACCTGTTCACATTATAATAATTCACAGAAGAAAACAAAGAGTCTCTCCCTCTCCCTTCCTCTTTCTGTTTCTCTTTAAATATGAACTTATGAACAGAGCAGGTCTAAGACTAGCAGCCAAAAGCCATAATGCCTAAAAATCATAGCCTTCTGCTACTTGTTCAAAGGAGGGAAGCTAATTGGCTAAGTAAAAAAGAGGCAGAAAGGGGCAGAAAAAAATGGTCCCCCACCTTCTCTGACTATAAAAACAAGCAAAAGCATCAATCCTTCAGCTTTAGTTTGTGCAGTTGCATTTCGTTGGGAGACTCAAAAAGCTGTTTGAGCTCTCAAAACTGTGAATCTTTCTCTCTCTTAGTATGTTAAAATGTTCTGTTTCACAGGGTTGGGTTTTGCTGTAGTCTGTTAAAAGGAAGATAAAAAGTCTTTTGCACACTCCTAGTTTTGAGATTGTCTGTTTCTGAGACTGTAACCCATATGGGAATATCTAACTTTTCCCTGTTAGGTGTAGTAATCATACATACAGTTGTTGAAAGGACATTAAATATCGCAATCTTTCAACTTTCAAGAATTGAGCAGAAAATAAAATTGGATTCTTGCTCTTTCAAAGACCGTATAGAAAGAGAGAGAAAAGAGAGACTACTAGGTTTGTTTTGTGATTGTGGTTTCGTGTGCTGATTAGACTGATTCTACGTGCAATTTTTTTTGGGTTAGTCCTTTTTTCATTATCTTTAGTAATGATTGCCACTTCTGCTCCTTTGGCCTCCTCCAGTTGTCACTTTCTTGTTCCGTAACATTGTTGTTGTTTACTATGACCTGAAAGGCCCATCCTTCACAAGATTAAAGATATCTGCTTTTTCTGAACCACCCAGTTAATTTAGACCAGATAAAATCCTTGCCAAAATAAACATTAGTTGAGAAATTTTGTATCTTTTTTGTGCAGAAACATCAAACAAACATTAATAATTCTAATTATTATCCACTGGTCATTTTCATCTTTCATTGCCTATAGGATGACAGATTAGCTTAGCTGCCCAGTTCTAGATACCTTTATTTGAAAAAAGGCAGAGAAATTCGATGCCTTGGAAAGAAAATATTTTACATGTAACTCCTGTTTATAGAATATGAGTATTCTCAAAGTGATTATTGAGATTGACTCAAATCACAGCAAGAAAACAAATTGAAAGCTATATGATTTAAGCATGAGCCAGAAACAAAAGGCATGAATGGATTAAGAAGAGCAGGAAGCAGAATGCATAAATTTAACGGCCAATGTGGTTTATAAAAAAGAAGAAACAGCGGAAAAAGGCTTGAGAATTCAGAAGATAGTATCCAAGGAAACGGATGGCAGTATCAGTATGCACATAATGTGGAACCACAACCTTTCTGCAAGATAAATTTTCATTTTTTTGAAAGTAATTTTCTAAGATAAATTGACTCAGCAAAAGCTCAGCTTAGTAATAAAGGAAAGCCCTATATGATATCAGTTAGCAGTAAGACATACATAAGCAACAAGAGTCTGAATTTAGCAACACATGTTTGACTTGCATGTCCTATGTTAACAGGCAGAGTTTTTAATAATAATATAATCATACAGATATTCTTCTTAATCAATATGAGTAATTCTTATATCAAATTTTATTTCAGAAATTCTGAATGATTTGATATATCAATGTCACAATTAGAGAGTACTTGTATAAGTTCCTTATTCAACCGAGTACAGAAGACCACTTGTCTTCTTGTATCTTTACATGTCTACAATTCCACAAATCTATTTTTATTTTACAGGAGAGCATCATTGCCATATGTACATCTATAACTGTAGAAGCATTCATTTTTTTCAAGTCAAACCATAAGCAAGTAGAACCAACAGAGTGTAATTTCTGTTTTTGGTTATTCAGAACTTGACTAATCTTTCCTTCAAACCAAATTGATTTTCTGAACCCATAAAGCTAGAAGGCAGAAGCAAGGATTTTTTCAAACCACAAAATCATGTAACAGATTAGAATTGCCAAACCTGTCCTGTTGTTTTCCTGGATCCATGCAATGATAATCGATTGTATCAGGTCCTATAGATGATGCTACTATATTGTTACCTCTGATATGGTTCCCACTAGACATCGGAAAAGCATCGGTTTCATGATTGTGCAATCCTAATGCAAGTGATACCTGATTACAGATTGCAAATCCACTCAACTCTGATATATCAAAAGAAAGATGAGTAGGCATAAGATTCTGGTCCCCATGTTGATCACATGGGATATTCTCATCTGGATAAGTGTTGTGGTCATCCATATCAGACCTTTGATTGAGCTGGAATTTCAAAATTTCAGAATTTATGGCATGATCTCCAAGAGAACTATTCTGAATCACTGTTTTTGCTATAGTTTTGTTCATTTCCATAGACTTCATGTCATGAACTTGACCTGAGTGGATACCATCAGCAGCTGTGGATGTCACACTGTCCTGCAAATTATCTAGCCTATTCTCAGATGCCAAATGGTTCTCTCCATATGCTTTGGTAGCATCATCCATTGAAGATTTAGAGATTGCTTCTGAATCACCAAATTCTTCTTTGTATATTTCCTCAACCATGGGCTTCCAAAGGCGCACCCGAACATTTATGAACCAGTTTGCAACCTGATCCCAGTAAGACATAAATAATCACAGCATATGACCAAAGAAAAGAGAAAGCTTCATCCCTCAAAGGGATCGTGTGTTATTGTTCTAAAGAAAACTAGATACTTATCAAGTAAGTAAAAGAATGAAAATGCAAAATCACGAAGAGAACATTTCATAGGGCACATATAAAGAAACAGTGGAAAATCTCAACTTAGATATTCCTGATCATAGGGCTATGGCGCTGCCATGAACACTGTGATCCTTAGACAAGTAAAACATATATATGATCAATGAGGCAGATAACAAGATCTCTACCTGGTTTCTGGTCAAGCCTGTCTGCTTTGCTAGCATTATTTTCTCTGAATCATTTGGATAACTGTTGATGTCCAAAATCATGAAAATTATTAATTGAATATTCTATATGGTAGTGAGGACTACAATTGAGAGGCAAGCAATCAGTAACATACGGATGAAGAAAATGCTCAAAAAGCCAAGCTCGAAGGACTGTAACAGAGCTCTCAGGAAGACCCCTTTGAGGCCTCCAAGCATGCCGTATCACCCCAAGCTGCTGAAATGCTATTTGTTGTCTGAGTTGCTGATCCACATAGCGGAGACGTGGTATCCTTTCTTGACAATTTGGTGAAGGATCTTGCTCCCCAAGCCTTCTCCTCAATATTTCCACCTGGCCTATGATTGCATCGCGCAAACATCGGAAATGACAGGAAATTGTTTGCCGAGCAAGTGCTGTGTATGATTTAGCTGCCCCATGACCCGCAACCATGTCAAAAGATGACACCAGAATTTGCATTTGATGGTAATACTGTTTGTATCTTCTATCCACCTACAGTAAAAGCATTAGGAACCTCACAAGTAGGACAATGAATCCAGGAGACAAAGAATAACAATAAATAATTGAGATAGAGAAAAAGAATCCAAAGAAGTATAGATATACAAAGCCGAAATTAGTTGACACAACAAATAAGGAGCAAGTATCCTGTAGAAAGTTTAAACAATATGATATCCATAATCCCTTTTGCACCTCCAACAATTGACTATTTTATCATGTTTGCTTCCAAATGAATTACAAGGTGTACTTTCAAAGGGCCTGTTTTCTTCGATGCTGATGGTCAGAGTCTGTTGCTTTTTCCATTCTTGTGGAGGAAGACAGGACTGAAGCATCTAAAAAGTCAAGTTCGCTCGGGTAAGTGGCTAAACAGAGCTCACAGTATGAATTTTTCTACCATATCCTTGCTTTATAAACTTCCTCCATAGACTCACTTTTTCTAATCTCAATTCTTAAACATCCAAAGTTTCTTGTATAGACCAAATTGACTTCCTTAAGAAGTGACCGTGCACAAAACATCCCAAAAAAAATGTCGATTTCAGTCTGAATTTGTCAGTACTATCATCTGATATGCAAAATACATTTTCATTAAATATCTTTAGGAATGGCCTGGGATTAAATTACAAAATTGTGCAACCACCAAAGCCAAATAAATAATACCACAGAATCGGCACAGATTGGGCTTACCTCATCCAACATGGACAAAAGCTTTGTCTTTTTGCTCTGTAAATCCTGTTGTTCTGCAGGAGATAGCTCAGAAGACGGATTGCCAATTGACTTACTAGGGTCAAATGACATCCCACCTGCTGTGGGAGGGTTGGGCTGGTTAGATCTCCCATCAGTCTCTTCAGTTTCATCCAAACATTTGTTGGATTGACGCTGCTTCAGGGCCTTTCTGACGTTAACTACTTCATCAAGCAGTTGTTGTGCTGCCTTGAGGTATTTAGAGTTCAATGTAGCATTAACATAACCTGAAGGTGCATACATATATGAATTAGTATGAATATCTTTGTGGCCATCTAAGCAATGATCATCTCTGGGCGCCTCTGTTTTAATACAGTTATGGTTGCCCCCTGCAAAAGAAGACAAGCACTCAGAATTTTTCAATCCCTTGCTTTGATTATTCTCATCACTCTCACAAGAAGACCACTTCAGCATCGGAAGATTTGAACTTGACAATGAAGGCAAAATTAAGTTTGGATTTTGATACTGAACTGGTGGCACAGAAACTGCAGATTGCATCTCTGTGCCAAGGCTTAAAGATAATCCCTGACACTGAAAATTCTGCTCATTGTCTAGAATGCCAAGCTGTGTCCTTGAAACCACCTGGGAATCCCCATTAACATGGTTGCCTACTGGATGACCTGCTGCTGTGTTTAACTGTCCATCAATAGACTGGAAATTCATTGTGTCACCTGTAGGTGGAATGAACACCATTTCATTTCTAGCTCCCACAGACGTGAATTCAGCACAATTGTGAGAAGACAAGGAACTCCCAGATAAAAATTCTGAGTATGACCCAGCAGCAGAAGCTTGGTTCGCATAAATTGTCATGTTATTGTGATGGGATGGAAGTTCTGAATAAGAAGCAAGTTTCTGATCTCCTGGATACAGACTCTGCAAGTTCTTTCTCTGGCTACTTAAACTGGAGTAATAGGTAGCCATCATCTCCTTCCTGTCACACCAACCTCAGGTCAAGTGAACTGAGATGAACGAGAAAGCAATTCCAGTGCTCTCCATAAACTGACTGATCACCAAGAATAATGCCCCAACAGAAGCACCATCACACAACAAATCCTCAAAACAAAAAACGCTTTCAGAGATATTGCAAATTTATCTTTATTAATCACGTCTACAACTTAGATTCTTTTCAATTTATACGAATTTCTTACAAGTTCTATGATATTTCAATACACTAATAAAATAAACAATCCATGAAAATGTTAGGAAATCATGCAGCAACCAGTTCAGCTTTTCAATGCACTAAAAGACAAAATAGTATCAAGGGTTAAACTCGCAAGCAAAATAAAATCATCCACACAACAAAAATTCATCCAAACGTGCGCCAGCCCTAACCTAGGAAAGTAAAAAAAAAAGGCTGAGAGAAGTGTTAAAGTGAAGCTAGAAATTATTAGCAAATACTCCAAAACATCAGCAGCCTAAAACTGAAAGTGAAAAGAAAAAGAATCCAAGAGCAATATACAACAGTTCATAACCTTCATGAGCGTAGAAAACCTGGTTCTTTTATAATGTATTATTCATCATCAAATTCTACATCAAAATTACGTTCATCTGCACAGATGAAACCAGAAATTTTCAGAGGAAAATTCAACGAGACAATAATGATAGATATATCTTGAAGAAAAGGAAAAAAAAAACAAAGGAAGCCCAAAATAAGTTTAAAAAGTAAGCCATGTCCACACAAGGATCCTAGTTAAAACTAATCCTCGTTCTAATGATCATGGCAAACAATTTAGCATCAATAATACCCAAACCAGAAACACCATCAAATCATAACAACATCATAATACTCAGAAGAATAACAACCAAAGTGAAAAAAAACCCATCAAAAAGAAAACATATTTAAGGAAAGTCAAACACCAAATCTAGAACCCCCAGCGCACCATACCATGCTTAAATCCCAAAATTAAGCTACAAAGCTCTCATATATTAGTTTCTTTATAGCTTCAAGTGATGATCACTATGAAAAATATCCAAAATTCACATACATGCAGAGACTATGAGGAATCATTACCAGTAATTCAGAGACAAAAAGACAGAAAAAAAAAAAGAAAAAAAAAAAGCAAAGTACCTGAAAACCCAATAAATGATGCGGCTGGGACGGGTCACGGAAACTACTAGAAAACACAGAGACAAAAAGTTCTTTAAAAAAACATAAACAGAAAAGCCAATCCCAAGAGATGCAATATACTATTTCCAAACAGAAGCAGTCCCTCTCCTTATCATTGGAACATTGACGCCAACCCAATTAAAGGTATTATTTTTTTTAAATATGGACCAACAGGAGGGTACAATATAATAATTATTTTTATTGAACAATAGTAGAATAGTTGTCTGGTACTGATTCCAGGTTTCTCACGTGTGACAAAACCAAACCAATTCCAAGTAAGGTACATGAAACTTGTTAGTAAGCAGCTGTAATGGCGGTTGTTTACGGGAAACGATGTCTAGTCTGTTCGGACAAGAGTAAGACCTTTCTATTAACAGATTCCATGAGTCTATTATTAATGTCTCACTAAAATTATAATTTTACGAACAAAATTATTGATCAATTGATAAAAAAAATTATTCCATTTTACTTAAAAATATTGAATTTGAATTTGTGATTCCACCCTACCCATTCCTAAAAGATAATTTATATTAAAAACTAATAAAAAAATATATATGCTGCTAAATTATGCCTAAATCGTGGAATAATTATATTATTATTGATAATATTTGTTATTTAATATGTGATTATGTGTGTGTTCGTGTGAGTTTCATTGCTTAAAAGAGTTCAAAACCTAACCACCAGTTGGTAGACCTAAAACTATACCTCCCTTAAGCTTACTTTTAAATCATAATAATAATAATAATAATAATAATAATAATAATAATAATAATAATAATAATAGTAACTAATGAATGAAATCAGAATTGAGAAACATCTAAAGCATTTTGATTGGTTCTTTCTGTAATTTTAATAATTAATGTTTTTTATTCTTTAGTTGGGAGTTGTAGTTATGAGTGACTGATTCACGCGTTAACACGTGTCTGTTTTTACACGTTAGCGGCTGACGGTTGCTATAGTTTTTTTTTTAATTAAATTTTTTAATTTGTTGCTCGTATTATTTGAATTTTTTCCAGTATTATTTACTATACTTTTATTAATCATAATGCTTCTAAAATTGGGTAGGTTTTGAATGGAATTGGAATATGTTTTATTTTTTTTAATTTGCATTGACTTTTTTTTTTGGCAACAAAATTGATTTGGGTCGTTTATTTGCTGCTACTATTAGATTGATAAGCTTCTATACTTTTACCATTTTTGGGCTCAAATCCTCCCCATGTGGATTTATATATTTTGCTTTATTTTAATATATATTATTAATTTTTATTGGCCAAACAAAAAATTAATTTAATTTGTATTGACTTGAATGAAAAGAAAAAGTTAAATTCTTTATTCTATATATGAAGTGCAAGATGCTTAGTTAAAATTTACAAATAGAAGTTGAATTCATGAATAGATGATGAAGGTCAAAATATTTTTATTGATAAATTTAAAATGATAAATAAGTGATTTCAAAAACAATCATTATATAACTTACTTTGATGGAAAAAAAAAAGAAAATAAATGTTTGAATTTTTAGTTGATACTAAATTATAATCTTATTAGGTGATTGATTATAAGTTTTATTTTGGGTGAAACTATAAGATTTTTGCTTATGAAGCTTAGGAAATGGTTTTACAATTATATACACATCACATAATGCAATTAGTTTTTTAGACTAATTAAATATTAGAGTGCTAAATTAAGGGTTGTTGTTAATAATTTATGTAGATTAGCTTAATGCATTTTTTTTATCATTGATGTGATAATGATTTTTATAAAGATTTTTGAAATAACTTCAAATTAGTTTAAAAATATAAAGTAAAATTGATTTTAAAACTTAATATGTTATATTACATTATCAATTTCACTTTAAATTTAAAATGAAGTTTATTTGATTAATTAATTGATTCAGTTTTGTGAATTTGGTAAATTTATTGATAAATAAATTAATAATTTGATTAATCAGATTTGCAATTTTAAAGAGTTTGATCAAGTTCCATCAAAATTTAAAATTAAATTGGCAGTAAAGTATGATCATTTTGATTTTTATAATTTTATTTTATTTTTTGGAATTATAATTTAAAATAAAATTTTAATTAAAAATATAATTATAATAAAATTGATAAGAAAATAATACAATTTAAAATATGTATAAAACCAAGTATGAGGAAGTTTATTGAGGCTATATTTGGATGAGAGTAAACGAAGGTAAAGGAGGAGAAAATAAATATAATTCTTTTCTTTTTTCTTGTTTGGTGTAAGAAGTGGTAAGGTAAAAGAAAGTAAATTTAATTTTTAAATTTTTTCTTCAATCTCTAAAACATTTTCTCCCAAAATAAAAAGAAATGAAAATAAATAAGAATAATTAATTATTCAAATAAATAAAATGACTATTATAATCATTCTTTTTACGTTAAAAGTAAAAAAAATAAATTTATTTTTTTATTTAAACTATTAAATAATAAAAAATAATTTAAAATAAATTTCTTTTACGTTAGTGTTGTTACCATCATTAAAATAAATTCAATTCCACCTCCAAATTACCTTAGGCTAAAGTCCTATTGAACGTCATCGTAGAATCACGAAGTCAGAATAGACGACAACTCGTCTAGCCTGCTAATGCGAGCCCTGTTTTCAATAAACGACGTTTTTCCAACATTGTCGTTTTTCTGAACTGATTGAACTACAATTCGACGAACGCCTACGACAACCAATAGCTTGCCAATAATGAGTGAAGTTTCCTAAACGGCGTCATTTTTATTACCGCTCGAAACAACAACCAGGCGCCGGTGACCACAAAAAAAGAAGAAGACAGCATTGACGATATCCGTATCCACAACCAACCTTCTAGAGCAACCTCAACCGAGAAGATTGCCGTTGTAATCGTATCATGATTGCTTGCTATTGTTCTCTGATTCCCTCTCTTCATATCAACCATCAGTATTTACCATGGATTCCGAACGCTAACAAATCCAGTTTCCCTCTCACTTTCACTATGCACGGTACAAATTCGTCCAGACTCATCACCAGAGTTCTCCAACCAGGAGTTGAAGTTGCATTCCCTGAGAATGTTTCTTTGCCAAGTCCATTAAATGATGCGAAGGAGGATAAAGAGGAGGTCCATGGACTTGTAACAGAGGATAAGAGCTCAGTTTCTTCGACAAGAGTTAAGAAGAAGAAGGTACAAGACGAGGATAGCTTCCAGAATAGATTCAAGCTTCGAAATGGAAAGGAGGTCAGTTTAGAATTGCTTTCTAATTGTTTTTAGTTTTCAATCAATTGAAAATTAACTAATAAACGAATGTTACCCAGCTACCAATTTTTGGGGCAAATTAATGTGTAAAGCATAATTTTACTTAGGTATTTGAAGAAAAAGCGTACCTGGTTGGCGTTGAGCGGAAAGGTGATGCTATGAATTCATTTGGCATAGATGAATCACTGAAGGAACTGGCTCAGCTTGCTGATACTGCTGGACTGATGGTTGTTGGTTGCACATATCAGAAGTGAGTTTTTAATGCATTCTTCTTTAGAAAATTTTCTTAGCAGTTCATTGGTATTGTCAGCTTCAATTATTCACTTTGTTATGCAGACTAACTTCTCCAAACCCAAGAACATATATTGGATCCGGTAAAGTTGCAGAAATCAAGAGCGCAATTCATACATTGGATGTTGAGACTGTAATATATGATGATGAGCTTTCTCCTGGGTAAGAACGATACAGTTTAAATTATCTCATTTGGAGAAAGGCTTTCTGTTATTGTTTTTCTTTATATGTTGCCTAAAGTCTCTTCGTGCTTCTTTTTTTCCACGATTGATGTTTCTTCATTTCAATGCCAAAATTTTAGGCAACTGCGCAACTTGGAAAAGACTTTTGGTGGAGATGTTAGAGTTTGTGACCGCACTGCCCTCATCCTGGATATCTTTAACCAGCGAGCAGCTACACATGAAGCATCTTTGCAGGCAAGATTACTGTTTTCTTTCTAACACATACACGAGTTAAAGTTCTTTGAGGAGTTTGGATGTCATCATCATACTCATTACTCATCTGCTTTCACATTGACAAGGATGTGCTTTTCTAGGTTGCATTAGCACAAATGGAATACCAGTTACCTCGATTAACTAAAATGTGGACTCATCTTGAGCGGCAAGCAGGAGGAAAGGTGAAGGGTATGGGTGAGAAACAAATCGAAGTGGACAAGCGTATCTTACGCACTCAAGTATGTAGATTCTTCTGATTTTTAATGGATAAATCAGTCTTACTGATTAAAAATCCATTTTGTGAATGAGAAAGAGATTTGTAACTCTTCTTCTATAGAGGAAAGCTGTTAATTGTGGTTAATTGCTCCTCTGTCTTATGGGCTTATGGTTCATTCTGTTTGATTTTCACGATGCTGTTTATCATCAACTGAAAAGACATGGCTTGAACTGACTGTTGACTAATGTTTTTCTAGATTGGTGTTCTTAAAAAAGAGCTAGAATCTGTCAGAAAACATAGACAGCAATACAGGAATAGGCGAGGCTCTGTACCTGTCCCTGTAGTATCTTTGGTAAGTAAAAACATAAAAGCTAAAGTACCATTATTTTCATGAAAAGAGTATAATGTGCTTTTCACAGATGGCTTACATAACGTTTTTTGGCAATTTAGGTTGGATATACAAATGCTGGAAAGAGCACACTTTTAAATCAGTTGACTGGTGCTGATGTTCTTGCTGAAGATCGTTTATTTGCAACCCTTGATCCAACCACAAGAAGGGTTCAGGTCAGTCATGAGAGAGAGAGAGAGAGAGAGAGAGAGTTTCCTAGTGATCTAATCTTAGTATAACAGTAGTTACATTGCCACTTTGTAGCATCTATATATGCTAGTCTTAGGATGATATCCTTTTTCTTCTTTATTTTTTTCCCAATTCTGCCACTTTATAGAAATTGTGCACCATAATGATTTCTGTACCAGTTATTTTGCTAGAATTGGTAATAAAGACAGATATTTGTGTCATTTGTTTGCTGTCCAGATGAAGAATGGGAATGAGTTTCTTCTCACAGATACTGTTGGTTTTATCCAGAAGTTGCCAACTACCCTGGTGAGGCCCTTCACTGCTTAGAGTCTTAACGATAATATCTCTTCTCATATCTTTTGCACAATTTGCTGTTCTTGTCTTATTTTCGGAATTGTCAAGCAAGAGGTTTTGAATAAATTTTAAGCCACATTCAGATGTACCCAACCCTGGATTGAAGCACGGCAAATTCTGTTGATTGTCTAAAGTGCTCTTTAACAGGTTGCTGCCTTCAGAGCAACACTGGAGGAGATATCAGAATCTTCACTTTTGGTTCATGTAGTGGACATCAGGTATAAAATTTTCATTTGTCAAACAGTAAAATAGATGTATTCTGAATGATTAGTACAGTTATCTTATTCATGTTACTTTGAAGTTTAGCCATCCACTAGCGGAGCAACAGATAGGTGCAGTAGACAGAGTTCTGGCAGAACTGGATGTGTCATCCATTCCAAAGTTAATGGTTTGGAATAAGGTACATCAAATGAACCATTGAATTATATGTCCCATTTTCTACAACAATATATTTGTGTGGTAACAATGAATCAGGACACACTCACATGCACATCCTATGCTGCTTTGATAATTACCTTGGAAGTGATGATATGATTATTTCTGGCTGTGTTACAAGTCCATTTTCATGAATAGTAAGTTCCTGCTTGCCAGATGTCTGTTGAGACGGTGGTTATCTTATTTACCCATTTGCTTGGTAGAGAAATGCTTATGATTTTTTTGTGTCTCGTGATAGCTCTGTATTGATACTTAACATAGCTGTTGCTACATATGGCAGGTTGATAGGGCTAGTGATCCTTCAAGAATAAAATTGGAAGCAGAAAAAAGACAAGATGTAGTTTGCATTTCTGCTTTGAATGGTGATGGCTTACAAGAATTCTGCATTGCAGTTCAGGAAAAACTGAAGGTATTTGTTGGTATCGGTTTTCATTGTTTTTGAAAATATTTTTGGTTGAATTTTTATATGTTCACTGGCATCTTCATTTTTTTTTCTTGATGCAGGATTCTATGGTATGGGTGGAAGCTTTGGTCCCCTTTGCGAAAGGGGATCTTCTCAGTGCCATACACCAAGTTGGAATGGTAGAAAGAACTGTGAGTATTCTCAAGTCTTGATTTGATTTATTTTGTTGTCATCCATTGTAGAGACTTGATCTTTTCATTTCTCATGTCTGTTTTTTTTAACTTGATGAACAGGAATATATGGAGAATGGGACATTGGTCAAGGCACATGTCCCTCTTCGTTTTGCAAGACTGCTTACTCCTATGAGGCAGCTGTGTAAAGCTTAACTTCAATCTATGCATGTATGTATGTATTTATGTATCATCTAACTGGCTAAAGGCCTTTCTTTGCCTAGAATTTTTTTTTTCAATGGAGAGAATGGGAGAGAGAGAGAGACCAGTGATCATTTGAGACAGTTCTCATCCTGCTGTTCATCTGTAGAAAGCTTTTGTACATAGCATCCTCCAAAAATGTAACCAAGTTCAGACAAACTTGGCATAAATTTGATCTGATATTATAATTAGTGACATTTAACCTTTCAATATATTGTTCTTTCCCGGCAACTGTGTTAAATACGAAGGCATCCTTCTGAATTGCGCGATGATATATTATTGAGATTCAAGCTGTGGCCAATATTTGGTGAAAATTTGAAAAAATATATGTTTTCTAAGTTGATGTGTTTAACGGGACTTTCTGGGTTAAGTTATAATGCATAATGAATGTTAAAAATGAACGGTGTATTTGGTGTTTTTTTTTTCATACAGAGTGGGAAAAAATATGAAGACTACATCAATCGTAGGCTATCTTGACGCTAGAAGTCCCAAATTTCTTGAGAAGGCCACGAGTACCACTTCTGTCTGTCTCTTATTCTGACTAAGGCAAGTTTAGCAACGCCATCAGCAATCAAGTTCTGACTTCTAAAAATATGCCTCATCCTAACATGCCAATCTTTCTTTATGGGAAGATTTAATTGTTCTGCACAAAGTGGCTCAGGACCATTCAAAGGAGAAGGGTAACAAATTACTTTAACTGCTTTCAGATTATCTGACAGAATGATCAGGTTTTTCCACCCTCTACTCCAATCAAATTCGAGACCCCATTTAATTGCTAATAGCCCTGCCAAAAAGACTCCACATTTATTGAGCCATGTCATTAATCGCTATCGTGCCATATAGTCTGCCACGTTAACAATTTATGACGCATCACCTAAGACACGTCAGCAATTTTTTTTTTTGGTTCCATTGTACCCAATGTTACAAGTCAGATGTAAAATACTTCGGCCCAGGTACTTATTATTAAGTACTTTTAATAAAAATATAAAAATAATTAAAAATAATTTTAAATATATTATATTTATAAAATATTTATTAAAATATTAAAATTTTATTAATTTATAGAGAGTTTAAAATGAATTTATAATTAGATTATAATAAATTTATAATAAATTTGTAATAAATTTATAAATATTTTACGGTTTATTTATTATAAATTTGTAATAAAATAATTAAAATATTTTTAATAAAAAAATAAAAATTATAAAAAATACAAGGTGGGGTGTCATTTCCCCTGTTACTATGCCCAAAAGCTCGGGGAAGTGTGGTAAAAGTCCAGGCAGCTTCTTCGTCGGCTGTTGTCTCTTCCACTTTAAATCCAGTGATCATTCACTGGTGCCAATGGCAGTGAACCAGTGAATGTGAATCTTTTCTGTTGATCGAGTCGAATCGTCGTCGACTTCAGATCCTAAACAACAAATATCAGATAGAAACTGAAAATCATAAGCGAATTTGAATGGGAAAACAATCAACTGTGTGGATTACAGTTCACAAGAAGAGATGGCCACTAATGATTCTGGCATTGTTCATTGCATCAACTTTAATGGTCTTTTTCATGAGATCCGCCTTCGATTCCTGCCATACAACCAATAGCACTAAAAATAACCGTTTTGAAGAAGCTACAAAAGTTGCCACTGCTGCTCCCAATCCTCTTGATTTCATGAAGTCCAAGCTCGTTCTTCTTGTCTCCCACGAGCTTTCTCTTTCTGGTAATATCCTTATGTTCGTTTCTATGCTGAATTTTTTGCTTTCTGATTGTTTCTCGGGAAAATGAGTGTTGCATTTTGAATGTGCAGGTGGACCTCTGTTGTTAATGGAGTTAGCGTTTTTGTTGAGAGATGTTGGTTCTCACGTTGTTTGGATTACTAACCAAAAACCGGCTGAATCTGATGAAGTGAACTACAGTTTGGAACGTAAAATGTTAGACCGAGGAGTGCAGGTGATGTTTGAAGTTTTCTGTTATCCAATTTGAATTATGATCAGTTTGTTTATTTGTGGTTTCCCTGATGGTGAATTTTATATAATTGTTAGATTTTCTCTGCAAAAGGTCAGAAAGCCATAGACATAGCTCTTAAGGCTGATTTGGTCATTTTAAATACTGCTGTTGCTGGGAAATGGCTGGATGTTGTTCTCAAGGAGAACGTTCCAGAAGTTTTACCAAAGGTTCTGTGGTGGATTCATGAAATGCGAGGCCATTATTTCAAATTAGAGTATGTTAAGTACCTCCCTTTTGTTGCAGGTGCTATGATTGATTCACATACAACAGCAGAGTACTGGAAGAACAGGACACAAGAGCTGTTAGGGTATGCTCCTTACTTTTGCTACTGTTTGTCTTGCTGTGCATTAATTCACACCAGGGTTTATCTATCTTTTTTTATTTGAAAAAAAAAACCTTGTGGATCCACATTGAAGTTGATTTGTATTTCATTTTCTATGTAGATTTTGTTATGATCAAGATCTCATATCCACCTTCTTTTAATTTGCAGAATCAGAATGCCTGAAACATATGTCGTGCACCTTGGTAATAACAAGGACCTCATGGAAGCGGCATGTTCAGGAATCCCTTGGAGTCAGAAATGATGATCTGCTCTTTGCCATCATAAATAGTATGTTACCTTCCTCGTTGACAAGACAAATGATTTCACCTGAGCCATCTTATTGTCAATTTAGAGTTATGCTATAACTGGACTTACTTGCGAGAGTAGAAGGTTTGTTTTATCCTCCCTTAATTTTGGGGGGGGGAAAAGTAAAAAAGGAAGAGCCAATTTTCATAGACAATCTGAATTTTATTTCAGATTGAAGCTGTTCAGAGAAGATGATTGCAAAATTCACCAAATGGGTCAGTTTTTATATTGTTTCTGATGTATAACAGTGTTATGTAGTGCTGGAGTTCTTTCCACAAGAGTTCACATTTTGTAGGTGCAATATTTGCCCTAGGTGGCGTGTTCATCTGTTTCTCATATGAAAATGGGATGTCATCTTGTTATTTGATCTATTCTTAATAATAAATGGTGGCATTCTCAATCTCGTTTGAGGAAAGGCCTATGTCGATCTATTCCTCTAAGAGAAAGTAGCACGCTTTATATTTTTCTGATGACATAAGGTGAAATGTCGATTTTCTCAAATATGATTTTGTGAAATTCTTGAATACCAGCGCCTCTTGTAGGGGCATGAATGAATATCAGTGAGTTGCGGGAGGTGTGTTGAATATCTTCGTGCTTCACTTGTTGGATGCAATTCCTCCTTCAACAATTGAATCCTCAGTCGGTTTAATTACTAATCTTGAAAATTCTGTTACCAATGATAACATATTGCCCTGAACAATGTCTATTTTTCTTGACATACTTTGCTAATTGACACCTTTGAGGCAAACTTTTATTTATTATTATCACTTACCCAAAAGCTTCTTCATTGAGCAATACATCACTGATTATCTTCCCATCCTCACAATGCACAATGGTGCCTGTTACAACTTCGGTTAGCTTCTTCTACTAGGTTATACAATGAAATCTATAATGTGAGCAATTGAACTTTTGAATTTCCAGTACTTTGAAGCTTATGTTATTCTTTCAAATCTTTTGTTTATTGAGCATTGGGATCTGCCATTGCAGGTGTTTCACGTGGGAAAGGTCAGGATCTATTTCTTCGTTCTTTTTATGAGAGTCTGCAGCAGATCCAAGAGAAGAAATTGAAGCTGCCGTCACTGCATGCAGTAATAGTGGGAAGTGACATGAATGCTCAGACAAAGTTCGAAACAGAACTGCGTAAAATTGTTCAGGAGAAAAAGATTTAAGACCGTGTTCACTTCATAAACAAAACCCTGGCAGTTGCTCCATTTTTGGCCTCTATTGATGTTCTTGTTCAGAACTTTCAGGTTAATTCTCAAATTTAACTTCACTTCTTTGTAGGAAGTAGTATTCTATTTTTTTTTTTTTTTCTTTCTGTGAGTTTATTCTTGATAGTTTCTTCTGGATATAGTGATATAAACAAAAACCAGGGGACCGGGTGTGCATCTGGTTAACCGAAACTAAATTAAACCGAATTGAAATATGAGATAACCGAAATTTTTAAAATTTTATAAATGGTAACTGAACCGATCCAAATATTTTAAAAACTGAATTATAATCGAACCAAAATATTTCGGTTCGGTTAGTTAATTATTTCGGTTAACCGATTTTTTCCATAATATATAATAATAAAACTTTTCAAGTCAATTAATTAATAAATTTTCAAAATAAGTAAACTTATACTAGTTATTTAATAATATTATTAGAAGTTATAGTTAAGTCAACATTAAATATATTAATATTTAATATTAACAAATATCATTATATAAATAAAAATAGTCTAAAATATATTTTTAATGAATAATAATCTCAAAATAATCAATGAGTTTATAGTTTTAATTATATTGTAAAATTTTTTAATTTCATATAACAAATGATTCAAAATATCAATTAAGATAAAAAGTGTCATTTTTAAGTTAAAAAAATAAATTTTAATAAAATGTTATATTAATTAAATTATAAAGTTTTCATTTATATAATTAACTATAATATTTAAATACAACATAAAAATACAATAAATTCATTTATATATAACTAAAATAATAATTCGGTTATCATCATAGAACTAACCGAACCGAAAACCGATTAACTCTCTACTGAAATAATCAAATTTTTGGGGTTCTGTTCAGTTATTCGGTTTTAACTGAATAATGCACACCCCTATTAGGGGTTCCTTTTGTTATTAAGGAAAATAAATGTTTTCTATTTGCTCGTAGAGATCCTCTCACAATAGGTTCCACCTTTGCTAACAAACTAAATTATCTGATAGTGTTTTTGTGTGCCCTTGTGATCTTGTTGATGTTACATCGCAGAAGAACTTAAATGATATTAGAAGGTAAAGAAAGGAGAATCAAATCATCTGAAAATTCCTTACGCTTTGCTCCTTCATATCTTAGCTATTTTTTTGGATGTAAAAAATGTGTCTGCACTTTGGTTTTAGTACTTCCATATCTTCAAACCTTTTTTTCTTTTATATTGATTTCTTTCACTTCATATTTTCCTCCTATATGTGTTTCATTGCTGAAATTTAAAGTTATTCATATGTAGGCCCTGGGAGAGTGCTTTGGGAGGATAACCATTGAAGCAACGGCCTTTCAATTGCCTGTGTTGGTATGCCTTTCAGTCTTAGCCAAATGCTTTGCCTAATATTCCTTTCTTTGCCAAAATATATAGTACATGTTAGTGCTGTTTCAGGCAGTGGCGCATGCAGGAGGAAGAAAATAATTATCTACAAATTAGTTTACACCTAACATTTCTTTTGCCTGAAATAGGGAGGGAATAAAGGGATGACTATCCAGAGAAAATGGGAAAGGAAAACCGAGACCAGGGGCCTTTTGGGTGCTCATAACTCATAGTTATGACTGTAAATGTGATATCTGGGCTTAGTCTTCAAGAAATGAGCCTTTTCAAGAGGTAGCTTGCTGTTGTCTTTTTTCTCTTTTTGTGTTGTTGCTCCACAGCCTTCAAAGAAAATGTTCAAAATAGGATTTTCATGTTGAGCCTGAATTACCCTGATAATTGCCCTTAAATAAAGAGTTTGTTCACATATACATACTGTTTTCTAGTTCTTTCGAAGTGATAGCATACCCGTGCTCTGAATCACTTTATTCCTGTGCATTTACGAGAAAATGAACATCAATTTGTTAAATTTCCTTCTTGTATCTAAATTCTACGATTGTTTTTTAATCATCCAGGGCGCTGCTGCTGGAGGAACCGCAGAGATCGTAGTGAATGGAACAACAGGCATTTTGCACCCTGTTGGGAAAGAAGGTGTAACCCCCCTTGCAAATAACATAATAAGTTAGCGACACAAGTAGAAAGGAGGCTGACAATGGGAAAGAAAGGATATGAGAGGGTGACAGAGAGGTTTTTGGAAGATCATGTCACATAGAATAGCTTTGGTCCTAAAGGAAGTATTGCAGAAAGCAAAATCTTAGCAAGGAGCTTATATCTGTTAATCTTTTGCATTTCTTAGATTCATTGTGTCATATACTTGTATGTATCATATTTTGCAAAGTCTTATTGTTAGACTTTCAAGAAGAATCATGTTTTATTACACATTTGCTTGCCAATTTTGGTAAGATCCAAATGATAATCAGAAAATCATATTGTTTTTAATTTTTTTTTCTAAATATCCTACCCTTTATATATACCTTTAGTATATTATAGGTATATTCAATATATATCTTTAAAAATAAAGCATATCTTTAATATATCAAATGTATATTAAAAATATACTTTTAGAAATGTGTATTTTTTACATTGAAATTTTAAAAAATGGGTATTTTGAAAAGGAAAAAAATTGGATATTTTTAAAAATATTTTTAGTTTTAAGGATATTTTTAAAAAAATCCCTTATGTAGGCAATATAATGATTTAATTATATATTTTAATAAAAAATTAAATGAAACAGTAATAAATTTTCTGAGAAAAAAGAAAATTTTCAATAAAATTAAATGCATATTTTAGAAATTAAAAGGCAAATATTTTAAAAACAACAAATATTTTTTAAAATAATTTTATTTTTTTAGATATTTTTGAGAAAATCCCAAAAATCTTCCCACAAATGATTAGGCCTTTTGTTTTCCTTAGACACATTTATAAAACTACCTAAAAATAATTTTTATTCTAAATATAAGATAAAAAGTTAAAAATATTTATATTTTTATAAGAAATTGAAGTAAAATTTTAAAAATACCTCGCTCTTCAGTCTTCACTAAAATTATAGATTTTTTCAAAAATATCAATTCTTTCATTATAATTAATATTTTACTTCAAATTTTATTTTATTTAAACATCATTATTAAATAAAAATATTCTATTAAAATAATAAAAATTAATATTTTAGATATTTTTTCAGCATATAAAATTTATTAACTTTTATAAAGAAAAATTTTTAATTTTGATTAAAAATAAGAAATAAACACTCATAAAAAAATATAAAAAAGTAAAATATATAAAAATATATTAATAAAAATTATTAAATTTATTTTTAAATAAAGTTTACTTATTATACACTTAAAAAATAAAGTTAAAAAAATTTAATTTCATTATGTAAATATTATATAGATGTTGTAGATATTTAATAAATGTTTTATGTATATTATATATTTGTTATTTAAAATATATGTATTTTATATAGAAATTGCATAAATATTATATAAATAAAAATTAAAAAATTAAAATAAAAAAATTTTAAAAAAATTTTATAGATGTTTGATAGATTGATAGATATTTAATAAATATTCGGGAGATATATAGATGTTAAGTGTATGTTGTTTAAATGTTGATTTTATTTTTTTGTATATTTTGTATATATTATGTATATATTTTATTTATATATATATATTAAAAATATAATATCAATATAAAATACAAAAATAAATATAAATATAAAAAACGAAAAAAAAATAAGAAGCAGAAAAAAAATTACCGTATAACAAAGTTTGAATTGAAAAAAACCACATGCGCTAAAGTATAATTGGAAAAAAAAAAAAAAAACAGTCGGGTCATATATACCAAATTGAAGACTAAAGTTGGGGCATTATGCTTAGTTATCCCTTTTCCTTATGCCGAGCCCTATTCACAGAAAAACAAAGTCCACAATGAAGTTGGACCGGGTTTAATTCGCCCATCATCCAGCTTCGGCGTCGTTTCGCAGCTCTAACTCCTGAATTTTTTTAAAAATGCAAATACGATTCGATTATTTAACAGCTGACACAATTCACAAGCTAGCTGCGGTGCTTTAATAAAGAGTTAGGTAAAGAAATCGGAAAATCTGAGAACGATGAGCAACGAAGGAGGAGAAGATGCAGCAAGACGTCGTAATGCGGTGGCCGAGTATCGCAAGAAGCTACTCCAACACAAGGAATTGGAATCAAGAGTACGAGCTGGTCAGTCGAGCAAATTTCTAAAACCAGATGATTCGTTCGTCGATCTGTTATTACCTTAATGTTTTTAGCCTTTTTTTATTGTTATTCCTTCATTTCTTCTTTTGTGATAAATTAAACCGATCAGGTTTAATTAGTGTCGATTTGCATATAGTTATTGGGTTTAACTTTAGTTTTTGTGGGAAAACTCGGTCTATAAATTATTAAAGTCTCATTCGAGTTTACTGTGCAGAATTTATGGTTCACAACTTTAGTAGCTGAAATTCCAATTAGGTTGTTATTAAAAAGAAAAGGTCTTTACTCAAAGAAATGATAACATGAATAGCTTTCCCTCTTGTGATTTTAAGTTTTCAACATCAAGGGGTTGAAGTGCTTAGGTTTGTATTTTCATCAATATGGACATTCTGCTCTTTTTATTTATTTTTTGTTAGTGTTACTTTTTTGTTTTTTCTCTACATGGATGATTTTTTATGTTGTGGAACTGTGGATCAGCTCTGGCACTTGATTGAATGTCCATTGCTTGGGAGTTGATAGTCGTGTAATTTCATATTAAGTTGGAATTAATGTTCATGCAGTAAGGGAGAATTTGAGATCTGCAAAGAAAGAGTTCAACAAGACAGAGGATGATTTGAAGTCGCTTCAAAGTGTTGGGCAGATCATTGGAGAAGTTCTCCGACCTCTTGACAATGAACGCTGTAAGTACTCTTGAGTCTTGAATCTTCTTTTCTCTCTCCATATGAATTGTCATTTTTGCATGAATTCTACTATGCTGGCCTTTTATATATATGTGCAATTTGTAGCTGCTTATCTATGTTTCAAAGTATTGAGGCTTGAGAATAACTTTTTTTACATAGGATTATATCCTTGCCAGTGCAGTGAAATTTGGAAAAATGTCTCAATTTCTTTTTTTAGTTCCCATTTCTTTAGAACAATTTGATGATCATAAATAATGGTTACTGTCATTTCTATAATGTTTCAGTGATTGTTAAAGCAAGCAGTGGGCCCCGGTATGTGGTTGGCTGTCGCAGCAAAGTGGATAAAGAAAAACTGACTGCAGGAACTAGAGTGGTTCTTGATATGACAACACTCACAATCATGCGGGCACTTCCACGTGAAGTAAGTTATCATGATTCTTTATTTGAAGCATCATGAAAAGATGGTAGTAGATGCAAAGGTTATTGGCATTGGCTTTTCTTATAGTTAACATTCTTGCATTTGAATTTCTTATTTATTGTCACATTATGAATGATGTCCAACATGTGTGTGCACTGGGCTGACAGGTGGATCCAGTTGTTTATAATATGCTTCATGAAGATCCTGGTAACGTGAGCTACTCAGCTGTGGGTGGCTTATCTGACCAAATTAGAGAATTGAGGGAATCTATTGAATTACCTCTTATGAACCCTGAGCTTTTCCTTAGAGTGGGGATTAAACCTCCAAAGGTGATCATGGCTGTTTTTTTCAGCTTTCCTGTTATTTTCCTTTGTTGGATTATACAAACATATTGAGATCCTGTAACGAATATGCAAGATTTCAATAAATTGGGGGTTCTTCTCAAATTCTTACCCTCTTTGTTTTAGGGTGTCCTCCTTTATGGTCCTCCTGGTACTGGAAAGACATTATTGGCTAGGGCTATTGCAAGCAACATAGATGCCAACTTTTTGAAGGTCAGATTTTGTTGTGTATTCAGCCTTTTTTCCTCTTTGGCATTTTGCTTGAAAGATTCTTTTGGTTAACTTGTGCTTTCTTTTTGAATGAAGGTTGTTTCAAGTGCCATTATTGATAAATACATTGGAGAAAGTGCTAGGTTGATACGAGAAATGTTTGGGTATGCACGCGATCACCAGGTAAGAGTCTAGATTTCTTGTATTTGCTTTCCTATGTAATACATGCCTTCAATAATGTTACTTTTTTTTTTCCCTCTTTCTTTCTTTTCCCTTTTTATTTTTATGTATATATCTAGCCCTGCATTATTTTCATGGATGAGATCGATGCCATTGGTGGACGCCGGTTTAGTGAAGGAACGAGTGCTGATCGTGAAATTCAAAGAACGCTTATGGAGTTACTTAATCAGCTTGATGGATTTGATCAGCTCGGGAAGGTACTATTAGTTGAAATCATAATCCTGTCCAACATTGTGATTCTACAGTGTCAACATGCAAAAACATTTTCTTTTGCATATACATTTTAGGGGTTGCTTAGTTATCACTGTATCATGCACTTGTTTTGCTTGCCAGGCAGTTAGGCACCTTTTAAGCTTTGCTTATTATTGTGAAGAACTTCATTGTTTTTAGATTACTATTTTGTTATGCATGAGAAGCAGTATTTATGATTAACAACTATATTATGTAATTATTACCATAAGGAATTCCCTTTGTTGGCTATGAGGGTATTGAGGTTATGTATGTATGTGAAGGAAGACCCTTTTGGACTTTATTAGATTACTATGGCAAGCTTTTACATAACGCTTGAGAATTGAAAGTTCTAAAATCCCAATGAAATGTCTTCATCAGCCTTTAGTAATAGGACTTCCTCCTGCAAAATGATGATCTCATGGTATTTAAAGTTGTATGCAGTTTTGAAATAGATATTTAGCAGATCTAAGTGTTAATTTCTTGTTTGTTTGTTGTTTCTATTTTGCATGAGTGAATTTCCATTATATTTGCAACTTCCAATTGCTCATTTTTTATATGAAATTTTGATGTATGTATCTTTGGGTTTTTTATAATAGGTTAAGATGATAATGGCAACAAACAGGCCTGATGTTCTTGATCCTGCACTTCTTCGCCCAGGGCGATTAGACAGAAAGATTGAAATTCCATTGCCAAATGAACAATCAAGAATGGAAATTCTTAAAATTCATGCTGCCGGCATTGCGAAACATGGGGATATTGATTATGAGGCTGTTGTGAAGCTTGCGGAAGTGAGCCAAAAAGCAAAGCCATTTGTTTTATACATTCATAGTTTACTATTTCCATTGTGCAGCTTTTTAATTATTGTTACAACTATCTCAGGGTTTTAATGGAGCTGATCTCCGCAATGTTTGCACGGAAGCTGGAATGTCTGCAATCCGTGCAGAACGTGATTATGTTATACATGAAGATTTTATGAAGGTAATTACATGTTTCCACCAACCATAAATAGATTAGTATGAGCAAGATATGTATGATGTGCTTAATCGGGTATTGGATTATAATATTGCAGGCGGTAAGGAAACTTAACGAGGCAAAGAAGCTTGAGTCTAGTGCACACTACAATGCTGATTTTGGGAAAGATTAAGCATATAAGCTCTTTCTTTGTGTGCCGTGGAGGACAATTCAACTTACAAGTTCGGTCTTGTTTTGCCAAGGAGTGTAGGGCAGTGCATGTATTTCAAATATATATATGATTGCAGACCTTGTGGCACATATTTTCACAGTTTTCAAATTTTCAAATCATGGATTTCACTCTTGAAATTATTATTTTCCCTCATGAGCCCTTGAACATGAAGAAAATGAAATTTATCGTTTTTGTAAGAGTGTGTAATTCTATTTTGTTAGTTTTCCAATTCTCTCTGCCATATGGATCTTTCTTTCAGCAGCGGTTTCTGAAGCTGGCTTTTAAAAATAATCAACCATCCCAGAACATATTTTGATAAATTACACATATGGGGAGGGGGAAACCGTCCCAGAGCATATGATTGTTACATTTGGACCATCACAGGGGTAAATAATAATGTGAAATCGTTTTGTTTTTATTTTTAATCCAGAGTGTTATGGTGTCAATTTCTCTGTCAATTAAAATTTTCATCTGACGAATTTAGAGGCACTCTTATGCACAATATATATGAAATTATATTTTAGTAACTAATGTCTGGTAAAGCTGTATGTTGATTCAGTAGTCTAACGTTCAGTGTTCAAATATCAAATACGCAAACATGTATATCTAAATAATTGTTTTCATCGAAATTGAAGCGTAAAGAAAGAAAAAGGTAGTCAGTTCCCGTCCGATAAATTCTTGCATCTCAAATGCCGATGGAATTTATATTTGAAAATTTGATGCGCTAGAACTTTTGCATTGACCTAACTCAATTTTTTAGTGTTAACAACTCTCTTCGATGTTTTGTTGACTAATTTGTATTTCACCATTCTGACAATCTTGTAGAACCAGAAAGCACTGACCATTTGTAATCCCAATGTCATTGCCTGAAACAATTTATCAAAAGTATCAGACATTAAATTATTGGAAAATTTACAAAACTACCTTCAAAAAAAAATTTCATTTTCAAAAATATAGCACCTTCAAAAAAATACTTCCAAAAAAATACTAAAACTAATTTTTATTTTTCAAAAATACCTCATTTCTCTCTTTGAAACAATTTTTTTTTTCTCATCTCTCATTTTAAACAATATTTTACTATAAATTTCATTTCTTTTCAAACTTCACAATTAAAATAAATATATTTCAATAAAATAATAAAAATTAATATTTTAATATATATTTTCAACTAATAATTGTATTATTTTTTTATAAAAGAAAATTTTTAATTTTAATTATAAATAACAAATAACAGAAAAAATAAAAAAAGGCAAAGTTTATTAAAGTATATTAATAAGAAATCACTAAATTTATTTTAAAACAAAATTTACATATTATAAACATAAAAAAAAATTAAAACAAAAAACATAGATTTTTATTATATAGAAATTGTGTGTACATTGTATATATGTTATGTTAAAAGTTGTAGACGTTGTTAAGATGTTATAATTATATTATGTTTTTGTTATATATGTTGTGTGTATATTAATTATATATTATGTGAATGTTGTGTATATAAAAAATTTAAATAAATAAAATTAAAAAGTATTAAATAAATTATATAAATATTATATAAATGATGTTTGTATATTTAGTATATGGATATTTGTTACTGTTTATTTTTTATTTATATTTTGTATATATGTTTATTTTTTATATGTATATTGAGAATATGATAATAAAAAATATTTATGAATAAAAAAATATAAATATAAATAAAAAATTATAAGAACAGGAAAAAAAAAACCTTTTTTCGTAAAATTGAAAAAAAAAAATTGTAGATTTGAAAACAACTTTAGGCCAGCCGTAATTTTAAGAACAAAACCTCAAAAGAGGTTATATCACGTAAATTCCTCTACATTATTTTATTTTAACTTTTATCGGAACCAATTTTAACGATAAGGCGATGTTATTTACCTTGATGATGAATGGACTATTAGCCTTTAGAGAAACATAAGTTAGGTAAGGCCCGCCCACCATTCTCGCTTCTGTACAACACCATTGCAATATCAAAGATTAGATCTACTGCCAGTTCTTAATTAATTTTATATTAAGATTAACAATTTTTTTAATATTAAGATTAATAATTTTTAACTTAGGACAAATTTCAAGTTGATTAAAGTTAGATCAATAGTCCAACAGTAAATTTATATTATAGCGACTAATAAACTCAAAATTCGATTTCTCCTCAATATTAATAGTGAAAATAAATAAGATGAGACTTTGAGAGAACTTGCATCGGCTGTGAAATTAAGTTGAGTGTCCCTGTAACCAAGCTCCTTAAGACACTCCCTCAAGTGGAGGACAGGGCTGGACATCTCCGTTATCCACAATGCTGCCACCATTTCCGAACCACTCTACACTAAACACATTGTTTATTTTAATTATTTATTAGGAAACAGCAAAAAAAAAATATATATATATATATATATATATATTAATTGAGAGTTCATAATGTAAATTTAAAATAAAATCACCTCAAAATCTGTTAAAGCAGGGACCAATTTCATATTCAAACAAGGCAGACTGAATTATATTATATAGCTCCATCACTAACATAAAAAAACTCCAATTGTTTTCTGGGTTTATTGATGAATATATACACCACTAAAACAAGCTAAAATTAAAATCAAATACTCTTAGCTTTCTCACAGAATCTATGAAGATTGATTATATGTTTTCTGTGTAATTTTAGCAGCAAGTTTAGAGAAAATAGAGAAGACTGATCATTATTATTAATATTATTACCTTCTGATAGGCAAGGCCAGCTCCCAAACCAATAATGCTAATCAAATGGTGAGTTGTATTGTCCAAATTGAATTTCTTATCGAAGAGGCAACATATCACATCATTTATCAAATAAGAAACCGTCACTGCTAGTGTTCGCATCTGCTCAAATACAACAAATTTTTCTATGATTTATGATTAAATTTAAAGAATATATATATATATATGTAAAATTAGATCAGAAAAAAAAAAAGAAATTAAATTACTTGACTTGGGGAAGATTGGGAAGCCAAAGGACAAACTGGGCAACTCCAATCTTTAACAGAGAGTGAAGCTAATGTGACGGCTAAAATGGCATGGATTGTAGAAACCAAGCGATTTCAGAACTCGAAAGAACGATTTGGTAACAATTTTCTGAAGAACAGAAATATTAGTGTCCATGAAATTACTCCAAATACTATTATTTTTATAACATAGTTTTCCATTGACTTGACTGCTTGTTTTCTTTTCTTTTTCAATTTCTTCAAAGAACTGCTGTGGAATTGTGAACTTTGAAGTTGCAGATTTTGTTCACCATTCTTCATTGTTGTTAGTTAGTTCGACTTTCATTTATTTTTTGTCCCTAAAACAGGTGGAAATATTGAAGTTAGGCTAGTTAGCTGGTTGGCTTGTTTATTTATTTATTTTCAAATAATAATAAATATTTTAATTTTTATAAAAGTATTTTTTTTATTTTTATTGAAATTTAAAATAATAACTTTTTTTGAATAATTAATAATAAAACTACACATATTATATAATTATCGAAACAAATTTTCATAAAAATAAAAAATATTTTAATAAAAAATAAATAATTTGTGGATGGGAGTTTAACTCTTATATTGTGGATTTTGCTTAATTCTTTTATATGATTATGGTGAATTTTGCAGGAAGCAAGGTTGAGGAGTTTTGTATGATGGCTTGGGAAATTGGAATTCCACAAACAAGATGCTTTGGAATCAACTGGACATGTCACCCAGTGATGTTCTTGCTTCAGCTCATAATTTTTGGACAGATTAGAACGCTTCGCAGCAACACTTGTCTATGTGCCATTCTTTACCGGCTGCCCAGGCTGGGGATTCGCTTCATTGTGTACTAACATGGAATTTACCTGCTCCTCATCATTGGAAGTGTAATGTTGATGCTGCATTTTTCTTTTCATAGGGGTATTTTTCTTAAAGAGCTCACTGCAATTCATCAGTTTTGTGAAGATGTTCGGATGGTTGAATGTCTTGCTCTTCGTCAAGTGTTAACAGTGGCTGCGTTCTTGTGTTGATGGTCCAGGCTGTATTGAGATTGATTCCCAGATTCTATGGTCAGCAATTTCTTCTCCAAAAGATGATGTTTATGAATTTGGTAACATTGTCCAAGACTGTATTTTCCTACTTCGAGCTAATAGACACTGGTGTCTTTGTTGGATTCGTCGTCAGGCAAATGGAGTAGCACATCATTTAGCCAGCTTAGTCACTTCTGTTAAAAATAGATGTGAATGGAGCTTGCCTCCTGTTTCTTGTTTGTCTATGTTAACTTTTGATTTATCTTAAGTAAAGCCTATGACTTTTATCTCAAAAAAAAAAAAAAAAGATTGGCTTCATTGACTTAAAAGTATATGATCGTTTTCGGTTGAATCGAACCATGTGATATCAAAAAGTAAGTAGGGGATGATCGTTTTCAATATGGTCTGGCATAACAAACTATAGTAAATAGGCCAAGTGCTGAAAAAATAAATAAATAAATAAAATTGGTCGAGTCATTATATTCAGGAATATTAATAATGGATTGGGGCTATTTTTTTCCCCTCAAATAAAAAATTAATAGGTAGACTATTTTATGAAAATTATTGTTACCTGTAATTAATAACCTATTTAAAAAATTCATTTATCTATTTGCCCCTTCTAAACTCATTTAAAGTTCATCTTTGCCTTTTGTATTAGTCTTAAATAAATTCAATTATATACTACCTGTACATCATGATAAAAGAAATTCAAATATGTTTAGTTGAATAAAAAAATTAATACAAAAACAGAAAATTAATAAAAAAAAATTAAGATCTTTAAATTTACATCATATTTATATTTTAATTAATAATCTAAATTTTTTTTATTTATTTTTATAAGCAAATTCATATAGCAAGTGTGTTGAATATACTGATCTCATATCTTGCCCTAATCTAAAAATAACAAATTATTTTCAAGTTCATTTCGCATTATCAGTTAAAGCCACTGTGTACACGGCTATTAACCATTTCTCACTGTACGAATCCAAGACCAGCTCAGCCCAGCCTATTAGCACTACAATTGCCAAACAACTTCCGTCGCGAGTCGCGAAGAATTTTGAGCAAAAGATGTGCGGGATGGAGATCTACCAAGTTCCGGGAATCATCAACAGTGGAGTGCCTTATTTTCCAAGAAACTTACCGCCGAAACGGCTGTTCTGTGCAGTTTCAGTCACCACTTTACATCTTCCGTCCTGCAATATTGAGTCGGAGTGCCGGAATCGGATGTTTATTCTTGGAATGGGATTTGTTGGCCAATTCATTGCCCAGAACCTCAAAAAGGAAGGCTGTTCTGTGCAGTTTCAGTCACCACTTTACATCTTTCTTTTGCATCATCAACTATCAACTGTATTTTAATCTTCAATGAAATTACTAAAAAAAACGACGGATTATTGGTCATCCGCAATTAGGGTTGTCACTGGGACTTGCACAAGCACAATGAAGAAAAAAGAACTTGAGGAAAGAGGATTTGATGTTTGCCTTTTTGATGCTAATGAGCCAGAGTGAGTTCTCTGTAATTTATTTATTTATTTTTATTTATAGAAATACATATTTATAATTTATTTTGTTTTTCCAGATTGAGCACTCTAAGTACTTTGAAATTTTACACACATCTACTAGTATCCATCCCTTCTGTTGTGGGCATTGGTGATCCGGTATGTTAATTTTAGTTTTATATATATATATATATATATGATTTTGTATACATTCACTGCCATCTATTCTTAGTAGTTCTGGTTATTTATTTCTTGTCATTATTTTAGATGCTTCAGCATGGAGACCTTCTGAGAAATAGAATAATGGATGGAAATCTTCAATGGCTTTGTTATCTATCATCTACTAGTATTTTTTTTTTTTTTAATGTATGAGCTTATTGAAGATTATATTTGTCTTACGTGTTTGTTACTTTCAATAAAGTGAAATTAATGGAAACTGCAAAATCAAATTAATCAAATTGTTTTCCATTGTTTCACAAATTCTTGGTTTTGACTATGAAAATCTTCTTGTTGGGAGGCGTATATGGTCACTGTGATGGTGCTTGGGTGAATGAGTAAGCAACCATCTTTGATGCAAATTGCTGTGGTAGAAGTTTACATCAACTTCCACTAATTGCATACATTATCATGTGTGGCAGTTTCCCAGCAAGGCCTACAAGTGATATGGCTAAATCTAGGTTAGTTGCTGAGGAAGGATGGTTAAATCTAGGCCATAGTTTTGGCCTTTCAACTCCAGTATTTCGACTTGGAGGTGTCTATGGCCCTGGTAGAAGGTTGTGGTTTCTGTCTCTGTTGTTGGCTTCTGTTTTGATTCACATAAATTTTATGTTTTATGTTATGGCTTGTGTTTTTTTTTAGCATAAGCTATCCAAAAGAATTCAATTTAACCCCATCCCTGTATTTTATTTTATAAGTATTTTTTGATTTACAATTCCAATAAAATAAAGAAAGAAATTCTTTTTGAATCTTCAAGTGACTCTATAGGATAGATTCTCTTATCTCACAATTCTTCGAATTCCAAGGATTTAAAAAAACCATTAAAAATATTTCATTTTTAAAAATAAAATTACAATAATTTATGGTTGACTTGTTTGGACCAAAAAATAAAGTGTTCAAGCGCCGTTTAGAAAATCCAATTGGTAATATATCTTATTATGATTTACTCAAGAACATCAAATGCTAATGGTACCGTTTGGGTTGGGCAGACTGTCGTAGTTGGAGCTCTTGATGCGATTTGTTTTGGCTAATTGGTCATATAACCATTCATTTTTTCCTATTGTATGCTGCAATAAGCTAAAGTTTTTGTCACTTTTTGCAGTGCTGTTGACACAATAATTAAGCAGGAACCTCTATCAACAAATCAAAAAATGAGAATATCCAAGCAATACACATCAAGAGTTCATGTTGAGGACATTTTTCAGGCACTCAAGGCTAGCATTTCTATGCCATCCTTCAGGTAAAGCTGTACTCCCACCTTCTCTCGTCTTGCTTGCTATACTCTGGAATTGAGGACAGATCAGTTATCATAGGCCTGGAATCAAAGCAGTAGAATCTTCATGGAAGAGAAAAAAGGACGTCTGCTTTTTAAATCATCGTGAAAGTTTGACAAATGATTTTATTTCATGTCATATGGACAATGACACCATGTTGCCCATTTGGCATGTTGTTAGAGAGTCCAAAACACAACTCTAAATGAAGCTGAGGCTATTGTTTTATTATTGTCGATTCTCCTGGTTTATCTGCTATGAATGAAATGTTTTATTTATATAATGCTTTCAGTCTTCCTGACATGTCCTTAAATATGCCATTATCAGGAGAATTTACAATATTGTAGATGATGACCCAGCTCCCCGTGAGGAGGTGTTTGCGTATGCAGAAGACTTGGTTGAGAAGAAGTGCCCTGGTGGGGGTTAAGAAAACTACATTTTCCGAAAGAGCTGAAGGAATTGGATCACATGATAAGAAGGTTAGTTCAAGAGGTGAGAAACGTGTTTGTAATGAAAGAATGAAAAGAGAACTGGGAGTGAGGCTTATTCATCCAAGTTATAAATCAGGATTGCAGAGCATTATTGATCAGATGGAGTATCCATTTCCATGTAATTCATCATTATCATAAGCAATATTTTTTATTCAGACATATGTACCTTTTTTGGTTTTAGACGAGTCTTTTATTTAGATTCCAGAATTTTGTTCAAAGGTGGAGGGGGAAAAGTTGGCTACTGTTTGCGCAAAAATAAGAATAAAGTGACATTTAATCGCTGGAGGCTTAGCCACCCAACCTAAAAAACAAAAAAAACTAGATCCGGTGGGTTCTAACCACCCAGCCAGCTGCCCTATCAGCATAAACCAAAGAAGATTCAAAACTGATAAGTTGGCTCAAGTATTAAGGCGCCAGACTCCAGTTCTCACCTTCAGGCGGGCGTCGGTTATAACCACTTATTACAGAGTCAGAATTTAAGTGTTACACATAGATTAAATATGACACGTGGTTTCATTTAATCTACGTGTAAGAATCTCATTGGTCTGTTAAAACCATTTAATGCTAGAATAGTTGTAGCATATAATTTTTCTCAAATTAAACGCCCTTGTACCAATTGAGGGAACCGAGTAGATTCTAACATGCCGTTTTAAATACTTATTTAGAATAGAGAGAGGCACGCGTGGAATATCAAGTTCGCTAATTTAGCAGAGAAGTAAATGATTGACAAAAAAAAAGAGAAGCTAAGATGGGAATATTTTTGCTTACATTTTTATGGCCAATTCAATACAATCAAACCTAATTCAGTGATACTCGAAAGATGTCAATCAATTGACAAGTATTCTGAAATTTCACATAAAACAATACAAAATACAGCTAACGTAATGCATGGGAAATCCTACTTGGATAACCACACAATCTTTTACATTTCACTTGTCTAAGAGTACCCAAGATTTTTTTTTTTCTGTTCCTCAACCATCAATGGACTCGATAAAAAACATCACTTGTGGTTATCCACCGAGTGATCATTTTACACTGTTCTAATACCTTAATCATCTACTCCAAATTTGGCAGAAGATTCAATCCTGCCGTGGCACATCGTATGCGGCAAATGATTGTTACAGCTAGAATTAACTGATCCACCAATACTAGTTGACAGCACACAAAAGTGCCATATGTTCTCAAAATTAATAAAATCCATGCCCATGGCGACCAAAAACAAGGGGCTCCACTGATCAGATGGTTCATGGTAGACTACCCTATACAGCCTAAGCCTGTGGTTGCATTACCCTATCGTTTTCTATTTTCAGAAATCAGAACTAACAAAAGAAGGACGGGTTGGCTGCTGCTTAAATGTGCTCATATCTGGGAGAGGATTGCTTGTAATCTTTACATTCAACTTCAAGTGATAACTTTTATCTCCGACACATGTTATTCTAAATCATACAAATAAAAAGAAGACCATCTCTGATTAGCAAATATAGAAAATGTATTTCAGAAAAAAAAATTTCCCCAATATTCTGGCGTGGCAATTAAAATTCTTACCTTGTACAGTTAAGTGCTCAATATTTGCGATATCTTGTCCAAAACCCCTTTTTCCTGGCAGAATCATTATCTGACAGGGACCTACTCCATTTGGACCCAAATAAAAAGCGCCGTCTCAAGAATGGCTTTGTGGAGGAGCTTGCTGCACTGGAACTAGGTTCCATCTTTGAAGCTCCTCCTCGTATAACATTTTTTTGGCAGTCAAAATCATCAGAGTCACTGTCAAGATAACTGTCTATAACACGGTTTCTTGAAATCTTATGGCTTTTGGCCTTCAATTCAGCTTCAGCTCTCAATACTTTTTTGGACATCATTGAGACTTGCTTTTCTCCTCCCATGCATATTGGGCAAGCTGGATCATACCTATCAACCTCCGGCGACATGGTCTCCAAGCATTCAGCATGGTAAACATGACCACACACCAGCACAGCAACTACTGAGAGCTCATTGTTGGCGAGAATTCTCTGACTGCTCCAGGAAGATCTCTCAGTAAAGAATTTTGAGCAAGCTCCACAAGTTTGAAGATCCAAAGATGGAGAATATGAGCACCTGCTGCTACATCCACTTATTTTACTGAAGCCATAGCCAAAGTGCTCACTGTCAAAAGACCACCTCTCTGTGTGTGAAGATGCCACAAGCTCAGAAAAGGTACGCATGGACCAACCATCGGAAGACCCACCTTGAGATCCCATTGCTAAGTCATGGCTGCAAGTGGAGAGCACAAATGATGACCTTCCTTCAGATGATGAATAATTATTTGGCGACTTCAACCCCAAAATTCGACTATCAGAAATCTGTCTTAATAGCCGATGCCCAGGTGAACGGCGAGCCCTTCTGGAAGGGGTTGAGTTTGGAGGAAGTGAAGGACCACAGGTAGGCATTAGATCAGTGCCTGGTGTTGAAAATGCTGAGTGTACAGAATACGAAAGCTTTGGGGCAGGTAATTCAGTAATATCCGGGGATTCTGCTGAATTATTTCCCTGAAGATAATCAGAAAGATGTCTAAAGATATTAATCTATCAACAGGAAGAATGAAAAAGAAAACACAAACAAAAGCCATAATATTGAAATTTTTTCAAATGGTCAAAACTCACCTGTACAGAGTAACTGCTTTCCATCGATAGGGCTGCAGCAAGAATGTAAAAAGATATTACAAACAACAAAAAAAATAAGGCAGGGAGAGCAGCACACAAAAACTGCATTACTGACAATATTGACGAAAACTTGAAAATTTTGAACAAGGGAAATGGTACCATTACATGCAAAGGACTCCGGTTAGCAGCATGCACAAGTTAATAAATGGCAGTACTCAGAAGGTAAGAACTAACCACTGATGGTAATTCAAAAGGCAATGGCTCAAAATTATCATAGAAAAATCATGGTAGAGATTGATATGTTCACTGTTCCTTATTAAGTATTAGTCTCATAACTCAAGAGTAAACATTCACTACAATTCCAGGCCAAATCAAGACTTGTTAAGTAATCCAGCAGAGGTTTTAGTTTGGAATTCAAGAACTTTTACAATACAAAAAGAGATTTGTATGCACAAAATGAACATCAGCATCACTAAAAGGATCACGGAGAATGTGGAACAAGGTCAATGACTGCACAAGCCAGAAAGAGAAGGCGAAAAATCACATAACAAATTAGCAACAAGTAGGTATTTAACCTGATCTTACAAAACTTACATAATGCATCACAGGGAAGGAATGTTCTCTAAAACGAAGGAAGGGGAGGAGACAAGTTTCATCTAACCACACTTAGAAGATTAAAAGTTAGCTCTGAAAGGGAAGAAAATAAATATTTTTATTTTATTTGTATTGATGAGAAGGAAAGGAAATCCAATAGTAGGATAACAAATAAATTCATGTCAATCTAACAGGTTTTAGATCGACAATAAAAAAAAAAGGATGAAATGGATAATTTAGAAAACCAAAAAATGAGTTTCTCATTCACTGGATTGAAATTAGATACCAAACAAGATGAGAAGGGGATTTCCCGTCCATTCCCTTCCCTTTCTTCTAAATTTATCCCAAGCAATTACATTGAGTGGAAACATGAAGTTCCATAAGTAGTTTTTGTCCAGAACCAACCAGAAAAATTATAACAAGCTCAAACTTGGGAAATAGAAATACCATTTCCAAAAGACATGATGCATGCCTGTCAATTGATTTATGAAATTTCCATCACTGGATATGCACAATTTGTCATCTAGCTTTCAGGAACAAATAAAGAACCATCTAACTTTCTAAAACAAATTAAACGTGAATTTCATTGTCATTCAATATGTGGAATCAAAAAAAGAACTTTTGGTAATAACAACATGAGAAACATCCAAATGCTTTTGCATTAAGAACTATAAATAAGATACTGATGTAAAACTTTACCCGAAGATTGAGTCATCAGATTTGCTCCCAGTCCTTCATGTGCTGGAGACTTTAGAGAGACAGGTGTTCCAAAACTCTCATGCAGACTTCCCTCATCAGAAAGATGACCTCTATCAGAGTCTAATGGCCCCTTCACCTCGACACTAACATCTCTGCTGAGTCTATGAGATGTTTGATATGATGCATTCTCAATTTCACCAGCCACACGCCTTCGATTTTCCCAATGAAAGCTCCATGTTGGAGAGCATCTAACATTCCTATGCAAAGTGTTACCACCAATTCTGCTGGGGAGGTCTTTATCCCTTGCAGCGGTACAGCAAGCTGATCCCATGATCACTCAATTACAATAGACTTAATTTTCAACACAGACAAAAGTCAAGGATATGAACTTGGTAGAGAAAAAACTCTAGAATGTCCTGTTGAAATGGTGAACATGCAGCATTATCAGAGTTCATCAATCAAAAATCAGTTCCAAATTAAAAGCAGGAAAATCTATCACATACCGACCTCAGAACTTGTCTCCAAGTGAGTAGTTAGACTCACATCTTCCTGAAGAAAAGAGGAAAAAAATTAGAGAAGGTTATTGGTTACAATTTTTGTAATTGAAAGCACATTCAAACGTAATGTTAATAAAGAACTTGCAAAAACAGATCCTTCTTAGAAAAAAGAAAGGCACAAAATATTCATATTCTCAACAATACTTTGACAAAGAAAGAAAATCAAAGGGAGTTCCTGTTTTATTTCTATGTTTACTATACTGTTGTTGAAAATGCAAGTCAAGAGAACACCGTGAGTCAAGCTAAAATATATTCCACAGATTAAGATAGCCACTCTCTCCCTATGTGTGCATATCAGACAGACAGATACATGTGAAGACAGTGAATTTGAAACAATCCACACGGAGAAACTGAACTCAGAACAGTGGTGCCGTGGTCCACTGAAACATTGTGCTTCACAAGTTCTAAACATAATACCAGAGACCCAACACTGACTACAACAACAACAACAACAACTAAGCCTTAATCCCAAACAAGTTGGGGTCGGCTGTATGGATTCTCAACAAAATAAGCTCAAAAGACACCAAAAAAGATACTCCAGCCTTAGGCCCCTTCCAAGACACGGATTTTACGTCTCCATTCAAGTCTGTCATTAATCAAATCCGCATCAAGATCTAAAACCGACTACATGAGATAAAACCGAAGTAATTTTATGTTGACCTTGAGAATTATACAAAAAGTAATTCCTAAATTATTACAAAATAGAAATAAGAGAACCTAACAAAGTAATAGTGTCACCAAGAAAGAAGCTTATAACCCCAAGATAAATATTTCCTAACTCCACAATGATCAGACACAGAGACGACAATGTTAGTAGAAAAACATACAAACCCACAACCAAAGATTCCATCCAGGGCACCACTTTAAATCGAGGTTAGGATTAGTTGTAAAAATTATCTGATGAACTACCCGGAGAGAAGCCAAAAACTGAGCTCAAAAGATAATGAAACTTGGTCCATACACCCAATTTCTCTTCCTCTTTGAAGTAAAGAAACAGCACATTTAGACATATCTTTTTTCACATAAGAAGAAAATAAGAAAAGGAAGAGGGGAAAAGCACCGAATAACATGAGGATTGTCAATCTGATTCCCTGGCAGTATTAATACTAACCATACTAGTTGTACTAGTACATAGCACACCAATCGTTAATAAATAAGCACTTAAGAGATCCAACAAACCTGATAATCAATTCCCAAACAATAAATACATTTAAGTGAGTAATACATAATTATGATTAAATACATTCTTATATTACTATATGAATCGCAGCAGAATTATTCACTCAACAAACTCACCAAACTCGCATTAATACACAACCCAGCAATTCTACAATCATTTGGCTGGGAAGTGAGGAAACTAAAATCGCCATCTAAATAAATTAACACATATTTGTTAACGCAATACTTTTATATAGTTACTGGCAGTGGCCGACGGACAACGAATATACCTTTTTGAAAGATGACCTAGAAATCAGGTTCATAAATAAATAAATATACAGAAGCTGCAAATCAATGGCAAAAAAAGACATCAATAAAAAAAATGCATGCAACTTAAAACTAATAAAAAGGAAAATAGAGAACTCCAGCAAACGCAATAAAATCAAACTAGGGTTTATGAACTATTTGTGTACAAAATAAAACAGTGTATTAGAACAGAACGATATATAAAATGGAAGCAACGAATTCTCACAGTTTTAGACAAAAAAAAAAGATTTAACGGAGCCCGCAGAGCGTTGCAGAGAGCAGTTGTTCTTCTTCTTCTTCCTCCTCTTTACTGTGGCGGACCTTTATTAGAGACGATAAAAATGGAGAAAACTGGAGAGAAGAGAGAGGAATCAAAGATTTATACGCTGGGCAGTGTAACAGCTTGAGAAGGTACACCGTTTAGTTTGCGGCTCAGACAACAGCCGGTCGTTATGACGGAGTTAAAGACGATGCGTGACTGAATTATAGTGAAGCCCACATGGCGAATTGTGCCACGCATCATATTCCTCTATTTGCCCTCTTTTTTCTCAAAATTTCCCTTTTTATATTTTTCTTTTCGCTTTAATATTTTAAGGGCAAAACAGTAAAATAAGATTATATTGAATGCCCAACGGTGCTTTCTTCTTTACCACGCCGACTGCTCTACATGTTCTGTTCCTTTTTTTTTTTTCCATGGTGAGATCAAAGTCTGCAGTGACTTTATCAAAGGATAAATTTATTTGTCATCAACAACAAACCTTAAAAATATTGTTTTTATTTATTTATTTATGGAATTTTAATGATTAATGGGCCAATTTACTCTCCAAATTTGTTTTTATATCTATTAAAAAATAATGGTGATACGGAAAATAATGTCTTCTTTGAATCATGTTGGATTTAATGCAAATTTTCGTTCTAACCAATTCATTTTTTTATTTCTTTATAAATAAATATTATAATAATTTATGAAATTAGTTTTCACGATATATAATAAAATAAAATTTGTTAAGTTCACTTAAATCATATTTGAAATATATAATTTAATTTTATTAGTAATTCAAGCCGTGAATAAATTTTAATGTGAATATTGTTCCATTCATTGTATTAATCAATAATGAAACCCAATTAATTTAAAATAATTACTTTTATTTATTTAAAATAACTAATAATATTTAAGCTATAAAAATAATGCTATATATATATGATCGTGCAATTTTACTATAAATAGAATCTTGAGCAATTTTTTTTTATGATATTACATAATTTCTATACTTATTTTGAAATTATTTTTCATATTAAAAAATTAAAATTTATAAATTATCACTTTTTCAAATTAAATATGAAATCTAATTCTTATAAAGTTTGAATTTTCAAATAGTCTATATTTAATTATCTAATTTGGTCACCTTTTCCTTTCCCTTTCCACCACATAAGATAATTGTCATAAATCACACATCAAGTTTACATTAATAATTATATATATGTTTTTTCTTTTTACACCCTCACTTTTTTTATACATGATTTCCCCTAGACTTTATGCTAGTAAAGCGGTATATTGGCATTTGAGTTTTTCTTAATTATTTTTTATTAAGCAATTTAAGATTTCAAATCAAATTTACTTGGTTTTTTTTAATGTGTTTCACCCCATGTATGACTTAATTTATTCAATTATTTAATTGAATTCACTATTAATTGTTTTGCGAAGTTATAATAACTTTTCTTATACTTCAATAGCATAATTAATAAAAAAAATTATTAATTAAGATTTTTTTGGATCATAGAAAAAATCACTTTAATACAACATGATATTTAAATTTCTACTTGAAAGTATTTTTTTTTTTTTTGAGAAAAAAATTTCGAAGTAATTTTAAGTCGAAGAAAACAAATTATTGGGTTAGAATTATAAAAAGGCCACTGGGCCTCGACTCTTACGTTAGTCTTAACGCACCACAACTAAGAAAGGCTCTTGTTTATCTAACGACAAGGACCGCCACGCCAGCCCGCCAACTGGAGACGAAAGCCATGGCCACGGACTGTAAACCGGATCGTGAATTGATAGTCTGATTTATAAATCTAACCAAAATCAAAAAATCAGTTTTTAATCAAAATTAAGACAGAATTATAAGATTATAATTTAGATTTATAATTTTTTGAAACGTAATCATAATTAAAATCCGAAATTTTAAACCGTAAAAAAAATTAATATATATTCTAGAAATACAATATACTAATATTAATACATATATTAATTTTTAATATAAATATGTTAAAATATATTTAATTTTTAGTTCAAAATTAAAATTTTAGAGTTAATTTTTTTAAAATTTTTTCTTACACTTAATTTTAATATTAAATATATAAAATTATGTAGTTTAATACATATATTTATAATAAAAAATTATATTTATAAAAATTTATTATTATTATTACTACTATTATTACTATTATTATTTAATAATAATTATTATTATTATTATTAATTTTATTTTTTAATAATTTATATTATTTAATTTAATTTATATTATTAAATTTATAATTTATATATTTAATCTCATAAAAATATTATTAATTATAATTATTATTATTAAAAAATAAATTATTAAAATTAATTTAAATTGAAAATTTAAATTGAAATCGACATATCTATTAAATGTATGAATTTTAATGGAATTGACTATTATCCATTAATATTAAGATTAGTGAAAATTATAAATTAAAACTGACAGTTTTGAACCATCAATTTCGGTTAATCAAATTATCGGTTATGATTAACCGAACGGTGGCCGTGATCCAACCTGGAAAGGGTGTTCAGACAAAAAAAAACCTACAAAGGGTGTAATGAAGTCCTTTCTTCTGCCCTTGCAGCGGTTGGATGGACGAGGAGACTGAGAAATGATAGCTGCAAACCCTAAACTGACCTCGCATCAGCATTTCTAGAAGATTTATTCAATTTCGAATTCTACGGTAAAATCTGCTACCGAGTCTACAGATTGCTTTAGCATTATCGCTTAAGCAATGAGAGATAAAATTGATGTAGTTTCATCAATTTTGTGCTTTTAGGCCGCGTTTTTTAATCTGTTCTCAAAATATCTCACTGTTTATAGTTTCTCTTCTCTGCCCTAATTTTTTCCTTGTATCTTTATATGATTTTATGTGTGTTGGTAGCAATGGTTAGATAAGTATGTTTTGAATAATCCTGGTTTCTTAGAGAAGACGTGAACTCAAATAGATAATATCAGTTAATGGGCTAAAAGGATTTGTTTGGCTCGCTATCTAATCGTATTTGACTATCAAGTTACAATTTGGCTTGAACTTTTGCAGTTGCCTCAGTAATTAATCATCTACTTGAATACTGTGGCGTTGTAAAGACTGAAACCTTAGCTTGTTATTTTGGTAGTGGACGGTTTTATTGCTGCAGAAGGTTTATGAATTTAGGGGCTTTATATACATTCATTAACACGCATCTCGACTCCAATAATGAGAGAGTTTCTTTCATCGAAGTTCTGAAGTGGCAAGGATCAGTGTTTTATTAGTGTGCAATTTGCATTTTCCCATGAGAATGCTCTTAGTTTTAGTATTCATTGTTTGCTAATTCCAAACCAGTGGTTGATGAATTCTGTTGTTGCAAACTTCTCTTTCCCAATAATTTTGCTCTAGTTTTGAACTTAGGTGTATTATTCAGTGTTTATGCTTTTTGAGTGTGCGAAATTCGCTTGATGATGCAAAACTAATGCTGTCATTACTAATGCAAAATTCTGCATAGTTACTTCATTTTTCACTTTTGCTTCACATGGGTGGAAAATGGATATGATGAAATTATAACCTGGCATATGTTCATCTTTCCACATAATAGCTGCACGTTTTGGTTGCCATTTTTTTTTATAGTTTAACCAAACTGGTTCCCGCTGTTACTTTTGAAGGTTATGGATCTAGAAATGATCATTGCTTAAGAATTTTATCCTTGAAGTGTTTGTGGAACGGCAGTTTCCTTTTCATGATTTCTTCTGGTTCCTATTGGTCTCCAATCAATGTTTTAACATGGCTTTATATGAGTAGCGATCTCTTTCTTTTATTATTATTTGTTTTTTTTTCTAAATTCCTCATCACATTTTAAATTCTGTTGTTACTTTTATCTTCAAACAGGTGCTTGGCAATGATTCTGAATGGATGTGCCATGCCTGCTGCAACTGGATGCGCTTTTACAAATACCAAGACATGTAAACTCAGGCATAGTAGCTCAATTTCTGCACGTGTTTCTTGTTTGACCGCAAGTGCTTCAATCTTAAACATCAGGAGTTCATGTGTTTCATTTCCACATTTAGAATCTAAATCCTGGTCATCCAGAGGTATATGCAATATTCTTGTGAAGTTCTTCATTTCTCTCCTTTTCTTTTATCCTTCATTTCCCCTAGTTCTTTTTTCGGGAAGCAGCATGTAAGTTGGGAAGCAAAGGGGTGAATTTTGTCAAGGCAACAATATTTGGTACCATTTGATCAGGTGGGCTTGACACAGAGTCATATTGCGTGTAGGCAATGCAGCCCTGCTCAGTTTGGTGGCCTTGATATGCTGTAGAGCATCTTAATTATAGTTCCTTTTTGTTCTAATTTATAATTTAATTTCTTCAGTGATAGGTTTGCCACTCTCGAACCTTTCTGCTGCATCAACCCCGCTCTTAAGTGGTGATCAAGGCAGGATTTGGCTCACTGTTCCCTTACTACCTAGGCAGGGTAGATCTTCTTTATGTCCTCGAGCATCAAAAGATGTCCCATTCAGTTATCGCTACCCTCCAATGACCAAGAAGCCAAGATGGTGGTGGAGGACTCTAGCATGTCTCCCATATTTGATGCCTCTTCATGAGACATGGATGTATGCTGAGACAGCTTATCATCTTCACCCATTCCTCGAAGACTTTGAATTTTTGACATACCCATTCCTAGGAGCCATTGGGAGGTTGCCGAGCTGGTTCTTGATGGCATATTTCTTTGTTGCATATCTAGGAGTAGTGAGGAGGAAGGAATGGCCTCACTTTTTCAGGTTTCATGTGGTTATGGGCATGTTACTAGAGATTGCTCTCCAAGTGATAGGCACTGTTAGTCGCTGGATGCCACTTGCGGTCTACTGGGGCAAAATAGGCATGCATTTTTGGACTGCCATAGCATTTGCTTACCTGTTTACGGTCTTGGAGTGCATACGATGTGCTCTTGCTGGTATGTATGCTGATGTCCCTTTTGCCTGTGATGCTGCATACATCCAAATCCCTTATGATTGAATTGGTGCAGCTTTTCTCTTTTATGCTTTGCATTAGAAATGTTTGCTTGTACAAGTCTTTCCGGACAACCTGGGTTTGTGCCAGGGCATGATTATCATATGCAGTGCTGTTTTTCTTTTTCTTGTTAGTTTGTTGACGAATGGTATTTTGTAGTTTTTAAACATTCATGTCATCTTGTAATGATCCTTGGATCCTTTAAGAAGTTACTGCTTGTGGATTACCTTAATTATTAATGAGTGCAGCTAACTGGATACTGTATACAGAAAGATACTATGGAATTTCAATATCACATTGTGCTTAGCTATTTGACTAATATTGTTATGCATAACATTAGACTTGCACTATTTGGTTGGGATGAATGAGAATCGGGAGGATTGTGGAAAGGATGAAACCTAATTTTATTGTGTGGACTAAAAGCCCATGTAATGTATTACTTTCTTTTTATGTTTCACTGTTTTGATGCAGCAAATACGTATGGCTATCCATCAACTGGGGAAAAGGTTTGCAAAAAGAGAACCCTTGATTTTTGTGATTTTTATAAATTTCTACGTCAGACTCGAGACTGGTTTGATTTATCTTTGAGAAAGAAAAGAAGTCGTTACTCTGCACTAGATTATTGTCTCATTGATTGCCCACTCTTACAAAACAAGATAAAAGCAAGCTTCCTTCATTATTGGCTAAGGCATTGTCTCTATAAAAATTGGCCAATACTAAAATTATGAAGTGCGAAAGAGAAAAGCTAGGCCTCCAATAATACCCAACTTTGTTAATGTTTGTCAACGAGAGGAACCCAACTTACCATGCCTGTGATTTGAGAAATGCAATCATAACCTTGCTAAAATTTGGACCCTTTTTTTTTTTTTTTTTAAAAAGGTTTTTTTCTCATTGCATTCAATTATTTTGATTATTGTATAATATAATGTGGGGATTAATGTCATTATAGTCTTATATCATTTATTTGGTTTGGTGTTGTCTTTTCAAAAGCAAATGCCTTCATTGATTATTTACAATTGTTTGGTCATTTATATTGAATTTACCCAGTCTCGTGTCTTCATCGTGAATCATTATCATAACAAAGGTAACCAAATGTATTAAAAGTTTCAAGTTGTTGGAAAATGACAAGGACTTTGCTTCACCAAATTATATTAAAAAAAAAGGATCTGATGTTGAACTCGACCAACATATATGTATATTAAAAACTAATTTAAAATAAATTTTTTGAAATGGCTTTTTCAACATTTTAATAGTCCAGACATTGTTGAATTCCAGTGACAAATCATTTATTATGAAATCTTAATTACTTATGGTCTCTATGTAAAAAATTTGCAATTTTTTTCTTATTAAAAGAGAGAATATAGGTTTGTAGTGGCTTAAGCGACGAGCAAATTCAGTTGCTCATACTTTTGCTCGAATACTTAATTTATGCACCAGTTACTATATTTAGAATTATACTTTTCCTTGTATATTCTCTTGCTTAATGCTTAATAAATTTTGTTGTAAAATTTAAAAAATTAAAAAGAGAATAAAATTATCAAAATTCGAATATATAATTTCTTTTTGTAAAATAATCAATTATTGGTTTTTTAACCCAAAATTGGAAGTTGTTTTCCAAGGAAAGTTCTATTATATATTATTTATATTTGCTAAGTGGACGAGAGGGTATTGTTACTTATATTTAACTTGCTTCATTAATTTAAATTAATTAGCTGCAAAATTGAAATCAGTCCATTGCAAATGTCATCACAATAGTTTTCAATCTCAATATAAAAAGCCACACAAAATTTTTGAAACTAATTACTCTCCACAAACTTTAACCAGATAATTAGTGGTTGCCAACTTGCTCTCATCACCTCCAATCTTCAGTATTTATCCTTTCCTAAACTTTATTTATAATGCAATCAAAAGCCAAACATGGAAAAAAAAAGAAGCATGACTGATGATATCACCAACTTCTGCCTTTTCTTTTGGATATATAAAAAATATTATATATAAAATTTCCTTCTCTAATCAATAGAACATATTTTATCTACCTAAATTAATTCACCCACTTTAAAGTTTACATAAAAAAATTAATAAGCATAATAAATTTAATTTTAGCTTTCAAGTAAAATTTTTATTATGTAGCTAATTGATAAAGAGGTGAATTGATAAAGTAGATAATGAAAAAGTGGAAACCTATGTAATAAATTGCATAAAGATTTTTGTTATATAGTATTTGGTTTTATAATATATAGTTTTTGATAAGTGCGATGACATCTCACTAGCATGTGTTGCACTAAGAAATTAAAATCTAAAGGCATATGCCAACCCACTAAAATAAGAGCTAAAGGGTCAACATATATATAAATACAAACAACAAATACATTAAGTTTAGTATTTCTTTTTCATTTTATTTTATTTTTCTCTACTTCAGTTATTAATTATTATTATTTATATAAAGTTTGGAACTTAGAGACTATTATTTCCTGTTAAACAAAAAAGAGACTATTATTTGACAAGCTGCGCTGGGAAGGGATAGTAAATTTATTTATTGATTTATTAATTTATTTAAATTTACTAACATTACAACCATATTAAAATAATAATTTATATTAAATGTAACAAATAAATAATTTAAAATTAAATAAATAAAATGTGCATTGGTCGTGGTCGAACATGCTATTTGCTAACACAGTAGGTTCGACAGCGCTTTTCTTGAGTTTTTGGAGGTGTATTGGATTAAAATTTTAATGAATTTTAAAGAATTAGTAATTTTAATGAAATTTAAAGATTTTAATGAAATTTTATAGATTCTGATAGAATTCTATATGAAATTTAATGGAGTTTATTAAATTTTTATTATAGATTTTGATGAAATTTTAATTTTTTTATATAATTAATATTTTAATAAAAATATAATATATTTCATTAGAAATATTATATCATAAGTATAACTTTCATAATATTAGATAATTGAATAAATATTATAAAATTTTACAATAAATAAATATATATACAAATATCAAATTTTTTCAATATTATAATTATAAGATAAAAAAATTATAAAATAAAAAGTATGAGTATGAGTTAAATATTGAATAACCTTAAATAAATATATTAAAGTATCATATTATCTCTAATACTTGTTATCATATGCAAAATAAATTATAAAAAAAAATCACATATTATTTATAATGTATGAATATTGAAAAGTGTTGTTGAGTTTTTTTTATGCATAATTAATAAATATTCATTTGTAATTAAAATTTAAATAAATTATGTATTTTCAAACTATCAAATATGATAATTTAGTATTTACTAAGTATATCATCCAATATACATATAACCAAACAACCATTTTTTTTATATTAATATGTTTTTATTCATATTTTAAAATTTTAATTCATTTAGCACTACTAAAATATAATACACATCAAAATGAGGGAAAAAAAACTTTCTATAACCAAAAAATATTTTAAATTTGTTCAACTTATATTACCTAAATGTTAATACATTATACATGATTATAACACTTCAAATAATAAATTTTATTACCATCATTTAACTAATTCTATATATTAACTAATAAATAAATATGAACTAATTTCAAAAATTACTACTTTCACATGTAATAAGTGATATGAAATAATAACTATTAGTTAATTCAACAAAAAATACCTATAAACATAAACTAATTAAAAAATAATTTTTATTGTAACAAAAATTTTATTATATTTCTATTTAATACACAACAAAAAATAAATGAGTAAAATTTTTAAAAATAAAATAATAATTTTATATAATGTTATAATTTCATAAAATTTTTAAAATCCAACTTGTACAATATTATTTAAAACTATTTTCATTTATACAATATTATTTAAAAATATTTTCATAATTAAGTATAAGTATAAAATATGAGAGAAATTTTATATTAAAAAAAATTTTAGTGAAAGATATATAAGTATAAAAAATTTGGGATAAAGACTGAATTTATAAAATTTTTGAGATTGATGTTGGATTTGTGAGAGACTTTTTTGTTCGTATATAATATCATAAAATCTAATAAAATTTAAAAATTTATAAAATCTATTAAAATCAATAAATTTTTTGAATAAAATTAGATTTTAATATACTTTTAAAAGATTATTATTAAATATCATTAGATTTTACGATATTTTAAATAAATCTAAATTAAATACTATTAAAATTTTAAAATTAATTAAAATATATCAAAAACTTAATCTAATACACCCCCTTTCTTCCGTGACTTGTGGTTATGGCGGCTGATTTTGGTGTGCCATTTTTGTTTTTTTTTTCCCTATTCTCATTTTAGGGGGTATCCACAAATTAATTTAATCATTTACTCAAATTATAACTTTTTAAAAAATGAATTTGACTATTATATATATTGTATATTATATTTATATATTCAAAAATTATTTTCTTAGTAATAACCTCAAAAATCGAAACTTATTAATAGAATGATTACCTCAAATCTTTATTTTCTTATTAACTTCTTTTATATTATATGTTATATATATGAAAAAATTCCTTTATTTTTCCATTCTATTGAACCAGTAATTTTAAATTATTTCTTTATACTAAGATGATATCATAAATTAATCATTCTACATAATAAATGTTGATTTTGTCTCTTTCATGCATACAATTAAAATTTTTCATTTTTATATATGAAATGAAAAATAACATATCGAACCTTAATATATACATGTATATACATGTTTTTGATGCATAAAATATCGCAACCAAAAAAAGAAGAATATTAACTAACTGCAATAATAAATTGGTAAAAAAAGGTGCATTAAGAATAATTAAACCATTTATATTCTAAGGTAATTCAATACTACATTATTTGTAATCATCTTGTACATATGAAAACCATATATATTTTTCAAGTAATTTAATTTGATAATTTTGGATTTTTTAAAAAGAAATATCACGTAATTCGAAGTTCAATCATACAAGAAGCAGCTATCACACAAACAAAAATACAAAATTATTGGGTATATTTTTCTCTCTTTAATTCCATGCAGTGTTGTTAAAACCGGACCGGCCGGTCGGACCGGAAAAACTGAGAATCGGCTGCTTGTCCGGTCTGATTTATAAATTAATCTGGATATAGGATGAAAATCGGGTTGAACCGTGAAACCGGATAAAACCGGTGAACCGGACCGGACCGGTTTGAATTTTTATTCTAAAATTAATTAGGTTTGTTTTAAATTTTTAATACCTAGAGAAAACTCCTCTGCTTCCCAAAAGTTTATGTAATCAATTAAATAATACATACTAATATATGTTTTACACAAATTAATGCATACTAATACTAATAGTTAAAAATTAATTTGTGTAAAACATATATTAGTATGCATTATTTAATTGATTGCACTAATTTTTAGATCAAGAGGAGAATCCAATTCAAGTTAGAGAAGAAGAAGATGATGACATTGAGCAAGATGGAAATCTCGGTGTTAATTTAGATGATATTGATCTTAATATTAATGTTTAAGACGTTAAGTATTTAGCTTCTTTACTTAATTATATAATTTATATGTTATTATGACATAGTTTTATAATATAATTTAGTTTATTCTTAATTTTATATTATATAAATTGGTCTTCCTTTTAGAATTTTTAATATTTTTATGCGTAATAGTGCCGGTTCTAAAAAAGTCAAAAATCCGATTGAACCGGTCCAACCAATAAAATCAGTAATCCAGTCGAAATACCGGTCCGATCTCCGGTCCGGTTCTGAAAATATTGATTCCATGCAGAGACAATGTTGACTTTGAATTGACAATGGAATTAATTAATTCCCTGTTTTGTTAGAATTGAAATATTTGCAATCGATCATGCTAATTCCATAGTCATTATACAATGAACCAAAGCAATCAAAGAGAAAATGGAGAATAGATTAATTTGGTAATTTAATATTTTTTTCCATTTTTAAGAAAAATAAATTGAGCTCTTTTTTTAATTACTTAAAGTCATATAAAGATTGTTATATTGTCCTAATTACTTTCTCTATTTTATTTTAAGTGTCATATAAAAATAGTACATACAAATTAAAAAATTAATTAATTATTATAAATTTTATAAAAATTTTATTATAATTTACCTAAATGTCTTTTTTCATCTCATATTCTACTTTTTTTTTTCAATAATTAATAAGAATAATATTTAAACTTTTTAATTAATATTTTTTAAAATTTTTAAAAGTGATATTTAAAATAAAATAAAATAAAAATTATATAATATTTTAAATGAAATGAGGAGAGTATTTAAAAAGATTGGAACTTTGATTATGAGTGCATTAATCTGGTATTTGACCTTTTTGCTCCCCTTCATTAATTAATTAATCTAATAAATAAATGCTCAATTCAATTTATTAATTAGTGGCATTGATAAATTCTTTATTTTTTTAAAAGATGATTCTTTATTTACGTGTTAAAATAAAATAATGGAAATTAAAGTAGATGATGCCCTGCTTCTCACACCATTATTTAACATGTACCCTATTCATTTTATTTTAAATATCATATAAAAATATTATACATAAACTAATAAAATAATTAAATTTTATAAATTTTATTATAATTTATTTAAATATATTTTTTCAACTTTCACCCTATTTATTTTGTTTTAATAATTAATAGAAATTAATTTTTTTAAATTTTTCAAAAATAATATTTAAAATGAAACAAAAAATTATTTCTTACACAATACTTAAAATAAAATTGAGAGAGTATTAACATTTGCAATGACATTAACATTAATATGCCACGTTAAAGCATAATTTAATTTATTGGGAGATTCCCAAATGAAATTATGCCTTTTTTAGGAGGAATTTTTTTTAAAATTTTTGATATGACTAAAGATACTCAAATATTTTTATCTAAATGTATATATATATATATATATTAGTTACTCGTTACATATTAAATAAAAAATATAATAATAATTTATTTATAATAAAAATATGATTATCAAATTTAGATATTTGATTTGATAATTATATACAGCGTACGTCTAATTAAAAGAGACAACAGACGAGTATGAATCATATTTTTAAAAAATTTTATTCTATTTTATGAATAAAATAATATATTCTACCTATCATCCGATCCACCTCGGGTCGAATTAGATATAATTAATGCTACTATTATATATTAGGCTAAAATATATATCGTTGGGTCATAAGTCGATAGGTTTATAATATATATATAAATTAAATATATAAAAAATATAATTATAGTAGACAACTCCTTTATAATAAAAAAAATATTAATATCAAATATGATTTTATTAATATAAATATCTCTTAAAATATAAGCAATTTGATCATCATAACACAATACATTGATTTAATAAATAACAAATTAAATTAATTAATTAAATATATCTTATATTTCATGTCTTTTATTAAAAATAAATTAAAAAATTAATATTAAATAAATATTATACAAAATTAATTAAGATAATATTTAAAACTAAATATTATATAAATATCTAAAAATATATATTTAATTAGATCGAGTTTAGATATGGTCATGTATAATTTACATCCAATCTAAATTCATCTCAAATCTCGAATATAATTATTTTGATCCATACTCTAATCTAATTATAGATAAATCATATATAATTATACTCAATTAGATCAAATATTATTGAATATTCACCTGATCAGATAAAATTGTCATCCTCGCATCTAACTTAGACGTCGGTCTTAATGGGAGAAGACAAATTTAAGGTAAACGGAGGAGAAAAGTTATTCAATATAATAATGCGACTCGCCGTTTAGCATGATGAAAAATGAATGAAGAGGTCATCTTTATTTAAAAGACTAAGCGGGTTTAAAAAAATGAAATTAAAGGTGTTAAAAAAGCCTTCGTGAGTTCTAATTCTAATTGATATAAATTAAATTAAATCATATTAAAATCAAAGCTGAAAATCAAATTTTAATTGCCTTTTGAGAAAATCATTGCTGGTATATATATATATATATATATATACGTTTATGAGGATTTTCATGATTGAGAATTAAGCACACAGTGTCGTATATAAAAATATTAAAATTATTAAGTCAACTTGCTATTTTCATTTCCTAATAAAACTAGTTAAGCTGATTAATTATTTAAAAAATTAAAATTTGTATCAAGAGAAGAGTCTTGAACATGATTGTATCAATTATTTGATCAAAACGTATAATATCACTAAATACGAAGTAAGATTAAAATAATATAATTTCTAAACACAAATTTTATTTTAATTAACTTAATAAAGAGAATCTAAGTGTTGTTTTTATAATTTATTTTGTCAACATTTTCAATGATTTATGTAATGCTTGAGCTATGTGATCCTAATCCTCTCTCTTCCATTATTTCTCATTACGCATCTCACTAATACGTTTTATAAAAAAGGATGAGATCTCTAAATTGTAAGTGTTAAAATTTTAATTACCACTAGATTGTTCTTCAAATAAAAAATTATTTGAATAATTTCCCACTTCAAAATAAAAATAATGGTATAACAAAAAGAATACAGGATTACGTACATTTATTAAAAAAATCACATTTCAAAACTCATCATATAGTTAAATAAACTGAAATAATGAAACCCTTTATACAATCATTTAAACTGAAATTATAAAAGCACTCGATAACATACAATATAAAAATAAATGTGTAAAATCACATATTTACTAATATAAAAATATCATTCAATTAATATAAAATTAAATTTTCTAACTTTAATCATCAATTTTTATAGTTGACTTTCGTAAATTTATATTAAAAAATTAATATAAATTAACTCTAACCTTCAAAAAATGATAATTAATTTCACATTGTCAAAAAAATTAACCATGGTAGGTCCAAAATGCACTATATTTTTCTATTTTTTTAGTAACAAATTGAGGAGAAAACAGTTACAATAGAATCAGGAAAAATTATTCTTTTCTCATAATTTTATTTCTGTATACAGTAAAAGTTTATATACAAGTTTGATTGTACAGTGTAAGCTATAGTGTGCATACAAATACTGAATAATTACTACTATCCATGTGTTTCTCACGTGTGTAACTTGGGTTGCCCCATTTCTAGATCCATGAGTTTCGGATCTTAATATAAACTTTCATTTCTTCCAGCCCTATGTTACTTCTTTATGCCGCTCCAGTTTACTATTGTTTACCGTTTCATCCTCTTTCTCTATACTCTTCACCCCCTCCTCAAGTTGGAATTGAGGTGGAGACGTCAATTTTAACTTGGAAATAAGCTTGTGAAACTGAGGAATAGTCAGAGTCTTTGTAAAGATATCTGCTGGTTGCTCTGTGGTGGAAATATGGGCTGTTTGAATAAAGCCAGAGGCTATATAATGACGAACAAGGTGACAGTCCAGCTTTATGTGCTTCGTTCGCTCGTGGAACACAGGATTCGCAGCGATGTGAAGTGCTGCCTGGTTATCGCAGTATAAAGAGATCGGTAAGGTTACTGATACTTTGAGTTCTTTTAACAGATTTGTGATCCAAACCAGTTCACATGTTGTATTTGCTAAACTTCTATACTCTGCCTCTGCACTTGAGCGACTAACGATGTTTTGCTTCTTTGTTTTCCATGAAATGAGAGAAGATCCGAGGAAAATGCAGAAACCAGTCAGAGATCGACGAGTTTGGGTGCAGGCTGCCCAATCTGCGTCACAGTAGGCTCGGATCTGGGTAATCGGACTTTGGGGAAAGAAAAGGCCTTGACTTGGCGTACCGGCGAGGTATCTAAGGACATGAAGAGCCGCTTTCATGTGTCCGGTGCAAGGTGACTGCATAAATTGGGATAACTGTTGAACAGAGTAAGTGATGTCCGGTCTTGTGAAGCTGAGGTAGAGTAAACGACCCACCAATCGGCGGTAAGTGTCAGGTGCTGTAAGTATTTCCCCCATTTTTGCTTGAAGTTTGAGGCCTTGTGGTAAAGGTGACTGCTTTACTGTTGTGTTGTTGTCAAAAGTGGTGTCTTTAAGCATATCTGAAATGAATTTGTGTTGAAATAAGTGCATGCCTTGTTCTGTACGAAGTATCTCTATACCCAGAAAATATCGAGCAGAACCCAGATCTTTAATTGTAAACTTGTTGTGGAGATGAGCTTTGGTTTGTTGAATGGTGTTGTAATCTGGTCCTGTCAATAAAATGTCGTCTACGTAGACAATAAGAAGTGTAGGCCCTGTGTTACCTTCCTTGATAAACAGACATTGATCACTAACTGATTGAGTGTATCCAAACTGTTGTAAAGTATCTGTGAGTTCAATATTCCACTGTCGACCAGCTTGTTTGAGACCATATAGTGATTTTGTGAGTTTACACACTTGTCCTTCTGTAGCCTTAGTGTAACCAGCAGGTGGTGTCATATAGATGTCTTCCTGAATATAGCCATGTAGGTAAGCGTTATTGATATCTAGGTGAAAAAGAGGCCAGTTATAGCTAGACACCATTGCTAAGATAACCCTCACAGTGACCAGTTTAGCCACAGGAGAGAAGCTTTCATTGTAGTCAACTCCCAACTGTTGGTTGTACCCTTTTGCCACCAGTCTGGCTTTGTATCTGTCCACACTTCCTTCTGGATTGTACTTTACTCTGTAGACCCACTTGGATCCTATAGCTTTCTTGCCTGGTGGTAGAGTAGTTAGCTCCCATGTCTTGTTTTCTTCAAGTGACTACAATTCTTTATGCATAGCATCTATCCACTTATCATTATTTCTAGCATGACTATATGATGCAGGTACATGAATCTTTTGGATATTGGTTTGGTATGTTATGTATGCTTGGGCTAATTGGGTATGATGGTATGTGGTATGTGAATTGTTTGGTTGTATATAATCTTGTAACCATGCTGGCTGTTAGATATGTCTTGTACTTCTCCTTGGTGGGGCATTGGCTGCTGAGTCTTGTTGAGTGTGTTCTATGGCATCTTCATTATTCAAATTGACAGTTAATGGTTCTGTATCTTGGATTGGTTCTGGTTCATATATTGGTGAGTTTGAGTTTGGTTCATGTATAGGTGGGGTTGAGTCTGGTGCCTGTATTGGGGAGGGTGGTTCTGGTTCAGTATTTAATGGTGATGACTGGGAGTTATAGTCATCATCATCAAGCAAACAGGTTGGTAATTGAAATGTACACATGTGGGTGGGATTATCATGGTGGAAAGGAAATTATGTTTCTCTAAATTTGACATCTCTGGTATGAAAAATGGTTTTGGCATTTAGGTCAAACAGTCTATAGCCTTTTTGCTGTGGTCCATATCCTAGTAAGATACATGTTTTGGTACGTGGGTCAAATTTATTTTTGTTTGGTGTGGTGTTGGTTGCAAAACAGAGACACCCTACAACTTTAAGGTGGTCTAGGCTAGGGATTTGGTTGTGTAAAATTTCGTAGGGTGACTTCCACTGTAAAATTTCAGAGGGTACTCTGTTAATGAGATAGGTGGCTGTGAGTAAAACTTCTGACCAAAATTTCTTAGGTAGTTTGGCTTGAAACAATAAGGCCCTTCCAACATTCAGTAGCTCTTTGTACTTCCTTTCTACTCGGCCATTCTGCTGGGGTGAGTAGGGACAGGAAAATTGTTGTAAAATGCCATGACTGTTGGCCAACTTTGTCATATTCTGGTTTCTAAATTCTGTACCATTATCACTTCTGATGGCTTTGATGGTTTTGTTAAATTGTGTTTTGATGAGTGTTATAAAATGAGTAACGATGCCATAGACCTGTTGTTTGTTGGAAATCATATACACCCACACATATCTACTTTTGTCATCAACTATAGTAACATATAGTGTGCACCAGTCAAAGAAACAACAGGATAAGGCCCCCACAAATCCATGTGTACTAAATCAAATATGTCCTTGGCTATAGAACAACTAGGATTGAAAGGTATCCTTTGTTGTTTAGCCTGAGGGCAAACATTACATGTAATTTTGCTATTACAATGCTTAATAATTTTCAAATGTTTTTGTCTAGATTCACATATATGCCCCAATCTAGCATGCCATAAGTATTTGTAGATGTTCATCATGATTTTTACAAGCCATATTTGCATAATGCATTGCTACATTTTTATTCATAAAATCTCTGCTAGAAAGATAGTATAGTCTTCCATAAACTCTTCCCACAGCCAGTAATTCATCAGTCTGCAAATCCTGTATTTTACAACATGTTTGTGAGGTTTTAATAGCAATGCCATTTATGTCGGCCAGAGTATAAATAGAAATGAGGCTGCACTTAAAAGAGGGAACATACAATACATCTTGGAGTACCATTTTGTCATGCATTTTCACTGTGCCAGTATGAGTGACTGTTTTGAATGTTCCATCTGGTAGTCTTACGGGTCTTGGTTTGGGTAAAGGGTTCAGGTTGTCAAATAGGTTTAATTGGTAGGTCATATGGTTTGTGGCTCCTGTGTTTATGATCCATGGACCTTTATCATACATGTCATGACTATTATAATGAAAAGAAGATAAAATACCTGTAAAGCTCACAGCATTGGCCATTGATGGTTCTGCCACCTCCATCTCCTGTCCTGCATTAGCATCTGCATCATACCTCATGCTTGCATTGGCCTGTGTTCTCTTCTTTTTGAGTTCATAATACCACTCCGGGTATCCTGTGAGCTTGAAACAAGTCTCCCTTGTGTGTCCTGTACCCTTGCAATTAGTACAATACTTGTCTGCTTTGTTCCTTGCACTACTGCTGTTGTTTCTTCGATTATTCCCACCAGATCTCTGAACATACATTGCTGTGGAGTGCTCACTGGATTCAATAGATGGGTTTTGCACTTCACGTTGCTTCTCCACAGTCAAGAGCATCGAGTAAGCCTTGCTTGCCTCTGGTAAAGGATCTGTTAATAAGACTTGATTCTTAACATGATCATATGAGTCATTGAGACCCATAAGGAATTGCATCAGCTTGGTTTCTTTCTCCAGATCTAATACTTTCTGTGCTGTTTCACAGATACACTTTTCCATGGCTCCACACGTACAAACAGGTAAGGGTCTGAGGCAGCCAAGTTCATCCCAATGCCTCTTCAATTTTGAGTAATAGCTAGCCAGAGAGCTATTACCTTGAGTAATGGTAGAGATGTCCTTCTTGATCTGATAGATCAGAGGACCATTACTTGTTCCATACCTAGTTCTCAATTCATTCCACAAATCTTTTGCACATCCAGAAAACAGAAAATTCTCAACTATTTCATTAGAAATCGAATTAAGGAGCCAAGAAGTTACCATACTGTCGACCTTATCCCATTTCTTCATATCTGATGACCCAGGCTTCGGTTTCTGTGTCTCTCCATTGACAAATCCAAGCTTCTCACGAGCCCTAAGAGCAATTGACATCGATCCGCTCCAGGATAGGTAGTTCCTTTCTGTCAGACTAAGATTTATCAGCTGAGAAGTTGCACTCTCAGATCCAGCGAGCTTATACACATCATTCTCTTCTGCCATTGCTAGGTTTCAAGATCTCAAGATCAAAAGTTTCGAAGTAAAGATTTAGGGTTTGCAAAACTCAGAGTATCAGTTTGTTGGCTCTGATACCATGAGGAGAAAACAGTTACAACAGAATCGGAAAAAATTATTCTTTTCTCATAATTTTATTTCTGTATACAGTAAAAGTTTATATACAAGTTTGATTGTACAGTGTAAGCTATAGTGTGCATACAAATACTGAATAATTACTACTATCCATGTGTTTCTCACGTGTGTAACTTGGGTTGCCCCATTTCTAGATCCATGAGTTTCGGATCTTAATATAAACTTTCTTTTCTTCCAGCCCTATATTACTTCTTTATGCCGCTCCAGTTTACTATTGTTTACCATTTCATCCTCTTTCTCTATACTCTTCACAAATACTATTAATATTGTTGTGAGAACAGAATAAATAAAACATAAAAAATGTGTTACTTTAAAAAAAATGTCGAGTGCATTTGTATTTATTATTCAGGTACAAACATTTTTGTTTTATTTAGAACAGTAAACAATTAAAGCAAGAGAAAACAATACAAAATCATCACTATGAAAACAATACAAATTTAAAATGAGCACTGCACCAGTTGAGTACCATTAATATATTGATATCTGATAGTTACGAAAGAGACCAAATGCATCATTGATGATCACAGTTCACACAATGATTATATAGTGACCCATTACAATCCAAAATAATAATAATAATAACAATCATTTTTCCATCTACTTAGCTACATTTTTTTTAAAATTTTTTAGAACTTCTACCACTCTTTCATAGACATATTTCTTCAACCTAGGACTTAAATTAAAACAAACATTTAATATCATAGTTGATAATTAAAAGTAGAGAAGACAGGGAAACCCTGTTTTTTTTTCCCTCCTCTCCACTCATCGACAATGAACAGAACAACACCTAATCACCATTAATACAAATTAAGCAATTCCTGATCTTTTAAATCCTGATTTGATAATCAATACTGAAATAAATCTGGAGATGTCATGATGGGTTGGTTAAGATAGATCAAATTAAGTGGGTTCATGAAGGTATCAGCAGCAGCAGCAGCAGTTGCTTGGAAACGATCTTCATGATGATGATCAGTTTCAAAAATCCCATTGCTTGTGTTGATGAAATTGAGGATCTCATTTAGGGAATCAAGTCTTTGGCTAAGTTCAACCATTTGGGCTCTTAAAACAGAGTTCTCTGCCTCAACATTCAAGAAACGTTGAGCAGTGATATTAATGCTCGTAAGGATTTGATTATTGTCTTTCCTCAGTTGTGAAACTAATGACATCAAATCATCCAAGTGTTTCTGTTTTCTTTGCCTTGATCGCCTTGCAGATTCTCTGTTTGATTGCATTCTCTTCCTTTTTCTTCGTTCCATCAAGACCTGCATGTCCTCTTCAGAACCAGAGTTCTGAAGCAGAGTGGAACCTAAGGAATTTCCACTAGAGGATGCCATACTTTCACAAGATATATAATTAAGTGATTATCTCCAGAGAGATCTTTTTCAATGTTTTCGTTCTTACCTTAGGGGACTTGAAGACGCAGGACCCAGCTTCTAATAATTTCTGGGTAATTAATATATAATATATATATAAATAGCTATATAGTAGTAGTAGTAGTAGTAGTAGTAGTAGTAGTACTAATATATGTGATTCAGGCAGAATTGAAAAGATTATTTATGAAAAAACATAAAACCAGTAAAGGAACACAACTGAGAAAGATTGAACGAGATGGGTCCTGCGCCTGAGAGAGGAATTGATCATAAACCCGGAACGGAGAATTTCACTGAGAACTGGAGACATGAATTTCAAACATTAATATATAAATATGCAGCATCAAGATTCGGAGAGAGTAAAGATTTTTCTCTTTAACAGAGCAATAGCCAGAGTCTAAGAGAAACAGAGAGATCTAACAGCTATGAAATGGAGAGGAGCAAGAAGGATTTTAAGTCTTTGACTCCAAATCCCAGATTCAGAAAAAAAAAACCCCACCAAGAAAAACAGAGGAATTCGATTAAAGAGCTGATTAACAGTTGCAGAAATGAAATCAGCAGAACAGAACAGAACAGAACCTCAGCCCTCAATATAAAAGAGCTTGAAAATAAACAAAAAAGAGAGGAATAGAGAGAGCAAGAAAGCCTGGAAGTATAGAGAGGAAAGAGAAGAGAAGAGAAGAGGTTTATGTGAATATTGAAGGGGCAATTTATAAAAAAATGAAAAAGAAGAAATTGAAGAAACTGAGAGAAAAAAAAATGGAAAATTAGAAAAAGGGCAAGGGCAAAGAAATCTCAAATGAGAATAGTTGAGCAGGGAGAGGTGATTAGGCATGTGGGGTTGAGAGAAATTTCCACAAACGTCCAATTCCAGCTGGTGAGCAGTGCACCATTTATATTATTCAAATCATTACCGATCTTTCAGCTTCAGTGTTAATGTTATTGTCTGTTTTCATTTCCTTTTTTTTTTTGTTTCTTTTTTACTTTACTGTCACCGCCAATTACCAGATTTTACCGTTGGAGTGCAGTTGCTTTTTTTTTTTTCCTTCTAACAAGTTGCAACAAAGGAATCTAGGTGGTTGGAGATGACAATTCGACCCTAGATTAAGGGGGATTTGGACATTTTATCTAACTAATAAAAAAAACCAATAAGTAATAACCAAACAATTGAGTCCAGATATGATCATGGATTTTTCAGATTTACATTATCATAGTTTATTTGTCATTTTATATGTGATGTTATTGATTGATGGAAAATAACATCAATTGCAAAAATTGATGGAAATTTTTTACAGGGGAATGCTACTCATAATTTTATATATTACTTTTGTATTAACAAAAATGTCTCATCATACGAGAAAATTTTGATAATTAAGTATATTTAAACGTAATAAAAAAAATATAATAATTAAGTTTTTTTTTATCGAAAAATAAAGATGATATTAAACAAACCCATATTACAATCCAAACTTCAACAGTTAGTTGTGGGATGCCAGTTGAAGCCATAACAACACAGGAGCAAACCTCTGTCCTAATGAATACAAGCCACAGAGAAAAGAACCACAATCCCCTTACAAAGAACGACCATACGTCAAAGGAAAGCCTACAAATACAGTAAAGGCTACAGCCCAACAAACACTCAAACACCAAATTAGAGTCCCAAACTTTCTCGACTAACAGAGAAATTGAGGGAAAAGGGGGCCTAAGCCAAATTTGGGACTCAAAACAAAGCAGCTTAAATAACTGACAGAAGATGAGCTGAGAGGAGATATACCATATTTCCAACCACTGGTCGGGGTACATTGGTACCGACCACAGGAACGGAAGGTGCAGGAATGAGGCCACAGTAGCTTTTACACACCTAAGACAAAGAGGATGCTCTTCTATAAACAAAATAATTCCAATCAGAAGCTTTGAACTCTGGTGTTGACTCCGCTGAGAGGGACAATCTGCTCCGAAGTTCCACCGTTGGAGAATAGCTGCCGAACAGCCAATAGCTTCAACAGCATAGAGAACTAAATGGCGACAACAGCTAGATCTAACCCAAACAAACCTAAAACCCATAACTACAAAGAGAGAACAACAAAAATCAACGAAAAAAAGAAGGATCTAACGGCCGGCAACAACCCCAGACTCAAGCAAAGCAAACCAGAGATGTCCTACAGAGAAGTCAGAGCAAAAACCTAAAATAAAATTTTAAAATTAAAAAAATCAAAGAATAAATAAGTAATATAAAATAATATCTCTAATATATTATCATTAATTTTATAATATTCTTTCATAATTTTTTATTTTAAATCTATATATTAATCTATAATCATAAAAATATTTAAAAGTAGTCCAGTTTAAAAAAGTTATTAATTTCAATAATAATTATTACTTATATAATAAATTTATATTTACATGTTTTTATTTATAATAATAAGTCTTAATTTATTTAAGGCTGAAAAATAAATAAAATTTGAATTTTTTAAGAATGAAGATGGTGACACAACTTGAAGTGGAGTTGGGGACAAAGACACAATTATAAATATTTATATGCAGCTCAAACCATACCCTGACTTTGCCTGAATTTCTTGAATGAACAATTCAATTAGAACTTAATTATTTGGAGAGATGTATACTTAAATATTATTTACCGATATATTTATCTAAATAATAAATCTAAAATTAATTTTTTTCCCATATTTGTATTAAAAAATTATTGACAGATAATCATTATTTATTGAAAGAACTTTAATTTTTAATGAATTGATCCAATGTAAATAAAATTAACTCTAATTCAATGAATTCAAAGGTATGGGTGGCTATAAAAAAAATTACTCATATCACAGTCACAGTAAAATCAGGCTGAATTGTACTCTTTTCGTTCTTTCTTTCTTTCTTTTTCTTTTACTTTCTGGCTAGACAATATTCATCTTTCAACTTTATACATTAGCCAATAGGATTTGGGGATCGATACAGCAGCCATAGATTGATACTAAGTGGGAATCACAGGGTCAATAGTTTCTTCCTTGGTTCTAATCTTCATGAAGTCGCCAATTTGACTACCAAAGAAAAAGATAATACGTTAGTTCGTAGACCCTTCCTTTACTTCTAGATGATCTTGTTGCAATTCTATTTTTTTTTTTGCTAACTTTATTATTTATAATATAATAATATTTAGTATTTAATACTATATTATTATTAATATTACATGTGCACAATATGCTTTTCTCAATTACTTATATATAATAAAATTAATTAAACAAAACCAAATATAAAAGTTCTTGAAATAATTAATTAATTCAGCAGCTATGTATTTGAAATTCTGACAATTTGTTTAATTAAATGATTTTGAAATGTAAAAGCTAAAATTTATATTTTTTTAACACAGGGAGAATGATTAATTTTAAATTTATTATTTAAGAGAATAAATATTTATCACTAAAAATATGCCTTATTTTTTATTTGTTTTATGATTTGTCATGATTTTATAATATATGATATAATTTAATTTTTTATTTATTTTAACTTTCATATCTATGGTATTTTTTATGGTAATCTCATGATTTGAAAATTATAAATTTCTAAATTATAAATTTAGTAATTTTTAATAATTTGAAATTTTTATCTCTCTAAACATTATCAAAAAAATTTTAACTTCACATATATATTTATAAAATATTTTTTTTATTTCCATGACCTATTAAAATTTTACAAGATATCATCAAACAAAAAAAAATCTATTATACTATGTTATATCAACTTTTCAAATACGATAACCAACATTCATAATATCATACTATATAATATTATACTATATTATATATTAACAAATTATATTATCAATTATCCAAATAAAATCTTAGCCGGTAAGTTTAAATATTTTTAATATAGCATTTGAGGGAAGTTTTAGCCCAAAATGATTTAGAAACCCAGCCTATTGCATAGTTTTAGGCTAGGAAACATTTTACTTTACAGTGTTTATTGTCTTCGACCACCCAAGTTGAGTTCATCTTCAATGCTAAAGTGTTGATAATTAAATTGATTTGATGCTTGGAAAATGGAACTAGCTAGAGGGCAGAGACAAAGACAAATCAAAACAATATAATTATATAAAGGCTAAAGTCTTAATTTGGTACACCACCAAAAGGAACTTCGATCGGGACTGGTAACAAGTGTTGATAACGTGTCAAACTCCATTAATAATATCATCCCGACCATCTAACACTTAATTAAAACCAAATTAATTAATTAACCTTTTCTTAATTTAAATTCTTTTTGTTTAATTTCCTTCCATTTTTTTCTTCTTAATTAGCTTAGGAAGATGATTTGAAATTGAAAATTAACACTCAAACCAGTGTATTATTACTCAACTATACGATGAATATTAATTAGGCGAGTGAATTAGCAAAAAGGAATATAATAATATTAACAACATACAAATGCAATTGCACATCTATAGTAGAGAATATTACCATATCTTTTAATTAACAGACACCATTGTCATTATATATGCTTCAGAATATTCGGCTGGCCAATGGCCATTTCGTTTGTGATATATATATATATGCATGCTACGCATAAGGCTTTTTATTATTTTATTTTTTTTAATTTACTGGGAAGATAATGGATGTTTAATATATATATAACTTCACAACTTGAAGGTGATTTCTTTTTTAATATTTATAGTTTTTCTTCCAGCAATTTGTTTATGTTTTTTTTTCTTTTTATGTTTAATATGTTTTTGATTACACTTCTTTTTAAAAATCAATTTCACATTCTTTTTTCATAATATATCTAATTACCTAATTACATATCACCGTGAATTCGTCAAACACAAGAACAAATTAAAATCGTTATATATATATATACACATGAATGGGGCTGGGCTTAGTGAAGTACTACTAATAATAAATTTTTATATATAAAGCAAGGGAGGCCGTATAATACTAGACTTATATATATATTATTAAATATATAATAATATATAATGATTTAGTTATTATTTGCGGATTGTATATAAAGTACATAACAATGAAAATAGTTATAGACTAGAGGGAAACGAAAAGGCAAAGAGAAAAAACATGTATGTCTTAATGAACTGTGACCTCAAAAAATTAAAATTACAAAAAAAAAAAATTTAAAAGTAAAATTGACTGTCCTTGATAAACAAAGAGAAATTAAAGAATACTATTGGGCAATACTAACAAGTCGGATGCTTTTTGATATGGAATGAGGACCTAACACACTTTTTTTTTTTAAATTTTTTAACTTATATACATATAAAATATGTTAATAAAAAATATTATTTATTTTCTTCATTCACTTCCAATATAAGAAAAGTGTTCAGAGAGTCAATGGACATCTTCCCATATTTAACATAAAGTAAAAGGAAAAGAAGAAAAGACATCAATGATGGCATATTTTTCTTCTATTTTCACAATAATATATCTCCTATTCTCACAACTTGCTCTATTTTTCTTTTCTTTTCCTTTTTTTTTAACTTTTCTTTTATAATTTCTCTCATCTCACTATAATGATAATGACCAGAGCTATTCTTTTCTAATTATAACCACCAATTGACATTATTATATGTATATATTAATATAGCTAGAGCTAGCCTCACTGAACCAGAATAAATTAACCATGGCTATATGCAAATTAAAAGAGCTAAATATGGAGTAGACCCAATTGATCAGATGTTAGATAAAAAAGAGAAGAAGTTAGATAAACACAAGTGAAATACACAGTAAGACTATTGTATTAAAAGAAAAAAAGATAGTATATAAGCTACTGAAAAAATCAAAGTTCATATCAATAATTATCGCTGAGATATAAAAGTGTTAATATGCTTACTATAGTTATAATGTTTCGCGGCCATGGATGATTTCGAATTAATATGGGTAATGTATATTGTGGTCCATTACTTAAAAGTTTAGAAAGATAAAATACCAAACACAAATATATATATATATATAATGAAAGAACAACAAAATCCCTGATAGTTGGGATCTTATAGTTAGCAACTTGATGAAAAGCTGATTTTATGCCAAAGGGTACACATGCGCACACACACATGGGAAGATCTTGATAGGTTAGTAATTCTCGACTAAAGCACAAAGGTCTGTCACTATTATAACTTTGACAGCATGGTCTCTCTGCTATTGTACAATACCTTTTTAAAGTGTTTTTCTTTTGTTGGGTATGCAATTTCTTGCATCAAGTTACTTATAAGGGAGGTCCTAATTAAAAGTTGCTCAGCTGCTTTGCATTTTATCTAAAATACAGTGGGGGTATGTATGAGTATGTACATGCTCGTTAACATTTTCTTTTTACATGATCTTTAATGTGTAATTTTGTACGTACTACATATATATTAGATCTCTGTCTGTAATTTTGTTGTCTGTGACTCTGTTCTTTGTTAGTTATTCTGGTTTTTGTTCATCAATTGTACCCATCAAATGGAAATAGTCGTAGATATCCACTCGCTGTTCACATTACAGAGACTGGTCTTAATGGATATGAGCATGTGCATGCTATACATCGTTAACACATAATAGAGGAAGCAAAATCTTTAAAACCTCTTCAGAATTGTAAAAAGACCCACTTCATATTCTAGTATATAGATTTTAAGGAAAGCATGCACATGCCCACATCCATCGATTTTACTGAAATCAGTCTCTGTAATCTGTACTGTAATAAGGGGATCTACCATTTCCATTTGATGAGTACAATTGATGGACATGAAAGGTAGCTAATTAAACAAATTTTAATTAGGACCTCCCTTAAGTAACTTGAAGCCAGACGATCCAACAAAGAAAAAAATACTTATAAAAGGTATTGTACATGAATTGCAGACCATCCAGCACATGCTGTCAAACTTACCATACGCATAGAGTTTAGTGCCTTATAATTGAGAGTTACTAACTTATCAAAGTATATATATATTAATATGATGCTTCTGGAGAAAATGATAATTGGATGAAGCTATGGCTTAATTAATTAAAGGTGCCTCAATTATGAGATTCTAAAATGGCGAGTCAAGTCAACACGTGCTAAAGGGTTAAAGAAGAACAGTAGCTACGTGATTGTACTTGCTTCTGAAAAGAATAACGTCCAGATGAAGAAAATAAGAATAGAAATAAAGAACCACTTCGACTTTACCAGCAGTAAATATGGAAGGAAGTCTAAAATATGAGACTTCCTTCACTATTTTGGTAAAAAGCCCAAACTCCACTCCATGAATCTCCTTTTTTGATAGGTGATGAAAGGGAAAGAAAACCTGATTTCCCTAAATGAAAATGGAAGAAAATTTAATTTTCCTAAAACCTAAAATATGCATAGATCACTAGATTATTCAAATTAAATTGCAAAGGGTAGAATTGCGTACCTGACATCATCGTATGTTGATGCTGAAGACGATTCTGGAGTTTGTCGCCTTCCAGGGGATACACACTTTAAGTTATGCGGAAGCACTACTGAAGGAATGTAGTATTCTCTAAAATTGTTATGTTCCCCCGGAGACCACGACCCCTTATTTATAACTGAATAAATTGATTAATTTCTATTTTGGTCCTTCAACAAAATAGAAATTTTTAACGGTCTCTACACTTATAATCTTATTACGAGTAGGACACCTCAATAGTCAACAATCCTAATTTGATCAAAACTTTAATTTGACTATTTTAATTTGACTGCAATACATATTTAATATTTAAATATATTTAGCTCATACTTATGATTAATTAGAGGATTAATTTTATCAATATAAAATTAATTCTAACAATTTCCCACTTGGGCTAACATATATTAAATATAAATGTATATACCTTAATGAGCTCATAAAAGCAGTCATACTAAAGGTGCCTCAAATAATCTCGTCCATTGATTATATCGATAAAGGACTGAAGGGTCAGTCGCCACATTCATCGTGACTCAAACCACCATCAATCACATTACCAATACTCTCAAATGACATAGATCAATAATAAGAGTGTAGCATGGAAACTACATGTAATGTGATCTAATCATGCTTGTTTTCAACTGGTCATACTTTAGTGAGATCAATCAATAATAATACAGAGTGTAACAAAATAAATACTTTATTTTCTGCAGAAACTGAATGTATATAACAAAATATATCCATTACAACACAGAGTATACACAAATATAATGTAACCATAATGAACAAACTCCCACTGGAACTAATAAGTCTCAAATAATGTGACACCCATATGAGCAGTGTGCTCATGAAAAACTTTCAGTATCACAGCCTTAGTGAGCGGATCCGCAATCATGGAGTTCGTTCCAATATGCTCTATGGATATCTGTCCACTCTGTATTCTCTCCCTCACAGCCAGAAACTTTATCCCAATGTGTCTCGATCGAGAAGAACTTCTGTTGTTGTTGGAGAATAAGACTGCTGAGTTATTATCACAGTATAACTTTAATGGCCTTTCAATGCCATTCACAATGCGCAGCCCTATGACAAAGTTCTTCAGCCAGATTGCCTGATTGGATGCCTCATAACTTGCTATAAATTCTGCTTCCATGGTGGAAGTAACTACTAAAGTTTGTTTCACACTCTTCCAAGAAATAGCACCGCCAGCCAAGAGATATATGTAGCATGATGTGGATTTCCAACTGTCTTGGCATCCCGCGAAATCAGAATCAGTATACCCAATGATCTCAAGCTGATCTGATCGCCTGTATGTGAGCATAAGTCCCTTAGTTCTCTGAAGATACCTCAAAACTCTTTTGGCTGCTTTCCAATGATCCATTCCTGGATTAATGAGATATCATCCTAACATGCCAACTATGAATGAAATATCTGGACGAGTGCAAACTTGAGTATACATCAGACTCCCAACTGCTGACGTATAAGGAATCTTCTGCATCTTCTGAATCTCAAGTTCACCCTTTGAACACTGATCAAGATTGAATTTATCTCCTTTAGCAACTGGGGTATCAATTGGTCTACTGTTGTGCATACTAAATCTCCTGAGCACTTTCTCAATATAGCCCTTTTGTGATAATCCAAGAATACCTCGAGTACGGTCTCGATGTATTTGAATCCCTAATACAAAAGAAGCTTCACCTAAATCTTTCATCTCAAAATGTTTTGAGAGAAAGACTTTGGTCTCGTGCAGCAAGTCCTTACAGTTAGTAGCAAGCAATATGTCATCCACATATAAGACCAAAAAGATAAACATACTCCCACTGAACTTGTGATACACACAATCTTCCACAGCATTTGTCTCAAAACCAAAAGAGACAACTACTTCATGGAACTTGAAGTACCACTGACGAGAAGCTTGCTTGAGTCCATAAATGGATTTCTTTAATCTGCATACCAGTCGCTTTGGGTCTCCAGACACAAAGTTTTCTGGCTGCACCATATAGATAGTTTCATCAATGTCTCCATTGAGAAACGCAGTTTTCACATCCATTTGATGTAACTCAAGATCAAAATGTGCAACTAGAGTCATAATCGTCCTAAAAGAGTCCTTCGATGATACTAGATAGAAGGTCTCTTTATAGTCAATCCCTTCTTTCTGAGTGAAGCCTTTAGCTACAAGACGTGTCTTATATCTTTCCACATTACCTTTAGAATCCCTCTTGGTTTTAAATATCCATTTGCAACCAATGGGTTTCTTTCCTTCAGGTAATGGAACAAGATCCCAAACTTGATTGTCTTGCATAGATTTATATTCTTCACTCATTGCCTCAATCCACTTATGAGAGTTGGAATCCTGCATGACATGATGAAAGCTTATTGGATCATCTTCCACCATGTCTACAGTGTCCTCATGTTCCTGAAGATATACTACATAATCATCTGGAATGATATTTCTTCTCTCTCTAGTGGACCTCCTTAAAGGCACAGGTTCTGGCTCAAATTCTTGAGGTTGTTGAGCTTGTTCTTGAGGAAGTTGTTCAACATTGTCTTGTATTGGAACTTGATGTGCTTCTGGAACAGTGACAGGCGTAGGAACCAGAACACTGTTAGGAGCAATGATAGGAATCGACACTGAGTATTCCTGACTCGATCCCTTCTCAAAGACAATGTTTCTAACCTTACTTCTCCCTCCAAACTCAACATCCTCAAAAAATTTTGCAATTCCCGTCTCAAAAATAGATCTGAAAGTAGGATTATAAAACTTAAAACCCCGAGATCGCTCAGAATAACCAACAAAGTAGCTACTAACAGTTTTGGAGTCCAATTTTGTCTCATTAGGCCTATAAGGCCTAGCCTCAGCAGGACATCCCCAAATATGAAGGTGCTTTAGACTGGGCTTGCGTCCAGTCCAAAGCTCATAAGGTGTTTTTGTAGCTGCTTTAGTTGGTACTCTATTAAGAAGATAGACTGCTGTCTTTAATGCTTCTCCCCACAGAGACTCAGGTAAAGAAGAATGACTAATCATACTTCTAACCATATCCATAAGAGTCCTGTTACGTCTCTCAGATACACCATTCATGCTGGGTGTACCAGGCATGGTGTATTGAGGGACTATACCACAGTCTTGCAGGAAAATATCAAATGGCCTTGGACGTTGTTCACCTGAACCGTCATATCTGCCATAGTACTCACCTTCACGGTCAGATCTAACAGATTTAATCTTCTTTCCGAGTTGATTTTCAACTTCGGCCTTATAAGATTTGAAAACGTCCAGAGACTCAGATTTCTCATGAATGAGATATAGGTACCCATAAAGTGAGTAATCATCTATGAATGATATAAAGTATCTTTGACCATTCCTAGTTGCTGTAGGGAATGGGCCACAGATGTCCGTATGTATCAACTCTAAGACGTTTGATGACCTATTGGCACCTAATCTCTTTTGTTTAGTCTGTTTACCTTTAATACACTCAACACAGGAGTTCAAATCTGTGAAATCAAGTGTATTTATGATACCATTTGACACAAGATGCTCTATTCTAGATTTGGATATATGACCCAAACGTCTGTGCCATAGAGCAGCTGAGTTATCCATATTCAGCTTCCTTTTGGTACCTATAGTACTAACTTGCAGGGTCTCATTATAAGAGGCATCGATATCTAACATATATAGATTATGAAGTGCATACAATAAACCAGTACCTAAAATTTTTGAATCCATAGATAAAGTAACTTTATTGTTTCCAAATGAACAAGTAAAACCAGATTTATCCAAATGGGAAACAGAAATTAAATTCCGCCTAAAAGACGGAATAACAAAAATATCTACTAGATCCAAAAAATTTCCAGTTCTTAAACGCAATCTAAAATGTCTTATCGCCTCTACTTCTACCGGTTCGCCAGTTTCCATATAAACGTATCTTTCACCGTCAGTTGGCTTTCGGTAACTTAGGCAACCCTGCATTGAAACACTTATGTGACTAGTAGCACCAGAATCTATCCACCAAGTGTTTCTAGGTACCGAAGTTAAATTAACTTCAGAACAGACTAAAACCAAATATTTTCCCTTATCAGCAGTCTTATTATCAGTATTTTCATTCATAGGGACAAAGTTGAGATTACACGGCATGCTAGCTGAATTCAGATAAAATAAATAATAAATAAATGACATAAGCTCACAATCCACAAAAAATTGAAACAAATTACAGAAGTAGAGTTTAAATATTGGAAACAAGATACCGGACACAACATTAATATTCTCATCTTTGGACATAAAAATATTAACTGTAATTGGTATCTCAACGCAGTAATCAAATATTGACAATTCAGTCTTGTCAAATAATAAACCTTCCTTTGGGCCGATTTATTATCCACATGGATGAACACATAATAATTATCACATATTTATTACCGCAATGTATTCTCAATTCAGCCAGATAGCAATATTCCTTTGGGCCAATATATTACCCGCAACGAATTTTAACACATCTGTCTAATACCCAAAATAAATTAATTTACATAATAGAGATCACTTTGGCGACATATTGCTTCAACCAATTTATTCTAAAAATATTAGACACAATCAGGACTAGAATTCCAAAATTCGAACTCAATTTAATAAAATTAAATTTTAAATTACATTTAAAAATCACAATTTTTTTTAAACACCAAATAAATTTGCCCCCCGAAAAAATAATTTAGTCACTAACAAACCTAATTTAATGAATAAATTATAAAATTGGGCCAAAATAATCAATAAATTAAATTCTGGATAAAAATAATAAAACCAGAAATTTTGGGGCTAAATTGAATTTACAAAGAAATTTCAGGCTAAATTAAAATAAATTTAAAGTTTTGGGATGAAAAGAGGATTATTAGAAATTTTGAGGTTCAATATCGAATTGTTCAGAAAATTGGAGGATTAAAAGGAAATTGAACAACCAGAAGCCAAAGCTTAAGCCCAAGTCCAAGGCCAGAAGTCCAAGCCCAAATCAAAAGCCCCAAATCAAGAAATTCACCATTCAATCAATTTTTTTTAATTAATTAATTAATTACATAATTAATTAACCCAAACCAAATCAAATCAAAATTAATTTCAGATTACTAAATTCGATTCCAAATTAATTCTAGAAAAGTACAATCACCGAATTAATTTTCTAGAATCAAAACAATAATCAATACCGCAATTTAATTGAAAAATCTAGCAACCTAGCACAGGACTCTGATACCAATTGAAAAGGGAAGAAAACCTGATTCCCCTAAATGAAAGGGGAAGAAAATTTAATTCCCCTAAAACCTAAAATATGCATAGATCACTAGATTATTCAAATTAAATTGCAAAGGGTAGAATTGCGTACCTGACATCATCGTATGTTGATGCTGAAGACGATTCTGGGGTTTGTCGCCTTCCATGGGATACACACTTTAAGTTATGCGGAAGCACTACTGAAGGAATGTAATGTTCTCTAAAATTGTTATGTTCCCCCGGAAACCACGACCCCTTATTTATAACTGAATAAATTGATTAATTTCTATTTTGGTCCTTCAACAAAATAGAAATTTTTAACGGTCTCTACACTTATAATTCTATTATGAGTAGGACACTTCAATAGTCAACAATCCTAATTTGATCAAAACTTTAATTTAACTGCAATACATATTTAATATTTAAATATATTTAGCTCATACTTATGATTAATTAGAGGATTAATTTTATCAATATAAAATTAATTCTAACATGTGAAACCGCTCAATTTGGAGAAGATCAAAATGAAAGCAAAACCAAAAGCAAAGTGTTTGTGAATGGGCGACAATGGACCCATGTCCATTCTCTCTCACCTAGAATATTTTGCTGCCATTAGAATATATGGCTTCCAAGGTGTTTGGTGACTTTGCTCTTTTTTTTCCCTTTTCTTTTCCGTTTTTCTTTTTTCTTTTTTGATTTTTTTTTATTTATAATTATATATGATGTAGTCTTTCTTATAATTAACATGTTAGTTAATTAGAAATGATGGAGGGGAAAGGGACACTGCAACATTTTTGGCGTAAAATTATTAAAATTTTGTGCTACTTTATATTAATTGATCCTTTTATTTTAAGTAAAACTTTTTAAATGTATATAGTATAAAAATTTACTTAAATATGAATGGCATTTAATTATATATAATTAAATTATAGTATAAAAAATTGATTTATTTTAAAAAATACTGATCCCATCACTATTTTTCAGTTTATACAAAATATAATTATTAATTACATACAATAATTCTTAGAATCGACTCAATTATAGTAAAATGAGCCTCCCTTACTGATTATAATTCAATTTTTACTAATAATATGTGGGAGATAATTCTTTATAATATAAATATAATGTGTAAGAATATATTTTTTTGTTATTAATTACTAATTCAATATATTTCATAACATAGAGGTGGATTAAAATATTATAAAAATATTTGTTATAGTCAGATTTAAAACGAGCACAAGTAATAAATGATAATGACCATATAATGAAGTTATACTAATAAACACTCTTTTAACTCAAAATAATTTTGCGAGCATTTAATTTAATTTATATGGTACTACATATCATTCTACTCTTTTCAGCAGTCCATTAATTATTTCTGATATTAGCAAAGCATCAATGAAACAAACACATTAAGGCTTGAAAAGATTGCATTTTAAGAATGCCAAATCTGTCAATATTTTTGGGTTTTAGAGAATGCATGGCCGGTTTGGAGAAGAGGAAGAAAATAGTTAATAGAAGAAAAGTTTTAAGTGATAATAGTACAGTCGGTCGGTGTGTAGGGTCCCTATAATTAGCTTTTTCAAAGGGGGGGAAGCTAGCCCATGTTTCACCTACGGACATTATTATTTTAAAAAAAATGAGAGTTAATTGCAGAAAACCAATTATAAGTATGAATTAATTGCATAATTAAATTGTTTTATACTATAAAAAGAAGTAAAGAAAAGGAATAACTTTGGTTTATATGCAAAAAATTAATGGAAACTTTTCTATTATACGGTGAAGATGTGACAAATATTCATGCATGTCCAGTACTTAACAATTTAACGGGTTTTTGTGGCTTGTTAATAAACTTAACACAGAAGTTAAGAAAAAGAGAAAAAAAAAGAAGAAAAAAGAGGCCAATTAAAGTCGAAAATTCGTTCCTCTTTGGTGGGTAAAAAACGAATAAGAAGAAGTTGACGTGATAAAATTCTAAACCTACCATAATATTAATATAAATGGAGAATTGATGCAACTTGTTTAATGGGAAGTCATATATAGTCCTCTGTTCTAATTCTTAATTTGTTATATATGTTCGAAACAGTAGACAACTCAATAACCATGTGATATGCTTTTTTATATATATATATATATATGAAGGTGGGCGGCACCACCGAAATATTTATTAATAAAAAGTATGGAATAGTCCTTTTACAAAGCCCTTATAAAATAGGCGCTTATCAGCTATATCTAATATAAGGACAAAAGCTGTCGGAAAGGATAATCCCTTTCAAAAAATGAGGCAAATATTCAAAGCTAATAAACTCACAATTGACGTTATTGAGACGACCATAAAGAGCAAAGAAATTAGCAGATTGGTTGGCTTCTCTATAAGTATGTTGAAGAGCAAGATTAGAAGAAGATAGTAATTTCTTAGCAAGGCCAGCCGAAGAAGCAGGATGCAGAGCATGAGATGAAGTAAGAAGCTCGACTAAGACTTTGGAATCCATCTCGACCACGGTACAATTAAAACCAGTAGAAAGACACCACTGTAAACCATCTTTGAGAGCTTGAAGCTCAGCCTGCACAGCATTCTGTGCTATCATAGTGAAGGAGATTCCCCTAACAAATTGACCGGTATTAGATCTAAGAATTGCTCCTCCCGCCGATTGATGACTGGTGAAAGTTGCGTCTACATTAAGCTTACAAGTACCTGGAGCTGGTTTAGACCATTGAACAATCCTCGACTTTAGATTACCCACACCAAAATTAACTGGCAGAAAATCTTTGAAGCATGAAACGAGACATGCAAATGGAGCTCCTGAATTGCTAATGCCCCAGTTGAGGATGTCAGCTGATATTTGTGCCATTAATCTTGGGAAAAATAATTTATCCTCACCCCAAACACAGTGACAATAGGATTTCCGAATAGAAAAAATGATAGTTTGAGAAACAAACCTCTTGAGACAACCAAACATCGAGGATGACGAAGAGGAAAGCCACCATGTCATTAAATCGATTTTCAAGGATCTTTTCCTGCTTATATCATCAATTAAATAAGCTCCATAAAACGTCCAGAGCTGAAGCATAATGGGACAAAGATAAAAAACATGGTTAAGGGAGGCTTCACTGCTGTAGCAAAAAGGACAGCATGAGGCAAGATGAATGCCCATTTTTTGTAGCCGATGTGGCAAAGGGAGCGCATCATTCATCGTTCTCCATGAAAGGATGGATAATTTCAGAGGGATCGCCTTATCCCAAAGCATTTTAGAAGCAAATGATTCTGATCTGCGGTTCCTGGTTATTTCATAGGCTGAAGAAAGGTTGAAAGAACCGGAAACATAATGCTTCCATATAGCAGGAGTAGAATCCAGGACGAAATGATCTGAGAAAGCAGAGTAGGCGCTACAAATTCTTTTCCAAGAACAAGTATCCGTTTGCAGATACATATACTCACCATGTCTATGATATTTTGCATGCATGTAGGCAGACCAAACTGAATTATTATTCAAATAAGACTAAAGCAGTTTGATTGAGTATGCCTTTTGTAGAGAAGTGAGAGATCTCAATCCCAGGCCATTTTCTGCAAGAGGAAGGCATAACTTCTCATACTTCACCTAATGCCTTTTCCGAGTGGAATTATCTGATCCCCAAAAAAAGAATGCAAATCTTGATTCCAAAGCTCTAATAATGGAAATGGGAAGCAACATAGCACCCAAGATGTGAACCGAAATAGAATTCAACACATGCTTAATGAGGAGCAATCTACCACCCGGAGTTAAGAATTTCTTAGATCACCCTTGTATTTTTAAGTCAACCTTCTGTATCAGATCGTGACAATAGGAGAATCTAGTTATACCTTTGTAAATCGGCGCTCCGAGGTATGTGAAAGGGAGTTTTTTTTGCGGGATATCAAGAAGCTCTGCATACTTGTGGGCCCGACTGATAGGACACTTCCTGGAGCAGAAGAAGGAGCACTTAGTGAAATTAATAAGCTGGCCAGAAGTTGACTGATACAAATCAAGAAACTTCTTGAAAGCCTTTATGCTGCGCACATCACCATTAATAAACACAAGTAAATCATCGGCGAAACCCAAGTGAGATATGACAGGACTGCCTCTATGAAGTTTGTATGGAGTTATTTTGCCAGAAGTAATTAAAGCATTAAGCCATCTAAAAAAGCATTCAGCTGCAATAATAAACAGAAGGGGGGATAAAGGATCTTCCTGTTTAACACCCCGTTGAGACTGAAAAAAACCATAACTTGTACCATTAACAATCACCGATAAATGAGTGGCTCCAAAATTGTTCATAATTAAATCCACAATCTTATTCGAAAAACCAAACCGGAGTAAAGCAGCCTTCAAGAAATCCCAGTCAACCCGATCAAATGCTTTGGCCATGTCCAATTTAATTGCTAAGTTATGACCTATAGTTTTTCTATCAAGGTCATGTATCATTTCGTTGGCAAGAAGGATTTGTTCATGAATAGGGCGACCTTTCATAAATCCAACCTGCTCTTTGGAAATAATAGATGGAAGCAAAGGCATAATACGGTTAGCAAGAAGTCTGGTACATACCTTGCTCACAAAAGTGGTGAGACAGATGGGTCTAAACTGACTAAATGTGGAAGGATTAGGAACCTTAGGAAGGAGAATAATGTTGGCACTTCCATATGCTTTAGGCATAGGGACACCTAAGAAGAACTCCTGAACTGCACTGCACATATCAGTCTTTATAAAATCCCAACAAACACGAAAGAACTTTCCATCATAACCATCCGGCCCAGGAGCGCTATTTTCATCGAGATGCCACATCGCAGACTTAATCTCTTCCTCAGAAGGAATGCCAATCAATAAATCGTTGTCCGCCTCATAAACCAAAGAAGGAAACCATGTGATATGCTTAAAAAAGAATCATCTGTTTAATTTCACCCATTCTTTATGACCATTCTTAACATTCAAATGATATTTTCAAATGTGATAACCAGTTCAAATTAGTCCCAAACAAAGAAAAATTATAATATAATTAAAAATATAAAAATTTCAAGTGTGAATCTCACGTTATAAAGAAGAGATGAATTCAGTGAAAAATATATAATTTTAAAAAAAATTCATAAATACATTATCTTAATTTTAGATTAAAGTGTGGTTCTTCACTAGTCCAAATTACACCCTCTAAAATGGTCCCTAGTTAAAAAAGAAATATCTTAGAAGATAAAATTTGAAAAAAGGTGATGTCTTTTCTTTTCTATTTCTTTTGATTGAAAATTTTGCTATTTAATTTATTAATTGATTTTGATTCCCTTCATCGTTCACACCATAATTTGTGTTTTAAATATTGATTTGCATTATATTAGTTGCCTTTTGCTCTTATATATTCTTTAAGAAAATTTCGATGGCCATGGTTGAGTAGCTGTGTGTGTGTGTGTGTTTTTTTTTTTTTTCATAAAGGAAGAGTAGTTTTATTCTGTATGTATAAAGCAGTACGTATCAGATCAAGTAATATAGATTTTGGTCACTTTTTATATAAGGTCAGTAGCATTTCAGTGTTTAATAATTGATAATTTAATTATATTTTCAACTTACAATTCTTAATTTCTATATAGAGTACTTATAATTAATTTATGTTATTTACTAAATATAAATAAGAATCTATAAACATGGGGTGTAGCAGTGTACAAGTACTATAGAAGAGAGCTTGCCTTAACGAATGAGGAAATTAACTGATTAAAGGAAACCAGATAGAATCAATTCAATTGAATAGATCAAATTTTATGAGCTTTCAATTTTTGAGAACATTTTAATTATAAATTACTTAAATTACATATGGAATCTTTCAATAAAGGCAGGAAATTTATAACTCTAAAAGGCTTTTGTCAGAGGCTCAAAACCTGCTGGCTGGCTGCTGTCTTTGAATCATTTCTAAGATTTAATTCGCATATGCGTTTACAGCAACTAATAATAAAATATGCTCGCCTCTGCATAATCACATATATAAGCTTTATACTATTTAAGATCGCAATCTTACCAGTGTATTTTCTATGACCAAGAATTGAGAGTGTTGTATGCCAAATCTCTATTGCTTTATTGTATAGCAACAATACAGTGAATGTGGACTATATATGATATCTTTCATAACTATCAAATTGTGGTCTCTCCTAATCTTACACTAGTCGGACCTTTTTATTATATATATGTATAAGCTTTATGTTTAGTAGGCTTCATTAAGATAAGTGCAAAATATAATAAATTTAAAAATCTTTAGATAATAATAATAAAAAGCCACACATGAGTGTGAACAAGAATTAAACGTAAAATTTAGCCTATGTTTGGTTGAGAGTAACCAAGAGTAAAGTAAGAGAATATAAATTAAATTTATCTTATTTTCTCTTGGTTGATGTAAATAACATTAGAGTAAATAAGAGTAAAGTAATGGAAATGAGATTTTCTAATTTACACTCAAACCCTCTAAAAAATGGAGAGAAATGAAATTAAATTGATGTAAAGTCTTGTTTTCTTCATTGAAAATTAGAGGAAAATTTGAACTTCTCTCTTTTGCATTTAAAAAACAAACAATAGAAAATAATTCAAAGAAAATTCATTTTACATTACTCTCACTTCCTTCATTCAAGTAAATTCAATTTCACCTCTAATTTACCTCCATCCAAACATAGGCTTAAAGAATCTAAAGTATAAGCTTCAGTTTCATCTATACACCAAATAAAGGGTTTTTTTTTTCAAATATTAAAACTTGAATTTTTGGTATATATTCTGTATCGCTAGGCCAAGTATTTCATTTACTGCGATTAACCCAAATATAGAACGTTGAGCAGTTGGACAGAGAGATGTCATATGATGCTTGAGGTTGGGCTCCATCCATTTGGCCCATTACTATTCCTTGCTTCGCCACAATGATTAGCCAGTGGACGGTCATGTCTCCACTTGCATTCCTAAATTTAGCCCGACCAGTTGGCCCGCCCAGTCTGACCGCTTCAAAATGGTCAAGTGGAAGTGGTCCAAGATTAAGAGCCTGAACCTCTTCGGCACTACCCTTCCTTTACTGAATATTAGATTTAGATTTAAGCCTAGCAAATATTTGACGGGTCTAGTTGCATTTATCATTTGCAAGTAAAAGTTTGACACCTCAGAAGGGCGAAATTCTTTCATGCAAGCTCAGTTATCGTGGCAATATCGAAATACATTTAGATATTCTAACATACAACAAAAGTTTTCTCAAACTCTTACAAATGCACACCTATTTACAAACGGAGCGGGGCACATAAAGTTCAGAGCTGAAGCTCATTAACAAGCCCTTAAAACAAAAGTTAGTCAAATTATGCATCCATGGCACATCTGACTGGTACTCCGTTAAGATTATTAGGAACGAAGGGTACAACAGAGAACAGCGGCATAAGAACTAAAAGTACAAACAAAAACCTCCTCAGCTTAAAGTAAATTAACCCTCTTAGGCCTCTCTGCAGAACTATGGAACAAGATCAGGCGAGCATCTGCCCATTGGCAGTAGCTGCTTCCGGATGATAATTGAGAATCTCCTTCCACATCATCTCTCTTATCATCTCTTCCCCTAAATCCTCATCTATGTCCATATCTATAGGGACCTCGGCTGGAGGATTGCTGTTGTGATCATACAGTGGGGACATGTAAGGGTGTTGGAGTGCTTCAGTAACAGTAATTCTCTTTGATGGGTCAAAAACTAGCATTTTTGTCAGCAGATCAGTTGCCAAAGGATGGGCATTAGGGTAAAGGCGATTGAAGGGACTCCCAGGGGAATATGGAAGTGATTTAATGTATTTCTTAGCCTTAGGGCTATCAATAAATTCAAGATCCTCCTCCCTTTGGCTGCCAAGGATGTTGATTATAAGTTTGAGCTGGTTGAGACACTCTGTACCTGGGAAGATAGGTTTCCGGCCAAGAAGCTCTGCAAAGATACATCCAACAGACCAGACATCAATAGATGTCCCATAGTTATCGCAGCAGAGCAGTAGCTCTGGAGCTCGATACCAGCGAGTAACAACATACTCGGTCATGAACTGGCCCTTTCCATTGCTAGTACGTGCAAGCCCAAAATCACAAATTTTCAGATCACAGTTTGCATTGATAAGTAGGTTCCCTGGCTTCAAGTCACGATGAAGAATATTTGCTGAGTGAAGATACTTCAAGCCCCGGAGCAACTACACCAGGAAGTTTAAATCCATTAAAACCCAGAGGCCTATATGCTAATGAAAACCAAAAGAGTAGGCAAATGACTAAATGCTCATCTCAGAAAAGAAAAACAATAACAAAATGCCAGAGCATGTCAGTTACAAGCTTTAGCAGTTCCAAAGTAGCCAAGCTATAGAGTGAGAATATTCAGATATTGCAGAGTCATATATCCACATTCATTAGACTCTATTACATAGTCATATTAACACATTCATCTGGCTCTATTGCACTGTCATATAACCACATTCATTAGACTCTATTGCCTAGTGTTCATTTGACTCTATTGAATAGTCTTATAACTACATTCATTTGATTCTATTGCATAATCATATAACCATGTTCATTCAACTCTATTCCCAGAAAATAAACTGTCGAGACATGAACAGTAACAAACACATGATGAGTAACTATGGAAAGCTTAAGTAATCCAAGAAATTTGACAAATATAATAGAAGCGGCAAGACCATGTAAAGTTTAAAATTATTTGGAGGCCTCTTCAATATTATAAGCTTGATCGTTCATTAAGAGCAAATAAGGATATAATCAATGCGAATGATGATCTCTTAAATTCCCAAAAATGGATATCAATAATATACTAATATGCAATCTTCATTTGAGCGCAATGGAAGACAAAATGAACTCATTTCAATAACAATCCAGTGAATCTAAACATGGTTGACAAGTTAATCAATATAGAAAATCAACAGAACTTCCTGTACATCTATAAACCCTTGAACGTGGATAAGGTGACCGTAGAACAAACTCTTAAGACTCTAATTAACATTTTAAAGAAATCTCTAAGATTATAACACAAGGATACATTTAATTGTAAAAATAACTCAAGGCCAAGATTGTTCACAAAAAAATTTCACCCTAAAGTGATATCTGGCACAGTGTTGGAAAGATTACCTGGACTGTGCACTTTAGGAGAGAGCTATATCACATACTAGAAAGATAATCCACCTTGAACATGTTTCTCTCAAATCCCATCTCAGATTTTGCACCTCTCACAACTAAAAGACTAATTTTAGAAAACAACTACCAGAAACAAACCCCTTTCTCAATCAGTTAATTCTAACTTAGTTCTCTGACTTGAAATTTGCCCTGGGCATCCAAAACAAAAGGAACAAACACAAAATCAAGGCAAGAAGTTGTCTTGGAGTGCTACCTTTAAGCTCATAGATTATCTTAACACCATAACTTAAATTAGTACAAGCACATCGTGTAAACAAACAAACCCCCACACATCCCCCCCCCAAAAAAAAAAGTTAACAGCTGCCAGCAGATATTGTCACCAAGCTAAAGTCCAGTAAGAGGAAAGTCAATAATTCTAATTGAAACAGCTGCAAAATAATTGCAACCAAGCTTTTAACAAAAGCCAGGCAAAATCTTAAAAAAAAATTAATCAGTTAGTTTCTACTGATTAATCAGAAACTGCTGAGCATTAGCATTTTACTTAAGAAAAACATTCCTTCCGCTAATGGCTAGCATATAGACACCTGGAATAGGAAGTATTGACAGTGATCATTGCTAAGCGCTTGCGAAGACTTGATAATTTGGTGCAAATCTGTATCCATGAGTTCAGATACAAGATAGACATCTTTGAAACTTCTCCTTTGAATAGGCAGCATTACATCCTTCAATTGAATAACATTTTCATGTCGAAGATGCCGAAGAAGCTTCAGTTCACGTAAAGTTCTCAGAGCATCAACACGGTTCTCAAAAGCGTTGTGTATCTTTTTTATTGCAACTTTCTCATTGGTTTCCTTATTCACAGAAGAGCATACAATTCCATAGGCTCCTCGGCCAATAGGCTTGATCGGAACATATTTCGTGTCGATCTCAAACAAAGTTTGCCACATGGAGTAGTAATGCTTCCCCTGAATTCTAACCCCATTTGGAGGCTCAACCGGAGTTGCCATTTTCTGCAAGTTATTAAAAAGAAAGTCAATGTTAAAAACAAAGCATTGTGCTCTGATAATACAGTTACAGACTTATAAACTGGGTATTCTCGAAATCCAAAATTAACCCATCATCGTAATGTAGAATGTGAAAATGGAAAAATCAAACATCACCATTCAAAACGAGGCCTAACCATCACAGAAAATCCATTACAAAGTCTCTCTGTATGGAGACTTGCCCAATTTAGTCAAAAAGCACCGTTAGAAAAGATGGATTTCTACCTATATTTTAATTCGCAAGGCAACCATAAAATTTCCATTGCATGCTCAGTGAAACCATCGAAAGAAGCATAAAAAGAAAAGGTTACAAATTACTATAGTTAAACTCTTATCTACCATAGAGAACTGCAAAATAAGAAAAATCATAGCGTCATCTTGAAAACGATAAAAAGAAATGAAATAAATAACTTACCTTTAATATTGCGAAGGTCTTCCTTATCCTAATAAACCAACTTTACAGTCCGCTACGCACATCAGAACTCATCCCCAAAATCTGCAAAAATCTCTAGAACAAATTGAAATCTCCTCCAATTCTCAACAAAAAGAAAGCCATTATTTTTCCAAATTTATCCACAAACCTATATCATAAATTCAATTGGCCCATTTCTAAAGCCAAAGCTCTTTCACCATCCAATTTCGCGCCACAATTGCATCAAATCTTCGCCTTTTTTTTGTGAACCTACAATAAAGTTCCGGGCCTCGTATTCGATCTGTTGTAGTGAAGAGTTTTTTCAACGGTGACTTCTATGAAATTTCGCAGGCAGCGATCAAAGATCCGTTACCTCGTCGCGATCAGAGTAGGGTGCAAAAAGCAAGAGACAAAATAGAGAATTAAAATATTAATAATGATGCTAATAAAGTAATTATAAATATTATTATTAATGTGGATATTTTCTTCTTTATTTATTTATTTTTCTTTTTTTTTATTGAATCCCGATTTCTCTCTTGTAACGACAACGGACAAATACGGATATTTATCATTCTCATGTTATCTGTAACGCTGACGTGTTAGGTTCAAAAGGATGAACCAAACGATGCCGTTTTAAATTTTGAGTAGAAATATGGAAATATATCTTCGCCGTCCGTGGACTGACGGAAAGCATATTCTTTCCTGGTTCTTAAAGAAGAGAAATTATGGTGTTCCCGATGTCAGTCAAAATATCTTACTTATCAATTTATCATTGACTCTTTTTTGTCCTCTCCTATAGAAAAAAAAAAAAAAACTTCTCTTACAATATTTTCTTTTTATATATTTCTCTAAAATCTTATTCCTCAAAATCACTAATTGTATAATCCCGTCCCACTCTAATCCCTTCCTTCAATAAATTTAAGATAATATTATTTATAAAATTTTAAATTTATTTTTATAAATATTAAATATTTTTAATTTTAAATAAAATAATTAAAATAAATAATTATGTAAAATATTAAAATTTATATTTAAATTCATACTTAATTATTTTTAAAATAATATTTGAAGTAGAACAAATAGAATATGTATATATAAAGATATAAAGTAATGGTTAATGACTTTGTGCTAACAAAATAATTAATGAATTTAATTTATGATTCTTTGGCATGTGCCTAGCAATTACATATTAAATAATAATAAATATTTAAATTTTTATTAGAATATATTTTATTTTCATTAAGATTTATTATAATTAATTTTTAATACATGGAAATTTTATTAATTAATTAAAAATAATTAAAGTAAAATTTTGTTTTTATTAAGATTTATTATAATTAATTTTTAATATATGAAAATTTTGTTAATTAATTAAAAAATAATTAAAGTAAATTTTAATATAATTTAATAAAAATTAAAATATTTATTGCAGGTTAACATATAATATAATAATGCAGGATGAGATTTTCAATCAGCAATTAATTGACCGTCGCTACGCATAATTAAAGAGCCGGAAAACGCAACAAGTCACGAGTTCCAGGCCAAAGTCTTGGGTAGGGTGTACATGTTCTCATGTCTACGTGGCCCGCAATACGTACATTTCATTATGTGACCTGTGGGTGGGGCTTCAGAGAAGCCGAAAAGCTCCCTCACACTCAAGCTAAAAATCAAATGAAAAGAAAAAGAAAGAGAAAATAAGTTATTTCAGAAAAAAAAATAAAAATTAAAGCATGATCTCACAGTTGTTCGTGCTCTCCCATAGAGGCGATAACATCGTCTTCCGTGACTGTTAAGTCTTTCTTCATCTCTAATTGTTCCATGCATCTTCAATATTATATTGTTTAATTAGCTAGTAATTACGATTAATCTCATCCTCTCTGTCAAGATACTGAAATGAATTTCATTCAGTTGCTTATATGATAAGGTGTTATAGCTTAAATGTTAATTCACTCGCTAAAGGTCATAGAATCAGATATTTTTTGGTCGCAGTGGAATTTGAGTGGAAAATTATGTGATTATGAATGTTTTAACATTACTTGCACCATAGAAATGGCAAATTTTCAAAATCTTGTTTTGGAAAGAAGTTTAATGAAATAATATTTTTTATTCAAATGCAGATCGTGCTGAAGTACCGAAGGGGAGTGCTGAAATATTTTTCCGTAAAGTTAAGTTTGGAAAGAAGATGAAGGAGGAGATGCTCCACCTGTTTTTGTAGGTATTTTCTTTCATATAACTGATTAGAAGAATATATGCTTCCTCTATTTATTACAATTTGTTTTTTATTTTAATGCATTTTAAGATAGGAATTGGCTTAATTTCATATCATTAACTTCTTATTTTTCCAAAAATTAGTTTCGACTCTTTCCAGTTTTTGCACATTGTAGTGTACATTGGAATAGTATAATTGCATTTGATCATAGTAACACCTTTATCATTGTAAATGATTGCGTTTAGAGTGGTTTTCTGTTCTATATTCTTATTATAATGCTGACAGCCATTTTCGGGAAATGTTAATTAGCTTGTGAATTGAATTTATACCTTCTTTCTCTAGCAATTAGCACTTGCTGAATGCTGATGTAACCTTTGTAATTCATAGAATGTGGATGGTGTGAACTACTTTCATGTGAAGGTTGCGGGCTTACTATTTGTTGCAACAACAGGGGCTAATATGTCTCGCCTTCACTTGTTCTGGAATTTCTTCAAAGCAATGCGCGTATAATCAAAGATTACCTTGGTGTTCTCAATGAAGAGTCACTGCGCAAAAATTTTGTGCTTGTGTACGAGTTACTGGACGAAATCATCGTATGCATCTTTGATTTTTCTTTTTTGTCTTTGCGTGTAGGTAAAAATTGGAAGTCATCCCTCCTAAATTTTTGTTTCCTTGACATTTTCTAGTTCCTTCATTTTTCCTGAATATTTCAAACCCATTGAATGTACTGAATGACGACACTTTCCACTGCAGTTCTCTAATCAGTGTATTGGGAAAGCATTATTTGCTGGAGAATTCTTTCACTTGCACCAAAAATCAATGACGCTATTCCCTTGTACTTACATATGACTAAAAACAGAAGAAGTTAGGAAGAAAACTTTGATTGATAAAAATTTTTGAAAAATCCGTTTTCATATAGTCAGATATTTCTCAGAGTAGAGAAATTTTAAGTAAAGACTGCATCATCATTTAAAAAGCAGAGTTATTCCCAATGATGAAGTTGTAGCCAGACCCAACGTTGATGTTGTAGCCAGAGTCGTAATTTTAAATTAGCAAGAAACTTTTCTTGTTAACGAAGCTGAGTATATCAGGCATTTGACATTTTTACTAATTAACTTAAAACATGAAAGCTTGTTTGTGATTATCTTGTCAACTATTGACTGTTGTTCCTTGCAATTTTTACAATATGGTTTGACTGTAGTTTTTTCCAGGATTTTGGTTATGCGCAGACAACATCAACTGAGCTTCTGAAGTCCTATGTATTTAATGAGCCGATCATGATTGATGCTGCAATTTTGCCAAGCCTTGGTCCTGCTTCCATCTTTGTGGTATTCATTCATACAAGCTCATAACAGTGTACTCTTTTTCGTTGCTGTCTATATGATTGCATGTCTTCAATTAAATTTTTAAACTTGTTTGCTGCAGCAAGGTGCCAAGAGAATGCCTGGGACAGCTGTTACCAAATCTGTTGTATCCAATGAACATCATGGCAGGAAGAGAGATGAAATTTTTGTAGATGTAATTGAGAAAATAAGTGTTCCATTTAGCTCGAGTGTGAGTATTTAAGTGACAATACAATTATTTGAAAAGTAGAAAAAGAGCAATCTATAATAAGTTCATGTCTTAATAGTTTAATGTTGCAATCTATAATAAGTTTGTGTCTTAATAGTTTAATGTTGCAATCTATAATAAGTTTGTCTTAATAGTTTAATGTTGGACATATAGGGATACATACTTACTTCTGAAATTGATGGTATCATTCAAATGAAGAGTCATCTCACTGGCAACCCAGAAATTAGGCTTGCGCTAAATGATGACCTAAGTATCGGAAGAGGTGGAAAGTCAAGCTATGGTATTCCTTTGATCCCCAAAACAGTTTTTTTGACCTCTTAAACTCTGTAATGCTTTTTTGTTCTTGGTGTTGTAGATCTATGAAGGAGATATGACAAATTACAAGAGAAAGCCACGCACAAAGACTCAATGGGTCCGACCCTTTCCCGGATCCCGCTCATTGCGGGAGCTGCCCTTTTTTTAGCTTTCTTTTACTGCTGAGAAGAGTAGGCTTTGTTTGCATAGTCCATTATTCACCTTTTGTTGGTTAAGCTACATACATTAAATCTTGTTTTGCTGCTTGCTGTACAGATTACAGTAGTTCATCTGGAGCAGGAGCAGTGATTCTAGATAATTGTAATTTCCATGAATCAGTTCATCTTGATAATTTTGACATTGACACAACTTTGACTATGGTGAGTATCAATGAAATGGTGCAATGTATAAAGTGTATTCTTTAATATGCCTTTTCACTTAATTTTTATGATGTTGTCAAATATTTCATCCTTCTAACAGGTAGCACCAGATGGTGAATTTTCTGTCATGAACCACCGCATGACTTGGGAGTTTAGACCTCCCTTCCATATTAATGCATTAATTGAAGAAGTTGGACCCCTGAAGGTGAGCTTGACTTTTGTTATTCTAAGTGCTCCCTCTACTCCAGATGACACTTTGCGACTAAAATATAATTTGTATTTGATAATTGACAACTTTCCTTCAGGATGAAGTTATTATTAAATTACGTGCTGAATTCTCCTCTAATGTCACTGCAAATGGCATACTTGTAGAGATGCCACTGCCAGCATATACTAACAGGTAATTCAACACATACTATGTAGGAATTTGGTCTAGATGAATCTGCAAGATCAATACCTCAACAATTGCATTTGCTTTCGGCAAAATGACTGTCATCCTGCTGTTTGTTTGGTTTTTAATTTACTCATCGGATCATGTGGTTTGGGTGAACAATTAAGAACATTTGATGACTTCGGTTAATTGCTATCCAACTGTGTTATGTGTCTGACAAGTTAGAACGGATAACACACACCAAAATGAATAAATATATAACGGATAATAACTATGAAGAAGACATACCGCTGTCACGTACAAACATCATGAATTATTACATTGGATAAAGTGCAAAATTTGTTTAGCGAACTCTATTTATGTCATCATCAATACAAAAGCGGTACAGCATGTTGCTGGATGCTCTTTTTTTCCCTTTGAGAAAAAACAATTTCAGATTTTTCCCTTCTAGCTACTATTAAGAAGTTTTTTTATTTTAAATTCTGCAAATGGTCTAAATATGTGGCATACACAGATTTCTCACATTGTTAGTATCAGCGAAAATTCATGAGCTTTTCACATGAAAGAAAAGACTGCAACGTCATCAGAAAGGAAGACAAGACCAACGCAAACTTTGTCTTGCTGTAGCCAGAGTTATATCAACTCCAATAATCATTACATTTATATGTACAAATTTCAGGGTTAGTTTCGAGTTGGGGCCTGGTGCAGTTGGAAACACTACTGACTTAAAGGAATCAAGTAAGAAACTTGAGTGGGGTTTGAAGAAGGTAATGCCTCCCTTCGTTTTCTGACCTTGGAATTTTAATTTTAATTTTTATTAGCTCTGACGAGAAGTTTTTTGTCTAAGCATTTGAGTATATATTCACTGCAAATAAATGAATTATTACTCATAAATATTATACATTTTAGATTGTTGGTGGATCTGAACACATGCTACGTGCAAAGCTGACGTTTGCACAGCAGATGCATGGTAAGAGACGGTAATTGGATATGGTTATTAATTTGGATGTAAATCTATGTGTCATAAGGAAAGCCCTGCAATTTTTTTCTTTGCTTTGCAGGAAATATCAATAAGGAGGCCGGACCAGTTAGCATGACCTTTACTATCCCAATGTACAACGCCTCAAGACTTCAAGTAAGATTTGACAAAATCAACTATTGTTGTGTTAACAAGCTTAAGCTTTCTCTCGCAAAAACTATAATGATTGATCTAATTGAACAATGCTATTCAGGCATACCTAGACTTTATCGATGAATTGAAATAATATATTATTGGGCTGCGATTACTTAAATTTGACCCGTGCTACTGAGCGTATCCATTTTCTGGATGCAGGTTAAATACTTGCAAATAGCCAAAAGCCCATCAACCTCAAATCCATACCGATGGGTAAGATATGTTACACAATCCAATTCCTATGTTGCTAGATTGTGATTTGATTGGGTCCAGTTCTCCACCATCTGTAGTTCTTATTTCTTATTTCCTTTTGCAATTGTCCCCTTTTTAACCTTTTTACTAGCCATCTTTAGCTTAATCCAATGACTGAAAAGATGACGAGTGCTGTACATATGAAAAATAAAATAATAAGAGGTTATATTCAAGCTCATTGTGGTTTAGTGATCGAGTGTTTGTTTGTAATTAGATGTGCAAATATCGCTTTTGAGCAGCCGTTTTTGTGCTTTGATGATGAGGGCATATATACCTGTTTGAATTAAGAAGCATTTGACAAGAACTTGATTCCATTTTTTCCTAGTCAGAGAAAAACTATACAAGTTAGATAAAGTTGGACGGTCTAATATTTTCATTATATTTTGTATAGGAGATAATCAAAATGCTCTTAAATAATTTAGATTCTAGAATGCTAAGCTTAAAGATTATTATCGGGTATAGTATGCAAATATTCTTTTCTTTCTCATTACTAAAAGGCGACTTAAAATATTAAAACCCTGTATATCAATTCCTGGAATTTTCTTTGACGGGAAATTTTTAATTCTTATTAATATTTATTTAGGAACTTGATGCAGGTGTCATTTGCTTTACTTGTTAAAGTTTATATATCTTCTTCTTCTTCTTCTTTTAACTTTCTATTTTTAAATAAAAATTTATAGTGCTTAATCTTGACAAGTTAATGTCGACAAAGTGAATCATGCTTAATCATTTCAATCAACTAAAGTTTTGTTGAAACTGAAAATAGGCCAAAGCTTTTAGATCCTTGCAGCAGAATAAAGCACTCTATACTTTTAAGATCAACTATCCTCTACATTGCGGGCTCATATGTGGCCAAAAATATTATCATCCTGCTAAAAGCTTTTAATCCCTTCAATTGTCAAACCTCCCAACCGGCCCATGTATATATTTTTATATAGAAAGAGAGAGAATCAAATCTAAATTTATCTAGTAAATATGTATTTATCCTTAGGCTGTGTCTTGGTATGTCTATATATATATATAGAATATATATTAACTTCAATCTTGGTGTTTCTATTTTAAAATAAAAAATTTTGAGATTTATTACAAAGGTCATCTATGCACATACTATTTTGTTACTTTAAAAAATAAATCAAACTTATTTTAAATGCAACTCTATTCAAACTGGATCTAAGAATAAAATATTGAAATATGAATTAGGGCAAAATTTTCAGCAGAATGTATGGCAACCAGCAAGGCTGTTTACAGAGTTTATGAGTATGAGATGGAATATATTGACGAAAAATAATTTCTTGCTTTGTGCCATTGTTGAGGTGACTAAAAGCACATAGCTTCCGGAGAATCTTAGACTGCCAAGCTGGTGGATTTCGTTACTCTATATAATGGTCGCTGTTCTGTTCGATATATATCCGAATAATTAGTATAAATGATATGACATTAAAATAAAATTTCATAAAAAAAAAGACATTAAAATAAAATAACAAAAATTTGCTGCAAGCAAAAAATTAAAACAAAAATTTAAATTTATAAGATACTTTAATTAAAGAATAAAATTTAATATTAAAATCAACTTGAAAATTCTTGACTTAATTAATTATACTCTGTAACAAGCAAAATTTAATACATAATATGAAAAAATACATGAATTTGAGTAGTAAAGTGGTAATAATCGAGTAATGTAATGGTACAAGAAAGAGGACAGCGACACATGATACCATTACATTTCCACCCTGTCAACTGATAATTAGTCCCCCAACTCCAAAACACTAAAAACACTACTTCTCAGTTCTCAGAATGTCCTTTCATCATCTCTGTCCGATGGGTCCTCATTTTTTTAGAGACGAACCTTAGAAAAAAAAAATCTTTCAACATTATTAGTACGATGGTTTTATTTAATTTATATATATATATATAATAATTTTTTGCTTTGGAATTTTTTTATAATTTTCTTCAATTAGTTATTTGGATGTTAAATAGAGCTGATATGGCATGTGTGGATCCCATTTCAGAATATATATATATTTTTTAATAAAAAAATATTCATATTGATTAATTAAATCCACCTGGTATTTACTAAAAAAAAGCAATGAAAAAGAAAAACAGAAACACCAAATTAATCAAAAAGATTTGAAGACACAAGATTTTTAACAGCACTTGCTTAATCTCCTTTTGTTAATTGTTAGTGCTCCTTCTAGCCGGCAGCCTGGCAGTGGCGAAGCCACCTGAGAAGGGGACACCCCTTCTCTTTTTAAATATATATATATATATAATATTTTTTAAAAAAATTTAAATTATTTATTAATTTCATTTAAAATTTTAAATTATTCCTCTCTTTTTTTAAAATTTTTACAAAAAATTAAAAAAATTATATTTATTATTTAATTTTTTCTCTTTATTTTATTTTTATTGTGAATAATTTTATAAATTTAAAATTCTTTACACATATATATTAATATTTTTTTATTAATTAATTTTTTAATAATAAAAATATATTATTTATAAATTAATAAATTTATAAAATATTATTAAAATAAAAAAGAGATAAAAAATTATGAAGAAAATTAAAATTTATAAAAAAAATTTGTCCTTTATTTTAAAGTCTGACTTCGCCTCCTGCAGCCTCTGGCCGTGCACTTGGGGTCTCTCAATGGTGGTTTTTTAATAGTTGTCTTGCTCGTCCGATATGCATTTCACCGTTTACAACTACTGCTTCTTCTTTCTTATATTATTAATGGACAGACAATAAATACATCTGAAAAATGTAAAGAATACCCATGAATACAAAGACAAGTGCAGCCAAATAAAAAAACCATCTACTGCTTCTTCTCTTACTTCGTTTTTGTTGTTTAATTCTTCGCCTGATAGTCCCTAATGGGTATGAGTTTGAATTAGCTACAAGGCTTGGCTTTACTGGGTCGGGTCAACCTGGATCTACGAGCTCTGCTGATGAGTTGTTCTTGAAAGCATGGGCAGATCGACTGTTGCTACGTATGAAGCTTTCTACGCACTAATTCTGGAAATATCCCAGGTGTTGGCTCCATTATAGGATCTTGAAAATGTGAAAGAAGAAAACGAAGGGATGCGAAAATTTAAAAAAAAAAAAAAAATGGTGCCACTCCTATTACAAGAAGCCACTATATAAAATCTTTGAAGAAGCCATGGCTGTATTGAAGCCAAATCTTTGTTTTCAAATTTGTTTTTTTGTTTTTTCCTTTTTTTAGTTTAAATTTTAAATAAATCCCACGTTTTTGGGTTAAAAATGATTCATTCATGCCACGCCAGCTATGTTTAAATTGCTTTTGTAAAAAAAAAAATACACGAATCTTAAAGTGAAAATATGTATAATTACAGGTTATTTTTTATTTAATATATATATTTTTGATATATTATAAATAGTAAATTCAAAAAATTAATTTCCATATGGTAAATGTCATTATGCAACTACTTTAATTTATTTTATTTTATCTTAAAAATTATTATTTTATTTTTTTAAATTAACCCAAAATTGATAGATGGAAGCAATGATAAAACTAATCTAAAATTATATATATATAGTGGTTTCACTATCGTGCTATCATTTTTAATGTCGATAAAATTTATAAATTGCAATTCCACATATATGTTATTATAAATTATAATTTATTTAAAATTTTATATCACTAATCCTATAAATTTAATTATATTTGAGTTAATTTTTTAAGACAAATTGTATAGTAATATTAATTGATTGATTATTTAAGAAAGTTGATTGATTGATTGATTATTTGATTAGTTTAAATGTAAAAATACTATGGATGATGTGAAGCTGAATTACTCAATTTATGTATCTCATTTTACATATATATAATATATTAGGACAAGTTTAATAATAATTTTTATTATGAGAAAAAAATTATAATCAAAGCACCGTATAATTCACAATATTTATCACTATTTATTTTTTTTTTTACAAATACATAATATTAACTTTGCTAAAAGAATATTATTTTTAAATTTTTCTAAAGAATGGCAACATGAAGTGATAACATTTTCCACAGGTTAAACAAAAATAAATGAACTAAGATTAGCTTTTTACCCATATTGAATAATAAAATAATATACAAACTACATTAATTAATGAGCCCCACTTACATATTATGAATAATGCATCTTTTTCATCTGTTGTCACATTTTAATTCACATAGTTTTGAGAAATGAGAGTTAAAAAAATGCATAATTGTAAATAATTGCGAATAATGGTGATATAGATTAAATATTAAGATTCTATATATATATATATATTAATTTTATATATGCAGATGGTCTAAATATACGGGAAATTTTGATAAGAGTTTCAATTTTTTTTTTATAAATTGATAAATAAGTGTATATATTTAGAGAATTTGTTAATTTGTATGTCACAATTAAGTTATTATGGTTTTATAGTAAAATATATCTGTTTTTTAAAAAGATATTAATTTTATATTAAAAGTAGAAAGAGAATAAGATGATGCCATGTACATACATTTAAAAGAAAAAATTGTCCACTATTCCTATTCCTGCATGATGACGTGTCATAATTCTAGAGAAAATGGCATGTTATATAACTATGTACGGAAATAAAATGTTCTAAACTGCTAATTAGAAATAAATAAAAAAAGAAAAAAAAAATGGGGGCAGCCAGGGAGAGTGAGCTTATAAAATGCATATCTATGAACGAACTCCCCTTAGCCTCTCCCAGCCAAACGCTCACAGTTTCAAAACGAATCTCATCGTACCATCTCCATATCCACTCGTAGATCTCTGTTTTTCTCTTCTCTTCTTTTAACTTTCTGTAAACTTGTTTTTTTCTTTTCATTTTCTGATCTTTTTCAATTAATCATCAAAATTCAAAGAAAAGAAAATTAAGAAACTATGTTAAAATCGTCGTCGTCATCGTCGGAACTCCCAGATTGTTCCTATCAGAACCATCCAGTTTTAATTTCCCCTAACATCCCAACCCCAAACCATTCTCTATATCTCTCCAATCTTGATGATCAAAAATTCCTTAGATTCTCCATTAAATATCTTTACCTTTTCAAAAAATCTGTGACTTCAGATATCTTGAAATATTCACTGTCCAAACTTCTCGTTCATTACTATCCGCTAGCTGGCAGGTTGAGAACTACTGCTCTTGATGATCAAAAACTTGAAGTTGATTGCAATGGACAAGGTGCTCTTTTTGTTGAAGCTTTCATGGAAATTACTGCTCAACACTTTCTTCAACTTTCTTCCAAACCAAACAGGTCTTGGAGAAAACTTCTTTATCGAGTTGAAACTCAATCCTTTTTGGATATTCCTCCTCTTATTGTTCAGGTACGTAGTAATAATTCAGATTTCATTTGATCATCATCTAACTAAATAATTCTTTTACAATGTTTGCTCAATTGATCATTTATTTTTTAATTTCTTGATTAATTTTATTATTAGTTAAGTTTCTTGTTCATTAATTATTGAAATTTCTTTGCTGTTTGATTCCCAAATTAAAATAATAATGGAGTTGCCTGCGTGTTTACTCGTTATCTTTCTCTTTCAATCATGCAATTCGGAAAAGTGATGTTGCCGAGACAATACACTCAATTCCCTGTGTCCTCGCTGGCAAAGCTGCCATAACGACGTCGTTTTGTTCTGTTCTTTCGACGCCGTTTTGCGTTCCTTGGCCCAGCTTCAATGTAATGTCACCACCACAAAAACTCAAAAAAGCTTCGCTGGTGTTCGTGATCTAGGCTTGGTCTCAATCACCTTTTAGCTTTTTCTTAATACTTCCCTCCGTCACTAAATGCCCAAAACAGTCCATACCAAATTATTATTTAAAATTTTTTTTCTCTTATTTAGAATTATCTTTTTTCCATTGGAGCTTATTTCATTAAAAAATCAAGTGAGAATAATAATTTTTTTATATACAATAATTCTAAATAAGAAAATAAATTTGAATCTTATATTGTAAAAATAATTGTACATTAAATTAATATTATTTTCAATAATATAATTGTAAAATTGTGAGCTGCAGAGAACAACTCAATCAATATTATGCTTAAAAAAAACTCAATCAATAAAGAGTTTGGCATAATATTAAAAGATTTCAGGATCGATTTTCGTTTTTAGGTGAGAGAGTTGATGAATTTTTTATATATTATTACGTATTTGTCCATATTGTATGACATTTATATATAGTATCTTCTTATTAGTCTCAGTTAAATTATCTGGTTTAATTTAATTTATACATGCGTATTAAAAATTAAATTTTATAAATATTATATAAAATTATTTCAAACTTATTAAAATACTCTTTATTAAAATATTAATATTAAAATTATTATATTTTTATTTTATTAATTAATTTGTTAATAATAATAATATAATTAAAAAATAATTATTTATTTTTAATTATATAAAATGATAATTTTAATGGAATAATTTTTTTTAGAAATAATGATTTTACTATGTGTAATAAGTAATAATAATATTTATTTTAAAATTTTCAAAGTAATGCTTTTTTTTTTTTACCATTTGCAGGTGACGAATCTAAGGTGTGGAGGAATGATTCTGTGCACCGGCATTAATCACTGTCTATGTGACGGCATAGGCACCTCCCAGTTCTTACATGCATGGGCCCACATCACCACAAAACCGAATATTGATCTTCCAATTTTGCCCTTTCATACTCGATACGTGTTAAAAGCCGGAAATCCCTCACAAACACCCTTCCCGTATCACGGTTATGTCAGAAATACCCCTGTCGACCAATCTGTGGGGCTTAACCAATATTTACAGTATCAGCCATTGGTGCCCACTTCCTTAACCTTCACCACCTCCCATATCCTTCACCTTGAAAGGCAGTGTATGCCTTCTGTTAAGTGCACCACCTTCGAAACCTTGGCGTCCCACACGTGGCGCTCTTGGGTTAGAGCTTTGGACTTGTCGCCTTCACTTAACGTCAAGCTCCTTTTCTCAGTTAACGTCAGGAAAAAGTTAATCCCAGAAATGCCGCAAGGGTATTATGGGAATGGTTTTGTGCTAGGGTGTGCGCAGACCTTTGTTAACGATTTAGTCACTTGTAATCTGCACCATGGGATCAAGTTGGTTCAGCAAGCTAAAGCAAGTATAAATGATGACTATGTTAGGTCCATGATTGATTTGTTGGAGGATAAAACCGTAAAAACAGATGTTTCTTCCAGTTTGGTTATTTCACAGTGGTCAAAGTTAGGATTAGAAGATGTTGAATTTGGAGAAGGAAAGCCACTGCATATGGGTCCTTTAACTAGTGATATTTACTGCTTGTTTTTACCGGTGATCGGTGATATTGATGCAGTTACCGTGCTTCTATCTCTGCCTGAGAGCGTGGTTGGCAAGTTCGAGCATTATATGAAGGAAGATTTCTGGGATAAAGAAGTCATTAATGGCTATAATCATGTGGAATAAAATGGATTAATTTGAAAAACCTTATATATATATATATAATTATTCTACGTAATAAGGGTCAGAAGGGATAAACTTATTATTGTGAAAGTGAAATTTGACTGACAAGTTTTGTGGAAATTTTCCTTTTCCCTAATTGAAATACATATATATTTCTGTAGTTGTGTTCTACCATTACCATTAATTAGAGGTATAAAAACTGGTTATTATAAGCTTTGGCAGCCTTCATTTATCATACATTCTGTTTATTTTATAATCTCAATTAATTATTATATGGGATTTTTTTAATACATTTTATACAAATTTTCTTTTTATTCCAATTACATTTTATACAAATTTTCTCTTTATTCCAATTAATCTATCATTTTAAAAATCTAAAAAACATTAATTAATTAGTTTAATTAAAATATCTATAATTGCTAATAAGTAATAAAAGATAAAATCATTTTAAGAATGAATATGAAAATCGAAATATATATATAATTGTAAAATTATTTTTTTCTTTTATCATTGGATAGGATTTCTTATATCTAATTTGTCATTTTTTCTTTTTTTTTCCTCTTCGCCTGCGGAGAGGCAGCACTAATTTAGTCTGAAAAGTCGGTGGATGTTCCTTCGTCGTACTCTGTTGACATATTAATTGGTGCTCTGAGACCCTACCCTCTTCAATATATGATGTAATTAATATACAAAAATAAATATTTTATTTGATAATTAAGTGTCAATTTTTATTTTTACTTCAATTATTATTTATAAATTTAAGATAATATTAATAATAAAATTTTAAATTTAGCCTTATCATAATTAATAAAAAATAATTAAATAAAATATTATATTTTTTATAAAATTTATAATTATTAATAATTATTTAAATATGTATAATTATTTATAAAATGATATTTAAAATGATTATAAAATAAATAATATAATATAATTATTCTAAATCATTCTCGAAAGCGGAGAGATTTTAGGAGTTAGAGGGTGTTTTTCAAAACTTAAAAGCTGGTCAAAAATGATTATAAGTAGTTTTTAGATTATAAGTTGTTTATTTAAGTGTTTTTGAAAATTTAAATAGTAGATTATAATATGATTTTAATCAGTTTTTTAAAAGTTGGGTTTTGCTATTTTTTTTAAGCACTTATTTTTTAAGCAGTTTTGACCAAGTAAAAGACCATATTATCCCTACCTAATCTTCAATATTTCAAATTTGACCACCCTATATACTTTAGTTCCTATCAAAATTCTTTTACGTTTATTATTATTATTATTAAATAAATTTTATTATTATTATTATTATTATTGCAAAATAAATTTTGAATTGACATTTAAAAAATTATTTTTATATAATAAATAAACTCATGGACAGTTTGATCATTTTAACAATTTCTGTAATTAAAAATTGATTATAAGCTGATTTTACAGAAACACTTAACTGATTATAAACTGATTATCAGCTGATTATTAACTAGTTTACAGAAACGCTTAACTGCTTATTTTTAATCTGATTATAATCTAAAAATCACTTATTCACACTAAGCTAAAAACTTCAATTTTAAAAAACACCCTCTTAATCCATTCCATATAACATGGTCCATGGCCTTTTATGGCGTGAGACCTAAAAGCCACCAATAAAAGGTCATTTTCTAGGCAACATTTTATGCTTTTACATCGCTCCTTCTTGTCATTTCGTCTATTTCATGTCAAAGAGGCAAAGACCGCGAGATTTTGGGGAAGAAATTAACAAATAATATTATCATATATTTCATCTTTCCCAAATTAATTGGCCCAGTGGCGGACTTAAAGAGAGACCAGAGCCCCCACTGGATTTTTTTTTTTAAATTATATATATATATATTCTTTAATAAAATATATGTAATAAAGATATATATTATATTTTTAATTTTTTAGTTAATTCAACTTAATTAATATGACTATTATTATTAAAAAATATATTTGTTTCAAATCATTTTGTTAAAATTTTTATATTCTGTATTATCTTTTTATTAAAACAATTTTTTATATAAATGCAATTATAAATTTTCTTTCAGCCAATTCTCTCTTTTTTTAACTATATTTTTCTATGTGATTTCAAAGGCATATAAAAGTTCTATGAGTAAATTTCTCTTTTTTACTTTTGTTTTTTATTTTGAGATTTATAAATTTTTATATTATTAAATTTATTTTTATATATACATTTTATACATGAATAACAATATATATAATATATTCATGAATTTATATGGAGAATTGCAATTGTATTACTCTTAAAAATACTCATCTTAATTTGTTCTTTCTTGATTGTATTGACAATGAAATTTTTTAAATTTTGAATTTGTTCTTATATTTTTTATTATTAATTTGTATTATTAAATTTATTATTTTAAAACATAATAATAT